>CM061747.1:184470741-187051478 GCA_030979885.1 Lolium multiflorum | reverse complement strand
GGTTAGGGGTATATATACATGACTTGTCTTGTTTGAATATGTGTCTAGACCTTGTTTATCAACTTTAATGCTTACTATATGACATAAGAACACTGTCTTTAATTTGGTTTTAAATTTTTTTAAATTTTGATGCACATTTGAATCTTGGTCAAATCCTAGGTTTGTCCATTGAACAAGTTTAAAACAAGAAAATAAAAGGTAAGCCCGCCAGACTGGATCCTTTCTTAGTCACTCTATAATGAAGCTTTTAGGGGGGTTGTTGAAAATGTAAGCATGTATCCTTCTTAGTACGTCACACCACAATGAAGCTTTTGGGAGGGTTTTTGAAATGTCCATGTTTGAAACCCAAAACGACTTCTCTTCGTGCTTGACTTCATAATTAAGACAAAGTTTAGGGTTAGGGGTATATAGATACATGATTTTTCTGGTTTGAATATGTCTAGACTTTGTTTATCAACTAGCTTGAGTGCTTACTATATATATGGCATATATAAGAAGCTAGGCTATGTGCTTTGGTTTTTCTTTTTTTTTTGAATTTTTATGCCCATTTGAATCTTGGTCAAATCCTAGGTACGTACGGTTTGACCAAGATTTGAACATGTTTAAAACATGAAAATAAAAAAAAAGGTAAGCATAGATCCTTCTTAGTCACTCCTAAAATGAAGCTTTTGGGAGGTTTTTGAGATTCATGTTTGAAACCCAAACCACTTCTCTTCATGCCTTCGTAAGATAGAGTTTAGGGTTTGGGGTAGATACCATGATTTTTCTAAGTATTTTTACGCCCATTTGAATCTTCGTCAAATCTAAGTTTGACAAGATTTGAACAAGTTTAAAAACATGAAAATGAAAAGGGTAGCTGGATCCTTGTTTAGGGTTAGGGGGGGTAGATACATGATTTTTGTGGTTTGAATATCGCCAGACCTTGTTTATCCTGATATATGACATAGGAGAGGCGATTGTGCTTTTGTTTTCTTTTTTGAATTTTTATGCCCATTTGAATCTTGGTCAAGTCATAGGTTTTGACCAAGATTTAAACATGTTTAAAAACATGAAAATGAAAAAGTAAATAGGATCTTAGTCACTCCAAAATGTACCAATTGATAAATGAGTTAACTTACTTCATGGAAAAAAATAATGTCATGTAAATGATTTAACTTGGATTTCCTGCCCTTGAATCCATAGGAAACTTTGTATAAATGTAGTAGTATAATAATCAAGCGAAGGTTTTACGTAACGGAGTGCATCGCACGTGTGGTGCCCATGTGAGTCCCCACCCGGTGAGCTGGAGTCACGTGCAACAGGTGCGCAAACTCCCAGCCATTTTCTTTGTCAAGAGAAGACGCATCGGGATGCGTATTGGAAGAGTATGTGGGTCCTTGTGGATCCTTCGGTTGTCCCTCTCACAAAAAAACAAATCTCTCTCATTCTGCGACTAAGCTCGACTTCCGCTGTTTCAACTGCGCTGCGCTCCTGCTCCAGCAGTGACAAACCACACACAAAAGTCAACATCAGAAAAAAGGGGAGACACCTGGTCTCTCCTTCTTCTCTCCTTCCAGTGATCCTTGTTCCCTCCAGGAGTTTCACTCGGCAGGCAAAACCACATGTCTTTTACATATTAATAATAAAAAAGTAGAAAATCGACCTACAGAATCTATGATTAAATAGGTTAAACTAGGGTTTTGCCCACTACTACAGATCAAGTTCAGAAATATCCAACTACTAGTTCGATTTTGGGCTACTAATATAAAATTAAAATAAGTTGAACTAGTATTCCTCTAAAAAATCATTTTGGTATGCATTGTTTGATACTTTTCATAGCTATAGTGCATCACAAATTTATGATTTCATGCTTTGCTTTGCCAATTTCGATTTTTTCTAACCACCTTCTCTCTGATTTCAAATTTAGGTCAAACTATCGATGCCTACTATGTGTTCTACTTGAATTGGATGCAGCGTGCGCACATGTTTTGCCATTGTTCTAGGCTTCCACACATCTTTGGGGCATCCAAGTATTTAAGTTACCTTGTTTTTTGAATTGTAATTCATACCCTTCCTCCCAATTTTTATGCACATTTGAATCTTGGTCAAATCCTAAGTTTGACCAAGATTTGAACAAGTTTAAAACATGAAAATGAAAAGGTAAGCCTGAATCCTTCTTAGTCACTCAAAAATAGAAGCTTTTGGGAGTTTTTGAAATTTCCATGTTTGAAACCCAAAACCACTTCTCTTCATGCTGACTTCATAAGACAGAGTTTAGGGTTAGGGGTAGATACATGATTTGTCTAGTTTGTTGTTTAGACCTTGTTTATCAACTTGAATGCTTACTATATGACATAATAATACTATGTGCTTTGGTTTTCATTTTTTTTGACTTTTTCTGAATTTTTATGCCCATTTGATCTTGGTCAAATCCTAGGCTTAACCAATATTTAAACAAGTTTAAAACATGAAAATGAAAAGGTAAGCCTGTATCCTTCTTAGTCACTCCAAAATGAAGCTTTTGGGAAGGTTTTTGAAATTTCCATGTTTGAAATCCAAAACGACTTCTCTTCGTGCTTGACTTCATAAGACAAAGTTTAGGGCTAGGGGTAGAAACATGATTTTTCTGGTTTGAATATGTCTAGACCTTGTTTACCAACTTGAGTGCTTACTATATGACATAAGAAGGCTATATGCTTTGGTTTTTCATTTTTTTGAAATTTTATGCCCATTTGAATCTAGATCAAATCCTAGATACTGTTTTGGGTGATTTGTCATTCAAAAATTTGGTATCATTCGGATCGGAGGAAGTATAGTTGGAGATGAATGGCCCACCAAGTCTCTGCCTTGAAGTTTGCTCTTTGACCAGTATTACTACTCGCGAGGTGCCGAGGAGACGGGGAGGCCAAATTTAAGAACTAACCTTTGCTCTTGCCGTCTTCCTCAGTTCACCACTTTGTTTACCTCTTGGAATACTACTTCGCCACCATGACCGGGAGCAAGTCTCGCCACAGAAGGGCTCGTGCGGCTGCGGCGAAGCTGAGGGAATCCCAGCAATGGCGTCCCTGTGCTGCTGTCGAGGTGCCTTCTGCGCAAGAGTCTTCAAGGGCGTCGCAGCCCGCGACTGCTACCTTCAGGCGATCCTCCGTTCTTGCGCATCTTTCTATGTCTTTCACAACTTATCATCCCCTCCTTTTCTTACCTTCTCTCAATCGTATATTCAGGTCGGGCGGCCTTAGTTTTCCCGCAGCCCTCCTGCCTGCGGAAACATCTTCCACGGAGCCAAGTTCTCAAAGCAGCGAGGTATAGACATTCGTGCAAATTGGGATTCCCATTTTCTCTTTCTTGGTACTTCTCTGGGTACACTTCTGATTTTGTGCTCCATCCCCATCTGATAGAAGCCCCGCTACGAGATCGGTCCCATTTTAGAAATGGTTATGGGCGATTTCTGCGTCGAGACGGCGGACAGAAGCGCCCTCGCCGATGAGTGCATGAGACTTTATTCTGAGCTCGCCACTGAGAAGATCCGGATTCGCATTCTCGACGATATCGCCATGAAATCGTTCACTGCGAGTAATGAGATCCAGCGGCGGAGCCTCGGCCAGGCGGAGACCATGGACAAACTCGCCGGACTGATCCTGAACCTCACGGTTAGGACGGACAAACTAGAGGCCGAGCTGTCACAGGAGAAGGCTCTCAACTCCGAGCTGAAGCGTCAAGCAGGCTCAAGGTAGATCTTGACCAGGTCACTGTGTACCACTAGCTGCAATCCTTGATGACTGTTGTGTCACCTGGCTTCCGAGTTTCTGAAGGTTAATTTTCGAAATTTTGTTCGTAAAATTGGCCTGTGGAAATGTAAACAAACTAGTACTCTTACTTTATTATATTAGTACTTGTGTCAATGTAGTAGTTGTGTCTGAGTCGAGTCAATGTTGAGTCGTTCTCGTTGAGTCACCTAGTCTTCTATTATATACTAAAAGCAAAATAAGATGTTTTAAATAGAGACACAAGGTTAATCCACATCATCTTAATTATTATTAATCGTTGGATCTGTAATTTGTGACTAGGATTTACTAATAGATGAATATAACGTAAACGTACACATGTGTAACACGAACTCAAACTTGACACGATCTATTTTTTTTATTTGGTGCGGGAAAGTCTAAGGTTGCACGTAAAAGTGTAGTTTTGGGAAAAACATGGAAACAGAGTCTGTTGCCCATACGAGTTAAACGTACACATGTGTAACACGAACTCAAACTTGACACGATCTATTTTTTTTATTTGGCGCGGGAAAGTCTAAGGTTGCACGTAAAAGTGTAGTTTTGGGAAAAACATGGAAACAGAGTCTGTTGCCCATACGAGTTTAACATATGTTGTTTTCTTTCTTTGACCGTAAGAATCCTATCAGATTCTGTCAAAAAGAAAAGAATCCTATCAGATCACGTTTAAATGGGATCTAGATTGAGCCATATATTTACGTGCATGTGACCTATCCCGTCACGTTTAGACCAGTTTTTTTGAAAGTTTAGATGAGTTATCTGTGTATTATCCTAGCGTCGGACTGTGTCGTGTGCATACATATTCTGAACCACACGTGCATGACAAGGTTTTTAAACTAGGACGTGTAATATTTTAAAATTAGAATTCATTTTTTTAGTAACCACATGAGCTGAGCGAGAGTGCCGGCGAGGAGGACGTGTTATGCGTCGAGCTACTACGGTCGTCCTGCCGTCGAGCCGGGTAGCCTGGAAGATGAGGATGTACGCTAAATAGTGTGAAGTGGTTTATACTACATGAATTGAGTGTACTTAAACAAATCGAAAGAAAAAAGGTTACCCTCCCTCTCGAGAAGGATATAGCAGATTTTTAAAATTGGGACGTTTCTTTACACCTACACTAAATAGTGTATAGATTCATCAAAATTTAAAAAGAATTGCGACATCTTTTTCTGAACAAGGTAGTACAAAGTAGAGCACATGTATGTACTCCCTCCGTTTGTTAATGTATGACATTTAAACAAGCTAGATTGGCTAGCTAAAACGTCTAATATTTATAAACAGAGGAAGTATGATATAAAAAAATATTATCTAAAAATATTGAGCACGCATCTTGCTCCACAATTATCTTGCTCGATAGTTAGATACGAAGTTTTTCCCCAAACTTCATTTGTAGGTAATACGGTTGGTCATTGCCATAATCATATACACTCATGGTAACCACATGCTATCCTGTGTTCGTCACACACAAACATTCCATCTGGTCTATCCCAATTCATTCTAAATCAGTTATTATGAGAGAAGGGTGTAATTGGTTCTGAAGAGTGAATAAGTTCCAATTAGACCAATTATTTTCGATAGAGTGCTGTGTTTCGAAGAAACATGTTAGAAAAATCTCTATAGATGATTATAAATACATTATTATATGATTTTGGATTTAAAGCTCACCGCCATGTTTAGCTACGTTTATTTATGAAAATTTTACAAAGTGTAATATCTAGATAGTCATGTCCCACTTCTAAGTCGGCTACACAAGTTTATGGTTATACTAATTGGGACTCCGGGTCAGAGGGTACGACGCGGTAAATAAAAAACAATTATATCCGGGTGAGAGTACTATTTTGCGTGGATTTAAGTGGTTTTATCAAAATTTCCACAGGCGTATGGATATAGAATCAGGACAAGATTGCTCCATTGTACCTTAAGTGTTAGTTTTAGAAAGATCATGTCAACAATATTGGAGTTCTTATTTGGAATCAAACTCATAGGCACATAAGTAATCCACTAGCATAGTTGGATTAAATAGAAGAGAGAGTAAGGACAATATGTATATGGAGGTAGTTCGTCGGTCTATTATTAGAGAGAATAATGATGTAAGTGTAAGAGTAGCAATAACAATAGGTTGTTTTGTCACGATAAAAATCCACTAATGCAAGGCTACACCTTCAATATTTAGTCATCAAACCAGTGGAATTTTAAATACCAAAAACTCAAATATAAATTGTAGAATATGTGACATGGTATTCTTGGAAATGTCATAGTAACTATTCATGGTAAATCAAAATTGCGAGGGCCATCTTGCTAGTATCTATAATATCTAAATAGGAACAAGAAATCCAAAATTTTCAAATTCTGGCAAAAATTAGAACTTCTCAGGAAAATCTATTTTTTTATAGGAAATCAAAAACACTGAAACGAGTATACTGTTTTAATTTGAGCCATTTATGTGCAGATTTGCATAAAAAGACTGACATTTTCCCTAAACTTTGTATATTGTGAAGTCAAGCATGGAGAGAAGTGGTTTTGGGTTTCAAACATCCTTTTCATTTTCTTGTCTTAAACTTGTTTAAATCTTGGTCAAACCTAAGATTTGACCAAAAGATTCAAACATGCATAAATTCAAAAAAATCAGAAAAATGAAAAAACAAAAGCATATAGTCTTCTTATGTCATATAGTAAGCATTCAAGTTGATAAACAAGGTCTAGACATATTCAAACCAGAAAATCATGTATATATCTACCCCTAACCCTAAACTCTGTCTTATGAAGTCAAGCAAACATGGAAAGAAGAACCTCCCAAAAGCTTCATTTTAGATTGTGACTAAGAAGGATCCAGGCTTACCTTTTCACTTTCATGTTCTAAACTTGTTTAAATCCTAGTCAAACCTAGGATTTCACAAAGATTCAAATATATGGGTATAAAATACAAAAAAAATAGAAAAATGAAAAACGAAAGCACATAGTCTTCTTATGTCATATAGTAAGCATTAAAGTTGATAAACAAGGTCTAGACATATTCAAACTAGACAAATCATGTATCTCCCCCTAACCCCTAAACTTTGTATTATGAAGTCAAGCATGAAGAGAAGTGGTTTTGGGTTTCAAACATGGAAATTTCAAAAACCTCTTAAAAATTCATTTTAGAGTGACTAAGAAGGATGCAAGCTTCCCTTTTCATTTGCATGTCTTAAACTTGTTTAAATCTGGGTCAAACCTAAGATTTGACCAAAAGATTCAAACGGGCATAAAATTCAAAAAAAATCAGAAAAATGAAAAACAAAAGCATATAGTCTTCTTGTGTCATATAGTAAGCATTCAAGTTGATAAACAAGGTCTAGACATATTCAAACCAGAAAATCATGTATATATCTACCCCTAACCCTAAACTCTGTATTATGAAGTCAATCATGAAGAGAAGTGGTTTTGGGTTTCAAACATGGAAATTTCAAGAACCTCCCAAAAGCTTCATTTTAGAGTGTGACTAAGAAGGATCCAGGCTTACCTTTTTCATTTTCATGTACTAAACTTGTTTAAATCCTGGTCAAACCTAGGATTTCACAAAGATTCAAATATATGTGTATAAAATATAAAAAATAGAAAAATGAAAACCAAAGCACATAGTCTACTTATGTCACATAGTAAGCATTCAAGTTGATAAACAAGGTCTAGACATATTCAAACCAGAAAAATCATGTATATATCTACCCCTAACCCTAAACTCCGTCTTATGAAGTTAATCATGAAGAGAAGTGGTTTTGGGTTTCAAACATTGGAATTCCAAGAACCTCCCAAAAGCTTCATTTTAGAGTGTGACTAAGAAGGATCCAAGCTTACCTTTTCATTTTCATGTTCTAAACTTGTTTAAATCCTGGTCAAAACTAGGATTTCACAAAGATTCAAATATATGGGTATAAAATTCAAAAAAATAGAAAAATGAAAAACCAAAGCACATAGTCTTCTTATGTCATATAGTAAGCATTAAAGTTGATAAACAAGGTCTAGACATATTCAACCTAGACAAATCATGTATCTACCCCCTAACCCCTAAACTCTGTCTTATGAAGTCCAACATGAAGAGAAGTGGTTTTGGGTTTCAAACATGGAAATTTCAAAAACCTCTTACAAAATTCAGTTTAGAGTGACTAATTAAGAAGGATGCATTCTCCCCTTTTCATTTTCATGTCTTAAACTTGTTTAAATCTTGGTCAAACCTAAGATTTGACCAAAAGATTCAAACGGGCATAAAAAAATCAGAAAAATGAAAACCAAAGCACATAATTTTCTTATGTCATATAGTAAGCATTCAAGTTGATAAACAAGGTCAGACATATTCAAACCAGAAAATCATGTATATATCTACCCCTAATAAACTCTGTCTTATGAAGTCAATCATGAAGAGAAGTGGTTTTGGGTTTCAAACATGGAAATTTCAAGAACCTCCCAAAAGCTTCATTTTAGAGTGACTAAGAAGGATCCAGGCTTACCTTTTCATTTTCATGTTTTAAACTTGTTTAAATCCTGGTCAAACCTAGGATTTGACAAAGATTCGAATATATGGGCAAAAAATTCAAAAAAAATAGAAAAATGAAAAACCAAAGCACATAGTCTTCTTGTGTCATATAGTAAGCATTAAAGTTGACAAAAAAGGTCTAGATATATGCAAACTAGACAAATCATGTATCTACCCCTAACCCCTAAACTCTGTCTTATGAAGTCAAGCATGAAGAGAAGTCGTTTTGGGTTTCAAACATGGAAATTTCAAGAACATCCCAAAAGCTTCATTTTAGAGTGACTAAGAAGGATCCATGATTACCTTTTCATTTTCATGTTTTAAACTTGTTTAATCTTGGTCAAACCTAGGATTTGACCAAGATTCAAATGGGCACAAAATTTAAAAAATCAGAAAAATGAAAAACCAAAGTACATAGTCTTCTTATGTCATGTAGTAAGCATTCAAGTTGATAAAATGGTTCATGCCGGCGTCTTAGCTGCTAAAAAAAATTATACACCAATTGATTTGACGAATTGATGATTTACTCTAGTCTGCTTCTAGACCATGCAGCTAGCGAGTATTCATATGTACTGCATGGAGCCCCCAACTTTTGACTTCCCGTGTCGGAAAAGGCCTGTCTAATAATGTGGGGCAGTGAGGTATCCCGAAGTATCTAGAGGGTTCCAGTGTTTCAGGCTTTCAGCATCGCCAGTCCAAGGGAAGGATGGGTGACGAATCCGTGCATTCACAGCCGTTTAGATCTGAAGAGTCCTTGTATGATGAGCGGTAGATAGCACCTCTAAGCTGCAAATCAACAGCTTCAATTACTTCAAATGAGCATTGGCCGGAAGGCTGACAGAGTGAAAAAATTCAATTTCAAAAACTCATGTATAGAATAGAAAAAAAATAAAAAACATGTAGATAGAATAGAGGTATAGATAGATTAGCCCAAAAAAGAAGAGGACGGGGAAATTTCGAACGCTCGCCTTTAACTCAGCACAGCAGACACCTCCCTCGCGCTCCTAAACTTTCGAACGCGCGCCCAATATTTCGAACGCTCGCCTTTAACTCAGCACCCAGCCCACCTTGTTCTTCTCTAGACACCTCCTTCGGCGCCCTGTTCTTCTCTAGACACACCCTCGGTGAACCAGGCCGCGCACCAAAACTTCCCCACGCTGTCTATCAGCCGCGTCAGCCGGCGACTGCTGGTGGCGCCGTTCTTCTCCAGCCGCACCGGCAGGCGCGGTCAGCTGGTAGATCCTCACGGTATGCATGCTATCTTCAGGCCTGGGCAAGTACGATTCATTATAGCTCAATCGAAGTCAGTCGCCGTCGCCCAGCCCTTATAAGTTCGTTAGTTCGTTCGAATCGATCGGTTGATATTGTTTTCCTCTCGATGTGTTTGTTTGACATTGTTTTCCGCTTTACCTATTTGCTCGAATTCGTTCGTACTGTACACTGTACTGCTCACCATTGCCCAATGTTTGTAGTCGTCGCTTGGTGCCAGTCCTCTATGGACCTGTTTGTAATCTTATTACTTCTGGGTTCTTTGCACTGCTAATACATCGGTGGATTTACGGCCAAAAAGAAGAAAGAATTTGTTGGTATTATATTGCTTTCGATTGATCTGTTCGCCCCCAAGCTTTTACAGAAGCCGCAAGAGATTCAAGGATGAAATGGCTCTCCTTGTTTGCAGTGGCGGATCTACAGGGTATGCCGTATATGCCACGGCATACCCTGCGTCCAAGCCGTGCAAGATCTTTGATAGTTTAATGAGCTGAGCAATTAATCAAGATGAGTGATGTATATGTATACATGCGGTGCTAATACATGTGGCGTGCAGCCATGCGAACACTGAGCTAGTGCATGTAACCGATTGATTAGACATCCGATTGATTAATGCATTGGCTTTAGCCAACAGTCTACTTGCATGTTTTTCAAGATGTGCGATTTTGTCTCGCGTGTAAGCCTACAAGGCCAGCTATGGCCATGCACCATGACCTGATTAGATATCATGATTAATCAAAGGAAATATCTTGCTACTGTATATACGATTAATCAACTGATAATTAATCTTTGGTAGTCAAGTATATGATTAATTATATATATTTAGTGAGAATTCAGTTCAAAATTAGAGCACCCCGTCAACGGTGCATTTTTCAACAATTTACATTTTGATTATATGCAAAATCTGTTTTATTTAATCATTTTGACATACTCCCTTCAATCCAAATTAATTGACTCAACTTTGTCTAGATACTGATGTATCTTAGACAAGTTTGTTGAGTAGATACATTTATATCTAGACAAATTTGAGTTAATTAGTATGAATCCGAGAAAGTATTTTATTTAATTATTTTTATTAGGACAAAAGAAATTCAATAGAAACTCCAAAATTTTGTTGTGTCATACCCTTTCCTAAAATCCTAGGTCCGCCACTGCTTGTTTGTAAGGCAAAGAGGAAATCATATCATGGCTTATCATCATGGGTATAACCTTTTTAGCTAGATTTTGCTGTTTGGGATCTATGATCCTTTTAGTTGCTGCTCTCCAGTAACATTTTCCCTCTTTTTTATTACAGTGAAAAATACACAGCGAGGAAACCACTGTCCAGCCTAAAAAAAATAGACCTCAGTTGGTTTGCTGAAATCGGCTCAAATAACGTGGCATTTAGTTATATAGTTTTATATTCGACCTGTTTGCTCAGATATGTTGGTTTACGTTCATACGCAACCTGTTGGGCAAGTATGGACACAGCTTCAGTGACTTTCAGGTCAAAATTCCAGCGGTTGAGTGATTTTTGGTTGGATCCATTCCTGTGCGTTCGATCGGCTTTTGATGGCTGTTATTGAGACAAAGTCATGGCTGGACTTTTGACGCAGCTCCAGTGACGTTCAGCTAGGTCAAAAGCCCAGCGTTGACTTTGGTTCAATATCAGCCATCCAAAGCCAATCGAACACACATGAATGTATCCAACCAAAAATCACTCTACAATAAGTCGTTTCCAGACAAAAACAATGTTTATTCCCAAACTATTTTTTTTGAATCCGACCAATCTTTCCCGGAATGCAGAAGAAATATATAAGATTTACTGGAATGTTGTTCTTTTTACTGGACAGTTTGAATTTTAAGTTTAAAGTTGGTTGTAAAACATAAAATGAGGTTTATTGATAAACAATATGGCTGAATCTGATGAAACTCCCCCAGAATGCATAACCCGACATATAAGATTTACTGGATTTTTGTTTCAAAAACTTCTAGGCAGTACGAATTTTAAGTTTAAAATTTTCTCGTGAAACTTAAAATGGGTAAATTTTGGATCCATTCTCGTGCGTTCGATTGGCTTTTGATGGCTGTTATTGAAACAAGTGTTAATTGGTTCTATGCCACTCCTCAATTCACAAGTTGTGTTTATGCCATTACAAAAACTGAAGTTGTGTTTATGCCACTCTCAATTCTCAATATCCCCTTCTATATATGCCATTTTCAATACTCCACTATAATAAATATAGCATATCTATGATAGTACTCTATGATACCACCCACTATGCACCCATGTTCCAAACACCACTCCCGCTGACTGTACCTTATTGTATCGAGCGATAAGCTTGATGAGCAACCCAAACAAACAAACAAAAAGACTGTACCTTATTGTACTTGCTCTTACCCGTATCTTCTCTTTCTTTTTCATCGCGAGTGCAGCTAATTCAGTTAGTCTTCCAATGAATATTAATATTTTGTCTCAATGATGTCATGTTTCGACTAACAATTAGCACTTTTGAATTCTTAGATTGCTTTTTCACACGATGCACTTCTTTTAATTTATTTTACCACATTTCAATGTGAACCTTGACCAAATAAATAGGACAACAATATCACGATCATATAATACATAAGCAGCATTGTTAGAATCGTGTTGGAAAATACTTTCTAATGATACCAGTTTTATATCAATTTTTTTATATACTTCATCCTGAAAAATATGTTTCAACTTCATCAAAACTTGCATGTATCTGCAAACTAAACTCATCTAAATACATGTATATCTACATAAAATTGAAACATCATTTTTAAATAGAGAGATATAGATTAATATTTTTTCGAAGATAAAATACGAAAAACAAGGGTGCATTGTTTATTGAAATGGAGTGAGTAGTATATATAAAATCATTTTAGTTGCCAATGATCATGTTGAGGGCCTCTATTTCTTGTTTTGCTCAGGCCCTCCGTATTCTCAGGTACGGCCCTGGTGGTCTATGAACCTGTATGTAATCTTATTACTTTTGGCTTCTTTGCACTGCTAATAGATCGGCGGAATTACGGCAAAAAAGAAGAAAGAATGTGTTGGTATTGTATTGCTTTCGATAGATCTGTTCGCCCCTCCCCCCAAGCATTTATAGATGGCACAAGAGATTCAAGGATGAAATTGCTCTCCTTGTTCATAAGGCAAAGAGGAAATCATATCATGGGTAGAACATTATATATATATTTTGCTGCTTGGGATCTATGATCCTTTTAGTTGCTGCTCTCCAGCAACTTTTGTACATATTTCCCTCTTTTTATTAATAAAAAAATACAAAGTGGGGAAACCCAGTGGTCAGCCTAAAAAAATCTGTTCGCTAGGTAGCCGTAGTTTTGCACTCAGTTTGTTTGCTGAAATCGGCTCAAATAATGTAGCATTTATAGTTTTATATTCGACCTGTTTGCTCAGGTATGCTTGCTTACATTCGTAGGTGACCTGTTTGTTGAAATAGCTTATCGCTTCTCTGACCATCTATCTCCTCAACAGATGGACAGAACTTGGATATTATTTGACTCATTAACCACACCAACATATTTGAGTGGTATTGAAGACTTCATGAAGCACGTTAGTGATTTTACTGACGGCGACAAGACAAAGGAAGTGATTTGTCCATGCCGCGTATGTTTGAATATTGGGTCCAAGCCTCAACATGTAGTCTCAGATCATTTATTCGTTTATGGGATGGACCAGACATATATCAGGTGGATTAACCATGGTGAACACTATGATCAGCCTGACATTATTGATCCTCTTTATTCTGATGGTTATCAGCCTGAAGATCTCGTCCAGGATGAGGCTACTGCTAATTTGTTACGGGATCTGTATCCATATGCAAGCCAACAGCCCCATGGTTATCACAAAAAGCCTCTTTTCCATGACCTGATAGAAGATGCTAAGCGCTTAGTGGCCCCTGGTTCTGTTGTGTCAAGATTCGAATTAATTGTGAAATTACTTCATGACAAGTCATACCAGGGGATTACCAATAAAGCGTTCAATGCAGTTGCGAAGACATACAGCGATGCACTCCCTGGGGCTGGACTGCCAAAATCCTTTTATGAGGTGAAGCAGTACATCAAGGTACTGGGACTTGGATATGAGAAGATTGATTTTTGCAAAAATAACTGTGCACTGTTTTGGATGGAGTATAATGACCTCGATGAATGTCCAGTATGTAAGGAATCAAGATGGAAACATGATGGAGCTGGTGGTAAGAAAAAGATTCCTTGGAAGGTTCTGAGATACTTTCCACTTGTACAAAGATTGCAGAGGTTGTTTGCTTCAGAACAAACATCTCGGGAAACAAGATGGCACAAAGAGATTCTCACGCCCGACCCTGATTTACTGAGGCATCCTGCTGATGGCGATGAATGGAAGCAATTCGACCTGGATCATCCAGATTTTGCTGCAGATCCAAGGAACCTGAGACTTGGCCTTGCTACAGATGGATTCAACCCATTTGGCAACATGAGCAACTCGTATAGCATGTGGCCAGTACTAGTTACACCTTACAACCAGGCTCCCTGGACATGCACCGATCAGTCGAACTGTATGATGGCCTTACTCATCCCAGGTCCCAAATCTCCTGGGAAGGATTTTGATGTGTTCATGCAGCCTCTTATTAGAGACTTGCAAACATTATGGGAGGGTGTCCCTACACGGGATGTGTGTCAACCTAAAGAACAAAATTTTCTATTACGTGCTGCTGTACTGTATTGCACCCATGATTATCCAGCTTTGGGCACTATGTCAGGCAGAGTAACATCAGGTTATAATGCATGTGTTCACTGTGATACTGATCAGCTGGCAGTGAGGATAATAAACAAGATATGCTATATGGGCCATCGCCGTTTCCTTCCATTAGATCACAGTTTCCGAAAAAATAGAAAAAAATTGCAATTTATTGGTGATCAGGCCTGTAAAAAGACTAAACCGCAGCACTTTAAGAGTCACGAGTTGGAGGCGCACCTAGAAGCGGTCAGAAATGTTAAACCAGGAAAACCACCAGCCGCCACAGCAGGTACAGGCGTACAGCAGAGAGCATAGAGCAACATCTCTAGTTATATTCCTTTATTTTTCATGTCTAAATTGTTGTATTTGTGTTTGCTTGTAGATGATGACAATGGACAAGAAGCTAGCTTCTGGAGTGTTCTTGAAGATATTGAGGAAGGCCTCGAGGTTAGCATCTATCTCTAATACTGTAGCATTTTCACTATACTACTATGATAGATGAATGGATCATCAGTTATTCACTTGCTTGTTTCGGACAAGATGATGATACTACTATGATAGATGAATGGATCATCAGTTATTCACTTGTTTCGGACAGGATGATGATACTTGTATAGAACAAGCTTTCAGTCTAATCTTTTCACCTTATGCAGGGCCTGAAGCTGTAATGTTTAGTGAGTCGCAGCCTGCACTTCAGTGCTTCTACAAGTCTGAAATGATGAAGCAAAGCTTGGAGTAAAGACTGCAATTTATCTTCATTTTCGGTTCATTCGAATTCTGTATTGTCATGAGTCATGACTCTTGTCATGTAATGGCTGAAGTTAAACTGCCAATTGATTTGTGTCATGTAATGGCTGAACTTAAACTGCTACTCCTACCATTTGTGTCATGTAATGGCTGAAACTTAAACTGCTATGTGTCCCTGTGCGGCTATGTGCCCAGTTTTCTCCTATTGATTTGCTGTCAATATTTTTAGCTAAGGTACTAGAGAAGTGCTGCTCAATTTTTTTTAGCCTATTGTCAGGGATGGGTAACCGCTGGTTAGCCGTTAACCCGATGGTGGTGGTTATGGTATGCAGTATGTCCCCGTGGCAGTTATCAGGGATGGGGACGGGAAGAACTTTGCCTCACGGGGACGGTTTTGGTTTAGTAATAACCAGCGGTTTCTCTCCCCGTTGCCAAATGGAGGTACAGCAGAGAAGAATACAGAAGATGCAGCAGCAGTAGTAGCAGATAGAAAAAGGAAGAAGAGACGAGATGAACTGAGTCTAGCAGCTACCAAAAGGAAGATGGGAGGTGAAATAGCAGCACGTACCAAGAGGAAGGAAATGGAAAATGATAGACCGAGAATATTTTATAAGCGCAGGACCACTCTTTGGGACTTGCCGTATTGGGCTGGTAAGAAGCTTCGGCATAATATTGATATCATGCACATGGAGAAGAATATATGTGACAGCATTGTCGGCACATTACTCAACATTCCATCCAAGACAAAAGATAGCTCAAATGCTAGGATTGATTGTGCAACATTGAATGTTAACAGGCACTTGCAACTGGATCGTAATGACAAAGTGAACAAAGGCAAGGAAAAACATTATAAATTTCGAGGCGCGGAATTCACATTGCCGATGCCTAAAAGGAGATTATTTTGTGAGTACCTCCGAGGTGTGATGTTCCCGTTCGGATTTGCTTCCAACATTGCAAATTGTCTCAATGCTGAAGGAAACAAGCTCCAAGGGTTGAAAACTCACGATTGTCACATCCTGCTGCAAAGGCTTTTAGCTATTGGCATTAAAGATTTAGTGAAGCCAAATATGTACAACGTGATTGCAGAGTTGGGAAGGTTCTTTAGGGAAATATGTAGTAAAACTCTAAGCAGAGCTGTTGTAGAACGTCTTAAGGTGGACATAGCAGTAATCCTGTGCAAGCTGGAGCTGATATATCCTCCAGCCTTCTTTGATGTGATGGTGCATTTGGCTGTTCATCTACCTGATGAGGCACTTTTAAGAGGTCCGGTACAGTATGGATGGATGTACCCTATAGAACGTCGACTGTGCACTTTCAAGAATACAGTTAGGAACAAAGCTAGACCGGAGGCTTGCATTGCAGTGGCGTATATTGCTGCTGAAGCATATACATTTGCCTCAAGATATATTCCTGATATTGAGACCAGATTCAATCGGGGTCGCAGAATTTTGGAAGTTGGAGGATCTGTTTTTAAACATGGTGTTGAGCTAATAGGAAAGAGGACCGAAAAAACATTAGAGCAGTCTGAATTTGAACAGCTGTCTTGGTATGTGCTGAATAATGCTACAGAGGCTGATGAATATGTTAAGTGAGTACTATGCACACGAACTACTCAGTTCCTCGCATATACTATGAACTTGTATCAAAATGAAATATATTCAGCTGACTTGGCTATGTTTTGCAGGTTGTACATGGAAACAAATGGAAAGCTATCGGCACGTGGGAGTGGGTTTCAGGACTGGTTTGAGAAATATGTAAGATGTTCAATTGCACTCTGACTTGTCTATGTGTTTTCACATGAGATGACCTCTTGTCTATTTTGTAATCGTAGATCTCGAAACTCCATGCGGAGAATCCAGGCGCTGTTAGTGCTGATCTCCTTGTCCTATCACGTGGTCCAGATAAGAGGGTGTTGGTAGCTGCAGCTTGCAATGCCAATGGTGTCCATTACAGCTCCTATGAGCGTGAACAACATTTGAAGACACGAAATAGTGGCATCACAACCAGTGGAGATCACTTGACAACCAGAAAAAAGAGATCAGAGTCATTTGACCATTATGGTCACATAGAAGAGGTTATTCAGTTGTTCTATAGTGATAAGGTTACTGTCCGATCTGTGGTTCTATTTAAGTGTTATTGGTACAACCAAGATCCAAACAAGGGCAAAGGTGCCAGAAATGATGGGTATTTCATATCAGTCGATACTACTGCTCAGTGGTACAAGGATGATCCTTATATTTTGGTACCTCAAGCGGCCAAGGTACTTTTCTTGGAAGACAGATCTAGAAAAGGATGGCAGTATGTGCAAAAGTTTGTGGCAAGGAACATATATGATTTGGATGAGAATGCGGATCCAATAATTGGTGCCCAGCAAGATGATTTCGCTGGTTGTATGCAAACTAAAGTTGCTGACATTGATGAAACCTCGTTGGATACAGGTATCCCTGCACATGATGGAGAAGTAGATTTCACTGTTGAGGTTAGCATAGTCGACAAAGAGATGGATAAACTGAAGCTACCTGGTGAATCTCAGGAGGAGAATGGACAGGACGAGCAGGATGAGACCATGCACGAATATCAGAATGAAGACGGAGGTGATGATGATGATGATGATGATGATGATGATGATGATGATGATGATGATGATGATGATGATGATGATGATGATGATGATGATGATGATTAGACTCTTGTCTCTGTATCATGCTGTGAGATGAAGAACCATGATTTGTTTTGATTTTTCTATTTGGAAAATGTATGAGTCCTGAAGACAATTATCTGTTGGATTGTAATCCCATGATGACTAATTATTTATGTTTGTTGTCCTACTAAAAGTTGGTCAAACTTAATTGTGTGGAAGTAATCCCATGCTGTTTGATTCATAGGGTCATATCCCATAGGAAAATAGAATGATAATAGATCAAACTAATGCAGAATATCTTATAACCACAATCAAATAGAATTTCTCTTGACATAGGATTCAAGTTGGCATGGCATCCCTATCATACAGGGTTTTTATTCATACTATGCTACAAATCGAAAATAAGATGGGTCAGCACTTTATCGCGGCAGATAGGGCAGCTGGCGTTCGTTACAAACCAGGAGAAGATGCACTTCCTATGGAACGGGTGTTTGCATCCCCGGAGACGCACCGTTGTGCGCTGCGACAGCCCCAGCATGCATATGCTGCAGTGGCCGTCCTCCGGCGCAACTAGGACCCAACTGTCCTGCAGCGCCGGCAAGTTGACGATGAGCCGGTGGTCCACCCTAAGGGTGAGGTCGAAGTGGAGGCCACCGAGCCGACGACACGCCTGCTGCCACATCAGGTGCATAACATCGTAAGGCATGATGATGTCCCACTCCTCCTCCGTGAGGTTCAGGTTCTTGAGCAGCCATACACGGGCAAGAATCTCGCGCATAGTTCGCACGACATTGCCCCCACTACGCAGCTTCCTCGGAGGCAAGCCAAGATCCAGCACCACCTCTTCGCAGGGTGTAGTGGTGATATCGTCCTCATCCAGTGGGGCAGGGAGGGGGCCGGCCATCCTCCTGAGCTCGTACGTCCTCGAGAAGAAGATGTGCACTGTCATAGTGTACGGGGACGCCTCGCCCTCGCCCACGGCCGGCGGCTCGCCGACGGAGAAGTCGGTCGTGCTTGCCGACACACGGCAGGCACGGAAGACATGTGGGCCAGACTCGATGATGCGCTCGCGTGAGGAGCGCTCTAGTAGGGGCGTCGCCGCCATTGGGGATTCTTCGGAGGGCTGTAGACTGGCGGCTAGTCGACGGTGAGGTGGTTGGTGTGAGATCTCTGGGATGAGGCCAGGGGAAGTGGGCGAAGTGCTCGGGACTAGGGACTGCCCTCAACTTTCCGCAGTAGTTTATGATAATAATTGGTGGACGAGGGAGACTAGTCCAGAGACTACCCAAAGTTGATAAATCATGTTCGAGGGAAAATGCCCAAGATTTATTATCAAAATTCAAGCTAATTTCGCCGATTTTGTTCTGCCGTTCATTAGACATCATCCAACGGCCTTTGGTCTCTGGGATTCGCTGCTACAGTGTCATCGAGTACTATTTTCTACCCAATTCCAGAAACATCCATAAAGCTAGTAGATAGCTTTCCTGCTTGTTGGCCCCACCCCATTTTTTTAATCTTTTCTTCCTTATCCCCTTCGCTCATGCTAGCAGCTACTTGCAATGCCTACATTGTAGACTAGGGTTTTGCTAGAAGTAGAGGGCAAGTAGATCTCGAAGGTTTAGGCGAAAAGTACTCGACGATTATGAAAACTAGGGTTATGTTGACAGTAGATTCGATCCTTTCTTTGTCCCTCGACTCCCCCTTATATAGGAGGTGGAGCCGAGGGTTTCGTTTTGTACAAGTTACAGAGTCCGGGACGGTTTCTAACTCATCCCGCCAGATTACAAATAACTCTTCCTATTACAACTCTAGCTTTCCTTAACATATCTTGGACTCCCGAATCTTCTTATTCTTCGGGTAGTGGGCCTTCAGTAAACTCCGGGTACTATCTTTGGCAGGCCCATTTGGGATGCCTATGTCAGTAGCCCCCGAGATTTTGCTTGAATTGTAGAGTCAAGGGAAATCTCATCTGTTTATATTTTTTCGAGAACTCTTATTTATGCTTCTTCACATAAAATTCTATATTGTACAGGGATAACGGTAGTTGGGGCTAGTTCATCTGACGGATCAGGTACTAGTTAACTGCTCTAGTGGCAATCCGCAAAAACCTACTTCAAGATCACGTCCCTGGACATGATCTCGGGATACTGGTGTAAACTTCGACAGGTGCCGCTTAAGGTCTTACCATTCTGTCGAGTCCCAGTCAAATTTATCGGGTACCTAACGCGTCCGTTAGGATTTTTCTTCGTATCTGTTGATACGGATAAAAGTAGCAGAGCGCAGTCTTTGGCGATGCCACGCCCAGCAGAACGGATCTGGGGTCTTACCTTCGCAAATTTGCGGCATTCAGAAATTGATCGCAACTTTGGCGTTCTGAGAATATATTGTCGAGTGCTTTTCGCCTTTGGAATAGCACATTTTATCGAGTCATATTTGATGACTTATTTTGTCTTCCCGATGGGAGTATATGTAGAGTTATCTTTGTAACTCGAAATATACTCACTTCTGTTTATTTTGATAAAATTCATCGGGCACGCGAACAGCGTTCCCGATGGGAGTAGCCCCCGAGGCTACAGCCAAGAACTTGTGCTTGGGTGTAGGCTCCACAGATTAATATCCTTTGCCGCTATTTTTATAATCCTTCTCGATATTTTCATATTTATCGGGTGCGCGACCAGCGCTCCCGATGGGAGTAGCCCCCGAGGCTATGAACAAATTCTTGGATTTGGTCATAGGCTCTCGCCATTTCTATATTGTCATACTCGAAATTTTCTATTTTTCCAAAGTAGCCCCCGAGCATTTGGGCAAAAACTTGTATTTGATCAAAGGCTCCAAAAGTATTCAAATGATTTACCCTGTCGCCATTCTCTTTTTATTTTTCTTGTCGACATATTTTCCTTTGTCAAATTCTCTTCATCTCTGTCAATAATTGGGATTTTTTCTGCCTTGTGGGTCCATTGTTCCCACCACGTTGACACGTCGTGCAAGTGGGGGACACACGTCCTCCGCTTTTCCTGGCGCACGTACGGTAACGCCTGTTCCATTCCTTCCCAGTAAAAATACCTTTTTACCCTTGTATCTACGAGATCCTTTTTCACCACACGATTTCTTCATCCAACGGTGCACTGCTTCGTCCGAATCCTATATAAACCTTTCTTCAACCTCGGTCCAGTCCTTCGCTTGCGCCGCACATCTGTTCCCCTCTGCAAAAACTTCCCCTGCGCCCAACTCTGTTTGATCTTCCGCACGCCCTAAGCATTGCTTTGTCCACTGCCGTTGATGCCACCGCGCACGCGTCTCACTCGCCACAGCACGCCTGATTCATCAATGGCCGCCGCGGATCTAGGAGCCGTGGAGTGGGAGAGGTCCAAGGTCACGAACCAGGACCTGAATCTCCTGAAGAAGCTGGGGATCACCAAGAAACCCAAAGCGGTTTGCTTCCCTAGTGAAGAAAGCTACCCAGCCCCTCCAATGGGGTACCGGGTAAGTTTTGTCGACCATCTCATCCGCGGTTTATCCGCCCCCATTCATCCTTTTCTCCGTGGATTGCTTTTTGTCTACGGTCTTCAACTTCACCACCTCACGCCAAACTCAATCCTCCATATTTCCATTTTCATTACTCTCTGCGAAGCCTTCCTTGGCGTCTCGCCCAATTGGGCGCTATGGAAGCGCATTTTCTTCTGTCGCCGCAATGGCTCTCACAATGTCGCCTATAATATAGGCGGCGTTGTTATCTCTATCCGCTCCACTGCCAATTACTTCGACGTCAAACTCCCTGACTCCGTTCAAGGGTGGCGTAAGAGGTGGTTGTACATTCGTGAGGAAAACCATGGATGCGCAGAGGACAACATCCCTCCGTTCGATGGTGACGAAAGAATTCTTCGTCGCCGTTCTTGGGATGCAGAGGCTACCGAAGAAGAAAGAGCTTCGACTGAGGCCTTGATGACTCGCATCCGCGAGTTGCAAAATACTCGCGGCAAAGAATTGTCAGGTATCCAGATTATAGTGTATTTCCTTAAGAGTAGAGTTCAGCCTCTTCAAGCTCGCAAATTTCCTCTTTGGAAATATACTGGCGACGAAGACGTGGATCGGCTGTCGACAGATTTGGAGGTGAAGGACTTGGAAAAACTTGTCCGAAAAATCACCTCCCTCAGCAAAAAAGATTCTATCCCTTCTTCTTGTCGCGTGAAACCATATAGCGCCGCCCATGCACTTCCTAAGGTAAACATTGTCGCGTGATTTCTTATTGCCTTGCTTTTTGCATTGTGTGCTCCTTCCTGATATCCTTCCCTCTTTTTATACAGGACCACCCAAATCTTGTTTCACTTCCTCCTCTTCCTGAAGGTGGAGAAGTCGAAGAAAGGGCCGTTATCTCTGATGATAACCAAGAGGCCCCCTCTTTTGTTAATGAACCCGCAGATTCTCGAAAATCTGCGGGATCTGCTGAAAAGGACGCTGCCTCTGAAGGCACTGCATCGGCACAATCTCTTCCTCCTGCTGTTTCTCCAAGGAACAAGAGGAAAAGGGATGATGTCGAAGATTCCGGCACCTCCAAAGTCGACGAAGCTGTTCCTTCGCACCAGAAGGCAGGCTATGATCCATACCTCGAGTCTATCATCAGTTCGTAAGTACCCTTTTTCTTGTTTACTTGTACTCAAAAATTCTTGTCTATCTTGCTTTTTTACATTGTCGACGCTTTCTTTTAGTGATGATGAAGAAGAAATACCCACTGCTGATGTGGCTGCTCGAACGAGCACGTCACATACATTAGTTGCTTCGGAAACGCCAGTCGAAGGAGAAGAAACGTCGCCTCCTCGACAAAATGTCGGCGCTGCTACTCCTCCGGCAAGCCCCCTTGTCCCTTCACCAAAAAGGGCAAGGGTTGAAATAAATCCAGAGCTCACTCTTCAATCGAGTAGCTCTTCTAACCCTCTCTTGGATGATGTAAGTTGCTAACACTCTTGTCGTTGTTTATATTTTCTCTGGTTGCTCTATATGTCGCCATTTTTCTCATGCCAACATTTTCTTTCTTTGTCTCTCTTTAACAGCCTATGATCAAAGAGCTTCTTCGCATCGGTGCCCAATTCGTTGGGTACCGTGATTACGCCAGCAAGACTGAAGGTAATGCTCGACTATTTTTTGCTTCCTTTCTGCATGACTTGTCGACGTTTATAGCTAATCTTGTCTTCCTTTTTTCAGAGAAATTGATAGAAGCCAACGAACGTGCTGACACGCTTGCTCTAAAGTTAGAGCAATGTGAAGAGGCTCGTAAGAAGGCCGAATCAGATGCAGTTGAAGCTAGGCAAGAAGCCGACAAGGCGAAGGCTGATGCTGCTGGTGTCGAAGATCTTCGGAAACGTCTGCATGACGCCGAGACTTCACTAAGCGATCACATAACTGCGCAATCTGCTCGCGAAGCGGCGATCACCAAACGCATTAAAACACAAAGTCGTCGCTTTGTTGGTAAGCATTTGCACCATTGCATACCCTTTGGATTTTCCTTTTTTGCACTTGTTTGTTGACACAAATTTCTATTTTTGTTTTGTCAGATAGGACCTCGCAAGAATTTGAGCTTGAGGATCCTGACAACGATGCTCTTCTGGACGCCGTTTCATTCCTTGAGTTTCATGGGACGGAAGCACGTGAAGGTATCGACGAAGCTAAAGCAGGACTGTTGCGGCTCTTCCCCTATTTCTTCCCAAAGAAAGAGGCACCCGCAACTTTCCTTAATCTTGCCAAGTGCTTCAATCCTCCCGAAGATCTTGGTCTGAAGTTGCGCCATGAGAACATGAAGATTGCCGTGGAAAGCACTGTTGCCCTAGTTGCTGACAGTCAACAAACTATTGACTGGGCAAAAGTTGGCGACACGGAGCAAATAGAGCAAGCAAAATGGCGATCCTTGATTAAGGCGGCAAAGCTTAACACGAAGAAGATCCTGGCCTATCTCGGGATCAAGCCATCTTCGACTCCTAGCTCTTCAAGGCCGGAGGTCTAGTTTTTGCTTTCTTTCTTTCCTTTGCTTTTGTCGCCATTCTGGTCTTGGCGACAAGTTCCCAGCCAGTCCCTTAGGAGAACTTCTTTTGTAATGGCCATGTAAATTTTCTACAATCAATGAAATTCCTTTTGGCGCTATCATTGATTTGGGGTTTTTCTTTTCCAGTTGATATTTGATAATTATTCAACGAATCCTTCTTCTCCCGATGCTGCTCCCGCTTCTTCCTTGTCGAAGAAAATAAGAACCGATGACAATTTCCTTGAAGGTTCCTCCAGCACACCTTTGTCGGAAGATTTACAAGAACTTCGACAACAACTTCAGTCCATGAAGAAACAAACTCTAGCAATGATGGAGCAGTCCCGGAGAGCATCTGAAAAGAAAAATTGCTCTTCAACAAGCAAGGATGCCATAACTGAAAAGGACGCCGCTGTTGCTGAGGCTGCCGCAGCTACATCTCGAGAAAATTCTATGCTCCAGCTACTAACAGATGCTAGCTTGGATATGGCGGGTAAGTTTCATTATCTATCTTGCTTCTTCTTTTCCTTTGCTGCTTGCCTCCTTATTGCCCACTGAATTGTTTCAAGAAACAATAGGTGCTTTTTTGGATACTACAACTGAAGATGAACGTGTCGAGGCTCGTTCCAATGTTCTTCTTCGGCTTGCACGTGAACATGGGTCGACTTTTTGGGGTACACCTGAGCGGACCCGCCAAATCGTGAGATTTCAAGATCGTGCACTTCAGGTTCGCGAATATCTTGACTTCTGTACAAGGACTTTGTCTCTGGTTTATGGTACCATGTTTCCTCGCAATAAGATGCCAGAGACCCTTCCTGCATTGATGGACAAATTTCGAGATGCTCCTCGCATCCACGGCTTTGTACGAGCTCAACTAGCTGCTGGTGCAAGGTTTGCGATGATCATGATAAAAATTTGCTACCCAAAATTAGACGTGGGGCAAGTTGTCCCAAAGTGCTTGGAGAAGATGTCGAAGAGGAAAAGAAACTTCGGCAAATATGATGACATTGTTACTCCTGTTGCCGAAGATATGATGGATGAACTTCTCCGGATGGATTCCGAATTCTTCGTGAAGGGTAGCTATGCTGAGCATAGTACTCGCGCTGTAAATAACGAGCGCTTAACCATAGATAATATATTGGGAAATCCTTGAAGACGAACTTATTCCGAAATTTGTATCCTGTATAGACGAGCTATATTGTAAAGTCATTGTATTTTATTTTTATCGCCAAGCCCCCGGGCGTTTTGATTGCAATATCTTTTGTTTATTATAATGCGAGGTTGTCCCAAGGCAAGATAATATACATTGTGTACTATTTTGTGCGGGTGCAAGCCCCCGAGCTTTTTGTTGATCACTATTTTGTCTATATCTCTTTTTGTTTTGGCGAGGTATTTTTACCAAGGCAAGATGCTTCTTTTGCGTTTGTCGACACTGTGTTTATATATATATATTGTATCCTGGAGAGGAAAACCCCTGGTCTTGTCGGGAAGAAGATATATAATTCCACTATCTTTATTATATTGCAGCACCGCGAGTCCGCCTCATTAAAAACCTTCTCCGGCCCCACTCGGTGCCCCGAAAAAGGAAAAGAGTGCGTCTGAAAACTCGCGGGCGTTTCAGTACATTGTAGCTTTACAAAGGGAGACTATATTTTCGACATCTAGGCGTAGAAACGCCTGAGCTGTGTTCCAGGGATTTGGCTCGTCAATCCCTGTCTTCTTGTCTTTAATTCTGTATGCTCCTCCTTCGATTACTTCTGTGACGATGTAGGGTCCAAGCCATGGTGATTCGAGTTTTTCGTGACTTTTTTGGTTGAGCCGCAGAACTAAGTCACCAACTTGAAAAGACCTTGGCGCAATCGTCGACTGTGGTAGTTCTTCAGGTCCTGTTGATATTTGGCGACTCGTGACAGGACTTCATCTCGAGCTTCATCAAGTGCATCGACATCATCCTCCAAAGCTTTTCTGTTTCTTCATCATATTCTGAACTCTTGGAGAATCATGCTCTATTTCTATCGGCAAGACTGCTTCAGCTCCGTGGACCAGAAGAACGGCGTTTCCTGTGTCGCCGTATTTGGTGTTGTTCGGATACTCCACAAAACGCTCGGCAACTCCTCCGGCCAAGTATGCCGAGCTTTTTCCAATGGTCCTAGCAGGCGTTTCTTGATGCCATTGCAGATGATGCCATTGGCCTTCTCGACTTGTCCATTGGTCTGAGGATGTGCGACAGACGCAAAACTTAGTTTTATGCCCACTTCTGCACAATATGCTTTGAACTCCTTGGAAGTAAAGTTACTGCCGTTATCTGTGACGATGCTGTGAGGTACTCCAAAGCGAAAGACAATGCTCTTCACAAACTTTATTGCGGATGCTGCATCTGGTGAATTTATTGGCTTCGCCTCTATCCACTTGGTAAATTTGTCGACAGCCACCAGCAAGTACTCATATCCTCCTGGCGAAGCTTTGTGCAATTTACCCACCATGTCGAGACCCCATTGAGCAAAGGGCCAAGATAGTGGGATTGGCATAAGTTCTGCTGCTGGCGAGTGAGGTCTTGCCGCAAATCTTTGGCACGCATCGCAGGTTCGCACTATTTCCTTCGCATCCTCGATTGCTGTGAGCCAATAAAATCCTGCTCTGAAGACTTTGGCCGCAATGGCTCGGCTACTTGCGTGATGCCCGCATATTCCTTCATGCACGTCCTTTAGGATGATCCTTCCTTCTTCGGGTGTAACACACCGTTGTAGCACACCCGAAATACTGCGTTTGTACAGCTCCCCTTTTACCACAGTAAAAGCTTTTGATCGCCTAATTATTCGCCTTGCTTCGACTGGGTCGTCGGGTATGGTTTTCCTTAAGATATATGATATGTAAGCCTGCATCCATGGAATTTGCACCATCATGACTAGCTCTTGCTCTTCTTCTTCCTCTGCTGTGTCTTTGGCGATACTCGAGGGTTTCTCTTTTTTCTCCTTTTTTGTTTTTGCTGGCTTTGTTGATCTCTCGCTAATCTCTTCCCAGAATACACCTGGAGGAATCGCGAGGCATTGTGACCCGATGTTTGCGAGAACGTCGGCTTCATCGTTGCTCATCCTGCTGATGTGGTTTACCTCACAACCATCGAATAACTTCTCCAGCTCATTGTACACCTCTTTGTATGCTATCATACTTTCGTTGACTGCATCGCATTGATTCATGACTTGCTGTGCTACCAACTGTGAGTCGCCGAAAATTTTCAGTCGGGTTGCACCGCAAGCTTTCGCCATCTTCATCCCATGTATGAGAGCTTCATATTCTGCTTCATTGTTAGATGCGTTTGGGAACGTCATCCGCAGAACATACTTCAACTTGTCGCCTTCAGGTGATACTAATATCACGCCTGCTCCAGCACCTTCCAATCTTTTGGACCCGTCGAAGTTCATGGTCCAAGTCCTCGATAAATCTGGGGGTCCCGTGTTTTGTAGCTCCATCCACTCTGCAATGAAATCTGGTAAGACCTGCGACTTTATTGCTTTTCTTTTTTCATACGTGATGTCCCGAGGGGAAAGTTCTATTCCCCAAAGGGAGACACGACCCGTAGCTTCTGGGTTGTTCAGTATATTTGATAAGGGAGCCTCGTTGACCACTATTATCGGGTGCGCCGAAAAATAGTGTCGCAATTTTCTTGCTGTCGTGAATACTCCATATGCTAGCTTTTGATATTGCGGGTACCGCTGTTTTGACGGAGACAGTACTTCGCTGATGAAATATACTGGTCTTTGAACTCCATGAAGCTTGCCTTCTTCTTCCCTCTCGACTACTAGGGCCGTGCTGACCACCTGAGGTGTGGCTGCAATGTACAATAGGAGAGGTTCTTTCTCTTTTGGCGCCACCAATATCGGTGGTGTCGAAATTGCTCGCTTGAGGTTCTCGAAGGCTCTATCTGCTTCCTCGTTCCATTGAAATTTTTCCCCTTGTTTGATCAATGCATAGAACGGCAGCGCCTTTTCTCCTAGCCTGGCGACGAATCTGCTTAAAGCTGCGACTCGCCCCGTTAGCTGTTGTATTTCTTTCAACTTTGTTGGCTTTCTCATAGTAACGATGGCCTGTATTTTTTCGGGATTAGCTTCAATCCCCCTTGCTGATACTAAGAACCCGAGAAGTTCTCCAGCGGGAACTCCAAAAGAGCACTTTGTCGGGTTCAGCTTGAGGCAGAACTTGTCGAGGTTGTCGAAGGTTTCCTTCAAATCTTCGATCAAAGTCGACCCTTTCTTTGATGTTATTACGACATCGTCGATGTAGACTTGTACATTTTTCCCGATCTGTGTTGCTAGGCACTTCTGCATCATCCGCTGATATGTTGCTCCCGCGTTTTTCAGACCAAAGGCATTGTTTTGTAGCAAAACACGCCATAAGGTGTGATGAACGCTGTCTTGGCTTCATCTTCTTCTTTTAATCTGATCTGGTTATAACCAGAATATGCGTCCAAGAAGGAAAGACGTTCGCATCCTGCCGTGGAGTCGATGATTTGATCGATCCTTGGGAGGGGAAAGTGATCCTTTGGACAATGTTTATTGAGACACGTGAAGTCGACGCACATGCGAAGGACTATTGTGTGTTTCTTTGGCACCATCACTGGGTTAGCTACCCATGTGGCTTCTGTAGATATTTCTCTGATGAAACCGGCGTCTTTGAGTCGATCTATTTCTGATAACATTGCTTTGCGGCTAGGTTCCGAAAAACGCCGCAAAGGTTGCTTTACTGGTCGTGCGAGAGGATCCAAATTGAGGTGGTGCTCGGCAAGTTCCCTGGGTACTCCTGGCATGTCGGCTGGACACCATGCGAAGATTTTCCAGTGCTCACGGAGGAACTCGACGAGCGCGCTTTCCTATGCGACATCCATGTTTGCGGCAATGGACGTCGTTTTCTTTGGATCTGTCGGGTGGATCTGTACCTCTTTTGAATCTTTGTTTATATTGAAAGTTGGCTCCTTAGAAGATCTTCCTACCTCTGGCAGCACATCATAATCAGTGAACCTTGGTGCCGCATATTCTGCTTGCATCCCGAAAGTTTCTGACAGTCGATGAAAATCCTTGTCGCATTTATCGGATAACGCGAAACTTCCTTTGATTGTGATAGGTCCCTTAGGCCCAGGCAACCTCCACAACAGATATGTATAATGCGGCACTGCCATGAATCTGGCATACGCTGGTCGTCCCAACAAAGCATGATATGTGACGGGAAATCCACCACTTCAAACTCCAGATTCTCTATCCTGTAGTTTTCTCGGGTTCCGAACTGAACGTCGAGGTTGATCTTGCCCAATGGGTAACTTGGCTTCTCTGGTGTAATCCCGTGGAAACGTGTGTCAGTTGGTTTCAGATTTGCTAGGGATATGTTCATCTTCCTCAATGTATCTGCATACATGAGGTTTAAGCTGCTGCCGCCATCTATGAAAACTCTCGACACGTCAAAACCAGCGATTACAGCGGGTAAGATGAGTGCCGATTGTCCTGGTCGAGGGACTTGCTGCGGATGGTCTGCGATTGTGAAGCCGATGTCTTGCCCCGACCAATTTAAGTACTCGACTGTTGGTGGAGGCATCTTCTCTGCCATGAATACTTGTCGAGATATTACCTTCTGCGCCCTGTTGGACGGCCTAGCTTTCTGAATCATCGAGACCACACCGTTAGAGTTGGGGTCAACATATGGAGGTGGATGTGGTGCTGCCGCAATTCTAAGCTGGTGTCGATTTTCTTCGGTAATTGCGGGAGGAGGTGGAAGGTGAATCTCGCTCCTTGGCTCCCGAGGATTTCTGTTATTTGCTTGAGCGTTTGCGATTCCTGCGGCTCGCAGCATTGCCTGAAAATTGCGGCAGTCTTTCTGTAGATGTCCTGACTGCCTCTTTCCATTGTTGTCGAGGTAAAAGTGCATTTGACACGGACCGTTCATCATCTCCTCGGGAGACACATAAGGTCTTTGAATCCTTGGTCCACTATTTTGTCTGTTGCCGCGAAAATCACCTCTATTGTCGCCTTGTTGCTCGTTGCTCCTTTGATAATCATCTCGACTATTTCCTCCAGGATTTCCCCGAAAACCAGCCGATATATGGCCGGGAGCATCGTTGTTGTAGAACTGGCGAGAAAATCGCCTTCTATTTTGATAATTTCGACCACGATCCTCCTCTGGCGACCTGTGTCGCTTGTTGTATATTGCGTCTTCTCCATCTGCCCACTTGTTAGCAATTTCCATCAGTGCTGAAATTGTCTTGGGATTAGTTCTTCCCAAGTCCTCGACGAAATCTGCTCGTCGGATTCCTGCCACGAACGCATCTATTGCCCTTTCGTCAGATATGTCCTCTGCCGAGTTTTTGATAATGTTCCACCGCTGTATATATTTCCTCATCGACTCGTCGTGTTTTTGTCGACACGCCCTCAATTCTTCCAACGACGCAGGTTTCTTGCAGGTGGATCGGAAGTTTTTCACGAAGATGTCCTCAAAGGTTTCCCAGCTGTCGATGGAATTCAAGGGGAGTTTCTTTATCCAAGATCTTGCGGCACCACTCAGGTGAACTTGGATACTTTGCATAGCTGTTGCTCTGGTTCCTCCTACCAGTTTTACCATCTCGAGATAATCCACGAGCCAATCCTCGGGATCTTGCAGGCCGTCGAACTTCTTGAAATTCTCGGGTAACTTGAACCCTTTTGGGACTCGAGTTTTTCGAACTCTTCTCGTAAAGCACGGGAGCCCACACATATCTTCGTCGGCAAGCTCTGGCGAGTGCTGACGCTCCCTTCTTTCTTGTCGCGCTCTGTCCACCCTTACTTGGACTGCTGTATCTCTTGCTCCACTTGCTCTTGGTGGGTCTTGAACTGCTGCGGTGGGTCGTGGACTATTTTGTCTGGGATTTTCTTCGGGAGGCGTTGTTGCAAACGCTGTTCCCATAACCCCTACTCCAGCCATTGCCATATTGAACAATGGTTCTCTCGGGTCCCCAGGAGGTGGTCTGGACGCCAAGATGTATGCTTGTGTTGCCATGTATCCTGCCTCTGGCGTTTTTGGGATGATATTTCCTCTTTCGTCGATCGACATAAAGGACATGTCGAGATTTTGGATTATGTTTCCTCTTTCTGCTTCAGGTATGTTTTGCAGTCGAGACATTGCTCTCCTCCGAGCTTCTCTGTGACTATCTCCTGTATTTCCTGAAAGGCGACTTAAATCTGCCCGGCGTCTGCTTGATGCAGAAGCTGCTTCTTTCCTTCTATTCAGGGATGCTGTCTGTTTTTCAACTCTCTGCTTACTCGAGCAAGTCTATATTGATATGCTTGAAGTTCTTGTGCAGTAGCAGTGGTGGTCATAGGTTCTGAACCATCCATGGCTCTCGCAGCCCTATCCCACGCTTCTTGCGGGAGCTGTACTCTTGCGCGAGTTGTAGATCCAGGATATTTGGTGCCTAAGCCATGTCTGAGATCAGCGGGATCGACGTATGGATTTCCCAATTCGTCGAAAGCCTCTGATGTTTGCGGGTCTGATGTGCCTGCCCCTTCTACCACATAGATCTGATGATATTTTGCGCATTGATTTTTGTCGGGATTGGTGACACCATCATATAGAGTGGTGAAGACCTTTCCGATGGCAGCAGACTTGTCGATGAAGTTGAAGCTGTCGACGCTGTCGGAGTCGCTGCTTATAAAGGAGTCCGCAGACGACTCGAAGGATGTGTTGCTGAAGATCTTGGCGAGCTTTCCGCTTGCCTTGTTGTCGACGAAGTATGTCGACGAAAACTCCTCGTCACTCGACGAAAAGTTGGAGTCGACCGCTGAAAATTCCGGCGAGATCGGAACTTCGAGACGGTAGGATCCTTCCTTGTTGACGCCAAATCGGAATTCTCCGAACGTCATGATGATGGGCTCCTCCAGATAGGCACATGCATCCATACGGGAGGGCGGGTGAGGAATAAAATTGAATAGATCAGTTTTTCCCTTGTTACCTCGATCCATCGCGTTGCTTGCTGTTGATGAAGTCGAAGATCTTGAACGTGCCATCGAGATCAGATCCTTGCAGCCTCTAATTCCCACAGACGGCGCCAATTGACAAAGGATTAACTTGTCAATGCCTACAGATTGTAGACTAGGGTTTTGCTAGAAGTAGAGGGCAAGTAGATCTCGAAGGTTTAGGCGAAAAGTACTCGACGATTACGAAAACTAGGGTTATGTTGACAGTAGATTCGATCCTTTCTTTGTCCCTCGACTCCCCCTTATATAGGAGGTGGAGCCGAGGGTTTCGTTTTGTACAAGTTACAGAGTCCGGGACGGTTTCTAACTCATCCCGCCAGATTACAAATAACTCTTCCTATTACAACTCTAGCTTTCCTTAACATATCTTGGACTCCCGAATCTTCTTATTCTTCGGGTAGTGGGCCTTCAGTAAACTCCGGGTAATCTTTTCTTCCTTATCCCCTTCGCTCATGCTAGCAGCTACTTGCAGCCATTGCTACACCAGCGAGGTGATCTCTATATGATAGGCACGGTTTTAGTAAGACAGCAAGTTGTAGATAGCTAACCATGAGACACATGCCTCTCTGGTTGAGACTGAGCTCGCTCTTGTGATTGGGCTCCAATGGTCGAGGTGAGTCACAGCTGCAATGACAGAGGTTTGTGCTGAATTAATTAGCACAGAGGCGTAACTAGCACTAGATGGAGAAGGCATAGTACACATATCGGACACGAAGTCGCGTCTGGCGAGCAGCTCGCATTCACTTGCATCAGTGCGGTACAACAAAGATGATGAAGAAGGATTGGAGCTTTGAAGGTAGTCAGAAAAGTTACAAAAAATAATACGTGCAAAACTTAACCTGTATAAACGCACATGCATGGATAATTTTACATTTCTGCATGAGAAAGACATGTCAATTTTCAGTACGACATGGTTTGATTTGTCAAATTTGATGCTCCTTAATGCATTTTAAGTGAAAATTACAGGTTTATTCATTATAATTGCCGATTTTTAACGTTACGTGCAGCTGACTAGCAAACTATAAGTGTGTGATTGCTTGCTTCCAAAATAAGGATATGTAATCATTTTGTATAAGGTAGTACCAATTAGTCGTTATATTGCAGAACTTAAAGAGTTTTGAGAGATTCAACTCGTTGCTACTCCATAAGAATGGTCATGTTGACAAATTTGATCCAGTGTTGAACAGAGCCAGAAACATTTCAAAAACTTGAGCATGGAAGAGGCTAGGGGTAAATGCCCCAAGGCCAGCCGAGCCTATCGTAGGTGCCGTCCCGAGGAGGAAGTACCTTAATTTGGGGCGCGCGCGGACGCTGCGGTACCCCGAGCTCGAGACGCCGCCGTACCGGTAGCTCGACCCGCGACGAGGCATGGCGGCGGCGGCGGAAGCGGAGCGGCGGCGGCGGAAGGTAAAGCTCCTGCTGACAAACATATTAGGCACAAATGGGCAACCTTCAGTAACCCATGTTCCATTTTTTTGTCAGGATAACCCCATGTACCACCTTCCCAATAGAAAAAGTACTGTTCAACCTTCCCCTGTTGGGCCCAATATTTCACTTTTGGGTTGCCAAGGAACATCTACATGGTAATTGTTATCGGTCTACTTGCTCCGGCCGTCGAAGCCCAATAACTTCAAATGGGCCTTTCTGCTCATGCAATTTCGGCCCTTTTCTAATGAAACACAGATCCTATGATTGGCAAAAAAAAATACACGGAGATTCTACATAAAAGTTGTTTTTATTTATTTTGAATTATAGGGTTCCAATTTTTGAAACTGCTCATGCCCAATATGAAAATCCTTGATCGCTCCATACCCACATGGATAACGGTATTTTTAAAAATTCATAAAGTGGATTTGAAATTTAAAACATATCCTAATAATTCCTTGATTTAATCTATCAACTTGCAAGATCTTGGAGCCAAAGAGCTTGTATTAGTCTGCGAAAATAATACTGATAAACCTGTCGTTAACAAGAAATGAAGGTTTATCGTTCAGAGAGGATGCCATGTGGGACCCATGAGACAGTACCGTCCTCAACGTTTCAAAGAAAAAGGCAAGTAGCCCGAAAATAGGGGTAAAAAATAAATCCTACAAAGGAAACATTTATAGTTCATAGAGGCTGACATGTGGGACCGATCTGCCAGCTGCATCCTCATCATTTCGAAGTCGGCAGGGATCAGAAGAAAAAGGCAAATAGCCAGAAATTAGGGGTCAAAAATAAATCCAAAAAGGAAACTTATATTCTTCATAGAGGATGACATGTGGGACCGACCTGCCAGCAGCGTCCTCATCGTTTCAAAGGCCGCAGGGGATCAAAAGAAAAAGGCAAATAGCCAGAAATTAGGGGTAAAAAAAATACAACAAAGGAAAGGTTTATTGTTCATAGAGGCTGACTTGTGGGACCCATGAGCCAGCGGCGACCTCAATTTCAAAGGCGGCATATGATCGAAAAGAAAAAGGCAAGTTAGCAAAAATCAGTGGGTAAAAAAATCTAAGAAATGAAACTTTATTGTACAGTCCCATGAGCCAGCACCTTACTCAACGTTTCAGTGGCGGCATGAGATAGAAAGAAAAAGGAAAGTGACCAAATATCAGGAGCAAAAAATAATCCAAGAAAAGAAACTTTTATTGTACATAGATGATGACATATGGGTCCCACTTATACAAGCTCTTTCGCTCCAAGATCTTGCAAGTTGATTGTACATAGAGGATGACATGCGGGCCCCTTGTGTCAGCAGCTTACTCAACGTTTCCAAGGCGGCAGGGGATCAAAAGAAAAAGGAAGTAGCCAGAAATTAGCGGTAAAAAATAACTCCAAGGAAGGAAACTTTTATTGTTCATAGAGTATGACATGCGGGACCCATGCGCTAGCAGCTTCCTCAACGTTTCAAAGGGGGCATGAGATCGAAAGAAAAAGACAAGTGACCAAATATCAGGAGCCAAAAATAATCCAAGAAAAGAAACTTTATTGTACATAAAAGATGACATGCGGGTCCCATTTTGCAGCAGCGGTGTCAACGTTTCAAATGCGGCTTGAGATCAAAAGAAAAAGAGTAGCCAGAAATTAGGGGTAAAAAAACTCCCAGAAAAGAAAGTTGATTGTACATAGAGGATGGCATGCGGGTCCCATGACCCAGCACCTTACTCAACGTTTCAGAGGCGGCATGAGATCGAAAGAAGGAAAGAGACCAAATACCAGGAGCAAAAAATAATCCAAGAAAAAGAAACTTTTATTGTACATAGAGGATGACATATGGGTCCCACTTATACAAGCTCTTCCGCCCCAAGATCTTGCAAGTTGATTGTACATAGAGGATGACATGCGGGCCCCTTGTGTCAGCAGCTTAATCAATGTTTCCAAGGCGGCAGGGGAAGAAAAAGGAAACAGCCAAAAATAAGAGGGTGAAAAAATCCAAGAAAAGAAACTTTTATAGTATCGAGGATGACATGTGGGTCCCATGAGCCAGCAGCTTCTCAACGTTTCAGAGGCTGCATGAGATCGAAAGAAAAAGGCAAGTGACCAAAAATAAGGGGGTAAAAAAATCCAAGAAAAGAGACTTGATTGTACATAGAGGATGACATGCGGGTCCCACCAGTCAGCAGCTTACTAACGTTTCCAAGGCGGCAGGGGATGAAAAGAAAAAGGAAATAGCCAAAGATCAGAGGGTGAAAAAAATCAAAGAAAAGAAACTTTTATAGTACATAGAGGATGACATGTGGGTCCCATGGGCCAGCAGGTTCCTCAACGTTTTCAAGGGCGGCATGAGATCGAAAGAAAAAGGCAAGTGACCAAAAATCAGAGGGTGAAAAATAATCCAAAAAAAGAAACTTTTATTGTACATAGAGGATGACATGCTGTCCCAACGTTTCAAATGCGGTTTGAGATCAAAAGAAAAAGAAAGTAGCCAGAAATTAGGGGGTAAAAAAAACTCCAAGAAAAGAAAATTGATTGTACATAGAGGATGACATGCGGGTCCCACGAGTTTGCAGCTTACTCAACGTTTCCAAGGCGGCAGGGGATCAAAAGAAAAAGGAAATAGCCAAAAATCAGAGAGTGAAAAAAAACCCAAGAAAATAAACTTTTGTAGTACATAGAGGATGACATGCGGGTCCCATGAGCCAGCAGGTTCCTCAACGTTTCAAACGTGGCATGGGATCGAAGGAAAAAGGCAAGTGACCAAATATCAGGAGCCAAAAATAATCCAAGAAAAGAAACTTTATTGTACATAGAGGATGACATGCGGGTCCCATTTTGCAGCAGCGGTCCCAACGTTTCAAATGCGGCTTGAGATCAAAAGAAAAAGAAAGTAGCCAGAAATTAGGGGGTCAAAAAAACTCCAAGAAAGGAAAGCTTTATCGTTCATACAGGCTGACATGTGGGACCTATGAGCCAGCAGCTGAACGTTTCAAAGGCGGCAGGGGATCAAAAGAAAAAGGAAATAGCCAAAAATCAGAGGGTCAAAAAAATCCAAGAAATCAAACTTTTATTGTACATAGAGGATGACATGCGGGTCCCATGAGCCAGCAGATTCCTCAACGTTTCAAACGTGGCATGAGATCGAAAGAAAAAGGCAAGTGACCAAATATCAGGAGCCAAAAATAATCCAAGAAAAGAAACTTTATTGTACATAGAGGATGACATGCGGGTCCCATTTTGCAGCAGCGGTCTAAACGTTTCCAAGGCGGCACAGGACCAAAAGAAAAATGAAGTAGCCAGAAATCAGGGGGTGAAAAAAATCCAAGAAAAGAAAGATTTCAATTGGGCTGCATCTGGACATCTGGGCCTTCGAACTATCCTTCTGGGCCTTTTGACACGTACAATTTCAGCCCACTCCAGAACATGATAGTTCGGATTTTTCTCAAAAAAAAAACAGGAAAGTCCTATGCTTCGCCAAAACAAAAAACAAGGAGATTCAAGATATATGTTGTAAAAATAAAGATTTAATTTATCCGTTTGCAATAGCTCAGAGCGAAATACACTTTTTATTGTCTGCAAAATAATCAAGATATCACATGTTTCTTGTACGGGGAGGCTGACATCGGGGACCCATGAGCCAGCAGCGTCGTCAACGTTTCAAAGGCGGCAGGGGATCGAAAAAAAAAAACCAAAAATCAGTTGGTAAAAAATCCAAGAAAAGAAAACATTTATCGTTCTGAGAGGATGACACGCGGGACCGATGAGGCAGCAGCATCCTCAACGTTTCCAAGGCGGCAGGGGATCAAAGAAAAAAAGGAAATAGCCAGAAATTAATTAGGGGTAAAAAATAAATCCACCAAAGGAAACTTGTATTGTTCATAGAGGATGACATATGGGACCGACCTGCCAACAGCGTCCTCATCGTTTCAAAAGGGGGCAGGGGATCAAAAGAAAAAGGCAAATAGCCAGAAATTAGGGGTCAAAAATAACTCCAATAAAGGAAACTTTTATTGTTCGTAGAGGATGACATGCGGGTCCCATGAGCCAGCAGGTTCCTCAACGTTTCAAACGTGGCATGAGATCGAAAGAAAAAGGCAAGTGACGAAATATCAGGAGCCAAAAATAATTCAAGGAAACTTGATTGTACATAGAGGATGACATGCGGGTCCCATGAGTAAGCAGCTTACTCAACGTTTCCAAGGCGGCAGGGCATCAAAAGAAAAAGGAAATAGACAAAAATCAGAGAGTGAAAAAAACCATAGAAAATAAACTTTTATAGCACATAGAGGATGACATGCGGGTCCCATGAGCCAGCAGGTTCCTCAAAGTTTCAAACGTGGCATGAGATCGAAAGAAACGCAAGTGAGCGATACGTCTCCAACGTATCGATAATTTCTTATGTTCCATGCTACTTTATTGATGATACCTACATGTTTTATGCACATTATATGTCATATTTATGCATTTTTCGGAACTAACCTATTAACAAGGTGTGAAGAGCCGCTGTTTTTGCTTTTGGTTTGAAATCCTAGTAAAGAAATATTCTCGAATTGGACGAAACTTTCGCCCAGGGTCCTATTTTTGCACGAAGCTTCCCGAAGACCGAAGAGATAACGAAGTGGGGCCACGAGGCGGCGAGGGCAGGGCGGCGCGGCCCAGGCCTTGGCCGCGCCGACCCCTCTGGGGCCCTCGTGTGGCCCCCGCGTTGACCCTCCGCCTACTTAAAGCTTCCGTCGCGAAAAGTACCGAGAGCCACGATACGGAAAACCTTACAGAGACGCCGCCGCCGCGAATCCCATCTCGGGGGATTCTGAGATCGCCTCCGGCACCCTGCCGGAGAGGGATTCATCTCCCGGAGGACTCTACACCGCCATGGTCGCCTCCGGAGTGATGAGTGAGTAGTCCACCCCTGGACCATGGGTCCATAGCAGTAGCTAGATGGTCGTCTTCTCCTTGTTGTGCTTCATTGTTGGATCTTGTGAGCTGCCTAACATGATCAAGATCATCTATATGTAATTCTATATGTTGTGTTTGTCGGGATCCGATGGATAGAGAGTACTATGATTATGGTGATTATCAATCTATTGTTCATGTGTTGTTTATGATCTTGCATGCTCTCCGTTACTAGTAGAGGCTCTGGCCAAGTTTTTACTCTTAACTCCAAGAGGGAGTATTTATGCTCGATAGTGGGTTCATGCCTCCATTGAATCTGGGACAGTGACAGAAAGTTCTAAGGTTGTGGATGTGCTGTTGCCACTAGGGATAAAACATTGATGCTATGTCTAAGGATGTAGTTGTTGATTACATTACGCACCATACTTAATGCAATTGTCTGTTGTTTGCAACTTAATACTGGAAGGGGTTCGGATGATAACCTGAAGGTGGACTTTTTAGGCATAGATGCAGTTGGATGGCGGTCTATGTACTTTGTCGTAATGCCCTGATTAAATCTCACTATATTTATCATATCATGTATATGCATTGTTATGCCTTTCTCTATTTGTCAATTGCCCGACTGTAATTTGTTCACCCAACATGCTTTTATCTTATGGGAGAGACACCTCTAGTGAACTGTGGACCCCGGTCCTATTCTTTACATAGCATACAATCTACTTGTTTTACTGTTTTCTTTGCAAACATCTTCCACTCGATACGTTTAATCCTTTGTTACAGCAAGCCGGTGAGATTGACAACCTCCCTGTTTCGTTGGGGCAAAGTACTTGGTTGTGTTGTGCAGGCGCGTTGGCGCCGGAATCCCTGGTGTTGCGCCGCATCACATTTCGCGACCATCAACCTTCAACGTGCTTCTTGGCTCCTACTGGTTCGATTAAACCTTGGTTTCATTCTGAGGGAAAACTTGCCACTGTGCGCATCATACCTTCCTCTTGGGGTTCCCAACGGACGTGTACATCTACGCGCATCAAGCACTTTTTCTGGCGCCGTTGCCGGGGAGATCAAGACACGCTGCAAGGGGAGTCTCCACTTCTCAATCTCTTTACTTTGTTTTTGTCTTGCTTTATTTTATTTACTACTTTGTTTGCTGCACCTAAACAAAACACAAAAAATTAGTTGCTAGTTTTACTTTATTTACTGTCTTGCTCTCTATATCGAAAACACAAAAAAAATTAGTTACTTGCATTTACTTTATCTAGTTTGTTTTATTTACCGTTGCTAAAATGAATACCCCTGAAAATACTAAGTTGTGTGACTTCACAAATGCAAATAATAATGATTTCCTATGCACACCTATTGCTCCACCTGCTACTACAGCAGAATTCTTTGAAATTAAACCTGCTTTACTAAATCTTGTGATGAGAGATCAATTTTCTGGTGTTAGTTCTGATGATGCTGCTGCCCATCTCAATAATTTTGTTGAACTTTGTGAAATGCAAAAGTATAAGGATGTAGATGGTGATATTATTAAATTGAAAGTGTTTCCTTTCTCATTAAGAGGAAGAGCTAAAGATTGGTTGCTATCTTTGCCTAAGAATAGTATTGATTCATGGACTAAATGCAAGGATGCTTTTATTGGTAGATATTATCCTCCCGCTAAAATTATATCTTTGAGAAGTAGCATAATGAATTTTAAACAATTAGATACTGAACATGTTGCTCAAGCATGGGAGAGAATGAAAACTTTGGTAAAGAATTGCCCAACCCATGGACTGACTACTTGGATGATCATCCAAACCTTCTATGCAGGACTAAATTTTTCTTCGCGGAATTTATTGGATTCAGCTGCTGGAGGTACCTTTATGTCCATCACATTGGGGGCGGCTACAAAACTTCTTGATGATATGATGATAAATTACTCTGAATGGCACACGGAAAGAGCTCCACAAGGTAAGAAGGTAAATTCTGTTGAGGAAACCTCTTCCTTGAGTGATAAGATTGATGTGATTATGTCTATGCTTGTGAATGGTAGATCTAATGTTGATCCTAATAATGTTCCTTTAGCTTCATTGGTTGCTCAAGAAGAAAATGTTGATGTGAATTTCATTAAAAATAATAATTTCAACAACAATGCTTATAGGAACAACTCTGGTAATAACTATAGGCCATATCCTTCTGCTAATGGTAATGGTTATGGTAATTCTTATGGGAATTCTTACAATAATAATAGGAGTGTACCCTCTGGTCTTGAAGCCATGCTTAAAGAATTTATTAGTACACAAACTGCTTTTAACAAATCTGTTGAGGAAAAGCTTGATAAAATTGATACTATTGCTTCTAGAGTTGATAGGCTTGCCTCTGATGTTAATCTTTTAAAGTTGAAAGTTATGCCTAATAATGATATTGATAATAAGATTACTACTACCATCCAAGTTAGAATTAATGAGAATATAAGATTAATGGCTGAACTGCGTGCTAGGTGGGATAGAGAAGAAAATGAAAAACTAGCTAAAGAGAATAATGTAGCTAAAGTTTGGACTATTACCACCACTAGTAATGCTAATTCTCCACATGTTGCTGCACCTCCTACTATCAATGGTAAAATAATTGGTGTTGGCAATGTTTCTACTCCTAGTGCAAAGCGTACAAAACTGCCTGAAATTGCTAAAACTGCTGAAACTGCTTGTGATAAAACTGCTGAAATTTTTTCCAACCTTGGGAACAATGATCCCATTGCTGTAGCTCATAATGATTTAGATTTTGATGATTGCCACATCTCTGAAGTTATAAAGTTCTTACAAAAACTTGCTAAAAGTCCCAATGCTAGTGCTATAAATTTAGCCTTTACAAAACATATTACAAATGCTCTCATAAAAGCTAGAGAAGAGAAACTAAAACTTGAAACTTCTATTCCTAGAAAGTTAGAAGATGGTTGGGAGCCCATCATTAAAATGAAATTCAATGACTTTGAATGTAATGCTTTATGTGATCTTGGTGCAAGTATTTCTGTTATGCCTAAAAAGATTTATGATATGCTTGACTTGCCACCATTGAAGAATTGTTATTTGGATGTTAATCTTGCCGATAATGTTAAAAAGAAACCTTTGGGGAGGATTGATAATGTGCATATTACGGTTAACAATAACCTTGTCCCCGTTGATTTTGTTGTCTTGGATATCGAATGCAATGCATCTTGTCCAATTGTGTTGGGAAGACCTTTTCTTCGAACTGTTGGTGCTGTTATTGATATGAGGGAAGGTAATATTAAATATCAATTTCCTCTCAAGAAAGGTATGGAACACTTCCCTAGAAAGAGAATGAAGTTGCCTTTTGATTCTATTATTAGAACAAGTTATGATGTTGATGCTTCTACTCTCGATGTTACTTGATTTGCACTTTCTGCGCCTAGCTGAAAGGCGTTAAAGAAAAGCGCTTATGGGAGACAACCCATGTTTTTACCTACAGCAATTTTTGTTTTGTTGAGTCTTGGAAGTTGTTTACTACTGTAGCAACCTCTCCTTATCATGTTTTTGTGCCAAGTAAAGTTTCTATGTCAAAGTTGATGTTATATTTGGGATCGCTGCGCAGAAACAGCATTGCTGTCTGTCACGAATCTGGGCACAGTTCCCTGTAGAAAATTCGAAAAAATCTGCCAATTTACGAGCGTGATCCTCAGATATGTACGCAACTTTCATTAGTTTTGAGTTTTTCCATTTGAGCAAGTCTAGTGCCAGCTTTAAATTCGTCTTTACGGACTGTTCTGTTTTTGACAGATTCTGCTTTTTATTTCGCATTGCCTCTTTTGCTATGTTGGATTTATTTCTTTGATCCATTAATGTCCAGTAGCATTATGCAATGTCCAGAAGTGAAAATAATGATTGTGTCACCTCTGAATGAGTGAATTATTAATGATGCACTAACCCTCTAATGAGTTTGCTTGAAGTTTGGTGTGAAGGAAGTTTTCAAGGGTCAAGAGAGGAGAATGATATACTATGATCAAGAGGAGTGAAAGCTCTAAGCTTGGGGATGCCCCCGTGGTTCACCCCTGCATATTTTAAGAAGACTCAAGCGTCTAAGCTTGGGGATGCCCAAGGCATCCCCTTCTTCATCGACAACATCATCAGGTTCCTCCCCTGAAACTATATTTTTATTCAATCACATCTTGTGTTCTTTACTTGGAGCGTCGGTTTGTTTTTGTTTTTGTTTTTGTTTTTGTTTGAATAAGATGGATCCTAGCATTCACTTTGTGGGAGAGAGACACGCTCCGCTGTTGCATATGGACACATGTGTCCTTAGGTTTTACTCATAATGTTCATGGCGAAGTTTCTTCTTCGTTAAATTGTTATATGGTTGGAATTGGAAAATGCTACATGTAGTAATTCTAAAATGTCTTGGATAATGTGATACTTGGCAATTGTTGTGCTCATGTTTAAGCTCTTGCATCATATGCTTTGCACCCATTAATGAAGAAATACATAGAGCTTGCTAAAATTTGATTTGCATATTTGGTTTCTCTAAGGTCTAGATAATATCTAGTATTGAGTTTTGAACAACAAGGAAGACGGTGTAGAGTCTTATAATGTTTACAATATGTCTTTTATGTGAGTTTTGCTGCACTTGTTCATCCTTGAGTTTGCTTCAAATAACCTTGCTAGCCTAAACCTTGTATCGAGAGGGAATACTTCTCATGCATCCAAAATCCTTGAGCCAACTACTATGCCATTTGTGTCCACCATACCTACCTACTACATGGTATTTCTCCGCCATTCCAAAGTAAATTGCTTGAGTGCTACCTTTAAAATTCCATCATTCACCTTTGCAATATATAGCTCATGGGACAAAATAGCCTTAAAAACTATCGTAGTATTGAATATGTACTTATGCACTTTATCTTTTATTAAGTTGCTTGTTGTGCGATAACCATGCTTCTGGGGAACGCCATCAACTATTGTTGAATATCATGTGAGTTGCTATGCATGTCCGTCTTGTCTGAAGGTCTATCATTTTAGTGGTTGGAGCATGCAAAATTGTTAGAGAAGAACATTGGGCCGCTAACTAAAGCCATGAATCATGGTGGAAGTTTCAGTTTTGGACATACATCCTCAATCTCATATGAGAATAATAAATTTGCTACATGCTTATGCATTTAAGAGGAGTCCATTATCTGTTGTCCATGTTGTCCCGGTATGGATGTCTAAGTTGAGAATAATCAAAAGCGAGAAATCCGAAATGCGAGCATTCTCCTTAGACCTTTGTACAGGCGGCATGGAGGTACCCCTTTGTGACACTTGGTTGAAACATGGCATGCAAAGATCCGGTAGTCCAAGCTAAGTAGGACGAGGTGCGGGCACTATTAGTATACTATGCATGAGGCTTGCAACTTGTAAGATATAATTTTCATAACTCATATGCTTTATTACTACCGTTGACAAAATTGTTTCATGTTTTCAAAATAAAAGCTCTAGCACATACAACAATCGATGCTTTCCTCTTGAAGGACCATTCTTTTACTTTTATTGTTGAGTCAGTTTACCTATCTCCTTCCACCTTAAGAAGCAAACACTTGTGTGTGCATTGATTCCTACATACTTGCATATTGCACTTGTTATATTACTTTATGTTGACAATATCCATGAGATATACATGTTATAAGTTGAAAGCAACCGCTGAAACTTAATCTTCCTATGTGTTGCTTCAACACCTTTACTTTGATTTATTGCTTTATGAGTTAACTCTTATGCAAGACTTATTGATGCTTGTCTTGAAGTACTATTCATGAAAAGTCTTTGTCATATGATTCATTTGTTTACTCATGTCATTACCTTTGCTTTGATCGCTGCATTCATTACATATGTTTACAAATAGTATGATCAAGATTATGATGGCATGTCACTTCAGAAATTATCTTTGTTATCGTTTTACCTGCTCGGGACGAGCAGAACTAAGCTTGGGGATGCTGATACGTCTCCAACGTATCGATAATTTCTTATGTTCCATGCTACTTTATTGATGATACCTACATGTTTTATGCACATTATATGTCATATTTATGCATTTTCTGGAACTAACCTATTAACAAGGTGCCGAAGAGCCAGTTGCTGTTTTCTGCTGTTTTTGGTTTCAGAAATCCTAGTAAAGAAATATTCTCGGAATTGGATGAAACTTCGCCCAGGGTCCTATTTTTGCACGAAGCTTCCAGAAGACCGAAGAGATAACGGTGGGGCCACGAGGCGGCCGGAGGGCAGGCGGCGCGGCCCAGCCTTGGCGCCGACCTGCCTCTGGGCCCTCGTGTGGCCCCGCGTTGACCCTCCGCCCTACTTAAAGCCGTCGCAAAACCCCGGACCGAGAGCCACGATACGGAAAACCTTACAGGACGCCGCCGCCGCGAATCCCATCTCGGGGGGTTCAGGAGATCGCCTCCGGCACCCTGCCGGAGAGGGGATTCATCTCCCGGAGGACTCTACACCGCCATGGTCGCCTCCGGAGTGATGAGTGAGTAGTCCACCCCTGGACCATGGGTCCATAGCAGTAGCTAGATGGTCGTCTTCTCCTTGTTGTGCTTCATTGTTGGATCTTGTGAGCTGCCTAACATGATCAAGATCATCTATATGTAATTCTATATGTTGTGTTTGTCGGGATCCGATGGATAGAGAGTACTATGATTATGGTGATTATCAATCTATTGTTCATGTGTTGTTTATGATCTTGCATGCTCTCCGTTACTAGTAGAGGCTCTGGCCAAGTTTTTACTCTTAACTCCAAGAGGGAGTATTTATGCTCGATAGTGGGTTCATGCCTCCATTGAATCTGGGACAGTGACAGAAAGTTCTAAGGTTGTGGATGTGTTGTTGCCACTAGGGATAAAACATTGATGCTATGTCTAAGGATGTAGTTGTTGATTACATTACGCACCATACTTAATGCAATTGTCTGTTGCTTTGCAACTTAATACTGGAAGGGGTTCGGATGATAACCTGAAGGTGGACTTTTTAGGCATAGATGCAGTTGGATGACGGTCTATGTACTTTGTCGTAATGCCCGATTAAATCTCACTATATTTATCATATCATGTATATGCATTGTTATGCCTTTCTCTATTTGTCAATTGCCCGACTGTAATTTGTTCACCCAACATGCTTTTATCTTATGGGAGAGACACCTCTAGTGAACTGTGGACCCCGGTCCTATTCTTTACATAGCATACAATCTACTTGTTTTACTGTTTTCTTTGCAAACATCTTCCACTCGATACGTTTAATCCTTTGTTACAGCAAGCCGGTGAGATTGACAACCTCACTGTTTCGTTGGGCAAAGTACTTGGGTTGTGTTGTGCAGGTTCCGCGTTGGCGCCGGAATCCCTGGTGTTGCGCCGCATCACATTTCGCGACCATCAACCTTCAACGTGCTTCTTGGCTCCTCCTGGTTCGATTAAACCTTGGTTTCATACTGAGGAAACTTGCCATGTGCGCATCATACCTTCCTCTTGGGGTTCCCAACGGACGTGTATCTAGGCAAGTGACCAAATATCATGAGCCAAAAATAATCCAAGAAAGAAAGTTTTATAGTACATAGAGGATGACATCGGGACCCATTTAGCAGCGGTATCACCGTTTGAGGCACAGGGGATCGAAAGAAAAAGTCAAGTGACTAAATATGAGGTGCCAAAAATAATCCAAAAAAAGAAAGTTTTATAGTACATAGAGGATGACATGCGGGTCCCATTTAGCAGCAGCGGTATCACCGTTTGAGGCAGCAGGGGATCGAAAGAAAAAGTCAAGTGACCAAATATGAGGTGCCAAAAATAATCCAAAAAAAGAAAGTTTTATAGTACATAGAGGATGACATGCGGGTCCCATTTAGCAACAGCGGTATCACTGTTTGAGAGGCAGCAGAGGGATCGAAAGAAAAAGTCAAGTGACCAAATATGAGGTGCCAAAAAAATCCAAGAAAAGAAAGTTTTATAGTACATAGAGGATGACATGCGGGTCCCATTTAGCAGCAGCTGTATCAACGTTTGAGAGGCAGGGATCGAAAGAAAAAGTCAAGTGACCAAATATGAGGTGCCAAAAAAATCCAAGAAAAGAAAGTTTTATAGTACATAGAGGATGACATGCGGGTCCCATTTAGCAGCAGCGGTATCACCGTTTGAGAGGCAGCGGTGATCGAAAGAAAAAGTCAAGTGACCAAATATGAGGTGCCAAAAAAAATCCAAGAAAGAAAGTTTTATAGTACATAGAGGATGACATGCGGGTCCCATTTAAAGCGCACGAGTTTGAGAGGCAGCAGGGGATCGAAAGAAAAATTCAAGTGACCAAATATGAGGTGCCAAAAAAATCCAAGAAAGAAAGTTTTATAGTACATAGAGGATGACATGCGGGTCCCATTTAGCAGCAGCGGTATCACCGTTTGAGCGGCGGGGATCGAAAGAAAAAGGTAAGTGACCAAATATGAGGTGCCAAAAATAATTCAAGAAAAGAAAGTTTTATAGTACATAGAGGATGACATGCGGGTCCCGTTAGCAGCAGCGGTATCACCGTTTGAGAGGCGGCAGGGGATCGAAAGAAAAAGGCAAGTGACCAAATTTGAGGAGCCAAAAAAACTCCAAGAAAAGAAAGTTGATTGCACATAGAGGATGACATGCGGGTCCCATTTAGCAGCAGCGGAACGTTTCCAAGGCGGCAAGGGATCAAAAGAAAAAGGAAGTAGCCAGAAATCAGGGGGTCAAAAAATCCAAGAATAGAAAGAATTTTGGTTCATAGAGGATGACATGCGGGACCCATGATCCTGCATCGTAAACGGCTCGATCGGAGAACGTTGAACGAGATGGCGCGATCTAGAAAAAAAACAATGCCAGAGAGGCTGCCATCTGGGCCCTACATCCCTCGGCGGTGCGGATTTGCGTTGACTCGGCCGGCGAACCCGAGATTTCGAGATGCACCACGTCCCGGGCCACCATACGCCACGTTTTGGCCGCTTTCGTCGGGCTAGGTGGCCTCAAAAACGAGAAAAAAAAGTTTTGACATGCACCACGGAGGGACCAAAATCGTCGGCCATGGTACACCAGCAACCACGGCGCGACTTCAACTTCGTTGCCATGGCAACTTTTCTTGAGGTTGGAGTTTGTAATCAAGGAAACTCCGGAAAAAGAGGAGACAGGGAGGCCGAAGCCGCGCTCGAAATGAGCAAGGAAGACGACGCGTTTGCCGGGTTAGGCACCTTCAATCTCGTCGCAGAATCGGCGGATACTCCTTAGATCCTCCGGGACCGCTCAGCCATCAATCTCGTCGACTAACATTGGAGCCCATCAGGCTCCGCGGTGCCTCAGAACCGCCGGAAGCTTGGCTATAGCTACCGGCATCTTGCTCTTGGCCGCCGTCGGTTTCCATCTGGGCTAGATCTGCGCTAACCCCGTCGGAGGCGCGATCTTCCGGGTTACTGGAGGAAGAAGTGGAAGGTATTGTTCGGAAGACATTTGGATTTGAGAAGTCCCAGTATCTCGAAAAAACAAGTTCCCTAAGAACTACCCCCGCGCGAAGATCTACGAAAGAGAGAAAAAGCAAAGAAAAAGAAGGAGTAAATACGCTTCCAACTCAAGATCTGAAGAGCAAGCAAAAGAGGAGTAAACCCGGATAAGGCCTGGGCGGCGGAGTCGCAGAGAAGAAGTTCGCCGGTGGTTGGGCGAGCTTGTTGTGGCGAGGAAGTCCGTCGACGGTGAGGCGGAGAAGGCTTGAAGGAGCGCCAATGTCGCGGCCAAGAAGGCAATGAGAAATTCTTCACGCGGTGAAGTCCGGCGGCGTCCGGCGGCGCACTGGTGAAGATTTGCTGGGCGGCGGGGCTCGAGCAAGCCCCGACAGTGCGGAGCGGCCGAACAAGGAGCACTAGTGCGCGAAGAACTGGAGAATGCGAGAAAGAAGAAGAAGGGGCGGTTTTGCCTATAAAGGAAAAGAGGTGGGCCGAAAACCGCTGAACCGCAGCGGTTCAGCCCGTGGGCCGCGACGGTTCGCTCCGCAGGTCGCCACGTGGCGCGACGATACACGCGCGACAGCGAAAAGCCAAGGAGGGACACACGGATCCAGAGAAGTGGTTGGGATCCGCTGTGGAGCAATTAATGCGCGCGCGGAAGCCGAACGGAAGTGACCCTGACACTGGCGCGTCGTCACGGTGCGCATGTCACTGACAGGCGCGGGACCCGATATTCTCGACTTCGAGGAAAAATTAAATGAACAAGATGCGGAAGATAAGCGGCGGAGAATGCCTTGCAAGAGGGCATGACTCGGGCAAAGATGTCGGAGCCAAGCGGAGCGCCGGATAAATTAAACCGGTATACAAGAACATGGGAACCTGGCATGGTCTGTTGGATAGAATCCGCCAGACTATACCAGCTTCGGGGACTAATGTTGGGGGGATGACCCCCGGTATGCCAAAGGCATGCCAAACCGGATGGTCTTATCCATCAAGATACCGGTTTAATATTTATACCGGAACTCAAAGATAGGAATTTGGCTAAGTAAGCTAAGCCGGTATCCCCAAGAGGGGTATACCGGGACCGGATAGAAAGGATGCCGGAGACCGGAAGAAAGAACATGTCGGCAGGACCAGTCAAAGATTCTCTCCAGAGCTAGAAGACAAGGATGAGCTAAGCAAAGTGGCTTTAAACGAAGGCCTGAAGATAAAGAGGAGGATGACGGCCAAAGAAGCCGGAGGACGTCAGCCTCCCTGTTTAAAGAAGACCCCGGCGTCATCTATGATTAAAGTAGCTTTGTAAAGTATCTTTGTAAAGTAGTTTGTCTAGTCAAAGATGCCATTAGGGTTTCTTGCCCTGTAAGCCACCCTCTCCCCTATATAAGGAGAGGGGGCAGCCTCTTTCATACGCGCGGAGCAATAGAGAAGATAGAGAGAGAACCTTGTAAGCTTGCAAACTCAAACCTGTAACCTTTGAAGATCAATGAAGAGAATGATCTAGAGCGAGTTCTTCCTTGTGTCTTTCTTCTTCAACCTCTGGCCTTGGCCAAGTTCTTGAGGAAACCATCCGGAAGTTCGTCCCATCTAGTCATAAACCCTCCCCCGAATCCTCTAGCGTCCATTCGGCCCCAAGATAAGCCATCCTATGGCATCTGTTTCTTGAAGTAGTTGTTGACTCCTCGGCCTTCGAGTTGCACTGTAGATCCTCCTTTGATGCCTCCATACCTAAGCAGGGGATTTAAGAGTGGGATGAGTACGAGCGTACTCAACAAGTTCATTATAGGAAAGAGGTGTTTAATGCACTAGCTACGACATTAGACCAGAAAGTCTAATACCAATGCAGGTTTTCATAATCATTTCTTCAAAAGGTTGCTTTTATTCAGAAGAACTATGTCCGTCAGCCTTCACCGGTTGACTAGAACTTCATGGAGTTCCTTTCCGGCAGCGTTCGCAGTTCCATATCCCGGAACAGGGAGTGACTGGTCACAGTTCGTTACACTCTGCAGAGGTGTGTTGCTTTACCCATAAGAGATCTTAACCTTGGTGCCAACCGGGCAGCTTTCCCGTCCACACTTCCTTTGGTGTGAGGCCCGGTATAAGGTCATAGTCAATCATATTCCTCCGCTACCTCGCACACCCACCCTTTGTTGCATGCCCCGACCCTGGGTCTCGTCGGTCCCATTATTCCCACTCACGGGTGGACCCCGACCACGACAACAGTTCTGGGCTCTTACCATGAACTCCTTCGCCGGTAGATGCAACCCCTCATAGACCGCAATACCGTGGGGACTTTAGGCTTCCCCAGCCACCAAATGCTCCTCGGGCTACAAGTGTCTACGGACAATGCCGTGGGGACTTTAGGCTTCCCAGCCACCAAATGCACCCTTGGATAACAAGTGTCTACGGTAAAGCGCGTCCGTTGATGTACAAGAGGTGGAAATACAATTGACTATACCGTCCCATTCCAGATCTTATGGTTAACACGGGTATTACGGCACAAGAATCACTGGACGACATTTGTTGTTTAATCCTAGATGGATATAAACCCTGCAATGGAACCTCCACCATATCAACACAATCCATGGTTCCATTGCCCACCACATAGTCATATTCATAGTTATGAAAATAGTGGTTTTGTCTTTTTATGCAATAGTGATAAACATAGTACTTTGCAAGTAATTTGGTAAAAATACTCAAATGACATGAGCAAGCGATGAACTTGCCTTTCTTGACTGCAAGATTATACATGGCTTTACACGCACAATTCCAAATTCTGAAATAGCATCATCGTCCGGTAAGGACGATGTTTAAAAGATTGCAGGATGCACTAATGCATAAGTATGAGATGCAATCGCTCTAAGCGACCTAACCCCGATGATTTAGGATTAGTGAGTTGTAATAATTGGTTTAGGGTGTGTTGCACTTTTAGAGTAATTCCACAAACAAGGTTCTTATTAGGGTTTGGTTATCTTAGTATCATAAAACAATTGTATAATAAAGCATATTAATCAATTTAGCACACAAGGAATGATAGTTGGTATAATATTAATATGTAAGAATAATTGTTGGTTTCAGTTCTATAGGAGATGGTTGATGATTACTTATTATCTCCTTCAAAAGAATAACTTTTGAAGAACATGTTCTTTAATAAAGAACAAATATGATAATTAGGGTTTGTGGGGTTCTATAGTTTCCTATGGTTCCAATTGGTTTCTGGAGTAGGTATTAGATGGATCACAACAAGGTTGGATTCATCAACACCTAGGGCTTGTAAGGTTGCGTTAAGCCTAGGCATCTTAAGCAACTAATTATACATAGGTGCTATCAAAGTTGGTTGTATCTTATTGGTGATAGATAGCTAGGGTTTATAGATCCTATTAGGCAGGGTTGTTGGCTACTTCATATTTTCTTCAAAAGAATAACTTTTGAAGAACATACTTCTTAAATAATAAGAAGTATATCAATTAGGGTTGAGGTGGTCTAGGTTTTACTGTTGGTTCTATTAAGTAAGGAATAATTGGTTCCTAAATAGGATGGTTCATAATTATCCAACACTAGTAGGGTTTAGTGGAATATGGTTAGGTAATGCTCAGGATTTGGCATAGTTGCTCCTGAGGTTCATCACATTGGTGTGATGCTAAATAGGAATGAATAGGAATGATGGTTTTGGGTAATAGGATCTAGGGTTTACACTTGGTTGACCCTACTTGATTATTTAGGTCTGATGAAGATGAACACATGGGATACCCATATATTAGTGATAGGTCTCCTACATTTCATGTGGCCAAGACAAGTATTTAGTTGCTACTATGGTTCCATGCTTTGAAAGAAGGTACCATGATCACATGCTCTAACCTAGGGTTTAGGTTTAGAGGCAATTTAGGGTTCACATGTAATAATGGAACTAGGTTCTAAATGGCCTTAGGGTTTTAGGATTACACATGAAATGATGAGTTCCTAGTTTTCTACCATATGGAACTAGGGTTGCATAATTACTATTTAATTCATAAGTTAATAACTTCATTAATAAAGTTGAAGTTATTAATAACTTCAAAATAAAATAATATTAAATTTGGCTTTTTATTATTTTTAAATAATTTACTAATTAGGTAATTATTAATTAGGGTTTAAATTTCTCTAATAAAGATTTAACAAAATAACAAATAAAGAAAATTAGTTTTAATGTTTTCTTTATTTATTTACTGGTTTTTATTTATTTTGGAATTTTTTACTAATTATTGAATTTTAATTGAATTTAGAATTAAAATTAAAGGTTTAAATAACAAGTATTAAACAATTAAATTTTTATTAAAAAGTAAAATTTTCATTTTATATTTTTATTGGATAGGGTTTATCTTTATAAGAATTTTGATATCTTATTTTATTTTTCTGAGTTATAATGAATTTTCTACAATTTGTCAAAGTTTCAGCAATTATTGGATTTGAATTTAAACTAAAAATAGCTAAAGCTACCCGGACAGAGCACACCCACAGTCTATGACTGGTGGGGCGGTGTCCACCTCATCCGCCACGTGGTATTTGACCGAGTAAAAATCGCCACAGTGGGGAGGAGGTTGCTGGCCGATGGCCAGACGAGATCGTCGCCGGCGAATGCGGTCTCCCGCGGGGCCATGCGCGGGCTCGTTAGAACCGGCGACGAGACGAACATGATGGTGGCGGCGCCGCTCCCTAGTGGTCGCCGGAGCGGCGGCGTTTATGTCCGACGGCGGCGCACGGTGGCCGATGGTGAGAGCGAGCTACGGCGCGAGCTGGCTCGATAAGATGCTCAAAAGACGCGCAAGATCACCTGGAAGCTTCTGTAGGGTTGTCGGCGTTGATTGGAGACGGAGACGTCACGGCGGTCGCCATTTCTTCCGCGTATTGTGAAAGGGACGGTCGAATTCTCCATTCCCCGAGCTCCCCTCGACCGAGACTTCACCGGACGAACAAGGACACCGAGGCGCTCCCCGAGCAACGGCGGGCTCGGGGTGGCGGAATCGGCGGGCGGGCTGCCACGGCTAGGGTTTCGGTCATGGCGCGAAGAAGAAAGAGTGGCTTAGGGTTTGCTCCCCGTATTTATACGGCTCACGGTCGTCGTCGAGACGCGAGGTCCACACGGCGGCCGGGACGTGGAGCTCCTCATCGCGCTGCGTCCGAGCATGCGCGTCTGTGAGACGGAGACGAAGACGACTCGTTTTCTCGCTCTTATCCGAGCTACTGTGCACGGTCACAAAGTTGGGTCATGTGTTGGGCCGTTTCGGTTGTGCTGGGCTACACGCTGTAAGCTGTTTCTTCCTTTTCTTTATTTCTTTTTCGTTTTGTTTTCCATAGTTAATTTAAATACTGTTTTGAATTCAATATTTTGTAAACTTCATTGTTTGAATTCAAGTGAGATTCACCTGCACTTAAAAGTTTGTTATTGTATATTATAAAATCTCATAGGAATACTAAAGCATTGATTTATTAATTACTATTAATATTTGAATTAAATTTCCATATGGACATGAATTTGAATATTATCTTTGGAACTATTCAAATTCTTTTCTAAATGATAGTTTTCTTACTTAGTGATATGTAGAGTTTCATTTGGTTTTTATCTTGCAAGAAACAATTCCAAAGTAATGTTTATTTATGAATTTCAAATAAGAGAGTGATTTTAATGGCATAATTTCATGTGCTAAAATATCTCTAAGGACTTGACCTCCTATTTGAGAATGTTGTCACTTGCCTATTATTTTATGTGCATAACTATGTGCTTGTAGGGTTTATAATAACCTATTTCAAGGTTAGCACTTCTATTATATTTTAATACACCTTGAAATATCAAGAGTAGACATTACTCATCATGGTTTGGTCTTGTTATGAAGATAAGTGGTTGATCACCACCATGGGTTTAATCATATGATTTAGCACTAGGTTATTCTTAAGTTCCATAGTTAAGCATAAGGTTTAACTAATGAACCATTCTAGGGTTCTAGTGATATTCTCATATGGCATGGTTTAATCTCAAATATCTTCATTGGGTTATTGGTTACCCAAGTGGTATTTAAACTAGGTTCTCTAATTCTAGGTTGTGGATATGATTGACTTCTATTTATTTCTAATTTACTCTTAAAGTAACTAAAGTGGTTATGGTTCTTTTTATAGTTAACTTTGGTTATATGGATGAATGGTTTCTCACTATAAAGTATAGAGTTTGACTCTAAGGTTTTCTTAGGTTCTATAATGGATGAATGAGTGAAATATATATGTGGTAAGATTCTACTTATGATTACCAAATGATTCATAAGTTAGGGTTGGGATATAAGCCTAGGGTTGCTTACTAGTTATCTCCCTATGATTTCATGTAGTGATGATATCTCTAATCATATAAGTGTTAGTATTTGGATTATTCTCCTATTTCTCCAAAGTATGGTCATGGATTAGGCATGATCCACTTGTTCTTAATATCCTTACCTCAAGTTCTTAGGGTTTATGATCATCACTCAATTTATAATGATCAAGGTTTGGCTTCCTAAGGTATCTCTCATTAAATTAGGTTTCTCACTCTCAAGATTAAGTATTGTCTTGATCAACTAAATATAGTTTCTTTCTTATTTATCTTCTTGAATGGGACTACTATGGTTGCCTCTTAATTTATATCCCAGGAGAATGCCTGAGATATTATGTTAGGGTTCTACTTAATCAATGATGATATAATCATCTGGTATATGGATAGTTCTCTCCCTCACATTCAAGTGTTGCCTCAACTACTTGAGTGTAACACCATAGCTTGGGCTCTCTTATAAAGGAATGGTTATTCTAGGGTTTATGAGGTACTCACAATATCTCAATACGTATTAAGTCTAAAACTCCACTTGGCTATTTTGGTTGAATTAATCTCCTCCTTACTTTATCAATTCATGGATATGGTATTATTCCATGTGATATTAGGTTATCTCACCACTCCAAGGGAAATGGTTTACAACCTAATACTTTAGTTCAAAGGTTGTCCTCTATTCTTAAATAAACAGAGCTAGGATTAGTATGAAAGGTCTCTCTCATTTGGGGAAGGACTTCAATTCTAACCTAAGGTTATTCTCCAAAGATAATGATGTAGTCACCAATATCTATGTTTAACATAAATGGGTTCTCTCTCTAGGGAAGGTCTTGAATAATATCCTAGGGTTCCTCTTGATGTTTTGAATACTTGGATGTATATCCAAGGTTTAGCTCACGGTTTGTTATTGCTTCTCTAATAAATAATATAGAACTCTCACCTCTCTGGGTTTGATATATAATAATTTGGAATGTAGAAGGATATATACTTCTAAAATTAATCTCCTTGTCTTGTTTCCAAGATTGAAATAGAATGAATACCATGAAGTTCATGGTAGAAATATTCATTTGTTAAAGATATGGAAAAGATAAGTGAAGAGTGGTTTCTCCATTTTATTGTTACTTGATTTCCAATTTAATAGATATTCATATGGTATGGCAAGGAATATCATATTATGATCTTTTATAAGATCAAGCAATTGATCCTTGATTAATACGTTATTGTGTTGGTTTTAGTTATATTTGATCTAACCCCTCAGATCAAATCATCTCTACCCAAAACAAGGTTTTATCAAAGTCACATTGAGGTTTATAGCGCTTGACTTGATGAGCTACTTCAATTCCACCAAGATCAAGTGAAACTTCTACTGTGACTGTTTTACTTTAAAGCGCGAAAATTCCCCAGATTTTCTATGCATGAATGCAATGCACACATCTGTTTCCTCTATTTTTGTAACCCCAATACCTGGGATATTACAAGGCAAACAGCCAAACACTCATCGGTATTTTGTGCCGAATGGATTATAACCCCAGCTTTCGCAGCCTCATATCGTAAATACACTTATTACTTTTCCTAAATAATACGCTTTTTAATGCGAAATGCGCTTTTTTATGCTAATTGCTAAATACGTTTTTTTAGTTACACAAGTATTTGTCATGTCTCGTGTAAGCACCATCGTGGAAGCGACGCGGCGCAACGGCGCCCCGTCGGGCCCAAAAATACGTCTGGTACCACCTCCAGCGACGCGACGCATCGTGATCGGGCCGTTCGCGACAATGCAAACCCGGCGCATATTTGCGTCTGGAGTGAGTCTTCACAGACGCTGCGCGGACGCGCAAAGTGTCCGCTCACGTCTCCACCGGGCCCGCCCGCAGCGAAGCTTGTATCGAGGGCATCGCTTCCGCTGCCATCGCTGTCAGCTTTCCGTCTGCCGCAACCTTCGCCATCAATGTCGCGGCTGCCTCTTCACAAGATCGCGCGGCGGGCGTGGCTGGGCTTCTGCGCCGCCTTCAATGACATCGTTCCCGCGCGTGGCCGGCCTTAAAAGTCCATCAGTATCATTCCTCCATCGCCCACACCTCCACTCGCACCACCACCGCCACAACACCATGGGGAAGAAGAAAAACGACTTCGAGGCATCCGGCAGCGGCACCAAGAAGGAGGAGCGGCCAGGCATGGTGCCGCTGTTCATTGGGAGGCTGATGCATTTAATCGACGCCGTGTAACACTCGAGGGACGTGCACATGCTTAAAGTGCATGGAGCCCCCATGTGTGGTTTTGGTAATTAATGACAATCCCTATGGACTAATGTTTGCATTGAGTTATATTTGTAGGAGTTGTCCATAGGCAATTCTTGAACCATATGTTGGCTTCAAGGTTGCAATAAGAAGAAATTGATGAAGGATATCAAGTGTCAAGTATGTCTTGAAGATGAAGATGAAGTGAGCCCTCAAGTTACTTCAAGACATCAACATGATGAAGAATGAAGAAATGATGTGCAAGTTCAAGATGAGCCATCTCGAAGAGATCCTTTGCTTGAGTCTTGCCATCCATATGGTGATCATGGATATGTGAAGATGCGCCGAAGAAGAAGCTCTCCCATGGTGGTTTATGGGGGAGCAATCTACAAGACTTCGTCAAGCAAGCACAAGCAAGAAAGGCGCTCCATCTTGTTGAGGTCAAGATCGTCGTCATCAAGCTCAAGTGGAATGCGCAAGTATAAGGTTTGCTCTTGATAGGGTTTCTTTCTCACCGGTCTCATAGTGTAGTTGGAGACCGGTTTATAGTTTAGTTGCCGTACTATCAAGAGGGCTCTCGAGTGAGTAACTCGATCGTATCATTCGGAGAGAGCTCAAACCTTTGCATCCTTGCATCATCTTTCTTGGTTATTATTTGGATCTTATCCATGTGATGATTTAGAGCTTGTGCTTATTCTCATGACAAGCTCTAGTTCATCAAGAATGGTTTTTGCACGGGCAACTTGTTGCATTTTCAAGATTGGAGGTTTTACCGGTATGTCTTTTTTAGATAGGTCAAACCTTTCATCATTTGTTTCTATCCTCCCTTGTTGGACTATGATGTTTTCCTGCATGATCTTGTAGAGCTTGTTCCTAGCTTTAAAACAAGCCCAAGATCATCAAAATCGGAGTCCGGATGCTAAAGTTATGCCCGTTTCAGTTTGATGTTTCTGCCAGTTTTCAGGGGGGCGGATATTCCGGCCCAAGTTTGGGGCGGATAATCCGGCCCCCCGGAAAAATCCGGTTTTTGGACAAATCCGGGCAAATATCCGGCCAAATGTCCGGCCCCCATCCTGAGAGCAGTTTTCTCATGTCCTTAGCCATTTTTCGGGGCCCGGATATTTTGCAAATATCCGGCCCGGAAAATCCGGCCTGAGCTGACCCAAACGGTCATATTTCGATGGGAGGGGGTATTTAAGCCCCCCTTCTTCCTCCTTGGGCAGCTACCTCTTCCCCTTTGTGCTCTCCACCATTGTTGACCTTGAGAGCTTCCCTTTCCCTCTACTCCTCCTATGCTTCTTGAATCTTTTTGAGGGAAAAGGAAGAGGAGATCTAGATCTACATTCCTACCAATCAAATCCCTCTCTTTGTGAGGGGAATCCACTAGATCTAGATCTTGGAGAAATTTGGTGTTCCTCCTCTTTGTTCTTCCTCTCTTATTCCCCCAATAGCTTTTGTAGCTTTGTTGGAATTTGAGAGAGAAGGACTTGAGCATCTTTGTGGTGTTCTTGCCATTGCATTTGGTGCATCGGTTTGAGTTCTCCACGGTGATTCGTGGAGGTGAAAGCAAGAAGGTTGTTACTCTTGGGTTCTTGGAACCCTAGACGGATTCTAGGCCTTTGTGGCATCTTAGTGGTGTTCTTGGGGACTCCAATTAAGTTGTGGAGAATCTTCAAGGGCAAGGCCTTTGTGGCATCTTTGTGGTGTTCTTGGGGACTCCAATTAAGTTGTGGAGAATCTTCAAGGGCAAGGCCTTTGTGGCATCTTTGTGGTGTTCTTGGGGACTCCAATTAAGTTGTGGAGAATCTTCAAGGGCAAGGCCTTTGTGGCAATTTGTTGGGAGCCTCCAATTGAGTTGTGGAGATAGCCCCAAGCTTTGTGCGGGTTCGGTGACCTTCCTAAGGTCCCATAGTGGATCGAGGACATCCCTTTTGGTGGGAATTCTCGAGGAGAATACGGTGGCCCTCGTGCATTTGGAGTGACTTGTCCTCCACACCGCTCCAACGGAGAGTAGCACTCGCAAGAGTGTGAACTTCGGGCTACATCGTTGTCTCCGCGTCACTTCGGTTATTCCTATACCCGAGCTCTTTACTTATGCACTTTACTTTGTGATAGCCATCGTGCTTGAAGTTATATATATATCGTGCTATCACATAAGTTGCTTGTCTTGCTTAGCATAAGTTGTTGGTACACATAGGTGAACCATTGCTTAGAATAAGTTGTTGGTGCACATAGGTGAACCATAAGTTGTCCATAACTATATTTTTGCATCAAACCATCCATGTCTTAAATCAGGAAATAGAATAAAAAGGTCATTGTTGTCCATTATGCCTAACTAGTGTAGACAAGAAACCAAATGTCGCAATTGCAGTAAAGGAAATAGCTTCGAGCACACACACAATGGCGCCAGAAAAGTACTTTACCTGGAACCGAAGTATGAGTGCCTTTTACCTTTCCTCCCCGCAACGGCGCCAGAAAAGTGCTTGATGTTCACGGGTGCTTCTATTCTGTAGACAAGTGTTGGGCCTCCAAGAGCAGAGGTTTGTAGAACGGCAGCAAGTTTCCCTTAAGTGGATTACCCAAGGTTTATCGAACTCAGGGAGGAAGTGGTCAAAGATATCCCTCTCAAGCAACCCTGCAACCACAAAGCAAGAAGTCTCTTGTGTCCCCAACACACCTAATAGGTTCACTAGTTCGGCGAAGAGATAGTGAAATACAAGTGGTATGAATAAATATGAGGAGTACGCGCGAAAATAGACAGCGTGCGGTTGATGGTAGTAATATTGCAGGAAGTAAACATGCGGTAGTAACGTGCAAGTAATTGTAAAACGGTAACAAGCGTGATAGGTATTTAGGAACAAGGCCTAGGGATTAGACTTTCACTAGTGGACACTCTCAACATTGATCACATAACAGAATAGATAAATGCATACTCTACACTCTCTTGTTGGATGATGAACACATTATGTAGGATTACACGAACCCTCAATGCCGGAGTTAACAAGCTCCACAATTAAATGTTCATATTTAAGTAACCTTAGAGTGTAAGATAGATCAATACGACTAAACCAAGTACTAACGTAGCATGCACACTGTCACCTTCATGCTTATGTAGGAGGAATAATACACATCAATACTATCATAGCAATAGTTAACTTCGCAATCTACAAGAGATCATGATCATAGCATAAACCAAGTACTAACACGGATGCACACACTGTCACCATTACCATTACACCGTGCAGGAGGAATAAAACTACTTTAATAACATCACTAGAGTAGCACATAGATAAATTGTGATACAAAACACATTGCAATCATAAAGAGATATAAATAAGCACTTCACTATGCCATTCATAACAGTGAATAAGTATTCCGTGAAATATAGCCTAAGAGACCCACACGGTGCACACACTGTCACCTTTACACACGTGGGACAAGGAGTCTCCGGAGATCACATAAGTAAAACTCACTTGACTAGCACAATGACATCTATATTACAAGCATCATCATATGAATCTCAATCATGTAAGGCAGCTCATGAGATTATTGTATTGAAGTACATAGGAGAGAGATGAACCACATAGCTACCGGTACAGCCCCGAGCCTCGATGGAGAACTACTCCCTCCTCATGGGAGCAGCAGGTGATGAAGATGGCGGTGGAGATGACAGCGGTGTCGATGGAGAAGCCTTCCAGGGCACTTCCCCGTCCCAGGGTGCCGAACAGAGACTCCTGTCCCCGGATCTTGGCTTCGCGATGGCGGCGGCTCGGGAAGGTTTCGCGTCGTGGCTTCCTCGTGGGGTTTTTAGGTCAGGACCTTTAAATAGGCGAAAGGGGAGCCTCGGAGGGGCCTGGGGCCACCACACCATAGGGCGGCGCGGCCCCCTCCGGCCGCGCCAGGGTGTGGGTGGGCCCTGGGTCCTCGCGGCTCTCGGGTGTTCGGATGGTTCCGGGAAAAATAGGAACCTGGCGTTGATTTCGTCCGATTCGAGAATATTTCGCTATTTAGGATTTCCAAACCAAAAACAGCGGAAAACAGGAACGCACTTCGGCATCTTGTTAATAGGTTAGTTCCAAAATGCACAAATATGACATAAAGTGTGCATAAAACATGTAGGTATCATCAATAAAGTAGCATGGAACATAAGAAATTATCGATACGTTGGAGACGTATCAGCATCCCTAAGCTTAGTTCTGCTCGTCCCGAGCAGTAAAACGATAACAAAGATAATTTCTGAAGTGACATGCCATCATAAACTTGATCATATTGTAAACATATGTAATGAATGCAGCGATCAAAACAAAGGTAATGACATGAGTAAACAACTGAATCATAAAGCAAAGACTTTTCATGAATAGTACTTCAAGACAAGCATCAATAAGTCTTGCATAAGAGTTAACTCATAAAGCAATAAATCAAAGTAAGGGTGTTGAAGCAACACAAAGGAAGATTAAGTTTCAGCGGTTGCTTTCAACTTATAACATGTATATCTCATGGATATTGTCAACATAAAGTAATATAACAAGTGCAATATGCAAGTATGTAGGAATCAATGCACAGTTCACACAAGTGTTTGCTTCTTAAGGTGGAGGGAGATAGGTAAACTGACTCAACAATAAAAGTAAAAGAATGGTCCTTCAAAGAGGAAAGCATCGATTGCTGTATTTGTGCTAGAGCTTTTATTTTGAAAACATGAAACAATTTTGTCAACGGTAGTAATAAAGCATATGAGTTATGTAAATTATATCTTACAAGTTGCAAGCCTCATGCATAGTATACTAATAGTGCCCGCACCTTGTCCTACTTAGCTTGGACTACCGGATCTTTGCAATGCCATGTTTCAACCAAGTGTCACAAAGGGGTACCTCCATGCCGCCTGTACAAAGGTCTAAGGAGAAAGCTCGCATTTGGATTTCTCGCTTTTGATTATTCTCAACTTAGACATCCATACCGGGACAACATGGACAACAGATAATGGACTCCTCTTAAATGCATAAGCATGTAGCAACAATTATTATTCTCATATGAGATTGAGGATGTATGTCCAAAACTGAAACTTCAACCATGATTCATGGCTTTAGTTAGCGGCCCAATGTTCTTCTCTAACAATTTGCATGCTCCAATCATTAAGGTGATAGATCCTTCAGACAAGACAGACATGCATAGCAACTCACATGATATTCAACAATAGTTGATGGCGTTCCCCAGAAGCATGGTTATCGCACAACAAGCAACTTAATAAAAGATAAAGTGCATAAGTACATATTCAATACTACGATAGTTTTTAAGGCTATTTTGTCCCATGAGCTATATATTGCAAAGGTGAATGATGGAATTTTAAAGGTAGCACTCAAGCAATTTACTTTGGAATGGCGGAGAAATACCATGTAGTAGGTAGATATGGTGGACACAAATGGCATAGTAGTTGGCTCAAGGATTTTGATGCATGAGAAGTATTCCCTCTCGATACAAGGTTTAGGCTAGCAAGGTTATTTGAAGCAAACTCAAGGATGAACCGGTGCAGCAAAACTCACATAAAAGACATATTGTAAACATTATAAGACTCTACACCGTCTTCCTTGTTGTTCAAAACTCAATACTAGAAATTATCTAGACCTTAGAGAGACCAAATATGCAAACCAAATTTTAGCAAGCTCTATGTATTTCTTCATTAATGGGTGCAAAGTATATGATGCAAGAGCTTAAACATGAGCACAACAATTGCCAAGTATCACATTATCCAAGACATTTTACCAATTACTACATGTAGCATTTTTCCAATTCCAACCATATAACAATATAACGAAGAGGAAACTTCGCCATGAATATTATGAGCTAAGAACACATGTGTCCATACGAACCAGCGGAGCGTGTCTCTCTCCCACACAAGGATGAACTTATTCAGAGAACTAAGATAACAAAACAAAAATAAAAGCACACACAGACGCTCCAAGTAAAGTACATAAGATGTGACCGAATAAAAATATAGTTTCAAGAGAAGGAACCTGATACTTTGTCGATGAAGAAGGGGATGCCTTGGGCATCCCCAAGCTTAGATGCTTGAGTCTTCTTGAAATATGTAGGGATGAACCACGGGGGCATCCCCAAGCTTAGAGCTTTCACTCCTCTTGATCATAGTATATCATACTCCTCTCTTGACCCTTGAAAACTTCCTTCACACCAAACTTCAAGCAAACTCATTAGAGGGTTAGTGCACAATTAATAATTCACACATTCAGAGGTGACACAATCATTATTTTCACTTCTGGACATTGCATAAAGCTACTGGACATTAATGGATCAAAGAAATAAATCCAACATAGCAAAAGAGGCAATGCGAAATAAAAGGCAGAATCTGTCAAAATAGAACAGTCCGTAAAGACGAATTTTAAAATGGCACCAGACTTGCTCAAATGGAAAAACTCAAAACTAATGAAAGTTGCGTACATATCGAGGATCACGCTCGTAAATTGGCAGATTTTTTCGAATTTTCTACAGAGACTTAGCCCAGATTCGTGACAGACAGCAATGCTGTTTCTGCGCAGCGATCCCAAATATAACATCAACTTTAACATGGAAACTTTACTTGGAACAAAAACATGATAAGGAGAGGTTGCTAGAGTAGTAAACAACTTCAAGACTCAACAAAACAAAAATTGCTGTAGTAAAATAAACACATGGGTTATCTCCCAAGAAGTTCTTTCTTTATAGCCATTAAGATGGGCTCAGCAGTTTTAATGATGCACCCGCAAGAAATGGAAGTTGAAGCAAAAGAGAGCATCAAGAGGCAAATTCAAAACATATTTAAGTCTAACATGCTTCCTATTCATAGGAATCTTGTAAATAAACAAGTTCATGAAGAGCAAAGTAACAAGCATAGGAAGATAAAACAAGTGTAGCTTCAAAAATTTCAGCATATAGAGAGGTGTTTTAGTAACATGAAAATTTTTACAACCATATTTTCCTCTCTCATAATAATTTTCAGTAGCATCATGAGCAAACTCAACAATATAACTATCACATAAAGCATTCTTATCATGAGTCTCATGCATAAAATAATTACTACTCCCAACATAAGCATAGTCATTCTTATTAATTGTAGTGGGAGCAAATTCAACAAAGTAGCTATCAAATATAGGAGGTATATTGTAATCATAATCAAATTTATCCTCCATAACAGGTGGTAACAAAAGACTACTATCATTATAATCATCATAAATGGGAGGCAAAGTATCATCAAAGTAAATTTTCTCCTCAATGCTTGGGGGACTAAAAATATCATGCTCATCAAAGCCAGCTTCCCCAAGCTTAGAATTTTCCATAGCATTAGCAACAATAGTGTTCAAAGCATTCATATTAATATGTTCCATGGGTTTTTTAATTTTCGCATCAAACCATCCATGTCTTAAATCAGGAAATAGAATAAAAAGGTCATTGTTGTCCATTATGCCTAACTAGTGTAAACAAGAAACCAAATGTCGCAATTGCAGAGTCTAAAGGAAATAGCTTCGAGCACACACACAATGGCCAGAAAAGTACTGTTACTGGAACCGAAGTATGAGTGCCTTTTACCTTTCCTCCCGGCAACGGCGCCAGAAAAGTGCTTGATGTCTATGGGTGCTTCTATTCTTGTAGACAGTGTTGGGCCTCCAAGAGCAGAGGTTTGTAGAACAGCAGCAAGTTTCCCTTAAGTGGATTACCCAAGGTTTATCGAACTCAGGGAGGAAGAGGTCAAAGATATCCCTCTCAAGCAACCCTGCAACCACAAAGCAGGAGTCTCTTGTGTCCCCAACACACCTAATATGTGCACTAGTTCGGCGAAGAGATAGTGAAATACAAGTGGTATGAATGAATATGAGCAGTAGTACGGCGCCAGAAAATAGCTGGCGTGCAGTTGATGGTAGTAATATTGCGGGAAGTAAACATGCAGTAGTAACGCAGCAGTAGTAATTCAGAAAACAGTAAACAAGCAGCGATAGCAGTATTTAGGAACAAGGCCTAGGGATTAGACTTTCACTAGTGGACACTCTCAACATTGATCACATAACAGAATAGATAAATGCATACTCTACACTCTCTTGTTGGATGATGAACACATTGCGTAAGATTACACGAACCCTCAATGCCGGAGTTAACAAGCTCCACAATTAAATGTTCATATTTAAGTAACCTTAGAGTGTAAGATAGATCAATACGACTAAACCAAGTACTAACGTAGCATGCACACTGTCACCTTCATGCTTATGTAGGAGGAATAATACACATCAATACTATCATAGCAATAGTTAACTTCGCAATCTACAAGAGATCATGATCATAGCATAAACCAAGTACTAACACGGATGCACACACTGTCACCATTACATCGTGCAGGAGGAATAAAACTACTTTAATAACATCACTAGAGTAGCACATAGATAAATTTTGATACAAAACACATTGCAATCATAAAGAGATATAAATAAGCACTTCACTATGCCATTCATAACAGTGAATAAGTATTCTGTGAAATATAGCCTAAGAGACCCACACGGTGCACACACTTGCACCTTTACACACGTGGGACAAGGAGTCTCCGGAGATCACATAAGTAAAACTCACTTGACTAGCACAATGACATCTATATTACAAGCATCATCATATGAATCTCAATCATGTAAGGCAGCTCATGAGATTATTGTATTGAAGTACATAGGAGAGAGATGAACCACATAGCTACCGGTACAGCCCCGAGCCTCGATGGAGAACTACTCCCTCCTCATGGGAGCAGCGAGCGGTGATGAAGATGGCGGTGGAGATGGCAGCGGTGTCGATGGAGAAGCCTTCCGGGGCACTTCCCGTCCGGCAGGGTGCCGAAGAGACTCCTGTCCCCCAGATCTTGGCTTCGCGATGGCGGCGGCTCTGGAAGGTTTCGCGTACCGTGGCTTCCGTCGGGGTTTTTAGGTCAGGACCTTTAAATAGGCGAAAGGGGAGCCTCGGAGGGGCCTGGGGCCACCACACCATAGGGCGGGGCGGCCCCCCCTCGCGCGGGGTGTGGTGTGGGGCCCCCAGGGCTTCCCTCTAGCGGCTCTCGGTGTTCTGGATGGTTCCGGAAAAATAGGAACTGGCGTTGATTTCGTCCGATTCCGAGAATATTTCGTTACTAGGATTTCGAAACCAAAACAGCAGAAAACAGAACTGGCACTTCGGCATCTTGTTAATAGGTTAGTTCCAGAAAATGCACAAATATGACATAAAGTGTGCATAAAACATGTAGGTATCATCAATAAATTAGCATGGAACATAAGAAATTATCGATACGTTGGAGACGTATCAATGTGTTAGTTTTGTTCCTAACATGTGTTTGTATATGTTGTGCATCCTACTTGTTTTTCTTGAGAAATCAAGTCTATGTATGTTAGGTTGCACACCATGTATTTGTGCTTGTGTTGGAGCCTCTTTGCATCTTGTTGTATCTTATATGGCTCTTATGAGAGATTAATGGACTATAACATTTTGGGGGAGTGATATGCCTTTAGGAATTTCACAATCCTAACAATGTGTGTACATGAGGAATATCACTTAGAATTGATATTGCAAGATTATCTAGTCTCTATGTGGTATGTCATCTTCATGAGAAATTCAAATTCTAATGTCCATTAATATCTCTAGTTGGATCTTATTTGCCTCTTGTGAAAATAAATTCCTTATCACATTATGGGGGAGTAATAAGCTTTGTGCATATTACAAGCCTAGGAAATGTGAACATTTGAGGTTGTGTCACATAGAATTGATATTGTAAATTGTCTCTCATATGTGACATGTTTTCTCAAACAAGTTCCAATTTGCTTAAATGGCTTCATTGCTAATATCTTTGTGGATCTTATTTGTGAAAGTTTTTCTTGGCATGGTTTTTCACAATGTGTCCCTCAATACATTTTTGGAAAACCATGTGCTTCAAGTCATACTATTAATTGCTTTGCATGTTGGTATGAATGCTATTAATTGCTTTGCATGTTGGTATGAATACTATTAATTGCTTTGCATGTTGGTATGAATACTATTAATTGCTTTGCATGTTGGTATGACTAATTGAAGCTATCAAGAAACTCTCTTTGCATGTTGGTTAACTCTTATCTTTTACCATATGCTTTATTTGGTGTAAAAATGATCTTACATATACTTACAAAATACCACCGGAAAATATTTCCTAATACCTCTTGTCCTAGGACAATTGGCAATCTATTATTGGGTAGAAATTTATTGATCATATTTACATTGGCTCTTGTGTTTAAATTGTCTTATTTATTGCCATGAATGTGTTGTGCTTTGACTCCCATGTGTCTTCCTTGCATCTTATGGATCTAATTTGTCTATTCAAACTTTCTTAGCATTTTAGTAGATTTAGGTAGCGTGATGATCCTAGTTTTGTGCATTTAGTATTCATATGCAAAATCCTAGATAATGCACTAATCTTGGGGGAGCTCTCCTATATTTGTTAGAATGCTTAACATCTTTATCTTTATCAAAAATTTGGTTTTGGGAGTCATAAATTTTCTTTTTGGTACTTTGTGCCATCATAAAAAGTGTCGAGGGTTTGGTTTATTTGTTGGAACCTTGCTCTCTTGGGAGTTGGTTATCTCATTCCTTTGTGCTTAGGTTTAATTAGCTTCTTATAATGAGATAAGTCTTTGGAGTCAATCTTGTGTTGATTTGATTCTTTGATATAATTTGGACAACCATTGTCTCTTGGTTTATTTGGTGTTTTGTCCAAATTGTATCTTCCTTTGGTTCTTGAAAATATTGTGCATGCATATTTAATATATGTATATCTTATGGCATGTGTCACTTTCTTTGATCCAATATATAGGGTAAACTCCATCAAATCCTAATTTGACTAAGATGTGCATGAAATTCAATTTCATATCTATATGCACATAGAATTGTGGAGTTTGTCCTATATGTTGTAGTGTGTCTAACTACTTCGGACCCAATTAGTTTGGGGACCATTTTGTACTTACCTTTGTGTTAGGTACAATGGATATGCATTGAATGCTTGTCTCACTCTTGGAAAGAAGTGGTGACTCAATGGTAACGTGAGGCAAGATAGGATGATCAACGAACACATATCTACTACATCCACACCAATGCTATCTTGGTAACAAGTATCTTCTCATGCATACTTTTGTTGTATCCAACCTTATGGTTGCATCTTGGCATGAATCTCTTGATTTGCAAATGTTGTGCTTCTTGCAAAAGTCTTAATGAAACCTCTTTATTGTGAATGTGAGTAATTTGAGATGAGTGCATTTGTTGGGAAGTATTTTAAATCATGCTCATGATTCATCCATCCCAACTATGCCTATCTAGCAATTTTGTTGCATATCAATTCCTCAAGGCTCTCACATGTGCAATATAGATGAAAGTGCAAATTTAGTTACTTCTTTTGGTATCCCCGTTTGTGATACTTGTTGCCTTTCTCAAATGCATCCCAACTATCTTCTATCCCTTTTTGATATTTGTGATGTATTTTAGTTGTTTGTGGTTGAAGTTCATGAATGTACAATAAGATAAAATTGAGCCTTTGGCCATGCTATTAAGCAAAAATTCTTATTGGTATATTGCATGACTTCGTCTTGGATATCATACTATTTTTCTTGCGTATCTATTTTATGTGTGCATGTTTCTTTGTGGATAAATATCTTTGTGATATTGCCCACTTAGAGAAACTTATACACATAAGAGATGATACATCTCCTTTTGATATCTTATTTATTTATTGCGTGTTGATTGGTCATGCTAAGCAATATAATTCATTGAAGACTATGATGATGTTTTTTTGCTCATCCTTGTAATAGTCTTATAATATGCTTTATCATGCCTTTCACATATCCTCTTGGTTGAGCCTTTTTATAATGGTGCCTCTTACTTGTTGCTCAACTATTTGTTTGTTGCAAGTGTTAAGCTTATTTCTCTATCTATGATCTATTCCAAATGTTTGTGTTTTAAATGGTAATGAGGGAGTGAGGATTCCATGTTATGCATATTGTATTCAAATACAACATTTTAATTTATGCATGTACCTTGGGGAGCTTCCTCATTTAATTTAGAGCACTATCTTTTGGTGATCATTAGAGTTTGATTCACTTGGTATATTTTGTTTTTGAATGATATTATGGGAGTGATGATTCCATGTTTGTGCACTTTATACTCCAATGCAAATTGTCTTGTTTTGTGCACAAACCTTGGGGAGCTTCCTCATATTATTTAGAGCAATCTTCTTGATCTTATCATAATATCTTTCTTTCTTTTGGTATCTTCTTTGTGGTTCATTTGGTTGCTTGCTTCATTTGTTGAAGCTTCTTGACTTTGTTATCTTTTTGCAATCTTTGATCCTATCTATGGTGTGACTCCTTCCGAATATTCGTAATTGGATATGTGCATTTGATTCCACTCAAATTATGAGAAATGCACACGCTATGGAGGAACTCTCACTATATTGGCCTTCTAAATTTTTCACCCATTTCGGCAATTGGTGCCAATGGGGGAGAAGTTTGGAGGGTTTAAGGGAATTTGGTTATGTCTTTGCTTTGTGCTTAAGCATGTGCCTTTATTGCATTGCATCTTGTTGCTTTGCATAGTTGAATATTTAGAGGAAACTCCACTAGGCTTTGAATGCCAATATATGCAATGAAAGTCAAGATCATTCACACATGCATATATTATGGGGGAGTTTGCTCTATAGATTCAACTTATTTGTTACTTAAATTCCTTATATAAACCCTCTCAAAGAGATTGTCATCAATTACCAAAATGGGGGAGATTGAAAGTGCATGGAGCCCCCATGTGTGGTTTTGGTAATTAATGACAATCCCTATGGACTAATGTTTGCATTGAGTTATATTTGTAGGAGTTGTCCATAGGCAATTCTTGAACCATATGTTGGCTTCAAGGTTACAATAAGAAGAAATTGATGAAGGATATCAATTGTCAAGTATGTCTTGAAGATGAAGATGAAGTGAGCCCTCAAGTTACTTCAAGACATCAACATGATGAAGAATGAAGAAATGATGTGCAAGTTCAAGATGAGCCATCTCGAAGAGATCCTTTGCTTGAGTCTTTCCATCCATATGGTGATCATGGATATGTGAAGATGCGCCGAAGAAGAAGCTCTCCCATGGTGGTTTATGGGGGAGCAATCTACAAGACTTCGTCAAGCAAGCACAAGCAAGAAAGGCGTTCCATCTTGTTGAGGTCAAGATCGTCGTCATCAAGCTCAAGTGAATGCGCAAGTATAAGGTTTGCTCTTGATAGGGTTTCTTTCTCACCGGTCTCATAGTGTAGTTGGAGACCGGTTTATAGTTTAGTTGCCGTACTATCAAGAGGGCTCTCGAGTGAGTAACTCGATCGTATCATTCGGAGAGAGCTCAAACCTTTGCATCCTTGCATCATCTTTCTTGGTTATTATTTGGATCTTATCCATGTGATGATTTAGAGCTTGTGCTTATTCTCATGACAAGCTCTAGTTCATCAAGAATGATTTTTGCACGGGCAACTTGTTGCATTTTCAAGATTGGAGGTTTTACCGGTATGTCTTTTTAGATAGGTCAAACCTTTCATCATTTGTTTCTATCCTCCCTTTTTGGACTATGATGGTTTCCTGCATGATCTTGTAGAGCTTGTTCCTAGCTTTAAAACAAGCCCAAGATCATCAAAATCGGAGTCCGGATGCTAAAGTTATGCCCGTTTCAGTTTGATGTTTCTGCCAGTTTTCAGGGGGCGGATATTCCGGCCCAAGTTTGGGGCGGATAATCCGCCCCCCGGAAAAATCCGGTTTTTGGACAAATCCGGGCAAATATCCGGCCAAATGTCCGGCCCCCATCCTGAGAGCAGTTTTCTCATGTCCTTAGCCGTTTTTCGGGGCCCGGAAAATCCGGCCTGAGCTGACCCAAACGGTCATATTTCGATGGGAGGGGGTATTTAAGCCCCCCTTCTTCCTCCTTGGGCAGCTACCTCTTCCCCTTTGTGCTCTCCACCATTGTTGACCTTGAGAGCTTCCCTTTCCCTCTACTCCTCCTATGATTCTTGAATCTTTTTGAGGGAAAAGGAAGAGGAGATCTAGATCTACATTCCTACCAATCAAATCCCTCTCTTTGTGAGGGGAATCCACTAGATCTAGATCTTGGAGAAATTTGGTGTTCCTCCTCTTATTTGTTCTTCCTCTCTTATTTCCCCAATAGCTTTTGTAGCTTTGTTGGAATTTGAGAGAGAAGGACTTGAGCATCTTTGTGGTGTTATTGCCATTGCATTTGGTGCATCGGTTTGAGTTCTCCACGGTGATTCGTGGAGGTGAAAGCAAGAAGGTTGTTACTCTTGGGTTCTTGGAACCCTAGACGGATTCTAGGCCTTTGTGGCATCTTAGTGGTGTTCTTGGGGACTCCAATTAAGTTGTGGAGAATCTTCAAGGGCAAGGCCTTTGTGGCATCTTTGTGGTGTTCTTGGGGACTCCAATTAAGTTGTGGAGAATCTTCAAGGGCAAGGCCTTTGTGGCATCTTTGTGGTGTTCTTGGGGACTCCAATTAAGTTGTGGAGAATCTTCAAGGGCAAGGCCTTTGTGGCAATTTGTTGGGAGCCTCCAATTAAGTTGTGGAGATAGCCCCAAGCTTTGTGCGGGTTCGGTGACCTTCCTAAGGTCCCATAGTGGATCGAGGACATCCCTTTTGGTGGGAATTCTCGAGGAGAATACGGTGGCCCTAGTGCATTTGGAGTGACTTCCTCCACACCGCTCCAACGGAGAGTAGCACTCGCAAGAGTGTGAACTTCGGGCTACATCGTTGTCTCCGCGTCACTTCGGTTATTCCTATACCCGAGCTCTTTACTTATGCACTTTACTTTGTGATAGCCATCGTGCTTGAAGTTAAATATATATCGTGCTATCACATAAGTTGCTTGTCTTGCTTAGCATAAGTTGTTGGTACACATAGGTGAACCATTGCTTAGAATAAGTTGTTGGTGCACATAGGTGAACCATAGTTTATAGGATTTGGGCTTGACAAAGTAAACGCTAGTTTTATTCCGCATTTGTTAAGCCCATCTCGTAAAAGTTTTAAATCGCCTATTCACCCCCCTTCGACATTCGTGTCCTTTCACATGCCTGGCGGCTCAGCTGCCGCCGGGTGCCCATCTGTCCCGTGCCTGCGCGCGAGCCAGATAGGAGCGCCGAGATCCGGCGAAGGATGCGGTACCTGCCGTCGGACCTCCGCGCCGATCCGGCGTACGCCATCGACTCCGACAGCTGACGCACGTATCTCGTGTCCGAGAGGGATCGGAGGAGAAGGGCGGGCTTCATGGGCGACAGGGACTTCCCCTTCAACCGTCCACCGCCGCCTCGTCCTCGAAGACAGCAGGCGCCGACGCGTGCGCAGTACAACGACAAATACGACGATGACGACGACTACATCGAGGGGCTGGCGTACCACAACGAGGAGGTCAAGGACGAGCCGACGACTACGTCGCGGTCGTCTTCCGGAATGGCGCTGGCCATGGCGGAGGGCCGAGTTTGAGTACCGGAGAACATGACGGACGACGAGATCGCGAAGCTCGACGTCCTCGTCTCCGAGAACGACCCACCGTGCGCCGCGCCCGGTATGCCACCGGCTTCATGCCGCTGGGCCTGTCGGAGGATGAAGCCCTACGACTGGCGCTACAGGACTCGGCCACGCCACAACCGCCGCCGTACAACCTCTGGGCTCCTCAATTGCCGCCACATCCCTGGGCGCCTCCTCCGCCACAGCCCTAGGCGCCTCCTCCTCCGCCACAGCCCTGGGCGCCTCCACCTCCAGCACCGCCGGTGCGCCCCGCGTACGTTCCTCCGGTTCCCAACTAGCCGTGGACGGTACCGGAGCTCATCGTACTCGACAGCGACAAGGAGAAGCAGTAGGCGCAGGCATAGGGTTTATTTCCATGTGTTGAACTATGTAAATTATGTTTTCATGTTATAAAAAAATGGAAATTCGAGCAAAAAATGTGTCGTGCCGCTGGAGCCACCCCCGATTCAAAATTCGATTTCGACTATCTCGGCCAACGCAAACGGACGCGCGCGGACATTTTCGGACGCTGAAATGCGTCGCCTCGTTGGAGATGCCCTCAGCCATTTAGAGCATCCCACTCGTGTGCTCCGTAGCGATCACAATAGTGATTTGGGCGTTCGGCGGTGTTTTCGGGCAAAACCGACATGCCCAATAAATGCGCTAGCACCATTTGGAGTCCAATACAATCGTCGGCCCCTTCGCGCAGGGCTTCGAACAGGCACACCGGCACACTATGCCACATCGGATTCAAAGGTGGGACCATCATGTGAGGTACTCTATGGCCGGCTCCATCCTTAAATGTGAAGCCTAGTATGCTCTACGGCGGGTTGTCGCTAATGAACACCGGTTCTTCGCGCGAAGGCGCCGCGGGTTGCTGTTAATGAAGCCACCAGTTCTCCACGCGCATACGGTTGGCGTAAATGCGACGCCTTGGATGATGTGTGGCGAGTGAACACCGCCTATGTAGTGTGCCATCTCTACTCACCTCCGCCGCACTAGCCTCTCCACCATCGTCGCTTTCCTCTGCTCCACCGAACTCGCCTCTCCGCAACAATACCGCGCCGGCTGGCGACCACGTACTCGATGCTAGGCCGGAGCATACGCACGCCGTCAGCGGCGCCGGAACCACCACCGCAACCACAACCGTCACAGCCCAAGCCCGTGGCCCCGCCGTAGCCCGAGGCTGAGTTCGAGCTGCCGAACTTCAACTTCGACGACTCCCAGTCCGACGAGTGGAACGAGGTGTTCATAACAGACATAGAAGCCAAGGAGGCGGAGCAGGTGGCGCAGTGGGGCGAGGAGGAGCAGTTCCACGGCGACCAGGAGCATGCGGCGATCTTGGCCTCCTTCAACGTGCAACGCTTACGAATGCTCCATGAGGAAGAGCTGGAGGAGATCAATGATGCCAACTTCGAGCATGCCGTCAAGATCTCTTGTTAGCGGGCAGCCACGGAGGAGGCGGGTCGTCTCCTCATGGCGGCCTGCTTGAGCTCAACGCTCAGCGTCAGGCCGAGACTGCCGCCCGCGAGCAAGCGAGGCCCGCCCAGAACGAGGAGTCTTTTCTTTGGGATTCCTATCGGGAATGCGATTGGGGATTCCTATCAGGATTGCCGGTGTGTGCACCCGTTCCCCAAATTGAGGAGCAGGTGTCGGCGATCCCATAGTGCGCTGTCGGCGTCTATTTGAGGCACGCAGGTGACGATGCTCTTACAAACCTTATATGATGTAGTTTTTGAAAAGTACTTCCTCCCTTTCAAAAAAAAACTTCTCAACTTATTGGATTAATCTATTTGTCATGATATTATATTTTTACAGAGTCATGTGCCCAAAATTAGTTGACCAGATGGAATACCCACACATCTGCCCATCTCCAATTTTTCTGCGTCGCCGCCCAGCACCTCGCCACCTCCCCTTCCCTTGACTCGCCTCTCCCCGGAGCTCGTCCCGCCCTCCACCGGAAGCGCCTCCGCCAGCCGCCAGGTAAGGTTTCTCCCCTTCGTGCATCCCCTTCAAGCCCTAGGTTTTCGAGACAGAGAGGGATTATGGGAGAATACCCGTTGTGAATTGCTAGTCTTTTTGCTCGTGGAAAAGGGTGGGAGGGACGAGACCAGCGGTGGCAGGAGCCGACGGCGGCGGGGAAAAGACTAGCAATTCACAACGGCGCCGACGAGATCCTCCGCTGTCGACTGGACCCCGGTGAGTCCTCGCGCCTCCTCCCCTTTCCCCCTCCTCCGTAGGGTTTCTTCCTGACGCCGTCCGCGAGATGAAGCTCCTCGGCGTATCCATGTCAATCACCGCCCGCAGCATTCTATGTAATCCACCGGCGCGGAACGCCATGGCCGCCGTCACCTCGCCCAGCCTGACCTTCGCCTCCGCCTCCAACTCCATGGCCCTGTCACCCAGTCCGGCCTCTTTCAGCAACTGCTCCTCGCCCTGCTACGCCTCCGCAATGAATTCCATGACCAGCGTTGCCTCGGCAAGCTAGCTGCGCCTCTGCCATCGTTAGATTTTGTATTAAATCAGAATCCTGAAAAAATTAGCATAAGCATCACCCTATTTTCATCGCAAAAAACGTAGCAGCACTGTATGACACAAGATTGCAGTAGCGTAACACTCGCTGGGGCTGATAGTATGTTCCTGTCATGATTTGTCCAGCTACCATACAGGACTTTTCATATGTAGGTGATGTCAACTACATTATTTTGCCTTGGACATTATTTTGCTCAATGTTTGTGTGATTCACTTATGACAATGCATTTTATTGACCTATGATTTTCCTAGCTGCCGAGTATTCCTTGCTGTTTTCTTTATCCTTGTCGTTTTCCATCATACTATGATTCACCTTCTGATATGCTAATGCATACATAGTGAAGCTGTTATTTACTTTGTACTAAAACAATAGTGGCCTAGGTAGATCGGTACAATAGCAGCCTGGTATTCTCATGGCTGTGGTCTCAGCTCCAACGAGCCAAGCTCATGGGGCAGCACAAGATCCCAGAGACAAGATCTTGTTGGCAATTGCTAAATTATTAGATAGATTATTTGTTGTCAACTAGAACACTAGGTTGTTTTCTGTAGTTATGAACTGATTGCTAGTATGGTACAGGTTCGTGACTGATAATTCATGGCGTAGATTCATGAACTGTTCCATCATTTGAGGATGTTCCATCATTTGAGGACTGTGATTTTATTGTTCAATGAATCTGGTGCTTTTCACTCATATTGTAGTTTCTTATCTTGCCCATGACACATTATTTTGGGGTTAGCATAGTTCCTTCTTTATACATTGTGCAGTTATTGGAAGTCATACCTCAGATTTTGAGGGTGTGTTATTTGCCGCTTGGCGTTGTATCGTGGTGTGGCGTTGTATCGTGGAGTGGCATTGTAGCCTTCTTGGCTTTGCATCGGCCGCCTTGGTCTTTCTTCTATATGATTGATACACCTTCCAGGGTGTATTCTAGAAAAAAAAGAATTGATACCAACATTTTGAGGGAGGATTACATGATGTCAGTTGGTGAAGTCTATACAGATATTAGCACCCTTTGGTTTGATCGAATATCTAGCTGATATTTATGTACTGTATTTATTTGTCTTGATATGCAAAATCAAACCTTATATTTGCTGGTGAAATGGTTATTGTAAAGACATCCATATATTTACTGCAAAGATTGGATTTTTTACTCGATGGAGTATGTCTATGCAGAGGTAAAGTTATAGTTTTTATTGTCAAGCTTCATACAGCACAATCCCCTACCATCCCCAAAAATTAAAGTAACTAGTGTGGCTTGGGAAATGAGGGGAAATCTGGGGAGAAATGGGGATTGGGTGAAAGGGAGGGATTCACCAAATCCCCTCCCACCCCCAAACCTCTAGTGGTTGAGAATACCCTAGGAGTAAACAAGGCCTTACGGTGTATATCCCTCTGAAGTCTGAACTAATAGTAGTAGTTTAAGACGGCCCTGCGTTTAAGACGGCTTTACAAGGAAACTGGGGGCTTCAGATGTACCCGAATGCCCTGCGTTTAAGACGGCCCTGCATACTGCATTGCTTACATGAACTGGCAATACATGATTAGGCTATTTGAATGCTTCAGTTCCCTATTTTCTGGCATTTCAGACTGCGGGTTTCTGTATTAGTCGTGTTTGTCATGTGTAGACAAACACGGAAGGCCAGCCTGAATCATGGATACGTCTCCTAGTGTGGCTGGTGGATTGCAAATCCATTTTGTTAGATGGGTTTATGGTAGAATCTGACCAAACTCTGAACACCTACTGTAAAGTGCAAGTAGAACTTCATAGTCCAACATTGTGTTTTCCTTGAGATACTTTTGCTCTACTTTTGAAGTGTACTAGGCTAAGTCAAGTTTAAGTCAGTACCCATGGTTCAGTTTACTCTAGCTAGCCATGGTTATGAATAGTACCTCGACCAGAAAAAGTCGCTACATGGATAGATATTCATTGCCTCTTTTGCATGATACTTCAAGTAGTCTTACTTTTTCTTTTGAAATATGGTCCAATTTTGTTATAGGAAACAATCTGAATTGAAGACAAGGATTGGTGTGATGTCTTTCCTGAGGCTGTTACCTCAAAGGTTGCCCCAATTTGTTAGGTACCTGCACATCTCACCTTCAAAATTTGAGCAAGCCTTTGCTTTATCGCTCTCGTAATACATCCAGTTACCTGCCCACCATTATCACTGAATGGATATATGTCTTAATTTGCTTTCTTTGTATCCACACGCAGGCAGGTGGAGCGAGATGTTGAGACTGTAATCAACGTTCTGCAGCCAGGTCCGATCGGAATTCTGGAGCACAAGTTCACTGACGCAGAGATCCGTGAGGCGCAAGCCACGGTAAGGAACGCAGTCGAGAATTGGCGACGGAACTCGACTCTAGAGAGAAATCCTGGTGCGGGTTCTTTTGATAAATCGATGTAGACGCTCCAGTGCAGCATCGATACTGAAATTGAAAGTGTGCCATGGTCGCAGCTGTTGTCTTTGGTGTAGTTGATATGTTTTTTCTGTGGGTGGACCCACACAGTTCGTCATGATATACCTCTTTCATGTTCTGTTTCTGGCAAAAGTTGGAGTTTCCTAAACTGTTCTTCTAATGTCTGATATTCTCAGTAATATTCCCTTGGTTAAAAAAGGCTTTATGGCACTTGTGTGGATTAAATTGTTCGTGAATTAGGTTGCTCCCGAGCCCGGATGTATGGTTTGTTTTGAAAGGGTTACCAATTATTACTTCGTTATAGTTTCCATTGAACTTATTCTTTAGTTTTGTTGGTTGCATTGTTGAACATCTCTGTAACAGAAGGCGGCTTAAGTGTTCCAGGAAACTGTCTATACCAGTTGATATAACTTTTGAATTCTCCTCGTTGAAAATTAGTTTTGTGTCAAGGACCAGAAAGTAAACTGGTTTCACGAGTGTGTGATTTTCCCTTGATTTCGGTTTGTTTATTTCTCTCGTCAATCTAAACACCCCTGGGGGTACTTTCCATTTTATTCTAACTACAGCATAGTCTTACTAGCTTAGCATGAAGTTTCTATCTAAGAACTTGTATTCCCTTTGCATTCCCTTATCAACATGAACCGTTGAGGAGCCAAGTCAAAAACAATGGAGACATCAGCATTCTACATAACACGTTTTGTAGACAAAAGGCTCACCCAGCTTTTATATTGAAAGCTTTCAGCCTTCGAACAAGGTTTCCGACCAGCTGGCAGGCAAGAGAACTAAGGATACCCCAAGCTTGCAAATGTACTCCATATATGCATCGATCATCATAGCGTTCCCAGGTGACTCAGCCAATTCCATCACGGTTCTCTTGTATCAGGGTTCATGCTCTCCCCTACCTCTCTTCTTGGATTGGCGCAACGAGCATCCAACATATAAGAATTTTTTCATACACGAAGGCAACTGCTTTAACCAGTTGGTGGAAAGGGCTATGCGATTTTTTCAGACGAAACACCATGTCATTTAGCACAATACACAGCAACCATGCAATCGCAACCAACATATACGAAAATATGCATGATTACTTAGATCCAGCGTGAGCCATGCGCAAGGAAATGAAATCATCTCAACAAACACCAGACAAAACGGGCCATGCTGGAGTTATCAAAGATAGGTTCTACATCCTATACCTCATTACATGGTGCACAGAACTCTGAACCTGGCAATTTTCTGACAACAAGATGTTCAGTAGGCTGCATCTGCCATCTGAAACACATCCATACAAACTATTTTCGGTTTCAGAGGAAAATTGGCCCTCCACAAGTCCAGTGCGTTTAGAGCATCTCCAGCCGCGTCCCCCAAACCGCGCCGGATTGAGCGTTTGGGAGACGTGTTTCGTTCGTGCCGCGTTTGGGGGACGTCGCTTCCCAGTCGCGTCCCCCAAACAAAATTTCACAAATTTTAAACTTAACTAGATTCGATTTAGATTCGTCCAAACTTACATAGATTCGAACGAAATTTGACTAACTTTAAAACTAAACCTAATCTAGAACCACTTGCGGCGGCCGGAGGCGTCGTAGTACTGTTGGAAGTTGTACATCTCGTCGGTGACGACCTCCTGCTTGACGCGCTCGTCGACGGGCTCGTCCACGGGCTCGTCCTTCACCAAGCCGCTTGGTCCTGCCTCGCCGTCGTCGGTGAGGTCCACCAGCGGCTTGCCGGAGTCGCGGATGGACATGGCGATCGCCGCGTCCAGGTCGCCCCTCTAGGCGTCCTTGTCGTTCACGGCCATCTTCCAGCCGCCGCTGCTTGGCAGCCGCATGTCCGGCGGGACTGGATACCGGGCGTGGTACAGCGCCACGCTCCGCCGGTGAGGCTGCCGCGTCCGAAGCCCCGCCGCGGCGATCTTGCGGGAGGACGAGCTCGACATTTTTGAGCGGCGGGGAGAGGATCGGGAAGGGGGAGGCGGCGGCGACGAGAAGGATTATGATGAGCGGCGATAAGAGGCGTCTTAACAGCGCGGCCGGGTGGTTGCAATAACTCCGGCGCGGACGGCCACGCGGCCATGCACGACGAGACGCGTCCCTGCGTCGCCTGGGAAAACAGGGACGCCATTAACGTCGCTTGACCAAAGGTAGGCGACGGGGTTTTAGCCTTCCGTGCCGCCGACGCGTCGGGCCCCGGCTGGCTTTTCGTTGTGTCCGGCATCCCGGAGCGTCCCTGGGACGGGGACGGGCTCGGGCGCCGGACACCGTATCGGGCGCGCCGGACAAAAATGGGATTTTGGGGACGCGGGACTTTTTGTCGCGCCCCAAATCCCTTTGGGGGACGCTTTGGGCATGGAGATGCTCTTAGACCATGCAGAAAAATGAACCATTTTTTTGCCACCGTTATCAACCATTGATAGCGTATAAAACCAGAGAGCCAACAATTTGGACAAAACAAGTGCTGGTTTCAGTGTGGAGATACAAGTGGAGACATACTGTATTGTCTCTCTTGTTGTTTGTTTACACCTTCAAAATAAGAAGGAAAAAAAATGCCAGACTGCAGTAAACGGGTAGCTCCTGATGATAACCTGAACACAAATGATACCAGAGGTCTCACGGTCGGTCGCCGCCTTCATCGTCCACCTGCACCCCTGGTGCATTCCTCCTCTTCCGCAGCACCCCCATCTCCCAATTTCGAATGTTCATGCGCTACGACAGCAGCCGACAAAGCTTCAAGCAAGACAGATGAGGAGCATTATATCATTGTCAAGCAAACGCTGGCCATTTCGGCAGTAACAAGCCAACAGAAATGATGCATACACAAGCACCTGTTACCTATAGAAATGTAGCAGCGCAAAAAATTACTAGCCTTAATGTCAGTAGAATGACCCCAAAATCTCATTTATTCCATACTTATGCCATAGTGATTTTTTGATCCTGACAGCCAAACTAGCCGAGTAGACTACCAAGCCCCGATGAATGACAAGAACTCAAATTTAAATGCAAAATATGCAGAAGCAAAATTTCGATCCCGGCAAAAGCGAACAAACACCAGCACAAAAAATCAAAATAAATGGTGATTACATCAAAGATTTTGGTTGATTTCCAGTTTGACTGATAATTATGTCGGTTTTCTCGATTTGGGAGAAGACAATGAGCATGGAGAGACAAATCTTTAATAATGCTTTAGCAGAAATATTTTCATACAGTCAGAAGAAAAATAATGCAAGGGAAATGCTGCCTAGAAATACCCTTCCCCAGACCCCATAATGTGTGGGAGCTTTCAGCACTGGGTATGCCCTTTTTCTAGTCAGAAGAAAAATAGAAATCTGACACGGCGGGAATATTAAAGGTAAGTTCTTTTTTTCAGTGACAGGTAAGTCGATTTTTTTTTCTTTTTTAAAACAAGGTCTAAGTTGAAGTTGACACAATTGATATGGTACATCCACAGTAAAGTTCTAATTTAGATGTACTTACCAGAGTTCTGTACGTGAAGGAAGGTCTTTCCAATAGTTATCCACGATGATCTTCTGATCCTCAAACCTGAGCTTCCAGATGCACAATGAGTGATGTAAACACGACAGACGCCTGCACAACAAGCCACGAGAAATGTTGAATGCAAGAACACCCGGTAATGATAGCAATGCAGCAGTGAAAAAAGTGAAAACCTTAAAATCAGTAGCAGAACACGGGAGTTTGATTTATTCCACAACCATTCCGTGTGATATTTGATCTTAATACTCGAATTAATCATGTACACAACCAAGTCTGGATGAGTGACGGCCACCGAAATTTAAATGCAAAGTATGGAGAAGCCTAAGAGAACGAACATAAGAACACCTGCATAGAAATCCAAAATAAATGGGTGAGTACATGCAACATTTCATGAATTCCGTCCAGGAAATAAAGAACCTCCCAAAAGGAATTAGCTGATAGTGATATTGATTTCCTCAACTTGTGAGCAAAAATAACAAGGTGCACAGAGAAACAACTATAAAATAATGCTTTCATAGGAGAACCATTTTCACTGCCCTGAGAAGGAAAAATGGAAGCATGATATAGCAAGAGCATAAGCGGAAGTTGTTATAATTGATACGATATAGCAGGAGTGAACTTGGAGTTAGATGTACTTACCAGGATGACCATAATGTCACTAGTGTAGCACCATAGTCTAATTCATTCCTGAATTATGCCCAATTGGTATTTTGATTCTCACACCCGAACTAGCCAAGTAAACCACCACCGAGTCTTTGAGGAGTATTGAAAACCCAAATTTAAATGCAAAGTACGTAGAAACCTTTGAGAACGAACATAAGAACACCTGCATAGAAAACAAAAACAAATGGTGAATAAATGACTGATTTCATGATTCTCGTCCATGAAGAAAATCACATTGGTTTTCTTAACGTGCGAGTGGGAAGACGAGGGAAGTGGAGAACACATCTTAGATAATTGGAATGGTACAGCAGGAGCAAAGTTCCAAGTTGGATATACTTACCAGATTTATGTACAGGAAGGAAGGGGTGGCCACAACACCCCCATGTCATGCATATGGCAGCAAATGTGCATGTGTGATGAGAATTGAGTTGTAAAAAGGCTAGAAGAATGTACAAGTGAAACCCCCCCAAGGCAGAGGCCTGTGTGGTAGATGGAAACAAACACTGATTAGATCACAATAATGCAAGAAAACGGCGAGGTGGAAGAAAGCAATGAAATATATTTGTGTTGCTACCTTGGATCAGTCATAGTATGATTTCTGGGATGGTTCCCACTAAGCCTCTGCACTGCTGTATTAGATCCTCGTTGTCACAGGCGCAGACATCTAATTCTTGCAGTGATTTGGGGAGGACATCCTTGGGCAGTGACCGGACGGCTGGACATGAATCGACCTCTAACCGCTTGAGGTTGGTCAGCTTGTGCAGCCCTCCAGGGAGGTGCTGAAGCTTGCCGAAATAATTAAACTTGAGTTGCTGGAGGGAGGCAAGGAGGTGAAGGGCGTCCTCTTGCTCCTCGGTGAAACGCTCCATCTCTCCGTTCCCATAAAGGGACAGGTAGGTGAGGGAGGGAGACAGGAAGCTGCAGATGGGCGCTGCAAGGAGTCCCATGACGTCATCTGTACTGAGCATTTGCAGTTTGGAAGAACAAACTGCAGGGGGTGGAACAAGCTGCTCTTCTCCTCCATCATCCTGCAGCAGCAGCTGCCTGGGATTGGCATCCCATCCATCAAAGAATCTAGGGCTGCCACAGACGTATAATTCTCTGAGCTGCCCCCCGGCGACAAGGAGAGGCTCCATGCCATTGCATCTTAGATCATTTCCGCAACACCACAATTCTAATTGGGTGAGGGAGGTGAGGTTCGAGAGGGGTTCCAGCATCCCCATGCCTTCCACACCATTAAGACTGAGGTTTTGCAGAGAAGATGGGAAAAGGCAGCAAGAAAACGAGCTGATGGCAGATAGAAACTTGGGGGAGTAAATAACATGTAAGCTCTGGAGGGATCGCAGGGTTTGGAGCCCTCTTTGTCCTCCTCCTCTGGCAGGAAGAGAAGTTGAAGGGTCCACCAGAACCAGCTCTCGGCATCCGTCGATGTACAACTCCCGCAGCGAGTCAGAGAGATGGGCCGGTAAGAGCAGCAGCCCATCTTCTTCCACCTCTGATGTTGCTGACATTGTCCTACCTCCTTCTTTGACCTCTGATGCTGCTACTGACGTTGTGTGTTGCTGCACATCCACCCCCACTGCCAGCTGTGTTATCTTTGTACAGGTTCTGATCCCCAATATGGAGAGTCTTGGGAGGTGGGTGAGAAGCTCTGTCAATTCCTTCCCACTAGCACCACGATATTCTCGGGCCACAAGACACTCAACAGGCAGTTGCCATTCAACATCACCCTCACCTAATGGCCCAACTAGACCATATAAACTGTCTGCATCCAGTTTCTTCAGAGAGGTTAGCATCCGAAGGTGCTTCGACTCCAGAGGTGGGCACTCCCGGAGTGTCAGCTGCTCAAGACCTGTCAAGTTATTGAATGCTAACACCTGATCTAAGCTCTGCAGATCATCCTTCCCAATAATATTCACATCAGATGATTCTGAGGAGTACTGAAACTTTTCTAGTAGCTTTACACCTCCAAGCTTAACAGAACGCAGAGTTTTGGTCCAGGGGATATAAGGCGCTAAGAATTCTGGACATTTTTTTATGATAAGATTTTGCAGTTTAGGAAACCAATCAATGGTCCCGTATTGATCTGGTTTAGGGGAAACAATGTGGTTTGAAAGTGGCAGCCCCAAGAGTTTAGGGCAGCCTCTTATAATCAGTAGTTGCAAAAGAGGAAACATATGAGCCTCCTGCGATGGTACCCAGTTTTCGAAACTTCCCAAGCCAACAAGTTCAAGCCTTATTAGCCTGCAAAAGCTTTGCTCTATCACAAACTCCTTTGTTAAGGCAATATTGTACAATTTTAATGTATCAAGACCGTGCATCTTCCCTAAAGAAGGGAGACATTTCCAAGAAGCACCAACGAGATGAAGAGATTGAAGAGCTTCAACAGCGAGATTATCACCCAGCCATGTTGGACAAGAAGGACCTCCATGCCCTCTAATGCACAACTCTTCAAGATATCTATGTGGTTGAAGGCTCTCAAGCACGACTGCTTCCACACCAGGCTCAGTATAACACCGCTCACTATCCCAATCTAATGTTAACCTGTCCAAGTAGTTTTTCTCTATCAGTTTTACTTTAGCTGCTTCTTCTCTCGTGTGCATATTCTCAAGGTTATAGATGCCAAGCTCCCTTAGTTCGGTCAAATGCTCTAGTTGCCTTGGTTCAAATCCTTCATTTTCTTTATTGGCTCTAAATACCTTTAACTCTTGTAAGAGTACAAGTTTTCCCACGTTAAGCATATCAGAATGCAACTCATCACTTGGGGCATAAAAATGACGCAATTTTGCAAGGTTGCTCATGTTTTTGGGCAAATCACAACAACCATACCACTGTCCTAGATCCAGAATCCTCAAATGATAAAATCTAGAAATGGCAAGTGGTAAATGCATATCCCTCCCATATTTTGTCCCCAGACATAGGTATCGCAGGTGAACAAGTTCTGAAAAGTTATTTAACACGGACTCCACAGAACATGGCATGTTAACCAAATGGAGAAAGCGAAGAGCCTTTGCTTCCCCAAACAAATCACCCAAAGTGTTGACAAAACTTTCATCTATTTCTCCAAAAAACATCAAAGTATGCAATTGTTTAACCTTCAATCTTGTCTTCAGCTTTCTTAATTGGCTATTAAAGTTTTCACGAGACACTGTATCATCATCATCATCTATGATTATAGACAAGTGACGGATGGATGGCTGAATGTATACTGATCCTGCATTGGAGCGATGTAAACTAATACAGTCACGGGATGCAACTTGCAATGCTAAATCATGTAGCAGGTCATGCATAACATACCACGGAGAATCATAAATTCCCTCTATGAAAAATCCATGCGCGACCAAATCATTTAAATTGCTCAATGCGATGTCTTCAAATGTTTGGTTCTGAGCATCAGGTTGTAAGATATCTAGTCCTATCCAAAAATTGATCAGATATCCGCCACTGAACTTAAAATCTTCAGGAAACAGTGCTGAATAGAGAAAACATTGTTGCAATTGGAAAGGGAGATAGTCATAGCTAAGCTTCAAGGCAGGCATAATGTCATTGACACCGGTCTGAGTCTCCCATTCTTTACTTTCTAGGATCCTTCTCCAATGACGCAAATTAAGGTCCTTTCTCAGTAATCTCCCAACAGTTTTTGCTGCAAGCGGGGATCCCTTTAGTTTTACCATTATCTTATCTCCAGTCTCAAGAAGAAAACCGTGATCCCTTCTACGTTGGTCATCACCAAAGACAAATGCATGGAATAATTCTCTAAAATATTTAGATTCTAAACCTTCCAACTCTATTGAATGGTCATTTGTCCCAACCATCTGTGCTATTGCTGGAAATCGAGTTGTCACTAGAATCATGCTACCCTTTTCTTGTGATGTTTTGAGTGGCAGTAATAACCTTTCCCAGTCATCCTCATTACTGCACTCCCACATATCATCCAATACAATCAAGAACCTTTTGGATTTTAATCGTTTTTCAATCAGCTCTTCTGGTCTATACCCCTTTTCCCCTTCAACTGGAGGGAGGTATTTTTTAATATCTTCAAGCAGCTTATTCAGATTGAAACTGAGGGATACACATACCCAAATCACTACCTGAAAATGATTTTGCACTTCTTTGTTGTGATATATGTGTTGTATGAGAGTTGTCTTCCCTATTCCCCCTGGACCAACAATCGGAAGAACAGTTAGATCCTTGATACGGTATTTACCCTTGGTCATATCATATATGATGCTATTCAGGATATTGTCCCTCCCATACAATTTTGGCTCTATACTTTGACCGGTGGTGATGGGACGACTATGGGCAATATCTGGGACAGTGATACGGTCACAACTCTGCAGAATCTTGGTAACCTCTCTGCGCACAGGCTGCAGTTGCTCTACAATGTGCTTCATTCTTTCAGAGAAATCAACCCTATTAAACCCCAAAAATGGTGTTTCTTGCGAATGCTCAATCTGGGGCGGACCATAAAGAGTTGACTGGCCAGAATTATCATCATGAACATGTGGGGAAGATGAGTGAGGGAGAAGTTTACCGAGCTTGGGCATGCATCCACTGACCTTCTCCTCATCAGCCTGATTGGCGTTTGGCACTGAGGAGGAACTGCCATGTGACCTCTGCCTAGCACGTGGCCAATAGCAGCAGCCGACCCGCTGTCTTGCATCTTCTAGTACTTGTCCAGGTTCAGCAGGGGCGGCAGCAGAGGATAAACCAAGCACAGCTCTGGCAGTGTGACGAGCATTGAGGGCAAGGTCATGGATGCCACCCTTGGCATGATGGTCTGCAGCGTCGTACGTGTCGTGGAGCTCGTCGTGGATGCGGAAGTAGTCCAGCTCGTCCAACAAGTCCTCGGCACAGCTCGCCGAGTCCCGCAGCTTCCATAGCAACTCCTCCATGGCCTGGCCGCCGATGTGCTTGCGGCTGGCGGTTTCGAGCGTGGCCTTCACAAGCAGCAGTTCTGTTCCCAGGGCCTCAACGTTGAGGCCCAGGTTCTTGCTGTTATCCCAATCCCCCAGCACGCCATTGGCAATGGGAGCCAGTGCCTTGCCCACCACCCATAGCGCTGTGCTGATGAGCGCATTCATCCTCTAGACTCCTCAGGCGCGCCACACACAAAAGATCTCTCAGTGTGTACGGTATCTGCTGCACTGGCCTGCATCCATGAATCAAAAAGAGTTCATCCGTAAATACAGCTGCCGTCACCAATCACGTACCATTAAACAGTAATTACAATGAAAGAAATCAAAATTAATTTTATAAGTTGTAGCTTGCTACCAGATATTAGGAACACATATGTAGATGCTTGAGAGGGGCTCCTGCCTGCGGGGATTTTCACGTTGTGGAGGCCATCACCCATGAGGGATGTGTTGGGGAGGCGGTCGTCGGTGAGGGATGTCACCTGCCTGGATGAGAGTTGTGCTGCTCAGGACGAAATATAGTGCATTGTAGAATGGGAAGATACAAGTTTACAGAGAGATGTGCATATTTTTATTCTAGTTAGGATTGGAGTTGCCACAAGCTGCTAAACTAATCGCAACAATAACAAAAACAAGTGGCGTTGTGGTCTTCAAACCGTTTAATCCTAGCCCGGGCTCCTTACTTTACTCTGTCCCATTCTAACCATGTGTGCTATCAGAGCAGAGTACTAGCAAAGGCCCTGGCAACCATGAAGTTCCAATCCTAGAATACCATGGGGCCTTTTTGCACGAAATTCCACTGGCAGATGGGACATTGTTGCTGGATCAAGCGTGGAGACAACACACCACCCATGATGCTGCCACCCAATGTATATCTGCGTTTACAGACCAAACTAACATGATTCTTTGGAATAGCTCAAGACCTGTCAAATACTACAATGGCCCCCCATCAATAATGTGCACCCGGTTCCCGGTAGCTATATCGAAAATTGATGAAAGATGGACAATTAAAGCCATTTTCTCTAAACTAACGTCCTTACATTGCTTAATCGGCAACTGAGTACTGATTATTGATATACCACTACTAGTTGGCACAACGAAATCAGTCCACCAAGACGAGTTGCAGTACTAGTAACTAGTAAGAGTGCGGTTAGCTCACCGCGTCGCCTTCCTCCAGAGGCCTCTCTACGTAGCACGAGCAGAGGAACGGCAGGAGCGCGACCAACGCCGCCCAGCACGCCGAGTCATCGCAGTGCTACTCGTCTCAGATGCCACCGCCGCGGGCCACGGACCTACGGTTAGCCGCCGGTGTGGAAACTTGGGAACAGACCGAGGAAGCGACGCTGGCGTGGTCGCCGGCGTCGATTCGATTGGGAGCGGCCGGGCCGGAATTGAGCTGTGGGTGGCGGAGGTGTCAGCCGGAGGGGGACGAGATAGACCGGCGTGATTTTTGTTCGAGCTGGGATTATTACGCGTGCGTGTCTGGTCCAATGCTTAACTTTTCGAAGGGTACTTATAAACCCGACCATGGTCATCAACATGTAAGCTGGAATAGCTCAGTTGGCCAGAGCGTGTGGCTGTTAACCACAAGGTCGGAGGTTCAAGCCCTCCTTCTAGCGTTTCTTTTTCGTGAATGCTTCTGCATTTTGATAATTAGATTCTTTTTTACTGGACCATATTGCATACTTTTTTCGTGCGGGTAGGTTTTAGTCCGCAACTCAATGCTTCTGCATTTTTATCATTAATTTTTTTCACTGGACTATTTATTCATTTTTTAAAAAAATAAGATAAAAGATTTGCTAATTATTCATTAAGGAGCAGCTTTAGAGGTCTTAAAAAACACGATTTAACTGAGAGAAGTCCTTTATCTTTTTCGTGCGGTCGGTTTTAGTCTGCAACTCAATGCTTCTACATTTTGCTCATTAACTTTTTTTCACTGGAACATATCCCATTGAAGTTTTTAAAAAAATAAGGCAAAAGATTTATCATTTTTATTAATTAAGAAAAAAAATAGAGGTCTTACAAACCACGACTTGAAAGAGAGGTTAAGCCCAAGACCAAAGCCTGATCTTAGGCTCCACATTGCCCCTTTTTCTTTTATTTTGGTTACAAAGTATGTTCGAGGTAGGGTGCTGTTTTAGAAAATACGAGCGTTTCTTTCCTTTCATATTTCTCACAAAATCAACATTAGAAGTGACGCTATGGTCTTTTTTGTGTATCGCCTCAATCTACCACTCCTTGACGGTAGGCATAGTGTGCCAACTAGTTGTACCAACATCGTGAAGGCCAAGTTACTCTCAAGTAATTTAGATGATCAACCAAACAAAACAAAACAAAATGCACTTAGTCCCAAGCTTCCAAACTAAGGATGCCATGTCACTAAAGCGTGGGTTAAAGAGAAAAAAAAAATGGAGAAAACAACGGACAGTGCTACAAAAGTTGGTAGTGTATCAGCTCCGATTCATAAATTTTAGGCTTATGATTCCCTAGGTCAGGCAAATGAAGGCTAGTCTATGCTCTTCACTTTTGCTTAAAAACTTGAACACTTGTATCTTACGATTCATTAGGCCAGGCAAATGAAGGCAGCCCGATCATTTGGCTTGATCAAGAAAACAATGAATTACCATGGACTGAATTCTACAAAGAAAATTATCTATGCATGCATGTGTATGGCAAAATAGATGGGTCCAAATTCATAATCTTTGTGATCCAATACGGTCAGGCAGATTGCCATCATGCTCCAGTGCTAGAGGTACATAGAACAAGAAAATAGTCTCACAAAGAACACTAATAGCAAAAACAAGAATATTGATAGTAGATTTGTTTTGGGAAAAAATAGTGTTTCAAGTAGTAATAGCCAAAACAAGAATACAGAAGATAGTGGCATAGTGCTACAGCAGACAATAAAACCTACCCAACCTGTAGATGGCATGAATCTCTTTGCATTATGATAACATACAGTTTAGCATAAAGAGTCGGAAAGCAAACTAAAAGACAACTGTGTCTAGCATGGTCCCTAGGGTCTGAACTATGTTCGACGACATCAAATTCGAGACATGCTCCTCCAAATGCTTCTTCGCATCCTGCCTCCCAACATTTGCAATCGCCAGTTTCTCAGGCGTCAGCTCATCCTCCTCCTGCACAGCCTTGTTGTACTTGATGGCCAGGCCCAGCATTTCCTGCTCAAGACAACACAAATAAGTAAATAACAGACCACAAGGAATACGTGAGCTTGCATCGTCGACTAAACGGATCTTCTGAGTATAAGTAGAATAGCACACACCTCAACAGTCTCCTCGTTGGTCTTCGAATGAGTGTCAAACCTCCTCAAAATCAAACCATCAGTCCATTTCTTTTTATGTAGGTTCAGCAACATCTTCTCCTCAAGCTCATTTTTCCGGTAGTTGATTGCAATGGAGTAGTAGTGCCTGTTCAGCCCGTGAATAAGAGCCTGGCAATGGAGATAATACAAACATTTATGAGAAATTAACAAAACAAGCGTTCATAAGGCCCAGACTATCCACTAGTTACCTGAATAGACGGCTTGTTTAGGTGTCCAACGTTCGATGTTGTCTGTCGTGGCTCCTGGCCAAGCATCATGGTCTGAGGGTTAATGAGACGGAATGCATCAATGACCACCTTCCCCTTGACACTCTGGATGGGATCTATCACAACAGCAACTGCCCTGGGATTTAAAGCTTCAAAACTCTGCATGTCAACTTTGAAGATGTTAAATATCGCAAGCGTACTTGGCCACTTCAGTACTAGATTTCGAAAAGAGTATAATAAGGTCCACTAAAATCATAAAGTAAGTTGCCACTATAATATGTTATATGGGAGGAAATAGTTTGCCACTATTCAAATCATTGTCCTATGTTGTTAACTTTTACGCTTAACATGTTTATAAATACAACTTTGAAATTTTCGAAATTAATTAATAGGTTGTAATACAATTGCCAGGATTTTTTTGCGAGAACAATTTCCAGGGTTTTCGAATGCAGCTACCTAATTGTTCATACACCCTTTCTTTTTCTTATACAATTACCAGATTTTTAAAAGCATCTAACATTTTGTTTAGACACTCTTTCTAGGTTTTCTAATACAATTGTCGGGTTTTCAGAAAGCAACTACAAGATTGTTTAGACACCTTTGCCATGTTTTCTAATACAACTGCCAGGTTTTCTGACATAGTTGCCAGATTTTAAGAAAGCAGCTACAGATTGTTCAGACACCATCTTGTCTAATTCAATTACCAGGTTTTTAGAAAGCAGCTACCATATTGTTTAGATACCCTTACCATGTATTTTAAATACAATCACTAGGTTTTTCGAGGTTGTTTGATGCAGCTACCACGCTCGCAGAGTAGAGCGTCAAAGCATCGAAAGTTGTTATAGCCGCACCAGATTATCTGGTCCTAGATACCCATTTTGTAGCACATATTTACCAGTTAATTAAAAAAAAAGTGCATCACCTATCATATTTTTTTTGCAATATCTAGTTGTTACATGCTTTTTTTTACTCGAGTTGTTCCACGCTCCATGCTAAAAGTGAAGTAGTGTCCATATATGATGCTGCGAAAGGAACATATGAACGTTGCAAAAGATCTTGTGCACACTGCAGCAAAGCTGGCTAGGCAGAGAGTACTTGTACTACTTAATTTGTAACGTCCTGTAGCAGATTGCTAGGTTCCTGTGTCGTATCTTGCAATACAGTAATAGTAGCTTGTAACAAAGGAGACTAGGCATAGCCTACTTTGATACTAGAAGGCAGCAGCTCCAGTGTAGCAGTCAGCCTATAACACTCTGGTAGCTACCTTTCCCCTCGGTAGCATAAGGTAAAACAACACCCGTCTTTGGATGGGTCAAAGTGGAATCAGACGTGCGGGTGACAGCCGCAAGCTAAGACGTCTGTATGGCGCCTATAAGTAGATTTGTCCTTCAATAATTAAGCTTTGGCTTGTTGCGAACTTATAGATCATCACCTATTATACTAGTATTACTCTATTTTTTCACTTTGATATCCTACAGTACAGTGGGACTGCATAACAGCCAACATATCGGTTTGTCAAAACAAGTTAATCAGGACGTTTTTACAATAAACGAGAACAATAATGATAGGCTAACATATATTTGATAAATTAGTGGATACGACGCAGTACAGTGTGACTGGCAAAAGTTACATATACATTTGTGAAACAATGTTTTACAATGCATAAGGAACAATAAGAAATAGATGGAAAATGCATAGACCTGCTGAGTATTGATGTCAACTCCTGAAAGCCAGCAACCAAATCCAGGATGTGAGTGGTACCAGCCTACCACCATTTCAGGTCTGTAAAAGCAATATAACTATTAACAAACATGTTTTCCTACATAATAACCGAGCAAAGATCACACTTGATCATCCAATGCTTATTAGAGAAAATGCATCCACTAGAGCTATGGCCAATATTATTACTGGAAACAATTTGCTAGCAGTGAACATACAAAAAACTAGATATGTATCAAGATGATCTGAATGTTGTATGAGAAGTAATGATGCTTCTATTTCCCTAACAGAGCATACATGCATGGTTATAAAGGCCCCAAGGCGTCCTAAGGCGAAAGGGGGGGCGCTCTGACGCTTAGGCAACGCCTAGGCGGACGCTTTGGACGCCTAAAGTGGGCGTTTTTCTAAGGCGGAGGGGGAGCTCTTGGACGCTTAGGCGACGCCTTCAAAACCATGCATACATGATTGAATAATTTGTGCACATATTTTTTGAGTAAATAGTAGTGCTAGATTATCATCTCAGCGTATTTTGAGCGAATGATTATGTAGTTGCCTCGTCGTATCATGATCCAGTTTCGTTGTAGCTTTTGCTATATCTTTAGTATCGTGCTTACTAAGGTCTGATATTTTCTCAGTTCTGTAGAAAGTGTCAATCTTTCACAGTTTCACAACAGGATGGGTGGGAGCATTTTGCATATATCAATATCGCATATGGCCTCATGGTTACTAACATTGAGGAAGCTGTAGCTTTTGAAAAGAATCAAATTTAGAAATTGATTTACTTGGCACAGATGTAAGACAGAGCAAACCACAACTAACGGATCTCTAACATGTTCTGGTGTCCACAGTTGAAAATAGGGATGTACAATAAACTAGAATCAGGAGAGGCATGACAAGGAAGTCATCAGGCTGGCAGCGCATACCTCCCGGTCTGCTTGAGCATGTCGAGCATGTTGGTCTGGAAGGCGTGGTCGACGGCCTCGACGCTGACCCCGGTCCCGCTCTGCGGCATGGCGAAGACGTCCACGACCCTGACCGTGTAGTCGTCGACGAACTCGCCCAGCATCAGGCCCATCACCTCCATCGGCACGCCGGCCCTCCCTGCATCGTCGGCGGCGGGGCGTGAGGACAGATCTCGCGCCCTGACGGGACCGGGACCTAGCGCCGGCGGAGGAGAAGGGGAGCGGGGGCTAGGGTTAGGGTTAGGGGCTGACCGTGCTTGAGCATCTTGAGCAGCGCGAGGGAGGAGATGTAGACCTGCTCGGAGGAGTCGAGCAGCGGCGAGTCGCTCCCCGGCTGCCCCATCCCGGTCTGCCCGAAGATCCTCTGCAGCCGCTCCATGGCTTCGCCTTCGCCGCCTTCGGATCGAGCCTGGTCGTTTGCTTTCTCGCCGCAGTTGCTGCACACACGCGAGTACCCGGTGGTGGTTGCTGCGCAGAGCGAGGCTGGAGTATTTTTATTGAGGGAGAAATTGGGCCGCTGTATCCTTTGTGAAGGAAGGAACTGGGCTGCGATATCCTCCTATTTGGAAGAACTGGGCCGTGGAGCCCAGTTAGCCGATGGCATGGGCTTACGGATACGAGTTTGTTTTGGGATCTCAATCTCAGTCTGTCCCGAGCTGTCCCGAGGTAGAGTTTGCCAATCTCAATCGCTGGTGGAGGGTTTTCGTTTCTTGTTAGACTAGTACAAATGTCCGTACGATTGCCATGGATCTTCAAATTTCTTTTCTCAAAACACATATATAATTTAGAACTCATTATAATACCAACTTATATATAATTTACCTATCAACTTAAATAGGTTATATGGCCTAAGGGTGTAAGCGTGTCCATGCAATCGCACGATTCACAAACAAGTGACATCCGTTCAAATTTGAGTTATGTAATTGATTTCATGTTTGACTCTATTTTAGGTCGAATAAAATGACATCATCTTGAAATATTTCATATGAATCTGACAAATAGTAGCTAAAGCTGTTTTTTCCGGTAATAATTTCCGTATAGAGTAAGTATCATAGTGCGTAAGTAAATACATGTTTGGAAATGTTGGGAAAATTATCTTTCTTCCCATATATTTCGTGAAGCTTAACATCCATAAACCACATACTTACGTCACTACGGAATTCCCATGATGCTATTTGTTGAGAAAATGATGCTTTTTCAACACAATCTAATTAAAAACAGTTATTGGAAAAGATATTAGAAGATTTTAAAATTTAAAAGCAAGCATAATGTTTAAAATCCTAATATACCTAACGCTAGCTGGACCAAAGCAAATCTAAGATTTATTTCGTTACCTACTTTTTTTGTATTCATTGCCTACTGAGAAGTGTATAAATTGATGAAGCACTTCGATGCCACACCACAGAGAAGAAAATAAAGGAGATGTGTATGCACTACTATGAATTATACGGAAAGAAAAGAAAAAGACAGTCCGAACCGGATACATCACACTCTCAAGCTTCGTCGCTGTCTTCTCTTCCCCTCCATTACCTCCTTGCCGCCGGTGCCGACGGCCGTCCTCTCCCCTGCCTCCCTCCGCCAACTCCTCCCCTCCATTACCTCCTTGCCGCCGATGCCAACGGCCACCCTCTCCCCTGCCTCCCTGCGCCAACGAGAGGATATGATCCTCCATTGCCTCCCGCCGTTATCGCCAATTTCTCCCCTTCCTTGCTGCTGCAACGAGTTCCAATCCCTCCCCTGCCTCCCCGACGCTGGCGAGAGGACCGCCCCTCCCCTGACTCACCGCCACCAGAAGCACACCCCTGGTATCTTGTTGTTCCTAGAGACGTGGACTCCGGTCACCAAAGATCCCGAGGAGGCACTGGAGGTGCAGAGATCAGGCAACACTTTAGGATTGTCATGTTTCCTGCAATTTAGCATAAGGTTCTACAGGTATCTATCCAAGTAATGTACAGTATACAAATTTGTACACTCGCCTTTGCTATGAACAACAGCACAAGGAATATGGCAAGCCCTCCAAAGAATCATAAGAATAAAACCCTAGCTCTTCTTTTGTCATCATGTGCCAATAAATATTTATATTCTAAACACTTCTTTTTTCTCAGAGGATGCGCTGGAGGAGTGAATAGTTTGTAAGTTGACCATACTAAATGTAGCGGAAACATAAAAAATTGAGTGGAAATGCGGTGGAAATAAATAAATTTGAAGAGAAAACATGGGTCTGATTTCGTACAGAAATAACCTTTGCAAGGTATATCATGAAAAATAGCAGAACATGGACACAACAGATAGTATGAAATAAACAGCAGGGAACGCTCACTTCATCCATCTTATTTTCAGGAAGACAACATCAGCTATAAATAAAACCGAAAGTTATAAAGCATATCAGACCTGCATAAATCTTAATGTTTTGAATATACTTTTCATGAGTGGTCTGAACTTTATCCATCTTATTCTAGAAGGTTTTAGCATCAACTATAGCCCTAGAAAATTAAACTCTGGAAAACCTTATCACATTTGTGTAAATCTAAATGGTAGTACGAAATATTCTGACTGCGTGCTCAGTTCCATCCTGCGCAATGAAGTGCACTTTATAAATTAACAGAAAAAGAAAAGGAAACTTCCATAAATTCAGGGAGATGCAGTATTATCCCGGTGACACCCACTAGGATCCTTGAACTGCAGATGCAGTATTATCCCGGCGAGATCCCTGTTTCCGCACATATATTAATAGAACTTTCATTACACATTTTAATATCATGTTGATGCACAATCAGTTAATCATCCATCCTTGTTTTTTTAGCGGAAGAATCACCCATTCTCCTTGCATATATCGCGTTGATGGAACAAGTAACCGGATTGCATAACTTACTACTTGGAGAAGCATCTACTGAACCGCGTGACTGTAACAGCATGAAATGTAAACCGTGTTTGGAACTCTCCAGGTTGTAGTGATGTGCTCCGCTAAATTGAGCATGCCCACACACCGGGAAGCTGAAATTCTGAAAGAGCACAAATTGCACACCTATGATCAGATAATTAAACTATCAGGAAGAGAGAACAAATTCTAAAGAAGCGGCAAGTCTGGCTACATATACGGTTGCTGATGGAAGCAGCCTTGCCAGACGCTCGGGTGAGCAGCTCTTTCCCGGTTGGGTTGCCATTCAAGTTTTCCGCTAGTCGCCACCATAAATTTTTTCATCGTCCATGATCTATGTAAAAATTTCAGCGAAAAAAATAGCTCTTCAGTTGTTTATAGAAAACAAATTAATTCTCAACAAATATCTTCAAGCATGAGATGGACATGACAAAACATCAATTAGCCAAGATATATACATACGCATCATGCTGATGTTAAACAAACAGAGAGATGGTTGCAGCAGAAAGGATTCCTTTGCACTCAAATGAATACTCACATCTACAAATAGAAGGGACAAGTGTGCCACATACATACCATAAAAAGGATCGCATCGATCAAGCAGTATGTGTCGTTGCATATCATCAAATCGTTGCGCTTGCTAGCATCAATATACCAGTGGGAGAGCATGGGAGACCGTTTTGCCCGTTCCCAGATGAGAAGGAGCACAAGGGCCAGTCTAGCACCACCATGCGACTTATGACCGGTTGCTCGTCTGGTCCACCTTGTCGTTGTGGAGGAGAAGAGACCCATGTCAAGCTCGCCGCTCTGGTTCGTTCCCTCGGCTTGCGCCCCAGTGGATACAACTCCCGCGCGCTGTCGGAGCCACACGTGATTCAGCTGCACCCTCATCTACATGAAATATGTTTGTAAATGAGAATTTAGATGCCAAAAAGTAGCTTGTATTGGAGCTTTGAAACTAAATAAGAAATACATCAAAAAGGAAAGCAGCTATTCTTCTCACCTTCCCATTGATCACACATCAATGTCAGGTTGAACACCAGAACGGGTACATCCATAGCTCTTTGAAATAGAGCTACAAGACTCTGCGATGAAAAACATATAGCAAAGGCTATTAACAATAACACTGTATTTGGTTCTTTAGAAACCTAGATGTATGTACCTCTGTTCATATTAAAGGCCTTGACGTCAACAACAAACAACCAATGGTATTCATTTTCAGTATCACATATTAATAGTAGTAAAGAACAATCTATGAGCCCGAACCTTGGGGTGGAGATCTAAGGAATCAATATGATATTTGTTGCATCAAATGTCAAAACAAACTACAACTATATTAGATCTGCTTATTGAATATAATTTTTTCAGTGAGCAATAATATTTCAGGAAGAATGGTATTTTTAGATTTAATTGCCATACGACTAATGGAAATGCTAGATAATTTGCAGATGCGGGCTTAAAGTCTAGCACTTGCTATTACAGTTTAGCTCGTCAGATCCACATGACATGACCCTGATTCTCTCTTCACTAAACACTTTCCCAATTTCTCTTATCTTATCAGGCGTCTTTCCAAATGCATCCTTACAAAGTAGCACTTCGCAAAACTGAGCTACATATTTGCTGCTGTAATTTTGTAGCTATGATCACGAATTTTAGAGATTTAGTTGTTGTTTCTTTTGATTACATATGCATGAGCTGCTCTACCGGCGTCAGTGTGGCGTCAGTGCGGAAGTAATATATAGGCTGGTTTTATAATCATAATATATTTGAAACTTCCATTTTCTTTGTATGAATCGTCTTGAAGGAAATCATCTTAGTAACCAATATAGTAGAATACAAAAGTCTATAATCCTTGCAACAAAAACTCCTATATTTTTCCTTTTCATGTTGTTATGGTAAATATTAAAAACATAAAGCTCCATTAGGTATGTTGCATTAGTTATTACATGTACCCTACCTTTTGAGCTAACCAATTAAACATATATCGAACAAAAGTTCAGAAACTACTTGTACGTGTTAACATACTACATAAAATGAAGGCTAGCAAAATAAAAACTCTATAAGAAACTGGGAAGAAAGAACATCACCTCCAATGTTGATTAGGTACAAACTCCAGTAGCAGAAGAACAAATCCAGTTTCAATGTCAATGTCAGCAACAGCCTGTGATTCTACACGTACCATACAAATTAGAATTACTCTCAAGTGGTTTTAATATTCACGTAACAAATCAAGAACCTCATTATGATGCAAGAACAAGCACCCTGCACATCTGAAGATTGTATATACATGAAACAACTAACAGACTGAGTCACGAGAAAGGACCATGGAAAATAAGATATATCTATTTCAATTAAAAATGCATGATCAAAATGATTGCACATCACCGTGGGATTAAGCTCCATCACATAGAACAGCTCTTTGAGCGTTTGGGGAGCGAGCGTGAAGATGTCCTTGGTGGTAGTGGCCCCTCGAGCGCGCTGGCCTAATGTCAATAGCGAGCGACCAACATTTTTGAAGCAGCAATGTTCAAGCTCCAACGCATTAGCTGGGTGGGCGGGCGAGATAGGATTGCCTGAGGACCCGCCATTCGGCGGTAGGCCTGGCCAACGGGAGCGTGAGGATTATTGTCCGGAGTAGCCATGTCAGGCGACGCTCGGAGGAGATCCCGTGGAGGTCGAGGCCGCGAGCCTGGCCGACTGTGGCGGCCGGTCGGCAGGGTGGGTGCGAGGACGGACGGACGAGGAAGAATCTCGCCGGAAGGGCGGCACACGATTTAGGTTGTGGTTGGGGACGGACGATTTGGCCGTAGGTGCTCCTCTCTTCAAAGGCGGGGGCGATGCACGAAGGGCGTGATGCAGACGGCGGGGGCGGCGGTGAAGGCCGCGCGGGCAGGATGACGATGCAGACGGCGACGGCGGCGGTGTGCAGGTGGTGCGGATGGTGCGGGCAGGCGGCGGCTCGTGTAGTGGACAGGACGCCCTTCATCATCTGTGATTTTGTCAATTGGGATTGGGAATGTGTTTGCTTGCTGTGGGCTGATGGGCCTTGTACGGGAGGAATGGCAAGCAGGTTGGACGCGCGGGTGGAATCAGTTGACGACCAAAGAGTTGACGTATTGGGAGGTAGGTGATGACCCACAAGTATAGGGGGTGTATCGTAGTATCTTCGATAAGTAAGAGTGTCGAACCCAACAAGGAGCAGAAGGTGTTGACAAGCAGTTTCGAAGAAGGATTCACTGTAAATGCTCACAGACAAATATTCAAGGGGTTTTAATGTAACAGATGAATAAAGTACGAGTAAGTAAAATACGAGAGAAATAATTGCAACGAGTGGCCCAATCCTTTTTAGCACAAAGGACAAGCCGGTTTGTTTACTTATAATGACCAAACGTTCTTGAGGACACACGGGGATTTTAGTCTAGTGCTTTCGCTTCATACAGCTAATTAATCTTCATTGTTTTGATAAGTGTTGTGTGGGTGAACCTATGCTAATGCACCGCCCTTCCTAGGACTAATACATACTTGTGATTATACCCTTGCAAGCATCCGCAACTACAAGAAAGTAATTAAGATAAATCTAACCACAGCCTTAAACTCGAGATCCTGCGATCCCTCTTGCATCGATACTAACGGGGGCTTAGGTTTCTGTCACTCCGGCAACCCCGCAATTAGCAACCGAATACAAGATGCACTCCCCTAGGCCCATAAATGGTGAAGTATCGTGTAGTCTACGTTCACACGACACCACTAGAAGAATGACACCACAACTTAAATATCATAACATTGAATATTACTCAACCATAGTTCACTACTAACATTTAGACTTCACCCATGTCCTCAAGAACTAAACGAACTACTCACGAGACATCATATGGAATACAATCAGAGGTGATATGGTGATGAATAACAATCTGAACATAAACCTTGGTTCAACGGTTTCACTCAATAGCATCAATAACAAGTAGAAATTAACACCGGGAGAGTTTCCCCTATCAAACAATCAAGATCCAACCCAAATCGTTACAGCGGTGACGAGGTGCAGCGGTGGTGATGGCGTGTAGATGGTGGAGATGATGATGATGATGATGATGGAGATGATGTCCAGCTCGATGACGATGGCGATGGCGATTCCCCCTCCGGAGGGAATTTCCCGGCGGATTCCTCGCCGGAGAGCTCTTTTCTCTCGGTGTTCTCCGCCCGCGAGGCGGTGTAACTCTTCGTGAGGTACCCTCTGTGGCTTAGGTTTTCGGGACGAAGGCATACGCGAAGAAAAGGAGGCGAAAGGGGCTGTGGGGCCCCATCCTCATAGGCGGCGCGGCCAGGCCTTGGGCCGCGCCGGCCTATGGGGTGGGCCCACCTTGGGTCCCCTCTTCTCCCTTCTGGCTCCCTCCGTCATCTGGAAAAATAGGAATTTACGTGTAATTTCCTTCCACGTTGATCTTCCGAAATATTGCATTCTGACGGTGCTTTTTCCAGCAGAATCCTGGCTCCGGCGCTTGATCCTCCAATAATGATGAAACATGCAAAATAGATGAAATAACATAAGTATTGTGTCCCAATATGAAATATATCAATGAATAACACAAATTATGATACAAAATAGTGATGCAAATTGGACGTATCAACTCCCCCCAAGCTTAGACCTCGCTTGTCCCCAAGCGAAACTGAGCTCGATAAACAAGACCACATGTTTATGGAGTGAAGAGTCGATAAATAAAATACGGACAAGAAGCATCATATTGATTCACACAAGACATTCTAGTAAACATTCTCTTCATATAACTCAACTTGAAATAAGTAAAGAGAAATCACAAGTAAAGGTGCATAGGAAATCATAAATGGTTATTTCTATTTCTGATGCTGAAACTGAAAGTGGTAATGAACATGAGGAAGATAATGATAAGAATGATACTTGCTTGATATTAACTGATTTTGTTGTGTTGGAAATGCCTGAAGATGATAATATGTCCATTATTCTTGGAAGACCCTTTCTTAATACTGCAGGGGCTGTTATTGATTGCAATAAAGGCATGGTTACTTTCAATGTTGATGATAAGGAACACACTGTCTATTTTCCCAAGAGGATTGATAAAGTATGTGGAGTCAATACAATTTTTAATGTGAAAACTATCAAAGTGGGATCCATTGATTGTCCTATATATGAGCCTAAAGAAGAATATCAAACTCCTGTGATTGGATCCATATCAATTCAATATAAGGTAACATGATTGATTTGAGGTTTATTTCTTCTTATGTCATATAAAATTTATTTGGTAGCAAGACTTGATCAACCTTGTTAACAAGTATATTTTATTGCATAAGAGAGCTAAACAACATTTCTTTCTTTCTTTCTCCCTCCACTTATTTTACTTGCTGTAGCACTTTTGTTTTGCAATATGCTTTAGTCATTTAAGATTTTAGAAATCATTTTCCTGCGCAGTAATCATTAATTTAATACCCAGAAATGTGCATTTTTCGAAGTTCTCTAAAAATTACAAAAATTACACCGTTGGTCCTATTTTTCGACAAGGCACCTGGGAGCACCAGAGGATGACCTGTGGGGCACCAGGAGGTGCCACACCATAGGCCGGCGCGGCCAGCAAGGGGGCCGCCACCTTGTGGTGTGGGCCACCCCTTGCCCCACTACATCATCTCTTCCTCCCAGCATCTTCTCTCTCCCGAAAAAACTCGCACCAAGTTCCTCTCACTCGCGTTTCTGCTCAAGAACTCGCGATTTCTCGATCTCCTTGCTCAGCCCAGATTTCTGTTTGAAATTTGGCACATTTACTCCTTGGTATGTGACTCCTTTGATTGTCCAATTAGAATTTCATTTGGTTGAGTATATCTTGAATATTTTGCTGCTGTAGATAACATGTTTAGTGAGCTTGCATGCTTGTTCTAAGTGGAAGAAATTAGTTTTGATGCATGTTTAGTACTCTAGCAAGTTCCTATAGTAGTTCCCTTCAATTACATACCTTGAAATCAAATTTTATAATGATTGTTGAAAATTTCAGAAGGGGAAGATGAAGAAATTCAAATTTGGAGAATTGTTCAAGAAAGCAACAACCAGCACCGGTAGGCCCTCAAGGGCGTCTACTCAAATTAGGCGATCCTACAATGAGGATGTCATCGCGCCTAGCTTCGCGCCCGAGGAGGACAATGGGGCTCCTAATGCTTCATCCTTTCCATGTTATGAGTTTCTGACAAATGCAGGGATATTGGATGATTTCTTCACCCTTGTCAACAGGGCAGGCTTAGCCACCTACGTGGGAGATGAGAGGGAACAATACTACAGGCTCACCAAAGTTTTCGTTGAGAGCTTCAAGTTCCACAACGCGCAATTTGAGCCGACAGTTGCATTCAAGATCTATGATATTCCTGTTACTATGAAATTGGAAGAATTTTGTCGTGCATTGGATATTGCCCCTGTAGGTACAGCAAGGAGGATTGATGACAACCCCCGGGACTTGTTGGAGCTCTACCGAGGGATCACCGAGGATGATTGCCGCACCATCCAGCGAGGGAAGATAAGAAACATTCAACTCCCCGCTATTAAATATTTCGCATATTACATTGCTACTAGCATTTTGGGTAGAGAAAATACTAGCAACATCTCTAGCTACCATCTTGCTTTCTTGAATGTTGCACTTACTGGAGAGACATCTTATCATCTTGGTTCTCTTATTGCTCGCCGCCTGTCTAGCAGGGGGCCTATTTTTGGAGGAACTATTGCACTGCGCATTTTAACACATCTAGAGATTCCTCTTGATTCTAATGATGTACCATTAACCCCTAGGAGACTAGATATTGCTGCTATGAAGAGCCATCATTTTGTTACTACTGACTCCACTATAGATAATATGGTCTATAGAATGTTGTTTGCTGATGGGAATGAGAAGGAAATCCCTCTTCCCCAGCCAGGTTTGTTCAATATTGACAGGCAATCATGGTCGCTCACTAAGGAGGCGGTGGAGGAACATATGAAGATACAAGAATTCCACCAGCAACATGACTCCGAGAACGTCGAGCCCTCCTACGACTACACCGTCACGTACCCCGACGTTTCCTCCAGCACATACCGAACCGGGTCGTTCTTCGTCATACTACGGAGACACCACTTCATGGGGACCGTGGGAATGAACTCCACTTAGGCCAAAAGCCTAAGCTTGGGGGAGGTATACCGGCATCACTCATTCTTTGCATATTATGGTTGCTGGATACTTGTACATACTTGTTTAGTCTCTAGAGTGGTTTTCTAATGAGGGGGAGATGATATTTGGGGAAGTGCTGTCCAAAAACAGATTCTGTGCTGTTACCAAAAAAATTCGTACGCACAGCCAGAACGTTATTTTGAGTTGCCAATTTTTGAGCATGTTCCCCAGGTTGTTATCTAACTTTCATTAGTTGAACACTTTTTGGTCTGAGCAATGGAAGCTTTTTGTTAATTTCGATTTCTGTACTGCTGTCAGGATTTGGCAGATTTCTGTCATCCTGCTTTTCTGTGTTTCTGTTGGTTTGCATTCTTTTGTTTTCACTTTGTTTCTTTCCTAAAACCCAAAAAGATCAAAAATATTTCTGTTGTTTCTCTTCACCATTTGTTTATTTGGTTCCTTGCTCTTAGTTTACTTTATTTGCTATCGTTGGTTTGTTATGAGAAAACCCAAAAAGATTTTACTTTGTTTGCTTGTTTTCTTTCGTTCTTGTTTCTAATTCGAAAACACCAAAAATATTTGCTGTTCTTCTTTGGTTTGTAAAGTTCATCATGAGTTCAATGGTCTTCGGTGGCTGGAGCGTGGTTTTCATTTCATATTATCCAAGCTACACAAGTGAAAAGGCAATAATGACGATCTACGACAATCTGATTGTGGTGAGAGGCTGGTATGAACTCTATTTGCTTTCATTTTTGTACATATACTCATCCATATGAGCATGCTTAGTTGGTTCATGTGAGGTATATGTTATTTGAGAAAGTCTAGTAGTTCATGATCTCTCATGATTAGTTCCAATTTATTAACCTTGTCATTTACTTTTGACGGACTCTCATATGGACTAGTGGCACATCCGCTTATCCGATAATTTTGCAAAAAGAGCTGGCAATGGGATTCCCAGTCCCAAATTAATTAACTTAAATAGACACTCCTCCATGGTTTGTGATTGTTGGACGGCACCCGAAGGATTCGGTTAGCCATGGCTTGTGTGAGCAAAGGTTGGGGGGAGTGTCATCATCATAATAAAACTTAAATAAAAAGGCACTCCTTCATGGTATGTGATTGTTGGCAGGCACCCGAGGATTCGGTTAGCCATGGTTTGTGAAAGAAAGGTTGGAAGGAGTGCCAACCAAAAATAAATAAAATGGGAGCCGCTCTTGTGAGTCCGGTTGATGAGGTAGTTAGTGTACCCATTACCATTCGTTGACAACAACAAACACCTCTCAAAATAATTTTACTCCTGCTTTACAAATGAAAAGCTCTAGCGCATGTTAATCCCTGCTTCCCTCTGCGAAGGGTCAATCTTCTACTTTTATGTTGTGTCTCCATTCTTTCTTTGAGCACTATCTTGAGAGCACGACTGTCATTCTTAGTGTAATATGCTTGTCTCAAAATATGATTGATTGTGGTATAACTTTGATGCTTTTATCTTTGACAATCAATACTTCTAGTCTTTCTATGAACTCAAGAGGTGCCTCGGCATTTATGTTTTGCCGATCAAATACAGGCAAGCGAGATACCACTTTATCATATTCTCTTATGAACATTGCAATCCTGCTTATATACATGATTCATGGTGCTTATTATTAATTGTTGGTACCTCTCCATGATTGACATAGCTGTTGGATGATCTTATTTGCATGTATCTCATTATGAACTGCTTAAGTATTAGCCATAGCATGAGAATATATACATCATATGAGCAAATGTGTTCGTGAAAGTTCTTTATCGCTCAGTTGTTAACTGAATTGCTTGAGGACAAGCAATAAGCTAAGCTTGGGGGAGTTGATACGTCCAAAACGTATCTACTTTCCCGAACACTTTGCTATTGTTTTGCCTCTAATTTGTGTATTTTGGATACAACTAACACGGACTAACGCTGTTTTCAGCAGAACTCTGTGTCTCGTTTTTGTGCAGAAATCCAACTTTCGGGAAAATCCTCGGAATTTATGAAGGCCCTATTTTACCAGAATATTGACGGAGCCGAAGGGCAAGAGAGGTGGAGGCCCGAGGGCCCCACACCATATATTTGGCGGCGCGGCCCAGGGGGCCCGCGCGGCCATGTGGTGTGGCCCCCTGCCGGCCTCCGATGCCCTTCGGACTACTTATTGGGTTCGACCCGAAACGCACGGAGAAGTCGAAGTCGCCAGAAACCCTCCAGAGAGCCGCCACATCGCGAAACTCCGTCGCGGGAGCCAGAAGTCTCCGTTCTGGCACTCCGCCGGGACGGGGAATTGGAGGAGATCTTCACCGCCATCACCGCCAACGCCTCTCCATCGACCAGCAATGTTTCCCCCATCCATGTGTGAGTAATTCCCCCGCTGTAGGCTGAAGGGGATGGTAGGGATTGGATGAGATTGGTCATGTAATAGTCGTAAGATTGTTAGGGCATAGTGCCTAGTATCCGTAGATGTCACTTTTATGATATTGTTGCAACTTGTTATGCTTAATGCTTGTCACTAGGGCCCGAGTGCCATGATCTCAGATCTGAACATGTTATTGATTCATGAAGATATTCGTTGTTTATGATCTTACCTGCAAGTTGTATACACATGTCCGGAACCAATGGCCCCGAAGTGATAAGAATCGGGACAACCGGAGGGGATGGTAGTGATGTGAGGATCACATGTGTTCACGAAGTGTTAATGCTTTGCTCCGGTACTCTATTAAAAGGAGTACCTTAATTTCCAGTAGTTTCCCTAGAGGCCCGGCCGCCACCGGCTGGTAGGACAAAAGATGTTGTGCAAGTTTCTCATTGCGAGCACGTACGACTAAATATGGAACACATGCCTATTGATTGATTAGTACTTGGATACCGTTTTATTATTATCTGCAAATGCCCATGCTTTGATTGTTACATGAGTTTCTCTCATCCATGCAACGCCCGTTAAATCCGTCCATGTGCCTACGTATTTTAATCCTGCTGTTTACTATAATCACTTGCTGTCTTTATTCCACTCTTGTTATTTCACTATTTCCACGCCATAAAACTATTATATAAACTCTTGCGAGCAAGTTCCTGTGTGCAGCTGAATTGACAACTCCGCTGTTAAGGCTTACAAGTATTCTTTGTCTCCCCTTGTGTCGAATCAATAAATTGGGTAATTGAAAGTGCATGGAGCCCCCATGTGTGGTTTTGGTAATTAATGACAATCCCTATGGACTAATGTTTGCATTGAGTTATATTTGTAGGAGTTGTCCATAGGCAATTCTTGAACCATATGTTGGCTTCAAGGTTGCAATAAGAAGAAATTGATGAAGGATATCAAGTGTCAAGTATGTCTTGAAGATGAAGATGAAGTGAGCCCTCAAGTTACTTCAAGACATCAACATGATGAAGAATGAAGAAATGATGTGCAAGTTCAAGATGAGCCATCTCGAAGAGATCCTTTGCTTGAGTCTTGCCATCCATATGGTGTTCATGGATATGTGAAGATGCGCCGAAGAAGAAGCTCTCCCATGGTGGTTTATGGGGGAGCAATCTACAAGACTTCGTCAAGCAAGCACAAGCAAGAAAGGCGTTCCATCTTGTTGAGGTCAAGATCGTCGTCATCAAGCTCAAGTGGAATGCGCAAGTATAAGGTTTGCTCTTGATAGGGTTTCTTTCTCACCGGTCTCATAGTGTAGTTGGAGACCGGTTTATAGTTTAGTTGCCGTACTATCAAGAGGGCTCTCGAGTGAGTAACTCGATCGTATCATTCGGAGAGAGCTCAAACCTTTGCATCCTTGCATCATCTTTCTTGGTTATTATTTGGATCTTATCCATGTGATGATTTAGAGCTTGTGCTTATTCTCATGACAAGCTCTAGTTCATCAAGAATGGTTTTTGCACGGGCAACTTGTTGCATTTTCAAGATTGGAGGTTTTACCGGTATGTCTTTTTTAGATAGGTCAAACCTTTCATCATTTGTTTCTATCCTCCCTTGTTGGACTATGATGGTTTCCTGCATGATCTTGTAGAGCTTGTTCCTAGCTTTAAAACAAGCCCAAGATCATCAAAATCGGAGTCCGGATGCTAAAGTTATGCCCGTTTCAGTTTGATGTTTCTGCCAGTTTTCAGGGGGGCGGATATTCCGGCCCAAGTTTGGGGCGGATAATCCGGCCCCCCGGAAAAATCCGGTTTTTGGACAAATCCGGGCAAATATCCGGCCAAATGTCCGGCCCCCATCCTGAGAGCAGTTTTCTCATGTCCTTAGCCGTTTTTCGGGGCCCGGATATTTTGCAAATATCCGGCCCGGAAAATCCGGCCTGAGCTGACCCAAACGGTCATATTTCGATGGGAGGGGGTATTTAAGCCCCCCTTCTTCCTCCTTGGGCAGCTACCTCTTCCCCTTTGTGCTCTCCACCATTGTTGACCTTGAGAGCTTCCCTTTCCCTCTACTCCTCCTATGCTTCTTGAATCTTTTTGAGGGAAAAGGAAGAGGAGATCTAGATCTACATTCCTACCAATCAAATCCCTCTCTTTGTGAGGGGAATCCACTAGATCTAGATCTTGGAGAAATTTGGTGTTCCTCCTCTTATTTGTTCTTCCTCTCTTATTCCCCAATAGCTTTTGTAGCTTTGTTGGAATTTGAGAGAGAAGGACTTGAGCATCTTTGTGGTGTTCTTGCCATTGCATTTGGTGCATCGGTTTGAGTTCTCCACGGTGATTCGTGGAGGTGAAAGCAAGAAGGTTGTTACTCTTGGGTTCTTGGAACCCTAGACGGATTCTAGGCCTTTGTGGCATCTTAGTGGTGTTCTTGGGGACTCCAATTAAGTTGTGGAGAATCTTCAAGGGCAAGGCCTTTGTGGCATCTTTGTGGTGTTCTTGGGGACTCCAATTAAGTTGTGGAGAATCTTCAAGGGCAAGGCCTTTGTGGCATCTTTGTGGTGTTCTTGGGGACTCCAATTAAGTTGTGGAGAATCTTCAAGGGCAAGGCCTTTGTGGCAATTTGTTGGGAGCCTCCAATTAAGTTGTGGAGATAGCCCCAAGCTTTGTGCGGGTTCGGTGACCTTCCTAAGGTCCCATAGTGGATCGAGGACATCCCTTTTGGTGGGAATTCTCGAGGAGAATACGGTGGCCCTCGTGCATTTGGAGTGACTTGTCCTCCACACCGCTCCAACGGAGAGTAGCACTCGCAAGAGTGTGAACTTCGGGCTACATCGTTGTCTCCGCGTCACTTCGGTTATTCCTATACCCGAGCTCTTTACTTATGCACTTTACTTTGTGATAGCCATCGTGCTTGAAGTTATATATATATCGTGCTATCACATAAGTTGCTTGTCTTGCTTAGCATAAGTTGTTGGTACACATAGGTGAACCATTGCTTAGAATAAGTTGTTGGTGCACATAGGTGAACCATAGTTTATAGGCTTTGGGCTTGACAAAGTAAACGCTAGTTTTATTCCGCATTTGTTAAGCCCATCTCGTAAAAGTTTTAAATCGCCTATTCACCCCCCCTCTAGGCGACATCCGTGTCCTTTCAATTGGTATCAGAGCAAGGTCTCTCATTCTTAGGCTTCACCGCCTTGAGAGTAAAGATGTCGGCTAGAGGATTAGTGCACGATAACACTCTTATATTAGATGGCACAAATTATGATGTTTGGAAAATTTGCATGCTTAGTCATTTTCGGGACATTGACCCTCATATGGAGAAAATTGTAGATATAGGTTTTTCTCCTCCTATGGATTCACAAAATCTATCGTTAGAGGATGAGAAAAATTTATATCTCAATTCTCAAGCTTCTTATGTTCTTATGAATGCTTTGAGAGATGTAGGTCTCTTTCCATACTTGCCTTTTTGGAGCGCTCATGAGTTATGGACAAAGATTCAAGATAAATATGATGTGTCCAATATTATTAAGGATGATTGTATTGCTTCCACTTCCGGCCGTGATGAGGTCTCATCTTCTTCCACTTCACCCAAGTGTGGTAACAATGTAGAGGAAACCAAAGATTCTATTGGTCAAGACAAGATCTTGAAAGGAGCCTCAAGTAACTCCTCCTCTTTATCTCACGGTCCTCATATATGCCTTATGGCCAAGGGTTCCACGGTACCTCCTACCATGGATCCTAATATGTCTCGTGGTGATAAGGATGAGGATGAATATGAAGAAGAGGATTGGGTTGTCTCTCTACGCGATAAGGGTAAGAGCGTATTCAAGGTTATTTGCAAAGATAAAATTGCTAGCACTCACTTCTTTGAAATCTTGACTACCGCCATTGAGAGCCAAAAACTTATTTGGATGCATGAGAACACCATTGATAAAAAGGGTGCTCTTGAACGAGAGTATGCCGATGATGTCGCATCATTAAAGAATGAACTTGAAGAAGAACAAACCATCAAGGAAGCTCTTGAGGAGACCTTTGCTCTAGAATTGTCTAGAGAAAAGGAAAACCATGATAGAGCTCTTGAGATGGCAAATGAACTAAAGCTAAAAAATGATAAGCTTGTGTTTGTTAATGCTAAACTCCTTGAGGATTTTGAGCAACTCAAAAAGGGCTCAAGGGTCATTGAGAGTGCGCTCACCAAACTCACCGAGTCGCATGAGCAACTTAAAGCTTCTTATCTAAAAGTGCATGCCAACTTGCCTTCTCCTATTGCTATTGATAATGATGTTTGTGCTACTAACTCTACTTCTTGTGAAGCATCTACCTTGAAGGAGAATGTTGAGCTAAGGGCTCAACTTGATTTGCTAACTAGCAATTATGGGAAATTGGAAGAAAATCATGGAAAGCTTTCTAGCTCCCATGAGGATCTTCTAGCCTCTCATGATAGGCTAAAGTTAGCTCATGAGGCTATCATATCAAAGGAAACACCTTGTGAGCCTCATGTGGATACTAGCACTACTACTCAAAATGCTATATTACCATGTGCTAGTCCTAGTAATTCATCCACTCATAATATTGCTAAATCTTGTGATGAATTATCTTCCTTGCCTTGTTGCTCTAACAATGAAGATTCTACTTCCTCTAGTACTTGTGTTGTTACTAACCATGTAGAGGAAATCAAAGAGCTCAAGGCCCAAGTCACTTCTTTGAAGAATGACTTGGTAAAGAGTCATGAAGGGAAATGCAAACTTGACACGATGTTAAGTGTGCAACAATCCCCCAATGACAAGAGTGGACTTGGATTCAAATCCAACAACAAGAAAAAGTCCAACAACAACAACAACAACAACAAGGGCCAAGTACAAGTCAAAGACCCGGCCAAGATTGTTTGCTTCAAGTGCAAAATTGAAGGGCACCATGTTAGATCTTGCCCTTTGAAGAAGAAGCAAAAAGGGAAGCGGCCTCAAGCTCAAACTCATATTCAACCTCAAGTTGAAGAAATGTCACTTCCCAAGAAGAATCAAGCCAATGCTCCCATTGTGGAGAAATCTAGTGAGAAGAAGGAGAAGAAAAGAACTTGCTACATATGCCGCGAGAAGGGCCACATCTCCTCCTTTTGCACTATTGGTACCTCATCCAACTCTATCACCGTTGATGATGTTTATTCTCTTCGTAAGGATGAGGGTGGCAATGTGTTTGCCAAATTTGTTGGTGCTCAAAGTGGTGTCAAGAAAAGAACCATTTGGGTTGCCAAGCCTATTGTGACTAACCTCTTAGGACCCAACTTAGTTGGGGACCAACAATCCAAAACTTGATCAATAGGTGCTTGTTGGAGGGCATTGGAGACTTGGCTACATCATGAAGAATTAAGGGATCTTCATCATTTATATTATCTCAAGCCAAGTCTTTTGGTTATCTTACTTCTATCATACACCCAATGTTCCTCCTTGCGGTAACATGTGCTCAACTCATTTATATTGAAAGTTACTCGCCCCTTTGCATGTGTTAGTTTTGTTCCTAACATGTGTTTGTATATGTTGTGCATCCTACTTGTTTTTCTTGAGAAATCAAGTCTATGTATGTTAGGTTGCACACCATGTATTTGTGCTTGTGTTGGAGCCTCTTTGCATCTTGTTGTATCTTATATGGCTCTTATGAGAGATTAATGGACTATAACATTTTGGGGGAGTGATATGCCTTTAGGAATTTCACAATCCTAACAATGTGTGTACATGAGGAATATCACTTAGAATTGATATTGCAAGATTATCTAGTCTCTATGTGGTATGTCATCTTCATGAGAAATTCAAATTCTAATGTCCATTAATATCTCTAGTTGGATCTTATTTGCCTCTTGTGAAAATAAATTCCTTATCACATTATGGGGGAGTAATAAGCTTTGTGCATATTACAAGCCTAGGAAATGTGAACATTTGAGGTTGTGTCACATAGAATTGATATTGTAAATTGTCTCTCATATGTGACATGTTTTCTCAAACAAGTTCCAATTTGCTTAAATGGCTTCATTGCTAATATCTTTGTGGATCTTATTTGTGAAAGTTTTTCTTGGCATGGTTTTTCACAATGTGTCCCTCAATACATTTTTGTAAAACCATGTGCTTCAAGTCATACTATTAATTGCTTTGCATGTTGGTATGAATGCTATTAATTGCTTTGCATGTTGGTATGAATACTATTAATTGCTTTGCATGTTGGTATGAATACTATTAATTGCTTTGCATGTTGGTATGACTAATTGAAGCTATCAAGAAACTCTCTTTGCATGTTGGTTAACTCTTATCTTTTACCATATGCTTTATTTGGTGTAAAAATGATCTTACATATACTTACAAAATACCACCGGAAAATATTTCCTAATACCTCTTGTCCTAGGACAATTGGCAATCTATTATTGGGTAGAAATTTATTGATCATATTTACATTGGCTCTTGTGTTTAAATTGTCTTATTTATTGCCATGAATGTGTTGTGCTTTGACTCCCATGTGTCTTCCTTGCATCTTATGGATCTAATTTGTCTATTCAAACTTTCTTAGCATTTTAGTAGATTTAGGTAGCGTGATGATCCTAGTTTTGTGCATTTAGTATTCATATGCAAAATCCTAGATAATGCACTAATCTTGGGGGAGCTCTCCTATATTTGTTAGAATGCTTAACATCTCTTGATCTTTATCAAAAATTTGGTTTTGGGAGTCATAAATTTTCTTTTTGGTACTTTGTGCCATCATAAAAAGTGTCGAGGGTTTGGTTTATTTGTTGGAACCTTGCTCTCTTGGGAGTTGGTTATCTCATTCCTTTGTGCTTAGGTTTAATTAGCTTCTTATAATGAGATAAGTCTTTGGAGTCAATCTTGTGTTGATTTGATTCTTTGATATAATTTGGACAACCATTGTCTCTTGGTTTATTTGGTGTTTTGTCCAAATTGTATCTTCCTTTGGTTCTTGAAAGTATTGTGCATGCATATTTAATATATGTATATCTTATGGCATGTGTCACTTTCTTTGATCCAATATATAGGGTAAACTCCATCAAATCCTAATTTGACTAAGATGTGCATGAAATTCAATTTCATATCTATATGCACATAGAATTGTGGAGTTTGTCCTATATGTTGTAGTGTGTCTAACTACTTCGGACCCAATTAGTTTGGGGACCATTTTGTACTTACCTTTGTGTTAGGTACAATGGATATGCATTGAATGCTTGTCTCACTCTTGGAAAGAAGTGGTGACTCAATGGTAACGTGAGGCAAGATAGGATGATCAACGAACACATATCTACTACATCCACACCAATGCTATCTTGGTAACAAGTATCTTCTCATGCATACTTTTGTTGTATCCAACCTTATGGTTGCATCTTGGCATGAATCTCTTGATTTGCAAATGTTGTGCTTCTTGCAAAAGTCTTAATGAAACCTCTTTATTGTGAATGTGAGTAATTTGAGATGAGTGCATTTGTTGGGAAGTATTTTAAATCATGCTCATGATTCATCCATCCCAACTATGCCTATCTAGCAATTTTGTTGCATATCAATTCCTCAAGGCTCTCACATGTGCAATATAGATGAAAGTGCAAATTTAGTTACTTCTTTTGGTATCCCCGTTTGTGATACTTGTTGCCTTTCTCAAATGCATCCCAACTATCTTCTATCCCTTGTTGATATTTGTGATGTATTTTAGTTGTTTGTGGTTGAAGTTCATGAATGTACAATAAGATAAAATTGAGCCTTTGGCCATGCTATTAAGCAAAAATTCTTATTGGTATATTGCATGACTTCGTCTTGGATATCATACTATTTTTCTTGCGTATCTATTTTATGTGTGCATGTTTCTTTGTGGATAAATATCTTTGTGATATTGCCCACTTAGAGAAACTTATACACATAAGAGATGATACATCTCCTTTTGATATCTTATTTATTTATTGCGTGTTGATTGGTCATGCTAAGCAATATAATTCATTGAAGACTATGATGATGCTTTTTGCTCATCCTTGTAATAGTCTTATAATATGCTTTATCATGCCTTTCACATATCCTCTTGGTTGAGCCTTTTTATAATGGTGCCTCTTACTTGTTGCTCAACTATTTGTTTGTTGCAAGTGTTAAGCTTATTTCTCTATCTATGATCTATTCCAAATGTTTGTGTTTTAAATGGTAATGAGGGAGTGAGGATTCCATGTTATGCATATTGTATTCAAATACAACATTTTAATTTATGCATGTACCTTGGGGAGCTTCCTCATTTAATTTAGAGCACTATCTTTTGGTGATCATTAGAGTTTGATTCACTTGGTATATTTTGTTTTTGAATGATATTATGGGAGTGATGATTCCATGTTTGTGCACTTTATACTCCAATGCAAATTGTCTTGTTTTGTGCACAAACCTTGGGGAGCTTCCTCATATTATTTAGAGCAATCTTCTTGATCTTATCATAATATCTTTCTTTCTTTTGGTATCTTCTTTGTGGTTCATTTGGTTGCTTGCTTCATTTGTTGAAGCTTCTTGACTTTGTTATCTTTTTGCAATCTTTGATCCTATCTATGGTGTGACTCCTTCCGAATATTCGTAATTGGATATGTGCATTTGATTCCACTCAAATTATGAGAAATGCACACGCTATGGAGGAACTCTCACTATATTGGCCTTCTAAATTTTTCACCCATTTCGGCAATTGGTGCCAATGGGGGAGAAGTTTGGAGGGTTTAAGGGAATTTGGTTATGTCTTTGCTTTGTGCTTAAGCATGTGCCTTTATTGCATTGCATCTTGTTGCTTTGCATAGTTGAATATTTAGAGGAAACTCCACTAGGCTTTGAATGCCAATATATGCAATGAAAGTCAAGATCATTCACACATGCATATATTATGGGGGAGTTTGCTCTATAGATTCAACTTATTTGTTACTTAAATTCCTTATATAAACCCTCTCAAAGAGATTGTCATCAATTACCAAAATGGGGGAGATTGAAAGTGCATGGAGCCCCCATGTGTGGTTTTGGTAATTAATGACAATCCCTATGGACTAATGTTTGCATTGAGTTATATTTGTAGGAGTTGTCCATAGGCAATTCTTGAACCATATGTTGGCTTCAAGGTTGCAATAAGAAGAAATTGATGAAGGATATCAAGTGTCAAGTATGTCTTGAAGATGAAGATGAAGTGAGCCCTCAAGTTACTTCAAGACATCAACATGATGAAGAATGAAGAAATGATGTGCAAGTTCAAGATGAGCCATCTCGAAGAGATCCTTTGCTTGAGTCTTGCCATCCATATGGTGATCATGGATATGTGAAGATGCGCCGAAGAAGAAGCTCTCCCATGGTGGTTTATGGGGGAGCAATCTACAAGACTTCGTCAAGCAAGCACAAGCAAGAAAGGCGTTCCATCTTGTTGAGGTCAAGATCGTCGTCATCAAGCTCAAGTGGAATGCGCAAGTATAAGGTTTGCTCTTGATAGGGTTTCTTTCTCACCGGTCTCATAGTGTAGTTGGAGACCGGTTTATAGTTTAGTTGCCGTACTATCAAGAGGGCTCTCGAGTGAGTAACTCGATCGTATCATTCGGAGAGAGCTCAAACCTTTGCATCCTTGCATCATCTTTCTTGGTTATTATTTGGATCTTATCCATGTGATGATTTAGAGCTTGTGCTTATTCTCATGACAAGCTCTAGTTCATCAAGAATGGTTTTTGCACGGGCAACTTGTTGCATTTTCAAGATTGGAGGTTTTACCGGTATGTCTTTTTTAGATAGGTCAAACCTTTCATCATTTGTTTCTATCCTCCCTTGTTGGACTATGATGGTTTCCTGCATGATCTTGTAGAGCTTGTTCCTAGCTTTAAAACAAGCCCAAGATCATCAAAATCGGAGTCCGGATGCTAAAGTTATGCCCGTTTCAGTTTGATGTTTCTGCCAGTTTTCAGGGGGGCGGATATTCCGGCCCAAGTTTGGGGCGGATAATCCGGCCCCCCGGAAAAATCCGGTTTTTGGACAAATCCGGGCAAATATCCGGCCAAATGTCCGGCCCCCATCCTGAGAGCAGTTTTCTCATGTCCTTAGCCGTTTTTCGGGGCCCGGATATTTTGCAAATATCCGGCCCGGAAAATCCGGCCTGAGCTGACCCAAACGGTCATATTTCGATGGGAGGGGGTATTTAAGCCCCCCTTCTTCCTCCTTGGGCAGCTACCTCTTCCCCTTTGTGCTCTCCACCATTGTTGACCTTGAGAGCTTCCCTTTCCCTCTACTCCTCCTATGCTTCTTGAATCTTTTTGAGGGAAAAGGAAGAGGAGATCTAGATCTACATTCCTACCAATCAAATCCCTCTCTTTGTGAGGGGAATCCACTAGATCTAGATCTTGGAGAAATTTGGTGTTCCTCCTCTTATTTGTTCTTCCTCTCTTATTCCCCCAATAGCTTTTGCTTTGTTGGAATTTGAGAGAGAAGGACTTGAGCATCTTTGTGGTGTTCTTGCCATTGCATTTGGTGCATCGGTTTGAGTTCTCCACGGTGATTCGTGGAGGTGAAAGCAAGAAGGTTGTTACTCTTGGGTTCTTGGAACCCTAGACGGATTCTAGGCCTTTGTGGCATCTTAGTGGTGTTCTTGGGGACTCCAATTAAGTTGTGGAGAATCTTCAAGGGCAAGGCCTTTGTGGCATCTTTGTGGTGTTCTTGGGGACTCCAATTAAGTTGTGGAGAATCTTCAAGGGCAAGGCCTTTGTGGCATCTTTGTGGTGTTCTTGGGGACTCCAATTAAGTTGTGGAGAATCTTCAAGGGCAAGGCCTTTGTGGCAATTTGTTGGGAGCCTCCAATTAAGTTGTGGAGATAGCCCCAAGCTTTGTGCGGGTTCGGTGACCTTCCTAAGGTCCCATAGTGGATCGAGGACATCCCTTTTGGTGGGAATTCTCGAGGAGAATACGGTGGCCCTCGTGCATTTGGAGTGACTTGTCCTCCACACCGCTCCAACGGAGAGTAGCACTCGCAAGAGTGTGAACTTCGGGCTACATCGTTGTCTCCGCGTCACTTCGGTTATTCCTATACCCGAGCTCTTTACTTATGCACTTTACTTTGTGATAGCCATCGTGCTTGAAGTTATATATATCGTGCTATCACATAAGTTGCTTGTCTTGCTTAGCATAAGTTGTTGGTACACATAGGTGAACCATTGCTTAGAATAAGTTGTTGGTGCACATAGGTGAACCATAGTTTATAGGCTTTGGGCTTGACAAAGTAAACGCTAGTTTTATTCCGCATTTGTTAAGCCCATCTCGTAAAAGTTTTAAATCGCCTATTCACCCCCCCTCTAGGCGACATCCGTGTCCTTTCAATTGGTATCAGAGCTGCGATCCCCTATACTTGTGGGTCATCAAGACTATTTTCTGGCGCCGTTGCCGGGGAGCATAGCTTTATTTGGAAGTTCACTTGGATTGATATTGTTCGCTGCAAATTCTCCATCATGGGTAAACCTCGCGATACTAAGATCGCCATATTACCATCCACTACAAGAAAAGGTACAACTCTTAGTACCTCTGCTGCTCTTGATTCACCATCTGTGATAAGTAAACTTGTTTCACCACCACAAACTTCAAATGCTGGTACTTCTGCTGAATCTGAAAATTCCTCTCATAATTGTGATGATGCTTCTGCTGTGCTTGATAATGATGGTTCATTAGGATCTTTTCTAGATGCTACAATTGCTAAGTCTAGACAAATTGAAAATACTGAAACTCCTAATGAAAATGCTGCTACACCTGTTAATTCACCTGAGTCTGTTGAATATTCTAGTGATGATCTTGATGAAGATTATGTAGAGCTTGATGATGATTTTATTGAAAAATGTGTAGGATAACGTAGCATAGAAAACAAAAATTTTCCTACGGCGAACACGCAATCCAAGCCAAGATGCAATCTAGAAGACGGTAGCAACGAGGGGATTGTCGAGACTCACCCTTGAAGAGATTCCAAAGCCTACAAGAGGAGGCTCTTGTTGCTGCGGTAGACGTTCACTTGCCGCTTGCAAAAGCGCGTAGAAGATCTTGATCACGATCGGTTCCGGCGCCACGAACGGGCAGCACCTCCGTACTCGGTCACACGTTCGGTTGTTGATGAAGACGACGTCCACCTCCCCGTTCCAGCGGGCAGCGGAAGTAGTAGCTCCTCTTGAATCCGACAGCACGACGGCGTGGTGTCGGTGGCGATGTAGAAGTCCGGCGGAGCTTCGCTAAGCTATGCGGGCAATATGAAGTGGAGGAGCAAAGCTAGGGTTTGGGAGGGGGTGGCCGGCCACTCTATGGGGGGCGGCCAGCTTGTGGTCTTGGGGTGGCCGGCCCCCTCCCTTGGCCCTTGTTTATATAGGTGGATCCCAAGTGTTGGTGTCCAAGTCTTCGAATAAGACCCGAAACCAAAACCTTCCATATGGTGGGAAACTTTCCCTCCCACTAGAGGTGGGAATTCCACCTTCCATGGGGGGGTGGCCGGCCCCCTAAGGGGGAGTCCACTTGGGACTCCTCCCCCACTAGGGTTGGCCGGCCATGGAGGTGGAGTCCCATGTGGACTCCACCTTCCTTGGTGGTTTCTTCCGGACTTTTCTAGAACCTTCTAGAACCTTCCATAGAACCTTCCGCATCATTTTATTCACATAAAATGACATCCTATATATGAATCTTATTCTCCGGACCATTCCGGAACTCCTCGTGATGTCCGGGATCCCATCCGGGACTCCGAACAAATATTCCAACTTCATTCCATATTCAAGTACTACCATTTCAACATCCAACTTTAAGTGTGTCACCCTACGGTTCGTGAACTATGCGGACATGGTTGAGTACTCACTCCGACCAATAACCAATAGCGGGATCTGGAGATCCATAATGGCTCCCACATATTCAACGATGACTTTAGTGATCGAATGAACCATACACATACGATACCAATTCCCTTTGTCACGCGATATTTTACTTGTCCGAGGTTTGATCATCGGTATCACACTATACCTTGTTCAACCTCGTCTCCTGACAAGTACTCTTTACTCGTACCGTGGTATGTGGTCTCTTATGAACTTATTCATATGCTTGCAAGACATTAGACGACATTCCACCGAGAGGGCCCAGAGTATATCTATCCGTCATCGGGATGGACAAATCCCACTGTTGATCCATATGCCTCAACTCATACTTTCCGGATACTTAATCCCACCTTTATAACCACCCATTTACGCAGTGGCGTTTGATGTAATCAAAGTACCTTTCCGGTATAAGTGATTTACATGATCTCATGGTCATAAGGACTAGGTAACTATGTATTGAAAGCTTATAGCAAATAACTTAATGACGTGATCTTATGCTACGCTTAATTGGGTGTGTCCATTACATCATTCATACAATGATATAACCTTGTTATTAATAACATCCAATGTTCATGATTATGAAACTAATCATCTATTAATCAACAAGCTAGTTAAGAGGCTTACTAGGGACTCTTTGTTGTTTACATATCACACATGTATCAATGTTTCAGTTAATACAATTATAGCATGGTATATAAACATTTATCATAAACATAAAGATATATAATAACCACTTTTATTATTGCCTCTTGGGCATATCTCCAACAGTCTCCCACTTGCACTAGAGTCAATAATCTAGATTACATTGTAATATACCTAACACCCATGGCATTCTGGTGTTGGTCATGCTTTGCCCTAGGGAGAGCTTTAGTCAACGGATCTGCTACATTCAGATCAGTGTGTACTTTGCAAATCTTTACTTCTCCATCTTCGATGTACTCGCGAATCGAGTGGTAACGCAGCTTGATATGCTTCAGCCTCTTGTGTGACCTTGGCTCTTGTGCATTGGCGATGGCACCCATGTTATCACAGTAGATGACAAATGGGTCCAATGCACTAGGAACCACACCGAGCTCTACAATGAACCTCTTCATCCATACCGCTTCTGATGAAGCCTCTGAAGCCGCTATGTACTCCGATTCTGTTGAGGATTTCGCCACCGTGCACTGCTTCGAGCTTGCCCAGCTTACTGCAGCACCATTCAATATAAACACGTACCCAGATTGTGACTTAGAGTCATCAGGATCAGTGTTCCAACTTGCATCGGTGTAACTTGTTACAACGAGCTCTTGGTCACCTCCATAACAAAGAAACATATCCTTAGTTCTTTTCAAGTACTTCAGGATATTCTTGACCGCTGTCCAGTGTTCCATTCCTGGATCACTTTGATATCTGCTAGTCAAACTAACAGCATGTGCTATATCCGGTCTTGTACATAGCATGGCATACATGATAGAGCCTACTGCCGAAGCATAGGGGATCTGACTCATCCTTTCTCTTTCTTCTGCCGTAGCCGGTCCTTGAGTCTTACTCAAGACCTTGCCTGGTAACATAGGTAAGAATCCTTTCTTACTTTCGTCCATTCTAAACTTCTTCAGAATCTTGTCCAGGTATGTACTCTGTGATAGCCCTATTAGACGTCTTGATCTATCTCTATAAATCTTGATGCCTAATATGTATGATGCTTCACCAAGGTCTTTCATTGAAAAACTATTATTCAAATAACCCTTTACACTGCTTAATAGTTCTATATCATTCCCAATCAATAATATGTCATCTACATATAATATCAGGAATGCTACAGAGCTCCCACTCACTTTCTTGTAAATACAGGCCTCTCCATGACACTGTATAAACCCGAAGTCTTTGATCACCTTATCAAAACGTCGGTTCCAACTTCTCGATGCTTGCTTCAGTCCATAGATTGAACGCTGAAGTTTGCATACTTTGTCAGCATTTTTAGGATCGACAAAACCTTTGGGTTGTACCATATACAACTCTTCCTCAATGTCTCCATTAAGGAACGCCGTTTTGACATCCATCTGCCAAATCTCATAATCGAAAAATGCAGCTATTGCTAACAAAATCCTCACAGATTTTAGCTTCGCTACAGGTGAGAAAGTCTCATCGTAGTCAACACCTTGAATTTGTCGGAAACCCTTTGCGACAAGTCGAGCTTTATAGACAGTAATATTACCATCAGCATCTGTTTTTCTTTTGAAGATCCATTTATTCTCGACAGCCTTGCGGCTATCAGGTAAGTCTACCAAAGTCCATACTTTGTTATCATACATGGATCCCATTTCGGATTTCATGGCTTCTTGCCATTTGTTGGAATCTGGGCTCATCATCGCTTCTTCATACGTCGCAGGGTCTTCATCATTGTTATCCACAATCATGACATTTAGACAAGGATCATACCAATCTGGAGTGGCACGATCCCTTGTCGATCTGCGAGGTTCAGTAGCTGTCTCATTTGAAGTTTCATGATCATTATCATTAGCTTCCTCTGTTGCCGGTGTAGGTGGTACAGGAACATTTTCCGGTACTGCGCTACTCTGATCAACGAGTAGAGATTCTTCAATCTCATCGAGTTCTACTTTTCTTCCAGTCACTTCTTTAGTGAGAAATTCTTTCTCAAGAAAGGTTCCGTTCTTAGCAACAAAGATCTTGCCTTCGGATCTGTGATAGAAAGTGTACCCTATAGTTTCCTTAGGGTATCCTATGAAGACGCATTTCTCCGCTTTGGGTTCTAGCTTGTCCGGTTGTAACTTTTTTACATAGGCTTCGCAACCCCAAACTTTTAGGAACGACAGCTTAGGTTTCTTATTAAACCATAATTCATACGGCGTCGTTTCAACGGATTTTGATGGTGCTCTATTTAAAGTGAATGCGGCTGTCTCTAATGCATAACTCCAAAATGATAACGGCAAATCAGTAAGAGACATCATAGAACGAACCATATCTAAGAGAGTTCGATTACGACGTTCGGACACACCGTTTCGTTGTGGTGTTCCCGGCGGTGTCAATTGTGAAAGTATTCCGCATTTCTTTAAATGCATGCTAAACTCATAACTCAGATATTCACCTCCGCGATCAGATCGTAGAAATTTAATCTTCTTGTTACGTTGATTTTCTACTTCACTTTGGAATTCCTTAAACTTCTCGAAAGTTTCGGATTTATGTTTCATTAAATAGATATACCCATATCTACTCAAATCATCTGTGAAGGTTAGAACATAACGATAACCACCGCGCGATGCTACACTCATTGGTCCACATACATCTGTGTGTATGATTTCCAATAAGTCAGTAGCTCGCTCCATCATACCCGAGAATGGAGTCTTAGTCATTTTTCCCATCAGACATGCTTCGCATCTATCAAGTGACTCAAAGTCAAGTGATTCAAGTAATCCATCAGTATGGAGTTTCTTCATGCGTTTCACTCCAATATGACCAAGACGACAGTGCCACATATAAGTAGAATTATCATTCAATTTAATTCGCTTAGCATCAATGTTATGTATATGCGTATTACTACTATCGAGATCTAACAGAAATAAGCCATTCTTTTGTGGTGCTCGACCATAAAAGATATTATTCATAAAAATAGAACAACCATTATTCTCAGACTTGAATGAATAACCGTCTTGCATTAAACAAGATCCTGATATAATGTTCATGCTCAACGCGGGTACATAATAACAATTATTTAGGCTTAAAACTAATCCCGAAGGTAGATGTAGAGGAAGTGTCCCGACTGCGATCACATTGACCTTGGATCCATTTCCAACGCGCATCGTCACTTCATCTTTCAGCAGTTGTCGTTTATTCTTTAGTTCCTGTTTCGAGTTACAAATATGAGCAACCGAACCAGTATCAAATACCCAGGTACTAGAACGAGAACTAGTGAGATAAACATCTATAACATGTATATCAGATATACCTTCTTTCTTCTTCTTGACAAGGCCGCTCTTCAGATCCGCCAAATACTTGGAGCAATTACGCTTCCAGTGTCCCTTCTCCTTGCAGTAATAACACTCAGCATCAGGCTTAGGGCCAGACTTAGGTTTCACAGGAGGCGTGGCAGCTTTCTTGCCACTCTTCTTGTTCTTGCCTTTAGACTTGCCCTGTTTCTTGAAGCTGGTGGTCTTGTTGACCATCAACACTTGGTGCTCTTTCTTGATCTCAATCTCAGCAGCTTTTAGCATGCCAAAGAGTTCAGGAAACTCCTTGTTCATGTTCTGCATATTGTAGTTCATCACAAAGTTCTTATAACTTGGTGGCAGTGATTGAAGGACACGATTAATCCCCAGTCTGTTAGGAATCACTATTCCCAAGTCACTGAGTTTCTTCGCATGCCCGGTCATAACGAGCATGTGCTCACTGATGGAGCTGCCTTCTTCCATCATACAGCTGAAAAAGTGTTTCGATGCTTCATAGCATTCCACGGCCGCATGAGTCTCAAAAATAGTCTTCAACTCTTTTATCAACTCATGAGGATCGTGGTGCTCAAAACGTTTTTGAAGATCGGATTCCAGACTGCATAAGATGGCACACTGAACTTGAGAGTACCGAGTTTTCCGAGTCATGTAAACATTCTTTACTTCATCGGTTTCAGTTTCTGCAGGAGGGTCACCTAGCGGTGCATCAAGCACATATTGCAGATTTCCGCCATTGAGGAAAATCCTCACATGACGGAACCAGTCGGTGAAGTTGCTACCGTTGCTCTTAAGCTTTTCTTTCTCTAGGAACTGGTTAAAATTGATTGAGGACGCCATATCTACAACATATTTGCAATAGTTTAGACTAAGTTTATGACAAATTGAGTTCAAATTTTAATTCTACATAATTAAAAATCTAGGTGAACTCCCACTCAAAACAATATCCCTCGCATTGTCTTAGTGATCACACGAACCAAATCCATCACACCTATGCCCGATCATCACGAGACAAGATGTAATTTCAATGGCGAACACTCAAAGTGTTCATCATATCAATCATATGATTCATGCTCTACCTTTCGGTATCACGTGTTCCGAGACCATGTCTTTACATGCTAGGCTCGTCAAGGCCACCTTAGTATCCGCATGTGCAAAACTGTCTTGCACCCGTTATATGTACTTATCGAATCTATCACACCCGATCATCACGAGATGCTTCGAAACGATAAGACTTGATAACGGTGCTACTAAGGATGAACACTTTATTATCTTGAGATTTTAGTGAGAGGGATCATCTTATAATGCTACCGTCGCGATCTAAGCAAAATAAGATGCATAAAAGGATTAACATCACATGCAGTTCATATGTGATATGATATGGCCCTTTTGTCTTTGCGCCTTTGATCTTCATCTCCAAAGCACGGACATGATCTCCATCATCAACGGGCATGATCTCCATCATCGTCGGCGAAGCACCAAGGTCAATGGCGCCGTCTTCATGATCGTCCTCCATGTAGCAACTATTACAACTACTTTGAAATACTACTCAACATGAAATTTAAAGACAACCATAAGGCTGCCGGTTGCCACAATACAATAATGATCATCTCATACATATTCATCATCACATTATGGCCATATCACATCACCAAACCCTGCAAAAACAAGTTAGACGTTCTCTAATTTGGTTTGCATATTTTACGTGGTTTAGGGTTTTCGAGCAAGATCCAATCTACCTACGAACATGAACCACAACGGTGATACTAGTGTTGTCAATAGAAGAGTAAATTGAATCTTCACTATAGTAGGAGAGACAGACACCCGCAAAGCCACTTATGCAATACAAGTTGCATGTCAAGCGTGGAGCAAATCTCATGAACGCGGTCATGTAAAGTTAGCCCGAGCCGCTTCATCCCACTATGCCACAAAGATGCAAAGTACTCAACTAAAGATAACAAGAGCATCAACGCCCACAAACCATTGTGTTCTACTCGTGCAACCATCTATGCATAGACACGGCTCTGATACCACTGTAGGATAACGTAGCATAGAAAACAAAAATTTTCCTACGGCGAACACGCAATCCAAGCCAAGATGCAATCTAGAAGACGGTAGCAACGAGGGGATTGTCGAGACTCACCCTTGAAGAGATTCCAAAGCCTACAAGAGGAGGCTCTTGTTGCTGCGGTAGACGTTCACTTGCCGCTTGCAAAAGCGCGTAGAAGATCTTGATCACGATCGGTTCCGGCGCCACGAACGGGCAGCACCTCCGTACTCGGTCACACGTTCGGTTGTTGATGAAGACGACGTCCACCTCCCCGTTCCAGCGGGCAGCGGAAGTAGTAGCTCCTCTTGAATCCGACAGCACGACGGCGTGGTGTCGGTGGCGGTGTAGAAGTCCGGCGGAGCTTCGCTAAGCTATGCGGGCAATATGAAGTGGAGGAGCAAAGCTAGGGTTTGGGAGGGGGTGGCCGGCCACTCTATGGGGGGCGGCCAGCTTGTGGTCTTGGGGTGGCCGGCCCCCTCCCTTGGCCCTTGTTTATATAGGTGGATCCCAAGTGTTGGTGTCCAAGTCTTCGAATAAGACCCGAAACCAAAACCTTCCATATGGTGGGAAACTTTCCCTCCCACTAGAGGTGGGAATTCCACCTTCCATGGGGGGGGTGGCCGGCCCCCTAAGGGGGAGTCCACTTGGGACTCCTCCCCCACTAGGGTTGGCCGGCCATGGAGGTGGAGTCCCATGTGGACTCCACCTTCCTTGGTGGTTTCTTCCGGACTTTTCTAGAACCTTCTAGAACCTTCCATAGAACCTTCCGCATCATTTTATTCACATAAAATGACATCCTATATATGAATCTTATTCTCCGGACCATTCCGGAACTCCTCGTGATGTCCGGGATCCCATCCGGGACTCCGAACAAATATTCCAACTTCATTCCATATTCAAGTACTACCATTTCAACATCCAACTTTAAGTGTGTCACCCTACGGTTCGTGAACTATGCGGACATGGTTGAGTACTCACTCCGACCAATAACCAATAGCGGGATCTGGAGATCCATAATGGCTCCCACATATTCAACGATGACTTTAGTGATCGAATGAACCATACACATACGATACCAATTCCCTTTGTCACGCGATATTTTACTTGTCCGAGGTTTGATCATCGGTATCACACTATACCTTGTTCAACCTCGTCTCCTGACAAGTACTCTTTACTCGTACCGTGGTATGTGGTCTCTTATGAACTTATTCATATGCTTGCAAGACATTAGACGACATTCCACCGAGAGGGCCCAGAGTATATCTATCCGTCATCGGGATGGACAAATCCCACTGTTGATCCATATGCCTCAACTCATACTTTCCGGATACTTAATCCCACCTTTATAACCACCCATTTACGCAGTGGCGTTTGATGTAATCAAAGTACCTTTCCGGTATAAGTGATTTACATGATCTCATGGTCATAAGGACTAGGTAACTATGTATTGAAAGCTTATAGCAAATAACTTAATGACGTGATCTTATGCTACGCTTAATTGGGTGTGTCCATTACATCATTCATACAATGATATAACCTTGTTATTAATAACATCCAATGTTCATGATTATGAAACTAATCATCTATTAATCAACAAGCTAGTTAAGAGGCTTACTAGGGACTCTTTGTTGTTTACATATCACACATGTATCAATGTTTCAGTTAATACAATTATAGCATGGTATATAAACATTTATCATAAACATAAAGATATATAATAACCACTTTTATTATTGCCTCTTGGGCATATCTCCAACATGCAATGCTACTACTGATGCAAGAAAAATTAAAAAGTTGCTTGCAGAACATGCTGTTAGATATAAACCGTCTCCTGATCCTAAATTTGCCACATCTCCTATAAACATTAGGGATAAAGATTATGATTTTTCTCTTGATTTATCTCATATAGCTATTGTTGAGAAAACACCCTTTTGTGGTACTGAAAAAGAAAGTGCTGTTGAACACATGACTGAGTTATCTACTCTTAGTGGCTTGTTTTCTGATGATATTAAGATGCGTACTTACTTTGTCGCTAAAATTTTTCCTTTCTCATTAAAGGATGATGCTAAAACTTGGTATAATAATTTGCCTCCTGGTTCTATTAAAAGTCCAAAAGAATTGCTTGATGTTTTCTTCCGGAAATACTTTCCTGCTAGTGCTCAACATGCTGCTTTGCAGAGAATTTATAATTTTGACCAGGAAGATGGAGAGAAATTGCCTGAGGCTTGGGCGAGATTTTGCTCTCTTATTAGAGCTCAGCCTGACCATGATTTGGAAAAGCATGATTTACTTGATATATTTTATAGTGGACTAACCATTGAGTCTAGGGCATACCTGGATAGTTGTGCTGGTTGTGTTTTCAGGAAAAGAACTCCAGACGACGCTGAAGAATTATTGGCTAAAATAGGCCGGAATCATGATGATTGGTCTACAATTGAACCAACCCCGACACCGATAGTGAAGAAGAGGGGTATGATTAAATTAAATGATGAAGATATGAGGGAAGCCAAGAAGTCTCTTAAAGAGAAGGGTATTAAACCTGAAGATGTGAAGAATTTACCTCCTATAGAAGATTTATGTGAGATAACTCCCCCTTCATCCATGATTGAGGTACACTCTCTTCAACGCTTTACTAGGGAAGATATTCCGTATTCAAAACCTCCTGCTCAATGCTTAGATGAATTTGATAATTATATTGTTAAGCAACAAAACTTTAATATGAGAGTAGAGAATCATTTAATGGAAAATTCCCGAGCTATTAGTGAATTGCATGGTATTGTGGAGAGAACCTCCAATGATGTTAAGATACTTGTTAAACATTTTCAAATGGTTCAAACTCAAATTGATCAACTTACTAAAGTGCAAAATGACTTGTTGGGAAATAATTCTAAAGAAAAACATGCTTATGAAGTAACAACTAGAGGTGGTGTTTCTACCCAGGATCCTCTATATCCTGAAGGGCATCCCAAAAGAGTTGAACAAGATTCTCAACTAATTAAAACTAGTGCTCCATCTAAGAAAAAGAAAAAGAAACATAAGAATGTTGTAGAATCCTCTGAACCTGTTAATGATCCTAATAGTATTTCTATTTCTGATGCTGAAACTGAAAGTGGTAATGAACATGAGGAAGATAATGATAAGAATGATACTCCTGATAAAGAAGAAATTGAAAAAGAACCTGAAAAGCCTGCTAAAAATAAAAAGTACACTAAAGAAGATTTTATTACTGAGAAACATGGTAATGAAAGAGAACCTTGGGTTCAAAAGCAAATGCCTTTTCCTGCTAAGAAACTAAAATCAAAGGAGGAGGAACATTATAATAAATTTTGTGATTGGATGAAACCTTTATTTTTGCAAATTCCTTTGACTGATGCTATTAAATTGCCTCCTTATTCAAAGTATATGAAAGATATTGTTACTAACAAAAGGAAAATCCCCAATGAGGAAATTTCTACTATGCTCGCTAATTACTCCTTCAATGGTAAGATTCCAAAGAAGTTGGGCGACCCAGGTATACCGACTATTCCTTGTTCCATCAAGAATAATTATGTTAGAACTGCTCTATGTGATTTGGGAGCAGGTGTTAGTGTAATGCCTTTTTCTCTTTATAAGAGACTTGATTTAGATAAGTTGATACCAACTGATATATCTTTGCAAATGGCTGATAAATCTACTGCTATTCCTGTTGGTTTATGTGAAAATGTTCCTGTTCAAGTTACTCAGCATTGCTTGATATTAACTGATTTTGTTGTGTTGGAAATGCCTGAAGATGATAATATGTCCATTATTCTTGGAAGACCCTTTCTTAATACTGCAGGGGCTGTTATTGATTGCAATAAAGGCATGGTTACTTTCAATGTTGATGATAAGGAACACACTGTCTATTTTCCCAAGAGGATTGATAAAGTATGTGGAGTCAATACAATTTTTAATGTGAAAACTATCAAAGTGGGATCCATTGATTGTCCTATATATGAGCCTAAAGAAGAATATCAAACTCTTGTGATTGGATCCATATCAATTCAATATAAGGTAACATGATTGATTTGAGGTTTATTTCTTCTTATGTCATATAAAATTTATTTGGTAGCAAGACTTGATCAACCTTGTTAACAAGTATATTTTATTGCATAAGAGAGCTAAACAACATTTCTTTCTTTCTTTCTCCCTCCACTTATTTTACTTGCTGTAGCACTTTTGTTTTGCAATATGCTTTAGTCATTTAAGATTTTAGAAATCATTTTCCTGCGCAGTAATCATTAATTTAATACCCAGAAATGTGCATTTTTCGAAGTTCTCTAAAAATTACAAAAATTACACCGTTGGTCCTATTTTTCGACGAGGCACCTGGGAGCACCAGAGGATGACCTGTGGGGCACCAGGAGGTGCCACACCATAGGCCGGCGCGGCCAGCAAGGGGGCCGCGCCACCTTGTGGTGTGGGCCACCCCTTGCCCCACTACATCATCTCTTCCTCCCAGCATCTTCTCTCTCCCGAAAAAACTCGCACCAAGTTCCTCTCACTCGCGTTTCTGCTCAAGAACTCGCGATTTTTCGATCTCCTTGCTCAGCCCAGATTTCTGTTTGAAATTTGGCACATTTACTCCTTGGTATGTGACTCCTTTGATTGTCCAATTAGAATTTCATTTGGTTGAGTATATCTTGAATATTTTGCTGCTGTAGATAACATGTTTAGTGAGCTTGCATGCTTGTTCTAAGTGGAAGAAATTAGTTTTGATGCATGTTTAGTACTCTAGCAAGTTCCTATAGTAGTTCCCTTCAATTACATACCTTGAAATCAAATTTTATAATGATTGTTGAAAATTTCAGAAGGGGAAGATGAAGAAATTCAAATTTGGAGAATTGTTCAAGAAAGCAACAACCAGCACCGGTAGGCCCTCAAGGGCGTCTACTCAAATTAGGCGATCCTACAATGAGGATGTCATCGCGCCTAGCTTCGCGCCCGAGGAGGACAATGGGGCTCCTAATGCTTCATCCTTCCCATGTTATGAGTTTCTGACAAATGCAGGGATATTGGATGATTTCTTCACCCTTGTCAACAGGGCAGGCTTAGCCACCTACGTGGGAGATGAAAGGGAACAATACTACAGGCTCACCAAAGTTTTCGTTGAGAGCTTCAAGTTCCACAACGCGCAATTTGAGCCGACAGTTGCATTCAAGATCTATGATATTCCTGTTACTATGAAATTGGAAGAATTTTGTCGTGCATTGGATATTGCCCCTGTAGGTACAGCAAGGAGGATTGATGACAACCCCCGGGACTTGTTGGAGCTCTACCGAGGGATCACCGAGGATGATTGCCGCACCATCCAGCGAGGGAAGATAAGAAACATTCAACTCCCCGCTATTAAATATTTCGCATATTACATTGCTACTAGCATTTTGGGTAGAGAAAATACTAGCAACATCTCTAGCTACCATCTTGCTTTCTTGAATGTTGCACTTACTGGAGAGACATCTTATCATCTTGGTTCTCTTATTGCTCGCCGCCTGTCTAGCAGGGGGCCTATTTTTGGAGGAACTATTGCACTGCGCATTTTAACACATCTAGAGATTCCTCTTGATTCTAATGATGTACCATTAACCCCTAGGAGACTAGATATTGCTGCTATGAAGAGCCATCATTTTGTTACTACTGACTCCACTATAGATAATATGGTCTATAGAATGTTGTTTGCTGATGGGAATGAGAAGGAAATCCCTCTTCCCCAGCCAGGTTTGTTCAATATTGACAGGCAATCATGGTCGCTCACTAAGGAGGCGGTGGAGGAACATATGAAGATACAAGAATTCCACCAGCAACATGACTCCGAGAACGCCGAGCCCTCCTACGACTACACCGTCACGTACCCCGACGTTTCCTCCAGCACATACCTGGAACCGGGTCGTTCTTCGTCATACTACGGAGACACCACTTCATGGGGACCGTGGGAATGAACTCCACTTAGGCCAAAAGCCTAAGCTTGGGGGAGGTATACCGGCATCACTCATTCTTTGCATATTATGGTTGCTGGATACTTGTACATACTTGTTTAGTCTCTAGAGTGGTTTTCTAATGAGGGGGAGATGATATTTGGGGAAGTGCTGTCCAAAAACAGATTCTGTGCTGTTACCAAAAAAATTCGTACGCACAGCCAGAACGTTATTTTGAGTTGCCAATTTTTGAGCATGTTCCCCAGGTTGTTATCTAACTTTCATTAGTTGAACACTTTTTGGTCTGAGCAATGGAAGATTTTTGTTAATTTCGATTTCTGTACTGCTGTCAGGATTTGGCAGATTTCTGTCATCCTGCTTTTCTGTGTTTCTGTTAGTTTGCATTCTTTTGTTTTCACTTTGTTTCTTTCCTAAAACACAAAAAGACCAAAAATATTTCTGTTGTTTCTCTTCACCATTTGTTTATTTGGTTCCTTGCTCTTAGTTTACTTTATTTGCTATCGTTGGTTTGTTATGAGAAAACCCAAAAAGATTTTACTTTGTTTGCTTGTTTTCTTTCGTTCTTGTTTCTAATTCGAAAACACCAAAAATATTTGCTGTTCTTCTTTGGTTTGTAAAGTTCATCATGAGTTCAATGGTCTTCGGTGGCTGGAGCGTGGTTTTCATTTCATATTATCCAAGCTACACAAGTGAAAAGGCAATAATGACGATCTACGACAATCTGATTGTGGTGAGAGGCTGGTATGAACTCTATTTGCTTTCATTTTTGTACATATACTCATCCATATGAGCATGCTTAGTTGGTTCATGTGAGGTATATGTTATTTGAGAAAGTCTAGTAGTTCATGATCTCTCATGATTAGTTCCAATTTATTAATATGAGTAGCATGTCATGGATGTTTGCTTGCATTGTTTTATTCATAAGTAAGTATGGCATTGTGGTATCCTCCTCTGAATAATTCATTTATATCGACTTGGCACATGCTCACGCATGCATATGACTGAACAAAAAGTCAATTAAGCCTCGATGATTTATATTGCTTCAGAGTTCTTGTATCACTTTTATGCCTCCGTTAATTTATTTTGCCGCAAGCATGATTATGACAGTTACTGCTCTCTTGATTTGTCGCTCCCTAGTCTTTTGCTAGCCTTCACTTGTACTGAGCGGGAACGCCGCTCGTGCTTCCAAACACCTGAAAACCAAGTTGTTCCAAAAGTGTCCACCATAAATACCTATGCATGGCATTTCAAACCATTCCAAGTAAATTCTCATGCGCTACCTTTAAAACTTTCAAAATGCTTCTCAATTTGTGTTAATGTTTCATAGCTCATGAGGAAGTATGTGGTGTTTAGCTTTCAACCTTGTCATTTACTTTTGACGGACTCTCATATGGACTAGTGGCACATCCGCTTATCCAATAATTTTGCAAAAAGAGCTGGCAATGGGATTCCCAGTCCCAAATTAATTAACTTAAATAGACACTCCTCCATGGTTTGTGATTGTTGGACGGCACCCGAAGGATTCGGTTAGCCATGGCTTGTGTGAGCAAAGGTTGGGGGGAGTGTCATCATCATAATAAAACTTAAATAAAAAGGCACTCCTTCATGGTATGTGATTGTTGGCAGGCACCCGAGGATTCGGTTAGCCATGGTTTGTGAAAGAAAGGTTGGAAGGAGTGCCAACCAAAAATAAATAAAATGGGAGCCGCTCTTGTGAGTCCGGTTGATGAGGTAGTTAGTGTACCCATTACCATTCGTTGACAACAACAAACACCTCTCAAAATAATTTTACTCCTGCTTTACAAATGAAAAGCTCTAGCGCATGTTAATCCCTGCTTCCCTCTGCGAAGGGTCAATCTTTTACTTTTATGTTGTGTCTCCATTCTTTCTTTGAGCACTATCTTGAGAGCACAACTGTCATTCTTAGTGTAATATGCTTGTCTCAAAATATGATTGATTGTGGTATAACTTTGATGCTTTTATCTTTGACAATCACTACTTCTAGTCTTTCTATGAACTCAAGAGGTGCCTCGGCATTTATGTTTTGCCGATCAAACAGGCAAGCGAGATACCACTTTATCATATTCTCTTATGAACATTGCAATCCTGCTTATATACATGATTCATGGTGCTTATTATTAATTGTTGGTACCTCTCCATGATTGACATAGCTGTTGGATGATCTTATTTGCATGTATCTCATTATGAACTGCTTAAGTATTAGCCATAGCATGAGAATATATACATCATATGAGCAAATGTGTTCGTGAAAGTTCTTTTATCGCTCAGTTGTTAACTGAATTGCTTGAGGACAAGCAATAAGCTAAGCTTGGGGGAGTTGATACGTCCAAAACGTATCTACTTTCCCGAACACTTTTGCTATTGTTTTGCCTCTAATTTGTGTATTTTGGATACAACTAACACGGACTAACGCTGTTTTCAGCAGAACTGCTCTGGTGTCTCGTTTTTGTGCAGAAATCCAACTTTCGGGAAAATCCTCGGAATTTATGCAGAAGGCCCTATTTTACCAGAATATTGACGGAGCCAGAAGGGCAAGAGAGGTGGAGGCCCGAGGGCCCCACACCATATGGCGGCGCGGCCCAGGGGGCCCGCGCGGCCATGTGGTGTGGCCCCCTCGGCCGGCCTCCGACGCCCCCCTTCGGACTACTTATTGGGTTCGACTCGAAAACGCACGGGGAGAAGTCGAGTCGCCAGAAACCCTCCGAGAGCCGCCACATCGCGAAACTCCGTCGCGGGAGCCAGAAGTCTCCGTTCTGGCACTCCGCCGGGACGGGGAATTGGAGGAGATCTTCACCGCCATCACCGCCAATGCCTCTCCATCGACCAGCAATGTTTCCCCCATCCATGTGTGAGTAATTCCCCCGCTGTAGGCTGAAGGGGATGGTAGGGATTGGATGAGATTGGTCATGTAATAGTCATAAGATTGTTAGGGCATAGTGCCTAGTATCCGTAGATGTCACTTTTATGATATTGTTGCAACTTGTTATGCTTAATGCTTGTCACTAGGGCCCGAGTGCCATGATCTCAGATCTGAACATGTTATTGATTCATGAAGATATTCGTTGTTTATGATCTTACCTGCAAGTTGTATACACATGTCGCTGTCCGGAACCAATGGCCCCGAAGTGACAAGAATCGGGACAACCGGAGGGGATGGTAGTGATGTGAGGATCACATGTGTTCACGGAGTGTTAATGCTTTGCTCCGGTACTCTATTAAAAGGAGTACCTTAATTTCCAGTAGTTTCCCTAGAGGCCCGGCTGCCACCGGCTGGTAGGACAAAAGATGTTGTGCAAGTTTCTCATTGCGAGCACGTACGACTAAATATGGAACACATGCCTATTGATTGATTAGTACTTGGATACCGTTTTATTATTATCTGCAAATGCCCATGCTTTGATTGTTACATGAGTTTCTCTCATCCATGCAACGCCCGTTAAATCCGTCCCTGTGCCTACAGTATTTTAATCCTGCTGTTTACTATAATCACTACTGCTGTCTTTATTCCACTGCTGCTGTTATTTCACTATTTCCACTGCCATAAAACTGTTACTACTGATAAAATCTTGCGAGCAAGTCTGTTTCCAGGTGCAGCTGAATTGACAACTCCGCTGTTAAGGCTTACAAGTATTCTTTGTCTCCCCTTGTGTCGAATCAATAAATTGGGTAATACTTCCCTCGAAGACTGTTGCGATCCCCTAGCAAGGTTTGATAGCAAGCATAAAGGTTGAGGGAAACAAACAAATATACATATGATAGAACAATCATGCATCTTTCTCATAAGCACAAGCAATTTTAACTTCAGAATACTAAACTCATTAGCATAGAGATAATAGAGTAATATATCTAAGTGTATTTCTCTCTTCTATTTAAACATCAAGATGTTGTTGCTATTGACCAATGCTAAGTTTGCCAAAACCAAATAGATTTACTTGATGCTCCCAAAGTGATATCAATACTAATGTCAAGAGTAATCATATAATGGAGATTGCAAACTAAAATAAGGTGTGCAAAAAGTAAATGATAAGACTTCTCATTAATATTCCATAACGATAACTCACACCAACGGATACATAGATAACCAACTAAGAGAGATACTTCCACATTGCATACTATTCCATATAATAACTTCCCTACTCATGATATGACACTACTTGATAGTAAAAGATAAAGGTAGTGATGATGTGATACCGCGGCACTCCCCCAAGCTTGGAACAAACCAAGGGGATGCCAATACCGATGATGAATTACTCCTTCGGTGATGATGGTGATGGATTCTTCTCGCGCTTCATAAGGATCTCCTTCAGCTTCAGCTTCTCAATTTTGCAATTCTGCACCAAAACTTGAAGAGACTCATTGTTATCCGAATGTGGCGGTGACGGCCTTGTGCTGGGAATTGAGTAATATTCCAGCATTCTGCGAAGTCGCTGGTTCTCCTCCTGAAGTATCTCCACTTCCCTTTTGAGAGCACGATATTGATCACAAAACTCATCAGCAACCCGTATTGCTTCCTCCACACAAGGGAAAGAGTCGAGGTCCAGAGCAGGCGGAAGAACTCCCTGCAAGTTATGAGAAAAAGAACGCCCAGTGTTAACCGATCCCACCAAGATTGGCTTACTCTCCGTAGTTTCCCACTCTCCTTTTGCTGATGCTATCTTCTTCTTCTCCTTATTGATCCTTTCATCCATCTCTTCCTTCCAAGGCCCCTTGTCTTTGTTGTTGGAGACCATGGTGCTTCTAGATCAAAACAAATCTGGCAGAAAACAGCTCGAAACAAAACACGACGAGAAAACGATATACGGACCTCCAGGGGTCCGGGGGATTATATAGCAAATATTTTTACGATAAAAGGAAGGTTCCAGGCCGAAAACGAGTGGAAAAGGGACGCCGAGGGGCTGTCCCATAGGGCGGCGCGGCCAGGGTGGGGCCCGCGCCGGCCTATGGTGACGGGCCCTCGCGCGTCTCTTCCACTCCGTTTCGATTCCGTAATTTTTCATATTTTCCAAAAACAGCAGAAATATTGTTCGGAAAGCTAAACGCGGACTTTTATTACCTGTACTGTTACCTATTCAAAGTCGAGTTCTGGCGGACTGTCAATTTGTCCTTTGATGAAAGCCTCCGGTGTTTCCACTTGAATAATATCAACATCAACATTATAAGAATCACCCGAGATATAATGCTTGAGTCTTTGTCCATTCACCACTTGCGTAGCATTGCCTTGGAGAGAGCTAATTTTAATTGCTCCTGAACGATACACCTCCTCAACAACATATGGTCCTTCCCATTTCGAGAGTAATTTCCCTGCAAAGAATCTGAGACGAGACCGATACAATAGGACTTTATCCCCAATATTAAACTCTCTTTTAATAATTCTTCTATCATGCCACTTCTTAACTTTTTCTTTAAAGAGTTTAGCATTTTCATAGGCTTCACTTCTCCATTCATCTAGAGAACTTAATTGCAGCAACCTCTTATTACCGGCTAGTTTCGGATCTTTATTTAGTTCTCTAACAGCCCAATAAGCTTTGTGCTCTAGTTCTAAAGGTAAATGACAAGCTTTTCCATAAACCATTTTATAAGGTGACATTCCCATAGGATTTTTATAAGCAGTTCTATAAGCCCATAGTGCTTCCTTCAATTTGCTAGCCCAATTCTTTCTAGATTTATTAACGGTCTTTCCCAAAATAGATTTAATCTCTCTATTTGATAATTCTACTTGACCACTAGTTTGAGGGTGATAAGCGGAAGCAATTCTATGATTAATACCATACTTAGCAAGAGTTTTTCTAAAACCTCCATGAATAAAATGAGAACCTCCATCAGTCATAATATATCTAGGTACTCCAAATCTAGGAAATATAACATCTACAAGCATTTTTATAGAGGTCTCACCATCAGCACTCTTTGTAGGTATAGCTTCTACCCATTTAGTAACATAATCAACAGCGACAAGTATATGAGTGTTACCTTCTGAAGAAGGGAAAGGACCCATGAAGTCGAATCCCCAACAATCGAATGGTTCAATAACAAGAGTATAATTCATAGGCATTTCATTGCGTCTGGAGATATTACCAACTCTTTGACATTCATCACAAGATAAGATAAACTTCCTTGCATCTTTGAAAAGTGTTGGCCAATAAAAACCTGATTGTAGAACCTTTTGTGCGGTTCTATCTCCAGCGTGATGTCCTCCATAAACACTACCATGACATTTACTCAATATCTCCTGTTGTTCATATTCAGGAACACATCTTCGCATAATACCGTCTACTCCTTCTTTATATAAGTGTGGGTCATCCCAAAAATAATGCCTCAAGTCATAAAAGAATTTCCTCCTTTGCTGAGCTGAAAAGGTTGGAGGCAAGTACTTCGAAACAATAAAGTTAGCATAATCAGCATACCAAGGGCTCTCTCGCGAGCTCACCTTTATTACAGCCAATTGTTCATTTGGAAAACTATCATTAACAGGAACAGGATCATAAGTAATATTTTCCAATCTAGACAAATTATCAGCAACAGGATTATCAGCACCTTTCCTATCTATAATATGTAAATCAAATTCTTGCAAAAGAAGTACCCATCTAATAAGCCTTGGCTTAGCATCTTTCTTTGTCATAAGGTATCTAATTGCAGCATGATCAGTATGAATCGTGACTTTTGAATCAACAATATAGGGTCTAAACTTGTCACAAGCAAAGACTACAGCTAACAATTCCTTTTCAGTTGTAGCATAATTTCTTTGAGCAGCATCAAGAGTCTTACTAGCATAATGAATAACATTTAATTTTTTATCTACTCGCTGTCCAAGAACAGCGCCTACAGCAAAATCACTAGCATCACACATAATTTCAAAAGGCAAATTCCAATCAGGAGGTTCAACTACAGGAGCAGTTGTTAAGGCTTTCTTTAGAGTTTCAAAAGCTTCCTTACAATCATCATCAAAAACAAAAGGTACATCTTTTTGAAGAAGATTAGTAAGAGGCTTTGAAATCTTGGAGAAATCTTTAATAAATCTCCTATAAAACCCAGCATGACCAAGAACACTACGAATACCTTTAACATCCCTCGGATAGGGCATCTTCTCAATTGCTTCAACTTTAGCTCTATCAACTTCAATACCTCTCTCGGAAATTTTATGTCCCAATACAATTCCTTCATTAACCATAAAGTGGCATTTCTCCCAATTAAGAACAAGGTTAGTTTCTTCACATCTCTGCAAAACTTTATCGAGGTTTCGCAAGCAATTATCAAAAGAATTCCCATAGACAGAAAAATCATCCATGAACACCTCTACAATACTCTCGCAAAAGCCATGAAAAATAGCAGACATGCATCTTTGAAAAGTAGCAGGAGCATTACATAAACCAAAAGGCATACGCCTATAAGCATAAGTTCCATAAGGACAAGTGAACGTGGTTTTCTCTTGATCTTTAGCTTTAACAACAATTTGTGAAAACCCAGAATAACCATCAAGAAAGCAAAAGTGAGTATTTTTAGACAACCTTTCTAACATTTGATCAATAAATGGTAAAGGGTAATGATCTTTCTTAGTAACTTTATTAACTTTTCGAAAATCAATGCACATTCTATACCCTACAACTACTCTTTGAGGGATGAGCTCATCATTATCATTAGGCACAACAGTCATTCCTCCTTTCTTAGGAACACAATGCACAGGACTAACCCATCTACTATCAGCAATAGGATATATAATACCAGCTTCAAGAAGTTTTAATACCTCATTCCTTACCACCTCCTTCATCTTCGGAATTAGACGACGTTGATGTTCAACAACAGGCTTTGCATCATCTTCCATATTGATAGCATGTTGGCAAATAGAAGGAGAAATCCCCTTCAAATCATCAAGAGTATAGCCAATAGCTCCTCGGTGTTTCTTCAATATTTCCAATAACCTTTCTTCCTCAATCTCTGAAAGCTTAGAACTAATAATAACAGGATATATTTTCTTATCATCAATATGAGCATATTTAAGATTATCAGGTAAAGGCTTTAAATCAAAAACAGGATCTTCCTTTGGTGGCGGTGTTGTACCCAAATCTTCCACCGGTAAATCATGCTTGAGAATAGGTTGGCGAAGAAAAATTTCCTCAAGCTCATCTCTTTCTTTCCTAAAAACTTCACTCTCGCTATTCTCCAAATGTTGCTGCAAAGGATTATTAGGAACAAGAACAATAGATGCACACTGCTCCATTTTAAAATCATCACTAGGCAAATCAGCTTTATAAGGAGTTTTGGTAAATTTAGAGAAGTTAAACTCATAAGATTCACCAGCAAATTTAGTCAAAATTTTCTCTTTCTTGCAATCTATAATAGCTCCACAAGTATTTAGAAAAGGTCTACCAAAAATGATAGGACAATGATCACTAGCAGCAGAACCAAGTACCAAAAAGTCAGCAGGATATTTAATCTTACCACATAGAACTTCCACATCTCGAACAATACCAATTGGAGAAATAGTTTCTCTATTAGCCAGCTGAATAACCACATCAATATCTTCAAGTTCACAAGAATCAATTTCGTGCATAATCTCCGTATAAAGCTCATAAGGAATAGCACTAACACTTGCACCAATATCACATAAACCATAATAGCAATGATCACCAATTCTAACAGATAGCATAGGAACACTAACTTGTTTGGGTTTATTAGGATGTGAAACAATATTAGAAGCATCTTCACAGAAAATAATATGACCATCCTCCACATTTTCAGTCACAAGATCTTTAACTATTGCAACAGCAGGTTCAACCTTAATTTGTTCTTCAGGTTCTATAGGTTTCTTTTCACTTTTATTAACCGCACTAGATATAACAGAGTACTCCTTCATTTTAGCAGGGAAAGGAGTTTTTTCAATATAAGCTTCAGGAATAACATGATCAACAGTTTCAATCACTACACATTTGTTTACAGATGAATCAACTTTATCTTTATACGGTTCATGATACTTATCAAAATTCTTCTTAGGCAATTCATAATGAGAGGCAAAAGCTTTATAAAGATTTGCAGCAACTTGAGAATCAAGACCATATGTAGCACTCATATTACGAAATTTATCAGTATCCATAAAAGCTTCAATGCATTTATAATCATAAATTATACCTGATTCTCTATCCTTGTCGTTCTCCCATCCTTCAGTATTTTCTTGGATCCGATCAAGAAGGTCCCTTTTAAACTCTTCTTTGTTGCGTGTAAATGATCCAGAACAAGAAGTATCCAGCAAGGTCTTGTCTTGAAAAGAAAGTCTTGCATAGAAATTATCAATAATAACATTACCAGGAAGCTCATGAATGGGGCATTTGAGCATTAAAGACTTCAATCTCCCCCAAGCTTGGGCAATACTCTCTCCATCATGAGGCCAGAAATTATATATGCGGTTCCGATCTTTGTGAATTTCACTTGGAGGATAGAATTTAGAATAGAATAAAGGCACAATGTCCTCCCAATCAAGAGAATCACCATTCTTCAGCAATTTATACCAATGCGCCGCTTTACCAGACAGCGATATAGTGAATAGTTTCTTTCTAACTTCATTCATAGCAATACCTGCACATTTGAATAACCCGCATAATTCATGCAAAAACAGTAAATGATCACCAGGATGAACAGTTCCATCCCCTTCATAGCGGTTATCCATAACACGTTCAATAATTTTCATAGGTATTTTATATGGTATCACTTCCTCACCTGGCGCTTCATCCACTACCGTTGCAGTAGTAGTAGATTTCCCAAATAGAAATTGAAGAGAAGATCTCTCCATAATGACTTATAGCAGCAGGCAGAAATAAAATCAGCACAGTAGTAAAGTGTTGGGCCTCCAAGTGCAGAGGTTTGTAGAACAGCAGCAAGTTTTCCCTTAAGTGGATCACCCAAGGTTTATCGAACTCAGGGAGGAAGAGGTCAAAGATATCCCTCTCATGCAACCCTGCAACCACAAAGCAAGAAGTCTCTTGTGTCCCCAACACACCAAATAGGTGCACTAGTTCGGCGAAGAGATAGTGAAATACAGGTGGTATGAATATGTATGAGCAGTAGCAACGGTGCCAGAAAATAGCTTGCTGGCGTGTAGTTGATGGTGGTAGTATTGCAGCAGTAGTAACACAGAAACAAGTAAACAAGCAGTAGTAACTCAGCAGTATTTGGGAACAAGGCCTAGGGATTACACTTTCACTAGTGGACACTCTCAACATTGATCACATAACAGAATAGATAAATGCATACTCTACACTTTTGTTGGATGATGAACACATTGCGTAGGATTACACGAACCCTCAATGCCGGAGTTAACAAGCTCCACAATAATGCTCATATTTTAGTAACCTTTAGTGTAAGATAGATCAAAAGACTAAACCAAGTACTAGCATAGCATGCACACTGTCACCTTCATGCATATGTAGGAGGAATAGATCACATCAATATTATCATAGCAATAGTTAACTTCGCAATCTACAAGAGATCATGATCATAGCATAAACCAAGTACTAACACGGTGCACACACTGTCACCTTTGCACACATGCAGGAGGAATAAAACTACTTTAATAACTTTGCTAGAGTAGCACATAGATAAATTGTGATACGATGCACATTGCAATCATAAAGAGATATAAATAAGCACTTCACTACGCTCTTCAACAGTGAATAAGTACTTCGTGAAATATAGCCTAAGAGACCCACACGGTGCACACACTGTCACCTTTACACACGTGGGACAAGGAGTCTCCGGAGATCACATAAGTAAAACCCACTTGACTAGCATAATGACATCTAGATTACAAGCATCATCATATGAATCTCAATCATGTAAGGCAGCTCATGAGATTATTGTATTGAACTACATAGGAGAGAGATTAACCACATAGCTACCGGTACAGCCCCGAGCCTCAATGGAGAACTACTCCTCTTCATGGGAGCAGCAGCGGTGATGAAGATGGCGGTGGAGATGGCAGCGGTGTCGATGGAGGAGCCTTCCGGGGGCACTTCCCCGCTCCCAGGTGCCGAACAGAGACTCCTGTCCCCGGATCTTGGCTTCGCGATGACGGCGGCTGGAAGGTTTCGTGGGTTTTCGTCGTACGCCCTAGGGTTTTCGCGACGGAGGCTTTATATAGGCGAAGAGGCGGCGCAGGAGGGCTGGGGGCCACACCATAGGCGGCGCCCCCTCGGCCGCGCCAAGGTATCATGGGGGCCCGTGGCCCCTCTCTGGTGGTTCTCGTGTGTTCTGGATGGTTCCGGGAAAAATAGGAATCTGGGTCTTGATTTCGTCCGATTCCGAGAATATTTCGTTACTAGGATTTCTGAAACCAAAAACAGCAGAAAACAGAAGCACTTCGGCATCTTGTTAATAGGTTAGTTCCTAAAATGCATCAAAACGATATAAAGTGTGCATAAAACATGTAGGTATCATCAATAAAGTAGCATGGAACATAAGAAATTATCGATACGTTGGAGACGTATCAGCATCCCCAAGCTTAGTTCTGCTCGTCCCGAGCAGGTAAAACGATAACAAAGATAATTTCTGAAGTGACATGCCATCATAATCTTGATCATACTATTTGTAAACATATGTAATGAATGCAGCAATCAAAACAATGGTAATGACATGAGTAAACAAGTGAATCATAAAGCAAAGACTTTTCATGAATAGTACTTCAAGACAAGCATCAATAAGTCTTGCATAAGAGTTAACTCGTAAAGCAATAATTTAAAGTATAGACATTGAAGCAACACAATGGAAGATTAAGTTTCAGCGGTTGCTTTCAACTTGTAACATGTATATCTCATGGATAATTGTCAACATAGAGTAATATAACAAATGCAATAAGCAAGTATGTAAGAATCAATGCACAGTTCACACAAGTGTTTGCTTCTTGGGATGGAGAGAAATAGGTGAACTGACTCAACATAAAGGTAGAAGAATGGTCCTTCAAAGAGGAAAGCATCGATTGCTATATTTGTGCTAGAGCTTTTATTTTGAAAACATAAAGAGAGCATAAAAGTAAAGTTTTGAGAGGTGTTTGTTGTTGTCAACGAATGGTAGCGGGTACTCTAACCCCCTTGCCAGACAAACCTTCAAAGAGCGGCTCCCATTTTATTTTATTTTTGGGTGACACTCCTTCCAACCTTTCTTTCACAAACCATGGCTAACCGAATCCTCGGGTGCCTGCCAACAATCTCATACCATGAAGGAGTGCCTTTTTATTTTAGTTTTATTATGATGACACTCCTCCCCACCTTTGCTTTCTCAAGCCATGGCTAACCGAATCCTTCGGGTGCCGTCCAACAATCACATACCATGGAGGAGTGTCTATTTTTGTTAATTAATTTGGGACTGGGAATCCCATTGCCAGCTCTTTTTGCAAAGTTATTGGATAAGCGGATGAAGCCACTAGTCCATTTGTGAAAGTTGCCCAACAAGATTGAAAGATAAACACCACATACTTTCTCATGAGCTATAAAACATTGACACAAATCAGAGGTGAACATTTTGAATTGTTTAAAGGTAGCACTCAAGCAATTTACTTTGGAATGGCGGAGAAATACCATGTAGTAGGTAGGTATGGTGGACACAAATGGCATGAATATTGGCTCAAGTATTTGGATGCATGAGAAGTATTCCCTCTCGATACAAGGTTTAGGCTAGCAAGTTTATTTGAAGCAAACTCAAGGATGAACCGGTGCAGCAAAACTCACATAAAAGACATATTGTAAACATTATAAGACTTTACACCGTCTTCCTTGTTGTTCAAAACTCAATACTAGAAATTATCTAGACCTTAGAGAGACCAATTATGCAAACCAAATTTTAGCATGCTCTATGTATTTCTTCATTAATGGGTACAAGGTACATGATGCAAGAGCTTAAACATGAGCACAACAATTGCCAAGTATCACATTATCCAAGATATTTTACCAATTACTACATGTAGCATTTTTCAATTCCAACCATATAACAATTTAACGAAGAGGAAACTTCGCCATGAATATTATGAGCTAAGAACACATGTGTTCATACGAACCAGCGGAGCGTGTCTCTCTCCCACACAAGGATGAACTTATTCAGAGAACTAAGATAACAAAACAAAAACAAAAATAAAAGCACACAGACGCTCCAAGTAAAGTACATAAGATGTGACCGAATAAAAATATAGTTTCACTAGAAGAAACCTGATAAGTTGTCGATGAAGAAGGGGATGCCTTGGGCATCCCCAAGCTTAGACGCTTGAGTCTTCTTAAAATATGCAGGGATGAACCACGGGGGCATCCCCAAGCTTAGAGCTTTCACTCCTCTTGATCATAGTATATCATACTCCTCTCTTGACCCTTGAAAACTTCCTTCACACCAAACTTCAAGCAAACTCATTAGAGGGTTAGTGCATAATAAAAAATTCACATGTTCAGAGGTGACACAATCATTCTTAACACTTCTGGACATTGCACAAAACTTCTGAAAGTTAATGGAACAAAGAAACTCATTCAACTTAACAAAAGCGGCAATGCGAAATAAAAGGCAGAATCTGTCAAAAACAGAACAGTCCGTAAAGACGAATTTAAAGATGGCACCAGACTTGCTCAAACGGAAAAACTCAAAACTAATGAAAGTTGCGTACATATCTGAGGATCACGCTCGTAAATTGGCAGATTTTTTCGAATTTTCTACAGAGAACTGTGCCCAGATTCGTGACAGACAGCAATGCTGTTTCTGCGCAGCGATCCCAAATATAACATCAACTTTGACATAGAAACTTTACTTGGCACAAAAACATGATAAGGAGAGGTTGCTACAGTAGTAAACAACTTCCAAGACTCAACAAAACAAAAATTGCTGTAGTAAAATAAACACATGGGTTATCTCCCAAGAAGTTCTTTCTTTATAGCCATTAAGATGGGCTCAGCAGTTTTAATGATGCACTCGCAAGAAATAGTATTTGAGGCAAAAGAGAGCATCAAGAGGCAAATTCAAAACACATTTAAGTCTAACATGCTTCCTATGCATAGGAATCTTGTAAATAAACAAGTTCATGAAGAGCAAAGTAACAAGCATAGGAAGATAAAACAAGTGTAGCTTCAAAAATTTCAGCACATAGAGAGGTGTTTTAGTAACATGAAAATTTCTACAACCATATTTTCCTCTCTCATAATAACTTTCAGTAGCATCATGAGCAAACTCAACAATATAACTATCACATAAAGCATTCTTATCATGAGTCTCATGCATAAAATAATTACTACTCCCAACATAAGCATAATCATTCTTATTAATTGTAGTGGGAGCAAATTCAACAAAGTAGCTATCAAATATAGGAGGTATATTGTAATCATAATCAAATTTATCCTCCATAACAGGTGGTAACAAAAGACTACTATCATTATAATCATCATAAATAGGAGGCAAAGTATCATCAAAGTAAATTTTCTCCTCAATGCTTGGGGGACTAAAAATATCATGCTCATCAAAGCCGGCTTCCCCAAGCTTAGAATTTTCCATAGCATTAGCAACAATGGTGTTCAAAGCATTCATACTAATAACATTCCCATTATCATGCATATAAAGTTCCATGGGTTTTTTAATTCTCTCTTCAAACACATCATGTCCTAATTCAAGATAAAGTTCATAAAGATCTCTCATATTTTTGTTGTTTTCCATTATGCCTAACTAGTGTAAACAAGAAACCAAATGTCGCAATTGCAGAGTCTAAAGGAAATAGCTTCGAGTACTTACAACGGCGAAAATAGTTATCGGAACCGGAGTATGAGTGCCTTTTACCTTTCCTCCCGCAACGGCGCCAGAAAATAGCTTGATGTCTACGGGTGCTTCTATTCTTGTAGACAGTGTTGGGCCTCCAAGTGCAGAGGTTTGTAGAACAAGCAAGTTTTCCCTTAAGTGGATCACCCAAGGTTTATCGAACTCAGGGAGGAAGAGGTCAAAGATATCCCTCTCATGCAACCCTGCAACCACAAAGCAAGAAGTCTCTTGTGTCCCCAACACACCAAATAGGTGCACTAGTTCGGCGAAGAGATAGTGAAATACAGGTGGTATGAATATGTATGAGCAGTAGCAACGGTGCCAGAAAGCTTGCTGGCGTGTAGTTGATGGTGGTAGTATTGCAGCAGTAGTAAACACAGTAAAACAGTAAACAAGCAGTAACTCAGCAGTATTTGGGAACAAGGCCTAGGGATTACACTTTCACTAGTGGACACTCTCAACATTGATCACATAACAGAATAGATAAATGCATACTCTACACTTTTGTTGGATGATGAACACATTGCGTAGGATTACACGAACCCTCAATGCCGGAGTTAACAAGCTCCACAATAATGCTCATATTTTAGTAACCTTTAGTGTAAGATAGATCAAAAGACTAAACCAAGTACTAGCATAGCATGCACACTGTCACCTTCATGCATATGTAGGAGGAATAGATCACATCAATATTATCATAGCAATAGTTAACTTCGCAATCTACAAGAGATCATGATCATAGCATAAACCAAGTACTAACACGGTGCACACACTGTCACCTTTGCACACATGCAGGAGGAATAAAACTACTTTAATAACTTTGCTAGAGTAGCACATAGATAAATTGTGATACGATGCACATTGCAATCATAAAGAGATATAAATAAGCACTTCACTACGCTCTTCAACAGTGAATAAGTACTTCGTGAAATATAGCCTAAGAGACCCACACGGTGCACACACTGTCACCTTTACACACGTGGGACAAGGAGTCTCCGGAGATCACATAAGTAAAACCCACTTGACTAGCATAATGACATCTAGATTACAAGCATCATCATATGAATCTCAATCATGTAAGGCAGCTCATGAGATTATTGTATTGAACTACATAGGAGAGAGATTAACCACATAGCTACCGGTACAGCCCCGAGCCTCAATGGAGAACTACTCCCTCTTCATGGGAGCAAGCGGTGATGAAGATGGCGGTGGAGATGGCAGCGGTGTCGATGGAGGAGCCTTCCGGGCACTTCCCCGCTCCAGCAGGTGCCGGAATGAGACTCTGTCCCACAGATCTTGGCTTCGCGATGACGGCGGCTCGGGAAGGTTTCTCGTGGGTTTCGTCGTACGCCCTAGGGTTTTCGCGACGGAGGCTTTATATAGGCGAAGAGGCGGCGCAGAGGGGCAGGGGGGGCCACACCAGGGCGGCGCGGCCCTCTGGCCGCGCCAAGGTATCATCTGGGGCCCCGTGGCCCCTCTCTCGTGGTTCTCGTGTGTTCTGGATGGTTCCGGGAAAATAGGAATCCTGGTCTTGATTTCGTCCGATTCCGAGAATATTTCGTTACTAGGATTTCTGAAACCAAAAAGCAGAAAACAGGAACTGGCACTTCGGCATCTTGTTAATAGGTTAGTTCCAGAAAATGCATCAAAATGATATAAAGTGTGCATAAAACATGTAGGTATCATCAATAAAGTAGCATGGAACATAAGAAATTATCGATACGTTGGAGACGTATCAGCAGGCAGAAATTAAATCAGCACAAACAGTAAAGGTTTTCCTTACCAATTCCACTTACCAATAGCGCTTCACTCCCCGGCAACGGCGCCAGAAAATAGTCTTGATGACCCACAAGTATAGGGGGTGTATCGTAGTATCTTCGATAAGTAAGAGTGTCGAACCCAACGAGGAGCAGAAGGTGTTGACAAGCAGTTTCGATGAAGGATTCACTGTAAATGCTCACAGACAAGTATTCAAGGGGTTTTGATGTAACAGATGAATAAAGTACGAGTAAGTAAAATGCGAGAGAAATAATTGCAGCGAGTGGCCCAATCCTTTTTAGCACAAAGGACAAGCCGGTTTGTTTACTTATAATGACCAAACGTTCTTGAGGACACACGGGGATTTTAGTCTAGTGCTTTCGCTTCATACAGCTAATTAATCTTCATTGTTTTGATAAGTGTTGTGTGGGTGAACCTATGCTAATGCACCGCCCTTCCTAGGACTAATACATACTTGTGATTATACCCCTTGCAAGCATCCGCAACTACAAGAAAGTAATTAAGATAAATCTAACCACAGCCTTAAACTCTGAGATCCTGCGATCCCTCTTGCATCGATATACTAACGGGGGCTTAGGTTTCTGTCACTCCGGCAACCCCGCAATTAGCAACCGAATACAAGATGCACTCCCCTAGGCCCATAAATGGTGAAGTATCGTGTAGTCGACGTTCACACGACACCACTAGAAGAATGACACCACAACTTAAATATCATAACATTGAATATTACTCAACCATAGTTCACTACTAACATTTAGACTTCACCCATGTCCTCAAGAACTAAACGAACTACTCACGAGACATCATATGGAATACAATCAGAGGTGATATGGTGATGAATAACAATCTGAACATAAACCTTGGTTCAACGGTTTCACTCAATAGCATCAATAACAAGTAGAAATTAACACCGGGAGAGTTTCCCCTATCAAACAATCAAGATCCAACCCAAATCGTTACAGCGGTGACGAGGTGCAGCGGTGGTGATGGCGGTGTAGATGGTGGATATGATGATGATGATGATGGAGATGATGTCCAGCTCGATGACGATGGCGATGGCGTCGATTTCCCCCTCCGGGAGGGAATTTCCCCGGCGGATTCCTGCCCGCCGGAGAGCTCTTTCTCTCTGGTGTTCTCCGCCCCGCAGAGGCGGCTGTAACTCTTCGTGAGGTACCCTCCGTGGCTTAGGTTTTCGGGACGAAGACATACGCGAAGAAAAGGAGGCGAAAGGGGTGGGGCCCCTCCTCAGGGCGGCGCGGCCAGGCCTTGGGCCGCGCCGGCCTATGGGGTGGCTGATGACCCACAAGTATAGGGGATCGCAACAGTCTTCGAGGGAAGTATTACCAAAATTTATTGATTCGACACAAGGGGAGACAAAGAATACTTGTAAGCCTTAACAACGGAGTTGTCAATTCAGCTGCACCTGGAAACAGACTTGCTCGCAAGAGTTTATCAGTAGCAACAGTTTTATAGCAGTAGGAATAGTGAAATAACGGCAGCAGAGTAACAAAGACAGCGGTAGTGATTATAGTAAACAGCAGGATTAAAATACTGTAGGCACAGGGACGGATTAACGGGCGTTGCATGGATGAGAGAAACTCATATAACAATCAAAGCAGGGGCATTTGCAGATAATAATAAAACGGTATCCAAGTACTAATCAATCAATAGGCATGTGTTCCATATATAGTCGTACGTGCTCGCAATGAGAAACTTGCACAACATCTTTTGTCCTACCAGCCGGTGGCAGCCGGGCCTCTAGGGAAACTACTGGAAATTAAGGTACTCCTTTTAATAGAGTACCGGAGCAAAGCATTAACACTCCGTGAACACATGTGATCCTCACATCACTACCATTCCCTCCGGTTGTCCCGATTTCTGTCACTTCGGGGCCTTTGGTTCCGGACAGCGACATGTGTATACAACTTGCAGGTAAGATCATAAACAACGAATATCTACATGAATCAATAACATGTTCAGATCTGAGATCATGGCACTCGGGCCCTAGTGACAAGCATTAAGCATAACAAGTTGCAACAATATCATAAAAGTGACATCTACGGATACTAGGCACTATGCCCTAACAATCTTATGACTATTACATGACCAATCTCATCCAATCCCTACCATCCCCTTCAGCCTACAGCGGGGAATTACTCACACATGGATGGGGGAAACATGGCTGGTCGATGGAGAGGCGTTGGCGGTGATGGCGGCGATGATCTCCTCCAATTCCCCGTCCCGGCGGAGTGCCGAACGGAGACTTCTGGCTCCCGAGACGGAGTTTCGCGATGTGGCGGCTCTCTGGAGGGTTTCGGCGACTTCGACTTCTCTCCGTGCGTTTTTAGGTCGAGGCCGATAAGTAGTCCAAAGGAGGGCGTCGGAGGCCGACCGAGGGGGCCAAACCATAGGGCCGCGCGCCCCCCTAGGCCGCGCCGCCCATGGTGTGGGGCCCGCTCCACCTTACTTGTCCTTCTGGCTTCCGTATTCTGGGAAAATAGGGCCTCTCGCATAAATTCCGAGGATTTTCCCGAAAGTTGGATTTCTGCACAAAAACGAGACACCAGAGCAATTCTGCTGAAAACAGCGTTAGTCCGTGTTAGTTGTATCCAAAATACACAAATTAGAGGCAAAACAATAGCAAAAGTGTTCGGGAAAGTAGATACGTTTTGGACGTATCAACTCCCCCAAGCTTAGCTTATTGCTTGTCCTCAAGCAATTCAGTTAACAACTGAGCGATAAAAGAACTTTCACGAACACATTTGCTCATATGATGTATATATTCTCATGCTATGGCTAATACTTAAGCAGTTCATAATGAGATACATGCAAATAAGATCATCCAACAGCTATATCAATCATGGAGAGGTACCAACAATTAATAATAAGCACCATGAATCATGTATATAAGCAGGATTGCAATGTTCATAAGAGAATATGATAAAGTGGTATCTCGCTTGCCCGTATTTGATTGGCAAAACATAAATGCCAGGCACCTCTGGAGTTCATAGAAAGACTAGAAGTAGTGATTGTCAAAGATAAAAGCATCAAAGTTATACCACAATCAATCATATTTTGAGACAAGCATATTATACTAAGAATGACAGTTGTGCTCTCAAGATAGTGCTCAAAGAAAGAATGGAGACACAACATAAAAGTAAAAGATTGACCCTTCGCAGAGGGAAGCAGGGATTAACATGCGCTAGAGCTTTTCATTTGTAAAGCAGGAGTAAAATTATTTTGAGAGGTGTTTGTTGTTGTCAACGAATGGTAATGGGTACACTAACTACCTCATCAACCGGACTCACAAGAGCGGCTCCCATTTTATTTATTTTTGGGTGGCACTCCTTCCAACCTTTCTTTCACAAACCATGGCTAACCGAATCCTCGGGTGCCTGCCAACAATCACATACCATGAAGGAGTGCCTTTTTATTTAAGTTTTATTATGATGATGACACTCCCCCCAACCTTTGCTTACACAAGCCATGGCTAACCGAATCCTTCGGGTGCCGTCCAACAATCACAAACCATGGAGGAGTGTCTATTTAAGTTAATTAATTTGGGACTGGGAATCCCATTGCCAGCTCTTTTTGCAAAATTAATGGATAAGCGGATGTGCCACTAGTCCATATGAGAGTCCGTCAAAAGTAAATGACAAGGTTGAAAGCTAAACACCACATACTTCCTCATGAGCTATGAAACATTAACACAAATTGAGAAGCATTTTGAAAGTTTTAAAGGTAGCGCATGAGAATTTACTTGGAATGGTTTGAAATGCCATGCATAGGTATTTATGGTGGACACTTTTGGAACAACTTGGTTTTCAGGTGTTTGGAAGCACGAGCGGCGATCCCGCTCAGTACAAGTGAAGGCTAGCAAAAGACTAGGGAGCGACAAATCAAGAGAGCAATAACTGTCATAATCATGCTTGCGGCAAAATAAATTAACGGAGGCATAAAAGTGATACAAGAACTCTGAAGCAATATAAATCATCGAGGCTTAATTGACTTTTTTGTTCAGTCATATGCATGCGTGAGCATGTACCAAGTCGATATAAATGAATTATTCAGAGGAGGATACCACAATGCCATACTTACTTATGAATAAAACAATGCAAGCGAACATCCATGACATGCTACTCATATTAATAGATTGGAGCTAAACATGAGAGATCATGAACTACTAGACTTTCTCAAATGACATATACCTCACATGAACCAACTAAGCATGCTCACATGGATGAGTATATGTACAAAAATGAAAACAAATAGAGTTCATACCAGCCTCTCACCACAATCGATTGTCGTAGATCGTCATTATTGCCTTTCACTTGTGTAGCTTGGATAATATGAAATGAAAACCACGCTCCAGTCACCGAAGACCATTGAACTCATGATGAACTTTACAAACCAAAGAAGAATAGCAAATATTTTTGGTGTTTTCGAATTAGAAACAAGAACAAAAGAAAACAAGCAAACAAAGCAAAATCTTTTTGGGTTTTTCTCATAACAAACCAACGATAGCAAATAAAGTAAACTAAGAGCAAGGAACCAAATAACCAAATGGTGAAGAGAAACAACATAAATATTTTTGGTCTTTTCGTGTTTTAGGAAAGAAACAAGGCGAAAACAAAAGAATGCAAACTAACAAAAACACAGAAAAACAGGATGACAGAAATCTGCCAAATCCTGACAGCAGTATAGAAATCGAAATTAACAAAAATCTTCCATTGCTCAGACCAAAAAGTGTTCAACTAATGAAAGTTAGATAACAACCTGGGGCACATGCTCAAAAATTGGCAACTCAAAATAACGTTCTGGATGTGCGTACGAATTTTTTTGGTAACAGCCCAGAATCTGTTTTTGGACAGCACTTCCCCAAATATCATCTCCCTCTCATTAGAAAACCACTCTAAGAGACTAAACAAGTATGTACAAGTATCCAGCAACCATAATATGCAAAGAATGAGTGATGCCGGTATACCTCCCCCAAGCTTAGGCTTTTGGCCTAAGTGGAGTTCATTCCCACGGTCCCCATGAAGTAGTGTCTCCGTAATACGACGAAGAACGACCCGGTTCCAGGTATGTGCTGGAGGAAACATCGGGGTATGTGACGGTGCAGTCGTAGGAGGGCTCGGCGTTCTCGGAGTCATGTTGCTGGTGGAATTCTTGTATCTTCATATGTTCCTCCACCTCCTCCTTAGTGAGCGACCATGATTGCCTGTCAATATTGAACAAACCTGGCTGGGGAAGAGGGATTTCCTTCTCATTCCCATCAGCAAACAACATTCTATAGACCATATTATCTATAGTGGAATCAGTAGTAACAAAATGATGGCTCTTCATAGCAGCAATATCTAGTCTCCTAGGGGTTAATGGCACATCATTAGAATCAAGAGGAAGTCTTAAATGTGTTAAAATGCGCAGTGCAATAGTTCCTCCAAAAATAGGCCCCCTGCTAGACAGGCGGCGAGCAATAAGAGAACCAAGATGATAAAGTGTCTGTCCAGTAAGTGCAGCATTCAAGAAAGCAAGATGATAGCTAGAAATATTACTAGTATTTTCCCTACCAAGAATACTAGTAGCAATGTAATATGCAAAATATTTAATGGCGGGAAGTTGAATATTTCTTATCTTCCCGCGCTGAATGGTGCGGCAATCATCCTCGGTGATCCCCGGTAGAGCTCCAACAGGTCCCGGGGGTTGTCATCAATCCTCCTTGCTGTACCTAGGCAATATCCAATGCACGACAAAATTCTTCCAATTCCATAGTAACAGGATTATCATAGATCTTGAATGCAACTGTCGGCTCGTATTGCGTGTTGTGGAACTTGAAGCTCTCAACGAAAATTTTGGTGAGCCTGTAGTATTGTTCCCTTTCATCTCCCACGTAGGTGGCTAAGCCTGCCCTGTTGACAAGGGTGAAGAAGTCATCCAATATCCCTGCATTTGTCAGAAAATCATAACATGGGAAGGATGAAGCATTAGGAGCCCCATTGTCCTCCTCGGGCGCGAAGCTAGGCGCGATGACATCCTCATTGTAGGATCGCCTAATCTGAGTGGACGCCCTCGAGGGCCTACCGGTGCTGGTTGTTCCTTTCTTGAACAATTCTCCAAATTTGAATTTCTTCATCTTCCTCTTCTAAAATTTTCAACAACCATTATAAAATTTGATTTCAAGGTATATAATTGAAGGGAACTACTATAGGAACTTGCTAGAGTACTAAACATGCATCAAAACTAGTTTCTTCCACTTAGAACAAGCATGCAAGCTCACTAAACATGTTATCTACAGCAGCAAAATATTCAAGATATACTCAACCAAACAAAATTCTAATTGGACAATCAAAGGAGTCACATACCAAGGAGTAAATGTGCCAAATTTCAGACAGAAATCTGGGCTGAGCAAGGAGATCGAGAAATCGCGAGTTCTTGAGCAGAAACGCGAGTGAGAGGAACTTGGTGCGAGTTTTTTCGGGAGAGAGAAGATGCTGGGAGGAAGAGATGAAGTAGTGGGGCAAGGAGGGGCCCACACCACAGGGTGGCGCGCCCACCTCCTTGGCCGCGCCGGCCTGTGGTGTGGCACCCTGTGGTGCCCCACAGGTCATCCTCTGGTACTCCCAGGTGCCTCGTCGAAAAATAGGACCAACGGTGTAATTTTTGTAATTTTTAGAGAACTTCGAAAAATGCACATTTCTGGGTGTTAAATTAATTATTACTGCGCAGGAAAATGATTTCCAAAATTTTAAACAACTAAAGCATATTGCAAAACAAAAAGTGCTACAGCAAGTAAAACAAGTGGAGGGAGAAAGAAAGAAAGAAATGTTGTTTAGCTCTTTTATGCAATAAAATATACTTGTTAACAAGGTTGATCAAGTCTTGCTACCAAATAAATTTTATATGACATAAGAAGAAATAAACCTCAAATCAATCATGTTACCTTATATTGAATTGATATGGATCCAATCACAAGAGTTTGATATTCTTCTTTAGGCTCATATATAGGACAATCAATGGATCCCACTTTGATAGTTTTCACATTAAAAATTGTATTAACTCCACATACTTTATCAATCCTCTTGGGAAAATAGACAGTATGTTCCTTATCATCAACATTGAAAGTAACCATGCCTTTATTGCAATCAATAACAGCCCCTGCAGTATTAAGAAAGGGTCTTCCAAGAATAATGGACATATTATCATCTTCAGGCATTTCCAACACAACAAAATCAGTTAATATCAAACATGTTGAGTAACTTGAACAGGAACATTTTCACATACACCAACAGGAATAGCAGTAGATTTATCAGCCATTTGCAAAGATATATCAGTTGGTATCAACTTATCTAAATCAAGTCTCTTATAAAGAGAAAAAGGCATTACACTAACTCCCCCAAATCACATAGAGCAGTTCTAACATAATTATTCTTAATAGAACAAGGAATAGTAGGTATACCTGGGTCGCCCAACTTCTTTGGAACTTTGCCATTGAAAGAGTAATTAGCAAGCATAGTGGAAATTTCCTCATTGGGGATTTTCCTTTTGTTAGAGACAATATCTTTCATATACTTTGAATAAGGAGGCAATTTAATAGCATCAGTCAAAGGGATTTGCAAAAATAAAGGTTTCATCCAATCACAAAATTTATTATAATGTTCCTCCTCCTTTGATTTTAGTTTCTTAGCAGGAAAAGGCATTTGCTTTTGAACCCAAGGTTCTCTTTCATTACCATGTTTCTCAGCAATAAAATTTTCTTTAGTGTACTTTTTATTTTTAGCAGGCTTTTCAGGTTCTTTTTCAATTTCTTCTTTATCAGGAGTATCATCCTTATCATTATCTTTATCATGTTCATTACCACTTTTAGTTTCAGCATCAGAAATAGAAATACTATTAGGATCATTAACAGGTTCAGAGGATTCTACAACATTCTTATGTTTCTTTTTCTTTTTCTTAGATGGAGCACTAGTTTTAATTAGTTGAGAATCTTGTTCAACTCTTTTGGGATGCCCTTCAGGATATAGAGGATCCTGGGTAGAAACACCACCTCTAGTTGTTACTTCATAAGCATGTTTTTCTTTAGAATTATTTCCCAACAAGTCATTTTGCACTTTAGTAAGTTGATCAATTTGAGTTTGAACCATTTGAAAATGTTTAACAAGTATCTTAACATCATTGGAGGTTCTCTCCACAATACCATGCAATTCACTAATAGCTCGAGAATTTTCCATTAAATGATTCTCTACTCTCATATTAAAGTTTTCTTGCTTAACAATATAATTATCAAACTCATCTAAGCATTGAGCAGGAGGTTTTGAATACGGAATATCTTCCCTAGTAAAGCGTTGAAGAGAGTGTACCTCAATCATGGATGAAGGGGGGTTATCTCACATAAATCTTCTATAGGAGGTAAATTCTTCACATCTTCAGGTTTAATACCCTTCTCTTTAAGAGACTTCTTGGCTTCCCTCATATCTTCATCATTTAATTTAATCATACCCCTCTTCTTCACTATCGGTGTCGGGGTTGGTTCAGGTGTAGACCAATCATCATGATTCCGGCCTATTTTAGCCAATAATTCTTCAGCGTCGTCTGGAGTTCTTTTCCTGAAAACACAACCAGCACAACTATCCAGGTATGCCCTAGACGCAATGGTTAGTCCACTATAAAATATATCAAGTAAATCATGCTTTTCCAAATCATGATCAGGCCGAGCTCTAATAAGAGAACAAAATCTCGCCCAAGCCTCAGGCAATTTCTCTCCATCTTCCTGGTCAAAATTATAAATTCTCTGCAAAGCAATATGTTGAGCACTAGCAGGAAAGTATTTCCGGAAGAAAACATCAAGCAATTCTTTTGGACTTTTAATAGAACCAGGAGGCAAATTATTATACCAAGTTTTAGCATCATCCTTTAATGAGAAAGGAAAAATTTTAGCGACAAAATAAGTACGCATCTTAACATCATCAGAAAACAAGCTACTCAGAGTAGATAACTCAATCATGTGTTCAACAGCACTTTCTTTTTCAGTACCACAAAAGGGTGTTTTCTCAACAATAGCTATATGAGATAGATCAAGAGAAAAATCATAATCTTTATCCTTAATGTTTATAGGAGATGTGGCAAATTTAGGATCAGGAGATAGTTTATATCTAACAACATGTTCCGCAAGCAACTTTTTAATTTTTCTTGCATCAGTAGTAGCATTGCATTTTTCAATAAAATCATCATCAAGCTCTACATAATCTTCATCAAGATCATCACTAGAATATTCAACAGACTCAGGTGAATTAACAGGTGTAGCAGCATTTTCATTAGGAGTTTCAGTATTTTCAATTTGTCTAGACTTAGCAATTGTAGCATCTAGAAAAGATCCTAATGAACCATCATTATCAAGCACAGCAGAAGCATCATCACAATTATGAGAGGAATTTTCAGATTCAGCAGAAGTACCAGCATTTGAAGTTTGTGGTGGTGAAACAAGTTTACTTATCACAGATGGTGAATCAAGAGCAGCAGAGGTACTAAGAGTTGTACCTTTTCTTGTAGTGGATGGTAATATGACGATCTTAGTATCGCGAGGTTTACCCATGATGGAGAATTTGCAGCGAACAATATCAATCCAAGTGAACTTCCAAATAAAGCTATGCTCCCGGCAACGGCGCCAGAAAATAGTCTTGATGACCCACAAGTATAGGGATCGCAACAGTCTTCGAGGGAAGTATTACCCAATTTATTGATTCGACACAAGGGAGACAAAGAATACTTGTAAGCCTTAACAGCGGAGTTGTCAATTCAGCTGCACCTGGAAACAGACTTGCTCGCAAGAGTTTATCAGTAGCAACAGTTTTATAGCAGTAGGAATAGTGAAATAACAGCAGCAGAGTAACAAAGACAGCGGTAGTGATTATAGTAAACAGCAGGATTAAAATACTGTAGGCACAGGGACGGATTAACGGGCGTTGCATGGATGAGAGAAACTCATATAACAATCAAAGCAGGGGCATTTGCAGATAATAATAAAACGGTATCCAAGTACTAATCAATCAATAGGCATGTGTTCCATATATAGTCGTACGTGCTCGCAATGAGAAACTTGCACAACATCTTTTGTCCTACCAGCCGGTGGCAGCCGGGCCTCTAGGGAAACTACTGGAAATTAAGGTATTCCTTTTAATAGAGTACCGGAGCAAAGCATTAACACTCCGTGAACACATGTGATCCTCACATCACTACCATTCCCTCCGGTTGTCCCGATTTCTGTCACTTCGGGGCCATTGGTTCCGGACAGCGACATGTGTATACAACTTGCAGGTAAGATCATAAACAACGAATATCTACATGAATCAATAACATGTTCAGATCTGAGATCATGGCACTCGGGCCCTAGTGACAAGCATTAAGCATAACAAGTTGCAACAATATCATAAAAGTGACATCTATGGATACTAGGCACTATGCCCTAACAATCTTATGACTATTACATGACCAATCTCATCCAATCCCTACCATCCCCTTCAGCCTACAGCGGGGGAATTACTCACACATGGATGGGGGAAACATGGCTGGTCGATGGAGAGGCGTTGGCGGTGATGGCGGCGATGATCTCCTCCAATTCCCCGTCCCGACGGAGTGCCGGAACGAGACTTCCGGCTCCCGAGACGGAGTTTCGCGATGTGGCGGCTCTCTGGAGGGTTTCCTCGACTTCGACCTCTCCGTGCGTTTAGGTCGAGGCCGATAAGTCCGAAGGAGGGCGCTGAGGCCGACCCAGGGGGCCACACCATGGGGCCGCGGCCCCCCTAGGCCGCGCCGCCTTATGGTGTGGGGCCCTCGGCCTCCACCTTACTTGTCCTTCCGTCCGTATTCTGGGAAAATAGGCCCTTCGCATAAATTCCGAGGATTTTCCCGAAAGTTGGATTTCTGCACAAAAACGAGACACCGAGCAATTCTGCAAAACGTTAGTCCGTGTTAGTTGTATCCAAAATACACAAATTAGAGGCAAAACAATAGCAAAAGTGTTCGGGAAAGTAGATACGTTTTGGACGTATCATGGGCCCACCTCGGTCCCCTCTTCTCCCCCTTCTGGCTCCCTCCGTCATCTGGAAAAATAGGAATTTACGTGTAATTTCCTTCCACAGTTGATCTTCCGAAATATTGCATTCTGATTTGAGCAGAATCCTCCGGCGCTTGATCCTCCAATAATGATGAAACATGCAAAATAGATGAAATAACATAAGTATTGTGTCCCAATATGAAATATATCAATGAATAACAGCAAATTATGATACAAAATAGTGATGCAAATTGGACGTATCAGCAGGCAGAATAAGGAACATGTTCCTCCTCTCCTTTTTAAGTAGTGTAGATTGTTTTTAGTGTTTTTTTAGGGACGGTGAGGCGGCGTCTACATCCCGAAGTTGAAATAAGGCATTTTCCGCCCTATCCTCGTTTCGGTAGTGTGTCTAGTATCGGTGGAGGGGTGGTGGAGTCGGGTGCCTAGTGGATCTTCTCGGATTCGGTCCCGGTTTTCGTGTTCGTTGGTGTGGCTTTAGGTCGGTCTCTTTCAATCTACGGTTGTAGTCTTTGGTGACGAATGTTGCTTTGGTTCTTTGGGACCTTAGCATGACGACTTCTCGTTTGTCTACTACAACAAGCTCTACTACGATAAGTTTTGCCCAACTCCGTTAATCGAGGGGCGAGGACGGCGGCGCACCTTCATCTTGTGCAAGCGTCCGTAGTCGTCGCAAGGTGGTTGATACGCGTAGATGTACACGTCCGTTGGGAACCCCAAGTGGAAGGTATGATGCGTATAGAAGCAAGTTTCCCTCAGTATGAAACCAAGGTTATCGAACCAGTAGGAGCCAAGAAGCACGTGAAGGTTGTTGGTGGAGGAGTATAGTGCGGCGCAACACCAGTGAAACCGGCACCAACGTGGAACCTGCACAACACAATCAAGATACTTTGCCCCAACGTAACAGTGAGGTTGTCAATCTCACCGGCTTGTGATACGTCTCCAACGTATCGATAATTTCTTATGTTCCATGCTACTTTATTGATGATACCTACATGTTTTATGCACATTATATGTCGTATTTACGCATTTTCTGGAACTAACCTATTAACAAGATGCCGAAGAGCCAGTTGTTGTTTTCTGTTGTTTTTGGTTTCAGAAATCCTAGTAACGAAATATTCTCGGAATTGGACGAAATCAACGCCTGGGTCCTATTTTTGCACGAAGCTTCCAGAAGACCGAAGGAGAGTCGAAGTGGGCCACGAGGTGCCGGATGACGGGCGGCGCGGCCGGCCTCGCCGCGCCCGTCACTGGGCCCCTGTGCGGCCTTGACCTGCCCTTCCGCCTACAAATATAGCCTCCGTCGCGAAACGCCCAGTACCAGAGCCACGATACGGAAAACCTTCCAGAGACGCGCCGCCGCGAATCCCATCTCGGGGGATTCAGGAGATCGCCTCCGCACCCTGCCGGAGAGGGGATTCATCTCCCGGAGGACTCTTCATCGCCATGATCGTCTCCGGAGTGATGAGTGAGTAGTTCACCCCTGGACTATGGGTCCATAGCGTAGCTAGATGGTCGTCTTCTCCTTATGTGCTTCATTGTTGGATCTTGTGAGCTGCCTAACATGATCAAGATCATCTATCTGTAATACTATATGTTGTGTTTGTCGGGATCCGATGGATAGAGAATACTATGTTATGGTGATTATCAATCTATTGTTTATGTGTTGTTTATGATCTTGCATGCTCTCCGTTATTAGTAGAGGCTCTGGCCAAGTTTTTGCTCTTAACTCCAAGAGGGAGTATTTATGCTCGATAGTGGGTTCATGCCTTCATTGATACTGGGACAGTGACAGAAAGTTCTAAGGTTGTGATGTGCTATTGCCACTAGGGATAAAACATTGATTCTATGTCTAAGGATGTAGTTGTCGATTACATTACGCACCATACTTAATGCAATTGTCTGTTGCTTTGCAACTTAATACTGAATGGGGTTCGGATGATAACCTGAAGGTGGACTTTTTAGGCATAGATGCAGTTGGATGACGGTCTATGTACTTTGTCGTAATGCCCGGATTAAATCTCACTATATTTATCATATCATGTACATGCATTGTTATGCCCTTCTCTATTTTTCAATTGCCCGACTGTAATTTGTTCACCCAACATGCTTTTATCTTATGGGAGAGACACCTCTAGTGAACTGTGGACCCCGGTCCTATTCTTTACATAGCATACAACTGCTACTTGTTTTTACTTTTCTTGCAAACAATCATCTTCCACACAATACGGTTAATCCTTTGTTACGGCAAGCGGTGAGATTGACAACCTCACTGTTTCGTTGGGGCAAAGTACTTGGGTTGTGTTGTGCAGGTTCCACGTTGGCGCCGGAATCCCTGTTGTTGCGCGCATCATATTTCGCCACCATCAACCTTCAACGTGCTTCTTGACTCCTACTGGTCGATTAAACCTTGGTTTCATACTGAGGAAACTTGCACTGTGCGTATCATACCTTCCTCTTGGGGTTCCCAACGGACGTGTACACGCGCATCAAGCAAATTTCTGGCGCCGTTGCCGGGAGATCAAGACACACTGCAAGGGAGTCTCCACTTCTCAATCTCTTTACTTTGTTTTTGTCTTGCTTTATTTTATTTACTACTTTGTTTGCTGCACCTAAACAAAACACAAAAAAATTAGTTGCTAGTTTTACTTTATTTACTGTCTTGCTCTCTATATCAAAAACACACAAAAAAATAGTTACTTGTCTTTCCTTTGTTTGCCTAGTTTACTTTTTGCTTATTGCATCATGTTCCCTTTTAATTTACCACAAAAGACATACCGGTAGGACGTGGGTCCATAGTTGGGAGAAATAATATAGAAGAATTTTTCAATCATGTTAGTATTACTGAAGATTTTGAAGATAGACACTTGGTAGAACTTGCACCTACCTATGAAATTGCTGCTGCTGCTTTAGTTCGCATGTTGGAAACTAAATTTGTTAATCTCAATCCTATGATCCAACACATGTTTCTTACACTTGGTGATATGGAAGAAGGGGAAAAGAAAGATTTTGTTTTAGAAACTCTTCTTAGAGAATTTGGTGGTCTAGCAAGAGAGGCTAGAAAAGTTTTTGCTAAATTTAATATGCTAGGTTCTCATACTAATTTTGTTGGTCTCCTTGAAAAAATGGACATGGATAGAATAAGGTACACTAATAATATTAATGATGGTGGGGAGATCAAAGCACCAATACCATGTAAACTCCTAGCTATGAATGATGCACTAGAAAATAACTATGCTTGGCTTGTTCCTGAAAATTTGTTCGATGAGAATAGCAAGCCCAAGACTAATAAAAAGGGAGACGCTAAAACTTATGTGTCCAATATACTATGCTTGGTTGAGAAAACTCCCAATACCCCTGGTTATGATGTTGATGCTTCTACTCTCGATAATACTTGATTTGCACGCCTAGCTGAAAGGCGTTAAAGAAAAGCGCTTATGGGAGACAACCCATGTTTTTACTACAGTACTTTGTTTTATATTTGAGTCTTGGAAGTTGTTTACTACTGTAGCAACCTCTCATTATCATGTTTTTGTGCCAAGTAAAGTTTCTATGTCAAAGTTGATGTTATATTTGGGATCGCTGCGCAGAAACAGCATTCTGTCTGTCACGAATCTGGGCACAAGTCTCTGTAGAAAATTCGAAAAAATCTGCCAATTTACGAGCGTGATCCTCAGATATGTACGCAACTTTCATTAGTTTTGAGTTTTTCTATTTGAGCAAGTCTGGTGCCATTTTAAAATTCGTCTTTACGAACTGTTCTGTTTTGACAGATTCTGCCTTTTATTTCGCATTGCCTCTTTTGCTATGTTGGATGAATTTCTTTGATCCATTAATGTCCAGTAGCTTTATGCAATGTCCAGAAGTGTAAAGAATGATTGTGCCACCTCTGAACATGTGAATTATTAATTGTGCACTAACCCTCTAATGAGTTTGCTTGAAGTTTGGTGTGAAGGAAGTTTTCAAGGGTCAAGAGAGGAGTATGATATACTATGATCAAGAGGAGTGAAAGATCTAAGCTTGGGGATGCCCCGTGGTTCACCCCTGCATATTTTAAGAAGACTCAAGCGTCTAAGCTTGGGGATGCCCAAGGCATCCCTTCTTCATCGACAACATCATCGGGTTCCTCCCCCGAAACTATATTTTTATTCAATCACATCTTGTGTTCTTTACTTGGAGCGTCGGTTTGTTTTTGTTTTTGTTTTTGTTTGAATAAAATGGATCTTAGCATTCACTTTGTGGGAGAGAGACACGCTCCGCTGTTGCGTATGGACAAATATGTCCTTAGGCTTTACTCATAATATTCATGGCGAAGTTTCTTCTTCGTTAAATTGTTATATGGTTGGAATTGGAAAATGCTACATGTAGTAATTCTAAAATGTCTTGGATAATGTGATACTTGGCAATTGTTGTGCTCATGTTTAAGCTCTTGCATCATATACTTTGCACCCATTAATGAAGAAATACATAGAGCTTGCTAAAATTTGATTTGCATATTTGGTCTCTAAGGTCTAGATAATATCTAGTATTGAGTTTTGAACAACAAGGAAGACGGTGTAGAGTCTTATAATGTTTACAATATGTCTTTTATGTGAGTTTTGCTGCACCGGTTCATCCTTGAGTTTGCTTCAAATAACCTTGCTAGCCTAAACCTTGTATCGAGAGGGAATACTTCTCATGCATCCAAAATCCTTGAGCCAACCACTATGCCATTTGTGTCCACCATACCTACCTACTACATGGTATTTCTCCGCCATTCCAAAGTAAATTGCTTGAGTGCTACCTTTAAAATTCCATCATTCACCTTTGCAATATATAGCTCATGGGACAAAATAGCCTTAAAAACCATCGTAGTATTGAATATGTACTTATGCACTTTATCTCTTATTAAGTTGCTTGTTGTGCGATAACCATGCTTCTGGGGAACGCCATCAATTACTCTTTATTGAATATCATGTGAGTTGCTATGCATGTCCGTCTTGTCTGAAGGATCTGCCACCTTAATGATTGGAGCATGCAAATTGTTAGAGAAGAACATTGGGCCGCTAACTAAAGCCATGAATCATGGTGGAAGTTTCAGTTTTGGACATATATCCTCATTCTCATATGAGAATAATAATTATTGCTACATGCTTATGCATTTAAGAGGAGTCCATTATCTGTTGTCCATGTTGTCCCGGTATGGATGTCTAAGTTGAGAATAATCAAAAGCGAGAAATCCAAAATGCAAGCATTCTCCTTAGACCTTTGTACAGGCGGCATGGAGGTACCCCTTTGTGACACTTGGTTGAAACATGGCATTGCGAAGATCCGGTAGTCCAAGCTAAGTAGGACAAGGTGCGGGCACTATTAGTACACTATGCATGAGGCTTGCAACTTGTAAGATATAATTTACATAACTCATATGCTTTATTACTACCGTTGACAAAATTGTTTCATGTTTTCAAAATCAAAGCTCTAGCACAAATACAACAATCGATGCTTTCCTCTTTGAAGGACCATTCTTTTACTTTTATTGTTGAGTCAGTTTACCTATCTCTCTCCACCTTAAGAAGCAAACACTTGTGTGAACTGTGCGATTCCTACATACTTGCATATTGCACTTGTTATATTACTTTATGTTGACAATATCCATGAGATATACATGTTATAAGTTGAAAGCAACCGCTGAAACTTATTTGTGTTGCTTCAACACCTTTACTTTGATTTATTGCTTTATGAGTTAACTCTTATGCAAGACTTATTGATGCTTGTCTTGAAGTACTATTCATGAAAAGTCTTTGCTTTATGATTCGTTGTTTACTCATGTCATTACCATTGTTTTGATCGCTGCATTCATTACATATGTTTACAAATAGTATGATCAAGATTATGATGGCATGTCACTTCAGAAATTATCTTTGTTATCGTTTTACCTGCTCGGGACGAGCAGAACTAAGCTTGGGGATGCTGATACGTCTCCAACGTATCGATAATTTCTTATGTTCCATGCTACTTTATTGATGATACCTACATGTTTTATGCACATTATATGTCGTATTTACGCATTTTGGAACTAACCTATTAACAAGATGCCGAAGAGCCAGTTGTTGTTTTCTGTTGTTTTTGGTTTCAGAAATCCTAGTAACGAAATATTCTCGGAATTGGACGAAATCAATGCCTGGGGTCCTATTTTTGCACGAAGCTTCCAAGACCGAAGGAGAGTCGAAGTGGGGCCACGAGGCCGGATGACAGGCGGCGCGCCCTGCCCCGGCCGCGCGGCCTGTCACTGGGCCCTCGTGCCGCCTCTTGACCTGCCCTTCCGCCTACAAATAGCCTCCGTCGCGAAACACCGAGAGCCACGATACGGAAAACCTTCCAGACGCCGCCGCCGCGAATCCCATCTCGGGGGATTCGGAGATCGCCTCCGGCACCCTGCCGAGAGGGGATTCATCTCCCGGAGGACTCTTCATCGCCATGATCGCCTCGGAGTGATGAGTGAGTAGTTCACCCCTGGACTATGGGTCCATAGCAGTAGCTAGATGGTCGTCTTCTCCTTATGTGCTTCATTGTTGGATCTTGTGAGCTGCCTAACATGATCAAGATCATCTATCTGTAATACTATATGTTGTGTTTGTCGGGATCCGATGGATAGAGAATACTATGTTATGGTGATTATCAATCTATTGTTTATGTGTTGTTTATGATCTTGCATGCTCTCCGTTATTAGTAGAGGCTCTGGCCAAGTTTTTGCTCTTAACTCCAAGAGGGAGTATTTATGCTCGATAGTGGGTTCATGCCTTCATTGATACCTGAGAGTGATGAAAGTTCTAAGGTTGTGATGTTTGTTGCCACTAGGGATAAAACATTGATTCTATGTCTAAGGATGTAGTTGTCGATTACATTACGCACCATACTTAATGCAATTGTCTGTTGCTTTGCAACTTAATACTGAATGGGGTTCGGATGATAACCTGAAGGTGGACTTTTTAGGCATAGATGCGTTGGATGGCGGTCTATGTACTTTGTCGTAATGCCGGATTAAATCTCAATATATTTATCATATCATGTACATGCATTGTTATGCCCTTCTCTATTTGTCAATTGCCTGTAATTTGTTCACCCAACATGCTTTTATCTTATGGGAGAGACACCTGAACTGTGGACCCGGTCCTATTCTTTACATAGCATACAATCTCTGCAATACTTGTTTTATTGTTTTCTTGCAAACAATCATCTTCCACACAATACGGTTAATCCTTTGTTACACAAGCGGTGAGATTGACAACCTCACTATTTCGTTGGGGCAAAGTACTTGGGTTGTGTTGTGCAGTTCCACGTTGGCGCCGAATCCCTGTTGTTGCGCCGCATCATATTTCGCCACCATCAACCTTCAACGTGCTTCTTGCTACTGGTCCGATTAAACCTTGGTTTCTTACTGAGGGAAACTTGCCACTGTGTGCATCATACCTTCCTCTTGGGGTTCCCAACGGACGTGTACATCAACGCGCATCAGCTTGCTGAAAACAAAGGATTAAGCGTATCGAGTGGAAGATGGTGTTTGTTTGCAAAGAACAGTAAGAACAATGATTGCGGTAGAATGTATTCAGATGTAAAAGAATGGACCGGGTCCACAGTTCACTAGTGGTGTCTCTCCAATAAGATAACTAACATGTTGGGTGAACAAATTGTGGGCAATTGACAAATCAAGATTCAATACATATCAATGATGATTACTATGTGATTTAATCAGGGCATTACGACAAAGTACATAGACCGCTATCCAGCATGCATCTATGTCTAAATAATCCACCTTCGGATTAGCATCCACACCCCCTCCAGTATTAAGTTGTAAACAACAGATAATTGCATTAAGTATGGTGCGTAATGTAATCAACACAAATATCCTTAGACAAAGCATTGATGTTTTATCCCTAGTAGCAACAACACATCCACAACCTTAGAACCTCCTGTCACGATCCCAGATTCAATAGAGGCATGAACCCACTATCGAGCATAAATACTCCCTCTTGGAGTTACAAGTATCAACTTGGCCAGAGCCTCTACTAGCAACGGAGAGCATGCAAGAACATAAACAACACATATATGATAGATTGATAATCAACTTAACATAGTATTCTAGATTCATCGGATCCCACCAAACACAACATGTAGCATTACAAATAGATGATCTTGATCATGTTAGGCAGCTCACAAGATCTAAACAATGATAGCACATGCGGAGAAGACAACCATCTAGCTACTGCTATGGACCCATAGTCCAAGGATGAACTACTCACGCATCAATCCGGAGGGCATGATGATGTAGAGCCCTCCGGTGATGATTCCCCTCCGGCAGGGTGCGGGAGGCGATCTCCGAATCCCCGAGATGGGATTGCGCGGCGGCGTCTGGAAGATTTTCCGTATCGTTGTTCTCGTACGGGTATTCGCGACGAAGGCTTTAAGTAGGCGGAAGGGCACGCGGGGGGCTCACGAGGGCCCCACACAACAGGGCGCGCGGCCAGGGGCCAGGCCGCGCCGCCCTAGTGTGTCGGCGCCTCGTGGCCCCACTTCCTTTCCCCCTCGGTCTTCTGGAAACTTCGTGTAAAAATAGGACCCTGGGCGTTGATTTCCTCCATTCCGAGAATATTTCCTTACTACGATTTCTGAAACCAAAAACAGAAAAAGCGGCGCTTCGGCATCTTGTTAATAGGTTAGTGCAAAAATGTATAATAATGTAAAGTATGTATAAAACATTCAAGTATTGTCATAAAAGTAGCATGGAACATAAGAAATTATAGATACGTTTAAGACGTATCAAGCATCCCCAAGCTTAGTTTCTACTCGTCCTCGAGTAGGTAAACGATAACACAAATAATTTCTGAAGTGACATGCTACCAACATAATCTTGATCAACATTATTGTAAAGCATATGAGATGAATGGAGTGATCTGAACAAAAGATTGCTAACAAAGATAATGACTAAACAAATGAATCATATAGCAAAACTTTTCATGAATAGTACTTTCAAGACAAGTATCAATAAGACTTGCATAAGAGCTATCTCATCAGCAATAAATTCTTAGTAGAATGCATTGAAGCAACACAAAGGATGATTAAGTTTCAGCAATTGCTTTCAACTTGTAACATGTATATCTCATGGATATTTGTCAACATAGAGTAATATAACAAGTGCAATAAGTAAACATGTAAGAATCAATGCACACAGTTAACACAAGTGTTTGCTTCTAAGATAGAAAGAAGTGGATAAACTGACTCAACATAAAGTAAAAGAATGGCTCTTCGCAGAGGGAAGCATGGATTACTATTTTTGTGCTAGAGCTTTTGTTTTGAAAACATAGAAACAATTTTGTCAACGGTAGTAATAATTCATATGTGCTATGCATAATACTTCCTACAAGTTGCAAGTCTCATGCATAGAGTACTAATAGTGCTCGCACCTTGTCCTAATCAGCTCGGATAACACGGATTATCATTGCATGACATATGTTTCAACCAAGTGTCACAAAGGGGTACCTCTATGCCGCCTGTACAAAGGTCTAAGGAGAAAGCACGCATTGGATTTCTCGCTTTTGATTATTCTCAACTTAGACATCCATACGGGGACAACATAGACAACAGATAATGGACTCCTCTTTTAATGCTTAAGCATTCAACAACAAATAATATTCTCATAAGAGATTGAGGTTGTATGTCCAAACTGAAACTTCCACCATGATACATGGCTTTAGTTGGCTGCCCAATGTTCTTCTTTAACATATGCATACTCAAACCATTTGATCATGAAATCGCACTTACTTCAGACAAGACGAACATGCATAGCATCTCACATGATATCCAACAAAGGTAAAAAGTTGATGGCGTCCCCAGAAATATGGTTACCGCTCAACAAGCAACTTATAAGAATTAAGACACATAACTACATATTCATCACCACAATAGTTTTTAAGCTATTTGTCCCATGAGCTATATATTGCAAAGATAAAGGAATGAAATTTTAAAGTAGCACTCAAGTAATTTACTTTGGAATGGCAGAAAAATACCACATAGTAGGTAGATATGGTGGACACAAATGGCATGGGTTTTGGCTCAAGGTGTTTGGATGCACGAGAAGCATTTCCTCTCAGTACAAGGTTTGGGCTAGCAAGGTTGTTCGAAGCAAACACAAGTATGAACAGGTACAGCAAAACTTACACAAGAACATATTGCAAGCATTATAAGAATCTACACTGTCTTCCTTGTTGTTCAAACACTTTACCCGAAAATATCTAGACTTAGAGAGACCAATCATGCAAACCAAATTAAACAATCTCTACAGTAGTTCTTCATTAATAGATTAAACTACATGATGCAAGAGCTTAAACATGATCTATGAGAGCTCAAACAATTGCCAAATTTCCAAGCCATATGCAACATTTTCTGATTCCAACCAAATAGCAATTTAACGAAGCAATTTCAGCCTTCGCCATGAACATTAAAGCACAATTAAGAACACAAGTGTTCCATATGAAAAAGCGGAGCGTAATATATCCAATATAAGAATGATGGGATCCAACTTTATTCAAACCAAAACAAAAATAAAAGCAAACCGACGCTCCAAGTAAAGAACATATAAGATGTGATGGAATAAAAATATAGTTTCACTAGAAGTGACCTGATAATGTTGTCGATGAAGAAGGGGATGCCTTGGGCATCCCCAAGCTTAGATGCTTGAGTCTTCTTAAAATATGCAGGGATGAACCACCGGGCATCCCCAAGCTTAGACCTTTCACTCTTCTTAATCATAGTATATCATCCTCTTCTCTTGACCCTTGAAAACTTCCTCCACACCAAACTTCAAGCAAACTCATTAGAGGGTTAGTGCATTCAGAGTAATTGATCATCATATCATCAAGAAGTTTAGTTGCGGCGCCCAGGGTGATGGACATAAAAGTACCTCCAGCAGCTGAATCCAATAGGTTCCTCGACGAAAAATTCAATCCTGCATAAAAGGTTTGGATGATCATCCAAGTAGTCCAGTGGGCAATTCTTTACCAAAGATTTCATTCTCTCCCATGCTTGAGCAACATGTTCATTATCAAATTGTTTAAAATTCATAATGCTACTTCTCAAAGATATAATCTTAGCGGGAGGATAATATTTACTAATAAAAGCATCTTTACATTTAGTCCATGAATCAATACTATTCTTAGGCAAAGAAAGCAACCAATCTTTAGCTCTTCCTCTTAATGAGAAAGGAAACAATTTCAGTTTTATAATATCACCATCTATATCCTTATACTTTTGCATTTCACAAAGTTCAACAAAATTATTAAGATGGGCAGCAACATCATCATTACTAACACTAGAAAATTGCTCTCTCATAACAAGATTCAGTAAAGCAGGTTTAATTTCATAAAATTCTGCTGTAGTAGCAGGTGGAGCAATAGGAGTACATATAAAATCATTATTATTTGTGCTAGTGAAATCACACAACTTAGTATTTTCAGGAGTACCCATTATAGCAGTAATAAAGTAAACTAAACAAGTAGAATAAAGACAAGTAACTAATTTTTTTTGTGTTTTTTATATAGAGCTAGTAAATAAGACAGAAAGTAAGGTAACTATTTTTTTGTGTGTTTTTAATATGAAGCAAACAAGATAGTAAATAAAGTAAAGTAAAGCAAGACAAAAACAAAGTAAAGAGATTGGATGTGGAGACTCCCCTTGCAGCGTGTCTTGATCTCCCCGGCAACGGCGCCAGAAATTTAGCTTGATACGCGTAGATGTACACGTCCATTGGGAACCCCAAGTGGAAGGTATGATGCGTATAAAAGCAAGTTTCCCTAAGTATGAAACCAAGGTTATCGAACCAGTAGGAGCCAAGAAGCACGTGAAGGTTGTTGGTGGAGGAGTATAGTGCGGCGCAACACCAGTGAAACCGGCGCCAACGTGGAACCTGCACAACACAATCAAGATACTTTGCCCCAACGTAACAGTGAGGTTGTCAATCTCACCGGCTTGCTGAAAACAAAGGATTAAGCGTATCGAGTGGAAGATGGTGTTTGTTTGCAAAGAACAGTAAGAACAATGATTGCGGTAGAATGTATTTAGATGTAAAAGAATGGACCGGGGTCCACAGTTCACTAGTGGTGTCTCTCCAATAAGATAACTAACATGCTGGGTGAACAAATTACAGGTGGTCAATTGACAAATCAAGATTCAATACATATCAATGATGATTACTATGTGATTTAATCAGAGCATTACGACAAAGTACATAGACCGCTATCCAGCATGCATCTATGCCTAAATAATCCACCTTCGGGTTAGCATCCGCACCCCTCCAGTATTAAGTTGTAAATAACAGATAATTGCATTAAGTATGGTGCGTAATATAATCAACACAAATATCTTTAGACAAAGCATTGATGTTTTATCCCTAGTAGCAACAGCACATCCACAACCTTAGAACCTACTGTCACGATCCCAGATTCAATGGAGGCATGAACCCACTATCGAGCATAAATACTCCCTCTTGGAGTTACAAGTATCAACTTGGCCAGAGCCTCTACTAGCAACGGAGAGCATGCAAGAACATAAACAACACATATATGATAGATTGATAATCAACTTAACATGGTATTCTAGATTCATCGGATCCCACCAAACACAACATGTAGCATTACAAATAGATGATCTTGATCATGTTAGGCAGCTCACAAGATCTAAACAATGATAGCACATGCGGAGAAGACAACCATCTAGCTACTGCTATGGACCCATAGTCCAAGGATGAACTACTCACGCATCAATCCGGGCGGGCATGATGATGTAGAGCCCTCCGGTGATGATTCCCCTCTCGGCAGGTCGGAGGCGATCTCCTGAATCCCCCGAGATGGGATTGCGCGTCTCTGGAAGGTTTTCCGTATCGTGGCTCTCGACGGGGTATTCACGACGAAGGCTTTAAGTAGGCGGAAGGGCAACGAGGGGGCTCACGAGGGCCCCACACAACGAGCGCGGCGGGGGCCAGGCCGCGCGCCCTAGTGTGTCGGCGCCTCGTGGCCCCACTTCTTTCCCCCTCGGTCTTGGAAACTTCGTGTAAAAATAGGACCCGGGCGATTTCGTCCAATTCCGAGAATATTTCCTTACTAGGATTTCGAAACCAAAAACAGCAGAAAACAACAACTGGCGCTTCGGCATCTTGTTAATAGGTTAGTGCCAGAAATGTATAATAATGCTGTAAAGTATGTATAAAACATTCAAGTATTGTCATAAAAGTAGCATGGAACATAAGAAACTATAGATACGTTTGAGACGTATCAGTGGTCCAATGACCTACTTGTAATTTTTTATTGTTTTAGGGTCTGTTTGTACTACTATTGATTATTATTAATAGATTGACAAAATTTTCGCAAAAGAAACTACTTGAACTAGTGTAGGCAATTTTACTAACACAAATAGTGGAAAACAAGCACTGGAGGAGCTTGTGCCAAGTATCCTAGGGTGCCAGGAATGGGTTGAGTAGGTGTTCTTGTCCAATCATGGGTGAACAAATGAGCCACTTAGTTAGGGTTCATAGGCCAAAATTTCATGTGCTCCGAGGAATCGCTCACACACCTATTATTTCTCCATTGAATACAAGACATCAAAGCAACACAATTGAGTTACAAGTGACAAGTGATTCTCCCCAAGTTGATGGAGACTTAATTGGCAACATCTGTTAGAGCCCCAAAAGTCAACTTGAGAGACCTAGGTTAGCCTTAGTGGCTGTTGCCCTAGCACCGTGAAACTTCACCTCTTGAGACGGCCTCCAAATCCTATTATAATGGAATGGCAAGACATTCTACATGTTTATGCATGGATCTCCAAATATACAATTGTTGTCAAGCACGAGGACTTCTATGTAATTATAAGAGCATACGTATAAGTATAACATCTATTCACTTGTAAAATTGTAAAGATAGCTTTCCTTCATTAAGAAAACATCATACATTTGCACAACACATATGATACATCCAAAACACCCTCTTGCTATTGGCAGATCGCTGGAATACATCGAACCTTGCAAGTATGATGTCATGTGAACCGTGTAGTCGGACTACCTCCCTAAGGCCTTAATTTATGTTTGATGCATTATAATGTTTATATATTTCATGTATAGATCGCAAAAATATAACTATCGCAAATAATTTGAAACCTTGCTTTGCCCGAGAAATATAAAATACATTTTTTTCATCTGTAAATCTTGCTTTACAATACGCACTTTCAAATCATGATGCAAGATTTCCAATTCCAAAAACTTCAAATTCAATTCGTGATCATTTCAAATCCAAGTATAGGTTTTAAAAACAAGTCTAACTTCTCTTGAAGCTTTGTATCCATTGTCAAAATACATTAATCAGATGAACTTTTCCTAATAAAAACATCCTTAATACATATACTCCCTCCATTCCATTCTATAGTGCATATAGTTTTTTGGCACGGAAATTAGCACAAGAGTGTTCTTTACACAAAACCCCCTAGGTTAACGATTTGAGATCAGAGTAAAATGAGGAAATTCGGTAACTTCCTAAATTAACATAACAAGTCCCACAAATCTCTCTGGTTGACTCTCCATATATGTGCAACTAGGTTATATTAAGAAAATAAAAATATTTCTTCCTAAATCTAAGGAATCGTTAGGATCATGCATTAGGAATCTCAATTAATTGTTTCCTTTTTGTATGAATTTTTTTTCACGCATGTCGTGTGGGAGCTGACCGGTAGAGGGGGTAATTGAAAAAGAGCCAAACTACAACCTTATATTCTGAAACAAATTCAAAAAATTTATAGGCATTATAGAAATGAACGGGGGGAGTATATTATAGGAAGCATTGCTATGGAAAATTCATGAATAGTCCACGAATTAATTTGTTAATTAACATATATTTTTGTATCTCTCCACATAACTACCACAATTTACTACGTGGATATGCACAAACATTTCCAATAGTAGCTATCTCAAAATTTTCACAATCTACCACAATGTCCACAATCCATCATAATTCTTTCTAGATCTCTCCACGTAAATACCACAATCTCCATGATATCTTCATGAATATCGTCATAATAATCCGAGGATACTCCAACCCTACCTAGGACGTAAGTCATAACAATTGTCACAAGAAACACACCTCATACCTTTCGAGATAGGCATGAAAACTAGCTTGCTCCAATACCTGGAAACAAATATTATGTTCTTTCGTGACATAAGATTGTTGCATATCTTCATGGCAAATCGTCACGTAAGCAGTTGTCACAAGAAGACACATCCCACGCCTTTGGAGAGATGTGTGAAAACTAGCCCACTCAAACTGGAGACTACAACCAGAACTCGAGCACGAGTGAGCCCGAATTGTTTAAAACTTCAAGATTTTCATTTTTCTTTTGTTCTAGAAAAACCAAGTGCATATAGATGTAATACAATTAAATTACCTTTTCACATGCGAACTACACAAAATTGCCAAATTTGATGACCAACACCCATAATTTTAATATTCACATCGAACCGTATTTTTATGTAGCCCAGAATGTGATAGATTTCAACGTAAATTTATATTTATATAAATAAACTCCACGTACTTGTGGAAAAACTGATCATATTGCCTGGAGCTTGGACTCCATGTCGCCGCTCCCACCGAAATACATGCAAACAAATTCCATCTTTTTTTTTGTTTTGTAGTTTCTAATTATTGGGCGGGTTCAACGTGTCAGATTACGAAACACATGGAATTAAATTTCCCATATTGCGCGATATAGTCTAGAGACTAGATAACACATGAACTTCATGCTAGACAGCAATGAGATAAGCACCCTCTCTTCTTTGCATGAAAGATAAGCACCATCTTCACGACGCAACAAAACAGGCGCTTGGTGCCATGCCACACATCATGGATGCCTCCAAAGGTTGCTGTTCGCTGGCTGGTTTCCACGAGAGGAGACCAATACGGCAAAAGACCATCACATACGTGTCTCGTCACCAGGCACAGGCAGCTGATGCTATCGGTCTCACCCATCCAATCGGCACACGTTTCCTTTTCCGAGCTGCTGCAACTTCCCTGCACATCCACCCACGCCAAACACAGAAATTCCCTTTCGCTCCCCCACGGCCCCATCCCAGCCGCACAACACAGATCCGACGGCGCCCCGGCCCGCCACGTGTCAGACAACCACCAGTACTAGGTAACGCAAGCGCAGGGGCCAATCTGCAAAAAAGCTGGTCGCTAGATACTGGCCCGGCGTCCGTGCGCGTTTAATATTCGGCAGAGTATATTTCCGCTGCCCCGGAATATATTTTCGCTCATTATTTCTTTTCTTTCTTTTCTCCTCCGAGAGAGAGACAGAGCGCGCACGCCCAAGGCGACGAGCGAGCGAGAAAATAACGAAATAGTTAGAAAAAGAAATAGTAGGAAGATCTAAAATAAAAAACGACGCAGGATACCCTAGGGCCGCGAAGGCGGCGGCGGCGGCGGCCGTGATCTCGGCGGCGGCGCGGCGCGTCCGCTGGTGGGTGGGGGGCGATCGCGGGGCGCCGTCACGCGCCCATGTGAGGAGATGCTGGGCGGCGCGAGGCGGACGGAGGCGGGCCGCGAGGAGGGGGAGCTCCAGCTCCACGACGCCCACGGGCTCGGCGAAGGCGGCGACGAGCTCTTTGATCCCGACTCGCTCACGTACATCGTAAGCGATTGCTTCTCCGTCTCCGTCCGCTTCCTGTCTGTTTTTTGTTTTGTGTTCTTCTCCGCGTAGATTGGATTGGATTTTGGATGGATGAGCAGCTGACGGTGCCGTGCCGTGCTCGTCTTGTTGATTCGTATTTGTTACTAGCTCGGTTGTAGCAATGTGAAATTGTGCGCTAGTTTTTTGCCGTGTATCCGCGGCTGGTTGATGACGCGATTACTGATCAGTATGGCTGTTTCTTTAAATTAAATCTAGAACGTATTTACCATGGCTGGGGTTTTGCAAATTCGAGCCAATCGCCTGCCCCCTGCGTCGTATGAAAATGTGGCCATGTTTTGGCCTCAGCTGATTTCCTGGGAATTATGTGTGGAGTAATGGTTCAGCGGTGCTGTCAAATAAGTTTTTTTAAATTCTACTGTGTGCGCCTATGTTAGTTTGCAGCAACTTCTGGTAAATCTTGTAGGTGAGTTCAGGAGCTTTCATAATTTTAAGCTGCAAATAGTTGTTTTGTCGCCTGCATCGTTTCAGCACATGATGAAAGTATAATGGTTGCGGTTACATTTTGTATTGGTGAGAAGTTCTGCAAGGTGGTCACTTATTGTGTATAAATAGAATGGAGTAATTGGTGTGGTCACATGGCACTGCAGCCGTATACATTTTGGTCCCAAGTTCGTGCTTATTAAATAAGAAAGCGTTTTTATCTTGTGATGATGTTAGATTCTGTAGATCACTATCCGCATTTGTCAACACGCATAAAAGAAGTTCTGCCAATCAAGCCAAACCATTTGCTCTCGTCTCATAGTTGCTTCTGATAAGCTTGCCCGTCAGCTTCTAACCTAGAAGCAAAGTAAACCTGTACCGTATAGGCGCTACTTATGTCGCACAAATATGGGATGGTTAGGTCACATACTCACTGTTAGGTGGGTGATCAAACGGATACCGGTTACCAAATTTTTACAACCTTACAGAGATGAGAGATGGATAGTTTATGGATCAGGAATGCAGTATCCTATGAGATTTTCGTTGTATATTACAAATTTGATTCAGTATCCAAAATGATTTTCAGGTGGATAGTTGTCACTTTATTTTGTTGCTTGATATTCCTGTGTCTTTGCAGACCTATTGGTGCAATGGTCTAAAATGACATATCAATAATACCATATCCCATAGATACATATATATCAAGTATAGAGCTATTCACGGTCTGCATTCTGGGTCCTACTTTCATTACTAAAAGCGAGGCATGTGATGATGCTACTTCTGGCATATGGATCACATAACTCATATGGGTTTGTTTGAATTAAGTGAGATGGATATTCTGGACTTCTGCACTCCTTATCTCTTGGTTAATATCTGAATTTCAGCTTTTTTACGGCATGGACCTTTCTTGGTGGACATATTTAACTGTTGTTAATGAGCTGTAGAAACCAGGTCTTCATTTTGAGTAATTGAGTTGCTGTGCGTGCTCTTAAATAGCGCTTTTTTCTTTCTTTCACATATGCTCCTTATCTTTTGTATGAATTCTTAAGCAAGCATTTTTCTCTTTATTGAAGCTTAACTTTTAAGCGAAATATATCTCTACAGGATGAAAAACTTCAAAAATTGTTGGGTCATTTCCAGAAGGACTATGAAGGTGGAGTATGTGCTGAGAACTCGGGTAAGAGGAAACAAAGCTGCCACCCTGCCTGCTCTGTAGAGGTACTGTTCTTGGATTGCTGTATCTGAAAAATCTTTTCACTACATAGGGTCACAAATGGGAGGTTATGGTTCATTCTTGTACCCCCAGCGTTCTCTGTCTGTTATATCTCAATCTAGAAGTCCTGCAGTTCCTCCAAACCATGGCAATGCCTCTAGATCACCTTATGTTCCAGTGGAGGTATACTTCTGCAAATTTCACCTTTATATGTTGACTTTATAGGATCCATGCTGTACTGCCTATATACTAGCGCCGTATGAAATTTTATTATGTACTTCCAGAGTGCACAGAAGAGTCATTTTGTCAAGACTGAATTAGATAGCAGGAGAAAAGATGATTATTGTCGAAGAACATCGAATGGGATCAATGGTAATCCTCATCAACAGATTTTGAACAGAGCAGCCAATGGTCCTGAGCAAAAGGCACCTAAAATACGTATCAAGGTGAATAGCAGTAGAAGTTTGGCAAGAAATACTGCTGCTGTCTACAGTGGTCTGGGCCTTGACATTTCTCCTTCATCCTCTATGGATGACAGCCTTGGTGGGAGCGCTGGAGCTCCTGAGCCCAAAAATTTACCAGATGCATCTCCGCATACCATTTTACAGGTTACATTTTGCTCCATTAATAAATTTAATCTTGGTGAAAAAATAGTAGATGATTGATTTAAAAGAGTTATCCACTGTGTTGTTTGAACAGATAATGACCTGCCATCCTATTCCTGGAGGACTCTTGCTTTCACCACTTGCAGACAATATTATGGCGCTGAGAAAAAAGTCAGCATCTGTAACAAAGGAACATGAAGCACCTGAATTTGATTATGACAAAGCAGAACTGAACAGAGACTGGTGTCCCACGACCTCTGCTGCAGGAGATAACCAAAATAAGGTGTCAAATAAAAATAAGTATGTTGAAAAGAAAGATCACCTCCCAAGTATCAAGGATTCACAATGCAGACATAATGATTCAACAATTGTGAATAAGGGGACTATGCCTCAGTTACTAGATATGTCAGATGATGCAGGTTCAGTCCTCTTACCTAGAAGCATGAAGACAGAACAACATTCAGTTGAGGAATCAGAAAAATTGCTGGCTGATATTCCGAATCACCTGAAGGAAACAAAGAATGGTCCACTGAAAGCACGAGGTAGGGACGCGAGTTCTTTCAGAGATATTGAGTCAATAGTAGATGTTAAAGCTGTTTCAGCAAATGATGATAATCATAAAAAGGGTAAAGCAAATTTAAAAGCAAGTGTAGATTTGAGCAAGGACAGTAAGACAGGACCTACATGTAATCAAGGATTTTTGGATAAAATCAAATATGATTCTGATGGATATAATGATCGACCTTCTACAACTCCAAGTCAACCGCCAAATGTTCCTCCTAACAAAACATCACTTGACAGAGACAAAAGAAAAGTTTTGCATGTAAAAGGTGAACAATCTCAGTGCGAAAGTAAGGGCATGGGGGGTCTAGTTAGTGCAGCATCCATGGATATCATCACAGAAAATGTAGGTGGAAATCCTTCTGGAATGCTGAAAAGGAAAAAGAAAATTTCCTCTTCGCAAACTGCTCTGCCTGGGAAGAAGCTGAAGCTTAAGGCACACAAACAGTTGAGCGAATTCACTAGAAAATCTTATGTCAGTGATACGAGTGTGAAGCCTGAGAAGGAGACTGTTTCATCTGGAGAAACTGATAAGGGCAAGTCAGATGGTGGAAATGACCATGACCACAAGATCTCTCCCTTTAGTTTTGACAGATCAGCTCCTGTGCCATCAGCATGTGCGAATAAGGCTATGGAATTATCCGTGGCTGCGCCTGTGGTGGAACCTGTTGTAATAAACGAACAATGGGTTTGCTGTGACAAGTGTGAGAAATGGCGCCTTTTACCCTATGGGATGAATCCAGATATACTTCCCAAAAGATGGCGTTGTAGCATGCAGAGTTGGCTCCTGTAAGTTTCTGCAAGTGACATTACTCCCTGTTTTATGCAGTTTTAGATCTTCCCCTGTCTTTTCTTAGTCATACTCTTTTATATATTCTCTAAACTGCAATATAACTCACTGGACTAAGTGTTCTTTCGTGTTATTTTTAGACTTTTTTGGGGTTCAATATTTCTAACTGTTCTGTTTCCTTAGAGCAACAAAATATATTGAATTCATTCTGGTTTATTTTGGAATTTGTATGTTTGTGTTCTGCTTCCAGAAATTTCTTCAAACTTAATCTCTAGCACTGCTGAATATGCTGTTTGCTTCTGGGATTTGTATGTTTGTGGTCATGTATAGATTATTGGGTGTGCAAGCACTGCTGAATATGCTGTTTGCTTTACATCATGATTTTTTAACGTTTTTTTTAATAATTTCTTGTAGGCCTGGAATGAATAACTGCAAAATAAGTGAGGATGAGACCACAAAAGCCCTTCGCGCGCCTGAAAATAACATTAGTTTGGGTGGTCGCCATGATGTTGCTACATCAGGAGTATGCACAACTATGACTTCACGAACTGTTGAGGGCGATATGAAGTCCATCACTACATCTGGGACGCCGAAAGTTGAATCCAATGCAAATGTATCAAATATAGCTGAGATGCCAAAGTCTTCAAAGAAGCTACAGACTTCTACAAGTAGAAATCCTGATGATGTTGACCACTTCCGTAAACACAGGGAAAAACGAAAGCGCATGGGATTTTCAGATAAAGGTACAAGGCCTAATCATTTTTCTCTATCTAATTTCAGTAGTTTGATTCTAATGGTTTAATTTCTGCAGGAGAAACTATTGCAGAAGATAAGACACATCCAGAATCGAAGAGCAGTGTTGATCACGATAATCTTAGGGCATCAAAGAAAATGAAGAAGGAATTCAGTGAGCCAGCCAAGCGCCGTCTTTCTGAGCTTGAAATTAGCAAAAGCAGTCCTTCAATCAAGGAAACTCCAAAAATCTTGCAGCCTGATAGTGGTGTTTCATCTAGCATGGGAAAATATGGTCCATCTTCATCAATTAAATGCAATGATGATAAATTTATCTCAGACGGGGGCATTAGAACTTCAGATAAGGGGCGATCTGATCGTCCAGAATTATCCATTAAGATAAGGAAATCAAAACAAAGACAATTAAGCAAGCGTGGTCCTGAGCCTGTGGCTAGCGATGCATTGTCAAAGCATATTGTAACAGAAGGTGAAAGTAATGGTGCCAAGGAAAAGCCTATACAAGAGCTGAAGTTTTCAAAGACAGATGATAGGAAAGCTACCAACTCCAGACCCCCTGTTTCTGGGACTGGTAGTGATACAATATATGCTGAGAAAGAGTGTTTAAGTGAGCAACACCACGAGAATATCCATCTCCAGCATTCATTAGTCTCTGAAAGCTCCATGCGGAGGAATATGTCATCTACAGCTGCCGCCTCCAGTTCATCTAAGGTGTCTAGCTCCCACAAGAGTAAAGTTGATTTTCAAGAAACAAGGGCCTCTCCTGTAGAATCAGTTTCTTCTTCACCATTGAGAACTTCTGATAAGAATCTTGTGGATCAACATAAAAGGCACCCATGTGTTGTCGCAGAAACTGTACCTTCGCAAGAGTCAGGGAAAAGTGGTTTGTCATTTTCCAAGGAAAACTATGATTTGGGATCCGGTCCTGATCATTCCAAGGCTCATGGTTCTGGTTGCTTTAATGGAGACTTGCATCCTCATGTTTTGAAGGATGGGGAGTTGGAGGACAAAAAAGACAACCAATGCTCAAAAAATGAAGATTCTGGACTTGGCACAAGGAACAATCAATTGAATCCATCTAAGGCGCAGAAAGTTAATTCGCATATCCTTCCGGTTCATAGCAATGGTGATGACAAACAGACACCGTCCATTCAAAATGGAGAAAGACCGCCTCGTTTAAACTCAAACCAATGTGACCATGCAAAGTTGACTTCTGGGAAGCATCCAACTCAGGTTAAGCCTGATAAAGAGAATGCAGAACACAAGGACCTGAAAATACCTTCGTCAACTGTCAAAGGAAGTAAGCAGCAGCCAGCATTAAATAATACAGCAAATGGCGATGTCTCCTACAAGGCAAAACAATTAAAGAAGGCTGTTATCGAAAATACAAAGCAAGCAACTCTTAGTCGTGATGCGCCGAATCCAATAAACACATCTGTCCTACTGAAGGAGGCTCGAGATTTGAAGCACTTGTCCAAACGTTTAAAGGTTTGAATGTTTGGTACATTACTTGAAACATTTTCTACTATGTTTTTGATGCAGACTCTGATGTCCTTCATGTGCATCCCTTGCTGCAGGAAAAGGGCGATGACCTTGAGAGCGCAAGCATGTGCTTTGAGGCTGGCCTGAAATTCCTCCATGTTGCATCTCTTTTGGAGGCTCCAAGTATTGATAGCTCCAAACAAGGGGATTCTATACAAGCTATGAGACTATATTCTGAAACAGGAAACCTTTGTGGGTAAGCAACAAAGTCGTATCTAAGATGCAGACAGTAGTTACAATCTGTTGATAGTATTTGGTTTGATATACCCTGCCTTTATTGCCTACTTATTCCTGCTGCTCTATACTTAGTATGTTAGGACTTCCATCTTTTGTAAGCACCTTTTGCTGGGATGCTTACTAGCAGTTGCATATGTTAATATCTCACTGTTGACTTGTTTCAATAGATTTTGTGCCCGTGAATTTGAGCGACTTAAGAAAATGGCAAATGCTGCTTTGGCCTATAAATGTGTGGAAGTGGCATATATGAAGGCTGCCTTCTACAAACATCCTGGTGCAATTAAAGACAAACATGCATTGCAAGCAACGTCTTTGATGGTTCTTCCAGGTTTTTCCGCATATGCTTTAACTCATCTAGTTGCTTAGTTATTTAAATAGTTCCTGAAACCTCTGCTATTAGTTAAGGGCTTGCTATGTTTGAGGAACGAATTTCTGGAATAGGTTGGTGCATCGCCAGGCAGGCAATCTGATTTTTGTGGAACTATTAGTTAAGGGCTTGCTATAGAGTATTTATTAGACAAAGGCAACTTTTGTCTTATCTGGTCATATCAGCATAAATAAGTATGTCATTCATCTTTCTTTGAATCGATTGAACTTCTGATAGCTGAAATTCTTCTCTCTTTTTTTGGGGGCTAGCTGAGTCGCCGTCATCTTCTGCTTCAGATGTTGACAATTTAAATAACCAGAGTACAGCTGCTAAGGCTGTTTCTGCAAGAGCTTTGTACTCTCCTCAGATTGCTGGAAATTCCATACCTCGGAACAATCATCACTTGATGGGGTTGCTTGCTTATGTAAGTGTTTTTGACATTCAGTATCAGAATTGCAAGTTATACATTGTATGTGTAGGAGCTAATGCTCATGATAAATCAAAATCAACTTTAGTTAGCCAATAATTCTAAAACTTTTCATTGCGCAAACTAGTTTTTCTCTATTGATGATTGATCATTCAGTTTAGTGTGGGAAAATGCTGCTGATTGTAATATTATCATGGAACTCAATGTTTGCAAATTGTGCCATCTCGCTGTTCTGGTGGAATCTTTTTCTGATCTTTTCAGTTTTCTAGATGGCATGCAATGGTACTAAAGAGCGTTCATATGCAAAAACTAGTGTGTACGCAGTATATAGGCCATCCTACTCTTTTCGTTTCGCTACCTAGTATGTGTCAGAAGATTCAGGTCTAATTATAAAGGATTACCTGACACCGAGGTTTGACTAGGCACCAACGTTCCCAAATTATGTCCCTTACATATAGTACAAACCATCATATACTATTTTGTCCTGATCCCTTAATTTTTGTGGAATTCTTTTGACTTGATTCTCATACACATGGTCCCCTATTTTTGTGCAAATCCACCTGTGCACTTGTTTGAATATGCATGCACTTGTTTGGCAATTGTTGTGACACCACCTGCATGATTGGAAAAAAATGAAGTGTTGATCTACTTTAAATTCAGGTTGCTCATATTCACGAATATCAATAATCTTCTTGTTGTGAAGTGTATAAGTGAATTATACTAGCCCTTTCCGTCAGTTCGGACTTTTGGTTGCGGTTGCTAGTGCATGAAGCTTGACATGGTATCAGAGCCCAGGGTCTCGAGTTCGAGTCCTGGCTTTCGCAATTTATCCTCAAATTGTTGTTGCCCTCCTCTTACGCTGCTTTTGCCGCGTATATGCTCATTCATACGTGTGCTATTCTTCTATTCACGTGTTGACTTTCTCTTCTCCCGTCATCACACGTGAGAGGGGTTGTTGTGAAGTGTATAAGTGAATTGTACTAGCCCTTTGCACCAATTCAGACTTTTGGTTGCGTTGGCTAGTGCATTAAGCTTGACACTTCTAACCACTTGGTATATTATGTGTGAATTGTCTTGTTAGTTCAGGTTGGCTAGTTCTTGGTAACTACAAGACAACAAACACCCCCTTGTTGTGGTGGACTACTTGTAATGCATGGCAATGTCTCACGAATTATCTTTATGATCATCCAGTGAATGTCCTGCTCGATTTGCTAGTATCGAGTATTTTTTCTTGACTCAGTTTTTTACAGGCAGACGACATTAATTATGCATTTGACGGAACAAGAAAATCACAAAATTCATTTGCTGCTTATGTTGCTGATATTGGAAAGGGTCAGGTTGATGGCATTGCTCTTGTAAGAGAAGTCCTTGAATTCAGTTTCCACAATGTCACAGCGCTGCTGCAACTGATTCGGCAGTCGTTGGAATCTATCAACCATGAAAGTGTTAAATAACAGAACAAACATTCTTCCTGTGAATAGTGATATGTCATGGCAAGTTGCTTTGGCATCTCCCCACAATGATACCACCAAGAGTCTGTCAGGATGAATCAGTATATTGATCTGAATGGATCGATGGAGGGGAGTCACCTTGCCATGGTTATGGATCATAATTTTGACAATTGCCAAATGGGTTTAAAGTCAAGAGTCTCCTGCGACATTAATTGCTACATTCAAAATTCTCAGTGTTGACATATGACAAATTACAGAATCCATGTTATTGAAGTCAACTGAATTTCCAACTGTTGTACCGGTAAGTAATGTTTGTGAAATTATGTTTTTCCTTGGAACCTCGCCTCTCTTTTTGTACTACAATATGCATGCCCTAGTGTCCACTAAGTTGTAATTTCCTTCTTATTTTTTCTGCAGGATGATCTATTTTTTTTCCATGTATGTTTATTTTATTTCTAACAGATATACATGCTTTGTCAAACAGGGAGAAGATTTCAGCAGGAGGATGTAAAACATATAACTTTTTAACTTATAGTTCCTACAGAAGCTTAGATGAGGACTCAGGAGAACATTCTAAATTCCCTCACCTTCTATTTTTGGTGTCTGTCATGAAGGTACCGAAGGTACCAACAGGCAAGAATCTTCACCTACGCTCACTATTTGCTTATATTTATCTGCTTAGTTTAATCATTTTGGATAATTAAATCAGAAAGGGTTGCATAATTACATGTTTTTGGTGTTTGTGCACTTGATATGTTACCTCAGATAGATAGGCTATAAGTAGCAATGGTTGCAAACAAAAATGAGGATTATCTTGAAGGCGATAAATAGGGGTCATGAATTTTAGTGGTTTATTTATTTAACTGCCTTGAATTAATTTTGATCCCTGTTTAAATTTAAAAGAAGCCTTTTGTAAAAGCCACTGTAACTTCACTGCACTCTGGTCACGTTGGATTGAATTATATACCCAAATCTTATTATGTATTCAGCTGTACTGATTTTGTTAGAAGTGGTTCTTGCTACAAACATACAGGGATATTGTTGATTGTTAAGTTGACACGAGACCTCTTCTATTGCATCCAGTTTTGGACTCAACAGGAAATGAAACCTCTAATGAGGGAACTTGCAGAGGCTGGGCGAGGACGCAGCAACCACCTGACTCTTTAACTTGTGTATATTTGCACCACCCTGAGTTAATTGCTGCCATTGTTTTCTGATACCTGTGTACATTTATATAGAATATCACCAAAAGGAAAAAAAGGATTTTTTAATATGATTTTGGCTGACGTATGTGTTATTTTACCTGACAAAGTTCATTCTGTTGCTGCTAGAGTTAACTGATTATTTGGTTAACATGTAACTAAATGCTTATTTGACTGCTGCAAGCACATTTTTGGGCTAACCTAACAACACATGATGGTGGCAGTGTTTTGCTAATCCGAATGTTGTTTGGGGTCCTGCTTCAGCGATGCCGTTGTACCGTATCCGTGATGTAACTGAATGTGCTGATATTGGCAATGAAAGAATATATGTATTTTGACATGTTCCTTTCTTTGGATTCCTTTGGTTGCCATATTCTTCGTGCAATGATTTGAGAGAAAATAATGAGCGAACTTTTGAGAAACTGGCGTCATGGAGTAATCCAATTCGATTCATCAACATGGAGAAAAGTACATGCCTAGGAGATAGATCAGTTGTGCATAGATTTCAAAGGTACATCTGGTCATTCCTCCATCTACTCATCAACTTGATTGCACCGAAACATCAGTCATTCCTCCGGCTCCAAGAAGTTCTCTATTTTTTTTCTTCTTCTGAAATACACATTTTATTTCTTTTCCCAGATCAGCACAAGTAAAACCAAAAAGAAAAATCAACAACAATACTTTCTCTATCCCACCAAAGATGTCTTAACTTCGTCTGAACTTTGAATGTATTTAGACACATACATCTAATTTTAGAAAAATCTAAGACATCTTTTGTTGGACGGACGGAGTATAACATAGTACTCGACCATTCAAATTACTTATTGTAGATTTTGCCAAAATGTTACGGCGGCTTGCTGCAGCCGCGTCGGTGTAAGCAACATGGATGAAGTTGCTCCAATTCGGCTGGCATGGGAGTTGGTGTGCGAAGATTCGGATGAAATTCATGCCCATCTTTAGTCTGGCTGGTGGCGCTGGCGTCCACGGGTGTTTTTCCTCTCCTTGCTGGCATCGAAAGTGTGTTGACATCTCCTTTAGACGCTTGGAGTTGGTTGTTGTATTCGGACGAAATCCTCGATTCGGAGCTGGATCAACATGATGGCAGCTTCCTCAACATACTATCTCTGTTCGGAGCATCGCGCTTGAAGACACGGCTTGGAGGTCATGTGTTGGCATGTTGCATTCCTCTGGTGCTCGCGCTCGCCCACTACAAAAAAAGCTTCCTATTATCGGGCGGATTATTTGGACGGTACACGTCGTAGTCACTTGTAAAAGTTTTTTGTCCGAGATATGCTGCTTTCTCGACGACTAGATAAGAAGGCAGATAAGTATGCACCGTGAGTGAGTCCATACCGGCATTTATTGGTGTTGTGGTTGGTATCACGCAATTGCGGTGCTTATTATCGTCTACCTCGGGAAACAAAGGCATAAACATTTGAGCCATGCATTGTAAGTGTCCTTAAAAGTTGGTCCCACACTAAGAAGAGTCAATCATTTCACGCTTCCTTTAAGACATGTGTGCTAGTATCATCTTCTGTTGCTTCTCGCTACTATGCATCTTGTCGAACTCCTGACTGGTCTCTACATTCTGTCACAAATATCCGTTGGCCACCACATACAAACATGGACCTGGACCTCCTTGATGTCCGTTGGCCACCAAATACGAACAAAAACGGACATAATAACTATCCAAAATGCGATGATCTTATGGGAAGATGAAGTGTGTTTTATTGTAGCAAAAGATTTTTTCATGATATGTGAAATGAAATATTTTTTCTATAGAATTTGCACTACAATTTTTTTATAAAATTATTTCCTATAGGATATGTTCCTATGAATCAAATATCTTATGTAGATTTTTTAAGATCTAAATTATACACAACTAGTTCAAATGCCCGTGCGTTGCTACGGGTCCTCAAATTTTAATTTTTAATGCACATATATAATTCACAACTCACATGTGAAATTAAAAAAGATAGTAGATTTCTAGGTGGGTATATAGAGTAGCAAAGTAGACAATAAAAAAGTGAAATTCAATTCGGCTCCCGGGTGCGTATGCTCCTTCTACCAAAAAGTCATATTTCGAAATGTTGAAATGTTTTGACAAAAAAATCTACATGTGGCATAATATATGTGTGTGTCATCAAATTTTCAAAAAATCAATATTTTTTGTGGTCTTTGTAAAAATGAGAAAAATTATCTTGTGAAAAGCATTATTTTTCGCACTGAATTTTGTCTTTTTCACACACGTCACATGACAAGTCGATTTTTTATGAAACGACTTTGTGAGCGCGTAGCACGTGCGAATTTTTTTTTCAATTATTTTGAAATACAAAATGTGTGTAAGATGCATTTCAAAATAGAGGGAACATATGCTCCCATGTCCCAAAACACCACTACCATAAAAAAGAGGACCGAATGTTGGTTGGATCTATCATAGAAGAACTTAAAACATAGACATAAGATACATGAACGTAATAATAAGATAACATTGTTGTGCATCTGTATGGTTTCAAATTCTAGGTAAAAATACATACATCACTGCCGTATATCATATATATCATGAGACAGAGCAATTAACTGGAGCGGTGATATCAACATATGTACATGTCCAACAAACTTTCTAAAAGGGAAGGTCTGTTGCTACGGAGAAATAAGCATACGTGTAGGTGAATCTATCAATTGATCGCACTACCTTTCGAGAAAGGTCAGCCATATGATGCATGAAATGTTCATGCATTAATTTACCATCAGTCGCCCTCATTGTGATCGTGATCGATCTCGCCGCCGGCTGCTCTCTGCTCAGCGCGCCCCCTGCCCGAGCTCGCCTCGCTCACCGCCGACTTCTCTCTACTCCGCCGATGCCGCTGGTCCTCCTCTGCTCCTCGTGCGCGCCTCGCTGCGCCGCTCCTCCCGGCGTGATCGTTGTCGTCGAGCGGGTCCTCCGCTGCGCCGCTTCTCCCAGCGCTCGCCTACTCGCAGCCCTACGCCGAGCTCGTCGTTGTCGTCGACGGATCGCCCTCCTCCCTGCACCACTACGCCACCAGCTGCTGCGACGGCGAGGTCCTCTGCTCCTTGGACAAGATCGCTGTCCTCCCCTGAACAAGATCGCCGTTGTCCTGAACTGTTACCTGAAGAAGGAATTGCAGTTTAAACTCGAGTTTCAGTTTAATTTTTCAGTTCACATTTCTTGAGATTGAGATACCGTGTGAGATAAGGACCACCTAAATAGTCCTGAACTATACCGCGGTTCGGTTTGAATTGTCCTCAAGAAGGGTAGGGAACTTGATCTCTGTTATTGGTTTTGTTACATCTTCTGGCAAGATTGTTCTTGGCACACCAACACGAGCACAGCCTGGACGCCTTTCTTCCAAATACTCTGATTTGTGTACCATCTTTTCCAAACTAATTGAATCCATGAACATCTTTGGTAATCTTTCATAATAGGATGTGTTGCAGGGAAGTAAAATGTAGCTACACAGGAATATACAGTGATTGCTTGAGGTCCTTAGTTTCAAAGAAGCAAAATCATTCCACACAACAATCAGGAACCCCAACAACACAATGATCTACCTAATTAGATTTACCGGAAGAGTTCAACAATGTAAAGTTGTTGTTTTTGTCTCTAAGAAGTAGAGGCCATCTGCACCTTCACATTTGTTAGGTCCTATGATATTACTTTCTGCTTATAATGCCATTTTGTCTTTCTGCATTCTTTTGTCTTTCTAATTACTACTTGACAGAGCATAATTCACCTTCATATTCCTCTTAAAAAATGTGAGTTGGAACAAATTCAGAAATGCAGAACATGTAAAACATGTAACATGTAAGGACAAGCAGCTAGGTGTGGATGACCACAAATTATGTGTGTTAAAATTCACGGGAGCCTCTGTGTTATGACTACTTCAAGTGTCATGACTACAAATACAGCTATCCTTGCCACAACTAAACTCTTCTAGGCACACAAAAAGGCTTTTATCTATATGGACAGGAAAATAATTCTACAGCGCAAATGCAGTTAGAAAGATCAGACAGTGTGCCAACACGAGCATCCTTCACTAAGAAAGTGAAAATCAGGAGAAGCATAAGAGTATGACGGATCAAGCTGCCATAATTTCTTTGAACAAAACAAAGACATAGTATTCTATAGGTGGGCTTCTAGTTTCCTTTAGTTAAAAGAAACACATAGTTGCATTCTAATGTTATTTCGGAAAGTACCAAAACGGGTGGCCATTTATCTCAGAAAAGGAGTAGATTGAAGAAAAAGTTCAGACCTGCAGAACTGTATTTTCATTAATGAACCTAACAATGAATTTTATTTCCATGGCAGTCATGCTTCTTCGCTGTGATAACCTCTTCGCAATCTGAAGCTATGACACATCTTGTTTCTTGGAGATCGGCAGCAAGGGCAAGGCCTTCCTTACAAGCAATTGTTTCCAATATGGCTGGCTCTGAAAAACCAGGGCAATCAAGAGCCGATGAACCCAAATAAACACCATCCATCTACGGCAAATTGCAGCTACCACCCCACGGTCGTCATAGCGAGCCAGAGCAACATCAACATTCATTTTCACATCACCATCAAGGGGAGGATTCGAAGATCTGAAGACTCGTCGAGGAAGACATGAGCCCAAACATATCTGTTTTGTTGCAGACTCATTGATCATGCCTTTAATCTTTGACTCAGTAGGATTCTGACCCAGGGAACTCATGACAGTTCCCAGCTCCTTAGTGGTAATGCAAGCTGCAAAGAACGCATGACAGTAATGTTATTCAACTCCAGGACTTATTCAGCCCTTAGGTATCACTGTGTATGGTCAAGACAATCAATTTGTGTCTGTCTATAATTCTATATAAACAAATAAAACAAAATCTAAGACCAAAACCGAATCTAACATAGGCTGATTACACCAATTAATCTCCTCCATGTCGTTCTCATCCTCTCCCAATTACCCAGTTCAGCACCCAACGAATCAACAGAAACTTGGAGCCCAAAATCAAGGACAGAGAGAGGGGCAGATGATGAGCGGCCATGACGAGGCCGGCGACGACGCCACATTGCACCGTCGACCAGGTCATCCTCACTGGTGAGGGAGAAGGTGTAGTCGTCCATGCACGCCATCCTCGGCCGGCCGGTCGGACGCCGCTGGGAAGCTACATCGCGGGAGGGAGCAACGGTGGTTGCGGAAGCGGTTCCCATCGCGGACAAGCGCGTTGAAGCTATCCTCGACGCGAATCCAGAGCTCGGCGACATCGATGGAGCCGGTGGTGGCGGCCCTTGAGCGCGCGCTTGGCACCGGCGCGCGGCCGGTTGACCCGCGCCTGGATGCGTGGGGGAACGACCGCACGGGGGGGGGCGAGAGAGCCGCGTCGGCCGACGCCATGGTAGCCAGCGCGAGAGCAGCGGGCGATGCATCAGGCGGAGCAGCTGGAGGCGGAGCGGAGGCGGATAGGAAAGAGAGACCAATTCGCTCGACACTCTCCGCGGGATGGAGTATCGATCGATGAGGACGACCAAAAACTAAATGTATCGTGATGGCAGAATAAGGAACCACTTTAGTCTTTTTAAATAGTAGAGACCTCTCCCAATTACCCAGTTCAGCACCCAACGAATCAACAGAAACTTGGAGCCCAAAATCAAGGACAGAGAGAGGGGCAGATGATGAGCGGCCATGACGAGGCCGGCGACGACGCCACATTGCACCGTCGACCAGGTCATCCTCACTGGTGAGGGAGAAGGTGTAGTCGTCCATGCACGCCATCCTCGGCCGGCCGGTCGGACGCCGCTGGGAAGCTACATCGCGGGAGGGAGCAACGGTGGTTGCGGAAGCGGTTCCCATCGCGGACAAGCGCGTTGAAGCTATCCTCGACGCGAATCCAGAGCTCGGCGACATCGATGGAGCCGGTGGTGGCGGCCCTTGAGCGCGCGCTTGGCACCGGCGCGCGGCCGGTTGACCCGCGCCTGGATGCGTGGGGAACGACCGCACTGGCTGCGGGAGGCGAGAGATCGCGACGCCATGGTAGCCAGCGCGAGAGCAGCGGGCGATGCATCAGGCGGAGCAGCTGGAGGCGGAGCGGAGGCGGATAGGAAAGAGAGACCAATTCGCTCGACACTCTCCGCGGGATGGAGTATCGATCGATGAGGACGACCAAAAACTAAATGTATCGTGATGGCACAATAAGAAACCACTTTAGTCTTTTTAAATAGTAGAGATTTCTATATTAATTTTATAAATCAAATAGGCCTATATTGGGGTCGCAGCTGAGACGACTCTCTCGTCTCTCATTGGGTCGTACTTTTCCCGAGTTATAGTTCTAGACAGAATATTAGGAATTTAGGAGGGTTAATGCTGTACCATTCATAATGGGCTACTTCTAATTTCTACCACCGGGCTAGGATGGGCCCTGAGAAAACAGGAGGAGTAGCCCAATTAAGCCCCTACAAGCCAATCCTTCCGAAACCCTAGCCCACCAGTCTCAGCTATATAACCTCAAGGTTCCCCTCCTAGTTTCAGCATTCTCTTTCCCTGGCGCCGCCGTCGCAACTCAGCCTGTGAACCCGATCTGTGTCTTATTTTCTTAGCCAAGATCTACAAATTTTATCCTTCTCCGTTAGCGTATGCTTGAATCTGCTCGTCGTTTGCTTTTCTTCTGTCGTTTTTTCCCTTGAAGTTTGTGGCTGCTGTGATGCTATGGTAAAGGGATTTTCTGAGGGAAGGAACTTCGTTTTCTTCCTCCTGATTGATAGAAACCAATGGATCCTTCTGAGCCTGCCACTGAATTTTACTTCAGATTTCTTTCTTGGTCTGTGCTTTTCCCTTCTACCTGGTCCTGCGCAGGTTGATGTGAGGATAAACCTTTTCAGAAACTTATTGTTGTGTTGACCAAAATACAGACTACAATTATCTGATCAACCCTAAAACTTTTGCTCTGAAGATTTTCTTGATTTTCGTTTGCCTTAATTATTTGTGAATTCGTGCCGTGCACAACAAGCCGATGCTCTGGACCGAGGTAGGAAGGAAGCATGGTACTGTGCACGGAGAGCACCGGTACCGGTGGTCTGCATATGTCTGCTCGCCTTGACGCCTTCGGGCTTTGATCTGGCGGGCCTGGATTTGACCAACATTTATCTCCAGTTCGAGAGTTAATACGATTTGAGTCTTCAGAAACAATTTAGCCTGTGACAAATGTAGAACAAATTTAGCCAATTTGCAGAGCAAAGGGGCCTGAAAAAGTGGCGAATCTTTGCATTGAAGGTTGGCGATAAAAAATGCAGTTCTCCGTGCCGCTCAGATTTGCCCTGCTGTGACGGCCTCGAACAATCTGCTACATCTTCATTACGTTTTTGCTTACTGTATCTTCGTGTACCATCTATTGTCTGATTCTAAATCTTTGGGAACGATTATTTTGCCTGTATGACGCTTAATTTAAGGCTGTTTGTCATAAAAATAGAACGAATTTAGCCAATTTGCAGAGCAAAGGGGCCTGATAAAGTGGCTAATCTTTGCATTGAAGGTTGGCGATATCAACTGCAGTTCTCCGTGCCGCGTAGAATTTTCAATGCTGTGACGGCCTCGAACAATCTGCTACATCTCCATTACGGAGAAGCTCACTGTATTTTCTTGTTTTTTTCTAGCTGATGCTAAATCTTTGATACTGATTATCTTGCCTGTCTGAGCTTTTATCAGCGGCTGTTGTTATAAAAAAAGAACAATTGCAGTACTCCGTGCTACTCAGATTTTTTCCTGTTATAAATTTCTCGAACAATCTGTTACCTTCGTTACTTAATCTTGAAATGCATTTGTGTGAATGATTGTTTTCAAATGTAATGCTAAAGTTTGACAGTGCGCAGCTAATATATACTATATATAAAAGCTGACCCCATTTGCTCTAACCACAATGTTTTGGACACTGTTCGTTTTGGACACTGTTCATGCTACATTTTCATCCAATCAAGTTTTAACACGACAGCATTTTCTACTTCCATCTGGTTTTTTCTTTCGCTATTTCTGGTCGACGCGTTGTTTCTGGATTCCTCTACTTCTCTTTTCTTGAGATGGACCGAATAGTGTTGGTCAAAGCGGTTGGATTTGGATTCCACCATCGAGCAAAGCCCACGTCTCATTATTTACCCCTCTCCCTAGCGCACACCGCCGCCAGGCTGCCGTCCGCATCGAGGCTGCCGCCGTCTGCCAGGCCGCCGCCGTCTTCACTCTTCTCCTGCATCGACCCGTCTCCTCGCCTTCCCTTCCAGTGCTTCATCGAGTCGAGAAGAAGGAGCCCTCGCGGTCGTGGAGCTGCCGCCCCGCTCCCATCCGCCCTCCGGCGCTCTTGTGTTGTCCTCTGGGGCAGGACGTCCACGCCTCCGGTGGATGGGAGCGGCGGTGCACCATGCCGTGGAGACGGCACCCTCTCGGACCTGGGCATGGAGCCTCGGATCAAGACATGGAGATCCGAATCCGAGCTCGCCTTCACGAAGACCACCTCCAGGCGGGGTTGAGACACACATGTGAGGCCTTTTTTTGGCTGGATCTGGGGAAGGAGGCGAGGCCGGTGAAGCAGCACGTAGAAGATGCACGGGTATGAGCTTCACCGAAGTATTTGCTTTGTTTGAAGATTTGTTTCAAGATTCGTTTCATTTACCTTTCATGAACAAAAACCGGCGAATTTTACCCTTATCTCCTCCTTACATGCCCCGTCTTCATGGCAGTAATTAGCATCGTGGAGTTCCAGGACGAGTGACCTACACGAGTGTGGCCGTCAGATCGGAACGGATTAGTCTGAGAGTTGTTGCTGCTTCGAGCAGGGGCGGCAGGGGGAGACGGCGATTTGCAGCACCAGCTATTCAGGCCCGTCGGTGGGGTGACATCGCTGCAGCGGCAGCTGCATCAACAAGCGGTGGGCTGCTGTCAGCTTGGTTCATTTAGTGCAAGTCCGGCAGGCAGGCGGTCTTCTTTCCAAGCAGGTATTATATCCAAGTCTAGCAGCTCTTTTCATGTGCCGATTTGCTTTGAGCCACTTAGTTTGCTGAATTTAGCCATTTGTGTTCTCGCACCTTTACACCATTAGTTCTAATAAGTGTTTATATAGGGTCAGAGGAGTGCTTATTTAGGGTCAAAGGAGAGATATTATGATTCAGGAATCTAGGTATTTCCAGCAAAATTTACATACTTATTAGTTATTTTAGTTAAGGGCTACGGCTGAGTAGGATGAGTCATTTTCATCTCCCTTTCATGGATTATTATCAAGTACTATTAGGCTATTAGCAGATGGAAATGCAACATCATTAAGCATACCTGACATGTTAGGCAAATAAGATAAACTGTGTATTTTTTTACTGAACTATGAATATGTGTGACGATTTAATATTTTCTCTACAGTAGTCATGTGTATCTCAATGAGAAAAGACTCTTTATGGTATCTCATTGAGAGAATACTCTTTATTTGAGTCTCGGTTAACCTGAAATTGTTCGATTGGTTTACTTTCTCATCGAATGCGAACCAGTTATAGTTAGTACTTATGCAGCAACTCTTTAGACGAGTAATCAATAGTATTTTCTATTGAAAAATCTACTTGGGTTGCTCATTTCCTGTACCGACATTTAAGCTTTCATTCCTGATCACACTTTTGATTGCCTCACTATTTTTTTCTTCTACCAGTCCTATATCCCTTTGTACTTTTGGTGCCATATGTTTGGAGCTGAATGTTACCATTTCATGGTACATCGCTAACTTTGTTCGAAGTTATGCTACTGACAACATGCACTATCCTTTGGCTGTTCTCTTTTGCCTAAAATATATGCTAAGTTGTAAATTTAGTTCCACTCACTCTATATGCCTTTTGTTGATCCTTAATTTTCAGCCTACATTTATGTTTTCTCTTCAAACAGATTAATCTTTTACTCATTCATCCAAATTGCTTAACAGATGTCTGCATCCCTGTCATGCAGTCTATATTTTACTTGGAGAGCTGATATAAATGCCGACCAATAAGTAAATTCCCATTTGAGGTATCATTTATTTCATTTTCTCCTGTAGCAGTTAGTATATATATTTACTTTAGGTTTAGATAAAATTTGGTGTTGCTCTTCGATCGATTTATTAATTTATGGGTTCAGACAATAGTGCACTCTTTTTGTACCTTATGCTATTATCAAAAAATGTCTTTTTCCCACATTTTGACTGCATCTACATGACTGCAGTAAATAAACACTTCATCTTGTGTGCCGACCCGTTCTTATGTGGTCATGCAATGATCTTCTCAAATTAAAATGTTTTTTTAGCTTTGCGGACTGAGATTCGTTGTGTGCATTCTGATGGGATTGTGGAGTTTATATGTTGGAAAGTATTAAATCTTCCAGTTCATATTCAAAATTTATTGACATGTTTTTTCTGCACATAAAGGTGATGTGAACTTTGCGGCCAACTCCAGATGCTAGGCGTCACTTCTGTTGGTAGTTAAGTTTTTGATAGACTTCAACATACTGTCCTCATTCTTTAATATGCAAGTTCTTTTCCGTTCGAACTTTGGAAGTCATATCTCATATCAAGAGAAACATTGGTGTAAATTTGTAAGTTTTCTTTTCCATTGGAACTTTGGAATTCATATCAAGAGAAACATTGGTGTATATTGTGACATATGGATTAAATAAACTTGATCACTTCATATTTCTATCTATGATATGCGTCTTTATTGTTTTAGTTCCCTGATGATTCCACATTATGTTATTTCCTTTCACTTGTGAATATCTCTTATTTAAAATTTGCATACCTAAATCGGATGAATACACCATACTTCAATTGCGCATCTCTTAGCAGATACATCAATCGCGCCACGGAGGAGTCACTGTAGTCGGAGCGCAACATGTACACCACCCTTCAGAAAGAAAACAGCTAGATGGACGCTGACATCTTGATCAGTAGCCAAGCAGGACCTCTACCAACAAGAAAACAATCACTTCACTGATTTCGTCCATTGACTCTTCAGAATGTGCTGGTCAGCATTGATGCCACTCGGAGTTCTTCTACATCCAAAGCACTTTATTGTACCTTATTTAGGCTAAACTATCCTATGAACTATGTAACTGAGTACGAATATACACACATATAATCTTCGCTTTTTTTTTACTGAAAAAAAGTGAAGATTATATGTGTGTATAATCGCTTTGCCTGTGGACGTCCAACATACTTCTCAACTATTTGCTCAAACTCACAAATACCATCATGGACTGCCATCGAAGCAAAGTTTTGGATCTGCTGGTATTCTTGATCTGCAGCTCCAACGTGATAGTACTCGAAAGCAATGGACTGAGCACACACGACATTCTGGAACGTGTTATCTATGTTTTCCAAAATATGACGCCAACCTTTAGTCAATGCCTCCACTTTTATCCTCAACACCTGATTCTGTTCTTCTGCCCGACGAAACCCAACACAACAATTGTAACTATCGTTGTTGAAGCGATGCATGTTCTGCCAATTGAAGTCTTTCATCTCGATGCATGTTCTGCCAATTGAAGTCTTTCATCTCGAATCTGTACTCACTCTACCATCTAAAAGCCTACCTGCACTTTACTGTACTTAACCTTATGTAGAGAAATCATGGCATCTATGATATATAAATAAATCCTCTACAATCAGTCTCTTCTTTCTTAAACATATCTATGCTTTGTCTCTCATATGCATTCTAAAGACAACATAACTGAACAACAAAAACAACCACACAGGACATAGTCCAGAAAATATACCTGCCAACGCAACTACACAACACGGGCGCGGCGTGCGCCGCGCCGCACACTTCCTAGTATGCTTTAATTACATTGCACGAATAAACATATCAATTTGCATGAAAGTCCTTTCGGCTTTGCATTGGTACGCTCGATTGAGAATTAAAAATTGTCACCAGCTCGCCGTGCCAGTTAACTTATCTTTAACTGTTATCTGTTGAATCAGATTCACCACCATAGGTCCACTGCAATGTGTTGTTCAACAGAGTAATTCTAACCTCCGTTTATAAAAAGATGTCTCAACTTAGGACAAATTTGAATGTATCTAGATACTAAAATTGGTCAGATACATTCAAATTTTGACAAAGTTGAGACATCTATTTATAGACATCTTAACAGAGTTAGCCTTGACAGCAAGAAAATCGTACAGAAGTTGACACTTTAAAAAAAAATGTTGAATAACATTCATATACATGAAAACACTTAATTTAATGCTTGAAAGCAATTCAACATTTATACCAGTGTGAAAACTCTTAATTTAATGCTCGTAAGCAATTCAACATTTATACCAGTCTGTATGGCTTATAACTGCAAGGTGTTGAAAATCGAAATAATAAAATTGAAAGAAGTGGTTGTACCTAGAACCAAAATATCAACCTATTTCAGTCCAGAAAGAGAGAATTATCCAAACTTTGTTATTTTAGTTATTTAGACCAAATATATCCAAATGTGATGTATGTTTTCACTGAACAAATGCCCAAATTATTCACTTGAGTAAAGCTGAGGGTACGGAAGAATTGGTTGAAGCGAAGCTAGCTCTCAGACGAGCCAGGATACGAATCAAGGCTGTCAATTGGATTCCCCCATCCAATTGAAGACTGCAATGCTTTATAGACTATAGTTGATACAAAGAGAGAAAATATGGGTAGAAAAAGTTATTAGATAGCGAACTAAATTGGATTTATCCTCCGGAGGTAAGTAGGTAGAAAGATTAGCCACTTTATTAGGTTCCGGGGGAATTATTCTCCGGAGGATCCTCAGCACTGCCCTTGAACTAATGACTCTCACTGTGTCACATGGGTATCCCAAATCAAGAACACGCCGTTCGTGTTGAAGGCTCCATGCGCTAGCGCATCCTTGTATCGCGGTGACAAGTTCGGTGTTAGGCACCCTGGGGTTGCCGATGTGGCCTTGCCAAAAAAACAGGGTGTCCACGGGGACGTCACTGCCGTTGATGTACTCCATGGGCTTGCGGAGGTTGCAACGACACACACGTGGCCAGCACGGCTGTCGACAATTTGCGCCTTCCTACCACCTTTGTTGGTCCAGCCGTTTTGCTTCATCTTTGTTGTCGGCGCCTTCTGTGGCTTCGCGAAGGGCGCCTTCAGCCCCATCGTCATTGCCTCCTCTCAAGTAGTATTTGCCAAACTTTCCCACCACAGCTCGGCAAAATTTGTACAGGCACTCAATGGCAGTAGAATCACTCATGCGAAGGTAGTCGTCCTATGTATCGGCAGGTGCTCCGTATGCAAGCATCTTGATGGCGGTGGTGCACTTCTGAATCGACGAGTACCTGACAACGCCTACAACATCGTGCTTGAGCTTGAAGTAGGGGTTGAACTCTCGAACGCCGTGGAGGATATTCATGAACAGACCCTTGCTCATCCTATACTGGTGCCAAAAATTGTCGTCCTGTGTTGCGTCATCTGCGAAGTAGTCGTTGTGCAGCATGGTATGCCCCTCCATCCTCTGCCGGGGCTTCGACTTTTTCTCCCTGGCCTTGATTGTCCGTGGCGCGGCCTCTTCCTCTTCTCCGCCTCGGCGTCAAGCATGTCCTGGACGGACGCGATAATCAGCAAATGCTCTCGGAGGTTGTCGTCGAAGGCTTGCTCGTCCTCCAGCAGTAGGGCAAGCATCTCGTCATCGCTCTCCATGTCTGAAGCAAAGTCAATGGTTAAAATTGCGCTGCCGCAGACGAGGCAACGAACAGCAGCCAATCGCGCCTACTTGGCAAGTCGTCGAGCACCTTGTGTGCGCGGAGGTGGGGCGCATTTGACGCCGTGTTCTGGGACGCGTTGGCGAAGCGGCGGCGGCGGAACAACCGGCGAGAGTGCTAGTCGCGACGACGGTGCCGACTCTCAGAAAAGATTAGTCGTCGAAACGGCCGGCAAATCCAGCGGCGGCGGAGGGGTGGGAGGCGCGGGAGGGTAGGAGCGACGAAAAAAAAAGCGCGAATCAACGGTTTATGGAAAGTCGCCGACATGTGGGAGTCCGCCTCGCTTTTCGTTGTGTCTGGTGTGCCCGGAGTGTCACTTGTGGGCCGGGGACGGGCTCAGAATGCCGGACAACGTATCGGGACGCGCCGGACAAAAACCGCTTTGGGGGACGGTGCCTGGGAACGTTTTTTGTCCGGCGCGCCCTAAATCTCTTTGGAGGATGATAAACACGACTGAAGATGCTCTAAATGTTCTAAGATATTCCTTAGCTTTCTTCGGGACATGGCACTTGCCAACACGATGCAAAGCATTGGGAAAAACTGCAGCCACTGCCATGAGCTAGCAATTATTTGCAACATAATGTACCAAAATCGAAAGCATGAATTATGCGCACAAAAAAACTAGCACACAAACTGACATGTAGGTATATACTTTCAGCATCCATGACTGAAAATACCAGAGGGAAACCTACCACGAACAACCAAAAAAAGAAGAAAGTAAAAACAGTAGCTGAGGACACACAACGTGCAGGTCGTCCTTGTAGACGAATACCTTGGTAATAGATCGCATGTTCAGCAACAAAGTTGCTCGCCCGCTAGCCCTTTGACCTTGAGATTCACCACCTCCATCCCGTGCTCTTGCCTTGGACCTGGTCGGCGAGCTCCTCGTGGGCAACACTGTCGCAGCCATGGTTACGTCGGAAGCGGTAGAGTCCAGGTATGGAAAAGATCAGGGCCTCCTTCTGGGAGGAACTTTGGTAGGGGAAGGGACTGGGGCAAGAGGAATTGGGGAGAAAAGAAAGAGGGGTGTGACCTGCTCATTGTCCTAAGCCACACCACCGCTACGGACACATCACCAAGCTATCCAAGAAGTCCACCGCTGAAGCATCAGAAGGAAAACAAATAAAGACGCCCATCTGTTGGCAGCTTGTAAACTTTGACGCTTCCAAAATTCTCAAAGGGCGAAACTGCACATGAGTTCTCCAGTGGCCATCTGATCACCATGAAGGTGTTGACCATGTTGGTAGATCTTCGTGCTAGCATTCCTGCCCAAAACTAAGGATCCCGAATTCCGTCTGGATGAGCCAGCATACTTGTAGCCGCAATGATTTGGTTTCCTCCATTATCCCAACAATATGGCAAGCTCTGCTGTTTGTTATACAAACTTTCCGGTGCAGTGATCCCGTACGCTGCACTTCTGAATGAACCCATTGGGGTACCCTTTGAATTTATATAACGTTTGGGAAGGGGCATTTCTCATGCATGAGTTCTGTAAGACTACTGGTTAGACACGCATATCACCATAATGACACATTTTTTTCGAAATGGGAGCTTCACTCCGCCTCTGCATCAATTGATGCACACAGCGGTTTTATTGCATAGTTTAACATTCAAAGGTTGTACAACTCAAGGATCACACAAAGTGTACACAAATATTAACCAGCGGAAATTAAAAAGGAAAAGACTCTTATGCATGTTGCAATCTCTTAGTAGGCTGCCAGCCACCCTGGTTGTATATATCCCGAGCAACCGTTTCCATACGGCTGCATCCCGAATCCATATGCGCACGCTGAGCCTCCGGTAGTAGGTATGACCATTCGTGGATCCAGTGCGTAACCATATGGATAACCTGTAAGAAATTAGCATTTGATCTTCTGTTAAAGACAATATCATTGCGACAATTCCATATAGCCCACATCAAGGCACAAATACCCGTTCGGATTTGTCCTTTAGATATTTTATCAACACCATTTAGCCAATTTCCAAACATATTTGTAACATTGGCCGGTGAAGGCAAATTAAAAGTATATTGGATGGTTCTCCAAATCAGCTTTGCGAAGGGACAATCGAAAAATAAGTGATTTATTGTTTCATTATTATCACAGAAAACACATTTCCTACAACCATTCCAATTTTTTTTTGCGAGGTTATCTTTTGTGAGAATTACTTTTTCACAAAGGAACCACATGAAAATCTTAATCTTCAGCGGTACCTTTATGTTCCAAAGATATTTGCGCAAGAAAACCGTATGGCCATTCATCATGTCTGCGTACATGGATTTTACCGAAAATGCGCCGGTGGTAGTTAAATTCCAGACAAAAACATCCGGGTCTTCCGTCAAATTAACCCTGATTAGCTGCTGAAGTAGTAATAGCCAAGCCTCCCATTTATCCGTAGATAAAGTTCTCCTAAATTCGATATTCAAGGATTACTCGTTAGAACATCTGAAACCAGAACGTTTCTCCGGCACATGAGGGTACATGGTAATAACATGACCTTTAACTTCCAGAATAGTTTTCTAAGGTTCTCTCTCTTTGGGACAAATTGCATGGAGCATGTTGCACCCATGAATGATATTCCTATAATTTTTTAGTGATCTAAGAAAACTCTTTTTGATGTATATTAGAAGTTACTGAGAACATCTCTAACCGGTCCCTTAAAATTTAGTCTCTTATTTGGTCGAGTAAACTCAGCTTCATAAAGGACGGATGTTCCTATGCCGATCCCTTATATTTAATCCCTTATAATATTTTTTTATCAATTCTTTTAGCCTTTGTCACATAAATATAACTGGACTGATAATAGACATACATATAGTTCATCAAATCAAACAATTGAAATTAAAAAAGAGCATAAAGTTCATTTAAAAGTCACCACATCAATCAAGTTCACCCCAAAAGAGAAAATATTGATCAAGTTCACCCAAGAAACCCCACATCCATTGCATTGCTCTTGAATGGATGGTGGCTGAGAGAGCTTTGAGTGCGGTTGGATGGATTGGCCACAGTGTTGATGTTGTAGTCCTCGATCCTACTCCAAAATTTGTCCTTTAATTGATATGTGCCAACCTTTGCACCAGGTGACACATTCATCCAAGCATGGTATAAATCAATGTCTTCTTGTGCGCCATACTTTTCTATCCTTATATTTTAGCGCTTCCTTGTGTGCCTTCTTCCTCGACCAGCTCATCCTCTTCACCGACCAGCTCATCCTCTTCCTTGACAGATGTAGTGTTCTCATGTTTTGTTGTCCTGTCAATATATAAGATACCCCCGGGTAGGCACGCTTCAACATGTAATCTCACCGATCTACGGATGTATTTAGAGCATCTCCAGCCGCGTCCCCCAAATTTACCCAAAGCCTCCTTCCGTCCGGCGCGGCCCAACACGGTGTCCGGCGCCCCGAGCCCATCCCCGGTCCACAAGGGACACTCCGGGAACGTCGGACACAACGAAAAGCGAGGTGGGCACCCACCTGTCGGCGACCACATCCACAACGGTTGGTCCCCGCCTTTTATTTCTCGTTGCGCCTTCCACCCCTCAGTCGTCGCTCGATTTGCCGGCCGTCTAGATGGCAAATCTCTTCTGAGTCGGGCACCGCCGTGTCGGTTGGCTCCCTCGCCGGCCTTTTCGCCGCCACCGCTTCGTCAACGCGTCCCAGAACGCGCTGTCAATCCACCCCACCTCCACGCATAGAAGGTGTTCGACGCCTTGTCAGGTAGGCGCGATAGGTCGCTGTTCGTTGTCTCCTCTACCGCGGCTGAATTTTAACAATTTACTTTGCTTCAGACATGGATAGCGACGACGAGATGATTTTCCGACTGTTGGAGGACGATCAAGCCTTCGTCGACAACATTCGGGAGCATTTGTCAATCACCGCGTCCCTCCGGAACATGCTTGATGCCGAGGCAGAGAAGCGGAAGAGGCCGCGCCACGGAGGATCAAGGCCGGGAAGAAAGAAGACGAAGCCCCGACAGGGGATGGAGGGGCATACCATGCTGCACAACGACTACTTCGCAGATGACGCAACACATGCCGACAATTTTCGGCGCTGGTACAAGATGAGCAACGGTTTGTTCATGAATATCCTCCACGGCGTCGAGAGTTCGACCCCTACTTCAAGCTGAAGCACGACGCTGTAGGCGTTGCCAGGTTCTCGATTCAGAAGTGCACCGCTGCCATGATGATGCTTGCATACGGAGCACCTGCCGATACACATGACGACTACCTTCGCATGAGTGAGTCTACCGCCATGAAGTGCATGTACAAGTTTTACCGAGTTGTGGGGGATTTTTATTGGCAAATACTACTTGAGAGAGCCAACTGAAGAAGAGACTGCAAGGATCATGGCACAAAATGCTGCGAGAGGATTCTCTGGGATGCTTGGAAGTTTCGATTGCATGCACTGGTCATGGAAGAACTGCCCGTTTACTTGGCAAGGTATATACAAAGGCCGTCATGGATATTGCAGTGCGATGCTTAAAGTTGTGGCAGATTATGACCCCTGGATTTGACATTCTTTCTTTGGCATGGCGGGGTCACACAATGATATCAACGTGTTGCCGCGTGCTGGCGTGTAGTTGACGTGGGAGTTAGAAATCTTTGTGGTGTAACTTTTCTTCAGATCCCCGGCAACGGCGCCAGAAATTTAGCTTGATGCGCGTAGATGTACACGTCCGTTGGGAACCCCAAGTGGAAGGTATGATGCGCACAGCAAGTTTTCCTCAGTATGAAACCAAGGTTATCGAACTAGTAGGAGCCAAGAAGCACGTGAAGGTTGTTGGTGGAGGAGTGTAGTGCGGCGCAACACCAGGAAACCGGCGCCAACGTGGAACCTGCACAACACAATCAAAGTACTTTGCCCCAACGTAATGTGAGGTTGTCAATCTCACCGGCTTGCTGAAAACAAAGGATTAAGCGTATCGAGTGGAAGATGGTGTTTGTTTGCAAAGAACAGTAAAAGCAGTAGAATGTATTCAGATGTAAAAGAATGGACTGGGGTCCACAGTTCACTAGTGGTGTCTCTCCAATAAGATAACTAGCATGCTGGGTGAACAAATTACAAGCGGGCAATTGACAAATAAAGATTCAATACATATCAACGATGATTACTATGTGATTTAATCAGGGTATTACGACAAAGTACATAGACCGCTATCCAGCATGCATCTATGCCTAAATAATCCACCTTCAGGTTATCATCCGAACCCCTTCCGGTATTAAGTTGTAAACAACAGATAATTGCATTAAGTATGGTGCATAATTTAATCAACACAAATATCCTTAGACAAAGCATCAATGTTTTATCCCTAGTAGCACCAGCACATCCACAACCTTAGAACTTTCTGTCACTGTCCCAGATTCAATGGAGGCATGAACCCACTATCGAGCATAATTACCCCCTCTTGGAGTTACAAGTATCAACTTGGCCGAGCCTCTACTAGCAACGGAGAGCATGCAAGAACATAAACAACACATATATGATAGATTGATAATCAACTTAACATAGTATTCTCTATTCATCGGATCCCGCCAAACACAACATGTAGTATTACAAATAGATGATCTTGATCATGTTAGGCAGCTCACAAGATCTAATACAATGATAGCACAAGCGGAGAAGACAACCATCTAGCTACTGCTATGGACCCATAGTCCAAGGATGAACTGCTGATACGTCTCCAACGTATCGATAATTTCTTATGTTCCATGCTACATTATTGATGATATCTACATGTTTTATACACATTATATGTCGTATTTACGCATTTTCCGGCACTAACCTATTAACAAGATGCCGAAGAACCAGTTGTTGTTTTCTGCTGTTTTTGGTTTTTGAAATCCTAGTAACGAAATATTCTCGGAATTGGACGAAATCAACGCCGGGTCCTATTTTTGCACGAAGCTTCCAGAAGACCAAAGGGGAAAGGAAGTGGGGCCACGAGGCGCCGCCACACTAGGGCGGCGCGGCCTGGCCTTGGCCCGCGCGGCCCTGGTGTGGCCCCCCGCGTTGCCCTTCCGCCTACTTAAAGTCTTCGTCGCGAAACCCTGTGCGAGAGCCACGATACGGAAAACCTTCCGAGACGCCGCCGCCGCCAATCCCATCTCGGGGATTCAGGAGATCGCCTCCGGCACCCTGCCGGAGAGGGGAATCATCTCCCGGAGGACTCTTCATCGCCATGATCGCCTCCGGAGTGATGAGTGAGTAGTTCACCCTGGACTATGGGTCCATAGCAGTAGCTAGATGGTCGTCTTCTCCTTATGTGCTTCATTGTTGGATCTTGTGAGCTGCCTAACATGATCAAGATCATCTATCTCGTAATACTATATGTTGTGTTTGTCGGGATCCGATGGATAGAGAATACTATGTTATGGTGATTATCAATCTATTACCTATGTGTTGTTTATGATCTTGCATGCTCTCCGTTATTAGTAGAGGCTCTGGCCAAGTTTTTGCTCTTAACTCCAAGAGGGAGTATTTATGCTCGATAGTGGGTTCATGCCTCCATTGATACTGGGACAGTGACAGAAAGTTCTAAGGTTGTGGATGTGTTGTTGCCACTAGGGATAAAACATTGATGCTATGTCTAAGGATGTAGTTGTTGATTACATTACGCACCATACTTAATGCAATTGTCTGTTGCTTGCAACTTAATACTGGATGGGGTTCGGATGATAACCTGAAGGTGGACTTTTTAGGCATAGATGCATTGGATGGCGGTCTATGTACTTTGTCGTAATGCCCCGATTAAATCTCACTATATTTATCATATCATGTATATGCATTGTTATGCCCTTTTCTATTTGTCAATTGCCCGACCGTAATTTGTTCACCCAACATGCTTCTATCTTATGGGAGAGACACCTCTAGTGAACTGTGGACCCCGGTCCTATTCTTTACATCGCATACAATCTACTGCAATACTTGTTTTACTGTTTTCTTCGCAAACAATCATCTTCCACACAATACGGTTAATCCTTTATTACAGCAAGCCGGTGAGATTGACAACCTCACTGTTTTGTTGGGGCAAAGTACTTTGGTTGTGTTGTGCAGGTTCCACGTTACGCCTGGTGTTGCGTTCCATCACATTTCGCCACCATCAACCTTCAACGTGCTTCTTGACTCCTACTGGTCCGATTAAACCTTGGTTTCTTACTGAGGGAAACTTGCCACTGTGCGCATCATACCTTCCTCTTGGGGTTCCCAACGGACGTGTACATCTACGCGCATCAAGCAAACTTCTGGCGCCGTTGCCGGGGAGATCAAGACACGCTGCAAGGGGAGTCTCCACTTCCAATCTCTTTACTTTGTTTTTGTCTTGCTTTACTTTACTTTACTTACTGTCTTATTTACTAGCTCTATATCAAAAACACAAAAAAATTAGTTACTTGCATTTAATTTATTTTGTTATCATGTCTAGTCCTGTACTTGTTTTTATTTTCACTAGTTAGGCATAATGGAAAACAACAAAAAAATTAGAGATCTTTATGAACTTTATCTTGAATTAGGACATGATGTGTTTGAAGAGAAAATTAAAAAACCCATGGAACTTTGTTTGCAAAATAGTTGTAGCAATGTTATTAGCATGAACTCTTTGAACACTATTATTGCTAAAGCTATGGAAGAATTTAAGCTTGGGGAAGCTGGTTGTGATATTTTTAGTCCCCCAAGCATGGAGGAGAAAATTTACTTTGATGATACTTTACCTCCTATATATGATGCTTGCAATGATGAATATGATATTTTCAGTCCACCTACTATTGAGGAGAAAATTAATTATGATGACAATATGCCTCCTATATATGATGATTATGGTGATGAGAATAATAGTGATAGCTATTTTGTTGAATTTGCTCCCACTACAACTAATTATGTTTATGTGGAGAGTAATAATTTTATGCATGTGGCTCATGACAAGAATGTTTTATGTGATAGTTATATTGTTGAGTTTGTTCATGATGCTACTGAAAATTATTATGAGAGAGGGAAACATGGTTATATGCATCTTAATAATATTAAGTTTCCCTCTTTATGTTGAGAATCTTGAAATTGCACTTGTGTTGCTTTTCTATGCTTGTCACTTTGTTCTTCATGAATTTATCTGTGTACAAGATTCCTTTTCATAGGAAGTGGGTTAGGTTTAAATGTGTTTTGAATTTGCTTCTTGATGCTCTCTTTTGCTTCAACTCTTATTTATTGCGAGAGTATCATTAAAATTACTGAGCCCATCTTAATGGCTATAAAGAAAGAACTTCTTGGGAGATAACCCATGTGTTTATTTTACTACAGCAATTTTTGTTTTGTTGAGTCTTGGAAGTTGTTTACTACTGTAGCAACCTCTCCTTATCATGTTTTTGTGCCAAGTAAAGTTTTTATGCTAAAGTTGATACTATATTTGGGATCGCTGCGCAGAAACAGCATTGCTGTCTGTCACGAATTCTGGCACAAGTCTCTGTAAAAAAATCGAAAAAATCTGCAAATTTACGAGCGTGATCCTCAGATATGTACGCAACTTTCATTAGTTTTGAGTTTTTCCATTTGAGCAAGTCTAGTGCCCCTTTCAGGTTCGTCTTTACGGACTGTTCTGTTTTTGACAGATTCTGCCTTTTATTTCGCATTGCCGTATTTGCTATGTTGGATGAATTCCTTTGATCCATTAATGTCCAGTAGCTTTGTGCAATGTCCAGAAGTGTTAAGAATGATTGTGTCACCTCTGAATATGTGAATTTTTAATTGTGCACTAACCCTCTAATGAGTTTGCTTGAAGTTTGGTGTGAAGGAAATTTTCAAGGGTCAAGAGAGGAGTATGATATACTATGATCAAGAGGAGTGAAAGCTCTAAGCTTGGGGATGCCCCCGTGGTTCATCCCTGCATATTTTAAGAAGACTCAAGCATCTAAGCTTGGGGATGCCCAAGACATCCTCTTCTTCATCGACAACATCATCAGGTTCCTCCCTGAAACTATATTTTTATTCAGTCACATCTTATGTTCTTTACTTGGAGCGTCGGTTTGTTTTGTTTTTGTTTTTGTTTGAATAAAATGGATCCTAGCATTCACTGTATGGGAGAGAGACACGCTCCGCTGTTGCATATGGACAAATATGTCCTTAGGCTTTACTCATAATATTCAAGGCGAAGGTTGAAACTTCTTCGTTAAATTGTTATATGGTTGGAATTGGGAAATGCTACATGTAGTAATTCTAAAATGTCTTGGATAATGTGATACTTGGCAATTGTTGTTCTCATGTTTAAGCTCTTGCATCATATACTTTGCACCCATTAATGAAGAAATACATAGAGCTTGCTAAAATCTGGTTTGCATATTTGGTCTCTCTAAGGTCTAGATAATTTCTAGTATTGAGTTTTGAACAACAAGGAAGACGGTGTAGAGTCTTATAATGTTTACAATATGTCTTTTATGTGAGTTTTGCTGCACCGGTTCATCCTTGAGTTTGCTTCAAATAACCTTGCTAGCCTAAACCTTGTATCGAGAGGGAATACTTCTCATGCATCCAAAATCCTTGAGCCAACTACTATGCCATTTTTGTCCACCATACCTACCTACTACATGGTATTTCTCCGCCATTCCAAAGTAAATTGCTTGAGTGCTACCTTTAAAATTCCATCATTTGCCTTTGCAATATATAGCTCATGGGACAAAATAGCCTTAAAAACTATTGTGGTATTGAATATGTACTTATGCACTTTATCTCTTATTAAGTTGCTTGTTGTGCGATAACCATGCTTCTGGGGACGCCATCAACTATTGTTGAATATCATGTGAGTTGCTATGCATGTCCGTCTTGTCTGAAGTAAGAGAGATCTACCACCTTAATGGTTGGAGCATGCATATTGTTAGAGAAGAACATTGGGCCGCTAACTAAAGCCATGAATCATGGTGGAAGTTTCAGTTTTGGACATATATCCTCAATCTCATATGAGAACACTAATTGTTGCCACATGCTTATGCATTAAAGAGGAGTCCATTATCTGTTGTCCATGTTGTCCCGGTATGGATGTCTAAGTTGAGAATAATCAAAAGCGAGAAATCCAAAATGCGAGCTTTCTCCTTAGACCTTTGTACAGGCGGCATGGAGGTACCCCTTTGTGACACTTGGTTGAAACATGTGTATTGCGATGATCCGGTAGTCCAAGTTGATTAGGACAAGGTGCGGGCACTATTAGTATACTATGCATGAAGCTTGCAACTTGTAAGATATAATTTACATAACTCATATGCTTTATTACTACCGTTGACAAAATTGTTTCATGTTTTCAAAATAAAAGCTCTAGCACAAATACAGCAATCGATGCTTTCCTCTTTGAAGGACTTTTCTTTTACTTTTATTGTTGAGTCAGTTCACCTATCTCTCTCCACCTCAAGAAGCAAACACTTGTGTGAACTGTGCATTGATTCCTACATACTTGCATAGTGCACTTGTTATATTACTTTACATTGACACTATCCATGAGATATACATGTTATAAGTTGAAAGCAACCGCTGAAACTTAATCTTCCTTTGTGTTGCTTCAATACCTTTACTTTGATTTATTGCTTTATGAGTTAACTCTTATGCAAGACTTATTGATGCTTGTCTTGAAGTACTATTCATGAAAAGTCTTTGCTTTATGATTCATTTGTTTACTCATGTCATTACCATTGTTTTGATCGCTGCATTCATTACATATGTTTACAATAGTATGATCAAGGTTATGATGGCATGTCACTCCAGAAATTATCCTTTTACCTGCTCGGGACGAGCAGAACTAAGCTTGGGGATGCTGATACGTCTCCAACGTATCGATAATTTCTTATGTTCCATGCTACATTATTGATGATATCTACATGTTTTATACACATTATATGTCGTATTTACGCATTTTCCGGCACTAACCTATTAACAAGATGCCGAAGAACCAGTTGTTGTTTTCTGCTGTTTTTTGTTTCAGAAATCCTAGTAACGAAATATTCTCGGAATTGGACGAAATCAACGCCCAGGGTCCTTTGCACAGCTTCCAGAAGACCGAGGGGAAAGGAAGTGGGGCCACGAGGCGCCGCCACACTAGGGCGGCGCCTGGCTTGGCCCGCGCGGCCCTGGTGTGTGGGGCCCTCGTGTGGCCCCCGCGTTGCCTTCCGCCTACTTAAAGTCTTCGTCGCGAAACCCTCGTGCCGAGAGCCACGATACGGAAAACCTTGAGACGCCGCCGCCGCCAATCCCATCTCGGGGATTCGGAGATCGCCTCGGCACCCTGCCGGAGGGAATCATCTCCCGGAGGACTCTTCATCGCCATGATCGCCTCCGGAGTGATGAGTGAGTAGTTCAACCCTGGACTATGGGTCCATAGCAGTAGCTAGATGGTCGTCTTCTCCTTATGTGCTTCATTGTTGGATCTTGTGAGCTGCCTAACATGATCAAGATCATCTATCTGTAATACTATATGTTGTGTTTGTCGGGATCCGATGGATAGAGAATACTATGTTATGGTGATTATCAATCTATTACCTATGTGTTGTTTATGATCTTGCATGCTCTCCGTTATTAGTAGAGGCTCTGGCCAAGTTTTTGCTCTTAACTCCAAGAGGGAGTATTTATGCTCGATAGTGGGTTCATGCCTCCATTGATACCTGGGACAGTGACAGAAAGTTCTAAGGTTGTGGATGTGCTGTTGCCACTAGGGATAAAACATTGATGCTATGTCTAAGGATGTAGTTGTTGATTACATTACGCACCATACTTAATGCAATTGTCTGTTGCTTGCAACTTAATACTGGATGGGGTTTGGATGATAACCTGAAGGTGGACTTTTTAGGCATAGATGCATGTGGATGGCGGTCTATGTACTTTATCGTAATGCCCATTAAATCTCACTATATTTATCATATCATGTATATGCATTGTTATGCCCTTTTCTATTTGTCAATTGCCCGACTGTAATTTGTTCACCTAACATGCTTTTATCTTATGGGAGAGACACCTCTAGTGAACTGTGGACCCCGGTCCTATTCTTTACATCGCATACAATCTACTGCAATACTTGTTTTACTGTTTTCTTCGCAAACAATCATCTTCCACACAATACGGTTAATCCTTTGTTACAGCAAGCCGGTGAGATTGACAACCTCACTGTTTCGTTGGGGCAAAGTACTTTGGTTGTGTTGTGCAGGTTCCACGTTGGCGCCGGAATCCCTGGTGTTGCGCATCATATTTCGCCACCATCAACCTTCAACGTGCTTCTTGACTCCTACTGGTCCGATTAAACCTTGGTTTCTTCTGAGGAAAACTTGCCACTGTGCGCATCATACCTTCCTCTTGGGGTTCCCAACGGACGTGTACATCTACGCGCATCAACTACTCATGCATCAATCCGGAGGCGGGCATGATGATGTAGAGCCCCTCCGATGATGATTCCCCTCTCCGGCAGGGTGCCGGAGACGATCTCCTGAATCCCCGAGATGGGATTGGCGGCGGCGGCCTCTAATGTTTTCCGTATCGTGGCTCGGTACAGGGGGTTTCGCGACGAAGGCTATTTGTAGGCGGAAGGGTAGGTCAAGGGGCGACGCGAGGGGCCCACACACTAGGCCGGCGTGGCCAGGGCTTGGGCCGCGCCGCCCTGGTGTGTCGCCACCTCGTGGCCCCACTTCGTCTCCCTTTCGGTCTTCTGGAAGCTTCGTGTAAAAATAGGCCCCTGGGTGTTGATTTCGTCCAATTTCGAGAATATTTCCTTACTAGGATTTATGAAACCAAAAACAGCAGAAAAACAGCAACTGGCACTTCGGCATCTTGTTAATAGGTTAGTGCCGGAAAATGTAAAATAATGTTGTAAAGTATGTATAAAACATTCAAGTATTGTAATAAAAGTAGCATGGAACATAAGAAATTATAGATACGTTTGCGACGTATCAAGCATCCCCAAGCTTAGTTCCTACTCGTCCTCGAGTAGGTAAACGATAACACAAATAATTTCTGAAGTGACATGCTACCAACATAATCTTGATCAACATCATTGTAAAGCATATGAGATGAATGGAGTGATCTGAACAAAAGATTGCTAACAAAGATAATGACTAAGCAAATGAATCATATAGCAAAACTTTTCATGAATAGTACTTTCAAGACAAGTATCAATAAGACTTGCATAAGAGCTAACTCATAAACAATAAATTCAAAGTAGAATGCATTGAAGCAACACAAAGGATGATTAAGTTTCAGCAATTGCTTTCAACTTGTAACATGTATATCTCATGGATATTTGTCAACATAGAGTAATATAATAGGTGCAATAAGTAAACATGTAAGAATCAATGCACATAGTTAACACAAGTGTTTGCTTCTAAGATAGAAAGAAGTGGGTAGACTGACTCAACATAAAGTAAAAGAATGGCCCTTCGTAGAGGGAAGCATGGATTACTATTTTTGTGCTAGAGCTTTTGTTTTGAAAACATAGAAACAATTTTGTCAACGGTAGTAATAATTCATATGTGCTATGCATAATACTTCCTACAAGTTGCATGTCTCATGCATAGAGTACTAATAGTGCTCGCACCTTGTCCTACTTAGCTCGGAAACACGGATTATCATCACATGACATATGCTTCAACCAAGTGTCACAAAGGGGCACCTCTATGCCGCCTGTACAAGTGTCTAAGGAGAAAGCACGCATTGGATTTCGCTTTTGATTATTCTCAACTTAGACATCCATACCGGGACAACATAGACAACAGATAATGGACTCCTCTTTTTAATGCTTAAGCATTCAACAACAGTTAATATTCTCATAAGAGATTGAGGTTGTATGTCCAAACTGAAACTTCCACCATGATACATGGCTTTAGTTAGCGGCCCAATGTTCTTCTCTAACATATGCATACTCAAATCATTTGATCATGAAATCCACTTACTTCAGACAAGACGAACATGCATAGCATCTCACATGATATCCAACAAAGGTAAAGTTGATGGCGTCCCCAGAAAACATGGTTACCGCTCAACAAGCAACTTATAAGAATTAAGACACATAACTACATATTCATCACCACAATAGTTTTTAAGCTATTTGTCCCATGAGCTATATATTGTAAAGGTAGAGGAATGAAATTTTAAAGGTAGCACTCAAGTAATTTACTTTGGAATGGCAGAAAAATACCACATAGTAGGTAGATATGGTGGACACAAATGGCATGGAGTTTGGCTCAAGGTGTTTGGATGCACGAGAAGCATTTCCTCTCAGTACAAGGTTTGGGCTAGCAAGGTTGTTTGAAGCAAACACAAGTATGAACAGGTACAGCAAAACTCACACAAGAACATATTGCAAGCATTATAAGACTCTACACTGTCTTCCTCGTTGTTCAAACACTTTACCCGAAAATATCTAGACTTAGAGAGACCAATCATGCAAACCAAATTAAACAAGATCTACAGTAGTTCTTCATTAATAGATTAAACTACATGATGCAAGAGCTAAAACATGATCTATGAGAGCTCAAACAATTGCCAAGTTGCCAAACCATATGCAGCATTTTCCAATTCCAACCAAATAGCAATTTAACGAAGCAATAAGCTTTCGCCATGAACATTAAAGCACAATTAAGAACACAAGTGTTCCATATGAAAAAGCGGAGCATAATATCTCCAATATAAGAATGGTGGGATCCAACTTTATTCAAACCAAAACAAAAATAAAAACAACCGACGCTCCAAGTAAAGAACATAAGAATGTGACGGAATAAAAATATAGTTTCACTAGAAGTGACGATAATGTTGTCGATGAAGAAGGGGATGCCTTGGGCATCCCCAAGCTTAGATGCTTGAGTCTTCTTAAAATATGCAGGGATGAACCACGGGGCATCCCCAAGCTTAGACCTTTCACTCTTCTTGATCATAGTATATCATCCTCTTCTCTTGACCCTTGAAAACTTCCTTCACACAAACTCCAAGCAAACTCATTAGAGTGTTAGTGAACCCACCGGCGGGCAGCGACGGTCAACACCGTAGAGCCGGGAACAACTAGGGCTGCGGCTGGCCCGTCCCTCGAGCGACGGCCCGCAAAGCCTCCTGGTCGCGCGCCGATGCAAATTGGGCGTGCCACCTGACCTATACCTGGTCAGGAAGGTGTGGATGATGCCTCGCTTAGTTTCCTGCAGGGCACACACGTACACGTTAAATACGAGCCTCGGCTCTCAGGTTTCCTGTGAATCGGCTCATGGAGCCGATCCACCCATGATTCGTCCAAGGTGGCCGAATATATGGTGGTCCTGCTTGATCAAGATAAAGCGTATGAGATCCACGACGATCTGGGGTTTTCACCGCATAATCGGATCATCCTACTCACGATTGGGCCTCGCGCTCACGCACGGTGATCGTAAGCCAGCCCTAGACAAGGCCTAAAAACCAACACTAGGTTGATCCTCGGAACATCCTGTCTAGGGCAGCAAACTACACCCTGCATGCCGCTGGATCCTCCAACCCTTTGTAAGGCCTAACTATTGCAGATATTAAACTAATCCTTGATGAATCAAGGAGCAATCGTAACGGATCAGATCTACTAAACAATGATCAAGCGGGGTGCCGCACCCATGATGAGGTACAAGGACGGCTAGATGCGCAAGGGTTGCACTACGACAGCATATGATACTAAGAACAATGCTAACCCTAACACATCTATGATAACTACGTTGCTCGCCATCAAAAAGGCTTCAGCACGAGCAACACATGAACAACTAGGCAGGCTCGTGCTGCCTAGATCGCGAGATGCGATCTAGGCAGCATGCTTACCGGAGGAACCCTCGAGACGAAGGGGTTGGCGATGCGCCGAGATTGGTTTGTGTTGAACGTTGGTTGTTTATTCCATAAACCCTAGGTACATATTTATAGTCCAGGGGACTTTCTAATGGGCGTGCACCAAACCGTGCACGGGTAAAACTCTAACTTCTAAACTAAGATGCGATCTAATATGTTACAGATACATGGGCAGTTTAGCCCAACTTGGTATAAAAGGCCGATTCACGTATTTCTTCCATGTACAATCTTCACGTCCATCTTGATCGCGGCCCACCTCTGACTCGGTCAAATTCTGGTGATAACACATGCCCCCTGGTTTTGGAAATGACATTTCCAAAATCATTATGCTTCCTTTCGTCGGGTCACGTCGTGGCAGAGCAGAACTGTTGCAGCATCCGTCATCATGACACCTTGTCTTCCCCACTTCTTCGTGAAGTTTGACAGCTTTAGCACTTCCTCGGAAACTGCAATGGCATTGAATCTCCACTAGGCTCCTCATTATTTAACCATGCTAACTGACCAGTCCTCTTCATCCCCTTCCTCTGTTCTAGCGGTCGACACCAAAAAACCCTCTCCTTCTGTAGCAATGTCTTCCTCTTCCTCCTCCGCTTCCAGCTTCTCCCTCCAATCGGCGCCGAAGAACAAGGAAGAAGACGATCCCTGCTCCGGGGCGAATCCCATCTCCTCCGACAAGGAGAAGAAAGAAAAAAGAGTGGAAAGGACTGAGGCCTCCCCCTCCACCAAGTTCCCGCCGAAGAAGCGCTCCCGCATGTGGGCGGACAGCGAGGACGACGATGATGACGAGGAAGAGGAGGATGAGGAGGAGGAAGATGATTCCTCCTCCGCGGGATATCCTCCAACGAAGCGCCTCCGCACCTGGGCGGATAGCGAGGATGATGATGATGACGAGGAGGAGGAGGAAGCTCCAGCCGACAGCTGGGACAGCGATGGCGAGGAGCTTCCTGGGAGCAGCGCCGACGACTCCAACGACGGCGACGATGAAGACGGCGACGACTAGTGGAGTAGGACTAGTAGTTAGCAGTGCACTAGGCACCAGATCCCTCTTTTGGGAGCCCTCGGCTCTTCTTGTAAAGCCGTTTCTTTGAATTAATAAGAATTGTTCGTTCGATCTTTCTTCCATTAATTCAATCTCCATCTTCCCGCTCGCCACACCAAGACCGATAGCAAACGAATCGGATTATTATTTTTCCTTAACCATGGTATTTTGCAATTCCACAGCCGATGATTGTTCATCGGCTAATCTGAGCAACCAGTCTCCTTCCCTTTCTTGCAGCAACCCCAATCGGCTCCTCCTGAGAATATAGAGCATCCACTAGATTAGCTGCCCCCCGAGCCTTAGTCAAGGCGAGGACATCAACAAGGACGTGCTCGAGGGAACTCATGAAGCTAAACTGAACACCATCTTGGCGCAAATCTGAGCTTCGTGGGTCTCGTATAATTGTTCTAGAGTCGATGGCGGCGACATCGGTTTTTTTTTTTTACGGCCGATTGCATCGGCCCCCATACTTTGGTACCCATGATTGGATCATCCCCTTTTGCTGGCCGATTCTAATCGGCCTCCCTACCTTAGTGCCCATCATCCCACATGCTTGGGAAATACTTCTTGAGGTGTTGACCATTTACGGCCACTGGGAACTTCTGCCCATCCAACTCTTCCAACATGTATGCATTACCTTTCAAGGCCTGGACGACTTTGTACGGACCGTGCCAATTAGGAGACCACTTGCCATATGCCTTGTCCCTGGTTCCTAACGGCAACACAGCTTCCCATACCAGGTCACCAACCTGAAACTCCTTTGGCCTAACCTTCTTATTGTAGGCCCGAGCTACCCGGGCTTTGTTTTCCTTGATCTTTTCCAACGACCAAAGCCTAAGCTCTGTTGCGTCCTCAATGGTGTCACTCATCAAAGTTGCATATTCGTCTGCCGTCAGGTCGTCCTGAAACGTGACACGCCTTGATCCAGCCGTAATCTCCCAAGGTAATACGGCTTCTTGCCCATAAACAAGCTGGTACGGCGAAGTTTTTATAGCTCCATGGCATGACATGCGGTAGGCCCATAATGCCTCTGATAACTTCTCATGCCAATCCCTTGGGTTTTCTTCAATCTTTCTCTTGATCAGCTTGATTAAACTCTGATTGGACGCCTCAGCTTGCCCGTTCGCCTGAGCATAGTACGGAGATGATCGGATCAGCTTAATCCCCATGTCATCGCAGAATCCCCTGAACTCTTTAGACACAAAGACCGAACCTCCATCGGTCGTGATGGTTTGGGGAATCCCGAACCTATGAATCACGTGTTCTTTCACGAACTTAATCACATCTTCTGATTTTACCTTTTTCATAGGGACGGCCTCCACCCACTTGGTGAAGTAATCTGTGATGGCCAAAATCCATTCGTGTTTCTTACTCGAAGCCGGATGGATTTTTCCGATCATGTCCATGCCCCACCCTCGGAATGGCCAGGGTTTGATGATCGGGTTCATCGCTGATGCTGGTACCATCTGAATCTTCCCAAACATCTGGCATGCCTGGCACCCCTTGTAGTAATTGAAGCAATCTTCAAGCATGGTGGGCCAATAGAACCCTGAGCGCCTAATTAGCCACTTCATCTTGTGAGCCGACTGATGAGTTCCACAAGCGCCTTCATGCACCTCATGTAAGAGCCGATTAGACTCAGTTGGTCCCAGGCACTTGAGTAGTAACCCTTCCAACGTCCTGTAGAACATGTCGTCTCCTATGAGGACATACTTCATGGCTTTGTATCTTATCCGCTTAGGTGCCCCCCGAGCCGAATCTTTTAAGTATTTGAAGATTTCGGCTCTCCAATCATCTTGTTCCAGGAATTGGACCTGAACTTCTGACCCTTCAGGTGTATCTATGTAGCCTGACGCCATTTGCGCGAGATTGTTGGCCTCGGTATTCTGGGATCTTGGAACCCAATTGAAGTTGATGTATCGAAACTGTGTCATTAGCTCACGGCATTCCATCCAATATGGGAAAAGCGATTCACTCTCGCACTTATATTCATCCGTGAGCTGGTTGATCACCAACTTGGAGTCTCCAAAAAGTTCTACTGCTTCTGCTCCAGCTTCTAGTAGCAACTCCATCCCCTTTCGTACCGCCTCATACTCCGCCACGTTGTTGGTGCAGGGGGTCGACAACCTGATGGAGAAGGAGTACTCCGTCCCCCTAGGCGATACGAGCAGAATGCCGATGCCGCAACCACCGTCGCAAGCCGATCCATCGAAGAACATAGCCCATGCACGTATGGATAGTGCTGCTATATTGGTACTGATTCGCTCAGCTATGAGATCGGCTAATGCTTGTCCTTTGACCGCTTTCGCAGGCTGATACCGAAGGTCGAACTCTGACAACGCGAGCATCCATTTACCCAATCGTCCTTTCAACACGGGGGCCGACAACATGTGCTTGACAACGTCGGACTTGCATATGACGAAGATCTCTGCCGTCAAAAGGATATGGTGCAGCTTGGTGCAGGTGAAGACCAGACAGAGGCACAGTTTCTCGACCTCAGGGTACCTCGTCTCCGCGTCCAACATCCTTCTGCTGAGGTAGAAAACGACCCTTTCAACGCCCTCGTAGAGTTGCACCACCACCGAGGCGATGGATGTGTCAGCTACTGACAAGTAAATGTAGAACGGCCTGTCTTGTTGGGGCGGCACTAGCACGGGTGGTGTCGTCAGATACCGCTTGATGTCATCGAACGCCTGCTGCTGTTCTGTCCCCCAGTGAAATTCGTCATCGGACTTAGTCTTCACCAAACCCATGAACGGCTCGATCCGTCCTGACAGGTTAGAGATGAATCGGCGAACGAAGTTGATCTTGCCGATAAGACGTTGTAGTTCCTTCTTCGTGGTGGGTGGCTGCATGGTACGCACTGCCTCCTGACTCTTCAGGCCGATCTCAATTCCTCGCTCATGGACCAAAAATCCTAGGAACTGACCGGCCGTCACCCCAAAGGCACACTTCTTTGGGTTCATTCTCAGTCCGAACTTTCGAGTTCGGTCTAGTACGTGTCGTAAATCTTCCAAGTGTCCCTCCATGGAGACAGATTTGACTACCACATCATCGATGTAGATTTCCACCAGCTTGCCGATCAGATCGTGGAATATATAATTCATGGCTCTTTGATACGTCGCGCCGGCATTCTTCAACCCAAAGGTCATGACCACATATTCAAACAAACCTACTGCCCCTGGTACTCTGAATGCGGTCTTGTGTATATCTTCTGGGGCCATGAAGATCTGGTTATAGCCGGCGTTGCCATCCATGAAGCTTAAAACCTTGTGGCCAGCAGCTGCATTGATCAAAGTTTCTGCCACAGGCATCGGATATTCATCTTTTGGAGTAGCTCTGTTAAGGTCTCGGAAATCGATAGCCACACGCCACCGGCCGTCCTTCTTTTCTACCGGAACGATACTGGATATCCATTCCGCATACCTGCATGGCCTGATGAATCCGGCAGCCAACATCTTCTCGATCTCTTTCTTGACCTCCTCTAGGATTTCGGCCTTCATTTGTCGTGCTCGTTGCTGGAAGGGCCGAAATCCTTTCTTCAGGGGGAGTCGATGCTCGATGATGCTCCTGTCTAGCCCAGGCATCTCCGTGTAGTCCCATGCGAAGCAATCTGGGTATTCTTTCAATAGAGCAATCATCTGACTCCTGAGCTGTGGGTCTAACTTCCTGCTGATAAAAGTTGGCCGCGGCTTATCCCCGGGGCCGATGTCGACTTCCTCTAGCTCGTCAGCCGAGGTGAACCCGAACCCCAGCTTTCCGTCACCTGTGAGGTCGACGCCGAATACTGGGAGAGCTGGTGGTGCGTGTAATATGGTCCGATCGCTGGGATCGGCTTCTTCTTCATCCTTGCTGTGAGAGCAGCCGCCCTCATCACTACCCTCACCAGGGTGGTACCCCAGCTCCACCACATTGGTGCTGACGCCATGGGAGCGGGTGTCGTGGGAAGAGCCGATGAGGTCGGCTTCGCGGAGGACCTTGACTTTGCCATTCAGATCCTCGTACTCGACCGGAGTGCTTTCCGCCATCTCGGATGTGGGTGGCGAGGTGGTTGATGTTGAAGATGTGTCCCACCGGGCGTGCCAGAATGTGTTGACGTCAGAAACCCACCGGCGGGCAGCGACTGGTCAACACCGTAGAGCCGGGAACAACTAGGGCTGTGGCTGGCCCCAGTCCCTCAGAGCGACGGCCCGCAAAGCCTCCTGGTCGCGCGCCGATGCAAATTGCAAGGGCGTGCCACCTGACCTATACCTGGTCAGGAAGGTGTGGATGATGCCTCGCTTAGTTTCCTGCAGGGCACACACGTACACGTTAAATACGAGCCTCGATCGGCTCTCAGGTTTCCTGTGAATCGGCTCATGGAGCCGATCCACCCATGATTCATCCAAGGTGGCCGAATATATGGTGGTCCTGCTTGATCAAGATAAAGCGTATGAGATCCACGACGATCTGGGGTTTTCACCGCATAATCGGATCATCCTACTCACGATTGGGCCTCGCGCTCACGCACGGTGATCGTAAGCCAGCCCTAGACAAGGCCTAAAAACCAACACTAGGTTGATCCTCGGAACATCCTGTCTAGGGGCAGCAAACTGCACCCTGCATGCCGCTGGATCCTCCAACCCTTTGTAAGGCCTAACTATTGCAGATATTAAACTAATCCTTGATGAATCAAGGAGCAATCGTAACGGATCAGATCTACTAAACAATGATCAAGCGGGGTGCCGCCCCTGCACCCATGATGAGGTACAAGGACGGCTAGATGCGCAAGGGTTGCACTACGACAGCATATGATACTAAGAACAATGCTAACCCTAACACATCTATGATAACTACGTTGCTCGCCATCAAAAGGCTTCAGCACGAGCAACGCATGAACAACTAGGCAGGCTCGTGCTGCCTAGATCGCGAGATGCGATCTAGGCAGCATGGTGCTTACCGGAGGAACCCTCGAGACGAAGGGGTTGGCGATGCGCCGAGATTGGTTTGTGTTGAACGTTGGTTGTTTATTCCATAAACCCTAGGTACATATTTATAGTCCAGGGGACTTTCTAATGTGGGCGTGCACCAAACCGTGCACGGGTAAAACTCTAACTTCTAAACTAAGATGCGATCTAATATGTTACAGATACATGGGCAGTTTAGCCCAACTTGGTATAAAAGGCCGATTCACGTATTTCTTCCATGTACACTCCTCACGTCCATCTTGATCGCGGCCCACCTCTGACTCGGTCAAATTCTGGTGATAACAGAGGGTTAGTGCATAACCAAAAATTCACATATTCAGAGGTGACACAATCATTCTTAACACTTCTGGACATTGCAGAAAGCTTCTGAAAGTTAATGGAACAAAGAAACTCATTCAACATAGCAAAAACGGCAATGCGAAATAAAAGACAGAATCTATCAAAAACAGAACAGTCCGTAAAGATGCATCTGGAAGGGGCACTTAACTTGCTCAAATGGAAAAACTCAAAACTAATGAAAGTTGCGTACATATCTGAGGATCACGCTCGTAAATTTGCAGATTTTTTCGATTTTTTTACAGAGACTTCTGCGTGAATTCGTGACAGACAGCAATGCTGTTTCTGCGCAGCGATCCCAAATCTATCATCAACTTTAGCATAGAAACTTTACTTGGCACAAAAACATGATAAGGAGAGGTTACTACAGTAGTAAACAACTTCCAAGACTCAACAATACAGTAAATAAAATAAAACATGGGTTATCTCCCAAGAAGTGCTTTTTTTAACGCCTTTCAGCTAGGCGCAGAAAGTGCAAATCAAGTAACATCAAGAGAAGAAGCATCAACATCATAACTTGTTCTAATAATAGAATCAAAAGGCAACTTCATTCTCTTTCTAGGGAAGTGTTCCATACCTTTCTTGAGAGGAAATTGATATTTAATATTACCTTCCCTCATATCAATAACAACACCAACGGTTCGAAGAAAAGGTCTTCCCAACACAATAGGACAAGATGCATTGCATTCGATATCCAAGACAACAAAATCAACGGGGACAAGGTTATTGTTAACCGTAATGCGCACATTATCAATCCTCCCCAAAGGTTTCTTTTTAACATTATCGGCAAGATTAACATCCAAATAACAATTCTTCAATGGTGGCAAGTCAAGCATATCATAAATTTTCTTAGGCATAACAGAAATACTTGCACCAAGATCACATAAAGCATTACATTCAAAGTCATTGAATTTCATTTTAATGATGGGCTCCCAACCATCTTCTAACTTCCTAGGAATAGAAGCTTCAAGTTTTAATTTCTCTTCCCTAGCTTTAATGAGAGCATTTGTAATATGTTTTGTAAAGGCTAAATTTATAGCACTAGCATTGGGACTTCTAGCAAGTTTTTGTAAGAACTTTATAACTTCAGTAATATGACAATCATCAAAGTCTAAACCATTATGTTCTACAGCAATGGAATCATTGTCACCAATATTTTGAAAAATTTCAGCAGTTTTATCACAAACAACAGTTTCAGCAGTTTCAGGCAATTTTGTGCGCTTTGCACTAGGAGTAGAAACATTGCCAACACCAATTATTTTACCATTGATAGTAGGAGGTGCAGCAACATGTGAAGAATCAACATTACTAGTGGTGGTAATAGTCCATACTTTAGCTACATTATTCTCTTTAGCAAGTTTTTCTTTTTCTTCTCTATCCCACCTAGCATGCAATTCAGCCAACAATCTAATATTATCATTAATTCGAACTTGGATGGCATTTGTTTTAGCAAACCTAGCATCTTGAACTTCCTCAGGCATAACTTTCAATTTTAAAAGATCAACATCAAGAGCAAGACTATCAACCTTAGAAGCAAGAATATCAATTTTACCAAGCTTTTCTTCAACAGTTTTATTGAAAGCAGTTTGTGTACTAATAAATTCTTTAAGCATCACTTCAAGACCAGAGGGTACACTCTTATTATTATTGTAAGAATTACCATAACCATTACCATTGTTAGAAGGATATGGCCTAAAGTTGTTGTTACCATAATTATTCCTATAAGCATTGTTGTTGAAATTATTGTTCTTAATGAAATTCACATCAACATTTTCTTCTTGAGCAACCAATGAAGCTAAAAGAACATTATTAGGATCAATATGAGATCTACCATTTGCAAGCATAGACATAATAGCATCAATCTTATCACCCAAAGAAGAGGTTTCTTCAACAGAATTTACCTTCTTACCTTGAGGAGTTCTTTCAGTGTGCCATTCAGAGTAATTGATCATCATATCATCAAGTAGTTTAGTCGCGGCGCCCAGGGTGATGGACATAAAAGTACCTCCAGCAGCTGAATCCAATAGGTTCCTCGAGGAAAAATTCAATCCTGCATAAAAGGTTTGGATGGTCATCCAAGTAGTCAGTCCATGGGTTGGGCAATTCTTTACCAAAGATTTCATTCTCTCCCATGCTTGAGCAACATGTTCATTATCAAAATGTTTAAAATTCATTATGCTACTTCTCAAAGATATAATCTTAGCAGGAGGATAATATTTACTAATAAAAGCATCTTTACATTTAGTCCATGAATCAATACTATTCTTAGGCAAAGAAAGCAACCAATCTTTAGCTCTTCCTCTTAATGAGAAAGGAAACAATTTCAGTTTTATAATATCACCATCTATATCCTTATACTTTTGCATTTCACAAAGTTCAACAAAATTATTAAGATGGGCAGCAACATCATCAGTACTAACACCAGAAAATTGCTCTCTCATAACAAGATTTAGTAAAGCAGGTTTAATTTCATAGAATTCTGCTGTAGTAGCAGGTGGAGCAATAGGAGTACATATAAAATCATTATTATTTGTGCTAGTGAAGTCACACAACTTAGTATTTTCAGGAGTACCCATTATAACAGTAGTAAAGTAAGCTAAGCAAATAAAGTAAAGACAAGTAACTAATTTTTTTGTGTTTTTGATATAGAGAACAAGACAGTAAATAAAGTAAAGCTAGCAACTAATTTTTGTGTATTTTGTTTAAGTGCAGCAAACAAAGTAGTAAATAAAATAAAGCAAGACAAAAACAAAGTAAAGAGATTGGAAGTGGAGACTCCCCTTGCAGCGTGTCTTGATCTCCCCGGCAACGGCGCCAGAAATTTACTTGCTGACGTGTAGTTGACGTGGGAGTTAGAAATCTTTGTGGTGTAACTTTTCTTCAGATCCCCGGCAACGGCGCCAGAAATTTAGCTTGATGCGCGTAGATGTACACGTCCGTTGGGAACCCCAAGTGGAAGGTATGATGCGCACAGCAGCAAGTTTCCCTCAGTATGAAACCAAGGTTATCGAACCAGTAGGAGCCAAGAAGCACGTGAAGGTTGTTGGTGGAGGAGTGTAGTGCGACGCAACACCAGTGAAACCGGCGCCAACGTGGAACCTGCACAACACAATCAAAGTACTTTGCCCCAACGTAACAGTGAGGTTGTCAATCTCACCGGCTTGCTGAAAACAAAGGATTAAGCGTATCGAGTGGAAGATGGTGTTTGTTTGCAAAGAACAGTAAAAACAGTAGAATGTATTCAGATGTAAAAGAATGGACCGGGGTCCACAGTTCACTAGTGGTGTCTCTCCAATAAGATAACTAGCATGCTGGGTGAACAAATTACAGGCGGCAATTGACAAATAAAGATTCAATACATATCAACGATGATTACTATGTGATTTAATCAGGGCATTACGACAAAGTACATAGACCGCTATCAGCATGCATCTATGCCTAAATAATCCACCTTCAGGTTATCATCCGAACCCTTCCGGTATTAAGTTGTAAACAACAGATAATTGCATTAAGTATGGTGCGTAATGTAATCAACACAAATATCCTTAGACAAAGCATCAATGTTTTATCCCTAGTAGCAACAACACATCCACAACCTTAGAACTTTCTGTCACTGTCCCAGATTCAATGGAGGCATGAACCCACTATCGAGCATAATTACTCCCTCTTGGAGTTACAAATATCAACTTGGCCAGAGCCTCTACTAGCAACGGAGAGCATGCAAGAACATAAACAACACATATATGATAGATTGATAATCAACTTAACATAGTATTCTCTATTCATCGGATCCCGCCAAACACAACATGTAGCATTACAAATAGATGATCTTGATCATGTTAGGCAGCTCACAAGATCTAATACAATGATAGCACAAGCGGAGAAGACAACCATCTAGCTACTGCTATGGACCCATAGTCCAAGGATGAACTACTCACGCATCAATCCGGAGGCGGGCATGATGATGTAGAGCCCCTCCGATGATGATTCCCCTCTCCGGCAGGGTGCCGGAGGCGATCTCCTGAATCCCCCGAGATGAGATTGGCGGCGGCGGCCTCTCATGTTTTCCGTATCGTGGCTCTCGGTACGGGGGTTTCGCGACGAAGGCTATTTGTAGGTGGAAGGGTAGGTCAGGGGGCGACGCGGGGCCCACACACTAGGCCGGCGCGACCAGGGCTTGGGCCGCGCCGCCCTGGTGTGTCGCCACCTCGTGGCCCCACTTCGTCTCCCTTTCGGTCTTCTGGAAGCTTCGTGTAAAAATAGGCCCCTGGGCGTTGATTTCGTCCAATTCCGAGAATATTTCCTTACTAGGATTTCTGAAACCAAAAACAGCAGAAAAATAGCAACTGGCACTTCGGCATCTTGTTAATAGGTTAGTGCCGGAAAATGTAAAATAATGCTGTAAAGTATGTATAAAACATTCAAGTATTGTAATAAAAGTAGTATGGAACATAAGAAATTATAGATACGTTTGCGACGTATCACCGCGCTCTCCGGTGTTCAGCAAACTAGTGGAAGGTCATGCTCCACCATGCAACTATGAGATCAATGGCCACCAATATACCAAAGGCTATTATCTAGCCGATGGTATATATCCAAAATGGGCCACTTTTGTCAAAACAATCCCGGCTCCATCAGGTCAGAAGAATTGCCACTTTGCTTCGCGACAGGAGGCTTGCAGGAAGGATGTCGAGCGGACATTTGGTGTGCTTCAAGCAAAAATCAATTTGGAGACATGTTGGTCCATATGAGTGTCAGGGCCCTTTTGCGGAGGTTGATCATGAGGTGCATGCAGATTTTGCTGATTTTCTTGCCATGCATGCAGAGATTCGTGACAACAATGTTCACGAGCAACTACAAAATGATCTCGTTGAGCATATGTGGAGGGTCAAAGGATTATCAGCAAATGTTGCAGCGCCTTGATCTAGCCTCACTTATTATATTTGTTTAGTTGTTTTATTGTTTGTTGTATTTTAATTTGAAAACGATTTTGGTAAACATATTTATTTATATGCTATGTTTAATAAAATGGTTGTGTTTTTTAAAATCCTATAAAAAAAGTTTAGGTCCGTGCTTGGAAGACGCGGTTGGGAAGCGACGTCCTCCAAACACGACACGAAGAAAACGCGTCCCCCAAAAAATAAATTCGACGCGGCTGGAGATGCTAGCTCTTACATGCCGATCGTTCCTAGAGAACTACTAGACGTCATTCGATCAGGCTGAGGAGGATAATGCCAGGTAATAAAGATATGCTTCCTGCTTGCATTAGAGGAGAGGATGGAAAAGGAGTAACTTCAGGAGGAGGAAATTATGGACACTTCGCACCGTAGAATTGTGTCCATTATACTAGTATTATCCAGTGTCGTAAATTACAATGCTCTCCTCACTTTGGACCTTTTGGACATCTCACGGTGCATATATACCAGTCTCGCAGTAGTTTTTCCCTGTGCCGTAATGCATTTTTCTACAGCCGCACGAGGTAGTATCTAGAAATCTAGAAGCCATGGGGAAGAGGAAGTCGGCGAGCTCCAAAGCGGCGCCACGGAAGAAGATGGAGAAGCTAGAAACGACCTTCTGCTGCGGTGCTGCCCGTTCTGCAGCCACGCCGCCGCCGTCGAGTGCGTCATCAACCTGGAGCAGGAGATTGCCACGGCGTCGTGCTACGTCTGCCAGGAGAGCTACTCCACTGTGCCCGACGCGCTCACCGAGCCCATCGACGTCTACAGCGAGTGGATCGACGAGTGCGAGCGCGTTAACGAGGGCGTGCCTCGTCGCCGCCGGCCCGTGGTCTGTAAGCTGTTCCGCTGTTCCTGCGCAACCAATGTGTGGCGGGCTGGCGGCGGCCGGCGGGCCAGAATAGGGTTAGCTTAGCAAGGAGAACGACGTACGCGTCCGTGCAAACGGTTGATGCAAACGGAGTATGTACGTCTTGGTTGTTCCGCCGAAATTGCATGGCAAGTGTACCGATATGTACTAGTAGTAGCTAATCTTTTGCGATGTTTGTTAAGCTCGTCTACCCTCGTCCGCGAGAAATGTTACACTTACGGGATTCCTCTTTACGGGTTTTCATTACGGATGATGTGTCTGCTTCGCGTTGGTGCAAATCAGTTGGCTTTCCATAATTTTAGGGCGTGATGCCCCCACGTCTCTCCACGTTTGTCCGTAAGTAGCATCCCGTAAGAATCACCCCGTAGGTGTAGTGTTATTGCTCGTCCCCCCCTCTTTTTAGGCAAGTGTATTCATATGTACGCATATGCTATGTCGTTGACTCGTCGATGGTTGCTGCAACCACGGACACGCGCTAGCTCGCGGGTGGTAGTACACTGAAGTGTAGTCTCGGGCATTCCTCCGCCTTTTTAATCCATCTTTAATTCCTCTCGTGCCCCCGCAGGACCGAAAAGAAACGAAAGAAACAGCAAGGCTCTCTACTAGTAAGTGTGTGTTTGGTAGCCCGGCCGAGCTCAGATATTTTCACCTTAGCCTAGCTTAACTAGCTATTTATTGGATGTGTTTGGTAGTCCGGCCAAGCTTAGATATTCTCGCCTCAGCCTAGCTTAACTAGCTATTTGTTGTTTGTTAGCCCGGCTCGATCCATCTCAGCATTGCCTAGTCCATACAAAAAAGGCCTCTTAGCCAGGCTGAGTTGCGAAGCTCAAATCGAGCTTCACAACTCGACCAGGCTGCCTCAACCCATCCTGCAAAACACTGTGCAACCCCGGCCCCCAGCCCCACACCGCACTCTTCTGCTTCTCCTGCGACTGCGCGAAGTCAGCGTCGAAGATCACGTCATCGAGGGGGTGGTGGTGGTGGTCGCCGTCAGGCCACCCTTGATCGTGAACTACCGGTTGCAATAGATGAACTGCAACGCCTTTCCGTTCTCCACGGGATACTCTCTCTCATTGTCGTTAAGCAGTCGTTGCGTCAAGTTAGCCGTGCATGTCGCAAAGCCCATTTCAGTCCGACGCGGCCTAATATACAGTGTTCTCTCCGAGACCGTTCACGCTACACATGGATCCGCTACACATGAATCGTTGCGGACGTGCCGGATGGCTCCGACCAATTGTTTGGAGTACAAACGATGTTTACCTTTTATTTTCACTGCGCACATGACAACTCTGGACTTTGTTGTAGTAGCTGCCTATTTTTTCGTTCGTCGTTGCAATTGGCCGGCTATCATCATTTTGTTTCATCCGAAGAGCTCGCGGCGCGGCTCGAGAAGTAATAAATGGGCCCCGGCTGGCCGCGTATACCGAAGAGTTGATCGAGCTACTCTCCCGTTGCCGCTCGGTCAGGTTATATATAAAGACGGCGTAGCGTGCGTTCTTGACGCATCCCCTGCGCGGCCTCTCTCTTGTTCTGTGAATTTTGAATCCCAAACAACCAAACCCCTCGCCTCGTCATTCTTTCAAACTAGATGTCGCCTGGCATGGAGGAAGCGGAGGAGACGCCACTTCCTGCTGAGACCGGCGCAGGTGTAGACGGAGGTGCCGAGGCAGCCAACGCTATTCCGGCCGATATGGACGAAGACGCGGACGGATCAGAGGGCGAAGGAGCTGTCGAGGATATGGACGACGCCGACGACGGCTCGGAGGACGAAGAAGATGTCGAGGACATGGATTACTACGACGACTTCAGCAGCGATGACGAAGAGGAAGGTAAGTACTTGGAGAGAGCAAAGTTCGTCGATGCAACCATGGATGCTTTGTGGGTCAACGCCGACGAAGACAAGGGCACGCCGTCGGCTGGCAACGCGCATTGCTCCGTCTGCATGGATCCCTGGACCTGCGACGGCGCTCATCGCATATGGTGAGTAAGAAAGAGATGCTCCAAGTTTTATAGAGGTCTGCATCTTGTAAATTCAAGACATTTTTGTGTCGATGCAAATTCTTGTTTCATGCATCATATTAATTACCATCGGAATCAAAAGCATGCCTATATGCTTGTTTGATTTGAGTTGTGGAAGTGCTCATCGACCAATATTTTTATTCTGCAAATAACTAATTGATCATTTCCTATCTACTGCTACCAACAGCTGTATTCCTTGTGGACATGTGTACGGCAGATCCTGCCTTGAGAAGTGGCTACGTCGTGCTCATAACCAGAGTGCAAAGGTATCTACGTACGCACCATCTATGTGTATCCATTTGCCTATATGTGATTAGACAAGCATGATACGAACACATAAAATACAATTGCAGTTACTCAACGTACTTATCCAGCTCATGAACCTTTGTCTTTGTACCCAGTGCCCGCAGTGTGGCCAACAATTTGAGGGAAAGCGTATTACCAACCTCTACGCGCCAGGGAATTTGTGGGAAGGTTGTGGTCTTATGCAGGTATTTGTTTTCTTACCTACAAGTGATTTTGATCTCACTAATAAGTGATTTATTCCCTCAATTAATGATACTCCCTCCGGTCTCTTTTAATTGACTCGGATTTAGTACAACTTTATACTAAATTCGAGTCAATTAAAAAAGAACGGAGGGAGTATTATAGTTTCACAAATAATTGATGTTTTGGACAAATCATATGACGCTTGAAGCTTATTCCATCCTTGCAACTGCAGGAGGTGAAAAAGTATGTTAGCATGTCGCTTGTTGATTTGATGGACGAATGCCAGAAAACAGTGGTTGCCGAGCTCAATACAACAATTGATGCTAAGATAAACAACATAGTTGAGAGAAACGAAGGACATTTCGCCATTTTTAACGCTCAGTTGGAGTCCATGAAGGCAGAGATGAGGAAAATGGCTGCAGAAGACGGTGTGGTGCCGATTGCGCTGGTGGAATTCTTGGAGCAGAATTGCCCTAGGCTTCCACCCCCCATATAGGGCTTATATTATGTACTGCTAGCAATTGCATCGTGAACTATGGTGGCCTATCTTATGTAATGGTAGCTACTGCATCGTGAACTATGTATTGCATGGTGAACTTTGATGTGCAATCTGGTTTATTAGGCAATTGTGCATTGCGTGTTATGTTGTGATCTAAATTCATATAAAATAGAGTCAAACTTCTGATGAGTGAAGCAAGACCCGCCGCCGAGAGGTTGTTAATACTAATAGCCATACCTCTTACTGGGCTCGAGGAACAAATCTTGTCTACTCCCTTCATACCGAATTAATGGGCAATTACGCACTTCGAGAAATAAGGTTGACTACTAATTTGGTCAATAAAATATAAGATATAAGTACATCAAAAAAATTATATTATTGGAAAGATTTTTTGAATACGAATCCAATGGTATAATTTTTGTGGCATATATCTCATGTTTTGTTGACAAAATTTGTTGTCAAACTTATTTTTCAAAGTGCTTAATTTCCCATTAATCCGGTATGGAGGGAGTACCTAGAGAACATAAGTGTGTCAGGGGAACACAACTCGTGTACTTAGGAAACAAGAATTGAGTTCGAGGGACAAATCTCGTCTACACATGGAATAAGAATTGCCTCCGACAAACAAATTTCATTTACCCGGAATAAAATTATTGTGCCCAACAAATCTTGTTTACTCACAGAATAAAAATACTGCCTTCGAGGAACAAATATTGTGTGCTGAGGAAACACAATTATTATATCTGAGAAAATTCATAATATTTTATGAAACAAATCAAGAGGATGGGTGGAATCGAAAATAGAAAGAGACTGGAATAAATTTAAAATAAAACTATGAGATGAAAATATAAAATAATGTAAAAATAGAAAATAAAAAAAAGAAGAAAAACAAAGTGAAAAACATAAAAAGTTGAACGGAAGATTGTGCCTAGCTAGGAGCGTAGAGCACTAACTACTGAACACGTAAGTCGAACACGTACTGATGGATAGTTTTGTTCGAGTACGGATGCATAGTCACTTGACCACGGAGCAAAGGAATCTAGCGAACCGCTAAATGGGCCGAGCCACTAACATTAAGCGTGCACGGAAGCGACCATTTTCTCGAGTGAGCTATTCTCCAGATCATAAGAATCAGCTCATAATTCGCAAAAAAAAAAAAGAATCAGCTCATAGGCTGCGCTTGCCGTCGGTCGCCGGATAGTTCTTCAAAAATTGGTTGTTCTTTTTACGTTGGATTAGGATAGTACGATTTGCAGTCAATCCCACTCCCATCCTGTGGCTCACGTCGCTTTCCTGCTGTGCTGTCGCACGTCGCTTTCCCGCAGCATGCAAGTTTCTTTCCAGCAGGGTGGAGGTATCCTAGTGTACTTTGGTCACAAACGGTAGAGGTGTTTACAACAAAGTAATCCTACAATAAAAGGTGTTAAGAACAAAGTAATCCAACAACAAAAGGTGTTTACAACAGTACTTAGTTACAGATTTTACAAAAAGAAGCAGTTTCATGTGCCAAAGAATCTTTACAACATAAACTAACAATTTTTATTTGATTGTTTACAATAATAGTCAGTTTCTATGCAAGAACAACAAATCAGTAACATATTTACAACAATAATTAGTAACAAAAACAACATTTTTTATTTGGATGTTCACAATAAATAGTTCACTTGGATTCGGAAAATATCTTTACAACAAATCAACAATATATTTACAATAATAATTAACAACATAAACCATAAATAATCTGGGTGTTTCCAACAATAACCAGCAATAATTTTATCAAGAAAAAAGAGTTCCCATGCCAAAATATATCTTTACAACAAATCATCATTATATTAACAACAAAAGTTAACAGTAAAACGAACAAAAAATTTCCCATAGCTATCTCCATGATGCGCGTAATGTACACGTCCGTTGGGAACCCTAAGAGGAAGGTATGATGCGCACAGCACAAGTTTTCCCTCAAAGAAACCAAGGTTATCGAACCAGTAGGAGCCAAGAAGCACGTGAAGGTTGTTGGTGGAGGAGTGTAGTGCGGCGCAACACCAGTGAAACCGGCGCCAACGTGGAACCTGCACAACACAATCAAGATACTTTGCCCCAACGTAACAGTGAGGTTGTCAATCTCACCGGCTTGCTGAAAACAAAGGATTAAACGTATCGAGTGAAAGATGGTGTTTGTTTGCAAAGAACAGTAAACAATGATTGCAGTAGATTGTATTCAGATGTAAAAGAATGGACCGGGGTCCACAGTTCACTAGTGGTGTCTCTCCAATAAGATAACTAGCATGCTGGGTGAACAAATTACAGGTGGGCCATTGACAAATAAAGATTCAATACATATCAACAATGATTACTATGAGATTTAATCAGGGCATTACGACAAAGTACATAGACCGCTATCCAGCATGCATCTATGCCTAAATAATCCACCTTCGGGTTAGCATCCGCACCCCTCCAGTATTAAGTTGTAAACAACAGATAATTGCATTAAGTATGGTGCGTAATGTAATCAACACAAATATCCTTAGACAAAGCATCGATGTTTTATCCCTAGTAGCAACAGCACATCCACAACCTTAGAACTTTTTGTCACTGTCCCAGATTAAATGGAGGCATGAACCCACTATCGAGCATAAATACTCCCTCTTGGAGTTACAAGTATCAACTTGGCTAGAGCCTCTACTAGCAACGGAGAGCATGCAAGAACATAAACAACACATATATGATAAATTGATAATCAATTGACATAATATTCTAGATTCATCGGATCCCACCAAACACAACATGTAGCATTACAAATAGATGATCTTGATCATGTTAGGCAGCTCACAAGATCTAAACAATGATAGCACAAGCGGAGAAGACAATCATCTAGCTACTGCTATGGACCCATAGTCCAAGGATGAACTACTCACGCATCAATCCGGAGGCGGGCATGATGATGTAGAGGCTCTCCGGTGATGATTCCCCTCTTCGGCAGGGTGCCGGAGGCGATCTCCTGAATCCCCGAGATGGGATTGGCGACGGCGGCGTCTGGAAGGTTTTCCGTATCGTGGCTCTCGGTACAGAGGGTTTCGCGACGAAGGCTTTAAGTAGGCGGAAGGGCGGAGTCGGAGGGGTCACGGGGCCCCACACGCTAGGGCCGCGTGGGCCCCCTAGGCCGCGCCGCCCTAGTGTGGCGGCGCCCGTGGCCCCACTTCGTTTCCTCCTCGGTCTTGGAAGCTTCGTGGAAAAATAGGACCCTGGGCGTTGATTTCGTCCAATTCCGAGAATATTTCCTTTGTAGGATTTCTGAAACCAAAAGCAAAAAACAAGCGGCACTTCGGCATCTTGTTAATAGGTTAGTGCCGGAAAATGTATAATAATGTTGTAAAGTGTGTATAAAACATTCAAGTATTGTCATAAAAGTAGCATGGAACATAAGAAATTATAGATACGTTTGAGACGTATCAAGCATCCCCAAGCTTAGTTCCTACTCGCCCTCGAGTAGGTAAACGATAACATAAATAATTTCTGAAGTGACATGCTACCAACATAACCTTGATCAACATTATTGCAAAGCATATGAGATGAATGGAGTGATCTGAAGCAAAAGATTGCTAACAAAGATAATGACTAAACAAATGAATCATATAACAAAACTTTTCATGAATAGTACTTTCAAGACAAGCATCAACAAGACTTGCATAAGAGCTAACTCATAAGCAATAAATTCTTAGTAGAATGCATTGAAGCAACACAAAGGATGATTAAGTTTCAGCAATTGCTTTCAACTTGTAACATGTATATCTCATGGATATTTGTCAACATAGAGTAATATAACAAGTGCAATAAGTAAACATGTAAGAATCAATGCACACAGTTGACACAAGTGTTTGCTTCTTAGATAGAAAGTGATACGTCCCCGACGTATCCATAATTTCTGTCGTTCCATGCTTGTTTTATGACAATACTTACATGTTTTGCTTGCACTTTATGATGTTTTTATGCGTTTTCGGAACTAACCTATTAACGAGATGCCACAGTGCCAGTTCTGTTTTCTGTTTTTGGTTCCGAAAGGCTGTTCGGGCAATATTCTCGGAATTGGACGAAATCAACGCCAAATCTCCTATTTTTCCCGGAAGGCTCCAGAACACCGAAGAAGAGTCGGAGAGGGCCAGGGGGCCACCACACCACATGGCGGCGCGGGCCAGACCCTGGCCGCGCCGGCCTAGGGTTTGGAGCCCCAGGTGCCCCCTGCGCCGCCTCTTCGCCTATAAAATCCCTTTCGACCTAAAAACACCGTACCACTTGACGAAACTCCAGAAAGACTGGGGCGCCGCCGCCATCGCGAAACTCCAATTCGGGGGACAGAAGTCTCTGTCCCGGCACCCTCGGGACGGGGAAGTGCCCGGAAGCCATCTCCATCAACGCCACCGCCTCCATCATGCTCCGTGAGTAGTTCCCCCATGGACTACGGGTTCTAGCTGTAGCTAGTTGGTATTCTCTCCCCATGTACTTCAATACAATGATCTCATGAGCTGCCTTACATGATTGAGATTCATCTGATGTAATCGGTGTTGTGTTTGTCGGGATCCGATGGATTGTTACGTTATGATTGTCTATCTACAAAGTTTGTGAAGTTATTGTTGCTGCAATCTTGTTGTGTTTAATGCTTGTCACTAGGGCCCGAGTGGCATGATCTTAGATTTGAGCTCTATAATTATTGCTTAGATTGTATCTACAAGTTGTATGCACATGTCACTGTCCGGAACCAAAGGCCCCGAAGTGACAGAAATCGGGACAACCGGAGGGGATGGCGGTGATGTGAGGGACACATGTTTTCACGGAGTGTTAATGCTTTGCTCCGGTGCTCTATTAAAAGGAGTACCTTAATATCCAGTAGATTCCCTTGAGGCCCGGCTGCCACCGGCTGGTAGGACAATAGATGTTGTGCAAGTTTCTCATTGCGAGCACGTACGACTAAATATGGAAAACATGCCTACATGATTAATGAATTGATATTCTGTCTTAATGCTATTTCAATCCTATCAATTGCCCAACTGTAATTTGTTCACCCAACACTTGTTATTGGAGAGTTACCACTAGTGTAGATAGCTGGGAACCCCGGTCCATCTTTCATCATCATATACTCGTTCTACATGTCAACTATTTTCTGGTACCATTGCTCTCATATTACTACTACTGCTGCTGTGTTACTGTTACTATTGCTCTCATATCACTGCTACTTTCACATCACCCCTGTTGCTAGTGCTTTTCCAGGTGCAGCTGAATTGACAACTCAGTTGTTAAGGCTTATAAGTATTCTTTACCTCCCCTTGTGTCGAATCAATAAATTTGGGTTTTACTTCCCTCGAAGACTGTTGCGATCCCCTATACTTGTGGGTTATCAAGACTATTTTCTGGCGCCGTTGCCGGGGAGGCATAGCTCTACTCATAAGTTCACCTGGGGAGTACACTCTACCTCTCTCTCTGTTTTACTTTATTTTGTTTTGCTTAGTTTATTTTTGTCTTGTTTTATTTGTCTCATATACCCAAAAATCCATAAAAATTTGAAAAACCTAAAAATTAAAAACTGCTGTTATGGGAGAACCCACAACCTACTTGGAGCTTATAGAATGTTATAATAATTATAGAGAATCAAGAACTGGTAAAATAATGAGTGCTATGATAGAAAAATTGAATACAATGGCTAGAATCTTGCTTAGACGCCATGATATAAACTGTTGCTCTCAACAGGATACTAAACATCTTAAATTTCAATGTGGCTTTAGTGAGGAATTTTTAATTAAGAACTATAATCGGAATTGCTATATTCATTATGGGTTCGAAGAGGTAGAACAATTTGTCTTATTTATGGGAGCCTCCGAGATAGAATCCTTCATGGTTGAGAATTATGAAACTTGTGCTATTTGTAAGGACCTTAAAGATTATGTCTCTACTATCCTTAATTCTTGCATAGAATGTTACAGTAGGAATCCGTATATCCTTGATTATAAAGAGAGACACATTAATGCACAAGAATGCACTCACAATTTGCAGGAACCGGTGGAAGAAGAAATTGATGAACCTGAAAGCTCATTGGATGAAAAAGAGGAGGAAATTGATGAACCTGAAAGCTCATTGGATGAAAAAGAAGAGGAGAGCGACGAACAAAAGGAGGAAGAATGGATTAGCTACCCATGCCAACCTTCTAATGAGAGTAACTCTTTATCTCTTACATTATTTGATTGTCCTCCATGCTTACCGAAAGAGGTTGAATGTTATGTTCCTGTGGATTCTCTTGAAATATTTCCTATAAGTAAAACTTGTGAGAATAATTATGCTGCTGTTATATATGATAATCCATGCTACTTTGATAAATCTTATGATAATGCTTTATTTGTGCCTGATGTCGAAATGCATGGTACTAAAGAATTTTGCTTGGCAAATGTTTATGATAAAGCTCTAGATGATGGTCCTATGTTACTTGATAATATTAATTTTACTACTAATGAAAATGGGATTGGAGAAGTATTGACTTTATTTAGGAGTCCCATATCTCTTGAGATTGATCAACTACCTTGTTATATTATTGATAAAAGTAAGTTTGAAAGTTTTAATTCCACTATTTTTGAGATTGATAAAAATTATGTGTTTGGAAATCATGAAAAGTATGCTGCATGTGATAGTTATATTGTTGAGTTTGTTCATGAAGCTACTGAAAATTATTATGAGAGAGGAAAATATGGTTGTAGAAATTTTCATGGTACTAATACACCTCTCTATATGCTGAAATTGCTGAAGTTACACTTGTTCTATCTACTTATGCTTGTCACTTTGTTCTTCATGAACTTATTCGTGTACAAGATTCCTTTCCATAGGAAGCATGTGAGACTTAAATGTGTTTTGAATTTGCTTTTTGATGCTCTCTTTTGCTTCAAATACTATTTCTTGCGAGTGCATCATTTAAAACTGCTGAGCCCATCTTAATGGCTATAAAGAAAAGAACTTCTTGGGAGATAACCCATGTGTTATTTTGCTACAGTACTTTGTTTTATATTTGTGTCTTGGAAGTTGTTTACTACTGTAGCAACCTCTCCTTATCTTAGTTTTGTGTTTTGTTGTGCCAAGTGAAGCCTCTAATCGAAGGTTGATACTAGATTTGGATTCCTGCGCAGAAACAGATTTCTATCTGTCACGAATCTGGGCTTATTTCTCTGTAGAAAACTCAGAAAAATCTGCCAATTTACGTGCGTGATCCTCAGATATGTACGCAACTTTCATTAGTTTTGAGTTTTCTGATTTGAGCAACGGAAGTACCATTTTAAAATTCGTGTTTACTGGCTGTTCTGTTTTGGCAGATTCTGTCTCTGTTTTTTGCATTGTCTCTTGTGGACTTTAAGCGAGGTTTTCTAGACGTGGAGAGCTGTAGCTAATGTTTTATTGAGTTCTTGCAATGTGCCACTACAGGACCAAGGTGGATTCAAATTTTTTGAGTACTAACCCCTCTAATGAAGTTTATGAGAAGTTTGGTGTGAAGGAAGTTTTCAAGGGTCAAGAGAGGAGGATGATATATGATCAAGAAGAGTGAAAAGTCTAAGCTTGGGGATGCCCCGTGGTTCATCCCTGCATATTTCAAGGAGACTCAAGCGTCTAAGCTTGGGGATGCCCAAGGCATCCCCTTCTTCATCAACTTATCAGGTTCCTCCCCTGAAACTATATTTTTATTCGGTCACATCTTATGTGCTTTACTTGGAGCGTCTGTGTGCTTTTATTTTTGTTTTGTTTGAATAAATTCGGATCCTAGCAATCCTTGTTTGGGAGAGAGACACGCTCCGCTTTTTCATATGAACACTTGTTCTTCGTTTTACTTTTAATGTTCAATGAATAAAAGTTGGAAGCTACAATATTTATCTTTATTTGGTTGGGAAAAGAAAATGCCTCATATGTCTTGGATAATTTGATACTTGGTAATTGTTTTGAGCTCTCAAGTAGATCATAAGTTTTTGCATGTAGTTTAAACCTATTAGTGGAGAACTACCATAAAGCTTGTTAAAATTGGTTTGCATAATTGATCTCTCTTAAGGTCTAGATATTTTCTGGTAAAAGTGTTTGAGCAACAAGGAAGACAGTGTAGAGTATTATAATGCTTGAAATATGTTCTTATGTAAGTTTTGCTGTACCGGTTCATACTTGTGTTTGCTTCAAACAACCTTGCTAGCCTAAACCTTGTATGAGAGGGAATACTTCTCGTGCATCCAAAAACCTTGAGCCAAAACCTATGCTATTTGTGTCCACCATACCTACCTACTATGTGGTATTTCCTGCCATTCCAAAGTAAATTGCTTGAGTGCTACCTTTAAATAATTCAAAATGCTTCTCAATTTGTGTTAATGTTTCATAGCTCATGAGGAAGTATGTGGTGTTTAGCTTTCAACCTTGTCATTTACTTTTGACGGACTCTCATATGGACTAGTGGCACATCCGCTTATCCAATAATTTTGCAAAAAGAGCTGGCAATGGGATTCCCAGTCCCGAATTAATTAATTTAAATAGACACTCCTCCATGGTTTGTGATTGTTGGACGGCACCCGAAGGATTCGGTTAGCCATGGCTTGTGTAAGCAAAGGTTGGGGGAGTGTCATCATCATAATAAAACTTAAATAAAAAGGCACTCCTTCATGGTATGTGATTGTTGGCAGGCACCCGAGGATTCGGTTAGCCATGGTTTGTGAAAGAAAGGTTGGAAGGAGTGCCACCCAAAAATAAATAAAATGGGAGCCGCTCTTGTGAGTCCGGTTGATGAGGTAGTTAGTGTACCCACTACCATTCGTTGACAACAACAAACACCTCTCAAAACTTTACTTTTATGCTCTCTTTATGTTTTTCAAAACCAAAGCTCTAGCACAAATATAGCAATCGATGCTTTCCTCTTTGAAGGGCCATTCTTTTACTTTTATGTTGAGTCAGTTACCTAATTCCTTCCACCTTAGAAGCAAACACTTGTGTCAACTGTGCATTGATTCTTACATACTTGCATATTTGCATTCATCATATTACTCTATGTTGACAATATCCATGAGATATACATGTTGAAAGTTGAAAGCAACCGCTGAAACTTATATCCTCCTTTGTGTTGCTTCGATGCCTTTACTATGAACTTATTGCTTTATGAGTTAACTCTTGTGCAAGACTTTTGATGCTTGTCTTGAAAGTACTCTCCATGAAAAGTTTTGCTATATGTTATCTACTTGTTAGCAACTATAGATCATTGCCTTGAGTCACTTCATTCATTTCATATGCTTTGTAATAGTATGATCAAGGATATGTAAGTAGCATGTCACTACAGAAATTATTCTTTTTATCGTTTACCTGCTCGGGACGAGCAGAAACTAAGGATGCTGATACGTCCCCGACGTATCCATAATTTCTGTCGTTCCATGCTTGTTTTACGACAATACTTACATGTTTTGCTTGCACTTTATGATGTTTTTATGCGTTTTCCGGAACTAACCTATTAACGAGATGCCACAGTGCCAGTTCCTGTTTTCTGCTGTTTTTGGTTTCAGAAAGGCTGTTCGGGCAATATTCTCGGAATTGGACGAAATCAACGCCAAACCTCCTATTTTTCCCGGAAGGCTCCAGAACACCGAAGAAGAGTCGGAGAGGGGCCAGGGGGCCACCACACCACATGGCGGCGCGGGCAGACCCTGGCCGCGCCGGCCTAGGGTGTGGAGCCCAGGTGCCCCTGCGCCGCCTCTTCGCCTATAAAATCCCTTTCGACCTAAAAACACCGTACCACTTGACGAAACTCCAGAAAGACTCCAGGGCGCCGCCGCATCGCGAAACTCCAATTCGGGGACAGAAGTCTGTCCGGCACCTGCCGGGACGGGGAAGTGCCCCCGGAAGCCATCTCCATCAACGCCACCGCCTCCATCATGCTCCGTGAGTAGTTCCCTGATACGTCTCCGACGTATCGATAATTTCTTATGTTCCATGCTACTTTATTGATGATACCTACATGTTTTATGCACATTATATGTCATATTTATGCATTTTCGGAACTAACCTATTAACAAGATGCCGAAGAGCCAGTTGCTGTTTTCTGTTTTTGGTTTCAGAAATCCTAGTAAAGAAATATTCTCGGAATTGGACGAAACTTTCGCCCAGGGTCCTATTTTTGCACGAAGCTTCCAGAAGACCGAAGACCTAACGAAGTGGGGCCACGAGGCAGCCGGGGGTGGCCGGCGCGGCCTAGGGCTTGGCCGCGCGGCCTGCCCCCTGGGCCCCTCGTGTGGCCCTCGCGTTGACCTTCCGCCTACTTAAAGCCTCCGTCGCGAAACCCCCAGTACCGAGAGCCACGATACGGAAAACCTTACGGAGACGCCGCCGCCGCGAATCCCATCTCGGGGATTCTGGAGATCGCCTCCGGCACCCTGCCGGAGAGGGGATTCATCTCCCGGAGGACTCTTCATCGCCATGATCGCCTCCGGAGTGATGAGTGAGTAGTTCACCCCTGGACCATGGGTCCATAGCAGTAGCTAGATGGTCGTCTTCTCCTTGTTGTGCTTCATTGTTAGATCTTGTGAGCTGCCTAACATGATCAAGATCATCTATATGTAATTCTATATGTTGTGTTTGTCGGGATCCGATGGATAGAGAGTACTATGATTATGGTGATTATCAATCTATTGTTCATGTGTTGTTTATGATCTTGCATGCTCTCCGTTATTAGTAGAGGCTCTGGCCAAGTTTTTACTCTTAACTCCAAGAGGGAGTAATTATGCTCGATAGTGGGTTCATGCCTTCATTGATACCTGGGACAGTGACAGAAAGTTCTAAGGTTGTGATGTGCTGTTGCCACTAGGGATAAAACATTGATGCTATGTCTAAGGATGTAGTTATTGATTACATTACGCACAATACTTAATGCAATTGTCTGCTTTGCAACTTAATACTGGAGGGGGTTCGGACGATAACCTGAAGGTGGACTTTTTAGGCATAGATGCAGTTGGATGGCGGTCTATGTTCTTTGTCGTAATGCCCAATTAAATCTCACTATATTTACCATGTCATGTATATGCATTGTTATGCCTTTCTCTATTTGTCAATTGCCCGACTGTAATTTGTTCACCCAACATGCTTTTATCTTATGGGAGAGACACCTCTAGTGAACTGTGGACCCCGGTCCTATTCTTTCCATAGCATACAATCTACTTGTTTTACTGTTTTCTTTGCAAACATCTTCCACTCGATACGTTTAATCCTTTGTTACAGCAAGCCGGTGAGATTGACAACCTCACTGTTTCGTTGGGGCAAAGTACTTTGGTTGTGTTGTGCAGGTTCCTAGTTGGCGCCGGAATCCCTGGTGTTGCGCCGCATCACATTTAGCGACCATCAACCTTCAACGTGCTTCTTGGCTCCTACTGGTTCGATTAAACCTTGGTTTCATACTGAGGGAAACTTGCCACTGTGCGCATCATACCTTCCTCTTGGGGTTCCCAACGGACGTGTACATCTACGCGCATCAAGCACTTTTTCGCCGTTGCCGGGAGATCAAGACACGCTGCAAGGGGAGTCTCCACTTCTCAATCTCTTTACTTTGTTTTTGTCTTGCTTTATTTTAGTTACTACTTTGTTTGCTGCACCTAAATCAAAACACAAAAAAATTAGTTGCTAGTTTTACTTTATTTATTGTCTTGCTCTCTATATCGAAAACACAAAAAAATTAGTTACTCGTCTTTACCTTATTTGCCTAGTTTACTTTTTGCTTATTTCATCATGCTTAATCCTAAGTTTACTTTGGAAGAGATACCGGTAGGACGAGGGTGTATCATTGGAAGAGATAATATAGAAGAATTTTTCACCCATGTTAGTATGGATGAAGATTTTGAAGATATACCATTATTAAAAACTGCTCCTACTTATGAAAGTGCTTCTGCCTGTTTGATACACATGTTAGAAACTAGATTTGTTAATCTCAATCCCATAATACAACATATGTTTCTTACACTTTCGGATATGGAGATGGGGGAAAAGAGAAATTTTGTTTTAAAAGTCCTTGTTAGAGAATTTGAGGATATAGTTAAAGAAGCTAGAAAAGTTTTTATTAAGCATAAGAGGCTTGGTTTCTTTCCTAATTTTAAACAAATACTTGAAAAGATGGATATGGATAGAATTAAGTATACTAATAATGTTAATGATGGTAGGGAAATTAAAGCGCCAATACCTAGTAAACTACTAGGGATGCATGAAGCTTTGGAAAATAACTATGCTTGGCTTGTTCCTGAAAATTTGTTTGATGAGAATAGTAAGCCTAGGAGCAATGAGAGAGGAGTTACTTATATAGACCAGATACAATGCATTGTTGAGAAAACTCCCAACACCCCTGGTAATGATGTTGATGCTTCTTCATTCGATAATACTTGCACTTTCTGCGCCTAGCTGAAAGGCGTTAAAGAAAAGCGCTTATGGGAGACAACCCATGTTTTTACCTACAGCAATTTTTTGTTTTGTTGAGTCTTGGAAGTTGTTTACTACTGTAGCAACCTCTCCTTATCATGTTTTTGTGCCAAGTAAAGTTTCTATGTCAAAGTTGATGTTATATTTGGGATCGCTGCGCAGAAACAGCATTGCTGTCTGTCACGAATCTGGGCATAATTCTCTGTAGAAAATTCGAAAAAATCTGCCAATTTACGAGCGTGATCCTCAGATATGTACGCAACTTTCATTAGTTTTGAGTTTTTCCATTTGAGCAAGTCTGGTGCCATTTATAAATTCGTCTTTACGGACTGTTCTGTTTTTGACAGATTCTGCCTTTTATTTCGCATTGCCTCTTTTGCTATGTTGGATTTATTTCTTTGATCCATTAATGTCCAGTAGCATTATGCAATGTCCAGAAGTGAAAAGAATGATTGTGTCACCTCTGAATGAGTGAATTATTAATGATGCACTAACCCTCTAATGAGTTTGCTTGAAGTTTGGTGTGAAGGAAGTTTTCAAGGGTCAAGAGAGGAGAATGATATACTAAGATCAAGAGGAGTGAAAGCTCTAAGCTTGGGGATGCCCCCGTGGTTCATCCCTGCATATTTTAAGAAGACTCAAGCGTCTAAGCTTGGGGATGCCCAAGGCATCCCCTTCTTCATCGACAACATCATCAGGTTCCTCCCCTGAAACTATATTTTTATTCAGTCACATCTGGTGTTCTTTACTTGGAGCGTCGGTTTGTTTTCGTTTTTGTTTTTGTTTGAATAAGATGGATCCTAGCATTCACTTTGTGGGAGAGAGACACGCTCCGCTGTTGCATATGGACACATGTGTCCTTAGGCTTTACTCATAATGTTCAAGGCGAAGTTTCTTCTTCGTTAAATTGTTATATGGTTGGAATTGGAAAATGCTACATGTAGTAATTCTAAAATGTCTTGGATAATGTGATACTTGGCAATTGTTGTGCTCATGTTTAAGCTCTTGCATCATATGCTTTGCACCCATTAATGAAGAAATACATAGAGCTTGCTAAAATTTGATTTGCATATTTGGTTTCTCTAAGGTCTAGATAATATCTAGTATTGAGTTTTGAACAACAAGGAAGACAGTGTAGAGTCTTATAATGTTTACAATATGTCTTTTATGTGAGTCTTGCTGCACTTGTTCATCCTTGAGTTTGCTTCAAATAACCTTGCTAGCCTAAACCTTGTATCGAGAGGGAATACTTCTCATGCATCCAAAATCCTTGAGCCAACCACTATGCCATTTGTGTCCACCATACCTACCTACTACATGGTATTTACCCGCCATTCCAAAGTAAATTGCTTGAGTGCTACCTTTAAAATTCCATCATTCACCTTTGCAATATATAGCTCATGGGACAAAATAGCCTTAAAAACTATCGTAGTATTGAATATGTACTTATGCACTTTATATTTTATTAAGTTGCTTGTTGTGCGATAACCATGTTTCTGGGGAACGCCATCAACTATTGTTGAATATCATGTGAGTTGCTATGCATGTCCGTCTTGTCTGAAGGTCTATCATTTTAGTGGTTGGAGCATGCAAAATTGTTAGAGAAGAACATTGGGCCGCTAACTAAAGCCATGAATCATGGTGGAAGTTTCAGTTTTGGACATATATCCTCAATCTCATATGAGAATAATAACTTTGCTACATGCTTATGCATTTAAGAGGAGTCCATTATCTGTTGTCCATGTTGTCCCGGTATGGATGTCTAAGTTGAGAATAATCAAAAGCGAGAAATCCGAAATGCGAGCATTCTCCTTAGACCTTTGTACAGGCGGCATGGAGGTACCCCTTTGTGACACTTGGTTGAAACATGGCATGCGAAGACCCGGTAGTCCAAGTTAAGTAGGACGAGGTGCGGGCACTATTAGTATACTATGCGTGAGGCTTGCAACTTGTAAGATATAATTTTCATAACTCATATGCTTTATTACTACCGTTGACAAAATTGTTTCATGTTTTCAAAATAAAAGCTCTAGCACAAATACAGCAATCGATGCTTTCCTCATTGAAGGACCATTCTTTTACTTTTATTGTTGAGTCAGTTTACCTATCTCCTTCCACCTTAAGAAGCAAACACTTGTGTGAACTGTGCATTGATTCCTACATACTTGCATATTGCACTTGTTATATTACTTTATGTTGACAATATCCATGAGATATACATGTTACAAGTTGAAAGCAACCGCTGAAACTTAATCTTCTTATGTGTTGCTTCAACGCCTTTACTTTGATTTATTGCTTTACGAGTTAACTCTTATGCAAGACTTATTGATGCTTGTCTTGAAGTACTATTCATGAAAAGTCTTTGCTATATGATTCAGTTGTTTACTCATGTCATTACCTTTGCTTTGATCGCTGCATTCATTACATATGTTTACAAATAGTATGATCAAGATTATGATGGCATGTCACTTCAGAAATTATCTTTGTTATCGTTTTACCTGCTCGGGACGAGCAGAACTAAGCTTGGGGATGCTGATACGTCTCCAACGTATCGATAATTTCTTATGTTCCATGCTACTTTATTGATGATACCTACATGTTTTATGCACATTATATGTCATATTTATGCATTTCTGGAACTAACCTATTAACAAGATGCCGAAGAGCCAGTTGTTGTTTTCTGCTGTTTTTGGTTTCAGAAATCCTAGTAAAGAAATATTCTCGGAATTGGACGAAACTTTCGCCCAGGGTCCTATTTTTGCACGAAGCTTCCAGAAGACCGAAGACCTAACGAAGTGGGGCCACGAGGCAGCCAGGGGGGTGGCCGGCGCGGCCTAGGGCTTGGCCGCGCGGCCCTGCCCCCTGGGCCCTCGTGTGGCCCCTCGCGTTGACCTTCCGCCTACTTAAAGCCTCCGTCGCGAACCCCCAGTACCGAGAGCCACGATACGGAAAACCTTACAGAGACGCGCCGCCGCGAATCCCATCTCGGGGGATTCGGAGATCGCCTCCGGCACCCGCCGGAGAGGGGATTCATCTCCCGGAGGACTCTTCATCGCCATGATCGCCTCCGGAGTGATGAGTGAGTAGTTCACCCCTGGACCATGGGTCCATAGCAGTAGCTAGATGGTCGTCTTCTCCTTGTTGTGCTTCATTGTTAGATCTTGTGAGCTGCCTAACATGATCAAGATCATCTATATGTAATTCTATATGTTGTGTTTGTCGGGATCCGATGGATAGAGAGTACTATGATTATGGTGATTATCAATCTATTGTTCATGTGTTGTTTATGATCTTGCATGCTCTCCGTTATTAGTAGAGGCTCTGGCCAAGTTTTTACTCTTAACTCCAAGAGGGAGTAATTATGCTCGATAGTGGGTTCATGCCTTCATTGATACCTGGGACAGTGACAGAAAGTTCTAAGGTTGTGATGTGCTGTTGCCACTAGGGATAAAACATTGATGCTATGTCTAAGGATGTAGTTATTGATTACATTACGCACAATACTTAATGCAATTGTCTGTTGCTTTGCAACTTAATACTGGAGGGGGTTCGGACGATAACCTGAAGGTGGACTTTTTAGGCATAGATGCAGTTGGATGGCGGTCTATGTTCTTTGTCGTAATGCCCAATTAAATCTCACTATATTTACCATGTCATGTATATGCATTGTTATGCCTTTCTCTATTTGTCAATTGCCCGACTGTAATTTGTTCACCCAACATGCTTTTATCTTATGGGAGAGACACCTCTAGTGAACTGTGGACCCCGGTCCTATTCTTTCCATAGCATACAATCTACTTGTTTTACTGTTTTCTTTGCAAACATCTTCCACTCGATACGTTTAATCCTTTGTTACAGCAAGCCGGTGAGATTGACAACCTCACTGTTTCGTTGGGGCAAAGTACTTTGGTTGTGTTGTGCAGGTTCCTAGTTGGCGCCGGAATCCCTGGTGTTGCGCCGCATCACATTTCGCGACCATCAACCTTCAACGTGCTTCTTGGCTCCTGGTTCGATTAAACCTTGGTTTCTTACTGAGGGAAACTTGCCACTGTGCGCATCATACCTTCCTCTTGGGGTTCCCAACGGACGTGTACATCTACGCGCATCATTCCCCCATGGACTACGGGTTCTAGCTGTAGCTAGTTGGTATTCTCTCCCCCATGTACTTCAATACAATGATCTCATGAGCTGCCTTACATGATTGAGATTCATCTGATGTAATCGGTGTTGTGTTTGTCGGGATCCGATGGATTGTTACGTTATGATTGTCTATCTACAAAGTTTGTGAAGTTATTGTTGCTGCAATCTTGTTGTGTTTAATGCTTGTCACTAGGGCCCGAGTGGCATGATCTTAGATTTGAGCTCTATAATTATTGCTTAGATTGTATCTACAAGTTGTATGCACATGTCACTGTCCGGAACCAAAGGCCCCGAAGTGACAGAAATCGGGACAACCGGAGGGGATGGCGGTGATGTGAGGGACACATGTTTTCACGGAGTGTTAATGCTTTGCTCCGGTGCTCTATTAAAAGGAGTACCTTAATATCCAGTAGATTCCCTTGAGGCCCGGCTGCCACCGGCTGGTAGGACAATAGATGTTGTGCAAGTTTCTCATTGCGAGCACGTACGACTAAATATGGAAAACATGCCTACATGATTAATGAATTGATATTCTGTCTTAATGCTATTTCAATCCTATCAATTGCCCAACTGTAATTTGTTCACCCAACACTTGTTATTGGAGAGTTACCACTAGTGTAGATAGCTGGGAACCCCGGTCCATCTTTCATCATCATATACTCGTTCTACATGTCAACTATTTTCTGGTACCATTGCTCTCATATTACTACTACTGCTGCTGTGTTACTGTTACTATTGCTCTCATATCACTGCTACTTTCACATCACCCCTGTTGCTAGTGCTTTTCCAGGTGCAGCTGAATTGACAACTCAGTTGTTAAGGCTTATAAGTATTCTTTACCTCCCCTTGTGTCGAATCAATAAATTTGGGTTTTACTTCCCTCGAAGACTGTTGCGATCCCCTATACTTGTGGGTTATCAGAAAGAAGTGGGTAAACTAACTCAACAATAAAGTAAAAGAATGGCCCTTCGCAGAGGGAAGCATGGATTACTATTTTTGTGCTAGAGCTTTTGTTTTGAAAACATAGAAACAATTTTGTCAACGGTAGTAATAATTCATATGTGCTATGCATAATACTTCCTACAAGTTGCAAGTCTCATGCATAGAGTACCAATAGTGCTCGCACCTTGTCCTAATCAGCTCGGATAACACGGATTATCATCGCATGACATATGTTTCAACCAAGTGTCACAAAGGGGTACCTCTATGCCGCCTGTACAAAGGTCTAAGGAGAAAGCACGCATTGGATTTCTCGCTTTTGATTATTCTCAACTTAGACATCCATACCGGGACAACATAGACAACAGATAATGGACTCCTCTTTTAATGCTTAAGCATTCAACAACAAATAATATTCTCATAAGAGATTGAGGTTGTATGTCCAAACTGAAACTTCCACCATGATACATGGCTTTAGTTAGCTGCCCAATGTTCTTCTCTAACAATATGCATACTCAAACCATTTGATCATGAAATCACACTTACTTCAGACAAGACGAACATGCATAGCATCTCACATGATATCCAACAAAGGTAAAAAGTTGATGGCTGATACGCGTAGATGCACACGTCCGTTGGGAACCCCAAGTGGAAGGTATGATGCGTATAGAAGCAAGTTTCCCTCAGTATGAAACCAAGGTTTAATCGAACCAGTAGGAGCCAAGAAGCACGTTGAAGGTTGATGGTCGCGAAATGTGATGCGGCGCAACACCAGGGATTCCGGCGCCAACGTGGAATCTGCACAACAAAACCAAAGTACTTTGCCCCAACGAAACAGTGAGGTTGTCAATCTCACCGGCTTGCTGTAACAAAGGATTAAACGTATCGAGTGGAAGATGTTTGCAAAGAAAACAGTAAAGCAGTAGTAACGCAGTAAAACAGTAACAAGCAGCGATAGCAGTGTTTAGGAACAAGGCCTAGGGATTAGACTTTCACTAGTGGACACTCTCAACATTGATCACATAACAGAATAGATAGATGCATACTCTACACTTTTGTTGGATGATGAACACATTGCGTAGGATTACACGAACCCTCAATGCCGGAGTTAACAAGCTCCACAATAATGCTCATATTCTAGTAACCTTTAGTGTAAGATAGATCAAAAGACTAAACCAAGTACTAGCATAGCATGCACACTGTCACCTTCATGCATATGTAGGAGGAATAGATCACATCAATATTATCATAGCAATAGTTAACTTCGCAATCTACAAGAGATCATGATCATAGCATAAACCAAGTACTAACACGAGTGCACACACTGTCACCATTACACCGTGTAGGAGGAATAAAACTACTTTAATAACATCACTAGAGTAGCACATAGATAAATTGTGATACAAAACACATTGCAATCATAAAGAGATATAAATAAGCACTTCACTATGCCATTCATAACAGTGAATAAGTATTCTGTGAAATATAGCCTAAGAGACCCACACGGTGCACACACTGTCACCTTTACACACGTGGGACAAGGAGTCTCCGGAGATCACATAAGTAAAACTCACTTGACTAGCATAATGACATCTAGATTACAAGCATCATCATATGAATCTCAATCATGTAAGGCAGCTCATGAGATTATTGTATTGAAGTACATAGGAGAGAGATGAACCACATAGCTACCGGTACAGCCCCGAGCCTCGATGGAGAACTACTCCCTCCTCATGGGAGCAGCAGCGGTGATGAAGATGGCGGTGGAGATGGCAGCGGTGTCGATGGAGAAGCCTTGGGGCACTTCCCCGTCCCGGCGTGCGGAACAGAGACTCATGTCCCCCAGATCTTGGCTTCGCGATGGCGGCGGCTCTGGAAGGTTTCGCGTACCGTGGCTTCCTCCGTAAGGGTTTTCGACGCAGGGGCTTTATATAGGCGAAAGGGCAGCGTCAGAAGGTCGAAGAGGCGGTGACACCATAGGGTGGCGCGGGCCACACCCAGGCCGCGCCGGCCTATGGTCTGGTGGGCCTGTGGCCCCCCCTCTGGTCCTTCCCGGGTGTTCTGGAAGCTTCGTGGAAAAATAGGAACCTGGGCGTTGATTTCGTCCAATTCCGAGAATATTTCGTTACTAGGATTTCTGAAACCAAAAACAGCAGAAAACAGAACGGCACTTCGGAATCTTGTTAATAGGTTAGTTCAGAAAATGCACGAATATGACATAAAGTGTGCATAAAACATGTAGGTATCATCAATAAAGTAGCATGGAACATAAGAAATTATCGATACGTTGGAGACGTATCAGCATCCCCAAGCTTAGTTCTGCTCGTCCCGAGCAGGTAAAACGATAACAAAGATAATTTCTGAAGTGACATGCCATCATAATCTTGATCATACTATTTGTAAACATATGTAATGAATGCAGCGATCAAAACAATGGTAATGACATGAGTAAACAAGTGAATCATAAAGCAAAGACTTTTCATGAATAGCACTTTCAAGACAGGCATCAATAAGTCTTGCATAAGAGTTAACTCATAAAGCAATAATTTAAAGTATAGACATTGAAGCAACACAATGGAAGATTAAGTTTCAGCGGTTGCTTTCAACTTGTAACATGTATATCTTATGGATAATTGTCAACATAGAGTAATATAACAAATGCAATAAGCAAGTATGTAAGAATCAATGCACAGTTCACACAAGTGTTTGCTTCTTAAGGTGGAGGAGATAGGTAAACTGACTCAACAATAAAAGTAAAAGAATGGTCCTTCAAAGAGGAAAGCATCGATTGCTGTATTTGTGCTAGAGCTTTTATTTTGAAAACATCAAGAGAGTATAAAAGTAAAGTTTTGAGAGGTGTTTGTTGTTGTCAACGAATGGTAGCGGGTACTCTAACCCCCTTGCCAGACAAACCTTCAAAGAGCGGCTCCCATTTTATTTTGTTTTTGGGTGGCACTCCTTCCAACCTTTCTTTCACAAACCATGGCTAACCGAATCCTCGGGTGCCTGCCAACAATCTCATACCATGAAGGAGTGCCTTTTTATTTTAGTTTTATTATGATGACACTCCTCCCCACCTTTGCTTTCTCAAGCCATGGCTAACCGAATCCTTCGGGTGCCGTCCAACAATCACATACCATGGAGGAGTGTCTATTTTTGTTAATTAATTTGGGACTGGGAATCCCATTGCCAACTCTTTCTGCAAAATTATTGGATAAGCGGATGAAGCCACTAGTCCATTGGTGAAAGTTGCCCAACAAGATTGAAAGATAAACACCACATACTTCCTCATGAGCTATAAAACATTGACACAAATCAGAGGTGATAAATTTTGAATGGTTTAAAGGTAGCACTCAAGCAATTTACTTTGGAATGGCGGAGAAATACCATGTAGTAGGTAGGTATGGTGGACACAAATGGCATGAATATTGGCTCAAGGATTTTGGATGCATGAGAAGTATTCCCTCTCGATACAAGGCTTAGGCTAGCAAGGTTGTTTGAAACAAACACAAGGATGAACCGGTGCAGCAAAACTCACATAAAAGACATATTGTAAACATTATAAGACTCTACACCGTCTTCCTTGTTGTTCAAACTCTTTACTAGAAATTATCTAGACCTTAGAGAGACCAATTATGCAAACCAAATTTTAGCATGCTCTATGTATTTCTTCACTAATAGGTGCAAAGCATATGATGCAAGAGCTTAAACATGAGCACAAAAATTTCCAAGTATCACATTATCCAAGACATTTTACCAATTACTACATGTAGCATTTTTCAATTCCAACCATATAACAATTTAACGAAGAGGAAACTTCGCCATGAATATTATGAGCTAAGAACACATGTGTTCATACGAACCAGCGGAGCGTGTCTCTCTCCCACACAAGGATGAACTTATTCAGAGAACTAAGATAACAAAACAAAAACAAAAATAAAAGCACACAGACGCTCCAAGTAAAGTACATAAGATGTGACCGAATAAAAATATAGTTTCAAGAGAAGGAACCTGATACTTTGTCGATGAAGAAGGGGATGCCTTGGGCATCCCCAAGCTTAGATGCTTGGGTCTTCTTGAAATATGCAGGGATGAACCACCGGGGCATCCCCAAGCTTAGACTTTTCATTCTTCTTGATCGTAGTATATCATCCTCCTCTCTTGACCCTTGAAAACTTCCTTCACACCAAACTTCAAGCAAACTCATTAGAGGGTTAGTGCATAATCAAAAATTCACATGTTCAGAGGTGACACAAACATTCTTAACACTTCTGGACATTGCACATAACTTCTGAAAGTTAATGGAACAAAGAAACTCATTCAACTTAACAAAAGCGGCAATGCGAAATAAAAGGCAGAATCTGTCAAAAGCAGAACAGTCCGTAAAGACGAATTTAAAGCTGGCACCAGACTTGCTCAAATGAAAAAACTCAAAACTAATGAAAGTTGCGTACATATCTGAGGATCACGCTCGTAAATTGGCAGATTTGTTCGAATTTTCTACAGAGAACTGTGCCCAGATTCGTGACAGACAGCAATGCTGTTTCTGCGCAGCGATCCCAAATATAACATCAACTTTAACATAGAAACTTTACTTGGCACAAAAACATGATAAGGAGAGGTTGCTACAGTAGTAAACAACTTCCAAGACACAAATATAAAATAAAGTACTGTAGTAAAAAAACACATGGGTTATCTCCCAAGAAGTTCTTTCTTTATAGCCATTAAGATGGGCTCAGCAGTTTTAATGATGCACTCGCAAGAAATAGTATTTGAAGCAAAAGAGAGCATCAAGAGGCAAATTCAAAACACATTTAAGTCTAACATGCTTCCTATGCATAGGAATCTTGTAAATAAACAAGTTCATGAAGAGCAAAGTAACAAGCATAGGAAGATAAAACAAGTGTAGCTTCAAAAATTTCAGCACATAGAGAGGTGTTTTAGTAACATGAAAATTTTTACAACCATATTTTCCTCTCTCATAATAACTTTCAGTAGCAACATGAGCAAACTCAACAATATAACTATCACATAAAGCATTCTTATCATGAGTCTCATGCATAAAATTATTACTCTCCACATAGGCATAATCAATTTTATTAGTTGTAGTGGGAGCAAATTCAACAAAGTAGCTATCATTATTATTCTCATCATCAAATATAGGAGGCATAGTATCATCAAAGTAAATTTTCTCCTCAATGCTTGGGGGACTAAAAATATCATGCTCATCAAAACCAGCTTCCCCAAGCTTAGAATTTTCCATAGCATTAGCAACAATGGTGTTCAAAGCATTCATAGTAATAACATTCCCATTAGCATGCATATAAAGTTCCATGGGTTTCTTAATTCTTTCTTCAAACACATCATGTCCTAATTCAAGATAAAGTTCATAAAGATCTCTCATATTTTTGTTGTTTTCCATTATGCCTAACTAGTGAAAATAAAAACAAGTACAGGACTAGACATGATAACAAAATAAATTAAATGCAAGTAACTAATTTTTTTGTGTTTTTGATATAGAGAGCAAGACAGTAAATAAAGTAAAACTAGCAACTAATTTTTTTGTGTTTTGTTTAGGTGCAGCAAACAAAGTAGTAAATAAAATAAAGCAAGACAAAAACAAAGTAAAGAGATTGAGAAGTGGAGACTCCCCAGCGTGTCTTGATCTCCCCGGCAACGGCGCCAGAAATTTAGCTTGATACGCGTAGATGCACACGTCCGTTGGGAACCCCAAGTGGAAGGTATGATGCGTATAGAAGCAAGTTTCCCTCAGTATGAAACCAAGGTTTAATCGAACCAGTAGGAGCCAAGAAGCACGTTGAAGGTTGATGGTCGCGAAATGTGATGCGGCGCAACACCAGGGATTCCGGCGCCAACGTGGAATCTGCACAACAAAAACAAAGTACTTTGCCCCAACGAAACAGTGAGGTTGTCAATCTCACCGACTTGCTGTAACAAAGGATTAAACGTATCGAGTGGAAGATGTTTGCAAAGAAAACAGTAAGAGCAGTAGAGCAGTAAAACAGTAACAAGCAGCGATAGCAGTGTTTAGGAACAAGGCCTAGGGATTAGACTTTCACTAGTGGACACTCTCAACATTGATCACATAACAGAATAGATAGATGCATACTCTACACTTTTGTTGGATGATGAACACATTGCGTAGGATTACACGAACCCTCAATGCCGGAGTTAACAAGCTCCACAATAATGCTCATATTCTAGTAACCTTTAGTGTAAGATAGATCAAAAGACTAAACCAAGTACTAGCATAGCATGCACACTGTCACCTTCATGCATATGTAGGAGGAATAGATCACATCAATATTATCATAGCAATAGTTAACTTCGCAATCTACAAGAGATCATGATCATAGCATAAACCAAGTACTAACACGAGTGCACACACTGTCACCATTACACCGTGTAGGAGGAATAAAACTACTTTAATAACATCACTAGAGTAGCACATAGATAAATTGTGATACAAAACACATTGCAATCATAAAGAGATATAAATAAGCACTTCACTATGCCATTCATAACAGTGAATAAGTATTCTGTGAAATATAGCCTAAGAGACCCACACGGTGCACACACTGTCACCTTTACACACGTGGGACAAGGAGTCTCCGGAGATCACATAAGTAAAACTCACTTGACTAGCATAATGACATCTAGATTACAAGCATCATCATATGAATCTCAATCATGTAAGGCAGCTCATGAGATTATTGTATTGAAGTACATAGGAGAGAGATGAACCACATAGCTACCGGTACAGCCCCGAGCCTCGATGGAGAACTACTCCCTCCTCATGGGAGCAGCAGCGGTGATGAAGATGGCGGTGGAGATGGCAGCGGTGTCGATGGAGAAGCCTTCCGGGGGCACTTCCCCGTCCGGCGGCGTGCCGGAACAGAGACTCCTGTCCCCAGATCTTGGCTTCGCGATGGCGGCGGCTCGGAAGGTTTCGCGTGCCGTGGCTTCCTCCGTAAGGGTTTTCGACGCAGGGGCTTTATATAGGCGAAAGGGCAGCGTCGGAAGGTCGAAGAGGCGGCGACACCATAGGGTGGCGCGGGCCACACCCAGGCCGCGCCGGCCTATGGTCGGTGGCCTGTGGCCCCCTCCTGGTCCTTCCGGGTGTTTGGAAGCTTCGTGGAAAAATAGGAACCTGGGCGTTGATTTCGTCCAATTCCGAGAATATTTCGTTACTAGGATTTCTGAAACCAAAAACAGCAGAAAAGGAACTGGCACTTCGGAATCTTGTTAATAGGTTAGTTCCAGAAAATGCACGAATATGACATAAAGTGTGCATAAAACATGTAGGTATCATCAATAAAGTAGCATGGAACATAAGAAATTATCGATACGTTGGAGACGTATCAATGGCGTCCCCAGAAACATGGTTACCGCTCAACAAGCAACTTATAAGAACTAAGACACATAACTACATATTCATCATCACAATAGTTTTTAAGCTATTTGTCCCATGAGCTATATATTGCAAAGATAAAGGAATGAAATTTTAAAGGTAGCACTCAAGTAATTTACTTTGAAATGGCAGAAAAATACCACATAGTAGGTAGATATGGTGGACACAAATGGCATGGGTTTTGGCTCAAGGTGTTTGGATGCACGAGAAGCATTTCCTCTCAGTACAAGGTTTGGGCTAGCAAGGTTGTTTGAAGCAAACACAAGTATGAACAGGTACAACAAAACTTACACAAGAACATATTGCAAGCATTATAAGACTCTACACTGTCTTCCTTGTTGTTCAAACACTTTACCAGAAAATATCTAGACTTAGAGAGACCAATCATGCAAACCAAATTTTAACAAGCTCTACGGTAGTTCTTCATTAATAGATTAAACTACATGATGCAAGAGCTTAAACATGATCTATGAGAGCTCAAACAATTGCCAAATCAAGTTATTCCAAACCATATGAAGCATTTTCTGATTCCAACCAAATAGCAATCAACGAAGCAATTTCAGCCTTCGCCATGAACATTAAAGCACAATTAAGAACACAAGTGTTCCATATGAAAAAGCGGAGCGTAATATCTCCAATATAAGGATGGTGGGATCCAACTTTATTCAAACCAAAACAAAAATAAAAGCAAAAAGACGCTCCAAGTAAAGAACATAAGATGTGATGGAATAAAAATATAGTTTCACTAGAAGTGACCTGATAAGTTGTCGATGAAGAAGGGGATGCCTTGGGCATCCCCAAGCTTAGATGCTTGAGTCTTCTTAAAATATGCAGGGATGAACCACCGGGGCATCCCCAAGCTTAGACCTTTCACTCTTCTTGATCATAGTATATCATCCTCTTCTCTTGACCCTTGAAAACTTCCTCCACACCAAACTTCAAGCAAACTCATTAGAGGGTTAGTGCATAATCAAAAATTCACATATTCAGAGGTGACACAATCATTCTTAACACTTCTGGACATTGCACAAAGCTTCTGAAAGTTAATGGAACAAAGAAACTCATTCAACATAGCAAAAACGGCAATGCGAAATAAAAGGCAGAATCTGTCAAAACAGAACAGTCCGTAAAGACGAATTTTGCAGGGGCACTTAACTTGCTCAAACGGAAAAACTCATAACTAATGAAAGTTGCGTACATATCTGAGGATCACGCACGTAAATTGGCAGATTTTTTGATTTTTTTACAGAGAGATCTGCGCGAATTCGTGACAGACATGCTGTTTCTGTGCAGCAATCCAAATCTAGCATCAACTTTAACATAGAGACTTTACTTGGCACAAAAACATGATAAGGAGAGGTTGCTACAGTAGTAAACAACTTCCAAGACTCAACAATACAGTAAATAAAATGAAACTTGGGTTATCTCCCAAGAAGTGCTTTTCTTTAACGCCTTTCAGCTAGGCGCAGAAAGTGCGAATCAAGTAACATCAAGAGATGAAGCATCAACATCATAATTTGTTCTAATAATAGAATCAAAAGGCAACTTCATTCTCTTTCTAGGGAAGTGTTCCATACATTTCTTGAGAGGAAATTGATACTTAATATTACCTTCCTTCATATCAATAACAGCACCAACGGTTCGAAGAAAAGGTCTTCCCAACACAATAGGACAAGATGCATTGCATTCAATATCCAAGACAACAAAATCAACGGGGACAAGGTTATTGTTAACCGTAATGCGAACATTATCAATCCTCCCCAAAGGTTTCTTTTTAACATTATCAGCAAGATTAACATCCAAATAACAATTTTTCAATGGTGGCAAGTCAAGCATATCATAAATTTTCTTAGGCATAACAGAAATACTTGCACCAAGATCACATAAAGCATTACATTCAAAATCATTGAATTTCATCTTAATGATGGGCTCCCAACCATCTTCTAATTTCCTAGGAATAGAAGCTTCAAGTTTTAATTTCTCTTCCCTAGCTTTAATGAGAGCATTTGTAATATGTTTTGTAAAGGCTAAATTTATAGCACTAGCATTAGGACTTCTAGCAAGTTTTTGTAAGAACTTTATAACTTCAGTAATATGACAATCATCAAAATCTAAACCATTATGTTCTACAGCAATAGAATCATTGTCACCAATATTTTGAAAAATTTCAGCAGTTTTATCACAAGCAGTTTCAGCAGTTTCAGGCAATTTTGCACGCTTTGCACTAGGAGTAGAAACATTGCCAACACCAATTATTTTACCATTGATAGTAGGAGGTGTAGCAACATGTGTAGAATCAACATTACTAGTGGTGGTAATAGTCCAAACTTTAGCTACATTATTCTCTTTAGCAAGTTTTTCTTTTTCTTCTCTATCCCACCTAGCATGCAATTCAGCCAACATTCTAATATTATCATTAATTCGAACTTGGATGGCATTTGCTGTAGCAGAAAATTTTGTATCATTATCCTCAGGTTTAGCAGCCATTTTATTAATTAAAGAAGATTGTGATTCAGACATATATGAGATTCGATTTTCAGCATTTGTAAGTTTAGTTTGCAAACCAGAAATTTTCACATTCAAATTTTCAAGTTGATTTCCTATATTTTTCAACAAGGCAGATTGTTCATTCATAGTTTTAGTAAACAATTGATTTTGCTCATATTGCGATTGCATAAAGCTCTTAGTAGTTCTTTCAATTTCCAATATCTTTTCCTCATTAGGCAAAACAGATCTACCATAAGAATTACCATAACCACTACCATTATTAGAAGGATATGGCCTATAGTTGTTGTTGAAATTATTATTCTTAATGAAATTCACATCAACATTTTCTTCTTGAGCAACTAATGAAGCTAAAGGAACATTATTAGGATCAATATGAGATCTACCATTTGCAAGCATAGACATAATAGCATCAATCTTATCACCCAAAGAAGAGGTTTCTTCAACAGAATTTACCTTCTTACCTTGAGGAGTTCTTTCAGTGTGCCATTCAGAGTAATTGATCATCATATCATCAAGAAGTTTAGTCGCGGCGCCCAAGGTGATGGACATAAAAGTACCTCCAGCAGCTGAATCCAATAGGTTCCTCGAGGAAAAATTCAATCCTGCATAAAAGGTTTGGATGATCATCCAAGTAGTCAGTCCATGGGTTGGACAATTCTTTACCAAAGATTTCATTCTCTCCCATGCTTGAGCAACATGTTCATTATCAAATTGTTTAAAATTCATAATGCTACTTCTCAAAGATATAATCTTAGCAGGAGGATAATATTTACTAATAAAAGCATCTTTACATTTAGTCCATGAATCAATACTATTTTTAGGCAAAGAAAGCAACCAATCTTTAGCTCTTCCTCTTAATGAGAAAGGAAACAATTTCAGTTTTATAATATCACCATCTATATCCTTATACTTTTGCATTTCACAAAGTTCAACAAAATTATTAAGATGGGCAGCAGCATCATCAGTACTAACACCAGAAAATTGCTCTCTCATAACAAGATTCAGTAAAGCAGGTTTAATTTCATAAAATTCTGCTGTAGTAGCAGGTGGAGCAATAGGAGTACATATAAAATCATTATTATTTGTGCTAGTGAAATCACACAACTTAGTATTTTCAGGAGTACCCATTGTAGCAGTAATAAAAGTAAACTAAGCAAATAGAATAAAAACAAGTAACTAATTTTTTTGTGTTTTGATATAGAACAAGTAAATAAGACAGAAAGTAAAGTAACTAATTTTTTTGTGTTTTTAATATAGAGCAAACAAGACAGTAAATAAAATAAAGTAAAGCAAGACAAAAACAAAGTAAAGAGATTGGATGTGGAGACTCCCCTTGCAGCGTGTCTTTGATACGTCTCCAACGTATCGATAATTTCTTATGTTCCATGCTACTTTATTGATGATACCTACATGTTTTATACACATTATATGTCATATTTATGCGTTTTCTGGAACTAACCTATTAACAAGATGCCGAAGAGCCAGTTGCTGTTTTCTGCTGTTTTTGGTTTCAGAAATCCTAGTAAGGAAATATTCTCGGATTGGACGAAACTTTCGACCAGGGTCCTATTTTTGCACGAAGCTTCCGAAGACCGAAGAGATAACGAAGTGGGGCCACGAGGCAGCCAGGGGCTAGGGCGGCGCGGCCCAGGCCCTGGCCGCGCCGGCCTACCCCCTGGGCACCTCGTGTGGCCCCCGCGTTGCCCTTCCGCCTACTTAAAGTCCGTCGCGAAACCCCCGGTACCGAGAGCCACGATACGGAAAACCTTCCAGAGACGCCGCCGCCGCGAATCCCATCTCGGGGGATTCAGGAGATCGCCACCCTGCCGGAGAGGGGATTCATCTCCCGGAGGACTCTTCATCGCCATGATCGCCTCCGGAGTGATGAGTGAGTAGTTCACCCCTGGACCATGGGTCCATAGCAGTAGCTAGATGGTCGTCTTCTCCTTGTTGTGCTTCATTGTTGGATCTTGTGAGCTGCCTAACATGATCAAGATCATCTATCTGTAATTCTATATGTTGTGTTTGTCGGGATCCGATGGATAGAGAGTACTATGATTATGGTGATTATCAATCTATTGTTTATGTGTTGTTTATGATCTTGCATGCTCTCCGTTATTAGTAGAGGCTCTGGCCAAGTTTGTACTCTTAACTCCAAGAGGGAGTATTTATGCTCGATAGTGGGTTCATGCCTCCATTAAATCTGGGACAGTGACAGAAAGTTCTAAGGTTGTGGATGTGCTGTTGCCACTAGGGATAAAACATTGATTCTATGTCTAAGGATGTAGTTGTCGATTACATTACGCACCATACTTAATGCAATTGTCTGTTGCTTAGCAACTTAATACTGAATGGGGTTCGGATGATAACCTGAAGGTGGACTTTTTAGGCATAGATGCAGTTGGATGGCGGTCTATGTACTTTGTCGTAATGCCCGGATTAAATCTCACTATATTTATCATATCATGTATATGCATTGTTATGCCTTTCTCTATTTGTCAATTGCCCGACTGTAATTTGTTCACCCAACATGCTTTTATCTTATGGGAGAGACACCTCTAGTGAACTGTGGACCCCGGTCCTATTCTTTACATAGCATACAATCTACTGCAATTGTGTTTTACTGTTTTCTTTGCAAACATCTTCCACTCGATACGTTTAATCCTTTGTTACAGCAAGCCGGTGAGATTGACAACCTCACTGTTTCGTTGGGGCAAAGTACTTTGGTTTTGTTGTGCAGATTCCACGTTGGCGCCGGAATCCCTGGTGTTGCGCCGCATCACATTTCGCGACCATCAACCTTCAACGTGCTTCTTGGCTCCTCCTGGTTCGATTCAACCTTGGTTTCTTTCTGAGGGAAAACTTGCCACTGTGCGCATCATACCTTCCTCTTGGGGTTCCCAACGGACGTGTACATCTACGCGCATCAAGCCTGTTTTCTGGCGCCGTTGCCGGGGAGATCAAGACACGCTGCAAGGGGAGTCTCCACTTCTCAATCTCTTTACTTTGTTTTTGTCTTGCTTTATTTTATTTACTACTTTGTTTGCTGCACTAAATCAAAATACAAAAAAATTAGTTGCTAGTTTTACTTTATTTACTGTCTTGCTCTCTATATCGAAAACACAAAAAAATTAGTTACTTGTCTTTACTTTATTTGCCTAGTTTACTTTATTGCTGTTATCATGAGTAATCCTGAAGTTGAAGTTCGTTCTTTTAAGTAACAAGGTGGAGAAAGTTTTAAAGATGCTTGGTATAGAATTAGTAATGCTCATCATAGGTGCATTAAGAAACACTCCACCACTATCCTTCTTAGGAACTTTTATGTTGGTTTATCTAGTTGGAATAGATATGTTCTTGATACTCTTTCGGGAGGTAATTTCCTAGGTACTCCCGCTTTAGAAGCTAGTTGCATCATTGAGAGTCTAGTTGGAATACCACCTGTTAATGAAGTTAAAATTGAAATCTCTCTTGAGGATGTTATGAAAAAATTGGAAACCATAGAGAAAAATTTTCCAAGTATTGAAACTAAATTGGAAATGTTATTGGATAAAACTGATGAACTTGATAAATCCCTAGGAGGAATTGATGAAAGAATTAGTGTCCTAGGAACTTGTGTTGTCCATGATAATCAAACCAATAGGATTGATGAACTTGAAAAAGCTATGGGAACCTTGGGTTCAACCTTTTCTTCTCTCAAGTATAATGAGAAAGCTTATGTGGGTAAAGAGCAAAAATTCATGTACGCCTCTAAAGTGCCTAAACAAAAGAATTATTATATGCCTAAAATTTCTAAAACCCCTAGCACCACCATAGAGAATTTAGATAATGGAGCACCTAAAGTACCCTCTGCAACAAGTTGTGTTTGCATGAAAAATAATAATGTTGATGCTTGTACTCTCGATGTTACTTGATTTGCACTTTCTGCGCCTAGCTGAAAGGCGTTAAAGAAAAGCGCTTATGGGAGACAACCAATGTTTTTACCTACAGCAATTTTTGTTTTGTTGAGTCTTGGAAGTTGTTTACTACTGTAGCAACCTCTCCTTATCATGTTTTTGTGCCAAGTAAAGTTTCTATGTCAAAGTTGATGTTATATTTGGGATCGCTGCGCAGAAACAGCATTGCTGTCTGTCACGAATCTGGGCACAGTTCTCTGTAGAAAATTCGAAAAAATCTGCCAATTTACGAGCGTGATCCTCAGATATGTACGCAACTTTCATTAGTTTTGAGTTTTTCCATTTGAGCAAGTCTGGTGCCATCTTTAAATTCGTCTTTACGGACTGTTCTGTTTTTGACAGATTCTGCCTTTTATTTCGCATTGCCTCTTTTGCTATGTTGGATTCATTTCTTTGATCCATTAATGTCCAGTAGCTTTATGCAATGTCCAGAAGTGTAAAGAATGTTTGTGTCACCTCTGAATGTGTGAATTATTAATTGTGCACTAACCCTCTAATGAGTTTGCTTGAAGTTTGGTGTGAAGGAAGTTTTCAAGGGTCAAGAGAGGAGAATGATATACTATGATCAAAAGGAGTGAAAGCTAGGATCATGGCGTGTAACTCACACGTTCGTTGGGAACCCCAAGAGGAAGGTATGATGCGCACAGTAGCAAGTTTTCCCTCAGAAAGAAACCAAGGTTTAATCGAACCAGTAGGAGCCAAGAAGCACGTTGAAGGTTGACTCAACCTGGTGTTGCGTCCCAAGCACCCTGGTGTTGCGCCGCATCACATTTCGCGACCATCAACCTTCAACGTGCTTCTTGGCTCCTACGGTTCGATTAAACCTTGGTTTCTTCTGAGGGAAAACTTGCTACTGTGCGCATCATACCTTCCTCTTGGGGTTCCCAACGAACGTGTGAGTTACACGCCATCGCATAAAGCTTAGCCTCACTATCTTGATCATAGTATATCATCTTCTCCCTTGAAAACTTCCTTCACACCAAACTTCAAGCAAACTCATTAGAGGGTTAGTGCACAATTAATAATTCACTCATTCAGAGGTGACACAATCATTATTTTCACTTCTAGACATTGCATAATGCTACTGGACATTAATGGATCAAAGAAATAAATCCAACATAGCAAAAGAGGCAATGCGAAATAAAAGGCAGAATCTGTCAAAAAGAAATCGTAAAGACGATTTAAAGCTGCACCAGACTTGCTCAAATGGAAAAACTCAAAACTAATGAAAGTTGCGTACATATCTGAGGATGACGCTCGTAAATTGGAAGATTTTTTCGAATTTTCTACAGAGAACTGTGCCCAGATTCGTGACAGACAGCAATGTTTCTGCGCAGCGATCCCAAATATAACATCAACTTTGACATAGAAACTTTACTTGGCACAAAAACATGATAAGGAGAGGTTGCTACAGTAGTAAACAACTTCCAAGACTCAACAAAACAAAAATTGCTGTAGTAAAAACATGGGTTGTCTCCCATAAGCGCTTTTCTTTAACGCCTTCAGGCGCAGAAAGTGCAAATCAAGTATTATCGAGTAGAAGCATCAACATCATAACTTGTTCTAATAATAGAATCAAAAGGCAACTTCATTCTCTTTCTAGGGAAGTGTTCCATACCTTTCTTGAGAGGAAATTGATATTTAATATTACCTTCCCTCATATCAATAACAGCACCAACAGTTCGAAGAAAAGGTCTTCCCAACACAATAGGACAAGATGCATTGCATTCGATATCCAAAACAACAAAATCAATGGGGACAAGGTTATTGTTAACCGTAATGCGCACATTATCAATCCTCCCCAAAGGTTTCTTTTTAACATTATCGGCAAGATTAACATCCAAATAACAATTCTTCAATGGTGGCAAGTCAAGCATATCATAAATCTTTTTAGGCATAACAGAAATACTTGCACCAAGATCACATAAAGCATTACATTCAAAGTCATTGAATTTCATTTTAATGATGGGCTCCCAACCATCCTCTAACTTTCTAGGAATAGAAGTTTCAAGTTTTAGTTTCTCTTCTCTAGCTTTTATGAGAGCATTTGTAATATGTTTTGTAAAGGCTAAATTTATAGCACTAGCATTAGGACTTTTAGCAAGTTTTTGTAAGAACTTTATAACTTCAGAGATGTGGCAATCATCAAATCTAAATCATTATGAGCTACAGAAATGGGATCATTGTTCCCAAGGTTGGAAAAAATTTCAGCAGTTTTATCACAAGCAGTTTCAGCAGTTTTAGCAATTTCAGGCAGTTTTGTTCGCTTTGCACTAGGAGTAGAAACATTGCCAACACCAATTATTTTACCATTGATAGTAGGAGGTGCAGCAACATGTGAAGAATTAGCATTACTAGTAGTGGTAATAGTCCAAACTTTAGCTACATTATTCTCTTTAGCTAGTTTTTCATTTTCTTCTCTATCCCACCTAGCACGCAATTCAGCCATTAATCTTATATTCTCATTAATTCTAACTTGGATGGCATTTGCTGTAGTAGTAATCTTATTATCAATATCATTATTAGACATAACTTTCAGTTTTAAAAGATTAACATCAGAGGCAAGCCTATCAACTCTAGAAGCAATAGTATCAATTTTATCAAGCTTTTCCTCAACAGATTTGTTAAAAGCAGTTTGTGTACTAATAAATTCTTTAAGCATAGCTTCAAGACCAGAGGGTACACTCCTATTATTGTTGTAAGAATTCCCATAAGAATTACCATAACCATTACCATTAGCAGAAGGATATGGCCTATAGTTATTACCGAGTTGTTCCTATAAGCATTGTTGTTGAAATTATTATTTTTAATGAAATTCACATCAAAATTTTCTTCTTGAGCAACCAATGAAGCTAAAGTAACATTATTTGGATCAACATTAGATCTACCATTCACAAGCATAGACATAATCACATCAATCTTATCACTCAAGGAAGAGGTTTCTTCAACAGAATTTACCTTCTTACCTTGTGGAGCTCTTTCCGTGTGCCATTCAGAGTAATTTATCATCATATCATCAAGAAGTTTTGTAGCCTCCCCAATGTGATGGACATAAAGGTACCTCCAGCAGCTGAATCCAATAAATTCCGCAAAGAAAAATTTAGTCCTGCATAGAAGGTTTGGATGATCATCCAAGTAGTCAGTCCATGGGTTGGGCAATTCTTTACCAAAGTTTTCATTCTCTCCCATGCTTGAGAAACATGTTCAGTATCTAATTGCTTAAAATTCATTATGCTACTTCTCAAAGATATAATTTTAGCGGGAGGATAATATCTACCAATAAAAGCATCCTTGCATTTAGTCCATGAATCAATACTATTCTTAGGCAAAGATAGCAACCAATCTTTAGCTCTTCCTCTTAATGAGAAAGGAAACACTTTCAATTTAATAATATCACCATCTACATCTTTATACTTTTGCATTTCACAAAATTCAACAAAATTATTGAGATGGGCAGCAGCATCATCAGAACTAACACCAGAAAATTGATCTCTCATGACCAGATTTAGTAAAGCAGGTTTAATTTCAAAGAATTCTGCTGTAGTAGCAGGTGGAGCAATAGGTGTGCATAGGAAATCATTATTATTTGCATTTGTGAAGTCACACAACTTAGTATTTTCAGGAGTATTCATTTTAGCAACGGTAAATAAAACAAACTAGATAAAGTAAATGCAAGTAACTAATTTTTTTGTGTTTTTGATATAGAGAGCAAGACAGTAAATAAAGTAAAACTAGCAACTAATTTTTTGTGTTTTGATTTAGTGCAGCAAACAAAGTAGTAAATAAAATAAAGCAAGACAAAAACAAAGTAAAGAGATTGGAAGTGGAGACTCCTTGTCTTGATCTCCGGCGGCGCCAAAAGAGCTTGATGGCGTGTAACTCACACGTTCGTTGGGAACCCCAAGAGGAAGGTATGATGCGCACAGTAGCAAGTTTTCCCTCAGAAAGAAACCAAGGTTTAATCGAACCGTAGGAGCCAAGAAGCACGTTGAAGGTTGATGGTCGCGAAATGTGATGCGGCGCAACACCAGAGATTCCCGCGCCAACGTGGAATCTGCACAACAAAACCAAAGTACTTTGCCCCAACGAAACAGTGAGGTTGTCAATCTCACCGCTTGCTGTAACAAAGGATTAAACGTATCGAGTGGAAGATGTTTGCAAAGAAAACAAAAACAATTGCAGTAGATTGTATGCTATGTAAAGAATAGGACCGGGGTCCACAGTTCACTAGAGGTGTCTCTCCCATAAGATAAAAGCATGTTGGGTGAACAAATTACAGTCGGGCAATTGACAAATAGAGAAAGGCATAACAATGCATATACATGATATGATAAATATAGTGAGATTTAATCATTACGACAAAGTACATAGACCGCCATCCAACCGCATCTATGCCTAAAAAGTCCACCTTCAGGTTATCATCCGAACCCCATTCAGTATTAAGTTGCTAAGCAACAGACAATTGCATTAAGTATGGTGCGTAATGTAATCGACAACTACATCCTTAGACATAGAATCAATGTTTTATCCCTAGTGGCAACAGCACATCCACAACCTTAGAACTTTCTGTCACTGTCCCAGATTCAATGGAGGCATGAACCCACTATCGAGCATAAATACTCCCTCTTGGAGTTAAGAGTACAAACTTGGCCAGAGCCTCTACTAATAACGGAGAGCATGCAAGATCATAAACAACACATAAACAATAGATTGATAATCACCATAATCATAGTACTCTCTATCCATCGGATCCCGACAAACACAACATATAGTATTACAGATAGATGATCTTGATCATGTTAGGCAGCTCACAAGATCCAACAATGAAGCACAACAAGGAGAAGACGACCATCTAGCTACTGCTATGGACCCATGGTCCAGGGTGAACTACTCACTCATCACTCCGGAGGCGACCATGGCGGTGTAGAGTCCTCCGGAGATGAATCCCCTCTCCGGCAGGGTGCGGAGGCGATCTCCTGAATCCCCCGAGATGGGCGGCGGCGTCTCTGGAAGGTTTTCCGTATCGTGGCTCTCGAGGGGGTTTCGCGACGGAGGCTTTAAGTAGGCGGAAGGTCAACGCGGGGGCCACACGAGGTGCCCAGGGGGTAGGGCCGCGCGGCCGGGGCTTGGGCCGCGCCGCCTAGCCCCGGCTGCCTCGTGGCCCCACTTCGTTATCTCTTCGGTCTTCTGGAAGCTTCGTGCAAAAATAGGACCCTGGGCGAAAGTTTCGTCCAATTCCGAGAATATTTCCTTACTAGGATTTCTGAAACCAAAAACAGCAGAAAACAGCAACTGGCTCTTCGGCATCTTGTTAATAGGTTAGTTCCAGAAAATGCATAAATATGACATATAATGTGCATAAAACATGTAGGTATCATCAATAAAGTAGCATGGAACATAAGAAATTATCGATACGTTGGAGACGTATCAATGCCCGTGGTTCACCCCTGCATATTTTAAGAAGACTCAAGCGTCTAAGCTTGGGGATGCCCAAGGCATCCCCTTCTTCATCGACAACATCATCAGGTTCCTCCCCTGAAACTATATTTTTATTCAATCACATCTTGTGTTCTTTACTTGGAGCGTCGGTTTGTTTTTGTTTTTGTTTTTGTTTGAATAAGATGGATCCTAGCATTCACTTTGTGGGAGAGAGACACGCTCCTGTTGCATATGGACACATGTGTCCTTAGGCTTTACTCATAATGTTCAAGGCGAAGTTTCTTCTTCGTTAAATTGTTATATGGTTGGAATTGGAAAATGCTACATGTAGTAATTCTAAAATGTCTTGGATAATGTGATACTTGGAAATTGTTGTGCTCATGTTTAAGCTCTTGCATCATATACTTTGCACCCATTAATGAAGAAATACATAGAGCTTGCTAAAATTTGATTTGCATATTTGGTTTCTCTAAGGTCTAGATAATATCTAGTATTGAGTTTTGAACAACAAGGAAGACGGTGTAGAGTCTTATAATGTTTACAATATGTCTTTTATGTGAGTTTTGCTGCACCTATTCATCCTTGAGTTTGCTTCAAATAACCTTGCTAGCCTAAACCTTGTATCGAGAGGGAATACTTCTCATGCATCCAAAATCCTTGAGCCAACCACTATGCCATTTGTGTCCACCATACCTACCTACTACATGGTATTTCTCCGCCATTCCAAAGTAAATTGCTTGAGTGCTACCTTTAAAATTCCATCATTCACCTTTGCAATATATAGCTCATGGGACAAAATAGCCTTAAAAACTATCGTAGTATTGAATATGTACTTATGCACTTTATCTCTTATTAAGTTGCTTGTTGTGCGATAACCATGCCTCTGGGGAACACCATCAATTACTCTTTATTGAATATCATGTGAGTTGCTATGCATGTCCGTCTTGTCTGAAGGATCTGCCACCTTAATGATTGGAGCATGCATATTGTTAGAGAAGAACATTGGGCCGCTAACTAAAGCCATGAATCATGGTGGAAGTTTCAGTTTGGACATATATCCTCAATCTCATATGAGAATAATAATCATTGCTACATGCTTATGCATTTAAGAGGAGTCCATTATCTGTTGTCCATGTTGTCCCGGTATGGATGTCTAAGTTGAGAATAATCAAAAGCGAGAAATCCAAAATGCGAGCATTCTCCTTAGACCTTTGTACAGGCGGCATGGAGGTACCCCTTTGTGACACTTGGTTGAAACATGGCATGCAAAGATCCGGTAGTCCAAGCTAAGTAGGACGAGGTGCGGGCACTATTAGTATACTATGCATGAGGCTTGCAACTTGTAAGATATAATTTACATAACTCATATGCTTTATTACTACCGTTGACAAAATTGTTTCATGTTTTCAAAATAAAAGCTCTAGCACAAATATAGCAATCGATGCTTTCCTCTTTGAAGGACCTTTCTTTTACTTTTATTGTTGAGTCAGTTTACCTATCTCCTTCCACCTTAAGAAGCAAACACTTGTGTGAACTGTGCATTGATTCCTACATACTTGCATATTGCACTTGTTATACTACTTTATGTTGACAATATCCATGAGATATACATGTTATAAGTTGAAAGCAACCGCTGAAACTTAATCTTCCTAGGTGTTGCTTCAATACCTTTACTTTGATTTATTGCTTTATGAGTTAACTCTTATGCAAGACTTATTGATGCTTGTCTTGAAGTACTATTCATGAAAAGTCTTTGTCATATGATTCACTTGTTTACTCATGTCATTACCTTTGCTTTGATCGCTGCATTCATTACATATGTTTACAAATAGTATGATCAAGATTATGATGGCATGTCACTTCAGAAATTATCTTTGTTATCGTTTTACCTGCTCGGGACGAGCAGAACTAAGCTTGGGGATGCTGATACGTCTCCAACGTATCGATAATTTCTTATGTTCCATGCTACTTTATTGATGATACCTACATGTTTTATACACATTATATGTCATATTTATCGTTTTCGGAACTAACCTATTAACAAGATGCCGAAGAGTTTTTTCGCTGTTTTTGGTTTCAAATCCTAGTAAGGAAATATTCTCGGAATTGGACGAAACTTTCAGGGTCCTATTTTTGCACGAAGCTTCCAGAAGACCGAAGAGATAACGAAGTGGGGCCACGAGGCAGCCAGGGGCTAGGCGGCGCGGCCCAGGCCCCGGCCGCGCCGGCCTACCCCGGGCACCTCCCCCCCGCGTTGCCCTTCCGCCTACTTAAAGTCTCCGTCGCGAAACCCCCAGTACGAGAGCCACGATACGGAAAACCTTCCGAGACGCCGCCGCCGCGAATCCCATCTCGGGGGATTCAGGAGATCGCCTCCGGCACCCTGGGGATTCATCTCCGGAGGACTCTTCATCGCCATGATCGCCTCCGGAGTGATGAGTGAGTAGTTCACCCCTGGACCATGGGTCCATAGCGTAGCTAGATGGTCGTCTTCTCCTTGTTGTGCTTCATTGTTGGATCTTGTGAGCTGCCTAACATGATCAAGATCATCTATCTGTAATTCTATATGTTGTGTTTGTCGGGATCCGATGGATAGAGAGTACTATGATTATGGTGATTATCAATCTATTGTTTATGTGTTGTTTATGATCTTGCATGCTCTCCGTTATTAGTAGAGGCTCCGGCAAGTTTGTACTCTTAACTCCAAGAGGGTATTTATGCTCGATAGTGGGTTCATGCCTCCATTAAATGGGACAGTGACAAGTTCTAAGGTTGTGGATGTCTGCCACTAGGGATAAAACATTGATTCTATGTCTAAGGATGTAGTTTCGATTACATTACGCACCATACTTAATGCAATTGTCTGTTGTTAGCAACTTAATACTGAATGGGGTTCGGATGATAACCTGAAGGTGGACTTTTTAGGCATAGATGCAGTTGGATGGCGGTCTATGTACTTTGTCGTAATGCCCGGATTAAATCTCACTATATTTATCATATCATGTATATGCATTGTTATGCCTTTCTCTATTTGTCAATTGCCTTGTAATTTGTTCACCCAACATGCTTTTATCTTATGGGAGAGACACCTCTAGTGAATGTGGACCCCGGTCCTATTCTTACATAGCATACAATCTATTGTGTGTTTTGTTTCTTTGCAAACATCTTCCACTCGATACGTTTAATCCTTTGTTACAGCAAGCCGGTGAGATTGACAACCTCACTGTTTCGTTGGGGCAAAGTACTTTGGTTTTGTTGTGCGATTCCACGTTGGCCTGGTGTTGCGCCGCATCACATTTCGCGACCATCAACCTTCAACGTGCTTCTTGGCTCCTCCTGGTTCGATTCAACCTTGGTTTCTTTCTGAGGGAAAACTTGCCATGTGCGCATCATACCTTCCTCTTGGGGTTCCCAACGGACGTGTACATCTACGCGCATCGTCTTGATCTCCCGCAACGCGCCAAAAAGAGCTTGATGCGGTAATGTACGTCCGTTGGGAACCCCAAGAGGAAGGTATGATGCGCACAGCAAGTTTTCCCTCGAAAGAAACCAAGGTTATCGAACCAGTAGGAGCCAAGAAGCACGTGAAGGTTGATGGTGGCGAAATGTGATGCGGCGCAACAACAGGGATTCCGGCGCCAACGTGGAACCTGCACAACACAATCAAGATACTTTGCCCCAACGTAACTGAGGTTGTCAATCTCACCGGCTTGCTGAAAACAAATGATTAAACGTATCGAGTGGAAGATGGTGTTTGTTTGCAAAGAACAAGAAAGAACAATGATTGCAGATTGTATTCAGATGTAAAAGAATGGACCGGGTCCACAGTTCACTAGTGGTGTCTCTCCAATAAGATAACTAGCATGCTGGGTGAACAAATTGGGCAATTGACAAATAAAGATTCAATACATATCAACGATGATTACTATGAGATTTAATCAGGGCATTACGACAAAGTACATAGACCGCTATCCAGCATGCATCTATGCCTAAATAATCCACCTTCGGGTTAGCATCCGCACCCCCTCCAGTATTAAGTTGTAAACAACAGATAATTGCATTAAGTATGGTGCGTAATGTAATCAACACAAATATCCTTAGACAAAGCATCGATGTTTTATCCCTAGTAGCAACAGCACATCCACAACCTTAGAACTTTCTGTCACTGTCCCAGATTAAATGGAGGCATGAACCCACTATCGAGCATAAATACTCCCTCTTGGAGTTACAAGTATCAACTTGGCCAGAGCCTCTACTAGCAACGGAGAGCATGCAAGAACATAAACAACACATATATGATAGATTGATAATCAACTTGACATAATATTATAGATTCATCGATCCCACCAAACACAACATGTAGCATTACAAATAGATGATCTTGATCATGTTAGGCAGCTCACAAGATCTAAACAATGATAGCACAAGCGGAGAAGACAACCATCTAGCTACTGCTATGGACCCATAGTCCAAGGATGAACTACTCACGCATCAATCCGGAGGCGGGCATGATGATGTAGAGCCCCTCCGATGATGATTCCCCAGGGTGCGGAGGCGATCTCCTGAATCCCCCGAGATGGGATTGGCGGCGGCGTCTCGGAAGGTTTTCCGTATCGTGGCTCCTGCTGAGGGTTTCGCGACGAAGGCTTTAAGTAGGCGGAAGGGCGGAGTCGGAGGGTCACGGGGGCCCCACATGCTAGGGCCGCGCGGTCCCCCCCTAGGCCGCGCCGCCCTAGTGTGGCGGCGCCCCGTGGCCCCACTTCGTTTCCTCCTCGGTCTTCTGGAAGCTTCGTGGAAAAATAGGACGTTGATTTCGTCCAATTCCGAGAATATTTCCTTTGTAGGATTTTTTAAACCAAAAACAGCAGAAAACAGCAACTGGCACTTCGGCATCTTGTTAATAGGTTAGTGCCGGAAAATGTATAATAATGCTGTAAAGTGTGTATAAAACATTCAAGTATTGTCATAAAAGTAGCATGGAACATAAGAAATTATAGATACGTTTGAGACGTATCACTCCATGAGTACCTTCTATGCCGGAAACGACACTAGAGTCGACAGCGCACCGTACCCGGGGGTTAGGATGATGGGGTACCGCGTAGGAGGCGCAGAGCGCGCTCTACCCGGTGCGGGGGCGAAGCTCGATGGGAGCAAAGGGAACACTCGCTAGAAGGATCAGGAGGTGCTCGCCGGGGGAATAGCAGGAGTGGAGCGCTCGCCGGGAGAAGCGGGGCTGGCTCGCTCGCTGGGGGAGGAGCAGGAGACGCTCGCCGGTGAGGAGCAGGACCGGCGCTGGCCGGGGGATGAGCAGGAGGCGCTGGCCGGGGAGGAGCCGGGACGGCGCGTTGGCAGGGGAGGAGCACGAGGCAGTCACCAGGAGAGCACGAGACGCTCGCCGCGGAGGAGCTGAGCCAGCGCACCCGACGGGAGAGGAGCAGGAGGCGCTCATCTGGACAGGCGAGGCGCTCACTCGGAGGAGAAAGAAATGGGAGTCGAAGATAGAGATGGACAACATTAAGATAAGATATGGTGGGATCCATCCACGTGCAACCCGCCTCTCCACAGAAAAGGAACGACCAATTTTCTTCTCCAGGTCGGTGGGCTGATGGGAAGCATTTTCCATAGAAGAAGCACTAGAAAAGTGGGAAAAAGTTGTGATGCGTACGGAGAAAGCAGGCGCTAGGCGGAAAGTGTGCTCGTCCCGGGACGATCGATCGGAGCAAGCCCTCAGTGGCCCAATGATAAGCATTTTCCCAGCTTATATAACTGGGCCAAGGCCTCTCACCAACACTACGTCCATTCATCAACTGCTACCTTGTTCTGCTAAAAAAAAACCCTGCTACGGTGTTATTCCCTCGCTAGCGCCGCCGCCGTTGCAACCATGAAGTTTAACATAGCGCGGCCGTTTTCGTCGCCGAGTCCTATAGCCCCTACATCTTGGAACGTACCGATGTGTCGCACTACGACAAGATCACGTTTGTGTTGGGGGTGCGTACGTTCGATTTCTTCTCCTGTCTTGCCAAGTTGAGATCTAAATGAACACTGCAAACTTCTATCTCTTCAGGGATACTGCGCTGTGGAGGATCTACTTCGATTCCAAAAGAAATGTGAGAGAGATAAGGACGAGGGCATGGTCCGTGAGGACGAGGACTATGATGACAACGATGACGTGGACAACTACGTGGAGGCAGAGGAGGAGACAGAGAAGGTACGATAAAATTCATCCATGACTAGGTGTGTAATGCTATAAAATTCGTTCTATGTATTCAGGTGTTGGCTGAAAAGGAACCAGGTGCCGGGAAACGCCCACCACAGGCCCCCCTTGAAGATGAGCCGGTAAGCAAGACGCAAAGAACAACACTACAGGGAGAAGAACCCCATCAGTCTGAAGAAGCACAGAATTCAGAACCCCCCTCTGTATGTAAAGTTGTAAACCCTACCTCAGTTTTCTCAATTTATTGCTGTTCTGAAGCCAATTGATTAAAATGATTCGAGTTGCACTAGACGGTAGAATAAATGAATTCTCTGGCGGCGTCTTTGTCCAAAAGTAACAACTAAAACTCAGTTCTTAAATTATAAATTTATAATGCTAATTACTCATATGCAGTTGCTTATTGACAAACAGAGAGCAACACTGTCGAATTATGATTTGAATATACGTATCATATAGTTGTTACCATTATACTAGTGCTGAAATAATTAGCAATACTACAAAACTGTGTGGTCTGAACTCTGAAACTGCGTGAGTTTACATGTTGGGCTCTTCAACAGAAAAAAACAGTGCAATCTCATTTTCTCTTACCGAACGGCATGCTGAAGGCATCAATGTAATTAACGGAAAATGTACCTGTTTAGCACCAAACTGTTTAGTTGCACACATTTTTAACCTGCAATTCTGAATCGCGCTATTTTTTTTTGCATCATTTAAGAGATTAGGCATGAGCAGAACAATATTTCAGTGTGTTGCCAAGTTAATAGTACATGTTCTTCATAACCTCAGTCCTTTATGAAATGAGACCTGCCTTCCTTTTTATCTTCATTGAATGATATGTATGGTGTTTTCGTTTATCTCAACCCTTCTGTCTAATATTGTCATAATATTTTCTTTCATGCACTATTTCTATCCAAGCTTCCTGCATTTATTTTAACCCAGACTCGAGTTTTCAAACTGTTTCTTACACAGATTTCTGTGTTTGGTTTGACAGGGTTTGATGACGACATACGAATGCAGCAGGAAAACTACTACTGATAACTAAGCCTGCATCACTTGTGCTCTGTTACGTTCACTGGCAACTGAATGCTCCTATAATACTATGTTGAGTAATAGCTATTGTGGATCAAACCTTATGTTACTGGATCTTCAACAATATGTACGCTACTGGTGTTTTCTGCTTCCAAAAGTTTCTGCCAGATCGTTTTGTTACCAGTTCTCATGCAACTTACGTCATTTGTAATGATGAGCATTAGCCTATGAATGTAGCTGGATTGCTAACATTGCAAAAAATTCTCATGAAGCAGGAGTCAGCAGATTTATTCGACTGCATGATTGGTGCAAAAAAAGTCCTAAAATATTGCAAATGGCAGATAGTTAATCCACCAGTCGAATTACGAGTTACCACACTTGCCTTGATTTTCTCCGAAACAAGGCAAAAAGTTTGCCATTTTATTGATTAAGAAAAAAATTGATCAGGTCATAAACAAAACTAGCAGAAAATTGATAGACTCTTCCGCTCAAGCGATCAGAGTTGGCACCCTATGAATCGACACCAATAGTGATATTTCAAAGCCACAACTCCGACCTCCATCGACCAAGGGTTGTACACCCTCCTAGCTAACGACATAGCGACAAAGCGTTGCTGGCCAACATCGACATACAAAGATTAACCGATAAGGGGGTGAAGGGGCTCCTCTACAATGCCTCCTAGGAGGGGAGCTATTTCCGGAAATGTCGGCATCGACCAAGGTAGGTGCATGAATTTCACCCAAAGCACCACCAAACATGAAGTTTTTTCTGTTGTTACAGGTCCCTCTAGCCAGTGCGAACATCCAAGATGAGGCTCCAGGAGGCATACCAAAAATGAATTTACGCTAAGGACTCATCACCCAAGGGTGTTGTCGTCGTCTGCCTCGGTCATCGACGTGGGCTAGATTTTCACCCGGTGCACCACTGTGCACCACCCACCCGTTCCATGAAGACCGGCCAGACCACCACCACAATTGTTTTTTTGCTTTGCGCCTTGGATCTGTCGTGCCCTGAGTCGCCTCCTAGCTCGTCGCACCACCAGAACCACCTTCGGTGGCTACTACCCTGGCTTCCAGGCGCCGTGCACGGCCGCACCAAATGAGCGCCCACCACTAAATCACCCAATGCACCGAGCAACAAGAGCATGCCAACCGTCATCGACTGAAGGACACCATCGTACTGGGGATTAAATCGCAAAGGGGACACCATACTGTGCCACCCGAGATCCCACCTAACGCAAAATCTAGGCACTACGGTAGGCGCATCTAGCCGCTGCTGTAGACTATCGATTTGTCCGCAAGACGAGCATTGCCTTTGGCAAAACTGCACCACTGGCTGCCATGCTGCTGGGCACAGTTTCCACCCGCCGCATGGCCAGCACAACACCACATGCCATCGTGCCGAGTTTGCAGCGCTGCCAGCACCGACCGGTCCACTGCCCCTTGATCCACGCTTTGCCAACACAATCGGGGCAACAAGAGGCCCCCATCCCCTTAGGGAAAGGGCTTCACCACTATCGCAGACCAAGCGAGCAGAGGGAACAATGCCATGCAACTAGGGTTTGGGGGGAAGGGATCTACCCGGCTGTGAGAGGAGGCGATACGAGAGTCGTATAATCCTATCGTACTTGTCTTGAACCTTGATCCTTACATATTTCTCCTAGTATTTCAAATATGGATGCAACTAATTCTGGGTCGATCTAAAATTAAGTTAATTATACACTATATAAAGTTCAATCAATTTACCACCTCCATATTGATTTGGGTACTGTTCATGAGCTAATTATCCATTCGTTTATCCAATGGTTATATGACACGTTGTTACCTTTACTGGCCAGTACATTGATGCACTCCATCGATTGGCTTTTTATTTGTCCAGAGGGTTACCGGTTACCGGTCAGCATCACTGCCTTCTTTTGGTTACACGTCGGTTTCGTCGTTGTCTCTCCGACTAGCTCCTTTTTTTTATAGCATATTTGCTTCAGTCAAAGTGATAGTTAAAACGATGAGTACCCACTGCGGAACAGTCTAGATGGATACGTGCGCGTCCCTCCTCTCTGGCCGCCTGCTCACCTCCATCTCCCTGGTCGATCTCCACCTCATCGCCTCATCGGCCTCCCTCTCGGAGCTCCTCCTGGCCGAGATACTGCGCCCATGTTGCCGCCCTCAATCCCCAAGCCTGTTTAGAGGTGGAGTCACCGTGGGGAACTTTGGCCCCTGATTTTTTTCTCCCCATCCAACTGCCCACCACCAGCACATCGCCGCACCGCCTCGCCTAATTTCCCACCTTTTTCTCCCTCCGCGACGAGGTAACCTGGAGGAGATCTTCAGGCGCACTCGCGAGGGGGAGGACCTCGGGGAGGCACGCGACGAAGAACCCGACCCAGGAGGCGGCATCCAAGGGTTGGCCTAGCGGGAAGGCGACGAGTGCGAGCGGGCTGGGTGCCGGACGAGGGCGCCGAGAGTATGGTTACGGAGGACGAAGACGCCGCGGGCGAGCAGATCCTTCAGCGCGGCGACGCACTTGAGGGCCATGACGGCGTCGCCATGGCCGGAAGCTGCTGCGCGCAGGCACCCCGTGAGCGCGGACGCGAGCGCCGAGGCGGAGTCCGTGAGCGCGGATGCGAGAGCCGAGGTGGAGAGGCGCGATTGCCCGTGGAAAGCGAGGAGCGCGCCCATGGTGTGCACAAGCAGAGCACAACCATGTGAGGATCCGCGGCAGGTCGACCTGCACGAAGGGACAGGCTCCCTCTCTTGGCCCTGGCTTCCGCGACCAATACCATCTACAGACTACAGTTAGGGATGGATCCGGCAAAGATTTTACAAATTTGGGCGTAGTCTGCAACTACTGAACTACATCAATCACCCTTTAATCTCAGTGGGCAGTGGCCAAGGTTTGTATTCTACCGCCTTAATCCAATCTGTATATATTCCCATGATACTTGATGCTGCATGCATGGATGAAGATGTTTCAAGTGGAAGTAGATGCCGTGAATAGGTTGTCTAGGTAGACCTAAAATCAAACATATATAATATTTATTTTAGTTGGTGATATCAGGAACACATGAGCGTCAAAGATCTGAAGCCAAATTGCTTGACTTATCCAGTACCAGGCAGAGGTAAAAGTATACAAAACCGAGAAACTACAGCATGCCGTCTGTATCAGTTTGCAGACAAGTTTCCTCTTCTCAGAACTCCAGTGAATTGGATTCCTCTAAGAACATGTCCGTAGTCATTGACTCATTGGCAGACCTCTTATAGTATGTAGTTCTACCGAGAATCTATAATTAACAATACTTTTTGTTTGTGAAGTATAAATTTTAAAAGCAAGTTAAAATTCAATATTTCCCTGAATTAGTTCATGATTTACAACTTTGAGTTGTTTGAGACATTAATTAAGAAGTGCATGGCTATCGCTTCAAGGGCTGCATTACATTTTCTCACAAGTAACTAATAATTAACTATATTACCTCTTCGATTCCTATCAAAGATTTCTATTAGAGTTTGAACGGTTGAAATCTTTAGAAAAAAATCTACGGAAGTTGTTTGATTTTTTCGATTTTTTCCTATAGAAAATCAGCTAAATATTCTATTTCACTGAAAGAATTATTTGTTTCTCATTTGGTGAAAGCAAACAAACTTCAGTGAAATTATACAATGTATGGTTAGAGTGGGCATGACACTGTAATCATAAATTTACCTATTCCATCGTTTTGGAATCTCGCAAATAAACGATATAATTGATAAGTTAACATATCGCCAAGACAATGATCTGTTCATTATGTGAATATTCAGCGTGTATGTTGAAAGCAGTGCACACCTTCTGACAAGAGTACTGTGCGTACTGCACTTAGTAAAATATTTGTTTGTGATTAGTAGTCTTTACTCACACTGAAAACATCAGGATACTCCTCCAGTTCTAAATTCATTCACATTAAAACTATTACTTTGTATTCCTTTACTTGGAAACCGGTAAATTAATACTGTTACAAGTTTCCACTGCATGGGCTACTGTAACTCCACTTTAGAAGTCATTAGAAGGATCAAAGTTGGTACACATGTAATATTATGGCCACATAGTCTGTTGGCAGAGTGCCATGAACATGTGGGCACGTAACGATATCTTTGACGACCTTTCATGCTTAGTAAAGCCTGAAATAATGGTAATGGATGTATACAGATTGAGCACAAGTTTCCTTCACGTCTTATCTTTTAGTTGATTCTCTTCCTAAATGCTGCGATTTCTACAAAAAATCCATTGCTAAAGTTTGACAAGCAAGAAAAAATAACTTGAGCCAAAAAAAAATCTACTTCATTCGCCAAGCAATTTATTTATGCTTGGCGGGAACAAAAAAATGTCCGACATTTTGTCCTTTCTTTTCCTTAGTACTTGTGGAATAAGTTATGGGCAGGGAAGGACACGAGGTGCACGGATTCATCCTCTCAGTTCGGCAAGGTTTGCTAATTTCTTTGGATCGTTTCTTCCACAATATGGATGTATTTGGTTTGCTTGATCTTTCACTTACATGTGTTTCCTGTGTTCTTGATACCATGCCAAGAGTTCAAAATTATTTTTGGTTTATGGGATGGATCTTCTGTATAAATTTCTATGCAGATTTCAGTTTTCTGGTAAGTTTCCGCATAGGGTGGGGTGACAGATAATCCATAGAAAATTGACCCTAATAAGGATGATGTCGGGGGATATCAAAAGAAGTAAGTTCATATTCCATAGCATTATGCCCCATTGTTCTCTATTTTGACCAAGAGTATTTAGAATATACTTCTCCATCGACAATTTTAGAGGCTATCCAAAAAATTATCTATGTCTCATGTATGAGCATATCACAGTTTGAATATTGATCTTTGCAATTGTAGGATTTGCGGGATGTTCAATGTCTAATTTTTTTTTCTGTTCATCTCCTAACAGCCTTCGGGGATATTGTTGAGGAGGTTCAAAAAGGCAGAGGAAGGTGAGGCGATTTTTTCCCCCATTTCGAAAAAAGGGTGAGGTGACGCATAAGCAAAAGCCCTTTTTTTTGATTTTGAATTAAATTTGTCATACGTCTTTGGTTACTGAGGCGATCTCTCAGCAGTTGTATGCTTATCCTCTCTTACTGGCATTTTGTAGGAGAGCCATAGCTGTGATTCTTCGAGTTTCATATGAGTATTATTAATCTATTCTTTCCTTATTTATATTTTCTTCTTTTTCTTGAATCTCCCTGCTTCTTTCTATAAAGATGGAAGGATGCAGAATTATTTATTTGAAAATGATTACGAAGGAACAAATTCCTAAATGTTAGGTACTGTAATTTTGATTCTAAGAACTTATACATGATTGTGCTCTGCTCCAGCTCTCCTTAAATAAATTAACCCGTTATTAATACCCAATTTTCTTAAGTCAAATGTAATATTCTACTATTATTTTTGTTGATTATACTCTGCGTCTGATCTTAGGAGTCCACATTTTTGTTACTTCACTCAGCTAGCAACTTTCTTCGGTTCCTAATCTCTCTCAAATGGTTATTGGTAAAATATAAGTCTTGAATATGACCATTATTAAACTACTGCTGGCGAAAGCGAGAATGTTCTTCTCTGCACATGAGAAACAACATAGGCAATTCGCTTATCATTTCAATATTTGGCTTTGATATGTAATCCAATTGAATGTGGTTCCATGGTTTTGCTTTGATCTCTATAATGTAAGTTTAACTTGGAATTTTTAGTGTAGAACCAATGGTCGTGGATACAAAAATATATCAATGCCTCAACACTTCCTGCCATGGACAATTTATTTGGTTCTCCATACCATAAAACATAGCATTATTGTGGGCATATCAGGCCAATGAATCCAAGATCATGGAAGCAAGATGTATCAATGAGGAATGGCAAAACTGTTTGATATATATCCAGGTTTGGTTCCATGCTCTTATGTACTTTCTTGCTATTTCAGTGTCTTACATTAGCTTTGGCAAATCCAAATTTCATAGCATTGATGGCATCACATGTTTCTGTCAAGTAGACCAAATCCTCATAAATTTTTTCTTCTGAAAATCTAGCTTTTAGCATGGAAATTTAGTTTACATAGCATTTATGGCATCACATGTTTCAGTCAAGTACACAAAATTCTCATGCGGTTATTTTTTGAAAATCTTACTTTTAGCGGTTGTTCATAAGCTATCATTCTCTCTGTCCATGGGAAAACTTTGCATCCTTCCAGCTCCTTATGCAACGTGTGGCCCCTCTTCCCTTGCAGATGTTAGTCTTCTGTCTATCTCTACTAGCAGCAGAGAAGATTTTGTGTGGAAAAAAGAGGAGTACGGGTTTACTATGAAGTTCCCCTCGCAGTGACCACCTATTTTATCAGCTGACGGTTTTAGCTGCTACAACAACTTCTAATGAGCACTTGAGTTCTGCTCCTTGAAAAGGTTGTAACCACATATCCAGAGTATGGACTATGTGAACTCTTTGTAAGCGGCGTGCCATCATTGTTGACAGAATCGTAAGTATAGTCCATGTGTTTGCATAAATATGTTCCATATTGTCTAAGAGTATAGGTTTTATGAACCTATAGTTTGTAAATTCTGAATGCCCACACTTCGCGATCTACCTATCTAGCTACCTATCTAGCTTACTTTCGGTTACCGCAAAGGCTTACTTGATACTTTCGGTTCCACTGGCAACGGAAGAGTTTACTTCATTTGTATGGTTTAAGTTACATGGGTGCCCAGTGTGTTCTCGAGTTGCATGTGTATAGTTGTGATAAATGTGAAAATTTGTCTATACTATCTGGAGTTGGATTTCCAAAAGTGAAATGATTGCTCATTATTTATACACCTAGCGATGCAGACCAATACCAGTTTCCTATTAAACTCAGTTCACAGATTGAACTTAAGGCACACAAATTCATACATGATGCCATCACACCCGCGGATATCTCATGTGCCTTGCAATCACGGGCGCGGCGTGCCGCAGCGCCATGGCTTCCTAGTTCTTGGTTAGGTGACATCAAATTTTGGGAACAATGGCAAACCCCATGTATAAGTACAACACCATTTGCAATTTTGAGGTGCACGGATCACAATGCAAATCCAAAGGTTCTGGAGAAGATCGAGCTATACCATAATTCTCAATAAACCTAGAGCTAGCGAAACCGTTCTAATATCGCTATCAGTATGAGTTTCGTATTCTTTGAGTTATTGAGATGGTGGAACCGATATTTTCATGGCTTTGCTAGGAGAATCGAAAATCGAAAGTTTTATTCTCAACTCATGCACCATAATCTCTTCTGCACGGATAGATGCAGATCAGTTAAGTCGGGGCCTCAGGGGATGGGCTTCGTTGGGTTCTTTTGCAGATAGACCGGACATCATGTAATTCAACATATTCCCTCCGTTCCATTCTATAGTGCCTATAGTTTTTTGGCACGGAAATTAGCACAAGAGTGTTCTTTACACAAGACCCCCTAGATTAACGATTTGAGATCAGAGTAAAATGAGGAAAATCGGTAACTTCCTAAATTAACATAATAAATCTCACAAATCTCTTTGGTTGACTCTCCATATATGAGCAGCCAGGTTATATTAAGGAAACAAAAACATTGCTTCCTAAATCTAAGGAATCGTTGGGGTCATGCATTAGGAATCTCAATTAATTGTTTTCTTTTTGTATGGATTTTTTTTTCACGCATGTCGTGTGGGAGCTGACCGGTAGAGGAGGTAATTGAAAAAAAGCCAAGCTACAATCTTATATTCTGAAACAAATGTCAAAAATCTATAGGCATTATAAAAAGGAACGTATATTTTGGAGAAGAATGGAAGACAACATGATTTATGATTTGACAAAAGTAGTATCAAAGAGGGATTAAATATGGCAAATCACGGCCGGAATCTGCTTCTCTGTCGAAGCAAAAGCAGTGGCTGCATTTCAGTCATTTGTCCGGGCCCGCAATGGCCAATGATGGTCCCACCTCGTCCCATAGAGCTGACACGTCGGCTGCCCTCCGCTAGCTCCGCTATATATACACGGCTGGTTGGGCCAAGGCAGCAGGCACGGCACCAGCACACGATCGAGTAGAGCGCGACGCGATCCAGTACCCAAACGGTCGGCCATGGCGAGCAGGACGGTGGATGTCACGCTGGTGTCCGCTCGGGACCTGAGGGACGTCAACCTCGTCTCCAAGATGGAGGTGTACGCAGTTGTCTACCTCGCCGGTGACCCCATCTCCCGGCAGCGGATCGCCAGCGACCGCACCGGCGGCTGCAACCCCGCCTGGAACGCCACTGTCCGCGTCACCGTCCCGGCCTCCGGCGCCGGGAGCGGCGCCCTGCGCGTTCTCCTCCGCACCGAGCGCCCGCTCGGCGACCGCGACGTCGGCGAGGTGATCCTCCCACTCAACGAGATCCTCGCCGGCGCCGGAGAGGAGCCCATCGAAGCTGAGCTCGGCGCCTACAAGGTATGCAAGGTAGGCTCCAGCAAGACCCACGGCGTGCTCAACCTCTCCTACAAGCTCGGCGGTGTCATCCACCCACCCGCCGCCTATTACCAGCATCACGCGGCCGTGGTGAAGACTGGCGAGCCTGCGGCGGGGTACCTGGCAGCGGGGGCGGCGCCGTATGCGTCTGCTCCGCCGCGTCCGCCGCCACCGCAGCAGCTCAGCTACTCGTACCCGTACCCGTGCCCACCGCCGACAATGACACGGCCGTTGCGCATCACTAGCCGCTAGAAGCGTAGAAAGGCCAAAATAGGAATAAAGAGGACGCCGGCGAACTAGTCTACCATTCGCAAGATTTTCGCTCCGGATATATAAGTTCCCAACCAGCGATTCCTTGCATCTTATCCCGACTACTGATGGATTGGTGAGTACGTCATCCACTGCTGGTCCGAGCGTCGGCGAAATGTTGTGTACCTCCATCCCAAGATTTAAGGCCTATATTTTTTTAAAAGTCAAACTATGTCAAGTCTAACTATTTTTTTTATCAAAAATCATTAACATGAAAAATACAAAATCAATATCATTAGACAGATAATGAAATATGTTTTCATATGATATCTACAAAATATCATATTTGTTCATAGATTTTTCTAAAATTTTGGTTAAACTTTACTTCGTTTAACTTTTCAAAAAAATATAAGCCTTAATCCTTGGGATGGAGGTAGTATTTGCCAATAATCGGAACGAAATGTATTTTGTGACCACACACTTATATTTATGTTATAAATTGAGGAAGCCCTTCTCTTATACACACTCTCCTTGCTAAATTTTATAAAAAAAATACAGCAAGAAATACAAATCAACTTTTAGGTTCGAAACACCAAGCACAAGATCTTTAACGTATATAATACACCTCACTTGATCGAAGCCCAAGCTCAGGCAGAGCTAGCACAAGAAAATTATAGAGGCGAGAATGCAAGTACTGAAGTACAACGGAGCAAAGTACCAAGTACTCCCTCGGTGTATTAATATAAGATGATTTAGGTATTTTTAATGTAGACTTGATACAAACTAAACGAGGAAACCTGCACATTAAAAGTAATGTGGGTGAACCAAAGAAAATATTCCAACGTCTTACATAACCAAACAGAGAAAGTATGAACTAATGAAACCAATTCCCAGTTTGTTCTCTCCAGCGATCACTACAGGTTCAGTTTCAAATGCTCTACTTGAACACCGTTCTTTCCTCTAGTGTAAATGTTCAAATGCGTACATCTTGCAGTATACATGTTCAAAACATGATGGAAGAAGGGTTAGGATGAAGCTGCTGAACTTGCTGGTGAAGAGGAGATCCTTGCCGCGGCTTTTGAGATGATACAAACTTGAGATGTTACTAAATGCATATATCTTGCAGTAGACATGTTCAGATTATAGTTTTTTTTTCTCGAAATGTTCAGAATATAGTTTTTAGTAGAACGGAAGAGTTGAACATCACTTTAAAATTGAGATGTTACTAAATTTAACCTACACATATTAATTTTAGTTTTCCAAAATGATTGTCGTTAAAATCTGTGCGCCAAGCTAAAAAAATCAGTAATATTGATGCGGCAATAAATCATATGTTCATTCAACATCATTTAAGTAAGAAAAACATACATTGACAACAACATATTGTATTATGGCAACAAAAATTCACTAGAAAATATCTAAGCACCTAGACTGAAAGTTTTAAGTAAAAAGAAATACATACATTACCCTTTGACATAAATCCACTGGATAAGATATGCTAAGTGCCATCATGATGCGTAAAAGCAAAAAAAAAAAAAACTAAACAAATGTATAATAGCGTAACGTCCACAAGTAGAACATAAATGTGTGTGCGTTCTGGTGCCAGTCACATGTAAGCACTACCACTTGCGCCTATGTTTGACATCTGGTACGTTTCGACCGCACCATATGCCAGCTTCTAATTGGGCGGCCAATATTTCGAAAGATCTAGGACTAAACCCTCAGATAATGGACAAGTTGTAGCCTTGTAGGACCTTCGGTGTAATTAGCTCAATATGATAAAATGCTAGACTTGTTCAAACAAGAACTATATACAAAGATATCTTAGGATACTAAAATTGGCTGAACACATATAAAACATTGTAAAACATATTGATGCCACTTCAATATGTCAATGAACATGCTTTAACTTTTATTCTTACCTACCATAGGCTAAATGGAATTGAGTTCATAAAAATATTCTTATAAATGTTTCCAACTATATTTAAAAAATAGCATGTTTTTTGGGTGAATTGTATAGTTGAGTCATGCACCAAGGAACATTGTACTTCTATATAATATGTGCTAGCACGTGTACATGATAAATGCTACTTGATAATATAGAAAGCATATTAGCTAAAATAGTATGATGAAAGTTACATCAGAATAAAATAAACTAGTTTGTGATAAAATAAGCTACGAATAAGTAAAAATGTTTAGTGCAAGTATTTTCGAATCGTTTGTTCTAACACTCTCCAGATGTATTACATATTTCAGCAAGCTCATATACCAATATTTACTGTCTCCATATGCAAATACTGGAATGGTACAGTAATGGTTGAATACAACAGCTGCCTTATTTGTATAAATATTGGCGTGCCTTTGGTCATAAACTATTCCGATCATCTACACACTAATTTTTGCACTTATAAAATACATGATAGCTGAGAGATAAAAAAGGGTACTCTTTTGAGATTGCAGTGACTATTTTTAAGCACCGGTGATGAATTCAAATAATATTTGTTTTTTCTATGGGTTTCGGATGTGTTTTGTCTCAACATGTGCAGTGAAGATTATCCCAAGTATACATCTAAAAAAAGATTATCCCAAGTATGTTGCCAGTGTTTCTTTGTTTGTTTTCTAGATATATTTTCTCTTAAATAATTTTCTTCCGCACCAATGAGCGGGCTATCATACAGTATACATGCGAGATTATGCAAAAAATCAGTTGGTAACCAATCTTAAACACATCGCAAAAAGGTGATTTTCTATTTTTATTTTCTAGTCAATATTGAACACATTAGGAACGCCCATTTCGAACAGTACATTCCGCGCATTACCTCCCATGGTGGACAAAATGGTGGACCTTCGTCTCCCCTGCCCCCCCCCCCGAATGGTGAACAAATTGATCATCCAGATCTCCTTAATCCAGTGAGTGTCAGATCAGATGCTGAGAGAGAATCATCCCCATCACCACTCCACGCCCACCTTCCCCAATCGACCTGCCCACCCCCTCATCGCCAGCACCGGCCAAATCCTCCCCGTTGCAATGCCAAGTAGTGCATTATATTCTTAATTTACACGCCTCGTGTATATTTCGTGCACGAAACTTTCTGGAGTGAAGTTAAATTCTAGTTCTAGTTGTTGTTCTGCTACCAACGCATTTTAGCACCGCTTAAACTTCTTATGGCAAAATTGCCACATGATATGTCTCTTGTGTCAATAAGTTTTAAATCTAAGTTCAGCCTTAAAACTAGCCATGCATTGTGTTCCTTTCTACATGCATGCCCACTATCAACAATACATTTTGCATCTACATAAGGCCACTAACGCTAACCGAGTAAAATGATTAAAATTGTACCTACACCTTGTAGGATGGTGCTTATAATGCAAAAGTTGAATGCAGTGATGAAAGAAGAGGCCCCACGCCCCCACCGCATGTAATTAGTGGTGGTATTTACTAATTAGCTCTCGTGCTATTTATTAATTAGTTGTTTTTTCTTGATACTAAAATGTACGGCCTTATATAAAAACGGAGGGAGTAGCAACTTCATTTGTCTAATTATTCCAATTACAGTTTTTAAGCCAAAAGACAATAAATGCTTGCACAATGTGCTTTCGACCAGGCTACCTCCTTGCTTGCACCATTGCCCCTTCACAGTCTTGCATCCGTGGCTCCATTTCGACCTCAACTACGCAATTGTTCCTTTGCACCTTTTGCGTCAGCTCCTCGTGCCCTTTCTCCCGTGTCGCTTCCTGCTCTTTGAAGTTGTCCTGCCAGTAGGGGTGATGAGAACACATCAAACACTCTAACACCTAGAATATGAATGCACAAACAAGTTAAACAAGAATGCGGCATGCCATAAATCGCTTTTTTTTTCTATTCATAAAAGACAACAAGTTAGATCGATTTTATTTCGAAAAGTAAATCCCCTCGCCTCTGCATCGACCGATGCGCACAACCATGGCACAATAGATCGAGTAACATAACCACCACCTAATCAACCTAGTTAGTTGCTTCATATGGATCATCAACTCGCGACATGAATTAGCATGCTGTGCAGAAGGAACCAAAAGAGGAAAAACAAGCTACATGTACCTGATACGAAACCGAGAAATACAGAATGCTGACCAATCCATCTCCAGGGGCATGGAGTCCCAGGGCATGATTCCGGAATTGTGAGGCCACTCCAGCACCTCCTCCATCGTTCCAGTTTCGAGCTTAATATAGTACACGTGTTGGCGGCTGTCCTGGACAAGTATCGTACCACATTTCTCTCCCAAGATAGACAACCATCTCTCTTCATTATCCCCCTCCCCTGGTTGTTTTAGATGGATCACACCAGTGCGTACCCAGTAGGAGCTAGTGAAGTCATGTTGTTGCTCCGGATGCTGCACCAAGATGTCTAGTTGGCGACCTGCCTTGTGCATCCAGAGCAATCGCAGGGTCCCGTCGACGGCTAGGGTAAGGTATGGACGGCCCGTGCCTTCATAGTTCATTGGCATATTGAGCTTCGTATAGGAGGTGTGGCCGCTGTGCATGTTGAAGGTAATGAGGTACAGCGAGGAACCAGAATAAAGCCAGTGTGCCGCCATGCCGGGGCGCACGAGGACATCGCTGAATGACCCGTTGGCGTGCAGGTCTATGCGGATGCAGTTTATACTTGTGCGCCAGCGCGCTTTGCCTTTGCGGGACGAGAAGGTATAAAAACTGTACCTCATCAGATGCTCGTTGGAGCCGATGATGAAGACTTTGAAGAAGGATGAGTTGTTGCTCGGTAGCACCGTCGGCTGCCCTTGGAGACGACAGTCTTCATCGGTTAGGATGGCATAGGCGCACCACTCGCGATCATCATCGTAGGCTGACCGCAGTTTCAGCGGAGGAAGCACGTCGCAAGTGCCGGCGAGCAGGTTGCACACCGCCAAGTGGACGATGGTCCGGTCTGAGTCCGCGAGGCGCAGGAGGAGGAGGCCGTGACGTGAGGCGAGCGGCACCGCGCCGTTTAAGAGGCTGGCATAGGCGGCCGGCATGAAAGATCCTAGGGCACGAGCACGACAAACCGGGCCCAAGGCCGACCGCGGCCCCGGAATCAGCAGCCCGGCCACCCCTTCGCTCCGTCCACGACGCTTGTCTCTGGCAATGAAGCCGCCGAAGGAGAAGGACGGGTGGCGAGCGTCCTGGTCTGCTGGCCATGGCCAGCGACGCATGGCGACATCGGCGACGAGACTGCGCAACCGCTTGCACGCCACGGCGCAACGGGAGAGGTCAGGCGCTTCCTCCAAACGAACGAGGATATCCAGAAGGACATCGTCTGGGAGGGAACCTGCCATGGCCGCCGCCTCCTTCGTCTCGATCGATCTGTTTGTGGGTAATGCTAAGCGTTTACGAGACACCAATGGTTAATTAGGTTTTGGAACCTACGTATTTTGACTTTTTAAGGCTGCTTACCCGATCTGTCCGGCATACGTACGTACGGAAGACCTTGACCTACGGATACTGCGGCTGCTGACCCGATCTTTTTTTATTTTATTTATGGAAACCAGACTTCCATTAACATGTGGATTGTGGAACCAGCACTATCCACTAAAACTCGTACAAACTCAGGTACATCATCCGGCCATACAGCTGAGGACTGATGTCCAGCCAGAGAGTCCGCAACTTTATTACAAGTCCTTGGGCAGTACTTAATAGAAAGGAAAAGGCTTACGAATCTGGCGACCGATCGATGGCGCGGGATCGGTCGCTCGGCCCCGTCACGCGTTGGGTCCGTGGCTTGCTGATTTTGGCTGGAATTTTGGCCCATCCGCTGTTCGCCCGCATGGCCCATCAGTGATCGCCTGTTCGGCCCAGCACTCAACACACATACGTACCAATTGCTTGTGGGCTGCTTCGATTCCTTGTGCATCCGATTTTTGTTGTATTCAAGTGTGACTTTTTGTAAAGATAGGTGGTGTTTTTTGTTGTAATTCAATATGTACCAAATTAAATCGTGCTTGACCACTTTGCAGTGTTTGCAAACATATATATTTTTGTTTTAATTGTTTCTGACTTTTGTATAAATAGTTAGTGGATTTTGCTGTAATTCAATATGTAGCAAATTAATTGTTACTTCACCACGTTGCAGTGTTTGTAAATATATAGACTTTTTGTTGTAAACACCCAAATTATTTGTGGTCTGGAATGAAAGCAGACTTTTATTGTAAACATTCAAATAAAATAATGTTGGTTTTTGTTATTAATTATTGTTGTAAGTATGTTTCCGATTTGTTGTAAAGATATTATTGCATGGAAACTGACTATTATTGTAAACACCCAAATAAAAAATATTATTTTTGTTGTTAATTATTATTGTAAATATATTGATAATTTGTTGTACATATATGTGAAGATTTACTGTGAAAATTTTGTTGTAATACTTTTTATTTTTTGTACACAAAGCGGCGGGTTTTTGTTGCTATACTAAACATCGGGTTTTGTTGTAAATATCTGAAAGTTTGGGGGCAAAGCGAAACACGTGTTCGGTTTAAACTGATAGGCTTAGGACCACGGGTTGATTTTCCAAAAACCAGGGGGCAAACTGCAAAAATCGAAATGCTGCTAATTCTGGACGTCGGATTACGATCGAACGGCGCTGGTACGACCGATCCCCGCGCGCGGATCGGCCGATCGACGGCCAGCGCGCGCCTAATAGCCAAAAAAGAAAAGCTAGAGAAATTTAAACGATCTAAAAACTTAATCTCTATGAAGAGATGACCACTAACTGACAGATCATGACCATTTGTCTTGATGGCTTCAACAAGTTTTTGAGAGTCCGTCTCCACTTAGATCATACCAATATTTCAGGATTGCGCCCATGCAGCCTCTGCGTGCAAGATATCTTATACGTAATGAAGAGACCCAACACCTGCACCCATCGCAAAACCATCCGAATTTCGGACAACGAAACCCCATCTCCTGTATGATTTTCGTGACAGAAGCTGCCATCAGTATCAGCTTAAGCTCATCCCCTAATGGAGTACTCCAAACCTGACGAGCCTTTGGTTGAATGAGACTAATTTCAGTATTAGGCTTCTCCCCTGCAACCACCTTGTTTCTATCCTTCCAACGCCACCAAAGCAAGGCCAAAACCAACAACTTCTGACTTCGTGTGAGTTGCAAAACATGTCATCTCCTGTGGTCCGTTACATTGAATCAGTTCATTTCTAATTTCCTCCATCCTAAAGCTTCGCCAGATTTCTTTCGCCGCTTTGCACCGCAAAAATAGGTGGCATCCGTCTTCATTCAGTCGGTTACAAGATGGACAAACTGGATCAATATCCATCGCACGGCGTTGTAAATTCAGTTGAAAAGGTAGACTGTTATGAGCGATACGCCATAGGAACTGCTTAACATTTGGGGTACACTCTGCTTGCCAAATCTGCTTCCACTGAAAACCAGAAGACTGATCCGAACTCTCCACCTGTCCAAGCTGAACTTCAAAGAGTTGTCTCTGTAAGCGGTACGCCGATTTAACGCTGAACAGACCCTTCTTATTGAAGTGCCAAGCCCAATCATCTACAGTATCTTCAAAAATCGGAATAGACAAAATCAATTGTGCATCCTGTGCACAGAAAATGTCCTTCACTAGGGCCTCATCCCAAGTACGAGCAACATGATCCATCAGCTCACTCACTTTGTTGACAACTCGTTGTCGGACTGTAATCAGCCGGCGACTCCAGGGTCGAGGTAACCAAGGATCTTTCCAGATGTTTATTGTTTCACCATCATCAACCCGTTTAATGACCCCCTGCCTTAGTACTTCTATGCCTTTCAGGATGCTTCGCCATGCATAGGAAATTCCATTTTGTGCTTCAGCCTCAAAAATTGAGCAATCGGGGAAATAGCGAGCTTTCATCACACTCGCACACAAGGAATCTGGGTTTGTAAGTAACCTCCACCCTTGCTTGGCTAACATAGCTAGGTTGAAAGTATAAAGGTCCTTATACCCAATACCCCCTTTCTCTTTTGCCAACGTGAGCTTATCCCAACTCAACCAGTGAATCTTATTTTCCTTGTCTTGACATGCCCAAAAAAATCTGCCAACCATACCATTAATTTGATCACATAGACCCTTGGTGACATAAAAATTTGTCCAGGTGCACCGAGTTTTAACCATCTATTGTTTGCAGATGATTCTTTAATCCTACTGAAAGTTTCAGAGTAAAGCTCGCTTCATCTGCAAAATGTTCTAAATTTATACAAGGTTTGTCGGGGCAAACGAATGTGGACAAATCGTCCATTGTGTTCAGTGAGAATACATCAAGGAGGGAACAGAGATCAAATGATGGCTATACTGGAGTTAGTTGTGAAGGGAGAAACATCAAGTACTTGGGTCTTCCGGTTTTTGTGGGTAAGTCAAGAGCCAAAACCTTTGCATATATCAAGGATCGGATCTCGAAAACAATCCAAGGTTGAAAGGAAAAATGCTGACAAAAATGGGTAAGGAGATTCTTATAAAGGCTAATATTGTTGCCTTTTGGCCCGGAAGGCATCTACTACCTTCTTAGAGCATCTCCAACAGACACGCGAAAAGGCGTCCGCGCGGTAAAAACCGCCAGTTTAGCGCGTCGGCGCCGAAACAATTCGCTCAAACGGACGCGTGGCGCGTTAATTTTTTCCAGCGCTTGAAATTGGAGCCCATCGCGCTGGATATTTGGCGCACGCAACACTACGCGCAGTAAAGGAAAAGGCGAGCGTGCGAAGTCCAACTGCCGCTCTGAAACTTCCGCCGCCGCTGAAACCTCCGCCCCTTTCTCCTCCGGTGGATTTGTGTGGCGCCTACCATGCGAGTCTGAGGCGGAAAACGATGAGGCGCTTCTTCCCTGCAGCCGCTGCGACCTCGCTGCAGCTGGAGCGCCCGCAAGGTGTTTGAAGGTATGACTTCTTTGAATTAGATTTTGTAGTTTGTTTGTTGAATTTGTTGCGCTTCATGGATAGATGAGCTCTTCATACGATTCATCCGAAGAATGGGATATTCAAGAAGAAGAAGAGATGGCAATGCTATGGATTATGCGTGCAAGGAAGAGGCCGAAGCATGTTGGTTCCATTGTTGGTTGACATAAATTGTGACGGGAGAGGACATAAGGACACGAGAAACTGATGCGTGGCTATTTTGAGAATGCCACATTTCCAGAGAACTATTTTTTTCGTTGTTTTCAAATGAGCATCAACTTGTTCAAGAAATTGCAGAGGAGCTCAAGAAGTACAACAAGTTCTTTGAGCAACGGAGGAATGTCGCCGTAGAACTAGGGCATAGTACGAAGCAAAAAGTTACCGCTGCTTTGCGTATGTTAGCATACGGGATACCAGCTGATCTAGTTGCTGACCATTTGGCGATGGGAGAGAGCCAAGTTATCAAGTATGTCAAGCGCTTTGCCGTTGCAATGGTGAAGGTGTTCGGTGAGGTTTATTTGCGAGCATCCAATGAAGCTGATACGGCAAGGCTTCTTGACTTCAACAGGAATCGTGCATTTCCATGTATGCTTGGTTCCATCGATTGTATGCATTGGAGTTGTCATGCTCGCTTTGCTTGATTTGGACTTCATGCTCACTTTGCTTGATTGTATGCATTGGAGTTGGCATGCTCGCTTTGGTTCCATCCATTGTATGCTTGATTCCACCATAATCGAAACTTGGATTTGGCTTGTTTTTTTTTGGATTTCCCGGTACGTTGAACGACATCAACGTTGTCCAATGGTCAACATTAATAAGTAGAATTGCTTTGGGATTTGGCTTGTTTTTTTGGGTGATACTCCACCGGTTCAGTTTCAAGACAATGGGTGATGCGCGTAGATATACACGTCCGTTGGGAACCCCAAGAGGAAGGTGTGATGCGCACAGCAGCAAGTTTTTCCTCAGTAAGAAACCAAGGTTATCGAACCAGTAGGAGCCAAGAAGCACGTGAAGGTTGTTGGTGGAGGAATGTAGTGCGGCGCAACACCTGAAACCGGCACCAACGTGGAACCTGCACAACACAATCAAAGTACTTTGCCCCAACGTAACAGTGAGGTTGTAAATCTCACCGGCTTGCTGAAAACAAAGGATTAAGCGTATCGAGTGGAAGATGGTGTTTGTTTGCAAAGAACAGTAAAAACAGTAGAATGTATTCAGATGTAAAAGAATGGACCGGGGTCCACAGTTCACTAGAGGTGTCTCTCCAATAAGATAACTAACATGTGGGTGAACAAATTACAGGCGGGCAATTGACAAATAAAGATTCAATACATATCAATGATGATTACTATGTGATTTAATCAGGGCATTACGACAAAGTACATAGACCGCTATCCAGCATGCATCTATTCCTAAATAATCCACCTTCAGGTTATCATCCGAACCCGTTCCAGTATTAAATTGTAAACAACAGATAATTGCATTAAGTATGGTGCGTAATGTAATCAACACAAATATCCTAAGACAAAGCATTGATGTTTTATCCCTAGTAGCAACACACATCCACAACCTTAGAACCTCTGTCACGATCCCGATTCAATGGAGGCATGAACCCACTATCGAGCATAATTACTCCCTCTTGGAGTTACAAGTATCAACTTGGCCAGAGCCTCTACTAGCAACGGAGAGCATGCAAGAACATAAACAACACATATATGATAGATTGATAATCAACTTAACATAATATTCTATATTCATCGGATCCTACCAAACACAACATGTAGCATTACAAATAGATGATCTTGATCATGTTAGGCAGCTCACAAGATCTAAACAATGATAGCACAAGCGGAGAAGACAACCATCTAGCTACTGCTATGGACCCATAGTCCAAGGATGAACTACTCACTCATCAATCCGGAGGCGGGCATGATGATGTAGAGCCCCTCCGGTGATGATTCCCCTCCGGAAGGGTGCCGGAGGCGATCTCCTGAATCCCCGAGATGGGATTCGCGACGGCGGCGTCTCGGAAGGTTTTCCGTATCGTGGCTCTCACAGGGGGTTTCGCGACGAAGGCTATTTGTAGGCGGAAGGGTAGGTCGGGCGACGCGAGGGGCCCACACACTAGGCCGCGGCCGGGCTTGGGCCGCGCCGCCCTGGTGTGTGGCCACCTCGTGGCCCCACTTCGTCTCCTTTTCGGTCTTCTGGAAGCTTGCAAAAATAGGACCCTCGGCGTTGATTTCGTCCAATTCGAGAATATTTCCTTACTAGGATTTCGAAACCAAAAACAGCAAAACGAAGGCGCTTCGACATCTTGTTAATAGGTTAGTGCCGGAAAATGTATAATAATGTTGTAAAGTATGTATAAAACATTCAAGTATTGTCATAAAAGTAGCATGGAACATAAGAAATTATAGATACGTTTGAGACGTATCAAGCATCCCTTAGCTACTCGCCCTCGAGTAGGTAAACGATAACACAAATAATTTCTGAAGTGACATGCTACCAACATAATCTTGATCAACATTATTGTAAAGCATATGAGATGAATGGAGTGATCTGAACAAAAGATTGCTAACAAAGATAATGACTAAACAAATGAATCATATAGCAAAAAATTTCATGAATAGTACTTTCAAACAAGTATCAATAAGAGTTGCATAAGAGCTAACTCATAAGCAATAAATTCTAAGTAGAATGCATTGAAACAACACAAAGGATGATTAAGTTTCAGCAATTGCTTTCAACTTGTAACATGTATATCTCATGGATATTTGTCAACATAGAGTAATATAACAGGTGCAATAAGTAAACATGTAAGAATCAATGCACACAGTTAACACAAGTGTTTGCTTCTAAGATAGAAAGAAGTGGGTAAACTGACTCAACATAAAGTAAAAGATTGGCCCTTCGCAGAGGGAAGCATGGATTACTATTTTTGTGCTAGAGCTTTTGTTTTGAAAACATAGAAACAATTTTGTCAACGGTAGTAATAATTCATATGTGCTATGCATAATACTTCCTACAAGTTGCATGTCTCATGCATAGAGTACTAATAGTGCTCGCACCTTGTCCTATTTAGCTCGGAAAACACGGATTATCATCGCATAACATATGTTTCAACCAAGTGTCACAAAGGGGTACCTCTATGCCGCCTGTACAAGTGTCTAAGGAGAAAGCACGCATTGGATTTCTCGCTTTTGATTATTCTCAACTTAGACATCCATACCGGGACAACATAGACAACATATAATGGAATCCTCTTTTAATGCTTAAGCATTCAACAACAAATAATATTCTCATAAGAGATTGAGGTTGTATGTCCAAACTAAAACTTCCACCATGATACATGGCTTTAGTTGGCTGCCCAATGTTCTTCTCTAACAATATGCATACTCAAACCATTTGATCATGAAATCGCACTTACTTCAGACAAGACGAACATGCATAGCATCTCACATGATATCCAACAAAGGTAAAGTTGATGGCGTCCCCAGAAACATGGTTACCGCTCAACAAGCAACTTATAAGAATTAAGACACATAACTACATATTCATCACCACAATAGTTTTTAAGCTATTTGTCCCATGAGCTATATATTGTAAAGGTAAAGGAATGAAATTTTAAAGGTAGCACTCAAGTAATTTACTTTGGAATGGCAGAAAAATACCACATAGTAGGTAGATATGGTGGAAACAAATGGCATGGGATTTGGCTCAAGGTGTTTGGATGCACGAGAAGCATTTCCTCTCAGTACATGGTTTGGGCTAGCAAGGTTGTTTGAAGCAAACACAAGTATGAACAGGTACAGCAAAACTCACACAAGAACATATTGCAAGCATTATAAGACTCTACACTTCTTCCTTGTTGTTCAAACACTTTACCGAAAATATCTAGACTTGGAGAGACCAATCATGCAAACCAAATTAAACAAGCTCTACGGTAGTTCTTCATTAATAGATTAAACTACATGATGCAAGAGCTTAAACATGATATATGAGAGCTCAAACAATTGCCAAGTTGCCAAACCATATGCAGCATTTTCCGATTCCAACCAAATAGCAATTTAACGAAGCAATTTCAGCCTTCGCCATGAACATTAAAGCACAATTAAGAACACAAGTGTTCCATATGAAAAAGCGGAGCGTAATATCTCCAATATAAGAATGGTGGGATCCAAATTTATTCAAACAAAACAAAAATAAAAGCAAACTGACGCTCCAAGTAAAGAACATAGGATGTGATGGAATAAAAATATAGTTTCACTAGAAGTGACCTGATAATGTTGTCGATGAAGAAGGGGATGCCTTGGGCATCCCCAAGCTTAGATGCTTGAGTCTTCTTAAAATATGCAGGGATGAACCACCGGGGCATCCCCAAGCTTAGACCTTTCACTCTTCTTAATCATAGTATATCATCCTCTTCTCTTGACCCTTGAAAACTTCCTTCACACAAACTTCAAGCAAACTCATTAGAGGGTTAGTGCATAACCAAAAATTCACATATTCAGAGGTGACACAATCATTCTTAACACTTCTGGACATTGCACAAAGCTTCTGAAAGTTAATGGAACAAAGAAACTCATTCAACATAGCAAAAGCGGCAATGCGAAATAAAAGACAGAATCTGTCAAAAACAGAACAGTCCGTAAAGATGAATCTGGCAGGGGCACTTAACTTGCTCAAATAGAAAAACTCAAAACTAATGAAAGTTGCTTACATATATGAGGATCACGCTCGTAAATTTGCAGATTTTTTCGATTTTTTACAGAGAGCTCTGCGATAATTCGTGACAGACAGCAATGCTGTTTCTGCGCAGCGATCCAAATCTATCATCAACTTTAACATAGAAACTTTACTTGGCACAAAAACATGATAAGGAGAGGTTGCTACAGTAGTAAACAACTTCCAAGACTCAACAATACAGTAAATAAAATGAAACTTGGGTTATCTCCCAAGAAGTGCTTTTCTTTAACGCCTTTCAGCTAGGCGCAGAAAGTGCAAATCAAGTAACATCAAGAGATGAAGCATCAACATCATAACTTGTTCTAATAATAGAATCAAAAGGCAACTTTCCATACCTTTCTTGAGAGGAAATTGATATTTAATATTACCTTCCCTCATATCAATAACAGCACCAACGGTTCGAAGAAAAGGTCTTCCCAACACAATAGAACAAGATGCATTGCATTCGATATCCAAGACAACAAAATCAACGGGGACAAGGTTATTGTTAACCGTAATGCGCACATTATCAATCCTCCCCAAAGATTTCTTTTTAACATTATCGGCAAGATTAACATCCAAATAACAATTCTTCGATGGTGGCAAGTCAAGCATATCATAAATCTTTTTAGGCATAACAGAAATACTTGCACCAAGATCACATAAAGCATTACATTCAAAGTCATTGAATTTCATTTTAATGATGGGCTCCCAACCATCTTCTAACTTCCTAGGGATAGAAGCTTCAAGTTTTAATTTCTCTTCCCTAGCTTTAATGAGAGCATTTGTAATATGTTTTGTAAAGGCTAAATTTATAGCACTAGCATTGGGACTTCTAGCAATTTTTTGTAAGAACTTTATAACTTCAGTAATATGACAATCATCAAAATCTAAACCATTATGTTCTACATCAATGGAATCATTGTCACCAATATTTTGAAAAATTTCAGCAGTTTTATCACAAGCAGTAGTTTTAGCAGTTTCAGGCAATTTTGTACCAGTAGGAGCCAAGAAGCACGTGAAGGTTGTTGGTGGAGGAATGTAGTGCGGCGCAACACCAGTGAAACCGGCGCCAACGTGGAACCTGCACAACACAATCAAAGTACTTTGCCCCAATGTAAACAGTGAGGTTGTCAATCTCACCGGCTTGCTGAAAACAAAGGATTAAGCGTATCGAGTGGAAGATGGTGTTTGTTTGCAAAGAACAGAAAACAGTAGAATGTATTCAGATGTAAAAGAATGGACCGGGTCCACAGTTCACTAGAGGTGTCGCTCCAATAAGATAACTAACATGCTGGGTGAACAAATTACAAATGGCAATTGATAAATAAAGATTCAATACATATCAATGATGATTACTATGTGATTTAATCAGGGCATTACGACAAAGTACATAGACCGCTATCCAACATGCATCTATGCCTAAATAATCCACCTTCAGGTTATCATCCGAACCCCTTCCAGTATTAAGTTGTAAACAACAGATAATTGCATTAAGTATGGTGCGTAATGTAATCAACAAAAATATCCTTAGACAAAGCATTGATGTTTTATCCCTAGTAGCAACAGCACATCCACAACCTTAGAACCTACTGTCACGATCCCAGATTCAATGGAGGCATGAACCCACTATCGAGCATAATTACTCCCTCTTGGAGTTACAAGTATCAACTTGGCCAGAGCCTCTACTAGCAACGGAGAGCATGCAAGAACATAAACAACACATATATGATAGATTGATAATCAACTTAACATAATATTCTATATTCATCGGATCCCGCCAAACACAACATGTAGCATTACAAATAGATGATCTTGATCATGTTAGGCAGCTCACAAGATCTAAACAATGATAGCACAAGCGAAGAAGACAACCATCTAGCTACTGCTATGGACCCATAGTCCAAGGATGAACTACTCACGCATCAATCCGGAGGCGGGCATGATGATGTAGAGCCCCTCCGGTGATGATTCCCCTCTCCGGCAGGGTGCCTGTCAACACCAGGATTTTTAAGTCCAGATGCCTATTATGTCATTCCTCGCAATCCCAGGAATAGTGTTGTTGCGAGACATAATAGTTGAATATCATAGAGTCATCATTTATTACAACGCATAATCGTCTTACACATGGAGATCACATGATCCAATATTACAATAGTAGTTGATTCTATTGATCAACAAACACACAAATAGCGGAAGCGGAGTAGTAGCGGATTCTCTAATCCACAGGCCAACGCTTGACGTCAGGAGCGATCCTAGTTGTCGTAGAAGTTCTGTGGTCCATCTTCTTCGTACTGCTGCTCTCCTTCATATTCTGGCCATTTGAATAGCCAGGGACAAAGCCATGAGTACTTTAAAGTACTCGCAAACTAATACTAGTGTAAACACTATCAATTCTAGTAAGGGGATGCTAAGCTCTAGGTTTATTTGCATAAAGCCAAGTTTATTTCATAAATATTTAGTAAAGATGCTTGAATCGCTAGACTACCTCAGGTGGGAACATTAGTGTCATTCCCACAACTCTGTTGTGGTTTAATTCAAGTCACCATTCATAGTTCAAATCACCAGTCACCCTTCACAGGTCACTTTTTTTTTGAAAATGGTCTGATGACGGAAGTATGGCCTTTCCAATCGTCCGTAACCGTGGACACGGCTATTCGAATAGTTCTACACTCTGCAGAGGTCGTACACTTGTGCCACAACATTTGCAATAATCCGTCGGTTAACTGGCCCTGATTTATCATACTCCGTATGCGGACTACCAATCATAACCTTTCACTTACATACCCTAGTATAGGCACCTCTCCCCATGAGCTTGGCCTCCCGGTGAAGACAGAACTGCACAGGGCTTGGGCCGGACAATTCACCTCATTCACGTCATTTCACATCAATTCTTTTGTTGTAGAGGCAGCCTTCAGCCTAACCCCGATGACGCTTGTTTAGAGGGAACCCATACTAAAGCACATAAATTTCTAGTTAAGCCCTTACCCATATTGGGTATTGTGGGGGTACTTTCAAAATTGGAATGGTATCGCATCCGAACCCAACCATCAGTTTTATATCAAAAATCACCATCTTCTCTTGGTCACATTCACCTTCAAAATCATTCAATGGAATGAACCATCATTCCAAGGTTTCCACTTCATTTCAAAGTCACATGTTCCCATCTAGAGTAGTCAATTTTATTTGATTTAGCAATAGCAACTAGTCATGAGGGGTGCTAACTAGCTTTGATTGCCATAGGCTAACTTGATGATATTGTTCTACTCTAGACCAGGTAAATCATGAATCAAAAAGTACTTTGATAAAACAAAAGTATTGGAACTTGTAAGTAAAACCCTTTAGTAAAAACTTGGGATAGGCTTATTAAACATAACGTAAAATGTGGGGGTGCTTTGCTCTTGTAGCTTTGCACTTTGTAAGAATATTAGCTTGCCACAATCTATCTTATATTAATCCTACTTGCATGAGTAAAAGCTTGTTCTAATATAACTATCATTAGAATAGCCTGCAACAGTTTAGCTTGCATTGGTAATAGCTTGCAATACTATAGCTTGCAAGAATATTGGCTTGCACTGGTAATAGCTGGTAATAATATTAGCTTGCCTTGATTGGTGAGGTGATCAAAGTTTTCTTCCTCTCCTTCTGAGTAGAAGAACTCCTCCTCTTGATAGTCTCCGGTACTAGCGTCTATAAACGAATACGAGGATACAATCACCAAATAATCCTTAAGTGCTAAACTAATCACACAAATGGTTCACACAAGCTAGTCTAGCATCACCATATTATTCACTTATGGGTTGACTTGGTTTTCCTTTAAAAAAAAAATTTCCTCTCATAAAAAAAATATTTGTTATTGTTTGCTATTTATTTATTCTTAGGAATTAATTTCCTCTTATTAAACCTGATTAAGATTTAATTTCCTCAATTGACAAGGTATGATCACATGTTGACCAAGGTCAACACTTCACACTTATCCTTTGAGAAATATGACTTAAATGAGGGAATACACCTCATGCAATTTAATACTATCTTATTAAGAAGTTAATATCATCAATTCATACAGCATGAGATTTATTATATTAAGGTCATTACCTTAGGTTGAATTTACTTGAGACAAAGATTTAAATGAGACCAATACATCTCATATGATTTAATAAATAGTTTGGAGCAATTTAAACACTACTACACAAATGATTTACTAATCTTTAATTAGAACATATGGGTCTTGAAGACTAAGGTCCTTATCCCATGCATTTTAGATGCTACTTTGGTTTAAGATCCTTAAGTGAGCACATATGAGATTATGATCAAAGGTCATCATATTGCTTTTAGAGCACATGAGAAAGTTATTTAATTTAGGTAATATAGTTCATACAATTTAGTATTAGTCATGGTAATTATTTAATATCCTCAAACCAAACATATGAGAACCTAAATTACCAGAGTCTCTACCTTATTTGGGAATTGTTTGTGACAAGATTTAAATGAGAGAAACACTCCCATATGATTTATTAATAGTTTTGGCCAATACTTTTGACTATAAATAGCCATATAGTCTTTTAATTAAACTAGGCCATGATCATTCAAGGTAAGCATGGCATATTTTTGCAGAAACAATTAATACAAGTGTAATGTGATTTATAGGAGTTGGAATTAACTAAAAAGCATTTGTGGTTGATTTTTAATAATTATTCTAAGGCAGAAAAGTCCATGTCTTGTTTATTTTCCTATTTTAATTCTATAATGAATCTAGGATTCAATCCAGTGGCATGTTGTAGATAAAATTCTAAGCTTTCCAAATATATAAAATTTGTAAAATTTGGCCTAGTGAATTTGTAGTTATTAATTTTCTAACAAGGCATCTGAGAGACATTTGAATTGATTAAATTAAATTGAATTTGAGTATTTGGGCCAGCGCGGGAAACGAATTGGGCCAAAACGTTTAAAACACAGCAGGCCAGCCCAGTAACGCTTCAGCGCGCCACGGGCCAACTGACAGGGTGGGGCCTGCAGTGACGATACGTCTCCAACGTATCGATAATTTCTTATGTTCCATGCCACTTTATTGATGATACCTACATGTTTTATGCACATTATATGTCATATTTATGCATTTTCTGGAACTAACAATTGCTGAAGTGCCAGGCCTGTTTTCTGCTGTTTTTGGTTTCGAAATCCTAGTAACGAAATATTCTCGGAATTGGACGAAATCAACGCCTGTGTTCCTATTTTGCCCGGAAGCATCCAGAACACCCGAGAGGAGGAGGGGCCCTGTGGGCCCAGATGATAGGGTGGCGCGGCCAGGGCCTGGGCCGCGCCCCCTATGGTGTCGGCGCCCCTTCGACCCTCCGAGGCTGCCCTTCCGCCTATATAAAGCCCCTGCATCGAAAACCCTTACGGAGGAAGCCACGGTACGCGAAACCTTCCAGCCGCCGCCATCACGAAGCCAAGATCTGGGGACAGGAGTCTCTGTTCCGGCACCCTGCCGGACGGAAGTGCCCCGGAAGGCTTCTCCATCGACACCGCTGCCATCTCCACCGCCATCTTCATCACCGCTGCTCCCATGAAGAGGGAGTAGTTCTCCATCGAGGCTCGGGCTGTACGGTAGCTATGTGGTTCATCTCTCCTATGTACTTCAATACAATAATCTCATGAGCTGCCTTACATGATTGAGATTCATATGATGATGCTTGTAATCTAGATGTCATTATGCTAGTCAAGTGAGTTTTACTTATGTGATCTCCGGAGGCTCCTTGTCCCACGTGTGTAAAGGTGACAGTGTGTGCACCGTGTGGGTCTCTTAGGCTATATTTCACAGAATACTTATTCACTGTTATGAATGGCATAGTGAAGTGCTTATTTATATCTCTTTATGATTGCAATGTGTTTTGTATCACAATTTATCTATGTGCTACTCTAGCAATGTTATTAAAGTAGTTTTATTCCTCCGCACGATGTAATGGTGACAGTGTGTGCATTCGTGTTAGTACTTGGTTTATGCTATGATCATGATCTCTTGTAGATTGCGAAGTTAACTATTGCTATGATAGTATTGATGTGTATTATTCCTCCTACATAAGCATGAAGGTGACAGTGTGCATGCTATGTTAGTACTTGGTTTAGTCATGACGATCTTTCATGCACTCTAAGGTTATTTAAATATGAACATTTAATTGTGGAGCTTGTTAACTCCGGCATTGAGGGTTCGTGTAATCCTACGCAATGTGTTCATCATCCAACAAGAGAGTGTAGAGTATGCATTTATCTATTCGTTATGTGATCAATGTTGAGAGTGTCCACTAGTGAAAGTCTAATCCCTAGGCCTTGTTCCTAAATCTGCTATCGCTGCTTGTTTCTTGTTTTACTGAGTTACTACTGCTGTGTTACTACCGCATGTTTACTTCTGCAATATTACTACCATCAACCGCACGCCGTGAAGCTATTTCTGGCGCCGTACTACTGCTCATACTTATTCATACCACCTGTATTTCACTATCTCTTCGCCGAACTAGTACACCTATTAGGTGTGTTGGGGACACAAGAGACTTCTTGCTTTGTGGTTGCAGGGTTGCATGAGAGGGATATCTTTGACCTCTTCCTCATGAGTTCGATAAACCTTGGGTAATCCACTTAAGGGAAACTTGCTGCTGTTCTACAAACCTCGCTCTTGGAGGCCCAACACTGTCTACAAGAATAGAAGCACCGTAGACATCAAGCACTTTTCGGCGCCGTTGCGGGGAGGAAAGGTAAAAGGCACTCATACTCCGGTTCAGTAACAGTAATTTTCTGGCGCCATTGTGTGTGTTCTCGAAGCTATTTCCTTTAGACTCTGCAATTGCGACATTTGGTTTCTTGTTTACACTAGTTAGGCATAATGGACAACAATGACCTTTTTATTCTATTTCCTGATTTAAGACATGGATGGTTTGATGCGAAAATTAAAAAACCCATGGAACATATTAATATGAATGCTTTGAACACCATTGTTGTTAATGATATGGAAAATTCTAAGCTTGGGGAAGCTGGCTTTGATGAGCATGATATTTTTAGTCCCCCAAGCATTGAGGAGAAAATTTACTTTGATGATACTTTGCCTCCTATTTATGATGATTATAATGATAGTAGTCTTTTGTTACCACCTGTTATGGAGGATAAATTTGATTATGATTACAATATACCTCCTATATTTGATAGCTACTTTGTTGAATTTGCTCCCACTACAATTAATAAGAATGACTATGCTTATGTTGGGAGTAGTAATTATTTTATGCATGAGACTTATGATAAGAATGCTTTAAGTGATAGTTATATTGTTGAGTTTTCTCATGATGCTACTGAAAGTTATTATGAGAGAGGAAAATATGGTTGTAAAAATTTTCATGTTACTAAAACACCTCTCTATGTGCTGAAATTTTTGAAGCTACACTTGTTTTATCTTCCTATGCTTGTTACTTTGCTCTTCATGAACTTGTTTATTTACAAGATTCCTATGCATAGGAAGCATGTTAGACTTAAATGTGTTTTGAATTTGCCTCTTGATGCTCTCTTTTGCTTCAACTACTATTTCTTGCGAGTGCATCGTTGAAATTACTGAGCCCATCTTAATGGCTATAAAGAAAGAACTTCTTGGGAAATAACCCATGTGTTTTTTACTACAGTACTTTGTTTTATATTTGTGTCTTGGAAGTTGTTTACTACTGTAGCAACCTCTCCTTACCATGTTTTTGTGCCAAGTAAAGTTTCTATGTCAAAGTTGATATTATATTTGGGATCGCTGCGCAGAAACAGCATTGCTGTCTGTCACGAATCTGGGCACAGGCCTCTGTAGAAAATTCGAAAAAATCGGCCAATTTACGAGCGTGATCCTCAGATATGTACGCAACTTTCATTAGTTTTGAGTTTTTCCATTTGAGCAAGTCTGGTGCCATCTTAAAATTCGTCTTTACGGACTGTTCTGTTTTTGACAGATTCTGCCTTTTATTTCGCATTGCCTCTTTTGCTATGTTGGATGAATTTCTTTGATCCATTAATGTCCAGTAGCTTTATGCAATGTCCAGAAGTGAAAATAATGTTTGTGTCACCTCTGAACATGTGAATTTTTGATTATGCACTAACCCTCTAATGAGTTTGCTTGAAGTTTGGTGTGAAGGAAGTTTTCAAGGGTCAAGAGAGGAGGATGATATACTACGATCAAGAAGAATGAAAAGTCTAAGCTTGGGGATGCCCCGGTGGTTCATCCCTGCATATTTCAAGAAGACCCAAGCATCTAAGCTTGGGGATGCCCAAGGCATCCCCTTCTTCATCGACAAAGTATCGGGTTCCTTCTCTTGAAACTATATTTTTATTCGGTCACATCTTATGTACTTTACTTGGAGCGTCTGTATGTTTTTGTTTTTGTTTTTGTTTGAATAAAATGGATCCTAGCATTCACTTTGGGAGAGAGACACGCTCCGCTGTTGCATATGGACAAATATGTCCTTAGGCTTTACTCATAATGTTCATGGCGAAGTTTCTTCTTCTAAATTGTTATATGGTTGGAATTGGAAAATGCTACATGTAGTAATTCTAAAATGTCTTGGATAATGTGATACTTGGCAATTGTTGTGCTCATGTTTAAGCTCTTGCATCATATGCTTTGCACCCATTAATGAAGAAATACATAGATCTTGCTAAAATTTGATTTGCATATTTGGTCTCTCTAAGGTCTAGATAATATCTAGTATTGAGTTTTGAACAACAAGGAAGACGGTGTAGAGTCTTATAATGTTTACAATATGTCTTTTATGTGAGTTTTGCTGCACCGGTTCATCCTTGAGTTTGCTTCAAATAACCTTGCTAGCCTAAACCTTGTATCGAGAGGGAATACTTCTCATGCATCCAAAATCCTTGAGCCAACTACTATGCCATTTGTGTCCACCATACCTACCTACTACATGGTATTTCTCCGCCATTCCAAAGTAAATTGCTTGAGTGCTACCTTTAAAATTCCATCATTCACCTTTGCAATATATAGCTCATGGGACAAAATAGCCTTAAAAACTATCGTAGTATTGAATATGTACTTATGCACCTTATCTTTTATTAAGTTGCTTGTTGTGCGATAACCATGCTTCTGGGGAACGCCATCAACTATTCTTTGTTGAATATCATGTGAGTTGCTATGCATGTCCGTCTTGTCTGAAGGATCTATCACCTTAATGGTTGGAGCATGCAAATTGTTAGAGAAGAACATTGGGCCGCTAACTAAAGCCATGAATCATGGTTGAAGTTTCAGTTTTGGACATATATCCTCAATCTCATATGAGAATAATAATTGTTGCTACATGCTTATGCATTAAAGAGGAGTCCATTATCTGTTGTCCATGTTGTCCCGGTATGGATGTCTAAGTTGAGAATAATCAAAAGCGAGAAATCCAAAATGCGAGCTTTCTCCTTAGACCTTTGTACAGGCGGCATGGAGGTACCCCTTTGTGACACTTGGTTGAAACATGGCATTGCAAAGATCCGGTAGTCCAAGCTAAGTAGGACAAGGTGCGGGCACTATTAGTATACTATGCATGAGGCTTGCAACTTGTAAGATATAATTTACATAACTCATATGCTTTATTACTACCGTTGACAAAATTGTTTCATGTTTTCAAAATAAAAGCTCTAGCACAAATACAGCAATCGATGCTTTCCTCTTTGAAGGACCTTTCTTTTACTTTTATTGTTGAGTCAGTTTACCTATTTCTCTCCACCTTAAGAAGCAAACACTTGTGTGAACTGTGCATTGATTCCTACATACTTGCATATTGCACTTGTTATATTACTTTATGTTGACAATATCCATGAGACATACATGTTATAAGTTGAAAGCAACCGCTGAAACTTAATCTTCCTTTGTGTTGCTTCAACGCCTTTACTTTGATTTATTGCTTTATGAGTTAACTCTTATGCAAGACTTATTGATGCTTGTCTTGAAGTACTATTCATGAAAAGTCTTTGCTATATGATTCACTTGTTTACTCATGTCATTACCTTTGTTTTGATCGCTGCATTCATTACATATGTTTACAAATAGTATGATCAAGATTATGATGGCATGTCACTTCGAAATTATCTTTGTTATCCTTTTACCTGCTCGGGACGAGCAGAACTAAGCTTGGGGATGCTGATACGTCTCCAACGTATCGATAATTTCTTATGTTCCATGCCACTTTATTGATGATACCTACATGTTTTATGCACATTATATGTCATATTTATGCATTTTCTGAACTAACCTATTAACAAGATGCCGAAGTGCCGCCTTTTTGCTGTTTTTGGTTTCGAAATCCTAGTAACGAAATATTCTCGAATTGGACGAAATCAACGCCGGTTCCTATTTTGCCCGAAGCATCCGAACACCCGAGAGCCGCCAGGGCCCTGTGGGCCCCGATGATAGGGTGGCGCGGCCAGGCGGGCCGGGCCCCTATGGTGTCGGCGCCCTTCGACCCTCCGAGGCTGCCCTTCCGCCTATATAAAGCCCCGCATCGAAACCCTTACGGAGGAAGCCACGGTACGCGAAACCTTCCGAGCCGCCGCCATCGCGAAGCCAAGATCCGGGGACAGGAGTCTCTGTTCCGGCACCCTGCCGGACGGGGAAGTGCCCCGGAAGGCTTCTCCATCGACACGCTGCCATCTCCACCGCCATCTTCATCACTGCTCCCATGAAGAGGAGTAGTTCTCCATCGAGGCTCGGGGCTGTACCGGTAGCTATGTGGTTCATCTCTCTCCTATGTACTTCAATACAATAATCTCATGAGCTGCCTTACATGATTGAGATTCATATGATGATGCTTGTAATCTAGATGTCATTATGCTAGTCAAGTGAGTTTTACTTATGTGATCTCCGGAGACTCCTTGTCCCACGTGTGTAAAGGTGACAGTGTGTGCACCGTGTGGGTCTCTTAGGCTATATTTCACAGAATACTTATTCACTGTTATGAATGGCATAGTGAAGTGCTTATTTATATCTCTTTATGATTGCAATGTGTTTTGTATCACAATTTATCTATGTGCTACTCTAGCAATGTTATTAAAGTAGTTTTATTCCTCCCGCACGATGTAATGGTGACAGTGTGTGCATTCGTGTTAGTACTTGGTTTATGCTATGATCATGATCTCTTGTAGATTGCGAAGTTAACTATTGCTATGATAGTATTGATGTGTATTATTCCTCCTACATAAGCATGAAGGTGACAGTGTGCATGCTATGTTAGTACTTGGTTTAGTCATGACGATCTTTCATGCACTCTAAGGTTATTTAAATATGAACATTTAATTGTGGAGCTTGTTAACTCCGGCATTGAGGGTTCGTGTAATCCTACGCAATGTGTTCATCATCCAACAAGAGAGTGTAGAGTATGCATTTATCTATTCTGTTATGTGATCAATGTTGAGAGTGTCCACTAGTGAAAGTCTAATCCCTAGGCCTTGTTCCTAAATCGCTATCGCTGCTTGTTTACTGTTTTAGAGTTACTACTGTGTTACTACGCATGTTTACTTTGCAATATTACCATCAAGCACGCAGAAGCTATTTTAGCGCCGTACTACTGCTCATACTTATTCATACCACCTGTATTTCACTATCTCTTCGCCGAACTAGTACACCTATTAGGTGTGTTGGGGACACAAGAGACTTCTTGCTTTGTGGTTGCAGGGTTGCATGAGAGGGATATCTTTGACCTCTTCCTCCCTGAGTTCGATAAACCTTGGGTAATCCACTTAAGGGAAACTTGCTGCTGTTCTACAAACCTCTGCTCTTGGAGGCCCAACACTGTCTACAAGAATAGAAGCACCCGTAGACATCAAGCACTTATCTCTACCGAAACGGTGTGGGCTAACCTGAGTCGTGCGATCAGAGGAAGATCCGACGGTGGAGGTGCGTCGTCGTCGGCGACGAGATGCAGACGCGGGCACGCCGGAGGTAGGGGGTCGACGGCGTGCTGGAGCTCCGGCGAGGGGCGGCGCTGGTGCTAGGCGACGTTGTCGACGAAGGGGAGTCGCCTGGTACCGGTGGCGTCTCCAATGGTGGCCGAAATCGTCGTGTCGATCTGCGGCGGTCTCCGGCGATCGACGGAGCAATTGGAGCTATCTGTGGCCTAATCGAAAGGGAGCTGGCGTTGAGGAGGTTCAGAAGAGGGAGTGGAGCAGGTTTGGTGTGGGAAGGGAAGGCTGAGGGGGTCGCTATTTATAGGGCGAAGTGGTGGCCGTGGCGGAGCGGCAGGTCGTCGATGGCGCCGGCGATCCAGGACGCGAAGGGGCAAGGGCATGGGCGCAGGAGGTAGGCGACGCCTAGGAGGTGCTAGAGCGCTTGATGGCTTTGCTAGGGGAGGACAGGAGCGTGCGGCGTCATCGTCGTCCTCGCAGTACCGGCGCGGCAGAGCTTGATGATGGCGTCGTCTACGGCGCCGGTGAGGGCCAATGGCGGTGTCCGTCGGTGTCCTGGTGAGGTGTGGAAGGCGCATGCGCAAGGAGAGAGAGGGAGGAGCTCGACAGCGACCAGGCGACGCGGGGTACTGGCGCGTCCAGGACGGTGCCCATGCGCGCTCTGGCGCGCCACGACCGGCATGGGCGCGTCTGGGCGCGTTGGATTTTGGCCAATGTGGTGCTCGCGCGCGTTTGGGCCGTGCACCGTCATGATCAGCAAGTGTATGGGAGTGTACTGGACATGATCATAACCAGAGAGAAGGGCCAGAGAGAAGAGAGGGGTGGAGGTGGCCGGCATGGGCACGGCATGGATGCAAGGGTGCATTTCCTCCATTTTCTCCATGGCTGCAGTACAGGAGAGGGTGCAAGGGAGGTACAGGAACACTTATGAGCAATGATCAAGTGGGCTTTGGTCATGGACCAGAGGTTAAAAGGATGTATGTCAAATTGTGATTGATGCCTGCAAGGTGTTTGAGAGAATGGCCGCAAGAACATTTTGGTCAATTTTTGGAATTCTTTTTGGTGTATCTCAATCATATAATTAAGGTGATATAATGGTGGTGGTGGTGATCATTTTGGTGGTGGTTTGCAAAGATTCAAAAAGTGGGGTGATCTACACTTTGATTCAAAGTCCCTACTTGTCTTCTTTATTCTGGTCAACCTAGTCAAAGTTAGCATGGGTGGTCAACATCAAAGTTGTTGACTTTGACATGGTCTTGGATGAGGTGTCAATGGTTGACCAAGTTTATTTTAAGAAAGAATAAAACCAGAGGGGTAAAGTGAGGAACATGTTAAAATGTGCACATATGACCATGATCATATGTGAGATGGTTTTGAGATTTATTTGGATTTGATCCTGGTTTCTTTGGTGCATTTGGGTTTGTTTAAGACATATAAGTATTTTAGAAACCAAAGTTCAAGCAATGGTAGCCCTTGGTGAGGATTTGCAAAATTGACCTATGTGTATGTGAGTGAATAAATAGGATTTTCTCACCATTTGATTTCTTTCTATTTGATTTGTCTTTTCCTTATTCCAAAGTGATTCTTATTAGTTTAGAAACCTTTTACAAGCATTGAAACCATCTCAAAAGGTATAGTTCAAGGATTTGTAAAAATGGCCAATAAACACATAAGAGGTGATTTTCCATTTTTGTTTATTCTTCTATTTTGTTTCCCTTGCTCTACTTGAGCATGGGTTAGGATCAAATTAGTGTGAGCTTAAGTTTAGAGAAGGTTTCACACCATTTGGTCAAGGTAAAAAGGCATAAGGCAATAATTGGATAAATTGGTGATGTGCCACATATACCTCTATGCATAGATTGCATTTGATTGTTAATTTAATTTGGCTTGACCCTATTGAGGTTATTGAGTGTTGAGGTGGTATAGAGAGATGATCCAACCACTCACAACATGTCTTAGGGTTAAGATTCTCAAATCCACAACTTGACATTTTTCCCTCATATGCCTCTATGGCATTTTTAGTTTCTTTTTAATTTCTTGAGATTCAACTTGGGTTTGATGTAGTAAGCACTAGGTAAGGTGTATGAAGGTGTTCCAAACTTCTAACCAAGTAGAAAAGTTTTAGAGTAAAGCTTTACCAAAAATAACCATGGGCACATATGTCCCTTTCTTATTTAATTTCACTTCTTTTTATTCATTTTCTATTGGATGGTGAATAATGGAATGAGGCTTAGGGTTTAGTGAGGTTTAGTAGATGGTTTACCATTAGTGAGAAAATTAGGATGAGTGGTAATCAAGATTTGCCTACTAGTCTTTATGCCCACAGATGTCTTTTTATTTTATTTTTGGGTTTCTTCTTATTTGACCTAATGAGTAGTTGAAGTTAGGGTTTAGGGTGTTTGAAATTATGTTGAATGAAGTAATCAAACATTCATGGCAATAACACAAGTATTAAACTAGGTTACTATGTGTCTAACTAAATTTAATAAAAGTTTTTGTTGGTTCCAAAATTTGGTAATTGGAAAATTTCATTTTCTTTATTTTTAAATTTTTGGGGTGTTACAAACCTTTCCCCTTAAACAAATCTCGTCCCGAGATTTTAAGAAAAGATTGGGTTTCCTAAGAGGGATTGAGTAGCGTAATTAACCGGAAAACATACTTGGCATGGTCTGGAGTGCTTCCTGGGCTTCAGTGGCTTCCATGTGGTAGAAGCGACCGTTGTTGTTGTTCTGGTTCCTTCTACCTGCAAAACGACGTTGTTGCTGGGCAGGTGCAGCAGTATTAGGGGCAGTTTTGGCCAGTTTATTGGGGCATTCCTTCGAGTAGTGGCCTACGGTGCCACAATTATAGCAGGTGATTGTTGCCTTGTCCTTGGTGGTGATAGGGGTCGCATTGCTTCCAGTTCTCGGGCCAGTGTTGGTGTTGTTATTATTCCCATTGGGGTGGTGGTTGTTGGAGTGGGTGTTGCTGTGGTTGTTGTTGGGGTTGCCTCCGGGCTTCGGGGGTCCTCCGTTGTTATGGGTGTGGTTGGGGCGGTAACTCTGAGCAGGGGGCTTGTTGTATTTTGGGGCAAGTCCTCCAGTCGAATGGTTGCGGTGCCTTTGGTTATGGTGGCGTCCACTCTGGTTCATCATCCCGCGCTTGCGGTTTTCAGTGGCCTGATGCAGCTTTCCTTCCATTTGTATGGCGGAGTCCACGAGGGCTTCGAGGTCAGCGAACGGAATGTTCACTAACACCGTTTGCATTTCGTCGTGCAGTCCATTCAGAAATCTTTCCCTCCTTTTCTCATCGGTGTCGGTCTCGTCCGGGGCATACCTTGACAGGGTGAGGAATTTGTCGCGGTATTCCACCACGGTCATTCTTCCTTGCTTGAGTTCGCGAAACTCGTCTCTCATTTTCTTGATTAGTCCTTGGGGTACATGGTATTTGCTGAATTTCAGCTTGAAATCTGCCCAGTTCATTATCTGTCCATTATTCATGGCACGCGTACTTGTCCACCATGCTCTTGCAGGTCCTGACAGGTAGTGGGTGGCGAATAGTACTTTCTCTGCGGCTTCCACTCCCGCAACTTCTAAGTTGTTCTCTATTGTTTGGAGCCAATCGTCTGCGTCAAGGGGTTCTTCCGTCTTACTGAACATTGGTGGGTTGGTGTTCTGAAAGTTCTTCAGCTTCGAACCAGGGTGGTCGTGGTTTCCATGACCCTGATTGTTCTGAGCTATCTGTTGGAGTGCGACAATGTTGGCTTGTCGTTCGGCTCTCTCAGCTTCTCGGTCTGCCATCAGAGTTTGTAATAGTTGCATCATTGTGTCTTGATTAGCACCGCGATTCGGAGGGGCCATCTGATCATTAAGGTATGTGATAAGATACGAGGGAAATTTCTATGGTTCGTTTTGAGTGAGTTTAAGACTTTAAAAACTTGGATTCTATTTGGATGATACAAATAACACATATTTATTTATTTATTCCGCATATATTACAAACTAACATCCACACTAATGGTTTTAAGAACCATTCTTTTCCAGCTACGATACAACGGGCGGGGGTACAACTCACACCTACACAAGTGACTAGGTGCAGCTACTCTTCATCATCTTCATCCACATCAATGGGAGTGATCCCATCCTCTCCAGACTCCAGAAACTCGTAGTCCTCTTCCTCAGTGAGCTCGTCTTCCTCAAAGTCGTTGTCGTCACTCAGGAAGTCATCGCCTCCCTGGATGTCTTCTCCATCCTCCTCCATCTCCTGGATCTGGTCCTGCTTGGTCCGGACAGTCACCTCCAAGGTGCGAATCTTCTCGCGAAGACGGGTGATAGTAGCGACATTCTTGGCGCGCTGCAGGCGGAGTGACTTGCGGTCCTTGGCGAGCATCCTGATGGCGTCGGCATGATGATCCAAAGCCATCTGGGCACGGTGGGCGTGGACACGCGTCAGCTCCAGGTCCTTCCGGGTCTCATGAAGCATAAAGTCCAAATGCTGCACATGGATCTTGAGCACCGGGTGCGAAGAGAGTGCCATGGGTTCTCCCATGGTGTCATGCCTCGCGAAGTAGGCGAAGCGGCTTCCCCGGAGTGCGGCGATGTTCTGTCCGCACACCCGAGCAAGTCCCTCCTGAAGGGCGTGAGCAAGACCGTCCACCCAGCTGTAGGCCTTGAAGGAGAAAAGGATCCTCTCCGAGATGGGAGGTTCCGAGCTTCCCTTCAAGTCAGCGGTGATCATCCACTGCTGTTCCCCAGGGGTGTTGTGGATCCGGACTCCGTGGAACTGGGGAGGTGGGCGTTCGAGCTTCTCGGACACTAGGTACAAGTCGCGCTCAAACACCAGACTTCCTCCGTTTTCCAGGTCGTAGGTCTCCGTCTGGACGTAGGGCTCCATCTGAAAGTGAAATGGATAAGTAAGTTAGAGATGTGAACAAGTGTGGCACATTTTAATGGATTTATAAGGAGGTGCATGGCTTATTATTTTTAAGAAGATCTGGTAGAGAAGAAATGAATAAGTTTTTCACAAATACTCACTTCATTTGTTTTAGAAACTTAAAATTTTCCGAACGTCCATTCTAACTAGGGTCTCCTAAGGTCAAACAATGGCTCTGATACCAACTTGTCAACACCCGGATTTTTAAGTCCAGATGCCTATTATGTCATTCCTCGCAATCCCAGGAATAGTGTTGTTGCGAGACATAATAGTTGAATATCATAGAGTCATCATTTATTACAACGCATAATCGTCTTACACATGGAGATCACATGATCCAATATTACAATAGTAGTTGATTCTATTGATCAACAAACACACAAATAGCGGAAGCGGAGTAGTAGCGGATTCTCTAATCCACAGGCCAACGCTTGACGTCAGGAGCGATCCTAGTTGTCGTAGACGTTCTGTGGTCCATCTTCGTACTGCTGCTCTCCTTCATATTGGCCATTTGAATAGCCGGACAAAGCCATGAGTACTTTAAAGTAGCAAACTAATACTAGTGTAAACACTATCAATTCTAGTAAGGGGATGCTAAGCTCTAGGTTTATTTGCATAAAGCCAAGTTTATTTCATAAATATTTAGTAAAGATGCTTGAATCGCTAGACCACAGTGAACATTAGTGTCATTCCCACAACTGTTGTGGTTCATAGTTCAAATCACCATTCATAGTTCAAATCCATGTCACTTTTTTTTTGAAAATGGTCCGATGACGGAACAGTATGGCCTTTCCAATCGTCCGTAACCGTGGACACGACTATTCGAATAGTTCTACACTGCAGAGGTCGTACACTTGTGCCACAACATTTGCAATAATCCGTCAGGTTAACTGGCCCTGATTTATCATACTCCGTATGCGGACTACCAATCATAACCTTTCACTTACATACCCTAGTATAGGCACCTCTCCCCATGAGCTTGGCCTCCCGTGAAGACAAACCGTCACTGGGAACTGCACAGGGCTTGGGCCGGACAATTCACCTCATTCACGTCATTTCACATCAATTCTTTTGTTGTAGAGGCAGCCTTCAGCCTAACCCCGATGACGCTTGTTTAGAGGGAACCCATACTAATGCACATAAATTTCTAGTTAAGCCCTTACCCATATTGGGTATTGTGGGGGTACTTTCAAAATTGGAATGGTATCGCATCCGAACCCAACCATCAGTTTTATATCAAAAATCACCATCTTCTCTTGGTCACATTCACCTTCAAAATCATTCAATGGAATGAACCATCATTCCAAGGTTTCCACTTCATTTCAAAGTCACATGTTCCCATCTAGAGTAGTCAATTTTATTTGATTTAGCAATAGCAACTAGTCATGAGGGGTGCTAACTAGCTTTGATTGCCATAGGCTAACTTGATGATATTGTTCTACTCTAGACCAGGTAAATCATGAATCAAAAAGTACTTTGATAAAACAAAAGTATTGGAACTTGTAAGTAAAACCCTTTAGTAAAAACTTGGGATAGGCTTATTAAACATAACGTAAAATGTGGGGGTGCTTTGCTCTTGTAGCTTTGCACTTTGTAAGAATATTAGCTTGCCACAATCTATCTTATATTAATCCTACTTGCATGAGTAAAAGCTTGTTCTAATATAACTATCATTAGAATAGCCTGCAACAGTTTAGCTTGCATTGGTAATAGCTTGCAATACTATAGCTTGCAAGAATATTGGCTTGCACTGGTAATAGCTGGTAATAATATTAGCTTGCCTTGATTGGTGAGGTGATCAAAGTTTTCTTCCTCTCCTTCTGAGTAGAAGAACTCCTCCTCTTGATAGTCTCCGGTACTAGCGTCTATAAACGAATACGAGGATACAATCACCAAATAATCCTTAAGTGCTAAACTAATCACACAAATGGTTCACACAAGCTAGTCTAGCATCACCATATTATTCACTTATGGGTTGACTTGGTTTTCCTTTAAAAAAAATAATTTCCTCTCATAAAAAAAATATTTGTTATTGTTTGCTATTTATTTATTCTTAGGAATTAATTTCCTCTTATTAAACCTGATTAAGATTTAATTTCCTCAATTGACAAGGTATGATCACATGTTGACCAAGGTCAACACTTCACACTTATCCTTTGAGAAATATGACTTAAATGAGGGAATACACCTCATGCAATTTAATACTATCTTATTAAGAAGTTAATATCATCAATTCATACAGCATGAGATTTATTATATTAAGGTCATTACCTTATGTTGAATTTACTTGAGACAAAGATTTAAATGAGACCAATACATCTCATATGATTTAATAAATAGTTTGGAGCAATTTAAACACTACTACACAAATGATTTACTAATCTTTAATTAGAACATATGGGTCTTGAAGACTAAGGTCCTTATCCCATGCATTTTAGATGCTACTTTGGTTTAAGATCCTTAAGTGAGCACATATGAGATTATGATCAAAGGTCATCATATTGCTTTTAGAGCACATGAGAAAGTTATTTAATTTAGGTAATATAGTTCATACAATTTAGTATTAGTCATGGTAATTATTTAATATCCTCAAACCAAACATATGAGAACCTAAATTACCAGAGTCTCTACCTTATTTGGGAATTGTTTGTGACAAGATTTAAATGAGAGAAACACTCCCATATGATTTATTAATAGTTTTGGCCAATACTTTTGACTATAAATAGCCATATAGTCTTTTAATTAAACTAGGCCATGATCATTCAAGGTAAGCATGGCATATTTTTGCAGAAACAATTAATACAAGTGTAATGTGATTTATAGGAGTTGGAATTAACTAAAAAGCATTTGTGGTTGATTTTTAATAATTATTCTAAGGCAGAAAAGTCCATGTCTTGTTTATTTTCCTATTTTAATTCTATAATGAATCTAGGATTCAATCCAGTGGCATGTTGTAGATAAAATTCTAAGCTTTCCAAATATATAAAATTTGTAAAATTTGGCCTAGTGAATTTGTAGTTATTAATTTTCTAACAAGGCATCTGAGAGACATTTGAATTGATTAAATTAAATTGAATTTGAGTATTTGGGCCAGCGCGGGAAACGAATTGGGCCAAAACGTTTAAAACACAGCAGGCCAGCCCAGTAACGCTTCAGCGCGCCACGGGCCAACTGACAGGGTGGGGCCTGCGCGTCAGTGACTTATCTCTACCGAAACGGTGTGGGCTAACCTGAGTCGTGCGATCAGAGGAAGATCCGACGGTGGAGGTGCGTCGTCGTCGGCGACGAGAAGCAGACGCGGGCACGGCGGAGGTAGGGGGTCGACGGCGTGCTGGAGCTCCGGCGAGGGGCGGCGCTGGTGCTAGGCGACGTTGTCGACGAAGGGGAGTCGCCTGGTACCGGTGGCGTCTCCAATGGTGGCCGAAATCGTCGTGTCGATCTGCGGCGGTCTCCGGCGATCGACGGAGCAATTGGAGCTATCTGTGGCCTAATCGAAAGGGAGCTGGCGTTGAGGAGGTTCAGAAGAGGGAGTGGAGCAGGTTTGGTGTGGGAAGGGAAGGCTGAGGGGGTCGCTATTTATAGGGCGAAGTGGTGGCCGTGGCGGAGCGGCAGGTCGTCGATGGCGCCGGCGATCCAGGACGCGAAGGGGCAAGGGCATGGGCGCAGGAGGTAGGCGACGCCTAGGAGGTGCTAGAGCGCTTGATGGCTTTGCTAGGGGAGGACAGGAGCGTGCGGCGTCATCGTCGTCCTCGCAGTACCGGCGCGGCAGAGCTTGATGATGGCGTCGTCTACGGCGCCGGTGAGGGCCAATGGCGGTGTCCGTCGGTGTCCTGGTGAGGTGTGGAAGGCGCATGCGCAAGGAGAGAGAGGGAGGAGCTCGACAGCGACCAGGCGACGCGGGGTACTGGCGCGTCCAGGACGGTGCCCATGCGCGCTCTGGCGCGCCACGACCGGCATGGGCGCGTCTGGGCGCGTTGGATTTTGGCCAATGTGGTGCTCGCGCGCGTTTGGGCCGTGCACCGTCATGATCAGCAAGTGTATGGGAGTGTACTGGACATGATCATAACGAAAGAGAAGGGCCAGAGAGAAGAGAGGGGTGGAGGTGGCCGGCATGGGCACGGCATGGATGCAAGGATGCATTTCCTCCATTTTCTCCATGGCTGCAGTACAGGAGAGGGTGCAAGGGAGGTACAGGAACACTTATGAGCAATGATCAAATGGGCTTTGGTCTTGGACCAGAGGTTAAAAGGATGTATGTCAAATTGTGATTGATGCCTGCAAGGTGTTTGAGAGAATGGCCGCAAGAACATTTTGGTCAATTTTTGGAATTCTTTTTGGTGTATCTCAATCATATAATTAAGGTGATATAATGGTGGTGGTGGTGATCATTTTGGTGGTGGTTTGCAAAGATTCAAAAAGTGGGGTGATCTACACTTTGATTCAAAGTCCCTACTTGTCTTCTTTATTCTGGTCAACCTAGTCAAAGTTAGCATGGGTGGTCAACATCAAAGTTGTTGACTTTGACATGGTCTTGGATGAGGTGTCAATGGTTGACCAAGTTTAGTTTAAGAAAGAATAAAACCAGAGGGGTAAAGTGAGGAACATTTAAAATGTGCACATATGACCATGATCATATGTGAGATGGTTTTGAGATTTATTTGGATTTGATTCTGGTTTCTTTGGTGCATTTGGGTTTGTTTAAGACATATAAGTATTTTAGAAACCAAAGATCAAGCAATGGTAGCCCTTGGTGAGGATTTGCAAAATTGACCTATGTGTATGTGAGTGAATAAATAGGATTTTCTCACCATTTGATTTCTTTCTATTTGATTTGTCTTTTCCTTATTCCAAAGTGATTCTTATTAGTTTAGAAACCTTTTACAAGCATTGAAACCATCTCAAAAGGTATAGTTCAAGGATTTGTAAAAATGGCCAATAAACACATAAGAGGTGATTTTCCATTTTTGTTTATTCTTCTATTTTGTTTCCCTTGCTCTACTTGAGCATGGGTTAGGATCAAATTAGTGTGAGCTTAAGTTTAGAGAAGGTTTCACACCATTTGGTCAAGGTAAAAAGGCATAAGGCAATAATTGGATAAATTGGTGATGTGCCACATATACCTCTATGCATAGATTGCATTTGATTGTTAATTTAATTTGGCTTGACCCTATTGAGGTTATTGAGTGTTGAGGTGGTATAGAGAGATGATCCAACCACTCACAACATGTCTTAGGGTTAAGATTCTCAAATCCACAACTTGACATTTTTCCCTCATATGCCTCTATGGCATTTTTAGTTTCTTTTTAATTTCTTGAGATTCAACTTGGGTTTGATGTAGTAAGCACTAGGTAAGGTGTATGAAGGTGTTCCAAACTTCTAACCAAGTAGAAAAGTTTTAGAGTAAAGCTTTACCAAAAATAACCATGGGCACATATGTCCCTTTCTTATTTAATTTCACTTCTTTTTATTCATTTTCTATTGGATGGTGAATAATGGAATGAGGCTTAGGGTTTAGTGAGGTTTAGTAGATGGTTTACCATTAGTGAGAAAATTAGGATGAGTGGTAATCAAGATTTGCCTACTAGTCTTTATGCCCACAGATGTCTTTTTATTTTATTTTTGGGTTTCTTCTTATTTGACCTAATGAGTAGTTGGAAGTTAGGGTTTAGGGTGTTTGAAATTATGTTGAATGAAGTAATCAAACATTCATGGCAATAACACAAGTATTAAACTAGGTTACTATGTGTCTAACTAAATTTAATAAAAGTTTTTGTTGGTTCCAAAATTTGGTAATTGGAAAATTTCATTTTCTTTATTTTTAAATTTTTGGGGTGTTACAGAGGCGATCTCCTGAATCCCCCGAGATGGGATTCGCGACGGCGGTGTCTCTGGAAGGTTTTCCGTATCGTGGCTCTCGGTACAGGGGGTTTCGCGACGAAGGCTATTTGTAGGCGGAAGGGTAGGTCAGGGGGCGACGCGAGGGGCCCACACACTAGGGCCGCGGCCAGGGCTTGGGCCGCGCGGCCTGGTGTGTGGCCACCTCGTGGCCCCACTTCGTCTCCCTTTCGGTCTTAAGCTTCGTGCAAAAATAGGACCCTGGCGTTGATTTCGTTCAATTCCGAGAATATTTCCTTACTAGGATTTCTGAAACCAAAAACAGCAGAAAACGTATAATAATGCTGTAAAGTATGTATAAAACATTCAAGTATTGTCATAAAAGTAGCATGGAACATAAGAAATTATAGATACGTTTGAGACGTATCAATGGGCGCACATACAACTTTGGGTACTTCCTAGCCAACGGCATCTACCCGAAGTGGCAAACATTTTGTGAAGCGAGTTGTGAAACCATCTGGTAAAGTTCAATTCCACAATGCACAAGCAGCGGCAAGAAAAGATGTTGAGAGAGCATTTAGGATTTTGCAAGCCTAATTTGCTATTGTCAGAGGACCGACTACATTTTGGGATCAAGAGATCCTTTGGTACATCATGAATGCATGTATCATCATGCATAACATGATCATCGAAGATGAGCGTGGTCAAGACAATGATTGCTTGCACCATGAGTTGATGGGCCGACCAGTTCGAGTGCATAGGAGAGAAGAGAAGAGAGATTTGCCAAGTTCATTGCCTCCTACAAAGCTATCTGGAAGGAGTAAACTGATACGTTGCAAACGTATCTACAATTTTTTATGCTCCATGCTTATTTTACACCAATTTATATATGTTATGTTTACACTTTGTTGCACTTTTATATATTTTCCGGCACTAACCTATTGAAAAGATGCCACAGTGCCAGTTTCCTGTTTTCTGCTGTTTTGTATTTCAGAAAAGTTGTACAGGAAATATTCTTGGAATTGGATGAAACAAAAGCCGAAGTTCCTATTTTACCGTAACGAAGACGGAGTCCAGAGGAGAGACGAAGAGGTGCCACAGGGCGGCCACACCAGGCCATGGTGCGGCCTAGGCCCTGGCCGCGCCATGAGGTGGTGTGGGCCCCCTAGGCGTCCACCGACCTCTCTCTTCCGCCTATTTATTCACGATCTCGGGAAAAACCTAAACACCCGAGCCTCCATCCACGAAAAGTTCCGTCGCGGCCGTCATCGCCGACCCTAGCTTGGGAGGGTTCTGAAGCTCTTTCCGGCACCCTGCCGGAGAGGGAGATCATCAACGGAGGCCTCTACATCGCCATGCCCGCCTCCGAAGTGATGTGTGAGTAGTTCATCTCTGGACTACAGGTCCATAGAAGTAGCTAGATGGTTCTCTTCTCTACTTCCAGCTTCATGTTTAGATCTTGTGAGCTGCCTATCATGATCAAGATCATCTTTATGTAATCCTACATGTTGTGTTTGCAGATCCGATGAATATTGAATACTATGTTGACATCGATTATATACTTGTCATATGTTATTTGTGATCTTGCATGGTCTCCGTTGCTAGTAGAAGCTTTGGCCAAGTAAATGCTTGTAACTCCAAGAGAGAGTATTTATGTTCGATAGTGGGTTCATGCCTCTAGTAATCTGGAAAAGTGAAAATAACTTCTAAGATTGTAGATATGTTGTTGCTACTAGGGAGAAAACAACAATGCTTTATCTAAAGGTAATCCTATTGTTTACTTTACACACATTGCTTAATGCGATAATCTGTTGCTTGCAACTTAATACTGGAAGGGGTTCGGATGATAACCGGAAGGTGGACTATTAGTCATAGATGCAGTTCTATTACGGTCTATGTATTATGTTGTAATGCACAAACAAATCTCATAGTAATCATCTTGTCATGTATGGTCTTTATTTTGTCAATTGCCCAGCTGTAATTTGTTCACCAAGTATGTTATTTATCTTTATGGAGAGACACCTCTAGTGAACTGTGGACCCCGGTCCTTTCTTTTACACTGATAAAATCATCATGTTCTTTCCGCAAGCATCGTTCTCTTTGATTCCACTGCAAACAAATATCTCTTTCCACACTATACAGTTAATCCTTCGTTTTCAGCAAAATCGGTGAGATTGACAACCTCACTGTAAGTTGGGGCAAAGTATTTTGATTGTGTTGTGTGCAGGTTCCACGTTGTTGCTGACGTCGGTAGTGCGTCCTGCCACAAATCAGCTAGCAACACCTTCAGAAGTCACGCCTTTCTCCTGCTGGTCGATTAAACATTGGTTTCTTACTAAGTGAAAACTTGCTACTGTGCTCATCATACCTTCCTCTTGGGGTTCCCCAACGGTGTGTAATCTGCGCTCATCACAAACTCATCTTGACCTTCACAATTATCTGATCGAAAAGTGGTGGACATGGAATGGGCAACAGTAAATATATCTCATTTGTAGTTGTTGTATTTTATTTATCCACAGTTTGTTGTATTAACAGTAAATGTGTATATTTTATTTATTTGATTGTGTTTGATATTCATAGCGCTTTCTAGTTGTTGTTTTCTGTTTGTGCATGGTCAGCGTGCAACGTTTTACAGCGCCTGGAATTGAGGTTTGCGCGCGCTAAACATTGCAACGCCCGGTGAAACGATTCGCAAACGCGCACGCTAAAACTGAGAAAACGGCGTTGTATAATTATTTTAACGCGCGGCTCCAGCGCGCGTCTGTTGGAGATGCTCTTATGTACTGCTCTCTCTCCGTGTTAAATTATTTGCAGCAGATTCATCTAGTTTTTGAGGCTTGCTCCAGTGTCCTCCCCCTCCCCGAATGAACATTCAAAGTGGGTTATTCCAGGCCGGGTGGGTACCCGTATGTAGGCCCGCCGATACCGTATTATACGCCACGTCATGTGTCTCCGGCCCCACCACCATGTTCACGTCGGTCTCGGTTCCATGGAAGGTCCACTCCGAGTCAAACTCGTAGCCAGTTACGAGTGCGGTTATATCACATGTGTTCTTGGCGCCGCCATCTATAGTTCGTGTGGCTAGGGTTTTCGATCTAGAGTTTTGGAGTTTTGGCAAGCCTTGGGATCAGAGCAACATCTGCATAAGCCAGACTGCGTAGGCGCCAAAGGAGCGCCTCCTCCACGTCATTTTATTTGCCGCCGAAGTTTTGACCAAGAGTCAGATATTTGATAGGATCTCCTCTGTGTGCGTGGGCTAGGTGCACTAGTGTTACATTGCTCCGTGATTGACCATCGCCGTAGTGGTCTTGCAAGGTAATGTCGGTCTTCTCTGTATTGCTGTTAAATTGGCACTCATTGGTATGTGTAATTAGTTTCGATTATGCTTCATAAATTGTAGTGTGTTTGAGGTAAAGGCAGATCTTAGTGACACAGACGTAGACAACGGGTATACGGAAGATGATGAATCTATTTCGGAAGAGGGTGATATGTCTCTATATGATAATGTTCCTCCTCAAGATGGCCCTATTGATGGACATGATGACTATGATGATAGGGTGAGTGGTGTCACAACTTTCTGTGTTGTTGATTTGATGGCAACATAATTTTTTTTGCAATTTATGCTTAGTACTTCTTTGAATTTTGTGGATGGAGATTGAAGGTATTGGTGAGGACGATGCCGAAGATGAGGACGGCGGTAACGATGATGTTGAAGATGATGACCATGATACTGTGAGTAAACTTGCGGTGAATCTGACTTGGAGACTTTAGAAGATTCAAATGATTTGCAATCGGTAAATAAGAGTGAGGTATGACTTGAAGAAACTAAATAAATATGCAAGCATGAATGGAGCAATATATTTGTTATTTATATGTGTGCTTTTTTGTATGTGTAAGTCAGTAATTGTTGATTAAGAGAATGAGAATGAATCGAAGGTGGAGTATGGTAGTAATAATGGGAATCGTGAAGATAAATGCGATATGTACTTAGATAATGGAGATGAAATTTGTTTCTGAGGATGCGGCTTATGATTACAATAATAGCTATGCTAAAGACCATGGATTCAACATTAGAAAGAGCAAGACTAAGAAATCAAAAGGTTAGAACAAGGTAGTACGCATGAGACGGTTTGTCTATTTCGGGGAAGGGAAACGTCAAAGCAAGTTTTTGACTATGGAGAACCACAAGTGGAGGTTAAGACCAGAGTCTCGTTGCTATTGTTAAGCGGAGATGGCGGTTATGCTTGACAAAAAATGTTGGGTATGGCGAGTAGCAAAATTTGATGACAATCACAGTCATAAATTTGCTCATCTAGACAAGGTCACGTTTCTATGGTCTCACAGTTAAAGATTTACATAGAGCTGAGATATTAGAAATGGCAGCCGCAGGGGTTAGGACACACATGATTATAACATCATTCATCAGCAAACATGGTCGGTATAGCAAAGTTGGCTTTACAAGGAAATATTTGTACACCATGTGTTGCAGGGAGAAGAGGAATTTGCTGGTGGACAGCGATGCTATCACAACCATCGACATGATGGAGAGCAGAAAGAAGAGGTACCTGACTTCTTTTTCGATTACCATATTGACAATAAAGGTCGTTTGAAGAGTTTGTTCTGGTGTGATGCTCAATCACGTCAAGACTATGCAGATTATGGTGACGTGGTGGTGATCGGTAGCACATATAAGATGAATCGGTATGACATGCCATTCGTTCCATTTGTAGGTCTCAAAAACCACCGTAAAACTATGGTATTTGGATGTGTTATCTTATCAGATGAGACTAAAGTACATATGTTTGGATGTGTTATCTTATCAGTCAATATTTTCAGAGAGCTGAGATATTAGCAATGGTAACCGCAGGGGTTAGGAATCACATGATTATAACATCGTTCATCGGGAAATATGGTCAGTATAGCAAATTTTGCTTTACAAGGAAAGATTTGTACACCATGTGTTGCAGGGAGAAGAGGAAGTTGCTGGTGGACGGCGATGCTACCACAACCATTGACATGATGGAGAGCAGAAAGAAGAGGTACCTGACTTCTTTTTTCGATTACAATATTGACAATAAAGTCCGTTTGAAGAGTTTGTTCTGGTGTGATGCTCAGTCACGTCAAGACTATGCAGATTATGGCGACGTGGTGGTGATCGATAGCACATATAAGATTATCGGTATGACATGCCATTTTTTCCATTTGTAGGTCTCAACAACCACCGTAAAACTACGTTATTTGGATGTATTATCTTATTAGACGAGATTAAAGTACATATGTTTGGTTGCTTCAAACTTTCCTTAAAGCAACGTGTCAGTAGAAACCCAAGTCAATAATCACTCATGCGGACGCTGCGATGATAAGAGCTATTCGCAATGTGTTACCAGAGGTGTGGCACTGTATTTGTTCATCGCACATTGAAAAAACATGGCTAGACATATTAGTTTCAAGTCAATGAATGAGTTTCAGGCTCTATTATATTACACCACCTCTCTAGCTGTATTTTAGGAGAGATGGTTTGCATTTGTTCAATTATGGGCGTATGATAGAACTAACACTTGGCTGAAAAGAGTGTACAACAAGAAGAGGCTTTAGGCCACATATTTGTCGGACAATTTTTGGCTTGGTATGAAAAGCAACCAAAGGAGTGAAAGTCTGAATTTGTGCCTTCACATGCACCTAGACTATGGTATAACATTGGTGGATTTGATTTTGCAATACGAGAATGCCATTGTCCGTCTGCGTGGGACTGAGGCACGGGATGACTGCACGGCGTCACACCTTGCCGGTTGAAGTTACTAACTCGAAGGAAATAGAGGTAGTAGCTGCCAATGTATTCACTCCATCCAACTTCTACATATTACAAGAAGGGCTTAAGAAGATAGAAGGCATAGAGATTTCACAAAGAAATGTTGGAACTGATGGAGTACAACAGTTTGTTGTTTCATGGAAAGAAAAACGGAAGCAAAGGTCTTATGTGGAGTATACACCCAATAACTTCGAAAACATATAAAGTGCAGCTGCCGAAGAATGACCTGTAAAGGGCTTCATCGCGAACACATTTTGCACGTCTTGACCGAACTAAAATTCGAAGAAATTCCAAAGTGCTTAGTTCTTCGACGATTCTCGAAAGAAGCCAGAAGTGGATTGCCCGCGAGACGCACCAGCGATATGTTTGCATGGGGTTTTCTAGGGCATATGTGCGAAACAAATACACGGAGTTGAGTGTCTTAGCGTCTGAAGCTCATCACGTCGCATGCAATGATGACGTTTTGTACAACCGGCCAGTTGAAAGCTAACTAGTTTGCATGACATAATTTCGAAGAGACAGGATTATGGTAATGCAAAAGTCAGCTTAATACAGATGCATCAGCAAGTACAATATATGCAAATGTAATAGGTGATCCTATCAGTATCCACTAGAGGTGCCTCGAAGGAAAACAAAAGAGATCAGAATACCCAAGTGATGAAAAATGGCAGACCACTAACATATGAGGACTGAAAGAAGCCAACCCGGTGCAGATCCTGCAAAAAGTCCGGACACACGAAATGCAACATTAAATGCCCAAATCATCCTAAGTAAGCTAAAATTAACATATTCAGTTCAAAAATTATTTTTGCTTTGCAATATATTGAATTTCCTCAAATCCTTAAAATGAAGGCATGTTGTTTATTTTCATTTGCTAAGTTCATGTGCATTCTGATAGAATATATATTTTAATACTCCAATTTGTAATGATATACTTATCATATGTACTGTTCATTTTTATTTGCGTGATGATTTTAATTGTGTGTCATAATTGATGTGCACTTTAATTGTGTGTGATTTTAACCCAACACGGCAAAAGAGTCAGCGGTGTCGTGCCTTAGCTCGGCATAAGATTCAGTAGAATTGCCTGCCGCGGTTGACTCTGTCGAGCCTGCCATGGTAGAGGAATCGGCGGAGACGCCGTCGAGCCTACCACGGCAGAGAAATTGCTGAATTTCCCGCCGCAGCAGACGTTGTCGGGCCTACCACGACAGATGAATGGGATGAATTGTCTATCACGGCAGAGGCGGCGCCGTTAGGGTTGTCATGCGTCTGCATGGCCCTGCATAGGGTGGCTGTGATGAACGCCCTCGTGATTGACGAGGGCAATCGTGGAGTAATTAACGGCATGGTCATGTAAAATTAATTGGCAATATGACTATGTCCACCTCATAACTAAATAATTCATATTACATATAGTCGAACACATGCATAATGTACTAAATTATAAAATTATATACACGCCACAAAACCTTCTACGGGACAAAAACCATCCCCAACGTACAATCATGCTGTAATTTGTCAATATGGTATCTTCTTCGAAACATCGACAACCTTGCTTTTGACTGTGTCTAGAATGTTGGTAAGCGATAAAGCAATTTTAGCAACTGTAAGCCGCATGGAGTCGTTCACTTTTTCATGCACAATATCATTGAGTGTTATTGTGGGGTCCCCCGAAGTTCGGGGCTAGACAAACCCAGATCTGCATCTGGCATAAGCCTAACCTATATCTCTAGGGTCTACAGGCTGAGAATCGGTAAGCGATAAAGCAATTTTAGCAACTGTAAGCCGCATGGAGTCGTTCACTTTTTCATGCACAATATCATTGAGTGTTATTGTGGGGTCCCCCGAAGTTCGGGGCTAGACAAACCCAGATCTGCATCTGGCATAAGCCTAACCTATATCTCTAGGGTCTACAGGCTGAGAATCGGTAACACAACAGTGACTCTACGAGTCGAAAAGTAATACAAACTCATAACTGAGCTAAAAACCAAAGTATTACAAGCAGATGTCACTGACCTGTCAATTTATCAATCAACGGAAGCGAAGTTATGTTATTCTAAATAGCAAGATAGCAAAAGGCCTAAGAGGCCAGGAGCATAACGGCGACGTCCCAGCCCATAGATTCCAGGCTGCCACCTGGGAATCCCAAGCTACTCGTCGATGTCGACCTAGAAACCACCATTTGTTGGAGAGACTTCATCTGAAACAAAGCATGCAAAGCTGAGTACATGGACTTAGCAAGACTTAGTACAACCTGTTAGCAAAGCTGGTATGCGAGGCTTTATGTAGAGTTTATTTTGCGGAAAGCCACTTTCCCTTTGTAAAACAAGAGGGAGCAAAAGCTCGTCTACTCAGATCATTTTAAAAGGGGTTAAGAGATCAATATCACTAGCTCTACTGATCATCATATTGAATCCACCGAAATCTTCATCATAAGCTGAACCTACTAACTAGGATCAACCCCTCGGTACCCTGAGAAGGGATCCTTATCACACATTGATTCCAAGTTTTATGATTAGGTTCATGTTGTCTATGATCACATAATCCATCACCAAGTCGTCCTTAACCGTGAACATGGCTTTTCGAAAAGATTTACCCTGATGGGGTGTACAACTTTACCCACACGCGCCGACCGACTCTTAGCGCCGTATGATACACACTTCCTTGGTGTGCCGGCAGAGGGCGGTCGACCAAAACCTTTCCCTAGCTTCGCCTATTCCATGAGTCAAACTAACTGGGGAACTCCGTCATCGTAGGTAGCCATTCTCCGAGGCGGTCCCGGTCATTGTGTGCAGGGGATCCAGTTCAATGCCTCCAGCATCCTTCACCCTAGCCACGCCCTGTATGATGCACCTTTGAAAACCTTTTCCACGCCTTCGCCATGCAGAATGCCAAATGGAACTCGCAATCTAATTGACTCATGGGTAAGCTAGGCAAGTTCGGGCCAAGGGGTTCCCATGGGCCCCGTGTGGCTGTACGCTCAGTCTTGGTTCCGAAGACGAGAACTCAGGTCCTAGTATCAGCGAGAACGAGTCAAATCACCACATCCCCATGTGGCGGCCCATCCAAGCCTTTAAGCATGTTTAATTATCATCACTGATCTTACCACGTCATCATGCCATACTAGGTTCAATCGCAGCTCTGATTCATCAACCGGATGGATCAGAATTCGTCAACTAAGCATGGCTAAGCATATTCGATACAACGGCTCTAGCGATGCACACGAGCTCAAACCTAGTCTTGTTGGGAGCAGTGGATCAGAGTATTTTAGGCTACAAGGATGGTAAATGCAACATATAGGATAACTATACCTGCCGATAAAACATATTGGAACCGTATGCAATATGTAGGAACCAGAAGTAAAAGCATTTCGAAACCATATATGAACCAAGTTAGGGCTTGCTGATGGTGCTTATCGTAACGCCGACTTCACACTATTGGGGAACCCCAAGAGGAAGGTATGATGAGCATAGTAGCAAGTATTCCCTCAGAAGAAACCAAGGTTTAATCGACCAGTAGGAGAAAGGCGTGACTTCGAAGGTGTTCGGCTGACTAGTGGCAGAGCGCACTGCCGGCGTCAACAACAACGTGGAACCTACACACAACACAACCAAAGTACTTTGCCCCAACTTGCAGTGAGGTTGTCAATCTCACCGGTTTGCTGAACACAAAGGATTAGACGTATCAAATGGAAGGAGATGTTTGCAGAAAGTAAACAGAACAGGATTGCAGTTGAATTTATCAGTAAAGGAAATATGACCGGGGTCCACAGGTCACTAGAGGTGTCTCTCCATAAAGAAATAGCATGTTGGGTAAAAAATTACAACTGGTCAATTGACATAATATCGATCGATACATGACAAGATGATTACTATGATAATTTAGTATTGGGCATTATAACATAATACATATACCGTAATCCAACTACGTCTATGACTAATAATCCACCTTCAGGTTAGCGTCCGCACCCCTTCCAGTATAAAGTTACAAACAACAAACTATCGCATCAAGCAATGTGTGTAAAGTGAACAATAGAGTTACCCTCGGATAAAACATTGTTGGGTTATCCCTAGTAGCAACAGCACATCTACAACCTTAGAAGTTATAAAGTAACTCTCCCAGATTACTAGAGGCATGAACCTACTATCGAGCATAAATACCCCCTCTTGGAGTCGCAGGTATCCACTTGGCCAGAGTTTCCACTAGAAACGGAGAGCATGAAAGATCACAAATAACATATGACATGCATATATAATCAATCTTAACATAGTACACAATATTCATCGGATCCCAGTAAACCAAACATAGAGGATTACATAAAGATGATCTTTATCATGGAGGGCAGCTCACAAGATCGATACATGAAGCACAAGGTGGAGAAGACAACCATCTAGCTACTGCTATGGACCCATAGTCCAGGGATGAACTACTTACGCATCACTTCGGAGGCGGGCATGGCGATGTAGATGCCTCCGGCGATGATTTCCCCCTCCGGCAGGGTGCCGGGAAGAGCTTCAGAACCCCCGAGATGGGTTCGGCGATGGCGGGCGCGACGGAACTTTTCGTGGATTTTGGCTCCGGTATCCAGGGTTTTCTCGAGAAGATGTATAAATAGGCGGAGGATTGAGGTCGGTGGGGTGCCTGGGGGACCCACTGGCGCGGGCCAGCCCAGGATGCGCCAAGGGCAGGTGTGGACGCCTAGTGGCGCATCTTCATCCCCCCTCCGGACTTCGTCTTTGTTTTGGTAAAATATTGACTTCGGCTTTTGTTTCATCCAATTCCGAGAATATTTCCTGTACAACTTTTCTAAAATACAAAACAGCAAAACAGGCTTGTGGCATCTTGTTAATAGGTTAGTGCCGGAAATCATGAAAAAGTGCAACGAAGTGTAAACAAAACACATATGAATTGGTGTAAAACAAGTATGGAGCATCAAAAATTATAGATACGTTTGAGACGTATCACTTGCCTTTGTCCTTGACAAACCAATGTGGGTCTTCGATGATTTTGTACTTGACTTGGTCGTTGATGGACAAGAGTTCCGTCATTGTCGATCTTCATCGTCTCGGGCACTTGCTCTATCGATCACGAAGAAGCAAACACCGGAAAGGTAGAACAACAATCAACACATGGCATTGATACGTCTCAAACGTATCTATAATTTCTTATGTTCCATGCTAATTTTATGACAATACTTGCATGTTTTATACATACTTTACATCATTATTATACATTTTCCGGCACTAACCTATTAACAAGATGCCAATGATACGTCTCCAACGTATCGATAATTTCTTATGTTCCATGCTACTTTATTGATGATACCTACATGTTTTATGCACATTATATGTCATATTTATGCATTTCTGGAACTAACCTATTAACAAGATGCCGAAGAGCCGTTGCTGTTTTCTGTTTTTGGTTTCAGAAATCCTAGTAAAGAAATATTCGGAATTGGACGAAACTTTCGCCCAGGGTCCTATTTTTGCACGAAGCTTCCAAGACCGAAGAGATAACGAAGTGGGGCCACGAGGCGGCCAGGTGGCCGGCGCGGCCCAAGCCCCGGCCGCGCCGACCTGCCCCTGGCCCCTCGTGTGGCCCCTCGCGTTGACCCTCCGCCTACTTAAAGCTCCGTCGCGAAACCCCCACGAGAGCCACGATACGGAAAACCTTCTGAGACACCGCCGCGAATCCCATCTCGGGGGATTCGGAGATCGCCTCCGGCACCCCGCCGGAGAGGGGATTCATCTCCGGAGGACTCTACACCGCCATGGTCGCCTCCGGAGTGATGAGTGAGTAGTTCACCCCTGGACCATGGGTCCATAGCAGTAGCTAGATGGTCGTCTTCTCCTTGTTGTGCTTCATTGTTGGATCTTGTGAGCTGCCTAACATGATCAAGATCATCTATCCGTAATACTATATGTTGTGTTTGTCGGGATCCGATGGATAGAGAGTACTATGATTATGGTGATTATCAATCTATTGTTTATGTGTTGTTTATGATCTTGCATGCTCTCCGTTATTAGTAGAGGCTCGGCCAAGTTTTTGCTCTTAACTCCAAGAGGGGGTATTTATGCTCGATAGTGGGTTCATGCCTTCATTGAATCTGGGATCGTGACAGTAGGTTCTAAGGTTGTGATGTGCTGTTGCCACTAGGGATAAAACATTGATGCTATGTCTAAGGATGTAGTTGTTGATTACATTACGCACCATACTTAATGCAATTGTCTGTTGCTTTGCAACTTAATACTGGAGGGGGTTCGGATGATAACCTGAAGGTGGACTTTTTAGGCATAGATGCAGTTGGATGGCGGTCTATGTACTTTGTCGTAATGCTCGGATTAAATCTCACTATATTTATCATATCATGTATATGCATTGTTATGCCTTTCTCTATTTGTCAATTGCCCGACTGTAATTTGTTCACCCAACATGCTTTATCTTATGGGAGAGACACCTCTAGTGAACTGTGGACCCCGGTCCTATTCTTTACATAGCATACAATCTACTGCAATTGTGTTTTACTATTTTCTTTGCAAACATCTTCCACTCGATACGTTTAATCCTTTGTTACAGCAAGCCGGTGAGATTGACAACCTCACTGTTTGCAAAGGGCTTTTTGTGTTGTGCAGGTTCGCGTTGGCCGGAATCCCCGGTGTTGCGCCGCATCACATTTCGCGACCATCAACCTTCAACGTGCTTCTTGGCTCCTCCTGGTTCGATTAAACCTTGGTTTCTTTCTGAGGGAAAACTTGCCTCGTGCGCATCATACCTTCCTCTTGGGGTTCCCAACGAACGTGTGAGTTACACGCCATCAAGCTCTTTTTCTGGCGCCGTTGCCGGGAGATCAAGACACGCTGCAAGGGGAGTCTCCACTTCTCAATCTCTTTACTTTGTTTTTGTCTTGCTTTATTTTATTTACTACTTTGTTTGCTGCACTAAATCAAAACACAAAAAAATTAGTTGCTAGTTTTACTTTATTTATTGTCTTGCTCTCTATATCAAAAACACAAAAAAAATTAGTTACTTGCATTTATTTTATCTAGTTTGTTTTATTTACTATTGCTAAAATGAATACCCCTGAAAATACTAAATTGTGTGACTTCACAAATGCAAATAATAATGATTTCGTATGCACACCTATTGCTCCACCTGCTACTACAGCAGAATTTTTTGAAATTAAACCTGCTTTACTAAATCTTGTCATGAGAGATCAATTTTCTGGTGTTAGTTCTGATGATGCTGCTGCCCATCTCAATAATTTTGTTGAACTTTGTGAAATGCAAAAGTATAAAGATGTAGATGGTGATATTATTAAATTAAAAGTGTTTCCTTTCTCATTAAGAGGAAGAGCTAAAGATTGGTTGCTATCTTTGCCTAAGAATAGTATTGATTCATGGACTAAATGCAAGGATGCTTTTATTGGTAGATATTATCCTCCCGCTAAAATTATATCTTTGAGAAGTAGCATAATGAATTTTAAACAATTAGATACTGAACATGTTGCTCAAGCATGGGAGAGAATGAAAACTTTGGTAAAGAATTTCCCAACCCATGGACTGACTACTTGGATGATCATCCAAACCTTCTATGCAGGACTAAATTTTTCTTCGCGGAATTTATTGGATTCAGCTGCTGGAGGTACCTTTATGTCCATCACTTTGGGGGCGGCTACAAAACTTCTTGATGATATGATGATAAATTACTCTGAATGGCACACGGAAAGAGCTCCACAAGGTAAGAAGGTAAATTCTGTTGAAGAAACCTCTTCCTTGAGTGATAAGATTGATGTGATTATGTCTATGCTTGTGAATAGTAGATCTAATGTTGATCCAAATAATGTTCCTTTAGCTTCATTGGTTGCTCAAGAAGAAAATGTTGATGTGAATTTCATTAAAAATAATAATTTCAACAACAATGCTTATAGGAACAACTCTGGTAATAACTATAGGCCATATCCTTCTGCTAATGGTAATGGTTATGGTAATTCTTATGGGAATTCTTACAACAATAATAGGAATGTACCCTCTGGTCTTGAAGCTATGTTTAAAGAATTTATTAGTACACAAACTGCTTTTAACAAATCTGTTGAGGAAAAGCTTGATAAAATTGATACTATTGCTTCTAGAGTTGATAGACTTGCCTCTGATGTTAATCTTTTAAAATTGAAAGTTATGCCTAATAATGATATTGATAATAAGATTACTACTACAGCAAATGCCATCCAAGTTAGAATTAATGAGAATATAAGATTAATGGCTGAACTGCGTGCTAGGTGGGATAGAGAAGAAAATGAAAAACTAGCTAAAGAAAATAATGTAGCTAAAGTTTGGACTATTACCACCACTAGTAATGCTAATTCTTGTTGCTGCACCTCCTACTATCAATGGTAATATAATTGGTGTTGGCAATGTTTTACTCCCAGTGTAAAGCGTACAAAACTGCCTGAAATTGCTAAAACTGCTTGTGATAAAACTGCTGAAATTTTTTCCAACCTTGGGAACAATGATCCCATTGCTGTAGCTCATAATGATTTAGATTTTGATGATTGCCACATCTCTGAAGTTATAAAGTTCTTACAAAAACTTGCTAAAAGTCCCAATGCTAGTGCTATAAATTTAGCCTTTACAAAACATATTACAAATGCTCTCATAAAAGCTAGAGAAGAGAAATTAAAACTTGAAACTTCTATTCCTAGAAAGTTAGAGGATGGTTGGGAGCCCATCATTAAAATGAAATTCAATGACTTTGAATGTAATGCCTTATGTGATCTTGGTGCAAGTATTTCTGTTATGCCTAAAAAGATTTATGATATGCTTGACTTGCCACCATTGAAGAATTGTTATTTGGATGTTAATCTTGCCGATAATGTTAAAAAGAAACCTTTGGGGAGGATTGATAATGTGCATATTACGGTTAACAATAACCTTGTCCCCGTTGATTTTGTTATCTTGGATATCGAATGCAATGCATCTTGTCCAATTGTGTTGGGAAGACCTTTTCTTCGAACCGTTGGTGCTGTTATTGATATGAGGGAAGGTAATATTAAATATCAATTTCCTCTCAAGAAAGGTATGGAACACTTCCCTAGAAAGAGAATGAAGTTGCCTTTTGATTCTATTATTAGAACAAGCTATGATGTTGATGCTTCTACTCTCGATGTTACTTGATTTGCACTTTCTGCGCCTAGCTGAAAGGCGTTAAAGAAAAGCGCTTATGGGAGACAACCCATGTTTTTACCTACAGCAATTTTTTGTTTTATTGAGTCTTGGAAGTTGTTTACTACTGTAGCAACCTCTCCTTATCATGTTTTTGTGCCAAGTAAAGTTTCTATGTTAAAGTTGATGTTATATTTGGGATCGCTGCGCAGAAACAGCATTGCTGTCTGTCACGAATCTGGGCACAGTTCTCTGTAGAAAATTCGAAAAAATCTGCCAATTTACGAGCGTGATCCTCAGATATGTACGCAACTTTCATTAGTTTTGAGTTTTTCCATTTGAGCAAGTCTGGTGCCATCTCTAAATTCGTCTTTACGGACTGTTTTTTGACAGATTCTGCCTTTTATTTCGCATTGCCTCTTTTGCTATGTTGGATTTATTTCTTTGATCCATTAATGTCCAGTAGCATTATGCAATGTCCAGAAGTGAAAATAATGATTGTGTCACCTCTGAATGAGTGAATTATTAATGATGCACTAACCCTCTAATGAGTTTGCTTGAAGTTTGGTGTGAAGGAAGTTTTTAAGGGTCAAGAGAGGAGAATGATATACTATGATCAAGAGGAGTGAAAGCTCTAAGCTTGGGGATGCCCCGTGGTTCACCCCTGCATATTTTAAGAAGACTCAAGCGTCTAAGCTTGGGGATGCCCAAGGCATCCCCTTCTTCATCGACAACATCATCAGGTTCCTCCCCTGAAACTATATTTTTATTCAATCACATCTTGTGTTCTTTACTTGGAGCGTCGGTTTGTTTTCGTTTTTGTTTTTGTTTGAATAAAATGGATCCTAGCATTCACTTTGTGGGAGAGAGACACGCTCCGCTGTTGCATATGGACACATGTGTCCTTAGGCTTTACTCATAATGTTCATGGCGAAGTTTCTTCTTCGTTAAATTGTTATATGGTTGGAATTGGAAAATACTACATGTAGTAATTCTAAAAGTCTTGGATAATGTGATGCTTGGCAATTGTTGTGCTCATGTTTAAGCTCTTGCATCATATGCTTTGCACCCATTAATGAAGAAATACATAGAGCTTGCTAAAATTTGATTTGCATATTTGGTCTCTCTAAGGTCTAGATAATATCTAGTATTGAGTTTTGAACAACAAGGAAGACGGTGTAGAGTCTTATAATGTTTACAATATGTCTTTTATGTGAGTTTTGCTGCACTTGTTCATCCTTGAGTTTGCTTCAAATAACCTTGCTAGCCTAAACCTTGTATCGAGAGGGAATACTTCTCATGCATCCAAAATCCTTGAGCCAACTACTATGCCATTTGTGTCCACCATACCTACCTACTACATGGTATTTCTCCGCCATTCCAAAGTAAATTGCTTGAGTGCTACCTTTAAAATTCCATCATTCACCTTTGCAATATATAGCTCATGGGACAAAATAGCCTTAAAAACTATCGTAGTATTGAATATGTACTTATGCACTTTATCTTTTATTAAGTTGCTTGTTGTGCGATAACCATGCTTCTGGGGAACGCCATCAACTATTGTTGAATATCATGTGAGTTGCTATGCATGTCCGTCTTGTCTGAAGGATCTATCATTTTAGTGGTTGGAGCATGCAAAATTGTTAGAGAAGAACATTGGGCCGCTAACTAAAGCCATGAATCATGGTTGAAGTTTCAGTTTTGGACATATATCCTCAATCTCATATGAGAATAATAATTGTTGCTACATGCTTATGCATTTAAGAGGAGTCCATTATCTGTTGTCCATGTTGTCCCGGTATGGATGTCTAAGTTGAGAATAATCAAAAGCGAGAAATCCGAAATGCGAGCATTCTCCTTAGACCTTTGTACAGGCGGCATGGAGGTACCCCTTTGTGACACTTGGTTGAAACATGGCATGCAAAGATCCGGTAGTCCAAGCTAAGTAGGACGGTGCGGGCACTATTAGTATACTATGCATGAGGCTTGCAACTTGTAAGATATAATTTACATAACTCATATGCTTTATTACTACCGTTGACAAAATTGTTTCATGCTTTCAAAATAAAAGCTCTAGCACAAATACAGCAATCAATGCTTTCCTCTTTGAAGGACCTTTCTTTTACTTTTATTGTTGAGTCAGTTTACCTATCTCCTTCCACCTTAAGAAGCAAACACTTGTGTGAACTGTGCATTGATTCCTACATACTTGCATATTGCACTTATTATATTACTTTATGTTGGCAATATCCATGAGATATACATGTTATAAGTTGAAAGCAACCGCTGAAACTTAATCTTCCTATGTGTTGCTTCAACACCTTTACTTTGATTTATTGCTTTATGAGTTAACTCTTATGCAAGACTTATTGATGCTTGTCTTGAAGTACTATTCATGAAAAGTCTTTGCTTTATGATTCAGTTGTTTACTCATGTCATTACTTTTGTTTTGATCGCTGCATTCATTACATATGTTTACAAATAGTATGATCAAGATTATGATGGCATGTCACTTCAGAAATTATCTTTGTTATCGTTTTACCTGCTCGGGACGAGCAGAACTAAGCTTGGGGATGCTGATACGTCTCCAACGTATCGATAATTTCTTATGTTCCATGCTACTTTATTGATGATACCTACATGTTTTATGCACATTATATGTCATATTTATGCATTTTCTGGAACTAACCTATTAACAAGATGCCGAAGAGCCAGTTGCTGTTCTGCTGTTTTTGGTTTCAGAAATCCTAGTAAAGAAATATTCTCGAATTGGACGAAACTTTCGCCCAGGGTCCTATTTTTGCACGAAGCCCAGAAGACCGAAGAGATAACGAAGTGGGGCCACGAGGCGGCCAGAGGGGTGGCCGGCGCGGCCCAAGCCCTGGCCGCGCCGACCTGCCCTGGGCCCCTCGTGTGGCCCCTCGCGTTGACCCTCCGCCTACTTAAAGCTTCCGTCGCGAAACCCCCAGCGAGACGGGAAAACCTTCGAGACGCGCCGCCGCGAATCCCATCTCGGGGGATTCGGAGATCGCCTCCGGCACCCTGCCGGAGAGGGGATTCATCTCCCGGAGGACTCTACACCGCCATGGTCGCCTCCGGAGTGATGAGTGAGTAGTTCACCCCTGGACCATGGGTCCATAGCAGTAGCTAGATGGTCGTCTTCTCCTTGTTGTGCTTCATTGTTGGATCTTGTGAGCTGCCTAACATGATCAAGATCATCTATCTGTAATACTATATGTTGTGTTTGTCGGGATCCGATGGATAGAGAGTACTATGATTATGGTGATTATCAATCTATTGTTTATGTGTTGTTTATGATCTTGCATGCTCTCCGTTATTAGTAGAGGCTCTGGCCAAGTTTTTGCTCTTAACTCCAAGAGGGGGTATTTATGCTCGATAGTGGGTTCATGCCTTCATTGAATCTGGGATCGTGACAGTAGGTTCTAAGGTTGTGATGTGCTGTTGCCACTAGGGATAAAACATTGATGCTATGTCTAAGGATGTAGTTGTTGATTACATTACGCACCATACTTAATGCAATTGTCTGTTGCTTTGCAACTTAATACTGGAGGGGGTTCGGATGATAACCTGAAGGTGGACTTTTTAGGCATAGATGCAGTTGGATGGCGGTCTATGTACTTTGTCGTAATGCCGAATTAAATCTCACTATATTTATCATATCATGTATATGCATTGTTATGCCTTTCTCTATTTGTCAATTGCCCGACTGTAATTTGTTCACCCAACATGCTTTATCTTATGGGAGAGACACCTCTAGTGAACTGTGGACCCCGGTCCTATTCTTTACATAGCATACAACCCAATTGTGTTTTACTATTTTCTTTGCAAACATCTTCCACTCGATACGTTTAATCCTTTGTTACAGCAAGCCGGTGAGATTGACAACCTCACTGTTTTGTTGGGGCAAAGTACTTTGGTTGTGTTGTGCAGGTTCCGCGTTGGCGCCGGAATCCCTGGTGTTGCGCCCATCACATTTCGCGACCATCAACCTTCAACGTGCTTCTTGGCTCCTCCTGGTTCGATTAAACCTTGGTTTCTTTCTGGGAAAACTTGCTACCGTGCGCATCATACCTTCCTCTTGGGGTTCCCAACGAACGTGTGAGTTACACGCCATCACGCGCGCTCACTGCTGTTTTTGGTTTCCAAATCCTACAAAGGAAATATTCTCGGAATTGGACGAAATCAACGCCCAGGGTCTTATTTTTCCGAGGAGCTTCCAAGACCGGAGGGTAACGAAGGGGCGACGAGGCGCCGACACCACGGCGCGGCTAGGTGGGGCCCGCGCCGCCTATGGTGTGGGCCCCTCGCCCCTTGACCTACCCTTCCGCCTACTTAAAGCCTTCGTCGCGAAACCCCTGTACCGAGAACCACGATACGAAAAACCTTCCAGAGACGCCGCCGCCACCAATCCCATCTCGGGATTCAGGAGATCGCCTCACCACTGCCGGAGAGGGGAATCATCACCGGAGGGCTCTACATCATCATTCCCGCCTCCGGATTGATGTGTGAGTAGTTCATCCTTGGACTATGGGTCCATAGCAGTAGCTAGATGGTTGTCTTCTCCGCTTGTGCTATCATTGTTTAGATCTTGTGAGCTTCCTAACATGATCAAGATCATCTATTTGTAATGCTACATGTTGTGTTTGGTGGGATCCGATGAATCTAAAATATTATGTCAAGTTGATTATCAATCTATCATATATGTGTTGTTTATGTTCTTGCATGCTCTCTGCTAGTAGAGGCTCTGGCCAAGTTGATACTTGTAACTCCAAGAGGGGTATTTATGCTCGATAGTGGGTTCATGCCTCCATTTAATCTGGGACAGTGACAGAAAGTTCTAAGGTTGTGGATGTGTTGTTGCTACTAGGGATAAAACATCGATGCTTTGTCTAAGGATATTTGTGTTGATTACATTACGCACCATACTTAATGCAATTATCTGTTGTTTACTTAATACTGGAGGGGGTGCGATGCTAACCCGAAGGTGGATTATTTAGGCATAGATGCATGCTGGATAGCGGTCTATGTATTTTGTCGTAATGCCCTGATTAAATCTCATAGTAATCATCATTGATATGTATTGAATCTTTATTTGTCAATTGCCCACCTGTAATTTGTTCACCCAGTTAGTTATCTTATTGGAGAGACACCACTAGTGAACTGTGGACCCCGGTCCATTCTTTTACATCTGAATACAATCTACTGCAATCATTGTTCTCTATTTCTTTGCAAACAAACATCATCTTCCACTCGATACGTTTAATCCTTTGTTTTCAGCAAGCCGGTGAGATTGACAACCTCACTGTTACGTTGGGGCAAAGTATCTTGATTGTGTTGTGCAGGTTCCACGTTGGCGCCGGTTTCACTGGTGTTGCGCCGCACTACACTCCTCCACCAACAACCTTCACGTGCTTCTTGGCTCCTACTGGTTCGATAACCTTGGTTTCATACTGAGGGAAACTTGCTTCTATATGCATCCTACCTTCCACTTGGGGTTCCCAACGGACGTGTGCTTCGCGCGTATCAAGCTAAATTTCTGGCGCCGTTGCCGGGGAAATCAAGACACGCTGCAAGGGGAGTCTCCACATCCAATCTCTTTACTTTGTTTTTGTCTTGCTTTACTTTATTTTATTTACTGTCTTGTTTGCTTTATATCAAAACACAAAAAAATTAGTTACTTGTCTTTACTTTATTCGATTTGCTTAGTTTGCTTTTATTACTGCTACAATGGGTACTCCTGAAAATACTAAGTTGTGTGATTTCACTAGAACAAATAATAATGATTTTATAAGTACTCCTATTGCTCCACCTGCTACTACAACATAATTTTATGAAATTAAACCTGCTTTACTGAATCTTGTTATGAGAGAGCAATTTTATGGTGTTAGTAATGATGATGCTGCTGCCCATCTTAATAATTTTGTTGAACTTTGTGAAATGCAAAAGTATAAGGATATAGATGGTGATATTATAAAACTGAAATTGTTTCCTTTCTCATTAAGAGGAAGAGCTAAAGATTGGTTGCTTTCTTTGCCTAAGAATAGTATTGATTCATGGACTAAATGTGAAGATGCTTTTATTGGTAAATATTATCCTCTTGCTAAGATTATATCTTTGCGAAGTAGCATTATGAATTTTAAACAATTTGATAATGAACATGTTGCTCAAGCATGGGAGAGAATGAAATCTTTGGTAAAGAATTGCCCTACCCATGGACTGACTACTTGGATGATCATCCAAACCTTTTATGCAGGATTGAATTTTTCCTCGAGGAACCTATTGGATTCAGCTGCTGGAGGTACTTTTATGTCCATCACTTTGGGCGCCGCAACAAAGCTTCTTGATGATATGATGATCAATTACTCTGAATGGCACACTGAAAGAACTCCTCAAGGTAAGAAGGTAAATTCAGTTGAAGAAACCTCTTCTTTGGGTGATAAGATTAATGCTATTATGTCTATGCTTGCAAATGGTAGATCTCATATTGATCCTAATAATGTTCCTTTAGCTTCATTGGTTGCTCAAGAAGAAAATGTTGATGTGTGATACGTCTCCAACGTATCTATAATTTCTGATGTTCCATGCTTGTTTTATGACAATACCTACATGGTTTGCTTGCACTTTATATCATATTATGGCATTTATTGGACTAACCTATTAACAAGATGCCACGCCAGTTTCTGTTTATTATGTCTGTTTATTGCAGAAAAGGCCCAAAAACCAAAGTGCTCGGAAAAATCCAAAAATTACAGAAATTCTATTTCATCGAAAGACTCACGGAGCCAGAAGGGCAAGCCAGGGGGAGGCCAGGGCCTCCTCCCAATAGGCCGGCGCGGCCTGGAGGGTGGTCACCCCACCCTATGGGGTGGGCCCCCGGGACTCTTCCGACTCCGACTCTTCGCCTATTTAAGCCGTCGTGACCTAAAACTTCGACACCGATTGACGAAACTCCAGAAAGACAGGGGCGCCGCCATCGCGAATTCCGGGGGACGAAGTCTCTTTCGCACTCCGCCGGACGGGGAATTTCCCCGAGCCATCTCCATCGACACCACCTCCATCTTCACCGCCATCGCTGTCTCCCATGAGGAGGGAGTAGTTCCCCCTGGGGCTGAGGGCTCTACCGTAGCTATGTGGTTAATCTCTCTCTCATCCAATACAATGATCTCATGAGCTGCTTTACATGATTGAGATCCATATGATGAGCTTTGTATCGCTACTAGTTATGTGCTACTCATGTGATGTTATTAAAGTAGTCTATTCCTCCTGCATGGTGTAAAGGTGCTAGTGTGTGCACCGTGTGGTTCTTGTCGTAGGCTATGATCATGATCTCTTGTAGGTTGTGGAGTTAATTATCATTATGATAGTATTGATGTGATCTATTCCTCCTTTCATAGTGTAATGTGGACAGTGTGCGCTATGTTAGTTCTTGGTTTATTTTGCAATGATCTATTATGCTCTAAGGTTATTTAAATATGAACATCGAATGTTGTGGAGCTTGTTAACTCCGGCATTGAGGTGCTCTTGTAGCCCTACACAACGAATGGTGTTCGTCATTCAACAAAAGAGTGTATGTAGCACATATGAGAAGAAGTTATTTATTATGCGATCAATATTGAGAGTGTCCACTAGTGAAAGTATGATCCCTAGGCCTTGTTTCCAATACTGCAAACACCGCTTACTTACTGTTCTGTTGCATGTTTACCCGCTGCCATATTTTATTTAGATTGCTATTACCACTCATATACATCCTCACTATCTCTTCGCCGAACTAGTGCACCTATACATCCGACAAGTGTATTAGGTGTGTTGGGGACACAAGAGACTTCTTGTATCGTGATTGCAGGGTTGCTTGAGAGGGATATCTTTGACCTCTTCCTCCCCGAGTTCGATAAACCTTGGGTGATCCACTTAAGGGAAAACTTGCTGCTGTTCTACAAACCTCTGCTCTTGGAGGCCCAACACTGTCTACAAGAATAGAAGCAGAGTATATGGCTATTTTCCGGGGGAGGAAAGGTAAAGGTACTCACTCGGATCAAAGATTTTCTCGTTGTAAGTACTGAAGCTATTTCCTTTAGATCTGCAATTGCACTTTTGGTTTCTTGTTTTTATTTTATATTCATAAAAAAATTAAAAATTTTGATCTTTTTCGATTTAGAATTGTTTGATGCGAAAATTAAAAAACCTATGGAACCTTATTTGCATGCTAGTAGCAATGTTATTAGTATGAATGCAATTACTGCTAATGCTATGGAGAAGTCTAAGCTAGTTTATGTGATCTTTTTAGCCTTCCATCTTTAGGGGAGAAATTTTCTGATAATACTTTATCTCCCATATGCGATAACTCTAATGATGCTTGTGACATTTTAAATCCACCTACTGAAAGTATTCCTTACAAGATACCTATGAAAATTATTGAACGTGTTATGGATAACCGCTATGAAGGGGATGGAACTGTTCATCCTGAAGATCATTTACTGTTTTTGCATGAATTATGCGGGTTATTCAAGTGTGCAGGTATTTCAATGGATGAAGTTAGGAAGAAATTATTTGTTATGTCGCTCTGGTAAAGCGGCGCATTGGTATAAACTGCTGAAGGGCGCTCTCTTGATTGGAAGGATATTGTGCCTCTATTTTATTCTAAGTTCTATCCTCCAAGTGAAATTCACAAAGATCGAAACCGTATATATAATTTCTGGCCTCATGATGGAGAGAGTATTGCCCAAGCATGGGAGAGATTGAAGTCCTTAATGCTCAAATGCCCCAATCATGAGCTTCCAGGTAATATCATCATTGATAATTTTTATGCAAGACTTTCTTTTCAGGATAAACCCTGCTGGATACTTCTTGTTCTGGATCATTCACACGCAATAAAGAAGAGTTTAAATGGGACCTTCTTAATCGGATTCAGGAGAACGCTGAAGATTGGGAGAATGACAAAGGTAGAGAGTCGTATAAATTATGATTATGAATGCATTGAAACTTTTATGGATACTGATAAATTTCGAGATATGAGTGCTACTTATGGTCTTGACTCTCAAGTTGCTGCAAATCTTTATAAAGCCTTTGCTTCTCATTTTGAATTGCCTAAAAAGAATTTTGATAAGTATCATGAACCTTTTAAAGAGGCTTGCATGAAGAATGAAATTGTTGTTAATGATTGCAATAAGCATGCTCAAACTCCTAAGAATGCTATTTCCTATAAGCATGTTAATTTTTGTGGAATGCATAGACCTTGTGGAATTAATCAAATCAAAGATGAATATTGTATCCACCATATTAATAAAAAAACTAGAAAGTGGGCTAGGACTCTAGATGATCTTGGTAAAAAAGTTTGTGCCCTCTATCCTTTTATTTGTGAAGTTTGCCATGAAGTGGGTCATTTTAATTTTCAATGCTCCTCCAATGATAATTTGAACCCAATGAGTGCTGCAAATTTGTATTGTGATGATGAAATTACTCCTAATCAGCATGATGAACTTACTTTATTTTTGTGGTGTGAAGAGCTCTCAAGAAAAATCTCTTTGTTACATATGAGTGATCTTAATATTGATGATGTCCTGCATGGGTGTTTTTCTTATTGCATTGATAATAGCCATACAAATACTTACATACAAAATATTTTAGAAGATGACACCTTGCCAAAATATGATAGGACCGCTGTGTGTTTTCAACTAATTAATGAAAAGGAGGATCCTCCCAAGTTTCTTCTATTGTTTCGAAAGTAAATCAGGTTATGCGGACAAGCCACCCTTCAAGCCTCTTCCTCCTAAAGAAGGGAACGAGGAGAAGGAAAAGAAGAAGAAGGGAACGAAGAAGAAGAAGAAGAAGAAGAAGAAGAAGAAGGAGAATAAAAAGAAAGAGGTAACGGCATATCCCCGCGTGAATGAGATAACGCTAGGTAACCGTAAGTATGTTGCTCCTAATGATTATTATGATAATGAATCTGAATACAATGATCTTCCTATGCCCTTTACATACATTAGTGATCATGATTTGAATGAGCACACTACTTTTGATATTGCAAATCTCTGGGAAACTAATTCTGAAAATGATGATGATAATAATTGCGATAGTATCAGTGCTATCCATGCTTCCTCCCATAATGATATAGAAAGCTCTAAGCTTGGGGAAGGGGTGTTTGAAAATCCTTTTGCTACTGATTATTATGTGTTTGATACATCTCCTTCTAATAACAATGATGGTATGGTCACAGATAAACCGACTGTGAAAGATAACTATTCTATTTCTTATGATGACACTGTGCCTCCGACCTTTGATGATTATTATAAAGAATGCTATGATATAGGTTATAATTATCCTTATGAAACTTGTCATAGTTATGATTGGATTGCCAAAAACCATTCCCCTAGTATGGAACTTGTTTACCATGTTCAAATTCTTAATAATAATCTTGCTCCAATTACTATTAATGAGAAGAACTCTTCTTATGCCAAAATTAGTGATACTTCTATGCATATGAACCATGATAAGAATGTTTTAAGTGATGGGTATATTGTGGATTTCATCAATGATGCTACTGAAAGTTATTATGAGAGAGGGAAACATGGGTATATGCATCTTAATAATATTAAGTTTCCCCTCTTTATGTTGAGAATCTTGAAGTTACTCATGTTTTATCCTCTTATGCTTGTCACTTTGTTCTTCATAAATTCATTTGTGTACAAGATTCCTTTGCATAGGAAGTGGGGTAGACTTAAATGTGTTTTGAATTTGCTTCTTGATGCTCTCTTTTGCTTCAACTACTATTTCTTGCGAGTGCATCATTAAAACTGCTGAGCCCATCTTAATGGCTATAAAGAAAGAACTTCTTGGGAGATAACCCATGTGTTTATTTTGCTACAGTACTTTTATTTTGTATTTGTGTCTTGGAAGTTGTTACTACTGTAGCAACCTCTCCTTATCTTAGTTTTGTTGCATTGTTGTGCCAAGTAAAGTCTTTAATAGTAAGGTTCATACTAGATTTGGATTACTGCAGAAACAGATTTCTTGCTGTCACGAATCTGGGCCTAATTCTCTGTAGGTAACTCAGAAAATTATGCCAATTTACGTGAGTGATCCTCAGATATGTACGCAACTTTCATTCAATTTGAGAATTTTCATCTGAGCAAGTCTGGTGCCATTTTAAAATTCGTCTTTACGGACTGTTCTGTTTTGACAGATTCTGCCTTTTATTTTGCATTGCCTCTTTTTCTGTGTTGGATGGATTTCTTGTTCCATTAACTTTCAGAAGCTTTGTGCAATGTCCAGAAGGTTAAGAATGATTGTGTCACCTCTGAACATGTGAGTTTTTGATTATGCACTAACCCTCTAATGAGTTGTTTTGAGTTTGGTGGGAGGAAGTTTTCAAGGGTCAAGAGAGGAGGATGATATACTACGATCAAGAAGAGTGAAAAGTCTAAGCTTGGGGATGCCCCTGGTTCATCCCTGCATATTTCAAGAAGAATCAAGCGTCTAAGCTTGGGGATGCCCAAGGCATCCCCTTCTTCATCAACAATTTATCAGGTTTCTTCTCTTAAAACTATATTTTTATTCGGTCACATCTTATGTACTTTACTTGGAGCGTCTGTTTGTTTTTGTTTCTGTTTTTGTTTGAATAAATGCTTGTGTGGGAGAGAGCTCCGCTGGGTTCGTATGAACACATGTGTTCTTAGCTTTTAATGTTCATGGCGAAGGTTGAAACTGCTTCGTTAATTGTTATATGGTTGGAAACGGGAAATGCTACATGTAGCAATTGGTAGAATATCTTGAATAATTTGATACTTGGCAATTGTTGTGCTCATGTTTAAGCTCTTGCATCATATACTTTGCACCTATTAATGAAGAAATACATAGAGCTTGCTAAAATTTGGTTTGCATAATTGGTCTCTCTAAGGTCTAGATAATTTCTAGTATTAGGTTCAACAACAAGGAAGACGGTGTAAAGTCTTATAATGTTTACAATATGTCTTTTATGTGAGTTTTGCTGCACGGTTCATCCTTGTGTTTGTTTCGAATAACCTTGCTAGCCCAAGCCTTGTATCGAGAGGGAATACTTCTCATGCATCCAAATCCTTGAGCCAACCACTATGCCATTTGTGTCCACCATACCTACCTACTACATGGTATTTCTCCGCCATTCCAAAGTAAATTGCTTGAGTGCTACCTTTAAACAATTCAAAGTTATTACCTCTTATTTGTGTCAATGTTTTATAGCTCATGAGGAAGTATGTGGAGTTTATCTTTCAATCTTGTTGGGCAACTTTCACCAATGGACTAGTGGCTTCATCCGCTTATCCAATAATTTTGCAAAAAGAGCTGGCAATGGGGGTCCCAGCCCGAATTAATTAACTTTCATAAATTTACAAATAGACACTCCTCCATGGTATGTGATTGTTGGTTGGCACCCGAGGATTCGGTTAGTCATGGCTTGTGTAAGCAAAGGTGGGGAGGAGTGTCATCATAATAAAACTAAAATAAAAGGCACTCCGTCATGGTATGAGATTGTTGGCAGGCACCCGAGGATTCAGTTAGCCATGGTTTGTGAAAGAAAGGTTGGAAGGAGTGCCACAAAATAAAATAAAATGGGAGCCGCTCTTTGAAGGTTTGTCTGGCAAGGGGGTTAGAGTACCCGCTACCATTCGTTGACAACAACAAACACCTCTCAAAACTTTATTTTTATGCTCTCTTTATGTTTTCAAAATAAAAGCTCTAGCACAAATATAGCAATCGATGCTTCCCTCGTCGAAGGGCCATTCTTCTACTTTTATGTTGAGTCAGTCTACCTATTTCCTCCCATCTCAAGAAGCAAACACTTGTGTTAACTGTGCATTGATTCTTACATACTCGCATATTGCACTGGTTATATTGCTTTGCATTGACAACTGTCCATGAGATATACATGTTACAAGTTGAAAGCAACCGCTGAAACTTAATCTTCCATTGTGTTGCTTCAATGCCTTTACTTTGAATTTATTGCTTTATGAGTTAACTCTTATGCAAGACTTATTGATGCTTGTCTTGAAAGTACTATTCATGAAAAGTCTTTGCTATATGATTCAATTGTTTACTCATTGCATTAACATTGCTTCGAATCGCTGCATTCATCTCATATGCTTTACAATAGTATGATTAAGATTATGTTGGTAGCATGTCACTTCAGAAATTATCTTTTATCGTTTACCTACTCGAGGACGAGTAGGAACTAAGTGGGGAGATACGTCTCCAACGTATCTATAATTTCGATGTTCCATGCTTGTTTTATGACAATACCTACATGGTTTGCTTGCACTTTATATCATATTATGGAATTTATTGGACTAACCTATTAACAAGATGCCACAGCCATCTGTTTATTATGTCTGTTTATTGCATAAAAGGCCCAAAAACCAAAGTGCTCGGAAAAATCCAAAAATTACAGAAATTCTATTTCATCGGAAGACTCACGGAGCCGTAAGGGCAAGGGGAGGCCCAGGGCCTCCTCCCAATAGGCCGGCGCGGCCTGGAGGGTGGTCACCCCACCCTATGGGGTGGGCCCCTCGGGACTCTTCCGACTCGACTCTTCGCCTATTTAAGCCGTCGTGACCTAAAACTTCGACACCGATTGACGAAACTCCAGAAAGACTCCGGGCGCCGCCACATCGCGAAACTCCATTCGGGGACAGAAGTCTCTGTTCCGCACTCGCCGGACGGGAATTGCCCCCGAGCCATCTCCATCGACACCACCTCCATCTTCACCGCCATCGGTGTCTCCCATGATGAGGAGGGAGTAGTTCTCCCCTGGGGAGGGCTCTACCGTAGCTATGTGGTTAATCTCTCTCTCGTACTCCAATACAATGATCTCATGAGCTGCTTTACATGATTGAGATCCATATGATGAGCTTTGTATCGCTACTAGTTATGTGCTACTCATGTGATGTTATTAAAGTAGTCTATTCCTCCTGCATGGTGTAAAGGTGCTAGTGTGTGCACCGTGTGGTTCTTGTCGTAGGCTATGATCATGATCTCTTGTAGGTTGTGGAGTTAATTATCATTATGATAGTATTGATGTGATCTATTCCTCCTTTAATAGTGTAATGTGGACAGTGTGTGCGCTATGTTAGTTCTTGGTTTATTTTGCAATGATCTATTATGCTCTAAGGTTATTTAAATATGAACATCGAATGTTGTGGAGCTTGTTAACTCCGGCATTGAGGTGCTCTTGTAGCCCTACACAACGACTGGTGTTTGTCATCAAAAAAGAGTGTATGTAGCACATATGAGAAGAGTTATTTATTATGCGATCAATATTGAGAGTGTCCACTAGTGAAAGTATGATCCCTAGGCCTTGTTTCCAATACTGCAAACACCGCTTACTTACTGTTCTGTTGCATGTTTACTCGCTGCCATATTTTATTTAGATTGCTATTACCACTCATATACATCCATACTACTTGTATTTCACTATCTCTTCACCGAACTAGTGCACCTATACATCTGACAAGTGTATTAGGTGTGTTGGGGACACAAGAGACTTCTTGTATCGTGATTGCAGGGTCGCTTGAGAGGGATATCTTTGACCTCTTCCTCCCTGAGTTCGATAAACCTTGGGTGATCCACTTAAGGGAAAACTTGCTGCTGTTCTACAAACCTCTGCTCTTGGAGGCCCAACACTGTCTACAAGAATAGAAGCACCCGTAGACATCAATGTGAATTTCATTAAGAATAATAATTTCAGCAACAATGCTTATAGGAATAATTATGGTAACAACAACTATAGGCCATATCCTTCTAATAATGGTAGTGGTTATGGTAATTCTTATGGTAATTCTTACAACAATAATAAGAGTGTACCCTCTGGTTTTGAAGTGATGCTTAAAGAATTTATTAGTACACAAACTGCTTTTAATAAAACTGTTGAAGAAAAGCTTGGTAAAATTGATGTTCTTGCTTCTAAGGTTGATAGTCTTGCTCTTGATGTTGATCTTTTAAAACTTAAAGTTATGCCTGAGGAAGTTAAAGATGCTAGGTTTGCTAAAAAAAATGCCATCCAAGTTCAAATTAATGATAATATTAGAATGTTGGCTGACTTGCATGCTAGGTGGGATAGAGATGAAAAAGAAAAACTTGCTAACGAGAATAATGTAGCTAAAGTTTGGACTATTACCACCACTAGTAATGATGATTCTACACATGTTGCTACACCTCCTACTATCAATGGTAAAATAATTGGTGTTGGCAATGCTTCTACTCCTAGTGCAAAGCATGCAAAATTGCCCGAAACTGCTAAAACTGCTTGTGATAAAACTGCTGAAATTTTTCAAAATATTGGGGACAATGATTCCATTGCTGTAGATCATAATGGTTTAGATTTTGATGATTGTCATATTACTGAAGTTATAAAGTTCTTACAAAAACTTGCTAGAAGTCCTAATGCTAGTGCTATAAATTTAGCCTTTACAAAACATATTACAAATGCTCTCATTAAAGCTAGGGAAGAGAAATTAAAACTTGAAGCTTCTATTCCTAGGAAATTAGAAGATGGTTGGGATCCCATCATTAAGATGAAATTCAATGATTTTTAATGTAATGCTTTATGTGATCTTGGTGCAAGTATTTCTGTTATGCTTAAGAAAATCTATGATATGCTTGACTTGCCACCATTAAAAAATTGTTATTTGGATGTTAATCTTGCTGATAATTCTAAAAATCAATCTTTGGGGAGGATTGATAATGTTCGCATTACGGTTAACAATAACCTTGTCCCTGTTGATTTTGTTGTCTTGGGTATTGAATGCAATGCATCTGTCCTATTGTCTTGGGAAGACCCTTTCTTCGAACTGTTGGTGTTGTTATTGATATGAAAGAGGGAAATATTAAGTATCAATTTCCTCTCAAGAAAGGTATGGAACACTTTCCTAGAAAGAGAATGAAGTTGCCTTTTGATTCTATTATTAGAACAAATTATGATGTTGATGCTTCTTCTCTTGATGATACTTGATTTGCACTTTCTCCGCCTAGCTGAAAGGCGTTAAAGAAAAGCACTTCTTGGGAGATAACCCATGTTTTATTTTACTACTGTATTGTTGAGTCTTGGAAGTTGTTACTACTGTAGCAACCTCTCCTTATCATGTTTTTGTGCCAAGTAAAGTCTCTATGGTAAAGTTGATGCTAGATTTGGATTGCTGCAGAAACAGAATTGCTGTCTGTCACGAATTTGCGTAGAACTCTCTGTAGAAAAATCAAAAAATCTGCCAATTTACGTGCGTGATCCTCAGATATGTACGCAACTTTCATTAGTTTTGAGTTTTTCCGTTTGAGCAAGTTAAGTGCCTCTGAAAATTCGTCTTTACGGACTGTTCTGTTTTGACAGATTCTGCCTTTTATTTCGCATTGCCGCTTTTGCTATGTTGAATGGGTTTCTTTGTTCCATTAACTTTCAGAAGCTTTGTGCAATGTCCAGAGGTGTTAATAATGATTATGTCACCTCTGAATATATGAATTTTTGATTATGCACTAACCCTCTAATGAGTTTGCTTGAAGTTTGGTGTGGAGGAAGTTTTCAAGGGTCAAGAGAAGAGGATGATACAATATGATCAAGAAGAGTGAAAGGTCTAAGCTTGGGGATGCCCCGGTGGTTCATCCCTGCATATTTTAAGAAGACTCAAGCATCTAAGCTTGGGGATGCCCAAGGCATCCCCTTCTTCATCGACAACTTATCAGGTCACTTCTAGTGAAACTATATTTTTATTCCATCACATCTTATGTTCTTTACTTGGAGCGTCTTTTTGCTTTTTTTGGTGTGAATAAAGTTGGATCCCACCATCCTTATATTGGAGATATTACGCTTCGCTTTTTCATATGGAACACTTGTGGTCTTAGTTGTGCTTTAATGTTCATGGCAAAGGCTGAAAATTGCTTCGTTGATTGCTATTTGGTTGGAATCAGAAAATGCTTCATATGGTTTGGATAACCGGGCAATTGTTTTGAGCTCTCATAGATCATGTTTAAGCTCTTGCATCATGTAGTTTAATCTATTAGTGGAGAACTACCGTAGAGCTTGTTAAAATTTGGTTTGCATGATTGGTCTCTCTAAGTCTAGATATTTTCTGGTAAAGTGTTTGAACAACAAGGAAGACAGTGTAGAGTCTTATAATGCTTGCAATATGTTCTTGTGTAAGTTTTGCTGTACCTGTTCATACTTGTGTTTGCTTCAAACAACCTTGCTAGCCCAAACCTTGTACTGAGAGGAAATGCTTCTCGTGCATCCAAACACCTTGAGCCAAAATCCATGCCATTTGTGTCCACCATATCTACCTACTATGTGGTATTTTTCGCCATTCCAAAGTAAATTACTTGAGTGCTACATTTAAAATTTCATTCCTTTATCTTTGCAATATATAGCTCATGGGACAAATAGCTTAAAAACTATTGTGGTGATGAATATGTAGTTATGTGTCTTAGTTCTTATAAGTTGCTTGTTGAGCGGTAACCATGTTTCTGGGGACGCCATCAACTTTTTACCTTTGTTGGATATCATGTGGGATGCTATGCATGTTCGTCTTGTCTGAAGTAAGGGTGATTTTCATGATCAAATGGTTTGAGTATGCATATTGTTAGAGAAGAACATTGGGCCGCTAACCAAAGCCATGTATCATGGTGGAAGTTTTCAGTTTGGACATACAACCTCACTCTCTTATGAGAATATTATCTGTTGTTGAATGCTTATGCATTAAAAGAGGAGTCCATTATCTTGTCTATGTTGTCCCGGTATGGATGTCCTAAGTTGAGATCTGTTAAAAACGAGAAATCAAATGCAATTGATCTCCTAGGACCTTTGTACAGGCGGCATAGAGGTACCCCTTTGTGACACTTGGTTGAAACATATGTCATGCAATGATAATCCGTGTTAATCCAAGATAATTAGTACAAGGTGCGAGCACTATTAGTACTCTATGCATGAGGCTTGCAACTTGTAGGAAGTATTATGCATAGCACATATGAATTATTACTACCGTTGACAAAATTGTTTCTATGTTTTGAAAATAAAAGCTCTAGCACAAAAATAGTAATCCATGCTCCCCTCTGCGAAGGGCCATTCTTTTACTTTATGTTGAGTCAGTTTAGACACTTCTTTCTATCTTAGAAGCAAACACTTGTGTTAAATGTGTGCATTGATTCTTACATGTTTACTTATTGCACTTGTTATATTACTCTATGTTGACAAATATCCATGAGATATACATGTTACAAGTTGAAAGCAATTGCTGAAACTTAATCATCCTTTGTGTTGCTTCAATGCATTCTACTTTGAATTTATTGCTTATGAGTTAGCTCTTATGCAAGTCTTGTTGATGCTTGTCTTGAAAGTACTATTCATGAATTTTTTTGCTATATGATTCATTTGTTTAGTCATCATCTTTTGTTAGCAATGTTTTGCTTCAGATCACTCCATCCATCTCATATGTTTTACAATAATGTTGATCAAGGTTATGTTGGTAGCATGTCACTTCAGAAATTATTTATTGTTATCGTTTACCTACTCGAGGGCGAGTAGGAACTAAGCTTGGGGATGCTTGATACGTCTCAAATGTATCTATAATTTCTTATGTTCCATGCTACTTTTATGACAATACTTGCATGTTTTATACATACTTTACATCATTATTACATTTTCCGGCACTAACCTATTAACAAGATGCCGAAGCGCCGTTTTGTTTTCTGCTGTTTTTGGTTCTACAAAGGAAATATTCTCGAATTGGACGAAATCAACGCCAGGGTCTTATTTTTCCGCGGAGCTTCCAGAAGACCGGAGGGGTAACGAAGTGGGGTGACGAGGCGCCGACACCACAGGGCCGCGCGGCCTGGGTGGGGCCCGCACCGCCCTATGGTGTGGGCCCCTTGCGCCGCCTCTTGACCTACCCTTCCGCCTACTTAAAGCCTTCATCGCGAAACCCCCTGTACCTAGAGCCACGATACGGAAAACCTTCCAGAGATGCCGCCGCCGCCAATCCCATCTCTGGGGATTCAGGAGATCGCCTTCGGCACCCTGCCGGAGAGGGGAATCATCACCGAAGGGCTCTACATCATACCCGCCTCCGGATTGATGTGTGAGTAGTTCATCCTTGGACTATGGGTCCATAGCAGTAGCTAGATGGTTGTCTTCTCCGCTTGTGCTATCATTGTTTAGATCTTGTGAACTGCCTAACATGATCAAGATCATCTATTTGTAATGCTACATGTTGTGTTTGGTGGGATCCGATGAATCTAGAATATTATGTCAAGTTGATTATCAATATATCATATATGTGTTGTTTATGTTCTTGCATGCTCTCCGTTGCTAGTAGAGGCTCTGGCCAAGTTGATACTTGTAACTCCAAGAGGGGGTATTTATGCTCGATAGTGGGTTCATGCCTCCATTTAATCTGGGACAGTGACAGAAAGTTCTAAAGTTGTGGATGTGCTGTTGCTACTAGGGATAAAACATCGATGCTTTGTCTAAGGATATTTGTGTTGATTACATTACGCACCATACTTAATGCAATTATCTGTTGTTTACAACTTAATACCGGAGGGGGTGCGCTAACCCGAAGGTGGATTATTTAGGCATAGATGCATGCTGGATAGCGGTCTATGTACTTTTTCGTAATGCCCTGATTAAATCTCATAGTAATCATCATTGATATGTATTGAATCTTTATTTGTCAATTGCCCACCTGTAATTTGTTTACCCAGCATGTTAGTTATCTTATTTGTCGTCGTGGTGAACGAGCAGATGCCATGGGATGGCTTATCTTGGGGCCGAATGGACGCTAGAGGATTCGGGGAGGGTTTGTGACTAGATGGATGAACTTCCGGATGCTTTCCTCAAGAACCCGGCCAAGACCAAAGGTAGAAGAAGAAAGACACAAGGACGAACTCGCTCTAGATCACCATGTTCATTGATCTCAAAACAGGTTACAGGTTGTTCTCTCTCTGTTGATCGCTTGTATGAAAGATGCTGCCCCCTCTCCTTATATAGGGAGAGGGTGGCTTAACCAAACCCTAATGGGATCTTTGACTAGACAAACTACTTTACAAAGATAATTTATAAAGCTACTTTAATCACAGATGACGCCGGGGTCTTCTTTAAACACGAAGGATGACGTCCTCCGGCTTCTTTGACCGTCATCCTCCTTCTTGTCTTCTAGTCTTCGTTTAAAGCTACTTTGCTTAGCTCATCCTTGTCCTTTAGCTCCCGACGGAATCTTTGACCGGCCAGCCGGCATGTTCTTCCTTCCTGCGCCGGTATCTTTCCTTCCCGGTTCCGGATACCCCTCTTGGGGATACCGCTTAGCTTCACTTAGCCAAACTCTATTCTTATTCCGGCATGAACATTAAACCGGTATCTTGAAGGGTCAGACCATCCGGTATGGCATACCTTTGGCATACCGGGGTCATCCCCAACATTAGTCCCCTGGTATAGTCCGGATCCTATCCAACAGACCATGCAGGTTTTCGTATCTGGATACCGGTTTAACTTTCTTAGCCCTTGGCTCAAATCCGGCATCTTTGCTCGGACTCACATATTCTCTGTTCGCAAGGCATTCTCCGGCATCTTCTCTCCGGTATCTTAGTCTTTAAGTCTCTCCTCGACGAGGCCGAGAATATTTCGGGTTCTGCGCCTGTCAGAGACATGCGCACTGTAACCGTCGCGCCAGTGTCAGTTGTCACTTCGTATTGACACTTGCGCGCTCATTAAATGCTCCGCTCTAGATCCCACTCACCGCTCGTGTGTGCCTCCGTGTGGCCTTCTTTTTTCCGCGTGTATCTCTATGACACGTGGCGATCAGCGACGCGAACCGTCGCGGGCCGCGAGGCAAACCGTGCTGGCCCAGCGGTTTTCGGCCCACTATCTCTTCTCTTTATAAGCTCAACTGCCCCTTCTTCTTCCTCTTCTTCGCATTCCCCTGCTCTCGCGCATAGTGTTCTTCGCCTCTGCGCCCCTTCACCGCACTTCGTCCGCCGCTACTCGCCTGAGTCTCGCCGCCCGACGAACTTGCGCCGCGTCGTCGGACCTGGTTGTGCGGAGAGCTTCTGCAGTCTTTTCTCCAAGCTTGCTGCATTCTTGCCGTTGCCCTTCACCGCCTCGCCGTCGACAGAGCTCGTCACCGGCCGCAGTCCCGCCTCGCGGGGAAAGTCTTCCTCAACGATCGCGACGCTCGAGGTCAGTCCAATCTCAGTTTGCTCGCCATTTGCTTGCTTTTCAGATCTGGGGTCTACGGCGTTCTTATTTCTTCTTTTTCTTTGGTTTTTCTCTTACTCGTAGATCTTCGCGCGGGGGTCAAGTGTGGGATTTCTGTTTCTTTGCCTCCTATCCAATGTCTGACGAGGAATCTTCCTCCGCATCTTCCTCTTCCTCTTCCTCTTCCGCTAGTCGTAGCCAACAATCTTCCGGCGAATCTACATCTTCAGATTCGATAAGGTCAGATCCCGGCAGCCAGCAGGACTCCGGCAGCCAACAAGGTTCCGGTAGCCATCAAGACGCCGGTAGCCACCAAGATGCCGGTAGCCACCTAGAACCCGGTAGCTCTAGCCAAGCACCCGCAGCCATCTTGAAGCTGGTAGCTCTGGTGAAGCTTCAAGTAGCTCTAGCCAATCTTCCGGCGAGGAGCCTTCCCAATTACGCGCGGAGCCTGGATGGGCTCCAATGTTACTAAGTACGAGATCGACTGGTTATACCGGTCCCGCAGGATTCCGGAAGGTGTTACTTGCCGGATTCCTGGTGATGAGATAGTACCGGATCCTCAAGACGACGAACGTGTTGTCTTTCTTGCTCACTTTGAGCGTGGCTTCGGCCTTCCTCCATCTTCTTTTTTCCTTGATCTTTTAGATTTCTACAAACTCCAACCTCATCATCTTCCCGGCAACTCCGTCTTTTACCTCTCCTGCTACACCACCTTTATGGAGGCCTACATCGGCATTCGTCCCACTCGCGAGACGTTTGCCCGATTCTTTGCTCTTCGGATTAACTCCGTTCAGGGCCTAGACATTCCTGCACCCAAACCTCCCGTGCAATGCGGGTCTTGCATCATCAGCTCCCGTCAAGGGAGCCCTTTTTTAAGTTCTCCGGCCTGGAGTCTTGCCGGTTATGGCAAGGGACGTTTTTCTACGTGAAGAACAACGGCCGCGCAGATCTCATCTGCCTGCCTCCTTTTGATCCGGCGCCGCCCGCGAAAATCAACCGGAGCTACAATCCGAAGGAGGCTCATAACGAGACCAACCGGATTATACGCTACATGAAGCGAAGATGAAGGACACCGGCATCTGCTCTGATGATATCATCCGCACTTTTATCTCGCGCCGGGTACTTCCTCTGAAGCGCCGTGAGCACCGGATGAGCGAGATGTATGGCCCTGGCGATCCTACCAAGATCACAGGCCTTCCTCTTAGCAAGAAGGATGTTGTCCTCAAGGCTAGGCAGATTTGCCAAACGCTATGCCTTTTAACTGAAATGGGGCTCCCCTTCAGCACTACTAACCCTCCGACCCAAGAAGTAAGGGACTATGCGATTGGGGTTGTTCCTTGCCGGTAACCTTTTGCTTTTGCTTATTTTCTTTTTCACGTTTCAGGCCAAGGACCGCTTCCCCCTCATTGAGGCCGAGCGGCGAGGAATTTGCCGGAAGCGCGCCCTCGACTCCTTCGACCCAGATCCCTACATTTTCTGGAAGGATCGAAGATGGGCAGGACCCCGGCATCTCGTCTGGGCCGGTCTCCGCCAAAGCCAACCGGGTCCTCTGATGACCTGGTCATGCTTGAGGTATTTTCTCTTCTGGTTTCTTTTACTCTTCCGTTATCGTTTTCCTTCGAACTGCTTCTTAGCCTTATTCCAATTATAGATCCATGAGCACGTGCCGCCCCTGCGCGCCGAGGCCGGCACTGAGTTTGTGGACAAGCTCATGGCCCAGGGCCAGAAGAACAAGCGGCCGCCATCAGATGATGGCTCCAGCCAGGCCCCTCCCTCCAAGCGCTTCCGGACTGAAGACTTGGGGGAGAAGAAAGTGGGCGTGCGCCGCTATGCGCGCAAGCAGATGCCAACCGCCTCTGGGTAAGTTTTTTTTGACTTGTCTCTTTTTGCTAAGTTCTTTTTCCGGTTGCTTTCTTCCAACTCTCTTTCTTTTTCTTAGCGCCGCGCTCAAGCTTGGCCCGAGGCCGTCCGAATCGAGGGTTCCGCAAGGACCTCGACTCCTCCTCCTCACTCAAGCCCGGCACCACCCGGTGCCAACACTCTGCCTCCCTCTGGGCACAACAGTCGGCGGCGGCCCCTTCATCATCGATCACCGCACGGAGGAGGATCCTTCCTTCTTCCCCGAGAACCAAGACACCGGCACCAGCAACATCGGTGCCGGAGAAGAAAAGGCCGGGCAGGCGGAGCCTCCGCTCCTCCCGCCCTTGAGAAAAGACAACTTCCGCGCCGGAATCCTCCGCGCCGGAAGCTCCAACCCGGGTGGTGCGTCTACCGCTCCCCTTCTCCACGAACCATCCTCATGCCGCCGCCAAGTGCTCCTGGCGCCCAGCCTTCCGAGGCTGCTTTTGCCGCGCCACCGCCCAAGACCTCCAGGCTTACTAAGGGAAAGGCGACGGCTCCCAGCGCCTCTTCTGCGGGCCAGCAGCCCCTGGTGCTGCACGTCTCCAAGGCCGCCCAGAACACTGTCACCAAGGCCACCGGTCTTCTTGGCCGCATTACTGACTTCAAGCGCCGAGGCCAGGATCTGGGGCACCTTCTGCCCTACGCCGAGAAGTGGAACGCCGCGAATATCTCCGGCGACCCGCGGCTTGGGCAAGGACAGGCTGCCGGCACCTGACCCCGTTGGGAACCGCTCTTCTGAGGAGCACTTCACGCGGCTCCGCTGCGCCGTGAAAGAGCTGGATAGCGCGTGGTACGACGCCACGAACAACCTCATGGTGCGTTTTACTATCTTTTCTCAATTGCCGGTTTCCTTTCTTCCGGAGTCTTTTATCTTTTACTTTCATGCCGGTTTCTCTCTTGTCTATCTTCCCAGTCCCCGAGTTTTGTGGTGAAAGCGTAGCTTTTAGGACAAAACTTAAACTTTAAGAACTTAGCGCAAAACCGGCATTGCCAGTCCCCGAGCTTCGGGTTAAGAACTCGTTCTTAGCGCGAAACTTTACCTTAGAACGCGCGAAACCCAGTCCCCGAGTTTTGTGGTGAAAGCGTAGCTTTTAGGACAAAACTTAAACTTTAAGAACTTAGCGCAAAACCGGCATTGCCAGTCCCGAGCTTCGGGTTAAGAACTCGTTCTTAGCGAAATTTTACTGATCTTTTTTGCTTTGAACAGCTCACGGCTGACGCTCGGAAGACCCTCTTTGAGGAGCTCTTGTGGGAGCATCGGGAGCTTGTGGAGGCACACGACAAGTGCCAAGGTAAACTTTTGTTCTACCGGCATCTTTCTTACCGGAACCTTTTTTCTTTCTAACACTTGTAATTTCTTCTTGACAGTGCTCCCGGAAGCTTCCATTGATGCTCTCAAAGAGCAGCTCGCCAACGCCCAACGTACGACTTTGTTTTTTTCTTCCACTAACTTGTCCTTACTTTGAATTTTACCGACAGCTTCTTGTTTACACTTTCCTTTCCATGTTGCAGTGGAGAAGGAGCAGCTGATCAAGCAGCATCAGGAAGAGCTGAGCGCAGAAGACCAGCTACCAGGAGCTTAAGTCCCATCTTATCCAGCTGGGTCTTGACCATGCCAAGATCCTCGAAGCCGCTGAAGCTGACGCAGCGGCCAAGATGAACGAGCCTCGGAGAACGCTAGCAACGCCACCGTGGTGCTGCAAGCTGAGCTGGAGGAGCTGGCCAAGGCCCGGAAGGCTGCCGAGGAGAAGGTCGCGCGGTTGGAGGAGGAGCACAAGGAATGCAATCAGCTGATCCTCCAAACCGACAACCTTGCCCATCGTGAGTTCTCTGACCAATGCATATAAGCCATTTTTCCCCCGACCTCATTTTCTTTCCGCTATCTTTTCTTCCGGTCTCTTTGTCTTCCGGATTCTTTTCCTTCCGGATTCTTTCCTTAGCCCTTTTTCTTCTTTGCACAGGCCTCTTCCCGGACTCCCAGACTTATGCTGTTAAGAAAGTTAACGCGCGCCGCCCTAACCAGAGCCAAGCGAGTCTAGCCGTGCCATGGACGCCCAACGACCATCTGGTCGCGCTTAATGCGCGGGTGTCTCACATGCGCGCCATTGACTTATCTGATATCCCTGCTTCCCAGCTCCACTCTGGACTCCTCCCTTTCTTCGATCGACTCCTCTGCCCTCAGCAGGCGAAAAATGGCGAGGCGCTCGCGCCAGAGCGCATGTCCTTCGCTCGCCGCTCCTGGTACCCGGAGCTCGACCTGGATGCCCTCATCGAGTGCGCGAAGGCGCGGAAACCGATCTGGACCCGATCCTCACCGCCAAGCGGCAGGATCGCGCGTACCGCATCGCGGAGTACGCCGAAATGCGCACCTTCATCCCTCCACCTCACGGCGTTCAAGATTATCTTGATGAGGAGGAAGATGAAGCCGTGGAGGAGCCTCTTGACGAAGCTGGTGCGCGCGCTCCTCCTGAAGCTCCTGCTGCCGATCCTCTTCCCTAAGATTTAACTGTCATGCCCCTTGGCCCTGTGTGGCTTAAAACAATGATTGGTTAAATTCTGCCCCGGTATGCCGGGGCTTATGATGTAAAACTTAAGTCCGCTGATGGTTGTCCTACAACATTTTGTGCCGGTAGGTTATACCGGTAGCTAATTATCTTAAGTTTGCCTTAGCGTTTCTGCGTTTGGTTCTGCTTTTATCCTGCACTTGCAAAGATTTCCAAATTGTTTCTGCATCCAATTTGATGCACACTTGGTTCTTTTGCCTTTACTCTGCCTGCCTTCTCTGGGCGTTCTTTGGCATATGAGCACAAGGTTCTTTCACCAAATAAGCATTTTCTTGAACTTAGAAATAACTCGAAATTTTGCAAAAAACCGGTATGACCGGGGTTAGTTTAATTTTTCCGGATTGTTCTTTTCCGGTTTTCCTCTCCACAGTTCATGTGCTTATCCCCTACCGGTTTATCTTGCTTGCCATGAAGCCAAGTTATGGACAACAGCAGAGTCGAAGACTCCGGTAGGGTTTAGCACATTACTAAACCGGAAAGAAAAAACGTTCAATAAGCAACCGGTAAAAGAAAAAATAGACATGTTTTATGCAATTTAATAAGGCAAGTCCCCGAGATTTATTCGAGGTTCCGACATCTTTTTATTCATAGCATATAAGGTACAAAAAGGAACTTCTTACACCACAACTTCAAGAGTAGAAAGGACGCAACAAGGCTACGTTCCATGGGCGTTTGGTCTCGTCTCCGGATCTGTCCGCCTTTCCCTTCTTCCATTCCTGCGCATCGATTAAGTAATATGCATCATTGTGGAGAGCCTTGCTCACAATGAAAGGTCCTTCCCATGGAGGGGACAGCTTGTGTCTGCCTTCAGTGCGCTGCACCAGGCGTAAAACCAGGTCTCCTTCTCGGAATACCTCGGGTTTACCTTCCGGCTATGATAGCGTCGGAGGTTCTGCTGGTAAATGGCTGTTCTTGCCAAAGCTAGCTCTCTTGCTTCTTCTAGCAAGTCTACATCATTTTCTCTGGCCTCCTTTACCTCTTCTTCGGTATAGAGTTGCACCCTTGGCGAGTCATGGAGAATGTCGGTTGGTATGACCGCTTCTGCTCCATAAACCATGAAGAATGGTGTGTATCCGGTAGACCGGTTCGGAGTTGTTCTTAGACTCCAGAGCACTGACGGTAGCTCATCGATCCAACATCCCGGCGACTTTTCCATTGCATCCATGAGTCTTGGTTTGATACCGGAAAGTACCAAAGCATTCGTTCTTTCAACTTGACCATTGCCGGGTGTGCCACTGAACACAAATCCAGCCGGATGTTTTTGCTTTCACAGAATCGCTTGAATTCTCCTTGGGCAAAGTTCGTGCCATTGTCAGTTATGATACTGTGTGGGTATCCATATCGTAGGATTACATCTTTCAGGAATTTTACTGCCGTGTGGCCATCACATTTTGCGATAGGCTTCACCTCTAGCCACTTGGTGAACTTATCCACCATTACCAAGATGTGGGTCATGTTTCCCCTTGCGGTTTTGAACGGTCCAACCATGTCCAGGCCACAAAAGGCCAAGTTAACGGTATGGTTTTTAAGCGGATGTGGGGTATGGTTTTGCTTAGCATACCTCTGGCAGCCATTGCATTTCCTTACCAATTGTCCAAGGCTGTGGGCCGTAGAACCCATGCCGAACACCTTTGCCACCAACGCCCTTGAAGAAGCGTGGTGCCCGCATTCTCCTCGATGAATTTCCTCAAGCATTTCTCTTCCTTCTTCCGGCTCCACACACCTTTGGAGGACACCGGTAACACTTCTCTTGTATACCTCGCCATTGATGATGGTGTAAGCTTTGGATCTTCTCTGTATCCTTCTTGATTCATTTTCGTCAACCGGCAAGGTGCCGTTGATCAGGAATTCCTTAATAGGTTCAACCCAAGATGGCGCCTCTCTAACCACAAACACCGGCATGTCTATGTACATGCTGTCTACAAGCATTGCCTCTTCCGGCATGGGCGTCGCAGTCCCCGAGTTTGCCGCAGTCCCGAGTTTGCGGAACAGTCCCGGGTTTCCTTCGTCAATCTCCATTGGCACCACATGTGATTCCGGTACAAAAATTGATTCCGACTCCGGACTTGGCTTGATTGATGGAACCCTCAAGTGCGCCAGAGCTATTCCGGGAGGAATTTCTTGCCTGGATGAACCTAGCTTGGATAAAGTATCCGCGGCCTCATTTTCTGCGCGCGGTACATGGTGAAACTCACACCCTTCGAAGAATCCGGCAATCTTTTGCACATGGAACCGGTATGAGGCCATGTTGGCATCTTTTGCGTCCCAATCTCCGGAACACTGTTGCACCACAAGATCTGAATCACCATAGCAAATGATCCTGAGTGCCCCAATTTCTTTTGCAACCTTGAGCCCATGTATCAGAGCTTCGTACTCAGCGACATTGTTTGATGCCCTGAAGTGCACTTGTAAAACATACCCGAGGTGGTCCTTTTGGTGAGGTGAGTACTACACCGGCACCTAGGCCCTCCTTGAGCTTGGATCCGTCAAAGTGCATCTTCCAGTACTCTATCTTGTGCTCTGGCGGTTTGTATTGTATCTCCGCCCAATCGACCAAGAAATCAGCTAAAGCTTGCGATTTTATGGCATCTCTTCTTTCATACACCGGTACATACGGTGATAGCTGAATTGCCCATTTTGCAATCCGCCCTGGCGTCCTTGTTACCCATGATATCGGAGATGGGTGCCTCGCTCACCACCTTCATGGGGTGCTCCTCAAAGTAATGCTTGAGTTTCGTGGCGGCCATGAACACGCCATAGGTCATTTTTTGGAAGTGTGGGTAGTTTTGTTTTGATGAGGAGAGCACCTCGCTCAGGTAGTATACCGGCCTGGACGGTTTTTCCTTCCTCTTCTCTTTCCACCACAACCACAACACTAACCACCCGGTTCGTTGCCGCTATATAAAGCAACATAGGTTCTCTTTCCAAGGCGAGGCCAAAATTGGGGCCGTTACGAGCATGTTTTTCAATTCTTTAAATGCTGCCTCTGCGTGGTCCAGACGAAAGTGTCCGATTTTCTCATCAAAGCATATAGCGGCAAGGCCTTTTCTCCTAACCTGCTTATGAACCGGCTTAGCGATGCCAAGCTCCGGTGAACTTTTGCACATCTTTCAGTTCTCGAGGGATAGTCATTCTTTCTATTGCCCTGATTTTTACCGGGTTAACCTCAATGCCCCGGCTTGACACAAGGAAACCAAGCAGCTTGCCGGCAGGGACACCAAAGGTGCACTTTGCCGGATTGAGTTTCATCCGGAACCGCCTTAGGTTATCAAACGTTTGCCGGATATCATCGATTAAGGTATCTTTTACTTTAGTTTTTATCACGATATCATCCACATACACTTGCACATTTTTTCCGATTTGATCAAACAAGCATTTTTGCATACAGCGCTGGTACGTTGCACCAGCGTTGCGCAAACCAAAAGGCATAGTAACATAGCAATAAGCCCCGTGCGGGGTAATGAACGCAGTTTTATTTGATCTTCTTTTTCAGAGGGATTTGATGGAAGCCGGAATAGGCATCCAGGAAAGACAACACTCACACCAGCAGTAGAATCAATCACTTGATCGATTCGGGGCAAAGGGAAGGGTCTCTTGGGCAAGCTTTGTTGAGGTTGGTGTAGTCGATGCACATGCGCCACACTTTTGCAAGTTTTGCCTCCAAGTTCTCATCTTTTTTCTTTTCGACCAGCACCGGATTGGCCAGCCACTCTGTGTGCGTGACCTCCACGATGAAACGGCTAGCAACTTTGTTACTTCTTCTCCAATGATTTTTCTCCTATCTTCACCGGCGCAAAGGTTGCCGCACCGGCTTAGCATCCTTCCGGACGTTTAGAGAGTGCTCAGCCAGCTCCCTCGGAACACCCACCAAATCATCAGTAGACCGGCGAAGATATTCCGATTCTCACGGAGGAAGCGACGAGCGCGCTTTCCTATGCTTGATCGAGGCCGGCACCGATACGAACGGTGCGATCTGGGTAAGCCGGATCCAGCACAATGTCTTTTGTCTCGTTTGTCGGCTTGAATGTCGGTGAGTCCAAGCTTCCACTCATTGCCGCTAGGCTCAACTTTGAGGACTGAGCCAGCGCAATAGCAGTTTGCATTCTCTTTTTCTCCTCCGCGATCACCAGCGATTCCGCTAGGTTCGATCCGGCCGAAGCTGTTTCCATTGAGACTTTGTAGTTCCCCACCACAGTTAGTGGTCCACGAGGTGCCGGCATCTTCATCTTGAGATAGGCCGTATGGGTTGATGCCATGAACGCTGCCAAAGCCGGTCTCCCCAACAAGGCATGGTAGGGACTATCTAAGTCCACCACCTCAAACTCAAGGTTCTCAACACGACAATTGTCACGTCCTCCAAACGATACGTCCACCCGAACTTTTCCTATCGGGGCGCAAGACAAACCGGGAACAATCCCATGGAAAGTTGTGTGAGTCGGCTGCAACATATTTTCTGTTATGCCCAGCGTATGCATGGTGTGCTTGTACATGATGTTTATGCTGCTACCATTGTCTATCAGCACCTTGCTGAATTTTACTCGAGTTTCCGGCCCCTTCATAATTGGGTCCACAAGAGCATATCCACCCGGATTCGGCATGACTTTGGGTGATCCTTGAACGACAGGTGATTTCCGATCTGACCACGCATGTATTTTGGGACTGCCGCATCACGGCGTTCACTTCCATGGAACGGCGATGCACGCTTTGCCTATCCATTGGCTCAGTGACAAAGACAACCATGCACAAGTGTGGGTCTTCGTAAACATTCCGGCCTAAAGGTGCCGGTGGAGGTGGCTGGTCATTGTTTTGCTCCACCCGGTTAACCTGCTGGTACTGCCTGTTTTGAGGCTGCACCGGTAAGGCGTTTGCTCCGTGAGCGGTGGTGGAGGTGGTAACTTGTTGTTGCTGCATGGGGCCCCCTGGCGCCTGCGTTACCGCCCCTTTTGCATCAAGAATTTGGTCCAAGAACAATCCTTTGTCAAGTGGTTCGACGGGTGATCCGGGTTCGGCGTGTGCCACCGGCAAGGTTGGTCCATGGCGCTTCCATGGTGTACTTCACGGGTTCTGCGCTTCTTTTCTGGCCCGGTTTCTTTTCTACCCCTTCTTAGGACCCGCCCACGGCTGCGATCCGATTTTCTGTCTGATCGCCGCTGGCGGCCAAATTTTCCGCACGGCAGCAACTTGCTGCGATGCATATCTTCGATCCGGAAAATCTTCCCTTCTTTTGTTGTTCCGGTTATCCCGGTATTGTGCTGATGCGGATTCGATTCCCACACTGCTGGCTGCATTGGGTCTCCCAATGCATAGCTATCTGCCACACGTATCATCTCCGCCAATGTGGTGGGCATGCTTCTCTGCAATCTTTGCCACAAAGGCGATCCTCTCCGGCATCCTTGACTGAAGCAATGGCTTGTGCCTCAATCACTCCTTCACATGTGTTTCTCATTGAGTTCCACCGGGTGAGATAATCCCGGTCTGGTTCTCCCGCACGCTGTTGGCACAGCGCAAGCTGTTGGGGCCGGTTTGGCCTTTTGTAGGTGCTGCTGAAATTGTTCACAAATGCTTCCTCAAAGTCCAACCACCCGTTAATACTTCCTGCCGGCAAGTTGTTAAGCCAAATCCTCGCAGGACCCACGAGGTAGGACGGTATGATTCTTACCGCCCAACGCCGGTATACTCCACCACCAGCCACATAAAAAGCTGTGACATAATCAGCCAGTCTTCCGGCTTGGTCGTACCATCATACGTTCTTGTGTCTCGGGGGAAGTTGCGTACCGGTGGTTCTTCTCTCATGATCCGTGGGCCAAAACACCTTGGGCCGGGAGGTCCTTCACATTCAACTATTGCAGATAGATGTACTCTGTGCCTCGCATCCCGGTCTGGCAAACATCTTTCCCCGGCGTTCTCCCAAAGGATTCGGTGAACTCTTGTTCGTTCCACCTCAGAATCTGATTCATCGTACTCTTCGGTTCCGCGGCTCTTGCCGGTACCCTGGTGGTGGCATTTCTTCATCCACGTACGCCACTCTTGCGGCTCGATAATTTTGCCCGGTTTCATATCTACCGGCATGATTGTTTCCGGCATAGCCTCCTTTGGCGTAGCCTCGATCTGCCCCTTGGCTTTTCTACGGCATCTTGTTGCCCGGCTTTTTGTTTTCCGGCAAGAACTGGATCATACACAGTCATCTGCCGTGCGTTCTTTTCCTTTCTTTTGTCCGGTGAGGGGACGATGCCTGCCCCTGGGACTTGCTTCCGGCATTCTTTGTTGAACGCGCGGATTTTGAGGCCACGCCTCGTTCAGCTTAGCCAGCTTTGCAGCTCAATCACTTTCAAAGCTCTTGTACACGTTCTTGCTGTTTTGCCAACTCGTCACCGGAAAGAGATTCACATAATGCTACCGCAGCTTTAGCGGCTTTTATAGTTTTATCCGGACTACTGTACTTAGGCTTTTCTATGATGCTCACAGATACAGATGCACTCTTGCCGGCAAGAACTTCTTTGCGCAAATCCTGATCTAGATTGCGAGCCTTAAGCGGTTTTCCGGCACCCTAGCAGCATGAGCACGCCGAAGCAAAGCCATGGGCAGCGTTGTACTCCGTAGGTTGCCTCTCGTGCGCCCGGATGGATCGCGGGCGCCGGCCTGGGGCCGCGCGTGGTGGCTGCTCCTCCGCGCCAGCGGCGCCGCGAGTGGCCGGTGTTCTTGCTGCCCCGGTGTTCCCGGTGGATGCGGTTGTGCTTGGGGCTTGCGTCGACGCAACGGTTTTGCCGGCGGGTTGCCGGTGTTGATCACCCCCACTCCTCCGCGGCGGCGGCCGGCCACACAGCCATCTTGGCGGATCCGGCGCCCCAGCACGGCGAGGCGCTGCGCGGGGGCCGGTGGCGACGTAGAGCCCGCCTCGATGGTGCGGCCGTTCGGCGGGAACTTGCCGCCGTTGGCGAAGCAGCCCGCATTATCGTTGATGAAGTCCATGTTGTAGATGCGTTCCACGAGCGCGGACACCGTGCGCTCGCCGTTGATGTCGAGGATGCCCGCCGAATATGGACTCCAGCAAGCGCCACTTCATGCCCCACGGTGGGCGCCAATCGTCGTGGTGAACGAGGCGATGCCATGGGATGGCTTATCTTGGGGCCGAATGGACGCTAGAGGATTCGGGGGAGGGTTTGTGACTAGATGGATGAACTTCCGGATGCTTTCCTCAAGAACCCGGCCAAGACCAAAGGTAGAAGAAGAAAGACACAAGGACGAACTCGCTCTAGATCACCATGTTCATTGATCTCAAACAAAGTTACAGGTTGTTCTCTCCTCTGTTGATCGCTTGTATGAAAGATGCCCCCTCTCCTTATATAGGGGAGAGGGTGGCTTACAGAACTAGAAACCCTAATGGGATCTTTGACTAGACAAACTACTTTACAAAGATACTTTATAAAGCTACTTTAATCACAGATGACGCCGGGTCTTCTTTAAACACGAAGGATGACGTCCTCCGGCTTCTTTGACCGTCATCCTCCTTCTTGTCTTCTAGTCTTCGTTTAAAGCTACTTTGCTTAGCTCATCCTTGTCCTTTAGCTCTGACGGAATCTTTGACCAGTCAGCCGGCATGTTCTTCCTTCCGCCGGTATCTTTCCTTCCTGGTTCCGGTATACCCCTCTTGGGGATACCGGCTTAGCTTCACTTAGCCAAACTCTATCTTCTTATTCCGGCATGAACATTAAACCGGTATCTTGAAGGGTCAGACCATCCGGTATGGCATACCTTTGGCATACCGGGGGTCATCCCCCCAACATTATTGGAGAGACACCACTAGTGAACTGTGGACCCCGGTCCATTCTTTTACATCTGAATACAATCTACTGCAATCATTGTTCTTTACTGTTCTTTGCAAACAAACATCATCTTCCACTCGATACGTTTAATCCTTTGTTTTCAAGCGGTGAGATTGACAACCTCACTGTTACGTTGGGGCAAAGTATCTTGATTGTGTTGTGCAGGTTCCACGTTGGCGCCGGTTTCACTGGTGTTGCGCCGCACTACACTCCTCCACCAACAACCTTCACGTGCTTCTTGGCTCCTACTGGTTCGATAACCTTGGTTTCATACTGAGGGAAACTTGCTTCTATACGCATCCTACCTTCCACTTGGGGTTCCCAACGGACGTGTGCTTCGCGCGTATCATGCATTGATGCAATGCACATACAAGGATGATGACATGACATATTAAATGTATTAAAGTTAACCCTAAGACATCATCAAATTAATTGAGGTTCGATGGAATTAGGGTTAGCAGTTCCGGAGCCTCAAAGGGGTTGATTAAGTTCTTCTAAAACAACTAGGGTTCAAAGTTATTTATCAATGCATGATTGTGTAAACAAAATGTAGACCTCATTTTTCTGAAAATTTTAATATATTATACATATTTTTCTAATTTAAAATGAATAAGTTATGAAATTTACAAGTTTTATTCATTTTAAATCATTTCTGAAAAATCCTGGAAATTAATAAAAACCTGACAGACTGGACCCACTGTCAGGGTTTTATTCTTTTATTAAACATTTTCGAAATTATTAAATGTCTGAAGATGGGGCCCACCTGTCATGGATTTTTCTTTTACCGAAATGAATTTCAGAAAATAAATAACAAAAAGAAAAGGCCGCGGGGCCCACCAGGTCAACCACGGTGGTCATAACAATCTTCGAGTTGCCCAACTTATCAAATACCCATTGTTATCGGGTGCATCTTGGTTCTACCCTATTTTTCATCGTAAGATGCTTCTCGGAGTGTCCAAGAACATGGTACATCATTTGTGTATTCTGTCGGCGACGACGCCTTCTTGAATCCATAAGTGCAGACTCGATGCCATCGTCACTATCACTTCCATCACTACTCTGAACTGTGCTCATCTAGAAACAACAACATACATATGATCAACGGAAACTTCTCTTGGCACTCCCGACATTACCGCTGATGTCCCATCAACATATGCATCCTCATACATGACCTTCATCAACTGCAAGTTGTCCGGAGAGATAATAGCACTAGGCATACAACAACATATTTACTAGGTGCAAATTCATACAACAAGTTAAAAGTTGTGGTGAACCGGTGCAAACCCATACAAAGTCATTCTAAACCTCACACGTAGCATCATTATTTTTACATAAAAGTCCTAATATATTTTTCTATAGCAAATGAACATGTTCGTATTTCCCTAAATCCACCAGGATCACGTCACTACAGGAATGGGGCTATATGCCGAGGGCCGGGAACCCTCGGCGTAGCATGCTTTGGCCCTCGGCGTAGGCTATGCCGAGGGCCGCTCTCGGCATAGCTCCTCGCGTGTAAGTCCTCCAAAGCCACTATCGCCGTCGGTGTAGCGCGGCCCTCGGCGTAGCACGCTACGCCGACGGCAAAACCCTCGGCATAGACTTTAAAAAAAAATTCAAATTCCCCGTTTCCAAAAATATTCAAAAAAAAAATTTGAAAAAAAAATATTTTTTTCTATATGCCGACGGCAAAACCCTCGGCATAGACTTTTAATTTTTTTAAAATTTTAATTTCTTTTACACATTTTTTTACTTTTTTTCTTTTTTTACTTGTTTATCTTTCACCCAATACACTTTTAACTCTAACTACACTTAATCTTATGTCAAATTACAATCATGGTTAAACTTGCCAGTCGGTCACCCATCCTCACACTACTCCAGCCTCAGCACACTTAACTTCTTGGTTTCATTCGGATGAGCTTCCATTATAGAATTGACACCTCTTGCTGATAATAATAGCATATCAATCCTATTAACCCTTGAACCGTGATGCACACTTATTTATTTTTGAATCCCAAACAATTACTTAAGTAGACAACAATGAATATATATAAGTAATAATAATATTGAATTCAAATAAAAATAAAATGATTTTATTTTTTGGTCTTTTTTCTATTTAATATTGAATAATTAATATCTTTAAATCGGAAAATCAAAATTCCACAAATAATATGTCTAAATCGATCAGAAAAATGAGAGGAATCTAAATATAACATACATATCATCATTTGAACCTAAAAATTAGAGGAATCCAAATATGACGCCCAATTTGCCATGTGGCCAAAACAGCCCCCTCGCGAGATGCGAAATGGCCGTATCGGGGGGGCTGGTGCAACGTTCGCCAACACGCTAAACGGACAAAAATTAGCACATAAAGTGATGTGCTATAGACATAAAAACATTTTTGCGGAATTTATTGAGCGAAGGAAAGTGTACCCCTAGTTCAAATCCGGTCAGTTTACAACGGATTCGGCGGGACACCGCAGGAAGCCGCATGGATTCCCAGATAGCTAGCGCACATATGGCATGTGATATGTGGTGCGAAGGCGGTGTCCTACCACTACACGGAGGTCTCGCGCAATACTAAAATGCGCCCCATGTACTTCACAAAATAAACCCGTTTTGGCACCCCGAAAATGAAAAAACCATCACCCATGGGTCGGATTGGAAATCCGCTCCGGGGCCTTGCTTCCCATCCCAGGGACCACGCACATGCCAAATATGGCCTCGTTCCGACAAACTATGCGGTGTCACGGGCCGTTTCCTACTCATTTGCCCTAAAAGCCATAGAACTCCGGACGTGATAGCCCTGTTTGTGAAGGATTTTCCAAAATAATTGCCGTATCCTCATTCCGACTTTTGGAGTGGTTACTAGGACACATAAAATGACGCCATGCTGCTCCGTGGTATTTTCCGACTTCGTTTAAATTGCCATTTGGCCAAAACGGGCCCCCACGGAGATGCGGTATGCCCGTACCGGGCGCGCTGGTGCACCCGTTTACCATCACGCTAAACGGAAAAAAATTAGCACATAAACTGATATGTCATAGACCTAAAAAAAATTTCCCGGAATTTATTGAGCGACGGAAAGTGTACCCCTAGTTCAAATGTCCGTTTCAATGATTCTAGGACACCGCAGAAGCCGCATGGATTCCCAGATAGCTAGCGCACATATGGCATGTGATATATGGTGCGAAGGCGGTGTCCTACCACTACACGGAGGTCTCGCGCAATACTAAAATGCGCCCATGTAGCTGCTTCACAAAATAAACCCGTTTTGGCACCCCGAAAATGAAAAAACCATCGTCCATGGGTCGCATTGGAAATCCGCTCCCGGGGCCTTGCTTCCCATCTCAGGGACCACGCACGTGCCAAATATGGCCTCGTTCTGACAAACTATGCGGTGTCACGAGCCGTTTCCTACTTATTTGTCCTAAAAGCCATAGAACTCCGGGTGTGATAGCCCTGTTTGTGAAGGGTTTTCTAAAATAATTGCCGTATCCTAATTCCTACTTTTGGAGTGGTTACTAGGACACATAAAATGACGCCATGTGGCTCCGCGGGATTTTCTGACTTTATTTAAATTGTCATTTGGCCAAAACGGGCCCCCACGGAGATGCGATATATCCGTACCGGGCGCGCTGGTGCACCCGTTTACCATCGCGCTAAACGGACAAAAATTAGCACATAAACTGATATGTCATAGACCTAAAAACATTTTTTGCGGAATTTATTGAGCGACGAAAAGTGTAGCCCTAGTTCAAATTCGGTCACTTTCCAGCGGATTCGGCGGGACACCGTAGGAAGCCGCATGGATTCCCAGATAGCTAGCGCGCACATATGGCATGTGATATGTGGTGCGAAGGCGGTGTCCTACCACTACACGGAGGTCTCGCGCAATACTAAAATGTGCCCCATGTAGCTGCTTCACAAAATAAACCCGTTTTGGCACCCGAAAATGAAAAAACCATCGCCCATGGGTCGGATTGGAAATCCGCTCCCGGGGCCTTGCTTCCCATCCCAGGGACCACGCACGTGTCAAATATGGCCTCGTTCCGACAAACTATGCGGTGTCACGGGCCGTTTCCTACTCATTGCCCTAAAAGCCATAGAAATCCGGACTTGATAGCCCTGTTCGTGAAGGGTTTTCCAAAATAATTGCCGTATCCCAATTCCATCTTTTGGAGTGGTTACTAGGACACATAAAATGATGTCATGCGGCTCCGCGGGATTTTCTGACTTCGTTTAAATTGCCATATGTCTAAAACGGGAACCTGAGAACATATAAGAAAGTGATTGAATTGTTTCTATGTTAACATGTTATTGTACATGATTAAAATATGCATGATTTTGACATAAACGAATAGAGGATGTTTTTCTGAACATTTTGATACCTCATACGCATTTTTCTGACATCATATGAATTAGTTATGATTTTTATAAAATTAGACAAATTTGAAAAATGGCCTACGCCGAGGGTAGCCGTCGACGTAGCCCTGTCTACGCCTAGGGCCAAAGATATGCCGAGGGGCTGCCCAGAGGTCGCTACGCCGACGGACACGTTTCGCCGAGGGTTGAAATGGCAGGCTGGCCTGGCTGGGCCATACGCCGACGACCCCGACTTTTGGCCGTCGGCGTATAGCCTAGCCCTCGGCATAGCCTCCCATTCCTGTAGTGCGTCATCCTGGCCTCGCCTCTAGACATGAAGCTAGGCGAGGACCGTTCTCTAGACATGAAGCTAGGTTGATGACAAAGCTAGCGCGGCCTGCAGGAGACGTCGGCCCACGAGCACGAGCAGGACGCAGCGGAGTTCACGACGCAGCGGACGCCCAACTCGTCCGCCGACAAGCGTCGACGGCGGAGCTGTTCGTGGCCTACGAAGAGCAGGCCAGCGTGTGGCCGCGGAGGTTCGCGGCACACCTGCTAGGCATGACAGGACCATGCCAATGACTTGTCTTGAGGATAAAGATGGCTGAGCGAGGAGGGCGAACGCTGTGGCGGTGACCGCAGACGCCTCATCGACGACATTATCAACTTGTGTTTGGAAGACGTGCATTGGCGGCACGAAGGCTATGAATTTTCAGTTCTAGGAGACCAGCTCGCAGCCTCCTTGCCGCCTCCATGAACGTCGCCCGGCTCGCCGTCGATGTGCACCTAAGTGGTTAGGTGGGACTCCTTGTTATTGCCTGCACAATCATGCGCAATGCAACTTTGCAGACGAAGGCCACAAAGTCCTCGGCGCGGATTTACGAAATCGAAGGAGCGGCTAGACAGGCTGCGGTGCCCTACGTCATGCCACGGTGCTCTGCTCAGCAGTGCTGCCCCAATGCGGCTGTTCTTGCTGCTGCGTGTTCCGGCTTGGTCCCGTGCTTGTTGCTTCCTCCCCTAATTTTCTTCGTGAACTGATTGATGAAACAGATAAACGAATCTATGATACAATTCGTGAATACAAAATTACTACTAATCCTCACATTAATAACTTTGCTTGATACAATTCAAAAAACACGGGCAGAAGATCCTACAGACGCACGGAACATGTGTGCAGGTACGCTGGCGTAGGCCAAGCACAACTCCATCGTCGACGCCGTGCTTGTGGGCAGACGAGCTGGGCGTCCGGCTCCGTCGCGTCGTGCTCGTGCTTGTGGACCAACGTCTTGTGCAGACCGCAACCCAAAAGTTGCGCCTTCGCCGAAAAGCTTAGCGCATGGGCCTCGCCGGTGAACTCATGCTCGATGCGCCGTCGCGTTGCTGGCGATTCAATTCTGAGGATGATGTGCTCCCGATGAATGTAGGAAAACAGGAACATGTTCCATTTACTACATAAATAATGTGCAGGGGCTTTTATGTATAAATATCAATGGCAGGTGTCCAGGTCAGGACGACTTTGTATGAGTTTGTACATGTATAGCAAGTTTGTGTACCGGTTCAACACATTTTTTAAACTTGTTGTATGAATTTGCACCCGGTGGACAAGTTCTTGTATGTCCAGTGCTATTACCTCTTGTCTGAAAGACCTTTCTTGAAACCCGCAATAAGCTTGCTAGCATGCATAAGATTTCGCAAGTTAATAACCATAAACTTATCCATTTATTTCGAAAGGTAAATATGACATAAACGTGGCATAAGTCATACCTTGATCAATTCAACCCATTGTGCATCATCTTGTAATTGTTTTCTTCACCGGATCCCAACCAAGTCCAATTGCTTTAATAGTGTAATACACCCATGCATAGTACAATGCTTTGGTTGAGTCCCATTTATCTTTGAATTGTGCCTTGGTGTAGTTTTTCTCTATCCCAAGGCTAAATTCTCTACCCAAGTTCTTGTATCCCTTCAGACTAAGGAAAGGGGTAGGCCTATTTTCAGCCCTTTTTTGATCTTTGCATATTTCACAAAATATTGTAGTAGATGAAGCATCCTAATTTGCCTCAGGTTCCTTATCTTTATCCATCTAATTACATATAGCAACGTATATTTAACAGATGTCACATATTTAACATCTATAAAGCATATGACCGGTACCAAAAATAGATGACCAATACATCTATGAAGCATATGGCCAGTACCACAACTCAATATGCATGCTCATACATGCCTAGTACCACAAATCGAAATTTTACATGGCCTAGGACCAGATTGCTCACCTCGCCAGCAAGGAGGCGGAGGAGCTCGGCGAGGAACGGCGCTGGCGGCGAGGGCTTCCAACCCTAACCCATCATATCGAGAGAACATGGAGGAGAATTGTGGACGAGGGGCGTAGCTCGCGTATGGTTTGCAAGGGTCAGCTTTTCCTTATATCAAGGGGCATGTTTTCCGTAAATAATCCAGGGGGTCTCCCGTAGTGTAATTTCCTACCGTGCTTCTTTACCACGCTTATCAATAGCTGACTCTTTGTTTGGGTTTGCACTTTTAGAAACAAAAAAAAGACAAAAAACAGAACAAAAGCTAAACAAGCGGACCCTTAAACATCGAACCACACTTAAAAAAAAAAAAAAATCCAACCACGTTAGGAGGTCTGAGGAACGTTGGATCTGAAGCGAACAGAGCAGTGGGCACCGGATCGATGTGGCTACGCGCCATTCGCCAATGTCTCACTCCAACACCCTTCTCCACTTCCTCCGCCACGTTTCCTTCCCGCCGGACCCTCACCTCCTGCCCTCCGCGCTCAAGTCATGCCCGGCGAAGCCCCTCGCCCGCGCGCTCCACGCCGCCGCCGCGGTCTCCGGCCTCGCCGACGACCCCTTCGTCGCCTCCTCGCTCCTCCACACCTACCTCCGCCTCGGCGCCCCAGCCGACGCCCGCAGCGTGTTCGACCGAATGCCGGAGAAGAGCGTCGTCGGCTGGAGCGCGCTCATCGCGGGTTTCTCCGCGCGAGGGGACGCCGAGGCCGCCTGGGGCCTCCTGGACCGGATGCGGAGCGCCGGCGTCGAGCCGAACGTGATCACCTGGAACGGGCTGGTCTCCGGGCTGAACCGGAGCGGCCGCGCCCTGGACGCCGTCACGGCGCTCGTGAGGATGCACAGCGAAGGGTTCTCGCCGGACGCCACCGGCGTCTCCTGCGCGCTCTCCGCGGTCGGGGATGTCAAAGAGGTCTCGGTCGGCGAGCAGGTGCACGCGTACGTGTTGAAGGCGGGGTGCAGGCAAGATGCCTGTGTGGTCACGGCGCTCATCGATATGTACGGCAAGTGTGGGCGCGCTGACGAGATTTCCCGTGTGTTCCACGAGTCAAGCCACATGGACGTCGCTTCCTGCAACGCTCTTGTCGCCGGGCTCTCTCGCAACGCCCAGGTCTCCGAGGCGTTGCTGTTGTTCCGTGAGTTCGTCAGCCGAGGAGTCGAGTTGAATGTTGTGTCCTGGACCTCGATCGTCGCCTGCTGTGTGCAGAATGGGAAAGATCTGGAAGCGGTGGATCTCTTCAGGAAGATGCAGTCGGAAGGGATCGAGCCAAACGCAGTCACCATACCCTGCGTGCTGCCAGCGTTTGCCAATGTTGCGGCTCTGATGCATGGGCGGGCAGCGCACTGTTTCTCTGTGAGGAAGGGGTTTCTTCGTGACGTTTACGTTGGCAGCGCGTTGGTGGACATGTATGCAAAGTGCGGCAAGGTCGGGGACGCGAGAACCATCTTTGATGCAATGCCGTGTAAGAATGTGGTTTCATGGAATGCGATGATTGGCGGCTATGCTATGCACGGGGAGGCTGCGAATGCTGTGCAGTTGTTCCGTTTGATGCAAAGCTTGAAACTGAAGCCCGACCTAGTCACGTTTACCTGTGTCCTTGGTGCTTGCGGCCAAGCTGGCCTGACGGAGGAGGGGCGTCGCTACTTCAATGAAATGCAGCAAGCACATGGCATTTCTCCTAGCATGGAGCATTATGCGTGCATGGTTACTCTGTTAGGGCGAGCTGGAAAGCTTCAAGAGGCATATGATCTCATCAATGAGATGCCATTTGAGCCAGATGGTTGTATTTGGGGGTCCTTACTTGGCTCCTGCAGGGTTTATGGAAATGTTCACCTGGCCGAAGTTGCAGCAGAGAAGCTATTTGAACTAGAGCCAGAGAATGCTGGAAACTATGTCCTGCTTTCCAACATTTATGCATCTAAAAAAATGTGGGACGGGGTCAATAGGGTGAGGGATGAGATGAAGAATATGGGATTGACAAAGGAGAAGGGGTGTAGTTGGATTGAGATCAAGAACAAGGTGCACATGTTATTGGCTGGTGACAATTCACACCCCATGATGGCTGCAATAACCGAGAAACTAAATCAGCTTACTGTTGAGATGAGCAGGCTGGGTTTTGCACCGAGCACAGATTTTGTCCTGCATGACGTGGAAGAACAAGAAAAGGACAATATCCTCGCTGTGCATAGTGAGAAGCTGGCTGTTGCATTGGGCCTCATAAGCACAAGCCCAGGAACAACCCTTCGGGTCATAAAGAATCTCCGGATTTGTGGCGATTGCCACGAAGCAATGAAATTCATATCATGTTTTGAGGGGAGAGAGATATCTGTTAGAGACACTAACAGGTTTCATCACTTCAAGGATGGGAAATGCTCTTGTGGGGATTACTGGTGATTTTCCCTGCCTTGGATTTACAGTCTGTACAACAACTTGGCGTAGAAGGTGAATGAACATGTATGCCCCACTACCTTACGGTGGATATTATTTTCATGTGGTAATTGTGTAAGTGCACCATATATATGCTTAAATAAAGTATATAAAAGTAAGAAACAAAATCCAACATGAGGATTTCTGGATTACATAGATAGCCAACGAAAAGTTAACTCTTATGTTATGCGATGTCTACAGTTGCAATTTCAGTTTTTAAATACCATATGTTGCAACTGTCTTCATCAATCTAAGTTTTTAGCTAATCATTCTGATTTACAGCACACCATTATCTGGTGTTTTCCCAAGGTGAACTTGCAATTAACTCGGCATGCACCATGGCCCTCTTCTTGAGTTAGTTGTTTTGTCCAGGGACAGATTTGGCATCACAGAAATGTCTAATTTCCTAGTTAAGTTCTTTGTTATACATGGCATTTGTTTTTGAATAACTCTATGAATTTTGTAGTCATTCAACCGGCAGAGTTCAGAAATATGTTTGATAGAGTACTTTCATTAAAGAATTTCAGTTGGAACTTTGAGATAATATTAATTTTTGTAAAACAACATTCATGGCTCTCAGTTTGGCACGGATCTCAGATAGATATCTTGTGATTTACTACGTTTTATATTAAGTTTATTGGATGAGATATCTAATATACTAAGTATTCTTGGACAAGCCTAGAAATGCAAGGATAAAACTTATTTTGGAAGAATCTTCGTCAAAAGGGTGTGTTAACCAGCTGTAAAATTTCTATCATTGGTGTCAATTGTCAAGGGCATGCCATTGTAATTTTCTTAAACAGGGCATATCGTAGTTTTAACAAAAGACCATCTCCTCGGAGTTAAAACAAATAAAAAAATACATCTGCGTGAGTTAATTTGGGATGGAGGGAGTATGATAGGTGGAGTGAAAAAATTCAGAAAGGAATGAGTTCATAAGGATGTTTCTTTACAGTAGTGATGGATGTGGTCTGAACTGCACCACATGCTCCTGTTTACACATGACACTTGCTGAAGGAACTTAACTTACCTTGTTTCAAGTTAATAGCATGTTTGGCCGTCTGTTCTCATTTTTTTAATATGATTGTATTCACCAAATGACTAATCCAGTTTCAGTTTTTTGTGCCTAGATTCTCCTAGTCATTTCCACCTACCCAGAAAGTGCTGTTATGGATGCCATAGTATTGGGCAGCCCGCAGCCATAACCCAAACAACACGTTGATAGCCTCTTCAGTACAGCATCATTACCTCTTCATTCAGCCTTTATGGTCTGTATCTCTCCACGTTTTAACTAGCTAATGCTTGCTAGATTCTATTGATATTCTTGCTCTGACATTCTATCAGATCTTGTCTTAGAATTTGTGGCATGGTCTTCATGATTTTGATGGATCATTGTACTAAACTAGGGTTCTTAAGTGGGATAAGATAATCACATTCAATACTGTTGAATTTTGGCACCTAGAGTTATACTTCAAGAATTAAGGTGATCAAGCAGCTCATTGTAAGGTAGACTTCATCATTTATAGTTAAATAAATGTTTAAGTATTTAGTACAGTAAGTTCTTAATGCTATATCTTCTCCCTAACCAATTGAAGCTAAATGGCTTAATTGCACATCTTATTGGAAGAATTTCATGTTGAACTATCCTTGTAACTAGTTACATGATTTATTCATTTGATTTTGTTCTATTTTTGGGAACCTTTTATTGATTTCAGGCAGTAGATTTTTTTTCTACATCTAATATTCCTTGCCCAAAACTTTGTCTTTAGTTTCCTACACTCATTTGAATTTTTTTTAGAGAGAACAAATACATACCAGCTTTACCTTATCCTGTTGGCAGTTTAATTATCTTCAAAAATCAAAACTGCATTGCACATGTCATCCCAAATCTTGGCAGGAGCTGCTTTCTAATACGACATAGTATTCACCAAATGACTAACCCAGTTTCTAGTTTTGTCCCTAGATTCTTCTAGTGGTTTACACCCACCTAACAAGTGCCCTAATCTTGGGCAGCCATAACCCCAAAAAATACTGAGACAACCTCTTCAGCACAGCTTATCCTTCATTTACCTCTTAATTCAGCCTTTATGGTTTGTATCTCTCCACATTTTAACTAGCTCATGCTTGCTAGATTCTATTGATATTCTCATTCTGACATTCTATCATATCTTATCTCAGAATTTGTGGCACGGTCTTTCATGATTTTGATGGATCATTCTACTAAACTAGGGTTCTTAAATGGGATAAGATAGTCATATTCGATTGTGGAGAGTGGATTTGGTGTTCAGGGGGGTACGTGCGCACCCCCTAGACACCGTTGGATTTGCTTTTAGATTCGCACCCCCTAGTAAATGCTCACAGCGAGCAAACGGCCGTGAAATCCCAATCCCCATCTCGATTCTAGTGTGGTTCGCCACAGCGGAGAGCTCAGTCGAGCGCGTCGGCCCTCTCGGCGAGCTCGGTTGCGAGGCGGTCCTTGGCGGCCAGCTTCTGGCAGAGGCGGGCGGCCTCATCAGATCCCGCCGCCAGCAGTTCCGTCCAAGCCTCCTCCCGGCCGCCGCACGAAGCAGGAGAGCCGCCCGCAAGCACGCCAAAATCTCGAGCTATCATCCCGACGCGGACGCCGTCCACCGCCGCGCCTCGTCCGCCGGTTGGAGGCCGCTTGGGACCACGTCCGCCTCCACGGTCCTCCACCAATCCATTCCCTGACAAACCGCCACCGGACGCCGCTCGCCGCTCGCCGTTCGGCAACAGGGGAGGGGGTTGGGAGATGGCGCTGCAGGAGGGAGGTATGGGGGTGGAGGGTGCTGCGGCGGCGCCTGGTGGAGGGGGAGGGAGGCCGGAGTTCCCTGGGCAGCGTCCATGGCGGGATGGAGGTTGGAGCTCCCTCGGCGGCGGCTATGGTGATGGAGGTCGTCGGCAACCGCACAGGGCGCCCAGTAGGGTGCCAACCCTCGTTTCCTTGCAGTACGCCGGCGCGTGGGGCGTCGTGGCGGGCGAGGGGGCACTGCGCGCCGCCTGAGAGGCCACCAGGGTCCACGACCTGCAGCCGCCAGGGTCCACGACGAGCACTGGCCGGGGAGCGCGGCGGCGAGCTCCGACTCGATTTGTGCCGCTCCGGCGTGGTCCAGCTCGATTTGTGCCGCTCCGGCGTGGTCCAGCTCGATTTGTGCCGACTCGATTTGTGCCGCTCCGGCGTTCCTGGCGAGGGGTTGGTGAAGGAAATGGGGTGAGGGGTTGGTGGAGCGGCCGATGGTTACCAGATAAGGGAAACGTGTTCTGAGTCTCTGGCTAACGGCGTTAGACACGTGTCGAGTAGTCAGGGGGTGCTCACGTACCCCCCTGATCACCGGGCTTCATCCGTTCGATTGTGTTAAGGTGTGACACCTAGAGAAATACTTCAAAATTGTACTGATCAAGGAGCTTGAAAAATTGGTAGTGATGGATTTGAAGATTGCACCCGCCAGCAATGTGTGGCGTCAGCACCGATTTGATGTCCGGCGGCGAGCAGATGGTCTCCGGATTCCAGCAGGTACTTGACTCCTCGGCTAGCTTCGTATTTTGATTCTCATCAGCGAGCTATGCAATTCGATTGGGATATTTATTTGTTGCGTCATGGCAAACGATCGAGTAATCCGTACAGATCGAGTAGAGTAGATAGGATCAAATGGATGAATTTCACATGCATGCATATTTGAGCCGCAAAATGAGGCTTTATTTGCTCAACTCCAAGTTTGGGCTGCCTCCACACTCAGGTGCACCACCTATTCTGTCTGTTGTTCTTTGTCAATTGGCAGTCATTCTGTTCGTAAGTTCCACATCTTGTAGGCAAGGATGCTACACTCAGCCAGTGGTGTCCTGCCTCTCAGCCAGGCACAACTTCCTAGCACCATTGCGACAAGGCAAGTGGAGGATAAAACGAAAGGGAAAGTTTGAGAAGTGGCAAACAATTTCCTCCTTCATTCTTTTCCCCATGCAAAATTACATGGTTCTCTCTTCATTCTTTTCCCCATGCACGTTCCTTTTTTTCCACTCGGTGCCTCCTAGCTACCTGACACAACTTGTTTTTATTGAGGTGCTACCACTCACTAATGGATTATGGCGGAATGTGGAATAGAAGAGAACACTCAAAGAGAGATGATATACTTTGGCTACGAGCGCATTGTTGATGTTAGTATCTGGTGATATGATATGGGCAATCGGTAGCTTCGTTTACCTTCATCAATTCAATTTATCAATACAACGTCTTAATTCTCCATTAAAGCATGCTTCACCACGTGGCAAAGAGACTTTTACTCATGGACGGTTGTTGGCTTCATTTATGTTCGTCAACTTGTGAATTTTCACATTTATATGAAGGCATGTTTCACCCAATGTGGCAGGTCCGCCAATGAAACTGCCTGTGCTGTACCAGCTGAGTTTTTCATATAAATTCCTGCATTTCTTACATATTATCCATCTAATTGTTAACATGTCCGAATACACGACACAGGCAATAATTGTACCCACATAGACTTCTAAATTTGCTGTCATCTTTATCGTATACGAGAAGACAGCAAAACTATGTGCATAAAATGAATATTAGTGTGATCAAATTTGAAATCCTAATCTGACCTAGGGGTTCATAATTTTTTGTGAGATCAGATAATCACATTCGATAGTTTTAATATGTGACACCTAGAGAAATACTTCAAGAATTGTACTGATCAAGCATCTTGTTGTAAGATAACATTCACCATTTATAGGTAAGTTAATGTTTTAGTGCTTGGTACAGTAAGTTCTTAATGCTATGTCTTTTCGATAACCAATCTTTGCTAAATGGCCTGTTTGCTCATCTTATTAGAAGAATATTATGTTAAACTATCCATGTAATTAGCTACATGATTGATCCATTTGTTTGTGTTCTATTTTTGGGAAACCATTTATTGATTTCAGGCCGTAAAGGTTTTTCTTCTACATCAACGATCCCTTGCCCAAAAATCAGATAACATATTTGTCAGAGAGAACAAATACATGCCCCTTTTACCTTATCCTGTTTGCAATGTAATTATCTTCAAAATCAAAGCTGCATTACACATGTCATCTCAATCTCTAAACATGTCTTACACACTTTCTAATGGGCTGCTTATTTTACGACAGTGATATCATCCTTTCTAATTAAGCCTTCCGGTCGGTTCTGGTGTTCAAATATTCCCAAGCACCCATAGTAGCACAATAAGTCATAAGTGCTCTCAGTTTTGGTAAAAGAAGTGGTGCTCTTAGTTTGAATGAATCTCTCAAATGTAACATTGATCATGATGGCTGCTTCAGGATTTTGAATAATGATTATTTGATTTGTAGTAATGGATTTGAAGATTGCACCCGCTGGCAATGCGTGGTGTTGGCGCCGATTGGATGTCCGGCAGCGAGCAGATGGTCTCCAGATTCCAGCAGGTAATCGACTCCTCGGCTAGCTTCGTATTTTGATTCTCATCAGCGAGCTATGCAATTCGATTGGGATATTGTTTTGTCCGTCATGCAAAAGATCGAGTAATCCCTACAGATCAAGTAGAGTAGATCGGATCAGATGGATGAGTTTCAGATGCATGCACATTTGAGCTGCAAAATCCATCCATGCTAGCATGACATCACACCGCACACGTGGCCGCAAATTCCATGCACCTGCATGTAGCAAGATGTTACTTCTTCCTCCAGAGGTCACATGAGGCTGCCGCGTGCCACGGGAGGAACACAGCAACACAGGGGAGAGGGCAGCTCCACGTGATAAAGAATCTCTGGATATGTGGCGATTGCCACGAAGCAATGAAGTTCATATCATGTTTTGAGGGGAGATATCTGTTAGAGACACTAACAGGTTTCATCACTTCAAGGATGGGTAATGTTCTTGTGGGGATTTCTGGAGATTTTTCCTGCCTTGGTTTATAGTCTTTACAACAACTTGGCGTAGAAGTTGAATGAGCATTCATGTCCCACTACCTTACGGTGGATACTATTTTCATGAGGTAATTGGTTAAGTGCAACATATACTTATATATATCTTTCTTACCCTTCTGGTACTCAGTTTACCCGTTTCTTCTGTATCTGCAACCGCAACACATTAATATACAATCAGCTCTATTCTTGCTAAGCCTTAATCAACACAACTAATTGTCACTTTCCTCATGACCACAATCACAAATTTCATAGGTCATGCTTGCTTCAATTTCCACGGAGCACGGTAGTGAGCAAGACTTTTGGTTGGGGTGGGATCACACAGTCGAACAAAAACAAATTGATTAATGGTAGCTGTCAAAGCTAAGCAGCTTCAACACCTTTGTTTGTGGGTCGGTGCAAAGAAAGAGAAAAGTTGAAGTCTGAGTTTTTTTTTTGAGTTTGTACGCCCATTCTGTGAAAATCCCTCCACTTCAAATGAGGCTTTATTTGCTCCAGTCCAAGTTCAGACTCCCTCCATACTCCAGTGCACCACCTATTCCAGCTGTTGTTCTTTGTCTTTCCAAAAATGGCGGTCATTCTGTTTATAAGTTTCACATCTTGTAGGCAAGGATGCTACATTCAGCTAGTGGTGTCTTGCCTCACAGTCAGACAGAACTTCCTGGCACAATTGCGACAAGCCAAGTGGAGGAGAAAACGAAAGCGGAAGTTTGAGAAGTGGCGAACAGTTTCCTCCCGATACCTCCTACTCGTATACTATCAGTTTAATACAGGATACAATTACATGGTTCTCTCTTCATTCTCTTCCCCGTGCACGGTCCATTTTTGCCACTCGGCACCTCCTAGCTTGCTGTCACAACTTGGTTTTTATTGACGTGCTACCACCTACTAATGGATTATGGCGGAATGTAGAATAGTAGTGAACACTCAAAGATGAGATGATATATAAAGGCTACGAGTGTATTGTTGATGTTAGTATCTTGTGATATGATATGGACAATCAGTATCTTCGTTTACCTTTATCAGTTATCAGTACAACGTCTTAATTATCCATTAAAGCATGCTTCACCATGTGGCAAAGACACCTTTTACTTGTTACTAACGTACTACATATGACATGAACGGTTGGTGGCTTCATTTATGTTCGTCAACTTCTGAATTTTCACATTTATCTGAAGGCATGCTTTACCCAATGTGGCACATCCACCAATGAAACCACCTCTGCTGTACCAGCTGATTTTTCATATAAATCCCTGCATTTTTTTTACATATTATCCATGTAAATTGTTAACAGGTCCTAATATACGACATAGGAAATAATTTTACCCACCTAGTAAGACTTTTAAATCTGCTGTCATCTTTATCTTATAGGAGAAGACAACACAACTATGTTTTTTTTAAATGGGGGAACCTGCCCCAGCCTCTTCATCAATTGATGCATATGGCTTTTATTTCATTATTATCAAGTTTCCAAAGTTACAGCTCATGGGTCATAAAGTGTGGCTGAATGGATCAGCCATCTAAAGATGGGTGAAATAGCCATGTAGTATCTCAACACGATGTCCAACTAACATGATCATCATTCGATAATGATGACGCCAGCCATATCTCAACATGCTATCCTACTAAGTACTAACACAACTATGTGCATAAAATGAATATTAGTGTGAACAAATTTGAATTCCTAATCTGACCTAGGGGTCCATAATTTGTGTGGAATAACATGATCACATTCGATAATGTTAATGCTTGACACCTAGATGTATACTTCAGGAATTGTACTGATCAAGCAGCTTGTCATGACATAAACTTCATCATTTTTAGTTAAATTAATGTTTCGGTACTTAGTACAGTAAGTTCTTGGCGCTATATATGGCTTCTCCATAAGACCATAACCAACCGAAGCTAAATGGCTTATTTGCACATCTCATTAGAGGAATGTCATGTTAAACTATCCTTGTAATAAATTATATAAGTGCTCCTCTCAAGTTTGGTAGAAGAAGTGCATTGATTGAAATGAATCTCTAAACTGCAACATTGATTGTGATGGCCTCTTCAGGATTTTGAATAATGATCAATTGATTTGCTAGTAATCGATTTGGAGAGATACTGTACTGTTGGTCTGAATCCAAGTAACGGTGCAAGCAGAACCGTTGCTGCGTAGGCTGCATATATATAAGCATATGCACCTTGATGAAGCTGAAGATGCAGAGACACAGTAAAGGGACATGGTAGTTTGATCTCATTCAATTTTCATCCTAGTTGTGTAATTTCAGGGTATTTGTGTTGTTAGTAGAGGGAACCAACGGCCGCATTCAAACCTTTGATCAATTGAATGCAGCTTGCGAAGCATGTTCACATGGGCTGGCAATGGCATAATCATTGGTGCCAAGAACATATCAGTAATTTTGTCAAACGGGTTATATCATAGCTGTAACGAAAATCCATCTCCTAATAGTTCAATTTTTTTAATAATAGGATAGCTCGCGATTTTTTTTCCCGCCGTATGAACATCTTCCTGAGGCGGTTCTATTTACTTTTATGACAGTGATATGATGGACATGGTCTGCAAAAAGATCACATGGCTCAGTCTGCACCTTACATTTCGTGAAGAAACTCTTGCCTTGCATCAAAGTTAATAGCATCTAATGTTGGCACCCTCCTCCCATATAGTTTCTGCAGGAATAAACAAATGTATGGTCAGTAGAGAGTTTTCCATTGCCTCGGTTGGCTGTGTAATTATCTCCGTAATTCTGGATATCTCCCATGTGAAGCTTCCAAAAAAGCATTTGGGACTTTTAACTTGGGTACCTTGTAAGATTGCACCAGGCATGTATTCTGAATTCCCTGTTATCCTTCTCGTGTATTTTTTTATGGTTCCACTGTTCAGAAATGGCCCAAATACACTATATATGTCATCCTAATGTCTAACATGTCTTGCTGATTTTGAAACAGTGAGATCATCCTTCCCAATGAAACCTTTCGGTCCGGAGTTTTTGTGTTGAAATATTCATGAAGCACCCAAGGAGGGAGGCACGATGAGTGACTCGATAATTCGAGAAAAGAAGTGGTGCTCTCAGTTTGGCGCGGATCTGAGATAAATATCTTCTGATTGCGCTTCAAGATTTGCAATAGTATAAGTTATTCACTTTGCCAGGAATGGCTTCGACGAGATATTTTGGTATTGTTTTGAGCCCAAGCGTTTTCGGTGTGGACAGAGCTGTTGCCGTATGCAAAACTTCTTCCTAAATTTGGATGATTTTTGGAGCGAGCGTTCTAATAATTGCCCATAAGCACGTCCTGAAGTTGAGCAACAACAAACAGAGTAAAGGGATATAAGGTTATTAATTTGATTTGTGTCCTACAACAATTCTTGTGTGGTTGCAAGTTTACAACCTGGAACTCAACGAGCAGTACGTAGTCAGTTTGGAAGAATATCATATGGGTTATTACTTTGTAAGGTATGTCGATCGAGGGGCATGCAATGGAACAATCATCTCTGGACAACCCTGGCGTCGGCGATGATGGGGCTACGCACCAGATGATCCTCGGACTTCCAGTGCAGGCTGCCCTCGGCGAGCTGCCCGCCATCGCCTTCCCTGCTGACGGTGACGGTGAAGGTCTTCTTCTCCATGGCCGCCTTGAACTCCAGCTCCTCCGGCTCCACCTTAACCTTCAGCCATTTGGGCACGTGCACGTGGGCGGTGTACCTGGACTTGGCCGGCCCGACGTTGGTAACCGTCCGCTTCACCTTGAACTTCTTCTCCGACAGCGGCACCACTATCGCCGGGTAGTTGAGCTGCGCCTCCGGGATGGACCCCACCGTGGCGCACGTGAGGTTGCCATTGCCCGTGATGGTCTTCATGGCGGCCTCGCCGAGGAGAGCGCAGATGTAGGCGCTGTACTCGCCGACGCCGAGGTCGTAGACGAGGCCGGGGTCGATGGCCTTGGCGCCGTCCACTTGGCCGGCGCCGATGGAGTAGGAGCTGGCCTTCCGGTGCTCTTCGTCCATGATTGGGTGGCCGGCGTTGTCGACCGCGCTGGACGTGGTCATGATGGCGGACTTGACCGCCGACGGCGACCAGTCCGGGTGCGCCTTCTTGACGAGCGCCGCGATGCCGGTGACGTGTGGCGTGGCCATGGACGTTCCTGAGGCGACGTTGTAGTTGTACGACTCCGTGTCGCCGTCGACAGGCACCATCGTCGGCCACGCGGCGAGGATGTTGAGCCCCGGCGCCATGATGTCCGGCTTGAGCACGCCGGGGCTGGCCACGTTCGGCCCGCGCGACGAGAAGGCGGCGACGATCGGTGCCGGCTTCACGTGAACCATCGTGCTGTTGAACAGTATCGTTGCGTTGAGGGGCGCGGCTGCCGACGGCGGCCCCGCCCTAGCGTAGCCCATGATCTTGGCGCCGTCGGTAGCGGTCACCTGCGACATGGGGAGGTTGAAGTACTTCTCGACGACGATGGTGTACCCGAAGTCGGCCTCGTTGACGAACACCACCCCGGCGCCGCCAGCGGCCTGGACCGCCTCGATCGAGCTCAATGGAGGCAGCGGCGTCTCGGTGTCGCACAGCACCACCTTGCCGGTGATGTTGACGTCGAAAACGTCGCAGTAGTTGCTGTCGCGAGGGTAGTAGAGCGGGTACTCCTTGGCGCTGAAGCGCTTGTCCTGCGTGAGCGACTCGCCGTCGAACGCCTCGCCGTCGCCGAGCCGCACGGTGGCCCGGTAGCTCCGATCCACTGACCCGGCCGCCACAGTAAGTATCCACGGCGCCTCGTTGGACAACGTGGAGGGCGTCGGGCCGCTGTTGCCGCCGGCGCACACGACGAGGATGCCCTTGGACATCACCCCGAACGCGCCGATCGCGATCAGGTCCTTGTCCAGTGGCATGGACGGGCCGCCCAGGGAGAGCGAGAGCACGTCGACGCCGTCCTTCACGGCTGTGTCCATCCCCGCCAGTATGTCGGACTCGAAACACCCTTCGCCGTCGCACACCTTGTACATGGCCAGGTGCGCGCCGGGTGCGGTCCCGGCAGCCGTGCCCCTGCCCAGCCCGAACGCCGACACGTCGTCCACGAAGTGCCCCGTCGCCGTGCCCGCCGTGTGCGTGCCGTGCCCCACGTTGTCGGTGGTGTCGTTGCCGCCCATGAGGGAGACCAAGCCGACGAGCTTGTTGTTGCACTTGACGGGCAACTGGCAAAAGCCCTTCCACTTTGCTGGCGGCGGCGACATGCCCTCGTCCCCGAAAGAAGGGTGCAAGGCGGTGAGGCCGGTGTCCAGAATCCCGATGACCACGCCCTCGCCGTAGTTGGTCGCGTTCCAGACGCCCTGCTTGGCGTCCAGCCCGAGGAACCCCGGCGTGCGCGTCGTCATGAGCGGCACCCTCCGCTCCGGGAACGCTCGCACGAACCCGCGCTTCCTGGACACGGCGGCGAGCTCGTCCACCGTCAGCTTCGCGGCGAAACCGGAGAACACGCCAGTGTACGAGTGGCGGATGGTCGGCGGGCCGCGTCCACCGGCGCGCGCGCCCGGACGCAGGAACGACTCGTGCCACCTCCGGTGCGCGGCTTCGTCGTGGGCGTGCAGGTGCGCGGGAGGCTCCAGCAGCACCACGTATGTTCTGTCGACGCCATCGTTGAGGCTCGTACTCTGCTGCGTGATTTTTGCACGGCCGTCAGTGAGGATGCTCAACGTGGGCGTCGCGCTGAAGACTAAGACGAGGAGGCATGCTACGAGCGGTAATACCCTACTCAGGCAAGCCATGGCACCTGCAGGTTTTGCAAGCATGGACATGGGAGACATTTGGTGCAAGCCATGCTTATATACATTCTCAAACTGCGGTCTAATTTGGCACCGTGTTCTCCTACATGACAGGCATGCATGCATGATCCGGAGATGCAGCGCAGTGTGACTCTGTTTCGAGACATGCATGAGCATGAAAAATGTGTGCAAGGTTTTTGTTGCTTCCTGGACTCCTCATGTAACTGTTTCTGTTTGGTTTCGCCTTGTATGTTTAGTGTGATGCGCCAGTTCTGAAGCTTCATTTCCGGCAGAGCATGTGTCAACCTTGTTTCTTTGTCTGCTTGTCAATTCGCATCTTGGGTATATATGGGAAAATGCAAAACCACGGCTATGTGGCCATAGTTGGAGATTCGTGCTACATTTTACGGATAGCTCCATCAACTCATCTTTCTTGAGGCCTTGAAGTTTTGGCACCACATCCCTATGTTTCTATTCATTACTCTCACGGTCTCACCTAACATGTACCCAAAAAATAAAATCTACAATTTCTAACAGAGTTTCTTTTTCGTTTTACATCAGAATTTTATCCCAAATCATGTTTTTTTTTTGTATTTTGGTTTTACATCAGTTTCATGTCTGTTCCATGTGACGCACCAGATTCTTACAATATGCATATATCACCGATTTGAAGAATATTTCATACAAACATCTATACAAGATTCACACAAGAATCATGCAGAATTCATACCTCATAGAGAGGATATTCATACATAATCCCTAAAAAGATTCACAAAAGAGAATTTATGAGGAAAAATTGGGAGATGATTCAAGATCCATAGAATCAGATCTAGCAACAAAGAATATCCAAAGAAAAAAATCATAGAAATGCAAGATCTAGCATACAATATCTACCATGCAACTAGGTCACTGCCCGACCACCCCGCACCATCTAGATCACGTCGGCTCCATGGTCGGTGGAGGACGGCGTGGAATATAGGAGGGGAAGGTTGTTGTTGTGGGCATTACCCTTTGGGTACCCAACATTGCCCTACCCAATGTAGATTATGAAGATGGATCGGCACAAGGACTCGACAAGCTGGGCTTGCACGTAATATCAACTTCAACTACAAGAAAGAGGACTCCAACATGTATTATATTAGAACTCTTGTAAACCCTAGCCTGGTTGCATATCTAAAGCCAGGCAGGACGCCTGAGATTAGATTCAGAAATAGAAAAACATACACACGATACGCCTAGACATCGCAACCCGCAGATTAGAACTAGACTAGATACAACAACTCCGCATACGGCGGCCCTCTGTACACATATGTTCACATGCTGGATTGTAGCGATCCTGCACCGCGGGGACGTGAATCTGGGTACGTCGTGTACCATCTTGCTCCCAGAGTTTCTATCATCGCCTTTCTCTAAACCCAAGCCCCTTATGGTGGGTATTGCCGAGGAGTTGCCTCCTCAATTGGCACCGTCTGTGGAAAAATCAGCGATTGGATTTCGTGATCTGGGCAGGATCCATCACCGGCTTCACGAAAGGATCGACATGTTTTTCCAACGGACGCATGTTCTGCATCCCACACACGAAACCGAAGACCGACCATCTGGCAACCAAGAAAATTCTACTTTGCAGCGCATGAGCCAGATCAAGTTCCAATGGTTGCAGAAGCAAATCAATCAGAAGCTGAAACCAATCCGAGCAGGAAACATGCTAGTTCTATTCCATATGGCTGCAATGGAATCAAACCCATCTCTTTCTCTCTCTTCATAATTGCTATATCAATTAATTATGATCTAATCCATTGCACGTATAGCCGTATCTGCAGGAAAAATACATGGAGTAGCATCTGCAGGAAAGATACATGGAGAATCTATCGAATTGGTATTTTTGCACGACCAACCGAGCCAACAATTGCATCTACCAATAAAATTCTTCAGCCAGACTGCACGGAGAATATATACATACGCTTAGCGATGTACCAGCTGTCAAGTTTTGAAACGATGCGTACCCTCCTAGGGCATCGGTTACGTGTTTATATAGCGTAGGGAAAAGCCCCCATACGTGGCAAATACAGGTATTGTACGTGTACGTCGGAGTACTACTCCGTACACGTACACATACGATATGACATACACTAACATCCCCCCTTAATCTGAACCACGGGAGAGGTTCAGATTACGCTTAAATTCAGCAAGGCCCTTGACATGAAGTGATTTTGTAAAGCCATCAGCAACTTGATCTTTAGTGGAGATGAACTTGATAGCCAGACGGTTGCTAGCAACTCTTTCCCTTACAAAGTGATAGTCAATCTCAATGTGTTTGGTACGAGCATGGAAGACAGGATTAACAGACAGATAGGTAGCACCCAAATTATCACACCAGAGGCAAGGCTTTTCCTGGAGACGCACACCAAGTTCATGGAGAAGTGCTTCAACCCAGATTAATTCAGCAGTAGCATTTGCAAGAGCTTTGTATTCAGCTTCAGTACTGGAGCAAGACATAGTAGTTTGTTTTCTAGCACACCAGGAGACAAGATTGGGACCAACAAAGATGGCAAAGCCACCAGTGGAACACCTATCCTCAAGACATCCAGCCCAATCAGCATCTGAAAAAGGACTCAGAAGTGTAGACTGAGATCTTATAAAGGTAAGACCAATGCAGGTAGTGTCCTTGACATAGCGAAGAATACGTTTAACAGCAAACGACAGTTGTCCAATGTGCAGTTGTAGGGGCATGCAAATATTGACAGACCTTATTAACAGAAAACGACAGTCTGGTCGAGTGAGTGTAAGATACTGAAGAACACCAACCATACTTCTGTACTGCGTACTATCATCAGGACCAAGAGGAGTGCCATCATAGAGGGACAAAGACTCAGAAGATGAGAGTGGTGTGGGGGCAGCCTTACAATCAAGCATATGAGCCTTAGCCAGAAGATCATGAGCATATTTCTCCTGAGTGAGAACCAAACCATTAGAGATTTTCTTTACCTCAAGACCAAGAAAATAGTGGAGATCACCCAAGTCTTTAATAGCAAAGTTATCATTCAGATCCAAGAGCTGGTCACAATAATGTCATCAACATAAATCAGAAGAAAAATGATAACACTAGATTTGCTGAATAGAAAGAGAGATGTATCAGCTTTGGAGGGAGCAAAACCAAGAGCCTGCAACTTGGAGCTCAGCCGAGAATATCAGGCACGAGGAGCTTGCTTCAAACCATAGAGGGCTTTATCAAACTTGCAAACATAATGAGGAGCATCAGGATGTGCAAAGCCTGGGGGGCTGTTTCATGTAGACCTCCTCTTCCAGAACACCATGAAGAAATGCGTTCTTGACATCTAGCTGCCGTAAACTCCAGCCTCGAGAGATAGAGATAGAGAGAACAATGCGAATTGTAGCAATTTTAACCACATGACTGAACGTATCTTCATAATCAATACCATACCGTTGCTTGAAGCCTTTTGCAACAAGACGAGCCTTGTAACGATCAATAGTGCCATCAGCTTTTCTCTTAATACGATAGACCCATTTGCAATCAATTAAGTTGTGGTTGCTGTTGGGAGGAACAAGATGCCAGGTTTTGTTTGCAAGCAGTGCATTATACTCCTCCTCCATGGCAGTACGCCAGTTAGCATCACCAAGAGCTTCAAACAGTTTTGTTGGTTCACCTGTAGAAGAGAACATACCATAGCGAATAGTGCCGTCAGTGTAACGTTTTGGATCACGTATACCTTGTTGTAGTCGAGTGCGGACACCAACAATGGGTGCAGCAGGTTGAACAACAGGAGGAGGCGAAGATGGAGCATTAGTAGCATCAACGGTGTCGGAGTTTGCCGCAGAAGAGGCTGTACCAGCACCAGCCGCAGAAGATCCTGCAGAGGGATCGCTGGCAGCCGACAGCGCGGGAGACAGGGAGCGGGACGGTGTGCTAGCAGCCGCTGGCGTCGTGACACGCGGCCGCTCCGGAGCGGAGGTAGGGGACGCGGGGTCCGGCTGCCGGGGCTCGTCGACGCGTGGCGACCGCGGGGCGGGAGACGCAGGCGCGCTGCCCACTTGCGGCGAATCAACGTGGGGCGCGGCGTGCGAGGAGGATTCTCCTGCACCGTCAGCAGCCTCGGGATCCACATCGTCAGCGGAATGTTCAGGCGTATCAGCGTCATGTTCCGCGCCCGGTGCAACAAAAAACACCTGGTCATCAACTTCATTTTCTGGATGATTGGCTGCATCATTTTGAGTGAATTTTTTTCTGTAGCTGCAACTGCTTGAGACACATTAGTAATTGGCGCAACATTAGACATATGATCATCACAATTGTGTGCACCCTCAGGAACAAGATGATGGAAGGAGCAAAATCTCCTTTTTAATTAGGGCACCGGCATTAGGATGAAGAGATTCAAAGGGGAAAACATGTTCATCAAAAACAACATCCCTAGAGATATACACCCGACCTGTAGAGACATCAAGACACTTAACACCCTTATGACGAGGGCTATAGCCAAGAAAGACACACCGTTTGGAACGAAAAGCAAGTTTTCTTGTGTTATAGGGACAAAGATTGGGCCAACATGCGCAACCAAAAGTACGAAGAGCATCATAGTATGGTGTGATATGAAGAAGGCATTCAGTGGGACACTCATTGTTGATGATCTTACTAGGAAGCATATTTATAAGAAAGGTGGCTGTGAGAAAGGCTTCATCCCAATATTTAAGTGGCATAGATGCATTTGCAAGAAATGCAAGACCAACCTCGACAATGTGGCGGTGTTTACGTTCAACAGAACCATTTTGTTGGTGGGCATGAGGGCAAGATACATGATGAGAAATACCAACTTTTTGAAAGAAAGCATTGAGTTTTTCATACTCGCCCCCCCAATCAGTTTGCATAGTAACGATTTTCCTATCAAATTTGCGTTCAACATATTGTTGCCAATTAAGAAAAGCTTGATACACATCAGAACGCTTCTTGAGCAAATAAAGCCAGACAAACTTACTATAGTCATCAATAAAGCTTACATAGTATGCATGTTTCCCAACTGAAAGTGGGGCAGGACTCCATACATCAGAGAAGACTTGCTCAAAAGGAACAGTGGATCTACTGCTAGAGATAGGATATGGCAACTGATGACTTTTGGCTAATTGGCAAGAATCACAAACATATGGGGTAGTTTCTAGGGTGTAAGCTATTTTATTTTTCCTAAGGACTTGTTGAACCCCAAATGAAGACGGATGGCCTAAGCGACGATGCCACGTGGAAGACGTAGGCTTTATTGTGATGAAGGCATGCTTGGAGGACTTATCGGAGATGGGCATCAAGGGATAGAGACATCCATGGCAAGGCCCCTTAAACAGAATGCGTCGATTTGCTTGGTCCTTAATCAAAAAGAAGAAAGGGTGAAACTCAATAAAGACATGATTATCAAGGGTGAATCAGTGAACCGATAAAACATTTTTAGATGCACTAGGAACATGCAATATGGCATTTAGATCAAATGAATGATGAGGGGTGCGCACAATTGAATGACCAATATGACTAATATGCATACCTGTGCCTTGCCCATGATAGGTGTCATGTGTGGATAGCTTGTTCAATTCTCCACTGATATGATCAGTGACACCAGTGTCATAGTACCAGTTCGTATCAACGCCATAAGAAGCATAGTTTGCATTTTTGTTGCCCCTGTCTCCATGATCACCACGGTCACCACGGTCGTCACCATAACGCCACCAGCAATCTCGGGCGGGATGCCCATGGATAGTACATATCTGGCATGTAGTGTCAACATAGGGAGTGGGTTGACGCTCACGTCAACGCCCACCATCATCTCGGCGGTCACCATCATCACGGCGACGAGGACGATCATCATCTCGACGGCCTTGATAGCCGCCTCCGTCACGGCGACCCTGATATCCACCACCATCACAGCGGTCGCGATCGTCACGACGTCCACGGTAGTCTCCACGCTCCTGGCGATCACGATAGTCACCGCGCTCACGGTCACGGTAGTCACCGCGTTCGCGGTCATCATGCTGCTGGCGCTCATCGCGCCAACGATCTTGGCCACCCCGGTCATCACGCCATCTGTCCTGGCCACGCGGAGGAGGGGCCTCTCGGCGTGCAACATTGGGGGACAAGGTGAAGGAGTTGTCATCTGGCTTGTGGAGGCGATCATATGCTTGCACTCGATCAGACAGTTCAGACAGCGTCGTGTCAGGATTGGCACCAACAGCGGTGATCAGGGTGTTGTAGGGGCTGCCGAGGCCATGGAGAATATACCAAATCAGCTCGTCTTCGTCCAGAGGCTTGCCAGCGGCGGCGAGTTCAGAGGCCAAGGTCTTCACCTTGGCAAAGTACTTCTCCGCGGTGAGATCATTTTTCTTGGTGTCATTGAGGGCACCCCGGAGACGCTGAGCTCGGGATTTTGAAGCAGTGGAGACATGAGCATTGAGGGCGGCCCAGACCTCTGCAGACGTTTCCAATCCAATTACATGAACAAGGACATCTGGAGAGAGCGCATTGAGCAACCAGCGGGGCACTTGTTGGTCACGAGCAATCCAAGAAGCATACTCATGATTCTCGATCGTCACCTTCTTGTTGTTGACGTCCTCGGTCTCCAGCTTCTCGACGGGTGCCTTCTCAGATCCTTCCATGAGGTCGAGGACACGGGCGCCGCGAAGTGCAGGGACCACAAGGGCCTTCCACACCAGGGCGTTGTCACGGGTCAACAGTTGTGCCGGAGGCGCTCCGAGGGCGGCAGCGAGAACGGTGGAGGATGCTGATGAAGATGCCATTGAGCTAGCAAGCGATCGTAGCGGAGCAGGGTTGTTGGTGTCGGATGTGTTGTCGATGCGGTGGCGGCACAGAAGATGCGGCGGCGGCAGAGATCGCTTTGTGGGTTTTGGTTTGGCTTGTGGTTTCGGTTTGATCTGGTGTGGCGACGGCAACCAAAGGTGGCGGCGGTGGCAGAGTTGTGGCTAGGATGTGTTTTGGCTTGGGTTTTTGATGCGGGCGCGGCGAGATGCAGCGATGGCAGGTTTCGATCTGAAGGTTTTGGGGCGGCGGTGGCAGAGAGAAGCTGCGGCGCCGGCGATGGTTTTGGGTACGGCGGCTAGGTCAGGAAGAGGACCTACTCTGATACCATGTCAAGTTTTGGAACAATGCGTACCCTCCTAGGGCATCGGTTACGTGTTTATATAGTGTAGGGAAAAGCCCCTATACGTGGCAAATACAGGTGTTGTACGTGTATGTCGGAGTACTACTCCGTACACGTACACATACGATATGACATACACTATCACCAGCGAGCACCCGCCAGCGCATATTCGCCATTAAGAACTCCACACTTGGGGCTTACCTGTTGTGGACCCGCCATATCGAGTGCATCCTCTTCATCGATTACGAACAATGCCATATCGATACCATCCGTGCTGCTGTGACATCCGACTCTTCAGTTTACCGATAATAAGGTGCTATATTTCCTATTAATTACTACTTGCAAAATTTATTTGGCAAATATTTTTGGCTCGCGCTATTATTTGCGCGTGAATTGTGAACTACAATATAACTGCAGATTGAAACAAAGCTTCGACTACTATGCCCGGTCGGCCGCGCCCACCATCGCGCACTCATCGCACTCAGGGGCTCGCTCTTCATCGGCCACGCCGGCCAGGCGCCGCACGACTACATCGACTACTTCTGGCGGCGTGACTATTTCAACTGCGCTCATCACATCAACTATTTCTGGCTGCGCGACTACTTCAAGTGCCCCCGCCACATTGACTATTTCAGGTTGTGCGACTACTTCAACTACGCCCGTCACATCAACTATTTTTTACTGCACAATTACTTTGACTGCGTCCACCATGCGACATGCCTTCATATTGGCCTCGCCGCAGCCGAGCTAAGTGTTCATCTTCCAATAATCAATTATTATTTACTTTCGCCACACCCGACGCTCGGGGATGCGCCATTACATCGTTACCGCAAGTACACTCGATCATTCGTCGATGGATTTATCTTCTCCGGCTCTGGATATATCTTCCCCGGCTAAGTGGATTTATTTTCTTTGGGTCAGTGGCTTCATTATTTATGGTTATCAATGGATTTATCTTCTATGGCAATCTAAATATTGACCCGATGTACTCCCGGGTCAGTGGCTTCATCATCTATGGTTATCAATGGATTTACCTTGTATGGCAATATAAATATTGACCTGATGCACTCCCGGGTCAGTAGCTTCATCATCTATGGTTATCAATGGATTTATCTTCTATGGCTATATAAATAATGAACTGATGCATTTCCGGGTCAGTGGATTCATCGTCTGTGATCTTCAATGGATATCATCTTATATTGACCCGATGCACTCCCGCGAGCGCTGGAATTACTCGGGGGCTCCTGGAAGATCATCGAATATTGCATTTACTTCCATCGGGAGCGCTGGAATTCAAGAAAACATGAAGAATTATACTAACAATGATTTCATCAAAACCTCAAGGAACATGCGAGTGCTGCAATTGATGAATATCTATAGACTGTCATAATACATAAAAAATACGAACGATTTTATCAAAGCCTCAAGGAACATGCGAGTGCTGCAATCGATCGAAATCACCCAAAATAAATACGACTCAGTAAGATGCAATGAGTCCGCTGTGCACATGGTTCCCTCGTTGACTCGGGGACTGCTGACGTTGTGAAGTTGGGAAACCCCAAGAGGAAGGTATGATGAGCACAACAACAAGTTTTTCCTCAGTAAGAAACCAAGGTTTAATCGACCAGTAGGAGAAAGAAATCACTTCTGAAGGTTGTTGCTGGATGACGTTGGCAGGGCGCACTACCGGTGTCAGCAACAACGTGGAACCTGTACACAACACACCTAAAATACTTTGGTCCAACTTACAATGAGGTTGTCAATCTCACCGGTTTTGCTGAAGACAAAGGATTAGACGTATAATGTGGAAAGAGATGTTTGTTTGCAGTGAAATAAAGAGAACAATGCTTGCAGTTAGAACAGGTGTCTGCAGTGGATGGTTTTATCAGTGTAAAAGAAAGGATCGGGGTCCACAGTTCACTAGAGGTGTCTCTACATCAAGATAGATAAGATGCTGGGTAAACAAATTACAACTGGGCAATTGACAGAATAAAGAGCATACATGATAAGATGATTACTATGAGATTCATTTAGGTATTACAACATGATTCATAGACCGTTATCCAACTGCATCTATGAATAATAATCCACCCTGAGGCTATCATCCGAAGAACTTTGGGTATTAAGTTCCAAGCAACATATTACCGCATTAAGTAAAGTGTGTAAAGTAAACAATAGAATTATCCTTGGATAAAACATTTTTGTTTTCTCCTAGTAGCAACATCAGATCTACAACCTAAGGAGTTATTGTAACTCTCCCAGATTACTATAGGCATGAACCCACTATCGAGGATAAATACTCCCTCTTGGAGTCACAAACACATACTTGGTCAAAGCATCTACTAGCAACAGATAGCATGCAAGATCACAAATAACATATACAACATATCATAATTAATCTTCACCATAGTATTCAATATTCATCGGATCGCAGCAAACACAAATGTAGCATTACATAAAGGTGATCTTGATCATGATAGACAGCTCACAAGATCTAAACATGAGGCATAAAGGGGAAAAGACAATCATCTAGCTACTGCTATGGACCCGTAGTCTAGAGATGCGGGCATGGCGATGTAGAGGCCTCCAGCGATGATTTCCCCCTCTGGCAGGGTGCCGGGAAGAGCTTCATAATCCTCCCGAGATGGGTTCTGCGATGGCGGCCGTGATGGAACTTTTCGTGGATGGAGACTCGGGTGTTTAGGTTTTTCCCGAGATCGTCATTAAATGGGCGGAAGGGCGAGGTCGATGGCCGCCTAGGGGGACACCACCCCTAGATGCGGGCCCACCATTGGTTGCACCATGGGGTGGCCTGGCCGCCCTGTGGTGCCTCTTCATCCCCCTTTTGGTCTCTGTCTTCGTTAGGGAGAAATATTGACTTCGACTTTTGTTTCGGCCAATTCCGAGAATATTTCCTATATAACTTTTCTAAAATCAAAAACAGCAGAAAACAGGGAACTGACACTGTGGTATCTTATCAATAGGTTATTGCCAGAAAATGTATAAAAGTGTAACGAAGTGTATATAAATCATAGTAGAATTGGTGTAAAACAAGCATGGAGAATCAAAAATTATAGATACGTTTGAGACGTATCATGAGGCCGGCGAGCCAGGCGTCAATGCGAACCGCGACGCGAGAGAGCCAGTCGAAGCAGGTCATGTGACCCCGCAAGAAGTTGAGGCCCGCCGCTGGTTCCGGCATGGCGACGCCTCCTGGTCTTGCTGCGTCACCTCCCAGGTCCCGTCGGCGTGGCTGTACAAATAAGTGTGTCTTATCTGCAACCAGAAAACTAAATCCGATGGATCGATACACGCACTTGAGAGTTGGAACAACAAGATCTCTTACCCAGGTCTCAGAGCATCTCCAACCGCATCCCCAAAGCATCCCCCAAAGGGATTTGGGGCGCGCCGGACAAAAAAACGTTCCCAGCCGCGTGCCCCAAAGCCTCTTTTTGTCCGGCATGGCCCAATACGGTGTCCGGTGCCCCGAGCCCGTCCCCGCTACACAGGGGACGCCTGCCGGACATAGAGAAAAGTGAGGCGAGGTGTGGCAGGACCGATGCGTCAGAAGCACATTGAAGTTCAACCTAAGCGTCGCCTACCTCGTGACGGAAGTTATTGGCGCGCAGCGATGGTGCAGTTCCCATAGAGGCGCAGCGAAGCGTCTCGTCGCGCCTAACTCTGTGTGCCAGCATTAATGAGCGCCACCGCTCCCCCGCCTCCCTCTGGCCTATAAAAAGGGCCGCCCTCCCATCGTCCCTTACACACAAACCCTAGCGCCTCTCTCCCCAACCCTATCCGCCACCATCTCAAGAGTCGACGCCATGTCTGGTAGAGGCGGAGGTCGAGGTCGAGGTCGCGGCCGTGGTCGTGGCCGTGGCAGAGCTTCACGCTCGATGTCGCTTGCGACGTCGTCGTCTTCATCGTCGGACCTGTAGGAGGAGGAGGAGCGGCAAGTGTTGTTCGAGTTCATCGTCGTCCTGAAGGGCGACCCATTCGGCATCCAGAGGATGCCGGACAAGTTCGCCGACTTTGTCACCGGTGACGAGCCGGCCACGCTGCATCTGCGGGAGGCTACCTGCGGCTGCTTGATACGTCTCCAACGTATCTATAATTTCTGATGTTCCATGATAGTTTTATGACAATACCTACATGTTTTGCTCACACTTTATAATGATTTTATGCATTTTCCGGCACTAACCTATTAACGAGATGCCAAAGCGCCAGTTCCTGTTTTCTGCTGTTTTTGGTTCCAGAAAAGCTGTTCGGGCAATATTCTCGGAATTCGACGAAACAAAAGCCAAACCTCCTATTTTACCGAGACGGACCCAGAACACCGAAGGAGAGACGGAGAGGGGCCGAGGGGGCCCACACCACATGGCGGCGCGGCCTAGGAGGGGGCGCGGGCCCCGGGCCCCTCGACGCCCCCTTTCGCCTATATATTCCTCGCGACGCGAAACCCTATAACAATCAATCATACTCCAGAAAGACCGGGCGCCGCGCCATCGCGAAACTCCGTTTCGGGGTACATCTGTTCCGCACACTGCCGGACGGGGAAGTACCCCGGAAGTCTTCTCCATCGACGCCACCGCCTCCATCATGCTCCGTGAGTAGTTGGACTACGGGTTCTAGCTGTAGCTAGTTGGTACTCTCTCTCCCATGTACTTCAATACAATGATCTCATGAGCTGCCTTACATGATTGAGATCCATCTGATGTAATCGGTGTTGTGTTTGTTGGGATCCGATGAATTGTTACATTATGATCGGTCTATCTATAAAGTTTGTGAAGTTATTGTTGCTGCAATCTTGTTGTGTTTAATGCTTGTCACTAGTGCACGAGTGGCATGATCTTAGATTTGAGCTCTATAATTATTGCTTAGATTGTATCTACAAGTTGTTTGCACATGTCTATGTCCGAACCCGAGGCCCCGAGTGACAGAATGGGATAACTGGAGGGAAGGCTTAGATATGAGGATCACATGTTTTCACCAAGTGTTAATTCTTTGCTCCGTGCTCTATTAAAAGGAGTACCTTAATTACCTAGATTCCCTTGAGGCCCGGCTGCCACCGGCTGGTAGGACAAAAGATGTTATGCAAGTTTCTCATTGCGAGCATGTATGACTATATATGGAAAATATGCCTACATGATTAATAATCTTGATGTTATGTCTTAATGCTATTTCAATTCTATCAATTGCCCAACTATAATTTGTTCACCCAACACTTGTCACTTGTTATTGGAGAGTTACCACTAGTGTAGATAGCTGGGAACCCCGGTCCATCTTTCATCATCAAACACTCACTCGGTCCTATATGTCATTAGTAGTAGTATCAACTATTTTCTGGTGCCATTGCTTCTGTGTTACTGCTACTGCTGCTGTGTTACTGTTACTATTGCCCTCATATTATCGCTTTCACATCACCCCTGTTACTAGTGCTTTCCAGTGCAGCTGAATTGACAACTCAGTTGTTAAGGCTTATAAGTATTCTTCGTCTCCCCTTGTGTCGAATCAATAAATTTGGGTTTTACTTCCCTCGAAGACTGTTGCGATCCCCTATACTTGTGGGTTACCCCTTCTTCTAATTTATGTTTAGGTTGCACCACCGGTCTGTAATATGACTGCGCATCCAGTACTTTTATCGCTGCTACTTCGATCGCGACGACTTCGGCGGGAACGATCTCTTTTGAATGTCAATTATTTGAATTTCTGTTTGGGGGCCGTATTTGGAGGACGCGGTTGGGGAGCGACGTCCCCCAAACGTGGCACGAAGAAAACGCGTTCCCAAACGATCGATCTGGCGTCATTGGAGGGACGCTTTAAGGGATGCGGCTGGAGATGCTCTAATCCTCTATTCTTTCTCGCTAGAATTGTTCACCCGTCGCCAGAACATCGGCGCCGCCACACCTTCCCCGTTGCCAAGACCCGCACATAACTCACATTGCGCCACTCGAGGTGAGCTCCGTTCCCAAGTCCGGTAGCATGGCTATGCTAATCCGATACGCAGGAAGCGAGCAAGGCTTGTGGCCGATGCCCCCGCCTTCGTGCGCTCTAGGGGAAGGTCAGCGCCCCTTCCTTCATGCCATCTAGGGGACGGCCGGAGAGCCCCGCCTCCGGATGCTCTCCACTTCTCCAGCGGATGGCCGGCGAGCCCCGCCTCCACGTGCTCTAGGGAACGGCTGGCGAGCCCCGCCTTCGCGTGCTCCTGGGGGACAGCCTATGAGCCAACGCTTCCTAACATTTTGTTGAGTTTTTTTTTTTGAGGGCAACATTTTGTATTTTTGTTAAGTTAATAATCACACTTAATTACCTCTAACATCCACAAAATCCAATGAGCCAAACGAAAAATGGGATCACCCAAATGTGGACCGTCCCATCCACAAAATCTGGTCCATCCCATCCCCCTACGTATTTGTACATCAACCAAACACACACTTATCCCTTCAACTTTTATGTAAGGGGGGGGACACCGAAGCATAGCTCGGTGAACTTGGGCTTGGACGAGGAGGCTGCCAGCAGAGACGTCTCCATGTGCTACATGGACATGCGGTTCGCTGGCGAAGAGGTCGGCGAAGCGAGTTCCTCTAGGTCAATGACAGGACATGGTTGTTTTGCACCGAGTTGCACCGGCGACGGGACCGGCAAAGGGAGTTCGTCCAGGTTAAATTTTCACCGGTCATAATTTTCACCGTTACTATTCCAATTTCACGGGATGGTGCGTCAAGGTGCACCACTAAATCTAGTAGGTCAGGTATCTTCCCCCGCACAATAGCACCTTGATGTGATGCAGTTCTCACATTCATATCGAATCTAGTTCTCAATTATTTTGTGAGTGAAATGTGGCCATGCATGTATAATATGCCGAGTTCATACCTTTCACCGAATGGACAATTTAGTTTTTCTCCGACCGTGGGAATTTCATAATATGTTTATTTCATATAAAAACACTTGATGTGATGCACCAGTAGACAGCATTTGAGTTGATTATATAAGATTTAAATAATTAATCGGCTTGCATAGTCAAGCATTTAGCATTACCAATAAAAAGAGTTAATTCTAAAAAACATTTTAAAAAGCACGCAGACTTCTCTTATAAGGATTGTAGGCGTTGTAACAATTTAGATCTGCATGAAGCCGGGTAAAATGCACTGAAAAGAACGGAATGCTTCTCCCACGTGCGCAAGCACTGTATAGTACTCTCAAATATACTGCCCGCACGCAGTCAAAACAATTGTAATAATAAATGTATTGGGGAGTGGTGTTTTGGAACATGGGAGCATATGCTTCCTATATTTTGAAATGCATCTTACACATATTTTAAATTTCAAAAAATTGAAACAAAAAATTTGCACGTACATCTTCACGTGCTACGCTCACAAAGTCGTTTCATAAAAAAATGAACTTATTATGTGACGTGTGTAAAAAGACAAAATTCGGTGCTGAAAACAATGCTTTTCATTGGATAAGTTTTCTCTTTTTACATAGGCCACAAAAAATATTATTTTTTCATGAAACTTGACGCATACACACATATTATGGAGATGTACATGTAGAATTTTTTGTCAAAATTTTTCCACACTTCAAAATATGTTTTGTTGGTAGAGGGAGCATACGCACCCGGGAGCCAAATTGAATTTCCGAAATGTATTCTGCTTCAGAGGCGCTTATCTTCACACACTATCCATGGAACTAGCAGATACACAAAAAGTTTCATGGAAGCTTCAAGCTGCTTCAAATTCTCTTCAACATATGTCCTAGATCGAGTCATTGTTTCGACCGGCTACATTTTGCATTAGGACAGGAGATAGTGGCAAGATCGCTTGAGCAGGTGTGCTAGAGTCCATGTTTGGATTGGACACATTTTGCGGCAAGTCCAAAGATTGTGGTGTGTTCTCTTCAGAAGGTACCCCAGATGAGTTGTTTGGCTTGTACATACTTTGCATCAGATTTAGTGAAAGTAGCATATTTGTTGGGAGTCGAACAGAATCATGTTCGTAGGACTGTTTAAATGTTTCATAGACAGTTGGCAAATCGATCATCATATCAAATAAATGCTTCCTGAGAAACTAGGAAAAGCTAATTAAATTGTTCCATATGCAATGGGTATAAAAAACATCCACAGAAACTTAACATTATGCATTGTAGAACTAGGAATTAATCAAGATCTAACTAAATGAACTTAGAATGAATCAAACTCGACAATTATTTGTGCATAACTACTCGTCTACTTCAGCTACCCCCCGCCATCATTCCAAAAAATCATAATATGATTTTTTTTTTGCGAAAACATAATATGACGGTTGGAAAATAGAATAAGAGGGGCAACATATGTTGTATAATGTACTCCGTATTCTTTCTAAGAAAATCTGGTGTATGCTTGTTTTGAATACATTTTATTTGCACATCATTTTAATAGGAAAATACATATGATTTGCAAAATATTTTTATAGGAAAATTGCCGGTCATAAAGCAGAAATTGTTTGCCCAAGTTCTAAGTGCTTGTTTATATATAATTTTCTTCATGGATCTGGTTATTGTTTCCCAAGTATTGAATATATATAGTAAATCCAAAGCGAAATGTTGAAATTTTCTTGTAAAAATGGTTCATGTATATCCTACATTGGTGAAAGAGGGCTAAGAGTTTGCCTAGTAAGAATTAGGACTTTTTTTTCCGTTCTTTCCCAGTACGTCCTAGGGAAGCTGCTAGAACAAACATTAGATGTTTTACGTCTATGGAGAGTTGAAAAAATATTCATTTCTCTGGTAATGCTTTAGAATCAGCTGGAATTGTACATTCTTTTATCTTGCATATGTGGATACAGACATTTACTTGGACTTCTTTTTTTCCTAGAAACGTGTTGGGATGTACTAACAAACGTTCTTTGACAAAAAGGGTGTACGTACTTTGACACAAAAGTAATGTAATCTAATAGTTAAAATAATTTTGATGATATCGGTTAACATGGTGTCTCCAAAAAAAATCTCCTGATATTGCTTTTAGTATATAATAGATAGATGGACAATTTAGTTTTTCTCCGACAGTGTAATTTCATATAAGTACACTTCATTTAGTGCAACAGTAGACAATATAAGATTTGATTATATAGGCTCGATACTTAATCGGCTTGCATAGTCAAGCATGTAGCTTTACCAAGAAAAAAAAACACTCTCTTCTCTTATAATGATTGTAGATGTTGTAGTAACTTAGATCCAAAGCCGGATAAAACTAAAAGAGAAGAATGGAATGCTTCTTCCACTATCTTCTCCCTAGAACACAAAAGGTGCACACATATTGTTTACTATTCTCCAATCTCGTTTTGCATGCAGTCAGGACACTTGTACTGACAGATGTGTTCTGCTTCAGAGGCTTTTATCTTCACACACTTCCCATGGAACCACCGATCACAGAAGTCACAGCCGATCCAAAATCCATTGGCATGGTATGGAGCACCACAAGCTCCGCAAAAGGTTTGATCGCTAACTTCCAGCTCCTCATCACTGTCTTCATCATGTGTCCAAGACCCACTCTTTGGATTGGACACATTTTGCATTAGGCCAGGACCTAGTGGTACGTTCTCTTCAGCAGGTATGGTGGAGTCCTTGTTTGGATTGGAAACATTTTGCTCCAAGTCAGAAGATGGTGGCATATTTGTTGGGAGCAAAACAGAATCATCTTTGTAGCATTTCTCAAATGTTTCGTAGACAGTTGGCAAATCGATCAGCATATCAAATAAATGCATCCTGAAAAAAGAAAGAAAAGCTAATTAAACTGTTGAATATGCAATGGGGTATAAAAATCTTCCACGCAAATTCATGCATGGTAGAATCATGCACTAAAGAAAACATGCATTGTAGATTATTTTTGCTGGACTAATCGTCTAGCTACTGCTGCTACCCCCACCATCATTCTAAAGAAAACATATTATGAAGGTTTAAGAATAAACTAAGAGTGGGCAGGATATATATATTATATAATGTACTAGTTTTAATAGAATCTTATGCATGTTTGATCATTTTGATAGGAAAATCACCCGTCATAAAAAAATTGTTTGCCCCTCAAGTTCTAGGTGCTCGTTCTTTCATGGATCTGGGAACTTTTTTTCACATGTGTTGAACATATATATATCCAAAGAGTAAATTTTGAAACTTTTATGTAAACATACTTCATGCATATCCTGCGAGCACATGACACAGGGTTTAACGGTTTCCAGTAGGTACGTACTTTTGGTTGGCGTTGAGAGTGGCGCCGAAGTATTGGGTGAGGCCGGCGAGCCAGGCGTCGGCGCGAACGGCGACGCGAGAGAGCCAGTCAAAACGGGTCATGTCATCCCGCACAAGGTTGAGGCCCGCGGCTGGTTCTGGCATGTCTGGCGGCGCATCCTCCTCCGGCCCTGTCACCTCCCAGCTCCCGTCGGCGTGGCCATACAAGAGCAAGGGTTTCCGACCTGCAACCAGAAAATGAAACCCGATCAATCGATACATCAGTCAAACGGATCAACCACATGATGCGCTTTAGAATTGGGAACTGAGACCGCGAGATGTCTTACCGGCGGCCGGGTCACATAAACGAAAGAACTCTTCCTGATCTGCACTTGCAAGGCCACAAAATTAAGGAGAGCAAGGCAAAAGCGTTAGATCGATCTGTGTATGGAACATAGTAGGTGATAACTAGTAAGGAGAGTGTTAGGTCCACGAACCGGTTGTGAGGGCTCGGACGAGCGCGTCGCGGCGTGAAGAGATGTCCTGGATCATGGCATCCATGGTGAGGGGCCTGGTGATCTTGGGCTTGGACGAGGAGGCTGCCAGCTGAGACGTCGCCATGTGCTGCGTGGAGGTGGGGTTCGGCGGCGGAGAGGTCGGCGAAGGGAGCTCCTCCAGGTCAATGAAAGGACGTGGTCGGTGTGCAGCGAGACGGACCGGCGACGGGGTCGGCGAAGGGAGTTCCTCCACGTCAATGGCAGGATGTGGTCGCTGTGCAGCGAGATGAACCGGCGACGACGGGGTCGGCGAAGGGAGTTCGTCCACGTCCAGGAAGAGATAATGGTTGGTTCGAGTGGGGTTGGAGGAGGAGGAGGAGGAGGAGGAGGCGTAGCGAGACATAGCCGTGGAATCGAGGAGCTAGATCCGCCGCCGGCTAGATGGGAGAGAGCGCGTGGCGTGGTGGAGGAAGAGGATGGAAATGGATTCGGCTCATTCGCTTTGCTTTGCTTGCTTTTATAGGACGGCGTCGAGAGGGTGGAATAATGGGTACAGGCTGTATATTCGCTCGGTTTCCTTTCTCGTTTTGGCCACGCGCAGGTATAATTCCTTTCTTGTTTTGGCCGCGCCGCCGGAAAAAAGAGTACCGGTACCAGGGGTGTATAAACCTTGATGTTTTGTGTTGGTTGGCTACGACCTCCGGTGCAAATCAAAGGGCTCACGTTCTCAAAAAACAAAAGTCCATCATGTTTAGAAGGCTGTTGACCTGGCGCCACACCTGGCTTTACAGCGCAGGCCCGACGATTATGGAATTTTTTGACCTAAATGGCCCTTTATAAACTTTTAAGCACGTCCAACATTTTGAAAAACTTTTGAACATCGGTTGGTCCTTTTAGTCACCCCATATTGAGAAGAGTTTTTTTTAGCAGGTGCGCACCGCGCACTTGTACTGTAGATTTGTCTATTTGTCATTGTTTACTTTGACGGAAGAAATGTGCAGCCATGTGAGTCTTGTCTTTTCCGAGAAAAATGGCACTAAATTTTGGATTATATGCACGTAGGAGAGACTGGCAAACAGGAAAATTCAACCTCCTAATATCTTAGAGGATGGATGGTGGGGATTGCGTGCACAGGGGGCAGGTGCTCGGTTACATTTTTCCCTGCCATATTTGATGGCTTATTTTACTAGGTGGATTCGCTCGACTGAAATGAGTTAGCTGTTTTTAACGCAAAAATAGCTAGGTCACGCCATTTAAGTTAGATAATTTTTAAAAATCTTGGGCCCTCTGAAAACGTTCTCATACCCTCTGAGTAAAAGAACAAGTAGGCCACCCATTTAATATGGCTAGAGTCAAAACGATTTAGTCATTTTTAACACAGATTTTGAAAAAACTTGTCAACCAAACTGCCATGTTCTATATTTCAGATAAGTCATCCAACATGGCGTGACTAAAAGGACCATAAACATACAAAAAAAATTAAAAGTACAGAAGTGAATAAAAGTTTGATTTAGGGCTATTTAGGTTAAAGTCGTTAGTACACGTCGAGGTAGCTAGGCCGGTGCTCTTGTATGAGTTGAGCCCTAGACCACTCGGAAACGATTATGCATGTCTTGTGCACAAGAACCAAGGAACATTACATCTCAGAACGTCTTCAATCCGAACGTTCAGCATTCCGACCAATGCTCGCATGCACACTTGTGACCTTAATTATCAATGGCATGCGACCAAAACAGGTGCCCGTATGAGCTCGTCCTTTGATCATCTTTCCCCGGCCACGCAGATCCACAAGCGGACATCGTGCTGCCCTTGCAGCCATGCCACCGCCGAGGGTGTCGCCCTCTTGGGCCACACGCCACACTAGGCCAAAGGTTCACTCATCGGGTTGGACCGAGAGCCCACCACTGCATCCGGCGAGCGATCTTTAATAACCCGCCGACTTGCTTCGGCAGTAGTTGGGTGGACGGATGAGAGGAGAGATGACAGCTAGGGTTCCTCGTTTCGTACTTGTTACAGTTTACCAGGTAGTGTGGCTTCCAAATGGCAGTCTTTTTTATCGGGGTATGAGATGTTTTTGTGCTGCATTTCACCTTTGTAGGAACTAAAGATTGAGAATGAATCTGTAATTGAATTGACGATTGTTGGGTATATACATCCATGGAACAGAACCCATTAATATTGGTTTACAAGGTTTCAATCAGCTGGAAGCAAGCCACACTACGCCCATAGTGAGTTTGGACGAATCCTCACTTCCAAGTTGGGTTAACTAAAACGGATCCCAGTTTTTCTGTGAAATAACAAATGGTAACTTTGTCTAACACTTCCCTTTGGACAACGTCCCTTTCTTGAATATTATTATATAATCTTCAGAATGTTCTTGTGTAGTTTTGAGAGTGCCCTTGCATATTCTTGATGGTGTGTCCTTGTAAAATGTGGAGATTCTCCCTCGAAAAGAACTCTAGGAAAATATGAGGATAGCGAAAAGAATTTCTATGTTTTTAAAATCCTTTAAATCCAGTGAAACAATATGTAGAATATGATACAAAATAAATATTGTCATCTGTTTGATGACTCGTATGAGTGAAACATTAAAAGAGATAACCTAGTTAGCGAATTCAGAGGTAGGTTGCTTCCTTTGAAAGCCACGGTGGGGAATATAGGAAGTATGACATCTAAAGGTATAATAGATGCCACCCCATGGGGCTACTAGGTAAATCAGATTTAACCCGCCGTTAGATCTTGTCTTCGGCGAATCTCGACTGTCCATTCGTTTTAACCACATGGTATAAAAAGGGAAGCTTATGGTGAAAACCCTAGCCGCCGCCTGGCCAATCGCCTCGCACGCCTCCTCCTACCAATCCCCCCGCATCTTCCTCCCCCAATCCACATTTTCTGCCACGAGACGGCGCTGCTCCTTCTCCTCCTCCCGGGTCCCATCCCCATCTCGTCGGCTGGCCTCCTCCATGGAGCTCGCTATTTCGTGGTGCGCTGTCGGTCACCGTCGACGAGATCGAGATGGAGCATGGGCGTCGCCCGTGTGGCTCTTCTCTCGGTTGTTGAAGGGAAATAGGGAAGTGTGGAAGCCGTCGCCGCGCTTAGCAGGTGGGGGACGGGCCGCTGATCGAGCTGCTGCTACTCTCTACCTTTTCTTCTTTGCAGGACGCGAGAGGAGCAGCAGCGGGCTGTACGGCCGGCCGGCCGGATGAGCTGGTGGTGATGGTGGCGAGCACATCACCAAAGGCGCTTGCCGCGAGGGAGTTCCAGCGCCCCTGCCATGCTAGTGTCTTCCCGGCCCCCATAGCCACGGACGCTGCCGTGAGCGCCGGATGGGACGCGTCCACGATCTGAAGGACCTCGCCTCTGCTGCTCTTCCCTGATGACGCGGCCTCGATGGATGGCAGCACAGCGACGGAGGCGATTCTAAGAAAAATCTTTACTAAGCTTATGCATGCAGTTTGTGAAGATTCCATCAAAAAAGAAGCCCTGGAACATATTTTAAACAAATGGGTCATCTTATATCTGTAGCACGATACCTCAGTCCTCATGTAATTTTATAGTAATATCTTCTAATTTGCACAGCACAATCACAGTTTGTGCAATACATAAACATATTTTCATTTGTTATTTTCTCGACTTCTGGACGGAAAATTTTATGTCATTAAACCATATCAGTTAATCTTACTAGGTTGATATCCCCTGTTTCAGGAGGGCAGGAGGCCTGCCCATCAGATTGCCCTTGTGGTCAGCCACCAAACTGGAAATCTGAGGAGCTCATGCTGGATTGCCTCCAAGAAGCAGAAATCAGTAACCTGAGAGGAACTGAACATGAACTTGCTTTCATGGAGCGGTTGTTCAGCTGGGCAACGGTTCTAAAGCAGATGACAGTAACTTTCGACGAGTCAATCACTGAAAGCAGGGACATTAAGGAGTTCTGCCAGAAGTTACTGAGCTTCTCCACGCCAGAGGTATGTATGGGATTCTTCGTGAAACGTCATTCTGAGAAGATTTTGTATGTTCCAGTAGACTAGGACTCTGACACTGGTAGTTCATATTCTTTTGGGAGCAAGGTTCAACTGTTTCTGTTCCTGTTTGTTGAGTAATTGACATGTCAGGTCTGAAAGTAAAACTAATTCTCATGTCCTGTATTGTCCATCTTCGTTTCTAGAATAACGGTAACATGTACTGCGATCAGTTCCTGATGTTAGCAGCTCTCTAGCTCTCATCCAAACGAACACTGTGATCTCTAGGGGAATCGCAATTTGCCACATGCCATTGAAATATCCTTCCACATTTATACATGGAATGAATGCCGTTTGGAGGGTGACATGGACTTGTGTTTCTATTTATTTTTCTGGGTGCATTTTATTCTCTTCTGCAACTTTGTTTTCGAACTAAGATACATGCATTGCATTGCATGTATGTTGCAACAATACCTGCCAGCAGCTTGATGAAATGCCTCAACTATGAATCGGTAGTGTTGGACGGCTAGGTAGATCCCATAAGTATGTCGCCTCAGCAGCTTATGATGCTCGTCCGCTTACTTGCCGACGTCCCCAGCGCGGGAGAGATCTCACTGGTCTTCATGGACGTAGTCAGGTCGCCCATCCACCGCCTCCACGCCAAGTAAGTTCCTCATCCTTAACCTGCTGATTTTTGCATTCTGTAGACTGTACTACCGGCGGTGCTACTCATGTCTGTTCATTGTCCGTGCTCAGAGGTATGTACTGGATATTAATATGGAGATGGTAGAGGACGTGGTGATGCACCCTCAGCTGGTCAGGAAGGCACCCAGATGTTCTTGTTTCTTCAGACTGGTTTCTGGTGAGATCATCAGAACACAAGATGGCATGTATCTGTAAGGATACACATCGTTAAATACCGTTGCTGCAAACAAACATTTGCTTAATCTGAACCTTTTTAAGGCTTTTTTTTTTGAAACCAACTACTGCAAGGGAGCCCCCCACAGCCTTTTATTACTCAAAACAGAAAGTATTTACAATATTTACAAAAAGAACACAACTAGAATCTAACTATTTACAACAAATTGTCAATCCATGATGACAAGATGGGAACAGTACTCTCTTTTACTCTATGCTTAAGTAGAGTAATATCAGAAAAGAAACCCTCCTTCCAACTTCTAAAGGTTGGTTGTATATCCTTGAAAATCTTATTATTCCTCTGCTTCCATATATTCCAGCAAGCCAAGATAATAATCTCCACAAAACAGGGGCCCTTAAATCGTTTCTTAGTATTTTTCAACATTTCTGGTCCAGAACCTGATGCCCAATTGATTTGTAAGTATATCCAAACTCTGACACTAAAAGTGCATTCAAAGAATAAATGTGACCAGTCTTCCAGAGCATCAGCAAAACATAAGACACAACTATGATCAGAGGTAACTTGCCAATGTCTTCTCCTTAACATATCTTTGGTGTTGATTCGATCATGTAATATAAGCCAGGCAAAGAATTTGTGCTTAGAGGTACACTTGCTTTTCCATATCCATTGCGATGGAAAGTGTGAATTGATATGATGAAAACTCAATCTGTACACTTGACTTGGAACAAAAGCTCCTGATTTATTGCTTGTAATAAGCCATTGATCATCCTGATCTGAGGTAACTACACCTGTTAGCATATGTTGAAGTGTTCTTAATTCAGTAGCAGCCTCAGCAGAAATAGGCAGATGAAAAGCCTGTGCAGGATCAGTAATTTGCAATGCCTCTTTGACTGAAATGTATGTGTCCCTTGCAAAAGAAAATAGTCTGGGAAAAATATCTTGGAGTACCCCATCATTCCAATTATCTGACCAGAAAAGAATAGTCTCTCCAGACCCAATCTTGCAATTTGTCAATTGTCTGTATAATTCAAACATTTTCATAATGTTCCTCCACCAAAATGAACCACAAACAGTGACAGCATGTGGTGCCTCTTTATAATAATATGAGTTCCTTATTAGTTTGACCCAAGGAAGATCCACATTATTATAGAATTTATGGAGCTGCTTCATCATGAGGCACTTGTTCTGAATCTTCAGATTAATGATACCTAAACCTCCTTTATTCTTTGGTTTGCATATCATATCCCAGGAGGCCAGAGAGTGCACTTTCTCATCATCCTTTCTTTTCCTCCACAAGAAATTCCTTCTGGCTCTATCAATAACATCAATCACTCCATCTGGTATATCCAATGTACTAAGAAAATGAATAGGCATGGATGACAGAACTGAATTAACCAAAATTAATCTATCTCCATAAGACAAGAATGATGCTGAAGCAGTAAGCCTTCTTTCAATTCTATCAGTGAGTGGAGAGAGATCCCTGATTGTTGGTTTAGTTGTGCCCATAGGAATACCAAGGTATGGAAATGGCATGGAGGCAATATTACATTGTATCTGTGCTGATAGTGCCTCAGCTTCTAACTGGGAAATATTTATTGGTATGAGTGAAGACTTGTGATAATTAACTTTGAGACCAGTGAATGCTGTATACTCCCCAAGTACCTCTTTCAATATCTGTAATTGCTCAATCTCAGCAGGTAACATAATAATAGTGTCATCCGCATATTGCACTATAGGGTAGTCATTACTTCCTCTATTTGGAATTGGTGCCTTTAATCTCCCTTCTCTGTATGCATGATTGACATAACTTTGTAAAAGATCCCCACCAAGAACATATAAAAGAGGAGATAAAGGATCTCCCTGTCTGACCCCTCTTCTGCATACAAAAGTTTTACCAGGAACCCCATTCAACAGAATTCCAGATGAACCAGAAGAAAGAATCTCAATCACCCAATTAATAAATATTGGATCAAACCCTTTTAGTTCCATTATCTTGATAATGGCTTTGTGTTCAATTGTATCAAAGGCCTTTTCAAAATCTAGCTTTAACACAATAACTTTCCTCTTAGATTTGTGACATTGATGTAGGTATTCAAAAGTCCATGCTAAACAGTCTTGAATAGTTCTACCCCTTATGAACCCATACTGGTTTTCATGAATGCATCTTGTAATTTGAATTTGAAGTCTGTTAGCAGCCAACTTTGTCAGAAATTTCAGACAAGTATTTGTCAGTGAGATTGGTCTAAAATCATTCACTGTTTCTGGAGACAAACTCTTTGGAATCAGGGTTATAAAGGAGCTATTAATACTTTCCAGAGAAGCTTGACCCTTATGAAAATCCTTGCACAAGTTAAAGAAGTCCTCCTTTATGATTTGCCAACACTTCTTGACAAACAGCCCATTGAATCCATCTGGACCAGGAGCTTTATCAGTTTTCATATGTTTAACCACACCCTCAATTTCTTCAACAGTAAACTCTTTTGACAGAGATTCCAAACCTTCAACAGGAGAGATAAGATGTGATATGTCAGCTTGTGTGGCAGAAGCATTTGTTACTCCCATTCTATTTTTATAACATGTCCAAAGAGCATTAGCCTTCTGATTATGATCCACCATAGAGTTCCCTTGTTCATCCTTAATAACTGAGATCACATTATATCTGTATCTTTCAGTAGCCTTGGCATGAAAGAATTTGGTATTTTCTCCTCCAAGTTTAATCCATCTAATTGTACATCTATTCTTCCAATATGTTGACTGTATGCCCAATAACTTTTTAAGATGTACCTTCACAATATTTCTGAAATTAAATTCCTCCCTACTTAAATCCCTAGAATCCTCCAGATTATCAAAGAATAATATGACCTTGTTGCAGTGCTCAATTGTCAATTTCAAATGAGACAGATTTTTCCCCCATTTCTTCAGAGCATATCTGAGATTTTTAAATTTTGCAGCCAAAACAGAAGCAACATTATTTTTGTGAGTTGGTAATTCCCAAGCCTTCTTCACTACATCCATAAACCCTGGCTGCTCCAACCAAATATTCTCAAACCTAAAAATCTTTGCTTTTGGAATAGAGGTAGAGATAGACACCACACAAGGGATGTGATCTGAGGTGGATTTTGACAGAGGGAATACCATTGTATTGGGAAATTTTAGAGTCCATTCACATGTTGTGAAAAACCAATCTAATTGTTCCATCAGGGGTGTGGCTTGCATGTTAGACCACGTAAAACGTCTACCTTTCAGAGGTAATTCCAATAACCCCAGGTGGCTGATGATACTATTAAATAGAAAGATATCTGCCATATCAGCCCCTGGTTTATTCCTATTATCAACTGATCTCATAAAATTAAAATCCCCAATGAGTAACCAATTATCATGTACAAGGATATCCAAATCATGCAACCATTGAACAAATTCATCCCTCATGATACCTCTACAAGGACCATACACAGTAACCAGAGTCCACTTTTCAGTAGTGTGAGCAGAAGTGAATTGTATCCTAATAGCAGAGTGAGTGATTTCAAGAAGAGTGCCCATGAAAACCCTACTATTCCAAAGGACAATAATCCCCCCAGAAGCACCAATGGAGGGCACAAAAGCAAATCTATCAAATCTTTTGGGGCAGAAAGTCCTTATAAATGAGTGTTCAAAAGATTCACATTTAGTTTCTTGCAGGCATATAATGGCACAATTACTTTCATCAATTTTGTTAAACACCAATAATCTCTTGTCTTTGTCATTTAAACCTCTGACATTCCAACAAAGAACATTCCAATCGACCTTCATTGTTGTTCTATTCATTAAAACCAAATATAGCACAACAAAAATGGACCATGCATAACAGGCCACACAAGATAACCATGAACACCATAGTAGCAAATATTATCATTACAGTCACAAATGGAGAATAAAAGTCTTGCACTTCCAAAAGCTATCCTCCTAATTGCCACAAACACAGCACTGACTAGCCTCATATTTGCCACAAAAGCACCACTGACTGTTTGACATAAGAAACTATAATCCATTGGATGACTTCTTTTCCTTGGTGTCCACAGGAGCAGCCATAAGCTTCTCTGTTGTGATGTCTTCCTCAGGGATTTGTAGTTGCCTTCCAATGTTCTGCAAAGTGGAAACAGGTATGAAAGGAACAACCTCCTCCTTATCTGCTTGTTCTGGCTTGGATGACTTAGGCTTTTTCCTAGTTGTACCCTTGTCTGGCATACTCTCAAACTTATACCCATTTGCTTTAGCCATGTGCCTAGTACATCTTCTGACAGAACTATCAGTCCAAGATGAACTGTCCACTTCTTCAGTAAAAAGAGAAACTGCAGCAGTGATAGAGTTCCTCCTGGATACTTTCTTCATCCCTTGCTTCTGAATATGCATCTGGGCTTTAAGTGCACTTCTTGTAAACCTTGGTGTAAAAGGGTCCTTATTTCAATATGTTCCTTCTGTAGCCCATTGGATTTCGAAGTTGAATATTTCAGTGTTCAGAGATCATGTCTCTTTATGCATCAGCTATTTGTATGATTGTATGACAAGGTAGAGTGGTAAACACACAGAGAAAAGGAAGTCTGACTCGATTTTGTTTCAGCTATTTGCAGTTTCTATTTCTTGGTTAGGCTGCTTGGGTCCTGGATGGTAGGCCCAGAGGTGGAAAGGCGAAGAATTCGACGGAAGACACAAAGAACAAGGACGCCGACAGTGGGGCTGATGAGGTTAGATTCTGGCTGGCCAAATATACTATCTCTGCATGTGATTCTACATGGTTGGTGGAGAAATTTCATTGGTTCGATAATTGATTCTGATCCCCAGGTTTCAAGAATCATCGATGGTGATGTGGACGACGATTCCTTGGATCCTGAGATTGATCATTTGGCTAGCCAAATGTGAGTTGCAATCTCTGAATTCCTTTCAGTTTCCTATGGTTGTTCTCTGATCTGCAAGTGTGCTAATCATGGCATGGTTGCATGTGTATATTCTTGATGGTCCACCTCCTCTTGCATTCAATTTTTCCTCCAACCTATAAGCGCTGCCGCTGGAACCAAGCAATTCTGATGTAGGCAGCCTCACCAACAACAATGATAAAAGCATTCTTCTTGTTTGCAGCTACATGATTTTCCTTGCAGTTCATGTGCATTCTTGTTTTCGTTTTTAGGACTTGTACAATCATTTGTAGGTGTAATAATGTTGTATTTTACAAATGTTTGTTTTCCTTTAAATAGTTTAGCACATACTAAAATGTTGAGAAAAATAGCATGTCTATTAGAATATTATTACAGCTGATAGTGTAGCTTTCTATCTCAGATCTATGCCTCTATACAAAATCACGTGGAAAGAAGAATGCTACATAATATCTTGATGATGTGATGACCAATTCCTTTATTCGTAATGGTACAAGATCTTGGTCATATGATTTTGAATTGTTAAACCTTTAATTATTTTTATTTAAAATCACATGTGACTTTCCCCTTTTGACTATGTGACCTGATATCATTTTTTTGTATGCACAAATTATTTATTTGCTTAAGCAGTTAAGCTAAACTTTTAGATGGCGAGTACTTAGTCCATGCCGAGCTAAGAAAATTGCCTCGCTTTCATTCCTATATGCATCAATCAAATTTCATGAGTATTTGCAGCTATATGATCTCATGGTTTCTCTTTCTCATGTTAGTGTAGTTTTTTTAAGGCAAGACTTGGGGTCTGCATTGTTCATAAATTTATAATTTATAATGGCATAGGCTAGACATTCATCACTTGTGCTCACCTCCCTTCATCAAGCCACACACTCCAGCTTGAGACCGACTCCGACGAGAGTAGTACCATGTAACTCATTACACTTAAGTGTCCCTTTCTTATTCGGTTTCTTGGCTATGCGTGTTTGGTATCTACTAGGTGGAAATTAGGATGGTGATTAACATAGCACTATAATGAAGAGTATAGTCCAGGCTATCATACCTGAATATTGTTTCGAGATTTTTCTATTCGTGAGGGTTGGTTTTGTATTTACATGTTACAAGATAAAGTTTTGGAGCGCAGTCTTTTCTAATAACTGTTCTTGGGGGACTTATGATGTGATTTTTTATATTTGTAGGATTCCACCTTATGTTTATGGCTGGACCATTTTTAAGTACCAGCCTTCACAAATTACCACCAAAGTTGCAGTTTGCTAGATAGATTTGTAGGTTTTGAATTTGAGCATAAAAGAAACACATGTTATAAATCTTTCTATTCTTAATAGGTGATCCCATTTTTCTGCACATGCAAGGTATCCACCTCATCAAGCATTACTGAGCAATCATAACCTGCCACCTAAGCAATTCTTCCACGTCATCATGTACATGACCCATGCATGTGCCCACTAACTTGCCACCTCAGCAACAAAGAAAAACTGATGAGCAGCATTCAGAAGTAGCCCACTAATCCATATTAGTAGATGAATTCCATTATAGTAGCTTCATTGTGGCCCATTATTGACTTCACTTCTCTCACGTCTACAGCACACCAGCAGCCACGGACCGTTTGGTGTGGCTTTGTGCGTTTGTGCTTCCTTTCCTCAGTTAATAATCTTTACGACGGTGCACATACTCTGCGAGAAGTAATAGCACATGAAACGGATGGAGGCATACCAGACGTTTTGCGTATTTTCTCCCCATTTACCACTTGAACCCACGCTTGTGGCTGCATATATTCACCATTTCGGCAACCCACTTCCTCATTGCTCGCAACGGAACCAAAATCCAAGCTCCTCCCTACTCTGCATCTCGCTCCTCCATGGCCGCAACGTCTGAGCATGATCTCCCATGCTAGCTGCTCCTTGCTTCGATCCCTTGGTGGGTCTGAGCTCTACCGCTCATCCTATCACCTCTCTGGAATATACGTCTCCTTTAAAAACTGGTTTGATGTGTTTCCCTGTTTCTAATTGCAGGTTTCATCAATTCTTACTCGACGTCCAACATCAGCGTGTGATGATCTCTACCTTTATGTTTACTGTTTTCTACAGAATATTTAGTTATCTGCACATTTTGGTTTGAGCTACTATTAGTACTACCATATGGATGAACGTCCTAGCAGATTGCTGACATTAAGGATTGATCTGTTAGATTGCGAATTACAGATTTTTTCATTCAGGTTTCCTACATCAACTACAACGTTTGCCTGGAGCTTCACCACAAGCCTTCTGGGCCTAGAAAATCAACGCCTCACCTAGATTGTCACCATGATTTCTAAGCCGAAGTGTGAAAGATCCTTCTAAGAAATTCATGTAGCGCCTTCCCCTATTTTTTTTAAATGCTACAGTTCCTCTTACTTTTCTGAAGCCTGTATTTTTTTCCCTGGATCTGTTATGAGTGTATAGTCCTTTAAACCTTTCAATAATCTTTTCTACTCACGCCTTTTCAACTTTTTAGATGACTGAAGATGGGGACTTTGAGAGTGCAAGAAGATATTCATGTAGACTTAAAGTATAACTCTCCCAGGTGTTTAATCGCGCACATTGATTTTAACGTCCTTATTAAGTCCTGGCATTGTTACTATTAGTTTCTTTTCCAACAAAATATTTACTGGATTCAGATTATAATAGTTTTCGACATTGTTTACTGAATTCAGATTGTAATTATTTATATATGTTTTTCTTTTTCAGTGCGATAACAATCAAACCTTGGATGGTCAGCTTACACAAGTAAAGGATAATTGCACTTTGCAGAAGTAAAGTATTATTGCCAGCCAGAGATTTTATTTGCCAAAAGCACCATGATATATGGAAGTAATGCAATGATTCATTGAAGATGGCTGATAATATGTACACTGCTACGTCTTATTGGAAGTTGGCACAACAATATGTTGAGCTAGAAAATCTCGAGTGTGTTTTGTAGGAATCCATGGTTATTTAAATATTTCTTGCAAAGCTATTAGGCATTAAATATTTCTTGCAAGGAAAATATACCCCGAAATAAACTTTTATAGCGTCATTTATTTGTTATTTTCTCCCAAGTTTGTACATGTCAAAAAACTATACCATATATTCCGCTGCAAAGCGCGGGCTATCATCTAGTACAAATTAATATGTAACCACAAAAGGATGAGTGAAAACTGTTCATTAGAACAATAGGAAACTGATTGCTTCTCTTTTTTTTGGTTCGGTGTGCATAGAATAGTTTCTTACCAGTTTGAATCTGGATGGCTGGACTCTCTACAGAACTGCTGAGTCTGAAATCATTGTTCTGTATTGGAATTTCCTAAAGAGCTTCAACCATCCATTTTGTGTTGGAATGAGGTACAAGATTCAGTATGGGAGGTCGTTCCTTTCAACAACAAAATTAAAATTTTGGTTTTTACAATATCTATAGAGTTTTAATTTCTGCTTTGTTTTCTGGGCGAATGGTTACATGCATTAGTGAAGTAGACTTAATTAGGAGGACTGACTCAAGTTGGAAAAGCATGCTGGTATGCATGAATTTCAGTTGATTGTATTAAGCAAAGCAGCCCTAGCAAATCAGAGTGCCATTATTTGTAGTCTACCTTGCAACCTCTTAGAGAAGTATATTGTTTCTGGATTAATTTGTTTATGCTATTCATCTGACTGAATCTGGCTTAACAGTGACGAATGAAAGGTTGTAGTGCGCTAGGACCTGCACCCTCACATACTGTTTAAAATAGGCTTGCTAATCAACAGAGCATGATATCTAGAAAATGAATTTATAACCAATTCTAATTTGCTTCCCATGTAGAAAATGAATTGATAAATGGTTCTAATTTGCCCTGGATGTAGATAATCACTGAAGATGCATTACGGGATGCACCTTTTATTTCAAATCCTATCATGTGTCCATGTTCTCTGTTTGGTGAAGCGTATGTTAACTTCTATAGAAATTAAATAAGATGAGAGCTCTTTTACTATGTGTAAATACTTTAGGCCTCCTGAAGGGAAAGTGGTACTGATGATGTTGTGTTGTTTCCTAGTAGAATCCTGTGTTGGCCAAATATACATGTGAGGATGCGGTATTGCAGTGATCCCGGGTAAGTATTTTTTTTTGTGAGGATAGCAAGATGAATAGCCCCTGATGGTATCGGATAGTTGTATGGAACGAGTTGGATTCAGGCTTTCCTAGGCTTTCCTAGGCTTAAATCACTGGCATGATTGGAGTTCGTGGACAATCAATGGTTGTGGTATTATTTTAAATTTGTGATGTGGCTGTACCCATACATACAAGTTTCCGTTTTTTTTTTGTTTCTTTCAAATTTATTCATAAGGTTCTGAAAGATTTTCCTACCGCTATACACCGGTCATAACTAATTATCTAACTACTGCTATTGTACTGCTATTATCTAACCCCTGATGATATCAATATTTAGGTTGTTGGCGGCAACTCGGCAAGTGACCAATTAGCAGAATGTCTGGCTAATGGACTTATTCTCCATTGTTTATGTAGTCCACGACACATACCGAGGTTTGCCCCGGATCGTGTTCTTTACTTTTACCTTGTCTCTTTGACTGAGTTGCTGGCAAACATGATTATTCCCTTTAGTTTGAGTTTTTGTTTTATTTCAAAATCATATTTTGATTGGTATGCTTCCTAATGGTATACACACTTGTATGAGGTTGAATGGTAAACTACCTTGACCAGCTGATTCCTTTTACTAATATTCCTTTTCTCTTTTTTCAGTGCTATATTTAATCTCATTTACTCTGTGTTGTTAATGTCTTCGATTTGTATCATTCAATTGGTGAAAACCAACGTGCATGGTTTATCTAAGCCGCTGGTTCTTTTCCATGTGCTCAATTATGTTATAATACAGTGAAAAGACAAAACGAGTCTAGCTGTCTAACAACACATCTCTGTTGTGCTTTTTGCTCTATACATTTGGATATGAGGTGTTGGTACATGTTTTATTTTAAACCACGATGTTTTGTTTTGGTCTATTTTCTTAGTAAACCCAATTGATATTTAGTTCAAGCAAATCATGTTTTGCCAGGTTGAATCTATTGAATCAAGTGAGAGTAGCTTGCATAGTTCTATGGTAATTTGATTAGCTCAAAACAACTGAAGGTTAACAAGATGATAGACTACCAGGACTAGGATGCAATTGGAGGCATATGAAGAACTTCCCTGTGTTCCTATTATGGTTATGAAAGTTCACGTATCTATGAATACAATATGTTAAATGCAATTTAGAATAAGTAAAAAAAGGTGGCATGTGCTCTTGGTTTATAGTGTTCAGGAATTATTTATGCAGCTCTGAAGTGTGTCGCGCTCCATCACTTTCAATTATTTACCGTCAATCCCTGCCGTTTCTGACTTCTCTGTTTTTCTTCTTTTGTCAGCAACCAACAACTCCAGAATTAGCAACACCAACCGCGACACAAATAATTGAGTGTCAGATATATATTGGAGATCAAAATGTTCCAGCTTAGCTCATAAGAGTGAAATCTACGCATTCCCATGGTTTTTGAGTCAGCCACTCAAAAGTGAGTTGTCGAGGCTGCGACTCAGTGTATAGTCGACTAAAGTCATTGTATAATCGCCAGTCGCCTTGATTTTTGGAGAACGACTCGTTGACTATTCAGGGTATATACAATGACTAAAAAACATGCTCCTTCCAATAACTAAGAGTACTAGATGAAACCCCGCGCGTTGCGGCGAGACGTATGGAATATTTGGAGCTGAATGAGATTCTTTAAGCTCACATAGCTTACTTAACTGATAAAAATGTTCTAGTGAAATTATCAACCTGAATTGTTGCAAACATGAGAGAAAACTGCATAAGAACATCGTATATTATAAATAGTTAGAAACATGAGGGGAAAACATTCTTTAAAACAGGATGTTGAGATCGATGGCTTCTCAGCGCTCGGCCGATGGCCTGATGACGTTTACATTGTGATGTGGGCCTGCGATGATATTTGCCTCCCGCTGCTTCCTTTGCCGTTGTCGCTCGACGTCGTGCCCCGTCCCGGAGGTGGGCCCTCGCAGCGTCGCACCCCCATCCACTCCTCAGACCTAGCCCCGCACTCCATTTTTCTCGGCAGGGCACTCTAGGGTTTCTAGCCGCCGCCCCGTCCAGTTAAGGTCGCCGCCCAGTCGTAGGATACAATCTAAGTGTTTATCAAGGTACTGCATAAAGCGGACTGCCGGACTCACACATGTAATGGCCATATGACAGTCATGACATATTAGATTGATCATTGCCTCAGAAAATGTCTTGCACTTGGAACCATCATTACTACTTATCTGAAATGTCGTTTGATGAATACACATATTTAGCCATGAGATTTTGATAAAATGACTTTATTTCTTACACATGTGTTGATTAAACCACGCAACACGCTATGTTACAGATAGTGTAGTTGTTGAGATGGCAATAAAAATAAGCTAATGCAAACCTGATGGCCAATGAAGGGTTTATTTCTTGAACTTGCCAGTTCTACCCTAAATTAGTAACTGGTCATATGACAATTTATAGCAAATAGAAGCCATCGAGACGTGGGAGTGCCACTAAAACACGTCAAAATTCCTAATTATACATGGAAAATAAATAATATGAGGAAACAATATAAATTATGTAATGTATGTGTTCTGGACTGAGACATAATGCAGCTTAGAAGAAAATTTGATCATCTCCGAACAATATGGTTCACTGCATGATAGGAAAAAAATGCTTGGTTAGAGACAAAAATACCAATCATGTGCGCAAAAGAAAGTAGCAACCTCATGAATAAAATTAGACTGGTTCAACCTTTTATATCGAATATAACCCCTCTATGTTTTCATATAAATAGTAGGGGATGCATGAAGACAAAGGAGCGGAGAGGGCAATCCTTTACATTGGCAGACCCAGGGAGAGGTTGTAGAAAACAATGCACAGAGAAAGCAAAATTGTGTAAATAATTAAGTCTGCACCTTGGCCGGTGGATCATTCATCACCCCAACAATCAGACATATACATATACAACAGAATAATAGTCCCCTTAAGAAAAACCATGTCTTCACCTTGTCCTGTGGATCATCGAGCATACAAAAAAGAAGAAGAAGAAAAGGCACATATCCAATCCTAATGTTGTACAGTACTAACATTCAAGATCAACGATTGACATGACGTAGCAATTACCTCTCCGTTCTTCATTTTTCTTGTGAAAATTGGACTATGAATTGACGGTGCCTTTATTTTCTTCTCACCCTTTCTCACGACCCATCTATATAATTTTAAGCACATCCCAGGCTGTGACAGTCAAACAAAAAAATAAAAATGAAGGCTGTGGTAAACTGAGCAAAACTAAATACGGATGTAAGGAAGAAAACAGTAAACAAAAATTAGTAAAGAATGTGAAGCGTGCCCAGGCCGTATTCAATCAAGAAAGAATATCTAAAAGCAAACTATGTGTGAAATCACGCCGAACCTAATTCAGATGTACACGAAGCAAACAATGGAAGTTAAAATCTGCGAGGTAAGATTAGGAATACCTGGGACGCCTATACAGGACTTTTTAGGCGTCCATATCATCAGAACCTGAGGAAGTTAAAATCTGCGAGGTAAATTGGCAATACATGATAGCATGGAGAAGACGGGAGTGACTGGCTCACCAGCAGCGCTTGTGGCTGTGCAGCTGATTCCTGCCCGTACACGAGGACCATGCGATTGATGCGAAGCTGGGGCTCATCAAGGAGTTTATAGTGGAAAGGGGGAGATTCTGCACGACTTCTCAAATGCCCCCATTAGTTCCCCGTGGAACAATTTCTCACGAAAATCGTGGGGAGAGGAATCGAGAGCGCTGAAGTGGACATTGATTGAGAGAAGGATGCGTCAATGGTGTGGGTCGGTGGAGAAGAGGAACAGTGGCAGGCCGTTTCCCTCTGTTACATACGGGCCAAGTAATAATGGGCTGCGATGCTGTGTGGCCCTCTTTTTTTGCAGGACGAAAGCATGTAGGGGCGAACGCACGATTACCAGAGACGCGATGGACAACATTCGGCTAATTGGGGTGACGTGGACGCATGAAAAAGCAGCAAAATAAGGTAGTGGGGTGCTCCTATTTAGAGATAAAAGATGAGATTCAGGATTTATGCAACTTTTATGTTAATTGTACCGAGTAAAATCTAAGAAATATATTATCATGTTGGCAGTTATTTTTACCATCGATACAGGAAATAAACATTGTCATGAGCTCCACGGGGTCGTGCGCCAAGGCGCACATCTAAATCTAGTTTGATTTTACTAGTAAACGTGCACGTGCAATGTACGTGTAATCTTAGAAAGAATCAGTGACAAACACGAATGTATAAACACGATCAAAAGCGTGCGCACGCAATAATGTTGGTTGTTCCATAAAATCTCAGTTAATATCATCTTTTAATAAAAGCTATGAGATTACATGAGAGTGTCCAGAGTATACATGGGCTACCGATAAAGACCTTTTTTCATGTTGTCATATGCCCAGCAATACCCATATTGTAAGAGCACACTTCTAAAACAAATCGTTAAATTAATACTTACCACAAAATGATTCCGAATTTGGTAAACAATATACTTAAAATGAAATATATTGTTTTAGAGGGTACCAACCATCTATCTTTTGATATTAATATATTCTCTTTATCAAAAAAAATCTTTTGAGAAAATTCACGATCAGAATTGCAAGGGTCTTCGCATTTTACTCGATGAGTGCGAAAGGTAAGGAAGCTAGCCGAGCCTAGGAGGTTTTGCTTAGGTAGCTGGAATGTAGGGTCCCTGGCAGGTAAGCTTTGGGAGCTAGTTGATACAGCGGTGAGGAGAGGTGTTGATATCCTTTGCGTCCAGGAGACCAAGTGGAGGGGACAGAAGGAGAAAAAAATAGAGGATACCAGCTTCAAGCTGTGGTACACGAGATTGGCTCCAAACAGAAATGGAGTAGGCATATTGATCAAGAAGAGCCTCAAATCTGGAGTGGTAGACGTCAAAAGATATGGGGACCGGATTATCCTGGTCAAGCTGGTAGTTGGTGACTTAGTTCTCAATGTTATTAGTGCTTATGCCCCGCAAATAGGCCACAATGAGAACACCAAGTGGGAGTTCCGGGAAGGCCTAGAGGTATTGGTTAGGGGTGTACCCAGTGGCGAAAAGCTCTTCATAGGAGGAGACCTTAATGGCCACGTGGGTACATCTAACATAGGTTTTGAAGGGGTGCATGTGATCTTTGGCTATGGCATCAGGAATCAAGAAGGGGAAGATGTCCTAAGCTTTGATTTAGCGTACGACATGACCGTAGCTAACACTCTCTTTAAAAAGAGAGAACCACATCTAGTGACTTTTAGTAGTGGCCACCACAGTAGCCAGATGACTTCATCCTCTTAAGGAGAGAAGACAGAAGTGTGTGCCTAGATTGAAAGGTGATGCCTGGAGAGAGTGTTGTCCATCAGCATAAGCTTGTGGTGGCTGACTTCCGCTTTCGACTTTATGTCCAGCGGGATAAGCGTGCGAATGTCCCTAGAACAAAGTGGTGGAAGCTCAAGGGGGGGGGGGTAGCTCAAACGTTCAAGGGAGGGTCATTAAGGAGGGCCCTTGGGAGGAAGGAGGTGATGCGGACACTATCTGGATGAAGATGGTGACCTGTATTCGTAAGGTGGCCTCATTGGATTTTGGAGTGTCCAGGGGAAGTAGAAGCGAAGTTAGGGATAACTGGTGGTGGAACACTGATGTCCATAATGCTATTAAGGAGAAGAAAGATTGTTTCATACGGCTGTACCTGGATAGGAGTGCAGAATACATGGAGAAGTACAAGATGACAAAGAAGGCCGCAAAGCGAGCTATGAGTGAAGCAAGGGGTCAGGCGTATGAGGACCTCGACCAGCGGTTAGGCACGAAGGAAGGCGAAACTATAAGATGGCCAAGATCCGAGAGAGGAAGATGAGGGATGTTGACCAAGTCAAATGCATCAAGGAACCTGCTCCGGGTGAAGGACAAGGAGATTAAGCTTAGATGGCGGGAGTACTTCGACGGGATGTTCAATGGGGAGACTGAGAGCTCTACCATTGAACTGGACAACTCCTTTGATGATACAAGTAGGCGTTTTGTGCGGCGAATCCAGGAGTCTGAGGTCAAGGAGGCGTTGAGAAGGATGAAGGGACGCAAGGCAATGGGCCCTTATTGTATCCCCATTGAGGTGCAGTGAGGCCTCGGAGACATAGCGATAGTATGGCTAACTAAGCTCTTCAACTCCATTTTTCGGGCAAACAAGATGCCAGAAGAATGTATATTAGTACCAATCTTCAAGAACAAAGGGGATGTTCTGAGTTGTACTAACTACCGTGGAATTAAGCTTATGAGCCATACAGTGAAGCTATGGGAGAGAGTCATTGATTCTTTGGTTTAAGACGAATGACAAGCGTGACCAAAAATCAGTTTGGTTTCATGCCTGGGAGGTCGACGATGGAAGCCATCTTCTTGGTCCGACAACTCATGGAGAGGTACAAGGAGCAAAAGAAGGACCTGCCTATGGTGTTCATAGACTTGGAGAAGGCCTACGATAAGATACCGCGACACGTCATGTGGTGGGCCTTTGGAGAAACACAAAATCTCAGCGAAGTACATTACCCTCATCAAGGACATGTACGATAATGTTGGGATAAGTGTTTGAACAAGAGATGGCGATGCCGATGACTTCCCCATTAAAATAGGATTACACCAAGGGTCAGCTTTGAGCCCTTATCTATTTGATTTGGTGATGGATGAGGTCACAAGGGATATACAAGGAGATATCCTATGGTGTATGATCTTTGCGGATGATGTGGTTCTAATCGATGATAGTCGAACGGGGGTCAATAGGAAGTTAGAACTATGGAGAGAAACCTTGCAATCGAAAGGTTTTAGACTTAGTATAACTAAAAATGAGTACATGATATGGGGTTTTAGTACTACTAGGAACGGGGAGGAGGAGGTTAGCCTGGATGGGCAGGTTGTGCCTCAGAATGACACCTTTCGATACTTGGGGCCAATCCTGCACAAGGATGGGGATATTGATTAAGATGTGAACCACCGATCAAAGTCGGATGGATGAAGTGGCGCCAAACTTCTGGCATTCTTTGTGATAAGAGAGTGCCACAAAAGCTAAAAGGCAAGTTCGATAGGACGGCGGTTCGACCTGCAATGTTGTATGACACTGAGTGTTGATCGACTAAAAGGCGACATGTTCAACAATTAGGTGTGGCGGAGATACGCATGTTGAGATGGATGTGTGGCCACACGAGGAAGGATTCAGTCCGGAATGATGATATACGAGATAAAGTTGGGGTAGCATCGATTGCAGAGAAGCTTGTCCAACATCGTCTAAGATGGTTTGGGCATATTCAGCGAGGCCTCCAGAAGCTCCAGTGCATAGTGGATGGCTAAAGCGTGATGATAATGTCAAGAGAGGACAGGTTAGACCTGAGAGGAGTCCGTAAAGAGCTGGAGTATCATCAAAGAACTAGTCATGGAAAGAGCCGCGTGGAAACTTCCTATCCATGTGCCAGAATCATGAGTTGGTTACGAGATCTTATGGGTTTCACCTCTAGCCTATTTCAATTTGTTTGGGAATAAAGCTTTTGTTGTTGTTGTTATTGTTATGGTACCAACCATCTATCTTTTGATAAAATTCACGATCAGAATTGCAACAGCGTACCATGCTAGTTGTAAAAAATGGCAAATATACGTACCTTGGTAGTCCCCTAATACAAAAGTATCAAACAGGTCCAATGCACGTTCCATATAATTGTCTGGTGTTTATAAATGTAGTTGTACAAACTCAAGGAAATTATTCAGCTTACAATAAATTGGTGATCATTATCAATTTGATGTCACAAAAAATTATATCTTGGTTCTAACTCTGAAATGGAATAGCATAAATTCCAGCAAATATGAAACTCTGTTGCGGTACACTAAGAAGTCATTTGGAAGCCAGGCTTTCATTTCGTTTGTAGCATTTTGAAATGAATACATGTATTCATTTCATTTATATTAGAATTCCAAAAATGAACACTTGTTTGGTTGCCACATGAATTGCAAATGACAGCAGAAATCAATATTGAATTTGTAAATGGCTTCCATTGAGAAACCCAAATAACAGGTCTCAGCTCGGAATCGTGTTTACCCGTGGCCTCATTTTGCTGGATTTCCTAAATAAAATGACGCCCAATTCTGTGGCAACCAAACAGCCCACATATGAAATTCCAAAATGAATTCCAGGATTTCAGGCCCAAATGATGGATACCAAACGACTTCTAACAGAATAAAGAACCCAATCTTCTATAAAAACTGGAATCATCATGGGCGGAGGTACCAAGTTTCTCAAGAAAGAACACCACATGCCATATATGTGGAGCATTTCACATCTCCTTTCTACCAAGGACATCCTTGTTCAGTCATTAATCTCCTGCTGTCCTGCAGAAAAAAGCTACAACTTCAGGGTTTCTCTTGATTGGACCTACAATCATTAAATTACCGACCAGTTAATTTGAGTATTGATATAACACAAATATTGATGAAAAAAATGCTTCTCACTAAGACAGTGGTGGGTGCACCTGTGACACTGACACCTACCTAAAACAAGTATAGAATCCCAACAAATTCTACAACTATCCTGACACCTAGTGGAAAATCCTTCACAAGGATGAATCATCGGCGCTAGTCCTGCAAAAGAATACAACACCAATGAATTACATAAAATGTATTGGAAAAAAGAAACTTACTTCCATTTTAGAAATAAAAATGTGAACATGTTTTCATGGCAAGAAAATATCCCTTACAAGACTGGAAATCTGAGATTGAAATATACAAATCAGAACTAAATATGTATTATTTCAATTAACGATGGACAAATATTAGTGAAACAGACTGAGGTTAGCGATGGTGTGTACCTAATAGCTTCTTTGCATATTCTCCCATTAGAAAAGTGACTTCTGATTATTGAAACCTAGCATTGGACAAACATCACTAAGAATGGGGAAATAATCATGTAATAGTGCAAATTCAAAGATATTTCTAGTTATCCAAGAATAATTGGAATATAAATACATGGAAATGAAAAAAAAATCCCCACTATATTTTCTCACCAAAACTGCATCAGATCACTGTAATTTAATGGGCTACCGAAACGTTTCTTGCTGAAAACCGTGTATCGCCAGTTCACCGAGTAATAGAGATTCATAAGGAAAAAAGTAAAAGAATGACAAATGGTGCCATAGCTACGAATTCCAACCCTATGAAGGAACATACAGATGGAAGTGACATGGATAAAAGTCGAAACTTCAATCTGCTAATGCTTGTTTCTAAACAGTAGGCTAAAGGCCCCGCTATATATATATAGCCCCAACGGCAGCAACGGTTCGATACAACACACCCACAATAGTCTGGTACCTCACCACACAAGTTCACCAGTACACACTCATTAGTCATTACACGGTCTGAGAGCCCCAACAGGTGATCAGCAAACCTGCTAATGCTTGTTTCCTTCGTAACAAGCATCTCCAGGTCAACAACACTCCTGTTCTTAAATCTTATATGTGACAAGTTCCCACATATAGAGAACCATGCACTCCACTTTCTTATTTATGATCACCTAACTCGCAGAGGAACAGCCTTCTGCCTTGGTACTTGCTAGCTAATCCAGGGCTACAAGATTCAGAAGTCAAATAATGTACTTGCAAGCTTACGTGGAAAAAAAAATCTAAAGTGGATTCACCGGTATGCACTATGCAATTATGCAAAGGACACAGATAGGCCTACACTTGATTGTCATATCTAAATACAGGGAGCAGCAGAAAACCTGTCCAGACCTGCAAATTTGTTAACTAAAATAAGATTAGGGGGAAGCTTTTGTATTCTATAACCGAAAGAAAATGATAATGCAATAATTTGAAACCAGAGAAAGTCTAAACACACCAGATGATACATGGAGAAAGCCTTTCACAGGCTGTCACTAAAGGAGAAACCTGTCCAGACTGTCTTTTCTATCCCTGAAAGACGGTGTGCACACAAAACATAGCAACTGATCGCTGAGACCAAGTGAGAAATGCAGCTGGTAGCTAGCATAAATACGTATCATGATGGAAAAACAATCAGCACATATTTTTATCTGACGTTCATATTTTCAACTGGAGACATCATCACAATAATTTCTGGAGTGGTCGAATGTGGCTTGGCAAGCTCAAGAACTTTGCAACTGACATATATATCTCAAAGCTACATATTAAGCCAGAGTTTAGAAATAAAATAACAAAAAATTACAAGGCACAATGTTCCATGCAATAGGAACGAATATAATGCGTATGGAATCCTTTATTTTGCAGATAGCTTTGAAAATACGGGCATCAAGAAAGAGAATTAACTTACTCCCTCCGCACTTATTGTGGATCGGGGCGAGTAGTTTATACAGAAGAAATTTTAGGTAAATCTCTTATAAATTATAACATGATTCCATGAATCAGCTCTACGGGGCATGAAGATAAGATTTCATGCACCTACAGGACATGTCGATTGGGCACAATCCAAGTACCTGTATGTCCGTACACATCATACGCGTGATTGAGAGCACCTCTAGCAGACCCTGCATCGGACCCCATCCGCATAATAACCACCGTTTTTCGGTTTTGGGCGGAAAAAAGGGACGGTTCAGACACCGCATCAGACCCCATACCAAAAAAAAAATCCGGGCTATCCCGATTCATGTCGCGGAAACCCCAAGTTCCCGGGCTGGCGAGGTTGTGCGAGCGTGAATCCCATCCATTTCCACCCGTTGGCGCGAAGGAAGATTCAGCTCCTCCTTCCCCCTTCCCCCGCCACCCGCCGCCGCAGATCCCGGCCTACGCGGGCCGCCCCCTCCGATTCAGACTAGTAGGAACACTCGCGCCGCCTCGCTGCATCCGTTCCGCCTGCCGGCGCGCCCGAATCCCCAACCAATCATCCGGAATCGCTGCCGCCGTGCATGCCTCGCCATCGCCAGGTATGAACTCTTCCCCCAAACTCCCCGTAGCCACGGATTCGCCACCGCCGTTCTCATGATTCGTCGCGGTTTGTTGAGCCACTAGTAGAAAAATGGGCATCCATCTAAGTCATAGATACCGGTTCCCTTACGAACCGGTACTAAAGGTGCATTAGTACCCACTGCCCAGACCTTTAGTACCGGTTCGTAAGGACCTTTAATACCGGTTCGTGACACGAACCGGTACTAAAGGGTTCGCGAAAAACCTTAGTACCGGTTCGTGTCACGAACCGTACTAAAGGTTTTTCTGCTCCCCACGCAGCTCCACCCCCCCCGCCTTTTTTGACACTGTAAAATATAAAAGAAAATGATACAAAATTCAAAAAATAAAATGTTTTCAGATTCTTGTATGTTATGCAACCTACTATTAGGAAAAATTAACAAATTTGAATTTTCACCTTTTTGCAAAAAAGTTTTGAAAAATGATAAAACCGCAATAACTTTTGCATACGACGTCGAAAAAAACGTATAATATATCAAAAAAATCCTGGGAAAAAGTTACATCCGATTTCACCGTTTAGTTAGCCAATTTTTAGATTCTCAAAATTCCAAATGAAAATATGAAAGCAGGAAGATTTTAGGTTTTCCCCAAAAATTTAGAATTTAGAATTTTCTTTATTTTTTAAAAATTAATAATTATAAGATTTTTTGAATCCCAGAATATTACTATTACTTTTAGCAAATTATAAGATTTTCAAATTTTCAGGTTTAAGGTTTGGCAAAAAAAATTGAAAAATTAAAAAATAAATAAAAATAATACAAATTAAAAAGTTAATTTTATTTATTTATTCAACATTATTATTACATCATTACTTTTGTTTATTACAAAAATTATTTGCAATACAAATAATAAAGAAGTGTGACATTGACCAACATGTTAATAGGATTGATATGATAGTACTATCAACAACATGCGCGCGAAGCACTTGGAAGTGGGACGGAAAGGAACCCGGAAGTTAAGCGTGCTAGTGTTGGAGTAGTGTGAGGATGGGTGACCGACCGGGAAGTTTTACCAAGGGTAAGTAATTGACTAGAGATTAAGTGTAGTTAGAGACTAACGAAAATATTAGAAATTGTGAAAAAAGGGAGTGAAAAATAATTAGAAAAAATGGATAAAAAAAATTAAACGAAATAGCCTTTTTGTGAAAAAATAAAAAAAAGATCTCCAACCCGCGGGCACCTTTAGTACCGGTTCGTAAGGAACCGGTACTAAAGGTTGGAGGCTTTTAGTACCGGATAATTAGTACCGGTTCCAAAACCGGTACTAAAGGGCCTTTGGAACCGGTACTAAAGGGGGGTTTTCTACTAGTGAGCTTCGCAGATGGACATGTGCGCGTTGTTCTTGTTGGAGGACTCGTCCTCCTCCGACGACTCCGATTTGGAGGAGTTGATCGACGATGACTTGGAGCAAACGGCGGTGATACTCGCAGCGAAGGAGATCCTGGACGTGAGGCCGAAGAAGCGGAAGGGGTCAACCATGGGACGGTTGTGCATCGCTCGGAACCGCACCCTCGGCCACAATCTACACATGCGCCATTATTTCGCCGAGGTACCGACATATCCGCCCCATCTCTTTCGCCGCCGGTACCGAATGCGACGATCTTTGTTCAACAAGATCGTCGCTATGTGTGAGGACCATACGCGCTACTTCAAGCGCAAGAGGAATGCGTCCGGGCTCATGGGATTTAGTGCGCATCAGAAAATACCCGCCGTCATGCGCATCTTCGCCTACGGCATTCCGGCAGACTATGCCGATGAGTATCTTCGCATAGGCGAAGATACGACGATGGAATCTGTCCGTAGTTTTTGCAATGTTATGATGCGTGTGTATGGGCCACATATCTTCGAGCTCCCAATGAAGAAGATACCGTTAGATTAATAGCGGAGAACGAACAACGAGGTTGACCAGGTATGCTAGACAACATAGATTGTATGTATTGGACACGGAAAAATTGTCCAAAAGCTTGGCAAGGCTTGTACTGTGGCCGGAGCAAAGAAGAGCAAAGAACAACAATCGTTCTTGAGGCAGTTGCATCGCAGGATCTTTGGATTTGGCACAATTTTTTTGGTTTGCTCGGTTCTCTCATTGATATCAATGTGTTGCATAGATCCCATCTTCTTGCCTGGCTAGTTAAAGGTGATGCCCCGTCTTGCAACTACACCGTCAACAGGGAGGGGGTACACAATGGGGTACTACCTTGTCAATGGTATATACCCGGATTGGGCCACATTTGTGAAAACCATCACGAAGCCAAGGAACAAAGTTGAAGCTGAGTTTGCAAAAGCACAAGAGGCAGCTCGAAAAGACATTGAGCGGGCTTTCGGTGTTTTGCAAGCTAGATTTGCAATAGTCCGAGGACCAGCCCGATTTTGGGATATGGATACACTCAACGATATCATGACCACTTGTGTGATTCTACACAATATGATCATCGAGGATGAGAGGGGTTTGAACTTACCATTTTCTTTAATAATGTTGGCACTCGGGTCAAACCTTCTAGAAATCCGGATACTGTGCAAGCTTTTCTTAAAACTTACCGGCTGATTGAGAGTGATAAGTCAGCAAAACAGCTCCAGGAAGATCTCGTTCGCCACCATGGGTAGAGGCAGGGCAACTAGGATTTGTTTGTATTTCCAACCATTTGTTATTTATTCAATCGTTGTTGTATCATTTGATTCATATTGTCTCAAAATATTTGTTCTGATTCGTATTGTCTGTAAACATTTGTTGTAATAATTCTGATTATTGTTAAATTTTATGAAACATTTGTTGTATCAATTATTTGATTGTGATATTTTGCTAAACCCTGTGTTGAGGGTTTGTTTGCGGGCTGAAAAAGGTCATCTGGCGCTAATGCGGGTCGTGTTTGGCGCGTCTGAACTGCCCGGCCGTTTTTCAGCCAGCAAAACACGTTTAGGGTCGCCCGGATACGCCTATTTGGGGTTTGCGGTTGGGGGTCTGCTAGAGATGCTCTGAGGTCCTTGGGTCCTTGTTGGAGATCATCGGCCGCGCGGGTGCGCTGCCGAGCTCTGTCCACGACAATGGAATTAGGGAGGCAACGCAGGGATGACAGAGCGGTGAAGTACAACGACGACTCATTGCAGGGGGGCGACAGGGTTGGGCGGGGAGGCGCCGGTGTTACTCACGAGCAGAGCAGGTGCAACACCCGAACGTCGAAGCGGACAGCGGCGCAAGCGGGCGGCGCGAGGCGACTTGGCATTGCGGGCGTGGAGGCATGGGCAGGTATCGGCTCGGGAAGCACGAGAGCGGAGGAGGCGGCGGCGCCGACGGCGCTGGTAGGAACGATGGCAACTTGTGATCGTGGGTGTGGAGGAGTGCGTGCGATGGGGCAGATGGAGCTTAGAGGGGGGACTAGAAGGACCTCGCGCGCGTTGCTGCACGCGTTTTCGCTATTGCGTGTTTCCTTCCTATTATGCACATAAAAAGGTGTGATTTGTGCCTTGCCATGTCTATTGATCTATATGCTCTTTCTAAGGGGATAGTGCCATAAGGGTGTCCAAGCAGATTGCAATACTCATTATAGCTACAGCTAAAGCTTCAACAATTTGAAAAAAAAAGGTAGCAGCCAACATACGTGCACATGACATGACATGAGAAACCCTAAACAATTTCTCACTACATGCCATTTCCCGTCATCCCCGTGATGGACTTGGTCCTAAAGCAAAGAGCCAATGCTAGCTAGTCTTCTCCTCCTTGCAGCTTATAATGGGCCAACCAAGTGTTGAACTCAATCATTGGCTCGAGACCTAAAAAAATATTGTTGATGCTCCTTTGATCACACGGAATGTGAGATAAAGAGAAGCAGTAGTACGTACCTTACAATTATGAAATGATGCACATTGAGTAACTTAACAATGGAATGCACTGTGTGTAAACAAAGTAAAGGCATTATTTCATTACGAAAGAACTGTCATGCTATATATGGGTGCAAAAAAAAGGTTCGTTGGCTGATGCAGAACAATGTATAGTTATAATTGCAAGTAAGAAATTATAATTTCTCAAAAATGAAAAGGCAACCACTCTTTATTATAGCAAACAAATATACACCAGTATTTTACACATACGGAAGATGCCTTATTTGTGGATACTTATTTCTTGTCCTTTGAGTGCTCTTCTAACACATAATAATTACCTTTACATGAAAACATCTCATGATACTCCTGTCACATAAAACAAGTTAAGCACATATGTTGATTAGTAAAACTCCCAACAAGCAAAATAAATTGCTAGCAAAGTAAGTTTTGATTTACGGCAGAAGTAAGATCCAAATTTCACTTTTCTCTAATGAAGAAGTAAATAGAAAGATCATTTTGGAGCAGAACACTCGATAGCTCTCAGAAAAAGAATTGGCAGCCTAGAATTTACTCAAGTCCAAGAGAAAAATAAAATGAGATAACCGTTACACACTAACAATTCCTCATTATCCATATAGTCTTTAGATGGCGTCCATGCATGGCATCCATGGTCAACTACCGCCTGACCTCAACATCCTAATGCACAATTTAGAACTTGAACAGAGAAACATCACTCTCAGCAATAGTCAAATTACATACAAGGTACGAATTGTTTCCTTGGGATTACTAAAGAAACAAGTTAAGTTTGAGGGGAAACATATCATAACCTTTCTTCTACTATATTCCTGTAACTGAATATTATTATTTTTTGTAACAAGTCTAGGCACCCAAAATTTCAGTATTTTGCATTGGACAAACCTTCTACCTAAATCACAGTGATCGGAGTGCAACAGATTGTCACAGCAACTGAAATTACACCAATGTAGAAGCTCTAGCTAGAGCATATATTTGTTCTTGTTGTTGCTTTGAGCCATTTGAGTCATCGAGCTTTGACATGAGTTTCCTGATCGTCATGATTAGAGCACATGGAATCTAGAGAGGACTTGAATCTTTACTTGTAGACTGAAGAGATCATCAACAGGGGCGGATCCAGGTTGTTGAGCATAGTGGGGGCCGAGACGATAGTGACCGTAAAATAGGACCAACACCACACTGTATCGATTCTTAAACATATGTAGCATTGATATCCAACTAGATGGACCTCACGCGTCTTGCCGCGCCGCTTCCGTTCTTGGCGGGGTTTAGTTTGGGAAGTAATAAGAACACCACCACCATCATCAACCATGCAGACACCCCTAAAACTTCTTAATACAATGAACCACACGAGCAGCAAAACAGAGAAATCCCTGAAACAGCGGTGCGGGTGGCTGCCGCCGCGAAGCCTGTTTACAACTGTGACGTCCCTAAAAGACACCTCTGGGATTGCATCTAAAAGGCAGATAGAAACTCAAATGAGCATGGACAAACAACAACACAAAAAGGAGAAAAATGGCCAACAACAACCTCGCCACCCAAACCCACTAACCATCCACACATCCCACCAAGCAACACCAATAACGGTAAAAACAAAAAAAAACACAGGTAGGAGCAATTGTAAATTTGCAGCAAGCGAGGATTTACCAAATCAATGACAAATCGCATTACCCCGCTGGAAAAAATACAACACACACATGGCCGTGGAAAAGAATCGCCGACGATACAAAGAAAATGAACCAAGCACTAGCCACCTGCCACCCTGGTGATCCAAAACACGAACACAAAAAAGAAGAAATCATGGTACATTTCAACCACAACACATATTAAACCTAGATAGGGATCCAGTGGTAAAACAACCTCTGAGAAAAACCCCAAGAAGCCGGTACCCACCGCTGCCAACCATGCGACCACATCCCCCATTTCCCTTGCCAGAAATACCCACCGCTGCCAACCATGCGACCACATCCCCCATTTCCCTTGCCAGAAATACCCACCGCACACCGCATTTTCCAACGGTAAACGCCCACCTCATAAAAAAAGGAGAGCATGAGATGCGTGAACCAGTGGCGAAATAGCAGGTGAGCAAGCAAGATACCTAGATGCAGCACACCGAACAGACGTCGGCGAACTCAGTGTGGAGTCACACCCCCAAATCCTAGTAACTTATATATCTTGCATATGAGTATATATAATTCAACAGTTATAATAATGGCTATCGCTATCAAGTAAGAATTGTGAACTGATTCTAGTTGTACACATGTAAATAGATCAAAATTAATCGCTGTTCACACTACAGGTTCCCAAATCATATAGTAACGCAAATTACTACGATAAGCCAAACAATATGCTGACGTATCAACTAAACAAAGCATTGGAGCGGAGCGTGGGCAACACTTCATTTTTCATAAAAACTGTTGTGTGCATACCTCGACCAAAAGAATTGCTACAGTCACGTCGCTGAACTTAAATGTTGGTTTAGGATAGAGCTACACATTATTAACATGAGCACACGATTTTATTATGATAAGTGGCAACCTAAAAAGGGATATTCTCCAAACGAAAATTGTTGCAGCCAGACTGCTATAGGTATAGGATAGAGCTATACATTATGAATGCGAGCACAGAAATCTATTATGAAAAATGGAATCTAAGGCCAGCTTGTCAAACAAGCTAGAGAGTGGGGTCAGGAAATCATCTCTTGCTAGATATCTGATAAGAGCAGAAAGAGAACAGAATGTAGAAACTTCAATCATGTTGGAGTAAAAAAAACAATACCAGGCATAGCAGAGTTTGTTGCTAGTGTAAGATGTGATATATGATTGCACATAGTGTTGGAGTTAAAAACTAAACTTATACTTCTACCCATGGAATAAACCTAGTAGGTGTACTATAACAGGACATGAGTCAAGCATGCGCAATGCCTGAACTTCAGGCAGTGAAGTAGCACTACTCCGATGAATGAAAAAAGGTACCTACTACAACAACTTTACCATTTGATACCCTTTTAATTTTGGAATGAAAAAGCCTTTCATAGATGGACTCTTCGAATAGGAAAGTCTCAAACGAAAAAAAAAACCATGTATCAACCCCAAGAAGCACATGTAATGGAGAATCCACCATGTTGCCAACTTGGCATCATCAGGGACATCATGGTTAGGACAGCCTACCGGCAAAGGATCGCGTAGATATGGGTATGAAAAAGAAAAGAGCAGACTGCAATATATGCTAAAATAAACTGGGATTCACGATAGAGTCAAAGATACAGAAAACACAAAAATCAGGAGCTGAACTGAGAAATACTTGGATTGTATGGAGAGAGGCACCAGTGAACCTAAACACTATCATATTACGTTATTTTCCAAAACAGTGGTTATCCATGACAATATAATTTGAGAGGGAGCACTGACCTTGTCTAAATTTTTGCTGCATAATTGAAGCAGGAGCAGACCTAGTATAGAGATTAATTTAGTTGTTGGCTACTAACACCACAAAGCCCTTGCTTTGGGTTTGCAATACGATGAATTCATGCTCTGATGCTGGTAACCAAAGATAAACCTCTACAACATTATCAGATTATGAATTGATGTACAACATATATTCTACTTCAGCTGCAAGGAAATACATGAATCAAGATAAGTGAATACACCCGGTTAAGGACACATGTTTATTCAGCTGGGCAAAAAAATTAAGCTAACAGCCCAGCTGCAAATTAAATACAGCAAGTGAGGTAGTAACTAAAAACGTCAAGTTAAATCAATTAAATCACTCACCCCAATCACTCTTGATGACCACACAGACTACAAATAACTACACATCCATCTCCTACATCTAACAGAAAACGCCAAATTAACTCGATTCAAATCACTTTGCCTATATCCAAATTACTCTTATTTCTTACAGACAACAAATAAATATACATGCATCTCCTATATGCACTTTTATCATAATGGAATCAATCTCCTCCGGCCCTGAAGTCTCCATTCGCCCTTTCCAGAACATAGTAACAGATCTAAAAGATACCCACAAACATGGAAAGAAAATGGAACAAAATTTCATCAGCTGAACGAAAAATGTTTGCCCCCTCTAATCTGAACATGGAAAACGAACCAAGAATGCAGGAACCTGGAACTTTTGGATAAGGTTCCTCTCTGAAAATCATGAAATCTGAATTAAGCAACACGGCATCAAGAAGGCTCCCGGGATCTTGACGGAGATGATTGGCTGGGAGAGGAGGGCATCAAGAAAGCATGGAGTTGTAGAAATGAATCAGATAATGATTATATCCCTCTGCATCTTCAATAGAAATCATATCTAGTAGTGTCTTAGTAAGGGAACACCACTCTCGCTAATCTGAAGTTCTGAACACAACAAAAGGTATCTGAATCGTGAAGTAGAATTGAATCATCTCTGAATCAGATACACGAACAGAAGCTGCGAGGGGTTGGGGATAGAGAGGGAAAAAGATAAAGGCAAGGTGAGAATATTCTACTCACCACGCTACGGATCTCCTTCATATTTTTCCGGGACGGATGGACGCCGCCGTCTATTCGTTGCTTGTCGTTGCTGAGGCAGATAAACGATGCGCGACCTTGCCTCCCTCGTCCGACCACGTCTCCAGCGACGGCCACAATCGCTGGACCCGATTAGTCTTGGCCTCCGTATCGATGTGGCCCGCCTTCGTCGGCGTGGTTTGGCACGCCCACGCCCCCGCGTTGATCCGGAACTCCAGCACTAGCACGGCCTCGCCTACATCTCGGTCCCATCGAGCGCGGCTGCGTCCGTCCTCAACTCGCGCTGCCCCGTCCTCCTCTATCACGGCGCCGGCAAACCTTCGAGCTCGGTGGGGGGAGTGACCGAGTGACTACGGGAGGGCATTGTTGCGGCCGCGGCGTTCCATTGGTGGGATGGGGGAGCAGAACAAGCGCTGCTTCCTTTTGTTGGAGGTAAACTGGTTTACACAAGAAGCGGTGGAACGGGTCGACCAAACCGACATAAGTGCTCTACGGTGAAACGTGTCTAACTTTAATCGGCGTACCGCGTACGTGCTGACAATTAGGGTCAAAACCAACATGATCACCGTGGAAGAATGAAAGCGACAGGCCAATGCTCCACAGGCGCTGGGAATCCTGGGAGCTTAGAGCTCTTAGGAGATAACAACAGCATATGTTTCATTATTAAAAGTCGTATTTTATTTAATGAAACATAAAAGGCAACTTTTAACTGTGTTTAAATAATGAAATCGTGGCCCCCCATTGGATCTGGCACTGATCATCAAGGAGTTGGCTTTTCGCCATGAAACAACATCTATGTAATCGTGTTTGAGGAGATATTGATATTTTTAGTTATAGTTGTATATGCAGTATTGGGCAATTGGTTAGTATGAACTGAGCTGACCAGTTACATGTGTGGTATGAGACCAGAAAAGGAAATCTTCAGAATTGCCATGACCATATGGAGTCTGACTATAATAAAGGCACTTTGATTACCAATAAGTTCAGTAAGGAGGCTAATGGTCCAGCAACATACCTTTGCTGCCATATGAAAATCTCATGTTTGTGGGAAGAATACAACTTGCAAGAACACTATACCACAACAAACTGGGGTAAATATTGTTATAGGTAAAGTAAGAAGAAGCAGCCAACGGAAGCAAATAATGCGAATAATGATTGGTATGTCTTATGCAATAGCGCAAGCTCTAGGCTGATCAATGAACAACTGATTGCCAATTGCACAACGTTGCCAGTTTTCAAACACACCAAACATACGTCAGATGAATGTTTAGAATATCAATGAATCACTTGCCAATCTAAATAGTAAATACCCACACAATAAAATAAGAATGGGACGGTAAATACTAAAAGAGGGCAAGCATATTCCACCATTATGCATTTGACTATAACAACTAAAACCTGATTCGTGATATGCCAACCAGTCTCCAAGTCAAAACTAAAATGCTTATATTGTGAGCAAGCTGACATACCAAAAAAAACATACGTACAGAAGCTAATTGGTTAGTAATACATTAGAGCGGATAGAACTATACGATACTGACACATAATCTACTTACATGGGCTGCATTTTCTTTACCAAGAGAAATATATGTATTAAACTCTAAAATGTCGTACTTATTGCTTTGTCTATCTAAACGTGATCAAGCTTAAACAATGGAAGACAGATTTCTAAAAAATATCAAGTATACATACAAATGCTAGTAGTACCTTCTTGGGATTGAGGTCTTGCGGCAACTGACAGCGGTCCTCCATATTGATGTGCAAAGCCTATTACAACATCTGCTGTAGAGGCTGCATTTGAGAAAAGGAACGTCCGTGCGCATTTCATGTTGTGGCCCTGTCAAGTTGAATAGTTGGTCATAGTGCTTCCTGACTACCCAAACTGGAAATATGGATAGAAGGCTCTGGTTCTAGTCATCATGCAAATTCCTGCTCCAGTGTTCCGATCTTCCATATAATGGGTATTGGGTTCCTCCATAGGTGTTGCATTAGTTCTAATTAACAGAATATGAGAATGCATGTAGGTCTTAATAATGTCATGATGTATATTAGAAACTCTGCTACGTGCAGCTCACATTGCACTTGAACTCCAATTTGAGCACTTGGGTGAGCACGTGCATCTAGCTAATTCTGTGAAATCTTTCCCACGAGGTATTTCTACAAACACTTGCAATATCAAATCTTTATTTTATGCAATCTTCCCCAGCAGGCATTTGTTCAAACAGTTGGTGTGCACAATCGAAACCTACAGTAGGAAAGCTAAAACAAAGTTACATCTGAGCAAAGAAAAACACACATGTAGTTACCTATTCGAAATCTGCATTAGAACCAAATTTGGGGAAACATGAGGAGGCAGCGGCACTGACGAACAACTTCCCTAAGAAGGCACAACCAGCAGGGGAATAGCAGACATACAAACACAAGGCGCACCACGATTTGGAGCAGGTGGTGGCGCCCACGGACGTACTGCAGCCATAGGAGAGATGTGGAGGCCAAGCACCACCACAGCAAACGCCGCCTTCAGCAGCCGTCCATGGAGAGGGGCTTGCTTCAGGTCGAAGTTGGGCGACGCCAATGATCCCCACGCGGCCACGCCAAGACCGAGCCGCAGTCAGGGCACGGCATTGGCACGCATACAGGGGAAAATCGATAGAGGAGATACACGCGAGGCTGCCCCGACGGTTGGTAGCGCATAGCAGCGGCGATAGCAGCAGGAAATCGAGGCTGGTGGCGGCGATTTCAAGAGAGAGGGTGTTGACGGTGGGCAGACGGTGAGAGAGGAATAGAGGGCGTGCCGGAGAGAGGAATAGAGAGTCAAAAGATTAGGACGGTTTGCGTGTCGGTTGCGCTCTTCTCGTCGTCGCATGTATCCAGTTACAGTAGAACCGACCTCAGATGCGAGCAGGTCCAGCGCGAACAATGCAGTCAACCAGAAACAATGATACCGCGACACGAACGCAATTCTGCATGTGGGACAGCAATGCTTTGCCGTCAAACACGGGTGTAATCTGAAACGTTGGATACATTAGTTAAATGGACAGGATCTTTTGGATCAGACCTTCTGGGTCTTTTATATATTGCATCATGCATCATTATAAAACTCCATGTGAACCTTGATACCGAACTCATAAAGGAAAGGAGAGCAACGTGATGTGTCATTGAAAACTCCTTAACCAAATGAAAAAATGCAAGGAGAAAGCGACATGGAATACTATCTAAAATATTTTCTCATTTAGAGGTACCACAAAAGAACCTTATTGGTTTCTATAAAAATAAGCCCTCGAAATAGGCTTTCGCCCCGCTTTATAAATAAAGCCGCAACGGCCGAACCGATACAAGGTGGAGAGGAGAACCTCTTACAAAGCAGATCAAAGAAAATCAAAAAAGAACACAGAGACCCCAAAATTGCCACGAGGACATTGACGCGAGACCGAGTCAAAACGGGGCTCCACAACGACGCCCCCAAGAGGGAAAACGACGCATTGCGCCGCCGCCGTCGAGACCAAGAGGTCAAGGGCTTTCACCCGGAGCCGTACCGTGGGGCGGATACCCACAACGACGCCCCCAAGAGGGTTGCGATACCCGCAGGCACCGCCGTCGTTGGCGCCGAGGCGCTGAGCTTTCGCTCGGAAGTATCCACACACCACGCCGACAACTCAGCCGCCCGCTGTCCCTAAGTTGGGCATCCCAAACACGATCTGGGGGTTGCCGAGGCCGAAACGCCGCCAACACCAGGATCCCCCACCGTCCGCTCCACGCCATCCTCATGACCGAAGAGAGAGACCACCACCACCGCCGCGTTGCCCGCCGAAGAGCCAACCGCGCAGTCCACCTTCCAGGGCCGCTGCCCCGGCATCCCCACGAACTCGAGCCCATGGATTAGTCAGCACGCCGCAACTCGAAATGGGCAGGGTAGGAAGGCACCATTGGCAGCAGCCATCAAAGCACACGGCAGCCCAAGGGAGAGGAACCACCCTCCGACACCCGAGGTGCCCGCCGTCCGGACGCAGTAGCATGGTCAATGTGGTCTAAATCAGGCCCGGCCGCCTGCCAGGCCTCGATCACGCCCCATTAGCCGTGCCACCACACTGCTACGCCTAGGTCGCCGTCGCCATCCACCTGCAGCACCGGGCTGGACCAACCCTTGCCACCATCGACCTGCCACGTGCTAACCAGACACCATGAGCGGCGTCGCCGCAACCTCACTCCTCGCAAACGGCCTTGGCCGAGACCATGCACCGCCGCCAAGAAGCACCCCTGCCACGACGCCCGGGGACAGAGCCGCGCCGTTGTCGACGCCGCCATGCCGCCGGTCAAGCCGAAAACTTTGTCGGCATCGAAGAACTCGCCATTGAACTTGAGCAAGAGCCTCACCTCGGCCCTCCCGGACAGAAGATGGACCGCGCAGCCGTACTGCCGAGGACCGCCGGATCTGGGCCCACCTGGCCCAGGTCTGGCACCAACGGCGGTGCAACCTGGGAGGAGCCCCGCCGGCGCTGGCTACCTCCACGGCCCTCCTGGCCCTGGACGCGGCAAGCCTGGCCCAGATCGGGGCCCGCCTGGCCCAAACCCGGGCCGCCGCCGCCAGCAGCCTCCTCCGCCGTCGCCCTCCGCCGTCGCCGTCCGCCATACGCTGCACCAGCCCGCACCTCCGCCGAGAACAACCGCCGCCAAGCCTCGCCGTCGCCGCCGGACCGAGCTCCACAAGCCCCTAGGAGCACCGCCGCCGACCGCGCCTGCCTCGCGCAGGGCCCCCGCGAGCGGGTAAGGACTGTCCCGCCGCCGCCAGCACCGCGCGGGCTTTGCCCGGCGGCTCTCGCCGGCGGCGGCGGAGGAGGAGGGAGGAGGGAGGGTCGGGACGCGTGGGCTAGGGTTCGCCCCTGGCGTCGCCCGCGGGAGCGACGCGCAGGAGCGGAGCGGAGCGTTTTTCACCCGTCAGTTTCTATAAAAATAAGGTGTACATAGAATTCCAAATTAAGACTCAACTCTACACCGCTGGATTCGGCTTGTGCACAATCGCCTGATTCATTCTAGTTTAACCATTCCATTGGGGCCATCAGCTTACAATCCAATGATCTGGTGACTAAATTTGTGAACATTCAGTCCACTATGCAGGTTTTATTGACGGAGTTCCATGGGCTTTGTGACTAAGAAACAGGCTCGAGTGGTGCTCAGCCTCGGGATGGTTTGTGGCACCTATATGCAACCTGAATTACTTCAAAACCTTCTCTAGAGAATGATAGATTTTTAGAAGGCAGCAACATATTTACAAGAGAGGTGTCCAAGTCACAGGAGAAAAGGACACCACACCAACAGAGAACAAAAGACTCTCATAGCATTACACATATTTTTTTTAGACGGAAGGCTCGAAGTGAGCCCGGCTTTGAATTAACGAAGCCATCAACCGGCCAGGAGTTACACCAAGATTACAACACACACGCGCCAAGCGCACAACCCAAACCGCAACAAAAGACAACACAGAAAAGCAAGCCGAAGCGCCATATGATCCAGGAAGAGGGAGCCTTGTCTTCTGTTGCACCGGAGCGATCGCGACCGTGTTCACGCCAACAAACCTCCACCGCACCAAGACTGCAACTCAAGGGGGAACTCAGCGACGGGCCGGCCACCTGGCAGAGCTTGAGGAACCAAAGGAGGGAGGGTCTTGCGGCGACGCCTCCAAGAAGGTGAATGGCGCAAGAATGCGTCATCGTCGTCGGCAAAAGGACCTGCAAAGTTTTCACCCAGACCCGAGAACCACCACCCATGGAGCTCGGGCTAGGTCCAGACCAAACACACAACATCATCCCCCGGCATTGGGATAGGCACACCGGCAAGAGCTGCGACCAGACGCCGACCTAGCAAAGCCCCCAAGGCGCTAGGAAGGAAATCAGCTACCGCAGCAAACCGTGTAAAAGCAGCCAGGCCGATGTTGTGAGAGGGCTGCGACACCATCGAGAGTTCACACGGTGTTCCACAAGGCACTACCAGAGAAGCTTACACGAAGCGAGGCCTCCAGGAGGAGCAGATTGAGGCGGAGGGATGGAATCCATCGTTTCGAACAGGAGGGCCATCATCGGGACGCCTTCAACAAGGGAACGACACCCGCAGGTGACGCCGTCGCCGGCACAGGCCAGAGCCATGCGCAGCTTTCGCCGAGGTCCAAACCTGGATAGAAAATCCGGACGCCATCGCGAGGACGTAGAGCGAACAAGGCGGAGATCACTGCCGCGCCTCTAACCTAAGTCGCACTATGAGCAAGCCCCAACTCGACTCATCCGCAGGAAACACGTGCTGGCTGGCGGAGGGTTCGGCCAGACCCTGCTCTAGGCGTCCAAGACCCTAGATTGGCGGCACCACGAAGTCCACCATCCCCAGCGCGGGAGCACACCTGCACAAGCACGACCAAATTGGTCGGAGGGAGAACAGACCGCAGCCGCCGGAGGAGCTGCAGTACTGAGCTAGCCCAAGAACCACGTCCCAGATGGCTAGCAAGGACGTCGCCCCAACGACTCCAAAACGTGGGGACGTCGCCCCAACGACACCCCACCATCGGAAGCTCAACCGAGCTCCGACAAGCCCGAACGGGCGGATCGCGAAAAACCAGCGCTGCCGGTCCAATCCGAGCACGACCACCAGCCGCGACGGAGTAGCAGAGGACGTCCCTGCGTGCAGCGCACCAGCAGAAGACCACCCAAAACGGCCGGGCCCGCCAGACCCAGATCTAGGCCCGCGGGCCCAGATCGGCCGCCGCCACCAGGGACAGCACAGCGTCGGCTGACGGAGGCGAGGGGCACCACCGCCGCGAGCGCGCGCCTCGCCGCCAACCACGACGGATCCACGCCGGCCTGGGCCGGAGCCGGCGTCCTCCAGCGCCGCCTGGTCAAACCCGCCCCGTCGGGCCTCCCAGACGCACGGGAGAGAGAGGAACCGCCGCCGCCAGCACCGCCCGGGCTTTGCCCGGCGGCTCCCGCCGAGCGAGGAGGGTGGGGAGAGGGTGGGGAGGGCGGGGACGCTCCGGTCGCCCACGGGGGAGGCGACGGGAGCGGCACAGTTTCACCCTACCACAGCCGCTGGACGAGTCGTTGCCGGCTCGCTGCATTACACATATTACAGAGACTGTTCAAGTTATTTCTGTGTAGAAATAAACATTATGATCCATCAGATCAGACCAACTCTTTCTTAGCAATACACATGATAACAATTTGAGTAGATAAGTTGGTAGTTTATAACCATTACTGTCCAATGATCATCCTCTTTGCATTTCAGTTTTGCCAATCTCATAAATACAATTTCTATCATGGTTTCGCACTTGTCAGTACCTGTAAAAGTACTAATTGTTCACTGGCCGAAAATAGGATCCTATTCTCGTTTGCCATGTCGATTTCTTCTCTTTTTTTTTATAGGAACTTCAGAACCTATGGTACTGGCAAGCGAGGTAACATATGTTGTTTCGAGTTTCATGTCATGAAGGTACCGACTGTTTAGAATACTTGAATTGTACATGCTATATATAAAGGTTGTGTGCATCATTAGTGGAGAGGCCAGGGGTTTCCACCGCCTTTAAAAAAACATATGGGTGTAAAAAAATGTTAAATGGAAAGTACTCGGCAAAAACTGCTTACGATGGATTTTCCTTGGGCACCGTTAGTGCAGATTATGCAAAATAATTGTGGGGCACTTGGGCACCTCTGAAAGAGATGTTCTTATGGCTAGCCCTGAGAGATCTATGCTAGACCGGAGACAGACTCAGCAGGAAAGGGCTCCCATGGCCCTCCAAGTGTCTGATCTGCGATCAAGAAGCTGAAAAATAGATCACTTAATAATGGTTTAATGCCCAACATCCAGATCTATTTGGCATCAGATTATGACAGAAAATGGGTTCGGCAGGTTCGTGCCACAACAAGATAGCAACTACAGAGCCTGGTGCTGCAGCCTGTCATCATGTCAACCTAAGGAAAAGAGGATGGAGCTGGCATCCTTAGGCATTGCTTGCTGCTAGCGGCTCTGGCTTGAGAGAAACAGTAGAAATTTTGAGCGTCAGCTCGCAACTGAAGGCACGATCATCTGCCGAATCAGAGAAGAGTTCAAGCTATAGAAACTTGCAAGGCAGTCAGCGGATAGGGGGGAGGAGTAGCGTTTAGTCACCAGTGCCAGCGGTAGTGCGGGCTGTAGTCTTGTAATCCTCCAAGATTGTAATCAGCAACTGAATTCTGTAACACTGTTTCTATCTTAATGCCATGATATGCAAATCTTTTGTCTGTTCTTGAAAAAAAACATGTTAAGCTTTATTGTGTTTTGACTGTGTAATGCTATATACTCAAGTATCAATTTGAATTGGTAAACACTACCTATCTTAGTCCGATGGGAGCAAATCGTCGGACCGATTCCCTACCGTCCATCTTTTTTCCATCCGGTGGCCCACGAATAGCTTGATTCATCACTAAAAAAAGCTCTTTATCCCCGCACTATGCCAACCCGGTTAGCCCAAATCACCCTGCTAGTTACGGATGGGTTTGCTTCTTCCCCAAATCACCTCTCCTGCGATGCGCCGCCGAGCTCGCCCCTATGCCAGCTCCACCGCCGAGCTCACCGTCTATGCCAGATCAACCGTGTCGTGCCCACCATCCCGTTCCCTGTGGCACCTCTACCTGGATCGATACCTGCGTCAGCACACGATGTTGTTCCACCGTGTCTAAGCGTGGTCGGGGCCTCGCTGAGTGCCTGCGGCCGGACAGAGAATATTTGCTTCTGCTACTACCAACCATGCTTCCAAATTTTTCATATATGTTTCTATTGTAGAGAATATTTGATGCAACCATTTTGTGATAGGGTTTCATCACTATATTCATGCTTCTTGAAGTTAGTTAGTATGTTTGTTTCCATTGCGGAACTAATTTTGGTTGAACATTGCCTCATGCTTCACATTTACCTTTGAAGAGGTAGTGTCCATTTGTTATGTGAATTCATCTCTTGCCATCCATGCTTCTCCTGGGTTTCTACATACTGTTTGGTATCCTTTGTGAGCATGAAATTTATGATTCATTTAGACCATGCTTCTGAAGAATTATACACTAGTGAGACAGTGGGTTTACATCCTCATAGAATTGGTGGCAACCATAAGATCATCAACCATTTTTGTTTGGTACGTGCTTCTATTGTACATAACTTTTGCTTTCTTATACTCTGCTAACCATGCTTCTATTTTCTCAAATAAGTTTTCCGTCTATAACAAACGATCCCTGACACGGACAACAAACGTGTAGCGAAGGCACGTCATGAAGATGGAACCAGTGGACCAATATGTGTCACCGTCGTCTATGATCAGCTGTATTGGTGAAGGTTCCAGTGCAACGAACCGTGGCAAACGTGTTGGTGTGGTCTGTGATGATGTAGTTGCATTATTTTGCATGCGGCCTTCAATTGACAGGCGTGATGTGGTCTCCCTGTCGACGGCTATAGCATCAAACCGCGCCAACCTTCAACGCAAGCACGTCACTCGGTTGTTCGAACAATGTAGACATACGCGAAAACTATATTCCCCTATGTATGAAGCAAGCAACATGAATAATGTAACATATGTATTTTTATTTAATTTTTTGGTCAAAGAAAAATCACAGAAAACGAGGGTGCTACCTAAATAGGGCGGAAGGAGTATAAATTTACTCACAACATGTCTACACCTTGTAAACTATAAAATTATAACTAGCTGTCGCCAATGAGCACTAATTTAAGATGTCTCGGGATCCAAAGAAGTTTCTCCCTAAAGGAACTAAGTTTTGTCTATGACATGTTGTAATATGGACCGATGTATCTTCATATGTAATAGTTATGAAATAAAATAGTCCAAATGGCATGTTATACATATTTAAGGAAAAATAGGAAAAATTGCATAGTTGCTTAGTTGTGGTTCAAAAGGCAGTCTGATATTTTAAGAGATAGCAGAGAGTTTAGTTCCTTTTTGTATAATCACAGAAATTATACAACTAAAAGTAATTATAGAGATGATATGAGGCCATCTGATGGTTTCTTTTTGGGATCTTGTAAATTACAACTTGGGTCAGGAAAACATGTGGTAATCGCCGCATAGGGAAGCAGGGAAAATAATTTCTTAATTAGGTGCAATGGAGTAGGAAATCATATATTGTCAGGGAGAATCACACACAATTGTGGCAAGCCTTATTTTCTATCTTCAAAGCATTTCTTTTATCACGTAAAAGGCACACACCTAGATGGCGTGATGGAAGCACAAACTTGAGAAAACCATTTATAGTATTTAGAAAAGAATAAATTCTAAATTATTCCATAAATGGTACAGTCAGCTATAAGAATCAGCATGCCCTTCTTAGACATATTGATAACAAGTGCACGGCATAAAGCAGAAGCTCACCCAACTGAAAATATAGAAACTACAATAAGACATGGAGACTGGACAGTGACCATACCTTGTTAGGATTAAGCAGGTAGTTATACAATGTGTTCTCCTCTCAAATCACAACCATGTTCGGTAGCCGAAGAATAACCAGGAGTTGTGCCAAACTGCCTGTCAAACAGATCACTCTTGGAGAAACCAGGGCCTAGTTAGGCCCTTCATAAGATCAGCATGATTGACATTACTAACTACATCTTGGAAATTTGTACCAACAAGATCCTGCTTTGATCATAACTTGACATGCAATAATTGGATTTAGTTGCAACATTTACTCCTTAGTTGAAAAAATGTCCATTACAGTGTCCTGAACAAGAGCAGAAAGTGTTCTGTTGAATCATACATATAACATGTGCGGCGATTTTTATCCAAAAAAACATGTGCAGAGATAAGATCCTATATTTTTATATCTAATATTATCATTAACATACTAAAATTCCATTTCACACCTCATAAGGAAAATTATATGCATAGTTGTCGTCAAGGTGAACTAGTATAAGAGCAAAAGCAACTTGCTGCTAAAGGGGAAAAGGTCTGTATATGACATGTGTGGAAAAATCACAGTAATGTTTTTTTACATGGCAATCTTTCATCACAAAATATTATTTATTGAGTTTCCGATTGTGGTTTGTATATATCTGAATCCAAAATGTCATCAATAATCAGAATATTTTATACACTTTTAGCTACTACAGAAATCGGCATGACTTACCCATGGGGTCATGTATATACAGTTTACATGTTCTTTCTTGGTTCAAATTGTGGAACCACTTTTTCCCTTTGAGTATCTAGGTTTCTTAGGAGGTAGAAACATGTTTTCGGTACAACAATAGTCAAGACATGTCAATGAGAAGCAATCCAGAACTAGAGACAGGCTTGAGCTGAATCGCTGAAGACTGCACAAGTGCGCATTGCGCTAAGTACATAGTTCATGATTAGTCTTCTCACCTCTTTTTTCCTTATATCACCTTTTAAAAGTAAAATTCTATATTAAATTTAAAATATTAACCAAATATCATTTCGTTATTCTCCCCCTTATTTTGTCACTCATGTAAGGAACTCACTGAACTAATCGTAACAACTTATTTTTTCAAATGAAGAAATAAATAAAATGTGCAGTGATACAAGTTTGCATGTATAAACAGAAGCAACTAAGATGGATGAAATCACAATTCCTATCTTCTCAGAAACAGCAACAAGCGATTGACATCTAAGGCATTGCATTTACGAGCACCTTCTGGTTGCACCACGCCCCAACGAGAATTTGCAGACAAGGGCCTTGACCCCTCCCTCCCATGAGTCAGGCCTGGTCCTGTTCTCATTCAGAGTTAGAACAGGTTCAGTTAAGTTCAGTTAACTCGAAGCGGTATGCAACATCCTCAACCATCAAATCGTTCAACACCTTCAAGGATTCAAACACATCTTTGAAATTTACAAATATTCCCTTGGGTGGAAAACATTGTCAGGTACATTTTGCAGAATGATTTTCTGTACTTACCCGTAATCATAAATATTTCAGATCTAGCGTAAACTCATGAGATTATAGACCTGTGTGGAATTATTGATTTTCATAGAGAACTTTAAAATCACTGTGCTTAACTTCCTACTTATGTAGATACATGTCTTCCTCTCCTAGGTCAAGAACATCTGGGGGAAATTATGTATAGATACAGTACCAATGAATTGATGCTATTGTAGGTTCAATATCAACTCACTTTGACAAACAGGATAGTCCAAAATGGAAATTACTACTATCAGCTAACTGTGGTCACTTCTTCAGTAACAAATGTAATTTGAATTGTTGCAGCTAAGAGTATGTCCACAAGGATGAATCCATAAATAATATGAAGCATAATACCATAAGTTTCAAACACACAGTTCAGTATCCAAACAGCATAGCATCGCATGTTTCCACGCATATGTAAGCAAACCTTATGGACCAAATGATCTGATACTAAATCATTTATATTTTCGAAGTACCGGAATTACAGAGGATGCAGACCACATCACATACTCGCAGTTTATGTGTGGTCAGTTCTACGACAGATCAACAGAAGCTCCACATCCAAACTTCAATTATTTTACAGGCATGGAAACCCTACTAGTTAAAAGACTTAAGACATTCATCGCTCTAGACCATAACTAAAGGAAGGAGTATATATGGGTGATGGTCCAACATCTCATGACACACATACTCTTCCTGATTACATGAGACCAACAACCGCAACTATGGGACTTCGCACAACATAGTGGCCAGACACCCAGCTCAAACTTCCCTCCATGAATTTTTTCCCTGCATTATCATGGCTGCTCACCGTTATGGTATACGATATCTTCTGTCCAACCTTGGAAAAGACCAATGTCTCTGGGTAGACAGACACTATAAGACTCTTGGGAACCTCTATCTTCAGTGTGTACACTGAATTGGCTGAACCCACATTTGTAACAGTCCGGTTCAATGTGAATGGCCTTGTCCTGAGGGGCACCGTTATGGTTGGGTAGTTGAGCTGCGATTCTGGTATCTTAGGAAGCATCTTGCAGGACAACCTCGGGTTACGCACAATGACTGCCAAGGCTTGATCACCAAGGAGAGCACATATATAGCCAGCATATTCAGTAGTGCCAAGATCATAAACAAGGCCAGGATCAGTAGCTCTGGTAGGATGTACATGGCCAGCACCCATCGCATACGCGGTTGCCCTCTGATGCTGCTCATCCAAGATCGGGTCACCAGTGCTATCAGTAATGTCGGATGTTGTGAGGATGGCTGACTTGATTGCAGCCGCGGACCAGTCAGGATGGGAGCACTTGACAAGCGCAGCGATGCCACTGACATGTGGTGTGGACATCGATGTCCCAGATCGAATGTTGAATGGCCCAGAACCAAACATGGTGAGTGGTGGCCATGCAGCAAGGATGTTGAGCCCAGGTGCTAATACATCTGGCTTCAGAACCCCGGGGCTGAAGCTACTAGGACCACGGGGTGAGAATGATGCAACAGTCGGAGATGGACGGACACCGAGAACTGTGTTTTTGTATATGACTTTCGCAGTGGCTTCGCTTGTTGTGCTCACATAGTCTGTGATCTTCATGCCATCAGCCACAGTTACTTGCACAACATTACCATAGTCCTCAAGGAGCGTGGTGAAGCCGGCATCTTTCCTGTTGATCAGCACTATGCCAGTCGCCCCAGCACTCATGATGGCACTGATGTCGGTGTTGTTTATTGATCCTGTGTTATGGCAGATGACAATTTTGCCGGACACATTTCTTTCAGCCAACGACTTGCAGCGTTTGTCCAAATAAAGAGGAAACGGCTTGGCGCTTGAGTTTGCTATCTGGTTGAAAGCTTCCCCATTGATGTGATTGCCGTTCCCCAGCTGCACAACAGTCTCAAAGCTACGGTCCACTGAGCCAGCTGCGACTGTGAGCAACCAGGGTGCAGAATTGGCAAGAAATGACTTGGGTCCATTGTTCCCAGCTGCAGCCACAACAACAATGCCCTTTGCTACCGCACTGAATGCGCCAATGGCGACCGGGTCTTCACTGAATTTGACATCGAAAAAGGGGACGAGGGAGACTGATAGCACGTCGACTCCATCTTTGACAGCTTCCTCAAATCCCGCCACTATGTCTGAGGTTGCACACCCATGAATTGTGCATACCCTGTACATTGCCAGATGTGCGCCTGGAGCAATCCCAGCTGCTGTGCCCCTGCCGAGTCCGTGGACGGAGGCACCTCTGACAAAGTTCCCGGCAGCGGTGGACGAGGTATGCGTCCCATGACCCGTGTCATCTGCAGAGTCATTTGCAAAGACACTGGTGAACTTAGCACCGATGAGCTTGTTGTTGCACCGAGCAGCACCATGGCATGAACCCTTCCACTTTGACGGGGGTGGCGGGATGCCAGCATCATCAAAGGAAGGGTGCTGCGCATAGATGCCCGTGTCCAATACCCCGATGATTACGCCCTTGCCGTAGCTGACGTCCCTCCACAAGCCGCTGCCTCTCTTCAGCCCGAGAAATTCCGGAGTGTGCGTGGTGGTGGGATGCCAGAGCTGGTCTGGAAAGGCACGCAGGAACCCAGGCTTCTTGGACACCATGTCGAGCTCGGCATCCGTCAGCCTGGCAGCGAAGCCGGTGAAGACCTCGGTGTAGGTGTGGAGGAGCCGTGGCTCATCTGAGCCAGCGAGAGGGGATGGCATGAAAGTCTCATGCCACCACCGGTGCTCGTCCTCGCTGGTGCCAGCCTCGGCAGGCGGCTTCAGAAGGAGGATGAATGTCTGATAGCTGTGTGTCTGTGTGGCACTGGCATGTGGATGATCAGCAATGCACAGTGCAGGTGTAGGACGATGGAGGAAGGTGAGGGTGAGGGTGAGCGAGAGAAGGAGGAGATGGGCAAAGGAGGACATTGTCCCTTGCGTTGCTAATTCGTTACTGGATCGTTTGGCTGGAAGAAACACAGGTGATCGGAGGGAAGAAGATGGTCTTATGCTCGGATGGAGAGAAAGGGACGCTGTGCGTGTCGAGTGTGGAGCGGAAGAGGCATGATTTCGCCCTGGTACAGTGATGCTCCCCTAAGCGGCGTAGCAGGAGTGCGTGTCCAATGCGCACTCGTGGAGAGAAAGAAAGGGGACAGGAGAAAAAGGAGGAGAGATGCTTGTGCTGTCCTCTGAGAACTGAGAATTTGACGAGAGGGAAACAATGGTGGCGAGAAAAGAAAAGGAGGCCATGGACGAGACCAAAGGCGCTGGGGCCGCACGCACGGCTGCACTTTGGCGCACTGCGACGTGTCGGACAGCCGGAGGGACGATGTCGAGCGGAGCGGGCCATAGAGCGGCACCACCGGCTGGACCCACGCAGCCAAGAGCATCGCGTCCATGGCCAGCGTCGCCGCCGCCGGCGACCTAGGCCCCTCCGCACCAGCTTCGGTCCCAATTCTTTTTGCCTCGGCACCTTAATTAGAAAAGGGGATAGAGGCAGTACCTGCATTGACTCGCCGGAGCCGGATGACATCCAGACCCCGGGCAGCTCCCGTCAGCTCCTGCCGCGACCTTCGAGCCGGCCCGCCGCTCCGAGTCTCACGTACGCGGCGCTGAACTCCAATCCATTCTGCAGAACACCGCCTGCGCTCGCGCCATAAGCTCCGCCGCCGACCACGGCATTCGCATGGGAAACGGTGGCGGCTAACCGGACCAGATCGAAAGCTTCATCATACTACGGTGTAGTTAAAGAATGCTGGAGCTCTCTTTTCGGCCATGGCCGGACCTGGGGACAGGGGTAAAGGCAACAATGGCGAGAAGGGGTAAAGGCGGCAATGGAGGTCAGGCGGAAGTTCAGAAGGGGAACGAACGAGTAGATGGGGATTGGGGCTGGTATCTGCTAGAGAATTGAAGAAAGGCCTATGGGTAAATTGGTCATTTTCGTCTCACCTGCGTTTCTGTTTATTTTTTAACCTCTTACGTCAGCATGGCATTTCGGAATTTCAGAAGAAATTGCTAGAGTCAGCTTCTTCGCGAAAGACAGTACACTACAGACGCAAAGCCATATATTATCTGAAGCCATCCATTACAAGAATATTTATAAAAAACACAAGTCCTTAAAATGTTTAGCACCATCTTCCTCTTTCATCCTTCGATGATGCATCGTGAGCAAAGCTTGATGCCGCCTCTGGGCCTCCAGCCTAGCAAAGCTTGTGTTGGAGAAAACTTGAAGATAACCAGACACTTGTAGAAGCAACTGCCGAGAAGTTTTCGACATAGATCAGAAGCTGCCAGCGACCACGATCACGAGAGATCGCCGTCTGGAGGAAGCTAGTACCGAGAAGGCCAGGAGATAATCATAGCTCTAGCCAAACGAAGATTGGGGACACCAAACTCGCAAGTTTCCTAACAAAGTCGTACATGGCTGAGCTTCATCAAGTAGAGGCGAAACTTGAGGCCAGACACCAATACCACTACTAGAAAAAGGCCTATAGGCCCAGGTTTACCACCGGCGCACCAAAAATGATACGTGCATGTGGTATTTGCCGCTGGCGCACATTGTGGAAGGCTCGCCGGTGGTCGCTAATTACTGTCGGCCCATGGGAAGGGACATCACCCCCGCCGCTGAATGCCACGGCGGTAGACACAACTTTAACACTCTAGACCTAATACATGACGATTAACTCCAAACTCCAACATGTCAACGCTCCTCCATCAAAGAACCCCGAATTGGGGCATGCTAAAGGACCTTTATTTTCGTTGCCACCGATGCCCCTACATCTAAGTCGAAGAACTAGAACACCCTACAGGAACCGGTCATCCGATCCGAGGTTTCCACACCCTCCAGCCACTGCAGCGGCCAAGAGGGCAGAGCCGACAGCTGAGAACCGGTAGATCACTTTCTGGATGGCCCCTCTCGAGAGCCTAGGGAAACAAGGTTCATGTGGCAATGACCATTTTTCATGTAAAACAAAATGACATCACTCATCACAAGACTAAATCGCGTGCGTGGAGAGCAGCAGGACACCACACAAGCTAGATAAATTGACAGCAGAAAATAAGGTCGTTTAAAAATCTTCGGTTGCATTTTGCGAAACACAGTATAATCAAAGATGTTCACACATACGCGCGCACACTCACCCATATGAATACACGCACACCCTACCTCTATGAGCACCTCCAGAGACTGTGTCGAAGAACTGATCCGGCGGGTCTTAAGATTGACGAAGTCACCACAGGCGCATCCTTGTCGACGGAAATATCGCCTCCCGCTGAAGAATATCCCGTCTTTATGAGACACCAAAGTGTCAAATTTAGAATTTAAACTCTGATGAGCTGGGGGTGCCACTGCACTTCTAACCATTCAACCACATGTTGGTTCTCAATCTTCGGTTGCATTAGTAATCACAAACATAAACTAAAAGGTGAACATTCTTTCTAGTGGTCATCGAGATACTCTGCTTCAAGCCCCTCCAAAAGGTGGCACCTAATTAAACACGACTGTAGCCGAACACTTATATGAGTCAATGACTTGCAAATGACAGTTCAAACACGACTGTAGCCGAACACTTATATGAGTCAATGACTTGCAAATGACAGTTCAATCTAACATGAAATAGAGTCCTTCATGTTCTATCTAACATGAAATAGTGAGACCCTAATAAATAAAAAACATGGAAATAGTGAGTTCTTCAAACCATGATGTGGGGCAACGATAATGGTGATCATGTATCATACAGAAAGGGGCTTACAAAAGTAACACGTCCGGGTCTAATTTCTTGAAGAAGAAAATGAGCACAATAGAAAGTGAGGAAAGGAAATACAAAAAACCCAAGTGCTAAAAAGCGCTCGGATGCCCCTTGTCAAATCGAGCACTCGATTCTCGGCCGTTGGATGCGTCCTGGATGGCTCCATCTCCTGCCGCGTCGAGGAGAGACGACCCGACCGAAAAGCACGGCAAATTCGACAAAAATAACCCTTGGGCGAAAGGAATGGCAAAAATGCACTATCGGCGAAACTATTTCGCAGAACTAACCCTCGCGTGCCGCGCCTGCATCCACGGCGTTGCAGTCCGTTGTGCCACGCCCTCCGGCTCGGCGCGGCAGGCGTGCCAGCATGGCCTGGCGGGCCCCGGTGTGCGGTAGTGCAACGCCCCGGGCTAGGGCGCGGCACGTATACGTGCAACGCCGGCGCCGGTGGCGCGGCACTGGCGCACGCATAAGGCCGCCCAGGCCCGCCCGACCCAGCCAGTTCGTCCCTTTTCGCTAGGGTTCCAGACTCGGGAGGCTCAGGCGTCGCGGGAGGCTCCAGGCGGCGCGGGAGGCACCAGGCGGCGGCGTCGGCGGCGGCGTGGGCGGCACCAGGCGGCGGCGCGGCGGCGGCGTCGCGGGAGGCTCCAGGCGTCGCGGGAGGCACCAGGCGGCGGCGTCGGCGTGGGCGTGGGCGGCACCAGGCGGCGGCGTCGGCGGCGGCGTGGGCGGCGGCGGCTGCTGTCCCCTCTGGCCCTCCTCCAACCCACCCTCTCTCCCTCCTCCAATCCGGGATCTTGCTCCCCACCTATCTCCAAGGTATTTTCCCTCTCAATCCCCATCTCTTTTATTCGAAAATGTGTAGAAATTTGGCAACCTAGTTCATCAATAGTTCTAGAAACCAATATTGTAGCATGGTAACAAGAGGTGTGACTATTGTTTACTTTTTTTGTGGCCTAGATTTTGAAGTCAAATGCTCACATATAGCTTTTGGGAAACCCTAGTTCATCAAGATATCTAGAAATTTATACCCATTTTTAATCTTGTAGCATTTGTGTTAATATTGTTTGGGTCTTGTGTGCTAGATTTTGTAGCGACATGGTCACATATTATATTATATTTTGTCACATTTGCTCACATATTAGCTCTCATGTTGTTACTATTGCTCACATATGTGTAGGATGTCGCTTCTCGAACCTCACTACGATACTAGACACCGTGCGTACTTAATGTCCGAGAAGAAGCAGGTAATAGAAATAAACCTAGTGGTACATATTGTTTTCCAATGCTATATGCATATGTAATAACGAGGCTTCTATTTGTGTAGGTCTTTGGACCCCTCCGACTTAGGTGTCACGAGGCCTCGTCCTTACAGAAGATGCCATACGATGAGCGGTACACGGAGTACATCGAGCCGCTAGGTCTACTTCCATTCATCCATATGGTGACTCGGCGGACACCGAGCATGAACCCTTCCGCCATCACTGCTCTTGTTGATCGGTGGAGACCGGAGACGCATAGTTTTCACCTCCGAACCGGTGAGATGACCGTGACTTTGCAGGACATGTCGATGATACTTGCACTCCCCATTGAGGGGAAGCCACTATGTATCGACACATCTTGTGAAGACTGGCGTGGCAAGATGTTTGATCTTATTGGCAAGGCTCCTGATGAGATTATAAACAAGAGGGGTGAGAAATTAAGGGTCTCTGCCGGGGCTACTTTCACTTGGATCTCAGAGAACTTCAAGACATGCCCGGAGGGAGCCGGCCGTGATTTGGTTAAGCTGTACGCACGTGTGTATGTGTGGTATGTTATCACGAGAACTCTATTTCCTGACTGCAGTGGGAATACCGCTCAGTGGCACTGGTTGAAGGCGTTAACCAAAATGGAGACTAAATGGAGTTGGGGTTCGGCGGCATTGGCCTTCTTGTATCGTCAGGTAATCACTTGTATCAACCCTAACCCATTTCTACATTACATCTCCATTTTGGAGAAGACTAATATTTGTTCCCTTTTTTGTGTAGTTGGACGAAGCTTGTTGCAGGATCGGTAAGGAAGCTTGCATTGGTGGTCCGTTGATTCTTCTATCAATTTGGAGCTGGGAGCGCTTCCCTGTCGGAAGGCCTCGTGTTCTCGATTACAAGAAGTACAATGATCACGGCAACCCGTTGCGGCGACCCACTTGGGCTTATCAGTGGGACATTGTCTCCGAGTTCAGTGGAGACCCAATAGCGGCCTATCAGACCTACACCAATGAGTTTGATAACTTAACACCGGAGCAGGTGAATATTTTCATCCCATAAGTCCAATGCACGGTGTTTTTGTAACTTTCTTTTTGACATCATTGTGATACAATCTAGGTGGAATGGGAGCCATATGGTCCTCGATCGGCGCTTGGTAACGCTTCAACATTCACACTTAACCCGGCTTGCATGGCGGAAGCTCATCTTTGGTATATGCATTGTCCCTTGGTATGCATGTGGGCCGTTGAGCATCATATGCCACAGCGGGTTATGAGACAATTTGGATTACTTCAGCCTTGCCCGCCTGAATGGAAGGACACGAGTATAGTACTTCACGGGTGAGACCTCCTTTCTAGCTATTTTTGTATTTTCCATTCGCATCATTGACATGGGTTTCTCCATTCGCAGCTTTGACAGGAGGAGGACCAAGAAGACGGATTGGCACAACATTCATAAGAAGCATGTGAAGAAATTCGTCATGCGAGTGGAGGAACAGAAGAAAGCGAAAGGAATCCAATATGAAGAACATAGCGAGGATGCTTTCAACCAGTACCTCCGTTGGTTTCTTGACAACACCCGTGTTCAGATCCTTCCGGACGCTTATGGGCATGAGATTTTGGAAGAGCCCTTGATATTCGACGATATTGCCACCCTGAAGTACAACAAGCTTGTTAGGGAAGGGCGCCAAACCTCTTTTGCTCCAATGCTGAACTTTGTGGTAACATATCTTACTTTCTGTTTGTCCTTTCACTATGGAACTTTTTTTGCATTTCTCTTCAATGAGGTCATTTGTTTGCATCACAGCGTACGGAGATCCAGAAGCAAGCAGTTGAGCATGAGACCGCTTTGGAGTCGTTTCCACATGGTGAGAAGGGCGAGAGTTCATTTCGAGAATTTGTGAAGGTTCGTCCATAGAATGATACTCTAGTTGCTCTTTGCATCTTTAATATCCACATGTTTTGACCATTTGCTGGTTTTTCAGCGCCAGGGACAGAAGCTACGTCGGTTGTCGAACCTACTTGGTTGCCGTGATCCTGAGATAATGACGCCGTCCCAATCAAGGTCTGCCTCGCCCTCCGACCAAGATGATGCGAACAACTCCAACTCTACTGCCCGTGAGAACACCCGGCTCTCCATGCTTCTCTTCATCTCTTCTTCTTCAGCTCTTTCCTTCCTTATGACCTCCGCCTCATGTGCCAACCGGTCCATCATTTGCCTATTCTCCCTCGCCCTTATTATCTTCATACGTGCACACTCCTTTTTCCAGTTTTCCTCCGCCTTCCTTTGACGTTCTTTTGCCGCATCTTTGTGCCTCTTCTCCTCAAGCCTTAGCCGTTCGTAATACTCAAGTCTCCCACGCTCCTTTTCCTGCCACTTCGCTTCTTCCTCCTCACGCCTTTGCCTCTCACACTCCGCCGCGTCCTGCTCCCTCACCCTCCTCACAGCCTCCTCCCACACTCCCAGCTTCTCATCTTCCCCATCATTGGCCTCCTCCCACACCCCCTTGCCCTTGTTGGGCTGAGAAGACATACCTGCAAATAATGAAATATAGGAAAGTTAGTAACAACAATTAACAATTGTAGAGAGCAATATAAAGAGGAAATTTAGAGCAACAAAATGGATACACATACGGATTTGGTCCTTGTAGGTAACCTATCATACTATCCGGATTAACACCGCCACGTCGTCTTCTAAGACCAAGTTGGTTCCTTCTTGGTTGGCTAGTGCTACCTTGTTGGCTACTGTGAGGTCGGCTAGTGCTTGTTTGTTGGCTACTTCTTGGTTGGCTAGTGCTTGCTTGGTGGCTACTTCTTGGTTGGCTAGTGCTAGCTTGATGGCTACTTCTTGGTTGGCTACTTCTTGGTTGGCTACTTATTGGTTGGCTAGTGCTTGTTTGTTGGCTACTTCTTGGTTGGCTATTGTTAGCTTCATTTCCCTTGGCTCTCTTTCTTTGTTCACATTTCCGTGCATTGTGTCCTTCACCATTGCACGTGCCACAACGAGCTCTCTCACGGGGCTCTTGGAATTGGTCCGCTCCCCATTCTCGTGCACCACCACGGCCCCAACCATCCATGTCGCTCCTAAAACGCTTAGTTCTGCGTCTTCCGCGTCTAACCACTTTCCAATCTGGATCGGGCCATAGTTGAACTCCATGATACTCCGGCCACTGCGACTGGTCAAGGTATGGGTGGAATCTAGGTTCCCATGTCTTCTTGATGGTCTCCATAGAGAACTCGGACTCTCTGACGGTGAGCGGGTGGTTGTAGTCCACATGTCGCGTGCGAGCAGCCGTTAGCAAATGGGAGCACGCGAGATGAAGCAACAATGGTCTTCCACATGTGCAATCACAAATCTTAAGTGAGACTTTGAATGCTCGGCCACCGTGTTGGACACCGTCACCTGTGGTTCCTCCTGGCTCGTCAACTTGGTAAATGAGCTCATCATTATCAAACAGTGTGGCAACTTGGGAGTCCGCCTTACGCGACTGAAATTCCATCCACTCGTCAATCTTTGGTGGGTACTTGTACTTGTGCTTGTTCTTCTTGAACGTTCCAGCAATTTGCATGTCAGTTTCATCAGAGTACTTCAGGAAATACGTATTCATCTTGTCGAATGTATATCTCACTATTGCAGTCACCGGCAATGCACGGACACCTTTCAACACCTTGTTAAAACATTCTGCCAAGTTGCTTGTCATATGACCATACCTCCGTCCTCCCTCATCATATGCTCGTGCCCACTTAGGCACATCTTGAATGTGCCTATTGAGAAACTCGAGACCTCCAGGATTGAGTTTTTTGTTAGCAAGCAATCTGTTGTACAAGTTTGCGAAACGTCGGTCCGTGTAAGCTAGACAACAATCTTGGAGATCATCCGCCAACTCCTTGCTCCCACAAGCCCTATAGAAGTTTGCACAAAAATGTCTCATGCACCATCGATGGTGCAAAGGAGCATAACCGGGAATGTCAATCGTCACCGCATTGAGGATTCCTTGATGACGATCCGAGATGACACATGTTTCTCTGTGGGTTGGCAATACCTTCGTTCTCAAAATATGGAAGAACCACTCCCAATTATCATTGTTCTCCACTTCAACCAAAGCAAAGGCCAAAGGAACCAACCGGTTTTGTCCATCATTTGCTATTGCAACCAAGAGAGTGCCCTTGAATTGTCCGGTCAAGAAGGTACCATCGACGCAGATGATAGGCCTGCAATGTTCAAAAGCTCTCACGCATTGCTGAAATGCCCAAAATGCACGGCCAAATACTCGAACCTTCTTCCCGTTGTAAATCCTTGTCTTATTGCCATACGGTTCAACCACATGAACCATGCCCGGGTTAGCGGCGGCCATCGCTCCTAACAACCTAGGGAGTCGGTTATATGCTTCCTCCCAATCACCATACAACATCTTGAACGCGGCTTGCTTCGCCTTCCATGCCTTTCCGTATTTCACCTCGTAGTTGAAGATAGCTTGCACAAGCTCCTGCACACTCTTGATGCTCATTGTTGGAAGTGACGAGATGGAGTTCGAAAGCCTATATGCGATGAACTCAGATTTAAGTTGTCGGTGCTCGTGCTTGGCATCTTTTCCATCCATCCTCATTCCTCGGCACATGTGAGTTGATACACAACTAGATATGTGCCAATCGGGACCTCCCTTCAATGGTCTTGCACGCACAACCCAAGGGCATCCATCCTCCTCACATTTAACTGTGTAACGTTGCTTGACGTCCGAGTGAACCACCTTGTACGGACGATGATGCTTCACCGAGTACTCCTTAAGCCAATGCTTCAACTCCAACAATGTTGAGAACTTTATTCCGGAAGCAATCCCATTCATCGCGTGATTATCATCACGGTGAGAAATAGGCCTCGGTCCAAGCACTACACCCATACCGCCATCAACTATGGCTTCATCCGCAAGACTAAGATCACGAAACAAGGGTACCCGATGATCTCGTCCCAATACCTTCTCGTGGGCTTCCGCCTCCTTGGCCGTGAATCCCTCTTCATCAATTTCTTCATCGGGACCATCATCATCCGAGTCTGATGCATAGCATCGACTATACGGGAGCTCACGGTCCATATTCTCTTGGATATAATACTTATCCAAATCTCCAACATTGTTGTCGTGAAGCTCAACCTCATTCCCATCGTCTTCCTCCTCATCATTTGCCTCATTATTACAACGAGGCTCGCTTATTTCCTCTTGGTTAAAAGGTTGATGACTCGTACCATTCAACGGGGAGGCAAGCCCGTTCAAGTCCAAGTGCAAAGCTGTATCAACTTTTTTGGTGGCGAACAACTCAAGAGCCTTATCTAGTGATTCTGCCACCACCTCCTTGTATGCAACCCAACGTTGCTCCGAGTTGATACGCATTGTCTTCCAACGAACATGCATTCCAAACCCCGCATTATGTCTTCCCTCCAACTCAACTACATAACTCGGGTCCATCCAATTCAAATCAATCCTAACTTGTTCCAAGACCTCTGCATAATTAGGGCTACGCTCGAACACCAAGTCAACCTCATCCGGGTCCGGCTCAATGTTTCCTTTCAAAAAAGAGTCCTTGTCCACATGATGAACATGGACAATTCTCGCCATCCCTAAAATATACAAACATAACAACAAACCGCTTTATATACACCAAGCCAACATTAATCCTAACCCTAATCATAACACACCATAACAATAGCATAACAATAGCACTAACCCTAACCTACCAATCTTAAGCAAAATGCATCATATACACCATAGGAGCCCAAAATAGGCCAAAACAACAAAAACAATTCATATATCTAGGGATTCCAAGATTGCGGCATGTGCAACAACAAAAACAAGAATCCAATAGGTCAAAAACAAGAGAAATGAGGGAGAGCACCTCTAGAAACTTGGAGGGTTCGAAATCCACGGAGAAATGGCTCAGATCTGTGAAGTTTGGGTGGGGATTAGAAGAGGGGGAGAGAAAACCCTAGCAGCCGCCGCCACTCCTCTCAACCAGAAAAGGGACGAAGTGGCTGGGTCGGGCGGGCCTGGGCGGCCTTATGCGTGCGCCAGTGCCGCGCCACCGGCGCCGGCGTTGCACGTATACGTGCCGCGCCCTAGCCCGGGGCGTTGCACTACCGCGCACCGGGGCCCGCCAGGCCATGCTGGCACGCCTGCCGCGCCGAGCCGGAGGGCGTGGCACAACGGACTGCAACGCCGTGGATGCAGGCGCGGCACGCGAGGGTTAGTTCTGTGAAATAGTTTCGCCGATAGTGCATTTTTGCCATTCCTTTCGCCCAAGGGTTATTTTTGTCGAATTTGCCCGAAAAGCACCTGGGCCTGACAAACTTCCAGATGGGTCCTCGCGCCCCTTCTCTCTCCCGTGGAAGCCATTCCCCATTTCTCCGCGCCGCTAGGGTTTCTGCTCGACGATTAGGATGGCGATTACGCCGGTAGAGGGCGCGAGCGCGCGAGGATCCGTTCTGCTCGTCGGTGGAGGTAGAGAGCCCGCGGGAGAAAGGCTCGCTCGTCGGCGAAGGGCGAGCCGCGCGGTAGTGCGGCGAGCTCTACGCCGGGGAGCGAGGCTACTGATCGGGCGGCTAGCTCTGCTGCGGAGGCGCGCGACGGTGGGGAGCGAGATGGCGGAGATCTAGTCGTGCGCGACGCCGGGGTGCGAGGTGGCGAAGGATTTTGTCGACGACGAGTTCCAGAGGTATTCCCCTGTGCGAATCTTCCTCAATCACTTGGTATTCGTGTGTCGAGATGCAATTCACGCCCATATACGTACCAATTTTGTGGGGATTTATCTGGCGGTAGTTATTCCCCGTTCGTTTTTGTGTGTCCATGCCCCTACTGCCGATTCAAATCATAGGGAAGTAGATCTCGTGTAAATGTCCATGGTCCCATGATGTGTATGATTTCATCTCGCGTTAGCAGTTTCCTCTTGGCTGAATTAGTTGAGTGGTGCACATTGGAAAAGAATGTGCACCTTGTGGACACCATACTGAAATTCTTGAAGAGCATCGGGTATGGTGAGAACAACATAGCCACACACGTAATCCCTGTTCTGCACAGAACTCAGGAAATGCTGCAAGAGCGATTTGACTACCTCCTAGAAAGAGGGGTGGAGTACAAGATGTTGTGTCAGATAGTGGGTGTGTTCCCAAAGATAGTGATCCAGGGCAAGGAGATGCTCAATGAGAAGTTGAACTATACATCACTCTAGAGCTGGGATACTCTTTGGAGTATCTTGATTGCTTCGCAGCACTAGTGTGCTTTGATTTGGAGAACCGGGTCAAGACTAGGATGCAATGCTTCGGTGGATCTGAGTATGGTCTTCTTAAAAGACCACTAGCCCCTGCAACTGTGCTTGCTAAACTTAGAGAACAAGTTCATTTTCAACCTCTACAAACTACAATGTGCATCCTGCAGCGCTAAAGCTGTGGCCTGAGTGCTTCTCTTCAAGGATACACATGGAGTGTTACCTCAAGAATATACAACACCAACATCTAGATAATGAATAATTGGATGGATTGAGTTATATTGGTATGATTACGAGAACCATTGGTACAGAGGATTGCCATCCTTTCCCTTTCCCTCCGGAAGGTACTACTGAGTCGTTGCATCTTCCCATAGTGCAAAATTCTGAATTTTGCTGTAGAGCGCAAGATGATGAAGTGGAATATAGAAATCCAAAAGCCAACCATGTTCAATTTTGATAAAGTGGAATATAGAAATTCAAAAGCCAACATGTAATTCAGTTTTGATAAACTGTGTTGTACGTGTGTTTTAAGCTGTCCACTAATGTTAATTTTTAAGTTGCAGTCATACAGTATAGCTACGTTTGTTTCTTATCAACACTTCCTCTAAGTTGGCTTTTGAACATGGCAAAAAATAGTTGAAAGAAGGTGTTGACACCACCATAAGAGATAGTCTTTTTGTTGGGATGACAAGGACCGAAGAATTTCTATCTTCGAAGTTGCCATGTGGTTTTACCTATGAGGTATAAACCCACCTCTTTTTTCTTTTTCATCAACATGCATAAGTTTGCTCAAGGTTTTAAGTAAGTTGTTTTTACTGTTACGGCTAAATTGGTACTGAATTTAGTTAAGTTGATTCTTACCCCAAAAAAGCTGCGTTTTACATTATATCTAGGTTTAACTTTTGCTCAGCCAACCTATGCAAGTTGGCCCATGTTTTTAAGTTAGTTGCTTTTGTCAATATACTCAAGTTCACAACTGAGATTTATTAAGTTGGTTTTCCTGCTAGTCGTGTTTTTTTTCAGTTTGTGCTTCACATTGTAGGTAGTTAGATACTGTGGTAGTGTGGTTAACTGAGTTGCCCATGTCATCAATATTTTGTTCCTTTCTCTCAGTTATTAAATTGTTTTACTTCCCCCTCAATTTTCCAAGTTTTTGTGTGCGGATTTTGTTGCACACAAATTGTTCATTCCCGAGTTCATTTTTATGAGCTTTTCTTTTTGATGTATGCGACCTGATAGAGAAACCAATCTTTGCAGCATAAGCATTATAATGTGCTCTTGCACTTTTAACAGTGTCAAACCGCATCCCAATAAACAATTCTTGTGTACTGGATGCAACTTTCTCGTGCATTCCAGCTTTGTAGGCAAAGTGAGTATTTTCACTATATGTATAGATGAATTGTTTTCTCAAGTGTATCTCTATCGTAGAAGTGAGATGAATCTGTGTAAAATACAAAAGATATGTAAAGGTTGCCCATGCTACTTTATCTTCAGAATCCTATAATATTGTCTATGAATTGACCCATTGCAATGTCGGTCTTCTTGTTCCTCCGTTGGTGGTCACCTGCTCGAGCTGCTGCTGCCCGCTCGAACATAGGTGGTCAATTTTAAGTTTCTTTTGACTAAATGGTTAAGTTGTTACTGATTTTCAGTAAATTTAATTGTTCATCATGCTTAAGTTGGTTACAAAAAATAACTAAGTTTCTTTTTTTCCTTTTATGGTTCAACATGCTTAAGTTGCATACTGTTTCTAATTAAGTTGTTTGTTCAAGATGGTTAAATTGTGTATTTGCATATAGCTAGGTTTGCTTTTCACATCATGGATTTAAGTTGAAACTTCTCCTATGTGGTATAAACCTACCTGTAGCTTTTCGAGCCTTTTCATTCACCAACATGCATAAGTTGGCTCATAGTTTTAATTAAGTTGTTTTAATTGTTATGCTTAAGTTGGTACTAAATTTATTTAAGTTGATTCTTAGAATAATAATTGAATAAGTTGTGATTTACATTATATCTAGGTTTTTATTTCCCTCGCCCAACCTATACAAGTTAGCTCTTGATTTTAAGCTAGTTTCCTTTGTTATTATGCTCAAGTTTAAAGCTGAAAGTTATTAAGTTGGTTTCCTATTAGTCACGTTTTTCTTTTTCCAGTTTGTGCTTCACATTGTAGGTAGTTGGATACTATAGTTAACTGAGTTGCACATGTCATGAATATTTTGTTGCTTTCTCTTAGATATTAAATTGATTTTCTCCCCCTCAATTTTCCATGGTTTTGGTTTGCGGATTTTGTTGCACACAAACTGAAATGGAGAGTGCCTCGGCTCCTTATGTTACTGACCACTACCTAGTACTTTTGATTTTAACAGAAAAACTATAGGGGGGCAGTTTTAGTTTTTCCGTTTCCTTTTTGAATTATATGTATAAGTTGCTAGCAATTTACTTCAGTTGTTTTATATGTATGATTAAGTTGTGTACTGAAATAAATTAAGTTGATTCCTTGATCATGCTTAAGTTGTATCGTATTGGTATAATCTATCTAGGTGTTCCTTTCGAGCATCATACATAAGTTGTCCACTAGTTTAATTAGTTGCCTTTCCAACATGCGTAAGTCGAGTAGTGAAATTAATTAACTTGATTCCTCCAGCATGCTTAAGTTGTTGGGTATTGGTACAATCCATCTAGGTTTTTGTTTTGGAGCTACATGCATAAGTTGGTCACTAGCTAGTCTAATTATATTGTATTGTCAACATGTTTAACGTTTTTATCTAGGGCCGCACATCAATACCATCTCGAGCGCAATGGTGGAGGAAGCCATGGCGCCTAGCTCGAGCAGGTGGCGGCACCCACGAAGCCTAGCGTGAGTGCAAGCCCGACCAATGTAAGTTTCTTATCCATTTAGTTAACATGCTCACTAATGATTTGTTAAGTTGATTTCTGGTAATGTTAGGTTACGTGTGTTCTGAACTTTTAAGTACTTTCATCCTTTTGTTTTACTTTGGATTTAAGCCCTGAATCATGGAAAATCTGCTGTATTGCAGGTTCAACGGAGATTTCAAGGGAGAAAGAAGAGAAGAGTGCTAGGAGGGGTGTCACTAGCACGTGAGGGCTGGTCGCGTTCGGGAGAATGGTCTACGTCTGGTCTGGATCGCATATATGTATTTTTTGGACGAGTGTTAGGTGGGACAAAATAGCACCCGGATGCTGGTTGGGGAAAAACAGCACTCGAATGCTGGGATAGGCAAACCAGCACCGGATGCTCACTAGCCACGTCCTACAAAAAATCGCTATTGCGCATTATCAAAATTTTAAAAAGGCTGCGCATCCAGGGAATCGAACCCTGGTCAGTACCGTGGGAGGGTACTATGATACCACTACACCAGATGCGCTTGCATGTCTGTTGAGTAGAAAGTCCTTATATACCTATTAACTCATTCAGCGAGTAGACGTGCATTGAGTGGGCAATGGTATACAGTTTCTTTTACCAAAGTGGTATACAGTTCCAGTGACTAGAAACTCAAGTCAGTTTTTGTGTTGTGTTGGTTAGATTAATGTGTTTAGAGTACTTCAAATTAAAATTACATAATCCAGAGTTGAACCGTCTAATAACTTATGGACCTAAGTCACCTTTTTGTGTTTCTTCGATTAAATTTTTCTGAGCAACGGTTTTCACATTTTGATGGCTCTCAAATTAGCTTTGCACTGTGCAGCAGAAACAGCAGTACAGTGCCAGCCGCGCTATATATCTCGCTCAACCCAACCACAGCAACCAAAACCTTCCTCCAACAATCCGGTATCGCCTTCCTTTGTCTCTCTCAATCTCACCGTCAGACCGTCCTCATGGCAACAGAGCCTCTGCAATGCAAGGTAGCTCCTCCAAAGCCAGTACTGTCTATTCTGCTCTCCGTGTTACTCGCTCTTACTCTCGAGGTCTCCTTGATCTGCAGATCCTGGTGCTCCGGGTGCCCATCCACTGCGAGGGATGCAAGAAGAAGGTGAAGAGAGTGCTGCAGAGCGTCGATGGTGAGTGTGCTCAGCTCTGTCTGCCCCCAACGTCTTTACTTGTCGATTTATTTTGCTTGCTCTTCTGGAAGTGGAGATTTATTTACCCAGAATCCCATTTTCTGTCTGTCTGCAGGCGTGTACAGATGCGACATCGATGCCCGGAGCAACAAGGTGACGGTCGCCGTCACGGGGAGTGTCAGCGGCGACGCTCTGGTCAAGAGGCTGCGCAGGTCCGGCAAGAACGCGGAGGAGTGGCCTGAGCAACAGCAGCAGCAGCAGCAGTCGGCCGACAGTATCCAGACCCCGGGAGGAACCAAGAAGCAAGCCGCCGAAACGGACAAGCCTGGTGGCAGTGGCGCCGCCGAGATGCCGGCGTCCGGAGACGCGGAGGCACACTCTGCAGAGCAGAGCAACCCCAAGGCCTCCTCTGAAGCAACCGGCGGCGTGGCCGCGACGTTGGCTCAAGACGGCACGGAGAGCGCCAGTGCTGACGGCGACGGCACTGTCGAGCATGCCGCCAAGGAGGCCGCGGCGGAGCAATTCAGCGACCCAGAGAGGACGCGGAAGCAGCAGCAGCAGCAGCAGCCGAGGGAGGAGAAACCTGTCGACGCCATGGTGGCGCTGACGGCAGCGTCGGCCCAAAGCAGCCACGCCTGCCACTTGCCACCGCCGGTGCAGCTGCAGCAGCCGCCGCCGGTGCACGTCCTGAGCTACAGCGTGGCGCGGCCGACCGCGAGCGCGGCATCGTACTACGCCGCCGCGCCAGCCGCGAGAGCCCCACCGCCGCAGGAGCTCCCGTACACGTACCCGCCGTGCTGCTACTACCCGCAGCCGTCGCCTTACCACGGCAGCTGGGCGCCGCAGACGGGCGCGGCTTCGCCGGCGTACGACTCCTACAGCGATCTTTTCAGCGACGACAATGCCAACTCCTGCATCGTGATGTGATGATGTAGTTTAGACTTGAGAGTTGCTTAACAGTGAGCCCGTCTAGGATACTCATTTCACAAGTATGTTTGTTTGAGGTGATTCTCAGTTCAGATGCTCATCACAAGTTCACAAGTCATGGCTCGAAGCATTTTGTAAGGTGACATTCTTGCGCTTGTGATGACTGACGAAACTTTGTAAAACTGCAAGGCAACCATGCCATCACTATGTTGTAAAACTGCAAGGCAACTTCTCATTTACTCTGTATTTTTTGTGTCTAGATGCAAGTTACTTGTCAATTACAGTGAGGCAATTGCCTAGAAGATACTATGAGTTTGCCCTCAAGTCCGTTCAAAGATACTAGGTGGTTGGTTGGTCATGAACTCATGATTTGATACCAAGAGTTGAAGGGGACGTAATGATTTACCAATCACTCTATTCTGGTCAACATGTTCATGTCACGTCTGATTTAACCGAACCAATGTGTCTTGTAAGAAACGTGTATGATGTGGATTATGAAGTTCTAAACCCTGATTGGCATCGAACGAGAATACACCTTCCATTAACCTCATCGTGAAACCTAAGTTGACAATTTTTAGTTGGCCTTTTCTTGTTCCATTTTGTGTGTTGTGCCATCGCAATAATAAAAAATGGAAATTGGGAAGACAACCACGCACCGCTCTCTCAATGGAGGCTAGTGGAAATCCTAGCCGCCCCACCCCTCTCTCCTCCTCCCTCTCCATCTGGCGTTGTCGGAGGATGTGGTCGGGCTAAGCACGCGTTGGGGAGGGATGTGGCGGCGGGGCAAGCCCCAAAGCGCAACGGCTTTCACTGATGATTCAAGGTTGCTATGGTATCGGTGCCCTCCCCTCAAGCAGCTTAATATTGCTCCTATCCTCTGATAGGGCGGCTCATCTAGATTGCAGCGGCAGCTTCCGCAACTCTGTTGGGTGCATGTTGTGGCCTCGGTTGGCCCCGAGCGTCTTCACGAAAACGCTCAGGGTTCTAGACTGGTGGAGGGCCTAGGTTGGGCTCCTCGGGGTTAGAGGCCCATCGGCAGTGGTGGACAAGTGGGTTGTGTGGTACTGGATTTCGGAGCAAAACCGCCGGCGTAAGCCATGCTTGGATTCGTCGTCGAGGATGACGAATCTGGTGCATGTGGGCACCGTCACCTTGCTTGACGAGGGAATACTCAACTGGGTAGGACCAAGGGGCCAAGTTGGGCCACGACAACTAGGTGGTTCGTGATAAGCCCACGTGTATCTCCCTAGTGGGCTTACGATGAGGTGGGCCAGCTCGAAAGCCCGTAGGAAGGGCAAGGGATCAACGTGAAGCATAGGTAAAGCCTTAGTTGTAGCTCTGTCGGACCCAGAACCCTAACTGAGTGGGTGTGATCCTGTAAACCCTAGCCATGTCATCTCTATAAGGCCTAGCTGGGAGCCCTAGAGGGCATTGAACATTACGTTCTTCCTTTCCCTAGCGCTGGATCTACTCTTCGCCTCCGGTGACTCTTGTAAAACAGATCTATCAACATCATTCGAAATTGGAAGTAGGTCTTTACCTCTACCAAGAGGCCAAACCTGGGTACATCACAAGTGTGGCAATCTCATCGAGGTGATCAGCTGTCGCCATTGTCTTCCACCTCTCTCAAGCTACATGTGTAGCATCTATCTTCACAACTCGTCGACATTATTGGAGTCTTCGTCGATGCACTCTCATCTTCACGTCCAAGGTCTTCGGGGGAAAACCCTAGATCCGGGAACCTGGATCATACAGTTCCCGCTTCGCCCCCCCCCCTCCAATCGAGGGCTTCCTTTGAAGAAGGGTTCGTCTAGAGGGCCAAATGGTTCGGGGAGTACCGGTTTTCTCCCGTTACTCCATAATTAACTGGGCAAACCTCTTGTTATCAATCAATGAATAAGAGGTAAATCTCTTGCCTTGTTTAAAAAAGTTAACTGAGAGAAGCCTCGAGTTGACTGAACTTCCACTGTCCTCTCCTTCATTGAATGGCCTGACCTGAGCAACCACCCAGCAAAAGCAACACTAGATTTACCTTTTGCCATAGCAGGATATGCTGAAGCAAACATGGCAAAGTGCATTTATGTTGCTGCAGGGCACTGCAACTGCATGGCAAGCAAGACCAGCTTTGGCCTGGGGCATGGTGCAGCGTGACCATGGCCAGAGGCCACCATCCATGCTCAACAGAGGTTGCATTGCATCTACGGTTGAAGACACGTACTACTTCTTCAGCGTGTCAAGAAAGAAGAGGGGCTGTGAAATGTGAAATGAGAGAGATTCATGGGTGATCACAGTGAAAGAACAGCTTGGGCAGCATAGGATGGGTTTTGTCTCTTGTAGTAGCAAACGGGCAGCAGCACTAGCAGCATGGTATGGGCTGTAAAAGTATACAGGATTGGCAAGGTGGGAGCTATAGGACATGGGGGGATCAAGTGGCGGTGGTGAACTGGTGATACAGCAGTGAGTTTAATGGTAGGTTGGGTCCAGATGAACATCTTTGGAAGTGAGTAAATGGTGTAAGCCAGAAGGGCCGCAGAGCTCAGAAATCAGGCGTCTGAGTACTACAACTGTATATCATCTCGAGAGAAATGTTAGACTGAAACTAGGAGTTGTCAAAATCTGAACAGAAATGCCTAATCCTGGACTGCATGCAGCGGTTGCCATAGAGCACAGTATACTGTTTCAGTGAGAGCAGAGAGTGAGATTAGCGAATACAAGGTCGTAATTTCAGGGGATAACCACACCGTGATGTCTCCCTGTGCAATCGATACATCACCTACGAGTATGTAGGACGGTAGGTCCGGCCATAGAAGTGAGACATTGCTCCTCCAATCGTGCGAGCAAGTGCAGCTACGGCCGGCTGCTTAGCTTACGCGAGTCTTGTCATGTCGAGCCGATGGCCGCAGGCTACCAGCAGGTAGCAGCCCAGCGGCTATGCTACAGCCAGCTAAACGAAACAGGAATCAGGGCCGGGCAGCGGCGGAGGTCAGCGCGTGTATGGTCACCGATGGACAGGTAGCCATTAGGGGAAGCTGGAAGAGCCGTAGCTAGGCTTTCTCGGCATCGGCAGGACGTGAAGTTTCCTGCTAGAAGCTATGCGTTCATGTCGCGAGCCCATGAGAGAGAAGACGTGTCCGACATATTCTAGTCCGTTTCCACAAGGTTCAGCAGTGGAGAATTTTGAGGTTGTTGACCGTAGACAAAGCTTGAGTTTCAAATGAATTTCACAAACATTTTAAAAAAATTATAAAGCCATTGAACACCAGTCTGGGTTCCCATGGTTTTGTATCTCGATCCTTTCAGAAAACGTGACAAATTCTTGGATTTAGGGGAAGCTAAATTTAGTTATTTCTGCCGTGTGCAAATGTAAGAGTTATCTTGTGTTACTGTTTTTGACATAAGAAGTATTGCCATAATCACAGTTGAATGCTTGCAAGTTCCATATCCACGGTATCCCCGTGAATTTTCTGAAACTTTTAGTATGCAAAACTTTCTTCGGCCATGTTAACGTTTGAAGGGTGGTTAATCTATATGACAAGCAAGCACAATACAAGTAAAGCAATATAAATGACCAAATGATATAAATAACCGCAACGGAGACATGATGACATATTCCCGTAGTTCCTTCCATTTAAAAGAAAATGCGTCTATGTTGGAGAGGAGCCGCAACACGAAATCCACCAACGCAACAAAGGCTCATCTTCTTCTTCGGTGGTCAAGCCACAAAGGCTAGCCTACTCTCCACTCAGCGGCGACGTTGAAGATAGCGCACAGTTAAAACATGATCATGTTGTCATTAAACAACCAAACCCAATTAGGGAGGGACATGCCCTTTCAATAGTTTTCATTATTTATTCAGCTATTATTTCCATGCATTCTCTCCAACTGAGTCTTTCCATTTTTCTCCAAAAGGCCCATCCACCGAAAAGTGAGTTGCAATTTTCTTGGTCTCGCTTCTTTGTTGATGTTGAATATATCTTACATTCAAATTAATCTACTTTGTGTTAGGAATTGTGAATCATGAAGCAACACAAGGCACCGAAGAAGTCTGACAAGGACCTGCCGACGTCATTCATGGACAGATGAAGTTCAAGCACAATTGCGCGAGAATAGGTAAACATAGAGTGAAAATAAATTTCGAACTAATCCCCGGTTTTATTTTTGTTAATATTTATATATGGTTGAAATCATGTGAACTGTGAGTTCGCTAGGAAAACTACCAAAACCCATTTCTCAAAACCAGCGTGGTAACTATTTTAAATAACTTTAGTAACAAGGTTTAATACAAACAATTTCATTGTTACGGGTTTGACTAGGACAAGCACCTTAGTTTATAACTTGTAAGGACATTGTTTAAGTCGTCGTAAGTTGTCCATATACAAAAATCATTCCAACCAACTTGTCTTCAACGTCTTATTATTAAAAGCTTTGCTATATATTTCTTCATATTGTATTATTTAGTTTGGTAGAATGAAAGCTCGGATAGATAAAGACAAACTGAGCCAGACATGCAAAGCATTCAACTCTACCGGAAAAAACCACTGGATATGGATATTCAAGTCATTTGTCTACTTCAAATATAAAACTATGTATTCAACCTCCTTATATACTCAAAACAATTTCATTACATCAAGGAAAAAATCGTTCAATTAACCTACCAGAGAGGGTTTCAGATGATGCTATTGCACACGTCGCTTGCTGGTGCGGCTTCTACAAGTTTGTAGAACATAAATCTATGGACCGGCCCTGTAATCATCTCCTTGAAAGGATACGCGCAGTACCCGCGATGGTCCTCGGTACGGTACAACAGAGGCCTGAAAGTTGGCGGCGGCAGCGTCAGGAGCTTCATCCTATCGGCAAGACCCTCACCCACAGCGGAATCATGAGTGTCATCTGCTGGACCAATGAGGTACACGGTGGCCGGGAAGTACCGGTCCACCGTGCCGGCGCCCACCGTGAGCAACCATCGCTCGGCGTTGAGGATGGAGGATGCAGCCGGGCCGCGGTTGCCGGCGCAGACGACGACGTGGACACCTTGCTACATGGCGTCACTGGCGGCGCCAGGGGTATGCCCCTGTATGCCCAGGCATACCAATACATTTTGGCCCAAAATTTTTTTTATTAGGCCCAAGTGCCAAGCCCATGCCTCAAAGGCTCAAACGCTCAGGACGAAGCAGCGTATCGTATCGTGCCCAGAGCCCCAGACTCCCAGTATCGTTTCGCCGAGCAGAGCGCCAGAGCCAGCCAACCCTAGCGACGCGGCTGGGCAGGGCGATTGGCGGCTCCGCGGCTGGCCGGCTGGGCAGGGCGACCGGCGGCGACCGCCTCACCGGCGACCTCCTCACCGGCGACCTCGCAGGTACGAATCCTCTCATCTCTTGGCTCTTCCCCATTTCGATTTAGGATTTAGAGTTCATAGTTGTCTACTAAATTCGAAATTACTTGCACCAAATCGGTATTTTAGATATTTAGAAGAGCCTTAGATTACTAAACTAGCAATAAATTAGTAGATTGAAAATCAGAGTAGGCCATTTGTTCATATCTCAATTTTTCCATTGTTTTGGTTGTTATGTAGATGAAGAAAAAGAATGGTGCTGGGCTTGCTGGAAGCAGCATATATGCAATGTGGAATAAAGCTTCGAAAGCAAAGAAGATAGATGAAACATCCACACCAAATCAGATTGTTGTTGAATCAAGTGCTTCTCATGATGAGGTTGAGAACAATCTTCAGTTGGCGCTAGTGCAAACAGCAGATGAAGAACATGAACCGGACAATAGCGTCGGAAACGCAGCCCCAATTGTGGAAGATGATTTGTCAACTGATGAAGATGATGAAGCAACACATGCAGATTTGCAGGCCCTCAAACATGACCCTGGCAAGCGGATTCCCATATCAAGATATGCTGTCAATGACCAAGATAGAGTAAGAAGGAGATACATTGAGATGGGGCCATGCCAACCAAAGAATCACAAGTTTTTTGTCAAAGTAAAGAGTGGAAAGGATCGCCGCTTTTGCCATGGTTGGTTTGCAGAATTTCCATGGATTGAGTATAGTGTGGAAAAGGAAGCCGCCTTCTGCTTTGTTTGCTATTTGTTCAAGGACAAAACAAAATGTCCCGGTGGAGATTCTTTTGTGAAGGATGGTTTTAGGAACTGGAACATGAAAAGTAGATTGGTGAGACATGAAGGTGGTGTTGGTAGTGCACATGCTGAAGCTCAGGAGAAATTTGATATGTTCTGTACACCAAGAGCATCAATCCGAGCATCTCTTTGTTCAAGCAACTCACAATACAAGGCTTTGTATTTGCAGCGTTTGACATGGACACTCAAGTGTTTGAGGTTTCTATTGCATCAAGGCTTGGCATTTAGAGGACACGATGAAAGTGAAGATTCCCTAAATAAAGGAAATTTCCTTGAGCTCTTAAATTGGCTTGCAGGAAATTTTGAAGAGGTTAACAAGGTGGTTCTCAACAATGCTCCACAGAATTGCAGGATGATTCACCATGACATACAACATGAGTTGATCAAATGTTGTGCACGGGAGACTACTAAACTACTCATTGAAGAACTTGATGGTGGTCAGTTTGCAATACTTGCAGATGAATCTAGTGATGTGTATCAGAATGAGCAGTTGGCTGTTTGCTTGCGCTATGTTGATAAGAAAGGAAGGGCAGTTGTAAGATTACTTGGTCTTGCTCATGTTGAGGACACTACCTCTTTGACACTTAAAGCTGCAATTCAAGAAATGCTTATGGAGTACAACTTGACATTTGCCATGGCCCGTGGGCAAGGATATGACGGAGCTAGCAACATGAAAGGTAATGCTAATGGTCTGAAAAAACTAATTATGGATGAGTCTCCTTCAGCCTATTATGTGCACTGCTTTTCCCATCAACTACAGTTAACTCTTGTAGCTGTTGCTAAGGAGAGTGGAGATTGTACTTGGTTCTTTCAGCAGCTTGCACACTTGTTAACTGCTCTTGGCATGTCTTGCAAAAAGATGAGGATGCTTCGGATTGCTCAAGCCGAGGAACTGATTGATGCATTGGATTTGGAAGAAGTACAAACAGGGACTGGGCAAAATCAGGAAATGGGTTTGGGAAGGCCATGTGATACACGTTGGGGCTCTCACTTCAGGACAGTGAACCGTGTCCTCTCTCTATATGCTGCAATAAAGAGAGTCCTAAAGAAGATTGGAAAAGAGTACCATGGTGCGGAGGCTCAAGCTGCTCTATCAGTGGAGACATCAATTTTGTCATTTGAGTTTGTTTTCATGGCACACTTGTTGCAAGAAATATTTGGATACACAGATGACTTGAGCAGAGCTTTGCAAACAAAAGACCAAGATATTGTTCATGCTATTCAACTACTTGACAATACGAAGTATCACTTGGCGGGCTTGAGGTCTGATCCCGGATGGGATGATTTCCTCATTAAGGTAACATCTTTCTGTACAAAGCACAACATCAAAGTTGTTGATATGAAGGCTCGTTACTATCCTGTTGGTCGACCTAGAAGAGGTGATCTCTTTAATGGTGCAGATAATTACCATCGCTTCCATGTTGATATGTTTGTGAGTGTGATTGATAGGCAAATTTCAGAACTAAATGGCAGATTTGATGAGGTAAACACAGAACTACTTAATTGCATGGCAGCATTCTCTCCCGTTCGCTCATTTGCCGCTTATGATCAAAATAAGTTGGTCAAGCTTGCTTCACAGTTTTATGCTACTGATTTCACAATTGATGAATTGGCAAGAATTCCATGGCAACTAGACATGTATATTACTCATGTGCGCAGAGATGAAAGGTTTAAAAACTTGAAGAATATAGTTGAGCTTTCAGTTATGCTTGTGGAGACAAATATGCATGCACAGTACTTTATTGTTTACAAGCTTCTCAAGTTGGTACTGATTTTGCCAGTAGCTACTGCCAGTGTTGAAAGGGTATTCTCCTCCATGAATTATGTGAAGAATAAGCTAAGAAACAAGATGGGTGATGATTACTTAAACAATTGCATGGTTACATTTGTTGAGAGAGAATTATTCAATCAAGTGAAGGATGAGGATATCATCAATCTCTTCCAAAAGGGTGCCCGCAAAGTTATATTGTAAGAGGTACTTGCTCTTTCCATTGAAATTTGTTGTTGGACCTCGATTTGTATGGATTTAAGCACTTTAGTATTATGTATTGTACTGGAATAATTGTTATAGTTCTACTGAAATTACTGTCCAACTGAAAATATAGCCTATATAGGCTTTTGTTTGTGCTTTTCTAAGATTTGTGAAAATTATAGGCGTTTGCTTCTGTTTTTGTTTGCTTTGAGAACATTTTTTTGGCTGGTGGGAATACCCACCAGCAATTTCCTGGAGCCGCCGTTGCATGGCGTTGAAGCTGCCGATGCTGATGGAGCTCTGGTCGTACGTGGGAATGCTACTCGCGGCGAGGGACAGCAATATCACGTGCACGCCGTCCGCCACCGCCTCGTCGAAGGCCCTCAGCACGGCTGCCTCAAGGCAATCTCCGGATTTTCTGCACACCTTGTAGATTGCCAGGTGGGCGTAAGGAGCCACGCCAGAGGAGGTGTCGCTTGCAAGCCCGTTGATGGAGACATTGATGATGAAGTTACCGGCAGAGGTGGTGGCCACGTTCGTGCCGTGGTCGTGCTCTGTGTCGCGGGCTAGGGTGATGAAGTCATCGTCGGGGACGTACATGTTCTTCTCCCTGATCAACTTCTTGTTGCACTTCATGGCTGGATGGCACGACCTCTTCCAGAACGGCGGCGGCATGTCCATGAACCCATCATCCTCCAGCGATGGGTGTGTGTCATCGATACTGTGATCGATGACACCGATGATCACCCCTTGCCCGCCGTTGCCGGGCCATTTGTCAGGCGACTCGCCCATGCGGTTAGGCAGGCCGAAGAAAAGCAGGAGTGTGCGTCGTCTGCTCGTGGTAGATGTTGTTGTCGAAGGAGCGGATAAATCCTGGCTTGGCGGAGACCTCCTTGAGCTCCTCCTCCTTCAGCTGTGCGGTGAAATCGGTGAAGATGGACTGGTAGGAGTAGAGCAGCCTCAGCTTGCCTTGTGCCATCGTCGCCGACGGCAGGAAGGAGCGGTGCCACGCAGCGCCCGTCCACTGATTTTGGAGGCCCCAAAGCGACACAACACCAAGGAATCCTTGTTGATGATAGACCTTTCCTAGGGTCAAGGGGGCCAAACCCCCCCCCCCTCTAAATCCTACTAAAAATTGCAATTTTATTGATACACAATTGTTATTTCATGATCCTGCAGTAAAACACAGAGAAAACGCTCCTTTTAATGTTGATTCGGCCTTGGGATTGGAGAAGACTAGGCTGCCAGCAGCCTCGGGATCGGAGCTGGTCGGGCTGCCAGGCTCTGCACTGCCACTGGGCAGGCAGAGCACAAGTGGCGCCGCGCCACTGGCTGATGCGCCCCCGCCTGCCGTTATGTCGCCTCGATCGACGTGCGCGGGGCTCCCTTCTCTCCGCCTCGCGCGATGTCGCCTCGGTCGCCGTGCATGCGGGCTCCCTTGTCCCCGCCCAGTCTGTCGTGGTCGGCCACGACGGGAGCTGCGGCTCCACCAGGGGACACGACGCCAACTGGCGCGTCCGGGTTAGTGGCTGCACGCCCAGGAGCCCGCCCGAGATCACCTGGTCGGCATAGCGCCCGTCAGTCCGTGCAGCCGACGCAAGCGGGACCCAGCAGTGGCAAGGATCGGCTGTTGCTGCCGGAGCAGTTTTCTCCTGCTGCTGGAGCTGGATCTTCTGCGCCAATGCATCATGTGACCTCTCTTGTTGCTTATAGGGAAAATAAAGGTATTGGCATTGTTGTTGACTTGCAAAATTTTGGGTCACCAACTGTGGTAATGAGACAATTTTCAGGTACTACACAAAATACTGTAATAGACCATCAAGGAAGAACAATGACGAGGTCTATGGCGAAGGATGTGGTGGCTTTTGGGGGGATTGCACCTCCACCCTTGTCTGTTAGGGCGAGTGACAGGATCCGTGCTCAGCCAAATACGGATGCTACGCAGATGGAAAGGGCCATGCAGAACGTTAATCTTAGACACGACCTTACTTCTCCAGGTAATGGGAAACCTAAACCTTCGCTTGCTTCTTTATGTGATGCTGATATCTTGGTTAAGGCAAGTCGTCTAGGTATTTCTTTGGGGAAAAATAAAAAGGAAGCTTTAAAAGTTGTAGATTCTATTAAAGAAGTTGATGTTAATCAAACTCTAGTTATTTTAAAGAAAAATGTTGAGGATCGTCTAGATAAGGAAGAAGGACAAAATAGCTTGCTAACCTCTAAATTCTCAAGTCTTACTAGAGATTTGATAATAGAGGAGGCGCAAGAGTTATTCGAGCAGGATGATCTGTTAATGCCAATTATTAATCTTAAGAAAACCAGAAAGAAGAAGGATTTTGATTTGTCAGGAGTTAGAAGAAGTGCTAGATTCAAAAACAAAGGTTCGGGTTAAAATGAGTTCACTAAAAGGTTTATTTTGAATTCGGATGGGTTTGGTGATGTTGTGAAACACTTGTTTGTCAAGGAACAACTAAGGAAGGGAAAGTTAGATTTTATCATCTTACTAGAGACGGGAAGATCTAATTTTTCAATACCCTTTCTTAAAAACTTGGTGAATGGGCTAGACTACTCTTGGTACTGCTTTCCACCTCATGGGAGGTCTGGAGGTTTTTTAAAGGTTGGGCAAAATATTTTCTTAAGACACCTTAGACGTTTTCTTAAAGGTTTCCATATGACAGAACAAAATAAGACACCTTAGACATTTTATTAAAGGTTGGGCAAAATATTTAAGTGGTCAATACAAGAAAGAAAAGGAAAAGTTACTTTCATTAATAGATGAATTAGACTTGAAAGTTGAGTCAATTCCCCTAAATGAAGATCAAAGAACTAAGTTACGAAAGGCAAATGATGATTTAACAAAACTTCACAGAGATGAGGAGTCAAAATGGGCACAAAAGGCCAAGGTAAAACATATTCAAGAAGGAGGGAACAATACTAAGTATTTCCACTTAAATGCAAATGGAAAACATCGAAGGAAAAAATATTTCAACTAGAACAAAAGGAAGGAACCATAGTGGGTGATGAAAACTTGCAAGTCTACATTACGAAATATTATAAGAATTTGTTTGGAGAGCCAGCTACTTCTACTCTCACAGTGAGTGAGGAATACACGCAGGATATACCGCAATTAACCCAAGCGGAGAATAATATCCTTGTTGCTGAATTCACAGAGAAGAAAGTCAAGGATGCTATTTTTCAGATGGAGTTAAATAAATCTCCAGGACCTGATGGTTTTCCATCTGATTTTTACCAAATCTTTTGGGAAGTTATCAAGGGTGATTTAATGCAATGTTCTATCAACTATATTCAGGGGAATTACAGTTGTTCAAACTAAACTTTGGTGTTATTACCCTATTGCCTAGAAAGGAGAATGCGGTGCAAATCTAGCAGTATAGACCAATGTGTCTTCTTAATGTTAGTTTTAAAATTTTCATGAAAGTCGCTACTATTAGAGCTAATACTGTTGCCGAAACAGCTATTAGTCCTACACAATCGGCACTCATGCCAGGACGACATATTCTAGAAGGAGTAGTTGTCTTACATGAAACCATTCACGAACTTCATCGGAAGAAAATGGATGGAGTGATATTTAAAATTGATTTTGAGAAGGCTTATGATAAGGTAAAATGGCCTTTTCTTCAACAAGTCGTGCGCATGAAAGGTTTTGATCCCAAATGGTGTCAACTCATCGAACAATTTGTTAGAGGAGGAAGTGTAGCGATCAGGGTCAATGATGACATGGGTCACAACTTTCAAACCAGAAAGGGTCTCAGACAGGGGGATCCAATGTCACCTTTATTATTCAACATTATTGCAGATATGTTGGCCATCCTAATAGCAAGGGCGAAGAAGGATGGACAGATAGGAAGTCTTATTCCTCATCTAGTTGAGGGAGGAATTTCTATACTGCAATATGCTGATGATACGATACTTTTTATGGAACATGACTTTGAAAAAGCCGTCAATATGAAACTTATATTGCGTTTCTTTGAAGAATTGTCAGGACTAAAAATCAATTTCCACAATAGTAAGATTTTCTGTTTTGGCAAAGCTAAGGAAGAAGAGGAACAGTACAAACAACTTTTTGGTTGTGAGTCTGGTTCTTTTCCTTTCAGGTACTTGGGTATTCCAATTCATTATAGAAAGTTGAAAAATTCTAAATGGAACCAAGTTGAGAGTCGTTTTGAGAAAAATCTTGGGTGTTGGGCTGGAAAGATGTTATCATATGGGGATCGCCTTGTATTGATTAAGTCAGTTCTTACTAACTTGTCGATGTTGATGCTATCTTTATTTGATATACCTAAAGGGGTAAGAAAGAGATTAGATTTTTTCCGTTCACGCTTTTTTTGGCAGTGTGAGGAAAATACAAAGAAATATCGGTTAACTAAGTGGAACTTAATTTGCTGACCCAAAGACCAAGGTGGTATGGGAATTGAAGTACTAGAGATCAAAAATTCTTGCCTGCTTAGCAAATGGATTTATAAGCTCCTTTCTGAAGAAGGGTTAGGGCAACAACTTTTGAAAAACAAATACCTCTCTCAGAAAACCTTGGCTGAAGTTGAAAGTAAACCTACTGATTCACCTTTCTGGAAGGGCCTAATGAAAGTTAAAGGGGATTTCTTTAGCAGAGGCAAATTCGAAGTTGGTTCAGGAGAAGGAGTGCGTTTTTGGGAGGACAGATGGTTAGGTGAGCAGACCCTTGCATCTCAGTATCCCCAATTATATAATATTATCCATCGTAAACATGATACGGTGGCAAGTGTTATGAGTTCGACTCCGTTAAATATTGGTTTTCGGAGAAGGCTGATTGGCAATAAATGGGATCAATTGGTTCACCTATGCGAGAGATTAATGGAGATAAATCTAAATGATGACCAAGATAGGTTCGTTTGGGGTCTAAGATCTTCAGGGAATTTTACTGTTAAATCTATGTATGGTGATATGATGAATGGACATACAAGATATCTTTGTAAGTATCTTTGGAAGATAAAAATCCCACTGAAAATTAAAATCTTTATGTGGTTCCTTAGTAAGAAAGTCCTTTTGACCCGTGATAATCTAGTAAAGCGAAATTGGAATGGAAATACGAAATGCTCTTTCTGTGACGCCGAGGAATCAGTGGAATATTTGTTTATTTCCTGTCCTTTTGCTAGGTTGATTTGGCGGGTGGTTTTTGCTGCATATAACATTCCACCTCCATCCAATGTCACAAATTTGTTTGGGAATTGGCTAAATGGAATTGACAAAACTGATAAAGCTTGAATTCACATTGGTGTTTCAGCTTTATGTTGGTCAATTTGGAATTGCAGAAATGATATTGTCTTTAACAAAAAGGATTCTACTAGTTTTTGCAGGTTATTCATACTATGGTTCACTGGATCCAGCTTTGGCGTTTCTTACTCCCGGAGGATCAGCGGGAGTGCATGGTTTCTGGATGCAACCGCCTTCGAATGGTTGCCCAGGATATTTTCTATCAGACTACTTGGCGGCCTGTTAGGAGATTACATGATGTAGAATCTGTTTAGCAGACATTTCTTTGTTTCGATGGTTGATTTTTGTATCGATCCTCGTTGAGTTTTGAATTGTAAACTTTGAATGATTAGTTCTACTACCTCCGTCTCAAGGAATAAGGCATCCTCGTTTTTCGTGCTTTTTGTTTGACTAAGATTTACTTCAAAGATATAAAGATTGTTTGTATAAAATTAGCATCATTAAAAAGTATTTTTCAATACGAATCCAATGATACTAATCACATATAATATAATTAAAATTTTGTTGTCCAATTTTTATGGTCAAAGTTCGTCTTGGAATACGTGTGCGCCTTATTCCTTGAAACGGAGGTAGTATTAATAAAAGGTTGTGTGCATCAAACGATGTAGAGGCCGGGGCAAACCCCATTTCAAAAAAAAGGCCAGATAGCAGATACCGTTTCCCAAATCTTGGAGTGACGAAAACCATTTCTAAAACTTATGGAACTGCAATATGGCTTTACATATGCCTTAATAACTCCCTTGAATGCACATATATATGGCATGGGTATCAACCATTAGGTATGCAATTCACATGGATATGTGTGCACCTAGCTTAGACTCCATCCAATAAGAATAAGATTTCACACTTTGCTTATCATGTTATATATGGAAATCCATGTTTCCTACTCCATTCGCCCCTTCTTATAAGGTGTATTAGTTTGTGAAAAAGTCAAACTACGTTAACTTTAACCAAGTATTTATTAAAAACCTAACAACCTGACTAAAGTGGTTTTATTATACTCATCATGAAATATATTTTTATATTGTATTTTTTGGTATTATAGAGGCTAGGAGTTTTGTCTAGAAAATTGGTGTATGTTAGCATAGTTTGACTTATCAAAGAACTAGTACACCTTATAAGAAGTAACTGGAGGTGTACAATATTCATGTCACCCTCGGCATAGTTTGTGTTTTATACAGTACAACCTTAAGCTTGTCCTACGTTCTTACAGGATTGGACAATATTTTCTCCCTTAAGCTTTGTAGCTTGTCCTACGTTCTTACAGGATTGGACAAGTTTGTGTTTTGTACAATATTTTCTCCTTTTTTGTCATTTGTTGGTTCAAATAATTTGGATTAAATTGTGGAATTATTATTATTTCATAGAATTCTATGCATGGGAGATGTTGATGTTTGATTTATTATGATGTTGAACTAGGAGTAGCATGAATCATATGTTAAAAAAACAGAGAAGATGCTGCTTTTGGGGCATTTACTAGAGTTTGTGGAAGTTGTGTAGGATGAAAAAGTAGGGGTGACCCCTAGTATGAATTTGGGGAGGTTGTTTTCGGCGGAGATTGTCCAAGAGCAACTCTAGCACATGATCAAAAGGATCGCAACCTTAAAAATCCTACCATCTATTATTACCAAGGAAAATAATAGTGTCTAACATATACACAAAACGCCCCCATACTTGATTTGTTATTGCTAGCAAAAAAAGCCCCTCACCCCGCCCCGCAAATTTGCGCTACGGGAGGGTGGGGGTCCTTTAGGGTACACAGAAACACTAATCCGTGGTGGGAGGGAAATTTCCCCCGTTTCTTCTCTTTATGTTCCCCTAGGCCGTGTGTCTCTCCCACGCCGACAAAGTTCTAGTGCATAGCTTCTCACCATCGAACCCTGATGAGGGGGCCAACGAAGTATTCAAATGAATGTGCTCGAACTTTGTCGCTTCATTGTACTCAGTTGTATTTGTTATCTAAATTATGGTGTTCAGACTGGTGTTTGAACTATGTTGTTTTAGTTTTGTGTGTGAAGTGAACTGTTTCAATTATGTGTCTGGAATGTTTAGGTTTGATTTGTGCGTCGAATATAGAAATATGAATAATAGTGGGATACATAATGTTATGAACTATGCATAGAGATGTGACAACTATAGTACTCCCTCCGTTCCTAAAAACCTTCCCAACTTTGTGTAGATACGAAGATATATAGACATGTTTTAGCTATAGATTTATTCATATCCAGAAAAAGTTGCAAAGCTATTTTAGGAATGGACGTAGTATGCTTTATAGAGTGTCTGGAAAAGAAGAACATTGGTTGTACTCAATATATTTTGAGCATACACAAAAGTAGCTTTTCAGTATGATATAGTTGCTCTAAGTGGAGTTAGACTTACTTGAATCTGATTAAAAGAATGACAGGATGTTGAACAAGACAAATCCATTGTTGGAGTGTCGTTGTTCATAGCATCAAGAGTGCTACTAAAGTACTCACATCCTGTGATTTCTTGTCCATGTAAAATCGCTTCTGTAATAAGGCTTCTCGTGTTCAAGCAAAGTTAGCAGAACGTGATCGATCTCAGTTCTTGTTGGCTTGTTGGTTTTGCGAAATAGCGAGGTCTAGGACTCTATCCTAAGTTCTGAAGCCTTATCGGTACTAATTTATGTGATACCACTAGGTCACCTTGGAAGTTTAATTAGGCTTTCCTCTCCTTTTTACCATAGGTGGGTCTTATTGTTAGTCAAAGCCCTTGGAATAGCCTGACCAAGCCTAAAATGATCAAACTACCCCTTCTCTTATTGAACTGGGCGGAGCCTGCACGATTTTCTCCTAAAACTTGTGTTGAGAATTTGGAAAATACAGTAGTATGAGTAAGCTAGATTTTCTGTAAAAACTTCGATTTTTTCTGAGCACTTCCATAATTTGAATTGCTGGTAGACGCCTAGACGGAAAGTTCAAACGCAATTTTCTAATTTGGTCGACAATTGAACAGTAAGCTCATGAGTCTCCTTGATTTTATGAAAATATATTTAGATTTATTGTAAGGAGTTCAAATTTTAACTGTTTGGTGGGTACTTGGTAAAAACAAATAGCCTAGGCCAATTAGGCAAGTTGAACTAAAGGCCAACACCTGTGCATGGATAATGGATAAGTTCAAAAAATGTGTACATGAAGAGAAGATAAATCTAACAGAACGCATTTGGCATAAGTTTCAGAATGAAATAGTGTCAGTGGCACTAGTTTCCCGAATGAACATGTTATGGATGAACGAATGAATAGTTCTTTTTTAGGGGACAAACGAATGAATAGCTGCCTGAACCGAATATCAACCCACCAAGCAAACCAAACGGTGTGAACAGGCCCATACCTAAAATCAGTAAGAACAAAAAATTGCATTACAAAAATTCTTTTTTAACTCATAAGTACTCTATCAATAAGATCGGCAAAAATATCTTAAGGTACACATATAAGATCAGCAAAAATATGTTCTTAATCCAGCACTTTCAGTGCTCAAAGCAACCAACTCAGGGAGAACAGTTCAATGAAAATATGAAATGGGGAACTAACATGGCTTGTCTCCAACAGGAACTCGCTCATAGTAAAAACATTTTATTCTAGGAGGTGTGAGGTGTCAAGCCACAGCAGCAGCCGCAGCATTGCGCTTCCTTGCCTCTTCAATGATCGTGAGCTTGACGCCCTTGCCCTTGGGGAGAGAGACCAACGACTTCTTGTCCTTGCCAACGGTGAATACGTTGGCCAGGCGGGTGGCGAACTGATGGCCGAGTGCATCCTCGACGTGGATGGTCTCGAAGCTGCCCTGGTGCTTCTCCCTGCTCTTGATCACCCCGACGCGCCCGGTGTTCCTGCCACCCGTCACCATCACGAAGTTCCCAACGTCGAACTTGATGAAATCCACGATCTTGTTGGTCTCTAGCTCAATCTTGATGGTGTCATTGGCTTTGATGAGAGGGTCTGGGTAGCGGATGGTGCGGCCGTCGTAGGTGTTCAGGGAAGGAACGCCTTTCTGTCCAAACTGAACAGACCTGACCTTGCAGAGCTTGAACTGCAGAGCAGAATACAACCTCAGTACAGAAACATGTGTTGTGAACATGATAATATAGCCTCGAGCACAATCTAATCCTCATTTAGAAGTATCTTAATTTATCCATTTATCCAACAACGAGTTTAATTTTCGAAAAGAAAACAACATGAGCAAAGGACAAATGTAACTGCTTTGGGGATTTTGGACCCAAAAAAACACCAAGTAACTGAACAAAATGATCCTGCCTTTAGGGAAGAGGAACGGAATATTTTATGATTTGCCACACTTTTCTTTGAAGTGTCTATTATTTGCCACATGACCACCACATGTCAGTGAGACACAAAATGGCAAATGATAGAAGTGCCAAGAAAAGTGTGGCAAATTGTAAAATTCCCCAGAAGGAACTTAGCCACAAATTTCCTAGTCACTGAATTAAAATATACATGTTCAACTTGACATATAATTGTCGTAAAATTAATAAAATATAGCCATTTGGGGGCAAAATAACCAATGGACTATCTGAAAATCTTACTTTGATATACAAAATACCACATCACACAAAATCATGATAAGCAAGAGCTACTCCTATCACGGTACATACCTTAGCCTCCTCATCCCTGATTTTGTGGAGACGGAAGCGACCCTTGGTGTCATAGAGAAGGCGGAAATTCTCCCCAGTCTTTGGGATTGATACAACATCTGCAGGATTAATAAAGTAGGCGGCAACATTTCATGATCAGTAGTCAATAGTAGGCACTGAAAATAGGATTAAGCAGAAGCAAGCAAGAAAAATTACCCATGAACCCAGCAGGATATGTTTTGTCAGTCCTGATCTTCCCATCAATCATGATATGTCGCTGCATCAAGATTGAATTAACTTCACGGTAGCTCAGAGCATACTTCAGCCTGTTCCTGACGATAAGAAGCATGGGCAAACACTCCCTAGATTTGTGGGGACCGGAAGAAGGTTTGGGTGCCTGGTCAACAAAAATCATCAGTTCTCAGATTTAGGAAAAAAACAAATCCCTGTCACTTTTCAGCCTTTGATCGACATACAACAATCATCACCTCAACCTCACTCTCTTTATGAACATTAGACAGAAAAGCTATGTATAAATTGCAGACTAAACATTGCACTAACATTTTGCTAAATTGAAGCTTATTAGTGTGCATTTTTGGTGATTGAGATTTTCGAAAAGTTCAGGCAACTGAAAATTAGCAAAAGAGTATAGTTACAGATCGAATGCACTTACAAATGCTCCACCAAGCTTGTCAAGCATGCAATGTTTAGGGGCGTTGAGCCTCTTCACGTGCTTCTTCAGACCCCTGGCCTGCAAAGAAAAACAATGAATGAGCACTTAAGAGTCATATACTCAGTGATTTCTTGGTACTATTCCTTACTCGTTGTGTTTGATATGTGGACCAAGATTTGCAGTCAGATGAAGTAATGGCTTAGAAAACCGTCAATAAGTACAACAGCTTAAGATATAATGGCTTACATTACAGAAAAAAAACACTTCCTAGTTTCTTAGAATACACAATGGAATGGCCAATGATTAATAAATGTTGAAGCTACACCTCTAGAGTCTAGACAGCTGTATTATTCAGGATAGCGTGGGCATGTCAAAGAGGTGCAAGAAAAAGAGAAAAGAGCTCCTACATCGATCCACACCATCCTAACTAGACTAAACTGGATTAGCACTTCACTAGAGCAACCGAGATTTTAGTGCATTTGATGTATGAAAATGAACGCACGAAAAGAATAAGAAAATTCATCCAACTCGGACCACCGCAACATAATTTAAAATTCACAATTGAGGACTATGCGGGGCACCAATTTATGATATATCTGGCAAAAAAAAGCGCACATTCCACGAATCACCTGATCCAACTATACCAGGATTCTCTTGTCAAACAAACAAGTTTCATTGTGGGACCGAAAAAAATTAGGATCCCATCACAAGATCCATGTATAAACCGTTAGCTGCAGCAATCAATCGCCAATAATTATGTCATTCTGGCCAGGCCCAGGACTAGCTCTACACGGGGATCAAAATGACAGAAAATTTTGACACTACAGAAATGTAAGCAACCACATTTCCGATATATACTACTATCCTCCGTCCCAAATTAGTTGTCTCAAGTTTGTTAAAATATGGATGCATCAAGATACTAAAACATGTCTAGATACATTCATATTTAAAAAAATTTGGGACAGCTAATTTGGGACGGAGGGAGTATACAATTTGGCACGATTTGCTCCGCGTGAAGAGCAAAATGACAGGAAGATTTCTCTCTAGAGGAATGCCAATGACGTTTTAAGTGAAACGCGAGTTCCGGTGAGAACTTAGCAACCCATCTATATACGGTATTGTCAAACGATATTTTGGATTTCTGCCATTCGCTCTACATGTAGATCAAAATGACAGCAAGTATTTCCCGTGTGAAAGAATGCCATCTTTATGCGCAACGTTTGCTCTAACAAGAACTAAGGAACCGACTGCATCAAGAAAGCTCGACCAGTCAACCTACGAACACACGGACAATAGGAATATAGGATGCACATGTTATGGCCTCAAACTATGTGACGAATCCCTTGATCATCAAATCACAGAGAGAAAAATCGGGCAAAATAGCAAGAACAAAACAATAAACCAGAAGTCTGACCATTTTGCTCGGATTCTGCAGGATCTTTTCGCAGGCGACGCCGTGGTGACTGAGGTGCGAAACGGAATGTACGATAGAGGCGGAGATAAACCCTAGCTGATGTGACGGCGTTGGGGTGCAAGGAGGTGGTTTTATGGCCTGGCGTGAAGGTGCCTGCCGTCGGATACGGCGTCGTTAACAGTCCGCGTTAGGTCACGGCGTTGGGCTCGTGGCCCAGCAGAGAGGTCGGCAGTGTGGAGGCCTGTTCAGTTTACTGCGCTGTTCTTTGTGGCAAATGCTGCACCCGAGTTTATTTTTGAAAATGGATCCCGAGTTTTGATTGTCTTGTCAGCCAAACAAATTTTGGAAAAATGGATCCGGAACCAAACAGTGTCTTGTCGGCATTTTCACCAAACGAATTTAGATTGTCTTGTCAGCCTTATTTTGTGTACCATCACAGGTAGTGCCATTTCCAGTTGCAATAGAAACTTCGCGAAAACTAAAGTTTGTATATTTTTAGTAGAAATTGATCTATAAACATGTGAAATTAAAGTTCAAACTCATAATTATTTAGGAGGTGACAAAAGAACATGTTAGACATGAATAGCTTTTTTTTAAAGGGAGACATGAATAGTATTGTTGTATTGTTGTATTCAGTCTTGCATACCTACCAAATAAATTTGATTTTGAAATTGAAATCTTGATTTTTCTATGTTCTTGTTATTTTTTTCAAATTTAAACATATTTTTCATATAATTTTCACATGTTTCTGTGTAATTTGATTTTTAGTAGAAATTTCCGAAGTAGGGACGGAGCTCGTAGGGCATGGATCGTCTGCAGTTCAAGTACTATTGTACCCCGTACAATAGTTGAGATATCTGACATCCAATTCCATCCATTTCAATCTAACGGCTCCTCTGCGGATAGACGGAGGCATCGCAGCAAATTTCGCCCTCCGCATCACGATCTCATGGCTGCTCTGCCTCTGAGTTCAATCAATGCAATACAAATTATACAATCAATGCTGCCAGTTCGGTAAGGCGAACAACAATATTTGTGGTTGTGGTAGGATTGGCAGGCGAGACGCGAGAGAACCATTTGTTGGCTGCCGGAGAAAGAAGGCCTTGACGCGGAGACCTCAGCAGCCGACGAGGCCGTTGTTGTTGCTGCGATGGGCGTCAGCGGCGCCATCAGAGCTGCACAGGCTGGGGACACTGTTGGTCCCCTCAGGCAGCGTGGGAGGCGGCCCCACAACCGCTCATACGTAGCATAACCAACTTGCCAGTCTGGCTTCAGAATGTAGGTAATTTGCCTTATTGCTGATTAGTCCTAAAGGTCACAGATTTGTAACTAATTAAGTTGTTTTTAGAGGACGTTGTAACTAAGCTATAGTAGTATACAACAGTAAAACAGCTTTGAAATGTGTCTATCAACGCAGGATTATATCATACTATCTCCATCCCAAGGATTAAGGCTTATATTTTTTTGAAATGTCAAACGAAATAAAGTTTGACCAAATTAAGTTATTTTTAGAGGAAGTTGTAACTAAGCTACAGTAGTATATAACAAGTAAAACAGCTTTGAAACGTGTCCATCGACGCAGGATTATAACATACTACCTCCATCCCAAGGCTTAAGGTTTATAAAAAAAATTGAAATGTCAAACGAAGTAAAAGCTGACCAAATTTTTAGAAGAATCTATAAACAAATATGACATTTTCTTTACTATTATATTGCACTCCGTACGTCATCAAAACTATTTGATGTCAAACATTCGAAGCATCTGAACCGTCTAATCGTACTAAACATCTTCCGCTTGATATCTAGCCACTCGTGGTCACAACCTGGACGGCGGCCGCTGGCTACGGTGGTTGCAGCAAACCATAGATATCGTTTTGTATTTCTCGATCTTTTAGGTTTTTATCTGCAAATTCAGGATAATCATTTTATCCCGGTTTGTCTTTTAGTTTCCACATGTGTTGCTTCATGTAACTTGGTGTTCAATTAATGAAATATGTGGTTGCTCTCAAAAAAAACCTTACGACCGCGGTTCACTTCCCAGAAATATGCGGGATCGCATCAATCACCAGATCGCCATATTCAATAATGAGATAACATTTGTGGGCGGTACATGCAAAGCAATCAGAACGATTACATGTAAGATTACATGCATAGATCAGCAATAATCAGACCGTGCGCCGGTTAAGGAAGTAAACATGGGCATTCAATGACGTCATCGCCGCAGTGAGGGGATGACCACAATCAGAGATCCACCAAAATTAAACACCCTTCCATCTCTGCGTTGTCAAATCAGTTTCTTTCTTTAGTTGCCATATAAGTTTTCTAATTATCATCAATTCTTACTTGCCAACATTTCTCTCTTTAAGGCTAAGTATTCGATTTTGATTTGCCAAAATATATCTCTTCCGTATAGCTAATTAGCCAAATATTATTTTCCATCCACTAATCAGTTTTCTCCCATCATTCTCGCATATGCCCCGAGCCCCCGATCCAACATGGCTTACTTATCCATCTCTCTTGACCCAATCGCCTACCTCTCGCTCTATCATATACGCCGTGATCGTAAGTTACCGTTCTGTTGCCGCTGCCTCTTTGCACCACCGTGACGCCGATCATGGGCTTAAACTTTCTAAAGCAAGCTGAGGCGCTAGGTTCATGCAGATGAAGTGGACACGAGGGAGAGGGGCAATAGCCTGTGTACGCCACTTGCTCCAGCAGCTTCTCCTCCAACCTGCGCTGCTTCCTCCCGGTCGCCACGATATGCCGAGATCTCGGTGTTCGACGCCCCAAATGGCCACTCTGTGCCATGGATGTCGTTTGCAACGTCAGCATCCGGCCTTTCCATATCATCGGGGTGGAGGAGTGCTCAAGCAGGAGACCAAGACCCAACAAACCCAAATTTCATGGGCATGCCAAACTTCAGACGACGGCAAAGAGCACGACAAGGCAACCTCCATGCTACATGTACCTGATTTGCAATCCTCTAATATAACTCACTTATCTTTTGACGTGCATATGCAGGCTGTGGATAGCAAATATATTGTTCGCAAATTGGCTTCCAAGGAGGATTCCAATCCCACCAGTGATCATTAATGATCTCACAAATACTTAGGGCTTATTTGATTCATAGATTTCGTATAGGAATTGCGTAGGATTTGAATCCTATAGAAAAATTTCCTACATAAGTTATTTGATTCATAGGAACTAATCATATATGAATCTTGTAGTGTAAATCTTATAGAAAAAAGCATGCGGTCATACCTCATGAAAAAATCCTTTGCTACATTACACACTTCATCTTTCCATATGATCCCGAATAGCCACAATATTGTAATCCTATAATTTTCCTATATCTATGTTTTTCTTATCCTAAAAATAAAGGGAGCCCTCGTTATGTGTTGTTATATAAAAAAACCTCTACTTGAGGTATGATGTGATTATACTTTTGTTTTTTCTTTTTCTATTCCCACCGTGGCAATGTAGCTTGTACGAAAGGAATATACTGTTTAACTTAATATACTTGCATGCAAGTTCGAACAAATCATAATTCACAGATGAATGTGTGCAAAAAAATGTGTGTGCTGATGAATATAACTGTTCATTATTAATATGAACAAAGCAAAGGATTTAGAGAAACTTTAACATATGTTGAACAATTGGACTGTCCATTTTTTCAATCCAAGGATCTTGATAGAAAGAGATCAACCATGAGATATAATATTTGGTAAGTCTTAAACAAAAGAAAAAAATAGAATTGCAAAACATCGATATATGAAAGTACTCTCTCTGTCTTATATACAAGGCAACTTTCTTTTATGAGGCAAACTTTAACTAATAATTAAGTCAACCAAATATGAGTTGCATGTCATTTAAAACTATATCATCAGATACATATTTAAATTAACTTTTCAATAATATATTTTTGGATGACATATAAATTATATTTAGTTGACTAAATTATAAGTTAAAGTTTGACATGCAAGACGATGTGGTCTTGTATTCATGGATGGAGGGCTTACATTTTTTTATATACTAGTACAAATGCCCGTGCGCTGCCACGGGAAAAAAAATCATGTACACAAGGATACATATATTTCTCCAGTTTTTTCTCTGATGGCATGTTGGTATGTACATGGGTGCTCCAATTCTTTTTCTGATTGCCGCTTGTTTTCCACCCTCAAATACATCTTCTCTACCACCATGGCGAAGTTACCTAATTTTGTTGTCCCTGGCTCCCCCGCACTCCCTTTTGCACCGTCATTGCTATCTTGTCTGGACTCCGCGCATCTTTGTCAAATCATTGCTTTTTTTAACGGCAGATTGAGGCCCTCATCATTCTTCTAGTGGAAAGGGTAAGAAAAGATGATGTATTACCTAATATAAGCCTGAAGGAAACTGAAAAAAGGGAAGCAAACATGAAATTTTGGGACAAAATGCAAACTGGAGATGAAAATATCACTACTTGACGGTAGCATTTAGAACTCCAGTAGCCTAATCTACACATGGTAGAAGCATTATCAGTCCATAATAATCAACTGAAGCACACTTGTAAGAATAAACACCGGTGATACGGCGGCACAAATCTTGTCGACCTCCTGTTTTGGCAATTAGCCAATCAGCCACGGGAAATGGAACGTTGTAAGCAGGAGAAACAACACCGAGATCTGGTCATCATCGCCCACACCGGGAGCTCTAAGCCCTTCCTCACTTACAGTACATAGCACAAAATAAGCACTACTTCTCCTTAGGATCATCACAAATGGAACTCACGCCTTCTTACTTCTTTTGCTATTCATTTTCCATGAATTTCATTAAAAAAATCAAAATTAATTATATGGATTTATGAAAATGAACTTATTGTTACTATCTCCATAAAACAAAATGTATTGTTGTTTTCCTAGTTACATCGCAATTTCAAAAAGAAATCTAATAATTTTATGATGCTGAAGTGGAAAGGAACCTAAAAAATAATTTTAGGATTTTCTTATATTTGGACCGAAACCATATGCCTAATCAACAAACCAAGACTTCATAAAATACAACTTCATCATTCTTAAGTATTAGTAGAAAGTGCATTGAAATTACCTGGAGATGTAAAACTATAAAAGATATCTAATAGTATTAGTAGAAGTATTGAGAGGTTACCTCTACTGTCGTGATGTGCACCTGAGCAGCTTACAATATGTATTCTTCTTCTTGGCCTCAATAAACTCATTCCCTTCAGTAGAACCGCGTGCCCAAAAAAAAGTCAGCTTCTCTGAACATTTTAGAAACTCATCTGAAGCATAATCATCAAAGAGTTCGTACAAAAAAGTTACACATGCATAAGTATTTTTTTTTTGTATTCAAGGACAAATTGCCAGAGAAGTTATATTTTACAAATGTTCAACGAAAAACAATTGGCGTACTGAAAGTAGGTAACTCGATGAAGATGTTGTTTACCTGGATCAGATGGTAGCTCAACTCACAACTATTACACTTGTAAGAAATGCATATCACCAAACGAGAATGTTGCTCGTCATTTTTTTCTGACCATGCATCTCTGTCATGAGGAGCTCTGGTCAAATGCTTCCTCTCAGGTGTGCGTCCTATCCATTTGTGAGGCGCCACTAAAAATGTTTAAAATAACATATTTAAATCAATTTATGTTTGGCTGACACCTGTAAAATATGACATGATAGACTTGAATCTAGGAAAAACTTATACTTTTTTTAGAAATAACTAATACCAAGCTGGGACCGTAGCAGCCATCCTGCTGATCTTCATCTCAGCTGCAGTTTTTGGAGCAACTTAAATTATTTTTGGCGAACAAATAGCTGCAATATTTAAGTGAAGTTCCTAGCAGAGGTAAGTACCTGAGAATTACAACTCAGTTCTTATCTACTGTGAAAGCATGTTACCTAATTCATTCTTAACTATAGGGGATAACATTAGATATGATATGATGAACCTATTCTCGAAGGAAGTAGGACTGCAGTTCAAAATTTTACAGATCATGGACATTGTCTATCGGTAACCCCTGGCTTTCAGTGATCTGTTCAGTTGTAGTTTTTGCTAGAACCAAAGTCATGGTCCTAACAGATTAATAGTAGCAGAGCAGGAAGAAGAGGGTAAAGCGAACCCGCACAAAACTATTCATGTTCACTAAGCATTATAAGTTTGTTAAATTATTCTTCTCACATATATTTCACAATTTATCAATAAAATGCTTTTCCATAGTTTTAAAGTTGTCATCATATTATTTAAGCTCCATAGGCAACAATGCATAGGAGAGCAAGCAAGCAATTTCGCTCATATATGAGAGCAATCAAGCAATAGTCTATCCACATATATGACAGCATGCTATAGTTGACTTTTGTAAGAAAACTTCCTAATAAACTTATAGAATTGGAGCTAGTTTAAAAGTTTTCACCACTATTGCCTTGTTGGCTTCAAATGAGGATATTACCTCTTGCTTCTCTCTACCACTCTCTCTTGAAGAGTTCCAAGAACTCCAGGAGGTGATCCAGCTTGTGGAGACAACAAACATTGATGGTTCTGCGTTGGACCAGAGGGTCCTTGTGTTGGGAGCTAAATACACTCCGTCCAACTACTACTAAATTTCTGTTTGGGAAAGTTACTGTACATGAAGCTCTTAATGTAATTTGGTCTTCTAAAGCTCTGCCTAAACTCTTGGACGCTTTGTCCCTGTAGAGTCTGTGTGACATATATATAGAAAATTACACCGTAGGAGATTCCCTTATGGTAAAGATGTCCAAAAAATAAACTTTCACCAAAAATCTTTCTAATAAACTTTCTAATAAACTTTCAGAAAACTCACACGTGACTTCAGACAGCAGAGCATCCCACAAGAAAAATGAAATACAAAATCCAACAAATACATACCTTGAATATGAAATCAAATAATTAGCAATTTAGGATCTTCTTGATGCTAGCTGTGATTTCTCCTCCTTACAGACTTCTTTTAGAAATCTGAAAAAGTGTGGCACAAGTGACTATATATCAACCACTATAGGGAGTAAGAAAAAGTATAATGCAACTATATATGAACGGCTAACCAATAAGATGATATATTTGCAATACAGATCAACTCAAGTCTTGTTTGTTATGCCTATTGCAATAAGATTGCCCATGCCTTATTGTGAACCTATAATTATTCATTTGTTCCTCAACCAGTAGCAACTTTTTACCTAAGAGAAGTAAGAGAGCGTTAGTAGAATCTAATGATCATATGAACATTTCACTCTGAATACTAATTCCGAACCCCACACATTTTTTTCTTCAGAAATAGGAACTTGTCTGGGGAACATTTGAGTGACAAAAGTGGAGAACAAGTGATATTTATATCATGGAAAAAAATGCATGTGCATTTCAACAGATCTAAAATGATCGATACCGTGTTCATCGTAGAATCATTGTAATTTGTATCACTGAAATATGATAGGTTTCATTATCTGCTTTCTTTTATACAATTTAATACATGTCAGTCAGGTTTCACGTCAGAATTAGTTCCCTAGCTCCTATCTCAAAAGATAAAATTTAAAACCAATGCAAAATAAATGGGTGAATGGTAACAAAATAGCACATGAAATCGCTTTCATAACCAGTCTTTTGAGCACTTAACATGACCAAAATGAAGCATGGGCTACGCTACAATTAAAACTTGCATTAAACAAAACATATGTGCTCTGATTCAACATGGTAGAAAAATTAAAGCGATTTGGTTCTGGTTCTAACCATTGACGATAGCACTTTGATGCACATCGTGTGGCTACACTTGTGCAGCATGACCTTGTTGTTCAGCTCCATGCCGACCCTGCACTCCTTGTCTATCTCGGCATCGACCGGCCCCTTGTCCGTGCCATCTCTTCTCCTCTAACACTCCAAGCAGACCCTAGGGTCGCTGATCCAATCCAGTTTAGAAACTATAGCTTGCCTGGAGCAAATGTATTCAACATAATTGTACTCAACACATTACAGAAAAATGCTTACATAATAAATCAAGTAATACAAGGCATCGAGAATTCAAGATGGAGAAAACTTTAAGAGATAGGTCAGGCACGCAGACGCCCTTGCTGCAACCGCCTCTGGCCTGCCGCTGATCCGACTGTCCGTGGTCAAAGTGAATGCCCATGAATCAAGAAATGCATTTCCGTATCAATTTTGACATATTGACAAAGATATTCTTCTCTACAAAGAGTGAGTAGAGTTGATGCCCTCCCATTTGCTAGTTACATATTAAAGTACTAAGGAATGGGATATAAAATTGAAGAAACTATCCTCACCATTAGCCATTGCAAAATGTCAGGTGTAGATTTCCCAAACCAATATATAAGAACCACATATCCGAGAATTTTCCAAAGAAATGAACCTGAAAATGAGACCGAACAAAACAAAACCATTAGATAGGAACATTTTAGTAATGCGGGGAAATAGCTAATAGTAGTATTAGTGCAACAAGCAAATCACCATATGCGAATCCATAGGAAAAAGTAAAACTTTCACCAGCCAGGCCAAAATCCGAACAATGTTATTAGCCATTTATATGTTCTTCTTCAGCGATGCCTCTTCTAGGTTACTAAAAAAAATCTAGATATTTCATGAGTTGCATAGTATTAGTATGTCCATAAATAGATGTCAAATCTAAGACATCTACTTATGGACGGAGGGAGTAGTAAAGTTACTATAATTGCAACAAATATTTATGCAAGGACAATAATTTAGAGCATGTGCTATTCTATCACCCCATCTAAAACAACATATTTCCATTGAATTTAAGAAATTGATGCATGCTACATAACAATTTACTTTGCTACTTATTCTATTTAACTCTAATATTGTTTTAAAAACTAAAACAAAACGCTTCGACAATATGCTCACATGGTTACCATATGTTGTAGCCATCACTACTTGTCAGATGCATCTATTCATTAACCTGTGTTAATTATGTAGCCGAAATTCAGATGTTATTTTCTGGCGGCCCAAATGTGTACTGACTCAGTGCCATCTCTACTATAAAATTGGGATTGGAGTTGCAATACAAGAGAAGCAAAAGAGAAAGTCGACTGCAGACATATCAACAGATACAATAATCAATGTACAACCAATACAAATCGTTGTTGACTAAGATCTCCTGAACTTACGAAAAGAACCAAGCGTTCAAGGTGAGGTAAATGTGTATGAGAAGTAATCTCATACTTCAGGGGTAGTACGTCAGGGGTAACTGTATTCGTAACTCTCATCACCACATCGAAATACAGAGTGCTTAAAAATAATTCAGACTCTGACCGGAGGTCACTCGTAGGCAATGCCATTCACTTGAAGTGAATTCGCGCCGGCCGGCCAGGGACTTAGGCAGTGTATTGTTTATGGTAGTAAATCAGAAGATATATAGAGAGAGACGACAGGAGATTGACAGGCTACCAGGTAGGGCTTCTCGCAAGCAGTTCGAGTCAAAGCCAAATCGGGAGGTGTCGTGGACTGTGGCTACTGGCCTGGAATCTGCTGCGCCTCCTGCTAATTCACGCATGCCGCCGCCCGATCGAGGCCGCCACACCTACGAGCTCGCCCCCCGATTCAAACCTGGGGCCCCTCGTCCCCATGTCGCCACATCCCAAATCGAGACTATCCATGCGGCGGTGGAGATATGGATCCATGGCAGCTTACAGAGATGGAGAATTGAATTGCTCACAAAGGAAAACAGTCCGCGGGTGGCGCTGCGCTCCACTCCGCCAGGGCTCCTGCCGGCCGATCCGGGCGATCCTCGATTCAATTTGAGCTAGAACCAAACGTGGTTATCGGGCAGGGGGGCGGCGGCGGTGAAGGGGCACAAGCAGGGGATGTGGTGGTGTTGGGATCCAGGGCCGATCATCAAGGGGAAGATAGGGTCTGGGTTTCCTCAGCCAGACTGACGACTTAACGAGGGAAAGGAGGAAGTGAGTTTCGCTGGGCTTTGGCCCAAGTGCACGATCGCGCGGACGAAGCCGGAACGACGAAAGCGGAACGACGAAAGGGCAAACGTATTGGCAGAATACGGAACACATTCGTGCTTTTTAAGTAGTGTATGTATGTAGATGTAGATGATCCTACCATATGGAAAACTACCAATAATCCTAAGTGATGTATTGGAGGCTTGAAGCCATTAAGTGTCATAATTACGGCACAGTATTCACGTCACCGAATAACATGAGAAAGATTTCAAATGACATATCACAATTGTCGTTTGTGTCTTTCTCATCGCTAGTAGGGTACACAATCCAAATTTTGAAGTCTAGTGATGTGGGCAGTACCCTTCGGGTAACTAGTATTGCGTATACCTGGGCATGTGTCGGGCCGGGCCGGGCCTCGGGCCGGCCCGAGGTAGGCCCGACGCAAAAAAACCCGGCCCCCGCCCAGCCCGACAAAATCCCACAAGTCGGGCCGCGGGCCGCGGGCCGGGCCGTAGTGTTAAAATGCTTTTTCGGGCTACCCAGGCCCGGCCCGGCAGTCGGGCCAACATTTCAGGCCCAAGCCCGAGTTTTTCGGGCCGGGCTCGGGCCGGGCTGCCCATGGCCAGATATAGTATTGCGCTACCTCCTACGGCCCAACCAGGGTCCCATGAAGATCATCCACCGATCAGGGTAGGCCGTTATGTCGGTTTCAAGGAAGGAATCTTGACGAACAAGGCAAGAAGACGAAGAAACAAGGAAAAGTTTGGATGTAGAACTCTTTGTAATCTAGTCGAGCTCGGATAGAACTCTTGAGACCTGGCTCTCAATATAAGGGGCAGGAGAGGGTCTGCTGAGGGATACACAATCACCGTAGCCATAACCACCGCAAGTCTAGAGCTAGGTCATCAGAGAACTTAGCCTCTCGACGAGATCATAGTAGAAGCCTTCGGCTACCCCATTGTAACCCGATAGTTTCAATAATCAAGATCAGACAAGCAGAAAGTAAGTGTTTTACCTCACCGAGGGCCCCGAATCTAGGTAAATCTCTCTCCCCGTTTGTTTGTTATCCGATGTCTCGTGTCAGCCTGCAAGATTCCGTCTACCCTAAGCCTCAAAAGGAGGGCATTGCCGAGAATTACCCTCGACACCTAGGCTATGGAGAACAAAATTTGGAGAAATATTTCCATTTTATTAATTATTGAATACTTTATGGCTATCTATTTAGGTACCCATGAATTACAACGTATATTGTCTGATAAGAAAATACTGAGAACCAGTAGCACGTACGGGCATTCGAGTGTAGATATTATAAGAAAATATATTTCATCATCTATCTAATAATATTGATTTTGTACTTTTCATGTTAATGATTTTTTTATAAAAACTTAGTTAAATTTAATATAGTTTGACTTTCTAAAAAATATAGGCTTTAAACTTTGGGATGGAAAATATAGTACAAAGATTTTGATCTCCAGCATGGAGAATTTATGATCCATGGAAATTCATGACCCACAATTTATTGTCCACCGACAGGTAAAGCGCTCTCGCAAAACACATGCGCGCGCGCACGTGTGTCATGCCTATGTCAAACTTTCCTCTCTGAAGACGACATGGACGGCCTTTCCTTCACGCGTCGTCACTCTCACCATCCGCCGCTTCGTCCATCGTCTTCTTCCCCGGCCACCGGCTCGTAGCGGCGCCTTCGTCGTCCCTCGTGTCCTTCTTGAACGCGCTGCCGCCTGGCGCCTCCTCGAAATCCTCCATCCTGAACGTTGGCCGCCACGGCTGCTCCGCCCACCGCGCCCGCTTCCTCACGCCGCCACATACCTTGTCACTGGCAGTGTCGTCCGTGCTCGCGTCTGCGTTACCGCTTCCTCTCGCGTGCATGGCCCTCAAGGTCCGGATGTTGGCCAGCAGCTCGTAGAACTTCTCTACCTGCTCGTCCTCATCGCCGAACTCCGCACTGGTAGCACGCGTCGTCGGCGGCGGCGGCGCCATGTCGGCCGTAGCCGCTGGCAGCGCCTCCTCCTGCCCAGGCGCCGGCTTTGGCGCTGCCGCCCGCTGCAACGACGGAGCGTTGTCTGCGTCTTCGGTGGTCGGGGCTACAGCCTTTGCTGCCGCCGTCGTGGCGTCCATGGCAGTGGAATGCTGTAGGTCTGTAGCCTGTACAAGGTACACTTGCCTGCTAGCTCGCTTTGCAATCGCAATGCTGCTTTGCGATCGACGACAGAGAAGCAAGCGAGGACGGAGGAGTGAGATGAAATCCGGTATGGTTAACTGCTACTAGATGCTGCGGAGAACATCTGAGGCATGGCGACTGAATTTATAGGGATGGTCGTGATTGGTGCCACAAATTGTGTCATTTTTTTAACTTAAAAATAATAGTACAAGTATACCGATATTTGATTATTAATAGTAATAATCCTATTTTTACATTTTAAAAATTATAATCGTTCGTCCCTTTTATATTAATATAGTTCCTCCATCGCATGAAAGTTGTCTTAAATTTATCTAAATTTATATATATCTAGTTATTCTTTGGTGACTTTTTTCCAACAAAGAAAATATATTAATACTGCAAAGATGCCAATTACATCCGGCCTCCACAACAATGTAGTGCCCTAATAGCAATACAGATGAACACAACCATAAAAATAATAATTACATAAAGGAAAAAATGGCTACATTGATTTATTCCTACAACAGACCAAACACCACCAAGACGGCATCAGAAATCTGTCTGCTCCAAATACGACGCCTCCACGAAAGAAAACAATGAAAAACACAGTCATCGCTCTGATCATAGATCATAAGTTTTCATCCAGAAGAAAGTCCACGTTCATAAAACAATGCTTTAAACAATATCATTGACATGCGCAACCAATTAAGCAGAGACCTTGGGTTTCACGCTGCAAGTTTAGAGTATGAATTTTTCATGTGATGTCGCACCCACTTGTCGATGCCGCTGCTTCAAGTAACAAATCATCAAGGAAGAACCTCATCGCAACCCGGACTCGAACCCCCATTACCAGTTCTCAGATCTCGCTTTCATGTTATTCTCCGCGACTGACTTCACCACGAAGTAAAGACATGCTCTACAATGGCAGCAGACTACAGAGGTTCGTATCACTCTTTCTGAAACCAAATGGTCAGAAAAAACATGGTTGCGTGCGACTGAATACCATCAGATCCGGCAATCTCCACACATGTCGCCTATTCAAGTTCGCCTGCGGAGCCTTCAACCTTCCGAAACTCAACACTCCGGCTAGATCAATGAAGACATGTATCAAGCAGATCTTTGTCATGGAGTGAGAGGGATCCTAGGACTGCCTCCTTTATTCAAGCTTGTGCCAACAACCCCCATGCCACGCATCGACAACCTGCAAGATCAGCCACACCAAACCCTACCAGAAGACCAGAGGGCTAAGCTAGGAACGAGAAAGGTGGCGGCAGAGCAGGGTCGACCCCTCCCCCACCGAATCCGGCACTACCACGCAGCAAAGAGGACCAGCGAGGTGACACACTGAGACATCAATATTGAGATCTAGGGTTCCATCAGCACCCAGCCCGACCCAGCACCTCCACCGTCGGTCAAGACGTCGCCAGGAGCGAACCTTCGCCACCACCCCGACCCGCTCCGCTCCAACAGCCATGGTGGCCATCCCTAGCAACCACTATTCCTAGACCACCTTTGGCGGGGCCCGCCACCGCGCCGAGCGCCGGCGACAACGGCTGCGTTAGGAGCAGGTGGCGGGGAGCTCCGGCGGCGCGCAGTGTCGTCCCCGGTGTCGTCCTAGGGTGCGACGCGTGGGCTACCTCTTTCCCACCTAAAACGTAAAACGCCTACTACTACTTAGTGTTTAGATACATTTAAGTTTAGATAAAATTAGGTACATGTTTCATGGGACGGCGGGAGTATATATCTTGGCACGGGTGTGGCGATCTCGCATCACTCCTTAGATGTAACAATCTATTCTTGGTCCTATCATTTTGGGAGGTGATAAAAGGTGATCTCATGGCGATGTTCGCCGAGTTCCAGAGTGGCGAGTTGCCTTTGTTCCACCTTAATTTTGGTACTATCATCTTGTTGCCTAAGAAAGAAAATGCTACTCAAATTCAGCAGTATCGTCCCATCTGCCTCCTTAATGTTAGCTTTAAGGTGTTCACAAAAGTTGGGACTAATCGGGTAACTGGTATTGCAGAAAACGTTGTCAAGCCAACACAAACTGCTTTTATGCCCGGTAGACATATTTTAGAAGGGGTTGTTATTCTACATGAAACCATTCATGAACTTCATAGGAAGAAGATGGATGGAGTTCTTTTTAAAATAGATTTTGAAAAAGCATACGATAAAGTTAATTGGAATTTCTTGCAGCAAGCGATGCGCATGAAAGGTTTTGACCCTATTTGGTGCCAATGGGTTCAGAGATATATTGAAAAGGGGAGTGTTGGCATTAGGGTGAATGACGATATAGGGCATTATTTTCAAACTAAAAAGGGATTACGTCAGGGAGACCCTCTATCCCCAATTCTTTTTAATATTGTTGCGGACATGCTAGCTATTATCATTGAACGAGCAAAGAATGACGGTCAAGTGAATGGGCTTATCCCTCATCTAGTGGATGGAGGACTTTCTATATTGCAATACGCCGATGATACTATACTTTTTATGGAGCATGATTTAGATAAAGCCCTTAATATGAAATTGGTCCTTTGTCTGTTTGAACAGCTGTCTGGCCTCAAAATTAACTTTCATAAGAGTGAACTTTTTTGTTTTGGGAAGGCTAAAGAGGCTGAGAATGAATATAGGAACCTTTTTGGTTGCGAAATTGGTTCCTTACCTTTTAGATATTTGGGAATCCCAATCCATTTTCGCAGATTGAAAAATGGGGAGTGGAAACCGGTTGAGGATCGCTTTGAAAAAAAATTCAGTAGTTGGGCGGGCAAGATGCTCTCCTATGGGGACAGGTTAACACTTATTAATTCGGTTCTCACAAGCCTACCTATGTTTATGTTATCGTTTCTTGAGGTTCCGATTGGGGTGAGAAAGAGACTTGACTTTTTCAGATCTCGCTTTTTTTGGCAAAGTGATGGACACAAGAAAAAGTATAGATTGACTAAATGGGATATTATTTGTCGGCCGAAGGACCAGGGGGGTTTGGGAGTGGAAGTGCTTGATTTAAAAAATAAGAGTTTGCTTAGCAAATGGATGTTTAAACTTGTGAATGAGAAAGGGGTTTGGCAGGAGCTGTTGCAAAATAAATATCTAAAAGATAAAACATTGTCACAGGTTTCGGTTAAACCTACAGATTCGCAGTTCTGGAAAGGTTTGATGGGCGTAAAAGATGACTTCTTTATGAGAGGATCCATGAGGGTTGAGAATGGTCAGAATACGAGGTTCTGGGAAGATACTTGGCTGGGCAATAGGCCCTTGTGCGAACAATATCCTTCTCTGTATCGTATTGTCAACCGAACCAATGTTTCGGTTGCACATGTTATGAATGGGACTCCTTTAAACATAGGTTTCAGGAGGTCACTATCAAATAATAGATGGGATCGATGGGTTCATCTTGTGCACCGCCTAATGGAAGTTCATCTCTCTGAAAATGATGATACTTTCCATTGGGGCCTCACCGAGTCAGGAAAATTTACGGTGAAATCCATGTATCTTGATTTGCTTGAAGGTAATACAGGAGATGTCAAGAAATTTATCTGGAAGATCAAGGTTCCACTAAAAATTAGGATTTTTATGTGGTTCATTCATAAGAAAGTCATCCTTACGAAAGATAATCTAAAAAAACGTAATTGGCATGGGTGTTCTAGATGTTGCTTTTGTGATCAAGATGAGACAATTCAACATTTATTCTTCACTTGCCCTTTTGCTAAAATCCTATGGCGCATTATTTATATGACTTTCAATATTCCAGCTCCTTCAAATGTGACAAATTTATTTGGCAATTGGTTAAAAGGGGTAGCTAAGAAGGATAAAGGCCACATTAGAGTGGGTGTGTGCGCTTTATTTTGGGCTATCTGGAAGGTTCGAAATGATTTTATTTTTAACAAAAAGAGTTTTCCATCATTTTTGCAGGTTGTTCCCTTAGTTATCCATTGGATCCATATGTGGTCCTTTATTCAGCAGGAGGATGTGCGACGGGACATGGATATTGGGTGCAACCGCTTGGCGACGGTAGCACGGGATTTCTACAGCCAGTGCGGCTGGCGTACTGACAAGCGACTCACATGAAGATCTTGTGGCGGCTTGTTATTTTTGTCTTATTTAGATGGTTGGTTTTCATAGCAACTTTGAGTGATCCGTGATATGTAATAAGGTTGTAACTCAGTACTTCAATAAAGTCAATAAAGAGCCGTATGCATCGATTGATGCAGAGGCTGGGGTATACCCCGTATCGGAAAAAAAAATCTATTCTTGGTCCACAATGAGATTTTCACAATAACTCCGGATTAGCAAAAGCAGATAACCACATCTCCTAAAAAGCGATGTTTTTTTATCTAATAAGTGTGGTGTTTATGGTAGATAGCAATCTACCAGTTGAAGCCTCGTGTGAATGACGACAAACCTTTTATGGCCATGTTCATCGATGAAACAGCAGAAACACATCATCATCAGTTAAAGCCGGAGTACTGTACGTATAGCGAGTAGTCAGATTCGATTCGTTCTGATGCACGTATAGCGAGCAACCGTGGTCAAAGTGTTTTGTGGGCAGGGCAGATTCAATTCGTTCTGCTCCACGTACAGCGAGTAACCGTGGTCAAAGTGTAGCAATAGCACTGTGACTTAGTATTGCAATATGTCTAGGACTTCAAGCCCTGAGACCAGCCATCGGTCTTCCAAAAATAATGGAGGGCCGATCGAGGATGTGCCTCAGCACTAGCTGAAGCACTAGTAGCCACTGGCTTCAAACTAAAAGAGGAATATCAATGGCGATGCCATTATAAATACAGTATAGTACTCTACTCCGTATAATATATCCACATCTGGGCAAGGACGGCAGACGTCATCTTCCGTGCCGTGTTTATAAAAAACCAGACTCTGCAGCGAGGTCCTCTTCTTTCTGTTCAGAATTATAATCGCTGGTTTACCAAAGTGCCCTCAGTTGCTGGTCTGAACCTATCACACGGACGCAGACCAGTGCAGTCGGCGGTGGACAAAGCTGGATCATCCGTCGAGGTGCTCATCATGCGTGTCATCAGTCTATGACGCATGTGCAAACGACATGGGGTGACGCAAGCATCATATTCCGTCTCCGTCGATCGCCACCCAGCGCCAGCGGCGAGCCGAATTTAGAATACTTCCACGGTAACGAACAATGCTCCGGCGCAACCACCTATCTGCTGACGATCTACGGATGATGTCAGCGCGGCAAAGTGCCGGTGAAGAAGATGCGAAAGTGCAGCTGTTGGCTCTAGTACGTGTATTTTGTAGGGTACTTGTGGGTGCCGTGGGACGCGTACATCTCACACTCCGCACGTCACTTGAGAGGCAATATCGAAATTTGATTATTCCTCGCCAATTGTGTCTTTTGGTTAGAAGATAGTATACCATGATGTGCATCTCACTGTAGCTTGATACGGAGTACATACAGCAGTGGCGGAGAATGACAGAAAAAGAAGGGTGGGCCGGTCAGTAGAGATTGGGCCATTTATGTGCTATTTACTGCTAGTGGGCTAAATTTATGACAAAATATAAGGGGAAGCTGGCAGAAAAGGGTGGGCCACGGCCCTGTATGGCCCACCCGTAGCGCCCCTCCTGATATACATGCTCCCGGAAAGGTTGAGCTCCAATCCCTCCACGTATGGAGACTGCGACAGAGATCATGACAATCGTCTACTCCCTCTGATTAATATTACTTAATGATAATATAGATGTATCTAGACATATTTTAGTTGTAGATACATTCATTTTAGAATGAAATAATATGAATTGAATGGGAGTACAAAAAATATTGGGAACCAACATTTTGCAGCATAATACCCTTTGGTAATCTTGCATAGCTACAATTTTACTACTAGCACTTTTGGGCCTACAAAAGATTGCAAACTAAATTCTTCCACCATAAGAAGAATTCTTTTTGTGGATCCTCAACATCAGTACAAGGAAACAAAAACATAATAAAAATTACAAACAGGTTCCTGCACCGTCTAGCGACGACTACAAGCACTCGAACGAGCCGAAGGCGTGCCTCTGTCCTAGCCCCTCCCTAATTCGAGTCACACAAAGCTCGCCGTAGTAGATTATTGCAGTAGAAAGACGAAAAGTTGTCGTGCTAAACCCCCAAAGGACCAACGTACGAGAGAAGCAACCATCACCGATGAAAAGAAGTGTAGATTAGAAGGAACATCGACCAAATCCGGCGAGATCTGCCGGTAACAAACCTCCACACCTGAAAATATAGGTAAACTTTATTCCATCTTCACGGAGTCGCCACCGCCACGTCTTCCTGAGTAGGACACAAACCTAAAAAAATACAGGAAAAGATTAAAAACGAAACCCTTCCGCTGACAAGGACTGGGATCCACCGTAACTCCATAGCCCTAAGGCCATATGAGGCGAGAAGGATCTATGACGCCACCAACGGGAGGCAGGAAGCCCTAATTGCCTAGGTCACAAACCACTAGTAGAATTGGGTGGTCCTTCTATCGAGCGAGGCATTGTGCACCTTCATGGAATGGAAAGATGCAATGCCCCACCTCCACTGGTAGCCACCATGTATGATGGCGATGGACAGTATGTGGTGGGAGCTTGGTGCCTACACTGACCCTCCCCTCCCCTGAGCCGCTAGATTTATGGTATATTTTGAAATCATTGGGTGTTTCGCATGAGATAATTCATAATATAGGTTGTGCCTTTGAAATATTTTGTGCAAGAGATACACGTGAGTCATGTTTTGAAGTGAAATGTAGGAGAAAGGTATTATATTATGTGTGAACAATGTTTGCCAAATCTTGGATCGCGTGAGTCACAATCTGAATGTGGCACATCACGAGAGCTAATAAGTTTTGCGCAGTTGAGTCGAAATTGGTAATTGATGCCATCTGTCTCCACTTTGGAATTTTTTTTTTGCGAAACACAGTACAATCAAAGGCGCCCACACATACGCGCACACACTCACTCCTATGAACGCACTCATGCACACACTACCCCTATGAGCACCTCCAAGAGACTGCGTCGAAGAACTAATCTGGCGGGTATTGAGATTGACGAAGTCACCACAGGCGCCTCGCTATCGACGGAAATGTCGCCTCCCACTGAAGAATATTCCGCCTTTTTGAGACACCAAAATGTCAAATCTGGAATTTAAACTCTGGTGGGTTTGGGGGTACCACTGCCCTTCTAACCATTAACAAGGGATTTTGCTTGGGTGGCCCCGTCTTCAAATTTTGCCCCGCTTAGACGCCTAAGATTTTCCGATACATTTTTTGGGCTAACTTACCTCTTCAAATTTAGTTGTTGAGAGGGGGGAGCGGGAAGATACCGAAGCACGCCTCTTTAAGAGCAAGTACAATAAGGTACAGTCAGCTGGCTATAAGAGATAAAATATTATAAGTTTGCTTAGTTGGAGGAGAGAGATTAAGAGAAAGAAGGGAAATGAGCTCTTATCTAATAGCCAGCTCTAGCACGTGCTCCTAGGCACTATGTGAGACTAAAATGTGGGTCATGTATTGTAAAAATACTATACTTTTATAGCTTACTATGCTAGCTATAAGTTGACTATATATGATGTGGCAAATTGTTATAACCGACTGGCGGCTACACTATTGTTTTTGCTCTAAAAAGATGGCAGCTGACATATTGAGTTGATGTAGGAACTAATCTTGTTAGTTCGTAGTTTATTATGTTTATTTGTTTGAGTTGTTCATGTAATCGAGTTGCCCGGCCAGAAAGCTGCGTAGCATACACACATGGAGATGCGATCAGTGTGCATGCAAGTTTAATGGTCTGGATTAGAAAGGAATAAGTCTAAGTAGAGCTAGCTAAATGTGCGCAGATCGTGCGTGTGCATGCAGGTAGCCAGTAGAGTGATTAGTGGATCAAATAGATTAGGAGTTTGCATGGAGTCAGGGAAGTAGTTGCGCACGTTCTGGACCACGTTCTGGACGTGAGCATACGAAGCGGATCAGAGTGTTGGCCCCTAATATAATCGTGTTAGCTGCTGTATTTATACCTTCTGTTGAGTAATGAAAGTAAGGCCTGCGGGCAAAGAAAAAATGTAGTCTTCGTGTGTGCCATTGCGAGAGAGAGTCATGGCAAAGACATGGTGCTCTTCCTCCTTTGGCTGAGTGTGTGTGCGTGTGTCCAGTGTGTACTCGCGTGAGTCTTCTTCATCCTTACCGGAGAGGTAGGAGAGAAGAGAAGAGGGAGCTGCATGTGGCAGCTCCTATCAATTGGTATCAGAGCTTCGTTCGTCGAGGTCGGGGTCTTCATCATCATCGAGCTGCGTCGCGAGCGATGGAGGAAGGTATGTTGCCTGGTAAGTTGCGTCACCGGCGGCAAGGAGGTGATGGCTAAGGTGCGGAGGCCATTGCCATGAGGAGTTCATCGTCCATGTCCGAGTCATCGACAAGGTGCGTCATGCCGACAACATGGAGGAGAGACACCGGCAAGTTGCGGCACCGGTGGCGAACATGGAGGCGAGCCACCGGCGAGGTGCGGCACCGGCTGCGAACATGCGGCATCGAGTGTGTCATGGCGGCGCACTCGTGGTGAAGGCGTAGGAGGTGCGTCTCTCGTCGAGGCCAACGGCGACGACGACAAATCGGTGTGACAAGATGGCAATGGCGGCTGTCTACGAGTTGCACCGACGACATCGACGACCATGGGCTTCAAGAGAGAAATAAGTAACAACAAGATTAGGGAGGTGATTGTAGGAACTAATCTTGTTAGTTCGTAGTTTATTATGTTTATTTGTTTGAGTTGTTTATGTAATCGAGTTTGCCCGGCCAGAAAGCTGCGTAGCATACACACATGGAGATGCGATCAGTGTGCATGCAAGTTTAATGGTCTGGATTAGAAAGGAATAAGTCTAAGTAGAGCTAGCTAAATGTGCGCAGATCGTGCGTGTGCATGCAGGTAGCCAGTAGAGTGATTAGTGGATCAAATAGATTAGGAGTTTGCATGGAGTCAGGGAAGTAGTTGCGCACGTTCTGGACCACGTTCTGGACGTGAGCATACGAAGCGGATCAGAGTGTTGGCCCCTAATATAATCGTGTTAGCTGCTGTATTTATACCTTCTGTTGAGTAATGAAAGTAAGGCCTGCGGGCAAAGAAAAAATGTAGTCTTCGTGTGTGCCATTGCGAGAGAGAGTCATGGCAAAGACATGGTGCTCTTCCTCCTTTGGCTGAGTGTGTGTGCGTGTGTCCAGTGTGTACTCGCGTGAGTCTTCTTCATCCTTACCGGAGAGGTAGGAGAGAAGAGAAGAGGGAGCTGCATGTGGCAGCTCCTATCAGTTGAAACATCCGTGTATACATTCAGGACGAAACATCGTCCAACCCATTTGTTGGATTGGAGTACTGCTAGGCTGAGTCAATACACGCGCGCGTGGACTGCGACGCGGAGACTCGATCATTCTCTTCGACGACCCTCCCCTTCGTCGTCGTTCTCCGGCCGCTGCCGCTCCACATGGTCCCTCCGCCCCTTCTTCCCGGACGCCGCGTCGTCCGCCTCCTCCCGGAAGTCCTCCATCCTGAACTTTGGCCTCCATGCCGGCTCCGCCACCCTCGCCCTCTTCCTCGACGAACCGGCGGCGCCGTACACGTCCCTCAGGGCCCGGATGTTCGCGAGCAGCGCGTAGAACCGCTCCACCTGCTCGTCCTCGCCGACGCCGCAGGCGCTCTCCACGGCCGCGCTGCTCGCATCGGCGAGGATGGTCGGCCCGGAGGGCACGCGGGCGCTTGCCGGCTGAGCTTCCTTCTTGTATGATGCGGTAGCCTCCATCACCTCTGGTGTCCGGTCGATCGCCGTGATCTTGAGACTTGAGTATTGCGTGTGGGGGAGACAGGACAATCAGAAGATGCGTGGATGGATGGATCGATGATGCTTCATCACCTTAAATATACAGGCCGTGCCGGCCGCCTTGTGCGTGGGTGGTAATGTCAACTGTTCAAATTGACCTTCTCATGCTCGTGCGAGTTGCAAGTCGTCATGGAAACATCGAAGACTCGGGGCACGTGAGGAAAAAGTTGAACTGACTAGTACTACTCCCTTCCTTAATTAAGGCGCGCTCGATTTTGTGTTTTGCGATATGAATCCAACAATCCTAATTACGTGCCATATAATTAAGATTGTGTTGCTCAATGTTTTCGGTCAAAACTCGTCTTAAAATACTTGTGCGGCGTACTCATAAAAACGGAGGTAGTACAGTACAATGAAGTAATATTATTAGATTTATTACATATTTTATTTCGACGAGAAAATTATCATAATCTACACAAGATCATAGTCCTCACAGGAACTAAAACAATAATATTTTTCGAGACAATCGCCTTGATATACTACCGAACTAGTCATTTTTTTTCTCGAGGGATATTGGGATGACCAATTGTCGAAGAAAATTTATAAAATGAATTTTATGTTTAGATTACTGGGATTATTTGTAATTTTTGTAACCCCAAGGTGACTGCCTAGTAACCATAAAATACCAAAAAAAAACTCATATGGATAAGGCTCAATTAGAAAATCGCGAAACCTTTTGCCCGACAAGCTCATTTTCCGAGCGTTCTAGGGAAACTCGGCTACCGAATAGTAACCGGATTTACCAACCAGCAACGAAAACTTTGCCTAATACCATGACCACACTACAGGAACGGGGTGCTACGCCGACGGCCGGCTGCCCTCGGCGTAGCCACGCCTGGCCCTCGGCGTAGGCTACGCCGACGGCAGCCCTCGGCGTACCTCGTCGGCGTCCAGGTCCCTCGGCACACGGTACCGTGCCGTCGGCGTAGCCCTTGCCGTCGGCGTACGCCGCCTATGCCGACGGTGTGCGTTCACCCTCGGCGTCCCAGCCCTCGGCGTCTCGTGGCACGGCGCCGTCGCCGTTAACGGTCGCCACCATACGCCGACGGCCAAGCCCTCGGCATAGGGCAGGCTGGGCGTCTACGCGTGAGCGACGTGGCGCGTCGTGGAGCTGCCATCTGGGCGTCTACGCCGAGGGCCCTCGGCATCTGCATGGGGCATGCAGGCTGGGCGTCTACGCGTGCGCGACGTGGCCCGTCGTGGCGCTGCCAGCTGGGCGGCTACGTGGCGCGACCAGGTGAGGTGGCCTATGCCGACGGCAATGCCCTCGGCATAGGGTCGACCATATGGTCATGCCATGGCCCTATGCCGACGGCATTGCCCTCGGCATATGCCCTACTATTTGGTTTTTTCTATTTAAATTGGGTTCCAATTCATCTAAATTCAGTTCAGCAGGTCCAATACATCCAAATACATCCAAATTCATCCAAATTCACCATAATTCACATAAATAGCATGAAATCCACATAGTAGCATCCAAATTCATCCAAAATCACCATAATTCACATAAATAGCATGAAATCCACATAGTAGCATACATGGTGCATGTAATAGCATACAAGAGGAGAGTGCCATGTCATCCAATACATAGTACTAGGTAGCACATGATGGCAAGCAAGAAGCCCGGTGCCGACTAGCGGAGGAAGGACCCGGGCGGGGTGTGTCCGCCCACATCGTTGGCGAAACGAGCAGCCCGGGGTTGCGCTCCGGTAGAAGCTGCAGAAGAACCACCTGGAGAAGGACCGGTGCTACGCCCAGGAGAAGTCGACGGAGAGGCACCGGGAGTAGTCCCAGGAGTAGTCGACGGAGAGGCACCAGCAGAACGCCCAGGAGACCGACCACCTTCATGAACCGGTGTGACCTCGCGCCCACCCGGCGATGCCTGGTTCCCGGACCATCCCGTTCCCTACGTGTTCCCTACATGTTAGCAACTTGCGAGGCAAAGGAAAGTGGTAACTACCGGTTTGGCAAAGAACTTACCTCCGGTGTGGATCCGTAGTAAGTCGCAGCGAAAGTTGCCTTCGATGGCATGATAGGCATGTCCCCCGCCACGGTAACTCGAGCCGGTGGCGGTGTACCAGTAGACATAGAGATCATCATTTCCTGCAAGATAGGTTACAAGTTAGGCTTTGCAGAAATAAAGCATCAAACTGAGACTTGTCATCTACTAGCGAGAAGAAAGATTCAGACTTACTCCTATATACGCCATGTAGGCCGTATTCTGCCTATTCCACTGCGCAGCGGCCTGCTGATACGCTTCATTGCAGGCTTCGAAGGTCGCCTCGAACTCAGGCTACAATTTCAGAAACAATGAATCTCGTAAACACTTAGCCATGTAGGAAGGAAAACCGGAAAGAGGATGAAAATGAGGAAAACTTACATCGTAGGCGGGTGGACGAGCAGGCCGTGGACGAGGCTGGGGGCTGTCGGTGAGGGTATGCTTGAGACGCGTGTAGCTCGTGGCTGGGGTAGGCTTGACCGCCTTATTCAGAAAGGGGTAACGGCCATGCGGACGCCCGCGCCCCGACAGACCGACTCCTCGTCGACCGGAATGCTCAAGGGGTCATCCACCTCGGGGTGACGAGACTTGACCATGTCGCAGTAGTCCTCCTTGGCGGCCTTGGCATTGCCGTAGTACTGTGGCTGAGGCAATGCGGGATTGGGCTTCTTCGTCCGCATCATGTCATATATCTGGGCATCATGAAGCACCACCCCAGGTGCTGCCTCGGCCACCGCATCGCGAAAAGAAAAGTTATGCGTACCACAAATGTAACATGACGGGAAATGAAAGAAGGTCGTTCAATGTATATACATACCATTTTCCCCTTGTAGCGGGTGTAGTCGCGGTTTCCCGCGCAGTGTGTGCCACCGGTGCCTCGGTTCTCCATGTTCCGCCTCGACACGGCTGCAAACTCCTCATCCTCCCTGAGCCACCTCGCCCTAATCAGCTCCTCCCATGCCTCCCTATGCTGCTCGGCCCACTCGGGACAAACCTGAAAACGCAATACTCAACTCAAGATAATCCAATGAAAACTTAGCAGCAATGTAGAATCTCATTGACATTTTACTCACCGACATGTACTCCTCAATGGTCATTGCCCATTCATCCGTAGGCTGGTTACCAACATAGTACTCCTTCTTGACCCTCTTACCCTTGTTAGCCCAGAAGGCACTAGCGCTGGTGAACTTTTGGTTGTACCACTGCTGCGGTGTCAACCTCTCGCAAGCGCCACGCAAAGTGAGACGCGCCTGCGTGTCATGCTCCGGGTCCACACGATAGAAGCACTTCAATCATGCATAAATGAGTTGTGAAAGTCATGAGTTAGCACATTAGGGTCATTAACTATGAACGGTGCTCGAGAAATATATGCCTTACCCAGAACTTGGTGGTCACAGCCTCAGCAGCTGTCGCGAAGCCTACGGCAGGGGCATCCTCATAGTCCGCCCAAGTAGTGGCTAGCTTCGTCGCGCCACCGGGGACCGTGCTAAGGGGAGTGTATCTGCCGGGCCAGAACTTCTTAATCAGAGCCCCAAGCAAGCTGTTAGGCATGCGGGGGGGCTTGGCATCCCATGTCCAGTTGCTGCAAATAAATCACACATTAGTACACATGCCAAATTGTTTATTATGCCCAAGATGAAAATACATGTTCGAAATTTCTGAAGTAGTACACTTACTCATCGCTCGAAGGAATGATAAGGGCCTTGTCATCATGGGTCTTCGGCTCCTTCCTCGCATCGGGGACTCTAGCTTCTCCACGAAGCTTCAAGGGCTTCGGCGCACCCCCATCCTCCATCACCTCCAACTCAGCCCTAGAGTCCGACTCGTGTGTAGACTCCGCCTCCATCTCCACCTCCCCACTAGACGGACCCTCTAGGAACAACTCAGGAGCCACGTCGCCAGAAGCGGAGGGTGGCTCGTCAAAGTCCATGTGTACCCCGGCGCCACCTCGTCCTCCACCTCGTCCTCCTCGTCCTCCTCGTCCTCCACCTCGTCCTCCTCGTCCTCCTCGTCCTCGTCCTCCATCGGTACCATCGTCGTAACGCGGATTGCGCACCGGGGCTCGATCACTCCGTCTAGTGGGTGGTCTAGGAATATTCCTCTTCACCTGCGAGAGCGTCTTAAGCAAGCTCTCGGAGTCTGCCTTGCCGCTGCTCATATTGTTCAGTCACCTGCATTGAGAAGAATAAAACAGTTAAGCACAAAGACATATTATATGAAGATACTAAGAATAAAAGGCACAATGCAATTAAGAAGCAGGTTGACATAATAAAATGTAGATACTAAGAATAAAAGGCACAATGCAATTAAGAAGCATGTTGACAAATAAATACTAAGAATAAAAGGCACAATGCAATTAAGAAGCATCTTGACAAATAAATACTAAAAATAAAAGGCACAATGCAATTAAGAAGCATGTTGACAAATAAATACTAAAAATAAAAGACCCTCACCAGCCATCATCGCTCTCACGCTCACTCTCATACTCCGTCTCTTTCTCTTTCTCTTTCTCTGGATCACTATCACTATCACTATCTTGTGAGTACAAAGTTGAAGGGTCGACGGGTGGGCTCATCATAATTGTCATTCGCCTCAAGTAACTTCTCCAGCATAGATATGTCCTTTAGATCCACCACTGACTCACCACGAGTTTCTGCATCGTTCCCGAGGTCCTCTTGAACAAACGGTTCTAAAATATATTCCCCGAAGTCCTGTTCCTCTTGATAGAAAATCCCCTCGTATGTCACGGGGTCAATGTTGTTGTAATCATCCTCAGAGGGAATCGGTAGGTTACCATGTGGCGATACCTGGAAGACGACTTCCCAACCCTTGAGTTCCGCTTTCTGGCATGGGTAGGGCAAATAATAAACTTGCTTGGCTTGGTGAGCCACAACAAAGACATCGGCTCCGCTATAGGTGGTTGAAGGCTTAACTTCAACTAACCCAATGGACTTATCACTTCTCTGTCCACCTATTGGGTCGAACCAATGACACTTGAACACGACGATATTGAGTTGCACGTTCGTACGATTGAATGTCAACTCGTATACACTTTGTAACCTTCCGTAGTAATCAAAGTTGTTGGCTCCTTTGGTGAAGACCCCAGTATTTATCGTTTTGGGATTCGCCCGGCCCTTCTGGTGCGTCTCTGTGTGGAAGCGAAACCCATTCACATCATACTTCTCATACTTGGTCACCTCACGGCTACAACCTTGGGAAACACATTTCAACTCATCTATCATATCAACGTTTCTCTCACGGCCCTACAAGAACATTTCAAATTTGTTGTGTGCATTAGTTACGTGTAATAAGAGGGACAAGTCACATGTTGCAATGTAAGAGGAAAGGTTAGAAATTAATTTTTCCATGAACCATGTCACAAAGTTTTTATTAATTCCGGGAGCACCCTCTTTCAGTAGAGTGTCCATCTCCGAGGGTTCGGGCAATTCATCATACGGCCACATTTCATCCGTGAATTTGCTGAAAGGAGTAAATAAGCATTAGACCGAGACGAGGTTACTAGCTGCAAAGTAATTTGTTCACCATTTTACCTTACGAATGGGATCACTTCCTCCATGTTCATAAGCACATATAGCATTATACAATCCTTCTCTTCGTTCTCCAATTTATATTTTGTTCCTTTACCAGCCTTGCCACCGGGGAATTGGAATAGTTTTAGCTTGGGGTCATTCTCGGGCACGTCGACATTGTAACGAGTGACCGGGTTATGCTGAGTGGGAACATCATCGGGATAGTACGTTGTCGCGGCATCTGCCATCTCCCGAAGGCATATTGCCTCAGCTATGCATGCTTCAATCTTGGCCTTGTTTCCAGTTATCTTTCGAATATACTTAAACTCTCTCTCAATACAGAACTGCCAACGAAACTGCACCGGACCACCCAAGAGTGCCTCGTTGGCGAGGTGCACAATGAGATGTGCCATCGGAGTAAAGAAGCCTGGCGGAAATATCATCTCCAAATTGCATAGCAACTCCGGCACTGTATGTTGTAGCTTTGCAATAACCTCGGGACATATCTGCTAGCACAGAGCGTGCGGAAGAAATGGCTCAACTGCGCAAGCACTCGCCAGACTTTCTCGGGGATATACCCTCGAAGCATCACCGGCATGAGCCGCTGAATCCATATATGATAGTCGTGACTCTTGAGCCCGGTGACTTTTCCCGTCGAAAGATTAACTCCCTTACTCATATTCGAGCAATAACCATCCGGGAACATCACGACGTATTTGAGCCACCTGAATGCCTCCTTCTTTTGGATGGAATCAAGGCAGAAGTTGGCATGCGGCTTGAACCAATTCTTTTGACGGCCAATAGGACGCTTCATGTGTAATTTTTCCCTATCACAGAGGATCTCAATATCGACTCTAGCCTTGACATTATCCTTTGACTTCCCGGGAATGTTCAGGCATGTGTGAAAGACGGACTCCGCGACATTCTTTACAGTGTGCATCACATCGATGTTATGGGGAAGTTCGAGGTCCTTGTAATACTCGAGCTTCGTTAAAGCCGCCTCGTGAGTCCAGTTGTGCGTTACACCATATCCCTCAAATTGATGGCCAGTTGGCGTCGCTGCCGGCACGAGAGCACGTAGCTCGGCTTCAACAAGTGTACCATCAAACTTCGGCACATCTTTTTTTTCATGCACAACTTTGCCCTTCTTGAAGTTCTTTTTGTCTTCTCTAAACGGATGCCTCCTTTTGAGGAACTGTCGATTCGTGTCAAACGCAACATACTTGCGACCCTTCTGTAGCCAAAGGAACTCAAGCCGATGCCTGCACACTGGGCATGGCCACTTACCAGCTGTACACCATCCACATGTTAGGGCGTACCCGGGCATGTCATGCATGGTATACTGCAACCAAACTCTCATGCAGAAGTTTGTCTTCGATGCTCGGTCGTACGTCAATGTCCCGTGGTGCCAAGAGTGGTTCAAATCTTCCACAATCGGCTGCATGTAGACACTCAAATTCTTCCCCGGGTAATGAGGGCCTGGAATGATCAGCGACAGAAACATGGTCTTCCTCGTCATTAGGACTCCGGGAGGGAGATTGAGCGGAATAACAAACACGGGCCAGCAACTGTAATTGGCAGTCGACATACCATATGGATTGAAACCATCTGTTGCTATCGCAATTCTGACATTCCGAGCCTCGGCTGCCTTAAGCGGGTGTTTTGTATCGAAGTTCTTCCATGCCGTACCATCGGATGGATGTCCCATCTTCAACTTCTTGTTTTCGTCCACGAATCTCTTCCCATACTTGTGCCACGTCATCTGTTTGGCTGTCTCCTCGTGCATGTAAAGCCGCTGGATTCTTTTTATGAATGGGAGATATCGAAGAATCGACTTTGCGGTGCTTGACTGCCTCACCTGACCATCCTTTCCCGTTACCTCTTCATACCTAGACTGCTTACAGATGGGACAGTACTTGTCCTCCGCATACTGTCTCCAAAATAGAACGCAGCCTTTCGGACAACAGTCTATCCTTTGATAATCCATGTTGAGGTCCTTCATCATTCTCCTCGTCGCGTGCAGGCTTTGAGGCAGACAATGATCTTTGGGCAACATGTTACCAGTTGTTTTCAGACTTGCTTCAAAGCCCTCACGGGTGGTGTTGTACCGGGTCTTGTCGGCTAGACATTGGGAGATGGCATCGAGCTGAGAAATCGCGGCGCCCTCGTACAGAGGCCTCTTAGCCGCGGCAATCATATCATAGAAGGCCTTCGCGGTTGGCTCTGGTTCCTCCGGTTCTGGCGGCGCCTCCGGTTCTGGCGGCGCCTCCGGTTCTGGAGGTGGCGAATCCGGGACATCGGCATGGACGAGATCATCTAGAAAGTCTCTAATTCCATCGTACTCATTGCCATTGAGCCGCTGCCGCATCACCTCACCTCTGTCACGTTCGCGCTCATCAAAGTCGATTTCCGTGACGTACCCATGCATATACCCATATTGCAGAAGGTGTCTATACATTTCATCCTTCCCACGACGTTGACGCTTCACGCAGCGAACACAGGGGCAAAGTGCCCGAGCCAGCCCCTTTGTACCACGCGCTAACTCATTCACTAGAAAATGGGTCTTCCTTGTCCACTCATCTGTTTTCTCAGTCGCACTAACACGCTCATTGTACATCCATCCATTATCAGCCATCCTCTGCTTTATTGGGAGCCAAACCACAGACATAGCATTTATATCAAATAGGAAATTAAATGCATCATATTTTTATTTATTTTACCGGGCGAAACGCATGCATCAACCTACATCTCTACTAGGTGGGCTCCTAGCAGCCGCCGGATCCGTAGTTGGCTACGTTCTCCATGCTCTACCCCGGTCCAAGTCAGAATTTCGGCAGCACCTCCCCGCTGCTCTCCCGATACACGTCTCGGCAAAAAGCCGAGAGGATGTGCATCCGGAGAACAACGGGGAGGCGCCGCCGAAATCCTGACTCGGACCGGAGTAGAACATGGAAAACGTAGACAACTACGCATCCGCCGACTGTCCCGTAAATGCCGCAAGCGTTACGGTTCAAAATATGCGGACCACTAATGCATATTTATCCGCGTAACGCTCGCGGACGGGAAGTGACACCTAGGTTACGCAACTGGACTTGGAAAATGAATCTAGTGACATAAGAAAATGCGGAGAAGGGGAGGCGATGTTTTAGCTCACCCTCGGCGGACGGAGAGAATCACGGACACGGCGACAAGGAGGTCACGACGGGGCGGTCACGACGGGCCGGTCACGACGGGGCGGTCACGAGGTCGGCGGTCACGACGGCACCTATTTCCATTCAATAAAAAACAAATTATTTCACATTTCACATTTCCATGTTTATTTAAATTTTTATTTCACATTTTCTATTTGTATTTCTATTTCACATTTTCACATTTCTATTTTCACAATTCACAAACTATTTCACATTTCACATTTCTATTTTCACAATTCACAAACTATTTTCACAATTCACAAACTAATAAAAGTCACAAGAAATGAAAAAAAAATGAAAAAAAAGCTTACAGAGTTGGAGAGTGGAGAGGCAGGGCGGGGTCGGGACACGGGGCCGGCCCGAGCAGGGGAGGTCGGGGCGGCGCGTGCAGGGGAGGTCGGGGGCGGCGCAAGGCGGCGGCGGGGGGCGCGCGGGGTGAGGCTGGCGGCGGGCGGCGGGCGGCGCTGTGGGCTGCAGGGGCCCGCGGCGGCGCGGTGAGGTGAGGCGCGGGCGGCGCGGCGACAGCTGGTGGCGGCGCCGGCGGCGGGTAGCGTGGCGGCGGGCGACTGCGGGTGGCGGCGGCGCGGGTGAAGGGCGAGGCGCGCGGGGGAGAAGCTGGGGCAGGGGAGTGGGTCGGGCTCGGGCGCGTGTGGTCCGGCTCGACCTAATTGTGCCCGTGCCCACTCCCTATGCCGAGGGCCAGGGCTATGCCGACGGCAGCCCTCGGCATAGGCCCCCTTTTTTTTCTTTTTCAATTTATTTTCTATTTAAATTTTCTTAATGTCAATTATATTATAAAATACATTAATATAGGTCCATATAAATTTGTTTTAATCTTCTACATTCCCAAGCTATGTGCATAATTAAAAAAGTTACCATCTTAACTTAACATTTTCTCCCATAGACGAAACCCTAATCCGGTAGCCCCGCAGATCTACCCCTTTGACCGACCTCCGATGACAGTTGACCCATGGACTTTTCTCTTACTTTGTGTTTTGTTAGGTCATTGTAACATGTAGTATCAATAATTACCCTATCTTACATCAATATTCCCTCCGGTAGACGAAACCCTAATCCGGGAGCCCCGCAGATCTACCCCTTTGACCGGCCTCCGATAACAGTTGAACTATGGACTTTTCTCTTACTTTGTGTTGTGTTAGTTCATCGGAACATGTAGTACCAATAATTACCCTATCGGCGCATCAATATTCCCACCGGTGGAAGAAACCCTAATCTGGGAGCCCTACCCCTTTGACTGCATCCCATCGGGGGTCCCGGTGGGCATATGCCTCCACTTGAGCTTGGTTAGGTCATAGGTACATGTGGAAACAAGGATCATCCCATATGATCTCAAGTTTCTCTCCGGTTCACCTCCGAGTTCCTATACATGCAGAATCCGCCTAAGTGTAGGAACCCCCGTCCGAGAAGCCGGACACACCTGGGGGTAGCCTTGGATATAGAACCATCTCAAATCACTTTTGTGCATTCCATGTGGACACACACAAATTTTGGGGCCATTCCCTTGATCCGATGCTCGATTTCGATGAAACCCTAGTTCGTTGACCGCGGTCTACCCCTTTGACTGCATCCCATCGGGGTCCCCGGTGGGCATATGCCTCCATTTGAGCTTGGTTAGGTCATAGGTACATGGTAAAACAAGGATCATCACATATGATCTCAAGTTTCTCTCCGGTTCAACTCCGAGGGAGTTCCCCCTATACATGCAGAATCGCCTAAGTGTAGGAACCCCCGTCCGAGAAGCCGGACACACCGGGGGTAGCCTTGGATATAGAACCATCTCAAATCACTTTTGTGCATTCCATGTGGACACACACAAGTTTTGGGGCCATTCCCTTGATCCGATGCTCGATTTCCGATGAAACCCTTGTTCTGTTGACCGCGCGGTCTACCCCTTTGACTGCATCCCATCGGGGTCCCCCGGTGGGCATATGCCTCCATTTGAGCTTGGTTAGGTCATAGGTACATGGAAACAAGGATCATCACATATGATCCCAAGTTTCTCTCCGGTTCAACTCCGAGGGAGTTCCCCCCTATACATGCAGAATCTGCTGAAAAAGCATGGAGCCCCCATGTGTGGTTTTGGTAATTAATGACAATCCCTATGGACTAATGTTTGCATTGAGTTATATTTGTAGGTGTTGTCCATAGGCAATGCTTGAACCATATGTTGGCTTCAAGGTTGCAATAAGAAGAAATTGATGAAGGATATCAAGTGTCAAGTATGTCTTGAAGATGAAGATGAAGTGAGCCCTCAAGTTACTTCAAGACATCAACATGAAGTGCAAGTTCAAGATGAGCCAACTCGAAGAGATCATAAGCTTGAAGCTTGCCATGAAGAAATGAAGTGCAAGTTTAAGTTGCACCGAAGAAGAAGCCCTCCCATGGTGGATTATGGGGGAGCAATCCACAAGACTTCGTCAAGCAAGCACAATCAATAAAGGTGTTCCATCTTGTTGCGGTCAAGATCGTCATCATCAAGCTCAAGTGGAATGCTCAAGGTTAAGGTTTGCTCTTGATAGGGTTTCTTTCTCACCGGTCTCATGGTGTAGTTGGAGACCGGTTTATAGTTTAGTTGCCGTACTATCAAGAGGGCTCTCAAGTGAGTAACTCGATCGTATCCTTCGGAGAGCTCAAACCTTTGCATCCTTGCATCATCTTTCTTGGTTGTTTTTTGGATCTTATCCATATGGTGTTTTAGAGCTTGTGCTTATTCTCATGACAAGCTCTAGTTCATCGAAAACGGATTCCGCATGAATCACTTGTTGCGTTTTCGATATTGGAGTTTTTCTCGGTTTCTCGTATTGAGAGGTTTCACTCTAAAATACATAGAAAAACCTACCCCACTTGTTCTTAAGATTTTCACTCTTTGTGTGGTAGCTCTTGTCATCCTCTTTACAACAAAGTTGGTTTCACCTAAATCCAAGTCTCCTATCTCAAGTTGTTGCATTTTCCATATTGGAGGTTTTACCGGTTTGCCTTTTATAGATAGGTAAAACCTTTATTCATTTGATTCTATCCTCCTTTGCTGGACTATGATGTTTCTATGCATATTGTTGTAGAGCTCGTTGTTGTGATTTCAACGAGCCCAAGTTCATCGAAATCGGAGTCCGGATGCAAAAGTTATTGAAGTTTTCGTGAAGCAGTTTTTTGGGCGGAAGTTGGCCGGAAGTTCCGGTGACCGGAACTTCCGCCCAACTTCCGGTGAACTTCCGGAAATGACGAGTCTGCACGCAGAAAACATACCGGGAGCATTCCGGGGGCGCCCTACTTCACCCGGAAGTTGGCCGGAACTTCCGGGGGGCGGAAGTTCCGCCCCAAATGACCGGAAGTTCCGGTTTTGACGAGTTTTGTGCATAACGGGCAGATTTCTCTTGCCCTATTTAAGGGGGTCTTCTTCCCCAAAGTTTCCCATCCGTTGGAGCTCGTTTTTGCCCCCATTGTTGACCTTCTTTGAGCTTGCTATCTCCCTCTCCCTCCCATGAATCTTGCATCTATTTAAGAGAAAGATAGAGGAGATCTAGATCTACATCTTCACCAATCAAATCCCTCTCTTTGTGAGGGGAATCCACTAGATCTAGATCTTGGAGAAATTTGGTGTTCCTCCTCCTATTTGTTCTTCCTCTCTTATTCCCCCAATAGCTTTTGTAGCTTTGTTGGAATTTGAGAGAGAAGGACTTGAGCATCTTTGTGGTGTTCTTGCCATTGCATTTGGTGCATCGGTTTGAGTTCTCCACGGTGATTCGTGGAAGTGAAAGCAAGAAAGTTGTTACTCTTGGGTTCTTGGAACCCTAGACGGATTTGAGGCCTTTGTGGCGATTTCTTGGGAGCCTCCAATTAAGTTGTGGATGCGTGCCCCAAGCTTTGTGTAAGGCCCGGTTTCCGCCTCGAAGGAAATCCCTTAGTGGAACCGTGACCTAGGCCTTTGTGGCGAGGGTCACCGGAGATTTAGGTGAGGCGCCTTCGTGGCGTTCGGTGTGTGGTGTGAGTACCGCATCTTGGGGTGAGGCCTTTGTGGCGTTGGTGTGCATCGAGCAACCACACCTCAAGGTGAGCCTCTTGTGGCGTTCGGGAGCACTAAGCCACCGCACCTCTCCACCGGAGATTAGCACTCGCAAGAGTGTGAACTCCGGGATAAATCATCGTCTCCCGCGTGCCTCGGTTATCTCTATACCCGAGCTCTTTACTTATGCACTTTACCTTGTGATAGCCATCGTGCTTGAAGTTATATATATCTTGCTATCACATACTTGCTTGTATTGCTTAGAATAAGTTGTTGGTGCACATAGGTGAACCATAGTATATAGGCTTTGGGCTTGACAAAGTAAACGCTAGTTTTATTCCGCATTTGTTAAGCCCATCTCGTAAAAGTTTTAAATCGCCTATTCACCCCCCCTCTAGGCGACATCCGTGTCCTTTCAATTGGTATCAGAGCAAGGTCTCTCATTCTTAGGCTTCACCGCCTTGAGAGTAAAGATGTCGGCTAGGGGATTAGCGCACAATAACTTGTTTATATTTGATGGCACAAATTATGATCTATGGAAAATTTATGTGCTTAATATTTTGCGGCGTATGTCCCCGGACATGGAGCGATTTCTTGACATGGGTTTTTCTTCTCCTAAGGATCCTCAAAATTTATCTCTTGAGGAGGAGAAAAACTCTTGTCTCGATGCTCTTGCTTCTCATGTGTTTTCCATTGTTGTGAGCAATGTAGTTACTTCTTCAATCATGCCTTTTGGGAGCGCTCATGAATTATGGACAAAGCTTCAAGATAAATATGATGTGTCCAATATTATTGAGGATGATTGTATTGCTTCCACTTCCGGTCGTGATGAGTTCTCATCTTCATCCACTTCACCAAAGTGTGGTAAGACACAAGGTAATGATATGGTGAGTGGTGATGAAAATTGCAATGTTGATATTGAGCTTACTATTGATGATTCTTCATCTCTATCTCATTGCAATGCTTCATCTTTGGACTTAAACACATCTAGCACTAGAAATGATTTACATGCTTGTGTTGATAGTCCTTGCATATCATGTGTAAGTTGCTTGAATAAATCTCATGATGATATGCTTGATTTGTCTTGTGGCCATGATAAAAATGCTTCTATTTCCTCTAGTTGTTGTGTGGCTAACAATGTAGAGGAAACTAAAGATTCTATTGGTCAAGACAAGATCTTGAAAGGAGCCTCAAGTAACTCCTCATCTTTATCTCACGGTCCTCATATATGCCTTATGGCCAAGGGTTCCACGGTACCTCCTACCATGGAACCTAATATGTCTCGTGGTGATAAGGATGAGGATGAATATGAAGAAGAGGATTGGGTTGTCTCTCTACGCGATAAGGGTAAGAGCGTATTCAAGGTTATTTGCAAAGATAAAATTGCTAGCACTCACTTCTTTGAAATCTTGACTACCGCTATTGAGAGCCAAAAACTTATTTGGATGCATGAGAACACCATTGATAAAAAGGGTGCTCTTGAACGAGAGTATGCCGATGATGTAGCATCATTAAAGAATGAACTTGAAGAAGAACAAACCATCAAGGAAGCTCTTGAGGAGACCTTTGCTCTAGAATTGTCTAGAGAAAAGGAAAACCATGATAGAGCTCTTGAGATGGCAAATGAACTAAAGCTAAAAAATGATAAGCTTGTGTTTGTTAATGCTAAACTCCTTGAGGATTTTGAGCAACTCAAAAAGGGCTCAAGGGTCATTGAGAGTGCGCTCACCAAACTCACCGAGTCGCATGAGCAACTTAAAGCTTCTTATCTAAAAGAGCATGCCAACTTGCCTTCTCCTATTGCTATTGATAATGATGCTTGTGCTACTAACTCTACTTCTTGTGAAGCATCTACCTTGAAGGAGAATGTTGAGCTAAGGGCTCAACTTGATTTGCTAACTAGCAATTATGGGAAATTGGAAGAAAATCATGGAAAGCTTTCTAGCTCCCATGAGGATCTTCTAGCCTCTCATGATAGGCTAAAGTTAGCTCATGAGGCTATAATATCCAAGGCAACACCATTTGAGCCTCATGTGGGTACTAGCACTACTACTCAAAATGTTATATTGCCATGTGCTAGTCCTAGTAATTCATCCACTCATAATATTGCTAAATCTTGTGATGAATTATCTTCCTTGCCTTGTTGCCCTAACAATGAAGGTTCTACTTCCTCTAGTACTTGTGTTGTTACTAACCATGTAGAGGAAATCAAAGAGCTCAAGGCCCAAGTCTCTTCTTTGAAGAACGACTTGGTAAAGGGTCATGAAGGGAAATGCAAACTTGATAAGATGTTAAGTGTGCAACAATCCCCCAATGACAAGAGTGGACTTGGATTCAACTCCAACAACAAGATCAAGTCCAAGAACAACAAGATTAAGAAGGGCCAATTACAAGTCAAAGACCCGGCCAAGATTGTTTGCTTCAAGTGCAAAATTGAAGGGCATCATGTTAGATCTTGCCCTTTGAAGAAGAAGCAAAAAGGGGAGCGGCCTCAAGCTCAAATTCATATTCAACCTCAAGTTGAAGAAATGTCACTTCCCAAGAAGAATCAAGCCAATGCTCCCATTGTGGAGAAATCTAGTGAGAAGAAGGAGAAGAAAAGAACTTGCTACATATGCCGCGAGAAGGGCCACATCTCCTCCTTTTGCACTATTGGTACCTCATCCAACTCTATCACCGTTGATGATGTTTATTCTCTTCGTAAGGATGAGGGTGGCAATGTGTTTGCCAAATTTGTTGGTGCTCAAAGTGGTGTCAAGAAAAGAACCATTTGGGTTGCCAAGCCTATTGTGACTAACCTCTTAGGACCCAACTTAGTTGGGGACCAACAATCCAAAACTTGATCAATAGGTGCTTGTTGGAGGGCATTGGAGACTTGGCTACATCATGAAGAATTAAGGGATCTTCATCATTTATATTATCTCAAGCCAAGTCTTTTGGTTATCTTGCTTCTATCATGTATTCAATGTTCCTCCTTGCGGTAACATGTTCTCAACTCACTTATATTGAAAGTTACTCGCCCCTTTGCATGTGTTAGTTTTGTTCCTAGCATGTGTTTATATATGTTGTGCTTCCTACTTGCTTTTCTTGAGAAATCAAGTCTATGTATGTTGGGTTGCACACCGTGTACTTGTGTTTGTGTTGGAGCCTCTTTGCATCTTGTTGTATCTTATATGGCTCTTATGAGAGATTAATGGACTATCCCGTTTTGGGGGAGTGATATTCCTTTGGGAATTTCATGATCCTAACAATGTGTGTACATGAGGAATATCACTTAGAATTGATATTGCAAGATTATCTAGTCTCTATGTGGTATGTCATCTTCATGAGAAATTCAAATTCCAATGTCCATTAATATCTCTAGTTGGATCTTATTTGCCTCTTGTGAAAATATATTATTTATCACATTATGGGGGAGTAATAAGCTTTGTGCATATTACAAGCCTAGGAAATGTGAACATTTGAGGTTGTGTCACATAGAATTGATATTGTAAATTATCTCTCATATGTGACATGTTTTCTCAAACAAGTTCCAATTTGCTTAAATGGCTTCATTGCTAATATCTTTGTGGATCTTATTTGTGAAAGTTTTTCTTGACATGGTTTTTCACAATGTGTCCCTCAATACATTTTTGGAAAACCATATGCTTCAAGTCATACTATTAATTGCTTTGCATGTTGGTATGAATACTATTAATTGCTTTGCATGTTGGTATGAATACTATTAATTGCTTTGCATGTTGGTATGAATACTATTAATTGCTTTGCATGTTGGTATGACTAATTGAAGCTATCAAGAAACTCCCTTTGCATGATGGTTAACTCTTATCTTTTACCATATGCTTTATTTGGTGTAAATATGATCTTATGTATACTTACAAACTACCACCGGGAAATATTTCCTAATACCTCTTGTCCTAGGACAAGTGGTAATAAATTATGAGGTAGATATTTATTGATCATATATACATTGGCTCTTGTGTTCAAATTGCCTTATTTATTGCCATGAATTTGTTTTGCTTTGACTCCCATGTGTCTTCTTGCATCTTATGGATCTAATTTGACTATTCAAACTTTCTTAGCATTTTAGTAGATATAGGTAGCGTGATGATCCTAGTTTTGTGCATTTTGTATTCATATGAAAAATCCTAGATAATGCACTAATCTTGGGGGAGCTCTTATATATTTGTTAGAATGCTTAACATCTCTTGATCATTATCAAAAATTTGGTTTTGGGAGATATAATTTTTTTTGGTACTTTGTGCCATCATAAGAAGTGTCGAGGGTTTGGTTTATTTGTTGGAACCTTGCTCTCTTGGGAGTTGGTTATCTCATTCCTTTGTGCTTAGGCTTAATTAGCTTCTTATAATGAGATAAGTCTTTGGAGTCAATCTTGTGTTGATTTGATGTTTGATATAATTTGGGCAACCTTTGTCTCTTGATTTATTTGGTGTTTTGTCCAAATTGTATCTTCCTTTGGTTCTTGAAAGTATTGTGCATGCATATTTAATATATGTATATCTTATGGCATGTGTCACTTTCTTTGATCCAATATATAGGGTAAACTCCATCAAATCCTAATTTGGCTAAGATGTGCATGAAATTCAATTTCATATCTATATGCACATAGAATTGTGGAGTTTGTCCTATATGTTGTAGTGTGTCTAACTACTTCGGACCCAATTAGTTTGGGGACCTTTTGTACTTACCTTTGTGTTAGGTACAATGGATATGCATTGGATGCTTGTCTCACTTTTGGGGAGAAGTGGTGACTCAATGGTAACTTGAGGCAAGCTAGGATGGTCAACGAACACATATCTACTACATCCACACCAATGCTATCTCGGTAACAAGTATCTTCTCATGCATATTTTTCTAGCATCCAACCATGTGGTTGCATCTTGGCATGAATCTCTTGATTTGCAAATATTGTGCTTCTTGCTAAAGTCTTAACGAAACCTCTTTATTGCGAATGTGAGTAATTTGAGATGAGTACATATGTTGGGAAGTATATAAAATCATGCTCATGATTCACCCATCCCATCTATGTCCATCTAGCAATTTTATTGCATATCAAATCCTCAAGGCTCTCACGTGTGTAATATAGATGAAAGTGCAAATTTAGTTATTTCTTTTGGTATCCTCGTTTGTGATACTTGTTGCCTTTCTAAATGCATCTCAACTAACTTCTATCCCTTGTTGATATTTGTGATGTATTTTAGATGTTTGTGGTTGAAGTTCATGAATGTACAATAAGACAAAATTGAGCCTTTGGCCATGCTTTTAAGAAAAAATTCTTATTGGTATATTGCATGACTTCATTTTGGGATATCATACTATATTTCTTGAGTATCTATTTTGTGTGTGCATGTTTCTTTGTGGATAAATATCTTTGTGATATTGCTCACTTAGAGAAACTTATACACATAAGAGATGATGCATCTCCATTTGATATCTTATTTTATTTGTTGCATGTTGATTGGTCATGCTAAGCAATATAATTCATTGAAGACTATGATGATGCTTTTTGCTCATCCTTGTAATAGTCTTATAATATGCTTTATCATGTCTTTCACATATCCTCTTGGTTGAGCCTTTTATTATGGTGCCTCCTACTTGTTGCTCAACCATTTGTTTGTTGCAAGTGTTAAGCTTAATTTTCTATCTATGATCTATTGCAAATGTTTGTGTTTTAAATGGTAATGAGGGAGTAAGGATTCCATGTTATGCATATTGTATTCAAATGCAACATTTTAATTTATGCATGTACCTTGGGGAGCTTCCTCATTTTATTTAAGGCACTATTTTGTGGTGATTATTAGAGTTTGATTCACTTGGTATCTTTTTTTCGAATGATATTATGGGAGTGATGATTCCATGTTTGTGCACTTTATACTCCAATGCAATTTGTCTAGTTTTGTGCACAAACCTTGGGGAGCTTCCTCATATTATTAAGAGCAATCTTCTTGATCTTATCATAATATCTATCTTTCTTTTGGTATCTTCTTTGTGGTTCATTTGGTTGCTTGCTTCATTTGTTGAAGCTTCTTGACTTTGTTATCTTTTTGCAATCTTTGATCCTATCTATAGTGTGATTCCTTCCGAATATTCGTCATTGGATACGTGCATTTGATTCCACTCAAATTATGAGAAATGCACACGCTATGAAGGAACTCTCACTATTTTGGCCATCTAAATTTTTCACCCATTTCGGCAATTGGTGCCAATGGGGGAGAAGTTTGGAGGGTTTAAGGGAATTTGGTTATGTCTTTGCTTTGTGCTTAAGCATGTGCCTTTATTGCATTGCATCTTGTTGCTTTGCATAGTTGAATATTTAGAGAAAACTCCACTAGGCTTTGAATGCCAATATATGCAATGAAAGTCTAGATCATTCACACATGCATATATTATGGGGGAGTTTGCTCTATATATTCAACTTGTTTGTTACTTAAATTCCTTATATAAACCCTCTCAAAGAGATTGTCATCAATTACCAAAATGGGGGAGATTGAAAGTGCATGGAGCCCCCATGTGTGGTTTTGGTAATTAATGACAATCCCTATGGACTAATGTTTGCATTGAGTTATATTTGTAGGTGTTGTCCATAGGCAATGCTTGAACCATATGTTGGCTTCAAGGTTGCAATAAGAAGAAATTGATGAAGGATATCAAGTGTCAAGTATGTCTTGAAGATGAAGATGAAGTGAGCCCTCAAGTTACTTCAAGACATCAACATGAAGTGCAAGTTCAAGATGAGCCAACTCGAAGAGATCATAAGCTTGAAGCTTGCCATGAAGAAATGAAGTGCAAGATGCACCGAAGAAGAAGCTCTCCCATGGTGGATTATGGGGGAGCAATCCACAAGACTTCGTCAAGCAAGCACAATCAATAAAGGTGTTCCATCTTGTTGCGGTCAAGATCGTCATCATCAAGCTCAAGTGGAATGCTCAAGGTTAAGGTTTGCTCTTGATAGGGTTTCTTTCTCACCGGTCTCATGGTGTAGTTGGAGACCGGTTTATAGTTTAGTTGCCGTACTATCAAGAGGGCTCTCAAGTGAGTAACTCGATCGTATCCTTCGGAGAGCTCAAACCTTTGCATCCTTGCATCATCTTTCTTGGTTGTTTTTTGGATCTTATCCATATGGTGTTTTAGAGCTTGTGCTTATTCTCATGACAAGCTCTAGTTCATCGAAAACGGATTCCGCATGAATCACTTGTTGCGTTTTCGATATTGGAGTTTTTCTCGGTTTCTCGTATTGAGAGGTTTCACTATAAAATACATAGAAAAACCTACCCCACTTGTTCTTAAGATTTTCACTCTTTGTGTGGTAGCTCTTGTCATCCTCTTTACAACAAAGTTGGTTTCACCTAAATCCAAGTCTCCTATCTCAAGTTGTTGCATTTTCCATATTGGAGGTTTTACCGGTTTGCCTTTTATAGATAGGTAAAACCTTTATTCATTTGATTCTATCCTCCTTTGCTGGACTATGATGTTTCTATGCATATTGTTGTAGAGCTCGTTGTTGTGATTTCAACGAGCCCAAGTTCATCGAAATCGGAGTCCGGATGCAAAAGTTATTGAAGTTTTCGTGAAGCAGTTTTTTTGGGGCGGAAGTTGGCCGGAAGTTCCGGTGACCGGAACTTCCGCCCAACTTCCGGTGAACTTCCGGAAATGACGAGTCTGCACGCAGAAAACATACCGGGAGCATTCCGGGGGCGCCCTACTTCACCCGGAAGTTGGCCGGAACTTCCGGGGGCGGAAGTTCCGCCCCAAATGACCGGAAGTTCCGGTTTTGACGACTTTTGTGCATAACGGGCAGATTTCTCTTGCCCTATTTAAGGGGGTCTTCTTCCCCAAAGTTTCCCATCCGTTTGAGCTCGTTTTTGCCCCCATTGTTGACCTTCTTTGAGCTTGCTATCTCCCTCTCCCTCCCATGAATCTTGCATCTATTTGAGAGAAAGATAGAGGAGATCTAGATCTACATCTTCACCAATCAAATCCCTCTCTTTGTGAGGGGAATCCACTAGATCTAGATCTTGGAGAAATTTGGTGTTCCTCCTCCTATTTGTTCTTCCTCTCTTATTCCCCCAATAGCTTTTGTAGCTTTGTTGGAATTTGAGAGAGAAGGACTTGAGCATCTTTGTGGTGTTCTTGCCATTGCATTTGGTGCATCGGTTTGAGTTCTCCACGGTGATTCGTGGAAGTGAAAGCAAGAAAGTTGTTACTCTTGGGTTGAACCCTAGACGGATTTGAGGCCTTTGTGGCGATTTCTTGGGAGCCTCCAATTAAGTTGTGGATGCGTGCCCCAAGCTTTGTGTAAGGCCCGGTTTCCGCCTCGAAGGAAATCCCTTAGTGGAACCGTGACCTAGGCCTTTGTGGCGAGGGTCACCGGAGATTTAGGTGAGGCGCCTTCGTGGCGTTCGGTGTGTGGTGTGAGTACCGCATCTTGGGGTGAGGCCTTTGTGGCGTTGGTGTGCATCGAGCAACCACACCTCAAGGTGAGCCTCTTGTGGCGTTCGGGAGCACTAAGCCACCGCACCTCTCCACCGGAGATTAGCACTCGCAAGAGTGTGAACTCCGGGATAAATCATCGTCTCCCGCGTGCCTCGGTTATCTCTATACCCGAGCTCTTTACTTATGCACTTTACCTTGTGATAGCCATCGTGCTTGAAGTTATATATATCTTGCTATCACATACTTGCTTGTATTGCTTAGGATAAGTTGTTGGTGCACATAGGTGAACCATAGTATATAGGCTTTGGGCTTGACAAAGTAAACGCTAGTTTTATTCCGCATTTGTTAAGCCCATCTCGTAGAAGTTTTAAATCGCCTATTCACCCCCCCCCCTCTAGGCGACATCTGTGTCCTTTCATCTGCCTAAGTGTAGGAACCCCCTGTCCGAGAAGCCGGACACACCTGGGGGGGTAGCCTTGGATATAGAACCATCTCAAATCACTTTTGTGCATTCCATGTGGACACACACAAGTTTTGGGGCCATTCCCTTGATCCGATGCTCGATTTCCGATGAAACCCTAGTTCTGTTGACCGCGCGGTCTACCCCTTTGACTGCATCCCATCGGGGTCCCCGGTGGGCATATGCCTCCACTTGAGCTTGGTTAGGTCATAGGTACATGTGGAAACAAGGATCATCCCATATGATCTCAAGTTTCTCTCCGGTTCAACTCCGAGAGAGTTCCACATGCACATCGCCTAAGTGTAGGAACCCCGAAGCCGACACAGGGGGTAGCCTTGGATATAGAACCATCTCAAATCACTTTTGTGCATTCCATGTGGACACACACAAGTTTTGGGGCCATTCCCTAGATCCGATGCTCGATTTCCGACGAAACCCTAGTTCCGTTGACCGCGCGGTCTACCCTTTGACTGCATCCCATCGGGGTCCCCCGGTGGGCATATGCCTCCATTTGAGCTTGGTTAGGTCATAGGTACATGTGGAAACAAGGATCATCACATATGATCCCAAGTTTCTCTCCGGTTCAACTCCGAGGAGTTCCCCCTATACATGCGAATCCGCCCAAGTGTAGGAACCCCCGTCCGAGAAGCCGACACACTGGGGGTAGCCTTGGATATAAAACCATCTCAAATCAATTTTGTGCATGCCATGTGGACACACACAAGTTTTGGGGCCATTCCCTAGATCCGACGCTCGATTTCTGAAGAAACCCTAGTTCTGTTGACCGCGCGGTCTACCCCTTTGACTGCATCCCATCGGGGGTCCCCCGGTGGGCATATGCCTCCATTTGAGCTTGGTTAGGTCATAGGTACATGTGGAAACAAAAATCATCCCATATGATATCAAGTTTCTCTCCGGTTCAACTCCGAGGGAGTTCCCCCCTATACATGCAGAATGCCTAGGAACCCCTGTCCGAGAAGCCGGACACACCTGGGGTAGCCGTGGATATAAAACCATCTCAAATCACTTTTGTGCATGCCATGTGGACACAAACAAGTTTTGGGGCCATTCCCTTGATCCGATGCTCGATTTCCGATGAAACCCTAGTTCTGTTGACCGCGCGGTCTACCCCTTTGATGCATCCCATCGGGGGTCCCCCGGTGGGCATATGCCTCCATTTGAGCTTGGTTAGGTCATAGGTACATGTGCAAACAAAAATCATCCCATATGATATCAAGTTTCTCTCCGGTTCACGTACGAGGGAGTTCCCCCTATACATGCAGAATCGCCCAAGTGTAGGAACCCCCTGTCCGAGAAGCCGGACACCTGGGGGTAGCCTTGGATATAGAACCATCTCAAATCACTTTTGTGCATTCCATGTGGACACACACAAGTTTTGGGGCCATTCCCTAGATCCGATGCTCGATTTCCGACGAAACCCTAGTTCTGTTGACCGCGCGGTCTACCCCTTTGACTGCATCCCATCGGGGGTCCCCCGGTGGGCATATGCCTCCATTTGAGCTTGGTTAGGTCATAGGTACATGTGGAAACAAGGATCATCACATATGATCCCAAGTTTCTCTCCGGTTCAACAACGAGGGAGTTCCCCCCTATACATGCAGAATCTGCCTAAGTGTAGGAACCCCGTCCGAGAAGCCGGACACACCTGGGGGTAGCCTTGGATATAAAACCATCTCAAATCAATTTTGTGCATGCCGTGTGGACACACACAAGTTTTGGGGCCATTCCTAGATCCGACGCTCGATTCCGAAGAAACCCTAGTTCGTTGACCGCGCGGTCTACCCTTTGATGCATCCCATCGGGGTCCCCCTGGGCATATGCCTCCATTTGAGCTTGGTTAGGTCATAGGTACATGTGGAAACAAAAATCATCCCATATGATATCAAGTTTCTCTCCGGTTCAACTCCGAGGGAGTTCCCCCCTATACATGCAGAATCCGCCTAAGTGTAGGAACCCCCGTCCGAGAAGCCGGACACACCTGGGGGTAGCCTTGGATATAAAACCATCTCAAATCACTTTTGTGCATGCCATGTGGACACACACAAGTTTTGGGGCCATTCCCTTGATCCGATGCTCGATTTCCGATGAAACCCTAGTTCTGTTGACCGCGCGGTCTACCCCTTTGACTGCATCCCATCGGGGGTCCCCCGGTGGGCATATGCCTCCATTTGAGCTTGGTTAGGTCATAGGTACATGTGCAAACAAAAATCATCCCATATGATATCAAGTTTCTCTCCGGTTCACGTACGAGGGAGTTCCCCTATACATGCAGCCCAAGTGTAGGAACCCCGTCCGAGAAGCCGGACACACTGGGGTAGCCTTGGATATAAAACCATCTCAAATCACTTTTGTGCATTCCATGTGGACACACACAAGTTTTGGGGCCATTCCCTTGATCCGATGCTCGATTTCCGATGAAACCCTAGTTCTGTTGACCGCGCGGTCTACCCCTTTGACTGCATCCCATCGGGGTCCCCCGGTGGGCATATGCCTCCATTTGAGCTTGGTTAGGTCATAGGTACATGGTAAAACAAGGATCATCACATATGATCTCAAGTTTCTCTCCGGTTCAACTCCGAGGGAGTTCCCCCTATACATGCAGAATCTGCCTAAGTGTAGGAACCCCCTGTCCGAGAAGCCGGACACACCTGGGGGTAGCCTTGGATATAGAACCATCTCAAATCACTTTTGTGCATTCCATGTGGACACACACAAGTTTTGGGGCCATTCCCTTGATCCGATGCTCGATTTCCGATGAAACCCTAGTTCCGTTGACCGCGCGGTCTACCTTTGACCGCATCCCATCGGGGTCCCCGGTGGGCATATGCCTCCATTTGAGCTTGGTTAGGTCATAGGTACATGTGGAAACATTTAGGATCATCACATATGATCCCAAGTTTCTCTCCGGTTCAACTCCGAGGGAGTTCCCCCCTATACATGCGCGCCTAAGTGTAGGAACCCCCCGTCCGAGAAGCCGGACACCTGGGGGTAGCCTTGGATATAGAACCATCTCAAATCACTTTTGTGCATTCCATGTGGACACACACAAGTTTTGGGGCCATTCCCTTGATCTCGATGCTCGATTCCGATGAAACCCTTGTTCTCGTTGACCGCGCGGTCTACCCCTTTGACTGCATCCCATCGGGGGTCCCCCAAATATGCCTCCATTTGAGCTTGGTTAGGTCATAGGTACATGGTAAAACAAGGATCATCACATATGATCCCAAGTTTCTCTCCTGTTCAACTCCGAGGAGTTCCCCCTATACATGCGAATCCGCCTAAGTGTAGGAACCCCCGTCCGAGAAGCCGGACACCTGGGGGGTAGGCTTGGATATAGAACCATCTCAAATCACTTTTGTGCATTCCATGTGGACACACACAAGTTTTGGGGCCATTCCCTTGATCCGATGCTCGATTTCCGATGAAACCCTAGTTCTGTTGACCGCGCGGTCTACCCCTTTGACTGCATCCCATCGGGGGTCCCCCGGTGGGCATATGCCTCCACTTGAGCTTGGTTAGGTCATAGGTACATGTGGAAACAAGGATCATCCCATATGATCTCAAGTTTCTCTCCGGTTCAACTCCGAGGGAGTTCCCCCCTGTACATGCATCCGCCTAAGTGTAGGAACCCCCTGTCCGAGAAGCCGGACACACTGGGGGTAGCCTTGGATATAGAACCATCTCAAATCACTTTTGTGCATTCCATGTGGACACACACAAGTTTTGGGGCCATTCCCTAGATCCGATGCTCGATTTCCGACGAAACCCTAGTTCTGTTGACCGCGCGGTCTACCCCTTTGACTGCATCCCATCGGGGTCCCCCGGTGGGCATATGCCTCCATTTGAGCTTGGTTAGGTCATAGGTACATGTGGAAACAAGGATCATCACATATGATCCCAAGTTTCTCTCCGGTTCAACTCCGAGGGAGTTCCCCCCTATACATGCAGAATCCGCCAAGTGTAGGAACCCCCTGTCCGAGAAGCCGGACACACCTGGGGGGTAGCCTTGGATATAAAACCATCTCAAATCAATTTTGTGCATGCCATGTGGACACACACAAGTTTTGGGGCCATTCCCTAGATCCGACGCTCGATTTCCGAAGAAACCCTAGTTCTGTTGACCGCGCGGTCTACCCCTTTGACTGCATCCCATCGGGGGTCCCCCGGTGGGCATATGCCTCCATTTGAGCTTGGTTAGGTCATAGGTACATGTGGAAACAAAAATCATCCCATATGATATCAAGTTTCTCTCCGGTTCAACTCCGAGGGAGTTCCCCTATACATGCAGCCGCCTAAGTGTAGGAACCCCGTCCGAGAAGCCGACACACTGGGGGTAGCCTTGGATATAGAACCATCTCAAATCACTTTTGTGCATTCCATGTGGACACACACAAGTTTTGGGGCCATTCCCTTGATCCGATGCTCGATTTCCGATGAAACCCTAGTTCTGTTGACCGCGCGGTCTACCCCTTTGACTGCATCCCATCGGGGGTCCCCCGGTGGGCATATGCCTCCATTTGAGCTTGGTTAGGTCATAGGTACATGTGGAAACATTTAGGATCATCACATATGATCCCAAGTTTCTCTCCGGTTCAACTCCGAGGGAGTTCCCCCCTATACACGCAGAATCTGCCTAAGTGTAGGAACCCCCTGTCCGAGAAGCCGGACACACCTGGGGGGGTAGCCTTGGATATAGAACCATCTCAAATCACTTTTGTGCATTCCATGTGGACACACACAAGTTTTGGGGCCATTCCCTTGATCTGATGCTCGATTTCCGATGAAACCCTTGTTCTGTTGACCGCGCGGTCTACCCTTTGACTGCATCCCATCGGGGGTCCCCCGGTGGGAATATGCCTCCATTTGAGCTTGGTTAGGTCATAGGTACATGGTAAAACAAGGATCATCACATATGATCCCAAGTTTCTCTCCGGTTCAACTCCGAGGGAGTTCCCCTATACATGCACCGCCAAGTGTAGGAACCCCCGTCCGAGAAGCCGGACACACCTGGGGTAGGCTTGGATATAGAACCATCTCAAATCACTTTTGTGCATTCCATGTGGACACACACAAGTTTTGGGGCCATTCCCTTGATCCGATGCTCGATTTCGATGAAACCCTAGTTCTGTTGACCGCGCGGTCTACCCCTTTGACTGCATCCCATCGGGTCCCCCGGTGGGCATATGCCTCCACTTGAGCTTGGTTAGGTCATAGGTACATGTGGAAACAAGGATCATCCCATATGATCTCAAGTTTCTCTCCTGTTCAACTCCGAGGGAGTTCCATGCGAATCGCCTAAGTGTAGGAACCCCCTGTCCGAGAAGCCGGACACACCTGGGGTAGCCTTGGATATAGAACCATCTCAAATCACTTTTGTGCATTCCATGGACACACACAAGTTTTGGGGCCATTCCCTAGATCCGATGCTCGATTTCCGACGAAACCCTAGTTCTGTTGACCGCGCGGTCTACCCCTTTGATGCATCCCATCGGGGGTCCCCCGGTGGGCATATGCCTCCATTTGAGCTTGGTTAGGTCATAGGTACATGTGGAAACAAGGATCATCACATATGATCCCAAGTTTCTCTCCGGTTCAACTCCGAGGAGTTCCCCCTATACATGCAGAATGCCTAAGTGTAGGAACCCCCTGTCCGAGAAGCCGGACACAGGGGTAGCCTTGGATATAAAACCATCTCAAATCAATTTTGTGCATGCCATGTGGACACACACAAGTTTTGGGGCCATTCCTAGATCCGACGCTCGATTTCCGAAGAAACCCTAGTTCGTTGACATCGCATCCCATCTGGGGTCCCCTGGGCATATGCCTCCATTTGAGCTTGGTTAGGTCATAGGTACATGTGGAAACAAAAATCATCCCATATGATATCAAGTTTCTTCTCAACGGTCGAACCCCCGTCCGAGAAGCCGACACAGGGTAGCCTTGGATATAAAACCATCTCAAATCACTTTTGTGCATGCCATGTGGACACACACAAGTTTTGGGGCCATTCCCTTGAGACCCATTTAGGTAAAACCATCCCTAAACCATGCCAGTCCACTTTTTGTCATGTACATGTGGCATCCCCAAGTTTCTCTCCGGTTACTGGAGCATATCGGGGGTTGCCTTGGATGTGCATGCCATGTGGACACACTTTTGGGGCCATTCCATGCTCCCTATCAAGCATCCCTGGGCATATGCCTCCATTTGAGCTTGGTTAGGTCATAGGTACATGTGCAAACAAAAATCATCCCATATGATATCAAGTTTCTCTCGGTTCACGTACGAGGGAGTTCCCCTATACATGCAGAATCTGCCCAAGTGTAGGAACCCCTGTCCGAGAAGCCGGACACACCTGGGGTAGCCTTGGATATAAAACCATCTCAAATCACTTTTGTGCATTCCATGTGGACACACACAAGTTTTGGGGCCATTCCCTCCGCCCTGCTACTTCTCTCCCGCCCTTTTTTCCCGCTCACCCTTTCCCGCTGCTTCTCCCCCGCCCACCCTTTCCCGCTCATTCTCTCCCGCCAAGTTTTCCCGCCCACCCTTTCCCGCTCATTCTCTCCCGCCAGAGTTAGAGTTAGGGTAAGGGTTAGCGTTAGCAATGTATGTGGAAACCCTAGGGTTAGGGTTAGGGCTAGAGTTAGGGTTAGGGTTAGAGTTAGGGTTAGGGTTAGGTTAGAATTCTTAAAAAATAGAACCATTTTTTACATAATGCATACTAGTAAATAAATAATAGAAACATAATATAAAGTAATATGAGAGAGAGAAAAAAGAAAAAAAATTCTATATGCCGAGGGTGGCCGTCGGCATAGGGTGGCCATGCCCTATGCCGAGGGTAGCCCTCGGCGTCTGTCTGACGCCGTGAGAGGGCGGTGACGGTGCGGGTGCGAGGGAGGTGATGGAGACCTCTACGCCGAGGGCCAGGTAGACGCCGACGGCGGCCCTCGGCGTAGGAGCCTATACGCCGACGGTACCTAGACGCCGACGGTCGGCTTCCGGCGCTGCCCTGGCGAGGCCGTACGCCGACGGCCCCGATAAAATGCCCTCGGCGTAGGGTTTGGCCGTCGGCGTATAGGCCCATTCCTGTAGTGCCATCATGTGGTCTTCCAAGATAAATAACTTCGGCGGTTGGCGTGGGACCGTATCATAGGCTTCAGAAATCTATTTTGTGTTGTAGAATGTTTTGCTTGGTAGGTGGGGCGATAGTGTTGCCGGCTTAGCTGGTGCACAGCCTCCGAATCGGTGAGAATTTGTTTGTTGAGGTTCAAAAGCGAGAGCAGCGAGAATATCGAGCATGGACCGTTTCGCTCTCTCGGGTCGCCCTCCAGGCGACTGAGAGGGCGAAACCCTAGCCCGCCGCCGCCGCCGCTCCTCCCCCTCCAAGTTCTCCTCGTCGCCCCCCAAGGCGCCGCCGGGCTAAGCCTGCGACGCCGGTGAAGGGGGCGGCGGGGATCTGGGCGCCCGCCTCCCCGCGCGTTCGCTAGCTGGAGGATCTCGCGCCGGGATTGCTTTGGTCGGCGTCGCCGTTGCGGGGCGCCCTCGGCTCCGTCGGCAGGTCTCTGGCCTGGCCGATGGCTCGGGAGGTGTTCTACGGCGGTGGCCTCGGTGGGGCTCTGGGATCTGAGGCGGCGGCCTCGTGTTGGGTGTGGGCGGCGTGGGCCTGCCGGCGGGCTCCGTCTGCTGATGCTGGTTGCCGTGCGCCTTGGCTACGCGGGTGGCGAGGCGCCGGCGGAAGGGACGCGGTGGGGAGATCGCCCCGGTGATCTACCGCGCCGGATCTGGAGCTGTGGCCTTGCTGCGTCAAGCTCGACCCTGCCCAACCCTGGACTTGCTCTGGTGGGTTGCTGCAGTTGGAGGTGGAGCGCTGGACCGGGGGAAACTCTTGGCCGACGGGGCGGCCACGAAGTCGTCGACGCTATTGGCGCCGATCTCCTTCTTGAAGGCGATTTCGAGGTACTCTTTCCCCTCCCTGTCTAGCCTATCTCGGGTGAAAACCCAAAAGCCTCGGCTTGGGCGGCGGCGGCGCTCCGGCGTCGTCCCCTTCCTGAAGGCGCCGCCTTGGGATGGCTAGGTCAGTGGTCGTGTCTTCGATGGTGGTTTGGCTGCTGGGAGCGGGCGTCTTCTGTGTTGCAGGGCTGGTGCTGGCGCGGCGTTCTGCTCTCCCCGGTGCTCTCTGCCTTGGTGAGTGAGAGGGAAGGGTCCCTTCTCCGGTAGCCGCAGTGATCCGGTGGTTGAGCTAGGGTGCCAACCATGGGCACTGGCTCTTTCTTTCCCGCAGCTTCGGTGTGTTCTCTTCTGGCAGTTTGGGTCGCGGCGTGGTGATGGTTGCTGTGGCGGAGGTGACGGTCTCCGGTAGCGACGCGGTTGGCGGTGGCCAGCGTCTTCCCAATCTCTTAGCTTTGCCCAGGCGTGCTCAGGTGAGCAGATCCCCCTCTTGACAGGTGCGGCGCCCCCGATCCGGGGCGAGAAAACAGGGGTTTTCTTCGGAGGTGGAGCGTCTGGCATTGTGCTTTCCTATGGTGTTCGACGATGGTACGAGTCCTGGTGGCGTGCTCCCAGAATCTCTCTTCCTCCTCAGTCGGATCGCAGCGCGGGACAATGGCGTCGTAGATCAAGCTTTGCTTCAATGTATTTTTCTTTTTAGTGCTTGTTCTTCGTCACCTGTAAGCTGTCTTTCAGCATTTTGTAAACTCTGGCCGTTGTGGGCTTTATTAATTTAAAGTCGGGCTCGTGGAGCCTTGAATCTAAAAAAAAAGCGAGAGCAGCAGCTCCAAAAATGTCGCTGTGCTTGTAGTGTGTCGAATATAATCACTTGGGTGGCAATCGCGGTCTCAACTGGCAGAAACCTCGGGATTGCAGGTGTGTACGTGTCAAAGTTGTTCTCATATTCCGCTAGTTTTCTCATGAAACCAGGAACTTATCTTCTTCAATAAAGACTAGTACAACCCTAGACTACAAATTTCTGGCAGTAGCTTGATCCAATATCTATGTATTCCCATAACCATAGCACCGTATAAGCTGGCTTACATGATTATGGTTATATATGTATAATTTATGGTGGATCCTTGTTCGAGATAATTTATTCTTGCAATTATATAGTTTTGAGCAGCTTCCAATATATTTTTAGATGCTCGTTAGTACTATGTTTTCTTGATGCTAGCCATGATCAATCTAGAGGACAACACAATGGCAACGTGTGCTTGTCGATCTTTTAGGTCTGCAACTTTGTCTTCTCGCCGTTCTTCAGATCTGGCGAGATCTGTTTCTCGACGTGTCACTGGCGTTTGTCGTTGTCCACGACGGCGCTGGGGGTCGGGCGAGGTGGTTCTTCTGGAACGAAGATGTTGGTCCGGAGGTGGTGGATATGCCGTTCTTCTCCGACTTCGTCGATGGGAGGCGGCGTATCTTGGTCCAAGACAGCACGGGAACGTCCCCCGGTCGACGTGCCACAGCGACATGTGCCTTGCTGCTTGCAGCAGGCCTGTTCATCGACTCACAAAGCTTCTTTGGTGATGGTGCTTTTTTGGATCTTGCAACAGTGGAGGCTCGGCGTCTCTTCTTCCATTCGTCTCGGCGGCGTTGGAATTGGACGGCGGCGGCTAGCTACGGTGCTTGCAGGAAACCCTGGGGATCGTTTTGTATTTCTCGATCTTTTAGGATTTTATCTGCAAATTTAGGAGATCATTTTATCTCGGTTTGTCTTTTAGTTTTCACATGTGTTGCTTCATGTAACTTGATTTTTGATTAATGAAATATGTGGTTGCTCTCAAAAAAAAAATAGTGAGGTTGATGTTCATTAGCTGGAGTGGATCTTGTGTGGTGGTTAGCTTAGTGAGAATAAGAGTAAAACTACTTGTGCCCATTGATACTTTCTCTAACCACTTTACTATAGACAAAAACGGGATAGGTATTGTTGGATGCCAAGGACCGATGCCAAACTTCATGGCAAAGAACGTCAGGCAATACTCTCTACGCAGCTCTTAATCTACATCGTTGGTGTAGATCACCCACTTTGGTGGGGATTAGTTCCATGCTCATTGTATATGTGCGCGGTACACTACAGGAAACGGACAAGGTGCCGACGGCCGGGACAAGTGCCGACGGTTAAATATCGTGGCCGTCGGCATAGTGCTCGTTCCGGCTAGGCCAGTAGTCAAGCCATCGGCACAGGAAAGTTGTCGACAGAGGAAAGCCGGCCTGGCCAGCACAGTTGCGGCCATCGGCACAGTTATATGTGCCGACGGCTTTCCTGTGCCGTCGGCGCATATTTCAGCCATGTGCCGACAGCAAAGCCATCGACATTGCTATTTTCCATTTTACCACATTAATCTTAAAAAAATCATAACTAAATCATTATAATTCATAAAAATATAAATAATATATCAAAAAATAGAAAAATAAGATCTATCTTGGAAAAATATAAAACTTGGAATATTACAACTATATCAAAAAAAACCTTCTAAAAGTGAGCTATCATATCCGATGTTCCATGGCTTTCACGCCGAACACCCTAGAATGGTCGCATAGTTTGTGATACTGTGTCCGTGCAGCAGGAAGATTTCATTTTCGTTGCACCAAAAAGATATTTTCCATTTCCCGAGTCCCAAAAAGGGATTTTTGTGAAGCAACCATAAAATGAAAGTTTCACAATGGTACCATCCCACCTTACAAACACAATTTCCCAATCGGGGTATCTGAAACATTTCCGTCTACACCTCGTGAAAAAGATAAATTCCTGCCAAGTCAGTAGGAAGTCGGTCAGATTTGAACTATAGGTACATGATCTAATGCTCATGAATCTTTGGAAAAATCATTTTTTGGTTCACAATATTCTATATCATCAGAGATCCATTACAAGTTTAGCGAGACTCATCCCTGAGCTAAGAATCTTCATGCCCTCCGTTTTAACCTAGTTTAAAACGGGCATAAGAAATTCAAAAATGATCAAAACAATGAAAAATCTTCTCGTGGTGTCATATTATGTGACATAGTTGAAAGTAAAATATCAAACTTGGAATATTGCAAATATCTCAAAAAACCCTTCTCAGAAATAAGCTATGATGTTCGATGTTTCATGGCTTTCAGACCGAACGACCAATGTTATGGTTAGATTTCTGGCATATTTTTTAATAATGTGCATATATTTTGCACACATGTGCCTCTTGAGATGGCAAATAATGTTGCAGGAGGAAAATTTCCTTTTTGTCGCACCAAAAAGCTATTTTCCGTTTTCCGAGTCCTACAAAAATGGGATGTTTTGCGAAGCAACCACCAACTTAAACTTTCACAATGGTTCCACTCCATTTTAAAAAAATACTAGACCACCTTAAATTCATAATTTCCCAACAGATGTATCCTAAACATTTTCGTCTACCCCTCATGAAAAAGACAAATTTCTGCCAAATCGGTAGGAAGTCAGTCAGATTTAAACTACATGTATATGATCTAATGCTCATGATTTTTTACAAAAATCATTTTAGGTTCAAAATATGATATAGATGTCATATTTGGATTTATCTCTTTTTTCTGATCTATTTAGACATAGTATTTGTCAAATTCTGGTTTACGGATTTGAAGATATTAATTATTCCACATTAAATAAAAAAGACGAAAAAATAAATCATTTTATTGTCATGAATTCAAGATTAATATACTTATTCATTTTAGTTTATGTAGGTAATTGTTTGGAACTCAAAAAAATAAAGATGTGCAACATTAAGGAATAGGGGTTAATAGGATTGATATGGTAGTATTATCAACAAGATGTCATTTTTTTCATGGATGCTAGTCTAGAAGGGACAAAAAAGTTAAGCGTGGTAGGGGTAGAGTAGTGTGAGGATATGTGACTGACCCGGGAAGTTTGACCATGATTGGAATTTGACAAAAAACTAAGTGTACCTAGAGTTAAAATGATCCATGTGAAACATAAAAAAAAACTTTTTTTAAAAAAATCGAGTCAAAATTTCAAAACGGTCATTATTTCTAAGCCGTCGGCACATGATGCTATGCCGATGACAGTCTGTGCCGATGATAACTGGATCTGTGTCGAGAATATATTGTGCCGACAGCCGGCATGGCGGCCGTCGGCACCTTGACTGGTTCCGTAGTGGTATGTTGATATTATGTTGTAATGCAGTATACATGTAATCATATTTGACATCCATGCACTTGTAATTTAGCAGTTATGTCTATTACTTTGTCCTATTCAAAAAAAAATTGTTTATTACTTTGTTCTACTTGTTTCCGAGAGCGATCAAGTGAACCCATAAACCAAGCTTTATTTTGAAACACCTTTTGCTTTTGTTTATTAGTAATTTATATTTCTGCAATTAATGATTTTGAAACTAGAAAAATACTACTGTCAGTTCCAAAATATCTTATAAACTCCATTTCACTCTGTAACGAGCAACTACCTTAATATCTTTTGGATAAAAAATGTGTCTTTGAGAACTTTTGGATTTTGCTAGATAAGGCAGAACACTTAACCACCTTGCCCGTGATATATATATATTGAACCTTGAACTATTCCATCGAGAAAGTGATTCCGCCGCTACATCACTCTCTAAGAGCATCTCCACCGGCGGCCCCCAAATAGGCATCGGGAGGGGCGCCGGTACAGTATCCTCTATTTGGGGATGATGCTCCCACACCGGTGCCCCCAAACCGGCGGCCCCGATAGATTTTTAAAGTTAAATTCACGTTTTTAGAACGTTATTCATACAAATTTTGAACGAAATTTTACAAATTTGACGCGAATTTAAATTAAAAAAACTAGCGGCGCCGAGAGTCGAAGGCGCTGAAGTCCAGGTCATCGCCGTCGTTGATGGATGCCCCGAAGGACCAGCTTCCGTCCTCGTTGGCCTTCTTCTCCTTTGGCGCCGGCAGCTCCGATGGTCCAGCGAGGTCGACGAAGTTGGCACCGTGATCCTTGGCGGACCACACCACGGCATGCCGTGGGTCCGTCGCGATCTGCCGGTAGTCCCCGATAGCGGCCCCGATAGCGTTTGGGGGACCGGATTTGAAGGCGCGTGGGTAAGGTAGGTGGACGCCGCGTGGCCAGTCGCCGCCCTAGTCGCCGCTTGGGTTTCCGTGCGGGAGGCCATTAACGCCGACGACCAACCTCCCCGCGTCGTTTTCGATGCGAACCGTCGCGTCCTCTCGCTGACAAGGCATCTCCACCCGCGAAAACCATCATGCCGCGAGGCGCCGACGCGGCCGATTCACGCCCTTCGCCAAGGGGCTGGCACGGGATTGCCGACGATTCTATTGGGCTTGAAAACTACCTGGTGCCGTTTGGAGCGCACCGGTATGAGCCTATTTTCACTGTCGGCCCCCAAAACGCTATTGAGGCCACCGGTGAAAATGCTCTAAATAGAGTGCCAACGAAACGGTTCACCAAAATTGCAAACACAGCTATCGCCGAGACCGCGCGAGCTTTGCGAGGCAATGCACTCCGGCGGAGGTGATGGAAAAGGGGATGCCTGCGGGAACATGATATGGGTGCCTGATGCTGCTCCCTAGAGTCGCGTGGGAGCGAGGTGACCACAACAGACCCACAATGCAGGTAAATTGTGACTTGATTCGTTCGTCATTCTTTTTGCGTTTACCTTCAGCCTAAATTATTTTGTGTGTGCAATAAAGTACCTTGGCTTTAATCTAGCGACATGCTTGATAAGCTACCCAAACAAACAATCAATAGAAAAAAAGTACCTTGGCTTTATTCTTTGCTTAGCCTTGTAGATTATACATTTGTAACCAAGGTATACAAAACTTGAAAAAACATCTTTAAAATGTGCCCTTCAACGCAGGAGGTAAGCAGCTCCCACGATCATTTTGATCTGTCGTCTTCCATCCACTATGGCAAAATTATTCTCCATGAGAAATTCATGAACCACACAAACGCATTTTCCACCGAAATGTAAGGAAATCCTTCGGAAAACACAGACTGCGCACGTGCTTCATGCATGCGCATGCTGCACCTAGCATCAGGAACAACAAAGTCAAACTTTCCTCCGTGACGACGACGGCGTGACGACCCGACGTCCTCTCCTTCCCGCTTCGTCACTCCCGTCCTCCACCGCTTCCTCCGTCGTCTCCATCCCCGGCCGCCGACTAGCAGCAGCGCCCTCGTCGTCCCTCCTGCCCTTCTTGGACACGCTGCCGTCGGGTGCCTCCTCGAAGTCTTCCATCCTGAAACACGGCAACCACGGCTGCTCCGCCCACCGCGTCCGCTTCCTCACGGCACCACAGACCTCGCTGGCAGTGTCGTCCGTGCTCGCGCCGGCGTCTCCGCTTCCTCTCGCGTACATGGCTCTCATGGCTCGGATGTTGGCCAGCAGAGCGTAGAACCTCTCCACCTGCTCGTCCTCCTGGCCGCCGCTCTCTGCAATATCGGTGCTCGTCGTTGCCGAAGCCGACGCCGGATCGGCGGCAGCCGCTGGCAGCTGCTCCACCTTCCCAGGTACCGGCTTTGACGCCGCTACGAGCTGGAGCGTTGGCGCGTCGTCTGCGTAGGCGCCTGAGGCTGCCGCCTTAGCTGCCGTCGACTTGGCGTTACTGGAGTCCATGGCAATAGCTGTAACCGATTTGCGATCACAGGATTCACAGTGTCGCTCTATGATCGATCAACGATCAACGAGAAGGAAGCAGGAGAGGGCGGAGGAGTGAGATGACGTGGACCGGTAGACGTTGTATGGGTAGCTGCCCTGATTGCTGCTGCGATCGTCGAGGCGTGGCGAGTGAATATATAGGGAGTGTCGTGAGTCATGCTTGAAAATGTGGTGTCCTTTACTTAACATTAATAAGTCCAAAATTTATTAAGTATTTATAAGTTACTCCTATGAGTAATTTTTCAAGACGAACATCATATCACTCCGTATTTTATTTACATAACGGACCCACAAATTACTGTTGCATACCCAAGACACCCACTAAACAAAATTCCAGGTCTAGGGCAGTTGCAACCCATGTTACAACTTACAACTCATCACTAGCATAAATCTCGAGGCAATCCAATGGTCTAGCTTTTTTTTCTCAACTGCACCCTGTTTACAACTAGAAACATATAATGATTAGTTGTAACCCATGCTAGCACAAATCACGGTGTAATCCGATAGTTTAGAAGGACTAAAAACTAAGCTAATCCTCAATCAATTGAAAATTGGCTTAGTTTCCACTCGACTTTTGAACCATAGGATTGCATTCTGATTGGTGCTAGCCATGAATTGCAGTTTATTTAGTTGTGCAACTGATTTTTGGATACTTGCACATGACATCACCTGACTCAGAATTAACCGAATTCTCGGTAGAATTCTACTAGTCACACCCACCCTTATTACGCAGCACCGTATTCCGATCATTAACTAGCCAAGGGTCTTCCAAATATAATGGAGGACCGAGCAAGGGTGCGCCCCCTTGCCGATGAATTGATATCGATATCATCGTCTAGGTGGTTTTTAAAAAAATCTTAAAATTGTTCGAACTCATGAAACATTGATTTCTGACTAGATTCATGTAATATGAAAAGATATTTCACGATGATTCTGCTGATATTGGCATGCATTCAGATGTTGATATATCTTTTCGTGTATTTGATCTAACTTTAAATCATGTAACTTAAAAAAAATAGTGTGTACTACATTTTGGTACTCTCTCCTATTCATATTAATTGCCTTAACTTTATCTAGGCACAAATACATTTAGTCAACAAAGTCATCTTGATACAATGTACTACATCTATCCAAAGGTTAAGGCTTTTTTTAAGTCAAACCAAGTAAAATAGTTGAGCAAATTTTTAGAATAATCTATCAACAAATATAATATTTTCTAGATACTCTACAAAAATATATTTCATTTTCTATTTAATAATATTAATTTTGTATTTTGTATGTTAATAATTTTTGGTAAAAGCTAAGTCAAAATTGACATAGTTTCACTTTCTAAAAATAATATAAGTGATGTGGCCATTACCCTTCGTGTACCCGACATTAGTCTACCTCCTCCGGTCCAACTAGGGGCTTATGAAGATTGCCCAACAACTAAGGGGGACCCATACGTCGGTTCCAGCAAAGAAGACTTACCAGAAGATGAATTCTTGATGAACAATGCAAGAAGGCATCGTTAAATGAAAGACTAGAATAGATCACATTGTAACTTAGTCGAGTTCGAACAAGACTCTCGAGACTTGGCCTGCTATATAAAGGCCAGGAGGGGGCCTGCCGAACAACACAATATCAATACGTGGAACCACCGCAAGTTAGAGCTAAAAACCTACAGTCCTTGCCTCTCGGCGAGTCGACCATAGCAGCCTATCCGCTATCCCATTTTAACTCGATATATTTGATAATCAAGATCAGACAAGCAGGAAGTAAGGCTTTTACCTCATCGAGGGCCCCGAACCTGGTTAAATATCTCTCCCCGTTTGTTTGGTATCCGATATCTCGTGCTAGCCTACATGATTCCGTCAACCCTAAACCCCTCATGGTGAGCATTGCTGAAGAGCACCCTTGTCAATAAGCCTTAAGCTTTGGGATTGAGGTAGTATATCTGTATCTTGACAAAGTTTACTCAATTAATTTGTATCGGAGGAAGTAGATAGTACTGTAGTTTACTCCCTCCGTCCCAAAATGTAATGCGTCTAAGAATTGGTTAAAAATCAGAACTTACTAAGTTTGACTAAATATTTAGAAAATAATATTTACATCTACAATATCAAATGGGCATATTAAGAAAATTTACATCATGGTGAATCTATTGATACTAATTTAGTATTGTAAATATTCATATTTCTGTGTATAAATTTGGTCAAATTTATAAAATATTGACTTTCAACTAATGCTTAGGCATCTTACATTTTCGGATGGAGGGAATATTTGGTAGAGTGCGTGTTTATGGTGGTAGTACACTGCGATCTGCCAATTAAAACCTTGTGTTAATGACTCTGACCTTTTATGATTGATGGAGGTAGATGCTACTAGTACCAGCCTTGTGAGAACGTCAACAGGAAGAAGGCATCCTCGATGAAGCAGGACAAATCATCAGGAAAAACCGCGCTTGAAAACAGCAGTACTCTCTGTACAGTACTTTATGTTTAATCCGTGACGAGCCCTCGGTCTTGCAGAAATAATGGAGGACCGATCGAGGATGTGCCCCCTGCCAGCACTAGCTGTACGAGTACTTAAAAACCAATTATCGATTGCGATGCCATTATTCGCTTTTTCTCCTGGAGCTCCATAAACTAATCCACTTATCTATGCACCTGGGCAAGAACAGACGACGTCATGCATGTTCCCCGCCGTGTTTAAAAATTCGGACTCCGCAGCGAGTGGCTGGGATCGAAGTCCTCTTCTTGTGTTCATAATCGCCAGTTTACGAAACTACCCTCGGGTCGTAGGTCCGAACGTACCCCACGGACGCAGACAAGTCGGTGGTGGGCAAAGCGGGGATCGGTCAAAAGCTCCACGGAGCTCATATATCATGGGTGTCATCAGTGGATGACGGAGGCGCAAACGACAAAGGGTGACGTATGTTGGACAGATTAGACTAATTACTCCAGTAACCAACAATAATGCTACGGTGGAGGGAGCCACCAACTAGCAGCTGACGATTTTCAACTGACGTCAGCACAGCAAACAGCCGGTGACGTTGCTGCTAAACCTAAACGCAAGTGCAGTTGTTGGCTCCACTATTTTGTAGGACGCTTGTGGCCGTGTGTGTGCGTGCATCACACTTCATGTCCACATGCCGCTCGGACCCGGGCACCGTTCCAATTTGGCTACCACTTGCCGATGGTGCTTGGCAGCTTGGGTTATAAGATGCTATACCGTGATGTGCATCACATTGTAGTTTTCACAGCCAATATGCTCTAAAAAAACAAACGATGATCACGATTTTTGTGCACAAGTTGAGGTTGCGATCGAGACCGCAACAATAGTTGCAAAAAATAATTGGATCCACTAATCGGAGTAAATATATTTCTGTAATCTTGCACAACTACAATTTGACCACTTTTGGGCCAGAAAAAATGTAACTAACTCCTACGCGACAAAAAGAATTGATCGCGCACATTGGCCAACTTTTGGTGGAAAAAAGGTGTAACTAATTCTTCTGCAAGAACATGAAAAATGTATTGAATATTTATGCTAATTTTTTACCACTAGGAGCATCCACGTGGCCTCGTCCAAAATGGGCCTGAAATAATTCAAATCCTTGTAGGATTTCTCAAATATCCTCGTAACTCAAATTTAATATAAGGTGAAATTGATGATTTATTTCCTTCTAACTAGGGCCCAATGTCACACTATATTAATTGAGAAAATAATTACCCATTAAATCTTTGTAAAGGGGTCAAAATCGATATGACACGCCCACCGATTTTCTTCATGGAACACAGCAACACGCAGATGCAGGTCCCTGCTGACTGATCTAGCTACCAATATATAAATTGCATGCATATTTTCAAAGGTATATCACCATCGAGCTTGGCTTCAAGTGTCATGGTCATAACTCCTCCTCAAGCCAGTTATTCGACTCGGCAGCATAAGCCTACCATGTCAGTCCATAACAAGAGATTCAACCACACACTCCAAAGGTTGGAAAACTCAGAGTCCGATGGCGGGCGACGGGGAAACATGCACGGTTCACGTTGATGATGATCGCTGCAACAGAACATCCCATCACCAGACGCAGTCGCAACCTAGATGACGAGACCATAACACAAACTTCATAATAACAGAGTTGAGCACAATGATAAAAACAAAACGTACAGAAACTAAACACTGCTCTTCCCCGCCATAGTTGCCGCACAAACCACTAGGGGTGTGTTCGGTTCCATAATTAGGTGGAATGGAACGGAATGGTTCCGCACCTACCACCGGTTCCTGTGTTCGGTTGGGTAGGAGGAATGGAACCAAGTAGTTCCTCAGAACGGAATATTCTGTGTAGATGCGGAATGAACTCGTCCGGCCGATTTGGTAGAATCTGGAGGAACGAGCAGCTAACCATCAACGAGCGAACGGAAAAAAGGTCTCGGCAGACGCTAACCATCTCGTTATTTCCCTATCCTCTCGCCGCGACTCTCTCTCTCTCTCTCTCTCTCTTCTCAGCAGGCGGGGCGGCCAGCGCGCGGCAGCGGCCAATATGCGCGGCGGCAAGCACGTCCGGCGGCCAGGCACGCGCGGCGGCTGCCAGCGCGCCGCGGCGACCAGCAGACGCGGCGGTGGCCCAGCACGCGCGGCGACCAACGCGCGGCGGCAAGCACGGCCGGCGGCGGTTGCCAGCGCGCGGCGGCGACCAGCAGACGTGGCGGTTGCCCAGCAGGCGCGGCGACAAGCACGGCCGGCGGCGGCCCAGCTCTCGGCAGCGGCCAGCATGTGCGGCGGCAAACACCGGCGGCGGCAAGCACACGGCGACCAGCACGCGCAGCGGCAAGCATCGCCGGCGGCGGCCCAGCGCGTGATGGCGGCCAGCACGCCCGGCGACCAGACCATGCTCCTCCCGTTTGACTTGTTGATTTTGGCCTTGTTGATTTTGATTTGCACAAAAATAATTATGTTTAGGCCTGTGTTAATTTGATTTGGGTAAAAAAATCATGTTTAGACCGTTCTGTCCCGCTGTGCGATTCTAGAACCGAACAGAAAATGGAATCATTCCGTTCCTCGACTTTTTCTAAATCGAACACAAGGTCGGAACCATCCCATGACATTAGAATGGAACCATTCCATTCCGTCCCCTCTGGTTCTGGAACCGAACACACCCTTGGAGCATCAGGGTGGTCCTCGTGCATGTTTACTGAAGGGGGGAGGCAGTGCCCCGCCACCACCTAGGAGCATCAGGGTGGTCCTCGTGCATGTTTACTGAAGGGGGGAGGCAGTGCCCCGACACCTCCATTGGCCACCACTTGTGACGATGAGGGTACCCATAGGCACGATGCTTGTCGTGGTATAATTTAAGCACTTGAAATATGTGTTGCAAGTGAAAAATAACTATATGCCTTATGTATGATTAAAAAAATATGCTCCCACGATACTGAAATATTTCCTCCCTTCCAAAATGAGTGACTCGGCTTTGTCTGGATGTAGCATAATTTTGAGATGTAATCTTTGTTTTGCTGCCGTCTTTTTCTTTTCATCAAAAGTTATAAGTGTACGTGTTACATCATGACGGTGAAGGAATGACAGGGGAATAGATTGTGTGTGAACCATGTTTGCCAAATCTAGGGTTCGCATAAGTCTCAATCTCAAAATGTCACATCATGATAGCTAGTATGTTCCTAAAAAGTGTCTTTGGCAAATGAGCACTAGTGCTCCTGAATTTTAAAAATTAATATATTGAATTTCAAAAACATTAAAATTAAATATCTATGAAGATGTAAACAGTCCGAAGGCAAGGAAAAAATGGAGAAAAATATGTTGTATTTTGAGCTATACAAAAAAAACAAATTTCTGATAAATATCTAGCACTATACGTAACCACAAAATGTGACGATTTTTTGAAACCCAGATGTACAGATTTTAAGTATTTTAACTCTTGCACCATTGCAGTACTGAATTTCCTATCCGTGCTAGCTAGGATTAATGAAAATTTTACCTCCAGTTTCGAGTCCACTCTGGAAAGAAAATTTTGAATACATGGCAGCTGGCAAATTGAGCTAAATGGATTGTGGACACATTCAGAATGAACCAACATCGTGCAACCCATTTGTTTGGATTCGATTACTACCTGGCTACCTAGCTAGGCTGTGTCAGTAAGCGCGCGCGTGGACTGCGACGCGGAAACCCGATCGTTCTCCTCGACGACCTCGCCTTCGTGGTGCGCGTCCTCGCCGTCGTCGCTCTCCGGCCGCTGCTGATCCACACAGTCGTCCCTCCGCTCCTTCTTGGTGGGCACCGCGTCGTCCACCTCCCGGAAGTCCTCCATCCTGAACCTCGGCCTCCACGGCGGCTCCGCCACCCTCGGCCGCTTCCTCGACGACCAGCCGGCGCCGTACACGTCCCTCAGCGCCCGGATGTTGGCGAGCAGCGCGTAGAACCGCTCCACCTGCTCGTCCTCGCCGACGCTACAGCCGCTTTCCTCGGCCGCGCCGCTCACGTGGGCGACGACGGCCGGCTCGGAGGGCACGGGCGCCGTGGACGCGCCGTCGCTTGCCGGCTGGGCTTCCTTCTTGTCCGATGCGGTGCCTATGGCTTCCATCACCTCTGGTCTCCGGCCGATCGCCGTGATCTCGTGTATTGTGTGTGGGGAAGAGAGAGCAAACAGAGGTTGCGTGGATGTATCATGGATCGGTGATGCTTCCATCACCTTAAATATATAGGCCGTGCTGGCCGCCCATTGCGCGCGTGGTAATGACAACTGTTCAAATTGACCTGCTCCTGCCAGTGCGAGCTGCAAGTTGCTCGAAAGTCGTCATGGAAACATCGAAGACTTGGGGGTGTCGTGAGAAAACAGTTGAGCTGAATAGTACAGTACAGTGGAGTAAGATTACTAATAAGTCGGAAAGTAGCATGTGCACAAGAGCACAAGTGCTCCTTGGACTTTTGGATTTTTGAAAATTTTCAAAACCTCGCTCTTTTATGTTTTTAAAAATTATGGCATTAAATATGTAGATAGATTTAGACACGAGGAGTGTAGTAAAAAAAGTCCCATCAAAAAATACTGTGTATTTTGGAAAATACAAAAAAGACAAATTTCTGACTATAAATAGTAGTACAATAATACGTATATTTTGTCTGTCAGAAATTTGTCTTTTTTGCATCTCCAAAAATATAACGTATTTTTTGACGAGACTTTTTTGATTCCAATCCTCGTATACACATCTATCTACATATTTAATGTCATAATTTTTGAAAGCAGAGAAATATGAGAATCTGAAATTTTCAAAAATCCAAAAGTGAAGGGAGCACTGACTCCCATGTGCACAAAATCCTTGTCCCTAATAAGTTTATTATAAAAAAAGTCGACTAGAAAACAATAATATTTGGAGTTGACACTAGCCTTGAATAGTCAAGAAACTTGGGGAGATTATTTGTTTGATCGTGTACCTTAAACCATGATTAGCACCTGGTCTTCCAAGATGGCGGTTTCAAAAATCTATTCCCTTCATTTTATCGCAACTGTTAATTTTCAAAAATATCAAATCTGTGACTCCTAATTTAAAATTTCGGAAATATTTTGTATTAGTGCGTCTGTCTTGGCAGCTAGGGTGGTAGTGTTTGTGGCTCAGCTGGTACGCGGTCCCTAGGGGCGTGTTTGGTTGCCTGAGCCGAAATCCTGCATGGCTGGCGCAGCGAGATGCGAGGCATTGCGCGTCGAGAACGGGCCATTGGCCACTTTTGACTGGTCGTTTGGTAGCCTGTGCGGCCTTTTGCGTGCCGGGGAAAGAACCCATGCCCCATCGTTTGGTTGCCCGTTTTCAGCCCATCTTGCACGCAGGAAAACATGAATCAGCTGTTTGGTTGTTCAAATCACAGTTCCATATCCTTACCACAATTCAAAGAGGGTGAGATTACCATGTCGTGGCATATTACATACGATCATAGACCACTTAGAAGAACATGATCCTCACGATCACCACGATGAGGAAGGCGATGATGTAATCTTTGACCCGGCTAGGACGTACCTCCGGTGGTGCTCCTTGTAGAGCATGTACTTCCGCCGGCGGCAGCTGTGCTAATGGCACTGCATCATCGATGGTCTGATCTTCCAGGAGCTCCTCTTCCAGGAAGGTGAGGTACTCTTGTTGTGCCTCCTCCAATGTTGCGTATCATCGGTAGCTGTTGTTGAAGTAGTCATTGACCTGATCTTGACAGACTCTCCATGAGCTGTAGATTCCTCGAACCCGCCCGCGAAACACCACATACCACTAGCATGACATAAGAAGAAGTTAGCGATCACAACCATGAAGCAATTCAGAAATGATCAATATAACAACACAAGTGTTGACTGCAAATGATAATCTAACAGGGGCATGCATGACCATTCCAAAAGTCGATCAGAAGTTCATCCTAAACTACCATGGTATCGTCCTACCACCACAACAAAAGTGGGTGTCTCATCCTAACACCGCAAAGTTCACCATCACCTGAGGGGTTAGTATATACCACCTCATCATACTTGTAAAAGGGGGCCATCAAATGTTTTTCATCCTAGCTATTGCCAGAATATACATCATCACATCATCACATCATCATCACCATCTCCATGCATGCATCCCTGAACCACCCCCTCAAGGGCACCACTACACCTTGCCGTGGTACTTGCCAAGGGCCAGAGGGACGCGGTGTGGCTCGATCATGCCGATGAAGCTGGAACCCCGGGCCTTGTGGTCGACGAGGTGGCTGAGGGCGGCCATGAGATCATCCTCGGCGAAGCCAGGCATGTCCATGACTGCATTGTACAGGTTAGGGTGCATGTCCGTGGGCTTGTTGTCCCTGATGGCCTCTGCGACGTCCTTCACAGCAACAGTCATGTTGGTGAAGGCCACCAGCTCATCGTCGGCGAAGGCACCTCCCTTCCTCTTGCCGGCGGTCGGCTTCTCAGGCACGTCGTCCTTGTCAGCATCGAGGTTCACCATGTCGGACTCCTGGGTTTCAGCATCATCAGGTGCAGGATTTGCTGCAGCCGAGCCCAGGGGCTCACTGGATCCCATGGCGTACTTGCCGGTGGCGAGGCTGGAGGAAAAGATGGTGTGCATCTCGTCGTAGTTGGCGATGGGCACATTGAGGAACTCCGCGTCCTTTGGGTGATCCTACGATACGAAGGGATAATGATGTTAGTTGTGCTCGTGGCTGATCACAAAAGTTAGTGAGGAGGGCTGAGTTAGTGTGGTGCTCACCGTGATGTGCCCGCAGTACTGCTCACCCTCAAGGACGATGCATTTGGTGTCCTTGCACCACTGAGCACCGCTTAGATCGCGGAGCCTGCTAATGGTGAGCCACCTCTGCCTCCACTTCCTCGGGTGGTTGTACACCTGAGTGGAGCAGACGGAGACACCACAGTGCTCAGCTAGGCCCTTCGCCACGGAATTGAGATGGACTTCCTTGAAGCCTTTGTCAGTTCTCACCCCGCTCTGGATCAAGCCGCACATCTTCTCCAACACGAAGCTGGACATGAATGGAAGCCATTTCATGGTGGCATTCCTTTCCTGCCCGGTCTTCAAGGCCCTCTCCGCTTCCCTGCGGTTTTGTTCTTCTTAGTGGTGGCCCGAGCCGCCACCTCGCCACTAGACCAGGTCGGACACAGGCAGAGGGGTGACCTTGGACTCATACGTGGGCTGCGAATCAGGAACTTAGGAAGGGATCTGAGAGTCCCCAACGCAGACAAGCGTCTGGGTGAAGTCATCGCAGAAGGAGTCCTACACACATCATAGTACATCCTAAATCAGACAAGCAGTTCATTGCAATGGTACCAACCGGACAAGTTTATCCTAAATCAGACAAGCATTTCATGGCAACGGTAGCAACCGGACAAGTTCATCCTAAATTAGACAAGCAGTTCATGGCAACGGTAGCAACCGGACAAGTTCATTCTAAATCAGACAAGCAGTTCATGGCAACGGTAGCAACCGGACAAGTTCATCCTAAATCAGACAAGCAGTTCATTGCAACGGTACCAACCGGACCTAGTTCATTCGGCTAACCCCTGCTACAAGACCAAACCTTAGACAACATCATGGCAGTAGCAACCGGAACTGTCGAATCCTAGCAAGATCATGATAGCTCAACACAATCCGAACTAACCCCTGCTACAAGACCAAGCCCTAGACAAGATCTGACTACTCCTAACCTAGATCTAAACATTGCCGCGGTACGGGATAAGGGATGACTTACATTCATCGCCGGAGGTGAAGATGCGCTGGACGAGGAAGTAGATGATGACTCGCAGCCCAGATGTACTCGCCGCCGCTGCAACCATCACCGACCGGAGATGCATGCGCCTCTTACCTGCTTGCCGACGGGAGGAGGAGCTCGAAATTTGGGGGGACAGTGGAGGAGGGGGTAGAAATAGGCCATGGGGCGCGGCGGGAGGTGACGGAATCCTTCCCGCTCCCCTTTCCGCTCTTCGCCGATGCGCGCCGCAGCTCCCGCCATCTCCATTCTCGTCTCCGGCCGTGCGCCAAAGATTCCCATTTGCATCAGCGGGCGTGGAGATTTGCCTGCACCGCTGGAAACTGCTGAACCGGACGTTCCTCCAGGGCTTGCTCCGACACTGCTTTGAGAACCGGTTTATGCAAGAACGTGGCTCGCCTCAGGCAACCAAACGGGCCAAAAATTGCTTTCCCGATGCGAGGCAAGGAGGATGCAGGCAACCAAACGTGTACTAGGCCGGCGGGTGTTTGTTTGTTGAGGTTAAAAGTCAGCATGGCGGCTCCGAAAAATGTCGATTTGCTTGTAGCATGCCAACTACGATTACTTGGGTGGCAATGATATCGGTCAACTGGTAGCAGCCTTGAGATTGATGTGTGTGCATGTTACAATTATTTTGGTTTTTGCCTAGTTTTTTTAGGCTACACATAGTGGGGAGTAACATAAAGTGGTGTTATGCATAAGTTAATAGTCCATGTTAGTACAATAATTTAGAGGTTGTATTAAGAAATGAGACCTTGTCAAGTCGCAACTACGCTTATCCCTTTAGGACAAGTGGCATACACAGAACCTTGTCGACGTTAGAGCATCTCCAGTCGCGTCCCTCAAAAAATGTCCGGCACTAATGATTTGGGGCACGTTTGGGACCGCGCCGGACAAAAAGAGACCAAAAATCTATACAAAAAAGAGACCCTTTCCAGCCATGTCCCTCAAAGAGCGTCCGGATGCATGCATTTTAATCACCCCATGTGGGAAAAGTAGATGAGAGAAAGAGTGGGGAAAGAGAATGACATGTGGGGACTAAGGGCTGCATGCATGCATGTGGGCGCTGTTTTTGTGTCCGGCGTGTCCGGTAGAGACTCTATACATAGAGTCTCTACCGGGGACGCCGGATAAAAAATGAGGCGCTAATTAGATTTGGGGGACGCGACTGGACGACTTTTTTCACCATTTCTTGTCCGCGGTCTCCCAAACGTCATTTGGGGACGCGACTGGAGATGCTCTTATATGATTCATTGCACGGCAGATACATGAGAAACTCCGTCACCAGTCGATCGAGTAACAAAAACACAACATCATAAAAGAGGATTAGGGAGTCTCCAAGGCGGATAGTCCAAATGAAGATCGAGCACCATGGACAAATTTTTAAAATTTCTAAAATTGTATTTTTTTTTCTTTGAAGCACGGTACAATTGTAGACGCTCACACGGATGTACATACACTCATTCTATAAATACACACACACCTATCCCTATGAGCACCTCTCCTAGAGCCTGAGTCCAAAAAAAAAATGATCCAGCAGGTCTTGAGATAAGGAAATCCAATTCGGCTATGGAGTGCATATGAATCTATTGTTTGAAATAAATATTAATGTTAAAAAGTTAAGATTTTTTTTGCATGTATATCCAGACATTCTATGCCCATACACAAGTTTTTGGGGTAATATATTTGCGCCCGTGTAAAAAAAAGATAAATTTTGGTTTTCTAACATGACTATTCACTAGATTTTTTATCTTTTACACAGGTCAAATAAAATGTTTCATGTTTCATTTTTTTCGAAAACTTGTGTGCGAATTTTTTTTTTGACATTTCAAATAAAATCTGGATTGATAATAATAGGTCTATATGTACTTTGGAGCTAAAGCGCCACCTCCAGATAGTGTTTTTGCGATCGGCATGGTTTTCCTAGCGTTATGGCCTTCTAATGGGTTAAGGTTTAGGCAGCTCTCTAGATGAAATGGTATCCTCTAGTAGTAGTTTGAAGATACTACCTCGTTCTTCTTTGAAATAGGCTTTTGCCCCTATATATTAATATAGCAACCACACGATACAAGCATGCTGGAGCCGCAGCACAACCAGGCCCAGAAGAAAAAGAAAAAAAAATGCTGACACCGGTAGCTTGACTAGAACGATGACAACCCACAACCGATGCGTCCTCCGGAGGATTTCCACCACGCTCCTAGCACATCGAAACACCACATACCAAATTAAACAACACCTTCAACAAGGAGAACGACGACGACACTGCTATCCGGAGTACACCTAGGGTTTCCCTCGGTACGAGAAAGGGAATGGAGGGGGGTACTTCCGACACCCTCCAGGAAGGCAAGGTCGCACCCCCAGGCGCCACCGCGTCAGAGTCGAACGAGCCGACCTGGATTTCTCCCAACCCCCAAGATCACCACCCCGGACGATTCAACGAGCTCCACCCGACCTACTGCCCACCAGCACACGCCACCACGTTCTTGAAGTCATCCTCGTCGTCTCCCTGTGGACATCAACGCAAGGCCTATGGAGGAAAATTGAGACAACAGGGCCCGGGGTAGCACACCACAGCTGGCGGGAGGGAACTACCTCCACCGTCTTCACGGTAGCCGACCGGATGAGGCAGCAAGGACAAACCAGACCCCTACTGGCCCGGCCGGGCCCACACCGGCCCGTGAAGTCCTGGCCGCCAACCTGCAGCTGGCTGGCCGTAGCGCCGCCACCACCCTGCCACCGTCGCCGTGCCTTTTCTGCCACCAGGAAACGCCATGGACGCGCCGAGTAACTAAAACACAACATGATAAAAAGCAGATTACAGGGTCTCCAAGGCGGATAGTCCAAATGAAGGCCGAGCATCCTGGACAAAAAATTTAAATTTAAAAATTGTATTTTTTTCTTTGAAACACGATACAATTAGACGCTCACACATACATACATCCAATTTGGCTATGAGTACATATGAATCCATTGTTCTAAAGTAAATTTAACTGTTAAAAGGTTAAGGTTTTTTTGCATGTACATCCAACCATTCTATGCTCCTACACAAGTTTTTGGGAAAAAAGTAATATTTTTGCGTCCGTGTAAAATAAGATAAATTTTGATTTTCTAACGTGACTATTCACGCGATAGTTTTTTTTCTTTTACACAGGTCACACAAAATGTTTCATTTTTCAAAAATTTGTGTGTGGAATTTTTTGACATTTCAAAAAAAAAAATCTGGATTGATAAAAAAAGGTCTATATGCACATTGGAGCTAAGGCGCCACCTCCAGATAGTGTTTTTCGATCGGCATGGTTTGGCTATCGTTATGGCCTTCTAACAAGGTTTAGGCAGCTCTCTTAGACGAAATCGTAGCTTCTAGTAGTTTGAAGATACTACCTCAATTCTATAAGTTTGTTGTTATGAAGACGATCTCCTTGGATGAAATAGAGCCCGATAAAGCAAATTTTCGGCAGATAAAGCGAACTTTTAGGACCTAGATTCAACGGAACATGATTAAACTTACTTCGATATTAAGTTACATAGTTAACCGACTACTAAGTTACAAATTTTTTGAAAGGAGAAGTTTTCTTTAGACTATTCATCTGAAAGTTGTGATTTTTGTTGAAGCGACATACTTTTAAATTTGGATATAAATTAGCATGTACATACATACGTACATGTTCTACATGTAAAAATTTTATTAGAAATTTTAGAGGCGTAGAAATACAGATATTGGGACGCTACAGTAATTCGGATTCTATTGATCCCAACACGTATTTTTGCAAGAGAGGTCCCTTTTCATCTTGAAATCATCAGTAAAAAATGGACAAGATTAAAGTATCATAGATATCTATGTGTCTCATAAAGGCGGAATATTTATTCAGTGAAAAACGATGTTTCCATCGACAACGAGGCGCCATGTCAATTTGATGAATTTCATCTTCTAATGCTCGTCGAGATACATCGTTTAGGAAGATAGTGCGTCTGTATGTGAGCGGGCGCTTGTACTATGTTTCTCAAAAAACGGGCAGGACAAACTCAACTCGTCGTGATGGTTTCACCGTCGTCAAAGTTTAACGGTGTAAGAGCATCTCTAGCAGATCACCTAAACACGCCAACTGAAAAGGCGGAGTTCAGTTCACTGAACTCGTATTTACGGATCGAAAAATTGGTGGCGCAGAACAGTCCCCGTAAACGAAAACTGTAAAAACAGCATATTCCTTAAATATTTCATATTCCTATTTCTTTTATGTTTCCTTCTTCCTTCCCTGTAACTTTAGCGGCCCGACACGTGCTCCGCCCGGCCGTCCCCGCCCCGCCCGGCCGCCCGCCGCTCCGCGCGCTTCAATTTTGCCAAAACGGCGCAGCTTCCGCGCCGCGCGCGCTGCTTCCGGCCGTGTTCGCCGTCGCCTCGTGCGTGTGCGCTGCTCCTTCCGCGCCGCCTCCTGCTGCAGGTGCGCCCCCTCCACCTGCCCGCCCCTCCGCCCGCCCGCCAGCCCGCCGGGACGCCGCATCGCTCCAGTCACGCGGCGCCGCCCGTCGCGCCGCCGCCGCCTGCCTTGGCCGGCCGCTGGCCTCTCCCGCCCGTCCGCCGCCCCGCGCAAGCCGTTTTTGGTCGGATTCCGGCGAATTTGGTAGGATTCTTGCGGCTGTACCGGCAGAAGTAGTTAGCTCGAGCTGAAATTTCAGCGCGCCACGAGTAGGGGTTCGTGTTCAGGTCGTTGTTTCAGCCCCTACAAATACAGGCCAAGTTGGGTTTTTGGTTTCGGCCTGAAAACTTTTTTTTTTGTTTTGGCTCGTTTTCGGTGACTGATCTACGCCATTTTCTGAACCGAACCCGTAAATTGGCAGTTATTTTTCGGTTTTGCTCAGTTTACGGGCTCTGTTAGAGATGCTCTAACATTTGGGGACTTGTAACTTGCTACAGTATGTTTGATCTTTTCAAGGCCTCGGTCTTGGAGAAAAACAAGGCCGGTCGAGGGTGTGCCCCCTGCCAACGCTAGCTGCACCACCACTTCTATATTTTGCAGAAACGAATATCAGTGGCGATGGCACTGTTGCCTTTATCTCCTCGGATGCTCTAATCTAATGTAATCTAAACACCTGGGCAATAACACAAGACGTCATGTTCCTCGCCGTGTTAAAAAAATGAGACTCTGCAGCCAGTGATCGAGATCGAAGTCGTCTTCTTCTGTTTAGAATGACGAGTTTACGAAACTACCCTCAGTTCGTTTGTCTGAACCTACTCCGCAGGCGCAGGCCAGTCCACTGGGCCCACATGTCGGTGGTGGGCAAAGCGAGGAAGGGTCAAAAGCTCGACGAGCTCATCATGGGTGTCATCAGTGGGTGACGGAGGCGCAAACGACAAAGGCTAACGTATTCACAGTCTGTCTCCGCCCATCGCCACCCGTTTGGGACGGAGAAGAATTAGACTAATTACTCCAGTACTTAACGAACAATAATGCCACGGTGGACGGAGCCACCAACTAGCAGCTGACGATTTTCGAGTGACGCCAGCACTGCAAACAGCCGGTGACGATCGAGGCTGCTAAACCTAAACGCAAGTGCAGTTGTTGGCTGAGCTCCACTATTTTGTAGTAGGGCGTTTGTGGCTGTGTGTGGGCACCGTGCGTCCATGTGTGCATCACACTTCACTTCATGTCCACATGCCGCTCGGACCCGGGCACGGTTGCAATTTAGCTGCCACTTGCCGACCGTGCTTGGCATCGAAGATGCTATACCGTGACGCAGGGGCGGAGCTGGGAAGAAAATGTCCCCGATGCACTTATCAAGCTTGTAACCTTTCTAGTTGAATTTTTTCCCTCTATGATGCACTTTTCTTACCCTAACCTGATGCATTTACCTTGCTAAACACACAAATAGTACCAAAATTTTCCTTTTACCCTGATGCATGTGCATCAGGGTCAGCTATACAGATCCGCCCCTGCCGTGACGTGCATCACATTGTATTGGACTACTGGAGTACAATAGGGCTTGCGCATATTGTCAAGTCACAAATTTAAATATGATAATACAAGATATACATATATATTAGAAAACATACTAAATTGTTAGAAAGCTCAGATGTTCTACCTTCTAATGACATAATTTTTATGTTGTACAATTGATATAATGTTAATTAAATTGATACCCTAGCAATACGCGCAAGGCATATAGACCGGGACAACTGTAATAGTTGGGTTGTAGTTTTCGCAGCCAATATGCTTAAAACAACATTGGTCATGATTTTTGTGAACAAGTTGGGGTTGCGATGGAGATCGTAAGATTTGGAGCCACTAAATTTGCAGCATAAGTATACTTCGCTAATCTTGCATAACTATAATTTGACTACTCCACATTAACTGCCACACAATGAATCGATCAGACACAGTGCCTAAATTCTCATGAAAAGAACGCACATTAACCAACTACTTTTGAATACGTGGCCCCTACCAAAATATAACTTTTATCTATACAAGGCCACTATCTTTTTCAAAGAAGTTTGATTAGATTTTCCTCTCGTACAATGGTGCTCGTTGATGTAAAATTTGCATGCAGTTGTAAAGATAGAGACACCACATGCAATTGTTTAGTTAACCTGGAATACGAGATGTTTTTTACGTAATTAACCATGCTATTTATTAATTAATTTATTTTCTTTATATCTGGAAAATGAGATAGTGGCCTTATACAAGAACGGAGGGAGAAATTCTTTTCAAAAACAGAAGAAATGTACTAATTATTATATCAGCAGTTCATTATATGAAGCTTCGTGTCTTTCATGCATTTACCCACAAGCACGTCTCAAGCCATATAAATATTGTGACTATCATTCTTTTGAGTAATTTTCACTTTGTACACTCAAAATTATGTTGGTGAGCATTTTAAAAATGGTGAGGGTAAGCATCATATTTAGGGATAACAAATCAATATTAAGTTGTCAACAAAATGAAAACATGGATTCGTTCCCATTGAGAAACAAAGAGATAGACATGAGCTTATAGGGTAAAAGTAATTTCACACTTAAACACTAACAACTTTTATGATTTCTCAATATTACCTAGCCTTTGGCCCTTTGGTTTGCACCTTTATTGTGGATGAATTCTTGTGTTGGATTCATGTGCCAACTGTAGGATAACGTAGCATAGAAAACAAAAAATTTCCTACGGCGAACACGCAATCCAAGCCAAGATGCAATCTAGAAGACGGTAGCAACGAGGGGATTATCGAGACTCACCCTTGAAGAGATTCCAAAGCCTACAAGAGGAGGCTCTTGTTGCTGCGGTAGACGTTCACTTGCCGCTTGCAAAAGCGCGTAGAAGATCTTGATCACGATCGGTTCCGGCGCCACGAACGGGCAGCACCTCCGTACTCGGTCACACGTTCGGTTGTTGATGAAGACGACGTCCACCTCCCGTTCCAGCGGGCAGCGGAAGTAGTAGCTCCTTTTGAATCCGACAACACGACGGCGTGGTGTCGGTGGCGGTGTAGAAGTTCGGCGGAGCTTCGCTAAGCTATGCGGGATGTGGAGGAGCGGGCGGCTAGGGTTTGGGGAGAGGGGGCGCCGGCCACTATGGGGTGCGGCCACCTTGGTGGTTCTTGGGTGGCCGGCCCCCTCCCCTCATTATATAGGTGGAACCCCAAGAGGTGGTGTCCAAGTCTTCGAATAAGACCCAACCAAAACCTTCCATAGGAGGGGAAACCTAGCCCAACTAGGACTCCCACCCAAAGGTGGGATTTCCCCATGTGGGGGTGGCCGGCCTCCTATGGTGGAGTCCACTTGGGACTCCACCCCATCTAGGGCTGGCCGGCCATGGAGGTGGAGTCCCTTGTGGACTCCACCTTCCTTGGTGGTTTCTTCCGGACTATTCTAGAACCTTCTAGAACCTTCCATAGAACCTTCCGTGACATTTTATTCACATAAAATGACATCCTATATATGAATCTTATTCTCCGACCATTCCGAACTCCTCGTGATGTCGGGATCACATCCGGGACTCGAACAAATATTCCAACTCCATTCCATATTCAAGTTCTACCATTTCAACATCCAACTTTAAGTGTGTCACCCTACGGTTCGCGAACTATGCGGACATGGTTGAGTACTCACTCCGACCAATAACCAATAGCGGGATCTGGAGATCCATAATGGCTCCCACATATTCAACGATGACTTTAGTGATCGAATGAACCATTCACATACGATACCAATTCCCTTTGTCACGCGATATTTTACTTGTCCGAGGTTTGATCATCGGTATCACACTATACCTTGTTCAACCTCGTCTCTTGACAAGTACTCTTTACTCGTACCGTGGTATGTGGTCTCTTATGAACTTATTCATATGCTTGCAAGACATTAGACGACATTCCACCGAGAGGGCCCAGAGTATATCTATCCGTCATCGGGATGGACAAATCCCACTATTGATCCATATGCCTCAACTCATACTTTCCGGATACTTAATCCCACCTTTATAACCACCCATTTACGCAGTGGCGTTTGATGTAATCAAAGTACCTTTCAGTATAAGTGATTTACATGATCTCATGGTCATAAGGACTAGGTAACTATGTAATAAAAGCTTATAGCAAATAACTTAATGATGTGATCTTATGCTACGCTTAATTGGGTGTGTCCATTACATCATTCATACAATGATATAACCTTGTTATTAATAACATCCAATGTTCATGATTATGAAACTAATCATCTATTAATCAACAAACTAGTTAAGAGGCTTACTAGGGACTCTTTGTTTGTTTACATAACACACATGTATCAATGTTTCGGTTAATACAATTATAGCATGGTATATAAACATTTATCATAAACATAAAGATATATAATAACCACTTTTATTATTGCCTCTTGGGCATATCTCCAACAGTCTCCCACTTGCACTAGAGTCAATAATCTAGATTACATTGTAAGGTACCTAACACCCATGGCATTCTGGTGTTGGTCATGCTTTGCCCTAGGGAGAGCTTTAGTCAACGGATCTGCTATATTCAGATCAGTGTGTACTTTGCAAATCTTTACTTCTCCATCTTCGATGTACTCGCGAATCGAGTGGTAACGCAGCTTGATATGTTTCAGCCTCTTGTGTGACCTTGGTTCTTGTGCATTGGCGATGGCACCCATGTTGTCACATAGATGACTAGTGGGTCCAATGCACTAGGAACCACACCGAGCTCTACAATGAACCTCTTCATCCATACCGCTTCGATGAAGCCTCTGCCGCTATGTACTCCGATTGTTGATTTCGCACCGTGCTGCTTCGAGCTTGCCCAGCTTCTGCAGCACCATTCAATATAAACACGTACCCAGATTGTGACTTAGAGTCATCGGGATCAGTGTTCCAACTTGCATCGGTGTAACTTGTTACAACAAGCTCTTGGTCACCTCCATAACAAAGAAACATATCCTTAGTTCTTTTCAAGTACTTCAGGATATTCTTGACCGCTGTCCGGTGTTCCATTCCTGGATCACTTTGATATCTGCTAGTCAAACTAACAGCATGTGCTATATCCGGTCTTGTACATAGCATGGCATACATGATAGAGCATACTGCCGAGGCATAGGGGATCTGACTCATCCTTTCTCTTTCTTCTGCCGTAGCCGGTCCTTGAGTCTTACTCAAGACTTTGCCTGGTAACATAGGTAAGAATCCTTTCTTACTTTCGTCCATTCTAAACTTCTTCAGAATCTTGTCCAGGTATGTACTCTGTGATAGCCCTATTAGACGTCTTGATCTATCTCTATAAATCTTGATGCCTAATATGTATGATGCTTCACCAAGGTCTTTCATTGAAAAACTATTATTCAAATAACCCTTTACACTGCTTAATAGTTCTATATCATTCCCAATCAATAATATGTCATCTACATATAATATCAGGAATGCTACAGAGCTCCCACTCACTTTCTTGTAAATACAGGCCTCTCCATGACACTGTATAAACCCGAAGTCTTTGATCACCTTATCAAAACGGCGGTTCCAACTTCTCGATGCTTGCTTCAGTCCATAGATTGAACGCTGAAGTTTGCATACTTTGTGAGCATTTTTAGGATCGACAAAACCTTTGGGTTGTACCATATACAACTCTTCCTCAATGTCTCCATTAAGGAACGCCGTTTTGACATCCATCTGCCAAATCTCATAATCGAAAAATGCAGCTATTGCTAACAAAATCCTTATAGATTTTAGCTTCGCTACAGGTGAGAAAGTCTCATCGTAGTCAACACCTTGAATTTGTCGGAAACCCTTTGCGACAAGTCGAGCTTTATAGACAGTAATATTACCATCAGCATCTGTTTTTCTTTTGAAGATCCATTTATTCTCGACAGCCTTGCGGCTATCGTAAGTCTACTAAAGTCCATACTTTGTTATCATACATGGATCCCATTTCGGATTTCATGGCTTCTTGCCATTTGTTGGAATCTGGGCTCATCATCGCTTCTTCATACGTCGCAGGGTCTTCATCATTGTTATCCACAATCATGACATTTAGACAAGGATCATACCAATCGGAGTGGCACGATCCCTTGTCGATCTGCGAGGTTCAGTAGCTGTCTCATTTGAAGTTTCATGATCATTATCATTAGCTTCCTCTGTTGCCGGTGTAGGTGGTATAGGAACATTTTCCGGTACTGCGCTACTCTGATCAACGAGTAGAGATTCTTCAATCTCATCGAGTTCTACTTTTCTTCCAGTCACTTCTTTAGTGAGAAATTCTTTCTCAAGAAAGGTTCCGTTCTTAGCAACAAAGATCTTGCCTTCGGATCTGTGATAGAAAGTGTACCCTATAGTTTCCTTAGGGTATCCTATGAAGACGCATTTCTCCGCTTTGGGTTCTAGCTTGTCCGGTTGTAACTTTTTACATAGGCTTCGCAACCCCAAACTTTTAGGAACGACGCTTAGGTTTCTTATTAAACCATAATTCATACGGTGTCGTTTCAACGGATTTTGATGGTGCTCTATTTAAAGTGAATGCGGTTGTCTCTAATGCATAACTCCAAAATGATAAAGGTAAATCAGTAAGAGACATCATAGAACGAACCATATCTAAGAGAGTTCGATTACGACGTTCGGACACACCGTTTCGTTGTGGTGTTCCCGGCGGTGTCAATTGTGAAAGTATTCCGCATTTCTTTAAATGCATGCCAAACTCATAACTCAGATATTCACCTCCGCGATCAGATCGTAGAATTTTAATCTTCTTGTTACGTTGATTTTCTACTTCACTTTGGAATTCCTTAAACTTCTCGAAAGTTTCGGATTTATGTTTCATTAAATAGATATACCCATATCTACTCAAATCATCTGTGAAGGTTAGAACATAACGATAACCACCGCGCGATGCTACACTCATTGGTCCACACACATCTGTATGTATGATTTCCAATAAGTCAGTAGCTCGCTCCATCATACCCGAGAATGGAGTCTTAGTCATTTTTCCCATCAGACATGTTTCGCATCTATCAAGTGACTCAAAGTCAAGTGATTCAAGTAATCCATCGGTATGGAGTTTCTTCATGCGTTTCACTCCAATATGACCAAGACGACAGTGCCACATATAAGTAGAATTATCATTCAATTTAATTCGCTTAGCATCAATGTTATGTATATGTGTATCACTACTATCGAGATCTAATAGAAATAAGCCATTCTTTTCAGGTGCTCGACCATAAAAGATATTATTCATAAAAATAGAACAACCATTATTCTCAGACTTGAATGAATAACCGTCTTGCATTAAACAAGATCCTGATATAATGTTCATGCTTAACGCGGGTACAAAATAACAATTATTTAGGCTTAAAACTAATCCCGAAGGTAGATGTAGAGGAAGTGTGCCGACGGCGATCACATCGACTTTGGATCCATTTCCAACGCGCATCGTCACTTCATCCTTCAGTAGTCTTCGTTTATTCTTTAGTTCCTGTTTCGAGTTACAAATATGAGCAACCGAACCAGTATCAAATACCAGGTACTAGTACGAGAACCCGTGAGATAAACATCTATAACATGTATATCAGATATACCTTCTTTCTTCTTCTTGACAAGGCCGCTCTTCAGATCCGCCAAATACTTGGAGCAATTACGCTTCCAGTGTCCCTTCTCCTTGCAGTAATAGCACTCAAGCATCGGGCTTAGGGCCAGACTTAGGTTTCACAGGAGGCGTGGCAGCTTTCTTGCCACCCTTCTTGAATTTTCCCTTAGACTTGCCCTGTTTCTTGAAACTGGTGGTCTTGTTGACCATCAACACTTGGTGCTCTTTCTTGATCTCAATCTCAGCAGCTTTTAGCATGCCAAAAAGTTCAGGAAACTCCTTGTTCATGTTCTGCATATTGTAGTTCATCACAAAGTTCTTGTAACTTGGTGGCAGTGACTGAAGGACACGATTAATCCCCAGTCTGTTAGGAATCACTATTCCCAAGTCACTGAGTTTCTTCGCATGCCCGGTCATGACGAGCATGTGCTCACTAATTGACATAGGCACCCCAAATGGGCCTGCCATAGATGGTACCCGGGATTTACTGAAGGCCCACTATCCGAAGAATAAGAAGATTCGGCCCAAGATATATTAAGGAAAGCTAGAGTTGTAATAGAAAGTATATTTTGTAATCTGGCGGGACGAGTTAGAAACTGTCCCGGACTCTGTAACTTGTACAATACGAAACCCTCGGCTCCACCTCCTATATAAGGGACAAAGAAAGGATCGAATTACTGTCAACATAACCCTAGTTTTCATAATCGCGAGTACTTTCTAAACCTTCGAGATCTACTTGCCCTCTACTTCTAGCAAAACCCTAGTCTACAATCTGTAGGCATTGACAAGTTAATCCTTTGTCAATTGGCGCCGTCTGTGGGAACTAGAGGCTGCAAGGATCTGATCTCGATGGCACGTTCAAGATCTTCGACTTCATCGACAGCAAGCAACGCGATGGATCGAGGTAACAAGGGAAAAACTGATCTATTCAATTTTATTCCTCACCCGCCCTCCCGTATGGATGCATGTGCCTATCTGGAGGAGCCCATCGTCATGACGTTCGGAGAATTCCGATTTGGCGTCAACAAGGAAGGATCCTACCGTCTCGAAGTTCCGATCTCGTCGGAATTTTCAGCGGTCGACTCCAACTTTTCGTCGACCGACGAGGAGTTTTCGTCGACATACTTCGTCGACAACAAGGCAAGCGGAAAGCTCGCCAAGATCTTCAACAACACATCCTTCGAGTCATCTGCGGACTCCTTTATAAGCAGTGACTCCGACAGCGTCGACAGCTTCAACTTCATCGACAAGTCTGCTGCCATCGGAAAGGTCTTCACCACTCTATATGATGGTGTCACAATCCGAAAAAAATCAATGCACAAAATATCATCAGATCTATGTGGTAGAAGGGCAGGCACATCAGACCCGCCAACATCAAAGGCTTTCGACGAATTGGGAAATCCATACGTCCCCGCTGATCTCAGACATGGTCTAGCACCAAATATCCTGGATCCACAACTCGCGCAAGAGTACAACTCCCGCAAAGCGCGTGGGATAGGGCCGCGAAAGCCATGGATGGTTCAGAACCCATGACCAACACCGCTACGTACAAGAACTTCAAGCATATCAATATAGACTTGCTCGAGTAAGCAGAGAGTTGGAAAAACAGACAGCATCCTTGAATAGGAGAAAAGAAGCAGCTTCTGCAGCAGATTTAAGTCGCCTTCAGGAAATACAGGAGATAGTCACAGAGAAGCTCGGAGGAGAGCAATGTCTCGGCTGCAAAACATACCGAAGAAAGAGGAAACATAATCCAAAATCTCGACATGTCCTTTATGTCGATAGAGAAAATCATCCCGAAAACGCCAGAGGCAGGTTACATGGCAACACAAGCATACATCTTGGCATCCAGACCACCTGGGGACCCGAGAGAACCATTGTTCAATATGGCGATGGCTGGAGTAGGAGTTATGGGAACAGCGTTTGCAACAACGCCTCCCGAAGAAAATCCCAGGCAAAATAGTCCACGACACACGCAGCAGTTCAAGACCCACCACGAGCAAGTGGAGCAAGAGACACAGCAGTCCAAGTAAGGGTGGACAGAGCGCGACAAGAAAGGAGGGACCGTCAGCACTCGCCAGAGCTTGCCGACGAAGATATGTGTGGGCTCCCATGCTTTACGAGAAGAGTGCGAAAAACTCGAGTCCCAAAAGGGTTCAAGTTACCCGAGAATTTCAAGAAGTTCGACGGCCTGCAAGATCCCGAGGATTGGCTCGTGGATTATCTCGAGATGGTAAAACTGGTAGGAGGAACCAGAGCAACAGCTATGCAAAGTATCCAAGTTCACCTGAGTGGTGCCGCAAGATCTTGGATAAAGAAACTCCCCTTGAACTCCATCGACAGCTGGGAAACCTTTGAGGACATCTTCGTGAAGAACTTCCGATCCACCTGCAAAAAACCCGCGTCGTTGGAAGAATTACGAGCGTGTCGACAAAAACATGACGAGTCGATGAGAAAATATATACAGCGGTGGAACATTATCAAAAACTCGGCAGAAGATATATCTGACGAGAGGGCAATAGATGCGTTCGTGGCGGGAATCCGACGAGCAGACTTCGTCGAGGACTTGGGAAGAACTAATCCCAAGACAATCTCAGCGTTGATGGAAATCGCTAACAAGTGGGCAGATGGAGAAGACGCAATATACAACAAACGACACAGGTCGGAAGAGGATCGTAGTCGAAATTACCAAAATAGAAGGCGATTTTCTCGCCAGTTCTACAACAACGATGCTCCTGGCCATATATCGGCTGGTTTTCGGGGAAACCTGGTGGAAATAGTCGAGATGATTATCAAAGGAGCAACGAGCAACAAGGCGACAATAGAGGTGATTTTCGCGGCAACAGACAAAATAGTGGACCAAGGATTCAAAGACCTTACGTGTCTCCCGAGGAGATGATGAACGGTCCGTGTCAAATGCACTTTTACCTCGACAACAATGGAAAGAGACAGTCAGGACATCTCCAGAAAGACTGCGCAATTTTCAGGCAATGTTGCGAGCCGCAGGAATCGCAAATGCCCAAGCAAATAACGAAATCCTCGGGAGCCAAGAAGCGAGATTCACCTTCCACCTCCTCCCGCAATAACCGAAGAAAATCGACACCAGCTCAGAATAGCGGCAGCACCACAACCACCCCCATATGTCGATCCCAATTCCAATGGCGCAGTTTTGATGATTCAGAAAGCTAGGCCGTCCAACAGGGCGCAGAAGGTCATATCTCGACAAGTGTTTATGGCAGAGATGCCTCCACCAACGATCGAGTATCTAAATTGGTCGGGGCAAGACATAGGCTTCACAATTGCGGATCATCCGCAGCAAGTTCCTCGACCAGGACAATCAGCACTTATTCTACCCGCAGTAATTGCTGGGTTCGACGTGTCGCGAGTTTTCATAGATGGCGGCGGTAGTCTAAACCTCATGTATGCAGACACATTGAGGAAGATGAACATATCCCTGGCAAACTTGAAACCAACTGACACACGCTTTCATGGGATCACACCAGAGAAGCCAAGTTACCCATTGGGCAAGATCAACCTCGACGTTCAGTTTGGAACCCGAGAAAACTACAGAATAGAGAACCGGAGTTCGAAGTTGTGGATTTCCCGTCGCAATATCACGCTTTGTTGGGACGACCAGCGTACGCCAGGTTCATGGCAGTGCCGCATTATACATATCTGTTGTGGAGGTTGCCTGGGCCTAAGGGACCTATCACAATCAAAGGAAGCTTTGCACTGGCCGATAAATGCGACAAAGATTTCCATCGACTGTCAGAAACTTTCGGGATGCAAGCAGAATATGCAGCACCTAGGCTCACTGATTATGATGTGCTGCCAGAGGTAGGAAGATCTAAGGAGCCAACTTTCAATATAAATAAAGATTCAAAAGAGGTACAGATCCACCCGACAGATCCAAAGAAAACGACGTCCATTGCTGCAAACATGGATGTCGCATAGGAAAGCGCGCTCGTCGAGTTCCTCCGTGAGCACTGGAAAATCTTCGCATGGTGTCCACTGACATGCCAGGAGTACCCAGGGAACTTGCCGAGCACCACCTCAATTTGGATCCTCTTGCACGACCAGTAAAGCAACCTTTGCGGCGTTTTTCAGAGCCTAGCCGCAAAGCTATGTTATCAGAAATAGATCGACTCAAAGATGCCGGGTTCATCAGAGAAATATCTACGAAGCCACATGGGTAGCTAACCCAGTGATGGTGCCGAAGAAACACACAATAGTCCTTCGCATGTGCGTCGACTTTACGTGTCTCAATAAACATTGTCCCAAGGATCACTTTCCCCTCCCAAGGATCGATCAAATCATCGACTCCACGGCAGGATGTGAACGTCTTTCCTTCCTGGACGCATATTCTGGTTATAACCAGATCAGATTAAAAGAAGAAGATGAAGCCAAAACAGCGTTCATCACACCTTATGGCGTGTTTTGTTACAAAACAATGCCCTTTGGTCTGAAAAACGCGGGAGCAACATATCAGCGGATGATGCAGAAGTGCCTAGCAACACAGATCGGGAAAAATGTACAAGTCTACATCGACGATGTCGTAATAACATCAAAGAAAGGGTCAACGCTGATTGAAGATTTGAAGGAAACCTTCGACAACCTCGACAAGTTCTGCCTCAAGCTGAACCCGACAAAGTGCTCTTTTGGAGTACCCGCAGGAGAACTTCTCGGGTTCTTAGTATCAGCAAGGGGGATTGAAGCTAATCCCGAAAAAATACAGGCCATCGTCACTATGAGAAAGCCAACAAAGTTGAAGGAAATACAACAGTTAACGGGGCGAGTCGCAGCTTTAAGCGATTCGTCGCCAGGCTAGGAGAAAAGGCACTGCCGTTTTATGCGTTGATCAAGCAAGGAGAAAAATTTCAATGGAACGAGGAAGCAGACAGAGCTTTCGAGAATCTCAAGCGAGCAATTTCGACACCGCCAATATTGGTGGCGCCAAAGAGAAAGAACCTCTCCTCTTGTACATTGCAGCTACACCTCAGGTGGTCAGCACGGCCTTAGTGGTGGAAAGGGAAGAAGAAGGTAAGCTTCATGGAGTTCAAAGGCCAGTATATTTCATCAGCGAAGTACTGTCGCCGTCAAAACAGCGGTACCCGCAATATCAAAAGCTAGCATATGGAGTATTCACGACAGCAAGAAAATTGCGGCATTATTTTTCGGCTCACCCGATAATAGTGGTCAATGAAGCTCCCTTATCAAATATATTGAACAATCCAGAGGCTACGGGTCGTGTCTCCCTTTGGGGAATAGAACTTTCCCCTCGGGACATCACGTATGAAAAAAGAAAAGCAATAAAGTCGCAGGTCTTAGATTTCATTGCAGAGTGGATGGAGCTACAAAACACGGGACCCCAGATTTATCGAGGACTTGAACCATGAACTTCGACGGGTCAAGAGATTGGAAGGTGCCGGAGCAGGCGTGATATTAGTTTCACCTGAAGGCGACAAGTTGAAGTATGTTCTGCGGATGACGTTCCCAAACGCATCTAACAATGAAGCAGAATATGAAGCTCTCATACATGGGATGAAGATGGCAAAAGCTTGCGGTGCAACCCGACTGAAAATTTTCGGCGACTCACAGTTGGCACAAGCAAGTCATGAACCAATGCGATGCAGTCAACGAAAGTATGATAGCATACAAGGAGGTGTACAATGAGCTAGAGAAGCTATTCGATGGATGTGAAGTAAACCATATCAGCAGGATGAGCAACGATGAAGCCGACGTTCTCGCAAACATCGGGTCACAATGCCTCGCAATCCCTCCAGGTGTGTTCTGGGAAGAGATCAGCGAGAGATCAACAAAGCCGGCAAAAACAAAAAAGGAGAAGAAAGAGAAAACATCGACTGACACCAAGGGCACAGCAGAAGAAGAAGAAGAAGAGCAAGAACTAGTCATGATGGTACAAGTTCCATGGATGCAGGCCTACATATCATACATCCTAAGGAAAGTCATACCCGACGATCCAGTCGAAGCAAGGCGAATAATTAGGCGATCAAAAGCTTTCACTGTGGTAAAAGGGGAACTGTACAAACGCAGTATTTCGGGTGTGCTACAACGGTGTGTTACACCCGAAGAAGGAAGGATCATCCTAAAGGACGTGCATGAAGGAATATGTGGGCACCACGCGAGTAGCAGAGCTATCGCAAAGTTTTCAGAGCAGGATTTTATTGGCTAACAGCAATCGAGGATGCGAAGGAAATAGTGCGAACTTGCGATGCGTGCCAAAGATTTGCGGCAAGACCTCACTCTCCTGCCGCAGAACTTATGCCAATTCCATTGTCTTGGCCTTTCGCTCAATGGGGTCTCGACATGGTAGGTAAATTACACAAAGCTTCGCCAGGAGGTTATGAGTATATGCTTGTTGCTGTCGACAAGTTTACAAAATGGATCGAAGCAAAGCCGATAAATTCACCGGACGGCGCGTCAGCGATTAAGTTCGTGAAAAGCATTGTCTTCAGATTTGGAGTTCCTCACAGTATTGTGACAGATAACGGCAGCAATTTCACGTCCAAGGAGTTCAAAGCATACTGCGCAGAAGTGGGCATTAAATTAAGTTTTGCGTCTGTTGCACACCCTCAGACCAATGGACAAGTCGAGAAGGCCAATGGCATCATCTGCAATGGCATCAAGAAACGCCTGCTAGGACCATTGGAAAAAGCCCGGCATACTTGGCCGGAGGAGTTACAAAGTGTGTTGTGGAGTATCCGAACAACACCAAATACGGCGACACAGGAAACACCGTTCTTTCTGGTTCATGGCGCCGAAGCAGTCCTGCCGATAGAAATAGAGCACGATTCTCCAAGAGTCACAGAATATGACGAAGAAACATCGAGAAAAGCTTTGGAGGATGATGTCGATGCACTCGATGAAGCTCGAGACGAAGTCCTGTCGAGTCGCCAAATATCAGCAGGACCTGAAAAACTATCACAGTCGACGATTGCGGCCAAGGTCTTTTCAAGTTGGTGACTTAGTTCTACGGCTCAACCAAAAAAGTCACGAAAAACTCGAATCACCATGGCTTGGACCCTACATCGTCACAGAAGTAATCGAAGGAGGAGCATACAGAATCAAAGACAAGAAGACAGGGATTGACGAGCCAAATCCCTGGAATGTGGCACAGCTCAGGCGTTTCTACGCCTAGGTGTCGAAAATATAGTCCTTTGTAAAGCTTCAATGTACTGAAACGCCCACGAGTTTTCAGACGCACTCTTTTCCTTTTTCGGGGCACCGAGTGGGGCCGGGAAAGGTTTTTAATGAGGCGGGCTCGTGGTGCTGCAATATAATAAAGATAGTGGAATTATATATCTTTTTCTCGACAAGATCAGGGGTCTTCCCCTACATGATACAATATATATATAAACACAGTATCGACAAATGCAAAAGAAGCATCCGGCCTTGGTAAAAATACCTCGCCAAAATAAAAAGAGATATCGACAAAATAGTGATCAAACAAAAGCTCGGGGGCTTACACCCGTACAAAATAGTACACAATGTATATTATCTTGCCTTGGGACAACCTCGCATTATAATACACAAGTTATTGCAATCAAAACGCCCGGGGGCTTGGCGATAAAAATAAAATACAATGACTTTACAATATAGCTCGTCTATACAGGATACAAAGTTCGGAATAAATGTCAAGGATTTCCCAATATATTATCTATGGTTAAGCGCTCGTTATTTACAGCGCGAGTACTATGCTCAGCATAGCTACCCTTCACGAAGAATTCGGAATCCATCCGAAGAAGTTCATCCATCATATCTTCAGCAACAGGAGTAACTATGTCATCATATTTGCCGAAGTTCCTCTTCCTCTTCGACATCTTCTCCAGGCACTTTGGGACAATTTGCCCTACATCTAACTTCGGGTAGCAAATCTTTATCATAATCATCGCAAACCTTGCACCAGCAGCTAGTTGGGCTCGTACAAAGCCGTGGATGCGAGGAGCATCTCGAAATTTGTCCATCAATGCAGGAAGGGTTTCTGGCATCTTATTGCGAGGAAACATGGTACCATACACCAGAGACAAAGTTCTTGTACAGAAGTCAAGATATTCGCGAACCTGAAGTGCACGATCTTGAAATCTCACGATTTGGCGGGTCCGCTCAGGTGTACCCCAAAAAGTCGATCCGTGCTCATGTGCAAGCCGAAGGAGAACATTGGAACGAGCCTCGACACGTTCATCTTCAGTTATAGGATCCAAAAAAGCACCTATGGTTTCATAAAACAATTCAGTGGGCAATGAGGAGGCAAGCAGCAAAGGAAAACGAAGAAGCGAGATAAGGACAATGAAACTTACCCGCCATATCCAAACTAGCATCTGTTAGCAGCTGCAGCATAGAATTTTCTCGAGATGCAGCCGCGTCAGCTTCAGCAACAGCAGAGTCCTTTTCAGCAATGGCAGTTTGTGCTTGTTGGAGTGCAATTTCCTCGGCTTCAGATGACTTACGAGCCTTCTCCATTAGCACAAGTGATTGCTTCTTCACGAACTGAAGTTGGTGTCGAAGTTCGTCCAATTCTTGCGACAAGGAATCCTCGGCAGACGAAGCATCAGCAGGAGTTCTCCTTGGGGGAGAAGGCAAGATATTGGAAGAACCAGGAGCTGGCGTATAATTGTCAAAAATTAACTGGAAAAAGAAATATTTCGACATCAATCACTGAGAAAAGATAGATTTTCATTCATCTCCATAATATATACATGTCTATTACAAAAGAAGGACCTTCTAGAGGGATACTGAAATAGTTCTCGCCAATAACACTATGGCGACAAAGCCAAAAGAAAGAGGAATGCTAAAAAAGAAAAAGCAGAGGCATTCAACTAGACCTCCGGCTTTGATGAGCTAGGAGTCGAAGATGGCTTGATCCCGATATAAGCCAGGATTTTCCTCGTGTTGGGCTTAGCTGCCTTGATCAAAGACCTCCACCTTGACTGTTCTATCTGATCAGTGTCGCCAACTTTCGACCAGTCGATAGATTGTTGGCTATCAGCAACCAAGGCGACAGTATTTTCCACGGCAATCTTCATATTCTCATGGCGCACCCTTAACCCAAGATCTTCAGACGGATTGAAACACTTGGCGAGGTCAAGGAAAGTTGCGGGTTCCTCTTTCTTTGGGAAGAAGTAAGGAAAAAGCCGCGACAACCCCGCTTTAGCCTGATCAATGCCTCCGCGTGCCTCTGATCCATGAACTTCAAGGAGTGAAAGGGCGTCAAGAAGTGAATCATTGGCGGGTTCATCAAGTTGAAATTCTTGAGCTGTTCTAGCTGTCAAGAAAGAAAAAATTGAGCAACAAACGAGTGCAGAGAAGAAAATACAAGAGAATAATGAGTGGTACTTACCTACGAAGCGGCGACTCTGCGTCGTTAAACGCTTACGGATCGCCTCCTCGCGAGCAGATTGGGCGGCTATGTGATCGCTCAGGGAAGTTTCAGCGGTGTGAAGCCTCTTTCTAAGGTCTTCGACACCAGCAGCGTCAGCCTTGGCTTTATCAGCCTCTGCTCGTGCATCAATAGCATCTGACTCAGCCTTTTTGCGAGCCTTTTCACTTTGCTCTAATTGCTGAGCAAGTGTATTGGCACGATCATTGGCTTCCGCCAGTTTTTCTACAATGGAAAATAAATATAGTTACAAATCTCGACAACAAAGAAGGAACAAAAGAACAGAGGCAAAAAGAAGGAGCAGATCATTACCTTCAGCTTTATTCGCATATTCACGGTACCCAACAAATTGGGCACCGATGCGAAGAAGATCCTTGATCACAGGCTGTTAACCAAAAAGAGAAAACAAAGAGAAAATGGGGGTATGAGAAAAATATAGTGATACACAGAAGCAAACAGAGAAAACATAGACACTGACAAAAAAGTAAAGAACTTACATCTTCCATGAGAAGGTTCGAAGAGCTACTCAATTGGAGAGTAGGCTCCGAGACAATCTCCGTCCTTGCCCTTTTCGGTGAAGGGGCTCGGGGGCTCGAAGGAGGAGTAGAAGCGCCGATGTTTTGTTGAGGAGGCGAGGATTCCTCTCCTTCAACTCGTGGCTCTGAAATAACTAGGGTATGTGACATACTCGTTCGAGCAGCCACATCCAAAGCTGGCGTTTCCTCGTCATCATCACTATTGCAAAAGGGTGGCAGTGTAAAAAGCAAGGCAAGCAAAAATTCTTCGAATAGGAAAATAAAAGAGGGAACTTACGAACTGATGATACTCGCAAGATATGGGTCGTAAGCTGCCTTTTGCGGTAAAGGAGCAGCTTCTTCGGGTTTAGAAGTCCCGGAATCTTCGACATCACCCCTCTTCCTTTTGTTCTTTGGAGAATCAGCAGGAGGAGGAGATTGGGCCGATGTAGTGTCTTCAGAAGCAGCATCTTTTTCAGCAGATCCCGCAGATTTACGAGAATCTGCGGGTTCATTCACAAAAGAGGAGGCCTCTTGGTTATCATTAGAGATAACGGTCCTTTCTTCGACTTCCCCACCTTCAGGAAGAGGAGGAAGTGAAACAAGATTTGGATGATTCTGTCCAAAAAGAGGGAAGGATATCAGAACGGAGCAAACAATGCAAAAAAGCAAAGGCAGTAAAAAATTGCGCGACAATGATTACCTTAGGAAGCGCATGGGTGGCGCTGTATGGTTTTACGCGACAAGAAGAAGGGATGGCATCTTTTTTGCTGAGGGAGGTGATTTTTCGGACAAGCCTCTCCAGGTCCTTGACTTCCAAATCCACCGACAGCCGGTCCACGTCTTCGTTGCCAGTATATTTCCAGAGAGGGAATTTGCGAGCTTGAAGAGGCTGAACTCTACTCTTAAGGAAATACACTATAATCTGGATACCCGACAATTCTTTGCCGCGAGTATTTTGCAACTCATGGATGCGAGCCATCAGGGATTCAGTCGAAGTTCTTTCTTCCTCGGTAGCCTCTGCATCCCAGGAACGGCGACGAAGAATTTTCTCGGCACCGTCAAAAGGAGGAATATTATCCTCGAGGCAGCCATCGTTTTCTTCGCGAATGTATAGCCACCTCTTGCGCCAACCTTGAACGGAGTCAGGGAGCTTGACGTCGAAGTAATCAGCAGTGGAGCGAATAGAAATAACAACGCCGCCTATATTATAGGCGACATTGGGAGAGCCATTGCGGCGACAGAAGAAAATGCGCTTCCAAAGCGCCCAATTGGGTGAGACGCCAAGGAAGGCTTCACAAAGAGTGATGAAAATAGAAATATGGAGGATTGAGTTTGGTGTGAGGTGGTGAAGCTGGAGACCGTAGACATAGAGTAATCCACGGAGGAAAGGATGGATGGGGGTGGATAAACCACGGATGAGGTGGTCGACAAAACTTACCCGGTACCCCATTGGAGGGGCTGGGTAGCTTTCTTCACTGGGGAAGCAAACCGCTTTGGGCTTCGCGGTGATTCCCAGTTTCTTCAGGAGGTTCAGGTCTTGGTTTGTGATCTTGGACCTCTCCCACTCCGCAGTTCCTAGATCTGCGGCGGCCATGGAAGAATCAGGAGTGCTGTGCCTGGTTAAGCGACGCGGTGGCATCAACAACGGCAATGGCGAGCAGCAGCGAAGAGAAGAGCTTTGGCAGCAGTGGAGCGCAAGGGAAGATTTTGCAGAGGAGAGCAGAGAACGGCGCGAGCGGAAGTGCTCGAGGAAGAAGAAGGAGATCTTATATAGAGGTGCGGTGAAGCGACGGAACCGTTGGATGAAGAAAGAATGCAGGAGATGATTACCACGTGGCAACGAGGGCAAATTAGTATTTCAACATTGACGAGGTTACAGAACGTGCGCCAGGAAAAGCGGAGGACGTGTGTCCCCCACTTGCACGACGTGTCAACGTGGTGAGAAAAATGGACCCACGAAGCAGAAAAATTTCGGCTATTCATAGAAGTGAAGAGATTTTGACAAGGGAGAATTTGTCGACAAGAAAAATAATAAAAAAAGAAGAGAATGGCGACAGGACAAATCATTTTGAATACTTCTGGAGCCTTTGATCAAACACAAGTTTTTGCCCAAATGCTCGGGGGCTACTTTGGAAAAATAGAAAATTTCGAGTATGACAATATAGAAATGGCGAGAGCCTATGACCAAATCCAAGAATTTGTTCATAGCCTCGGGGGCTACTCCCATCGGGAGCGCTGGTCGCGCACCCGATAAATATAAAAATATCGAGAAGGATTATAAATATAGCGGCAAAGGATGCTAATCTGTGGAGCCTACACCCAAGCACAAGTTCTTGGCTGTAGCCTCGGGGGCTACTCCCATCGGGAACGCTGTTCGCGTGCCCGATGAATTTGATCAGAAATAGAGAAAAAGAAGTGAGTATATTTCGAGTTACACAAATAACTCTACATACACTCCCATCGGGAAGACAAAATAAAGTCATCAAATATGACTCAATAAAATGTGCTATTCCAAAGGCGAAAAGCACTCGACAATATATTCTCAGAACGCCAAAGTTGCGATCAATTTCTGAATGCCGCAAATTTGCGAAGGTAAGATCCGTTCTGCTGGGCGTGGCATCGCCAAAGACTGCGCTCTGCTACTTTTATCCGTATCAACAGATACGAAGAAAAATCCTAACGGACGCGTTAGGTACCCGATAAATTTGACTGGGACTCGACAGAATGGTAAGACCTTAAGCGGCACCTGTCGAAGTTTACACCAGTATCCCGAGATCATGTCCGGGGACGTGATCTTGAAGTAGGTTTTTGCGGATTGCCACTAGAGCAGTTAACTAGTACCTGATCCGTCAGATGAACTAGCCCCAACTACCATTATCCCTGTACAATATAGAATTTTATAAAGCTCTCGAACAAAAATAAACGGGAGAGATTTTCCCTGACTCTACGATTCAAGCAAAATCTCGGGGGCTGACATAGGCACCCCAAATGGGCCTGCCATAGATGGTACCCGGGATTTACTGAAGGCCCACTATCCGAAGAATAAGAAGATTCGGAAGCCCAAGATATATTAAGGAAAGCTAGAGCTGTAATAGAAAGTATATTTTGTAATCTGGCGGGACGAGTTAGAAACTGTCCCGGACTCTGTAACTTGTACAATACGAAACCCTCGGCTCCACCTCCTATATAAGGGGGAGTCGAGGGACAAAGAAAGGATCGAATCTACTGTCAACATAACCCTAGTTTTCATAATCGCCGAGTACTTTTCGCCTAAACCTTCGAGATCTACTTGCCCTCTACTTCTAGCAAAACCCTAGTCTACAATCTGTAGGCATTGACAAGTTAATCCTTTGTCACTAATGGAGCTGCCTTCTTCCATCATACAGCTGAAAAAATGTTTCGATGCTTCATAGCATTCCACGGCCGCATGAGTCTCAAAAATAGTCTTCAACTCTTTCATCAACTCATGAGGATCGTGGTGCTCAAAACGTTTTTGAAGATCGGATTCCAGACTGCATAAGATGGCACACTGAACTTGAGAGTACCGAGTTTTCCGAGTCGCGTAAACATTCTTTACTTCATCGGTTTCAGTTTCTGGAGGGTCACCTAGCGGTGCATCAAGCACATATTGCAGATTTCCGCCATTGAGGAAGATCCTCACATGACGGAACCAGTCGGTGAAGTTGCTACCGTTGCTCTTAAGCTTTTCTTTCTCTAGGAACTGATTAAAATTGATTGGGGACGCCATATCTACAACATATTTGCAATATTTTAGACTAAGTTTATGACAAATTGAGTTCAAATTTTAATTCAACATAATTAAAAATCTAGGTGAACTCCCACTCAAAACAATATCCCTCGCATTGTCTTAGTGATCACACGAACCAAATCCATCACACCTATGCCCGATCATCACGAGACAAGATGTAATTTCAATGGCGAACACTCAAAGTGTTCATCATATCAATCATATGATTCATGCTCTACCTTTCGGTATCACGTGTTCCGAGACCATGTCTGTACATGCTAGGCTCGTCAAGGCCACCTTAGTATCCGCTTGTGCAAAACTGACTTGCACCCGTTGTATGCACTTGTTGATTCTATCACACCCGATCATCACGAGATGCTTCGAAACGACAAGTCTTGGCAACGGTGCTACTAAGGATGAACACTTTATTATCTTGAAATTTTAGTGAGAGGGATCATCTTATAATGCTACCGTCGCGATCTAAGCAAAATAAGATGCATAAAAGGATTAACATCACATGCAGTTCATATGTGATATGATATGGCCCTTTTGTCTTTGCGCCTTTGATCTTCATCTCCAAAGCACGGACATGATCTCCATCATCAACGGGCATGATCTCCATCATTGTCGGCGAAGCACCAAGGTCAATGGCGCCGTCTTCATGATCGTCCTCCATGTAGCAACTATTACAACTACTTTGAAATACTACTCAACATGAAATTTAAAGACAACCATAAGGCTCCTGCCGGTTGCCACAATACAATAATGATCATCTCATACATAGTCATCATCACATTATGGCCATATCACATCACCAAACCCTGCAAAAACAAGTTAGACGTTCTCTAATTTGGTTTGCATATTTTACGTGGTTTAGGGTTTTCGAGTAAGATCCAATCTACCTACGAACATGAACCACAACGGTGATACTAGTGTTGTCAATAGAAGAGTAAATTGAATCTTCACTATAGTAGGAGAGACAGACACCCGCAAAGCCACTTATGCAATACAAGTTGCATGTCGAGCGTGGAGCAAATCTCATGAACGCGGTCATGTAAAGTTAGCCCGAGCCGCTTCATCCCACTATGCCACAAAGATGCAAAGTACTCAACTAAAGATAACAAGAGCATCAACGCCCACAAACCATTGTGTTCTACTCGTGCAACCATCTATGCATAGACACGGCTCTGATACCACTGTAGGATAACGTAGCATAGAAAACAAAAAATTTCCTACCGCGAACACGCAATCCAAGCCAAGATGCAATCTAGAAGACGGTAGCAACGAGGGGATTATCGAGACTCACCCTTGAAGAGATTCCAAAGCCTACAAGAGGAGGCTCTTGTTGCTGCGGTAGACGTTCACTTGCCGCTTGCAAAAGCGCGTAGAAGATCTTGATCACGATCGGTTCCGGCGCCACGAACGGGCAGCACCTCCGTACTCGGTCACACGTTCGGTTGTTGATGAAGACGACGTCCACCTCCCGTTCCAGCGGGCAGCGGAAGTAGTAGCTCCTCTTGAATCCGACAGCACGACGGCGTGGTGTCGGTGGCGGTGTAGAAGTTCGGCGGAGCTTCGCTAAGCTATGCGGGATGTGGAGGAGCGGGGCGGCTAGGGTTTGGGGAGAGGGGGCGCCGGCCACTATGGGGTGCGGCCACATTGGTGGTTCTTGGGTGGCCGGCCCCCTCCCCTTGGCCCCTCATTATATAGGTGGAACCCCAAGAGGTGGTGTCCAAGTCTTCGAATAAGACCCGAACCAAAAACCTTCCATAGGAGGGGGAAACCTAGCCCAACTAGGACTCCCACCCAAAGGTGGGATTTCCACCTCCCATGTGGGGGGTGGCCGGCCCCCTATGGTGGAGTCCACTTGGGACTCCACCCCATCTAGGGCTGGCCGGCCATGGAGGTGGAGTCCCTTGTGGACTCCACCTTCCTTGGTGGTTTCTTCCGGACTATTCTAGAACCTTCCATAGAACCTTCCGTGACATTTTATTCACATAAAATGACATCCTATATATGAATCTTATTCTCCGGACCATTCCGGAACTCCTCGTGATGTCCGGGATCACATCCGGGACTCCGAACAAATATTCCAACTCCATTCCATATTCAAGTTCTACCATTTCAACATCCAACTTTAAGTGTGTCACCCTACGGTTCGCGAACTATGCGGACATGGTTGAGTACTCACTCCGACCAATAACCAATAGCGGGATCCGGAGATCCATAATGGCTCCCACATATTCAACGATGACTTTAGTGATCGAATGAACCATTCACATACGATACCAATTCCCTTTGGCACGCGATATTTTACTTGTCCGAGGTTTGATCATCGGTATCACACTATACCTTGTTCAACCTCGTCTCTTGACAAGTACTCTTTACTCGTACCGTGGTATGTGGTCTCTTATGAACTTATTCATATGCTTGCAAGACATTAGACGACATTCCACCGAGAGGGCCCAGAGTATATCTATCCGTCATCGGGATGGACAAATCCCACTATTGATCCATATGCCTCAACTCATACTTTCCGGATACTTAATCCCACCTTTATAACCACCCATTTACGCAGTGGCGTTTGATGTAATCAAAGTACCTTTCCGGTATAAGTGATTTACATGATCTCATGGTCATAAGGACTAGGTAACTATGTAATAAAAGCTTATAGCAAATAACTTAATGACGTGATCTTATGCTACGCTTAATTGGGTGTGTCCATTACATCATTCATACAATGATATAACCTTATTATTAATAACATCCAATGTTCATGATTATGAAACTAATCATCTATTAATCAACAAACTAGTTAAGAGGCTTACTAGGGACTCTTTGTTTGTTTACATAACACACATGTATCAATGTTTCGGTTAATACAATTATAGCATGGTATATAAACATTTATCATAAACATAAAGATATATAATAACCACTTTTATTATTGCCTCTTGGGCATATCTCCAACACCAACAACTTCATGGATTTACATGACCTTCCACTTGGCCTCTTCCAAAATGGCGAGGACGAGTTCAAATACTAGTATGATTCCTCTAATATTCTCATAACTCAAATTAATTATAAGGTGAGATTGGTGAGTTTTCTTTTAACCAGGACTGAATATCTCATTCTATTGATTAAGTAACATAATTACCCGATAAGTTTGTGTAAAATGGGTCAAAAACTCAAAATCGTTAGGACATCCCACCGATTTCTTCATGGAACATGACAACACAGTCGTAGGTCCCCTCTAATTTATCTGCCTTCCAATATAACTCCTCAAAAACTATTTCACCATCAAGCTTTCCTTCATGGTCTCAAGCCAGCCATTCAACTCCACCTCATAAGCCTAACAATTAAGGGTGTGTTCGGTTCCAGAATGGCAAGGAACGGGACGGAACCAACTCGTCCCTAGCTCCCATCCTGGCGTTCGGTTCCAGAATTCTGAGGAATGGGACGGAACCAACTCGTCCCCCGAAAGAGCATATTCCCGGAATATGCCATCCCAATCCGTCCGGCCGAATCGGTCGAACGAAGTGGAACGAGCTCTCTCATTGGGCTAATCGCGTCTTCCCGGCCGCTTATCTCTCTCCCCCGACCGGAACGAGCATGGCGGCGGACGGAGCAGCGCGGCGGCGGCCGGAGCAGCGGGGCGGCGGACGGAGCAGCGCGGCCCGGCGGACGGAGCGGCGCGGCGGACGGAGCAGCGCGGCCGGACCGGGCAGGCGCGGCCCTCCTTGCTCGTGGCCAGGACGGCGGAGGCCAGCGGCGCGGCGGCCGGAGCAGCGCGGCCGGACCGGGCAGGCGCGGCCCTCCGTGCTCGCGGCCAGGACGGCGGGGGCCAGCGGCGCGGCGGCCGGAGCAGCGCGGCCGGACCGGGCAGGCGCGGCCCTCCGTGCTCATCCAGGCCATGGTGGAGACGAAGCCTATTATTGCTAATCCGTTTAAATTAGGCTAATTATTTGCATGTTTACATTAATTACATTTGATTCCATTCTATTCTTTCTCAAATCAACCGAACATGAGGATGGATGAAATGGGATGGGATGAAATGGAATGGAATGGAACCATTCCATTCCATTCCACCTTGTCCCAAAACCGAACACATCCTAAGTCCACGTTGTAGTGGTTGTACAAAGCCCATGCCAGTCCATGACAACAACCGATGACTGCTCACTCAAAAAACTGGGTAACGTATGATTGCAGGCAACAAAGGGGAAACATGCAAGGTTCATGTTGAAGATGACCGGCGCAATGGAGCGTCCCATCACCCGACATAGTCTCCACCTAGATGATGAGACCATAACTCCAACTTCGTAATAACAAAGTTGAGCATAGAGATCAGAAAATCATACATCAACCAAACACTGGTCTCTGCCGCCATAGTTGTCACACAAACCACTAGCAGAATCTGAGCGGTACTCGTGTCGAGCATTGGCAACGCCTGCCACCGCTGGTCCCGATTTGTGATATGTTGATATCATGAATGATTACAGTGATATAGTTCAAATATAGTTTAAGTCCTTGAAATTAAATCTATGTTGCCAGTGAAAATAACAATATGTGTTATGTGTGAGCAAGAGAAATTTATGCGGCCATGATACTGAAACATTCTCTCCGTTCAAAAAATAAATGACTTAATTCTCTCAAAATTTATGGATATACCTACACATTAAAATACGTTCGTTTGTACATTTCTAGACACATGTGTATCTAGATAAAACCGAGTCACTTGTTTTGGAACCGGAGATATTATGATTTTTGAGATGCAGCCTTTGCTGTCCTACGTCTTTTTTTTTCAACAAAAGTTATAAGTGTACATGTTACATCATGACATGACAGTGAAACGAACGATAGGGGAATAGATTGTGAGTGAACCATGTTTGCCAAATCAATGGTTCGCGTGATTCACAATCTCAAAATGTCACATCATGAGAGGTAATAAGTTTTTCACAATAGTTTGACTCGAAATTGGTAGCCGATGCAATCTCTTGCACTATTGCAGTACTAAATTTTCTATCCTTGCTACAGTGTTCAAATTTACTCGTCCACTCTGGAAAAGGAATTTGAAAAACATGGCAGCTGCAAACTGGGTTAATTTACATCCGTGGACACATTCAGAACGAAACATCGTGCACCCCATTCGATTAGTACCTGGCTAGCTAGCTAGGCTGAGTCAGTACGCGCGCGCGTGGACTGCGACGCGGAAACCCGATCATTCTCTTCGACGACCTCGCCTTCGTGGTCGGCGGCGTCGTCGCCGCTCTCCGGCCGCTGCCGCTCCACACAGTCGTCCCTCCGCTCCTTCTTGGTCGGCACCGCGTCGTCCACCTCCCGGAAGTCCTCCATCCTGAACCTCGGCCTCCACGGCGGCTCCGCCACCCTCGGCCGCTTCCTCGACGACCAGCCGGCGCCGTACACGTCCCGGAGGGCTCGGATGTTGGCGAGCAGCGCGTAGAACCTCTCCACCTGCTCATCCTCCCCGACGCCATCGCCGCTCTCCTCGGCCGCGCCGCCGGCGACGGCCAATTTGGACGGTGCAGCTGGCCGCACCTCTGGCAGGGACGACGTCGTGGACGCGCCGCCGCCGGCCGGCTGGGCTTCCTGCTTGACCGATGCGGTTGTGTCCATTGCCTCCGGCGTCCGGCCGATCGTCGTGGACAGAGAGGGGAGACAGGAATGGCAGATAGATGGACCGATGAATGAGGCTATCGAACCAATCGAAGACGTTGGGCTTATATATAGGCGATGTCTGCCGTCGTGAGCTGCAGAGCGCGGGCGTACGTCTCACTGTTTAAACTGACCAGCCAATGCGGCCGCTGCGCACTCCTCGTGATGGAAACGTCAGACTTTGGACATCCCGTGAGCAAAATTGAACAGTATCAGTACTGCAGAAGGAAAATTGGTAATTACTACTAGCGGCAGTGAGAAAATAAATGAAGGGTGCTAGAACTAATTCTCAATCGGGGACTGAGAACTAATTTAAGGCAAAATTTCAGTTGCAATCTCACGTGTAACTTTGGAAAAATCTCAGTTGCAACCTATACTACTATTTGCACGAATCGCGACACATTTCTATGGTTTAGTAGCCGATAGAGACCTAACCTGATTCTCAATTGACTGAGAATTAGCAAAATCAAAAATATATTTTTCAGGAGGAAAATTATTAGTATTCAGTGTACCTACAAATACAAGTCATGGTCCTCGCATCAAAAGAAATTACTATGGAGTTGACACTGGTTATGAACAGAACTCGTTGGTCAAGACAAGTGGGGATACTAGATTATTTAGTTGATCGTGTACCTTAAACCATGACCCAGACCCAGTCTCCCGTAAGAAAATAGGACGGCAGTAGCTGTAACGCTGCTCCTCCCCGCTCTTCGAGTCTTCCGTCAGACAAAGAAAGAAGCACCTCGTGCTCTCAAAAAAGAAACGACTTTGGGAGGAGGGACCGACGAAAGGAGACCTTGTCTGTGTGTCGCAACAGGGAAGACGGACGCTGACGTCATATGGGTGACGTCGGGACAGCTTTGTCATAAATCGGGAGTCACCTGGTTCGTGAAGTGTCACACATATTCGATGGGATCGGGTCGTGGTGGCGTGGTGGGGGCTGTACGGCACTAGTGTATTTTTTGGCAGCCTCGCGCCGATCGGTTGTGCGGTGCCCGGGTGGCTCTTCAAGATTCTCTTCGGCTCCGAGTTGTATGAAGACGGAAGAATGATGAATCTCGGAGAACTTCGCTTCTTGTTGTGGGTATCTTTATGGGTATATCAACGACATGGCCAGATCCCAAGCCCGGGTGGCACGACGGTGATGGTGGCATGGGCCCGTCGGGCGGCCCATTGCTGTTGATCACGAAGGATGAAGTCCACCCAGGAACTGGAGCCGGATCCTAACCGACCTACGAAGGAGGCCGGATCCGTGGAGGCCCATAAAGTATCCGGATCCAGCACGACCATGAGGAAGGCGGATCCTTGACGTGCACGGCAAGATATTGTACCGTAGTTAGGCAACTTGTATTCGGCTAGGACTCTCCATGTAAACCCTAGATCCGTGCGCCTTTATAAGCCGGATCCGGGAGCCCTAGAGGCACAACCACAACCATTGTAACAACGCGCAAGCGCGGATAATTCCGGACAAGCGCAGTAGGCCCGTCATCGTGCGGGTGCTCCGAAGGCTGGGTAACTCGCGTACCACCGTCCCGTGTGCACTCCGCCCTATGGCCCCTACTTCTTCTCCCCTCGTGAGGAACCCTCCTCCGAGGTATCGTCGATTAGGCAACGACGAGTTGGCGCCCACCGTGGGGCCTGAGGCGTCGGAGGCCGGAACCGGGAGGGCTCCGCCATGGAAGCTACGACGACTCGATCGTGTGGGGCGCGTACTTTACGCCGGGAATTTTCCGATCGTCGCCGGACGAATTCTGGATTCCGGCTAGGTCAAACCCCGTCAAGCTCTCCATCGTCCCAATCGGCGGCATCCACATCTTCATTGGCGATACCGTCGATTCCGACGGAAACGCACTGGTAAGTAACGCTGACGCGTCCGCCGCTGAGATGGACGCCGTCGCGAAGATCCGATCTGAGTCGCAGGAGCTTCCTAAGGAAGGTTCCGCCTTAGATCAGGAAAAATCAAAACCCACCCAATCCGCCCCTGAGCAGGAGAAAACGGTGGAAGACCAATGCAGATCCGCCTGGGTCTCCCCGGTGTTAGAGAAGCAAAGGTGTCACTTCGTGCACTTCTTGGCCCATACCGCAGGAGACGCCCTCCACCAGGACGAGGCCGATCCTTTGCAGGTTGAGGCACCCGGAAACAACGTAGCTCCGGATCTGCCGAAGCAGTCGGAGACAGCGACGCTCGGGACAAGAGGAAGCCGGAAACCCTGAGGAATCAATCCTCGGTAACCTGAGCGCAAATTCCGACGATGCCTCCTCAATAGGCACAGAAGAATACAATCGCTTGACGAAGGAGCTCGCGATCGGGGAAGAAGATGACGGCGCTTCATCCATGAATACAGAGGAATTCAACCGCAAGCTCGAGGAACTCGGAGACGGTGAGCAAGCTGAAGTAGAATCCGCCCAGCCGATGCAGGTTCTAGCAACCGTAGCACCGCTGGATCAGCAGGAAACGGAAGACGAAGCCTCCAACTCCAGCCCAGGACCATCCAACGTGAGGCCTCCCTTAGGACCGGCACGACCACGAAAGGATGTCCTGTCACCAGAAGAGATGGTCGAGCAAGCGCGCATGGATCTAGTCGCGCAGTCTGATATTCTCAACAAACCAATAACTCCCGAGGAGGCTGCAGACCCGGAGGCCTTAGAAGCCAAACGGCAGGAGATGCTGGCAACAGCTCAGAAGTTCGCCAGGACTGCAGCCGCAATGATGGAAGAAAGAACCTTAGCTGCAAATTTTGTGGACTACTCCCTAAAAAAGGATCGCGAAGTCGACGAAATGATGGCGACAGCCAAGGGACTCCGAAAGGAGTGGGAGAAAAGGTTAGCCTCTCAGCAGGCGGAGGCTGATAGGATCGCTCGAGAAGCCATCCCTCCCCGCAGGATTACCTTTGCAACACCCACAGAACAACAGCCGCTCGCAACCCCAAAGGATAACATGAAGAAGGCTGCGGAGATCTGAAAAAGAAGGACGAGGAGATTGACATCAACTACGTCCAAGCTCGTTGCCTCGGCAATGCAGCAACAGAGCAAGGCAGACACTTCGCGCAGGTTGGCATCCAATCCGGAACACTGCATATCCACCGCGCAGAAGGACGCCACAGCAGGTCAACACCGTGATGGCGAATCGCGCACCGGATCCACGGAGCGCAGAAGGAAGTCAGAGAACATCCGAATCCAATCCCGGTGTCTCGGATTCAACCCCGAAAAATCCGCTAAAGGGAAAGGATCCGATGTATACTGGCAGAGACAAGTACCGTGTTCCATCACCACCACCCCGAGCTTCGCGTCCTCCGCTACCTCCTCGACGTCGCAGTCCCGCCGGAAATACCAGGCCCCATGGGCCAGGTGGAATCAACATCCGCGACAACATGCCGCCTCCTAGGGACAGGAGCAGGGAGCGTACGCCGGAACCACGCGAAGCCGGAACCAAGACCGCGACCTGAGCCTCGTCGGAATCAAGACCGCGAGCCTGAGCCTCGCAGAAGCCAAGGACGCGAGCCGGAACCAAGGAGGAGCCGGAACGAAGAGCGCGCACCTGAGCCACGCAGGAGCCGGAACGACGGAGGCGACCACCACCAAGAGGAAAGGAGCCACCGAAGCCGGAGCCAGCCACGGGAGCCACGCCGAGAGTCTGAAGGCGTAAGAACATCTTACAGGCCCCCTCGTAGATCTCCCTCGCCACCACCCAGTGGAGGCGGAGGTGGAGGCAGAGGCCGGAGATCCCGTTCCCGCTCGAAATCACCCGGCGGTGCCCCCCCGATGCCCGGGATCGCCTCAACGAGTACAGATCCGACTACATTGGTCCAAGGTGCTTTGGCCGGATGATCCGAGAGGAACCAAAGCCAAAAGCTTGAACCTTAAGCTACCGGAAACCTGAAGCATTATGATGGCAGCGAGAGGCCGGATACCTGGATTGAGGATTACTACAATGCAGTAACCTTCGCCGGAGGAACCCCGAATATAGCCTGCCGCATGCTCCAGTTGTACCTTATTGGTCCAGCTCGTGTTTGGCTCAGTGACCTTGAGGAAAACACTATCTTTTGCTGGTTGGACCTGAAGAAGGCTTTCGAGAACCACTTCAGGGGTACCTACAAGAGACCGGCCACCACCAGCGATCTTCAAGCTTGCATCCAGAAGAAGGGTGAGACATCTAGGAGTTTCCTCACCCGATGGTTGGCAACCAGAAACGAGTGCGAGAACGTAGATTACCGCACAGCAATGCACGCCTTCATTGGTGGTCTGCAGCGTGGGGGGCTGCTGCGCCACAAGCTTACCTGCCTGGTGAACGCGAACAAGCTCACTCTTGATGAGATGATAAACATCGCCAGCGATCACTGCCGCCGATGACGACGCAGGCGGAGATCTCGCGCTACAGCCATACCCTGCACCAACAGAAGAAAACCGTGATAATGGCGTCAGCAACAGCAATAAGCGGAAGAACCCCCCTGAAGACCAGAAGGCGGAGGATCCGACATGGTAGCCATGACGTTCCAACGCGGAGGTTCAGGAGGTGGAAGAGGCCGCGGACGTGGAGGCGGAGCGGCAGGGGCCAGCAGCGCGCTGACGATCACCGCAGCCGGATCCCGCGCCCCCCAAACGTACGAAGAATACAGGGATATGTCGTGCCGGCCCATCGGATCCGGCTACGGGCAAATCCACCCATACCAATCGCAACTGCAAGTGGGTCAACGATCTGAAGAACGACCCGGAGGCAGGATACAAGCGAGCCCGGAAGCACCGCCCGCGCGGCAAAGGAGGCAAGGGCAAGAACAAGGACAAAGAGGAGGACAGTTCCGAGGCCATGGACGAGGATGACGCTTCGCCGGATGTCTACGGGAGCTTCTATTCTTGTAGACAGTGTTGGGCCTCCAAGAGCAGAGGTTTGTAGAACAGTAGCAAGTTTCCCTTAAGTGGATTACCCAAGGTTTATCGAACTCAGGGAGGAAGAGGTCAAAGATATCCCTCTCATGCAACCCTGCAACCACAAAGCAAGAAGTCTCTTGTGTCCCCAACACACCTAATAGGTGTACTAGTTCGGCGAAGAGATAGTGAAATACAGGTGGTATGAATAAGTATGAGCAGAGTACGGCGCCAGAAAATAGCTTACTGGCATGCGGTTGATGGTAGTAATATTGCAGAAGTAAACATGCAGTAGTAACGCAGCGTAGTAACGCAGTAAAACAAGAAACAAGCAGCGATAGCGTATTTAGGAACAAGGCCTAGGGAATAGACTTTCACTAGTGGACACTCTCAACTTTGATCACATAACAGAATAGATAAATGCATACTCTACACTCTCTTGTTGGATAATGAACACATTGCGTAGGATTACACGAACCCTCAATGCCGGAGTTAACAAGCTCCACAATTAATGTTCATATTTTAGTAACCTTATAGTGTAAGATAGATCAAAAGACTAAACCAAGTACTAACATAGCATGCACACTGTCACCTTCATGCATATGTAGGAGGAATAGATCACATCAATATATCATAGCAATAGTTAACTTCGCAATCTACAAGAGATCACAATCATAGCCTACGCCAAGTACTCACACGGTGCACACCTGTCACCTTTACACACGTGGAGGAGGAATAGAGTACTTTAATAACATCACTAGAGTAGCACATAGATGAATAGTGATACAAAACTCATATGAATCTCAATCATGTAAGGCAGCTCATGAGATCATTGTATTGAAGTACATAGGAGAGAGATTAACCACATAGCTACCGGTACAGCCCCGAGCCTCGATGGAGAACTACTCCTCCTCATGGGACAGCGCGGTGATGAAGATGGCGGTGGAGATGGCAGCGGTGTCGATGGAGAAGCCTTCCGGGGGCACTTCCCCGTCCGGGTGCCGGGCGAGACTCCTGTCCCCCAGATCTTGGCCCGCGATGGCGGTGGCTCAGGTTTCGCGTACCGTGGCTTCCTCTGTGGGGTTTTCGATGCGGGGGCTTTAAATAGGCGAAAGGGCGGCGTCGGAGGGTCGAAGGGGCGACGACACCATAGGGTGGCGCGGCCCAGCCCTGGCGCGCCACCCTATCATCTGGGGCCACAGGGGCCCCTCGGCGGCTCTCGGGTGCGGATGCTTCCGGCAAAATAGGAACACAGGCGTTGATTTCGTCCAATTCCGAGAATATTTCGTTACTAGGATTTCTGAAACCAAAAACAGCAGAAAGCACTTCGGCATCTTGTTAATAGGTTAGTTCCAGAAAATGCATAATAATGACATATAATGTGCATAAAACATGTAGACATCATCAATAATGTGGCATGGAACATAAGAAATTATCGATACGTCGGAGACGTATCAGCATCCCCAAGCTTAGTTCTGCTCGTCCCGAGCAGGTAAAACGATAACAAAGATAATTTCTGAAGTGACATGCCATCATAAACTTGATCATATTGTAAACATATGTAATGAATGCAGCGATCAAAACAAAAGTAATGACATGAGTAAACAAGTGAATCATATAGCAAAGACTTTTCATGAATAGTACTTCAAGACAAGCATCAATAAGTCTTGCATAAGAGTTAACTCATAAAGCAATAAATCAAAGTAAAGGTGTTGAAGCAACACATAGGAAGATTAAGTTTCAGCGGTTGCTTTCAACTTATAACATGTATATCTCATGGATATTGTCAACATAAAGTAATATAACAAGTGCAATATGCAAGTATGTAGGAATCAATGCACAGTTCACACAAGTGTTTGCTTCTTAAGGTGGAAGGAGATAGGTAAACTGACTCAACAATAAAAGTAAAAGAATGGTCCTTCAAAGAGGAAAGCATCGATTGTTGTATTTGTGCTAGAGCTTTTATTTTGAAAACATGAAACAATTTTGTCAACGGTAGTAATAAAGCATATGAGTTATGTAAATTATATCTTACAAGTTGCAAGCCTCATGCATAGTGTACTAATAGTGCCCGCACCTCGTCCTACTTAGCTTGGACTACCGGATCTTTGCATGCCATGTTTCAACCAAGTGTCACAAAGGGGTACCTCCATGCCGCCTGTACAAAGGTCTAAGGAGAATGCTCGCATTTTGGATTTCTCGCTTTTGATTATTCTCAACTTAGACATCCATACCGGGACAACATGGACAACAGATAATGGACTCCTCTTAAATGCATAAGCATGTAGCAATGATTATTATTCTCATATGAGATTGAGGATATATGTCCAAAACTGAAACTTCAACCATGATTCATGGCTTTAGTTAGCGGCCCAATGTTCTTCTCTAACAATTTTGCATGCTCCAACCACTAAAATGATAGATCCTTCAGACAAGACGGACATGCATAGCAACTCACATGATATTCAACAATAGTTGATGGCGTTCCCCAGAAGCATGGTTATCGCACAACAAGCAACTTAATAAAAGATAAAGTGCATAAGTACATATTCAATACTACGATAGTTTTTAAGGCTATTTTGTCCCATGAGCTATATATTGCAAAGGTGAATGATGGAATTTTAAAGGTAGCACTCAAGCAATTTACTTTGGAATGGCGGAGAAATACCATGTAGTAGGTAGGTATGGTGGACACAAATGGCATAGTAGTTGGCTCAAGGATTTTGGATGCATGAGAAGTATTCCCTCTCGATACAAGGTTTAGGCTAGCAAGGTTATTTGAAGCAAACTCAAGGATGAACAGGTGCAGCAAAACTCACATAAAATACATATTGTAAACATTATAAGACTCTACACCGTCTTCCTTGTTGTTCAAAACTCAATACTAGATATTATCTAGACCTTAGAGAGACCAATTATGCAAACCAAATTTTAGCATGCTCTATGTATTTCTTCACTAATAGGTGCAAAGTATATGATGCAAGAGCTTAAACATGAGCACAACAATTGCCAAGTATCACATTACCCAAGACATTATAGCAATTACTACATGTAGCATTTTCCAATTCCAACCATATAACAATTTAACGAAGAGGAAACTTCGCCATGAATATTATGAGCTAAGAACACATGTGTTCATACGAACCAGCGGAGCGTGTCTCTCTCCCACACAAGAATGAACTTATTCAGAGAACTAAGATAACAAAACAAAAATAAAAGCACACACAGACGCTCCAAGTAAAGTACATAAGATGTGACCGAATAAAAATATAGTTTCGGGGGAGGAACCGATGATGTTGTCGATGAAGAAGGGGATGTCTTGGGCATCCCCAAGCTTAGACGCTTGAGTCTTCTTGAAATATGCAGGGATGAACCACGGGGCATCCCAAGCTTAGAGCTTTCACTCCTCTTGATCATAGTATATCATACTCCTCTCTTGACCCTTGAAAACTTCCTTCACACCAAACTTCAAGCAAACTCATTAGAGGGTTAGTGCACAATTAATAATTCACTCATTCAGAGGTGACACAATCATTATTTTCACTTCTGGACATTGCATAAAGCTACTGGACATTAATGGATCAAAGAAATAAATCCAACATAGCAAAAGAGGCAATGCGAAATAAAAGGCAGAATCTGTCAAAAACAGAACAGTCCGTAAAGACGAATTTAAAGCTGGCACCAGACTTGCTCAAATGGAAAAACTCAAAACTAATGAAAGTTGCGTACATATCTGAGGATCACTCTCGTAAATTGGCAGATTTTTTAGAATTTTCTACAGAGGCCTGTGCCCAGATTCGTGACAGACAGCAATGCTGTTTCTGCGCAGCGATCCCAAATATAACATCAACTTTGACATAGAAACTTTACTTGGCACAAAAACATGATAAGGAGAGGTTGCTACAGTAGTAAACAACTTCCAAGACTCAAATATAAAACAAAGTACTGTAGTAAAAAAACACATGGGTTATCTCCCAAGAAGTTCTTTCTTTATAGCCATTAAGATGGGCTCAGCAGTTTTAATGATGCACTCGCAAGAAATAGAAGTTGAAGCAAAAGAGAGCATCAAGAGGCAAATTCAAAACACATTTAAGTCTAACATGCTTCCTATGCATAAGAATCTTGTAAATAAACAAGTTCATGAAGAGCAAAGTAACAAGCATAGGAAGATAAAACAAGTGTAGCTTCAAAAATTTCAGCACATAGAGAGGTGTTTTAGTAACATGAAAATTTCTACAACCATATTTTCCTCTCTCATAATAACTTTCAGTAGCAACATGAGCAAACTCAACAATATAACTATCACATAAAGCATTCTTATCATGAGTCTCATGCATAAAATAATTACTACTCCCAACATAAGCATAGTCATTCTTATTAATTGTAGTGGGAGCAAATTCAACAAAGTAGCTATCAAATATAGGAGGTATATTGTAATCATAATCAAATTTATCCTCCATAACAGGTGGTAACAAAATACTACTATCATTATAATCATCATAAATGGGAGGCAAAGTATCATCAAAGTAAATTTTCTCCTCAATGCTTGGGGGACTAAAAATATCATGCTCATCAAAGTCAGCTTCCCCAAGCTTAGAATTTTCCATATCATTAACAACAATAGTGTTCAAAGCATTCATATTAATATGTTCCATGGGTTTTTTAATTTTCGCATCAAACCATCCATGTCTTAAATCAGGAAATAGAATAAAAAGCTCATTGTTGTCCATTATGCCTAACTAGTGTAAACAAGAAACCAAATGTCGCAATTGCAGAGTCTAAAGGAAATAGCTTCGATACGCACACAATGGCTAGAAAATACTGTTACCTGGAACCGGAGTATGAGTGCCTTTTACCTTTCCTCCCCGGCAACGGCGCCAGAAAAGTGCTTGATGTCTACGGGAGCTTCTATTCTTGTAGACAGTGTTGGGCCTCCAAGAGCAGAGGTTTGTAGAACAGTAGCAAGTTTCCCTTAAGTGGATTACCCAAGGTTTATCGAACTCGGGGAGGAAGAGGTCAAAGATATCCCTCTCATGCAACCCTGCAACCACAAAGCAAGAAATCTCTTGTGTCCCCAACACACCTAATAGGTGTACTAGTTCGGCGAAGAGATAGTGAAATACAGGTGGTATGAATAAGTATGAGCAGTAGTACGGCGCCAGAAAATAGCTTACTGGCATGCATTGATAGTAGTAATATTGCGGGAAGTAAACATGCAGTGTAACGCAGCAGCAGTAACGCAGTAAAAAAGTAAACAAGCAGCGATAGCGTATTTAGGAACAAGGCCTAGGGAATAGACTTTCACTAGTGGACACTCTCAACTTTGATCACATAACAGAATAGATAAATGCATACTCTACACTCTCTTGTTGGATAATGAACACATTGCGTAGGATTACACGAACCCTCAATGCCGGAGTTAACAAGCTCTACAATTAATGTTCATATTTTAGTAACCTTATAGTGTAAGATAGATCAAAAGACTAAACCAAGTACTAACATAGCATGCACACTGTCACCTTCATGCATATGTAGGAGGAATAGATCACATCAATATATCATAGCAATAGTTAACTTCGCAATCTACAAGAGATCACAATCATAGCCTACGCCAAGTACTCACACGGTGCACACACTGTCACCTTTACACACGTGGAGGAGGAATAGAGTACTTTAATAACATCACTAGAGTAGCACATAGATGAATAGTGATACAAAACTCATATGAATCTCAATCATGTAAGGCAGCTCATGAGATCATTGTATTGAAGTACATAGGAGAGATTAACCACATAGCTACCGGTACAGCACCGAGCCTCGATGGAGAACTACTCCCTCCTCATGGGAGCAGCAGCGGTGATGAAGATGGCGGTGGAGATGGCAGCGGTGTCGATGGAGAAGCCTTCGGGGGCACTTCCCCGTCCCGGCGGTGCGGAACGAGACTCCTGTCCCCCGGATCTTGGCTTCGCGATGGCGGCGGCTCGGAAGGTTTCGCGTGCCGTGGCTTCCTCGTAAGGGTTTTCGATGCGGGGGCTTTAAATAGGCGAAAGGGCAGCGTCGGAGGGTCGAAGGGGCGACGACACCATAGGGTGGCGCGGGCCCAGCCCTGGCCGCGCCACCCTATCATCGGGGCCCACGGGGCCCCCTCAACTCTCGGGTGTTTGGATGCTTTCGGGCAAAATAGGAACCTGGGCGTTGATTTCGTCCAATTCCGAGAATATTTCGTTACTAGGATTTCTGAAACCAAAAACAGCAGAAAACAACTACTTGGCATCTTGTTAATAGGTTAGTTCCAGAAAATGCATAATAATGACATATAATGTGCATAAAACATGTAGACATCATCAATAATGTGGCATGGAACATAAGAAATTATCGATACGTCGGAGACGTATCAGGAACCCAAGGAGGGTACCGCAGCCAACAAGTCTAACCCCTTTGGCAAGAAGAGTGTCGGAACTTACCACACCTTCCTCGGAACCCCAACTGTCCGCGCGAAAAAATCGGCGCTCCGGATCTTGAACGCCACAGTTCCGGCTGTGCCGCAGTATGTCAAGTGGTCGGAGAAAGCCTGCACCTTTGACAGGTCGGATCACCCGGCCGTCATCCCCAAAGAGTGCTACGCTCTGGTTGTGAGTCCCCGCATAGACGGGTATGACTTTTCCAAGTGCCTTTGGATGGAGGAGCTAGCCTGAACATCATGTACCTGGAGACCCTGGAGAAGATGAACCTCACCAAGGAACAGCTCAAACACAGCACCACTGAATTTCATGGTGTGGTTCGGGTAAGAAGGCAAACTCTCTGGGCAGCATCAAACTTCCCGTGGCCTTCGGCAATGTGAACAACTACCGCGAAGAGATGATCACGTTTGAAGTGGTGCCCTTCAAAAGCTCCTACCACGTGATCTTCGGCAGGCCCACCTACCACAAGTTCCACGCCAGGGCATGCTACATCTACAACAAGCTCAAGATTCCGGGTCCTAACGGCTGGATCACCGTGTCCGGAGACTACAAGAAAGCTAGGGACTGCGAGGAAGGCGAGGCCGCCTTTGCAGAATCCGTCATATCTGGAGAGGAGCTGCAAGGCTACAGAGCCGCGGTGGATCCGACTGAGATGCAGACCACCAAGAAGCAGATCTCCGAACAGAAGACCTCGTTCAAGGCCGCGATAGAAACCAAGAAGCATGACCTCGTTGAAGGTGACAACTCCAAGCAGGTTTCAGTCGGAGCCAACATGGACCCCAAATAGGAAACGCGCTCGTCGAGTTCCTCAGAGCTAACATGGATATCTTCGCATGGCAACCTTCTGACATGTCCGGAGTACCAAGGGAACTCGCCGAGCACTACCTCAATATAAATCCGGGTGCAAAACCGGTGAAGCAAGCTATGCGACGCTTTGGAGACAAGAAGCGCCGCGCCATAGGAATGGAATTAGCAAAGTTACTAGAGGCAGGTTTTGTAGTAGAAGTTATCCATACTGATTGGGTCGCAAACCCCGTCCTTGTACCCAAAAAGAATTCTGAAATACTAAGAATGTGCATCGATTACTCCGGCGTGAATAAGCATTGTCCGAAAGATCCGTTCCCTTTGCCGCGCATTGACCAAGTCATTGATTCGACGGCAGGGCGGAACTTCTGTGTTTTCTTGACGCATATTCCGGGTATCATCAGATCCGGATGAAGTCTGACCAAAAGGCGACCTCTTTCATCACACCCTTTGGCACATACTGCTATGTTACCATGCCTTTTGGCTTGAAAAACGCAGGTGCCACATATCAACGTACGATGCAGCGGTGCCTGAAGGACCAAATTGGCCGGAACGTGCACGCCTACGTCGACGACATCGCGGTCATGACCCGAAAGGGATCCGACCTGCTGAGCGACCTTAAGGAAACCTTTGATAATCTCCGGCGGTACAAGATGATGTTAAATCCGCTAAAGCGCGTCTTTGGCGTACAGCAGAAAACTCCTTGGCTTCATTGTTTCTCACAGGGGCATCGAAGTTAACCGGAAAAAATCAAGGCTATCTGAACATCAAAAGGCCAACTTGTCTCAAAGATGTGCAACGATTAACTGGTTGCGTTGCGGCAATCAGTAGATTTGTTAGCCGTCTTGGCGAGAAAGCCTTACCTCTATACAAGCTGCTGAAGAAAATAGACAAATTTGTATGGGATGAGGCAGCAGACAAAGCGCTTCAGGAGTTGAAGAACATACTCTCCTCCCCACCTATCCAGCGGAGTCAGAGCCTATGCTCCTCTACATGGCGGCTACCAACAAAGTTATCAGCCTCGTAATCGTGGTGGTGTGATACGTCTCCAACGTATCGATAATTTCTTATGTTCCATGCTACTTTATTGATGATACCTACATGTTTTATGCACATTATATGTCGTATTTACGCATTTTCTGGAACTAACCTATTAACAAGATGCCGAAGAGCCAGTTGATGTTTTCTGCTGTTTTTCAGAAATCCTAGTAAGGAAATATTCTCGGAATTGGACGAAATCAACGCCCGGGTCCTATTTTTGCACGAAGCTTCCGGAAGACCGAGAGGGAAGGAAGTGGGGCCACGAGCGCCGTCACCATAGGGCGGCGCGGCCCAGGCCCCGGCCGCGCCGACCTATGGTGTGGGGCCCTCATGTGGCCCCCCACATTGCCCTTTCGCCTACTTAAAGCCTGTCGCGAAAACCCCGATGCGAGAGCCACGATACGGAAAACCTTCCAGAGACTCGCCGCCACGAATCCCATCTCGGGGGATTCGGAGATCGCCTCCGGCACCCTGCCGGAGAGGGGATTCATCTCCGGAGGACTCTTCATCGCCATGATCGCCTCCGGAGTGATGAGTGAGTAGTTCACCCCTGGACTATGGGTCCATAGCGGTAGCTAGATGGTCGTCTTCTCCTAATTGTGCTTCATTGTTGGATCTTGTGAGCTGCCTAACATGATCAAGATCATCTATATGTAATTCTATATGTTGTGTTTGTCGGGATCCGATGAATAGAGGATGCTATGTTATGGTGATTATCAATCTATTGTTTATGTGTTGTTTATGATCTTGCATGCTCTCCGTTATTAGTAGAGGCTCTGGCCAAGTTTTTACTCTTAACTCCAAGAGGGAGTATTTATGCTTGATAGTGGGTTCATGCCTTCATTGACACCTGGGACAGTGAAGAAAGTTCTAAGGTTGTGATGTGCTGTTGCCACTAGGGATAAAACATTGATTCTATGTCTAAGGATGTAGTTGTCGATTACATTACGCACCATACTTAATGCAATTGTCTGTTGCTTTGCAACTTAATACTGAATGGGGTTCGGACGATAACTTGAAGGTGGACTTTTTAGGCATAGATGCAGTTGGATGGCGGTCTATGTACTTTGTCGTAATACCCAATTAAATCTCACTATATTTATCATATCATGTATATGCATTGTTATGCCCTTTTCTATTTGTCAATTGCCGACTGTAATTTGTTCACCCAACATGCTTTTATCTTATGGGAGAGACACCTCTAGTGAACTGTGGACCCCGGTCCTATTCTTTACATAGCATACAATCTACTGCAATTGTTCTTTACTGTTTTCTTGCAAACAATCATCTTCCACTCGATACGCTTAATCCTTTGTTACAGCAAGCCGGTGAGATTGACAACCTCACTGTTTCGTTGGGGCAAAGTACTTTGGTTTTGTTGTGCAGATTCCACGTTGGCGCCGGAATCCCTGTTGTTGCGTCGCATCACTTTCGCCACCATCAACCTTCAACGTGCTTCTTGGCTCCTCCTGGTTCGATTAAACCTTGGTTTCTTTCTGAGGTAAAACTTTCCACTGTGCGCATCATACCTTTCTCTTGGGGTTCCCAACGGACTTGTACATTTACGCGCATCAAGCTTTCGGCGCCGTTGCAGGGAGATCAAGACACGCTGCAAGGAGTCTCCACTTCTCAATCTCTTTACTTTGTTTTTGTCTTGCTTTATTTTATTTACTACTTTGTTTGCTGCACCTAAACAAAGCACAAAAAAATTAGTTGCTAGTTTTACTTTATTTATTATCTTGCTCATTATATCAAAAACACAAAAAATTAGTTACTTGTCTTTACTTTATTCGCCTAGTTTACTTTTTGCTTATTGCATCATGTTTCCTTTTAATTTTACCACAAAAGACATACCGGTAGGACGTGGGTCCATAGTTGGGAGAAATAATATAGAAGAATTTTTCAATCATGTTAGTATTACTGAAGATTTTGAAGATAGACACTTGGTAGAACTTGCACCTACCTATGAAATTGCTGCTGCTGCTTTAGTTCGCATGTTGGAAACTAAATTTGTTAATCTCAATCCTATGATCCAACACATGTTTCTTACACTCGGTGATATGGAAGAAGGGGAAAAGAAAGATTTTGTTTTAGAAACTCTTCTTAGAGAATTTGGTGGTCTAGCAAGAGAGGCTAGAAAGGTCTTTGCTAAATTTAATATGCTAGGTTCTCATACTAATTTTGTTGGTCTCCTTGAAAAAATGGACATAGATAGAATAAGATACACTAATAATATTAATGATGGTGGGGAGATCAAAGCACCAATACCATGTAAACTCCTAGCTATGAATGATGCACTAGAAAATAACTATGCTTGGCTTGTTCCTGAAAATTTGTTCGATGAGAATAGCAAGCCCAAGACTAATGAAAAGGGAGATGCTAAAACTTATGTATCCAATATACTATGCTTGGTTGAGAAAACTCCCAATACCCCTGGTTATGATGTTGATGCTTCTACTCTTGATGTTACTTGATTTGCACTTTCTGCGCCTAGCTGAAAGGCGTTAAAGAAAAGCGCTTATGGGAGACAACCCATGTTTTTACTACAGTACTTTGTTTTATATTTGAGTCTTGGAAGTTGTTTACTACTGTAGCAACCTCTCCTTATCATGTTTTTGTGCCAAGTAAAGTTTCTATGTCAAAGTTGATGTTATATTTGGGATCGCTGCGCAGAAACAGCATTGCTGTCTGTCACGAATCTGGGCACAGGTCTCTGTAGAAAATTCGAAAAAATCTGCCAATTTACGAGCGTGATCCCCAGATATGTACGCAACTTTCATTAGTTTTGAGTTTTTCCATTTGAGCAAGTCTGGTGCCATCTTAAAATTCGTCTTTACGGACTGTTCTGTTTTTGACAGATTCTGCCTTTTATTTCGTATTGCCTCTTTTGCTATGTTGGATTCATTTCTTTGATCCATTAATGTCCAGTAGCTTTATGCAATGTCCAGAAGTGTAAAGAATGATTGTGTCACCTCTGAATGTGTGAATTATTAATTTTGCACTAACCCTCTAATGTGTTTGCTTGAAGTTTGGTGTGAAGGAAGTTTTCAAGGGTCAAGAGAGGAGAATGATATACTATGATCAAGAGGAGTGAAAGCTCTAATCTTGGGGATGCCCCCGTGGTTCACCCCTGCATATTTTAAGAAGACTCAAGCGTCTAAGCTTGGGGATGCCCAAGGCATCCCCTTCTTCATCGACAACATCATCAGGTTCCTCCCCTGAAACTATATTTTTATTCACATCTTGTGTTCTTTACTTGGAGCGTCGGTTTGTTTTTGTTTTTGTTTTTGTTTTTGTTTTTGTTTTTGTTTGAATAAAATAGATCCTAGCATTCACTTTGTGGGAGAGAGACACGCTCCGCTGTTGCATATGGACAAATATGTCCTTAGGCTTTACTCATAATGTTCAAGGCGAAGTTTCTTCTTCGTTAAATTGTTATATGGTTGGAATTGGAAAATGCTACATGTAGTAATTCTAAAATGTCTTAGATAATGTGATACTTGGCAATTGTTGTGCTCATGTTTAAGCTCTTGCATCATATGCTTTGCACCCATTAATGAAGAAATACATAGAGCTTGCTAAAATTTGATTTGCATATTTGGTCTCTCTAAGGTCTAGATAATATCTAGTATTGAGTTTTGAACAACAAGGAAGACGGTGTAGAGTCTTATAATGTTTACAATATGTCTTTTATGTGAGTTTTGCTGCACCGGTTCATCCTTGAGTTTGCTTCAAATAACCTTGCTAGCCTAAACCTTGTATCGAGAGGGAATACTTCTCATGCATCCAAAATCCTTGAGCCAACCACTATGCCATTTGTGTCCACCATACCTACCTACTACATGGTATTTCTCCGCCATTCCAAAGTAAATTGCTTGAGTGCTACCTTTAAAACTCCATCATTCGCCTTTGCAATATATAGCTCATGGGACAAAATAGCCTTAAAAACTATCGTAGTATTGAATATGTACTTATGCACTTTATCTTTTATTAAGTTGCTTGTTGTGCGATAACCATGAACGCCATCAACTATTGTTGAATATCATGTGAGTTGCTATGCATGTCCGTCTTGTCTGAAGGATCTATCACCTTAATGATTGGAGCATGCAAATTGTTAGAGAAGAACATTGAGCCGCTAACTAAAGCCATGAATCATGGTTGAAGTTTCAGTTTTGGACATATATCCTCAATCTCATATGAGAATAATAATTGTTGCTACATGCTTATGCATTTAAGAGGAGTCCATTATCTGTTGTCCATGTTGTCCCGGTATGGATGTATAAGTTGAGAATAATCAAAAGCGAGAAATCCAAAATGCGAGCTTTCTCCTTAGACCTTTGTACAGGCGGCATGGAGGTACCCCTTTGTGACACTTGGTTGAAACATGGCATGCAAAGATCCGGTAGTCCAAGCTAGGTAGGACGAAGTGCGGGCACTATTAGTATACTATGCATGAGGCTTGCAACTTGTAAGATATAATTTACATAACTCATATGCTTTATTACTACCGTTGACAAAATTGTTTCATATTTTCAAAATAAAAGCTCTAGCACAAATACAGTAATCGATGCTTTCCTCTTTGAAGGACCATTCTTTTACTTTTATTGTTGAGTCAGTTTACCTATCTCCCTCCACCTTAAGAAGCAAACACTTGTGTGAACTGTGCATTGATTCCTACATACTTGCATATTGCACTTGTTATATTACTTTATGTTGACAATATCCATGAGATATACATGTTATAAGTTGAAAGCAACCGCTGAAACTTAATCTTCCCTTGTGTTGCTTCAATACCTTTACTTTGATTTATTGCTTTATGAGTTAACTCTTATGCAAGACTTATTGATGCTTGTCTTGAAGTACTATTCATGAAAAGTCTTTGCTATATGATTCACTTGTTTACTCATGTCATTACTTTTGTTTTGATCGCTGCATTCATTACATATGTTTACAAATAGTATGATCAAGATTATGATGACATGTCACTTCAGAAATTATCTTTGTTATCGTTTTCCGCTCTCGAGAACGAGGGGAAGCTGATACGTCTCCAACGTATCGATAATTTCTTATGTTCCATGCTACTTTATTGATGATACCTACATGTTTTATGCACATTATATGTCGTATTTACGCATTTTCGGAACTAACCTATTAACAAGATGCCGAAGAGCCAGTTGTTGTTTTCTGTTGTTTTTTTCAGAAATCCTAGTAAGGAAATATTCTCGGAATTGGACGAAATCAACGCCCAGGGTCCTATTTTTGCACGAAGCTTCCGAGAAGAGGGAAGGAAGTGGGGCCACGAGCGCCGTCACCATAGGGCGGCGCGGCCAGGCCCTGGCCGCGCCGACCTATGGTGTGGGGCCCTCGTGTGGCCCCCACGTTGCCCTTCCGCCTTAAAGCCTCCGTCGCGAAAACCCCAGACCGAGAGCCACGATACGGAAAACCTTCCGAGACGCCGCCGCCACGAATCCCATCTCGGGGATTCAGGAGATCGCCTCCGGCACCCTGCCGGAGGGGATTCATCTCCCGGAGGACTCTTCATCGCCATGATCGCTCCGGAGTGATGAGTGAGTAGTTCACCCCTGGACTATGGGTCCATAGCAGTAGCTAGATGGTCGTCTTCTCCTAATTGTGCTTCATTGTTGGATCTTGTGAGCTGCCTAACATGATCAAGATCATCTATATGTAATTCTATATGTTGTGTTTGTCGGGATCCGATGAATAGAGGATGCTATGTTATGGTGATTATCAATCTATTGTTTATGTGTTGTTTATGATCTTGCATGCTCTCCGTTATTAGTAGAGGCTCTGGCCAAGTTTTTACTCTTAACTCCAAGAGGGAGTATTTATGCTCGATAGTGGGTTCATGCCTTCATTGACACCTGGGACAGTGACAGAAAGTTCTAAGGTTGTGATGTGATGTTGCCACTAGGGATAAAACATTGATTCTATGTCTAAGGATGTAGTTGTCGATTACATTACGCACCATACTTAATGCAATTGTCTGTTGCTTTGCAACTTAATAATGGGGTTCGGATGATAACTGAAGGTGGACTTTTTAGGCATAGATGCAGTTGGATGGCGGTCTATGTACTTTGTCGTAATGCCCAATTAAATCTCACTATATTTATCATATCATGTATATGCATTGTTATGCCCTTTTCTATTTGTCAATTGCCCGACTGTAATTTGTTCACCCAACATGCTTTTATCTTATGGGAGAGACACCTCTAGTGAACTGTGGACCCCGGTCCTATTCTTTACATAGCATACAATCTATTGCAATTGTTCTTTACTATTTTCTTGCAAACAATCATCTTCCACTCGATACGCTTAATCCTTTGTTACAGCAAGCCGGTGAGATTGACAACCTCACTGTTTCGTTGGGGCAAAGTACTTTGGTTTTGTTGTGCGGATTCCACGTTGGCGCCGGAATCCCTGTTGTTGCGCCGCATCACATTTCGCCACCATCAACCTTCAACATGCTTCTTGGCTCCTCCTGGTTCGATTAAACCTTGGTTTCTTTCTGAGGAAAACTTGCCACTGTGCGCATCATACCTTCCTCTTGGGGTTCCCAACGGACGTGTACATTTATGCGCATCATGGTGCGAAAGGAAGAAGGATATGAGCACGGAGTCCAAAGGCCTGTCTATTACATTAGCGAAGTTTTGACGGAATCCAAGCAGAGGTACCCTCACTTTCAGAAGATGGCATACGGAGTTTTCCTAGGCAGCCGGAAGCTGAGACAATACTTCCAAGAGCACCCAATGACAGTGGTGAGCAAGGCTCCCCTGGCAACAATCATCAACAACTCCGACGCAACAGGACGCGTAGCAAAATGGGGCATCGAATTATCTGCCTTTGACATCAACTACGAAGCCCGAACTGCAATCAAGTCTCAAGTTCTAGCGGATTTCATCGCGGATTGGACTGAAGCACCGGAGGGCACACCTGTTGGAACTGAAGCTGGGTCATGCACTTTGACGGATCCAAGCAACATCAAGGCTCGGGGGCTGGAGTTACCCTGAAGTCACCTACCGGAGAAGAACTGATACGTTCTGCAGATTCACTTCGAAGCTACCAACAATATGGCGGAATACGAGGCTCTACTACATGGTCTGCGCATTGCTAAGGAAATTGGGATCAAGCACATCATATGCTGCGGAGATTCCGACTTGGTGGCACAACAAGTAGCCGGAACCTGGAACGCCAGAAACTCCGTCATGGCGGCTTACAGAGACGAAGTTGACGAGATCGCCAAGTGCTTCCTCGGATACGAAGTCAAGTACGTCAGGAGAGACGATAACACAGCAGCAGACATGCTGTCCAAGCTCGGATCCGGCAGGAAGCCAATTCCGCCTGGAATTTTCCTTGAGCATCTACGAGTGCCCTCAGTAAAGGCGCAAATCCGGAAAATCCCGATCTGGCAGTTTCTCCGGCTAAGGAGGTGATGGCAATCATTCCGGCCTGGACTCAGCCGTTTCTGGATTACCTCATTGATCGAAAGTTGCCGGAGGACGAGGTCCACGCACGACAGATCATCAGACGAGCAAGATCCTACACGATTGTTGATGGACAGCTCTACAAACGAAGTGCAAACGGGGTATTTCTCAAATGCGTCTCTAGTCAAGATGGCATTGAAATCCTCAGAGAGATCCATGCAGGGGATTGCGGGCATCATGCCGCCCCCAGGTCCCTCGTTGCAAAAGCTTTTCGGTTAGGATTTTACTGGCTAACAGCTAAAGAAGATGCTGAGAAGCTGGTAAAAACTTGCCGAGGTTGTCAGTACTACGCTACTCAACCAAACGCTCCAGCCCAAGAGCTGAGGACCATCCCTATCACCTGGCCGTTCGCGGTCTGGGGGCTCGATATGGTTGGTAGGTTAAAGAAATCATCTCCTGGTGGTCATGAATACCTCCTGGTCGCTATTGATAAGTTCAGTAAGTGGATCGAGGCAAAGCCAGTGAGAAAAGCCGACGGTGCTACGGCACTAAAATTTGTTTGCAGCCTCGTGACGAGATTCGGCATCCCGCACAGCATAATCACAGATAACGGCACAAACTTTGCGCAGGGAGAACTCAAGGATTACTGCGATGAAGTTGGGATCCGGCTTGACCTTGCATCTGTGGCCCATCCACAATCTAACGGTCAGGTCGAACGAGCCAATGGCCTTATACTAGCCGGAATCAAACCTCGCCTTGAAGAACCGCTGCGCCGCGCAGCCGGAGCTTGGGCTGATGAGCTAGACTCGGTTCTGTGGAGTTTACGAACTACCCCTAACAGGTCAACAGGATTTACTCCTTTTTCCTGGTATATGGATCCGAAGCTGTGCTCCCCACTGACATCATCCATGATTCACCGCGAGTTTCCGCCTACAATGAAGAAACTGCTGACGAGGCTCGACAGCTATCTGTGGACCTGATCGAAGAAGCTCGGAATTTAGCCGACCAACGCTCCACCATTTACCAGCAGAAGCTCCGACGCTATCATAGCCGTCGAGTTCGGAACCGCTCGTTCATGGTCGGAGACTTAGTCCTCCGCCTTCGCCAGGTGAAAGATCACAAGTTGCAATCTCCATGGGAAGGACCTTTTGTCATCAGCAAAGTACTACACAACGGATCCTATTATCTCGTTGATTTCCGGGAATTGAAGGATAGACCTGCCAACTGGCACCGAAAAAAACGAGATCCGGGTGACATATATGATGAAACAGATCGTCCCTGGAACATAGCACAGCTACGTCCTTTCCACACTTAGCGCTTTACGCATTACATACCTTGTAATATCTATGATACATGATCAATGAAATAAAGCTTTTGGTTCACTCTTAGAGTCTTTTACCTCCTTTAATTTTTCATTTCTGGATCGTGTATGTTTTTTCCGACTAAAACCGCAGAGCTGGATCTTTCCGCCTAGGCGTGTATGAAAGTTGTGATTTTCAAAATCGTCCTTTAGGACGTAAGCTTAAGTTTTCTGGCGGAAATTTTTTCTGTTGCAAACCCATGGATTCCTGGTAGCGACTTCCGGCACTTGGGCTGGGGGCTTGTTTCCGCGGTTATTGACGGATTGCCATTGGGCTTCGTCGCCGCTGGCGAGCGTTTCCGGCACGGGTTTTCCGGCTCGTGGAAGGTCAAGTGGGCAAGCCGGAAATTATAAAACCAGCACTTGCTTTCAAGAAACAACACATGCAAACAATATTAAAACGGATAGCAGGATAAGTATTTTCCGCCCACGCATGCATGCTTGTTTCGTCCCTAACTACTTAAGAATTTAAGTTATATTACAAACCCTCGCTGGGGCCAAAATGATGCATTGTTTTATCCCGCAGGACATAAAAGTTTTCACTCCGCCTTGGACGGAGAAGCATTGCCCTCTGGATCTTTCCCTTTGGCGTCCTCAGCCGGAGACGATACATCTTCCTCGCTCTCTTCTTCTTCTTCGGAAGTTGCAGCGCTGGACTTGGGTTCCTCTTGGGGAGCATCCTTGGAGCTGGTCCAGGTAAACTGGGTTCCGGATTCCGCAGGTCGGGCTTCCGCGTCACGCTCTTTTTGAAGTTCGGCTTCAAGGGGCTCGTCCGCAGGGAGAACCGCCTTGTCGTAGAATTCGTCGTGACGGATCCTCCGCGCGATGCGGGTGTCATAGCCACTTACTGCATCTAGCAGCGCACCGACATCTGCTGTCGGAGGAACACCAGTAGTTACCCGGTCAAGATCCATCTCCGGGTTATGCGCCAAGCACATAGTCAAAGTCATGGCAGCCGCGCCTCGGGCTGATGAAGCTTGCAGATCCGTTACCAGCTCCGGAAGAATGTCCATCCGCTTGACCAGTTTGCGCAGACCGCAGGTGCGGCTCTTCTTCAATGACAAGTTGTGGCATATCTTCCGTGAGGCGGAAATAAGATCCTTGCAATCATCGCCAGCAAGAGAAAGAACATCGTCCCGGGGAAATTTATTCCGGCGCCTTTCAGAGTATCCAAGCGGCTCTGCACAAAAATACAAGAATAAACATTCAAGTTGAGCACAAGAAATTGTACATCAAGATAAGAAACTCCGAGTATAAGTACCCAGGATATTTTCGGCCAGCAAGTCCCAATGGTGCTCCGCGGTCTCCATGTATTTCCGGAGTCCATTGAGTTCTTTTGCTGCCTCTTGATGGTCTCGCTATCAGCATTGCGCTTTAACAAGAATTCGCCCTTCTCCCTGATGAGCTCGGAGTTTTTCTCCGCCAGTTGCTTCTCGGCCTGCTCCTTCTTTTGCTCCGCCTCCTTCAGCTTCGTCTCCAACTCTTGGTATGAGGAGCGCAGGTTCTCAAGTTCGGAGGAGGTCGTAGCCAGGGAGGAAGATGCGCCTATAAGGATTCAATTCAAATACAGTTCAAAAATCGGAATGTGAATTAATAACAAGAGAGGGCGGAAACCAACCTTGGGCGTCCGCCAGTTGTTTGTTCAGTTCTGCATTTTCATTCTTGAGGGTCCGGATATTTTCCGCTTGGCCCAAGGTAACGCGGCGCTGCAGGGCAATATTCTTGTGTAGCTCATAGTGCAGTGCCTGCTGTTCCTGTAAAAAACAATCAGAGCAGGAGTAAAAATTCCGCCTACAAATAGTGGGGTCCTTTGAAGCATTATTGCCGGAATCTTTCCGACATCATGCTTGGGGGCTACTGCGACATTTTAAAAAATCTTTCCAAAAGTGGCTTTACTCTAAAGCATCTAAGCGCTAACTAGTACCTAGTTTCCGCCTACATGCTTGGGGGCTACTGGGGAGTACCTTTTGTTTGCAGACAAGCTTGTCGAAGAACTGGCCGACGTCCTTCTTAAACTCCTGGATTTCCGACGTCGCGGCATCCGGTTTCCCCCAGGCATTGTTCAGCATGGCGTTGAGCAGGTCTTGTTCAAGTTCCCACTTCTCCGCCTCAGTCAGCTTGTTGAAGAACTTTGTAGCATATGCCTTGGGGGTGGAAGTGAGGTCAGCCGGATCTCCGAAGTTTTTCGGAAAAACGACGACGTCGCCAGCACCGGCTCCGACCTTCTCGGAGGAAGTAACCTCAGCCTCTCCTTGGCCTTGAACTTCTGTTTCTTCTTGGGCAGGGCCTTTGGCCTTAGGATCTTCTCCGCCCACCTTATCGCTGCTGACCGGAATTACTTCCGGTGGAGTGTTTGCGGCAGGAGGGGGAGATTGTTCCGCCTGAGGAGGAGATGGCGGTGGAGCAGTGTGGGAAGCGCTTGGTGGAGCTGGAGTTGTAGGACCAACAGCCGGAGACTTTTTCATATATTTTGTGATGGGCTCTTGGCTGGTGGTCCGAGTGGCAGCGGTAGTCGGAGTTCTGCGAACAAATAAAAGAAGATCGCATAAGTAACAATTGCATCAAAGTAAATACGTGCCATACTCGGAAACTTACGGGGCGCCGGGGATGATGGGGCGCGAGCGTTTGCCTGTGGAAAGCATTTTCAAACGTTCCCGCTCCGCTTTCCTTGAGTCTAGCGGAGGGGGCTTGATGATCTTGGGCTTCTTGGCGGAGGCCTCGCCGCTGGCTCCGGCTTCAGAGCTGGGAGCTTTGGCGCGGGAACGCTTCGAAGGTCGAGGAGCTGCCTTGCGGGGTGCTTGCTCCTCTTCCTCCTCCTCGTCATCCGGAACCTCCTCCGCCGTGTCGCCGCTGACGGGGACGCGAAGTATGGTGCGCAAGTTTTCCTCCGCCAATGTAGCGAGCTGGAGGGAAAGGTATTATATGTTAGTCAACATCCAAAAACTTGTGAAGTTTGAAGTAACGAAGGGATCAGAGCTTACCGGAGGACACTGGTCGTTTGTGTAGATATCCTTGATCAATTCCGGGATCGGTTGACCCCGGCCTATCTTCACGAGCGTCTTGAATCTCCTCTTGAGAGAATCAGCCGGAAGGTCGTGGCGGGTAGCTCGGAGCTGGTCGTCCGCCCCGGTGTATGCGCAGATTAACCGCGCATTATACCGCAGCGGCTGGATCCGCCGGGTGAACCAGCTAAGTGTGAGCTGGGTTCCGGTTAGCCCGTCGTGGACTAGCCAGGAGATTCTCCGCGCTGCCTTCTCCAAGATGGGAGTTAGGGAAAGCGATGGGATGAAGCTCCAGCTTGCAAGTTCTTCCGGAGGCTCGTTGTTGAATTTGGGGAGACCGTCGTGGATCTCCGGAACTGAAACATTCTTCTCGTAAAACCATCCGGCGTTCCAGTACCGGACGGATTCGTGCGAGTCATGAGGAGGATACATGCGGCCAGGTCGGAGCATGAACGTCATGCTCCCGCAGTTCAACATGGCTTTGTCCTTTGTTTCCTTCTTCACTCGGAAGAAAAACTGCCATAGCTTGACATCTGGTCGGATTCCGAGATGCCCTTCGCAAAGAGTCGCGAAGTTGGAGAGCAGAAGATACGAGTTGGGGCAGATGTTGTGGGGCTGAAGCCCGTACGTATTGAGGACGGAGAGAAAGAATTCCGAGCAGGGGAGCGATAATCCGCGTTCCACCCAAGCTTTGGTCATGACCACTTCTCCGGCTCCAGGCTTGGGGACGACGGTGTCGCGTATGAAGCTCCAATGAGCGGAGATCATACCCTCGTTTTGAAGCTCTCTAAGCTCCGTATCAGTGGTTTCGCAGGGCCACCATTGACCCCGCTCTCCTTCGCGGTTCCGAGCCTTGGAGGCTTTCTTGTTTTCCGTCCCCTGAACCTTGGCTGCCATTCTAGCTTGCCCTTGGAGTTCTTCTTCAAGTTCTTGAGCGGTTGGGATCCGGCCTAGCTTGGTGCTGGAAGATGCGGAAAAAGGTTGAGCTAGCCGGATGTCGGAAACATATGGTGGTAGATATGCTATGGGATCCGGACAGATTGGCTCTAATGAACTGGGATCCGGGCTATTCGGAGAACTACCAGTACAGTGTGAGTCGATTGGCATGCTTCCGGCTGCATCCATGCAAAGTGTTTGAGTAACCGGAAACTACTCTAGTCTATTTCTTCTTCTACAAGTCCGGTGCACGTACCGTCAATGGCGCGGCGAACCGGCGATGCTCCGGCGAGGATGAAGGTCGCCGAACTTGCTGTGAAACGACCCGCGTGACCACGAATCGGCGGCGGGGGAGATTTCCCGATCAACCGCAACGATCTTGGAACGAGGGGAAGCTTGGAGCGACCTGGCGCGAAGTTCTCTGTGGCGGAGCTCGCCGGAGTTGAGATCTGACGGGCGGCGCGGCGCGAGGAGGAAGATGAAGTGGTGATGAGGTGAAAAGAGTGAGGAGTTACCGCGCGTGGGGGTATTTATAGACCTCGCGCGGAGATTCGCATTTCAGATCCGACGGCGGAAACTGAACGGTCTCACCGTTGGATGCATGACGCGTGTCTTAGGTTAAAAGCGGTAAAATGACGTGGAGGTAACTTAACCGTGCGCTCCCGAAATTTCCGGCTAAAGATTCGCATTTCCGAAAATTTAGCGCGGGAAAATAGGAAGTTGTGCGCGGGAAAGGTGCAAACTCCGTTACATTATCGTTACTGAAGGACATGTGGATTTCCGAGTAAATGATATCGGAAACAAGAAAGTTTGGAAGCTCTTCAAGATTCTCTTCGGTTCCGAGTTGTATGAAGACGGAAGAATGATGAATCTCGGAGAACTTCGGGGGCTACTGTTGTGGGTATACTTTATGGGTATATCAACGACATGGCCTAGATCCGGCAAGCCCGGGTGGCCCACAGACGGTGATGGTGGCATGGGGCCCATCGGGCGGCCCAGTTCTGTTGATCATGAAGGATGAAGTCCAGCCCAGGAACTGGAGCCGGATCCTAACCGACCTACGAAGGAGGCCGGATCCGTGGAGGCCCATAAAGTATCCGGATCCAGCAGGACTATGAGGAAGGCGGATCCTTGACGTGCACGGCAAGATATTGTACCGTAGTTAGGCAACTTGTATTCCGGCTAGGACTCTCCATGTAAACCCTAGATCCGTGCGCCTTTATAAGCCGGATCCCGGGAGCCCTAGAGGCACAACCACAACCATTGTAACAACGCGCAAGCGCCCGGATAATTCTAGACAAGCAGCAGTAGGCCCTGTCATCGTGCAGGTGTTCCGAAGCTGGGTAACTCGCGTACCACCGTCCCGTGTGCACTCCGCCCTATGGCCCCTACTTCTTCTCCCCCTCGTGAGGAACCCTCCTCCGAGGTATCGTCGATTAGGCAACGACACATGGCAAAGGTGGAGGAGAGGTGCGAGGCGGCGCTACGGTGGAGGTTGTGCGGTGGCTAGGGTTTGTGTGTGGAGGAGATGAGATGAGGCAGCCGAGCGCGCCCCTCTCTATATACGCCGGAGACACCTGAGGGGCGCGACATGCGTGGCATCGTCATTAAGTTCGTTGGCAGAGGTGGGCGGCAGCCGCTCGGTAGACGAGGCATCGCCATTAACATGGCATAGAATGCCGAAGCGATGCCTCGTCGCCAGTAATGGCGCGCCTGAGAAGACGCATCCACATAGGTCGCTACCAGGCGGACCTTTTAGTTTAAAAGTAAAAGAAAATGCTATAAATTCAAAAATTAAAATCCTTCGAGATGATCATGTGTTATCTCATCTAGTTGCAAGAGAAAATAACAAAAAATAATTTCGATATTTTTTGCAAAATTGTGTCATGTATCGGTAAAACAACTTTTCTGGTTGCATAAGACTTCCGATGAAAATGTTTTATATATGAAAATATATCTACTCATACATCCGATTCCAACCACCGTCGTCCGTTTAGCGATTTTTTAGATCCCCAAAATTGAAAATGAAACGACACTTTTTCAACTTTTATATTTCGCGCAAAAATTTCAAAAAAAGGAAAAAATAGCAATGGCGCACCAGCTCATGGTGCGCAACTACTAGTGTTCCCTCTTTCGAAATTCAGAACCAGCTAGCCACTTACCCCTCCCCCCACCACCACCATTTCTTATCCACCTTCCTACTCCCTCCTCCACACATTCTATTCTCCTCCCCCCCTCTCATCCTTAGTTCTACTCATCCATCCACTCCTCCTTCCTCCTATCCGGCGACCCTCTCCCTCCAACCTCCGGCGACCTTCCCTTCGTCTTCCATCCTACCTCCGACATTCCTCCTAAAACCTCTTCTCCCTCCTCTCCTCCCTCCTCCATCCCGATCTCTCCTCCGTCTCTCCTCCATCCTCATCGACGGCTAGGCTATGAGCATGAACATGAATAAGACAAATAATTCGGACAACAAAAACGAGAAAAAATAACGAGCAAAAAAATGTGCCAAATCCAGATCTAGATCCAGATTTCAAAAATTTATGAGTGACGCACCTCGTGTTTTTAGCAGTGGCACACCAGGCAGCTAGTAGTGCGCCACTGCTAAACCATATAGCAATGGCGCACCACATGGTGCGCCACTACTAACACTTAGAAGTGGCGTGATAGTTCTGCTAGATAAAAGTGGTGCGCTACTAAGCCCAAAACCCTCGGATCTTAGAGCTCTTAGGAATGATGTAAATAGCTATGTAAACCTACCATTAATCACTAATTATTGCATAGTTGTGCAAAATATTTTGGTTGTTTATTTTCATGCATAAATATGAACTTTAAGGCAGAACTAGCGGACCAAGTGTCGGTTCAATGACGCATAGGTCTCATTCCCCGCTGATTTTGCAGTGGTGCTACAATGGCATTGCTACGAAATTAACAACTATTTTGTTGAAGCCGCTACTACCCCTTCTGGCCCCAGAAGTACTTCTCCCATGTAGGAGCGGAACTATCAGACTATGTGCCGGAGCAAGCACACCGTCGTGGGATGATTCTTCTCTGTTTTTTTTTTTTTTTTGAAACGAGGCAAAAGACTTGCCATTTTCATTAATAAAGAAGAAGTACAGAATTTGGCCAGTTTATTAGCGGGAAACCGGCCGAAAACCGAAACAAGTGCCCCGACGACCGTCATGGAGCACGACCGCCGCGGGGGCACAGAGCCACCCTGGCAACCCACACAAGATACACAGACCACCGAAGCGAGAAGTCGTCGCGGTTGACCTTCAACGTCATCGTCATCACTCTTCAGCGACTCCGACTTCACCGAAGAACCAACCACCAAGACCTCGCCGAAGCGGCACCGTGAGGCTCAAGCCGGCCACCGCCAAACAAGTGACTCCTCGTGAAGAAACCGGCAGCTCCGACTCTGATGACGAGCTCTGAAGAGGATAAGCGCAAGACATGCGCCGAGGAAGATCACCGCCAGAGGGCCACCCTGCAGGTCATCGTACGCTGCTCAAATGAAGAAACCCGGCAAACCATAGCAGATCCGACTCCACCGCAGGCGAAGCACAAGACGAAGAAACTCGGACGCTCGCCGAAGCCAAGGTCATGACGCTACCAGACCATCGCACACCACCGCCATCGTTGCCACACAAGCCACCACACGGACCTCACACATCGCCGGCCACCCGCCGCGATGCCGTACGAGTCCAGCCTCAGGAAAGCACGTTGGGGAACAAAGTCTTCAAGACGACGCCCCCAAGAGGGAAGCGACGTGGATCGACGCCGTCGTCCGGCCCTGCCACGGCCTAGGCTTTCACCCGAAAAACTATGCCCCGGGAGCGGAGGAGGTCGAAGGCTCCATGAAGGCCCCCAAGAGGATAGCGACATCCGCAGCTGCCGCGCCATCAGCTTTCGCTCGGAGCAGCCGAACCTCCGCACTCCCACGTTGCCGAACGGAGATGAGGGAGACCCACAACGCCGCCGGCCTGCGAACCACTGGCACAAGCACTTCCCACGCGGCGACGACGCCACACCACGAAGGACCACCAACCTCACCGCCGGCAGGAGCCGACGCTGCCGCGACGAGCAACCGGTCGACCACCACCCGGAGAGGAAGAAGCAGGGGAGAGGGGCCGCCACCCCGCCCACCCTCGCCGGACAGCAGCTGTGAGCCGCCGCCGATGCCGCCACATCTGGGAGGAGCCGGAGCTCCGCCCGCCGCCGCGCTGCTTCGGACCACCGGGGGTGCGGATGGGGTCGCCGGGGGTCGCCGAACCAGGCCGCCGCCACGTCGGTCGACCAGGCCGAGGCAGCGACCCGGGGCAAGCCCGAGCAGGCCCGCAGGAGCCCATCTGGGCCCGTGCGCTCGCCGCCAAGCCCCGCCGCGCCCCGCAGCACCCCGCCGCTCCCCGACCTCGACCTGGCCGCGCACCACCACGGCCGCCCGCAGCCCCGCGCGACGCCCGGCCACCGCGCCCGCCGCACACCGCCGCGCGGCGAGCTCCTTCTCGCCAGGGGACGCGGGAGGGGGAGAGAAAGCCCCGCCGCCACCTTCCCCGGGGGCGCGCGCGGCTTTGCCGGCCCCCCTCCGGCGGCGGCGAAGCAAGGGAGAGGGGTGGAGGGGCTAGAGGCGGCGGCGGCAAGGGTTCCCCTTGTCGCCAGAGGAGGGCGACGCGGGGGGAGAGAAGGGGGATACTCTTGTCTGTACCTATGTCAGATTCTTCTCTGTTGCGACCATGGTACTAGGGCGGCAATGCTACGGCAGTACCAACTACAGTATTATATTTTAGCCAATACTACATGTGTTATTTGTGGTTGTACGATTGGGTGCTGGAAGTGCATCCCATCTGGGGTTGCGGTAGTATTGCTCAGTGAAAGAACAGGAGTAACAACCTAGATTTCAAATAGGGCTATAAAAGGAGGTCTTGTTCGAGAGTGAACAAACGGAGGCCGAGCTACATGTAGCTCTTTATTTTCAAAAAAATCAGAAATCATATTTTTAAGTTTTAAAAAGTTCTGATTTTTTTTAGATGTAGATAATGATGGAATCTACAAACATGCAAAATCTTAATAAAAAATTCTTAATACTTTAGGCGACACAAAAATAACAAATGTGTGGATTTGAGAATAGTGAATAGTGCACATTTCAAAATTATAAAACCTGTCAGATTTTGTTATTTTTGTGTAGTCTACAATACAAAGAATTTCACATTGAGATTATACACGTTTGTAGATTTCATCATTGTCTACATCCAGGGTTTTTTATATTTTTGGAAACTTAATACTATGATTCCGAATTTTTGAAAATAAAGGGCTACATGTAGCTCAGCCTCCATTTACAGTTTCCGGGTCTTGTTCCTCCTTTTGTTCAAAAATGTTGCCTCTCTCTCCTCCATTGTTGCCAAATCTCAAACTTTCTACTCCCTAGCCACTCAAAATTGTTGATCTTTTAAGATTTGGGAGAGAATACCATGTTCTACCTCTCCAACAAAGAAAATTTGATTTCACCTTACTATCACTTGTGTATATTGTTACTCTTGGGTGTTTAGGCATCCTAAACAGAAGGGGTCACTTCAAAGGTAAATCATTATGGTGTAAAACTTTGTGATTGACCTAACCTTTGTTTGTGAAGGTCCGGTCGCTGTCTCCAAGGATACTATTAGTGGATTGTGGCACCTTGCATTGTGCGATTGCACGAGAAGAATAAGGTCAGCCATTGTGGCGCTTGATGAGCATCGTGCCGCCATACCTCTCTAACGGAGACATACCTCCTCCAAAGGGGGACCTTTGGGAACTACACCACGTGCTGTTATTTCTTTCCTTCACTTACTGGTTGCAAGCTAGGTTTGTTGTGTATCTGATCTAACTTGTTGCTTATTGTAAGCTTGGCATATAGATTGTCCATCTAGTTTAATAATAACCTATATTTTGGTTGTATCCCTTAAAATTTGAAAATATGTTAAAAATTGTTAGTCGCATATTCACCCCCTTTAGTCGACCATACCGATCCTTCACTTGTCATGTTCAGTTTTTTGCCTGGATTTATATGCTTGTTAAAAAATTGGCATCTCGGGACAACATGGTTTGCGTTCGATTCGCCATGCCTAAAAATGTTGCACAAACGTTTTTTTTTTCCTTTTGAGACAAAAAAAAAGTGGAACAGTCAACAGCTGGCGTGAGCGTCGGTTTGTTTGGCCGGGCGGCCGGCCCACGCAGCCGCTGGCCTGAACTTCTAATCTTCCACCGTACGCTTGGTATCGGCCGCTTGTGCGAAAACCCTCCGGCCTCCGCCCATTCCATTCCCATCCTCCGGCCTCCCGCCCAAACGGCCAAAATAGAAAAATTCCCCACCCACGGGCCACGGCGATGGAGCCCGCCGCCGCCGACCTCCTCGCCGCTCTCTCCTCCCCCGGCTCCGGCGCCGGTCTTCACGCCCGATTCGCCGCCTACCTCCAGCCCTTCTCCCCGTACCTGATCACCGCGAGCCCCGTCCCCCGACGCAAAGCGGTTCCTCCCGACGCGGCCGCCGTCCGCCCCCTCGCGAAGCGGTTCCTCCCGTACCTCTGGCGCGCGCTCCAGATCCTACGCTCGAACCCTAGCTCGGCCGCCGACGACCTGCTCGAGATCTACGGCCTCGTCCTCGACTGCCTGGCCGCCATCTCCGCGTGCCTTGATGACCCACAAGTATAGGGGGTGTATCGTAGTACTTTCGATAAATAAGAGTGTCGAACCCAACGAGGAGCAGAAGGTGTTGACAAGCAGTTTCGATGAAGGATTCACTGTAAATGCTCACGACAAGTATTCAGGGGGTTTTGATATTGCAGATAAATAAAGTACAAGTAAGTAAAATGCGAGAGAAATAATTGCAGCGAGTGGCCCAATCCTTTTAGCACAAAGGACAAGCCGGTTTGTTTACTTATAATGACCAAACGTTCCTGAGGACACATGGGGATTTTAGTCTAGTGCTTTCGCTACATACACTGATTAATCTTCATTGTTTTGATAAGTGTTGTGTGGGTGAACCTATGCTAATGCACCGCCCTTCCTAGGACTAATACATACTTGTGATTATACCCCTTGCAAGCATCCGCAACTACAAGAAAGTAATTAAGATAAATCTAACCACAGCCTTAAACTCTGAGATCCTGCGATCCCTCCCGCATCGATATACTAACGGGGGCTTAGGTTTCTGTCACTCCGGCAACCCCGCAATTAGCAACCGAATACAAGATGCACTCCCCTAGGCCCATAAAGTGTCGTGTAGTCGACGTTCACACGACACCACTAGAAGAATGACACCACAACTTAAATATCATAACATTGAATATTACTCAACCATAATTCACTACTAGCATTTAGACTTCACCCATGTCCTCAAGAACTAAACGAACTACTCACGAGACATCATATGGAATACAATCAGAGGTGATATGATGATGAATAACAATCTGAACATAAACCTTGGTTCAATGGTTTCACTCAATAGCATCTACAACAAGTATAGAATAACACCGGGAGAGTTTCCCCTATCAAACAATCAAGATTTAACCCGAATTGCTACAGCGGTGACGAGGTGCAGCGGTGGTGATGGCGGTGTAGATGGTGGAGATGATGATGATGATGATGGAGATGATGTCCCGCTCGATGACGATGGCGATGGCGTCGATTTCCCCCTCCGGGAGGGAATTTCCCTCGGCGGATTCCTGCCCGCCGGAGAGCTCTTTTCTCTCGGTGTTCTCCGCCCCGCAGAGGCGGATGTAACCCTTCGTGAGGTCCCTCTGGCTTAGGTTTCGGGACGAAGGAGTACGCGAAGAAAAGGAGGCGAAAGGTGGGGCCCCCAGCACAGGTGGCGCGGCGCCTTGGGCCGCGCCGCCCGTGGTCTGGGTTCACAGTGGCTCTTCTCTTCTCCCCCTTCTGCTCCCTCCGTCATCTGGAAAAATAGGAATTTACGTGAAATTCCCTTCCACGTTGATCTTCCGAAATATTGCGTTTCGACGGTGCTTTTTCCAGCAGAATCCTGGCTCCGGTGCTTGATCCTCCAATAATGATGAAACATGCAAAATAGATGAAATAACATAAGTATTGTGTCCCAATATGAAATATATCAATGAATAATAGCAAATTATGATACAAAATAGTGATGCAAATTGGACGTATCAACTCCCCCCAAGCTTAGACCTCGCTTGTCCCCAAGCGAAACTGAGCTCGATAAACAAGACCACGTGTTTATGGAGTGAAGAGTCGATAAATAAAATACGGACAAGAAGCATCATATTCATTCACACAAGACATTCTAGTAAACAACCTCCTTATATAACTCATCTCGAAATAAGTAAAGAGAAATCACAAGTAAAGGTGCATAAGAAATCATAATTGGTGATGGCAAACTTTGTTCTTGGTCAGAGAACTACTAACGGATTGTACTTCTAAGCAAAGCTTTCATATTAGAATTTATAGCTGAGCCTTCATATTTAAGCATGACAATCTCTTCATAATCATTGATAACTTCAAAGTCATATTCATTCAGATAAAATTGGTACTAAACAAGAAAGTATAAAAGACATGATTAACTGAATCATAGCATAAATGATTGGTTCACAACAACTCAATTGCTTGCTCGAGATAGAGGGAAATAGGTTTACTGACTCAACACAAAGGTAAAGGACAGGCCCTTCGCAGAGGGAAGCAGGGATTAAATCATGTGCTAGAGCTTTTCAAGTTTTGAAATCATATAAAGAGCATAAAAGTAAGGTTTTGAGCGGTGTTTGTTGTTGTCAACGAATGGTAGCGGGCACTCTAACCCCCTGCCAAACGAACCTTCAAAGAGCGGCTCCCATGAGGGACGGCATCTCTACCAGCAAGGTAGATCATCCCCCTTCTCTTTTGTTTACACATGTATTTTAGTTTTATTAAGGATGACACTCCCCCAACCTTGGCTTTCTCAATCCATGGCTAACCGAATCCTCGGGTGCCTTCCATCATTCACATACCATGGAGGAGTGTCTATTGCACAATTAAGTTGCTTGCTGATAAATCAGAGCAAAACATGTGAAGAGAATTATTAATGAAGGTTATTAATTGAGGCTGGGAACCTCATTGCCAGCTCTTATTGCAAAATTATTGGATAAGCGGATGTGCCGCTAGTCCATTGGTGAAAGTCCGCCCAACAAGATTGAAAGATGAAACACCACATACTTCCTCATGAGCTATAAAACATTGACACAAATAAGGAGTAGTAGTTTGAATAATTTAAAGGTAGCACATGAAGTATTTACTTGGAATGGCAGAAAATACCATGTAGTAGGTAGGTATGGTGGACACAAATGGCATAGGTTTGGTCTAAAGTTATGGATGTATGAGAAGCATTCCCTCTCGATACAGGTCTTTGGCTAGCAAGGTTTGATAGCAAGCATAAAGTTGAGGGAAACAAACAAATATACATATGATAGAAACAATCATGCATCTTTCTCATACGCACAAGCAATCTTAACTTTAGAATACTAAGCATAGAGATAATAGTAATATATCTAAGTGTATTTCTCTCTTCTATTAAACATCAAGATGTTGTTGCTATTGACCAATGCTAAGTTTGCCAAAACCAAATAGATTTACTTGATGCTCCCAAAGTGATATCAATACTCATGTCAAGAGTAATCATATAATGGAGATTGCAAACTAAAATAAGATGTGCAAAAAGTAAATGATAAGACTTCTCATTAATATTCCATAACGATAACTCACACCAACGGATACATAGATAACTAACTAAGAGAGATACTTCCACATTGCATACTATTCCATATGATAACTTCCCTACTCATGATATGACACTACTTAATAGTAAAAGATAAAGGTGGTGATGTGATACCGCGGCACTCCCCCAAGCTTGGAACAAACCAAGGGGATGCCAATACCGATGATGAATTACTCCTTTGGTGATGATGGTGAATCTTTGTCGTCATCAGACTTCCATGGAAGAGGCCCTCCATCAACAAAAGACATCTTGGTTTCCGGAAACCTGAAACTAGCAGCATGACTTATGCGCTTAAACCTGTTTTCATACTCACAATTCTGATTATGGACATCATAGAGTTGAGCTTGGAGTTTGTTGGTGGTGTCGTGAAGTGAGAAAATATCGTCCCACAGCTTTGCAGTCTCCTTCTTGTGTCCATCAATGAGTTCAGACACAATCTTGTGAAAGATATCCACTTCACGCTCAGCCATCTTCTTGTAGTTGAAAACCTCTTGTTCCAGCTTCTCCATCCTGTCTTCCAAGCTCCCTTCTCCCTTAGGACCCTGGACATCTTTGATCTGCAACTCTCCATCCACGAGCCGCAACTCTTTGGGGTGCATCTTCAGCTCGTTCATGTACGGGTTGACGACGTCCTCAAAGAAGCTGTCCTTCTGAGTTCCCGACGAAGACATGATGGATCTAGATCCGAAGCAGATCCTGGCAGAAAACAGCTCGAAACAAAACACGACGAAAACGATATTACGGACCTCCAGGGTCCGGGGATTATATAGCAAATATTTTTACGACAAAAGGAAGGTTCCAGATCGAACTAGAGTCGGAAAGGGGCAACGAGGCGGCCAGACCATAGGTCGGCGCGGCCAGGGTGGGGCCCGCGCCGGCCTATGGTGGCACGCCCTCGTGCGTCTTTTCCACTCCGTTTCGATTCCGTAATTTTTCATATTTTCTAAAAACAGCAGAAATAATGTTCGGAAAGGTAAACGCGGACTTTTTATTACCTGTACTGTTACCTATTCAAAGTCGAGTTCTGGCGGACTGTCAATTTGCCCTTTGATGAAAGCCTCCGGTGTTTCCACTTGAATAATATCAACATCAACATTATAGGAATCACCCGAGATATAATGCTTGAGTCTTTGTCCATTCACCACTTGTGTGGCATTGCCTTGGAGAGAGCTAATTTTAATTGCTCCTGAACGATACACCTCCTCAACAACATATGGTCCTTCCCACTTCGAGAGTAATTTCCCTGCAAAGAATCTGAGACGAGACCGATACAATAGACTTGATCTCCAACATTAAATTCTCTTTTGATGATCCTTCTATCATGCCACTTCTTAACTTTTTCTTTAAAGAGTTTAGCATTTTCATAAGCTTCACTTCTCCATTCATCTAGAGAACTTAATTGCAACAACCTCTTATTACCGGCTAATTTAGGATCTTTATTTAGTTCTCTAACAGCCCAATAAGCTTTGTGCTCTAGTTCTAAAGGTAAATGACAAGCTTTTCCATAAACCATTTTATAAGGTGACATTCCCATAGGATTTTTATAAGCAGTTCTATAAGCCCATAGTGCTTCTTTCAATTTGCTAGGCCAATTCTTTCTAGATTTATTAACAGTCTTACCTAAGATAGCTTTAATCTCTCTATTTGATAATTCTACTTGACCACTAGTTTGAGGATGATAAGGAAGCAATTCTATGATTAATACCATACTTAGCAAGAGTTTTTCTAAAACCTCCATGAATAAAATGAGAACCTCCATCAGTCATAATATATCTAGGTACTCCAAATCTAGGAAATATAACATCTACAAGCATTTTTATAGAGGTCTCACCATCAGCACTCCTTGTAGGTATAGCTTCTACCCATTTAGTAACATAATCAACAGCGACAAGTATATGAGTGTTACCGTCTGAAGAAGGGAAAGGACCCATGAAGTCGAATCCCCAACAATCGAATGGTTCAATAACAAGAGTATAATTCATAGGCATTTCATTGCGTCTGGAGATATTACCAACTCTTTGACATTCATCACAAGATAAAATAAATTTCCTTGCATCTTTGAAGAGTGTTGGCCAATAAAAACCTGATTGTAGAACCTTCTGCGCGGTTCTATCTCCAGCGTGATGTCCTCCATAAACACTACCATGACATTTATTCAATATCTCCTGTTGTTCATATTCAGGAACACATCTTCGCATAATACCATCCACTCCTTCTTTATATAAGTGTGGGTCATCCCAAAAATAATGCCTCAAGTCATAAAAGAATTTCCTCCCTGAGCTGAAAAGGTTGGAGGCAAATACTTCAAACAATAAAGTTAGCATAATCTGCATACCAAGGGCTCTCTCGCGAGCTCACCTTTATTACAGCCAATTGTTCATTTGGAAAACTATCATTAACAGGAACAGGATCATAAGCAATATTTTCCAATCTAGACAAATTATCAGCAACAGGATTATCAGCACCTTTCCTATCTATAATATGTAAATCAAATTCTTGCAACAGAAGTACCCATCTAATAAGCCTTGGCTTAGCATCTTTCTTTGTCATAAGGTATCTAATTGCAGCATGATCAGTATGAATTGTAACCTTTGAATCAACAATATAAGGTCTAAACTTATCACAAGCAAAGACTACAGCTAACAATTCCTTTTCAGTTGTAGCATAATTTCTTTGAGCAGCATCAAGAGTCTTACTAGCATAATGAATAACATTTAATTTTTTATCTACCCGCTGTCCAAGAACAGCGCCTACAGCAAAATCACTAGCATCACACATAATTTCAAAAGGCAAATTCCAATCAGGAGGTTCGACTACAGGAGCAGTTGTTAAGGCTTTCTTTAGAGTTTCAAAAGCTTCCTTACAATCATCATCAAAAACAAAAGGTACATCTTTTTGAAGAAGATTAGTAAGAGGCTTTGAAATTTTAGAGAAATCTTTAATAAATCTCCTATAAAACCCAGCATGACCAAGAACACTACGAATACCTTTAACATCCCTCGGATAGGGCATCTTCTCAATCGCTTCAACTTTAGCTCTATCAACTTCAATACCTCTCTCGGAAATTTTATGTCCCAATACAATTCCTTCATTAACCATAAAGTGGCATTTCTCCCAATTAAGAACAAGGTTAGTTTCTTCACATCTCTGCAAAACTTTATCGAGGTTTCGCAGGCAATTATCAAAAGAATTCCCATAGACAGAAAAATCATCCATGAACACTTCTACAATACTTTCGCAAAAACCATGAAAAATAGCAGACATGCATCTTTGAAAAGTAGCAGGAGCATTACATAAACCAAAAGGCATACGCCTATAAGCATAAGTTCCATAAGGACAAGTAAAAGTGGTTTTCTCTTGATCTTTAGCTTTAACAGCAATTTGTGAAAACCCAGAATATCCATCAAGAAAGCAAAAATGAGTATTTTTAGATAACCTTTCTAGCATTTGATCAATAAAGGGTAAAGGGTAATGATCTTTCTTAGTAACTTTATTAACTTTTCGAAAATCAATGCACATTCTATAACCTACAACTATTCTTTGAGGAATGAGCTCATCATTATCATTAGGCACAACAGTCATTCCTCCTTTCTTAGGAACACAATGAACAGGACTAACCCATCTACTATCAGCAATAGGATATATAATACCAGCTTCAAGGAGTTTTAATACCTCGTTCCTTACCACTTCCTTCATCTTCGGAATTAGACGACGTTGATGTTCAACAACAGGCTTTGCATCATCTTCCATATTAATAGCATGTTGGCAAATAGAAGGAGAAATCCCTTTCAAATCATCAAGAGTATAGCCAATAGCTCCTCGGTGTTTCTTCAATATTTCCAATAACCTTTCTTCCTCAATCTCTGAAAGCTTAGAACTAATAATAACAGGATATATTTTCTTATCATCAATATGAGCATATTTAAGATTATCAGGCAAAGGCTTTAAATCAAAAACAGGATCTTCCTTTGGTGGCGGTGTTGTACCCAAATCTTCCACCGGTAAATCATGCTTGAGAATAGGTTGGCGAAGAAAAATTTCCTCAAGCTCATCTCTTTCTTTCCTAAAAGCTTCACTTTCACTATTCTCCAAATGTTGCTGCAAAGGATTATTAGGAACAAGAACAATAGATGCACACTGCTCCATTTTAAAATCATTACTAGGCAAGTCACTTTATAAGGAGTTTTGGTAAATTTAGAAAAGTTAAATTCATAAGGTTCACCAGCAAATCTAGTCAAAATTTTCTCTTTCTTACAATCTATAATAGCTCCACAAGTATTTAGAAAAGGTCTACCAAAAATGATAGGACAATGATCACTAGCAGCAGAACCAAGTACCAAAAAGTCAGCAGGATATTTAATCTTACCACATAGAACTTCCACATCTCGAACAATACCAATTGGAGAAATAGTTTCTCTATTAGCCAGATGAATAACCACATCAATATCTTCAAGTTCACAAGAACCAATTTCGTGCATAATCTCCGTGTAAAGTTCATAAGGAATAGCACTAACACTTGCACCAATATCACATAAACCATAATAGCAATGATCACCAATTCTAACAGATAGCATAGGAACACTAACTTGTTTGGATTTATTAGGATGTGAAACAATATTAGAAGCATCTTCACAGAAAATAATATGACCATCCTCCACATTTTCAGTCACAAGATCTTTAACTATTGCAACAGCAGGTTCAATTTTAATTTGTTCTTCAGGTTCTTTAGGTTTCTTTTCACTTTTATTAACCGCACTAGATACGACAGAGTACTTCATTTTAGCAGGGAAAGGAGTTTTCTCAATATAAGCTTCAGGAATAACATTATCAACAGTTTCAATCACTACACATTTGTTTACGATGAATCAACTTTATCTTTATACGGTTCATGATACTTATCAAAATTCTTCTTAGGGTTCATAATGAGAGGCAAAAGCTGTATAAAGATTTGCAACAACTTGGGAATCAAGACCATATGTAGCACTCATATTACGAAATTTATCAGTATCCATAAAAGCTTCAATGCATTTATAATCATAAATTATAGCTGATTCTCTATCTTTGTCGTTCTCCCATCCTTCAGTATTTTCTTGGATCCGATCAAGAAGGTCCCTTTTAAACTCTTCATTCTTGCGTGTAAATGATCCAGAACAAGAAGTATCCAGCAAGGTCTTGTCTTGAAAAGAAAGTCTTGCATAGAAATTATCAATAATAACATTACCAGGAAGCTCATGAATGGGGCATTTGAGCATTAAAGACTTCAATCTCCCCCAAGCTTGGGCGATACTCTCTCCATCATGAGGCCAGAAATTATATATGCGGTTCCGATCTTTGTGAATTTCACTTGGAGGATAAAATTTGGAATAAAATAAAGGCACAATGTCCTCCCAATCAATAGAATCACCATTCTTCAGCAATTTATACCAGTGCGCCGCTTTACCAGACAATGATATAGTGAATAGTTTCTTCCTAACTTCATTCATAAAAATACCTGCACATTTGAATAACCCGCATAATTCATGCAAAAACAGTAAATGATCACCAGGATGGACAGTTCCATCCCCTTCATAGCGGTTATCCATAACACGTTCAATAATTTTCATAGGTATTTTATATGGTACTACTTCATCTGGCGCTTCATCCACTACCGTGTGTAGTAGTAGATTTCCCAAATAGAAATTGAAGAGAAGATCTCTCCATAATGATTTATAGCAGCAGGCAGAAATAAAATCAGCACAAACAAGTAAATTTCCTTACCAATTCCACTTACCAATAGCGCTTCACTCCCCGGCAACGGCGCCGAAAATAGTCTTGATGACCCACAAGTATAGGGGGTGTATCGTAGTACTTTCGATAAATAAGAGTGTCGAACCCAACGAGGAGCAGAAGGTGTTGACAAGCAGTTTCGATGAAGGATTCACTGTAAATGCTCACAGACAAGTATTCGGGGTTTTGATATTGCAGATAAATAAAGTACAAGTAAGTAAAATGCGAGAGAAATAATTGCAGCAGTGGCCCAATCCTTTTTAGCACAAAGGACAAGCCGGTTTGTTTACTTATAATGACCAAACGTTCTCGAGGACACATGGGGATTTTAGTCTAGTGCTTTCGCTACATACACTGATTAATCTTCATTGTTTTGATAAGTGTTGTGTGGGTGAACCTATGCTAATGCACCGCCCTTCCTAGGACTAATACATACTTGTGATTATACCCCTTGCAAGCATCCGCAACTACAAGAAAGTAATTAAGATAAATCTAACCACAGCCTTAAACTCGAGATCCTGCGATCCCTCCCGCATCGATATACTAACGGGGGCTTAGGTTTCACACGGCAACCCCGCAATTAGCAACCGAATACAAGATGCACTCCCCTAGGCCCATAAATGGTGAAGTGTCGTGTAGTCGACGTTCACACGACACCACTAGAAGAATGACACCACAACTTAAATATCATAACATTGAATATTACTCAACCATAATTCACTACTAGCATTTAGACTTCACCCATGTCCTCAAGAACTAAACGAACTACTCACGAGACATCATATGGAATACAATCAGAGGTGATATGATGATGAATAACAATCTGAACATAAACCTTGGTTCAATGGTTTCACTCAATAGCATCTACAACAAGTATAGAATAACACCGGGAGAGTTTCCCCTATCAAACAATCAAGATTTAACCCGAATTGCTACAGCGGTGACGAGGTGCAGCGGTGGTGATGGCGGTGTAGATGGTGGAGATGATGATGATGATGATGGAGATGATGTCCCGCTCGATGACGATGGCGATGGCGTCGATTTCCCCTCCGGGAGGGAATTTTCCGGCGGATTCCTGCCCGCCGGAGAGCTCTTTTCTCTCTGGTGTTCTCCGCCCCGCAGAGGCGGCCGTAACCCTTCGTGAGGTCCTCTCTGTGGCTTAGGTTTTCGGGACGAAGGAGTACGCGAAGAAAAGGAGGCGAAAAGTGGGCCCCCCAGCACGTGGCGCGCGGCTAGGCCTTGGGCGCGCCGCCCGTGGTCTGGGCCCACAGTGGCTCTTCTTCTCCCCTCGGCTCCCTCCGTCATCGGAAAAATAGGAATTTACGTGAAATTCCTTCCACGTTGATCTTCCGAAATATTGCGTTCGACGGTGCTTTTTCCAGCAGAATCCTGGCTCCGGTGCTTGATCCTCCAATAATGATGAAACATGCAAAATAGATGAAATAACATAAGTATTGTGTCCCAATATGAAATATATCAATGAATAACAGCAAATTATGATACAAAATAGTGATGCAAATTGGACGTATCATGCCTCGCCGGGAAGCCCTACTCCGTGCTGCTCCAGCACCGCCACTTCCTGCGATGCCTCGAGTCCCGCGGCCACTAAGCGCGCGCCGAGGCGGAGGCCGCCGCCACCCTCGACGCCCTCCACCGCGCGCTCTCGCCGACGACCGCCCTTGGGCCCGCGTCCCTCCTTCCCGAGCCGCCCGCAGGCGTCGCAGGGGAGGACACTGAAGAAATCACCACGCTCGCGGTCGACCTCACCGTCTGCCTTGCGAATTGCGCCAGCAAGGGCAAGGTGAAGGAAGCCGCGCCGTATCAGCGCCTCCTCGTCCTCCTTCACCAGCTCCGCCCATGGCTCCGGTGGCTAACTCAGCAGCACTTCCCTGAACATGCCCATCTAGGCCTTTTGTCCTCAGAATGAGCAATGCTCTCCTTGACCAACTCAGGTAGTTGCTCATCCCTTCTAACTTTACCTCATTTGGCATGAGCTCCACCTTCTGCACCATCTCTGCTTGTGAAACACGAGCAGCACCCCCTTCAGCAGAAGTGCTCTCAGCATTCTTGGCCACGAGAAGCTGGGCCAGCTTCTCAAGAGCTGTTGTGAGCTCGTCCCCCATCTTGCACAGCACCAGCAGACACTCCTCCAGTCCACTTCCTCTCAGCACAGCACCACCACCTGCGCAGTCCTCCCAGCTCCACCTTAGGCCACTGCACAGTCACCATCGCCCCTTGCTCTGATACCATGATGTACAAAGAGATAGTTTCTAACCTGAATGCTCTAAGAGCTGTGGCGGCTAGGTCAGGAAGAAGGGAACGAGTCCCTTATAAAGCATCTTCAGAACACTCTCTAACATGGGCCACATGGGCCAAGTAGGTAAGTCACACAGCCAGGCCCAATATCTCTTCAACACTCCCCCTCAAGATGGGTGATAGATATCTATCATTCCCATCTTGTCACATGCCAGGTTGCATTCTCTGGTTCCCAAACCTTTGGTTAAGCAATCTGCAATTTGTTGTTGTGATCTGACATGCTCTATCTTAATGATCCCATCATCGAGTTTTTCTTTGATGAAGAATCTGTCTATCTCAATATGCTTTGTTCTGTCATGCTGCACTGGGTTATGTGCTAGGTTAATAGCAGACACATTGTCACACCATACATTTATGCAGCTATTCTTCAACACCTTTAGTTCACTTAACAGATTCCTTACCCACAACATTTCACTCAGCCCTTGAGACATGGCCCTATATTCTGCTTCAGCTGTTGATTTGGAAACCACTTGTTGTTTCTTGCTCCTCCATGACACCAAGTTTCCTCCAAGGAAAACACAATACCCTGAAGTTGATCTTCGGTCATCTAGGCAACTTGCCCAATCAGCATCACAGTATCCATCGACATCAAGATGTCCGTTGCTCTTGAACCACAAGCCCTTTCCTGGAGTTCCTTTTAAGTATCGCAAGATTCTGTAGACTGCTTCAAGATGTTCACTTCTAGGCTCATGCATATATCTGCTCACTACACTCACTGCAAAGGCAATGTCTGGTCGTGTATGACATAGATACAACAGCCTCCCAACTAGTCTCTGATATCTCCCTTTATCCACATGATCCCCTGATTGTGCTGTCACTTTATGATTTTGATCGATTGGGGTTGAAGCTGCACGACAGCCCAGCATACCAACATCACTGAGAAGATCCAAAGTATACTTTCTTTGAGACAGAGCTATTCCTTTTGCTGACCTGGCCACTTCTATACCAAGAAAGTACTTTAGTCGGCCAAGATCCTTTATTTCAAAGGCTTTACTCAAACACTTCTTCAGCCTTGCTATCTCTCCTTCATCATCCCCGGTAATAATTATATCATCCACATACACCGCAAGAATAGTAATCTTTCCCTTAAAATGTCTATAAAACACAGTATGGTCCCCATTGAACTGTCTGTATCCCATGTCACAGACTGCATGCCTGAATTTGTCAAACCAAGCTCTCGGGGACTGTTTCAGTCCATAAAGAGATTTTTTCAGTCTACATACCTTGCCTGTGGTTTCAGCTGAAGAGAAGCCAGGTGGAATTTCCATGTAAACTTCTTCATGCAGATCTCCATGTAGAAAAGCATTCTTAACATCAAGTTGGTGTAACGGCCACCCAAAATTTGTTGCACATGATATCAAAATCCTCACCGTGTTCATCTTCGCCACTGGTGCAAAGGTCTCATCATAATCGATGCCATAGGTCTGGGTGTACCCTCTTGCCACAAGTCTTGCCTTGTATCTTTCAATCTTTCCTTGTGCATTTTGTTTCACAGTGTAAACCCATTTACAACTGACAGCCCTTTTTCCTGTTGGAAGAGTTACTAACTCCCAAGTTTTGTTCTTTCTCAATGCCTGTAGTTCTTCCAACATGGCAGCACGCCATTTTTTGTCCTCCTTTGCTACCTTCCAGTCAGTTGGAATAGATACTGACTGTAGGGAAGCAACAAATGCTTTGTAGGAAGGAGACAGGGCTTCATATGACACAAAGTTGCCTATGTCGCATTCATCATACTTTTTCTGTAGTCTCCCAACACAAGCCCGAGTTCCTTTCCTTAAAGCAATTGGTAGATCCATTTGTCCTTCTCCCATCGTTGTCGAGTCCCGGTCAACTTGACTTTCACTCGATGAAACGATCTCAGAGTTGTCCTGATGTTCAACTTGTAACTCTTGTTGCTCCCCCTGAACATGTTGCGCACCCACCTGTCTTCTACTATAAACTTGAAGATTTTGTTCCTCATTCAGCCTTCTCCATCTCTGCGGTAAATTCTGGCCTTCTCCATCTCCATCCTGTCTTCCTGGAATGAGACCCACTATTGGTTGAGGTTGTGGTTCTGAGATTGTCTCCCCCTGCATCAGTTCACTCTCCCCCTCTTGACCAGTCCCGTGAGCTGGAAAATGGTCAAGATCTTCGAATAATATGCTCAGATCAGTCTTCTCTCCATAAAATGGTTCAGATTCCCGAAAAGTGACATCCATGCTCACAAATGTCCTTCGTTCTGAAGGGCTCCAACACTTGTAACCTCTTTGTCCAGAAGAATACCCGAGAAAAATACATTTCAGAGCTCGAGGATCCAGTTTGCTCACTGAGGGCCTGTGATCTCTAACAAAGCATGTGCATCCAAATAGTTTTGGAGGAACAACAAATGTATTATCCTTCAGAATTAATTCACATGGTGATTTCATACCTGTCACCCTCAATGGCGTACGGTTGATCAAATAAGTTGCAGTCAGGACAGCTTCACTCCAGAGAAATTTAGGCACATTCATGGTGAACATTAAGGCCCGAGCAACCTCCAGTATGTGACGATTTTTCCTTTCAGCCACACCATTCTGTTGAGGCGTATCTGGACATGATGTTTGATGCAAGATTCCCTGCTCAGACATGAAAGCACCAAATATTTTGTTAACATATTCCGTACCATTGTCAGTGCGAATAGCTTGTATTTGTACATTGAACTGATTCTGCACAAGAGCATAGAATTTTTTGAAACACGGGAACACTTCATCCTTGTGTCGCATGAGGTAGATCCAAGTCATCCGTGAGTAACAGTCAATAAAGGTTACAAAATACTTTGCGCCACTTATAGATACCACTGGACATGTCCATACATCAGAATGAACCAACACAAACGGAGAGATACTTCTGATCCCCTTACTCACATAAGAGGTTCTAGTATGTTTGGCATACTCACAAGCATCACACTTGAGCTTGCTTCTGTCAACACCCCTCATTATATCAGGAAATATTTGATACATTTTGTCAAAAGAGACATGTCCCATTCGACAGTGATGGATTAGAGCTCTAGTCTCCTTGTCTTCAGTGACAGCCACCAGTCCTTGATTCCCATCCTCGCTTGGCACGCTGCGGTCCATGTACCACAGTCCGCTATGCCTGGTCCCAGTCCCAAGCTTCCTGCTCGTCACCCTCTCCTGTATCGAGCACATATATCTGTTAATGGTCACTTGACAGTCAATCTGATCAACCAGTGCACTGAGAGACACTAAGTTCACAGGAAAGGCAGGCACATATAACACCGATGATAGTTCAATAACAGGATTACATTTAACTGTCCCAACTCCTCTAATAGGTTGTGCTGTGCCATCTGCTGTATGTATAGTTTCCTGATGTGTAGGAGAATATTGAATATAGGACTCAAATTCCTTGAGATTTCCAGTAACATGTTTGGATGCCCCTGAGTCTAATACCCAGCCTCTATTAATTGAATGTGCTGCTACTGATGCATTTTCAGTATTACCTTTATTGGTGTCGACAAAGTTGGCGAAGTTGCCAAAGCTTGAAGTAGTAGCTTCTGATCCCTCTCTAGGCTCTCTGGTTACAGGTTGTTTGCCTTCACTTGATGCAGCCATATTTGCCCTATGAGCCCCTTCTCCATGCCAAGGACCAGCAACCCAGCCACGGCCACCTCTGTTGTTGTTGCCAACCCAACCTCGGCCACCTCTGTGGTTGTAGCCACCTCTGTGGTTGTAACCGCCACCTCTGTAGTTGTATCCTCTTCCTCTTCCCCTTATTGATGAAGTACAGAATCTGCTCAAGTGCCCTGATTCTCCACAGGTAAAACAGTCTCTTGTTTCATTCCTTGTTGTCATTGCAAAGGCAGATTGCAGAGACTGTTCGCTGCGTCCAGCAGATTTTAGACGGACCTCCTCTTGTGACATGGCTGAGATAGCTTCATCAAGGGAAGGAAGCTTGGGATGGTGCAGTAAGGTAGCACGTCTGCTCTCAAAACAGGAGTTCAGCCCCTTCAGAAACTTCATCACACGGCGGCGTTCCACATATTGTTTAACAGTCACCACACACTCTGAATGAGGAAGCTCTAGGGGATCACAGTGATCCAAATCAGACCAGAGACGCTGCAACTCAGCCACATACACCATCACAGGTCCTTCTCACCTTGACGCAAATCGTGCACATCATCCTCAATCTGCGCCATCAGCATCAGATTTCCCTTTCCCGAGTACATTTTCGACAAAGTACTCCAAACCTCTGCAGCATTTGGAAGCCCCTCAGCTGAAGCAGCAATAGAGGGGGTCAAAGAGTTCAGCAGCCAAGCAAAAATCAAGGAGTCTGTCGCACTCCATTTCTTCCAGTCTGCACTCCCCTTATCTTCCGGTTCAGCAGCACTTCCCTGAACATGCCCATCTAGGCCTTTTGTCCTCAGAATGAGCAATGCTCTCCTTGACCAACTCAGGTAGTTGCTCATCCCTTCTAACTTTACCTCATTTGGCATGAGCTCCACCTTCTGCACCATCTCTGCTTGTGAAACACGAGCAGCACCCCCTTCAGCAGAAGTGCTCTCAGCATTCTTGGCCACGAGAAGCTGGGCCAGCTTCTCAAGAGCTGTTGTGAGCTCGTCCCCCATCTTGCACAGCACCAGCAGACACTCCTCCAGTCCACTTCCTCTCAGCACAGCACCACCACCTGCGCAGTCCTCCCAGCTCCACCTTAGGCCACTGCTGCAGTCACCATCGCCCCTTGCTCTGATACCATGATGTACAAAGAGATAGTTTCTAACCTGAATGCTCTAAGAGCTGTGGCGGCTAGGTCAGGAAGAAGGGAACGAGTCCCTTATAAAGCATCTTCAGAACACTCTCTAACATGGGCCACATGGGCCAAGTAGGTAAGTCACACAGCCAGGCCCAATACCTCTTCAACAAAAAGCTAGTGCACAAATTCTGTGCTGCAACCTTAGAGGAGTGTGAGAAGCCAGAAATGATCCAACACTTGCCCGAGGTACGTGCCCTAGCGAATTAATTGCGATTGGAACTCGACCAATATAACTTATTCCTGTTGATTTGTTAATGGTTTTCTGTTTATTCTGGGTTCAAGGTTGCACACATGATCTGTTCCAGAGTAGATTTGAGTTGGGCAGGGAGCACGCATCTTTTGCTTGGTGTGTTGAAGACTGTCGTTTCACATATCAAGGTATGTAAATCCCACTGGAACATGTTGCATTTCACTAAAATTCAGAAGAACGTTAAACCACTTGAAGTTTAGCAGTAAAATTCGTTACTTGACTATGCCACGTGAATGTGAAGCTAGATAATGGTCCCTAAATTTTCAAACTTCAAAATATTAGTGGGACTCGTTGCTTTGGAGGTGTGTGTGATTAAAAGTAGAATAAGGCCTATCAATAGTTAGACTTTGTAAACCTATCTTGCTAAACATTGTTTCCTAGCTATGGTTTACACTTCTTTGGGTACGGCACTTATTCTTTAATTTGTACTGGATCATAAAATCGTGCTCGAGAAACTGTTCATCTGCGTCATGTATAGTAAATTCCGTGCAAGGTATTTAGTATTGACACTTTTGGCTGCTTAAACCATATAGAGCTCCACTTCCCTGTGAGGCTGTGACTGAGCAATTTCACACAGATAAAACATGTTGCCTTTCACATAATCCAGAAGCACATTAATCTGCACCGAGGCTCAGTTCGCGGTTTAGGGAAAATTAGACACACAAGTACGCAAAAGCAGGTCAAACGAACACTAAAATGAACAAAAGCGGGTTGGGAAAATGGTATTATGATAATCCACTGAAGTACCAACCGCAACTCATGTTTAGCAGTAAAAGTGGTGACTTGACAAAATCACACGAATGTGAATCTGGAAGTACAATTCATAATCTTATCAAAATTTATGCTATTAGTGTGATTCCTTGTCTTGGAAGGGAGCCTTGGCGCAGCAGTAAAGCTGTTGCCTTGTGACCATGAGGTACTAGATAGTCAATTGTAACAGGAAAATATATGATTACTAGTTTACATGATCATAGCGATGTCGATGTGGGGCGGCGGCGAGCGCCAGACGAAAGATGGGAGGGTAGAGACCAGTCGATGCGTTCGTGAAAAAAAGATAGAAAACGATTCGTTTAGTTTGGTGGTGGCAGTGTGGATGTAAATAGCTCAAAGATTAGGGGTAACGAGATATACCTCTTCGTTTCTAACCCAAGAAGCTCTGGAAGCTGACATTTTTTTCGCTTCTCCGGCCAGCCTAAATTGCACTGCTGACCAGGCTGGTGGTGGGGAGAAGCAACCCAGAAACTTTGACTTCTTTTGGGCTTTTTTTTGAAAGGAATACGGTAAGGGAAGCCCCTACAGTGATTTTTTTAAAATAATAAGAACCCAAGGACTTGAACCTGGGTGGCTGGGTTGTACATCCACTTCCCTAACCAAGTGAGCTAGACTCACTTCTTTCTTTTGGGCTTCTCCGGTGTGGAACCTATAAGCAAGTGTAGAACCCCAAAAGAAGGGGCCTTATTTTAGTGGTGATACTGAATGTGCTAGATGTCTTGGAGCAGCAGATGCTGTTTAAGAATCCTGATTCAGTTTGTTGTTCTATCTCGAAGCATTCTACCTCATTGTGATTTCTGATTGCCTAAGTCGCAAAGCAAATTTCTGGTGCACTTTAGGTCTCATATATTATTTTCACCGGGTGTACTAATTCCATACCGCCCATCTCCATCCTGCGAAAATTATAAGACAATGAGTTTTTCCACCAAAAATACATTGTTAACTGTTGTAATACCGTGTAAACATTCTCAGGATGACTCACCGAAAGCTGTAAACGAGTTACTGGAATTTGTAGCGTATTTTTTTCGGAACTTTCTATCTTCAAATAGGAATGTACATTCTGATGCTTCAGAACTACTTTTACAAGGTGTACATGCTGGTGCTTCAGAACTACTTTTACAAGGTGGTTATTTTCCCGAGGTACATTCTGCACTGTTTTTTAGCATTCCTTGATGTTAATGCATACCATACAGTGCCATTGTTATTTTTGAATAATTTATTTTCTTGCAAATTATAGATTTCCGGGCCCATCGCCTCAGTTCTCCATCTCTATGCTACCGCATTACACTTCAGTACACAGCAAATAGAAAGCGAAGATCACCTGACTATGACAGTGAATTTTCTCAAGAATGAAAAGAATCTACAAATTTTGAACACTGCACTTGACAAACTAGCAAGGATTTTCTGTATTAACAATGGCAAATCCAGTCAACGTGATAGTTTGGGGAAACATGCAAATCGTCCAACAGACGCTGGACATCCCGATAAGAAACACACTTATAGTTATTCCCAGTCACATGAGCATATTTATTTTGTGGCGTATCTTGATTCTTTGGAGTTCCTTACAAATGTAGTTTGGGAGAACTTCTGTGAAGGAAGAACAATCCCCAATTTGGGAAACATGACTTCTGTCTTAATGGCACTGGACCAATTCATTAATTCCAGCTTTGTTGCTTATAGGTAAAGTCCTCATAAAATCATAAGTATTAACAAGCGAGTGATTTCTGATTTTGCAAGCTGCTCTTTTTTCTTGTGCTGTAACAGTTGTACCAAAAGGTCTGAAGAAGAGAAGGAGAGATTGGATAAACAACGTGTAACCTTACTGAAAACCCTGGTTTCAGCGGTCAAAATTTCCTTTGTGACCAACTTGGCTATCCAGGTACTTAAGTTGCTTGTCCTATACTCATATTGAATCTTATTAGTTTGAAGTTTGAACAGAAGACCATTTAGTCATTTACAACTGGGTACTATTACATGCATTTAGCTTGTTATTGCATCACTTCTGAGCATCATCATTTTGTTGCATGTATAAATTATTATGAACAAACATATTTGCGTATTTTCCTATACCAGTCCCATTTGTGGAGAATTGATGCTTAAATTGCCGATTTACTATTTTCTAGTACTCCTATCATTCTTATTACTGATGCATTTTGCTTTCATAATCTAGAAGAGCCTGTCTTCTATCAATTGTGCCATTTCAAGTACATGGATAAAGATTGATGAGCTCATTTCTTTAACCACTTCTATGTGGAACATTGGTGTGGCACTTTATAAAATTGGACATCTTGAAGAGGTACCCTTCTGGGGTGCTGGTCTGTTACTTAGATTTGCTTTTAACTATGGCCTTTTATACGATTGACCATTGTAACTGCTTCAGGCACCAAAGGCATTAGAACTATGCTGTCAAACAACATGGGCATACGCCAGACTTTCTAGCTGTAGACTATCAGCAATAACGGAAGGTCACATCATTACTGAGGATCTACCAAAGGATACACCAAAGGATATCATTGCAGGTGTATTTGCAAGGATAGCAAATGTGACTGGTGTTCTCCATAAATGTGGCTCAAAAGCGATACCTGGTATTGTTGTGAAGAGCCTGTCCGAATCGCTTGTTTATAGTGACACATCTGATTATCATAAAAGCTATTTGGTTCTGATCAAGTTATGGGTGAAGGTATTATCATAAAAAAAAACTAGAGAAACTATCCCGCTTCAAACACTTTGTTGATGTGGTTTGATTTTTTTTCTTATGCAAACTTTAGATAACACTTCAAGATTTTAAAAGTGGCAAACATGTGGATAGCGCTCCTCTTCTGTATCACTCTCTTATGGGATGCTTGCCTCCCTTGCCAATGAAGTTCATAGGCTTAATCGTAGAGCAGGTAACAGATTCTGTTTTGTTAAGATTAACAATGGTGTATCTGTATTTTGATCTCATTCTGATGTGAAGTGCTTTGGACGTGCTTTGATTTTTGCAGGAATTATTAGCATATGGAGCAACAGAATCCCGTGTGACCATGCTCTCTGCAAATATGCAAAATAGAATAATAGATGTTCTTTTGAATGAAATATATTGTTCAAAAGAATATTATCTGGACAGATAAAGGTTTTAGTTAGGAAGGCACATATACTCCGTGCATCTGGGGTGCAAAACATAAGCAGCTGCCTTGAGTCCTTGTCTGAAGCCATATCTTTACTGGTAAGCCCCCTCCCCTCCCTGATGTCCTCTTCCTGTCCTGTTTCTTATGTATACCACAAGGGATATCTAAGATTCATTTTCTTACATCAAACCAGCGAGGCATCTTACTAAATTCATCTCGAGGCAATACAATTGTGATCCATGAATTGGCTATTGCATATTGCCTGCATGCACATTGTGCCCAGGAAGCCAATCATGGCGGCAAGGTAACTGCTTCATATGAATTGCTTGTACAGTCACTTGTATATTAGCTATAACATGCCTTTGCTTTGTTTGCTTATGGTTTTTTGTTTTCTTCGAATAGGTAATCTTTGATAGTGCTAGGAGTGTTGTTGGCTTGTGGTCAAAGATGGGTACTTTGCATCATTGTTTTCCTGGTGTGATCTTTCAGCAGCAATCAGAAACTCTTGTACCACTTCTTTGTTCCCTGGTTGATTTGTTGGCGATAAAGGTAAGGCCATGCTAAAAACTGTTAGGTTCGATAAGGTGCAACTGCCGGCTTTTAGCAAGATAATTATGTGTTTTTACTTTATATCAGGGCTGCTTTGAGCTTCAGTTTGAGCTATGCAAGCTTATCATAATGATATGGAAGCAAGAAAACTTACCCCTAGAAAAGTTATTCTCCATGTTATTTATCAACGGGCGCCTTAATCATGCATGCTGTCATCTCCCAATGGACCAAAAATTTGTTTCTTATGTGGCACAGCATCTTGGTGTTGATTGCCACAATACAATATTTTGGAGAAACTGTTTCAAAGAAGATTATCCTTCTCTTACTATGTTTCTTCAGCGGTTGTGGCCTGTTGATTTCTTTTCTCAATCATGTGAACACTCCTTTGGAAATCTGTTTGGTTTCAATGCTACTGTTGATGAGATTGATAAAGTTGCATCATCTCTGGTTTCTGAAGTAATCTCTGTTACTTGCATTGCTGTAATGTAGTATGCATTGTCTTTTCGTTTTTTGATGCATATTGTATTGTTTGATTTTGCAGGGTCCTTTGTCAAGAGGACAAGTTCTCCAGGCAATCTGTTTCTCTCTCATCAATTTACCTTGGTGGAAAATCTCCAGTTATTATGAAATTTCAATGATGTGGAGCTGCTCTATAGTTTAGCCTCCCTTTAACTAGAACACCCTTTGTTGTATTTTGCAGGCCATTTCATATGGAAGAGAAGCCCTCCAATTGCGCAAGAAGCTCCTAAAAAAGAAGTTCAAATTTAATTTGGGCAAGTTTGTAAGTGGGGAAAGCAAATGTTCTGATGGGCAAGGCTTTATTTCACTTGAAGCATGGGGACCAACGATGGCTGAAATCTGGCCAGACTGCACCAGGCCAAGCAGCATGAGAGATACTTTCCTTACCCCATGGAATGTACTTAGATGTTATCTTGAGAGCATATTACAGGTATGGCAATAGTGTGGTATGCGTTAATTTCAGTGCCAGCAAAATGATTGAAGGAGTTGGTGGAATATGTGTACCACCGCAGCCATCTATCACATGGTAACATGAGTCCAACCTACCTATGAGCTATGTCTTGTGTTGACATTGCTCTGGCTGTTGGCAGTACCACAATCATTTCCATAGTGTAAAACCTGGCCTCAAGTAGGCTACATACATTCTCATATTATTCATGTTTTTTCACGGCGTACTCAGGTTGCTGTGATGCATGAATTGGTTGGCGATGGTGCCGAAGAAGAAGTTTTATTACGGACAGGAAAGGAGATATCATGTTTCCAAGGATTACCAATTTTTGCTGTTGTCTTTACATCAGTGTTAGGTACGCACATCTATTAATGACCTATCTATTACTTCATTGTTATTTCTGTTCATCTGTCCACTCTGTCTCATGTTTTAGGTAAACTATACCACAAGAGACAGCTATGGGATGCCGCTGAGGGTGAGCTTAAACATGCTAAGGACCTCCTTGCAGAAAATGATGAATTCATTTCATGCAAGACATGCAAGTTGACTCTGCAGATATCAGTTGATGTGCAAGCTGGAGATTTGTTTTGGAATCTCTTTGAGCAAGACTTGCAGAAGCAGTCAACAGACAATTTGTCTAGTGCTTTAGGCATGTACCAATCTGCCGTGGAGAAATTGAATAACTCTGGTTCTGCTGGATCCTGTGATAAACTTAATGCTAGTTGTATGTTGTGCAGCAAAGATTCTATTGCAGAAACCAAGCGTGGAGCTTGTATTCATGGGAAAGAACCCTTAGCAGCCAAGGATGGAGTGTTACCGACATGTACTCCTTGTTTGTTGTTCAGTCAGGTACCTGACCAGTACGATGAACTTGTGGCATTAAAATCTGAAAGGGAAAACTTGAAGAGTGCCGAAATTGCTCCACCATTGGATGTTAAAGTTAAGAGGGCATCTAGAACTTCGTTACGTTTAGCTAAAGAACAGAATGTGACAGCTCATGCAAAGACTAGAACCACCCGATCTAGTAAGCGAACTGCTCATGTGAAAAGTGAAAAAGACTTGGCTGAACTGAATAGCAAAAATGACATATATTGGAGCAACGAATTGTCCACAGGTGGTTTGGTCTGTGGGAAGCTAAACCGTTCTCTTGATGGTGTTGAATGCAACAGAGATGGCATATGCAATATGTTTGGATGTTGGAGCTGCCTTTTTGTTAATTCACTCAATTTTGAGTGCATTGCGAATATACTGCAGTTCAGAGAAGACTGCATTCGGCGACGCCATCTTGTGTCGCTTCTGTTAAAAACAGGTACTATTTGTTTGTTCATGTTCTGTTAATGTCTCAAATCAATATGTGTTATACTGCAGTTAAGAGAGACACAATTGAGGGTTTCACTTTCACATGGCTATGGAGGCTAAGGGACACAATTTGGCGACATGGTGCTTCTATGTCAAAACACAAGTGTAGTGAGCTCAGCTATTAGTCCATGAATGTGGTCCATGGTGCTAGAAAAGTGTGGCCAGCCACAACTGTGCCAGTGAAACAAATAATAGCCTAAGTTTCTTACGCAAGTTGTGCAGTAGGCACTGCCTGAAAGCTCTCACAACACAAATATAACACTCCATATTTCTGCATATGATACTTAGAAATTGTATGGATCCTGTAGCTTAAGCAGTTTGATCTAATTTCTTCTGTGATTGAGCTACCCGTTGGTTATTACTTTTTTCGATAATGGGTGCTTTATTACTCGAAAACAAGTATTACACCCGGCCTCTGCATAGCTAGGATGCACACAGCCCGTTGGTTATTACTTAGTTAAGTTTCTTAATTCTTTCATATTGTTCAGTCCTGATGTGTTGCCTACTGCAGCAAGAACCTTGGGAGCTCAGGGTGGAAAACATAGAGCTCATGAAGTTCATAGTATCTACTGGCAGTGCATATCATTGCTGTATTTCAGATCTCTTCCTCAAGGTTATTATAGAACATATGGACCTTATTTAATTGAACTGATCATGAATGAAAATACTGGTGATTTTCTTTCTTTAGAGCGTGCAGAAATACTATGTAGTATGAGTTCCTTTTTGATGAAGGGTTTCCTTTCAGAACAGTCAAGGTTTGTCTAATCAACTCTCGGTTGTGCATTTCACATGCAGAACATTCTTACTGTAGCATTTCACGACCCTTGCTATAACCTTCATGATTTCATCACTATCTGCAGGGATGGTTGCTGCAGCTTCTGTAGTGTACAAATGTCTGATGTTGTTTCATGGTTGCTAAAAGCTTTTGTGCTATCCGGAGAGAGTCCTTCACTTCTCCAGGAGGTCTGTGATATCCTTCAGTCATGTGCTCTTGTAATTTTTAATGCTTAGTGCGTATATCTATTCTACCTTTTTGTGAGTTGCTGCTGAAGTACAACTCCCCTGTTGCAGGTTTGCAGGCTACTTACATGCATATTCTTACTATCAGCGATAGATTCCACTGTCCAATTACCTTTGTATTCCAAGGGATCTCTCTCTTTGAATCATTGGGCCGCATACTTTCACCAAAATTCTGTTGGAACGTATCTCAATTGCCATTACCTTGCAAGCTTACAAGCATTGCCCAGAAAAACAGAAACAAAGGTTTGTACCATTCTAAGTTCACACCCGGATTAAAATAGTACTCTCTCCGATTCATATTACTTGTCGCTAATATGGATGTATCTAGAACTAAAATATGTCTAGATACATCTATATTAACGGCAACTAATATGGATCGGAGGGAGTAGCACTCTTCATTTTCTCTAAAAATTTCCCCTTTACGTTTTTAGGGTGTCACTGGAGATTTCGCAGACAAGACAGATGAGGTTCCAAAGTTTCTAAGGTTTAAACTTTCAAATATTTATTTTGCTTATTTATTGTTTCATATGCTGTATGTACATTCATAATTAAACTAAAATTTATATTTTAGGTTTTCATCAGCAGACATGGAACATCTTGAAAAGCATGTAATTGAATTCTTCCATGAACTTCCTGATGTACCAACTGTGTGCATTAGTATGCTTGGAGGTGATATTGTGAATCTTCTTGGGGAAACACGTTTTCTCCCTTCCCCTTTTCCTATCTCAAGGTTTGATTCAACAAACAAGCCTACCACGATGCTTCTACCAGTGGATCCTATTTCGAAAGGTGTGTAGATTTCCTGTTGTGATTGCATACTGTACTATAAGATGATATTGAGTCTCACACTTTTTATTCACATGTTTATTGTTTGACAGAAGCAGAGAATGGAGACTCTTCTATCAAAGAACTGGATAATCCAACTAGAACATCAGATAAGAAATGGAAGTGCCCTTGGAGCTACACTATAATAGACTATGTAGCTCCAACTTTCAAAAAACTACTTGAGGATAACTTTAGATCCCTCTCTGGTGCGACCCACATTCCAAAGGATGGACAAGCAAACGCCATAAGGTGGTGGTCAGATAGAATGAAGCTCAATGATGACCTTAATGAGATATTGGAGTAAATTTTCTTCTGTCTATTATGCGTAAAGCTGTAAATATTTTACAATGATACTCTAGATATCTTGCTCAAAACATTGTTAAAAATTTGTGTTGTCATGATAAGTTTATATTTCAATAATCATTTTCCTTTGTTCTGATATCTTGTTTATGGTTTTGAACAGAAACATTGAAGAATTGTGGCTAGGACCCTGGAAATGCCTTCTCCTGGGCCACCAATTAGCTGACAAACATAGCGAGGCTGTGCTGGAAAATCTAATCACTGGTCTGCAGTCAGAATTTAAACTTGAAGTAGATCCAGCACTCATCAAGGTCATCCTTGGTGGGGTTGCATCAGTGGATGAATTGAAAGAATGTGTTTCTCAACTTATATCATATAGAAGTTTCTTTGGCAAGGGAGGGTGTTGCGGAAGAGATAGACTTAGAGCCATCTTTTGCCAGACTGATGCTGAAGCTCTGGTGACCCTCGAGCATTTATGCAATGGTATAGTGGATAAGCTATCTGAGCCAGTTGATAGAAATCCGGTCATTTTAGTCCTGGATAGTGATGTGCAGGTGAGTAACATGATCTCTTTATTGTTGTCTATTTCTTCTGTTATTAAAAAGGTCTTTTTAGCTCTGTGTTATTGTTATTGTTATGGTGCTGCTAGAGGGATGGCGCGAGAGATCCGGCCGGGGGCCTTGCCCACGGCCGGTGGCAAGAGGGAAGGGATTTCCTTCTTAATTCTTGCTTGCTTAGATTGATACGTCTCCTCTCCTTATATAGAGAGGTTTACTTGACCCCTAAGCTAGCTACCCTTATCTCTAATTAACCCTAATACTAATGGGCTATAGCGCCAGCCCAAGCCCATTACGTACTCTAACACTACACCCCACGAGCTGCAACCTAAACAAACCATGACTCGACGCAACACAAACCTAACACCTAAAAACGAGCCTTTTACATCTCGGCTTGTTTTATTACCCTCAACCTGAAATGAACTGGGACGCTTTATTGTTAACCCATGAACATGAAGTGGACACCATCCGCCCGTCGGACGTGCACCTGTACAGCCACCTGGATCCCATGGAAACCAGCGGGACAAAAGGCGGCGATGCGCGGTGCGCTCGGTCGGTGACACCATGCCTTCTCCCGCCGGATGACTGTCGATGGCGCAGACTTTGAGGTCGCTGCCCGCGGAAAAACAGCATGTCCACCGCCCGTGGGGGAAACCGCACGCCCAAGATCCCCGACGCAGTGGACGAGATCGAGGTCCGTTGCGCAACGAAGCGCAACTTGGAGGAGCTGCAGCTGCAGATCACGCATCTCCCGCACACGCCAACGCACTAGGAGGCGCGCGCAGCAGCCCACCGCCGCCGACACGTGGCGGATAGCGATCCAAGCCGGAAGCGTGACGCGACAGATGGAAACGGACCTGGTGGAAGGGCATCCCGGCGGTGTTGATGTAGAGCCCGGCCAAGGTCGCTCCCACACCGCCGAAAGGCGACGGCGTCGGTGGCAGCAGCCGCCGCTGCGGTGTTGGTGGCGACCATCGTCTGCCTGCCCACCGAAGACGCGTCCGAGCAACTGCAGCGGCGCGTGGGACGGCGGCAGGCTGCGTTGTTTAGCGTCCCGGCGGGGAAGAAGGCGGCCGGCTCCGCGACGGGGCCCGCGAGGGGCTGGGACGGCCACGGCAACCAGCGCGGGGTGGTGGCGGAGACCGCCAGATGCGGCGGCTGCCACGGCAGGAGCAGATGCCCGGTGGTGGCGGCTGGTGGCGCGGCTGGCGGTGGCCCGTAGGGGCCGGCCAAGTAGAGTTGGATCTCCTGGACCGCGGTGGCGAGATCGCTGAGGGCTGCGGTGATCTCCGGGAGAGAACGTCGTGCGGCGGCGGCGGGTGGGAAGAACACGGTGGAGGGCTGGACATGATCGAACCCGGGAAAGCTGATACCAAATTGTTATGGTGCTGCTAGAGGGATGGCGCGAGAGATCCGGCCGGGGGCCTTGCCCACGGCCGGTGGCAAGAGGAAAGGGATTTTCTTCTTAATTCTTGCTTGCTTAGATTGATACGTCTCCTCTCCTTATATAGAGAGGTTTACTTGACCCCTAAGCAAGCTACCCTTATCTCTAATTAACCCTAATACTAATGGGCTATAGCGCCAGCCCAAGCCCATTACGTACTCTTGTTATGGTGCTGCTAGAGGGATGGCGCGAGAGATCCGGTCGGGGGCCTTGCCCAGGGCCGGTGGCAAGAGGGAAGGGATTTCCTTCTTAATTCTTGCTTGCTTAGATTGATACGTCTCCTCTCCTTATATAGAGAGGTTTACTTGACCCCTAAGCAAGCTACCCTTATCTCTAATTAACCCTAATACTAATAGACTATAGCGTCAACCCAAGCCCATTACGTACTCTAACAGTTATAAATTTTGATGGATGCTCTGCTTTACTGATTAGCTGCTGGAAGGGATAATTACGGTAAATGATGTGTCATCTGCATCTAGCCTGACGTGCTCTAATGTTATTTATTTTTGTGATAAATAATTAAACAATGCATGAAATTAACACTGTAAGGATAGATGGCTAGATCTTCCATAGGTAAATAGTCATCTTAGCATGTATGTTGCTTGGGTACAACCCCACACTCTCTGCTTGAAGTTACTGCATCATTCTCAAAAGGATAGGTTGCACTGCTAGATTTCTTGTATTGTTTGTCTAGCAATATTGACAATAGCATCTTTTTACGATACCCATCATATATCTTCTTTAACCTCTACGTAAAATGGCTGAATGCAGATGCTTCCTTGGGAGAACTTGCCTGCTTTAAGGAATCAAGAAATATACCGCATGCCATCAATGAGAAGCATCTTTCTAGCATTGACTAGAAGCACTAATCATCACAAAGATGCCAGTGCCATGGCCCCTCCTTTTCCTGTTATTGACCCTTTCGATGCATTCTATCTGTTGAATCCTAGTGGTGATTTGATCAGAACACAAGAAGAATTTTATCAGTTGTTTAGAAACTATGAGTGGAAGGTAACGATGATGTGCTTACTCTTGTTCAAACAACCTTTTTCTCACTGTGTATATTGCAAAAGAAGAATTCTACTACATGTGTTGTATAAAACAAAACGTGGTTTGGCATGCAGAAGTGGTAAACTTACTGCTATCTTTACACTCCAGAAATGATAAATAAAAATGGCTAGGCCATGAATCCAAGAAAGATGCAAGCTTTGTTAAAGGATAAATTTGGATTATTCTTAAAACAATCGCCGGCATATAATTGTGATGCATCGATGGCATGCAGGGAAATGCTGGGGATGCTCCAGCAGCTGAAGAGCTCGTCTTGGCCCTGAGGAATCATGATCTTTTTCTCTACTTTGGACATGGAAGTGGTAATGCACTATGGATATAAATTCTGATAGTTTTTTCATTCTGTTCACTTTTGCGTACTGTGCTTGTGTCGGAGTCATTTGTACTTGGACAGCTTCAGCCTTTGAAGCTATCTAAGTGTTGTGCACTAGTACCATAATATCCACCTTGCAGGAGCAGGATACAAATAGCACTTGCTAAAAACACTACAATTGTCTATTACAATCTGCTATCGGCATAGCTACCCTTGTGAATTTAATTTGTACAAAATGCTCACCCAGCTTTATTGAAAACTTCCACAGGGACAGAACATCTCCCCCCGTCCCTCGGGTCGCTCCCCCGTGAGCGGCTCCAGGGCGAAAAAACCCTAACCTCCCGTCCCTCCTCCTCCATCCTCCCCTCGCTGCCGCCGCCGGCGGGAGCCGCCGGGCAAAGCCCGGGCGGTGCCGGCGGCGGTGGCTCTTCTTCTACCCGGCGCAGGTCCTCCGCAGGCGGGGCTGGCGGTCAGGCGGCGGTGCACGGTGGACCTCACCCTCGGCGGCGGCGCTGCGTGGCGTCTGGCTGTGGAGGCGGCGGGTGATGCGCGGTGTGGCAGGTTCGTCTCGCGTCGGCGCAGGGCGGCGGGGCGTTGCGGTTCAGCGGCGGCGGCCGGGATCCACAGGCCCAGATCTGGGACCAGGCGGGGCCGGGCTGGGCGTCCCGCTGGCGCGTGCTGGAGCGGGGACGGAGCAGGACGCACGGCGGCCTACGTGCAGCAGCGTGGAGGCGGGGACTTTACGGGCCCAGCCTGGACTCGGCCGGGCCTGAGGGGCCTGGTGTGTCCCTGCCACCGCGTCCGGTCGGCACCCGCTGGCGGCGGTGGAGGACGTCCTCCAGGTGGCTAGGCTGTTGCTGCCATCCGGACCCAAACCGTCTACCTCCATAGGCTCTCAGGCCACACGTTGGACCTGGCGACACCGGCAGAGCGCGGATGCCGGGGCAGCGGCCCCGGAAGGTGGACTGCACGGGCGGCTCGGCGGCGGGCGACGTGGCAGTGGTGATGGCCGTCTCTTCGGGCCACGAGGGTGGCGAGGAGTGGGCGTCGGGAGCTCCTGGTGCTGGACACGCCTTGGTGTGCTCAGTGCCCAGATCGCGCGGTAGAAGCTCGGCTCGGGGGTGGCTGGTAGACTTAGGGACCAGTTGCGGTGAGGGTTGTTCCGGGCGAAAGCCCAGCGCTTTGGCGCCATCGACGGCGACGCCTGAGGGTGTCGTGACCCTCTTGAGGGCGTCGATGTGGCTTCCCTCTCCTCACTTGGGCTCCGGGTGAAAATCCTAGACCATTGTGGTCTTGGCAACGGCGGCGGCAGTGACGTCGTTACCTTCTTGGGGGCGTTGTCATGGAGCCCGGGTCTCCTTAGTCTCATGTCATCTTTGGTGGCAAGCTCGGTGCTTCTTAGTTTTCTAGTTTATCTCTGGTCTGCTTGTAAGAGGGTTTCCTCATCACCTTGTATCGTTCGGCCGTTTGGCTTTATTTATAAAGCGGGGCGAAAGCCTATTTCGAGGAGGAAAACTTCCACAGCAACATTAACTAGACGGCACCATACTTTTAGGCTATAAAACTTATCACTTACAGTACAGTAGTAGTGGCATATGTATCAGTAGAAACTACTGCTTGTGATGCTAGTACCAACTAATGTCAAGTTCATGCTATTACTGTCTAGGAATATGAACTCCAACCACTAAGAAGTAAGTCCACTATTCAGATACTTGTTAAAAACTGGTAGCTCAGGACTCAGGTAGGTACCTGCTGTACTAACATGGCTAGTCTGGAACAATGTTGCAGGAAGTCAGTATGTCTCTGGAAAGGAAATTGAGAAGTTAGATAACTGCGCAGCTGCTCTCCTTATGGGTTGCAGTAGTGGGACACTTCATTGCAAAGGAGCTTATGCTCCTCAAGGGGCACCTTTGTCTTATTTATTTGCTGGTTCTCCTTCCGTCATTGCAAATCTCTGGGACGTCTTGGATAAAGATATCGATCGATTTAGTAAAGCATTGCTCAATTCATGGTTGCAAGAAAATTTTAAGGCCGCCAAGAATTGCCCTAAATGTTGCCGCCCACTAACACAAGAATTTGAGTCCATGACCGTTGCTGCAAAGGATAATGACAGGCCAAGACGAAAAGGTACACGACGAGGTAAGAAGCAGCAGCAGAGAGCAGAGATAGATTGCAGTAGTAATTGCTGTAATTGCAGGCACAGGCGAATAGCTTCGCATATAAGTGAAGCTAGGCGTGCTTGCAGGCTTCCGCTTATGATCGGCGCATCTCCTGTTTGTTACGGTGTGCCTACTATCATCAGGAAGAAGTAATGGTATGCGCTTTAATGGGAGATGATTGATGATTGGCTGCTGCAGCTGTGGGCCTTGAGCCATCGATTCCGATTCCAGCTGCACGGCACTGACGGAAAATGCCACGATAGGCATGGCATTGCACAGGGTCAAATGTGTTCATTACATGTTTATGCTGTTGTTTGTCTTACGCAGCAAATGAAGAAGAAACAAGATGATGCTCTGGATCCGCGTTGTACTAGAGGAGAGGACAGGCCGTCCATTCTGGTGTGATTCAGTGCACCAAAGGTACATAATACGAGTAAAGAGGTCACAGGGCGTTTTTTGTTTTTCACCTGGGAGCATATGCTCCTGGTTTTTAAAATGAATTTTAAACACATTACAAGATGTCAAAAAAATCAGACAAAAAATATCGCGCATACATCTTGATGTTCTATGTGTTTGCAAAGTTGTTTCACAGAAAAATGACATTTTTGTGGCATGTGTAAAATATTTGGTGCTAAAAATAAACTCTCCACGAGACATTTCCTTCCCTTTTTTATAGACACAAAAAAAATATCATTTTTTCATGTAACTTGACGTGTGCACATAGAATGTTGACATGTACATGCGAAATTTTGTTTGAATTTTTTTGATATTTTAAAATATTTTTTCTAGTAGCAGGAGCATAAGCATCCAAGATCAAAAGTGCATTTCTGAGATTGTTATTGTCATACATGTGCTTCAAAATTGAATTCCGAGCAATTGCAGGAAATAAGTAGCATGTAGAGCTAATCGGTAATTATTTATATTGTTTTGTACACACTTAGTTGTAATTCTTTTGGTTATACTAGTACCATCTAGTGTACAACCTTTAACCTAAACTGACTGCCAGACTGCTAACCCTTTTCTATTTATATATATGATGATCCGAGCAACCAATGCAATAACACATCCAGAAAATGGAGCTTTGGTGCTTCACTTAAGATGTTTGAACCCTTATTTTTTCTACAATATCAGAGAAAAATTAATTTTAGGCTTGGTAACTTTGGCATGTGCAGCATGATAACTATGACATGGCCATCCTGGTAACTTCAGCATTAGCACCCTGGTAACAAATATGATGGACAAGACTTCAATAATTCTAGAGACGGTGATGGAACAAGATCACATGTACTCCCTTTGTCCCATGAAACATTTGTTAACTTTGTTTAAATAGCAACGGGATATATCTAAATCTTGACAAAATTGAGACAACTTTTATAGGACGGAGGGAGTAGCTTCCATGTTCATCATGACAAACCACCGCCGATGCACCTCTATCGTTATTCTTTGCCACAACACCATCGACATTGAATTACAGAATACTTGGAGGGGCTGGTTGCACCGTTATCTTCTTTGGAGAAATGCTCTCAAGCTCACATAATAAATTCTTGAAAAACAAGTGGGTTGGTAATGTCGGCTGAAATTCATGCTTGTAAGTGTCTTTTTATATCGTGAGCCACATCACCCACACGTTAGTATCATCTCAACATAGTGCAAATGTGATAATGATTCTTGCATGGCAGAGAGCCAAAGTTTTGCGTTTGGGATCCTTGTTTCAATCAAGTGTTGAACCTTCTCCTCGTTAGCCAGGCCTTAGACTCATCTAGCCAAGGAGCATGCGGGACGCCAAGAATCATTGGAGCCACAAAGTGGCAGCAATGTGTATCGACCATGTTCATGTGCTCCAAAACATCAATGATTGATCAAGATTGGGTGTTCGGCCAAACGCCACAAGAAAACCTTGAGTTTTATAGTACATGAATACCCTATAAGTCCACTCATTGTTGGCACATTTTGCTAGGAGCCACTACACACCATTGACTTGGGTCGTGTCCATGTGTACCTGAATCTCTATAGTCATGCACTAAAGGGGCATGAGCCCACTCATATTGGATCTGAGTAAAAATTGGTGTCGACTCCTAGTGAGCCTCAAGTGTTGAGCCCACGTCAGAGGTCTATATAAATGCAGTGGGTCGCACCTTTGAGGGTTGATCTTTTTCCTCCCACCATAGATGCCGCCACTCCGCACACCCATATATCGTGTGACCAGATCTAGCAGCCCGACGCTACTCCCCGTACATGTGGATACGTTGGAGGCATCAAAATTTGCGGTGCTTGGACAAAGCATTCGAGGGAAGAGCGAGGAGTTGTTTAAGGGATCCACGAGGAACTGTTCACGGGAGATCGGCCACGCGAGGAGAAGGCGACACGGTTGATTGGCTACACGCATCGCCAGCCCTACTTCCAATGTGGTGACTGCGTATGTAGTGGTAGAACCCGGTCTCGTGATCTATCCCCAGCAGTATGATCATGGTTGCGTGGTACAATTTTTTGTGTGCTAGCATAAGGTTTTCATACCCCAACAGTGGTGGTGGAGCCTTTGTTGCATGGTGGTAGATTTGGCGATCTGTATATGAGATATGTAGATTGGTTCAGGTGTGGGCCAATATGATCAGCCGTGCATGTCAGTTTTAAAGGTTGGTTTCGTGATCTAGTTTATGTGATCGTACTATGGAGGTCGTGACACGACATATCCCTACCCGGTAGGTTCCAACCATCGGGGTAGACTATGGTGCGTAAATCTGTCCGCAACATGCGAAGATCAATAGGACTGGTCGAATCGGAATGAAGATCAACACCAACACTGTGCAAATATGATTTTCGTAGTGTTGAAATCCATTGGAGAAGTTTTGGCCAAACGACCATAACTTTGTCCTACAAACACCGATTGAGCTCCACGACCTGTCAAACGGAAGATAACAAAAAGTTGGATCCATTAATAACAGACATAGTCAGTTTGTGCGATTTTAACTATGCCAAATTCCTCTTGGAAGCAAGAAGTTTCAAATGGTTTTATCTTTGGCGGTTGAACGCCTGACTTGTATTTGCACGGAATGACCCTAATTTGGTATAGCCCATGAATATTGCATGTATAATAATGTTTCATGACCTGTGCGTCGTGAGTACGGCAACTGGATGGAGCCATCGATTGCTCCATTGTTGTTTTAATGACAGGCGTGTCAACATGAGAAGCCTTATGATGTAATTTACTTCCATATATATTAGTTTGTAGTAGCATAGTATCTTGTAACATTTGGCGGTTGACGTGGGTGGCATCGAAATGTAGATCACCATGAGGACAACCGACAACTAGTGAACCACGCATGGAGATGGAGTTCACCATGAGACTGTAGCGCATGTGGAGATGGAGATCACTGACGATGAGCAGATGAAGATCATCTCTTGTCTCCTATGCGTGTATGCCCGGAATGCAAAGCAACAGTGAGGAGGTTCGAAGCCGGCCAACACACAAAAGTAAGATGATGCAGAGGATGGAGGGCTACTGCATGTTGTACGCTGACTAATTTTCCCGATGATCCATTGCATGGCGAGGTGGTATTTCGGCACCATTTCAGGATCAACGGAAGTTGTTCATGAAGATTGTCATGGCCTCCCAGGAGTTCGACACCTACTTCATTTGCAAGAAATAATGTGTCGATGTGGTAGGTTTTTCGTGAATCCAGAAGTGCACTGCTGCTTTGAGGATGCTTTCCAATGGAACTCCTGGTGACATAGGCATCCCGGATGGGCCTGCCGAAGATAGTACACAGGGTTTATTGAAGGCCCATGACCCGAAGTTTATGAAGCCCGGAAGCCCACTAAAGCATCAACTATGGCAAGAAGAGATAGATTAGGAATAAAGAGAATTGTAACTTTACGGGTCGAACTCAAAGAGTCTCCTGGAGTTTGTAACTTGTGTAATACGAAACCCCCGGCTCCGCCTCCTATATAAGGGGGAGTCGAGGGACGAAGAAAAGATCAATCTTATTGTCAACATAACCCTACTTTTTAGCAGTCGAGCACCTTTTCGGCTGAAACCTTCGAGATCTACTTGCCCTCTACTTCCACGAAATCCAAGTCTACAACTTGTAGGCATTGACAAGTTAATCCCTTGTCACATGGTGATACAAAGAGCGATTATATATGCATGGATGAGTCCACAACCATGGAGTGCATGTACAAGTTCTATAGGGAAGTGGTGGCAGTGTTTGGACCAATTTTACTTGAGAATACCAATGCAGAAGACACTGCCCGAATCTTGGCATAGAACGCAGTTAGAGGACTTCCTGGGACACTTGGAAGCATCGAGTGCATGCATTGTGCATGGAATACATGCCCATTTGCTTGGCAAGGGATGTACAAAGGTCACAAAAAGGAGCTTACGATGTGGTACTTGAGGCAGTGGGAGATCAAGATCTATGGATTTGGCATGCTTTCATAGGTATGCATAGATTTCACGATGACATCAACATTGAAGGTGCATTGAGCACCATGTGTGGTTTTGGAAATTACTGACAATCCCTATGGACTAATGTTTGCATTGAGTTATATTTGTAGGATTTATCCATAGCCATATTTGAACCATATGTTGGCTTCAAGGTTGAAAGAACAATATAAAGTGATGACCAAGGCGTTAATCAAGGAGTGATCCAAAGATTGGTCATAGGTGAATTTGATCCTATGTCTAGTATGTCTTGAAGATCAAGATGGAGTGCTATCTCATGTGTACCTTCAAGACATCAACATGATGAAAAACACAAGAAAGGAAGTGCAAGTTCAACATGAGCCATCTCAAAGAGATAATATGCTTGAAGCTTTCCATCCATATGGTAATCATGGATACGTGAATATATGACCAAATAATAAGCTCTCCCTTAGTGGAGTATGGGGAGAAATTCACAAGACTTCACAAAGCAATTGTAACGAAGAAAGATGTTCCAACTTGAAGCGGTCAAGATCTTCATCATCTAGCTCAAGTGGAATATGCAAGGTTACGTTTTATTATTGATAACTTATCTTTCTTTCTGTTCTCGTGGTGTTGGTTGGGAGACTAGCTTATAGGACAATTGATGTACTATCATGTGGGGCTCTTGAGTGAGTAACTTGATCGTATCATTCGGAGAGAGCTGAAACCCTTGCATCATCGACATCATCTGTATTTGTTGTTCTTTGCATATTATCCATGTGATGTTTTAGATCTTATGAATATTCTCATGATAAACTCTATCTATTATATATTAAAAGCAAAATAAGGATGTTTAATAGAAGCGTCACGTTAATCCACATCATCTAAATTATTGTGATAGTTAGATCTAAAATTTACGGCTATGATTTAATAAAGTAATCTTTGTTACGTAACCTATCACGTACCAGTTTGACACGTACCATATCAATTTTAGGTACCTCCACGTTCTTATCTAGATACATGCTTGATAAGCGACCCAAACAAACAATCAATACTTGGCTGGACGTAGCGATATGGTAGCTTCAAGAGATATGTTGTTTGGTTTTCTTTTTCTTTTTAAACAGACGTATGCATGCGTAGATTGGAGTTTTATCCTTGCACGTTGCCATCATGTATTTTTTGAACAAAGCTAGCTTAAAGAACCATCGTTCAACACATACTTACCTATGACACTACACGCATGGATGCATCACTGCTTTGGCCGGAACATGCAAGTTATCAACAACAAAAAACTGAAACATGGTAGATTATTTAAATCTTTTATTATTATTATCTACTAAAAGTATTATATGAAACTAAAGGAGAGACATCACCTTTGTCCACACATCACCCAAATTATTTTAGTAGTTAGATCTAAAACTTATGACTACGACATTCACACAAGGATAGCTAGGCGTACATGAGTTGTATATACAATGCTCAAACTACATCAATCTCAGTAAATAAAATTTGAAATCTAAAAATTAATACCCAAAATTTTAAAATAGTACAAAATATGAGGAGATAGTCTAAATAGATTTACGCAAGGATACACTTCCGACTACGCGCACATGAACGTCCATATACAAATACTCAAAGTGCATCTAAATTTGCTAATTAAACTTCAAAATCTTAAATTTGATACTTAAATTTTGAAAACGATACAAAATAATAGGAAACGGTCCAAAATATTTACGCGAAGCTATACTACCGGCTACGCGTACATGAGCGTGCATATAAAAAAAAAATACTTCAAGCACATCTATGTTGCTAATTAAAATTCCGAATCTAAAAAGTGATATCCAAATTTGGAAAACAGTACAAAATAGTAGGACATGAGCTGAATATATTGACACCAGGCTACACTGACGAGAGTGGATTTTGTACACCCACGCATGGGTGTGGATGTTTCCGTCACCGTTCATTGTGCTTTAAGATTCGGATAAAAAGAGGAGAGAGAAAGGAATACACCGTCCATGCGTGGGTGTACAAAAGTATTTCCGCTACACTGACGGCGACACATACACGAGCATGTATATACAAATACTCGGAATACATCAATATTGCTAATTAAAATTTAAAATAAAAAATTGATATCCAAGGACATGGTCGGAATATTTGTATGCAAGGCTATACCTTCGGCTTCGCGTACATGAGCATGTATATATAGAGATTCGAAGTACATCCGTATTTCTAATTAAAATTCGATATCTAAAAATTGATAGGCAAATTTTGAAGAAAATAACATGACATGATCCCAATAAATTCACCCCGGACTTTACCGTGAGTTATGCGTACATGACCGTGTAACTTCGGTGCAGTTGTAATATTTTATATGCAAGATATATTTGGTGGTTACAAAATCATATCATTTCTCATTGGTATAATATGAATATATATTATTGCAAATAATAAGACAGAATACTAACAAAATAGCTAATGAGTGAAGATGTTGCCCTCGCATTTGCGAGGGCCATCTTGCTAGTTTCATCAAAAACTGTTTTTGCACGAAAAACTTGTTGGGTTTTTTATGTTGGAGATTTTACTGGCCGGTCTTCTATAGAGAGGTCAAAACTTAAGAATTTTGTTTTATCCATTGTTTTAATATGATAGTTCTCCGCATGATATTTTATATCTCGCTTCTAGCTTCAAAACGAGCCCAAGATCATCAAAATCGGAGTCTAGATGCTCTAGTTATGATCGTTTTAGTTTCAGTTATTTATGGCTTTTCCAGGGCCGTAGACTCCCGCCCTAGCTGGTCTGGAGACTCTGGACCGAGTAAGGATGGAGACTCTGGTATGAACCATGTTTTCTATGTTTCGAAGCCTTTCATGCTACCAATATGGGGCGGAGTCACCGGCCCTCCAAAGTAGATTTCCGGTGTTAAATGGATGTAACAGTCCGATTCCGTGGGTGGGTGGGGTCTTCCCCAAGGGCTGGTTGCTTCTTTCCTAGTCTCTCTCATCTATTTTTGAACTTAAGATCTTTCCCTAGCTCTCTATTTCTCCTATGTTTCTTGCATCTTCTTGAGGGAAAATTGAGAGGCGATCTAGATCCACCAATCAATGAACTCTCTTAGTGAGGGGAACATAGTGGATCTAGATATTGGAGTTATTTGTAGATTTAACTTGTTCTTCCTCTCTTATTCCACCGATAGCTTTTGTGGAATTCGAGAGAGAAGGATTTAGCACCTCATTGGTTCTTACCATTACACACGGTGCAACAGTTAGATTTCTCCACGGCGATACATGGAAGTGAAAGTTCATGGGATTATTGCTCTTGAGTGCTTGTATGGAGGTTGTTCCTCTTGTGTCTTTGGTCTCTATACGGCTTGCTGACCTTCGTGGTGATTACTTGAGGCATCCAATTGAGTTGTCAAGATTGTCTCAAGCTTGGGGCCTTTTGTGGCGAATTTCTTGGGAGCATCCAATTAAGTTGTGGAGATCTCCCCAAGCTTACGGGTTTGGTGACCACCCTCAAGGGTCCCCTAGTGGATCGTGGCATCTTGCATTGTGCAAAAGCAGGGGATATTACAGTGATCCATTGTGGCTCTTGGGAGAGCATTGTGCTTCCACATTGCTCCAACAGAGAGCATCCTCCTTTGGGAAGTGAACTTCGGAATACATCGTCGATTCCATGTCACCTCGGTTATTCCTGTACCGGAGGTGTTCACTTATGCACTTTACTTTGTGATAACCTTCGTGCTTTATCTTGCTATAACATAGTTGCTTGTCCTTCTTAGCATAAGTTGTTAGTGCATATAGGTGAATGCTAGTTATTATAGGTTTTATGACATGAAATTAAACACTAGTTATATTCCACATTGATTAATCCCATCTCATAGTTGCATGATCAACATTGCGATTGCAAAATACACATTACATATAGATTTTCCTCCGCCGCGCGACCTAACTTAGACTAATTTTCGTCCCTACTGGGGCCTCTACGCGCGGCGGAGGACGGAGCGGCGGACGACGTCGTCGGTGACCTACTCGGAGTCGAGGTCGATGACCTCCTTCTTCACGCGGAGGACGGCAACCTCCTTGTGCGCCGCCTCGTACGCGCGCACCTGACGGACAGCGCCCGCCTGCTCGCGGCGGAAGCGTGCGCCTCGGCCTCCAAAATGGCGACGACCTGTTGGATCGTCGTCGCCTCCTCCTCATCGTTGAGGACGTAGTCCGCGGAGTTGAAGATGGTGCGTGCCGGTGCCGCCGCCTCCTCCTCCTCCTCCTCTTTGCCGCTGTCGTCGACGGGCGGTGCAAGGGCACGACCCGACGCGCCGGAGGAAGAGCCCTCACCGCTATTGGCGTAGAGGGCGAGCTTCCCCGACGGCGTCAGTCCCCAATTGGTCCACTGGCGCGTGCTCCACTTCCACGCACCCTCCGACACCGAGCGGTTCCATTTCCGCCGCTCCGTCTCCGAGTTGCTTCCACCAATCCGCCCGCCTACCCTCCCGCAGCTGCCAGCGCCAGCCATGCGGTCGCGGTGGAGCTCGCGGAAGAGCGGATGCGGCAGCGGATTCTCGGATTTCTCGCCGGAAGTGGAAGCAGCAAACGACGGAGGAAGAGAAAGCGGCGGAGGGGAGTAGGGTTTTGGAACTGAGCTCCCTTCCGCGGCCTATATAAATAGGGGGGCGCACTTACTTTCTCGAGCCCCCGAGAAAGTTTTCCGGGGCGGACCGCCGATTCAACCGCTGCTCTACGCGCATATTGGCCCGAACCCGTAAATCCACCGGAAAATTCATTTTCGGCGGCATTTACGGGCCGTGTTAGAGTTGCTCTTAGTTCGTGTGGCTTTGTGATCTTTGTGTTGGTATGTGTGGGTGCCGCTCCGTTGTTGCAGATTTCTATCCGATTTTCTCCTAAAAACTAGACACTTTCTTTTTAATTAAACAAAATGCGAAAGGAATCTTCTCGCTTTCGAAATTGGAAAATACTTCTATACAGGCGGAGGCTGCGTGGATCACAACCTCCGGGTCGTCCACGCGACGCGTGTCCGAGAACGCGATAAATCCTAGGGTCCCACCACGTCCTCATCTCTCCTCGTGACCTTATCTCCTTGTATCTTCTTCCTCCAACTGAGCAATGATTAGCACCTCCTCCATCCCCAATCTTCCCTGCCCCATAAATTTCCCTAGGGAGGCGACTGCTCCAGTTCCTCGCCGGCGGCCACGCCATCTTCATCTCGCCTTCGTCTGAGCCGAGGTATCCACTCCACTCGCCTTCTTATGCAGCTGTGCCCCACCTGCCCAGGATCCTCCAACGATGCAGTCCGGCCATATCCAGCGGTAGCTCGCGGCCGATAAACCCAGGAGATGGAGAAGCTGCTCGCCGGCGGTGCGGCGGAGGTAGGCATGGCTTCATGGGCGTGCTGCTTCAACAAGAGGGAGGTGGCTCCGCGGTGGTCGTCCTTGGTACAACAAGGGGAGGCGGTGCTACAAGGCCAGGCCGCCGGTGCTGCTTCGGCCGACGACCGTTGCTGCTGCAAGGGGAGGCGACACTGTTGCTAACCACAAGTCCGGGCGGTGGCGGCGGAGGTGCTGCAAGCGGGTGTCGTTGCAGCTGCATATGTTGTGGGTGGAGCTGCAATGTCCTGTCACCGGAGCTGCAAAGGGCGGGAGCTGGAGCTGCAAACCCCGACCGCAGGTGCTGGAATGGCTAGTCGCCGGACTGCGAAGGGCGGGAGCTTTAGCTGCAAACCCCGACCTCAGGTGCTGCAATGGCTGGTCGCCGGAGCTGCGAAGGGCAGGAGCTGGAGCTGCAAATCCCCACCGCCGGTGCTGCAAAGGCCGACCGCCGGAGCTTCAAAGGCCGACCGCCGGAGCTGCAAAGGCTGGCCGCTGGAGCTTCGAAGGGCGGTAGCAGCTGCTGCAAGCGAGCACCACCGATGCTGCAGGCGGGGGCGGTGGTGCGGCCAGTTGGCGTGGCAAGTGGACAACGGCGCTTCCATCGGTGGGAGCTAGTGCTGTAAGGAAGAGGTGCAGGTGCTGCAAGGAGAGGCGGCGGCGCTTCCAACCGGAGTAGACGCGATGCCGGCGAGGTCCCTTGCCGGAGAAGCGTACCAACCGGAGAGGCAGCGGGGCTTCCAGCCGGAGGCTTCATCGCTTACCATTTTGTTTTGTTTTCCCTGTTTTTCCTGTGTGGAGAAGAGAAGAGCTATACACGTGTGGGTGGTGGTCCCGAGGACACGTGTCGTTCAAAGGACTCGAATGTTCGGGGAAAATAATCCTCCGGAGGATCCAATTCATAGCCACGAAATGGAAAATTGAACACACGCTCCCTCTACTCTCCATACCGCGCGCCCAAAACGGAGCTGATCCTCTCTCTTACCCGCCCAAACTTTTCTTGCCACTCCAGCGATCCGCGCTGAGACTCATCCAGACCGTCCATACCGAACAGCATCTGGGCATCCAACCGTTGCAGAGGACTGATCCGGGGCACCAACCCATCCACCAATCAGAGCCCACCTCTGTCCCTCTATAAACACACCCTGCTCCTTCTTCCCTCACATCGCATCCCAAGTTCCTCCCAACCCACCAGCGAATCCCCTCCTCTCCTCCCCGTCCCGTAGCAGCGATGGCCCCCAAGGCGGAGAAGAAGCCGGCGGCCAAGAAGCCCGTCGAGGAGGAGCCGGCGGCGGATCCGGCGGCCAAGGCCCCTGCCGCCAAGAAGCCCAAGGCCGGGAAGAGCCTCCCGGCGGGCAAGTCCGCCGCCAAGGAGGGCGGCGAGAAGAAGGGCAAGAAGAAGGCCAAGAAGAGCGTCGAAACATACAAGATCTACATCTTCAAGGTGCTCAAGCAGGTCCACCCCGACATCGGCATCTCCTCCAAGGCCATGTCCATCATGAACTCCTTCATCAACGATATTTTTGAGAAGTTGGCCGGCGAGGCCGCCAAGCTCGCCCGCTACAACAAGAAGCCCACCATCACCTCCCGGGAGATCCAGACCTCCGTCCGCCTCGTCCTCCCCGGCGAGCTCGCCAAGCACGCTGTCTCCGAGGGCACCAAGGCCGTCACCAAGTTCACCTCATCTTAGATCTGCTTTCTTTGCAGTCCTTAGCAGCTGCAGTGTCTGGTGGTGTAGTTAGATCTGTTTATCTAGTAGTAGTCTTATTGCTGAATGGAAGCTGGTGGTCTTTGTTAGTATTGTCATGTGACTGATGAGAAGTGAAATAGTAATGATGTGGTGTTTCTTGTGGGAAACCTTGGACCCTGATTAATTCACCCCTATGCTGCAATGTCTGACTATCTGAGTGATCTCTGTTATGACATGCTAACTGTTACTGTTGAATGGAAATTTGTGAATGTTAGTTGACATGTGACTGATCTTAAATATTTATGATGTGATTTCTTTTGAGAACCTTGGTCCTGAATAGCTTACTATGATTTTTTCTTCTTTTGCGAACTAGCTTACTATAATTTTCTATGTCCAACTATTTGGTTGATCTCTGATATGCCCTGCTAACTGATGTTATGTTTTTGGCAATATATGATTTTGCTTTTTGGGACTTGGAAAGATGTCAAGTTTCCAATTGCTTGGATTAGTAACCTGTGGCTATTGACTGCATTCTTTCTCAGCTGCAGAAACCAGTTTCGTTTTCCAAGAATTGAGCATTGCCTTGAAAATGTGTGGTGTGGCCTTGACACTGAATGTACATAGCTTCTGGAATTCATTCTACTCTGCAGGCACTGCAGCAATTCACAGACTGTTGAACTTCATGAATATCTGGTGAGTATTTCATTTAGGTATTTTCCTGAACAGCACTGTCCTCCAAATCTGCAATGCACATGCATCATTATTTGGCCTAAACATATTCTTTGCTATTTTTCCTTTGACAGAAGAAGTCAAATAATACTATTGTTTTGCTGATTGCAATAACAGCACTAGCCTTTAGTGTCAAATCTTTTTTCACATCTGTTCCCTTCAGATGCAAAAATAAAAACAACAATCATATTGCCCAATATTAACTAGAAAGTGCGTTGGAAGTTGGATGAGTATAAGGCTTCGGTGTGGTCTTCTCACTGCTTTGTCGGGCTGCAAAATAGGCTACACGTAAATATGGTGCTGGTAATGGGTTTAACACCTATGGCTTCTGGAACTCACTCTGTTCTGTAGATACTGCAATTCAAATATTGTTGAACTTCATTAGCGGCTGCTGAGTGCCCCATTTGTATTTTTCAAGTTACTAAACTGAACAACCCTGCCCTCTATTTGGCCATAAAAAAATATTGGGTGCTAAAATTTCTGTCTGGCAGCACAAACTGAGTAGCACTTCTGTTGGACCTAGCCTTCAATGTCCCTAACTTGTTATTCGACAACGGTTTGACTTTAGAGGGAAATGGACAAGAAAAACAGCATAGCTGCAATTATTAACTATATGATTAGAACTTGGAATCTTGGATGCATATAATGCTTCAGTTTACCTTCATTAGTGGCCGGATCTAACAATATGTGGATATTTTATTTTATTTCTTTGCATTTCGATATTTGGATCATATTGCTGCCCATAGAATTTCCTTTTTCCTTGGGTACAGCATGTCAATTATGCCAGACATTTAATTTTTTTCTGTTCCTCTACTCTCTATGTCCGTCAAAACTAATTTAAACCTAACACATTAATCTTCCACACTTTGTTCATGTATTTAGTCTTAATGTGATTGTCCACATTATTGGTTGAGTAATCATGCATAATGTTGGCAATATATATTTTGCAGGGAAGCATAGTGCTAGTATATGTTGCTTCATATTTCAGGATGATATATTCATCGTTCTCTTCCAGTGTTTTGGTGCTGCACTCTCCTCAAAAGTAAGCTGTTTCGATGCTACACATTATAATTGTTCTAACTTTTGTAACTTATACCATCTGTTCAGATTCTTAGAGATAGCGTAGAAACTAAATCGACTTCTAAAACTGATTGTACTAAGCTGTTCTCATTCATTTTTGACTGAGTTCCCATCTTCCATCTATTTATTTTGTGGGGGAAATTTGCTTCAGGCACAGTTATATCTTTGCAAAGTGGCATCAAAACATTCAGCTGTTTATATCTTTGGGCGAGTAAGAAAACTGCAGGAGCCAGTGTTAGGTACTCTTAAACATTCCAGGATCGAACATATGCCATAATCTATTGTTTATTTTCTTGTTGAGTTCTAGTTACTGCAATCCACAGAATACGTAGGTAATTGATTATTAAAAGTCTGTCCACAATCAAGGGAAGAGTAGGATAGTGTCACCGTAGTTGGTGGCTACCATATCTGATAAATAGCACCATGGATTTACCCCAACTGAAGGCCCTAAGGTGGGCCCTACTTGTGATAAGAAAATCAAACAACGACTTCTTCAAGTGCTAAAGTATGTCATTTTGTTAATGAGAACACTGGAAGATGTTCAAGATTTGATCCCTTATAACCCAAAGCCTCTCTATGGAAAGTCCTTGACCATGTCGGTATTTTTCCCACTCTTAGTGACGTCCTATTTTGTTTCTACTTTTGCCTTCTGGTGTTGAAATGAATGGTGCAGTTTCTGCCCTTGGTTCCTTTTTTATTCATTCTCCCACTTTATTTTCTTTCTCAGAGCTCTTATGTTTGCTGTGCTATGGCTAGGCAGAACAAGACAGTAATGATTACTGAAACACAAATTACACATGGTGGTTCTTTCGAATACAACATTAGAGATTTATTTGGTATAGTAGCAAACAGCTGCACTTACTTAAGTTCTTGTAGAAAAGAGAAGATGTTGCCATGCTCTGTGGCTTTTGTATCTCAAGCTGCAATGTGGTTCCTGTATGGTCATATGCAAGATCTTGCCAAGACCTCAGTTCTCCCTAGACACTCCACACTTCTATATAAGACAACAAGGAATGCTATCTCGGGAACTTGCTTGTCATCAAAGCTTGTCTCGTAAGGGTTAAGGATCACCCAGAAATCATCGTTTTTTTTAACAATCACCAAAATCATCTTTGGTCATCCTCTGAACATATACAGGTCCATTTTTCCACAAAGGAGCATCTAGATGCTCACCAAAGTTAGAGGTATTTTCTTGCACATGTAGTCCTGCAAATTTAACAGCTCTGCGCCAAAAGTTGAGCATTGAGGTTAGACTGTAGTAAGCCACGAATCATTTTCTCAGCTACGGAACATTGATTCATCAATGGAAAGAACAGACACTTGGCAGGATTGAATTTAGACAGAGAATGTGTGACTCACCCCAAGATCTTCTGTCTTGTCCTCTCCATTGCCTTGGCTTCTGAAGCTGCCTGTTTTTTTAAAAAAGTATGCTCAGCTGCTGTATCATCGATTGGTTTGCAGCATGCTGCCCCTCTGCCTCCTCGACGATGATACGGACCGGAAGAAGCAGCCGTTGTAGGGTCTGTAGGTTATTTTCCATGACCAGCAACGCCGGGTTTGAGTATTTGTTGAACAAGAAAGATATGGACCGATTTGTTACTTCACCCTTAATTGCAGTGAGAACTGAGAACTACTTCCAGTTTTAGGAAAAATCTCCTTGCAAGACTGTCAGACTTTGTGCTGCGTGACTTATTCGCTGAGTGCAAAGCTGGTATACAGACTATCAACTACATAGAGAACCGCTACAGAGTGAATTTTGGCTGTACCAAGTTTGGTTTTTATGGAACGGACACATCGGATTTAGAGTAATTTTAGACGATTGTATGCTAGTATAACGCTAGCGATGAAGAAATAGTCCCTTTTCAGTTTTCACAGTGATATATTAATTTTTTTTCCTTGTTAACGATGTTGGGTGCACTCAAGTGGATGAAGTTAAATAATACTAGGTCATACTGCAATCAGGGCCAACATTATTGGACATATCACTCTCGATATGTTCTGTTTTAATTTCGGCAAAGAGCACTACTATTTCCATCTCGCTTTATCTCTCCACATATTGGTTCAGAATAATTTCATAGAAATTTTAGACAGTCTATTTTTTATATTTGTAAGACCGAAAACTTCAAAACATGTACTACTTGTTTGATAACTCGTCACATTTGATCTTAGATTAGTGTTACCATTCAAGAAGACCTTAGTGGGAGAACCAACCACTGGTCGGATGGTTAGGTGGTATGTGTACCCTATGGGTAACTGGCACTTGCAGGACTGAAAGCAGTTAAATAATTTGGAAGAGATAAAGTTCTGGGAATTGGTAAGAAGCTGCATACATGAATTACTTACTGCAATGCTCATAGTCCTAACTCCTAAAACAGGGGAGATCAGAAATACACACTCAGTTAAGGTCAACATAAATGTAGGAATTGCATTACATTACTAAAATAGATTAAACCGATATGAAATTAGCTGGATAGCAGCACCGCTTATTTCTTGATCAAGTTGAGCAGATGCTACCCAGTTGCAGACCTAAGGGTTAATTGAATCTGAATGCATCTCAGGAGTATTGGTACCAAAAGATTCATTCAGGTGGCTGTGCTAGGTCGCTTGAGAAAAAGGAGTGCCTTAAAATACCCACAAGAATACTGACCCTTTTGTAGTTTTTGTGAACGAACTTTTGCACCTTGATCCATATCCGCCTCTTCCTCGAAATAGGCTTTCGCCCCGCTTTATAAATAAAGCCGCAACGGCCGAACCGATACAAGGTGGTGAGGAGAACCTCTTACAAAGCAGATCAAGAATAAACAAAAAAGAACACGAAAACCAAAACTTGCGGCGACATTGAGACCGGCCCAAGTTGCAACGGAGCTCCACAACAACGCCCACAAGAGGGTAACGACGCATTACGCCGCCGCCGTCGAGACCGCAAGGTCTAGGTTTTCACCCGGAGCCGTCCCGCAGGGAGGATGCCCACAACGACGCCCCCAAGAGGGTTGCGACACCCGCAGGCATCGCCGTCGCTGGCGCCGAGGCGCTGAGCTTTCGCCCGGAAGCATCCTCACACCACGCCCGGAGAACTTAGCCGCCTGTAGCCACCGAGGTAGGTTTCCGAAACAAGATCTGGGAGCTGCCAAAGCCGAAGCGCCGTCAACACCAGGAACACCCATCGTCCGCTCCACGCCATCCGCATGACCGAAGAGTGGGACCACCACCACCGCAACGTTGCCCGCCGTAGAGCCAACCGTGCAGTCCGCCTTCCGGGGCCGCCGCCCCGGCATCCCACGAGCTCGAGCCCATGACCTAGCCACCACGCGGCAACACCGACGGATGGACATGGTAGGCCATCACCATAGCTAACAGTCATCAGGGCCAGCGCTACTTAGGGGAGGGGATCCGCCCTCCGGCACACAAGGTGCCCACCGTCCGGACGTGGTAGCACTACCAATTAGGCCTAGATCAGGCCCGACCGCCTGCCAGGCCCGGAACAGGCCCCATTAGACGTGCTACCGCGCTGCTATGCCCACGTCGCCGATGCCATCCAACTGCAGCTCTGTGCCGAGCCTACCCATGCCGCCACCGGCAGACCACCATGTGTTAGGCAGATGCCAAGAGCGGCGTCACCGCGACCTCACTCCTTGCACGACGGCCCCGACCGAGGCCGCACACCGCCGCAAAGGAGCACCGCAACGCCCGGGGACATAGTTGCACCGTAACCGACGCCACCACGCCGCCGATCAAGCCCGTCACTTTGTCGGCATCCAAGAACTCGCCTTTGAACGCCGACAAGAACATGCGACGACTCGCCCGAGCAAGATCGGGGACGAACGCAGAGCTGCCCAGGCCGCCAGATCTGGACCCGCCTGGCCCAGACCTAGATCCGGCCGCAGTGCAGCCCGGAGGGTGCCCCGCCGGCGGTGGCCCTGCCCAGGCCCGCCTGGCCATGGTCAGTGACCACCAGGCCTAGATCGGGGCCCAGCTGCCCCGTCCTGCGCCGCGTCGCCAGGCTGCCCCCTCCGTCGCCGCGCTGCGCCGCCTGCCGTAGTTCGCGCTGCGCCGCCACCTCCTTCGCCATGAGCCGCCGCCGCCATGCCTTTCCGTCGTCGCCGGACCGAATCCCGGATGCCCCGAAGCGCACCGCCGCCGGCTGCATCTGCCCCGCGCAGAGCCCCGCGCGCGCGGGTGAGGAAGAGCCCGCCGCCGCCGGCACCACGCGGGCTTTGCCCGGCGGCGCTCGCCGGCGGCGGCGGGGAGGAGAGGAGGAGGGAGGGCGGGGCGCGAGGTGAGGCTAGGGTTCGCCCCGGTCGCCCGCGGGGAGCGACGCGGAGCGAAACGTTTCGGAGCCGCGGACAGGGTGTTCGACCTCTTCCCCCATATCCGTCTCTTGACCGTGTATCTCTCTAAAAATAAACCTCTTGACCCTGTAGTACTCTTATCTCTTTGATCTTGTAGTGCTTGTAGTTTGGTTGTGGCTCTTTTATCTAAAAACTGTTAGTACTGGGTGGGGATTGATGGATGTTTGTAACAAGATCGACTTAGGGCCTGTTTAGGAACGCTCCGGCTCCCAGCTTCATTGCTGGAGCGAGTGGAGCTGCCCTGAATGCATCCGCTCCGCGAACCTTAATCGATGAAGTGCTTCGGCCTTTAGGTAAAAAATGTGGAGCTAGTGTTTTGGTGATCCACTTAATAGGAAAATGTGGAGCAGCTGAAAATTACATCTGCTTGCCGCCGGTAAGTCAATCAAAACGGTATCGTCGGGCTTATCTTTCCTCTCCCTCTCTCTCTCTTGAGCACAACCATGGCGTCTGAACTTGGAGATTCACGACAATTGTTGTTAAATTGATGAGTGATGACTCCGCTGTCGAATGATTCTTCCAAATAGGAAGTTGCTAGATTTCCTCCAAATCTTTACTTAATGCCCTGATTTCCTTTAGAAGGTGCTTAATTCCTGAAACCCATATGAAGATACAATGTTTCTTTGTTTCCTAAAAATCGTGTTAGTTGGAAAGCAGAAACCATTGAAACTAAATCAAAACTCAATGAAAACACCTTAGAAAACAGAGCTATCATGTACCTTTTCATCCATGTGGAGGGACATTTCTCTCTTTAAGTGGCTTTGGTGTTTAATGGGAACATAATTATCAATTAACTGTCGTCTTCTTGAACAGTATTGACACATTCGAAAATGGCACAAGATGGTAGGAAGCCCCTCAAAGTGAAAATAAAAATAGCTATTTTTTCGGCGGAGGATGCCTCACTCAATTTATGCTCACCAATATCCAAAACTTAATTGTTCCACAATTTCTCCAATTTGTTTGGCCTCAAGATAAACATAAGGCTTTAGGATTGGATAGAAAATCCTAATAATCATGGAAAATAGTAAAGGAAACATTATGGTAAACTTCAAATGGCATATGTACGTTTTCGACGTATCGCATATTAACGGTGCATCAAGAGGAGTTCAACTACTATGTACATGCGTAGGGTGAACAAAATTGACTACGATGAAATAAATCGTAGGAAGGGCATCTCAATTTTTATGTCGACAAGTACAAATATTTCACCAGTCTATCGTTCTTAGGATTTTTGTCTGCTTTCCTTTCGAAACCGACCAAACTTTTGCCTTGCTCATCATTTTCTTGTACATGGACACAAAATTAAGAAAGAATTGTTCTTTGGCGGCGATGAAACGTGAAGAGGGAGGTGGTAATTGGTAAAGGTTGGGAGATGCAACCGACAAATATCTACCATTCTAAAAATGACACAACTTCATTAATTAACAGAATAAAACACAACAAATATGCATAGAAAAACATTACAACAAATGAGGCACACCGACCAAACATGAACAACAAAGATCCGTAATCACATCTAAAGAAAATATGGAATTTGTATAAAAATCTTTTCAAGTCGTTTAGGGCGAGTTTCTCTTCATCCCATATATTCCTCCATAGATCTAAGGGTCTCTTTGGTTTAGAAGAATTTCATAGAAATTTAGAGGATTGTATTCCTTAAAATTTTCTCCTATAGATTTTTTTTTGGTTTATAGGGTTGGGAAACATAGGGACTTTTCATATCGACCTCATGCCACATGGCCGCCAAGGTGCCGAGCATTGGTGTGCGCTAGCCATGGGCGGATGCCGACTCGATAGCCTATGCGATTGATGCAACCTAGAGGCAGAACAAGGACACATGTGAAATCGCGCAGGTCGCCTATTAGCTTGGCGTGGCGCTCCTCGATCCCACTCTCTCATCACTGACGGAGGCACCCTGCGGTGCGACTGTACGACGAGCAGTGGCTGCTACGTCTAGGGGTGGTGCGTGGTTCGCACAGCTGGCGGCTTCGCCCTCGGACCTGCTGTCGCCGCCATTTCCGAGTGTAGGGGCTCCTTTGACCTATACACCACATCATTGTTGACGACCCACCCAAATGGCTCTTGGAGGAGGTTGAGAAACACCTAAGAGGTTTTCTCTGGGTGGGGAAGAAACGGGCAAACGGCGGCCAATGTCTTGTGGCCTGGGACAACATCAGCAAACCTAAGCGTTATGGAGGGTTGGGAGTGAAAGATCTACGTCTTCAAGGGCTCGCGCTGAGAGTCAGATGGGAATGGCTCCGCAGAACACACGAGTCTCGTCCTTGGCAGGGGCTCGGCCTGATTACAGATCCCAAAGCGCGGGAGGTTTTCCGCGGTCTCACTAAGTTGGAGGTGGGCGACGGCGCGAGAATTTTCTTTTGGCAGGACAGGTGGATCAGAGGGCGTTGCGTCGGGGACATTGCACCCCTGGTGCTGGACTCGGTGACCACGAGGAGGAAGAACTCGAGGTCGGTGGCGGACGCCTTACCCAATAACAGCTGGTTAGGAGACATAGGCCAGGAGATGTCCTTGGAAGGCTGGGCGCAATGTATCAAGCTCTGGGAAGAGATCGAGCTTGTGGAAAGGGACGACAGTAGACCGGACAGGTTCACTTGGATCGGATCAGCCAGCGGAGTTTACTCGGCAAAGGACACCTATAGGCTGCTCTGCATGGGCCAGGAGCTTTTCAGTATGCACGACCCAATCTGGAAATCTTTTGCGCCACCAAAATGCAAAATCTTTACATGGTTAGCCTTGAGATACCGTCTTTGGACCTCGGACAGAAGATTCAGGCATGGTTTGCAAGACCGATCGGCAGTTTGTTTCTGGTGCTTACAGGAGGAAGACGCGCTGGACCATGTGCTTATGCGCTGCCCCTACGCACGTCAGGTTTGGTTTGGCTGCATCACCGCGGCAGGGTTGAATATCGCGGAGCCAAACAGAGACAGCTCGCTGGAGTCCAGGTGGTCCTCGGCGAGAGAGCTCGTCAGAAAAAAGGATAGAAGTAGCTTCGATACGCTGGTGATCCTCATTGCGTGGCAGATATGGAAACAACGCAATGCCAGGGTTTTTGGGAACACTCAGCTACAATGCTCCACCGCCGTGCTGCTATCCAGAATCAAGGAGGAGTTTGAGCTTTGGAAGATTGTCAGGAGAGGAGAACAACAATCTGCGAGAGAGTAGGCTTAGCAGCGAGTAGGTGTGTGTGTGTGGAGTCCCAACCCTCGCTGTTCGCAGATGTGGGGTTGGTTTCTTGTATATGACTTTTGCTGCCTTCTATAAAGATTTGGTACGCCATTGGCGTACCCTCGAAAAAAAAGGATTTGGACCCTATGGGAAATTTTCCTATACAAGTTGTTTGATTCATAGGAACACATCTTATAGGAACTAATCCTATAGGAATCTTTTAGTGCAAATCCTATAGGAAAAAAGCATTTGGTCATACCTCATGGAAAAATCCTTTGGTACAATCAAACACACTCCATCTTCCCATAGGATTCAAATGGGCATGACATGCTAACCCTATGCTTTTCCTATTCCTATGTTTTTCCTATCCTATGAATCAAAGGAACCCTAGGTGGGAGATGAATATGACGCGGGAAAGATTTGTCAGCAGCGTTGAAGTTCGGCTACGCCGACCAGCTTACAAGCGAGGTGAACGGGAGAAGACCAAGAGTCTCAATGTGCTCCGTGTATCGTTTATCATACAACATGTCAGTACTTGCCGCGTGAAAACGAATCTTCAAGGGCTCAAGAACCTACCAGGACATATGGAACACATAATATTATGCCATATCCAATGAAATAAAATAAGTAGTGTTAACAATAAAACAATATTACTACCTTCCCTAGCTCCGCCTGATGATAGGCCCGGTGTTCAATGTCATAGAAATCATCGAGAAGCCACACCATCCTATTTTTTTTCACAAATATACACAATAAGTAATATCATACTATCACCATACATATTCTTGATTATGGTTTTCTAAACAAATATGAGGCATGTGTAAGCAAATATGAGGCATTTGAAAGAAAACAAGAGGCATTTCTAAGCAAATACGTGGCATTTCTATCGCCATGCATACATATAATACATCACAAATACATGAAAACTAGGGTTGAAAAAATCAACCATCACATCTAGGGTGTCATGTATAGGGTTCATGTCTAAACCAAATCCAAATCCATGAAAAATAAACAATCACATCTACGGTTTCATGTCTAAATCTTACCAAATCAATGAAAATCTTGGATGAAAAGAAGGGGAGGAGGAGAATACCTCAAGGGATGGGTTGGGAACACAATCCACTGATAGATATGTCGAAATCCACAAAGTTTTGAGACAGATTTGGGTGGAGGAGAGAGGAGAGGCACCGGGTCGGGTGGAGCGAGAACAAAGAAGAAGAGGAAAGTGGTGGCTAGGCCAGGTTGGGGCGGCTCGGACGCCACACATAAGTGAATGTGTGTGCGCCTATAGAAGGGACGTGCCCAAGTGAGCGTCGCCACACATCGTGGCCTGCGTGACGTGTGCGTGCCTCCATGGCGGGCGGGGCCACACATGTCACGAGCCCACGATGTGTGGCGCCGCTCACTCGAGCGTCACAGAGTTAAGTGTGGCGCCACTCGTATAGGTGCGATAAAAAAAGTTAGTCTACCGAAATAATTTCGGTGAAAGGTTGTTCTGTGCAATAGTTTCAATTTTTTTTTGTCAAAATCGCCATAAGTTGGAAGTGCCAATTTTGTGATTCTCAATTTGGGCTATGCATGTGGTAGATCTAGATGGCGTCTGCTGGATCTGAATCAGACAGCCCTGATCTAGACAGCGTGCACGCCTGAATTAAATAACAGTCAATCTCACTGGAGTATGCTTTGACTCCGGTCCACCAACCGCACTTCACTTTGCCCCGCTCCTCAAGAAGCCAAGAAGACTCTTGTCCCTCCTCGTCTCCACCCCGATTCAAAATTCATTCTCCTCTCAACCTCCAACGTTGCCACCGCTCACCGCACCGCAACCATGGCTCCCCCTCTCCCCCTCCTCCTCCTCCTCTGCCTCGTCGCCTCCGCCGCGGTCCGGCACGCGGCCGCCGACGTGCCACCGTCCAACAAGCTCATCTTCATCCTGGCCGGCCAGTCCAACATGGCGGGCCGCGGCGGCGTCGTCGGCACGCACTGGGACGGCCTCGTCCCGTCCCCGGACTGCTCCCCGTCCCCGTCCATCCTCCGCCTCTCCCCCACGCTGCGCTGGGAGCAGGCCCGCGAGCCGCTGCACCAGGGCATCGACGGCAACCACACCTGCGGGGTCGGCCCCGGGATGGCCTTCGCCAACGCCCTCCTCCGCTCCTCCGTCTCCGTCTCGCCCGGGGAGGTGCTCGGCCTCGTGCCCTGCGCCGTCGGCGGCACGCGGATGGCGGAGTGGGCCAAGGGGTCGGAGCTCTACGAGGACATGGTGAGGCGGGCCAGGGTCGCCGTCGAGACGGGGGGCCGGATCGGGGCCGTGCTCTGGTACCAGGGGGAGAGCGACACCGTGCGCTGGGCGGACGCCAACGAGTATGCGCGCCGGATGGGGATGCTTGTCCGTGAGCTCCGCGCCGACCTCGCCATGCCGCACCTCCTCCTCATCCAGGTCAATTCAACTTCCTTCGTCCTCCTTAGTCAATTGTCGTCAGTTGGTTCTTGGTTGGTGGCCTGCCGATCGTAGGATTGAGTAGTTCGCAGACGGCAGGTCAAGTGGGAGCATTTGCTTGATAGATCTGCACGATTTGGATATAGAATAATTGTCATTCTTAGTGGAGGGGACAGGGCTACTAGTACCTTTGCTTGTCAACTGGGCATGGTTGGTGGAGGAGATCTTTCTTTCCCCGAGAAGCAAAGAACACTGGTCTTCTTCTTTTTCTTTCTAGTGTAGGCGATCCACACAGCGCAGAGTTGGCAGTAGCTGCTGGCTTAGGAATGAGGATTCCTTCGTGGGGGCAGAAGGCCATGGGTAATGGACATTTCTGTCAAATAATCACCTCGGATGACTATGGAAATAATGTGCCATTTCAAGATCTGTGCACGTAAGATTTTATTGCTGCCATCCATACAAAGAACTGAAAAAGCGCAACCTTATAAGTAGACACCACTTGTAGCATGCAGAGTAGCAAGGTTAATGTGTATTGTGTTAACCTCAAGTCCAGCAATTAACCGTAGCATTGGCCAAAGGTACTAGCTGCAGACAGTAACGACGCATCAGGGCTCGCTTCTTACAATTCGCCCTTGTCGATGTTTCAGGTTGGGCTGGCGTCAGGGCTTGGCCAGTATACCGAAGTCGTGAGGGAAGCTCAGAAAGGATTGAAACTTCGGAACGTGAGGTTTGTCGACGCCATGGGGTTGCCGTTCCAAGATGGCCATCTGCATCTTAATACTCAGGCTCAGGTCCAGCTGGGACATATGCTGGCTCAGTCCTATTTGACTTATGGTACACCCACACACTAGTAGTAGTACTTAAGAGATCCATTTCTTTTAACTGTTGTCCATGTTGGTTTACTTTCTCCTCTGAACTCTTATTTGAGCAGCATTCTTACAATTCTTCAATTGGATTGGTATAAACATGCCATTTTAATCCATCCCAAGTTATTTATGATCAATGCAAATGAGTTTGGACAGACACTAGAGTCGCTGTTTCGTGATGGAAATTTCTCCATTTTTTGCCAATTGCATTCGAGAATGATAAGCATGTGGAGCTTCGCCATTATGATCAATTTTTTTTTTTGGCCAATTGGTATACACATGAATGGAGCTTCACCATTAGTTGCAGCAAACTGAAAAGGCCTTGTTAAACGATGTCAAGCGCATATATAAAGCCAATCAAACCATCGGAAGAAATATAGGGGTAATGAAATTAAGTTCAGGCTCCACAGTAGGTCCTGTCCTTTTTTTCACATAGAAATGGAATGCTAAGAACCCCTTAAGAACTTATTCTGCAACTGTCCATGTCATTTTTCTTTTCAAATTATGTTTGTTAGAAATTTAGTTTCGTTGAGATACATTGTTTAGTTTTATGTACTAGAAGAAAATGAGGTTGTGAAAATTTGAAGATAAATTGAAGAACAAGCTTTAGCATTGTAATCTTCCCCATATTGTTAACAAAAAAAATGCAAATCCAATGGTCCCAGTACGCAATAGCTGTGCAATGTTGAGATCTGCCATGTGACCCAACTGATTGCTGTCACATATGTCATGGATTACTTATTTTAATGTGATGTCAAGGCCAGAGTAAGTACTTCTCTCTCTCTCTCTCTCTCTCTCTCTCTCTCTCTCTCTCTCCATGTTACAGCTGACTAGCAGAGCTTCGAAGAGTAACTTGCACTTGGTAATGGTGATGCTAGTAATGTTTCTCACCTTGATCCAAGTGCGGATCCAGGAAAGATTGCAAATATATCAACAACACAAGGTGTGGACTTTGTGGGAAGATGAAAGTCATCTAAAGAAAAGATCACATGCATTAAAAGATACAGTAATTTTGTAGCCAATTACTATGAAACTAGAATGAGGCTGGTACTACAAATTAATTCTCTGGTCTGTTCTTAGCAGCTTATTTATTGCTCCCTTGTTTTTCTTTCTCTGGGGTACTAGGGTATGCGCATCCTCGAACCCCTGCACCATGGTGGCTACAAACTATGTTGGCTTGTTGCTTCGTTTTACTTTGGAGGGAGCCATACACACGTTTTCTTATATAACCAAACAGAGAAGGTGAAGATGAAGAAAGCCACCTGCTGGCTCTGTGCACATAATACTATACCAACATACTGACCGACAGAAGGTCATTATTTCAGGTCTATACATACATTCAACAAAATTCCCCAAAGTGGTCATACACATTTTGTTTTCTTTGGTAAACCTGACTAACTCTAGTGTATGTAAACTCAGTGCAAAGAGTAATCGACAATCTTTTTAACATTGCCTGTACTTCGTCCAAATTCTATGTTTGTTCGTTGATCACATTAGCTGTGTCGGGATTGGTTCATGGACCAAGTATAAAATCCTGGACTATATCTTAGTCTACCATTACGAAGCGGCCTTTGCCAGTGAAGAAAAATAAATCATGCACATCATCTTAATTTGATCAGGGTGCAACGGACTGATCCTCCCACACGAAAAATGGACATGTAGCCTACATATTAGACACTGGATTGATTATTCTCTGCCGGGGTTTTAGTTCGGTCATGCATCTATGGTACCGTTGGTTCAACGTCAATGGAATTTGTGGTTAATTTTATGTTACGATTGAGGTGCAGAGGCAAAAGAATTGATTGAGGACTGGACACCCATCTTTTGTATTTTTTTTACAGTTTTTTGTAGCTGATGATTCAAGCATCCACATCTCCTGGCAATTTATGTTATATTTTTTGAGAATTGGCTGCTGCTTTTTTTTTGAGAATGAAGACCGCCTCAAATCTCCCGGTGGAGTTTCGATCCTGACTTGAAGTTCTTCTGGTGAAAACCTAAGCTCTATCGGGAGCGGACGACAGGTGCCGGACGCGAGTTCTAGACCCTTGCGATGCGATGGGTTCACGTCGGTTAAGTAGATGGCTCCGTGGTCGAGGGTAGCGGATGTCAGGGCAGCGGCCCTGGATGGTGGTTGGGCATTGAGACGCAGATGGATTGGTGTTAAATTGAATATCTACTATATTAAATGGCTAGAGGTGATGTCTAGTGGGTAATACGTCCTCCTCCCACACTGCGGGAAAAATCCCCACTCCCACCACGCCCTTCATATGCCTTAAGCTAAGAAAAACAGCAAAACAGAAATAAACCCAAACATTATCCAGTTTGTCCTGGACCATGCCCCCATTGATGGACACCTATTCAACATTTTCAGATAAAAAATATATTCAAATTTTGGAAAAAGTTTGGGCATTTTTTCAGGAAACAAAAAATCAAGCAGAAACCCGAAAAACTGGGGCTCCAAGCGGTGTCGTGGGCGGGGCGGATTGGATTCTGAATAGTGAAAACTATGTGGATGTAAAATCAGGGCATCTATTACAATTTGTACTAACACTTGTGGTTTGCGGGGCAAAGCGAGTCCCGCTTTTGCCACCCTATGGGAAAACAGACATCAAACAAAAAATAACCGGACAAAAACGGGTGCTCCTGCACGCTGACCGGTGCGACAGTTGCGGTGGGCCGCGCACCTGGGCGTTCCCTGCCGCGGTCAGCTGGGACGCGGCCCAACAAGACAAGTAGTATATTTTTCCTTCTTTCTTTCCTTTATCTGTTTACTTTTTGTTTTTCAAAATATGATTATTTTCAACACAAATGAACATTTTTCACAATGTGAAAATTTGTAAAGTCTGAACAATTTTCAAAATGTGTTTTTTAGATCAAAGCATTTTAAAATTTAAATTTGACACTTTTTAGTTTGAAAATTTTCCAAAGTTGAACATTTTTAAATAGGGATAAATGGTTTCATGTCCCTCTTCCCTTAGTTCTACTCATTTTTGCCCACGTTAAAAACTTAGCTCGGTGATTCGTTGAGTTAGGATTAATTTTTAGTGTATTGTTGGATAGTGCTTGTCATTATATTTCGAACATCATTGAGTAGAACTTATTTGGAGCTTGGATGCTCAACTTATTCAAGTTTAAATTTCAGTATTTTTGCCTATTTTCATGAACCAAGGGAAAACTAAGCAGACTAAGCTACCAGGGGCATGAACTTAATTTTCCCTTTTAAATATAGCATGATTACAGCAAAAGAGAGTATGCTTTATATCTTCATAGTGGATCTCGCATCATGGGCATTGGCTAGAAACCGGAACTAGCCTATTTGGAAGAACTCCCTAACATGGGAGAATGCCATGAGGAGATTTTCATGCGAAAATCTTTAACTTTGCTATAAATTTATTTCCCTATAAACTGATGTTTCCATCCACCCTGATAGACTGATCTTGACAGTAAATAGAGAATTGTTTGTGTACCTCCGCAAAGAATTACTATTAGCCACAGCACACACTCGTGGGCCTACAGTAGCGAGGATTGCTAGCCCACAATGCCCCGGCAGGCCGCAGCACACGATCGAGATGGGCCGGCCTTTTACGCTGCCGGCTGTATTGGAGCTGCGCCTCCGCATCCTACAGCCGCCGTTCGAGCTTTCACAGCCATGGCCTCCCACGACCCACCCTCGCCGCCGCCGCCGCCCGCTCCGACCACCATTAACGCTCTCACCGATGACCTCCTCCGCGAGATCTTCCTCCGCCTCCCGGACCTCCCGAGCCTTACCTGCGTGGCCTTCACCTGCCGCGCCTTCCTCCGCGCCGTCCGCTCCTCCCCGGCCTTCCGCCGCCGCTTCCGCGAGCTACATGCGCCGCACATCCTCGCCCTATTTATCGAACCCTACATGCGCGCCTTCGTCCCCGCCGTTAGTCACATGTCCGACACGGGCATCACCGCCGCCTTCTCTGATTTACTCAGAGACGACGGTTCCTCCGAGTGGATATATCATCCCGAGGCTCCCTACTCCGACGGGTATGTCTTCTTCATCAACCGGAACACCGAGCAGAATATCTTCTACAACGTCCACACGCAGGCCCTGAATATCTACCCCAAGAAGTCCCACGTCGGCGTCCACACCTTCCTTGAGTTCCACACGCTCCCTGCCGACCGAGATGGCCACAGGCCATCCCGTGTGGTCTGTGTTCATCACGACAGCTCATGGGCGTGGGCGCGCCTGGCCATCTTCTCGTCTCATGCCATGGAGTGGCAGGTCATCCCGGAGTCCGGGACACCGCTGCTTGAGGGCGGCAGCCACCCAATTGGTACGGTTATCGGTGGGTTCGTCTGTTGGTTATATGAGGACTGCATTCTCGCGCTCGACATTGCTAAGTTTCAGTTCTCCCTAGTGGATCTGCCGTCGCCCTCAGACCCAGACTTGAACTCGAGTTTTAATATTGGTGAGACCAAGGATGGGGAGCTCTGTTTAGTGGGTGCGCAGGAATGCACGCTTTCTGTCTGGCTCTTGACACCGGACAATGGCGGCGTCGAGAGATTTGTGCTGCACAAGGCGTTTCCATTGCACACAAGTCTTAAGGAGATCACCGAGCGTCCAGTAGAGGATATTGTTGATGTTGGATCGCAGCTTATAATGGCTATCGATGGCTTTGTGTACCTAGCTGTTGTCTACAATGGGGATCCTCAATCTTGGTTCGTGTCCGTCTGCCTGGAAACAGCTGATGTGAAGCTCCTCTTTAAGAGAACATGCTGTTCTTCCTGCTTCGATCCCTACATCATGGCCTGGCCTCCTGCTATGATACACAACGAGGTGAGTCCCGTTGTTATGTCTGAAGATTCGGGTAAAGTTTCTTCATATGTTTGGTCTCTAGATTGCATCAAGTTGTGTTACTTGTGAGCATTGGATTATTGCATTGCCATGAAAATCAGCTGTAGGATTTCAAGTTTTGCTGCAGTACATGTCTGACTTTAGATATAGTAGAGGAGTCCCTGCAAAAAAGTTGAATATAGTATAGGATGTCAGATCTAGGTTGTGTACTGGTATAACTGTATAAGGATCCAATGTTTCAATTGGCACCAGGATTTGTGCATATTGTGTATAAGGATCCAACTTTTCAATTGCCATCTGGATTTGTGCATATTGTGTGTTACATGAAAATACAAAGTGCTGCACTGCCAATATTTGAGGCTGGAAATCTCTGTTCACTAAAAACTCTTTACACTTTATTATGCTAACCACTATGAGATGCCAGTTGCAATGATATCTTACTTCACGTTATTGCTTCGATGGATACTAGTTAAACTGATCTGTATAATTAGAACCTATTTCCTTGCACAAATTTGTCTATGATATACCTGAATTACAAGGTAGTCATGATTTTTTGTGTGTGTCATAGGAGGATTCAGAAACTGAAGTTATTGACGACAGTGTTGGTGATAAAGGCCGTGTTGGCATAGAAGAAGCTTTCCCTGTCCTTTTCACAGCATTGCGATCATTCAAAGAAGCTTTGATTGACGATGACAACACAAAAATTGTGTGCTATATGGATTCCTTCTTACTTGATGATGAGGTTAACTCTCTTCTAAACAAAATCAGTACTTTAGATGCAGGACTAGCAGCTGCGAGAGACCGTGTCTTGAAAATAGGTGGTCGCTCCGATATCAAAAAGGAAAGGATAGAACGAGAGGGTTGGTGGCGAATGTGCAAAGGGATATTGCGGAGAGCTTGTCCCAGTTGCTTCGTCAGTTGATCTCGGTGTGCTGTCTTTCTGCTCATGAATTATGCTTCTGTTGAAATGCTGCATTGGTACTTCAGTTTTAGGATTGCGTGAACGCATATCGTCATACTACTTCTGCTGAGTTTATCCAATCGGTAGCTATGTGTACTTGTGTAGCTGGCAAAAGACTTGTATTCCTTTACATGTAGAAGCTGCCAATCAGCCAATGAACCTCACCATGAATATAAGCCATGATCTTTATCCTAGAGGTTGTTTGTCTTTGCCGTTGTCTGCTTGAGTAGCCGTGTAATTTTGCTCCACTTGTTAACCAACCGTTGATTAGTTTTACAATTACATTGTTTCGTTGGTGCTCGAGATGCTGCAAGTTTTTATGAAAGCAAGTTGCCGATAGTGGGTGACTACACACAGAAAGCAATGCAGGGGAAGTAGTGGGGGTTAAGGAAGAGCGGCTTCATCAGTTCTCACACAGAAGCCCATCAGGGAGCGCACCGGTGGATGCCGTTTATTCTTTGCAGGCATGCTTGCAGGTTGCGATGCTCAAGTTTGGTGCGTCATCAGGTAAAAAAAAAGTTTGGTGCGTCATAGTTTACCTCTCATCTGCCTTATTAATTGTAAAATATTCCTGATTCATAAAGTAAGACTGTCCTGCACGACTAGAGAAAGGTCATGCCGATTTTGAAACTCTAGAATTAAAAGGAAAACAATTAGCTGCCTTTTTTTTCTCCCATCGATCGAATTGAGGAGGTCAAGTTTCGAGAGCAGAGCCTCTCGCTTCTGTATTAAATTTTGAAAATCCATGCATGCTTGTGTTTTTTTTTCATGCAAAATCCATAAAGCAGGGTCCTCCTGTTCTCCGTGTTAGGCCTAATACTTCATGAGTAGCACAAGAATCGTGAAAAGTAGCCACTAGAACACCTAATGATCATAACCAGAGAGAGTAGATGTGATGCATTACGGGGCATTGACGATCCCATCGACGCCTGCGTGAGGCAGGCTTGGTGTGGCGGTGTTGATGACGAACTTGTGGTCGATGACGATCTGGAGATCCTCCTGATCCCCTCGGGCCGCCACCTGCACTGCCCTGGAACAGCACGGCGAGGTTCCAGCCTTCCCGTTGCTTATGCGCGAACTGCGATCGCAGAGCCTTAGGAATATTGGGGAGCAGCGAGACTAGGCGACTAACAGATGAGATCGCCACCGGGGCTCCCCCTTTTATGTGCGCATGCAACAGGGGGCCACGAACCATTAGTTGGTTAGCGACGCCCCCGATCAGGGCGTTTAGAGATAAGCACGTACAGAAAAGGTCGTCCTGGACGTTGGTCCTGTGGGCCCCCTTTTCTTCTTAACGTTAAGTGTTTCTGAAAATATCTCTTTTATCTGTTAACTGAACCTGACAGTATATTAACCTGACAGATCAATCCAACACTCCGGTGTTATTGGGATCCAGAAGGACCCGTTTGTGATTTTGATTTTCATCTGGATCTTTCCCTATGAACGAAGTTTTAATATATGTTCTTTTCCCCGCAAAAAAGAGAGGAGACAGTTTTAAAAAAAAAATTACCAGAAGTTGTGGATGCTTGAATTCATAGCTAAAAGAACAACAGCCAATAAACACAGAACATGTGTCCAGTCTGTAATCAATCATTTTGCCTCTGCACCTTAACTGCGACATAGAATTAGCCACAAATTCATTGATGTTGAACTACCGGCACCATGCATGGATGGTTCTGCTCTTCTACCTTGTGAACTTAGCTCCGTAGATTTTCAAAGTTTTACAGCCGGGGACTAACAGTACCTTTTCTTTTCTCGTGAAGAGATAACCTAGGACTCGAATTCATCTATGATGTTGTTGACATTTGGAAGTGATCTGTTGTTGCTTATTTCCAAAAACCCAGACCTTGCGTAACTTCCAAAGTGATCAGTCTATCAGGAGTTCAGGATGAGCAAGGTATCGAAACGCTTCCAAGACTTTCGCCGTATGTTGCTAAAGTTTCTCCAAACATCGAAACCAAAGCAATATGGCTGCTAGTGGTAGCCTGGTTGCTTCAACCCTGTGGGCGGTGGGTCGGCAGGATGTGCAGACAGCACCGGATCGGGCCCTCTCGGCCAGGATCTGGTTTGTGGTGGCAACATATCTTCTTGATCCGTCCAGTGGAGCCAGCGGTGGCGGCTTGAATCTACGCCATCTAGGTCGCCTGTGGTGGACGAGTTGGGATGGTGGTCAATACCCTCCTGTTCGCCCCTAAGCTAACTCCTCTCGTCATCGAGCTCCAACACCTACACCCATCCCAGCCTAGGACTCGGATTCATCTATGATCTTGTTGACATTTGGAAGTGATATGTCTTTTGAGAGAGACGGATGTAGTCCCATGTGTGTTTAGGTATATGAATCCACTGAGTTTTATTGTGGCTTTGCTGATTGACCATGTATCTATTGTTGGTTAATAAAAATACATAGCATAGTTTTGATGTTTCCATTAAAAAAATGCCCCATCTGACCTATGGAGCCGTCATTTGAGGCTTTGTTTTTCTCCTGATCATATCTTTGTACCCATAAATAATATTGCTGAATAAGGAAGGATTTTTTGCTCAAAAAATCTGACCTCCCAATGGAATTATAGGAATTTGATCCTAGGTTCGATGATAACGAGGATGGAGCCAAAGTTGTGCAGATCGGCGCCAATAATTTTGGGCATACGATGGCCTCTATGTGTTCGTCACCCTGATCTGCTCTGGTGAAGGAAAGCCTTGCCCCAACCTGCACAACTTCGGCTTCACCATCATTCACGCCGAACCTAGGAGTCAGATTTCAAAATGATTTCGCCGGAAGGTGAGATGACGATCTGTCAAAATAAAAACGGCTTCTACACATGTCGTTCTTCGAAGAATTAAGGAAGTGATGGATTGCCACTGAGGAAAGGAAAACTCCAAACCGCCGATGGGGATGAGTTCAGCCAGTAATGGAAGGTGTTTGCGACTGACGTTGAAGATGGACTAGGATTTTACGCACGTAAGAAACATAGCATGTTATTTCTGTATACTTGACATGTCGGCGTCGTCCAGTATCATATCACATCTCAACGTCGCAGGAGGGGTTGCCGAGCAGAGGCGCCTCGGGGACACCGGCGGCGCCGACGCCAGGGCCCTTGCGGACGCCGACGAGCAGGTCGCAGCGCGCGTACATGGAGCGCCACCCCCTCCGGAAGGGGCCGGACACGAAGCGCACGCGGCCGAGCAGCACCACCCGGAGCGACACCACGCCGTACGACACGTCGTTGGCCAGGGCCGCCGCGGTGTCGTGCGACACGGGCACGGGGAGCGCCCCGGCGCCGCCCCCGATCACGGGCGCCACCACCACGGCGCTGTCCGGGTCCTGCGCCAGCGGCGGCAGCTGCGCGGGCGCCGTGATGGCCTCCCCGCGGTACACCACGTACGCCGTCAGATGGTCGTACCGCGCGGACGCGCGCCCGCTCGGGTTGCGGATGACGAGGGAGCACTGGAACGACGCCGCCACGGCGCTGGGCGCGCCGGCGGCCGCGGGGGGGCCGGCGACGTTGGAGATGGAGTAGACGGCGATGGAGTTCACGGCGAAGGAGGGGCTGCTGGGGCGGTACACGAGGTAGAGCACGAGCGCGGTGATGCCGGCGAGGAGGAGTATGACCAGGACGAGGAAGCAGAGCGTGCGGAGGAGGCCGCTGGAGCCCCTGTCGTGGCCGTAGTAGCCGTAGCCGTAGCCGCGGCGCCGGGCGGGCTTGAGGTCGTCGGCGTGGACTCCCTTGCCGCCTTTGTGGTGGTGGCCTGGCTCCGGGGGAAGGTGGTGCTCTGCCATGCTCGATCAACTCGCGAGCGTCGAGCTAATTTTGGGTGCTCGAACAAGATGTATGTATGAGTACGAGGCTGGATAGGCATCGAGTGACGTCTGTAGAGTAGGAGTATATCAGTACGCGCTGCGCGTGTTCTGACTTGTTTCCGTGCGCGTCAGCCTATCTGCCTATGCATGGCCTCCAGCGGCAAGCTCGGTCTCCGATCGGTGATCTTTTGGATGGAGCGGCACTGGAGCTGTCTGCATGCACCTTCGAGGATCGGCGGTCAGGTTGAAGCGGCAGACAACTATAGATATTAGGGGAAATATTCTTTTTAAATGTCAAAAAAAATCAGAGATACATGAAATAACTTACTCTATATACAGTAGTTTGGAATCCCCAATGTTTAGTGTTTTCAACCCAAATTCAATTTTGATCTAGGGTGCGTATGACCATCCTACCAGAAAAAATATTTTGAATGTCAAAAAAATTCTGAACAAAATTTCGCAAGTACATGTCTGCATTCTATATGTGCAGGCCAAATTTCGCGGAAAATCAACATTTTTTTATTGTGTCCTTAAAGATATAAGAAAATGTCCCCGTGACCAGATTTTTCAGCACCAATATTCTTTGTTGGATTTTCAACATTTTGAAATGCGTATGAAATCATTTTAAAAATCAGGAGCATATGCTTCTGAGAGCCAAAACACCACGTCGGCTTTTATATGTTGCTCCAATGTTCTTCTTATTTTCTTATTTGCTTGTGTTTTTTCTAAAGTTGTATGGTAGCTTCCTAGCTTTCATGTGGTTGGCCATCAAAAGTTCACCATACGAAAAAATGTCTTATTAGAATTTTTCATACGAAAAAATGGCGCTTAGCATAAATTTTCTGAAAAAATTCAATCTGACACGACTTCGATGAAAAATTGCTTTTAGGGAAAGAGTTAGATGCAAGCGAGCCTACTAAAACCCTGGTAATATAAAGAGTTAAGTTATGGGACCCTAATTTTGTCATGATAGTTATCAGGAAGGCTGAAGACGGTATTGCAGAAAAAGTAAGTCAACCAAACGGTTTTCTCAAGAGAACTACAAAGAAGACCTTGGTTTGCACAAAATTACATCAAAAGTAAATTTACCAAGAGGAATTCAAGCTCTCAAAAAATGACACAAAACACAAAAAAAATGTTAGACAAATTGGGTAAAAATGCTATCAAACACCAAATAATCTAGAAAAATAAGAGCAAAGGCTAAAACGTGAGGAAAAATAATATATAGATGCTTAGAACAAACATGAGCACTCTAAGAGAATTATTGTTCCCCTCCCCATGTCATTTTCTCTATCTGTCTCTTCGAGGAATTGCCAGAAAATTCAGAAGACGCAATGAAATAGGAAAAAATATTTTTTTTTGGAAAAACAAGAGAACCTTCAAGGACCCTTTTTTCACCATTTGCTGAGTGAAAACCATGTCCGAAAGCCGAAAACCGATTCTTAACCGGCCTCCGGTTTTCAGTTTTGATTCATGTTTTCTCGCTGTTCATGTTTCTGGCAGGAATTTGGGTTTCATCTGTCGGTGTCTGATATAGTATTTTTTTTAGGGAAAAAATCGTCCAAATATAGACCGAAATTACGACAAAGCCTTCTCGTTTTCTCCACAGGCCACACAAGAGCCCGGCCCAATTGCAGGACGCACTGGGCCACCAAACCGACTACCCGAGAGACCTTCCCTTCCCCTAGAAAAAAAGGAGACCACCGGAGAGTCCTGAGACCCTACCCCCAAGCCGCCACGCAGCCTCCACCCAGCTCTCGTCGCCCGCGCCAGTTCAGGCGCGCCTCCGCCGTTGGCCGTCTCCGCCGTGCCGCCCCCGCCTCCAAAATCCAAACTATTCTCCTAAACCCCCACCGGCACGAAACCCTAGGACTACGCCGCGGCGGCCATGGGGACCGACGCCGACATCGACATGGCCGACCTCGCCTCCCTCGACGGGCCCGCCTCTTCCGCCGCCGCCGCCGCCGCCCCCTCCACCCGCTTCGCCCCCAACATCAAGGGCAAGCCGAAGGCCAAGCCTAAGCCGAAACCAAAAGCAAAGCCAAAACCGGAGCCCGAGCCCGCGCCAATACAGGAGGATGAACCCCGCGCGGCGGTGGCCCCACCGCCGGTGCCAGAGGATGGCGTGGACGCGATGGAGACGGACGGGGTGGGCGCTGGCGTGGGCGCGGATGAGATGGATCACGAGGGCGAGGACGAGGACTTCGTGGTGCGGGAGATCGATGTGTACTTCACGCCCAAGCCCTTCGACGAGGACACCATGGTAAAGTGTTCCCAACGCTCGCTCTCTCCGTTCCTGTTCGTTGTGCCGTAGGGTTAGGTTTTTGTATGTTGCTGCTAGTGCTTGCATGATTCTGCGGCCTGATTGACTCTGCTGCCGCTATGAATGCTGTGTTGGTTTAAGTTTTTGTAAGTTGCTGCTAGTGCTTGCATGATTCTGCGGCCTGATTGACTCTGCCGCCGCTATGAATGGTGTTGGTTGGTTTAATTTCAGTATCGCTTATGATTAATGAAGTGTTTTTATATGACGTTTCCATTTTGATAGTGATCTGATTCTCTATCCCAGTGGCAATAGAGGACCGTATATTTGCTGAACATATTTGATGTACATTATTAAGTTAGCCAGTTGAATCTGGTTAATCAGTTTAAGATAGACAACAGTAGCTTGCCTATGAAAGGGCTATCTCAGTCTGTTATCGATTTTTTGTATTGGTTTTGTTGAACTGAACTATGCCGGACCTTTGTGGTCCTTTGGTACTTATTGACTTTTATTCTAATGCTCACCTGTACACTGCTCTTCTTCGTGCTATATCTATTTCTGAACTTAATTTCGTATATGAGAACTTCGCAGCTTTACATTATGCAATATCCGCTGAGGCCATGCTGGCGCCCGTATGAGCTTAATGAGATATGTAAGGAGGTACGACCCCTGCTAACTGTATCTCCCTTTTCACGGTTAATGTCTGTCAGTTGATAGCATATTAGTTTTTCTTTACTTCATTAAAAGGATTATGATCAAATCAGGTTCGCGTGAAGCCGCGGAGCTCAGAAGTTGAAGTAGATTTGGATATCGATACTAACAGTGATAATTACGACCCAGAGGTTTCTGCATCTGTGAGGCAGACAAAGCAGGTGGGTCTTACTGTCACATAATTTATTACAGACTTAACTCTTTGGATTATTTATCATGCTTCTCTATGATATTTAACTATGCATGATTCCTTGGGACCTCAGTAATGTTATGTGAAATTTATTGTTGAAGCTTACATTATCCATGCAATTGCTATTTATATTTGTAAGCTTAATTTATGGATACTTACTCGACGATCGCTGTTTTTAGTGCACCATAGGTGTCTCCTTGATGTTATCTCGTTATTATAAATGACTATTTATCTGTATGGATAATTTGTCCATGTGATTTCTGCTTATTTAGTTTTGTGTTAAAAAAATCATGTTGATTGTTTATTCAGAGTAACGTGCATAGCTGGCCTTGTGGCTATTCCATAGCCTTACCTATTTGTGCTGTCAAAAGTGCAAAGGGTGCGGCTTGGTGCATGAGAGAGGCGCTAGTCAAAAGCCCTGCTAGCTGCCCCAAGTGCTTTGTCAAGCTTAACGGATTTCGAGTCTAGGACCCTGTCAACTTCTTGTTAATACTATTAATATAGAGGACAATTTTTTTTAGAGAACCTTGATGTGGTAAAATCAAGCAATAATCCCCTGAAGTCTCCTAAGTCTTAAGATGAATGCTCCCTGTTAGCCAACTAGCCACAAAATTATTTTGTCTGAATATAAAGGAGTAGAGCAGAGTAAACCCGTTGGAAGAGGGCAAAATAAATACTGGTTGATCGGCAGGAGGCATGAGCAGAAAAGAAGGTGAGGGGATGGGAGGAGAGGACTATTGGAGTAATGTGGTTCTTGTAAGTTATGCTGAAGGCAACCTATGGACCATAATAGCACCGATTTCAGATCGATGCTGTGTCCCCTGACCCTGGTTCATTCGCCCCCAATCAAGGGTTAGAGTCAACAGATGGAATGCCATTGTCATAGTAGTTCCCTCCTTTTTTTTGTAATAATAATTAAATTCAGTATGCTTGAATGATTTTCTGCAGATTCTGCACTCTTTTTATGTTGTGCTCACATCTAGAGTTCGCCTTGTATAACACATGGAGTAATGCCGCATAGTGTTGCTGTTGGTTGATTTTTGCCTATTACGTTCCTGGTTGATCCTTTTGGCATTCCTCATTCATGTATTGTGCTGCAGAATCTAGTTCTGTATTTTGGGTGGGGGTGGGGGGTGCTACAGGAGTACTGTTGTAGTCAACTAGTTCTATTATGGCAACAAAGCTTAATATTACGTGGTACAGTAATTGTAATTTGGAAGTTCTTTCAGAATGTAGATAACAATCTCTGAGATTATCTTGACTAAGTGGTTCTGGAAATTGCTGCACTGTGGATATGTTGATGTATTCATTGGTACAAGAAGGCTAGCATTTATAGTACCGAGTAACTTCAGCTAGTAGTGGAATAGGGAAAACGAACTCACATCTTCCTGTTCTGTCACATATTGGATTCTGCTACGCTATGGGCATGCTTGGTTTGCATCCAAAAATTGTGTAGCCGATGTATTGACAAGCCAATATTTGGCAATGGCTATATGCGCCAGAAATTTGCAACTTTGTCTCTTCTAGAGCTAGGCAATGCAATTTGGTAACCAACCAATTGATAACCAATTTTTTGGCCTCGCCAAAACATTGGCTAGCCAAGTTTTGGCATCCAAGCAAGCAGGCTCTTTCTTTTTGAATTCTATCGTAATGCAATATACTCCTTCTGTTCAGAAATAAGTAACTCAGCTTTGTCTAGATACGGATGTATCTGGACACATTTCAGTGTGTACATACATCCGTATCCACACAAAGTTGAATCACTTGTTTCCGAATGGAGGTTGTAGCACTGAAGCTAGTATGTTTGTATATGTTCCATTTCTACTCCCTCCGTACCAAATTAATTGACCCAACTTCACATGTATCTAGACGCGTTTTAGTGTGTAGATACATGCGTATCTAGACAAAGCCGAGTCAATTAACTTGGAACAGAGGGAGTAGCTCTTAGGGTGTGTTTGTTTGAGCTGGAGCTCCACGGCTGCAGCTGCCAGAATCAGCGGTAGCTGCCAGCTGGAGCTGGAAGGTTGGCGCTGTCTGATGTTTGTTTGTTTCGGCTGCCAGTGTAGCCGTGGCTGCACCAAAATTTGTTAAAGTGACCTAAATGCCCTTATAGTTGTGTTGATCGGGTTTAAGTGTTGACTGTACCACAAACAACATGATTGAGTAACGTTTTTTCGGCAATTGAGGAAATTTTCACTATATTTAACTAAAGTACAACCATTTGGTAACATACGTAGTGCGTAGCGTACAGCCGTACATACATTTGTTAACACATGGCAGTGAGCTATTTGATTGATTTTAACACATGTACCCATCTGCATACACCAATTTTAGCGTGAACAATTTGACTGCATTTTTTATCTGACCGCGTTACACCACATCTGCAATAGACTAGCCTAGCAGCAGCAAGTGCACAGCACGCCTAGATGCACTATCCTGACTGCAGCGGCAATCAAAACGCAGGGGCAGCAGGAGTTCGTGGCGTGGTCTGGTCGCACGAGCTCAGCTCGGGGTCGGGGGAATCGGAGCTAGGGGCAGCATCGGATCTGGGAGCTCCAGCGTGAGCGGGCACCAGGTAGCGCGGCCGGTGACGATTGGAGGTGCTGGAGATCGGGGACAGGGTTTTAGGCGGCGGGAATTCCCTTTTGTACCGCCGGAGGAGTGCGCCGGCGCCGGTCGCCGTAGATTGACTAGGTCGTGGTCCGTTGGGTGTGGTGGTGCGAGTCTTCTCTTCTGCTCTGTTCGCTCGCTCGGGAGACGGAAGGAATAGAGCCGAACCGGTTCGAGGGCATATTTGTTGCTGTATGTGATTTGGTGGGAGGGTATACCGTAAAACTCAGAGTTTGGAGCCGCTGTGGCTGGAAGAAACACAGAAGTCGTAGCTTCTGGTCTGTAGTGCAATTTTTGGAAGCGCTCCGCTCAAGCCTCTGCGTGGAGCTGGCCGAAAAAGTGGTGTTTGTTTGGGCTCCGGCTTCCACAGCCCATAAGCTGTTGGAGCGGCTGGGAGGAGCCCAAACAAACAGAGCCTTATGCTGGTTCTTCGTTGGGCAGTAGTTCAGTTTTCATCTGAACAGCTCTTTTCTTCCCCAGCTGGGATGTCTGAATAATTTCATTGATATCGTTGGGTTTATGTTGTGGCAGACACTATCATCATCGAAAGCAGCTGATGTGACTGATTATGCAGTTGGGGTTCTTCGAGGCAACTTGGTAAGTACCAGAACAAATTTTATGTATGTATGGTCTGGCCAATTAGCCACGAAAGTTGCATATGTAATTCTGGTGTGCCTCACTTAGCTTAGGCCATCTGTGCCATGAACATCGAACAAAATGAATCGTGGTTTGCCTCACTTTGCTTTGGCCAACTGTGCCATGAATATTGAACTAAACCCTTAACCTGCAATTGCGTATAAAGACCTGTTCTTCATGGTTCTATTGGTGTATTAGATTGAGAGGTTAATCCATCTCCTTGTTCGAGAGAAATTGAAGTATTCATAAGCATGCTCCTGAATTTTGAACAGATTGATTTGGTACTGTACATATTTAAATCGTTCTGGTGGAACTTGATGTACATGCAGTCAGATAAGGCTAGTACTCCTACACTCAGAGACATTGAAACAATTGCACACGAGTTAGTGGTACTGAGTTTGTTAACTCGTTTTGTCCCTAATTAGCTTCTTGTACCTGTTGGATAGTAACTATAGTTCACAGCCTACCCATTGCAGGAAAACTTGTACCTTCTGAAAGAACTTTTATGCTAGGCAACTGATTAATGCAAGGTGTTTGGTCATGTGATGTAAATGAACAGAATTGATCCCCTTGCTTTATTTCGCAGATTTATTTAAATCATATTGATGCAGTGATGCAACTGCGACCATCCATGTCACATCTAAATTCTGGTGGATCACATACTAGGCAGCCTTCACAACGGGTAGAAACAAATGTTCGTACAGGTGGTCCAGCGGCTCGGGCTCCATCAGTTAAGGTGCGGCACTAGTTCTCGTCAGCATTGCTACTATTTTGTTGCGTGTTCACAACAAGTTTGATGAACATCGAAATATCTTCCCTAGCCACAATTTCTGTTATCTAGACAACCAGGAGTAACTGAAAGCTACCTCTTAAAATGTAATAAATTGAGCCATACAATAATGTTTCGTAATGCGTGTTGGTGACAGTGAACTGGCTTTGCCAACATAACAACCTCTGGTTCCCATGTTACTCCACATCCATGGAACAACACGTCAACAGTAAGAGTAGCATACAGATGATTTCTGTCTGTTTTTAAATTGGTATTTTATTGGAGTTAGCCCTTTCAGTATTAACTTCTGCAAGAAAAGTTGCATGTATGGTATTCGCTGTCTGAGGCTCGGCTAAGCAGGTACAACATCTGAATGCGTACTTTCCTGCGATTATGAGAAAAATGTTCTGTTGTCAATGATCCATGGTTTTAAAAGCGTCGCTTAGTCGTCGCCTAAGCGACGCTTAGGCGTCCAGGCGCTCCCCCTCCGCCTTGGAAAAACGGCCGCTTTAGGCGCCTAGGCGTCCAAAGCGCCCGCCTAGGCGTTGCCTAGGCGTCAGAGCGCCCTCCCTCCTTAAGGCGTCAAGGCGTCGCCTTAAAAACCATGCAATGATCTAAGGTTCGCTTAGTGAATGTGCGCATTTAATGTATAAACACTGAGGAGAACAGATGGATACTGAAATATGGCACACCCTTCCTATTGGTGATGTATTCCCTGTGTGCTGTTTTTGAGCATCATATTCTTGAACTACCCTGCTTATTTTTGTAGAGAAAGGGCTGCAGTAATGTTAAGACTGTTGCCTTTTTGCTGCTAGCTCTGAGCGGCTATTAATGTCTTCATTATTGCTTACCTTATGCTCCCAGGGAAATGAGCGCTCAGATGGTTCCAAGGACTGCGCTGAGGAATCTGAGGTTTGTAATAAGGATATTAGTTTTGTACTTAATGTAATTTTTTCTGCCTTTCTTACATTCTAGGCTTTCTTTTGGTCCAGTTCATTTTTGTTATATCTTCTACTGAAATTTGGGTCTTGTAGTCTTGGTTCTCTCCATAGTAAGCCTCTACTGAATTCGGCTCCCTCACTGTTTTGTTTCGACATTTTGCTAGTTAATTTTTGAACCTATTCAGGCTTCCTAGTTTACAAGGCTGAACATTTTCTGGGTATAAATAGTGTGTGGCCCTAGATACACAAAAATTGACTAGAATGACTTCAGGTTTGTTTGGTATTTGAGGTGGAATATGGTAATAGTGGTTGAGTCCAGAGGAATCACTTTGATATACATCAACATTTGGCTACCTGCTTTTGTTAAAGTTTGTACAGAGTTTTCAACTGGTGTTACTATTAGATACATAATTAGAAATAAGAGCACAACAGTAAAATCTGTGGCAGCGTCCAATGCTTTTTTGAGAGGTATTGAACTTGTAATCGAATTTGCCAAACAGACAAACAGGACACTGAATTTTCCACAACAGCCCTAAACAAGGGCAACATATCTAATTATGCAATAGCCTCCAATGCTTTTGGGAGAGGTAATTAACTTGTAATCGAATTTGCCAAATAAAACACCATGCGTTTGTATTCCACAACAGCTATAAACAAACGTGACATGTCATAGTTCAGCAACAAAGTGGCCCTTAACATATCTTGTAAGGTGGATCTGCAACATTATTGACGGTGTCAATGCCAACTCTATTATTAGGCTGTCATCTTGACCATCCACTGGGTAAGTGATATATTGCTGATCTTGCCTCCTATAGTCTCCTACCTGATTGCTGTGAGTGCAGCAATACAGTATTCCGGTAGTTGCACCTAGTGGTAGCAGGATGCCATAAATCAATGGGGTATTAATTAAGGGTGTAAACGGATAGGATAATTTCCGCACCCACTGAATCCGTTTTAAGGTATCCATATTCGATTTTAAAGAATCCGGTGGATAAGGATATCCGATTCCGAAGTGGTGCTCCGGATACGGTATAGCAAATAGCATGCGGATATGGATTATCCGAAATTTAATTAGGATAATCCGAAGGTTTTAAACCAGATAATCCGATTTTTAAGTCAAAAGCCAAGGCCAATCTTTCAAGGTTAGTAGTTATTGAGTTACCAAATTCATTTGGCGAACATGTTTAGCTCTAAATTTCTATCAATGCTTGAGTTTTAGCGCATTATGTCTCTTTTGTCTTAACTACACAAGACTGAAAGTTTAAATCTATTTTGTTTCCGGTCCGAGTCGGCCCCATTTCCGATTTGAATCCGTAGTTCGGTATATCAGCATTTGAATCCGAAACTGATCAATATCAGCTCTGATCCGAATTCAAGAAAAATGCATGGCAAAGGATATGGTATATGGTATGAGAAAAATCTGATCCGATCCAATCTGTTAACACCCCTAGTATTATTATTACACAAATACAAAATGCTGATACTTCAACAATTTTTGGCATGAGAAAGATCTTGGTGCATAAATAAATATAGTATTAAGCCCAATATACTTAGGTTAAATAAAATGTGTACCAAGATGTGCATTTACAAGTACAACATATGCGAACAAATAGCAATGTATTCGGATCCACCAAAATAAAATGAATGCAAAATTGTGCATTTACAAGTTGCTCGGCAACTTTCGTGTGACATCGAACTGATCCACTCTAAAGCCCCTATCCGGTAAGATCGTCTAGGTGTCGAGGCAGCCAGTCATATCTGGATTTGGGTTCTGACGCGTATGGTGGTTGGACAGAAAATGCAGGCGTATACATTTGGAAAACACACATAGTACAAAGAACACACAATACACGGATTTGGACTGTTAAATCCATGCTTTGACTGCAGGTTACTCATACAATATTCAATAGTTACAAAATAACAATAATACAAAAGTTTCTTAATACAAATCTAATGTCTATTTTGTGTGACGTACAACAACAACAACAACATCAGCAAAGCTTTTTCCCAAGCAAGTTGGGTAGGCTAGATATGAAACCCAGGAGAAATAAAAGGAAGCTAAAAACAAGAACAAGATGAAAAAAGAGAGTAAACTAAGATTTCGGGACATGGATCGTTGATCTCCATGCAGTCCTATCAAGAGCCAAGACTTTAGGTATATTCCAATCCCTCAAGTCTCTTTTTACAGTTTCCGCCCAAGTCAACTTTGGTCGTCCTCTAGCCCTTCTAGTCTCCTCCATACTCCTTAGAATTCTGCTTCTGGAGGGCCACCCCTAGCCTATCACGAATTACCTCGTTCCTAATTTGGTCCTTTCTTATATGGCCGCACATCCATCGTAGCGTGCGCATCTCTGTAACACTCATTTGTTGTATGTGTTGTCTTTTAGTTGGCCAACATTCTGCCCCATATAGCATCGCCGGTCCAACTGCTGTCCTATTGCTTTGGAACATTGATCCCAAATATCGGAAGGTGTCCCTCTTAGGCACTATTTGCCCTTCTAATATGACATCTCCGTCTTCGCCACCAACACCACTAAAGCTGCATCACATGTACTCAGTCTTGGTCCTGCTAAGTCTAAACCCCTTCGACTCTAGCGTTTGCCTCCATAGCTCTAACTTCCTATACACGCCGGCTGTGGTTTCATCTACTAGCACCACCATAGCTCTAACTTCCTATTCCCGCGGCCGTGGTTTCATCTACTAGCACCACATCATCAGCAAAGAGCATACACCAATGAATATCTCCTTGTATATCCTGTCAGTATCTCTAGCCTCACTTTCATGAAGAAGAGGATGACACTAGGAGAGTTGGGGCAATTTTCGTTGGTTTATTTCACACACATCTCACACAATGCCATGCCAAACTGAGGGCACGGGGCTACAGATTTATAGCTGCTAGCCAGCCAGAATATGCTAGTCTAAAGATGCTAACTGCTAGTCCTAAAGATGCTAACTGCCAGTCCTAAAGATGCTAACTGCCAGTCCTTGATGCCTCTAAAAAGCAGTCAAAGATCAGGGATGCTATCCTATCCTAACCACCTGTCCTTCACAAAGGACCATGTGTGTGCTGCAGTCCACAGGAACATGTGTGTGCTGCAGCAACTCCACAAAGACCAGAATACAATGACTTTACCTCATCCATCACCAAGGAAAACATGTATGGGCTTAAGGCTAACCCTTGATGTAAACCAAGGAATATCTCGTGGAGAAACATGTATCGGTCTCACTATCACTTTGTGCGAACACTTGTCACAACACGGTCGTACATATCTCTGATAAGGGTAATGTATTTTGTTAGGACTTCGTGTTTCTCCAGCGCCCACCACTTGACCGTCCTTGGATCCTTGGTATCTTGTCATACGCCTTCTCCAAGTTGATGAAGACCATCATATGTAGGTCCTTCTTTTGCTCCCTATATCTCTCCATAAGTTGGCGAAGTAAGAAAATCGCCTCTGTAGTTGACCTCCCGGGCATAAAACCGAATTGGTTTTTAGTGGCATTCGTCATTCTCCTCAAGCGATGCTCGATGATTCTCTCCCAAAGTTTCATAATATGGCTCATAAGTTCAACCCCTCGGTAGTTAGTACAACTTTGTCTCCTTTATTCTTGATGATAGGTACTAATATGCTTTTCCTCCACTCTCCGGGCATCTTGTTTGACCGAAAAATGTGGTTGAATAGTTTAGTTAGCCATACTATTGCCACGTCTCCAAGGCTTCTCCACACCTCAATTGGGACATCATCATGGCCAATGGTTTTTCCTCCTTTCATCCTTTTGAGGGCCTCTTTAACCTCAAGCTCTTGGATCCTCCGCACGAAACGCCTATTGGTGTCATCAAAGGAGTCATCCAGCTTGGGGATAGTGCCCTCGTTCCCATCATTGAATAACCCATCAAAGTACTCCCTCCATCTATTCTTGATCTCGTCATCTTCACTAGAAGTTGATTAGCCTCATCCTTGATGCACTTAACTTGGTTGAGGTCCCTCATCTTCCTCTCACGAATTTTGGCCATCTTGTAGATATCTTTCTTGCCTTCCTTTGTGCCTAATCTATCATATAGATATAGCTCATCATAGGCCCACCCCCTTGCTCCACTCACCACTCGCCTTGCATTTTTTTTGGCCTCTTTGTACTTCACCATGTTGCTTGTGCTTCTATCATGGTGCCAGCTCTTGTAGCACTCCTCCTTGATAGCCCTTTGGACAGCCTCATTCCACCACCATCTGTCCTTAGCTTCCGGCTTCTTACCCTTTCACTCCAAGCACCACCTCCCTAGCTACCTTTCGGATGCAAGTACCCATCTTCACCCACGTGCTATCCTCATCTCCCTCTTCGTTCCATGGTCCTTCCATGATCATCCTCTCCCGAAAGGTCTGTTGTGCTTCCCCTTTGAGCTTCCACCATGGTTTTAAAGGCGTCGCCTAAGCGTCGCTTAGGCGTCCGAGCGGTCGAGGATGGCAGGGCGTCAGGCTCGCCTTTGGTTTCTGACGAAGGTGTCCAGATTCCCTCGCCTAGGCGTCGAAGTCATCGCCTTCCTCGCTTCTGGACGCTCTGCTCGCGTTGGGACGCCATCAACAGGTGAGCGGGAAAGAGAGCTGGCGGCGGGAAAAGTGAAATTGGGGCCAAATTGGAGGGAAATTGGGGGGATTGAGAGGGTAAAGAGAGGAGAGAAGGAGGGGAACACACCGTGACCTAAATCGAGTGGATTGAGAGAGAGAGAGAGAGAGAGAGAGGACCTCTCTCTTCTCCGGCGGCCAGCTCCTCCTCTGCCAGATCTCCTCCTCCGGCCAAGCTTCCGGGCATCTCCTTCCGGGCGTCCTAGGAGTCTGCAGCACCGCCGGGCGCCGCGGTGGCTGCCTGTCCGCCTGGCCTCCTCCTCCTCCTTGCCCCATCTCGGATGGCCTCCTCCGACGGCAGCAGCAGCTGCGGGGACAGAGAGGTCGAGGTTGAGCTGCGCGTCTTTGCTCGTCCAGCCCCGTCTCGTTGGGCCGGTTGGGCCAGGGATAATTCTTTTTTGCCCTTTGAGTATACTGGGTCGGAGCCCTTTCCTTCGCTTCGGTTCGTCTGAAGGCGTTGCCTCGCCTTGCGCCTTGAGTGCCTATGCGTCCAGGCGCACCCCCAAAACCATGGCTTCCACCACTTCGTTCTTGTGATTTTGATGCCTTTATCCCGCATCACAGTGAAAGGGAAGTCGGCTACCACAAGTTTATGTTGCGCCACAACACACTCCATGGTTAAACCATGGATTTGGACCATCAAATTATGCCTTATATTATGGAATGAAGTTTAGTATCTTCTGTGTTCTTACCATACACCATTTTGTTATTTAAACTTCAGAAATAATTGATATGGCTTTTTTCGTTTGTCATTTCAGCCATGGATATCTCTCACATACGAACCAGCTGGGAGTCACATTGCAAACAAGTATGACACTGAGATGATAGCAAATGACAGCAGGCCTATAGATTTCACAATGAGCACGTAAGTGTTCTGATAGTTGTTCCTGGTATTGTTTTGTGAGTAACATTGTGTGATGTAGCAAAATATATTCATATGTAGCACAGACATAAGCGAAGCTATATATATGACTTATCATTGGCATGTGGCAGAAGATTGCCAGTACATATTTGTATTTTCTTTTGTAGCAAATATGTCGTGGCCATGTAAGCTGAGTCACCAAGAATATAATATACAACATACTGTTCTGCATGTTCAGTTTGAGCCTAATTGTCCCATTGGCAATCAAATTTCAGATGTATTCTAGTTTGGCAACCCATTTTTGATGAGTTGTTGGAAAGAGATTTAATATTGTTAGGTTCCTTTAGGGCTACATGATTTGAAGCATTGCTGGCAAAATCTGGTCAATATCTCAATTGTATGTTTTGAGTGAAGTTGTTGTCGCTGCAAACTCAGACTAATTAGGAAAACATCTTAGCAGATGGAACTTTCAATGCTAGACATATCAGTTACATTGATTTTATTACTTTTGGTTTAGCCTTTTTGCAAAGTTGACTCTAGGACACCATTATTTTGTGTCAGGTGCTCAGTTACATTTCAAAACATGAAGTTAACTTCAAAATCCATTTACCATAACACACCATGGATTAAAATATGATGAGTATATAGAAAACATACATGTGATACTCTCCTCTCTCTTCCTTGTCCCATTGCTGTGTGAAGCCCAAGCAGCAGGGCTTGTTTTCATCGCCTCTCCCTTCTCATGCTCCAGTAAAACCAAATTTTATTTGATACACAAGTAAAATCTGATATCAATCACTAAACTAGCTTAATGTGAGCTTGTCCTCTTTTTTTTTATCTTCCCTTTTTCCCTCTATGAACAAGGTCAGACAAAGTGATGGGATCAGGTCCAGCAGATCCAAGGAGTTGCCTGACAGTAGTGGTTGTCTAGGTCATTCACACGGTACCCGACCTAGGCGCTTGTGTCCACAGGTGCTGTAACAAACACAGCACTGCGATAGTGATGCTAGGCCAGATCCTAGACAGGAGGCTTCCAACGTTGAGTTCTCCAGCATGGCACCACAGTGCATCCGTTGCCGGCTGGCAGGAGTTCATGCATCTCTTTGCTGCCAGCCACGAGTATCTTTCCTACGATGGCCCTGGTGCTTATCCGTGGCACAGCAAAGTGTTCATCCCAGGCTTTACAAGTCCATTCTGTGGACAGGGGGTATTGTCTTTTACGTTCACGGATTCGGACAGTCCAGATAGAGGGGAAGGGAGAACAAATGGAAGAGGATCATGGCAAAGCTTATGTTTCGTTAGATATTCACGCTAATATTACGGAAGCAATATTTTGATGTGTGTTCTAGCAAATGGGCATGATTTTTGTAGTGTTATTGAGTCAATGCCATGTTTACAGTTGTATGATCAATTTGCACAAAATAACAGCGCCCTGGAGCCAATTTTGTGACTATTGTCCATTTCTTGTGTTATTATTGTTGTTAGTGTGCATGATGTTATGTATTGGTTCGGCACTGAGAATCATTAAAATGGTACTAAGGTGCAGTGCAATTTTTCAAATATATACAACAATCAACATTTTCTGTTACTATCCGGTTGGAACTGATAACTTATTTGTATAACTTCCAAATTTATTCTGCAGATCCGATTATGCATTGTCATTGTGTCCTGGAGGACCGACAGGCAGCAAGAATATGAACAGATGCCGTGCGCTAAGGTGCAGACTACATAATTTCCTTTCCTCCACAAGTTCAACTGATCTTGCCATTTCTTTGTATACTTCTGTTTAGTTGGTTTTTTGGGTCTGGTGGAGTTTTCAGTTTTTCTAGGGGAGCAGCCCTCCTTTGCTAATATATTTATGGAAAATTTCTGCTTATGAAGTGTTACTTTCGCATATATGGAAGTATAAATATTTTCCATGCATGTTTTTTTATATTGAAATGACTTTCTAGATTATGCCCCTAGTAATTGCAGTCAAGGATGAACAAATGGATTTGCCACAATAGCTAGCGTTTTTCAGTGATCACTAGGTACTCTGATTAAGAGGCAGTCAACTCATCGCAGAACTTGTTATGAATCAGTACTTTGCTTTGAACTGGAATACTTGACTAACTATATTTGTGACTATTCTACGAGTTAGTGTCCCAGGGACTATCTGGACTCCCAATAATTGGTGAGAAGACATAGGAATACATTAGTATTTAGTAGGAGAGTGACATGGATATGACACTGATTACATTACAGCATGCATGCATGTGCATGACAAAAATAATTTAGAGGTTGCAGTAATAACATGCTAATATCTGGTTGAGACTAAAAAGAAACAAATAAGCGCACAGCATTTGGTGGAAGCCTTTTTTCATTTCACTTTTCCTATCAGGTTGTTTTTTCTTCCTATTAAATGATCAATAGGCTGTTTTGTGTTATATGCAATTGAGGCAAGACATGTATCTTTTGGAGGCAATTCCCGTAAATATATATGTTTTGCTAAAAAAAAGTTGGCCAATTTTCACTTAATTAAATGTTTGAACATTTCTTCATGAAATGGGTGCTCACTTTGCTGTTCAACTCTAGCAGTCTTGTTAAGAAAATATCGTGCCAATGAAATCATTCTTCTCACAGCGATTTCAGTGAACAGAAGAATATTCTTGTATCATGCCTCCTAGGAGGATTGTAAACCAAACTCTACCTTTTCAATGAAATGAAACACGAAGTTCATTTGCGTTTCACGAAAGAAACGGTTCTTCTTTTGTCTGATATACCAAATAGCATCTGAGTGTGCTGTATAATTATTCAATGCTATTTATATGCAAATATTGAAAGTCATATGAGAATTTATTTTGTGTTGACATTAAAATTAGTCAAGCCCTAGATCCAGCGAGAGGGAGGGAGAAAGAAGAGTTATGTCACGATTCTTGCTTACTCCTTGATAGCTTTGACGTCCTTACATAGTCATAATTCATAAAGAGGTGGCAACTAAAGATATATCACAATTGGATGTAGAGTCTGTCCAAGCTAATCTATCTTTTCCACCGTAACTAGTCAGACGGATGTCTTTATTTATCCTGAACTAAGTATCAACGTGATGAAGGGCGGGCCTGGTGCAGCGGTAGAGCCTCACCGCCTGTGACCGAGAGGTCCCATATTCGAGTCGCGGTCTCCTCACATTGCACTTCGTGAGGGTAAGGCTTGCCCCACTAACACCTTCCCCAGACCCCGCACAGTGCGGGAGCTCTTAGCACTGGGTATGTCCTTTAAGTATCAACGTGATGGGCATGCGGTTCCATTTCCTTGTGTCTAGGTTGCTTCAGTTAAAATCTTGCAAGGCCCCATTGGAACGTGTATACTGTGTAGCTTTATATCATTTCTTTTCTTCCCCATGTTGTTTAAAGCTTGAGATCTACCGTTCAACTCAACTCGCAAGTTATTTCTAACTTGCATTGCATAACAGGGAGATGCTTTTACTGCCACTGGAGGAGCGTTTGAAGAAATGGTTTTCTGAGGTTAGATTCACTGACAGGATGTTTCCAATTCTGAGATGAGATAGAAGAACAAACCAACAAAAGGCTCTAATTGTTTTGTTGACTTCTTTTTTCTTTCACTTAATTCAATCAGGTGTCACAAGTGAATCGATTTGATGCTCTAATGCATCTTGCTCCAACCTATTCAGAGGAAGAAGTTCTGAAAATTCTTCCAGTGTATGCAGATTTGGTGCGTGGTTTATGGGTCTGCAAAAGTTCTTTATTGTATGATGATGGACATGCTCCCAAAAGGGATAGAATTATACTCGAATTTACAAAAAAAGAATCCATACCTATGGAAATCGTAGACAAACTGTTCGGAGATGTGCGAACAAGGAATATGATATTGAATCCACTGGGTAAAAGAAGGGAAATGCTTAAAGACTATAAATTTATAGTAGCAGCAGATTTATCCTTCATAAAACGTTATTCCCACATAGTCAGGGAGCAAGAAAATACTTGGTCAGTTCGCGAGGCAACTTTGGCTGCCACCCTAGAGAAATATAGCACTACCAAACAAAGTAAAGCCAAGAATTCAGCCAGGTCTAACATTCCTGGGAAATGCCCGGATCCAGTTGTGGGTAAGACCAGGGATGGCCTTGTTCAAGGAAGTGAAAACCATGTGCGCTCTGTCTTGGATAGTGTCTTCATCGCCAATAAAGTTCGCAGGTAATTGTTAAGTCATTTGCTGGTTATCTTGTTTTTTATCTCGTCAGATTTTCACTTTAAAATTAGTAGTTTCCAGTGTGTTTGTACCCTCTGAAGTTCATTTATTTTTATTGGTATGACAATTGAAGGAAACTAAGCATCTCTAGTTGACCTGTACTCTTGGTTGTAGCACTCAAGATTGTTTGATTTAATGTCATATCAGCAATTATCTAGGTGTTTGTTGCCGTCAAGAAAATCCGAGCATTGTCTATTCTTGTACTACTGGTTTATGTGGAGCACTCCAGTGTAGGGGTCATTGCTCACGCATATTAGTTTGCATCGAGTTATACCTATTTTAGTCAGGGGAGAATTCCATCGCACCGCACAGTGATGGCAAGAGTGGCAGGTTATGCTGAGAAAGCAGGACTACATCAAAATACCAAGCCAGGCTCTTAAAAGATTTTGCAGTAATGATATACGTTTTGGCATACAAAAGGATGATGAGACACTCCTAGGTTCCAAGAACCTGCAGTTGCATGGAAATATTTTAGCCTGAACATGTGAAGTTAACTTGTTGCCAGAGAGCAAACCAGCCTTAGAGCTCTTAAACTAACTATGTACTGTACATCCTTACCACTGTATTAGACTACTAGTTACTGGTGTCTTGTATATGCGCTGTTATATATGTTGGCTGTTATTGCTAGCCTTAATACCTCATGTACATGCTATGCTTAAGTATATACGTTTCCAGTGCGTGGAATAGATAAGATGACACGAGTAGCTGACAAAGTATGTTTTCGGTGCTAATTTTCTGTATGTATGCTGGCTCAGTGGCTTTCTTGTTTCCTTAGCCTGCAACATGTGTGTTTTTTCCACAATGGATGTTCGAACTATTCAATTGCAATAATGTTGGATGTGTTCACTGTAGCTTTCAGGCAGTAGTTAGAGACTTGAGGCACTTGGCAGTAAAGTATGCCTCTGACAGGAAGGATGGAGCAAAGTTCCAAGCTCTGTCAAATGCTGCAAAAACTTGTGTTTCACTTCCTCGTAAAGAGCTTGAGGCTTCAATAAAAGTTGTTGCTGTTGATGTCCATGATGTATATGTTCAAAGGACTGAGGAGAGGAGTACAGTGAGGTACTGCAAATTTGAAAACGGCACTGAGTACCATTTTGACAATGACAGGAGTTATTAATTTACTTTCTCCCTGCAGGAATGTGATCATTAAGCTATTCCGTGAAAAAGAACCAAATGCAACGTTAAAGAAGCAGGAGATTCTTGATAATGCTGCGAGAATTCTAAAGAGAGAAGTTAGTGACAAGGAGTACCATCAGGTGTGGTCTTAAATTAACTATTGCTGATTTTGCACTAGTGTTGCATAATAATTCTTTGTACAGCTCCATAAAACCAATTTATTCTATTGCTATTTGGTACTAGTACTCATTTAGTTACTGGGGGAAGCGAGAAGTTGCAATAAACACCTAACCTTCAGAGTGTTTGCTTAACCTCGTCTAATCTCTCTCGCTGATAGCCATGACCCACATGTCATATTTGTCATCTTCATCTCCTTCCTTTGTATTTGATCTCTCTGTACCGAGCAGCGGCGACGCTTCCCAACAGAGCCGCAGTTTTCGGCCGCGCTCTCCGGCCCACCCAACGCCAGCGACGCTCGCATCCAAAGCTAAATCGGTGGAAGCAAATCCGGATCGCATAGCGCGTGCGACGGTGTGAGCATAGATGCAGCCCCCCGCCGATGTCGTCATCCTCCGCCAGCGTGGGAGCGCCACCATGCCTAGCGGCCGCGATGCAAACCACTAGGCCAGGATCCGGTTGGCAGCGTGTGTTCGCCGGCAGTTGCAGATGCATCGTCGTGGCATGCAAAGTCGCAAAGCAAGCAAGAGTGCCGCCGGGAGACTTTGTTTCTGGTGCCGGCAGCGCCGAACAGCGAGACCGATGCGGTGAACGTAGCCTCGAGATCCTGGTTGTTGGCTTGGATGAGGATCGAATGACACATGCCCTAACCATCCTGCAGGCAGCTCAAGCTCGTGGAGTGCGTCGACGCGGCTGAGCAACGCCCGCGTGGAGGTTGCGCTTCCGGTGGCCACTACCCACCGTAATTCGTGCCTGTGGTATGCGCGATGAAATGCTCGGCCCATGCCTTGCAAAGAGATTGTCTGTTCAGATTTGTTGGCCAACAATCCTAGCCTCCTCGGGTTGATTGCATCCACGTCAGCAAATCCTGATCTAAAACAAGCGTAGCAACTAATGACTGGGAACGGGAGTTTGGGGTGCTGATTTCAGGGAATTGAAGTTCCGGGTTTGATTTCGACTGGACCTACAAACTCAAGGTTTATAATAGGCTTTACTCTTTGTATAAGCACCATTATTAACAAGTCTGGATACTGGAGAGAAGAAAATTTGAACTAAATGTAGAGTTGTGCTAGTATAAGAACCACTGCCAGTAATGTTACTATGCAGAGTCATTTGGCAAGCTCCACTGATCTGGTTGGAGATAGGTGAGGGGTCCAGTTGATAGTTGGTGAGTGCTTGGTGAAGTGGCACAAGGTTAGCGCCGGAGAGGAGAGTAGAGGGGCCTGCTGGCCCCGGATCTGGAGAACTCGAGGAAGAGCGGTGGCGGAGAGAGCGGTGGGGGACTCCCAGTGTCGTGACAAACCTTCACAAGCCAGCTGTAGGGTTTTCCCACAAAAGAGAATGAAGATCCCACACATAAACTGGATGAACTAGGGTTTTCAATTTTTTGAAAACTCCCTATCTAAATAAAAATTGGTTTCTTGAGAATCATTTTTTCTTGGTAACCTTAATTTAAGCCTCACGCGCTACCCCTAGTCTATTCTCAATCTTTTCTGCAAATCACACAGTAGAGTTAGAGTTAACACAGGGTAGTTACTGGGCAACTGAGCCAAACCTGGACCATCGGGTCAGTGTCCCCATATTTTCCTTCTGGGTGGGATATCTTGGAATGTCTGTATTGTTAGGCATGTAAGGGTTTTTTATGGACTTTTTTTTCACATCATCTTGTTACTTGTAGGCTGTGACTGAGATCTGCATCACAAATGATGAAGGACACTTCGTACTGAAGAATGGTGATAAGCCCTGAATTTGTTGTGATGATGATTTTTGTAAAACGTGCAAAGGTGTTTCTTCTTTCTTGAAATGAAAGGTATGCTTTGTTGTTCTTCTATCTACTTAAGTTTCTTTCAAAAATTAAACATGCATAAAATGGAACCAAAGATATCACCTAATCATATCTGTGAACTCTTGTGCATTAGTCACAAATTTCCCCCTATTACCAGATATACTAATTTTCCACAGTTAACTGTGTGGATCATTTAAAACAGAGAGTGAATGGTTATTTCAAACAGTGGTCTCTTATCTGGCTTCAGTAGTCAGCCGTCATCTTACCCTTCATTTATATGTTAGTTTGTATGTTTTGCTTCCCGGTGATTAGTATGTGATGTGTGTTATTTCACCAGTATTTGTTGTTTCTACCTTCTGGTTGGTTTTATTGCGGAAAATCATTTTGTTTGATTCTATAATATATACTGCTTTCATTTTTTTAAACAGTTCTTGAAGTTCACCGGAGTCACAGAAGTTGGTAAATAAGCATTCGAGCAAGATACATTCTATTACCCATTCTAGTCTTAGGTCCCAGTATGGCTAATCTTATGGGCCATTGTTCTCACTCCTGGTTTCCAGATCTTCCTTTCTCTTAGAACTTTCGTTTTGAGATGCAATTTGTAAACAGTATTTCATTATATGTTTGGAGTAAGAAAAACGTCAGCGGCCAAAGTGGCGAGAAGGGTTATTGATGACGTTTTCTGGCACTTTCGTAGTACTTGTGAAGTGGATGTCTGTTCCATTATTGTAGTCGTATTTAGTTCTGAGTAATATGAGGATTATGTATATTTAACACATGTTGCCCTCCCCAGTTAGCCCTTGTTGCATTACGGTTTAACTAGCTTTGTGCAGTTTGACTTTGTTTTAGCTTGTTGGTTAGCCATGTCCACAGTGCTAAATTGTTCCAAAAATATCAATCATTTCTATGACTTAGGCATCTCCTGTATCATAGGCAAACTGTATAGTAGGGAGTAGGACGTTGATACTAGGACCCTTCACTAAGGGTAAGAAGGGAGTTTTCTACTCCGTTCTATGAAACATGTTAAAGATTTGTCTAAATTTGGATGCATCTAGAAATGATTTATGATTTAGTTTCTACATACATTTAATTTTAATAAATCTCCGATACCTTTCATGGAAAGGAGAGTATTTATATTAATTTTGAATATCATGTCAGCTAGGACTTTGTTTTAGGTTGTTGGTTAGCCATGTCCACAGCGCTGAATTATTCCAAAAATATCAATCATTTCTACAACTTTGGCCTCCTGTATCATAGCTAAACTGTATAGTTGGCATGTTTATACTTGGTCAGTTCATTAAGGGTGAGAAGGGAGTTTTCTATTTATATTAACTAGATGAGTACCTCGCGCGTTGCTGCGGAAAATATTTATATAAAATCATTAAAATTAATGGAAATGTTATTGGATGCAACATAAGATAAAATTCGAAGGAATTAAATATAAAATCATTAAAATTAATGGAAATGTTATTGGATGCAACATAAGATAAAATTCGAAGGAATAATAATATACAAAGTATGTTTTGCATTTCAATGGTGATCTCTATATATGAATCAGGGTGTTAGATGTACTAATCGAAACATTGTACCAGAGTACAAAAATATATTACATAACACTTTTATCATTTTACTCGGCATTAAAGTTCACAAATTTAGTTAAGAGCACCATATATTCACTCCGGATACAATTAATTTAGGTTATCAGCTTACCATGTGTTGCTGCCAAAACCCACCGGCGAGGTTAAGCAACACGAAGAGCCGGGAGGCTTCCAAGGCAGGGCCCCGGTCCTCGACGTCGTCCCGCAAATGTTCGCACACGTCCTAGCGGTTGTGGGCGTGCCATTCTATACCCGGTCGGAAGGTGTTAGATTGCTTGAGTTTTGCATGGCAGACACGTAAACATTAAATACGAGCCCGATCGGCTCTCGGTTGTGGATCGGCTCAAAGAGCCGATCGCCCCATGGTCCGCGTCGGGTTAACGATGACGTGGGGCTCCTGCTTGATCAATATAAAGTTAAACCAATCTACAACAGTTTAGGGTTTTCACCGCATGATCGGAACATCCTACGCGTAGTTGAGCCTAATAGACACGAAAGATAATGGAAAACTAACCCTAAAAGAGGCCTAAAAACCAACATTAAGTTAATTCCCGGAACATCCCTCTTAGGACTAACAAACCATACCTAACGCACTACCGGATCGTTCAACCCGTTTGCAAGGCCTAACCATACAGATATTAAACCAATCCTTGAATAATCAAGGATCAACTATAACAGACTGGATCTACTAAATAACGAACAAGCAAGGTGCTGCCCTTACACCTGGATAGGTATAAGGCAGCTAGATATCGAGGACGGCATAGCTAAGCAGATATGCATAAGAAAAGCATCCATGCAAGCCCCAAAACATCTATGATAAATAGTGCTACTCGCCATCAACAACGCTTCAGGACGAGCAACACAAGGTAACGAATAAACAGACGCCTAGATCGCAAGATGCGATCTAGGCAGCATGATGCTTACCCGGGAGAAACCCTCGAAAGAAGGGGTGGCGATGCGCTGATTTGTGTTTGTTGTGAACGTGATTGTCCTCCTTTTTCGATAACCCTAGATACATATTTATAGTCCAAGGGACTTTCTAATTGGCGTGCACCTAACCGTGCACGGGTTAAACTCTATCTTTTAATTCTAAACTAAGAAGCAATCTACTATATTTACAGATACACGGGCAATCTAGCCCAAACTCTTAAGGCCGCTTCAAAGACGCTCCACGCATATATCCTTCAAGCCCATCTTCACTTACGGCCCATCTCCCGATTTGGCCAAATGGTGATAACACATGCCCCCTGGTTTTGGCAATGATAATTTCAAAACCACTGTTTTTTTCCTTCGAGGGTCATATCGTGGGAGCAGAACCGTCGCAGATTCTTCATCATGATGCCTTGCCTTCTCAACTTCTCTGCACGATTTGACAGTTGTGGCACCACATCCTCGAAAACTGCTTGAGCATTAAATCTCCACTATATCCCCTTTTATTTAGCCGCATCCTATCCCTTCGCATTAGCACTCCAAAACCCTCCTCGCCACCATGTCTTCTTCTTCTTCTTCCTCCTCCGCTTCATCGGGTCTTCGTCCGTCCCCCCTCCGCGAGCCGACGCCGGAGTGGGTCCCAATGGAGGACCACATTCGCCGCGCCCTAGAAGACGGGGACGAGGCCAGCCACGACTTCTCCGTCTGGTCCGAGGACGACAAGTCCTCGACCGACGGGGAAAGTGACCTCCGCTTCCTCGCCGACGGGAAACGGAGGAGGAGAGCGATGACGATCGCTTCTCCTGGGACGACTTCACCTCCTTCGAGGAGGAGGAAGAGGAAGAGGATGAGGAGGACGACACCTCCTCCGACGAGCCGCCGGCCAAGCGCCTGCCCTGGCCGGGCCTCAGCAACTTCGACGCGATGACGACGCCGACGAGGAGGATGAGGACAACGAGGCCCCCGCCGGCGGCGGCAGCAGCGACGACGAGCCCGCCGAGAGTGCCGGCGGCGACGACGGCGACGACGAGGGCACGACGGCCCATAGCTAGGACCCTTAGCATAGGATCAGTAGTAGTAGATGGGGCAATGTATCCCCTGGTTCTTCCTTTTGAGAGCAATCAGCTCTTTTATGTAAGAAATCCCATTATCAATGAAGAACTTCTTTTAACTTGATTTTGCCGATTTCCTTTATGCTAATTTAGCCGATTTCCCCTCATACTGACTTTGCCGATTGTCAACTTGGTCAATGCTCAATGAGCCGATGGCAACGCATCAGTCCTTAACGATAAATTGCAAGACATGTCAATTCAGTTATCCCCTCAAACGGTAACTTGCAACCCTTGCTCAAATTCAGATCCCAAATTTCCAATCAAACAGTCCAGCCCGCAGCCGCGCGAACCGACTCCAAATCACCTGAGTGTAATGTTAGATCTAACGGCAAAACTCCTGAATTAACGCCTTCAGGAAAGCTCTAGGAAACAACTTGATGCTGAAGCTGATAATTCTGCAGAACATGTACCACTTGCCCACAAATTTCCTTGTGATAGTTTATAACCCTGCTCTATTTCTCTGCATCAACAAGATGGCCCAGAGCCTATCAATGATGATGGCTCCCTCTTCAAATTCCTCCCACCAGCTCTGGTGGTTCTCTTCTGCAAGAACTCACCACCTTTCAGAAAGGTTGTGATGCGGATCCACCGATTCAACAAAATCGGCTCCCAAGAGCAAAGAATCTTCATGGCCAGCTGCCCCCCGAGCCCCAGTCAGGGCGAGAACAGCAATGAGAATGGTGGCTGCCAGGAAAACTTTGAAGGGCACATCCTTCTAGGCTTTAATAGCATGTTAGTTTATTAATCCTGCTCTTGTAGCCCTCTACTGAAGATAATACCAGCGAGGAAACGCAGTCCAGCCGATGAAACTCAAACTCGGGCACCTCTGAGGACATCACCACGCAAAACCAGCCAGATGTGCCACCATCGGCTTCCAAGAAAAGGTGCTGCCCTTCAAACCATCAAAACAGGGCAGGGAAGCTTACGCACAAAGAGTCCATGCACCAAGAGGGCTCGGAAGAATCAGCAAACCCCTTCCTCGAACCAAGAAGCTTCAAATGTAATGGCTCTCCAACTCCTCCTGGCTCAATCCTTGTGCTTTGCTGCTCAGATCGGCTCGTCATCTTTTTTGCAGACTGATGAAACTTCCAGTAGGGATGTTGATGAAGTTCTGATGCCCTCCACAACTCTGGACGTAACAACCTCTAAAGGTGACATCGACCAAGTCGCCACCTTGGCCAAACCCCAGCAAACGCCACGCCGATTGCATCGTCATCGGCTGTTCCCATAGGAGAGGTATGCTCCCTTTGTTGGGCTCGCCCTTACCCGATCTGCATGCTTATGCTGCTCTTGTTGTTTGTCAGGATCGTGATCTCTCAGGCTTGCTGTCGTTCGACCCTGAATTTATCGAGCCGGCCCTTCCACAGCATGTGATGAACCAAGTCCCAGCATCATCGCTGCCTAACTCCAATGCCTCAAAGCTCTGCTTTCTTCACCCATTGAGACATTGGTCGAAAACTCCGAGGAGGTGAAGAACATCCTTGAAGAAATCCAGCCCCACGTCCCGCTGACGCTGCAAATCAGGGGTTGTGCGAAGGTCAAGGATGATGATGACGAGGCCGAGATCGCAGGTGGATCATGTCCGTACTGGTACACTCCGTGCCTTAGAAACTTTCCTTGTGAGGCCTGCTCAAGTGGCGTTTAAAATCTAGAGTCTTCTAGAGTCGATGGCTGTGCATCGGCTTTTTATTCTTAAGTCGATGTCTGAGCATCGGCTGTACTTAAAAATTTTCTATTTTCGATTTTTTTATTAGCCGATTGATTTCATGAATCGGCTCCTCCTGGTACATACTTCGTGGCCTCGTACCTTCTCCGTGTGTATGCCCCCCGAGCCGAATCCTTCAAGTGATTGAAGATATCGGCTTTCCAGCCAACTATAAGCCTGTCACATGACTCACCATGCTAAACAGCACAGCGGCTAACAAGGGTGGTGAGAATGATTTTGGCCGATTGCTGGAATCGGCCTCCCTTGCAGTTGTATCGTGTAGTAAAGGTCAACTTAGTTGTGGATCCAACTTTTTGCTGATAAATGTTGGTCGTGGCTTATCCCCAGGACCAATGTCAATCTCTTCTAGTTCATCACTGATGTAAACCCGTACCCAGCTTTCCATCGCCTGCTAAATCAATGTTGAACACAGTAAGGCATGTTGAGGCTAATTTTGGCCGATTGCTCGGCCTCCTTTTTCATTGCAATGCTTGATGAGGGTTTACAACTTCTTGGTTCTCTGCTATAGCTACGTGACATGCTTGAGGTGAGATCCTTGCATTTATTTTTTGGGGCCGATCGCAGGATCGGCCTTGCCACGTACGTCCATAGACTTGGATCTTGCTACTCAGGCCGGTGGATAAGATCAGCCTCACTCCATTTTTGAAGCTTCGATGCGCTCACAGCCGTCCAGATTGATTCAGAGAGCGGCTCTTGGTCGTCCGCATCCCAAATGTTCATGCCACCAAAGAGATCTCGATCGAGTCATCCGCATGAACAACCTCCACTTCATCTCCATCCCATTGTATGATGCAGATGCATTGTGGATGGAATGCAACCAGCGTGGATCCAATCCCTTCCTAGCAGACATCGCAGTGCTGTCGACGATGAAGAACGACGTAGGGATGGTTTTTCGGCCGACAGTTAAGTCTACGTTCAAAACACCCTTGGCTTCTGACGCGTTGAAATCGCTTAGTGTGACGTTGGTCTTGATCGGATCTTCATTGGAGCGTCCCAAACGTCGTAACATGGAGTACGGCATTATATTGACTGCCGCTCCCGTGTCAACCAGCATCTTGCTGATAGGTGCCCATTGATATAACCTTTCAGGTATAGGGCTTTCGATGCTGTCCTCTATCGTGGCTTCTCAAAGATAATCGGTCGTGGACCGCAGTCCGACACTTCCTCGTCTCTGGAGCACAAAACTCCGACGGAAGTATAAACACCATGTTTGTATCAGCCGACCTCGCATCGGCTTTGTCTGCTTGGGTCGCCACACTTTCTTTGGTGGGCGAGTCTCCATCTCCAATGTTTGCTGAATTTTCACGGCCGATCGGGCCGTGCTTTCCTCAACGTGTGCAGGCCTGCTTCCTCCAAGTTTCGTAGCCGTTGCACTCGCGCTTTGGGAGTGGCCGAGTCCATCGTGGCACCACCTTGGCCGGTGATATCTATCTTCTTCCTCTCTCGAAGTCTTCATCTTGAGATGACTCAGCTCGTTTTTCGAGGTGGGAGAGGTCCTAGACGCTTGAACACCGAAACTTCATTTGTTCCCTTCTTCTGTCACATTCTGGCGCTTCTCGATTGTAGGCATCGGCTCATTCTGAGTCTCAGCAGTGTTTGAAGAAAGGACAGTTCTAATGCCTATCCATGTCCTCTTGCTCTCTTGACCTCCCTCTAGCGTGACGCTCATACCCTTCATTGTTTCTATCATATCGACGGTATTTCCTGTCATCTGCATCAGACCGACGATCTCTCTTATCATCTACGTCGTAGCGCCGACGCGGTCATACTGCTGCTCATATTTGTTAAGGAGGTGCGCGGAAAGTGGTCGCTTCTCACCTCTTCCTCACCAAATACCGTCTGTCATCATATTGGGGCCGGTCGCGTGGATCGGCCTCCTCTTCATCTTTGCCACGGAGTGACGCTTTCAGCTTTATCCTATGGCGATCTGCAAGCCCTGCCATGTTGATATCAAAAGAGAAACCTGGCTCGCGTCTTATGCAGTGACTGAGATCTACCATGTTGACGTCGGGAAACGGATTCGTGTCAACTCTCATGGCAAACTAACCGAAGAGTAATCGGCCTTGTTCTATCGCCATTTGAATCTGTCCGCGCAAGACTTTGCAGTCATTGGTGGCATGAGTGAACGTGTGATGCCATTTGCAGTATGGCCTGCTCGTTCTTGTAACGTGGGAATTTTGTGGCCTTCGGGTAACTTCAGCTGTTTTTCCTTAGCAGCAAATCAAAATCTGCTCCGTTTGCTTAAATCAAAGTCAAACCCTTTTGCAGGCCCTGGTTGTTTCACCCACTTAGGACATGGGCTTTGCCCCCGATTCCATTCAGCTACCGCGACTTCCCGATCTCCTGTAATCTTCATCTTGTTCGTCTCGATCAGGCGACGCGCTTGAACTTGTCCGGTACAATTGGGTGGCGCTGTTCATACGATGTCAATTTGAGCCATATGCGCCGAATTGTATTCTTTGGAAGGTCACATCCTTAGCGGCGCCGACAGCCTGCTATCGCCACTCGATCGCTTCTTCTCGGATAAACGAACCGAATAACATCGGTTTTCGACGGTCCTGAAGCGCTGAATGTATTCGACACCGTCTCCTCGCCTTGCCGAACTGGGTCGATCGGCAATGCGCTTCGTAGCTTCCGAATGATACTGTATGAAACCGCTCTTCCAGTGCTTCCACGTTCGAACCGAACTGGCAACGAGGTGTACCACCCAAAGGCCGGACCCGTGAGAGATTGTGAAAAGAACCTCACACGTAGCTCGTCTGAAGTGAGACCATGCCCAACTGTGCAATATCGGCACGTGTTCAATTGAGCTGGTTCCTTCCGATCCACCGAATTTTGTGAAGTCGGGGAGCCGATACAGGTAGTGGGATTAGGTCATACTCGTTGGATACGGCTTGGAATAGCCGATCATTCTCTTCTTCGGCAGGATGCCGAATGATCTCTCAAGATTGTAGTGATCTGATCCGCCGTAGGAGCTGCAGAGGTTGAGCGTTCATGACTTGTTCCGGTGGCATATTTAGCTAGCACGCTTTCTTTCTTTCTAACGCTCCTGCCCCCAGAACTACCCTGCCAACACCCTCCTGCCATAATCTGATTCGCCCGTTGTTGCAATCCGGCACGTACGTGCACACGTATCCATGTGGAATCTCCTGGGCGGCTCATACAGGAATTGGTAATCGGATCGCCTCCAACCTTGTAGACGACGTACGCGGTGAACCTTGTTGCCGTGGAGCTGCAAACGTGTATTGCGGGTGGCCTAGTAGAACGGTATCTCTCCTTGATGAGTTCCTAGAGCAGGTCCTGACGGAGAATACTGATGCTTCATGACTTCTTGCACCACATGAAGCGCAACACGCTCCAAAGTGTTCACCAGGCTTTCAGAATGCCGATGTAGAGAATGAGCAACGGCATAGTTAATTTCCTGTCGCAGGGCTCACGTTCCTCCGAAGGGAGAGATAGATCTAGTCCCTCTAACGCGCCTTCGGGTTGGAACCCTTTGAACTTAATGCCGTGCGAACGGGTCCTCTCAAAAGAGCCGATGAGATCGGCTTCGAAGATGGCCTTGAGCTCCTCGTATTTCTTCTTGTGCTCAGCAGGCATCTTCGTACTTGATCGGTTCTTCCGCCATCTCGGATGTTGACGTGGTTGTTGCAGATGGTCCCACCGGGCGTGCGAGAATGTGTTGTCAAAACCCACCGGCGAGCGGTGGTTAAGCAACACGAAGAGTCGGAGGCTTCCAAGGCAGGGGCCCCGGTCCCTCGACGTCGTCCCGCAAATGTTCAGCACACGTCCTAGCGGTTGCAGGCGTGCCACCTGACCTATACCGTCGGGAAGGTGTTAGATTGCTTCGATTAGTTTCTCATGCGTACACGTAAACATTAAATACGAGCCCGATCGGCTCTCAGGTTGCCCTGTGGATCGGCTCAAAGAGCCGATCGCCCCATGGTCCGCGTCGGGTTAACGATGACGTGGGGCTCCTGCTTGATCAATATAAAGTTAAACCAATCTACGACAGTTTAGGGTTTTCACCGCATGATCGGAACATCCTACGCGTAGTTGAGCCTAATAGACACGAAAGATAATGGAAAACTAACCCTAAAAGAGGCCTAAAAACCAACATTAAGTTAATTCCCGGAACATCCCTCTTAGGACTAACAAACCATACCTAACGCACTACCGGATCGTTCAACCCGTTTGCAAGGCCTAACCATACGATATTAAACCAATCCTTGAAGAATCAAGGAGCAACTATAACAGATTAGATCTACTAAATAATGAACAAGCAAGGTGATGCCCTTACACCTGGATAGGTATAAGGGCAGCTAGATATTGAGGGACGGCATAGCTAAGCAGATATGCATAAGAAAAGCATCCATGCAAGCCCCAAAACATCTATGATAAATAGTGCTACTCGCCATCAACAACGCTTCAGCACGAGCAACACAAGGTAACGAATAAACGCGACGCCTAGATCGCAAGATGCGATCTAGGCAGCATGATGCTTACCGGGAGAAACCCTCGAAAGAAGTGATGGCGATGCGCCTGATTTGTGTTTGTTGTCAACGTGATTGTCCTCCTTTTCGATAACCCTAGATACATATTTATAGTCCAAGGGACTTTCTAATTGAGGTGCACTAACCGTGCACGGGTTAAACTCTATCTTTTAATTCTAAACTAAGATGCAATCTACTATATTTTATACACGGGCAATCTAGCCCAAACTCTTCAAGGCCGCTTCAAAGAAGCTCCATGCATATATCCTTCAAGCCCATCTTCACTTACGGCCCATCTCCTGATTTGGCCAAAATCTGGTGATAACACCATGTACCATAACTATTATCCCTACTAGTTACGTGCGGATCGCATCTGACCCAAGGCGACCAAGACTCCTCGCCTCGTGTCGGTGCCGCTGTCGATCTGCCCCTCCTCTGTGGCCTTCGGGCCATGGGGGTGCGGTGGGTCGCGGCCCTCGTCGGCGGGAGGGCTCCACTCCATGTCTTGTGGGTTCCATTCTCCGTTTGTAGGGTTAAAGTTTGTAGGAGCGGCGCTCAGGTGGTGGTGGCGCCGCCTCGTGCAATAAGGTCTCCCCGGTTTCAATCCCATCTCGACGGCAGCGTCGAGAGCCTTGTGGGAGTGGTATTGTCTTCGAGGTTTTGTTGTGGGGATCTTCGAATCATCAAGGAGCTTCAGCGGCAGTTCATCCTTCTTCTTCGTCTTCGAAACGGATGTGGTTTTCTTGACTCGTTCGGCGACTTCCCGTCCGCAACCAACAACGTCATGCCGACTCAGGGAGGAGCGGTCGCGGCAGCGCGCCGTCGACACGGCCTGGAGGTTGAAGTTGAAGGGCTTCTCAAGGATCACGTTGTAATTTTCGTTTTTCTTGGGGTGCTTTGTAATGTTCGTTGTTTCTTTTAATGCCAGTGTCCTAATCGCAAAAAAAAATTAGGTTATCAGCTTAATTCGTTTATGAAGAAACATGTCAACAAAACTTTAGGAAGAACACTCCCTCAAAAAAGAAAATAGGAAGAACAGAACGTGCCAGATAATTAATATCTAATCGGTCTAAATACATACTAATCAAATCTCAAACTCATATTACTTGTAATTAGGCTAGAATTAATGGTTCCCCTAGATTCAATTCACATAGTATAAAATGTGGGTTGTGCACTTAAAAAAAAGTGGGTTGTGATCAAACCAGATATAGACTGACCATGAGAAAGTGAGAAGAAAAAAAAAACACCAACAATTCACCATGCACTCCTTGCCGGAAACAATGGGGACGTTTCTGGAAATTCAAAAACTAAGATAAGTTAAACAAATAAGTATCTTTGCTATTAAGGTGAAACATGTGAATGTTTGGAAATTCAAAACTAAGATGAGTTAAACAAATAAGTATCTTTGCTATTAAGGTGAAACATGTGAATGTCTAGTGGTGCACACATCCAAATAATTACAAATAATACTTCCTCCCTCCAACAAAGGATGTCTCATATATTTAGATGTATCTAGATGTGGTTTATTGTAAGATATATCCAAATTTGAACAAAGTTGAGACATCCTTTGTTGAACGGAGGGAGTACCACCGTTGTCATGTCCTTAGACTAGTTAGAGCATCTCCACTCGTCCCCGAACAGCCCCCGACGAGCATTTTTTACATCCGACGGCGAAAATCGCCCCGTAGCGCTCCGGTTCCTCGTTGTCCGGATTTGCCCTTCATCCATCCGGCGAGCCCACGCCCCCGGTCCCCCGCGCTCGGGGACTCCGGATGAAACGTTTTGGCGCGAAACGCCGTGTGGACCGCGTAGTCGGCGACAGGAAAACCAAATCCTGTCGATTTTCCCTCCATTCCCTCCAATTTGCTTGCATATCCCCATTCTCTCCGCCGAATTTCTCCATTCCCCTCGTCTTCCTTCCAGTTCCCGGCGGCGCTTCTCCTCCACCACCGCTCTCCTCCTCATCTTCTCGTCCACCACAATGCCGCCGAAGGGGACGACGAGGAAGCCGCGGCGAAGGAGCGGCCGCCGGGCATGACGAACGCACGTGGGCGGCGGACGAGAAACGGCGCGAGGGGAAACAACCAGGGCGGAGAGGGTGAAAAAGCCGCCAAGAGGCGGCGGCGGCCCAGAGGAGCAAGCGAGGAAGATGAGCATGGCCTTCAGCGGCGGCGGCGGCTCCATGTTCCCGGCCAATGGCCGGCGCAAGGTACAAGCAGTTCCCCGTCGTCCTTCTCCCCTACGATGTACTCGCCGTCGACGACGCCATGTTCCAAGAGGGCGCCTACGTCCAACCGTCCAGGTTCACGCCGTCGCCGCCCGAGCTTGACATCGGCGGCGGCGGCCAGTTCGAGGGCACCTCGCCGGTCATGCGACGAGGGCCGCTCCCGTTCGGTGCCCGTTCGGTGCGACGGCGGCGCCAAACGATGAGGCGATCCACGAGATGATCACCTCCGCTCCGTGGCCGCTGCGAGCCCGAGGTTCTTCATGGACGCGCCGCCGCAGCCCGGGGTTCTTCACGCAAGAGGAGGCGGGCGACGGCAGCTGTGGCAGCGCAAGGATCATGTGGAGGATGTTGCCGACGGAAGCCAAGCCGTCGAAGAACAAGAAGACGAAGAACAAGGAGAGACAACTCAAGCCGACGTCAACCTGTCGAAGGGGAAGAAGAAGAGGAAGAAGGACTCGCCGCCTGCCGAACCGCGTATCAAATGGACGTCGAAGGAAGAGGAGTGCCTCGCCGAAGCTTGGATGACCGTGTCCACGAACGGCATAATCGGTGCCAATCAGTCGTTCGACACCTATTGGCTTCGAGTGAAGCAGCGCGAGGAACGCAAACTCGTCGATCCCTACTTCAACAAGACAAACATGAACGTGTACCGGGGAGAGAAGGCAATGGCCACCCATTGGGGGATCATGCAGACGGCGTGCAGCAAATGGCACGGCATACAGGAGGAGGTCGAGAAACGGCCGATCAGCGGCCATGACTTGGAGCAAAAGGTATGTTCCGTCGACCCTGCATCACCGAGGTACATCGTCGTGGCTGACCCGTTTCGCCGTGCTCTTTTTTCCCCAGCTGCGCCGAGCTTTGGACATGTACACGGACGACACCGCCTGCAGTTCAAGTTCCTCAACGTCTACGCCCGCCTCGAGCACTGCGAGAAGTGGAAGGAAACTCGCACAACCTCTCGAAGAGCAAGACCGAGCAGACAACCCCGACGTCCGGCGGCTTGCGCGGCGGAAGGGCGCCCGAACTCGGCGAAGAAGCTCAAAGAGCTCAAACGGACGGACCGCCGACAGGATGCAGGCGTCGATCGACAAGTGCTTGGCCGACTTGAGGTCGCACGCCGACGGAAGGAACGACAAGTTCGACGGCAGGTGGCGGGAGATGCTCGCCAACCAGGTGTTATCACCAGAATTTGGCCAGTTCAGAGGTGGGCCGCGATCAGGATGGACGTAAAGATATACATATAGGAGAAATATGTGAATCGGCCTTTTATACCAAGTTGGGCTAAACCGCCCATGTATCTGTAACATATTAGATCGCATCTTAGTTTAGAAGTTAGAGTTTTACCCGTGCACGGTTTGGTGCACGACCACATTAGAAAGTCCCTGGACTATAAATATGTATCTAGGGTTTATGGAATAAACAACAACCAACGTTCAACACAAACCAATCTCGCGCATCGCCAACTCCTTCGTCTCGAGGGTTCCTGTAAGCACCATGCTGCCTAGATCGCATCTCGCGATCTAGGCAGCACGAGCCTGCCTAGTTGTTCACGCGTTGCTCGTACTGAAGCCTTTTTGATGGCGAGCAACGTAGTTATCATAGATGTGTTAGGGTTAGCATAATTTGGCCAGTTCAGAGGTGGGCCGCGATCAGGATGGACGTAAAGATATACATATAGGAGAAATATGTGAATCGGCCTTTTATACCAAGTTGGGCTAAACCGCCCATGTATCTGTAACATATTAGATCGCATCTTAGTTTAGAAGTTAGAGTTTTTACCCGTGCACGGTTTGGTGCACGACCACATTAGAAAGTCCCTGGACTATAAATATGTATCTAGGGTTTATGGAATAAACAACAACCAACGTTCAACACAAACCAATCTGCGCATCGCCAACTCCTTCGTCTCGAGGGTTCCTCCAGAGCACCATGCCGCCTAGATCGCATCTCGCGATCTAGGCAGCACGAGCCTGCCTAGTTGTTCACGCGTTGCTCGTATGAAGCCTTTTGATGGCGAGCAACGTAGTTATCATAGATGTGTTAGGGTTAGCATTGTTCCTAGTATCATATGCTGTCGTAGTGCAACCCTTGCGCATCTAGCCGTCCCTGTACCTCATCATGGGTGCAGGGGCGCACCCCGCTTGATCATCGTTTAGTAGATCTGATCCGTTACGATCGCTCCTTGATTCATCAAGGATTAGTTTAATATCTGCAATAGTTAGGCCTTACAAAGGGTTGGAGGATCCCGGCCGCATGGGTGTAGTTTGCTGCCCCTAGACAGGACGTTCCGAGGATCAACCTAGTGTTGGTTTTTAGGCCTTGTCTAGGGCTGGCTTACGTTTACCGTGCGTGAGCGCGAGGCCCAATCGTGAGTAGGATGATCCGATTATGCGGTGAAAACCCCAGATCGTCGTGGATCTCATACGCTTTATCTTGATCAAGCAGCACCACCATATATTCGGCCACCTTGGACGAATCATGGGTGGATCGGCTCCATGAGCCGATTCACAGACAACCCGAGAGCCGATCGAGGCTCGTATTTAACGTGTACGTGTGTGCCTGCAGGAAACTAAGCGAGGCATCATCCACACCTTCCGACAGTATAGTCAGTGGCACGCCTGCAATTTGCATCGGCGCGCGACCAGAGGCTTTGCGGGCCGCCGCTCGAGGGACTGGGCCAGCCGCAGCCCTAGTTGTTCCCGGCTCACGGTGTTGACCCACTGCCCGCCGGTGGGTTTCGACGTCAACACATTCTGCACGCCCGGTGGGACAATCTTCAACATCAACCATATCGCCATCTACATCCGAGATGGCGGAAAGCACTCCGGTCGTACGAGGATCTGAATGGCGAGTCAAGACCCTCCGCGAAGCCGACCTCATCGGCTCTTCCCACGACGCCCGCTCCTTGGCGTCAGCCCCAATGTGGTGGAACTGGGGTACCACCCTGGTAGTGGTGATGAGGGCGGCTGCTCTCGGCAAGGATGAAGAAGAAGCCGATCCCGGTCGGACCACGTCACACGCACCACCAGCTCTCCCGTATTCGGCGTCGACCTCACAGTGACGGAAAGGGGTTCGGGTTCACCTCGCTGACGAGCTGGAGGAAGTCGACATCGCCTCGGGATAAGCCGCGGCCAACTTTTATCAGGAAGTTAGACCCACTCAGAGTCGATGATCGCTCTATTAAAAGAATACCCAGATTGCTTCGCATGGGACTACACGGAGATGCTGGGCTAGACAGGCATCATCGAGCACCGACTCCTCGAAGAAAGGATTTCGGCCCTTCCAACGAGCACGACAAATGAAGGCCGAAATCCTAGAGGAGGTCAAGAAAGAGATCGAGAAGATGTTAGTCGCCGGATTCATCAGCCGGTGTATGCGGAATGGATATCCGTATCGTTCAAAGAGAAAAGAAGGACGGCCGGTGGCGTGTGGCTATCGATTTCCGAGACCTTAACAGAGCTACTCCAAAAGATGAATATCCGATGCCTGTGGCAGAAACTTTGATCAATGCAGCTGGCCACAAGGTTTTAAGCTTCATGGATGGCAACGCCGGCTATAACCAGATCTTCATGGCCCCGAAGATATACACAAGACCGCATTCAGAGTACCGCAGTAGGTTTGTTCGAGTATGTGGTCATGACCTTTGGGTTGAAGAATGCCGGCGCGACGTATCAAAGAGCCATGAATTATATATTCCACGATCTGATCGGCAAGCTGGTGGAAATCTACATCGATGATGTGGTAGTCAAATCCGTCTCCATGGAGGGACACTTGCAAGATTTACGACACGTACTAGACCGAACTCGAAAGTTCGGACTGAGAATGAACCCGAAGAAATGTGCCTTTGGTGTGACGGCGGTCAGTTCCTAGGATTTTTGGTACATGAGCGAGGGATTGAGATCGGCCTGAAGAGTCAGGAGGCGGTGCGTACCATGCAGCCGCCCACCACTAAGAAGGAACTCCAACGTCTTATCGGCAAGATCAACTTCGTCCGCCGATTCATCTCTAACCTGTCGGACGGATCGAGCCGTTCATGGGTTTAGTGAGGACTAAATCCGATGACGAATTTCACCTAAAGGGCAGACGACATTAAAAAGCACGACACCACCCGTGCTAGTGCCGCCCCAGAAGGCCGTTCTACATTTATCTCAGAGAAACATCCATTGCTGGTGGCTGCTTAAAGGGGTGACTCGAAGGCAGAGGATTTGGATGTTGGACGAAAGGTACCACGAGGTCGAGAAACGTGCCTCTGTCTGGTCTTTACCTGCACCAAGCTGCACCACCTCTTTTTGACGGCAGAAATTTTCGTCATATGCAAATCCGACGTGGTCAAGCACATGCTGTCGGCCCCCGTGTTGAAGGGCCGATTGGGTAAATGGATGCTCGCGTTGTCGGAGTTCGACCTTTGGTATCAGCCTGCGAAGGCTGTCAAAGGACAAGCATTGGCCGACCTCATAGCTGAGCGAATCAGTACCGATATAGCAGCACTGTCTATACGAGCATGGGCTATGTTCTTTGATGGATCGGCTTGCGACGATGGTTGTGGCATCGGCATTCTGCTCGTATCCCCGAGGGGGGCGGAATACTCCTTCTCCATCCGGTTGTCTACCCCTTGCTCCAACAACGTGGCAGAGTATGAGGCGGTACGTAAAGGGGTGGAGTTGCTACTAGAAGCTGGAGCGAAGCTGGAGCTCTTTGGAGACTCCAAGTTGGTGATCAATCAGCTCACGGATGAATATAAGTGCGAGAGTGAATCGCTTTTCCCATATTGGATGGAATGCCGTGAGCTAATGACACAGTTTCGATACATCAACTTTAATTGGGTTCCAAGATCCCAGAATACCGAGGCCAACAATCTCGCGCAGATGGCGTCGGGCCACATAGATACACCTGAAGGGTCGAAGTTCAGTCCACCCTGAAGATGATTGGAGAGCCGAAATCTTCAAATACTTAAAAGATTCGGCTCGGGGGCACCTAAGCGGATAAGATACAAAGCCATGAAGTATGTCCTCATAGGAGACGACATGTTCTAGACGTTGGAAGGGTTACTACTCAAGTGCTGGGACCCACCGAGTCTAATCGGCTCTTACATGAGGTGCATGAAGGCGCTGTGGAACTCATCACGGCTCACAAGATGAAGTGGCTAATTAGGCGCTCAGGATTCTATTGGCCCACCATGCTTGAGGATTGCTTCAATTACTACAAGGGGTGCAGGCATGCCGATGTTTGGAAAGATTCGGATGGTGCAAGAGCGATGAACCCGATCGTCAAACCTTGGCCATTCCGAGGTGGGGCATGGACATGATCGGAAAATCCATCCGGCTTCGAGTAAGAGACACGAATGGATTCTAGCCATCACAGATTACTTCACCAAGTGGGTGGAGGCCGTCCCTATGAAGAAGGTAAAATCAGAAGACGTGATTAGGTTCGTAAAGGAACACGTGATTCATAGGTTCGGATTCCCCAAACCATCACGACCGATGGAGGTTCGGTTTTTGTGTCTAAAGAATTCAGGGATTCTGCGATGACATGGGGATTAAGCTGATCCGATCATCTCCGTACTATGCTCAGGCTAACGGACAAGCTGAGGCGTCCAATCAGAGTCTAATCAAGCTGATCAAGAGAAAGATTGAAGAAAACCCAAGGGATTGGCATGAGAAGTTATCAGAGGCATTATGGGCCTACCGCATGTCATGCCATGGAGCTATAAAAACTTCGCCGTACCAGCTTGTTTATGGGCAAGAAGCCGTATTACCTTGGGAGATTACGGCTGGATCAAGGCGTGTCACGTTTCAGGACGACCTGACGGCAGACGAATATGCAACTTTGATGAGTGACACCATTGAGGACGCAACGGAGCTTAGGCTTTGGTCGTTGGAAAAGATCAAGGAAAACAAAGCCCGGGTAGCTCGGGCCTACAATAAGAAGGTTAGGCCAAAGGAGGTTGGTGACCTGGTATGGGAAGCTGTGTTGCCGTTAGGAACCAGGGACAAGGCATATGGCAAGTGGTCTCCTAATTGGCACGGTCCGTACAAAGTCGTCCAGGCCTTGAAAGGTAATGCATACATGTTGGAAGAGTTGGATGGGCAGAAGTTCCCAGTGGCCGTAAATGGTCAACACCTCAAGAAGTATTTCCCAAGCATGTGGGATGATAGGCACTAAGGTAGGGAGGCTGATTGGAATCGGCCAGCATAAGGGGATGATCCAATCATGGGTACCAAAGTATGGGGGCCGACGCAATCGGCCGTAAAAAAAAAAAGCCGATGTCGCCGCCATCGACTCTAGAACAATTATACGAGACCCACGGAGTTCAGATTTGCGCCAAAAGGGTGTTCAGTTTGGCTTCATGAGTTCCTTCGAGCACGTCCTTGTTGATATCCTCGCTTTGACTAAGGCTCGGGGGGCAGCTAATCGAGCGGATGCTCTATATTCTCAGGAGGAGCCGATTGGGGTTGCTGCAAGAAAGGGAAGGAGACTGGTTGCTCAGATTAGCCGATGAACAATCATCGGCTGTGGAATTGCAAAATACCATGGTTAAGGAAAAATAGTAGTCCGATTCGTTTGCTATCGGTCTTGGTGTGGCAAGTGGGAAGATGGAGATTGAATTAATGAAAGAAAGATCGAACGAACAGTTCTTATTTAATTCAAAGAAACGGCTTTACAAGAAGAGCCGAGGGCTCCCAAAAGAGGGATCTAGTGCCTAGCGCACTGCTAATCCTACTCCTCTAGTCGTCGCCGTCTTCATCATCGCCGTCGTCGTCGGCGCTGCTCCGAAGCTCGCCATCGCTGTCCCGGCGGAGCCTCCTCCTCCTCCTCATCATCATCCTCGCTATCCGCCCAGGTGCGGAGGCGCTTCGTTGGAGGATATCCCGCAGAGGAGGAATCATCTTCCTCCTCCTCATCCTCCTCTTCCTCATCATCATCGTTGTCTTCGCTGTCCGCCCACATGCGGGAGCGCTTCTTCGGCGGGAACTTGGAGGGGGAGGCCTCAGGTCCTTCCGCTCTTTTTTCTTTCTTCTCCTTTGGAGGAGATGGGATTCGCCCCGGAGCAGGGATCGTCTTCTTCCTTGTTCTTCGGCGCCGATTGGAGGGAGAAGGAAGCGGAGGAGGAAGAGGAAGACATTGCTACAGAAGGAGAGGGTTTTTTGGTGTCGACTGCTAGAGCAGAGGAAGGGGATGAAGAGGGCTGGTCAGTTGGCATGGTTAAATAATAAGGAGCCTAGTGGAGATTCAATGCCACTGCAGTTTCCGAGGAAGTGATACTGAAGCTGTCAAACTTTACGAAGAAGTGGGAAAGACGAGGTGTCATGATGACGGATGCTGCGACAGTTCTGCTCTGCCACGACATGACCCCTCGAGGAAAAAACAGATGGTTTTGATATTATCATTACCAAAACCAGGGGGGCATGTGTTATCACCAGAATTTGGCCAGTTCAGAGGTGGGCCGCGATCAGGATGGACGTAAAGATATACATATAGGAGAAATATGTGAATCGGCCTTTTATACCAAGTTGGGCTAAACCGCCCATGTATCTGTAACATATTAGATCGCATCTTAGTTTAGAAGTTAGAGTTTTTACCCGTGCACGGTTTGGTGCACGACCACATTAGAAAGTCCCCCGGACTATAAATATGTATCTAGGGTTTATGGAATAAACAACAACCAACGTTCAACACAAACCAATCTCGGCGCATCGCCAACTCCTTCGTCTCGAGGGTTCCTAGCACCATGCCCTAGATCGCATCTCGCGATCCAGGCAGCACGAGCCTGCCTAGTTGTTCACGCGTTGCTCGTACTGAAGCCTTTTTGATGGCGAGCAACGTAGTTATCATAGATGTGTTAGGGTTAGCATTGTTCCTAGTATCATATGCTGTCGTAGTGCAACCCTTGCGCATCTAGCCGTCCCTGTACCTCATCATGGGTGCAGGGGCGGCACCCCGCTTGATCATCGTTTAGTAGATCTGATCCGTTACGATCGCTCCTTGATTCATCAAGGATTAGTTTAATATCTGCAATAGTTAGGCCTTACAAAGGGTTGAGGATCCAGCGGCATGCAGGGTGTAGTTTGCTGCCCCTAGACAGGACGTTCCGAGGATCAACCTAGTGTTGGTTTTTAGGCCTTGTCTAGGGCTGGCTTACGTTTACCGTGCGTGAGCGCGAGGCCCAATCGTGAGTAGGATGATCCGATTATGCGGTGAAAACCCCGATCGTCGTGGATCTCATACGCTTTATCTTGATCAAGCAGACCACCATATATTCGGCCACCTTGGACGAATCATGGGTGGATCGGCTCCATGAGCCGATTCACAGGACAACTAGAGCCGATCGAGGCTCGTATTTAACGTGTACGTGTGTGCCCCTGGAAACTAAGCGAGGCATCATCCACACCTTCCCGACCATAGGTCAGGTGGCACGCCCTGCAATTTGCATCGGCGCGCGACCAGGAGGCTTTGCGGGCCGTCGCTCCGAGGGGGGGCCAGCCGCAGCCCTAGTTGTTCCCGGCTCTACGGTGTTGACCATCACTGCCCGCCGGTGGGTTTCGACGTCAACACCAGGGCGCCCGGATCGCACCGAAGACGACGGGCGGCGAAGAAGAGGAACACGACTTGGCGTTCGATGGGCGGCGGCGACATGGAACCGATGGACGAGGAGACGAGGAGTTGGTACCAGGGCCACCGCAGCGACATCCTCCGAGCCCCTCCGGCCGCCCTTCGTCGTCTCCACCGGCTCCTACCTCGTCTACCTCACCATCTACCTCGTCGACCGCGGCTGCTTCGACGTCCACCGCCGCTGCTTCCTCGCCGGCCGCCGCAGCCGCTCGGCCACGGCGTGTGAGGAAACTGGTCCGTCGGACACCGCCGTGCCGGCCGGGACTGCCGACGAGCCTGTCTCCGTGTAATTTCCCTCCGATCGCCGATCTGTGGCTGATCCTTTTGCTCCTTTTGCCGATCAACGGCCGTACTTGTAGCGCGGGACGGCGATTTGTTTGAACTTAAACTATATCCGCCGAACTCCGGGTGGACGACTGGAAATACGATACTCCCCACGACTTAATTTCGTCCAATCCGGCGGTTCTTTCGTCCGGATTTGGGCGTGGGGAGCACCAACGAGTGGGGATGCTCTTACTGCATAGTATCATATATAAAAGTATCTTGTGTATGATACTACTACATGTTACTATGTCCACGATGCATGGTATCATGTACTAGTATCATAATCTTCTTATATTAATTAATTTGTAAAATTTCAATGCAGATCTATGTATAAGATGTATTTAATATTAAATTTTCTAGTATTAATTAATTTTCTATGTACAAGATGTATGATACAACAATCTTCTCTCTCATCTTTAATTGCACTGCCACATCAGCTTTTTTGCATGCATGAGATGCATGATACTACATATGATATTCTCATTGTGGATAGTCTTATCCATTTATCGCTAAAATATTCCCCGTGGAGTATTCCTAGGCATGTGGAGTTTGTTATTAGTCAAGTTCAAAAGGAAGTTTGTTATTCACGCATGCAGTGCGGTTTTTTTTAGCTTAACACATTTGGAGTTTGCTATTCACGCGTGTAGTCTCACCATGTCAACTGGCTTTAGGCGAGCATTACTTGATATCATTCGGCGATTCATGCGAGTACTATTTAAGATTTTCTTGTGGTTCCCGTAGCCTTTTGCCACTTCCATCTCACCCGGAGTTCCGAACCGGCTTTCTCTCAACATTGCCGACCAAAGTTTCACCCGCGTGCATGGTGCAATGTACCATAGGAAACAAACCTCTCTCCAGCTCCCCTCCCCGTCTCTCGTCTTCTCTCGTATCATGGTTGCGGCGATAGATCGGGGTGACGGCAGGTCAATGCACATCGAGCTAGAAGGTGAGTCCATCCTCCACAATGTTATCTGCCTCGACGTCTTTACCCCCGTCTAGCTGGCCCTCACGGTGCTTCCCCATGCCTCGGGCAACTGGACACTCCGCCCTAAAATATTTACTATTAAAGTGAAACATGTGAATGCCTAGTGTTGTCGCACATCCATATAATTACAAACAATACCATCGTAGTCATGTCCTTATCCATTTATCGCCAAAATATTCCCCGTGGAGTATTCCTAGGCATGTGGAGTTTGTTATTCGTCATGTTCAAAACTAAGTTTGTTATTCACGTGTGTAGTTTCACCACGTCAACTGGCTCTAGGCGAGCATTACTTGGTATCTTTCGGCGATTCCTGCGAGTACTATTTAAGATTTTCTTGTGGTTCCCGTACGTAGCCTTTTGCCACTTCCATCTCACCTGGAGTTCCGGACCGGCTTTCCCTCAACATTGCCGACGAAGTTTCACCCGCGGGCATGGTGCGATGTCTAGAGGAAACAGACTTATCTCCAGCTCCCCTCCCCGTCTCTCGTCTTCTCTCGTATCATGGTTGCAGCGATAGATCGGGGTGACGGCAGGTCTGTCGTCGTGGTGAACGAGCAGATGCCATGGGATGGCTTATCTTGGGGCCGAATGGACGCTAGAGGATTCGGGGGAGGGTTTGCGACTAGATGGACGAACTTCCGGATGCTTTCCTCAAGAACTTGGCCAAGGCCAGAGGTAGAAGAAGAAAGACACAAGGACGAACTCGCTCTAGATCGCCATGTTCATTGATCTTAAGACAGGTTACAGGTTGTTCTCTCTTCGATCGTCATGAAAGAAGCTGCCCCCTCTCCTATATAGGGGAGAGGGTGGCTTAGAACAAGAAACCCTAACGGGATCTTTGACTAGACAAACTACTTTACAAAGATACTTTATAAAGCTACTTTAATCATAGATGACGCCGGGTCTTCTTTAAACATGAAGGATGACGCCCCCGCTTCTTTGACCGTCATCCTCCTACTTGTCTTCTAGTCTTCGTTTAAAGCCACTTTGCTTAGCTCATCTTTGTCTTCTAGCTCTGACGGAATCTTTGACCAGTCCCGCATGTTCTTCCTTCCTGCGCCGGCATCTTTCCTTCCTGGTTCCGGATACCCCTCTTGGGATACCGTTAGCTTCACTTAGCCAAACTCTATTCTCTCATTCCGCATGAACATTAAACCGGTATCTTGAGGGGTTAAACCATCCGGTATGGCATACCTTTGGCATACCGGGGTCATCCCCCAACATTAGTCCCCGAGCTGGTATAGTCCGGTGGATCCTATCCAAGACCATGCCAGGTTTTCGTATCCGGATACCGGTTTAACTTTCTTAGCCTTGGCTCGAATCCGGCATCTTTGCTCGGACTTACATATTCTCTGTTCGCAAGGCAATCTCCGGCATCTTTCTCTCCGGTATCTTAGTCTTTAAGCCTCTCCTCGACGGGGTCGAATATTTCGGGTCTCGTGCTCAGAGACATGCGCACGGAACCGTCGCGCCGTTGTCGCTTGTCACTTCGTATTGACACTTGCGCGCTCATTAACTCCGCTCCGATCCCACTCACCGCTTCGGATCCCGTGTGTGCCTCCGTGTGGCTTCCCCTTCCGCGTGTACCCCTATGCCACGTGGCGACTGCGACGCGAACCGTCACGGCCGCGGGCAAAAGTGGTTTTCGGCCCACTATCTCTCCTCTTTATAAGCTTACCCCCTTCTTCTTCCTCTTCTTCGCATTCTCCTACTTCCGCGCATAGTGTTCTTCGTTCCGCGCTCCTTCACCGCACTTCGTCCGTCGCCGCGCCCGAGTTTCCCGGTGAACTTACGCCGCGCCTCGCCGGACCTCGTGTGGAGAGCTTCGCAGCGTTTCTTCGCGCGCCGCATTCGTGCTTGATCTTCACCGCCTCGCCGTCGGCAGAGCTCACCGGCGATCGCGGGCTGTTCCTTCCGGAGAAGGTCTTCCTCGTCAACTGCGGCACTCAAGGTCAGTTCTAATCTTGCTTTGCTTGCCATTTGCTCGTTTTCCAGATCTGGGTCTACGGTGTTCTTATTTCTTCCTTTTTCTTTGGTTTTTCTTACTCGTAGATCTTCACGGGGGGTGGGATTTCTGTTTCTTTGCCTCCCATCCGATGTCTGACGAGGAATCTTCCTCCGCATCTTCCTCTTCTTCCGCTAGCCGTAGCAGCAATCTTCCGACGAATCTACATCTTCAGATTCGATAAGGTCAGATCCCGGCAGCCGCCAGACTCCGTAGCCAGCAAGGTTCCGGCAGCCATCAAGAGGCCGGTAGTCCTCAAGATGCCGGTGGCTCCCAAGATGCCGGTAGCTCCCAGATGCCGGTAGCCACCTTGGGACGAGTAGCTCGAAGCTTCAAGTAGCTCTAGCCAATCCTCCGGCGAGGAGCCTTCCCCCTATCGCGGAGCTGGATGGGCTCCAATGTTACTAAGTACGAGATAGATTGGTTGTACCGGTCCCGCAGGTTCCGGAAGGAGTCACTTGTCGGATTCCCGACGATGAGATAGTACCGGAACCCCGGACGGTGAACGTGTTGTTTTTCTTGCTCACTTTGAGCGTGGCTTCCTCCATCTTCTTTTTTCCTTGATCTTTTAGATTTCTACAAGCTCCAACCTCACCATCTTCCTGGTAACTCCATCTTTTACCTTTCTTGCTACACCACTTTCATGGAGGCCTACATTGGCATACGTCCCACCCGCGAGACGTTTGCTCGCTTCTTCGCTCTTCGGATTAATTCCGTTCAGGGCAAAGATATTCCGCACCCAAACCCCCGTTCAATGCGGGTCTTGCATCATCGCAAACGTCAAGGGAGCCCTTTTTGAGTTTTCCGCCCGAGTCTTGCCGGTTATGGCAAGGGACGTTCTTCTATGTGAAGAACAACGGCCCTGCAGATCTCATCTGCCGCTCCTTTCGATCCGGCGCGCCCGCAAGACTGGAGCTATAATCCGAAGGAGTCTCACAACGAGACCAACCGGATTATACGCTTCATGAAGCAGAAGATGAAGGACACCGCATCTTTCCGATGATATCATCCGCACCTTCATATCGCGCCGGTACTCCTCTGCGCGCCGAGCACCGGATGAGCGAGATGTACGGCCCGGCGATCCTACCAAGATCACAGGCCTGCCCCTTAGCAAGAAGGACGTTGTTCTCAAGGCTAAGCAGATTTGCCAAACCGCTATGCGTTTAACCGGAAATGGGGCCTCCTTCCCTTCAGCACTACTAACCCTCCGACCCAAGAAGTAAGGGACTATGCGATTGGGGTAGCTTTTGCCGGTAACCTCTTGCTTTTGCTTATTTTCTTCTTCATGTTTCAGGCCAAGGACCGCTTCCCCCTCATTGAAGCCGAGCGGCGAGGAGTTTGCCGGAAGCGCGCCCTCGACTCCTTCGATCCGGATCCCTACGTTTTCTGGAAGGATCTGAAAATGGGCAAGACCTCGGCATCTCGCCTGGGCCGGTCTCCGCCAAAGCCAACCGGGTCCGCTGACGACCTGGTTATGCTTGAGGTATTTCCTTTTCCGGTTTCTTTACTCTTCCGTTATCATTTTTCTTCGAACTGCTTCTTAGCCTCATCCAATTTACAGATCCATGAGCACGTGCCGCCCCTGCGCGCCGAGGCCGGCACGGAGTTTGTGGACAAGCTCATGGCCCAGGGCCGAAGAACAAGCGGTCGCCATCCGACGATGGCTCCACAGGCCCCTCCTCCCAAGCGCTTCCGGATCGAAGAGCCGGGGGAGAAGAAAGTTGGCGTGCGCGCACGCGCGCAAGCGATGCCAACCGCTTCCGGGTAAGTTTTTCATTCCCTGACTCATCTCTTTTTGCTAAGTTCTTTTTCCGGTTGTTTTCTTCCAACCATCTCTCTTTTTCTCTTTCAGCCCTGCGCTCAAGCTCGGCTCAAACCCTCGGGCTCAAGGTTCCGCAAGGACCTCAACCCCTCCTCACTCAAGCCCGGCACCACCTGGTACCGGTAACATCTCTGCCTCCCTCTCGGGGCACAACAAGTTCGGGGCGTGCGGCCCCTACATCTTCTCGATCACCGCACGGAGGAGGATCCTTCCTTCTTCCTTGAGAACCAAGACACCGGCACCAGAACATCGCCTGAGAAAAAGGTCTGTGCGGAGCCTCCAGCCTCCTCCTCCGTCCTGAGAAAAGACAAGTCCCGCGCCGGAATCCTCCGCGCCGGAAGCTCCAACTCGGGTGGTGCGTCTACCGCTCCCCTTCTCCGCGAACAATCCTTATGCCGCCGCCAAGTGCTCCTGGCGCAGCCTTCCGGGGCCCGCCGCGCGCCGCCCAAGACCTCCAGGCCTACCAAGGGAAAGGCGACGGCTCCCCGCACCTCTTCTGGCCGCAGCCCCTGGTGCCGCACGTCTCCAAGGCCGCCTAACACCGTCACTAAGGCCACCGGTCTTCTTGGCCGCATAACCAACTTCAAGCGCCAAGGCCAGGATCGGGCATCTCATGCCCTACGCCCAGAAGTGGAACGCCGCGGATATCACTCCGGCGACCCGCGGCCCGGGCAAGGACAGCAGCCGGCACCTGATCCCATTGGGAACCGCTCTTCCGAGGAGCACTTCACACGGCTCCGCTGCGCCGTGAAGGAGCTGGACAGTTCGTGGTATGATGCCACGAACAATCTTATGGTACGTTTTATCAATTTTCCTTGATTGCCGGTTTCCTTTCTTCCGGAGTCTTTCGTCTTTCACTTTCATGCCTTTTGTCTATCTTCCCAGTCCCCGAGTTTTGTGGTGAAAGCGTAGCTTTTAGGACAAAACTTAAACTTTAAGAACTTAGCGCGAAACCGGCACTGCCAGTCCCCGAGCTTCGGGTTAAGAACTCTTCTTAGCGCGAAACTTTACCTTAGAACGCGCGAAACCAGCACCGCCGGCCCCGAGTTTTGGGTTAAGAACTCGTTCTTAGCGCGAAACTTTTCCTGATCTTTTTGCTTTGAACAGCTCACGGCTGACGCTCGGAAGACCCTCTTTGAGGAGCTCTTGTGGGAGCATCGGGAGCTTGTGGAGGCACACGACAAGTGCCAAGGTATACTTTTGTTCTGCCGGCATCTTTCTTACCGGAACCTTTTTTCTTTCTAACACTTGTAACTTCTTCTTGACAGTGCTCCCGGAAGCTTCCATTGATGCCCTCAAGGAGCAGCTCGCCAATGCCCAACGTACGACTTTGTTTTTCCTTTTGCTATCTTGCTTTTACTTTGAACCCTACCAACGCCACCTTGCTTACACCTTCTTTTCGGGTTGGGGGAGAAGGAGCAGCTGATCAAAGATCAGAAGAGCTGAGCGCCGTAAGACCAGCTTCCAGGAGCTTAAGTCCCAGCTTGTCCACTGGGTCTTGACCATGCCTCGAGGCCGCTGAAGCTGACGCAGCGGCTAAGATGAACGAGGCCCTGGAGAATGCTAGCGACGCCACCGTGGTGCTGCAAGCTGAGCTGGAGGAGCTGGCCAAGGCCCGGAAGGTTGCCGAGGAGAGGGTTGCGCGTCTGGAGGAGGAGAGTAAGGAATGCGATCAGCTGATCCTCCAAACCGACAACCTTGCCCATCGTAAGCTCTCTGATTAATGCATACAAACCATTTTTCCTCCGGCCTCATTTTCTTTTCGCTATCTTTTCTTCCGGTCTCTTTTTCTTCCGATTCTTTTCTTTCCGAATTCTTTTCCTTAGCCCTTTTTCTTCTTTGCACAGGCCTCTTCCGACTCATGCTTATGCAAGGTCAACGCGCGCCGCCCCGCCAAAGCCAAGCGAGTCTCGCCGTGCCATGGACGCCCAACGACCATCCGTTGCGCTTAACGCGCGGGTGTCTCATATGCGCGCCATTGACCGCAACTTGTCTGATATTCCTGATGTAGCTCCTACAGACTCTCGCTCACGAGGTGGTGCCGACACTTTCTCCTTGATCAGCGATCGCCTCAAGGGCGCCAGAGAGGATCCGCGAATGGCAAGGTCGCTGCCCGCGCCGGAGCAGACTCGTCCTCCGCGCGCCCGCTCTTGGTACCCGGAGCTCGACTGGATGCCCTCATCGGCGTGCGCGAGCGCGGAAACCGATCTGACCCGATCCTTGCCGCCAAACGGCAGGATCGCGCGTACCGGATCGCGGAGTACGCCGAAATGCGCACCTTCATCCCTCCTCCTCATGGCGTCCAAGATTATCTTGACGAGGAGGGAGATGAAGCCGAGGAGGAGCCTCTGGATGATGCTGGTGCTGGCGACGCTCCCCCCGAAGCTCCTGCTGCTTGATTCTCGACTTGGAGATTTACCTGTCATGCCCCCGGCCCGTGTGGCTTAAAACAATCTTATGTTAAATTCTGCCCCGTATGCCGGGGCTTATGATGTAAAACCTTAAGTCTGCTTGTGTTTGACGTTAACTTTTGTGCCGGTAAGTTATACCGGTATCTAATTATCTTAGTTTTGCCTTAGTGTTTCTGCTTTGGTTCTGCTTTTATCCTGCACTTGCAAAGATTTCCAAATTGTTTCGCATCCAATTCGATGCACACTTGGTTCTTTTGCCTTGACTCTGCCTGCCTTCTCTGGGCGTTCTTTGGCATATGAGCACAAGGTTCTTTCACCAAACAAGCATTTTCTTGAACTTAGAAATAATTCGAAATTTTGCAAAACCGGTATGACCGGGGTTAGTTAAATTTTTCCGGATTGTTCTTTTCCGGTTTTCCTCCACAGTTCGTGTGCTTATCCCCTACCGGTTTATCTTGCTTGCCATGAAGCCAAGTTATGGACAGCAGAAGTCGAAGACTCCGGAGGGTTTAGCACACTACTAATCCGGAAAGAAAAAACGTTCAATAAGCAACCAACGGAAAAAATAGACATGTTCCATGCAATTTAAACAAGACAAGTCCCCGAGATTCATTTGAGGTTCGACATCTTTTATTCATAGCATGTAAGGTACAAAAAGGAACTTCTTACAGACAACTTCAAGAGTAGAAAGGACGCAACAAGGCTACGTTCCATGGGCGTTTGGTCTCGTCTCCGGATCTGTCCGCCTTTCCCTTCTTCCATTCCTGTGCATCGATTAGGTAATATGCATCATTGTGGAGAGCCTTGCTCACAATGAAAGGTCCTTCCCACGGAGGGGACAACTTGTGTCTGCCTTCATGCGCTGCACTGTGCGTAAAACAGGTCTCCTTCTCTAATACTCGGGTTTACCTTCCGCTATGATAGCGTCTGAGGTTTTGTGGTAAATGGCTGTTCTTGCCAAAGCTAGCTCTCTTGCTTCTTCTAGCAAGTCCACATCATTTTCTCCGCCTCTTTTACCTCTTCTTCGGTATAGAGCTGCACCCTTGGTGAGTCATGGAGAATATCGGTTGGTATGACCGCTTCCGCTCCATAAACCATGAAGAATGGTGTGTATCCGGTAGACCGGTTCGGAGTTGTTCTTAGACCTCAGCACCGACGGTAGCTCATCGATCCAACATCCCGGCGACTTTTCCATTGCATCAATGAGTCTTGGCTTGATACCGAAAGTACCAAAGCATTGGTTCTCTCAACTTGACCATTGCCTTGGGTGCGCCACCGAGCACAAATCCAGCCGGATGTTTTTACTTTCAGAACCGCTTGAACTCTCCTTGGGCAAAGTTTGTGCCATTGTCGGTTATGATAGTGCGGGTATCCATACCGCGGATTACATCTTTCAGAATTTCACTGCTGTGTGGCCATCACATTTTGCGATAGGCTTCACCCACTTGGTGAACTTATCCACCATTACCAAAATGTGGGTCATGTTTCCCTTGCGGTTTTGAACGGTCCAACCATGTCCAGGCACCAAACAGCGAAAGGCCAAGTTAGCGGTATGGTTTTCAAGCCGGATGCTGGGGTATGGTTTTGCTTAGCGTACCTCCGCAGCCATTGCATTTCCTTACCAAATCCTCGCATTGTCTAAGGCTGTGGGCCGCAGAACCCATGCCGGAACACTTTCGCTACCAACGCCCTTGAAGAAGCATGGTGCCCGCATTCTCCTCGATGAATTTCCTCAAGCATTTCTCTTCCTTCTTCCGGCTCCACACACCTTTGGAGGACACCGTAACACTTCTCTTGTACACCTCGCCATTGATGATGGTGTAAGCTTTGGACCTTCTCTGTATCCTTCTTGATTCATTTTCGTCAACCGGCAAGGTGCCGTTGATCAGGAATTCCTTAATAGGTTCAACCCAAGATGGTGTCTCTCTAACCACAAACACCGGTATGTCTATGTCCATGCTGTCCACAAGCATTGCCTCTTCCGATGGGCGTTCCCCGAGTTTACCGGTACAGTCCCCGAGTTTGCCGGAGTAGTCCCCGGGTTTACCGGAGTAGTCCCCGAGTTTCCTTCGTCGACCTCCATTGGCACCACATGTGATTCCGGTACAAAAATTGATTCCGACTCCGGACTTGGTTTGATTGATGGAACTCTCAAGTGCGCCAAAGCTATTCCGGGAGGAATTTCTTGCCTGGACGAACCTAGCTTGGACAAAGTATCTGCGGCCTCATTTTCTGCACGTGGCACATGGTGGAATTCACACCCTTCGAAGAAGCCGGCAATCTTTTGCACATGGAAATGGTATGAGGCCATGTTGGCATCTTTTGCGTCCCAATCTCCGGAACACTGTTGCACCACAAGATCTGAATCACCATAGCAAATGATCCCGAGTGCCCCGATTTCTTTTGCAACCTTGAGCCCATGTATCGAGCCTCGTATTCAGCGACATTGTTTGATGCCCCGAAGTGCACTTGTAAAACATACCGGAGGTGATCTCCCTTTGGTGAGGTGAGTACCACTCCGGCACCTAGGCCCTCCTTGAGCTTGGATCCGTCAAAATGCATCTTCCAGATTCTATTTTGTGTTCTGCGGCTTGTACCGTATCTCCGCCCAATCAACCAAGAAATCAGCTAAAGCTTGCGATTTTATGGCATCTCTTCTTTCATACACCGGTACGTACGGTGATAGCTGAATTGCCCATTTTGCAATCCGGCCACCGGCATCCTTGTTGCCCATGATATCGGAGATGGGTGCCTCGCTCACCACCTTCATGGGGTGCTCCTCAAAGTAATGCTTGAGTTTCGTGGCGGCCATGAACACACCATAAGTCATTTTTTGAAAGTGCGGGTAATTTTGCTTTGACGAGGAGAGCACCTCGCTCAGGTAGTATACCGGCCTCTGGACGGTTTTTCCTTCCTCTTCTTTCCACCACAACCACAACACTAACCACCCGGTTCGTTGCCGCTATATAAAGCAACATAGGTTCTCTTTCCAAGGGTGAGGCCAAAATTGGGGCCGTTACGAGCATGTTTTTCAATTCTTTAAACGCTGCGTCTGCCTGCGTGGTCCAGACGAAAGTATCCGATTTTCTCATCAAAGCATAAAGCGGCAAGGCCTTTTCTCCTAGCCTGCTTATGAACCGGCTTAGCGACGCCAAGCTTCCGGTAAACTTTTGCACATCTTTCAGTTCTCGTGGGATAGTCATTCTTTCTATCGCCCGGATTTTTACCGGATTGACCTCAATGCCCCGGTTCGACACAAGGAAACCAAGCAGCTTGCCGGCAGGGACACCAAAGGTACATTTTGCCGGATTGAGTTTCATCCGGAACCGCCTTAGGTTATCAAATGTCTGTCGGATGTCATCGATTAAGGTATCTTTTACTTTAGTTTTTATCACGATATCATCCACATAAACTTGCACATTTTTTCCGATTTGATCAAACAAGCATTTTTGCATACAGCGCTGGTACGTTGCACCAGCGTTGCGCAAACCAAATGGCATAGTGACATAACAATAAGCCCCGTGCGGGGTAATGAACGCAGTTTTTATTTGATCTTCTTTTTTCAGAGGGATCTGGTGGAAGCCGGAATATGCATCCAGAAACGACAACAACTCACACCCAGCAGTAGAATCAATCACTTGATCGATTCGGGGCAAAGGGAAAGGATCTCTTGGGCAAGCTTTGTTGAGGTTGGTGTAGTCGATGCACATGCGCCACACCTTGGCAAGTTGTGCCTCCAGGTTCTCATCTTTTTTTCTTCTCAACCAACACCGGATTGGCCAGCCACTGTGCGTGACCTCCACGATGAAACCGGCTACCAGCAGCTTTGTTACTTTCTCCAATGATTTTCCTCCTATCTTCAGCGAACCGGCGCAAAGGTTGCCGCACCGGCTTAGCATCTTTCCTGACGTTTAGAGAGTGCTCAGCCAGCTCCCTCGGAACCCCCACCAAATCATCAGACCAGGCAAAGATGTTCCGATTCTCACGGAGGAAGCCGACGAGCGCGCTTCCTATGCTTGGCTGAGGCCGGCACCGATACGGACGGTGCGCTCTGGGTAAGCTGGATCCAGACAATGTTCTTTGTCTCATTTGTCGGCTTGAATGCCGGTGAGTCCAAGCTTCCACTCATTGCCGCTAAGCTCAACTTTGAGGATGAGCCAGCGCAATGCAGCTTGCATTCTCTTTTCTCCTCCGCGATCACCAGCGATTCCGCTAGGGTCCGGCAGACGCGTTTCCATTGAGACTTTGTAGTTTCCCACCACGTTAGTGGTCCACGAGGTGCCGGCATCTTCATCTTGAGATAAGCCGTGTGGGTCGATGCCATGAACGCCGCCAAGGCCGGTCTCCCCAACAAGGCGTGGTAGGGACTATCTAAGTCCACCACCTCAAACTCAAGGTTTTCCACACGACAATTGTCGCGTCCTCCAAACGACACATCCACCCGAACTTTCCTATCGGGGCACAAGACAAACCGGGAACAATCCCATGGAAAGTTGTATGAGTTGGCTGCAACATGTTTTCTGTTATGCCGAGCGTACGCATGGTGTGCTTGTACATGATGTTTATGCTACTACCATTGTCTATCAGCACCTTGCTGAATTTTACTCGAGTTTCCGGCCCTTCATGATTGGGTCCACCACGAGAGCGTATCCACCCGGATTCGCATGACTTTGGGGTGATCCTTGAACGACCAGGTGATTTCCTGATCTGACCATAGCATGTATTTTGGTACTGCCGGCATCACGGCGTTCACTTCCATGGAACGGCGATGCACGCTTTGCCTGTCCATTGGCTCGTGACAAAGACAACCATGCACAAGTGTGGGTCTTCATAAACATTCCGGCCTAAAGGTGCCGGTGGAGGTTGCTGGTCATTGTTTTGCTCCACCCGGTTAACCTGCTGGTACTGTTGCCTTTGGCACGTAAGGCGTTTGCTCCTAAGCTGTGGTGGAGGTGGTAACCGTTGTCGTTGCTGCATGGGGCCCCCGGCGCCTGCGCATCTTTTATCTCTTTTTGCATCAAGAACTTGGTCCAAGAACAATCCTTCGTCAAGTGATTCGACGGGTGATCCGGATTCGGCGTGCCACCGGCAAGGTTGGTCCATGGCGGCTTCCATGGTGTATTTCACGGGTTCCCGCCTTCTTTTTCCGGCCCAGTGGTTTCTTCTACCCACGTTCTTAGGACCCGCCCACGGCTGCGATCCGGTTTTTTGTCTCGATCGCGCCGGGCGTCGAATTTTCTTTGCACGGCAGAACTTGTCGCGATGCGTATCTTCGATCCGGGAAATCTTCCTCCTTTTGTTGTTCCGTTATCCCGACGCTGTGGTGCGGATTCGATCGCTCCGCTCAGCTCGTACGCCGGCTGCATTGGGTCTCCCAATGCATAGCTGTCCACACGTATCATCTCGCTAGAGTTGTGGGCATGCTTCTCTTTGCCACAAAGGTGATCCTCTCCGCATCCTTGATGAACCAAGCAATGGCTTGCGCTCAATCACTCCTTCACATGTGTTTCTCATTGAGTTCCACCGGGTGAGATAATCCCGGTCTGTTTCTGCACGCTGTTGGCACAAAGCTGTTGGGGCCGGTTTGGCCTCTTGTAGGTGCTGCTGAAATTGTTCACAAATGCTTCCTCAAAGTCCAACCATCCGTTAATACTTCCCGCCGGCAGTTGTTTAGCAGATCCTTGCAGGACCCACAAGGTAAGACGGTATGATTCTTACCGCCCAACGCCGATTTACTCCACCACCAGCCACATAAACCGCTGTGACATAATCTCTTCCGGCTTGGTCGTACCATCGTACGTTCTCGTGTCTCGGGGCAACTGGAAATTGCGCACCGGTGGTTCTTCTCTCATGATCCGAGGGCCAAAACACCTTGGACCAGGAGGTCCTTCACATTCAACTATTGCAGATAGTCGTACTCTGTCCAGCCTGTGCCTCGCATCCCGGTCCGGCGACATCTTCCTAGGCGTTCTCCCAAAGGGTTCCGGCGGACTTGTCTGTTCCGCCTCGAATCGATTCATCGTATTCTTCCGGCTCTGCCCTTGCTCGTCGCACTCGGTGGTGGCATCTCTTCATCCACGCACACCACTCTTGCGGCTTGATAATTTTGCCGGTTTCATCTACCGCATGATTGTTTCCGCATAGCCTTGGCATAGCCCCGATCTGCCCCTTGGCTTTTTCTACCGGCATCATATTGCCGGCTTTCTGCTTTCCCGCAAGAACGGGTCATACGCAATATCCTCGTGCATTCTTTTCTTTTGTCCGGATGTGGGGACGATGCCTCCCTGAGATTTGCTTCCGGCATTCTTTGTTGAACGCGCGGATTTTGAGGCCATGCCTCATTCAGCTTAGCCAGCTGCTCAGCATTTTGCAGCTCAATCACTTTTAACAACTCTTGCACACGTTCTGCTGCTTTGCCAACTCGTCACCGGAAAGAGATTCACATAATGCTACCGCAGCTTTAGCGGCTTTTATAGTTTTATCCGGACTATGTACTTAGGCTTTTCTATGATGCTCACAGATACAGATGCACTCTTACCGGCAAGAACTTCTTTACGCAAATCCTGATCTAGATTGCGAGCTTTAAGCCGGTTTTCCGGCATCCTAGCGGCATGAGCACTAATCGAAGCAAAGCCATGGGCAGCATTATACTCACGTAGGGTTAGGTCAGCTCGCCTGCGCCCGATGATGCCGGCACCGCCGAAGCGAGCTGCGTGGCCTCCGCCTCCTCCCGAGCCTTTGCCGGGTCGATGTTCTGCGCGATGGGCGTGGCCGGCGTGTTCATCGCCGCTTGAAGAGGTGTTGCGGTGGCGCCGACGATGCTCCCGCGACGCGGCGTCACGCTCCGGCGGGTTTTGTCGAGTCGATGCCGCACGTTCGCTCCTTCTTCCACAGCCTCCTTGCCTGTTGACCGCTCCACCATCATAACCTCCACGCTCCGGCGGCGCGGCCAGCACACAGCCATCTTGGCGGATCCGGCGCCACCAGCACCGGCGAGAGGCGCCGCGCACAGGGACGGTGCCGAGGTAGACGCGGATGCCGCCGAACTCGATGGTGCGGCTCTTGGAACTTGCGCCGTTGGCGAAGCAGCCAGCATTATCGTTGATGAAGTCCATGTTGTAGATGCCCACGAGCGCGACACCGTGCGCTCGCCGTTGGTGTCGAGGATGCCCGCCCGAATATGAAAGCGCCACTTCATGCCCCACGGTGGGCGCCAACTGTCGTCGTGGTGAACGAGCAGATGCCATGGGATGGCTTATCTTGGGGCCGAATGGACGCTAGAGGATTCGGGGGAGGGTTTGTGACTAGATGGATGAACTTCCGGATGCTTTCCTCAAGAACCCGGCCAAGACCAGAGGTAGAAGAAGAAAGGCACAAGGACGAACTCGCTCTAGATCGCCATGTTCATTGATCTTAAGACAGGTTACAGGTTGTTCTCTAGTGGATCGCTCATGTAAAGAAGCTGCCCCCTCTCCTTATATAGGGGAGAGGGTGGCTTATAGAACAAGAAACCCTAACGGGATCTTTGACTAGACAAACTACTTTACAAAGATACTTTATAAAGCTACTTTAATCATAGATGACGCCGGGGTCTTCTTTAAACATGAAGGATGACGCCCGCTTCTTTGACCGTCATCCTCCTCCTTGTCTTCTAGTCTTCGTTTAAAGCCACTTTGCTTAGCTCATCTTTGTCTTCTAGCTCCCGACGGAATCTTTGACAAGCTGTTCTTCCTTCCGGTGCGCCGGCATCTTTCCTTCCTGGTTCCGGTATACCCCTCTGGGGATACCGGCTTAGCTTCACTTAGCCAAACTCTATTCTCTCATTCCGGCATGAACATTAAACCGGTATCTTGAGGGGTTAAACCATCCGGTATGGCATACCTTTGGCATACCGGGGGTCATCCCCCCAACAAGGTCGGTGTCGCATCGAGCTAGAAGGTGAGTCCATCCTCCACAATGTTCTCTGCCTCGACGTCTTTACCCCCATCGAGTTGGCCCTCACGGTGCTGCCCCACGCCTCGGGCAACTGGAAGCTCCGCCCTAAAACAAGGCATGGACGCCCGCTGTTTCGTGACATGCCATCGTCACAACGCCACGCCTTGCGCTCCTAAAGCAGCCGCCACATTGCACGCATGGACTTCTTGCCACGATTCAATGCAGCCACTGCCCACAGGCCCAGCCCTCGCGCGGAATCTAACCGCGCAAGGTTCAGAGGAGCCCACACTAGAGTAGACAGTGCATTCCGCCAGCAACACACGCCGGATTGAAAGCGTGCAAGCGGGGAGGGAGGGGATGGCTAGCAGTGCATGCTCCTCATTGTGAGAATTTTGATGTGCAACTTCGTGAAATGAGAGCTAATCTTTGCTCTTGTTTGGACGACCAAGACATCGAAGCTGCATGATGATAATCCCTTATTTTTTACTTTTTTGAAACAAGGCAAAATATTTGCCATTTTTATTGATTAAGGAGAAGTTTTAGAGGTCTTACTGCAAGGGTATTTTACCCTTAACCGTTATTTTGGTTAACAATGACACCGGAGCTATTGTGTGGACTAATGGTTTATATAAGTGTATACACAGGTTTTATTCCACATATGAGGTTGCAAGGTGGTGAGAAAGCGTTTTAGTCTGCATACGAGGATGCAAGGTGGTGAGAGACCCCCCAATTAATGTTCTCAAGAAGTGACGGCGTTTCGGCTCTTTTCTCTATTGGTTATATTTGAGTCTATAGGAATCACCGCTCTACTAAGAGGGGAGGTCTTGATGATCTTAAAGGGGATGTTGCCAAAGCCACATATACATATCCTACCACATAATCTTCAAACCAAAATGCTGAGAGGTATACTTGTTCCGAGAAGGGAGGAAGAACTGCAGCTCCAGGCAACTCAGCACACAGCCCGGCATGCCGAGTGCTGCTACCGGGTAACTCGTCACACAGCCTGGCATACCGGGTGCTGCTACCGGGTAGCCCGGTATGTGGCCCGGCATGCCGGGTGGTACACCGAAATTTTCGGTATTTGCCGGGTCCTATGCCGGGTGCCTTGACTCTGACTTCTCAAACGGCTCTTTTCTCGGGAGGACTATATAAGCCCCTTCTTCTTCCTTGAAGGGGTAAGGTAACCAGTGCAAAAGCTCAAGATATTTCTCCCTCTCTCATACTCCATTGTTGAGCTCCAAAACCTTCAGATCTCCCTCCTCCAACCAAACTTAAATCCCTTTGGGGAAAAGCTTGAGGAGGCCTTGATTACGATTTCACCAAGCCAAATCTCATTCCCCTTGAGTTCATCGTGCTAGCTGGGTACTCTTGGGTTTTGGGGAAACCCTAGGTGGCTAGAGTTACTCGAAAGCATCCGGGTTGTGGATTTGCTCCAAGAAGAAGTTTGTGAGGGTTTGGAGGATACCTTTAAGTCTTCCACAAGTGAGTGAGCTATTCCTTCGTGGGATAGGCTCCAGAGAAGAAGGTGAGCCTTCGTGGCGTTGGGAAATTCTTCGTGGGATCCCCACCTCTCCAAACGTGACGTACCTTCTTGCAAAGGAAGGGAACACGGGAATACATCTTCGTCATCGCGTGCCTCGGTTATTTCTAACCAGTCTCTTTACTTGTGTTATTTACTTGCGTGATAGCCTTTGTGCTTGAGTATCTTGTTTCATCATATAGGTTTCCTCACCTAGTTTGCATTAGGCTCACTTTATATTTTGCAAAGCCTAAACTTGCAAAAGAATCAAAGAAAATTTGTATAAACCTATTCACCCCCTCCCCTCTAGGTTTACTATCTCTGAACTTTCACTTACAAACCAAACTTGGTAAAGCACCAAGCTAGATAACAAATTCCTACTCTCGCGACATCATATTACAAAGTGCTTCGCACCGGCAAGGCTCCACAAAGAGACCTCTTTGATCTTCATGACAAGCATGTTTGCGGTTGACAAAATATTCCTAAATACTCGAGCAATCCGTTCCTTCCAAATCTCCCATGAAACATGCATTACTAAGGAGGCTATGGCCTTCTCATGTTGGCTTATTTTTTTGAATCATGTCCCACCACCATTCTTTGACGGAGTGAAGAGCGATCCAATCTTGGGGTTCAATGTCAAGAAGATCGAGCCATGACTTCAAGCTTTCCCAAATGCATCGAGTGAACCGGCAATGAAATAGTACGTGTGCAGCCGATTTTTGCACTTGGTTGCAAAGTTTACAGTTTCCACAATTTAGCCAACCTCTCTTTTGTAGGCGATCTGCCATCCAAACATAGTTTTGAAGAACAAGCCATGCAAAGATCTTGCACTTGGGGGAGCCCAAGGTTTCCAAACCAAAGTAGTCATTGGGGAGGAGGTGTGTCCTAAGAATTGGAGTGAATAGCATAAAACCACCAATTTGATCGTGAAATTTACCGTATACCACCACTTTACGTTTGCGGGATAAAAAAACCACCAGATTTTGCGAGGTTTTTTGCGGAATACGCTGAACACAAATTGACAAGGAATCTGACAGGTTGGGCCGTGGAAAAAAACTAATGAAATTGCTTATGTGGACAGAGGGCTCACTTGTCAGTCCATATTAAGAAATAAAAAAAATCCAAAAAAATTTAAATGTGGGGTGAGGTCTTCTCCTCCCGTGACCGCCGCCGCTACCTCAGAGAAACTCCGGCGCCGCCGTCGGCTGCCTCCCCGCGCGCCTTGGACCAGCACCACTTCTCCCTGCCGCACCCAGTTCGCAAGCATCGCGGGTGAGCACCTCCCTGCTCGTAGTTGAGCACCTCCCACGACAGATCCCGGCGAGGCGGCGGCGGGCAGGCTCGGCCTGGCGGGATGGAGGGCGGGCGCAGCGAGGCCGCAGCGGCTGCGGGCGGGCACGGAGAAGCTCGCGGCGGAGTGCAGGCACGGCGAGGCCGCGGCGAGCAGGCTCGGCCAGGCGGCTGCAGGCGGGCTCGGCAGCTGCAATGGCGGAGGGGTCCCCACGCTGCAGGCTCGGCGCGGCGGCTGCGAGCGGGCTCGGCAAGCTTGATCCACGACGGGGAACTGCGGCGGCCGGAGCAAATCGAAGAAGAGCTTGATCCGCGACAGGTAACTGTGGCGGCCGGAGCAAATCAAAGAAGAATCCGCAACGGGGATTGTAGGCCGGCACGAGGAGGTCAACGGGAGGCATGGGCCTTCCCGGTTTTTTAATTTCTTTTCATATGGATTGCTGCCACGTCATCTTTAGTAGTGGGCCTAGTCCAACTCACCAAATTATGCCACCTCAGCCCTCACTAGTGGGTCCTGCTTGTGAAATTCTCTGTCGATTCGCGTTTAGCGTATTCCGCAAAAAACTTTGCAAAATCTGGCGGTTTTTTGTCCCGCAAACGTGAAGTGGTGGTATAAGGTAAATTTCACCATCAAAGTGGTGGTTGTATGCTATTCACTCTAAGAATTGCATCTTGTATGAAAAGTTAGCCGAGTATGAACCGTCGTTGCAAAACTTCCAAAAAATAGAATCATCTGTGTCATGGTGTAGTGTCATGGTTTTTTCATAGAGCATCTTCTTTTCCTTGAAATCTTGTATATAAAAGGAGGGCAGCGGGGTAGCAATGTCTCTTTAGGCTCGAGAGAAGAAGGAGAAAAGAGCTGGATCAGAGGCGCTGGAAGAGGGAGTCTCAGCTCCCTGTGTAAGTTGTTCATCATCAACAAAGAAAAGTCATACGAGCAGGACGTAGGGGTTTTAGCATTCGTGAGTGCTGAGCCAGGGTAAATTTTGTGTCTCTGTGTTGTGCTTGATCTTGCGTGCTCTGCCCAGCACCCTCCCGCCGAACAAAAAAGGGGGTGTAAATCCCCGGTGTCCACAGTCTCATGGACGCGACACTGCCTGACGAGGGATCACCTCGCCAATGCCTACATATTGTGGACTTGGGTTTCAGAAGAGCGACGATGGAGATTCCGGGAGCGAGATTGGGCACACGAGATACCCAACTTCGGGTCCCCTCGGTATCCAGTATATGATCACAAGTATGTTTACAGGGGGTAGGCGGAACTATGTATTCTATCGTGTCTCTATTGTTCTTTCCCCTCTATGGGTGCCCTGGCTGGCTTTATATATGCAACCAGCTTAGGGTTTTACAAGAGTCCTAGTCGACTACTTCTTCGGGTTGCCTTGGGCCTTCTCCATATTGGGTCGAGCCAAGTATATTAATTATGGGTACCTGAAAGGTGTGCTCATGACAGTAGCCCCCGAGTGTCTAGGGAAGTCGAATAATTGCGTAGAGACTCCAATCATAATCATCTCCAAAGTCGAAGAAATACAATGCGAGGTCATTGATCCGGAAATACATCTGTTCAATGTCGTAGATCATGTGTAGCTAGACGTTGTCGATGATTTTCGAAGTTATATTTCTATCGGGTGTACGACCAGCGCTCCCAATGGGAGTAGCCCCCGAGTCTATGGGCAGGTGTTTTCACATGGGGACTCAAATTGTACTACTCGATGAAGAACTTGACTATATTCCTGGGTGCAACCCCTCTTTTTATTGACTCCTGCTGAAGGACTTGATATAATCGTCGAGTCCTCTTGGAAGACTTGATGAAACCTATATGCTCCCGATGGGAGTAGGCTTGTGGGGACCCGGGGGTCGTAGGCTAGACAAACCCAGATCTCCATCTGGCATAAGCCTAACCTAGATCTCTAGGGCCTACAGGGTGAGAATCGGTAACACAACAGTGACTCTACGACTCAAAGAGTAATACAAGCTCATAACCGAGCAAAGAACCAAAGTATTACAAGCAGAGGTCACTGACCTGACAATTCATCAATCAACGGAAGCAAAGTTATGCTATTCTAATAGCAAGATAGCAAAAGGCCTAAGAGGCCAGAGCATAACGGCGACGTCCCAGCCCATAGATTCCAGGCTGCCACCCGGGAATCCCAAGCTACTCGTCGATGTCGACCTAGAAACCTTCATTTGTTGGAGCATCTTCGTCTGAAACAAAGCATGCAAAGCTGAGTACAGGACTCAAGACTTAGTACAACCTTTTAGCAAAGCTGGAGGCTTTATGTGGAGCTTATTTTGCGGAAAGCCAGTTTTCCTCTGTAAAGCAATATCTATTCAGATCATTTTAAAAAGGGATAAGAGAGCGATATCTCTAGCTCTACTGATCATCTTATTGAATCCACCGAGATCTTCATCATATGCTGAACCTATCAACTAGGAGCACCCCCTCGATACCCTGAGGAGGGATCCTTATCACACATTGATTCCAAGTTTTACGATTAGGTTCATGTTATCTCTGATCATCACGTCCTTTCCCAAGTCGTCCGTAACCGTGGACACGGCTTTTAAAAGATTTACCCCAGGGGTGTACAATTTTATCCACACGCGCCGGCCGACTCTTAGTGTCGTCATGTACACGCTTCCTTGGCGTGCCGACAGAGGGTGGTCGACCGAAACCTTTCCCTTACTTCGCCTATTCCATGAGTCAAACCAACTGGGGAGCTCCGTCATCGTAGGTAGCCATTCTCCGACGCGGTCCCATTGTGTGCAGGGGATCCAGTTCAATGCCTCCAGCATCCTTCACCCCGGCCACGCCCTGTATGATGCACTTTGAAAACCTTTTCCACATTTTCCCCATGCGTATGGCAAATGGAACTCGCAAACTAATTGACTCATGGGTAAGCTAGGCAAGTTCGGGCCAAGGGGTTCCCATGGGCCCCGTGTGGCTGTACGCTCAATCTTGGCTCCAGAGGCAAGAACTCATGTCCTAGTATCGGCGAGAACGAGTCAAATCACCACATCCCCATGTGGCGGCCCATCCAAGCCTTTAAGCATGTTTAATTATCATCACTGATCTTACCACGTCATCCTGCCATACTAGGTTCATTCGCAGCTCTGATTCATCAACCGGATGGATCAGAATTCGTCAACTAAGCATGGCTAAGCATATTCGTATAACGGCTCTAGCGATGCACATATAGCTCAAACCTAGTCTTGCTGGGAGCAGTGGATCAGAGTATTTAGGCTACAAGGATGGTACATGCAACACACATAGGATAACTATATCTGCCGATAAAACATATTGGAATCGTATGCAATATGTAGGAACCAAGTAAAAGCATTTTGAAATCATAATATGAACCAGGCTAGGGCTTGCCTTTGTCCCTGACAAACCGATATGGATCTTCGGAGATCCCATGCTTGACTTGTTTGTCGATGGACAAGTATTCATCTTCGGTGTTGTCGATCTTCATCGTCTCGGCACTTGCTCTATCGATCGCGAAGAAGCAAACACGAAAGGTAGAACAACAATCAACACATGGCATTGATGCAATGCACATACAAGTATGATGATATGACATGTTAATTAGGTACTGAAATAACCCTAAGACATCATCAATTTAACTGGGGTTCGACGGTTAGTAGTTCCGGAACCTCAGAAGGGTACAATTAGTTCTTCTAAAACAACTAGGGTTCAAAGTTGTTTAACAATGCATGATTGTGTAACCAACTTGTAGATCTCATTTTTCTGAAAATTTTGATATATTATACATATTTTTCTGATTTAAAATGAATAAGTTATGAATTTTACAAGTTTTATTCATTTTAAATCATTTCTGAAAATCCTGGAAAATAATAAAAACCTGACAGACTGGACCCACATGTCATAGTTTTAATCATTTCCTAAATATTTACAAAAATAATAAAATCCTGACAAGGGGCCCCACCTGTCATGGATTTTTCTTTTACAGAAATGAATTTTGGAAAACAAATAATAAAAAGAAAAAGGTTGCGGGTCCCACGGGGTCAACCACGGTGGTCAACCACCGGTGGCTGCCGCCGGTGACCATAGCGCGGCGGCGCTGTGGCGCTTGAGCGGACGCGCAGAGGCGCGCGTTCGGGGGAGGAGAGCGAGGCGAACCACCTGGTGGTGGCGGCGCTTGCGGGGGATGGCCGGAGCATCGCCGGCGGCGATGCCGAGCGGCGGCCGGGGCAGGTGCCCGTCGCGGGCGGGGCTAGAGGGCGAGAGGGGGCGAACCAGGGGCACGGGGCGACGCGGAAGCTCACCGTGGTCGCGATGGTGGAGACGGCGCGGCCGCAGGAGCTGAGGAACGCCGGCGAGCTTCGACGAAGGCGGGCGACGAGGAAGACGGGGATGTTCGTCGGGCCTCCCGGGCCGATTCCTTCGGCCAGGAGGGTCGGGGCGGCGAGGCGGAGCTGGCTACTCGCCGGAGCAGGTGAGGAACGGCGGGGGCATGCGGGGTTCGGCCTCCCTCCTGCGCGCGTGAGAGAAAAACGAGGGGGAAGAAGAGGTGGCGGGGCTAGGGTTTCTTGGCGGCGGCGCGGGGACCTTATAGGCCGCCGGGGGCGGCGGCGGTGATCTCCACGCGGCCACGGCATCGGGCGGCCGGCGAGCTGCCAGGCAGCAGCTTGGTTTGGCGGGGACGATGGCGTTTTTGCCATTACCCCCCTGCAAAAACTGTTGGGCTGAGGTGGGTTGAGCTAGGCCACTGCTGGGCTGCTGTCTGGGCTGCGCATGAGAGGGAAGAGAGGGGAGAGAGTTGGGCTGCTGGCCCAAAAAGAGAGGGAGGGTTTTCTTCACTCTTTTTCAAAATATTGTTTCTATTTTGTTTTCCAAACACTTTTTGCATTTGAAATATGTTTGAAACTTCAAACTTTCTGAAACTTTCAAAATAACAAATGCACTTCTTAACAAAGCACAAATGCAAATCATTTTGAAACTTTGAAACATTTTGAGCATTTAGAAGAGAGGGAGATTTGCATATCATTAGGGTTTTTTCCAAAATTAAACCTTTATGCAATTTTCTTAGGAAAATTATCATGATGCTCATGATGCACAAACAAAACCTAATCTAGGTTTAGAGAAACAAGGGTGTTACAGATCTATCCCCCTTAAAAGAATCTCGTCCCGAGATTCCAAGGGAGGAATGGATAAAGTAACAAGAACTACACCGGTCTTCATCGATCTTGTCGATACCACGACAGTCTTCCTTCTTGAAGAGGTTGATCCACGACATCATGAAGAAGTTGATCCACAACACCATGAAGAAGTTAATCCACCACACCATGAAGAACTCTTCATTTTCTTCCTTTGAGGTTGTTGCTCAACAGCACCTAAAGGAAAGAGGGAATAACTCTAAAACGAAGGATCTCTAGAAGATCGAGTATCTCATGGTCAACTCATGGAAGGAGTGTTTAGAAACAACTCTTGGGCTGACAAACATGAAACACGTCAAGGTAACGGAGGAGACTGAAGAAGTTTCAAATTATGGTAGACAATTGATCAACGGTTAACAATAATACGAAGGACAAGGTAGCGAAGAGTTAAACTGCCTTTGATACCATAACGAGGCACTCTTAGAGAGGGTGACTCGTGGAAGCACAATGATTATCCAACAAGAGCAACTTCGGATTTCAAAATCATAGTCACTCTTTTGGTATGGGCACATGAAACGATTATTGTCTCTTCAAAAGGCTAGGGGCCTAGATGACTGACGAATTCACACAACGTGTGAATTGATTAGAACTTCAGGTACAAACCAAAGGAAGGGAAAAGAGCACTGGCTACTGAAGGGCCGAGGTTTATGATATTACTTCATGCTACATGAACGAATAGACAACGAAGATTTGGCATCCTAAGAAAAGATACTTCTCCCAGGATTTGAACTTTGAATGTGAAAAGAGGATTGTCATTCGGTTAAAGCTTACTCAAAAATACTGGGTCACATATGGCTGACAAATTCACACAACGTGTGAATTAAAGAGAACTTCAAGTAAAACCCAAAGGAAGGGGAAAAGCATTGTCGAATGACGTAGCAAGGATCACCGGGGAGTGAAAGTTCTCCAAACAGAGTTGTTGTCACAAGAGAAATGGTATCAAGAAATTGACCGAGAGACATTTAGCAACTCTGCTTCTAATGTTCTCCTTGATGTTCTAGACACCAATATGAGACTATGAACTAGACTCCAATAGGTCATCAAGTGAAGGTCAGACTTCGGAATTGAAAAGACATCATAAGGGCAACTCCTAGAATAAGTTGTTCAAGATCCTCATGGAGAGTGGTTATTCTTCCTGTTTCAAGAGATTATGACATTAGATATTCCGGCTAATTGTGTTAACCACAACATCAATCTTGCCAGATTTACAAAGAGACTTATGTCATGAATCCTTGAGAAACACCAACCATCATTGCCGCTTGAGATTCGGCTGAGGTTAGGTGTAAAGATATTTTTCAGACGTAGCAAGTCCAAATAGAAATTTGCAATAGCTACCACCAAGGTAAAGCTGCTAGATTCTCAAGATATGGACTACAATGTCAAGCTCCCAAAAGATTGAGCTGGATTGCGTAATCCATGTGGTTGCAATAGCTACCACCAAGTTGTTGTCGCTGCAAACTCAGACTAATTAGGAAAACATCTTAGCAGATGGAACTTTCAATGCTAGACATATCAGTTACATTGATTTTATTACTTTTGGTTTAGCCTTTTTGCAAAGTTGACTCTAGGACACCATTATTTTGTGTCAGGTGCTCAGTTACATTTCAAAACATGAAGTTAACTTCAAAATCCATTTACCATAACACACCATGGATTAAAATATGATGAGTATATAGAAAACATACATGTGATACTCTCCTCTCTCTTCCTTGTCCCATTGCTGTGTGAAGCCCAAGCAGCAGGGCTTGTTTTCATCGCCTCTCCCTTCTCATGCTCCAGTAAAACCAAATTTTATTTGATACACAAGTAAAATCTGATATCAATCACTAAACTAGCTTAATGTGAGCTTGTCCTCTTTTTTTTTATCTTCCCTTTTTCCCTCTATGAACAAGGTCAGACAAAGTGATGGGATCAGGTCCAGCAGATCCAAGGAGTTGCCTGACAGTAGTGGTTGTCTAGGTCATTCACACGGTACCCGACCTAGGCGCTTGTGTCCACAGGTGCTGTAACAAACACAGCACTGCGATAGTGATGCTAGGCCAGATCCTAGACAGGAGGCTTCCAACGTTGAGTTCTCCAGCATGGCACCACAGTGCATCCGTTGCCGGCTGGCAGGAGTTCATGCATCTCTTTGCTGCCAGCCACGAGTATCTTTCCTACGATGGCCCTGGTGCTTATCCGTGGCACAGCAAAGTGTTCATCCCAGGCTTTACAAGTCCATTCTGTGGACAGGGGGTATTGTCTTTTACGTTCACGGATTCGGACAGTCCAGATAGAGGGGAAGGGAGAACAAATGGAAGAGGATCATGGCAAAGCTTATGTTTCGTTAGATATTCACGCTAATATTACGGAAGCAATATTTTGATGTGTGTTCTAGCAAATGGGCATGATTTTTGTAGTGTTATTGAGTCAATGCCATGTTTACAGTTGTATGATCAATTTGCACAAAATAACAGCGCCCTGGAGCCAATTTTGTGACTATTGTCCATTTCTTGTGTTATTATTGTTGTTAGTGTGCATGATGTTATGTATTGGTTCGGCACTGAGAATCATTAAAATGGTACTAAGGTGCAGTGCAATTTTTCAAATATATACAACAATCAACATTTTCTGTTACTATCCGGTTGGAACTGATAACTTATTTGTATAACTTCCAAATTTATTCTGCAGATCCGATTATGCATTGTCATTGTGTCCTGGAGGACCGACAGGCAGCAAGAATATGAACAGATGCCGTGCGCTAAGGTGCAGACTACATAATTTCCTTTCCTCCACAAGTTCAACTGATCTTGCCATTTCTTTGTATACTTCTGTTTAGTTGGTTTTTTGGGTCTGGTGGAGTTTTCAGTTTTTCTAGGGGAGCAGCCCTCCTTTGCTAATATATTTATGGAAAATTTCTGCTTATGAAGTGTTACTTTCGCATATATGGAAGTATAAATATTTTCCATGCATGTTTTTTTATATTGAAATGACTTTCTAGATTATGCCCCTAGTAATTGCAGTCAAGGATGAACAAATGGATTTGCCACAATAGCTAGCGTTTTTCAGTGATCACTAGGTACTCTGATTAAGAGGCAGTCAACTCATCGCAGAACTTGTTATGAATCAGTACTTTGCTTTGAACTGGAATACTTGACTAACTATATTTGTGACTATTCTACGAGTTAGTGTCCCAGGGACTATCTGGACTCCCAATAATTGGTGAGAAGACATAGGAATACATTAGTATTTAGTAGGAGAGTGACATGGATATGGCACTGATTACATTACAGCATGCATGCATGTGCATGACAAAAATAATTTAGAGGTTGCAGTAATAACATGCTAATATCTGGTTGAGACTAAAAAGAAACAAATAAGCGCACAGCATTTGGTGGAAGCCTTTTTTCATTTCACTTTTCCTATCAGGTTGTTTTTTCTTCCTATTAAATGATCAATAGGCTGTTTTGTGTTATATGCAATTGAGGCAAGACATGTATCTTTTGGAGGCAATTCCCGTAAATATATATGTTTTGCTAAAAAAAAGTTGGCCAATTTTCACTTAATTAAATGTTTGAACATTTCTTCATGAAATGGGTGCTCACTTTGCTGTTCAACTCTAGCAGTCTTGTTAAGAAAATATCGTGCCAATGAAATCATTCTTCTCACAGCGATTTCAGTGAACAGAAGAATATTCTTGTATCATGCCTCCTAGGAGGATTGTAAACCAAACTCTACCTTTTCAATGAAATGAAACACGAAGTTCATTTGCGTTTCACGAAAGAAACGGTTCTTCTTTTGTCTGATATACCAAATAGCATCTGAGTGTGCTGTATAATTATTCAATGCTATTTATATGCAAATATTGAAAGTCATATGAGAATTTATTTTGTGTTGACATTAAAATTAGTCAAGCCCTAGATCCAGCGAGAGGGAGGGAGAAAGAAGAGTTATGTCACGATTCTTGCTTACTCCTTGATAGCTTTGACGTCCTTACATAGTCATAATTCATAAAGAGGTGGCAACTAAAGATATATCACAATTGGATGTAGAGTCTGTCCAAGCTAATCTATCTTTTCCACCGTAACTAGTCAGACGGATGTCTTTATTTATCCTGAACTAAGTATCAACGTGATGAAGGGCGGGCCTGGTGCAGCGGTAGAGCCTCACCGCCTGTGACCGAGAGGTCCCATATTCGAGTCGCGGTCTCCTCACATTGCACTTCGTGAGGGTAAGGCTTGCCCCACTAACACCTTCCCCAGACCCCGCACAGTGCGGGAGCTCTTAGCACTGGGTATGTCCTTTAAGTATCAACGTGATGGGCATGCGGTTCCATTTCCTTGTGTCTAGGTTGCTTCAGTTAAAATCTTGCAAGGCCCCATTGGAACGTGTATACTGTGTAGCTTTATATCATTTCTTTTCTTCCCCATGTTGTTTAAAGCTTGAGATCTACCGTTCAACTCAACTCGCAAGTTATTTCTAACTTGCATTGCATAACAGGGAGATGCTTTTACTGCCACTGGAGGAGCGTTTGAAGAAATGGTTTTCTGAGGTTAGATTCACTGACAGGATGTTTCCAATTCTGAGATGAGATAGAAGAACAAACCAACAAAAGGCTCTAATTGTTTTGTTGACTTCTTTTTTCTTTCACTTAATTCAATCAGGTGTCACAAGTGAATCGATTTGATGCTCTAATGCATCTTGCTCCAACCTATTCAGAGGAAGAAGTTCTGAAAATTCTTCCAGTGTATGCAGATTTGGTGCGTGGTTTATGGGTCTGCAAAAGTTCTTTATTGTATGATGATGGACATGCTCCCAAAAGGGATAGAATTATACTCGAATTTACAAAAAAAGAATCCATACCTATGGAAATCGTAGACAAACTGTTCGGAGATGTGCGAACAAGGAATATGATATTGAATCCACTGGGTAAAAGAAGGGAAATGCTTAAAGACTATAAATTTATAGTAGCAGCAGATTTATCCTTCATAAAACGTTATTCCCACATAGTCAGGGAGCAAGAAAATACTTGGTCAGTTCGCGAGGCAACTTTGGCTGCCACCCTAGAGAAATATAGCACTACCAAACAAAGTAAAGCCAAGAATTCAGCCAGGTCTAACATTCCTGGGAAATGCCCGGATCCAGTTGTGGGTAAGACCAGGGATGGCCTTGTTCAAGGAAGTGAAAACCATGTGCGCTCTGTCTTGGATAGTGTCTTCATCGCCAATAAAGTTCGCAGGTAATTGTTAAGTCATTTGCTGGTTATCTTGTTTTTTATCTCGTCAGATTTTCACTTTAAAATTAGTAGTTTCCAGTGTGTTTGTACCCTCTGAAGTTCATTTATTTTTATTGGTATGACAATTGAAGGAAACTAAGCATCTCTAGTTGACCTGTACTCTTGGTTGTAGCACTCAAGATTGTTTGATTTAATGTCATATCAGCAATTATCTAGGTGTTTGTTGCCGTCAAGAAAATCCGAGCATTGTCTATTCTTGTACTACTGGTTTATGTGGAGCACTCCAGTGTAGGGGTCATTGCTCACGCATATTAGTTTGCATCGAGTTATACCTATTTTAGTCAGGGGAGAATTCCATCGCACCGCACAGTGATGGCAAGAGTGGCAGGTTATGCTGAGAAAGCAGGACTACATCAAAATACCAAGCCAGGCTCTTAAAAGATTTTGCAGTAATGATATACGTTTTGGCATACAAAAGGATGATGAGACACTCCTAGGTTCCAAGAACCTGCAGTTGCATGGAAATATTTTAGCCTGAACATGTGAAGTTAACTTGTTGCCAGAGAGCAAACCAGCCTTAGAGCTCTTAAACTAACTATGTACTGTACATCCTTACCACTGTATTAGACTACTAGTTACTGGTGTCTTGTATATGCGCTGTTATATATGTTGGCTGTTATTGCTAGCCTTAATACCTCATGTACATGCTATGCTTAAGTATATACGTTTCCAGTGCGTGGAATAGATAAGATGACACGAGTAGCTGACGAAGTATGTTTTCGGTGCTAATTTTCTGTATGTATGCTGGCTCAGTGGCTTTCTTGTTTCCTTAGCCTGCAACATGTGTGTTTTTTCCACAATGGATGTTCGAACTATTCAATTGCAATAATGTTGGATGTGTTCACTGTAGCTTTCAGGCAGTAGTTAGAGACTTGAGGCACTTGGCAGTAAAGTATGCCTCTGACAGGAAGGATGGAGCAAAGTTCCAAGCTCTGTCAAATGCTGCAAAAACTTGTGTTTCACTTCCTCGTAAAGAGCTTGAGGCTTCAATAAAAGTTGTTGCTGTTGATGTCCATGATGTATATGTTCAAAGGACTGAGGAGAGGAGTACAGTGAGGTACTGCAAATTTGAAAACGGCACTGAGTACCATTTTGACAATGACAGGAGTTATTAATTTACTTTCTCCCTGCAGGAATGTGATCATTAAGCTATTCCGTGAAAAAGAACCAAATGCAACGTTAAAGAAGCAGGAGATTCTTGATAATGCTGCGAGAATTCTAAAGAGAGAAGTTAGTGACAAGGAGTACCATCAGGTGTGGTCTTAAATTAACTATTGCTGATTTTGCACTAGTGTTGCATAATAATTCTTTGTACAGCTCCATAAAACCAATTTATTCTATTGCTATTTGGTACTAGTACTCATTTAGTTACTGGGGGAAGCGAGAAGTTGCAATAAACACCTAACCTTCAGAGTGTTTGCTTAACCTCGTCTAATCTCTCTCGCTGATAGCCATGACCCACATGTCATATTTGTCATCTTCATCTCCTTCCTTTGTATTTGATCTCTCTGTACCGAGCAGCGGCGACGCTTCCCAACAGAGCCGCAGTTTTCGGCCGCGCTCTCCGGCCCACCCAACGCCAGCGACGCTCGCATCCAAAGCTAAATCGGTGGAAGCAAATCCGGATCGCATAGCGCGTGCGACGGTGTGAGCATAGATGCAGCCCCCCGCCGATGTCGTCATCCTCCGCCAGCGTGGGAGCGCCACCATGCCTAGCGGCCGCGATGCAAACCACTAGGCCAGGATCCGGTTGGCAGCGTGTGTTCGCCGGCAGTTGCAGATGCATCGTCGTGGCATGCAAAGTCGCAAAGCAAGCAAGAGTGCCGCCGGGAGACTTTGTTTCTGGTGCCGGCAGCGCCGAACAGCGAGACCGATGCGGTGAACGTAGCCTCGAGATCCTGGTTGTTGGCTTGGATGAGGATCGAATGACACATGCCCTAACCATCCTGCAGGCAGCTCAAGCTCGTGGAGTGCGTCGACGCGGCTGAGCAACGCCCGCGTGGAGGTTGCGCTTCCGGTGGCCACTACCCACCGTAATTCGTGCCTGTGGTATGCGCGATGAAATGCTCGGCCCATGCCTTGCAAAGAGATTGTCTGTTCAGATTTGTTGGCCAACAATCCTAGCCTCCTCGGGTTGATTGCATCCACGTCAGCAAATCCTGATCTAAAACAAGCGTAGCAACTAATGACTGGGAACGGGAGTTTGGGGTGCTGATTTCAGGGAATTGAAGTTCCGGGTTTGATTTCGACTGGACCTACAAACTCAAGGTTTATAATAGGCTTTACTCTTTGTATAAGCACCATTATTAACAAGTCTGGATACTGGAGAGAAGAAAATTTGAACTAAATGTAGAGTTGTGCTAGTATAAGAACCACTGCCAGTAATGTTACTATGCAGAGTCATTTGGCAAGCTCCACTGATCTGGTTGGAGATAGGTGAGGGGTCCAGTTGATAGTTGGTGAGTGCTTGGTGAAGTGGCACAAGGTTAGCGCCGGAGAGGAGAGTAGAGGGGCCTGCTGGCCCCGGATCTGGAGAACTCGAGGAAGAGCGGTGGCGGAGAGAGCGGTGGGGGACTCCCAGTGTCGTGACAAACCTTCACAAGCCAGCTGTAGGGTTTTCCCACAAAAGAGAATGAAGGTCCCACACATAAACTGGATGAACTAGGGTTTTCAATTTTTTGAAAACTCCCTATCTAAATAAAAATTGGTTTCTTGAGAATCATTTTTTCTTGGTAACCTTAATTTAAGCCTCACGCGCTACCCCTAGTCTATTCTCAATCTTTTCTGCAAATCACACAGTAGAGTTAGAGTTAACACAGGGTAGTTACTGGGCAACTGAGCCAAACCTGGACCATCGGGTCAGTGTCCCCATATTTTCCTTCTGGGTGGGATATCTTGGAATGTCTGTATTGTTAGGCATGTAAGGGTTTTTTATGGACTTTTTTTTCACATCATCTTGTTACTTGTAGGCTGTGACTGAGATCTGCATCACAAATGATGAAGGACACTTCGTACTGAAGAATGGTGATAAGCCCTGAATTTGTTGTGATGATGATTTTTGTAAAACGTGCAAAGGTGTTTCTTCTTTCTTGAAATGAAAGGTATGCTTTGTTGTTCTTCTATCTACTTAAGTTTCTTTCAAAAATTAAACATGCATAAAATGGAACCAAAGATATCACCTAATCATATCTGTGAACTCTTGTGCATTAGTCACAAATTTCCCCCTATTACCAGATATACTAATTTTCCACAGTTAACTGTGTGGATCATTTAAAACAGAGAGTGAATGGTTATTTCAAACAGTGGTCTCTTATCTGGCTTCAGTAGTCAGCCGTCATCTTACCCTTCATTTATATGTTAGTTTGTATGTTTTGCTTCCCGGTGATTAGTATGTGATGTGTGTTATTTCACCAGTATTTGTTGTTTCTACCTTCTGGTTGGTTTTATTGCGGAAAATCATTTTGTTTGATTCTATAATATATACTGCTTTCATTTTTTTTAAACAGTTCTTGAAGTTCACCGGAGTCACAGAAGTTGGTAAATAAGCATTCGAGCAAGATACATTCTATTACCCATTCTAGTCTTAGGTCCCAGTATGGCTAATCTTATGGGCCATTGTTCTCACTCCTGGTTTCCAGATCTTCCTTTCTCTTAGAACTTTCGTTTTGAGATGCAATTTGTAAACAGTATTTCATTATATGTTTGGAGTAAGAAAAACGTCAGCGGCCAAAGTGGCGAGAAGGGTTATTGATGACGTTTTCTGGCACTTTCGTAGTACTTGTGAAGTGGATGTCTGTTCCATTATTGTAGTCGTATTTAGTTCTGAGTAATATGAGGATTATGTATATTTAACACATGTTGCCCTCCCCAGTTAGCCCTTGTTGCATTACGGTTTAACTAGCTTTGTGCAGTTTGACTTTGTTTTAGCTTGTTGGTTAGCCATGTCCACAGTGCTAAATTGTTCCAAAAATATCAATCATTTCTATGACTTAGGCATCTCCTGTATCATAGGCAAACTGTATAGTAGGGAGTAGGACGTTGATACTAGGACCCTTCACTAAGGGTAAGAAGGGAGTTTTCTACTCCGTTCTATGAAACATGTTAAAGATTTGTCTAAATTTGGATGCATCTAGAAATGATTTATGATTTAGTTTCTACATACATTTAATTTTAATAAATCTCCGATACCTTTCATGGAAAGGAGAGTATTTATATTAATTTTGAATATCATGTCAGCTAGGACTTTGTTTTAGGTTGTTGGTTAGCCATGTCCACAGCGCTGAATTATTCCAAAAATATCAATCATTTCTACAACTTTGGCCTCCTGTATCATAGCTAAACTGTATAGTTGGCATGTTTATACTTGGTCAGTTCATTAAGGGTGAGAAGGGAGTTTTCTATTTATATTAACTAGATGAGTACCTCGCGCGTTGCTGCGGAAAATATTTATATAAAATCATTAAAATTAATGGAAATGTTATTGGATGCAACATAAGATAAAATTCGAAGGAATTAAATATAAAATCATTAAAATTAATGGAAATGTTATTGGATGCAACATAAGATAAAATTCGAAGGAATAATAATATACAAAGTATGTTTTGCATTTCAATGGTGATCTCTATATATGAATCAGGGTGTTAGATGTACTAATCGAAACATTGTACCAGAGTACAAAAATATATTACATAACACTTTTATCATTTTACTCGGCATTAAAGTTCACAAATTTAGTTAAGAGCACCATATATTCACTCCGGATACAATTAATTTAGGTTATCAGCTTACCATGTGTTGCCTGCCAAAACCCACCGGCGAGCAGTGGTTAAGCAACACGAAGAGCCGGGAGGCTTCCAAGACTGCAGGGGGCCCTGGTCCCTCGACGTCGTCCCGCAAATGTTCCGCACACGTCCTAGCGGTTGCAACCTGACCTATACCTGGTCAGGAAGGTGTTAGATTGCTTCGATTAGTTTCCTGCATGGCAGACACGTAAACATTAAATACGAGCCCGATCGGCTCTCAGGTTGCCCTGTGGATCGGCTCAAAGAGCCGATCGCCCCATGGTCCGCGTCGGGTTAACGATGACGTGGGGCTCCTGCTTGATCAATATAAAGTTAAACCAATCTACAACAGTTTAGGGTTTTCACCGCATGATCGGAACATCCTACGCGTAGTTGAGCCTAATAGACACGAAAGATAATGGAAAACTAACCCTAAAAGAGGCCTAAAAACCAACATTAAGTTAATTCCCGGAACATCCCTCTTAGGACTAACAAACCATACCTAACGCACTACCGGATCGTTCAACCCGTTTGCAAGGCCTAACCATACAGATATTAAACCAATCCTTGAATAATCAAGGATCAACTATAACAGACTGGATCTACTAAATAACGAACAAGCAAGGTGCTGCCCTTACACCTGGATAGGTATAAGGGCAGCTAGATATCGAGGGACGGCATAGCTAAGATATGCATAAGAAAAGCATCCATGCAAGCCCCAAAACATCTATGATAAATAGTGCTACTCGCCATCAACAACGCTTCAGCACGAGCAACACAAGGTAACGAATAAAGACGCTGCCTAGATCGCAAGATGCGATCTAGGCAGCATGATGCTTACCCGGAGAAACCCTCGAAAGAAGGGGTGGCGATGCGCCTGATTTGTGTTTGTTGTGAACGTGATTGTCCTCCTTTTTCGATAACCCTAGATACATATTTATAGTCCAAGGGACTTTCTAATTCGGGCGTGCACCTAACCGTGCACGGGTTAAACTCTATCTTTTAATTCTAAACTAAGAAGCAATCTACTATATTTACAGATACACGGGCAATCTAGCCCAAACTCTTCGCGCAAGGCCGCTTCAAAGACGCTCCACGCATATATCCTTCAAGCCCATCTTCACTTACGGCCCATCTCCTGATTTGGCCAAAACCGTGATAACACATGCCCCCCGGTTTTGGCAATGATAATTTCAAAACCACTGTTTTTTTCCTTCGAGGGTCATATCGTGGCAGAGCAGAACCGTCGCAGATTCTTCATCATGATGCCTTGCCTTCTCAACTTCTCTCCACGATTTGACAGTTGTGGCACCACATCCTCGAAACTGCTTGAGCATTAAATCTCCACTATATCCCCTTTTATTTAGCCGCATCAGCCCCTTCGCATTAGCACTCCAAAAACCCTCCCTCGCCACCATGTCTTCTTCTTCTTCTTCCTCCTCCGCTTCATCGGCCGTCCGTCCTCTCCCCTCCGCGAGCCGACGCCGGAGTGGGTCCCAATGGAGGACCACATTCGCCGCGCCCTAGAAGACGGGGACGAGGCCAGCCACGACTTCTCCGTCTGGTCCGAGGACGACAAGTCCTCGACCGACGGGGAAAGTGACCTCCGCTTCCTCGCCGACGGAACGGAGGAGGAGAGCGATGACGATCGCTTCTCCCGGGACGACTTCACCTCCTTCGAGGAGGAGGAAGAGGAAGAGGATGAGGAGGACGACACCTCCTCCGACGAGCCGCCGGCCAAGCGCTCGCCCCTGGCCGGGAAACCTCAGCGACCGACGGCGATGACGACGCCGACGAGGAGGATGAGGACAACGAGGGCTGCCGCGGCCGCGGCAGCGACGAGAGCCGGAGTAGTGCCGACAGCCGGCGACGACAGCCGACGACGAGGGCGCGACGGCCCATAGCTAGGACCCTTAGCATAGGATCAGTAGTAGATGGGGCAATGTATCCCCGGTTCTTCCTTTTGAGAGCAATCAGCTCTTTTATGTAAGAAATCCCATTATCAATGAAGAACTTCTTTAACTTGATTTTGCCGATTTCCTTTATGCTAATTTAGCCGATTTCCCCTCATACTGACTTTGCCGATTGTCAACTTGGTCAATGCTCAATGAGCCGATGGCAACGCATCAGTCCTTAACGATAAATTGCAAGACATGTCAATTCAGTTATCCCCTCAAACGGTAACTTGCAACCCTTGCTCAAATTCAGATCCCAAATTTCCAATCAAACAGGTCCAGCCCGCAGCCGCGCGAACCGACTCCAAATCACCTGAGTGTAATGTTAGATCTAACGGCAAAACTCCTGAATTAACGCCTTCAGGAAAGCTCTAGGACCGAAGCTGAAACAACTTGATGCTGAAGCTGATAATTCTGCAGAACATGTACCACTTGCCCACAAATTTCCTTGTGATAGTTTATAACCCTGCTCTATTTCTCTGCATCAACAAGATGGCCCAGAGCCTATCAATGATGATGGCTCCCTCTTCAAATTCCTCCCACCAGCTCTGGTGGTTCTCTTCTGCAAGAACTCACCACCTTTCAGAAAGGTTGTGATGCAGATCCAGCCGATTCCAATAAAATCGGCTCCCAAGAGCAAAGAATCTTCATGGCCAGCTGCCCCCCGAGCCCCAGTCAGGGCGAGAACAGCAATGAGAATGGTGGCTGCCAGGAAAACTTTGAAGGGCACATCCTTCTAGGCTTTAATAGCATGTTAGTTTATTAATCCTGCTCTTGTAGCCCTCTACTGAAGATAATACCAGCGAGGAAACGCAGTCCAGCCGATGAAACTCAAACTCGGGCACCTCTGAGGACATCACCACGCAAAACCAGCCAGATGTGCCACCATCGGCTTCCAAGAAAAGGTCAGCCCCTGAACCTGCTGCCCATCCAGTTCATCAAAACAGGGCAGGGAAGCTTACGCACAAAGAGTCCATGCACCAAGAGGGCTCGGAAGAATCAGCAAACCCCTTCCTCGAACCAAGAAGCTTCAAATGTAATGGCTCTCCAACTCCTCCTGGCTCAATCCTTGTGCTTTGCTGCTCAGATCGGCTCGTCATCTTTTTGCAGACGATGAAACTTCCGTAGGGATGTTGATGAAGTTCGATGCCCTCCACAACTCGGACGTAACAACCTCTAAAGGTGACATCGACCAAGTCGCCACCTTGGCCAAACCCCAGGCAAGAACGCCACAGCCGATTGCTCCGTCATCGGCTGTTCCCATGGTCCTAGGAGAGGTATGCTCCCTTTGTTGGGCTCGCCCTTACCCCGATCTGCATGATTATGCTGCTCTTGTTGTTTGTCGGATCGTGATCTCTCGGCTTGCGTCGTTCGACCCTGAATTTATCGAGCCGGCCTTCCACAGCATGTGATGAACCAAGTCCCAACATCATCGCTGCCTAACTCCAATGCCTCAAAGCTCGCTTCACCCATTGAGACATTGGTCGAAAACTCCGAGGAGGTGAAGAACATCCTTGAAGAAATCCAGCCCCACGTCCCAGTGACGCGCCGAAGCTCGCCGCCGTGACGTTGCCTGTCTTCAGGTCAAGGATGATGATGACGAGGCCGAGATCGCAGAGGTGGATCATGTCCGTACTGGTACACTCTGTGCCTTAGAAACTTTCCTTCAGTGAGGCCTGCTCAAGTGGCAGTTTAAACTCTGTAATTCTAGAGTCTTCTAGAGTCGATGGCTGTGCATCGGCTTTTTATTCTTAAGTCGATGTCTGAGCATCGGCTGTACTTAAAAATTTTCTATTTTCGATTTTTTTATTAGCCGATTGATTTCATGAATCGGCTCCTCGGGTACATACTTCGTGGCCTCGTACCTTCTCCGTGTGTATGCCCCCGAGCCGAATCCTTCAAGTGATTGAAGATACTTTCCAGCCAACTATAAGCCTGTCACATGACTCACCATGCTAAACAGCACAGCGGCTAACAAGGGTGGTGAGAATGATTTTGGCCGATTGTTGGAATCGGCCTCCCTTGCAGTTGTATCGTGTAGTAAAGGTCAACTTAGTTGTGGATCCAACTTTTTGCTGATAAATGTTGGTCGTGGCTTATCCCCAGGACCAATGTCAATCTCTTCTAGTTCATCAGCTGATGTAAACCCGTACCCCAGCTTTCCATCGCCTGCTAAATCAATGTTGAACACAGGCAGAAGGCATGTTGAGGCTAATTTTGGCCGATTGCTAGAACCGGCCTCCTTTTTCATTGCAATGCTTGATGAGGGTTTACAACTTCTTGGTTCTCTGCTATAGCTACGTGACATGCTTGAGGTGAGATCCTTTTTATTTTTTGGGCCGATCGCAGGATCGGCCTTGCCACGTACCATAGACTTGGATCTTGCTACTCCAGGCCGGTGGATAAGATCAGCCTCACTCCGTTTTTGAAGCTTCGATGCGCCACACTGGCCCGTATTGATTCCGAGAGCGGCTCTTGGTCGTCTCGCATCCCAAATGTTCATGCGCCAAAGAGATCTCGATCGAGTCATCCGCATGAACAACCTCCACTTCATCTCCATCCCATTGTATGATGCACCGATGCATTGTGGATGGAATGCAACAGTTAGCGTGGATCCAATCCCTTCCTAGCAGACATCGTAAGTGCTTTTGTTGTCGACGATGAAGAACGACGTAGGGATGGTTTTTCGGCCGACAGTTAAGTCTACGTTCAAAACACCCTTGGCTTCTGACGCTTGGCCGTTGAAATCGCTTAGTGTGACGTTGGTCTTGATCAGATCTTCATTGGAGCGTCCCAAACGTCGTAACATGGAGTACGGCATTATATTGATTGCCGCTCCCGTGTCAACCAGCATCTTGCCGATAGGTGCCCATTGATATAACCCTTTCGGTATAGGGCTTTCGGATGCCGTAGCTCCTCTATCGTGGCTTCTCAAAGATAATCGGTCGTGGACCGCAGTCAACTGTGCCACCGACACTTCCTCGTCTCTTGGAGCACAAAACTCGACGGAAGTATAAACACCATGTTTGTATCAGCCGATGCCTCGCATCGGCTTTGTCTCCGCTTGGGTCGCCACACTTTCTTTGTGGGCGAGTCTCCATCTCCAATGTTTGCTGAATTTTCACGGCCAGATCGGGCCGTGCTTTCCTCAACGTGGTGCACGCTCGGCTTCCTCCAAGTTTCGTAGCCGTTGCACTCTGCTTTTGGGAGTGGCCGAGTCCATCGGCACCACCTTGGCCGGTGATATCTATCTTCTTCCTCCGACTCCTCAAGTCTTCATCTTGAGATGACTCACTGCTTTTTCGAGGTGGGAGAGGTCCTAGACGCTTGAACACCGAAACTTCATTTGTTCCCTTCTTCTTCTTCTACATTCTGGGCAGTTCTTGTAGGCAATCGGCTCATTCCCGAGTCTCAGTGTTTGAAGAAAGGACAGTTCTAATGCCTATCCATGTCCTCTTGCTCTCTTGACCTCCTCTAGCGTGACGCTCATACCCTTCATTGTTTCTATCATATCGACGGTATTTCTGTCATCCGCATCAGACCGACGATCTCTTATCATCTACGTCGTAGCGCCGACGTCGGTCATACTGCTGCTCATATTTGTTAAGGAGGTGCGCGGAAAGTGGTCGTTGATACCGCACGCTTCTCACCTCTTCCTCAGTCAAATACCGTCTGTCATCATATTGGGGCCGGTCGCGTGGATCGGCCTCCTCTTCATCTTTGCCACGGGAGTGATCGCTTTATCCTTGCTATGGCGATCTAAGCCCCGCCATGTTGATATCAAAAGAGAAACTGGCTCGCGTCTTATGCAGTGACGAGATCTACCATGTTGACGTCGGAAACGGATTCGTGTCAACCTCATGGCAAACTAACCGAAGAGTAATCGGCCTTGTTCTATCGCCATTTGAATCTGTCCGCGCAAGACTTTGCAATCATTGGTGGCATGAGTGAACGTGTGATGCCATTTGCGTGGTTGTTCATCTCTTGTAACGTGGGAATTTTGTGGCCTTCGGGTAACTTCAGCTGTTTTTCCTTTAGCAGCAAATCAAAAATCTGCTCCGTTTTGCTTAAATCAAAGTCAAACCCTTTTGCCGGTTGTTTCACCCACTTGCAGGACATGGGCTTTGCCCCCGAGTCCATTCAGCTACCGCGACCTCGATCTCCTGCAATCTTCATCTTGTTCGTCTCGATCGGGCGACGCGCTTGAACTTGTCCTGGTACACTGGTGGCGCTGTTCATACGATGTCAATTTCTGAGCCATATGCGCCTGAATTGTATTCGCTTGGAAGGTCACATCCTTGAGCGGCGCCGACAGCCTGCTATCGCCGCTTCCTTCTCGTATAAACGAACCGAATAACATCGGTTTCGACGGTCTCGAAGCGCTGAATGTATTCGACACCGTCTCTCGCCTTTGCCGAACCGGGTCAGATCGGCAATGCCAGCCGTAGCTTCCGAATGATATCGTATATGAAACTGCTCTTCCACTGCTTCCACGTTCGAACCGAATCGGTGGCAACGAGGTGTACCACCCAAAGGCCGGACCCGTGAGAGATTGTGAAAAGAACCTCACACGTAGCTCGCAAGCCGAGACCATGCCCAACCGTGCTAAATATCGCTCACGTGTTCAATTGAGCTGGTTCCTTCCGATCCACTGAATTTTGTGAAGTCAGGGAGCCGATACTTAGGCGGTAGTGGGATTAGGTCATACTCGTTTGGATACGGCTTGGAATAGCCGATCATTCTCTTCTTCGGCAGGATGCCGAACTGATCTCTCAAGATTGTAGTGATCTGATCCGCCGTAGGAGCTGCAGAGGTTGAGCGTTCATGACTTGTTCCGGTGGCATATTTAGCTAGCCACGCCTGTTTCAAAGATCGCTCTTAAGCCTCCTGCCCCAAAGAACTACTCTTCCAACCCCTCCCGCCATAATCTGATTCGCCCAGTTGTTGCAATCCGCACGTACGTGCACACGTATCCATGTGGAATCTCCTTGGGCGGCTCACAGGAATTGGTAATCGCCAGATCGCCTCCAACCTTGTAGACGACGTACGCCGGTGAACCTTGTTGCTGTGGAGCTGCAAACGTGTATTGCAGTGGTGGCCTAGTGTAGAACGGTATCTCTCCTTGATGAGTTCCTAGAGCAGGTCCTGACGGAGAATACTGATGCTTCATGACTTCTTGCACCACATGAAGCGCAACACGCTCCAAAGTGTTCACCAAGCTGAGAATGCCGATGTAGAGAATGAGCAACGGCATAGTTAATTTCGTCGCAGGGCTCTGCACGTTCCTCCGAAGGGAGAGAGATCTAGTCCCTCTAACGCGCCTTCGGGTTGGAACCCTTTGAACTTAATGCCGTGCGAACGGGTCCTTCAAAAGAGCCGATGAGATCGGCTTCGAAGATGGAGCTCCTCGTATTTCTTCTTGTGCTCAGGAGGCAGATCTTCGTACTTGATCGGTTCTTCCGCCATCTCGGATGTTGACGTGGTTGGAAGATGGTCCCACCGGGCGTGCCGAATGTGTTGCTGCCAAAACCCACCGGCGAGCAGTGGTTAAGCAACACGAAGAGTCGGGAGGCTTCCAAGACTGCAGGGGGCCCTGGTCCCTCGACGTCGTCCCGCAAATGTTCGGCACACGTCCTAGCGGTTGCAAGGGCGTGCCACCTGACCTAGACCCGATCAGGAAGGTGTTAGATTGCTTCGATTAGTTTCCTGCATGGCAGACACGTAAACATTAAATACGAGCCCGATCGGCTCTCAGTTGCCCTGTGGATCGGCTCAAAGAGCCGATCGCCCCATGGTCCGCGTCGGGTTAACGATGACGTGGGGCTCCTGCTTGATCAATATAAAGTTAAACCAATCTACGACAGTTTAGGGTTTTCACCGCATGATCGGAACATCCTACGCGTAGTTGAGCCTAATAGACACGAAAGATAATGGAAAACTAACCCTAAAAGAGGCCTAAAAACCAACATTAAGTTAATTCCCGGAACATCCCTCTTAGGACTAACAAACCATACCTAACGCACTACCGGATCGTTCAACCCGTTTGCAAGGCCTAACCATACAGATATTAAACCAATCCTTGAAGAATCAAGGAGCAACTATAACAGATTAGATCTACTAAATAATGAACAAGCAAGGTGATGCCCTTACACCTGGATAGGTATAAGGGCAGCTAGATATTGAGGGACGGCATAGCTAAGCAGATATGCATAAGAAAAGCATCCATGCAAGCCCCAAAACATCTATGATAAATAGTGCTACTCGCCATCAACAACGCTTCAGCACGAGCAACACAAGGTAACGAATAAACGCGTACTGCCTAGATCGCAAGATGCGATCTAGGCAGCATGATGCTTACCCGGGAGAAACCCTCGAAAGAAGTGATGGCGATGCGCCTGATTTGTGTTTGTTGTCAACGTGATTGTCCTCCTTTTTCGATAACCCTAGATACATATTTATAGTCCAAGGGACTTTCTAATTCGGGCGTGCACCTAACCGTGCACGGGTTAAACTCTATCTTTTAATTCTAAACTAAGATGCAATCTACTATATTTACAGATACACGGGCAATCTAGCCCAAACTCTTCGCGCAAGGCCGCTTCAAAGAAGCTCCATGCATATATCCTTCAAGCCCATCTTCACTTACGGCCCATCTCCTGATTTGGCCAAAATCTGGTGATAACACCATGTACCATAACTATTATCCCTACTAGTTACGTGCGGATCGCATCTGACCCAAGGCGACCAAGACTCCTCGCCTCGTGTCGGTGCCGCTGTCGATCTGCCCCTCCTCTGTGGCCTTCGGGCCATGGGGGTGCGGTGGGTCGCGGCCCTCGTCGGCGGGAGGGCTCCACTCCATGTCTTGTGGGTTCCATTCTCCGTTTGTAGGGTTAAAGTTTGTAGGAGCGGCGCTCAGGTGGTGGTGGCGCCGCCTCGTGCAATAAGGTCTCCCCGGTTTCAATCCCATCTCGACGGCAGCGTCGAGAGCCTTGTGGGAGTGGTATTGTCTTCGAGGTTTTGTTGTGGGGATCTTCGGATCATCAAGGAGCTTCAGCGGCAGTTCATCCTTCTTCTTCGTCTTCGAAACGGATGTGGTTTTCTTGACTCGTTCGGCGACTTCCCGTCCGCAACCAACAACGTCATGCCGACTCAGGGAGGAGCGGGCGCGGCAGCGCGCCGTCGACACGGCCTGGAGGTTGAAGTTGAAGGGCTTCTCAAGGATCACGTTGTAATTTTCGTTTTTCTTGGGGTGCTTTGTAATGTTCGTTGTTTCTTTTAATGCCAGTGTCCTAATCGCAAAAAAAAATTAGGTTATCAGCTTAATTCGTTTATGAAGAAACATGTCAACAAAACTTTAGGAAGAACACTCCCTCAAAAAAGAAAATAGGAAGAACAGAACGTGCCAGATAATTAATATCTAATCGGTCTAAATACATACTAATCAAATCTCAAACTCATATTACTTGTAATTAGGCTAGAATTAATGGTTCCCCTAGATTCAATTCACATAGTATAAAATGTGGGTTGTGCACTTAAAAAAAAGTGGGTTGTGATCAAACCAGATATAGACTGACCATGAGAAAGTGAGAAGAAAAAAAAAACACCAACAATTCACCATGCACTCCTTGCCGGAAACAATGGGGACGTTTCTGGAAATTCAAAAACTAAGATAAGTTAAACAAATAAGTATCTTTGCTATTAAGGTGAAACATGTGAATGTTTGGAAATTCAAAACTAAGATGAGTTAAACAAATAAGTATCTTTGCTATTAAGGTGAAACATGTGAATGTCTAGTGGTGCACACATCCAAATAATTACAAATAATACTTCCTCCCTCCAACAAAGGATGTCTCCTATATTTAGATGTATCTAGATGTGGTTTATTGTAAGATATATCCAAATTTGAACAAAGTTGAGACATCCTTTGTTGAACGGAGGGAGTACCACCGTTGTCATGTCCTTAGACTAGTTAGAGCATCTCCACTCGTCCCCCCGAACAGGCCCCCGACGAGCATTTTTTACATCCGGACGGCGAAAATCGGCCCAGTAGCGCCCCCGGTTCCTCGTTTTCGTCCGGATTTGGCCCTTCATCCATCCGGCGAGCCCACGCCGTCCCCGGTCCCCCGGGGCGCGCTCGGGACTCGGATGAAACGTTTTGGCGCGAAACGCCGTGTGGACCCGCGTAGTCGGCGACAGAAAACCAAATCCTGTCGATTTTCCCTCCATTCCCTCCAATTTGCTTGCATATCCCCATTCTCTCCCGCCGAATTTCTCCATTCTCCCGTCTTAGCCCGGCGGCGCCTTCTCCTCCACCACCGCTCTCCTCCTCATCTTCTCGTCCACCACAATGCCGAAGGGGACGACGAGGAAGCCGCGGGCGAAGAGGAGCGGCCGCCGGGCATGACGAACGCACAGTGGGCGGCGGACGAGAAACGGCGCGAGGTGGAAACAACCTGCAGGGCGGAGAGGGTGAAAAAGCCGCCGCTAAGAGGGCGGCGGGCGGCCCGGAGCAAGCGAGGAAGATGAGCATGGCCTTCGGCGGCGGCGGCTCCATGTTCCCCGGCCAATGGCCGGCGCAAGGTACAAGCAGTTCCCCGTCGTCCTTCCCCTACGATGTACTCGCCGTCGACGACTGCCATGTTCCAAGAGGGCGCCTACGTCCAACCGTCCAGGTTCACGCCGCCGCCGCCCGAGCTTGACATCGGCGGCAGCGGCCAGTTCGAGGGCACCTCGCCGGTCATGCGACGAGGGCCGCTCCCGTTCGGTGCCCCGTTCGGTGCGACGGCGGCGCCAAACGATGAGGCGATCCACGAGATGATCACCTCCGGCTCCGTGGCCGCCGCTGCGAGCCCGAGGTTCTTCATGGCGCCGCCGCCGCGAGCCCGGGGTTCTTCACGCAAGAGGAGGCGAGGGCGACGCAGCGTGGCAGCGCGCAAGGATCATGTGGAGGATGTTGCCGACGGAAGCCAAGCCGTCGAAGAACAAGAAGACGAAGAACAAGGAGAGACAACTCAAGCCGACGTCAACCTGTCGAAGGGGAAGAAGAAGAGGAAGAAGGACTCGCCGCCTGCCGAACCGCGTATCAAATGGACGTCGAAGGAAGAGGAGTGCCTCGCCGAAGCTTGGATGACCGTGTCCACGAACGGCATAATCGGTGCCAATCAGTCGTTCGACACCTATTGGCTTCGAGTGAAGCAGGCGTACGAGGAACGCAAACTCGTCGATCCCTACTTCAACAAGACAAACATGAACGTGTACCGGGGAGAGAAGGCAATGGCCACCCATTGGGGGATCATGCAGACGGCGTGCAGCAAATGGCACGGCATACAGGAGGAGGTCGAGAAACGGCCGATCAGCGGCCATGACTTGGAGCAAAAGGTATGTTCCGTCGACCCTGCATCACCGAGGTACATCGTCGTTGGCTGACCCGTTTCGCCGTGCTCTTTTTCCCCAGCTGCGCCGAGCTTTGGACATGTACACGGACGACAAGTTCCTCAACGTCTACGCCCGCCTCGAGCACTGCGAGAAGTGGAAGGAAACTCGCACAACCCTCTCGAAGAGCAAGACCGAGCAGTACAACCCCGACGCTCCGGCGGCTTGCGCGGCGGAAGGGCGCCCTGAACTCGGCCAGAAGAAGCTCAAAGAGCTCAAACGGACGGACAGTCCCGCCGACAGGATGCAGGCGTCGATCGACAAGTGCTTGGCCGACTTGAGGTCGCACGCCGACGGAAGGAACGACAAGTTCGACGGCAGGTGGCGGGAGATGCTCGCCAACCAGGGCGCCCGGATCGCACTGCTGACGACGGCGGCGGCGAAGAAGAGGAACACAGACTTGGCGTTCCTGATGGGCGGCGACATGGAACTGATGGACGAGGAGACAAGGAGTTGGTACCGGGCCACCGCAGCGACATCCTCCGAGCCCCTCCGGCCAGTCCTTCGTCGTCTCCACCGGCTCCTACCTCGTCTACCTCACCATCTACCTCGTCGACTGCGGCTGCTTCGACGTCCGCCGCCGCTGCTTCCTCGGCCGCCGCAGCCGCTTCCACGGCGTGTGAGGAAACTGGTCCGTCGGACACCGCCGTGCCGGCCGGACTGCCGACGAGCCTGTCTCCGTGTAATTTCCCTCCGATCGCCGATCTGTGGCTGATCCTTTTGCTCCTTTTGCCGATCAACTGGCCGTACTTGTAGCGCGGGACGGCGATTTGTTTGAACTTAAACTATATCCGCCGAACTCCGGGTGGACGACTGGAAATACGATACTCCCCACGACTTAATTTCGTCCAATCCGGCGGTTCTTTCGTCCGGATTTGGGCGTGGGGAGCGCCAACGAGTGGGGATGCTCTTACTGCATAGTATCATATATAAAAGTATCTTGTGTATGATACTACTACATGTTACTATGTCCACGATGCATGGTATCATGTACTAGTATCATAATCTTCTTATATTAATTAATTTGTAAAATTTCAATGCAGATCTATGTATAAGATGTATTTAATATTAAATTTTCTAGTATTAATTAATTTTCTATGTACAAGATGTATGATACAACAATCTTCTCTCTCATCTTTAATTGCACTGCCACATCAGCTTTTTTGCATGCATGAGATGCATGATACTACATATGATATTCTCATTGTGGATAGTCTTATCCATTTATCGCTAAAATATTCCCCGTGGAGTATTCCTAGGCATGTGGAGTTTGTTATTAGTCAAGTTCAAAAGGAAGTTTGTTATTCACGCATGCAGTGCGGTTTTTTTTAGCTTAACACATTTGGAGTTTGCTATTCACGCGTGTAGTCTCACCATGTCAACTGGCTTTAGGCGAGCATTACTTGATATCATTCGGCGATTCATGCGAGTACTATTTAAGATTTTCTTGTGGTTCCCGTAGCCTTTTGCCACTTCCATCTCACCCGGAGTTCCGAACCGGCTTTCTCTCAACATTGCCGACCAAAGTTTCACCCGCGGGCATGGTGCAATGTACCATAGGAAACAAACCTCTCTCCAGCTCCCCTCCCCGTCTCTCGTCTTCTCTCGTATCATGGTTGCGGCGATAGATCGGGGTGACGGCAGGTCAATGCACATCGAGCTAGAAGGTGAGTCCATCCTCCACAATGTTATCTGCCTCGACGTCTTTACCCCCGTCTAGCTGGCCCTCACGGTGCTTCCCCATGCCTCGGGCAACTGGACGCTCCGCCCTAAAATATTTACTATTAAAGTGAAACATGTGAATGCCTAGTGTTGTCGCACATCCATATAATTACAAACAATACCATCGTAGTCATGTCCTTATCCATTTATCGCCAAAATATTCCCCGTGGAGTATTCCTAGGCATGTGGAGTTTGTTATTCGTCATGTTCAAAACTAAGTTTGTTATTCACGTGTGTAGTTTCACCACGTCAACTGGCTCTAGGCGAGCATTACTTGGTATCTTTCGGCGATTCCTGCGAGTACTATTTAAGATTTTCTTGTGGTTCCCGTACGTAGCCTTTTGCCACTTCCATCTCACCTGGAGTTCCGGACCGGCTTTCCCTCAACATTGCCGACGAAGTTTCACCCGCGGGCATGGTGCGATGTCTAGAGGAAACAGACTTATCTCCAGCTCCCCTCCCCGTCTCTCGTCTTCTCTCGTATCATGGTTGCAGCGATAGATCGGGGTGACGGCAGGTCGGTGTCGCATCGAGCTAGAAGGTGAGTCCATCCTCCACAATGTTCTCTGCCTCGACGTCTTTACCCCCATCGAGTTGGCCCTCACGGTGCTGCCCCACGCCTCGGGCAACTGGAAGCTCCGCCCTAAAACAAGGCATGGACGCCCGCTGTTTCGTGACATGCCATCGTCACAACGCCACGCCTTGCGCTCCTAAAGCAGCCGCCACATTGCACGCATGGACTTCTTGCCACGATTCAATGCAGCCACTGCCCACAGGCCCAGCCCTCGCGCGGAATCTAACCGCGCAAGGTTCAGAGGAGCCCACACTAGAGTAGACAGTGCATTCCGCCAGCAACACACGCCGGATTGAAAGCGTGCAAGCGGGGAGGGAGGGGATGGCTAGCAGTGCATGCTCCTCATTGTGAGAATTTTGATGTGCAACTTCGTGAAATGAGAGCTAATCTTTGCTCTTGTTTGGACGACCAAGACATCGAAGCTGCATGATGATAATCCCTTATTTTTTACTTTTTTGAAACAAGGCAAAATATTTGCCATTTTTATTGATTAAGGAGAAGTTTTAGAGGTCTTACTGCAAGGGTATTTTACCCTTAACCGTTATTTTGGTTAACAATGACACCGGAGCTATTGTGTGGACTAATGGTTTATATAAGTGTATACACAGGTTTTATTCCACATATGAGGTTGCAAGGTGGTGAGAAAGCGTTTTAGTCTGCATACGAGGATGCAAGGTGGTGAGAGACCCCCCAATTAATGTTCTCAAGAAGTGACGGCGTTTCGGCTCTTTTCTCTATTGGTTATATTTGAGTCTATAGGAATCACCGCTCTACTAAGAGGGGAGGTCTTGATGATCTTAAAGGGGATGTTGCCAAAGCCACATATACATATCCTACCACATAATCTTCAAACCAAAATGCTGAGAGGTATACTTGTTCCGAGAAGGGAGGAAGAACTGCAGCTCCAGGCAACTCAGCACACAGCCCGGCATGCCGAGTGCTGCTACCGGGTAACTCGTCACACAGCCTGGCATACCGGGTGCTGCTACCGGGTAGCCCGGTATGTGGCCCGGCATGCCGGGTGGTACACCGAAATTTTCGGTATTTGCCGGGTCCTATGCCGGGTGCCTTGACTCTGACTTCTCAAACGGCTCTTTTCTCGGGAGGACTATATAAGCCCCTTCTTCTTCCTTGAAGGGGTAAGGTAACCAGTGCAAAAGCTCAAGATATTTCTCCCTCTCTCATACTCCATTGTTGAGCTCCAAAACCTTCAGATCTCCCTCCTCCAACCAAACTTAAATCCCTTTGGGGAAAAGCTTGAGGAGGCCTTGATTACGATTTCACCAAGCCAAATCTCATTCCCCTTGAGTTCATCGTGCTAGCTGGGTACTCTTGGGTTTTGGGGAAACCCTAGGTGGCTAGAGTTACTCGAAAGCATCCGGGTTGTGGATTTGCTCCAAGAAGAAGTTTGTGAGGGTTTGGAGGATACCTTTAAGTCTTCCACAAGTGAGTGAGCTATTCCTTCGTGGGATAGGCTCCAGAGAAGAAGGTGAGCCTTCGTGGCGTTGGGAAATTCTTCGTGGGATCCCCACCTCTCCAAACGTGACGTACCTTCTTGCAAAGGAAGGGAACACGGGAATACATCTTCGTCATCGCGTGCCTCGGTTATTTCTAACCAGTCTCTTTACTTGTGTTATTTACTTGCGTGATAGCCTTTGTGCTTGAGTATCTTGTTTCATCATATAGGTTTCCTCACCTAGTTTGCATTAGGCTCACTTTATATTTTGCAAAGCCTAAACTTGCAAAAGAATCAAAGAAAATTTGTATAAACCTATTCACCCCCTCCCCTCTAGGTTTACTATCTCTGAACTTTCACTTACAAACCAAACTTGGTAAAGCACCAAGCTAGATAACAAATTCCTACTCTCGCGACATCATATTACAAAGTGCTTCGCACCGGCAAGGCTCCACAAAGAGACCTCTTTGATCTTCATGACAAGCATGTTTGCGGTTGACAAAATATTCCTAAATACTCGAGCAATCCGTTCCTTCCAAATCTCCCATGAAACATGCATTACTAAGGAGGCTATGGCCTTCTCATGTTGGCTTATTTTTTTGAATCATGTCCCACCACCATTCTTTGACGGAGTGAAGAGCGATCCAATCTTGGGGTTCAATGTCAAGAAGATCGAGCCATGACTTCAAGCTTTCCCAAATGCATCGAGTGAACCGGCAATGAAATAGTACGTGTGCAGCCGATTTTTGCACTTGGTTGCAAAGTTTACAGTTTCCACAATTTAGCCAACCTCTCTTTTGTAGGCGATCTGCCATCCAAACATAGTTTTGAAGAACAAGCCATGCAAAGATCTTGCACTTGGGGGAGCCCAAGGTTTCCAAACCAAAGTAGTCATTGGGGAGGAGGTGTGTCCTAAGAATTGGAGTGAATAGCATAAAACCACCAATTTGATCGTGAAATTTACCGTATACCACCACTTTACGTTTGCGGGATAAAAAAACCACCAGATTTTGCGAGGTTTTTTGCGGAATACGCTGAACACAAATTGACAAGGAATCTGACAGGTTGGGCCGTGGAAAAAAACTAATGAAATTGCTTATGTGGACAGAGGGCTCACTTGTCAGTCCATATTAAGAAATAAAAAAAATCCAAAAAAATTTAAATGTGGGGTGAGGTCTTCTCCTCCCGTGACCGCCGCCGCTACCTCAGAGAAACTCCGGCGCCGCCGTCGGCTGCCTCCCCGCGCGCCTTGGACCAGCACCACTTCTCCCTGCCGCACCCAGTTCGCAAGCATCGCGGGTGAGCACCTCCCTGCTCGTAGTTGAGCACCTCCCACGACAGATCCCGGCGAGGCGGCGGCGGGCAGGCTCGGCCTGGCGGGATGGAGGGCGGGCGCAGCGAGGCCGCAGCGGCTGCGGGCGGGCACGGAGAAGCTCGCGGCGGAGTGCAGGCACGGCGAGGCCGCGGCGAGCAGGCTCGGCCAGGCGGCTGCAGGCGGGCTCGGCAGCTGCAATGGCGGAGGGGTCCCCACGCTGCAGGCTCGGCGCGGCGGCTGCGAGCGGGCTCGGCAAGCTTGATCCGCGACGGGGAACTGCGGCGGCCGGAGCAAATCGAAGAAGAGCTTGATCCGCGACAGGTAACTGTGGCGGCCGGAGCAAATCAAAGAAGAATCCGCAACGGGGATTGTAGGCCGGCACGAGGAGGTCAACGGGAGGCATGGGCCTTCCCGGTTTTTTAATTTCTTTTCATATGGATTGCTGCCACGTCATCTTTAGTAGTGGGCCCAGTCCAACTCACCAAATTATGCCACCTTAGCCCTCACTAGTGGGTCCTGCTTGTGAAATTCTCTGTCGATTCGCGTTCAGTTCGCGTTTAGCGTATTCCGCAAAAAACTTTGCAAAATCTGGCGGTTTTTTGTCCCGCAAACGTGAAGTGGTGGTATAAGGTAAATTTCACCATCAAAGTGGTGGTTGTATGCTATTCACTCTAAGAATTGCATCTTGTATGAAAAGTTAGCCGAGTATGAACCGTCGTTGCAAAACTTCCAAAAAATAGAATCATCTGTGTCATGGTGTAGTGTCATGGTTTTTTCATAGAGCATCTTCTTTTCCTTGAAATCTTGTATATAAAAGGAGGGCAGCGGGGTAGCAATGTCTCTTTAGGCTCGAGAGAAGAAGGAGAAAAGAGCTGGATCAGAGGCGCTGGAAGAGGGAGTCTCAGCTCCCTGTGTAAGTTGTTCATCATCAACAAAGAAAAGTCATACGAGCAGGACGTAGGGGTTTTAGCATTCGTGAGTGCTGAGCCAGGGTAAATTTTGTGTCTCTGTGTTGTGCTTGATCTTGCGTGCTCTGCCCAGCACCCTCCCGCCGAACAAAAAAGGGGGTGTAAATCCCCGGTGTCCACAGTCTCATGGACGCGACACTGCCTGACGAGGGATCACCTCGCCAATGCCTACATATTGTGGACTTGGGTTTCAGAAGAGCGACGATGGAGATTCCGGGAGCGAGATTGGGCACACGAGATACCCAACTTCGGGTCCCCTCGGTATCCAGTATATGATCACAAGTATGTTTACAGGGGGTAGGCGGAACTATGTATTCTATCGTGTCTCTATTGTTCTTTCCCCTCTATGGGTGCCCTGGCTGGCTTTATATATGCAACCAGCTTAGGGTTTTACAAGAGTCCTAGTCGACTACTTCTTCGGGTTGCCTTGGGCCTTCTCCATATTGGGTCGAGCCAAGTATATTAATTATGGGTACCTGAAAGGTGTGCTCATGACAGTAGCCCCCGAGTGTCTAGGGAAGTCGAATAATTGCGTAGAGACTCCAATCATAATCATCTCCAAAGTCGAAGAAATACAATGCGAGGTCATTGATCCGGAAATACATCTGTTCAATGTCGTAGATCATGTGTAGCTAGACGTTGTCGATGATTTTCGAAGTTATATTTCTATCGGGTGTACGACCAGCGCTCCCAATGGGAGTAGCCCCCGAGTCTATGGGCAGGTGTTTTCACATGGGGACTCAAATTGTACTACTCGATGAAGAACTTGACTATATTCCTGGGTGCAACCCCTCTTTTTATTGACTCCTGCTGAAGGACTTGATATAATCGTCGAGTCCTCTTGGAAGACTTGATGAAACCTATATGCTCCCGATGGGAGTAGGCTTGTGGGGACCCCGGGGGTCGTAGGCTAGACAAACCCAGATCTCCATCTGGCATAAGTCTAACCTAGATCTCTAGGGCCTACAGGGTGAGAATCGGTAACACAACAGTGACTCTACGACACAAAGAGTAATACAAGCTCATAACTGAGCAAAGAACCAAAGTATTACAAGCAGAGGTCACTGACCTGACATTTCATCAATCAACGGAAGCAAAGTTATGCTATTCTAATAGCAAGATAGCAAAAGGCCTAAGAGGCCAGGAGCATAACGGCGACGTCCCAGCCCATAGATTCCAGGCTGCCACCTGGGAATCCCAAGCTACTCGTCGATGTCAACCTAGAAACCTTCATTTGTTGGAGCATCTTCGTCTGAAACAAAGCATGCAAAGCTGAGTACAGGACTCGCAAGACTTAGTACAACCTTTTAGCAAAGCGGTATGCGAGGCTTTATGTGGAGCTTATTTTGCGGAAAGCCAGTTTTAAAGCAATATCTATTCAGATCATTTAAAAAGGGATAAGAGAGCGATATCTCTAGCTCTACTGATCATCTTATTGAATCCACCGAGATCTTCATCATATGCTGAACCTATCAACTAGGAGCACCCCCTCGATACCCTGAGGAGGGATCCTTATCACACATTGATTCCAAGTTTTACGATTAGGTTCATGTTATCTCTGATCATCACGTCCTTTCCCAAGTCGTCCGTAACCGTGGACACGGCTTTTCGAAAAGATTTACCCTGCAGGGGTGTACAATTTTATCCACACGCGCCGGCCGACTCTTAGTGTCGTCATGTACACGCTTCCTTGGCGTGCCGACAGAGGGTGGTCGACCGAAACCTTTCCCTTACTTCGCCTATTCCATGAGTCAAACTAACTGGGGAGCTCCGTCATCGTAGGTAGCCATTCTCCAAGGCGGTCCCGGTCATTGTGCGCAGGGGATCCAGTTCAATGCCTTCAGCATCCTTCACCCCGCCACGCCCGTATGATGCACTTTGAAAACCTTTTCCACATTTTCCCCATGCGTATGGCAAATGGAACTCGCAAACTAATTGACTCATGGGTAAGCTAGGCAAGTTCGGGCCAAGGGGTTCCCATGGGCCCCGTGTGGCTGTACGCTCAATCTTGGCTCCAGAGGCAAGAACTCATGTCCTAGTATCGGCGAGAACGAGTCAAATCACCACATCCCCATGTGGCGGCCCATCCAAGCCTTTAAGCATGTTTAATTATCATCACCGATCTTACCACGTCATCCTGCCATACTAGGTTCATTCGCAGCTCTGATTCATCAACCGGATGGATCGGAATTCACAACTAAGCATGGCTAAGCATATTCGTATAACGGCTCTAGCGATGCACATATAGCTCAAACCTAGTCTTGCTGGGAGCAGTGGATGAGTATTTAGGCTACAAGGATGGTACATGCAACACACATAGGATAACTATATCTGCCGATAAAACATATTGGAATCGTATGCAATATGTAGGAACCAGAAGTAAAAGCATTTTGAAATCATAATATGAACCAGGCTAGGGCTTGCCTTTGTCCCTGACAAACCGATATGGATCTTCGGAGATCCCATGCTTGACTTGTTTGTCGATGGACAAGTATTCATCTTCGGTGTTGTCGATCTTCATCGTCTCGGCACTTGCTCTATCGATCGCGAAGAAGCAAACACCGGAAAGGTAGAACAACAATCAACACATGGCATTGATGCAATGCACATACAAGTATGATGATATGACATGTTAATTAGGTACTGAAATAACCCTAAGACATCATCAATTTAACTGGGGTTCGACGGGACTAGGGTTAGTAGTTCCGGAACCTCAGAAGGGTACAATTAGTTCTTCTAAAACAACTAGGGTTCAAAGTTGTTTAACAATGCATGATTGTTAAACCAACTTGTAGATCTCATTTTTCTGAAAATTTTGATATATTATACATATTTTTCTGATTTAAAATGAATAAGTTATGAATTTTACAAGTTTTATTCATTTTAAATCATTTCTGAAAATCCTGGAAAATAATAAAAACCTGACAGACTGGACCCACATGTCATAGTTTTAATCATTTCCTAAATATTTACAAAAATAATAAAATCCTGACAAGGGGCCCCACCTGTCATGGATTTTTCTTTTACAGAAATGAATTTTGGAAAACAAATAATAAAAAGAAAAAGGTTGCGGGTCCCACGGGGTCAACCACGGTGGTCAACCACCGGTGGCTGCCGCCGGTGACCATAGCGCGGCGGCGCTGTGGCGCTTGAGCGGACGCGCAGAGGCGCGCGTTCGGGGGAGGAGAGCGAGGCGAACCACCTGGTGGTGGCGGCGCTTGCGGGGGATGGCCGGAGCATCGCCGGCGGCGATGCCGAGCGGCGGCCGGGGCAGGTGCCCGTCGCGGGCGGGGCTAGAGGGCGAGAGGGGGCGAACCAGGGGCACGGGGCGACGCGGAAGCTCACCGTGGTCGCGATGGTGGAGACGGCGCGGCCGCAGGAGCTGAGGAACGCCGGCGAGCTTCGACGAAGGCGGCGCCGGTGACGAGGAAGACGGGGATGTCCCCGTCGATTCGGGGCCTCCCGGGCCGATTCCTTCGGCCAGGAGGGTCGGGGCGGCGAGGCGGAGCTCCCAGGCTACTCGCCGGAGCAGGGGGGTGAGGAACGGCGGGGGCATGCGGTACTGTCCGCCGGGGTTTCGGCCTCCTGCGCGCGTGAGAGAAAAACGAGGGGGAAGAAGAGGTGGCGGGGCTAGGGTTTCTTGGCGGCGGCGCGGGGACCTTATAGGCCGCCGGGGGCGGCGGCGGTGATCTCCACGCGGCCACGGCATCGGGCGGCCGGCGAGCTGCCAGGCAGCAGCTTGGTTTGGCGGGGACGATGGCGTTTTTGCCATTACCCCCCTGCAAAAACTGTTGGGCTGAGGTGGGTTGAGCTAGGCCACTGCTGGGCTGCTGTCTGGGCTGCGCATGAGAGGGAAGAGAGGGGAGAGAGTTGGGCTGCTGGCCCAAAAAGAGAGGGAGGGTTTTCTTCACTCTTTTTCAAAATATTGTTTCTATTTTGTTTTCCAAACACTTTTTGCATTTGAAATATGTTTGAAACTTCAAACTTTCTGAAACTTTCAAAATAACAAATGCACTTCTTAACAAAGCACAAATGCAAATCATTTTGAAACTTTGAAACATTTTGAGCATTTAGAAGAGAGGGAGATTTGCATATCATTAGGGTTTTTCCAAAATTAAACCTTTATGCAATTTTCTTAGGAAAATTATCATGATGCTCATGATGCACAAACAAAACCTAATCTAGGTTTAGAGAAACAAGGGTGTTACAGATCTATCCCCCTTAAAAGAATCTCGTCCCGAGATTCCAAGGGAGGAATGGATAAAGTAACAAGAACTACACCGGTCTTCATCGATCTTGTCGATACCACGACAGTCTTCCTTCTTGAAGAGGTTGATCCACGACATCATGAAGAAGTTGATCCACAACACCATGAAGAAGTTAATCCACCACACCATGAAGAACTCTTCATTTTCTTCCTTTGAGGTTGTTGCTCAACAGCACCTAAAGGAAAGAGGGAATAACTCTAAAACGAAGGATCTCTAGAAGATCGAGTATCTCATGGTCAACTCATGGAAGGAGTGTTTAGAAACAACTCTTGGGCTGACAAACATGAAACACGTCAAGGTAACGGAGGAGACTGAAGAAGTTTCAAATTATGGTAGACAATTGATCAACGGTTAACAATAATACGAAGGACAAGGTAGCGAAGAGTTAAACTGCCTTTGATACCATAACGAGGCACTCTTAGAGAGGGTGACTCGTGGAAGCACAATGATTATTCAACAAGAGCAACTTCGGATTTCAAAATCATAGTCACTCTTTTGGTATGGGCACATGAAACGATTATTGTCTCTTCAAAAGGCTAGGGGCCTAGATGACTGACGAATTCACACAACGTGTGAATTGATTAGAACTTCAGGTACAAACCAAAGGAAGGGAAAAGAGCACTGGCTACTGAAGGGCCGAGGTTTATGATATTACTTCATGCTACATGAACGAATAGACAACGAAGATTTGGCATCCTAAGAAAAGATACTTCTCCCAGGATTTGAACTTTGAATGTGAAAAGAGGATTGTCATTCGGTTAAAGCTTACTCAAAAATACTGGGTCACATATGGCTGACAAATTCACACAACGTGTGAATTAAAGAGAACTTCAAGTAAAACCCAAAGGAAGGGGAAAAGCATTGTCGAATGACGTAGCAAGGATCACCGGGGAGTGAAAGTTCTCCAAACAGAGTTGTTGTCACAAGAGAAATGGTATCAAGAAATTGACCGAGAGACATTTAGCAACTCTGCTTCTAATGTTCTCCTTGATGTTCTAGACACCAATATGAGACTATGAACTAGACTCCAATAGGTCATCAAGTGAAGGTCAGACTTCGGAATTGAAAAGACATCATAAGGGCAACTCCTAGAATAAGTTGTTCAAGATCCTCATGGAGAGTGGTTATTCTTCCTGTTTCAAGAGATTATGACATTAGATATTCCGGCTAATTGTGTTAACCACAACATCAATCTTGCCAGATTTACAAAGAGACTTATGTCATGAATCCTTGAGAAACACCAACCATCATTGCCGCTTGAGATTCGGCTGAGGTTAGGTGTAAAGATATTTTTCAGACGTAGCAAGTCCAAATAGAAATTTGCAATAGCTACCACCAAGGTAAAGCTGCTAGATTCTCAAGATATGGACTACAATGTCAAGCTCCCAAAAGATTGAGCTGGATTGCGTAATCCATGTGGTTGCGACTGCCAAAAGGCAATTGCGCGCATATGAACTTCTTGCAATGTAACACAATTGAGTCCTGGTGGGGACATCAAAGAAGATAATGAAGTTATTAAGCTTCTTCTCTTTCTTGAACAAATCAGTCAGTGGCTTTGTGTGTATAGATGAACTTTTCAATAAAATGGAGGTAACAACCTACCACTCAAGAATATTCCGCACATGCATGACCGACTTGCGAAGATTCCCGTGGAAAGAAAAGGGAACTCTACTTAGATCCACGGCGACATCTTTCAGCAATTGCACGTGAACTAGAGAATGTCACTTCTAGCATCCAGAACACATACTTCGTGATAACACAAAGATGATTCTTAAAAGTTTCCAACATTAATGCCAACTGTTCAATATGAACCTCTTTAGATATGGAGAGAATAAGAATGTCATGGATGGGATCATCAACAAACTTATCAAGATACTCCAATGAGATGGGCTCACATGTTGCATTAACGAGGCAAAAGTATTGGTCAGACCAAAGGACATGAAGATGTACTCAAGCGAAACACCATGAGTATAAACACCATCAAGATAGTCCTCGGCTGGGTTTGATTTGACGATAGCCCAAACTCAAATCAAAGATTGAGATGATAGCATATCCATAAAGGAGATACTTCCTTACTTCAACACAAACAAAACTAGACATCCTTTTAAGAAGGATCAAGTATGATAGAGCTTTTGTCCTTCAACTCTCCAAGTTGTTGTTTAAGCTCAATCAACTAGTCCAGGATATCCAGTATGGTTTTCTTGGAGAAGGAGCGATTCAGAGAACCAACTTACTCACGAACTTGACAACACGGTCATGTGACAACATGGCGATACTTCTAGAAAGACATCCAGAATATCACGTACCACCGATACATCACTGAGTTCGAGAGCGGAAGCTTGCTTTACAAAGCAAAGGATGTGGTCTTGAGAGCTTCGGCGTGAACCTAACTCTTTGACCAAGAAGGTGCACCTGAAAATGGACTTGGGAGCACAGTCAAACTTTGCTTAGTGATGGGTTAACCATCATGCTAAGAATGACACAAATGTCCTTGGATTTCAAAGCAATGAGAATTGCTAAGAATATCGGATGGCCACATCAATATAAACACCCCAACATTCCCAAGCACGGACAACTCGGAGGAAGTGCGAGTAAAGTTATGTAAGAGCATCACTTCATCGATAAGGCCATGAGACATAGCATGACCTATAGATATAAAAGAGTGTGATACTCTAAGGTAGAACATAATAGAAAGTGCACAAACCTCACATTTTGTGGATTACAGCACTTTGACCAGGTCCGAGAAATGGACGAGGTATTGGAGTTTGTTTCTCCTGACATACCGAAGTGAAATGTCTTGACGGACCACAAGGGTAAGATGCACTCGAAGACTCCAATGCACCATTACAACTTGGCTGCTAATTAGCAGACAAAGGTTGGAAAGAAACTAAAGAGGAGGAACATGATCAGAATTTAGAAATCCTGAGATGTAGATGCACAAGATAGCACTCTGGTGAACCTCATGCTGAGAAGGATGTAGTGGCAGAGTCACATACATAGATGTGAGACTCACAAAGATCACTCTTGTCTTGATCCATTTGGTTCCATAAAAGAACCTCTGCCATAGCTCACTACAAGAGATCTGATATACTGTGACGAAAACCCTAATGACAATGGTCTGTAACGTCATGAAATATCATAATTCGTGACGTTTTGCCTATGGCATCATGCATTTCGAATGATCCGTGACGGTCACACAATCACCGTCACACATTAGCACATTCTGTGACGACTCAATAGCTTCTATGACGAGAATGGATGGGTCACAAAAAATTACAATCGGTAAAAATGGTATTGCATCATATAATAGCTAGCGAGGAACTCCACGTATTAGGGAAGAAATAAAAGAATATCTTTATTCAATATATATAACTTGACTAATTAACGAGGCCAATGATTTGCACGCGGAGATGCGCACATACTAGAGAAAGAAGCACGCAGGTGGATCGATTACATCGTTGCTAGCTTCACGTAGGTAGGCTACAACTAGCTTAATCGATCAAGGAGTAAAGAGCATACTTCAAATGAAATTCAATTCACCGCGTGGGTGCATATAAATTCGCTATGTAAAAACAAAGTGTTAGAAATTAAATAAAAATTAAACAAAAATTTGTATGTATATTTTGACATTCTATATTTATACACAAGTTTTCGGGAAGAATAACATTTTTATGTTTCATTAGAAAAGAGAAATTTTGATGCTGCAAAATGACTATTCACGTGACACTTATATTGTGTTTTTTACGTAGGCTATATAAAATGTTTTTTCCCTGAAAAATTGTGTGCAGCCATAATTTTTATTTAAACCTTTTTGACATTTTAACATTTTGTTTTTAATACATTTTTCATAATAGGTTTATATACACATATGAGTCAAACACTAGGTGCGATCCATTGCGTTATACTGTGCAGTTGAGATAAAATGAAGACTATAGATTGATTAGATGGAAATAAATAAGAAATATACCCGCTAGCCCGCGATGGAGGCCAGGGCTAGCAATTAAAAATAACTTTACTAAATAATTTTTCCTCGACCCATGACCCTATTCCTTCAATTTTTCCACCAAAAATCCATTTTCCCTCCACCCAAAATACTGCTTTCCCTCTACTTCTCAATTTTTTGCTAACTGCGATGACTTGAAGAATTTCTAACCACTATTTTTCCTGAGCGGAACTATTCTCGCAACTTCCCCCCATTTCTCCTCCTTCTTCTCTGCCCCATTCTTGCGACGAACTAGATCGATCAGAGGTGCCCACCGATTCACCCGCCCCAGCCAGATCGAACTGCGCCGCCCGCCTCATCTACGGGGTCGGGGCTGCCGGCCTCACCCGCGACCTTATCCTGCACGTCCCAGCAGGCACGAACATCACGGCCCTCCTCACCGGCGGGATCGGAGCCGCCGGCCTCACCCACGATGTTCTCTGCGCCCCTTCCCCGATTCCCTACCATGGGGGTTGCATTGTCCGCATCCACGGGAACGCCTCCGCCTGCAACCGCGAGAACGCCGCCGCCCTCCTGAAGGTAACAACATCCTCTACCATCGTAGTAGTGGGAACTGAAGGTACTTCATACTTGGTGTATTGGTTGCTCTTGGCACCATCGTTCTGATTCATAGATTGTGGTACAGCTTCATCTATTAGTATGTCCGATCAATGGTGATATACTACATGCATAGAAGATATCTGTCAATGCGGAAATGTCACGTACGGGGAGATGATAGACATGCAGCTTGACTGCTTGAGAGTCCAGCATCTGCAACCTTCTCCTTGGATCCATTTGCTTGAAGTGGTTTGAACCAATTACTTTATACCTTAGTTAAATACAGTCTTGATCGCAATATGAAACTGGTCTATTGTGCCTGCTGCATACAGCGAGTTCTTTCATGTTCTATGTTTTCAGTTTGTTAAATGTTTTTTCATTATTTGTAGGGTCTGCTGCTAAGAAGCAGCGGGCAACTCCCAAGAAAAATAGTCTGGTGCCATTAACTTAGCTGATAATGGCGATTCGTTATAATCCTGAATGAATGTCCTATGCAGCTTTCTATTTTACTTCAGAGCTTAGAGCATCTCCAACAGAAGCGCCAAATTTAGGCGTTGTAAAACTGCTTTACAGGGCGCTCCATCTGTGTTTGTGCGTGAGGGCATATTCACCTCCAGCAGAAGCTCTAAACCTTGGAGCTGTAAAATCTGTAGTTGTTTCTGCGCGCGACTTTATACAGCGCGCTCTTTCCGGCGCGCTAGATATGGTGCACGACATAGCGCTTTTGCTCCAAGCTCTATTTTACAGCGCCGGTTGCAGCGCCGGTTGGAGCATCATTTTGCGCCCGCGCGCTAAAGTAGACTTTTTTTTTAGATACAGCGCGGGATAGAGCGCATGTTGGAGATGCTCTTACTATTTATATAGGTTATCTTATCTTTTAAAGAACACATCGGCCTACTCCCACAAGAATGCCACAGCCCTCCTCTGGTTTCTGCTCTGGTCACTGCGCCTCCTTCCTCTCTTGGTTCAGTTCGAAAATAAGGTAGCAATTTTTCTTTGGTGACTGAATTAGGAAGATAAACTCTGTATTACCCTTTTTTGGTTTTCTATTTGGAAAACCAGAGGTTCACATGTAACTTGCAGAGACCTACTTATTTGTTTCATGAATGGCATGAACAAATATACAGAGGTGAAATTCTTTATATATCAGGACAAATAACATGATGAAATTTTATAGGGATATAGCGAAGAAAAGTATTATTAGAAGAGACACTTGAATGGTTCATAGTGCAAAATTTAAAGATATCCCATTGCTCAATACTTGACGTGTATAATAGTGATAGGGATATGGCAATCAGTTGATTATGAAATCATGGTCCTGCTCTATATGCTTATTTAGATTGTTTCATGTTGGTACTCAAGCTGATTGGAGAAACCATTTGCAGGCAAGAAGGCTGTAGAAAATAACAAGACTCTTGGCAGGTATTCTGAATCGTCTAGGTAGACACTAGAGTAGATCATCAGCATGTATTCTGATTCGTCAATTACTTGTTGTTTATCCTAAGGTATTGTATTCTGGGTACATATTTCTCTTGTTGGATTTAGTGAAGTTTATGACTTGGAAAAACAACATTGTGCATGCTTTTCTCATCAATCAATATATATGCCCATCTTATTAACACCATCTAGTACAAGATGATCCATTGTGGAAGAGATTTTTTTTCTAATGAGTAAGTACAACCATGATGATATATTCTTAGTTAGTACTAATTGATAGCATAACAACCATGATGATACTACTGAATCTCAACATGACTTCTGTTAACTTACCTACAGTGTGTTCTTGTACAAAGAGTAGCTCCTATTTTAACCGAAACTTAAGATGCAGTTGCATGCTCTCTATATTTTAAGTAGTTTGGTTCAGCATTTTTTTTCAAAACTACCCAGAGACAAGCATGCTATCATATAAACCTATGTGCTGAAACTACTACAATCTGTCCTGAAACTAAATGCTTTAGAGGCGATGCTCTGTTTACATGCTTTTCCTTATTAAAGAGATAAAGCGAGTCATGATATTGCTAAGAGGGTCAGGTAGATATATGCATGAGGCCTTTTGTCAAATAACCGACTGTGTGCTTATGGTCAATTGCTTTTTTAAGTCTTACTGTTATATGTTAACATATTTTGCTACTAATGTTTCATGATATCCTTCTTCGTCGAGGTAGTAAAATCATGTCCGCAACTCCAGAGTATGAGAAGAACATGCTAGCAAGGATTAAGAGGCGCATGACTGAGGAGGCAGTCCATCTTGGGGACATACAAAACATAGGTAGTCAACTCCTATACGGTCAGAACAAATAAGTAGCAAAGTTGTAGAGGTGAGGATGGTGGCGCTCCAAATAATAGTCAAATGATGATGAGTAGGATGATGATGATGATGCCGATGATATTTCTAGGTAAGAGGAGCTGGAGCTAACTCTACATATATCAAAGGAAACAGCATTATATCTTAGTGTCATACATAGTTGTAGATAATGCTTTTTTATAACATGCTCATGATCGTGTGCATATCAATGTTTAATTGAGCAACATGCTTGTGTCTTTCGAACCTATGATTTTGTAAGTTCAGTTGCACATATCACCTTTATCTAACTTGAGCAACAATGCTTTTCTTCTACAGACTGCTATGGAAAATAAAAGAAGATGAGCACCTAGTGTTTGGTACACATATTTTGGTTGAAGTTCTGAAGGAGCACAACTCCTCAATAACCTTCATTTCTATCATGGGGTACCAATCAAAATCTAGGAGGTTTAGGACATCAGCTTCGAACGCAAATGCAATGCACCAATAACAGGTAACTGAGAGAGGTAAAACGCAAGATGTTGCACTTGAAGTGATGCAAAGGAAGAAACATGAAAAATTGATGGCTATGAAGAAGAGCCAAGAAGAAAAGACTAACATATGAACAGAAGCAAGAGGAATATGACAGCCTTATTAGCTTCCACTTACGAAAGTATGCAACTCAGAACCAGGCACCATACTTGATGGTGCATGGAAGCCATTATTATGTTGTGGTGCTATTGGAGCGTGAGACTAGTTTACTCATATTTTAGTATGCTTTTGTAGTGCAACTTCTATTCAGTTATGTACGGTGATATTTGGTTGTGAGCTAGATATATATACATATATTGTGATTCAATGGCAATTGAATATATGATGTCATATGTATTCAAAATAATCTAATGCATATTAAATTTAGAAAATAATACCTACATGAAAGGGAAAATAAAGATTATTTTTTGCTAACATAATTGGAAAAATTATACAAGAAATAAATATTTAATTTTTCAAAAAATGAAAAATTAAAAAATGTAAAAATATCACAACTTTCTAAATTAACCGTGACACTAATCTGTGACGTTTCCCAAACATACGAAGGTCTCCTAGGTGCTGACATCACACATGACATCATCCATACTCAGTGACGTTTTCTCGCGCGCCGCGTCACTAGGGAGTAATCTGTGACGGGGATTCCGTGACGATGCTTGTGACGCTCAAACTACGTCACGGAAGCAACAAAAATATTTAATTTTTCAAAAAATGAAAAATTAAAAAATGTAAAAATATCACAACTTTATAAATTAACCGTGACACTAATCTGTGACGTTTCCCAAACATACGAAGGTCTCCTAGGTGCTAACATCACACATGACATCATCCATACTCAGTGACGTTTTCTCGCGCGCCGTGTCACTAGGGAGTAATCTGTGACGGGGATTCCGTGACGATGCTTGTGACGCTCAAACTACGTCACGGAGGTATCTTCCGTGACGTTTATAGCTATTGCATGACGTCTTGAGCCCGTCACAGTATATCAGATCTCTTGTAGTGGCTAATGGTAGGAAAGATCTTTTCTTGCCGCAATTCAATCACGACTACAACCAAAGACTTGAGGGCTAGGCGGATTTGAAGTTAGCCATCCTGATGTAATGTTTGATCATTAACAGCAGGGGACACCGGAATGGATCTTGGGTTAAAGGTCAGCATCATGTACTGAGATTCACACTAAGAGAACCCAGCACAATCCGGGACCTTCGCTTCAAGTCCAAGGGTTAAAACATAGAGAAAGGCGTAACTATTATCTGAGTGACACAATGGACACTGCAAGGTAGTAATCACAAGGTAACTTTTAAGAAGCCATTCCTAGCTTCAGGAGTATCCCAGAAAAAGGAAAGGAGGCATCCAAGGTGAAAGGAAACGTCGAAGCCTAGAACAGAATGATGTGGAACCCACAAAATAGAGAGATCATGATGGAAGGAAATCTCCCGATTGAAACGAAACAAAGAAATAACAAAGAACACACAAGAGTTTAGAGAACACAACACTAGGTCAACTAGTTAAGAAACGACCTGCTTTTGAGGCACCTAAGCTTTGAAAGACCAGAAGAGATGGTAAAACTTTTTCAAATCAACACAAGGTAAGGTGTGACACTGAATTAGAGCGATACCAGATAAGGAGTAAAAAGAATCCTAATCAGATTTTTGCAAATTCTTTTAGTTTTCAAATAGTTTTCACAAACACTAGACTCAACATCGACCAGTAGAAAGGGTTAACTACAGGCAGTCCTGCTCTGATACCAAAACCTATGGGGACCCCGGGGGTCGTAGGCTAGACAAACCCAGATCTCCATCTGGCATAAGTCTAACCTAGATCTCTAGGGCCTACAGGGTGAGAATCGGTAACACAACAGTGACTCTACGACACAAAGAGTAATACAAGCTCATAACTGAGCAAAGAACCAAAGTATTACAAGCAGAGGTCACTGACCTGACATTTCATCAATCAACGGAAGCAAAGTTATGCTATTCTAATAGCAAGATAGCAAAAGGCCTAAGAGGCCAGGAGCATAACGGCGACGTCCCAGCCCATAGATTCCAGGCTGCCACCTGGGAATCCCAAGCTACTCGTCGATGTCGACCTAGAAACCTTCATTTGTTGGAGCATCTTCGTCTGAAACAAAGCATGCAAAGCTGAGTACAGGGACTCAGCAAGACTTAGTACAACCTTTTAGCAAAGCTGGTATGCGAGGCTTTATGTGGAGCTTATTTTAAACAAGAGGGAGCAAGCTATCTATTCGATCATTTAAAAAGGGATAAGAGAGCGATATCTCTAGCTCTACTGATCATCTTATTGAATCCACCGAGATCTTCATCATATGCTGAACCTATCAACTAGGAGCACCCCCTCGATACCCTGAGGAGGGATCCTTATCACACATTGATTCCAAGTTTTACGATTAGGTTCATGTTATCTATGATCATCACGTCCTTTCCCAAGTCGTCTGTAACCGTGGGCACGGCTTTTCGAAAAGATTTACCCTGCAGGGGTGTACAATTTTATCCACACGCGCCGACCGACTCTTAGTGTCGTCATGTACACGCTTCCTTGGCGTGCCGACAGAGGGTGGTCGACCGAAACCTTTCCCTTACTTCGCCTATTCCATGAGTCAAACTAACTGGGGAGCTCCGTCATCGTAGGTAGCCATTCTCCGAGGCGGTCCCGGTCATTGTGCGCAGGGATCCAGTTCAATGCCTCCAGCATCCTTCACCCCGGCCACGCCCTGTATGATGCACTTTGAAAACCTTTTCCACATTTCCCCCATGCGTATGGCAAATGGAACTCGCAAACTAATTGACTCATGGGTAAGCTAGACAAGTTCGGGCCAAGGGGTTCCCATGGGCCCCGTGTGGCTGTACGCTCAATCTTGGTTCCAGAGGCAAGAACTCAGGTCCTAGTATCGGCGAGAACGAGTCAAATCACCACATCCCCATGTGGCGGCCATCCAAGCCTTTAAGCATGTTTAATTATCATCACTTATCTTACCACGTCATCCTGCCATACTAGGTTCATTCGCAGCTCTGATTCATCGACCGGATGGACCAGAATTCGTCAACTAAGCATGGCTAAGCATATTCGGTATAACGGCTCTAGCGATGCACATATAGCTCAAACCTAGTCTTGCTGGGAGCAGTGGATCAGAGTATTTAGGCTACAAGGATGGTACATGCAACACACATAGGATAACTATATCTGCCGATAAAACATATTGAAATCGTATGCAATATGTAGGAACAAGTAAAAGCATTTTGAAATCATAATATGAACCAGGCTAGGGCTTGCCTTTGTCCCTGACAAACCGATATGGATCTTCGGAGATCCCATGCTTGACTTGTTCGTCGATGGACAAGTATTCATCTTCGGTGTTGTCGATCTTCATCGTCTCGGCACTTGCTCTATCGATCGCGAAGAAGCAAACACCGGAAAGGTAGAACAACAATCAACACATGGCATTGATGCAATGCACATACAAGTATGATGATATGACATGTTAATTAGGTACTGAAATAACCCTAAGACATCATCAATTTAACTGGGGTTCGACGGGACTAGGGTTAGTAGTTCCGGAACCTCAGAAGGGTACAATTAGTTCTTCTAAAACAACTAGGGTTCAAAGTTGTTTAACAATGCATGATTGTGTAACTAAATTGTAGATCTCATTTTTCTGAATTTTTTTATATATTATACATATTTTTCTGATTTAAAATGAATAAGTTATGAATTTTACAAGTTTTATTCATTTTAAATCATTTCTGAAAATCCTGGAAAATAATAAAAACCTGACAGACTGGACCCACATGTCATAGTTTTAATCATTTCCTAAATATTTACGAAAATAATAAAATCCTGACAAGGGGCCCCACCTGTCATGGATTTTTCTTTTACAGAAATGAATTTTGGAAAACAAATAATAAAAAGAAAAAGGCTGCGGGTCCCACGGGGTCAACCACGGTGGTCAACCACCGGTGGCTGCCGCCGGTGACCATAGCGCGGCGGCGCTGTGGCGCGTGAGCAGACGCGCAGAGGCGCGCGTTCGGGGGAGGAGAGCGAGGCGAACCACCTGGTGGTGGCGGCGCTTGCGGGGGATGGTCGGAGCATCGTCGGCGGCGATGCCGAGCGGCGGCCGGGGCAGGTGCCCGTCGCGGGCGGGGCTAGAGGGCGAGAGGGGGCGAACCAGGGGCACGGGGCGACGCGGAAGCTCACCATGGTCGCGATGGTGGAGACGGCGCGGCCGGAGGAGCTGAGGAACGCCGGCGAGCTTCGACGAAGGCGGCGTCGGTGACGAGGAAGACGGGGATGTCCCCATCGATTCGGGGCCTCTCGGGCCGATTCCTTCGGCCAGGAGGGTCGGGGCGGCGAGGCGGAGCTCCCAGGCTACTCGCCGGAGCAGGGGGAGGCGAGGAACGGCGGGGGCACGCGGTACTGTCCGCCGGGGATTCGGCCTCCTGCGCGCGTGAGAGAAAAACGAGGGGGAAGAAGAGGTGGCGGGGCTAGGGTTTCTTGGCGGTGGCGCGGGGACCTTATAGGCCGCCGGGGGCGGCGGCGGTGATCTCCACGCGGCCACGGCATCGGGCGGCCGGCGAGCTGCCAGGCAGCAGCTTGGTTTGGCGGGGACGATGGCGTTTTTGCCATTACCCCCCTGCAAAAACTGTTGGGCTGAGGTGGGTTGAGCTAGGCCACTGCTGGGCTGCTGTTTGGGCTGCGCATGAGAGGGAAGAGAGGGGAGAGAGTTGGGCTGCTGGCCCAAAAAGAGAGGGAGGGTTTTCTTCACTCTTTTTCAAAATATTGTTTCTATTTTGTTTTCCAAACTCTTTTTGCATTTGAAATATGTTTGAAACTTCAAACTTTCTGAAACTTTCAAAATAACAAATGCACTTCTTAACAAAGCACAAATGCAAATCATTTTGAAACTTTGAAACATTTTGAGCATTTAGAAGAGAGGGAGATTTGCATATCATTAGGGTTTTTCCAAAATTAAACCTTTATGCAATTTTCTTAGGAAAATTATCATGATGCTCATGATGCACAAACAAAACCTAATCTAGGTTTGGAGAAACAAGGGTGTTACAAGGCTCGACTTGAGTCGCAGGCTCGACTTGAGTCTACAAAACTTTATATATTTACATGCAAGAGAAAACACGAAACTCAGGTCGAATAAACTAGTTTACTAATTTGATATATATTTTTCTTTATAAACCCGAAGTTTTGGGTAAACAACTTTGCTATATTTATTAGACTCGTAGAGTCGAATGAAATCTCCGTGATTTCTCAAATTCTTCGAGTCCATGGAGACGCTATATTTTCTTCGACAGCTATATTGTATAGGGATATTGGTAAATGCGGATGGTTCATCTGATGGATCAGGTACCAGTTAATTGCTCTACTGGAAAATCCAGATAAACCTACTTCAAACTCGCGTCCTCAGACACGAATTCGGGATACTGGCGTAATTCAGAATGTGCCGCTTTAGGACTTACCGAAACTGAATTCTAGCAAAATTATCAGATCCACAACGCGTCCGCCAGGATTTTTCTTCGCAGCTGTTGATGTGGATAGAGTGGGAGAGCATATTTGGGTGCGATGCCACGCCACACAGGATGGATTCTGGGGTCTTACCTTCGTGACCTTTTTACGAGTCACGACATTCAGAGTTTTTACCGCGGCGGATGCACTCCGAGAATATATTGTCGAGTGCCTTTATTCGGCTGATGGAACGACCCATTTTTCAGGTTCTTCTATATTTTTCTCGGGCATGATGGGATAGCCGAATGTATTGGGTTCTTCTATATTATCGTCGGGTACATCGTCGGTGCTCTCGATCGGAATAAATGACGAGTCAATGGACCCGAATATTTTCCACCTTTTTTCTCGGTCTCCTTTTTTTGTCGGGTTCCTCCTTGAAGAAGTTTTCATCGACTTCCTTGCAGATTTTTTTATCGAGTTCTTTGTTGATGTAGTTTTTCCTTGGCGCAGTTCTTCTTCTGTCGACCTGAGATGTAGAGTGAATTTATACAGCGCATGCCCCGAGTGTCGGGTGCGGCGAAAGTAAATGATAATCAACTTTGTGTAAATTAAAGTAACACTTAGCTTATTGGGTACGACGAAGTCGACACGGAGGCAGGTCATGCAGCTGAGTTGATGAAGTCTTCGAGTGCAGCGAAGAAGTCGAACCGAAGTAGAAACCACCAAATAGTGAAAGTGGATGCCGCTAAATTGTTGATGAAGAAATAACCGAGCCCCCGAGCGCTGCTGGGGTGAAGTCATGATTGTTGCTTAGACGATGTGTCGCAGTTGTGACCCGGGGCGAATCCGTTGTCAAGCCCCCGAGTGTTAACCATGACGTCAGAAGAAGTTGACGGAGTCGCGGCATCATATAAGGTGAAGCCATTTAGGATGAATCCATTGACAATAATATAATATGAATCCACTGAAAATTTACGCCATTGGAGATGAAATCTTTTGAAGATTAACATTAAAGATTACGATCAAAGAAAATTTGTAGAAACCTATTCACCCCCCTCTAGGTTTACCATCTCTGAACTTTCAATTGGTATCAGAGTCTGGACTCTTTTTAAGGGCCTTAAAGCCTTAAGAGTGAGATGGATAAACTATTTGAGGGTTTGGATGAAGATTCTAACCTTTCGGTTAAGGAGATAAAATCCATATTCTTAGCATATGAAGCTGAGAAAAAGATAAAGGAGGATGATCTACAGAGCCAAGTGGCACAAATGAGTGCCATACTTAAAAGCCTAAGTAGTGGGACTTCTAGTGGGGCTGTTGTCCCACCGGAGACCTACAACCAGGTCAATCATGACTATCCTAAAAACACTTCACCCATGCCTCATATAAACCATAGTGGGAATGTTCCCCATTTTGATGGAACTCACTTTTCCTTTTGGAAATCTTCTATGGAGTCTCATATTCGCAGCTGGAGTATGGAGATGCGGGAGATCATTGTTGATGGATACCGGAAGCCACAAGATCCCGTTAGGTTGACCTCCTCCGAATTCTACAACCGTCAACTCAATGCCTCTGCATGTGACAAAATTAGAAGTGGCATCAACTGCAAGCTCCTTGACCAAGTCAATGACATTGACTCAGCTAAAGAGCTTTGGGATAGGATTGTAGTAATCCAAGAGGGAACCAATCTTATCCAAAAGTCTCTTTATGAGTCAGCCAAGACTGAGGCGACCTTGTTCATGATCAAGGAAGGAGAGACTATGGCTGAAGCCTATGGAAGGCTTGGTGCTCTTCGAGTAAAGGTCAAGGGCCTTGGATGTGAAAAGTACAATGATGGCTTTGAAATGAATGAAGAGTTCATAAAGTCCAAGGCCATTGCCATGATTGTTGTCAAACAGAAGGACACCAACCTTGCCTCAACCTGCAAATCCTCACCAAGCAAGCAGATTTGTCCGCAGATGATCTTGTCTCCTATGTGGCTGCTAATGACAACATGGCCAAGGCAGGAGAAAAACTCATGGCGATGAACCGTGTCGATGGACCCTCCCACAACCTTTCTTTGAAGGATAGAGCAGACCAAGAAAGGGAAGAAGTCTATGAGATCGAAGAAGAAGAAGAGATGACTTCAACTAGTGACATGCAAACAGATGTTGCTTTCTTTGTCAAGAAGTACATGAAGAAGTTCCCAACCTCCTCCAAAGAGAAGAAGAGAACGTGCTACAACTGTGATGAAGACAATCACTTTGCAAATGAGTGCCCTTATGAAAAAAAGGGTAGACAAGCCAAGGTTTGTCAAAGGTGTCAAGCCAAGATTGAAGCCAAACCCAATCAATAATAAATGAACGGTACAAGAAGAACAAGGGAAGAGCCTTTGTTGGCGCTGAGTACATCTCCGATGAAGAGGGAGAAGATGAGGAGAAGGAGGCCGGAGTGGCTGGTTTGGCTTTCTCCAAACTCGGGTCACTCTTCACATATGATTATTCCAAGGATTATTCCACAGAGTCTTCAACTCCAGATGTCATTGGTTCTTCCTTCATGGCAAGAACAACTCATGATGATGACTCCTATGACTCTTCCTCCTCTACGATCGTTGGCTCTTGTCTAATGGCAAGGGAAGCAAAGGTAATGGAATCCCCACATTCTTTATCTAGCATTCTTGATAATGAAACTGATGATCAAAATGAAGAGGTTTTTCTTAAGGAACTTTTCAAAGTTAGATGCACTCTTCGTGGTGATGCTCTTGTCAAGTTCGAAATTATTGAGTCTAGTGCAAGTGGGAGCTGTTGGAGATATGCCCAAGAGGCAATAATAAAGTGGTTATTATATATCTTTATGTTTATGATAAATGTTTGCATACCATGCTATAATTGTATTAACCGAAACATTGATACATGTGTGTTATGTAAACAACAAGGAGTCCCTAGTAAGCCTCTTGTATAACTAGCTTGTTGATTAATAGATGATCATAGTTTCGTGATCATGAACATTGGATGTTATTAATGACAAGGTTATGTCATTAATGAATGATGTAATGGACAAACACCCAACTAAGCGTAGCATAAGATCACGTCATTAAGTTCAAGTTGTTATTAGCTTTCCGATACATAGTTACCTAATCCTTCAACCATGAGATCATGTAAATCACTTATACCGGAAGGGTACTTTGATTACATCAAACGCCACTGCGTAAATGGGTGGTTATAAAGGTGAGATTAAGTATTCAGAAAGTATGAGTTGAGGCACATGGATCAAGAGTGGGATATTGTCCATCCCGATGACGGATAGATATACTCTGGGCCCTCTCGGTGGAATGTCATCTGATTAGCTTGCAAGCATATGAATGGTTCATAAGAGATCACATACCATAGTACGAGTAAAGTGTACTTGTTGGAGACGAGGTTGAACAAGGTATAGAGATACCGATGATCAAACCTCGGACAAGTAAAATATCGCATGACAAAGGGAATCAGTATCGTATGTAAATGGTTCAATCGATCACTAAGTCATCGTTGAATATGTGGGAGCCATTATGGATCTGATCCCGCTATTGGTTATTGGTCGGAGAGAAGTCTCAACCATGTGCATAGTTCACGAACCGTAGGGTGACACACTTAAGGTTTGATGTCGTTTAAGTAGATATAGAATATGGAATGGAGTTCGAAGTTTTGTCCGGAGTCTCGGGTGGGATCCAGGACATCACGGGGAGGTCCGGAGTGGTCCGGAGAATAAGATTCATATATAGGAAGTCATTTTCTAAGTTTGAAAATGATCCGGTGCATTTATGGAAGGTTCTAGAAAAGTCCGGAAGAAATCACCATGGAAAGTGGAGTCCCGGAGGGACTCCACCTAGCATGGCCGGCCAACCAAAGGGGAAGGAGTTGGACTCCACCATAGGTGGCCGGCCACCCCCCCAAGAAAGGGGTGGGAGTCCCACCTTGAGTAGGAGTCCCACCTTGGGTAGGTTTCGTCCTTATGGCAAGTTTTGGTTTGGGGTCTTATTCGAAGACTTGGAGTCCAACTCTTGGGGGTTTCCACCTATATAATGAGGATCAAGGGGAGGGGGGCGGCCACACCAAGCCACCTTGGCCGCACCCCTTGAGGCCGGCGCCCAAGCTCCCCTCTCCCCAAACCCTAGCCGCCACTCCTCCACATAATACTCCCGCAGCGCATAGGCGAAGCCCTGCCGGAGTTCACCACCACCACCGCCACCACGCCGTCGTGCTGCCGGGATTCCGAGGAGGATCTACTACTTCGCTGCCCGCCGGAACGGGGAGAAGGACGTCGTCATCAACACCGTACGTGTGACCGAGTACGGAGGTGCTGCCCGTGTGGCACCGTCAAGATCTTCTACGCGCTTTTGCAAGCGGCAAGTGATCGACTACATCCACCACGAGATCTAATCTCGTTAAGCTTTGCGATCTTCGAGGGTTAGTCTCTTGATCTTCTCGTTGCTACCGTCTACTAGATTAGATCTTGGCTTGTGTTTCGTTCTTGCGGTAGGAATTTTTTGTTTTCTATGCTACGAATCCCATCACGGTGTTGGTATTGTTGTGGTTGCCTGGAGCTCTCATTGGGGCACGGGTGAAGCGGTTGTTGTTGGCATGGTGGTTGTTGTTGTTGTTGTGGCCTCCTGGCCTTGGGTGTCCTCCACTCCGATTCTGAAAACTCGGACGTGACATCTGCATCGGGAGCTTGTTGTTTCTTGGAGCAAATCCTCCGCTTGAGCTGGGGCGATACCTTGGGGTATTGCTGGGCCCACTCTGGTGCATCATGCGGCGTTTGCGGTTCTCATTAGCTTGATGGAGCTTTCCCTCCATCTGGATGGCTGAGTCCACCAGGGCTTCTAGGTCAGCAAAGGGAATGTTGACCAACACAGTCTGCATCTCATCATGCGGTCCGTTCAGGAATCTTTCCTTCCTTTTCTCAGTGGTGTCGGTGTCATCCTGGGCGTACCTTGACAGAGTGAGAAACCTGTCGCGGTATTCCACCACGGACATCCCGCCTTGTTTGAGTTCTCGAACTCATCCCTCATCTTCTTAATCGGACCGGGGCACATGATACTTGCTAAACTTGAGCTTGAAATCTGCCCAAGTCATCCATCCCGCATTCATTGCGGTCTTTGGTCCACTAAGCTCTGGCAGGTCCTGATAGGTAATAGGTGGCGAACAGTACTATTTTTGCGGCTTCTACTCCCGCAACTTCTAAGTTGTTCTCCAGGTTTGGAGCCAATCATCAACATCGAGTGGCTCTTCAGTTTTGCTAAACATTGGATGGTTTGTGTTCTGGAAATTCTTTAGCTTGGATCCCGGATGATCATGGTTTCCATGGCCTTGGTTGTTGTTAGCAATCTGTTGCAGTGCAGCGATATTGGCTTGTCTTTCAGCTCTCTCGTATTTTCGATCTGCCATCAGTGTTTGCAAGAGTTGTAGCATTGCATCTTGATTGTTGCTGCGAGTTGGAGGGGCCATCTGAACATGGAGATAGATCATGAGATAAGAGAGAATTTTCTATGGCTTATTTTGGGTAAGTTCAAAAGTTTAAAACTTTGAGTTCTTGTCATGTTGAATTCAAACAACACTTTCCTTCATTCAAACATCATGGCGACTGGCGACTGAAGCCCAACAACGAATACTTGGAGTGCGGGTTGAAGCTTTCCAACCTTTTAGCTTGCAGATACGCACAATCTTATCCTCGTAAACCCTAGATCAGGTTGCATATATAAATCCCCGGGCTAAACCCTAGAACGGAGCTAATCTCCGTCTATTTGCATCGCCTAGCTCCTAGTCGCCGCCGCCGACTGGCAGAGCACCCCATCCCCACTGTAAAACACTATCAAGCAATACATCTAGCAGGACGTTGACCTTTTACTCCTTCGAAGCGGCTGAACCTGGATAAAACCCCGTGTTTTGTGCATCTCATACCACGGGTTTCTACTTTTTGTTGTTGCCTTGCAATTTTGTAATTTTGGTTGCATAAGAAACTTGTGTTGATGCAAACACCGCTGTAAATTCTTCATACATATATTTTGCATAACTTATTTTCCCTTTTTGCTTATAGCTAACTTTCTTATGGTATTCATTTACAAAATCTGTTGCATAAATTGAAATGATTTCGGTTCTGATTCTGTAGATTTTAGTTGTGAAAACGTGCATGCGCCATGCCCACTATAGTTGAATAGTTGATCCTTCTATGCCGCCGGTAGAACCGCGAAATCGAAACCCATTCTCGCCGTCCCGCGCTCCGAAATCCACCTGCCTTCCTGTTCCCGCCCAGCTTTTCTTGCAACGCCACGATCCGCGCCTAAACACATCTCGGCCGTCCATACCAGATGCGCCGGGGGCATCCCGCCTCTCCATCTCGGCGATCCGTGGCACCGGGCGTTCCACCAATCAGAGCCCACCTCTCCCTCTCTATAAACACAGCACCCACCACCTCTTCACCCCACATCGAATCCCACCTTCCAGTACACACACAAGCCACCAGCGAAATCCCCACTTTCCCCTCCCGACCTCGAAGCAGCAATGGCGCCCAAGGCCGAGAAGAAGCCGGCGGCCAAGAAGCCCGTGGAGGAGGAGCCAGCGGCGGAGCCGGCGGCGAAGGCGCCTGCCGCGAAGAAGCCCAAGGCCGGGAAGAGCCTGCCGGCGGGGAAGACCGCCGCCAAGGAGGGCGGCGAGAAGAGGGGCCGCAAGAAGGGCAAGAAGAGCGTGGAGACCTACAAGATCTACATCTTCAAGGTCCTCAAGCAGGTTCACCCCGACATCGGCATCTCCTCCAAGGCCATGTCCATCATGAACTCCTTCATCAATGACATCTTCGAAAAGCTTGCCGGCGAGGCCGCCAAGCTCGCCCGCTACAACAAGAAGCCCACCATCACCTCCAGGGAGATCCAGACCTCCGTCCGCCTCGTCCTCCCCGGCGAGCTCGCCAAGCACGCCGTGTCTGAGGGCACCAAGGCCGTCACCAAGTTCACCTCCTCTTAGATCTCGTTGCCTGTCTGTATCTAGCAGTAATTGTAGTTGCCTGCCGTGACTCTAGTGGTTGGATGTCTCTTGTTATCTGCAAGTAGTAGTGCTAATGTTGGATGGGAATTGCTGAATTTGCCAATGTTTTGTTGGCTGGTTGGTTGTGAGAACTGAATTAGTAATGAATGTGCTTTTGGAAAACTGAATTGCAAGAATTTGTTGCTAGTGTCTGGTGGTAAGCTGTTAATCTACTTGTTGCTGCTGTTAATCTACTTGTTGCTGTCTCTGGTTATCTGCATGTAGTAGTTGATTAAATGCCGGATGAGTTTTGCTGAAGATGCCAATGGCCTGTCTTGGTTGTAAGATCTGATTTATTGATGGATATGATTTTGTTAAACCAAGGTTCAAACCTTAAGGAAGCATTTCTGGCAGTACCTAGTTGCATACTTTTGTGACAATTTTCAGATTCGGTATTGTACAGTGTACAAAGATTCTAGGCCTTGTACTAGTGTCTGCTATGTGTTTGTGCCTTGTGGTTTTTATAATTTTGGATTCGTGGTTCTCCTGTATCTCCATTAGATTCAGAACTCTGTCCAATTGTAGGCTCAAGTACTTGCTGTCAGTGAGCACCATTGTTGGTTAGCATGTTGAGGAGTAATAAGATCAACCCAATGGTTCGCCTTGGGGTATCTTGTTCTTGTTTTGATAGTATAACCAACTACTCTGTCTGGACTCGCTACCATAACTTATCCACTTGCAATCAGTTGAAAGCAGCTTGGTGTTATACATAAGCATGGTACTCTGAAATTGTGTAGTGTTGCTGTCCATTTGTTGCCAGATGGTACTGTCTAAGCACGATGAAGTTCTACTGTTCTTGTTTACTTAATGGCATCGCTGTTTAGTTACAAGAAGTTTGTGTGCACAGTTAGCCATTACAAATATATAAGTACTAGAAGAATAACAGTTAACTGCGACAGTTCTTATATCTCTACTACCTCTGTGACAATTTTTCGTCAGCCTGTTTTTCTGAAAATAGTAGAGCATAATGAGGTTCTGCAAATTGTAGCCCGGACATTTGCCAACCTTTTGTTGGCTCGTTGGTTGTGAGAACTGAGTTATTGATGAACATGCTTTTGGCAAATTTTATTGTAAGATGTAAGAATTTGTTGCTTGTAATCTGGTGGTAAGCGTAGTTGGCTGCTGTGAGCCTGTGACTACTGGTTGTCCTGTCTGGTTATCTGCAAGTAGTAGTAGGAGCACTACTGCTGGACGAGTGTTGCTGAAGATGCTCATGGGTTGTATTGGTTGTATGAACTGTTTTATGAATGGATATGATTTTGGTAAACTGAGTTTCAAACCGTAAGGAAGCATTTCTGCTAGTACTAATTACTGAATTATTGTGACAATTCTGAGCTTTGTGATTCTCCTGTTTGCAAGGATACTAGGCATTGCATTAATCTCTGTTATGTGTTTGTGCCTTGCGGTATTATATATATTTTTAGATCCGTGGTTCTCCTGTATCTTCATTAGATTCAGAATTCTGTCCAATTGTAGGCTCAGTTGGCTGTTGTCAGTGAGAACCATTGTTGCTTAGCGTGTTGAGGAGTTGTAAGATCAACCGCCTTGGGGTGTCTTGCTCTTGTTTTGATATTAGAACTGACTATATGTCTGAACTACTTGCATTGCTTATCCACCTGCAATCAGTTGCTGTTGACCTATCTGGAGCAGTCTGGTGTAATGCATAAGCATATTACTCTGAAATTGTGCGAGTGTTGCTGTCCATTTGTTGCCGGACGGTATTGTGTAAGCAGGATAAAGTTCTACTGTTCTAGTTACTTAATAGTATCGCTGAGCATATTACTCTGAAATTGTGCGAGTCTTGCTGTCCATTTGTTGCCGGACAGTATGGTCTAAGCAGAATGAAGTTCTAGTGTTCTAGTTTACTTAGTGGCATCACTGTTTAGTTACAAGAAGTTTGTATGCACAGTTAGCCATTACCAATATAGAAGCACTAGAAAATTACTGGTTAACTTTGGCAGTTCTTATATCTGTCTCTGCGTCAATTTTTCGTCAGCATGATTTTCTGAAAAAATTTAGAGCATAATCTTCGTCCCAAGAAGTTCTGCAAATTGCAATCGGTAAATTTTGGCAACGTTTTATCAGCTCCTTGGTTGTAAGAACTGAATTATTGATGAATATGCTTTTATCAAGCTGAGATTCAGAAAACAATGATGCATTTCTACTACCACTAGTTACCAATTTCTGCCTAGAGTTGATATTCGCCGGTGTTTTTGCCTTTTTTTACATTTTGTTGGTCTAGAGCTGAGACAAAGATATCTTCTCTGAAGTTCTTTGTAGCAATGTAAGTTTTTATATAGCTGGTCCTCCCAGTCTGTTTGAGAACGCAGTTAACTGGGGAGAGTCTGTCTACTGTCATGGAGTACCGCTGTGCATTGATGCAATAATGTTCGTTGTCATTCAGATGAGGAATGAGAGCAAACCAATTGTTGGCCTTGCCATATCTCGTCCTTTTTGTTGTACTTTGCTTATGCATTAGTTATTACTATATCAGCATTTGTTGGAGCAGTTTGGTCTGCAAATGCCAAATTGCGATGGTTGCATTTCTTGCCTGGAGGAGTTTGCTAACCAAGATAGCTTAGACAAACTACCTTATTGCCCCGTGCTCACTGAACAGAAGGTGAAAATCTTGCTGTGAATTTGCAGAGTAGTATTATCTATGATTCTGAATTTGTGATAGCTGTAGTGACCTGGTTCCATGCACACATATTTTGTAATAGACATTTCGATTATAGAAGTAGATGAAAGCAACGATTTCACTGCAGCAACTTTTAAGCTCCCTCAGCAGCAATTCTGTTAGTTTTCTGATGACTTGGTTCAGTTTGGGCAGTAGGCATGAACCATTTTAGAGAATTCGTATTTTCTAGTTTTTTTTTGAGGTTATATTTTCTAGTCTAATAACTGTGTAGTTAGCATGAATCAACAAAGTCTCTTATTTTTCAAAGTGTCATATATACACTCTTGTTGAACTTGTTTTCTTTTCAAAATACTAAAAGAGTGACAAATATATGGCTCATTCTATTAATTAAGCTGTTACAAAACTAAATAGAAGATGACCAAGGGAACCCATAACAAAATAAGGATACTCTACCCGGTAAGCTATGCCCCTAATGTTTGGCTCTTGAACACTCAGAGATTGTGATATGTTGTTTTATCAAAAGAAGTTTGATCTTCCAAATGTTCCAGAAATTGTGATCAATACTAGTATTCTCTTGTAAACAAATTTCAGTCATGAATTGTGATATGTTGCTTCAGTCTTCAGGCTTTTTTTTTTTTTGAGAGGGGCTTAGGGCATCCCAGCGGCGCGACGCAAACGGACGCTGAGCGACCGTTTTCGTCCGCCGTGACCGGAAATGCGTGGGGCCTGCTCCAGCGGGCGACGCAAAGTGACCGGACCGTCCGCGGAGACGCAAACCTGACCCAAATATGCCCCAGGTTTGCGTCTCCGCGGACGCTCCGTGGACGCCGAAAGTGTCCGCGTTTGGTGCATCCGGGCCGGTGGGCAGTGAGTAGGTAAGCAAAAGATTTTTTCTTTACTATTGATTGGCCAAAAGGACCATCTTTACAGAGATGGTTAGTCGAGTTAACCTAAAACTACAATGGCCGTACCTACTCGCCGTTGCGCGGCCTACACCGGCCTCGGTTACTCGCAGTCGCGCGGCCTACACCGGCCTAGGTTACTCGCAGTCGCGCGGCCACCGGGGCCGGCGCCGTCCCGGCGGAGCGCCGCGCACCGCGTCGCGCAGCCGGCGACGGACATCCCGTCCGCTGCGGCGTTCGACGGCCTCGGCTAGGGAGCTGTCCCACAGGGCCTCCGCTTGGGCCAACGCCGACTGGGTAGCCGCCGCCTCCGTCGCCGCATGGGCCTCCTCCTCCTCCGCCGCCGCCTGGATCGCCGCCACGTCGGCGACGAAGCGGGCCCTGTCCTAGCCGCTCCGCCACCGCTTCTTCCCTAGCGGCGATGGCGACCTCCAGCTCCCGGTTCTCCCGCTCGACCCACGCGGGAGAAGGGCCCCTCGCTGGAGCGAGTCCAGGTCGGAGCACATTAACCCACGAGCCATGGCCATCGCATAGTGGGCTTCCTCCGCCACCCAAGCCTAACGGCGCCGGGCGTCCCTGGGACTCGAAGGACGCGAGCGAACCCGCCGGTCGCCGGCGCACTCGAAGCGGCCGGGCACGGGGGGGTCGTCGTCCGCGATGTCGAGGATGACGGCGTCCGCCGGGGGCCGCCATGGCCGCCGCGCTCCGCGAGCTCGGCCCTAGCGTCGGCGAGCTCGGCCATGGCGTCGGCGATCTCCGTCCGGTCGCCGCGAGGCGCCTCTGCGCGCTCGCCGCCTCCGCCACCGCCTCCGCCTCCACCGCCGCCGCCTCAGTGTCCGGCCTCAACGCCGGCGGCGGCTACCTCCTCCTCCTCCTCCGGGTGGAGTTGGCGGCACATCTGAATAACGTGTTCCCAACTAATGTGGTCGGCCATGGATGGATGGTAGCTTGAGGTGTGCCTGTCGTCCCCGCCGCTGTCCACCATATAGCCACGGCGGGGCGGGAAGCGACGTTGGCGCGCAGGTCGTTTCCCGCGCGCGCGAAACGCCGACGAAAGTTGCCAATGTATTGGGCACGCGCGGGAAGGATCGTCGTCCCGCGGGAACAGTTAATCGCCGGCTGCAGTCCTCGATGGAACGTAAAACTCTATTAGCGAGCTTGACGGTCGCCCTGGGCCACATCGTGTCCGCGGACCGACGCAAACGGACATGCGTCGGCTGTTGTGACCGAGAAATGCCGAGTATGGATCCCGGCCACTGCGGCCCATGTGGGAAGTGGGCTCACGCCACTGAGAACCAAAGAGAGGTCCACGCAAGTGACGCAACCCTGCCTAGCTGGCCACAGGCAGCCGCAGCCAACAATCAGAACGCAGGAACGCCCACACCACGGATCGGTCCCACGATCCGCGTGCCTCACCCGAAACTAAATCTCCACCGTGCACTGCTCCCAAATCCGACGCACCAAACTCACCTCTGCTCCTCCCAGAAACACAGCGCCAAAATCCAAAATTTTCCCCGCTGCCTCCGCTCTTTAAAACGCCACCCCGCTCCCCTCTTCTTCCTCACTCATTCCAAACCCCAATCCCCACCCTCATCTCCCTCAACTCCGGCGCCACCACCATCCCCGAACCCCGATGGCCCGCACGAAGCAGACGGCCCGCAAGTCGACCGGCGGCAAGGCGCCCCGCAAGCAGCTGGCGACGAAGGCGGCGCGCAAGTCGGCCCCCGCCACCGGCGGCGTGAAGAAGCCGCACCGCTTCAGGCCCGGCACCGTGGCGCTGCGCGAGATCCGCAAGTACCAGAAGAGCACGGAGCTGCTCATCCGCAAGCTGCCCTTCCAGCGCCTCGTGCGCGAGATCGCGCAGGACTTCAAGACCGACCTCCGGTTCCAGTCCTCCGCCGTGTCGGCGCTGCAGGAGGCCGCCGAGGCGTACCTCGTGGGCCTGTTCGAGGACACCAACCTCTGCGCCATCCACGCCAAGCGCGTCACCATCATGCCCAAGGACATCCAGCTCGCGCGCCGCATCAGGGGCGAGAGGGCGTAGATGCAGCGCCTCGTGCTCGTTTCATAGTGTCAGTCAGATCTGGAGGTGTAGGGATGTGCTTAGTAGTTTCTTCTTGTGTTTAGCCTGTCGTATGTGGTAGTGTGATTCCAAGTTTGTGCTGTGCTGTGTTATGTCGTGTTGGGTCTCTGATGTAACCATCTCGTTACCATCATATCAATGGGAAATCTGATCTTGAGAATCCCCGCTTTTTATTCTGTTTTGTTATTTCAGCCAATGGTTTTTTGTTTTGTTTATCACACTCCCTAGTTATCCCTGTTGGAAACGATTTCGAAATTGCTCTGGGCTTCAGCTTCAGTGAGTCCTGCTACCATGATTTCGCCACTACATTTGGTGGAGTTGTTTTCACTGGATCCGATAGGATTGATAGGGACTGGAGCTACAATCGTGAATTTGGTCATGGCAATGGAAAACAGCATGCAGTTTCCTCCTAGTCATTGCTCTGTTCAGATCTTGATGGGCAAGCAAAATACGTAGGAGGCAAACTCTAGTTTGAAACCTTATTGCCAGATGCTTCAGTTACCAGACCACATTCTTAAGCTGCAGTTTAATTATCTGTTCTACTTAAATTTGCTGAAGTTCCCCTTTTGTACTAAAATGCTCCTAGAATTGTGTCTAATTCAGTCTGACTAGAAAAAATACGCAATTGTTTTTGTCGAAAAATGTAGTCTTCTTTTTCAAGAGAAGATGTCAAAGCTACGCACCCATCAATGTAAATTTGGATTAGGCTGGGGAGATGTGAATGATCTGTAAGAGCAGGACCTGAGTTTTCTTATAAACACGACTGGTCCTGGTAATCTATTGCCCTTCAGTTTAGTAGATTTTCAGCTGATGATTATACTTTTGTATTCTAGTAAATTTATCACTTGAAGTGACTTAATTTTTAGAGAAATACTACGATTGATCTTAGTGAAAAGATAGAAAGGTGTATAAGGGGAAATGTTATGTTATGGTAACATAAATTCCAACGTAAGTTTGTCCCTGACTAAATAGACAGAATGACAGAATGATGTATCATATACAGCAGACATAGAAACAGAACACTAATTGAGCACTGTTTTTCTCAGGTTTAAATTTGTTAGACTTTTCTCATGGCAATCGCTATTCGAACAATAGGCAGTTCTCCTTTAGGCATTGCTCTGCTCAGATCTAGATAGGAGAACAAAAGATGTAGTGCTTCAGTTTACCAGACTATGTACTAAAAGTGAGGTGAAATTATCTTCTATTCAAATTTGTTGACGCTTCCTTCTTGGACCAAATTCTCTTCAGAACTAAATCTTATTCAGTTTGACTAAATAAATGCTTGTTCGGCTGAAAGCCAAGAGTTTCATATACTGGGTTAGTGAATTTGTTAAAAATGCCTGTTCAGCTGGAAGTCAATGGTGACCTTAGACAAGAGTTTCATATACTGGGCTACTGGGCTACTGAGTTCGATGTGATGTTTGAGCGTATGAGCTAATTTCAACAGAATCAGGTTTTGTGCCTTCTTTTGAAGCAAGATTTCTATGAATGAAGTTTTGGATTAGTCTGCCATTTGGAAGCCTTCAAGTATGGACTCATACTCATCTTTACCGTTTTCCTTTTTCTGAAAGGAGAGTTCTATTATTCATAATTATATCACAGGGCTGCTATTTATATTCTCTTTCAGAAGACAGCAAATCAGCACAACTTCAACATGCTGTATTTCTAACAGTCTTTGAGCCGATTAAATTTTAATCTGTTTAATTCAGGTAAATTATGAGTTGGGACTCTACATCCAGCTCTGTTACTTAATGTATGCCGATGACTAAGAAACAATGCCATGCTGTGGCAAAATTTGCCTACAGAAAACTAGTTTATATGCTAATTATTAGAGTTCAGAAAGCTTGCTTCATCCTGTTGGATCTCCATGTCTCCGCTTATTTATATGCGATTTGAAATAGTTCCGAAAGAATTTGCTTCAAGTAGCTGGGCAGAAAGAGTAGCACAGGAACCGATTATGCTGGAATCATAGATCAATTCCAAGTAGTTGCGCCTTCCATAATTTTACTCGAGGAAACACTCATTCTTATATTGAAGTCATCAGATGGTTACATTGTTCATATGCAAAAATTTCATGCCCCCGCAGGGAGAAACAAGATACATATTGAAGTGAAATCTAGATATTCCGTACGACACTACAAAGGATAGAGGAAACTCTTGCCACAAACATGGTATCTTTCGCAGAGCTTCTTCAATGTACCTACTGAGTGCTGCATCGCGTTCAGCTTGGTATCCATGAACATGGCCTGCAAACATGATGCTTGTCTTAGTCTACATTTTCAGAATATAGATATTTAGCAACAACAAATTAAGCCAAATAACACATCTAAATTTCCTGTTATACCTTGTAGTTATCACCATACTTCTCTATTAATCTGCCAATACAAATACGTTGAACTTTAGTCAACGGCTCCAAAGGCGCAGATTTGCCATCCCTCCTTTTCTTCCCAAGTGCAGATTTTAGATCTGTATTGCATAGTAACAATCCCATGAGATCATACACAAGCATAGCATCCAAATATGTAACAAGCATAGCATCATAACAAATGTATTTTATTCGATGAAGACAACTTACAAAAAAATACAGCAATATGCAGCAAAACCAATATTTAATGGTACTTGGATATAGCAAAACCATTTCAACAGAAAAATTTCGATGCCCATTGCTTGTATTTCACAGATTACCGCTCAAAAACCAACCAAAGATGTCTTCCAAATACTGAATTTGGAAACAATAAAAAATTTGAACTTGAATTTTAAGCGGTTGTGCATTTTCAGTATCCTAAGCGGGCCATGATATTTGAGAAATGGTGAGCCATTTGCCAAATGTTATTTTGTGTTTCTTGACGGTAATTATCTTGCTATCCCCATTGGACAACATTTCTTATTTCAAAATAATGTTAATTATTTTCTGAAGCTTTGCATCATGCTAATAAACCCTTGAGATAGCAAGCTGAGTGTAACTGGATGTTCTGAGAGGTCAGTGCCTCAGCACCTAACCTTCACCAGCTTCTGTACCTTGGTCTCGGTGTAATGATGCCAAGAGGGACGATTTGGGTAGCACGGATGAGATAAGAAAACAGAAATTTTACAATGTCTGCTATTTTTATATAGTACTCTTTACTAAGTAGAGTACCACTACTCTGAAAACTTGCTGATTACAACTCTGTTGTCTCCTCAATTATGGACTCCAGTGCTAAGTTGAATGGATGCCAACTCCTGGGATTACTCAACTTCCATTGCCTGGTGAACTACAGAACCAGTATTTGAATTGTCTGCTCGACTTCCTGCACTAATAGTAGCATCTTTCTAGATGCATTACCCATTTACCCCACAAGACACCAACACTCAAGCATAAATCTCATAAACAGGCATGAGACAATCCAAAATACTCTGAACAAACCACTAAACATAATAATCTATGGGGACATGGTTCAGTTACCATCAACTTTGAATATTATGCCACTTTATTAAGTAGCATTTTCTTGGGTTTGAAAATTGAAGGATTGTATTGACAAATGTTGGCCCAGCATGACCATTAATTTATCTAGAATCATTGTAAAGCTAAAAGAGAAAAACCACGTAAACTTCTCTTTTGTGCATAAAACAGCTACAACACATACTGAATATTCTACCCTCTTTGCCGTATTCAGCAAAAAAAAAAAAACGCATTCCATCGAAAGTAGCCTACTGGAGAACTAGTTACCATCTATCAAAGCTTGCTGGGCCACGTCAAGTGTGAAAGAAAGATCATACAGCAAATAAACATCTCAAAGAAAACACATGTCAGAATGTGTTGCCCAGTATTAGTTCACATCTTGACCATTACATTGTTCTGGCAGGTGAACGTATCATTCACAACACAAAGGAAATCAAATTTTGTGGGTTGTATGACCAAACGTAAACGAAGAACAACAAGAGCTAAACTACCGCCACTTTTTTGACAAATCGCACTGTGTCCATTCCAATACCTATATGAGAATGTGGTGCCCAGTCTTAGTTCACATCTTGACCATTTCATTGTTCTGGCAGGTGAACGAATCACTCACAGCACAAAGGAAAACAAATCTTGTGGCTTGTCATCTGTATATGCGCAAACATAAACGAAAAACAACAAGAGCTAAAACCACCACCACATGGTTGACGAATCACAGTGTGCCATTCCAAAATCTATATGAGAATGTGTTGGCCTAGTTCACACCTTGGCCATTTCATTGTTCTGGCAGGTGAACGAATCATTCACAACACAACGAAAATCAAATATTGTGGCCTGTCATCTGTATATGCCCAAACGTAAACGGAAAACAACAAGAGCTAAACCACCGCCACTTGGTTGACGAATCCCACTGTGCCATTCCAATTATCTTCACCCCGTCCCCCCTCCCTTCAGTTCGGGCATTTACCGAAACTTAAAACTAATACGGAGTACGACACCTCTAAGGTTCCAATCAATATAACCAAATTAGCCACAGAACCCAAAGAAACTGGACATGGACGATGAATTCGCTAGCTAGTGAGCCGACCCAAGCTACCAGGTGAGGCGAAGGGAGGAGAGTTGGAGACATACCATCGCACTCGTCTCCGCTTCCGTTGTCGATGTGCCCGAACTCGACGGTGGCGGCGCGAATTTCTTCGAGTTTGGGGTTCTGCAGGTCCTCGCTCTGGACGAGGCGCGCCGTGCCGCGGGAGTGAGCGCCGAGCAGGTTGGGGTTGGAGACCACCCCGAAGGCGGCGTAGTTCTTCACCACGGTGCCTTCGGCGTCCCAGCTCGGCGCATGGCCGCCGGCGGCGGCGGCGAGCGCCTCGGGCAGGTCGAAGGCCGGCTTGAACTCGCGCGGCTTCTTGCGCGGCAACCCGACGCGCACCTTGGTGCGGGAGCGCTTGAACTTGCGCCGCGAGCCCCCCATGCGTGCTAGGGTTTGGAGGCGGGGTGGTTGCTAGGGTTTTGGCTTAGAGAGCTGGGGAGGGGAAGAAGAGATTTTGATGGGCCTTCTGGAAAAAATCAGAACAGGCCTGTTAGCTCGTTTGCTTTCCTATCCATGGTGGGGTTTGTGGGCGAGGTATGATGGGCTGCCAACTGTGGCCCAGAGATTTGTAATCAATTTGGCCATGTTTTGACACACACAAAAAACGATTCTATTAAACTTGTAAAATGTCAAAAAAAAGTACGTAGTAATTGAAACCCAATAATAAATAAATAAATAAGTATGTGAGTAGCTATGCATCGGTATAGATCTTTTTGGTGGACACTGAAACGGCAGTCGTATGCGTTTACCTTGCTGTCATTGCAATGCTCATGAATCAAGAGAAGGTAGAGATCTGTACTAATACAAGGGGAACTCAGTAAGAGCTGCAAATCGACAAGCTGCGATCAAAGGGCCATGTGCAAGGGGAACTCACCTCATGAAGCACGTTAGTGGTGGCGGACTCCTCTACGTTCCCATCTTGGAAGAGATGAAGTATTAGAGGGTAAGAGGTGGATGTGGATCAAGGTGCACAAATTCGTTTACAAAAACTATAAAACGGTCGTGTGGTTATCTTCAAGACATCCTCTTTCTCGCGCGACCTAGCATAATAAACATTACATCGACGTTCTTAGACCACCAAACGATCACTATTGCCGCTAGAGAGAGCCACCAACGCGCTGCCGTCGCCACTCTCTTGTCGGAGCCGGCCTGACATTGTTGATGACAACCGGGAAGTCTTCGTACACGTGCCCCTAAGGACCAGCGCCCGAGAGCCAAAGTCATCTCCATTAAACTCTTGAATTGATCCAAATCTTGTGTGGTGAATCAATATGCATGTTGTAGTGTGCAATCATTGACATAATAGTTGCGGGGTATCAATTCGCAAATATTACATCCCTCGGAGTGGTACAACAGAAACATAGTTGGTCATTTATTCAAGCACTTAATATTACAAGCCACAAATGGACATCATATTTGAGTTCCACCTTGGCCCAGAGGTGATAACTCGGTGACTCTAGTTTGACTCTAAATAACTGAAGAACAACTGGTAATAGTAAACTTAGTGCCATGACTACTCTAACAGCTTTATTCTATAAGGTTCAGTGTTGCCCGACTAACTATCATAAGTAATACTTCTACTCTTAGTTTTCCTTGTTGTCCCCCTCTATGTTGTAGGCAATCGCGTACTTGACTCCTTCGACTCCTCCAGATAATTAGTCCGCTTCTTCATAGCACACATCTTTAATGTCTTCATATCCTTCATTGGTCTCACAGTCTAAGCATGGATTCAAAGAAGGATGAGCACGAGCATACTCAACAAGTTCATTATAGAAATGAGTGTTTGATGCACTAGCTACATCCATAGACCGGAAAGGTAGGAAATGCATGTTTTTGTGAATACTTCTTCAAAATGTTGTTTTTATTCTTAAAAAAATTATGTACATCAGCCTTCATAGGCTATCTAGAACTTCATGGAGTTTCTTTCCTGCCGCGTTCGCAGTTCCTTCCCGGAACAGTGAGTGACAAGCCACAATTCATTACACTCTGCAGAGGTGTGTTCCTGTTCCCATAGAAGAACTTAGCCTTGTTGCACAACCGGGCGTACTTAATTTCCCGTCCATACTTATTTTAGTATGGGCCCTGATGGATCTCAAGTGCAGAAGATCAATCGTAGTACTTTTTAATAAGAAAGGTTGTCGAACCCACGAGGAGTTGAAAATATTGGTTAGCATAATCGACAAGAAAGCAGTAATAATAAAGTAGAAATTTTGGTGTTTTTGGGTGTATAGTTTGCAATAAAAATAAAGTGCAGAAAGTAAATAGCAAATAAGTAAATGCTCTCGATGAGAGAAAAGCCCAATCCTCTCTGCAGCAAGAGGACAAGCTCAAGTGTGTGTGTGTTTATATGAGACTAAAGTTCCCGAGGGCGGCATGGATTCACTAGCATATGAGTTCTGAACAACATGGTAAATATTTTGTCAAGCTTTATTCAATTAGGGGCGGAGTCTAAGTTAGGTGCAGCAATAAATATGTGCAAACACACCCCTTATGATGGATCCTAGAGACATTTTCATGAGCAAGTATAGGAATCATTAAGACATAAATGTCCCACCATAGCCATAAGATCATTGGTCCCCGACATAAACCCCTTTAATGTAACCCATAGTATTGGAAGGCGCTCTGTCATTCCGTCCCTTCCAACACTAATGCATTACATTAAAATGCAGCCCTATGAGCCCATATAGGTGAAGTAATATGCAGTCGACGTTCGCATAAAACCATCATAGAACAACATAAAAGATAGAAAACTTGACCAAATACTCATTGTTACATAAAATAGAATCATAGCCAGATCGTCCTATGCCATCAGGAACACGGGGAACTACTCACAAGTGTCAAAAATGATATGGACCAGAGGCATGATGATTACAACACAATCTGAATATATAATCTCCCCACCAAATAATGAAAAAATACCGATCACAAACATGCAATAGCACTAGAAAACAATACACGGGGTTCAATTCAACACAAACTATGAGGGGGATGACGTCGATCTCGTAGATGGAGATGGTGGTGCTGATGGAGATGTTGATGGCGATGCCTCCTCCCAAGCCAAGGAGGAGTGGGGATGTCGATGGCGTCGATTTCCCCTTCACAAGAAGCACCGGTGCAGCAGGATCTGCCCTTTTCCGAAGTAGGAGAGGACTTTCGCCTCTGTTGTCACCTCCATAAATCCCGGGAAAATATGGCTTAGGTTTTTAGGCGAAACAAAGCTTTCGATATAAAAGGGGGCCGAGACGATGCCCGAGGCCCAAACGACCTTGGGTGGCATGCCCAAACATGTAGGTTGCGCCACCTGGGTCCGTTTGACCCCCGTGGCTCCCCTGGCGTGATTCTTTCGCCCACTGTCCTTCTCCGGGTGAAAAACTGATTAAGTATTTTTCCTCAATTTTTAGCGATCCAGAAAGTCCTAAAACAAATAAAATACGAAAAGGATGTTTTCTGCCTCCCGAAAATTAAATACCAATGAAGGGGACTTCGTAGGAAAGTCTCGGAAATCGAATAAGATGCATAAATAATTATGTATGGTGGCAAATAACAATAAAAACTAATCATAGAAGTAGCAATAATGATGATGCAAAATGCACGTATCAACTCCCCAAGTTTAAACCTTTGCTCGTCCTCGAGCAAATAAGCAAATAGATCATATCATGTATCAAGGAGCTTATGGTTGATAAATGAAATACGAGCATTGTTTCATCAAGTTATGCATATTCAATTGTAAAGAAAGATTTTTGAACCAATAATCATACAAAAATGAACTTCATAATAGAAACTCTAGAAATTACCTCTTACCGTTTGAACAAGATCAACCATTGCATGTTGGACAATTGAACAATGTTTCATGTGTGTCTATAAGTATAGATCACTTCTATTCTTGGCCTTTTACCAGCTTGTTGTTCTTTTACTCCGCCTTTGCACTGAAGATAAACTCTCATAGATCAACTAGTTACAAGAAGAGGAATTGTTAAATGACAAGAAGAGCATGAAGTTTGATGTTTATCAAACACTTTGCTTTTTTTCCTTTATATGATCATTTAATAGTCTTGCCCCTTAGTAACCAGTGTAAACCTTATTCATATGGATCTTTCAATCATGTCATATGCCTTACATCCACCTTTATCTTTCACTTTCCATGGCTAACCGAATCATTGGGTGCCGACCTTTTCATTCACAAACTTGTTGGAGCATATGTATTGAAATATCCATGACATCAATATACCCGTTGATTACCATGTAGCACAAGAATATCTTGTACTTCCTTGTCATCTCCTCTTCCTAACTATTTGTTCTCCAAGACCACATCTCCAACACAACTTCAAGGTATTTTTTTATAATGCTTAGTATTGCTTGTTGGATCTTTCCTTTGTTGCAAGCCATACTTACAAAATTCTATGCTTGTCCAACATGTCAATTTAATTAGTTTCAAGATAGGATGTGATTGAAATTTCTAAATATGAGGAACACATCTGCATGAGTGTTACCTGATACGTTGCAAACGTATCTATAATTTTTGATGCTCCATGCTTCTTTTACACCAATTGCTATATGTTTTGATTACACTTCGTTGCACTTTTATACATTTTCCGGCACTAACCTATTGAAAAGATGACACAGTGTCAGTTCCCTGTTTTCTGTTGTTTTGTATTTCAGAAAAGTTATACAGGAAATATTCTCAGAATTTGACGAAACAAAATCTAAAGATCTTAATTTTCCGTAAAGAAGACGATGTCCATAGGGGGACGAAGAGGCGCCACAGGGTGGCCAGACCAAGCCTAGGCGTGGCCCTGGCCCTGGCTGCGCCTAGGGGTGGTCTGGGGGCCCCTGGCCTCCACCGACCTTGCCCTTCCGCCTATAAGAAGCCTCCCGACGCGTGAACCCTAAATATACTAGCCTCCATCCTTGAAAAGTTATGTAGCTCCGCCGCCGGTGAAGAAAAGATCCGAGGAACAGAAGTCTCTGTTATGGCCCTACCGGGACGAGGAATTGCCCCCAGAGCCATCTCCATCGACTCCACCGCCATCTTCATCGTCGTTGCTGACTCCCATGGCGAGGAGTGAGTAGTTCTCCCCCAAGGCTGAGGGTTTACCGATAGCTATGTGGTCTATCTATCTCTGCATGTATGATCTTTATGTGATCATGAGCTTTGTAATCTAATTGAATAGGTAGATGTTATTCTTCAACTATTGCGCTACTCAAGTGGTTTTATTATGTGATCTCTAGGGACACCTTGTCCAACGGTGTGAAGGTGGCAGTGTGCACACAGTGATTGTTTCCTAAGATTAATTTACCGAAATACTTATAAATTGTGGTGACTAGTTAGTACCATCTTTGTATGCTCAAAAGTGACAGCGTGGGGCGTCCATAGATTGGGAATGCGAACTCTAAGGAATGCTTATGCAGCCCTACGCGGTGAATTTGTGTTTATTATCAAACCGGAGAGTGGTTCAAAGTAGCATAGTGAAGTGATAATATCTATGTATTCAATTATGGTATCATTGTTGAGAGTGTCCACTAGTGAAAGTATGATCCCTAGGCCTTGTTTCCAAGCATTGAAACACCGTTTACAATTCTGCTACATGTTTGCTTGCTGCCATTTTTATTTCAGATTGCAATACCACTCATAATCATCCATATTACTTGTATTTCACTATCTCTTCGCCGAACCAGTGCACCCATACACCTGATAAGTGTATTGGGTGTGTTGGGGACACAAGAGACTTCTTGTATCGTAATTGCAGGGTTGCTTGAGAGGGATATCTTTGACCTCTACCTCCCTGAGTTTGATAAACCTTGGGTGATCCCCTTAAGGGAAACTTGCTACCGTTCTACAAACCTCTGCACTTGGAGGCCTAACACTGTCTACGAGAATAGAAGCGTGCGTAGACATCAAGCTCTTTTCTGGCACCGTTGCCGGGGAGGTAAGGTAAAAGATACTCACATCCTTTGGCTACTAATTTTTCTAGTTGTTGGTGAGTTCTCGAAGTTATTTCCTTTAGATTATGCAATTACATCTTTTTGTTTCTTGTTTTTATTTTCACTAGTTAGGCTTAATGGAAAACAACAACAAAAATTAGAGAGCTTTATAGTATTTATCTTGAGTTAGGACATGAGGTGTTTGAAGAGAAAATTTAAAAACCTATGGAACTTTACTTGAATGCTGGTAGCAAAGTTATTAGTATGAATTCTTTGAACACCATTATTTCTAATGATATGGAAAATCTAAGCTTGGGGAAGCTAGTTTTTATAAAAATGATCTTTTTAGTTCCCCAGCTTTAGAGGAGGAAATTTTCTATGATGATACTATGCCTCCAATATATGATGATTACAATGATGATTATGTTATTTTCAGTCCACCTACTATTGAGGAGAAATTTAATTAGGATTATAATATGCCTCCTATATTTAATGATTATGGTGATGAGAATAATAATGATAGCTATTTTGTTGAATTTGCTCCCACTAGCTTCATTGCGGATGAAAAGAAGTCCTTGTGAGCGGAGCTACAAAAGGAAGTTCAAGCTCAAGAAATCCTCTCAATAGGGATTGGGCAAGCAAGCTGTTTGTTTATTTTATCTTACCCGGTTGTGAGACGGGACGTGAAGTCAACCAAGTACATGTGATGTGTGTTCATAGTGTCCCCGGCACCTTCCTCCTAGCTGAGTATGGATGCTGAAGTTAGCTGGAGTGTGGGGCGAGTGCGTGGTATTAATAAGAATGCTTATGTGGGGAGTAATAATTATTTTATGAAAGTGGCTCATGATAAGAATGTTTTATGTGATAGTTATATTGTTGAGTTTATTCATGGTGCTACTGAAAGTTATTATGAGAGAGGAAAATATGGTTGTATAAGTTTTCATGGTAATAAAACACCTCTCTATATGCTGAAAGTTTTGAGGTTATTCTTGTTTTATCTTCCTGTGCTTGTCACTTTGTTGTTTTTGAATTTATTTGTGTACAAGATTCCTATGCATAGGAAGTGGGTTAGACTTAAATGTGTTTTATATTTGCTTCTTGATGCTCTCTTTTACTTCAATTCATATTTCTTATGTGAGCATCTTCTCAAACTACTGCGCCTAGCTGAAAGACGTTAAAGAAAAACACTCTTGGGAGATAACCCATGTTTTATTTCTGTAATTTTTCTTTTGTTGAGTCTTTGAAGTTATTACCTCTGTAATAACCTATCCTTATCATTTTGATTTCCTTTCTTTTTGCCAAGAATAGCCTCTAATAGGAGGGAAGTAAGATTTGGGGAAGTTGCTGTCCTGAAAACAGATTTTGTGTTGTCACCATAAAAATTTGTATTCACATCCAGGGCGGAATTTTGAGCTACAAATTTTGTGCATATGCCCCAGGTTATTATCTAAGTTTCGTTAGTTGAACACTTTTCGATCTGAGCAATAGAAGATTTTTGAAACAATCGATCTTCACCTGTTGTTCTGTTTTGACAGATTTCTGCCACTGTTTGCATTTGCCTCTTAATCTCTTTTAATTTGAGTTCTTTTGAGAGAAAGAGCTTTTTCAAGAAGTTGATACAATATCTAATGTTTTAATGGATGTTTGAAATATGTTATAACTGAACCCAAGTGGATTTGTTATTTTGATTGCACTAATGCTGCTAGTAAGAATTTGTTATCACCAGATTTTGGCCAAATCAGGAGAGGGGCCGTAATTGAAGATGGGCTTGAAAGATATACACGTGGAGCATCTTTGAAGTGGCCTTGCACGAAGAGTTTGGGCTAGATTGCCCATGTATCTGTAAATATAATAGATTGCATCTTAGTTAGAATTAAAAGATAGAGTTTAACCCGTGCACGGTTAGGTGCACGTCCAAATTAGAAAGTCCCTTGGACTATAAATATGTATCTAGGGTTATCGGAAAAGAGGACAATCACGTTCACAACAAACACAAATCAGGCGCATCGCCACCCCTTTCTTTCGAGGGTTTCTTCCGGGTAAGCATCATGCTGCCTAGATCGCATCTTGCGATCTAGGCAGTACGCGTTTATTCGTTACCTTGTGCTGCTCGTGCTGAAGCGTTGTTGATGGCGAGTAGCACTATTTATCGTAGATGTTTTGGGGCTTGCATGGATGCTTTTCTTATGCATATCTGCTTAGCTATGCCGTCCCTCGATTTCTAGCTGCCCTTACACTGTAAGGGCACCGCTTGTTCGTTGTTTAGTAGATCGATCTTATAGTTGCTCCTTGATTCTTCAAGGATTGGTTTAATATCTGTATGGTTAGACCTTGCAAACGGGTTGAACGATCCGATAGTGCGTTAGGTATGGTTTGTTAGTCCTAAGAGGGATGTTCCGGAATTAACTTAATGTTGGTTTTTAGGCCTCTTTTAGGGTTAGTTTTCCATTATCTTTCGTGTCTATTAGGCTCAACTACACGTAGGATGTTCCGATTATACGGTGAAAACCCTAAACTGTCGTAGATTGGTTTAACTTTATATTGAGCAGGAGCCCCATGTCATCGTTAACCCGACGCAAACCATGGGGCGATCGGCTCTTTGAGCCGATCCGGGGCAACCTGAGAGCCGATCGGGCTCGTATTTAATGTTTACGTGTCTTCCATGCAGGAAACTAATCGAAGCAATCCAACACCTTCCCGGTATAGGTCAGGTGGCACGCCTTGCAACCGCTAGGACGTGTGCCGAACATTGCGGGACGACGTCGAGGGACCCGGGCCCCCTGGCCTTGGAAGCCTCCGGCTCTTCGTGTTGCTTAACCACCGCTCGGTGGGTTTTGGCAACACATTCGCACGCCTGGGACCATCTTCGCAACAACCACGTCAACATCTACATCCGAGATGGCGGAAGAACCGATCAAGTACGAAGATCTGCCTGCTGAGCATAAGAAGAAATATGATGATCTCAAGGCCATCTTGGAAGCCGATCTCATCGACGCTTTTGAGAGGACCCGTTCGCACGACATTAAGTTCAAAGGGTTCCAACCCGAAGGCGCGTTAGAGGGACTAGATCTATCTCTCCCTTCGGAGGAACATACCAGAGCCCTGCGACAGGAAGTTAACTATGCCGTGGCTCACTCTCTTCATCGGCATTCTGAGAGCCTGGTGAACACTTTGGAGCGTGTTGCGCTCAATGTGGTGCAGGAAATCATGAAGCATAAGTACTCTCCGCCAGGTCCTGCTCTAGGAACTCACCAAGGGGAGATACCGCTCTATACTAGGCCACCACTGCAATACACGATGGCAGCTCCACAGCAACAGGGTTCACCGGCGTACGTCGTCTACAAGGTTGGAGGTGATCCTGGCGATTACCAATTCCTGTATGAGCCACCCAAGGAGATTGTAATATCCCAGGTTTAGAGGCTACAAAATGAGAGAACACCAAAGTGTGCATTGCATTCATGCATAGAAAATCCGGGGAATTTTCGCGCTTTCAAATAAAACTTACCACAGTAACTGAAGTTTCACTTGACTTGCTGGAATTGAAGTAGATCATCAAGTCAAGCGCTATAAACTTCACTGTGCTAAAACCCTGTTTTGGGTAGAGATGATTTGATCTAGGGGCTAGATCAAATGGAATTAGTTTTACAACAAACAACACCTTAAGTAAGGGTCAACTACAAGATCCTATAGAAGATCTCAACATGACATTCCTTACAACAACACATGAATAATTATTCAACCATAAATCAAAGAATTAAGAAACTATTCTTTACTTATCTTTTCCATGTATTTTACTAAATAAATGTTTCTACCATGATTCTCATGGTATATCTTCAACTACTTTTGTGTGTAAATTAATTCACTTCTAAACTTAAATAAGGCAAATCACAGGGTCTAAAGTGCATAAAGGTCACACATTCTTATTTAAATCATAACTTATTAAATATATGGAATATCATAAAACTAAATCCATTTACATTACAAATTATAGTTCAAACTATTTGAATAAAATTACCCATGAGTATTTTGAAACTCATATGATCATGCCCTGGTGAAATCAAACACCAACTATCCAAAATTAAGGAATAACACTCAACCTTGACTTTTTGACCAATATTATAATATAATCCAATCAAATATGATATAGTGACTCACCCACAATAATAAAACCATCCACCAGATATTTAGTAACAAATGCCACTTGGCTATCCAAAGATAAGTCATATGAGAGGATAAGGATCATGCCACATGGGATGAAAATATCTACATGACATGCATCCCAAGCTTTGCCACCTCATGTTCAAAGGATTGCTATGGATGAGGGCATGACAACCAAGCACCTTACTCATCAAACCAAAACAAGAGTCACCCACCTATGTGTCATGACACTAGAGCTTGCCCAAGCCTATAAAAGGAGCCACACCCTTCATCCATTTGATCATCTTGTAGCATGATACATGAAAACCAACACATAGAGCCACTCCATACATTAGCTAGGATTAAGATGAAGAAGCTAGGAGGTGGAGGCATACCACAAGATGCAGGTTTATCAGATTTCCAGAAGAACAAGCTACATAAGATACCAAGGTAGAATTCCTAGGCAAACCTTATATTTAGTGGAGCATATCATCATCTCTTGAGTAGGACCTTAGGATTTTTCAAGACATTTAGAAGTGAGAGATATTATAGATGCTAACCATATCCATGTCTATCATAGAGAATATTAGAGTAGTATTAAATCCTACTTGTTCAAATCAACCTTTAATCTTGGAGGTGAGAGCCATATTCTATTAGTGATCACTAATAAAATCCTAGACCACATCTGAATACCAATCCAAGTATTACTTTGGATTATAAGTAGAACCCTGCCATGCCTCATGCCTATTTTATACTTCAATTAGTGAAGCATCACTAAGACCCTAAACCTTTCACATAGGTTCCACTCCACATAAAATATTATGTCCTAACTTGTGTGTCATGGAACACAAGAATAAAACCAATCCCTATATACTTAAAGACTAATGCCATTTGGTGAGTAGGATGAAACCAACATTCAATTCTATTTTGCCTTCCAAGTATTTTGTTTAGTTGACCAATAGAAATGATATATTCTAGTTTGGACCATAACCTTAGCAAATGAATAAACCATGATGAGCTTGGGATTTATTTCAAGTAAGTCAAGCTAGAATTTGCTAAGCAAGATTATTAAAAATAGAGTTTATCAAACTATCTTCTTAAACCCTTAGAAATAATTCTCCACATAAAATCATGATCCAAATCCATTCCCATTATCATATAATTTGAACTCTAGCCATAATTACCTATATGTGAGTAATCACTATGGTTAAGCACTAGTCAAAATATAATGTGTTCACCATGCACATGTAATAAATTTCCAAACCCTTTAAATAGAAGTGGTTCCTAAATTAAAAAGCAATTGAGATAAATATCTAAACCATTTCTATTTTAATTAACCCTCACAAAATATTAACCTAATCTTAAATTAAATATTTGTTTTGAACAATCAAACTATGCAGTAAGTATTATTATCAAGTTATATTGATATTCAAATATTTTAGAACCTACAAAACAAAACAGATTTCAAATTTGAATTCAAATAACAAATTCAAAACAGAAAATAAAAACAGAAAATAGAAAAAGGATAAAAAGAAGAGTCTTACCTGGTGGACCTTAGCAGACCGTCGCAGCCCACGAAGCCTACCCAGCAGAAGCCCACGACGTAGCCCAGCCCAACTGGAAACGGTCCGCGTACCGTTTCGCGATTAAAAAAAAATCGTCGTCGTCGTCTTCTTCTCCGAGCTCGACACCGCGGCAACGCCAGTAGGCCACGAGCTCATCGGCGATAAGGATGACCCTGGACGTCGCAGACCATCTCAGAGTCACGCCCAACTCTTCTCGCGTCCGAGCATATCCAGAAGCAAAAGATCTTCGCCCATATGAACCCTCCAGGCACCGCCACCTCCCGACCGTCGTCGTCGTCGTGTCGAGGCCTCAGAGCTTCCCTCGGCCTATAAATAGAGAGGGAAGAACCTCCGTGATGTCCTTGTTCATCTCCACCCCTTCATTCACTTTTGGACCCTCTCTATCTCTCGATTCCATCTGCTCCAGTTCGCCGGTGTCGAGGAAGAACATGGCGGTATAGGTCACCCCAGCCTCCGGCGCGTGGTCCAGGAGGAGCGCCTGGACTCCAGGAGCATCTGGGAGGAGCCCAGCATCCAGGGGAGCTCAAAGAAACGCCAATTTTGGGTTTTCCCCTTGCAGCAGATCGCCGGTAATGGTGAAATCCTCGTCGTCTCCGTCAGCAATCGTCGTCGCCGACCACACCATCGTGTTCAGGGTGAGCATACGCGTCTTTAGAACCTACTTTCGTTTCCTAGAACCCTCTGTAGCTCGCGTTCGAGATCTCGCCGGAGATGCTCCGCCACGGACTCATTCTCCGGCGATGCTCCGGTGATCCCCTCACGAAACCATCACCACCACTAGCCTCAGTGAGTCGAGGAGATTCGGAAACCATCACTAGGCCGTGCTGGGAGTCACTAAATCGGCGGCGCCGTCTTCGCCTGGTCGCCGGCGTTGAGCCGACGGCGAGAGTGACGTGTCCCTGCCCCGTCAGCATCTTTGACTTGGTCTTCTGCCCGCGTGGCAGTTGACTGGTCAAAGGACCCACTAGTCAGTCTCTGTGTCTAGAACTGAACCGGTACATTTAGTATTTTCCAGTTATTTCAAATTCCAGTAAATAGCTAAAACTTTGAAAAATCATAGAAAATTTATATCAACTCAGAAAAATATGAATAATATATCAAAATGCTCACAAAAATAAACTCTATTCAAATAAAATATAAAATAAAAATGTGTGTCAAAATAAAAATTCACTTATTTTTAACTTTGTTAAATATGCCTTTTCATTTGTTTTACATACAATTCAATAATGAGTGAAGCTTCCAAAGTTAAATAATTATTATTTAGGAACTAAGTAAAATGTTAAGATTGAATTTCTTTATCATATTTCATTAACTTAAATATTAGTGATAATTCATAAACCCTAATTTGCATATTACTATTTTCTATTTTCCTTAAATAATAATAACTCAAGAAAATATTATAAGTCAATATTATTTTGGTAAATCAAAACTTATTTACTTAAACATCTTTAGTTAACAAGTTAATTATTTTAAACCCTAATAACAATTATTAAACCCTGAGTTCTAAATTAAACCTAAATAGGAGTTACTCTAATTATTAATTCATGTAAAAATTAATAAAATGTCAAACTATTATTAATTTTGTGCAAAGTAATTAATCACATTAATTCTAGCACTAATTATTACTTTAATAATTGTATCATAATTAGAAACCCTAGTTCTAATATAAGTAAGACCTTGAACCCATTATTTTATGTGCTCATCCTTAATAGTTGCAATCCTAAAACCCTAGGGGTTTAGCCCATGTGATCATACCCACTCACTTTACAGGTATAACTTTGATAAGCAACCAATGAATGTATGCTCATGATCCACTAAGACAAAACCAATTCACATGAGACCCTCATTTCATGTTTTTATTTTTGATTAATACTTGTGTGATCCATTAGTGCCACTTAGGAACAAACCCTAGCTTGCTAACCACATATTAGCACCATTGATCACCACTCCTATATAGCACACCATTAAGATCAACCTAAACCATCAAACCCTAGTAGAACCCTAATGATAAACCCTAGTACCAACCTTGTGTAGCAATTCACATCATATGCTCCTATTCCACTAAACCCTACTTAGAAAGTAATAAACCATCTAGTTTAGAAGCCATTAGTGTTAAGCCAATGTGAAGCAATAGTAAACCCTAACTCATAGCACCACCTTGACCATCATCCTTTGATATGATACCATAATCAACCATAGTAATAAACCTGCCAATACTTGTTGTATATAGAACTAATCCAACTTAAGAAACCAACTAGTCTCTATTAGAGAACTAAATGAATCCAATAGTAAACCCTAGAAGCCATTGCTTCTATTTATAGTAGTTCTCATTCTTATTAACCTGTTCTTCAAAAGTTATTCTTTTGAAGAACAAAGGTCAATCAAACCCTAGAAGTCCTAGTCTTAGTTGAAATACTTATTACTTCTTAATTAACATGTTCTTCAAAAGTTATTCTTTTGAAATATAGTATAAATAATCATCAACCATGTCCAATAGAACATAAAATTGACAATTGTTCTTTACATTCTATTCCACTACTATCCTTTGAATATATGCTTGTTATGTTGCATCATATTACTTGCTTATGCTATTCATATCACCAACCCTAATAAGAACCTTGTTTGAGAATCATCCTAAAAGTGGAACACACCCTAAAGAAATCTTTACAACTCATCCATCCTAAATCATCGAGGTTAGGTTACGCTCGGGACAATTGCATCTCATACTATGCATTATAGCATCTTTGCCAGTTCTTTAAACATTGTCCTTACCGGACAATGATGGTATTTCAGAATTTGGAGTTCTCACGTATCGAAGCTTTTGCCTGCATAATCTTGCAGTCAAGAAGGCAAGTTCATCGCTTGCTCATGTCATTTGATTATTTTTATCAAATTATATGCAAAGTACTATACTTATCACTCTTGCATTGAAAAGCAAATATTAATTTTACAATTATGAATATGACTATGTGGTGGGCAATGGAACCATGGTATGTGTTGATTGGTGGAGGTTCCATTGCACGGGTACTATTCATATAGGATTAAGTACCAATGCCGTCCAGTGATTCTAGCGCCGTACATATCGCGTTGACCATAAGATCTATAATGGCTCTGGGGAAGCCAGCTGTATCTTTTCCCTCTCGCATGCCAACGGATTGGTAATAAGGGTTGCCCGGATCAGTCTATCTTTGGTAAAGGTGGGGACATGTGGTCCTGCACGGTCTACCATTAGATACAGGAGAGGGTAGACTTATTATTGGTCTATGAAGGATTGTAAGGGTTGTCCGGATCAGTCTATCTATGGTGTATAGAACAGGGCACATAAGTTGTTCGGATCAGTCTATCTTTGGTAAAGGTGGGGACATGTGGTCCTGCACAGTCTACCATTAGATATAGGAGAGAACAAGTGCCTGTGTTAGTCTACCCATAGATATAGGAGAGGACAGACTTACAAAAGGGTGGTCTGCGAGGTCGCGGAGAAGGCAGTGATTGGCTTGGTTCTTATACCTGACCTCACACCAAAGGAAGTGTGGACGGTGCCAGCTGCCCGGTTGGCAACAAGGTTAAGTTCTCTTATGGGAAAAGTAACGCACCTCTGCAGAGGATATCAAAATTGGCTGTCACTCCCTGTTCCGGAAGGAACTGAACGCGCAGGAAAGGAACTCCGTGAAGTTCTAGTCAACCTGTGAAGACTGACGGGCATAGTTTTCAGAATAAAATAAACCTTTTGAAGAAATGTTTATGAAAACTTGCATTGCCTATGACTTTCTGGTCTATGGCTGTAGCTAGTGCATGATACACCTATTTCCCTAATATGAACTTGCTGAGTACGCTCGTACTCATCCCACTCTTAAATCCCCTGCTTAGAGACACCGGAGGATGAACTACCGTGGAACTCGAAGACAAAGGAGTCAACTGCAACAAGATGGAGAATCCAAGCAAAGAAGTCAATGAAGTCAACTTCTGCAAGCAGCTAGAGTGAAAACTTAGACTAGTAATAGAAGGGAGCCTTTCCCTAATCCTAGCACCTAAGTAGCTAGATTTCTATAGCAAGCCAGATAGCTCTTAAGCTAAAGTTAGCAATTAGTTAGACTACGAGTCGTTCTTCTGGAGCTTTATTTGAAGTTTTACCTCACTGTAAAGTAGGAGGCTGTGTTGATCTTCTGTAAACAGTTTGTGTATCCTTCTATAGACATGCCTTGGACTCGCATATGTTTCTGTTGTACCACTCTGAGGGATGTAATATGGGTGGAACGGTGTTTCACTTGTGTTATGTCAACGACTTGTGTACTACACCATGCAGTGGTACGCTGGGTCACCACAGTTGGTATCAGAGCAAATGCTTTGACCCTAGGATTAAAACCCTTTAAAGGAGACCTATAGGTTTGGTAGTGTCTATAGGAAGTTGTATTAGCTAAGTCCACCAAGCTAAACCAACTATTCTTTTGACTTGAGATGGGTATTCACTTGAGAATAATCCTGACACACTTAAGTCAAATTTTCTTATCTATCTTTCTTAAGTAAAGTTAGTTAGTTATATTGCTTCATTCCAAAGTAGTAGAACACCATTGGAGCTTAAGATAATGGGTGGTAGTAGACCACAGTTGGTATACAATACATGGTAGTCCAAAGAGAGGATACAACCATAAGGAAGATATCCTATTGGAAGAAGTATACCAACTAAAGTTATGGTTAAGTAAGAGTCATTTAAAATATCAAATGATTGATGTTAAGTAATGTAGATAAGTAATATGAGGTAGTATATATACCTATGATGAGTCAATCATGGGAGGTAAGGAAGAGTGATAGGACTTATATAAGTCTACTTTTACTTGGTAGAGTTGGTAATCATATATGATTCACTTGAGAGTCATGATGTGATGGAGTAGATCATCGTAGGGGAATTAACAGAAGTATGATAAGGAGTAGGATTTAAGGAATAGTTCGAAAACTTAGGCCTTAAAATCATATTAACTATGTCAAGTATGCTAGAACTATAGTCTAGAGTCTGAAGAAGACTTTATTAGAGCATATCACATAGAGAAATTCTGGAATCATAGGTGGTATATTCAAACAATCTTGTGTTTAGAGTAGCCATGTTATAGCCTCGAGAGATCATGTGAGGTTAGTTTTCAATTAAATGGAAGGTAAGTTAGCACTTTCCAAGGAAAATAGGTCAACCACAACGATTCTGGACCAATTTGCTCAAGTTTATTTGATTGCAAGTGAGCAATCGAGGTAAATATCGAGACAAATAGTAGAAATCCCTAGATATGTGCTAAGTATCACAACCAAAACCTATCTTAAGTGGTGTTATATACTACACATCTGAGCCTGATGTTTAGGGATGTCATACCCAACTATTATATTCAGGCATATAAAGATGTGTACTATAAACACAAAGCTGGATTTTCTTGGATTTTCTTGAATCTTCATTGATTGACTAGATCCATACATGAAGTTTGACTTTGATATGCAAATGCATGTTGCAATATCAAGCTCCTACTTGATGTTATAGGTCTAGAGGGTAAAGGTATTCGTGTGAGGAAGTGACGAATTCTGAAGATTTTGAAGACAAGAGGAAGGTTCACTAGAAGAAGGAAAATAGACAAGTGAAGTCGCAGCTGATATAGGATAATCATGAAAAAAAAGTATGTGAAGTGAGGTATATCTTAACTAAAACTATAAAAGTAGCCACAACTGGTAGGTAGATGTGGACTAGAACCATAACATAGCCACAGCTGGTATCCAATAAGCCACATCTTGTGTTAGATAGTCTGCAGCTGGTAACAAATAGTCCGCAGCTTAATCGATCTTTCACTCTAAAGGAAAGAGGGATTCCGTAGCTGGTATTCCGTAGCTAATAAATATTTAGTCGGAGGATTCACATCGGATACCCACAACTGTGTGGATACACCGCAAAGAATTCTTCGTGAGACTTTAGAAAGGTACAAAATATAAACCAGACTTAAACCAATCTTCTACCTTGGAGTTTAATGATTAGAAGAAAAGGAGTTTGAAGATCATTAGTAAACTCCAAGGGGGAGAGGAAGATTGAAGGAGAAGAATTAAGATATGATTTGGAGTATGAAAGACGAAGAAGAAGGTCTGAACTGAGAGGAAGTCCGATCCTATTTTCATAAGATTGGTGGAAGTATCCATATAATAGTACTCTCAGGAGGTTGTCAGACCAGAAGCCGAGGTTCATATCTCGAGGAAGTAAGGGTTATACCTTAACTTGAGTGGGTAATTAATAATTACTCAGAAGTAGAAGAGCTCAAGTAACTCTAAGATAATGAAGTTGGATGAAGAAGATGTCGGAGGACAATCAAAGTCTAAGAAAACAAAAGACCGAAGGGTTTGACCATACCAAAACATAAGCCTATTAGAAAGATTCCTTTCATGGAACCTAAAGGAACCAAAAGGAAGATAACTAGTATGAACTAGAAGCCATGATTGGATGGACTAAATGAGTCTAATCCATTCGTAGGGCTAAACAACCAGGACCATGCCTATTATAAATATCTTACGAAGTACCATTACATTCGTTATGGTAGTAAGGGAAAAACAATACCTTACTTTAAGCCAATCCTTTAGACTTAAGGTTTGGGCACCGCAGCTGGATTACCGCAGCTGGTAGAACCAAGCTTTGAGTACCCAAATAGGAAGATGTCACCACAACCATTAGTAAAGTCCATTAGCATAAGAAGATGTCCTAATCCAAGAATCTTTGGAGAGTAAGCCTATAAGCTTAGAGTGTTGGAAGAAATCATATAATTGAAGAAAGTATCAGTGCCAGACTTCAGGAAGGATCTGGACAAGGGATATATCCAATTATATCTAATGAGATCACCATGGAGTTTGAAGGATTGTGATTTGTTCAAGTCAGTTCAACATTCCGAAACATGAGAGCGTTCGAACTTCGGGACGAAGTTCAGTTTAAGGGAGAGGCTGTAATATCCCAGGTTTAGAGGCTACAAAATGAGAGAACACCAAAGTGTGCATTGCATTCATGCATAGAAAATCCGGGGAATTTTCGCGCTTTCAAATAAAACTTACCACAGTAACTGAAGTTTCACTTGACTTGCTGGAATTGAAGTAGATCATCAAGTCAAGCGCTATAAACTTCACTGTGATCTTTGCTAAAACCCTGTTTTGGGTAGAGATGATTTGATCTAGGGGCTAGATCAAATGGAATTAGTTTTACAACAAACAACACCTTAAGTAAGGGTCAACTACAAGATCCTATAGAAGATCTCAACATGACATTCCTTACAACAACACATGAATAATTATTCAACCATAAATCAAAGAATTAAGAAACTATTCTTTACTTATCTTTTCCATGTATTTTACTAAATAAATGTTTCTACCATGATTCTCATGGTATATCTTCAACTACTTTTGTGTGTAAATTAATTCACTTCTAAACTTAAATAAGGCAAATCACAGGGTCTAAAGTGCATAAAGGTCACACATTCTTATTTAAATCATAACTTATTAAATATATGGAATATCATAAAACTAAATCCATTTACATTACAAATTATAGTTCAAACTATTTGAATAAAATTACCCATGAGTATTTTGAAACTCATATGATCATGCCCTGGTGAAATCAAACACCAACTATCCAAAATTAAGGAATAACACTCAACCTTGACTTTTTGACCAATATTATAATATAATCCAATCAAATATGATATAGTGACTCACCCACAATAATAAAACCATCCACCAGATATTTAGTAACAAATGCCACTTGGCTATCCAAAGATAAGTCATATGAGAGGATAAGGATCATGCCACATGGGATGAAAATATCTACATGACATGCATCCCAAGCTTTGCCACCTCATGTTCAAAGGATTGCTATGGATGAGGGCATGACAACCAAGCACCTTACTCATCAAACCAAAACAAGAGTCACCCACCTATGTGTCATGACACTAGAGCTTGCCCAAGCCTATAAAAGGAGCCACACCCTTCATCCATTTGATCATCTTGTAGCATGATACATGAAAACCAACACATAGAGCCACTCCATACATTAGCTAGGATTAAGATGAAGAAGCTAGGAGGTGGAGGCATACCACAAGATGCAGGTTTATCAGATTTCCAGAAGAACAAGCTACATAAGATACCAAGGTAGAATTCCTAGGCAAACCTTATATTTAGTGGAGCATATCATCATCTCTTGAGTAGGACCTTAGGATTTTTCAAGACATTTAGAAGTGAGAGATATTATAGATGCTAACCATATCCATGTCTATCATAGAGAATATTAGAGTAGTATTAAATCCTACTTGTTCAAATCAACCTTTAATCTTGGAGGTGAGAGCCATATTCTATTAGTGATCACTAATAAAATCCTAGACCACATCTGAATACCAATCCAAGTATTACTTTGGATTATAAGTAGAACCCTGCCATGCCTCATGCCTATTTTATACTTCAATTAGTGAAGCATCACTAAGACCCTAAACCTTTCACATAGGTTCCACTCCACATAAAATATTATGTCCTAACTTGTGTGTCATGGAACACAAGAATAAAACCAATCCCTATATACTTAAAGACTAATGCCATTTGGTGAGTAGGATGAAACCAACATTCAATTCTATTTTGCCTTCCAAGTATTTTGTTTAGTTGACCAATAGAAATGATATATTCTAGTTTGGACCATAACCTTAGCAAATGAATAAACCATGATGAGCTTGGGATTTATTTCAAGTAAGTCAAGCTAGAATTTGCTAAGCAAGATTATTAAAAATAGAGTTTATCAAACTATCTTCTTAAACCCTTAGAAATAATTCTCCACATAAAATCATGATCCAAATCCATTCCCATTATCATATAATTTGAACTCTAGCCATAATTACCTATATGTGAGTAATCACTATGGTTAAGCACTAGTCAAAATATAATGTGTTCACCATGCACATGTAATAAATTTCCAAACCCTTTAAATAGAAGTGGTTCCTAAATTAAAAAGCAATTGAGATAAATATCTAAACCATTTCTATTTTAATTAACCCTCACAAAATATTAACCTAATCTTAAATTAAATATTTGTTTTGAACAATCAAACTATGCAGTAAGTATTATTATCAAGTTATATTGATATTCAAATATTTTAGAACCTACAAAACAAAACAGATTTCAAATTTGAATTCAAATAACAAATTCAAAACAGAAAATAAAAACAGAAAATAGAAAAAGGATAAAAAGAAGAGTCTTACCTGGTGGACCTTAGCAGACCGTCGCAGCCCACGAAGCCTACCCAGCAGAAGCCCACGACGTAGCCCAGCCCAACTGGAAACGGTCCGCGTACCGTTTCGCGATTAAAAAAAAATCGTCGTCGTCGTCTTCTTCTCCGAGCTCGACACCGCGGCAACGCCAGTAGGCCACGAGCTCATCGGCGATAAGGATGACCCTGGACGTCGCAGACCATCTCAGAGTCACGCCCAACTCTTCTCGCGTCCGAGCATATCCAGAAGCAAAAGATCTTCGCCCATATGAACCCTCCAGGCACCGCCACCTCCCGACCGTCGTCGTCGTCGTGTCGAGGCCTCAGAGCTTCCCTCGGCCTATAAATAGAGAGGGAAGAACCTCCGTGATGTCCTTGTTCATCTCCACCCCTTCATTCACTTTTGGACCCTCTCTATCTCTCGATTCCATCTGCTCCAGTTCGCCGGTGTCGAGGAAGAACATGGCGGTATAGGTCACCCCAGCCTCCGGCGCGTGGTCCAGGAGGAGCGCCTGGACTCCAGGAGCATCTGGGAGGAGCCCAGCATCCAGGGGAGCTCAAAGAAACGCCAATTTTGGGTTTTCCCCTTGCAGCAGATCGCCGGTAATGGTGAAATCCTCGTCGTCTCCGTCAGCAATCGTCGTCGCCGACCACACCATCGTGTTCAGGGTGAGCATACGCGTCTTTAGAACCTACTTTCGTTTCCTAGAACCCTCTGTAGCTCGCGTTCGAGATCTCGCCGGAGATGCTCCGCCACGGACTCATTCTCCGGCGATGCTCCGGTGATCCCCTCACGAAACCATCACCACCACTAGCCTCAGTGAGTCGAGGAGATTCGGAAACCATCACTAGGCCGTGCTGGGAGTCACTAAATCGGCGGCGCCGTCTTCGCCTGGTCGCCGGCGTTGAGCCGACGGCGAGAGTGACGTGTCCCTGCCCCGTCAGCATCTTTGACTTGGTCTTCTGCCCGCGTGGCAGTTGACTGGTCAAAGGACCCACTAGTCAGTCTCTGTGTCTAGAACTGAACCGGTACATTTAGTATTTTCCAGTTATTTCAAATTCCAGTAAATAGCTAAAACTTTGAAAAATCATAGAAAATTTATATCAACTCAGAAAAATATGAATAATATATCAAAATGCTCACAAAAATAAACTCTATTCAAATAAAATATAAAATAAAAATGTGTGTCAAAATAAAAATTCACTTATTTTTAACTTTGTTAAATATGCCTTTTCATTTGTTTTACATACAATTCAATAATGAGTGAAGCTTCCAAAGTTAAATAATTATTATTTAGGAACTAAGTAAAATGTTAAGATTGAATTTCTTTATCATATTTCATTAACTTAAATATTAGTGATAATTCATAAACCCTAATTTGCATATTACTATTTTCTATTTTCCTTAAATAATAATAACTCAAGAAAATATTATAAGTCAATATTATTTTGGTAAATCAAAACTTATTTACTTAAACATCTTTAGTTAACAAGTTAATTATTTTAAACCCTAATAACAATTATTAAACCCTGAGTTCTAAATTAAACCTAAATAGGAGTTACTCTAATTATTAATTCATGTAAAAATTAATAAAATGTCAAACTATTATTAATTTTGTGCAAAGTAATTAATCACATTAATTCTAGCACTAATTATTACTTTAATAATTGTATCATAATTAGAAACCCTAGTTCTAATATAAGTAAGACCTTGAACCCATTATTTTATGTGCTCATCCTTAATAGTTGCAATCCTAAAACCCTAGGGGTTTAGCCCATGTGATCATACCCACTCACTTTACAGGTATAACTTTGATAAGCAACCAATGAATGTATGCTCATGATCCACTAAGACAAAACCAATTCACATGAGACCCTCATTTCATGTTTTTATTTTTGATTAATACTTGTGTGATCCATTAGTGCCACTTAGGAACAAACCCTAGCTTGCTAACCACATATTAGCACCATTGATCACCACTCCTATATAGCACACCATTAAGATCAACCTAAACCATCAAACCCTAGTAGAACCCTAATGATAAACCCTAGTACCAACCTTGTGTAGCAATTCACATCATATGCTCCTATTCCACTAAACCCTACTTAGAAAGTAATAAACCATCTAGTTTAGAAGCCATTAGTGTTAAGCCAATGTGAAGCAATAGTAAACCCTAACTCATAGCACCACCTTGACCATCATCCTTTGATATGATACCATAATCAACCATAGTAATAAACCTGCCAATACTTGTTGTATATAGAACTAATCCAACTTAAGAAACCAACTAGTCTCTATTAGAGAACTAAATGAATCCAATAGTAAACCCTAGAAGCCATTGCTTCTATTTATAGTAGTTCTCATTCTTATTAACCTGTTCTTCAAAAGTTATTCTTTTGAAGAACAAAGGTCAATCAAACCCTAGAAGTCCTAGTCTTAGTTGAAATACTTATTACTTCTTAATTAACATGTTCTTCAAAAGTTATTCTTTTGAAATATAGTATAAATAATCATCAACCATGTCCAATAGAACATAAAATTGACAATTGTTCTTTACATTCTATTCCACTACTATCCTTTGAATATATGCTTGTTATGTTGCATCATATTACTTGCTTATGCTATTCATATCACCAACCCTAATAAGAACCTTGTTTGAGAATCATCCTAAAAGTGGAACACACCCTAAAGAAATCTTTACAACTCATCCATCCTAAATCATCGAGGTTAGGTTACGCTCGGGACAATTGCATCTCATACTATGCATTATAGCATCTTTGCCAGTTCTTTAAACATTGTCCTTACCGGACAATGATGGTATTTTTGAATTTGGAGTTCTCACGTATCGAAGCTTTTGCCTGCATAATCTTGCAGTCAAGAAAGGCAAGTTCATCGCTTGCTCATGTCATTTGATTATTTTTATCAAATTATATGCAAAGTACTATACTTATCACTCTTGCATTGAAAAGCAAATATTAATTTTACAATTATGAATATGACTATGTGGTGGGCAATGGAACCATGGTATGTGTTGATTGGTGGAGGTTCCATTGCACGGGTACTATTCATATAGGATTAAGTACCAATGCCGTCCAGTGATTCTAGCGCCGTACATATCGCGTTGACCATAAGATCTATAATGGCTCTGGGGAAGCCAGCTGTATCTTTCCCTCTCGCATGCCAACGGACTGGTAATAAGGGTTGCCCGGATCAGTCTATCTTTGGTAAAGGTGGGGACATGTGGTCCTGCACAGTCTACCATTAGATACAGGAGAGGGTAGACTTATTATTGGTCTATGAAGGATTGTAAGGGTTGTCCGGATCGGTCTATCTATGGTGTATAGAACAGGGCACATAAGTTGTTCGGATCAGTCTATCTTTGGTAAAGGTGGGGACATGTGGTCCTGCACAGTCTACCATTAGATATAGGAGAGAACAAGTGCCTGTGTTAGTCTACCCATAGATATAGGAGAGGACAGACTTTAAAAGGGTGGGTCTGCGAGGTCGCGGAGAAGGCGTGATTGGCTTGGTTCTTATACCTGACCTCACACCAAAGGAAGTGTGGACGGTGCCAGCTGCCGGTTGGCAACAAGGTTAAGTTCTCTTATGGGAAAAGTAACGCACCTCTGCAGAGGATATCAAAATTGACTGTCACCCCCTGTTCGGGAAGGAAGCGACGCGGCAGAAAGGAACTCCGTGAAGTTCTAGTCAACCTGTGAAGACCGACGGGCATAGTTTTCAGAATAAAATAAACCTTTTGAAGAAATGTTTATGAAAACTTGCATATGACTTTCTGGTCTATGGCTGTAGCTAGTGCATGATACACCTATTTCCCTAATATGAACTTGCTGAGTACGCTCGTACTCATCCCACTCTTAAATCCCCTGCTTAGCTATGGAGACACCGGAGGATGAACTACCGTGGAACTCGAAGACAAAGGAGTCAACTGCAACAAGATGGAGAATCCAAGCAAAGAAGTCAATGAAGTCAACTTCTGCAACAGCTAGAGTGAAAACTTAGACTAGTAATAGAAGGGAGCCTTTCCCTAATCCTAGCACCTAAGTAGCTAGATTTCTATAGCAAGCCAGATAGCTCTTAAGCTAAAGTTAGCAATTAGTTAGACTACGAGTCGTTCTTCTGGAGCTTTATTTGAAGTTTTACCTCACTGTAAAGTAGGAGGCTGTGTTGATCTTATGTAAACAGTGTGTATCCTTCTATAGACATGCCTTGGACTCGCATATGTTTCTGTTGTACCACTCTGAGGGATGTAATATGGGTGGAACGGTGTTTCACTTGTGTTATGTCAACGACTTGTGTACTACACCATGCAGTGGTACGCTGGGTCACCACAGAGATTCCGCATGGATACGTGTGCACATACGTGCCGGACTGCAACAACTGGATGAGCCAGTTACGGGAGGGACTGCCACGGCGGGAAGGGTTGGGAGAGGAGTAGGTTGGAGCAGGAGGAAATTCTGGAGCAGATGCTGAGAAACAGGCGTGGCTAGCTAAATATGCCACCGGAACAAGTCATGAACGCTCAACCTCTGCAGCTCCTACGGTGGATGAGATCACCGCAATCTTGAGAGATCAGTTCGGCATCCTGCCGAAGAAGAGAATGATCGGCTACTCAAAGCCGTATCCCAACGAGTATGACCTAATTCCACTACCGCCTAAGTATCGGCTTCCTGACTTCACAAAATTCAGTGGATCAGAAGGATCTAGCTCAATTGAGCACGTGAGCCGATATTTAGCGCAGTTGGGTATGGTCTCAGCTTCAGACGAGCTACGTGTGAGGTTCTTTTCACAATCTCTCACGGGTCCGGCCTTTGGGTGGTACACCTCGTTGCCACCGGATTCGTTCATGGAAGCAGCTGGAGGAACAATTTCACATACAATATCATTCGAAGCTACGAAGCGGCATTGCCGATCTGTCCAGTTCGGCAAAGGCGAGAGAGACAGTGTCTGAATACATTCAGCGTTCAGACTGTCAGAACCGATGTTATTCGGTCCGTTTATCCGAGAAGGAAGCGATGAGTGGCGACAGCCCTGTCGGCGCCGCTCAAAGATGTGACCTTCCAAGCTGACTACAATTTGGCGCATATGGTTCAGAAATTGACATCGTATGAACGCCACCCAGAATTGTATCAAGACAAGTTCAAGCTCGTCGCCCTGATCGAGACGGACGAAGATGAAGATTCTGCAGGAGATCAGGAGGTCGCTGTAGCTGAGTGGACTCGAGGGGCAAAGCCCGTGTCCTGCAAGTGGGTGAAACAACCAGGACCTGCAAAAGGGTTTGACTTTGATTTAAGCAAAACGGAGCAAATTTTTGATTTGCTGCTGAAGGAAAAACAGCTGAAGTTACCCGAAGGCCACAAAATCCCCACGTTACAAGAGATGAACGGCAGGCCATACTGCAAATGGCATCACATGTTCACTCATGCCACCAATGACTGCAAAGTCTTGCGCGGACAGATTCAAATGGCGATAGAACAGGGCCGATTACTCTTCGGTCAGTTTGCCATGAGAGTTGACACGAATCCGTTTCCGGAAGTCAACATGGTCGATCTCAGGCACTGCATAAGACGCGAGCCAGGTTTCTCGTTTGATATCAACATGGCAGGGTTCGCAGATCACCATAGCAAGGATAAGCCAGAGAGCGTGGCAAAGATGAAGAGGAGGCCAATCCACGCGATTGGCCCCAAAAAATAAAAAGTTGTGAACCCTCGGTAAGCATTGCAATGAAAAAGGAGGCCGATTCTAGCGATCGGCTAAAGCTAGCCTCAATATGCCTTCTGTGCTCGCATTGATCTAGCAAAGACGAAAGTGGGGTATGGGTTTACATCGTGATGAACTAGAAGAGATTGATATTGGTCCTAGGGATAAGCCACGACCAACATTTATCAAAAAGTTGGATCCACAGATAGTTGAAAGAGTACCGATTGTTTCGCATGGGATTATACAGAGAGGTTAGACAGGAGCATTATCGAGCATCGGCCCTACCAGATTATTCGACTTGCGATATATGGAAGGCCGCATCCTGAATCGGCTTGGCCATGCCAGTAGCGGAATCATCCAATGGATTTTAGATTCAGAGATCTGCTGGTTCATCGGGCCATGCCGAATGGATTTCCAATGTCCGATTTAGAGAATCTCCATGACGAATATCAATGCCGTGCAGAGACTTTGATCAATGCAGCTGCTGGTCATAAAGTTTTAATCTTCATGGATGGCAATGCCGGCTACAACCAAATCTTCATGGCTCCAGAAGATATAAACAAGACTGCATTCAGAGTGCCAGGCTCGGTGGGCTTGTTTGAATATGTAGTCATGACATTTGGATTGAAGAATGCTGGCGCAACATACCAAAGAGCCATGAATTACATCTTTCACGATTTAATCGGCAAATTGGTGGAGATTTACATCGATGACGTGGTGGTCAAGTCTGTTTCGGTGGATGGACACTTAGAAGATTTACGACACGTCCTGGACCGAACTAGGAAGTTCGGACTAAGAATGAATCCAAAGAAGTGTGCCTTTGGTGTGGCCGGTCAGTTCTTGGGTTTCTTGGTTCATGAACGGAATTGAGATCGGCCTGAAAAGTCAAGAGGCAGTGCGGACGATGAAGCCACCCACCACAAAGAAGGAGCTCCAGTGTCTTATCGGCAAAATTAATTTCGTCAGAAGGTTCATCTCCAACTTGTCAGGACAAATTGAGCCGTTCATGGGACTGGTCAAGATCAAGTCTGATGAGGAGTTTCGGGGGGCAGAGCAACAGAAAGCATTTGACGATATTAAGGAGTACTTGACGAAGCCACCTGTGTTGGTTCCACCACAGCAAGACCGACCCTTCTACATTTACTTGTCGGTGGCTGACACCTCCATCGCGTCAGTGGTGGTGCAGGTTCATGATGGTCTGGAAAAGGTGGTGTTCTACCTCAGCAGAAGGATGTTGGATGCAGAAACAAGGTATCTCGAGATCGAGAAGTTGTGCCTCTGCCTGTTCTTACCTGCACCAAGATTCAACACATCTTGCTGAAAGCAGAAATCATCGTCATATGCAAATCGGATGTCATCAAGCACATGCTGTCGGCTCCTGTGTTGAAAGGCCGACTCGGCAAATGGATGTTTGCTCTATCGGAATTTGATATCCGGTATCAACCTGCGAAAGCAGTCAAGGGACAAGCGTTGGCCGATCTTATTGCTGAACGAATAAACACGGATGTAGCAGCACTATCCGTGCGTGCATGGACCATGTTCTTCGATGGATCGGTCTGTGAAGATGGTTGTGGCATCGGCATGTTACTCGTGTCGCCTCAGGGGGCAACATACTCCTTCTCCATCAGGTTATCTACACCTTGCACTAACAATGTTGCTGAGTATGAAGCGATATGCAAGGGAATGGAGTTGCTATTGGACGCCGGAGCGGAGGCAGTGGAGATCTTTGGGGATTCCAAATTGGTGATTTCTCAACTCACGGAGGAATACAAGTGTGAGAGCGAGTCACTTTTCCCATTATGGATGCAATGCCGTGAGTTGATGGCCCAGTTCAGGTATATCAACTTTCATTGGATCCCAAGGACGCAAAATACCGAGGCAAACGACCTCGCACAGACGGCGTCAGGATACAAAGATGTGGTCGAGGAAGCCGATTTTCAGGTGCAGCTCATGGGCCGATGATTGGAGAGCCGATATCTTCAATTACTTGAAAGATCCGGCTCGGGGGCACCTAAACGGATAAGATACAGGGCCATGAAGTACGTCCTGATTGGTGATGATATGTTCTACATGACTTTGGAAGGGTTACTTCTCAAGTGTTTGGGACCAGCCGAGTCCAATCGGCTCTTGCATGAGGTACATGAGGGTGCCTGTGGAACTCACCAATCGGCTCATAAGATGAAGTGGTTGATCAGGCGATCGGGATTTTATTGGCCCACTATGCTTGAAGATTGTTTCCAATACTATAAAGGGTGTCAAGCATGTCAGAAGTTTGGAAGCATCCAGATGGTGCCTGCATCAGCAATGAATCCTATCATCAAGCCATGGCCATTCCGAGGGTGGGGCATGGATATGATCGGCAAGATACATCCTCCTTCGAGCAAAGGTCATGTATGGGTTCTGGCCATTACAGATTATTTTACCAAATGGGTAGAGGCCGTCCCTATGAAGGCAGTGAACGCGTCAGATGTTGTCGATTTTGTGAAGGAGCATGTTATCCACAGATTCGGAATTCCCCAGACTATCACAACCGATGGAGGTTCGGTTTTCGTTTCTAAGGAGTTTAGGAAATTCTGCGAGGATATGGGAATCAAGTCGATCCGATCGTCCCCGTACTACGCTCAAGCAAATGGACAGGCTGAAGCGTCCAACAAAAGTTTGATCAAGCTGATTAAGAGGAAGATCGACGAGAATCCTAGACGTTGGCACGAGGTATTGTCAGAAGCTTTGTGGGCTTATCGCATGTCGTGTCATGGAGCAATAAAAACCTCGCCATACCATCTGGTCTATGGACAAGAAGCTGTGTTACCCTGGGAAATCAAAGCTGGGTCGAGAAGGGTTACATTTCAGAATGATCTAACTACTGAAGAATATGCAGCCCTGATGAGCGACAGTATTGAGGATGCAACGGAACTTAGACTTTGGTCACTTGAGAAAATCAAGGAGAATAAAGCCAAGGTGGCTCGTGCATATAATAAGAAATTGAAGCCAAAGGAGTTCCAGGTTGGTGATCTGGTATGGGAAGCTGTATTGCCGTTGGGGACTAAGGATAAAATGTATGGAAAGTGGTCTCCAAATTGGCATGGCCCGTACAAAGTCGACCAAGTTTTAAAGGGTAATGCATACATGCTAGAACAGTTGGATGGTGTGAAGTTCCCAGTGGCTGTCAATGGCCAGCATCTCAAGAAGTACTTCCCAAGCATGTGGGATGATGAGTAGTAAGATATGGAGGCCGATACATGAATTCGGCCAGAAAAAATTAAATTCTTGGGATTTTTGGGAAACAGCCGATGTACAGACATCGACTTTAGAATAAAAACAGCCGATGCGCAGTCATCGACTTTAGAGGCACAAAGCACCATGGTCAGGTATTAAGTTATTGTCTAAATTTGAGGATTGTTTGCTTGAACCTGTCTAGTTGGTTATCAGATTGGCTTTATCGGCGGCTGATGGTAAAAAGCCGATACGATGTTATCGGCTCTTGGGGGCGTTGACCACCTTTGACAATCGGAAGATGAAGAAGATATGAAATTGAATGATTGGAAGTTCAATTGGAAGAACATTTTCATTGATTCAAAGGGGATTTTACAACGAAGAGCTAATTGCTCTCAAAAGGGGTCATCTGAGTGCCTAATGCACTGCTACTAACCCTATACTACTCCCTAATCTAAGGGCCGTCACGCCCTCGTCGTCGCCGTCGTCGGCGCTCTCGACGGGCTCTTCGTCGCTGCCGATGAAGCCGCCGGTAGCGTCTTCATCTTCTCGTCGTCGTCATCGTCGTCTGACCAGGCCCAGCCTCGGAGGCGCTTGGCCGGCGGGTACCCGGTGGAGGAGGAGTCTTCTTCCTCAGACTCCTCCGCTTCTTCTTCCTCTTCGTCGGAGGAAAGATCCGCCTCCCATGAGAGGAGGTCGTCCTCGCACGCCGCTTCCAGCTCCCCATCGACGAGGAACCGGAGGTCTTCTTCCCCGACGGTGCGGGGCTCGTCGTCCTCCGACTCGATGGCGAAGTCCCATTCTCTCGCGTCCCAATACTCGGGCGCGAGAGCATCGTAGATGGCCATCTTATTGACCTCCGGCTCCAGTTCACTTGAGGAAGAGGATTGGGAGGAGGAAGAGGAAGACATGGCTACAGAGGGAGAGGGTTTTTTTGGTTTGGAGCAGGGGATGAAGAGGTGAACTGTTCGATGTGGTTAAATAAAAGAAGATATAGTGGAGATTTAATGCTTGAACAGTTTCGAGGATGTGGTGCCAAAACTGTCAAATCGTGAGAAGTTGAGAAGGCAAGGCGTCATGATGAAGAATACTGCGACGGTTCTGCTCTGCCACGACATGACCCTTCGAAGGAAACAGAGTGGTTTTGAAATTATCATTACCAAAACCAGGGGGCATGTGTTATCACCAGATTTTGGCCAAATCAGGAGAGGGCCGTAATTGAAGATGGGCTTGAAAGATATACACGTGGAGCATCTTTGAATTGCACGAAGAGTTTGGGCTAGATTGCCCATGTATGTAAATATAATAGATTGCATCTTAGTTAGAATTAAAAGATAGAGTTTAACCCGTGCACGGTTAGGTGCACGTCCAAATTAGAAAGTCCCTTGGACTATAAATATGTATATAGGGTTATCGGAAAAAAGAGGACAATCACGTTCACAACAAACACAAATCAGGCGCATCACCACCCCTTTCTTTAAAGGGTTTCTTCCGGGTAAGCATCATGCTGCCTAGATCGCATATTGCGATCTAGGCGATCTATTTATTCGTTACCTTGTGCTGCTCGTGCTGAAGCGTTGTTGATGGCGAGTAGCTTATCGTAGATGTTTTGGGGCTTGCATGGATGCTTTTCTTATGCATATCTGCTTAACTATGCCGTCCCTCGATATCTAGCTGCCCTTACACCTATCCAGGTGTAAGGGCAGCGCCTTGCTTGTTTGTTGTTTAGTAGATCTGATCTGTTATAGTTGCTCCTTGATTCTTCAAGGATTGGTTTAATATCTGTATGGTTAGGCCTTGCAAACGGGTTGAACGATCCGATAGTGCGTTAGGTATGGTTTGTTAGTCCTAAGAGGGATGTTCCGGGAATTAACTTAATGTTGGTTTTTAGGCCTCTTTTAGGGTTAGTTTTCCATTATCTTTCGTGTCTATTAGGCTCAACTACGCGTAGGATGTTCCGATTATACGGTGAAAACCCTAAACTGTCGTAGATTGGTTTAACTTTATATTGATCAAGCAGGAGCCCCATGTCATCGTTAACCCGATGCAAACAATGGGGCGATCGGCTCTTTGAGCCGATCCACAGGGCAACTGAGAGCCGATCGGGCTCGTATTTAATGTTTACGTGTATGCCATGCAGGAAACTAATCGAAGCAATCCAACACCTTCGACCAGGTATAGGTCAGGTGGCACGTGATGGCGTGTAACTCACACGTTCGTTGGGAACCCCAAGAGGAAGGTATGATGCGCACAGTAGCAAGTTTTCCTCGAAAGAAACCAAGGTTTAATCGGAGGAGCCAAGAAGCACGTTGAAGGTTGATGGTCGCGAAATGTGATGCGGCGCAACACCAGGGATTCCTGCGCCAACGTGGAATCTGCACAACAAACCAAAGTACTTTGCCCCAACGAAACAGTGAGGTTGTCAATCTCACCGCTTGCTGTAACAAAGGATTAAACGTATCGAGTGGAAGATGTTTGCAAAGAAAATAGTAAAACACAATTGCAGATTGTATGCTATGTAAAGAATAGGACCGGGGTCCACAGTTCACTAGAGGTGTCTCTCCCATAAGATAAAAGCATGTTGGGTGAACAAATTACAGTCGGGCAATTGACAAATAGAGAAAGGCATAACAATGCATATACATGATATGATAAATATAGTGAGATTTAATCCGGGCATTACGACAAAGTACATAGACCGCCATCCAACTGCATCTATGCCTAAAAAGTCCACCTTCGGTTATCATCCGAACCCCATTCAAGTTGCTAAGCAACACAATTGCATTAAGTATGGTGCGTAATGTAATCGACAACTACATCCTTAGACATAGAATCAATGTTTTATCCCTAGTGGCAACAAGACATCCACAACCTTAGAACTTTCTGTCACTGTCCCAGATTCAATGGAGGCATGAACCCACTATCGAGCATAAATACTCCCTCTTGGAGTTAAGAGTACAAACTTGGCCGAGCCTCTACTAATAACGGAGAGCATGCAAGATCATAAACAACACATAAACAATAGATTGATAATCACCATAATCATAGTACTCTCTATCCATCGGATCCCGACAAACACAACATATAGTATTACATATAGATGATCTTGATCATGTTAGGCAGCTCACAAGATCCAACAATGAAGCACAACAAGGAGAAGACGACCATCTAGCTACGCTATGGACCCATGGTCCGGGAGTGAACTACTCACTCATCACTCGGAGGCGATCATGGCGATGAAGAGTCCTCGGGAGATGAATCCCCTCTCCGGCAGGTGCCGGAGGCGATCTCCTGAATCCCCGAGATGGGATTCGCGGCGGCGTCTCTGGAAGGTTTTCCGTATCGTGGCTCTCGGTGCGGGGTTTCGCGACGGAGGCTTTAAGTAGGCGGAAGGTCAACGCGGGGGCCACACAAGGTGCCCGGGGGGCCGCGCGGCCGGGCGTGGGCCGCGCCGCCTAGCTCTGGCTGCCTCGTGGTCCCACTTCGTTATCTCTTCGGTCTTAAGCTTCGTGCAAAAATAGGACCCTGGGCGAAAGTTTCGTCCAATTCCGAGAATATTTCCTTACTAGGATTTAAACCAAAAGCAGAAACAAGCTGGCTCTTCGGCATCTTGTTAATAGGTTAGTTCCAGAAAATGCATAAATATGACATATAATGTGCATAAAACATGTAGGTATCATCAATAAAGTAGCATGGAACATAAGAAATTATCGATACGTTGGAGACGTATCAGCATCCCCAAGCTTAGTTCTGCTCGTCCCGAGCAGGTAAAACGATAATTTCTGAAGTGACATGCCATCATAATCTTGATCATACTATTTGTAAACATATGTAATGAATGCAGCGATCAAAACAAAGGTAATGACATGAGTAAACAAGTGAATCATAAAGCAAAGACTTTTCATGAATAGTACTTCAAGACAAGCATCAATAAGTCTTGCATAAGAGTTAACTCATAAAGCAATAAATCAAAGTAAAGGTATTGAAGCAACACATAGGAAGATTAAGTTTCAGCGGTTGCTTTCAACATAACATGTATATCTCATGGATATTGTCAACATAAAGTAATATAACAAGTGCAATATGCAAGTATGTAGGAATCAATGCACAGTTCACACAAGTGTTTGCTTCTTAAGGTGGAAGGAGATAGGTAAACTGACTCAACAATAAAAGTAAAAGAATGGTCCTTCAAAGAGGAAAGCATCGATTGCTGTATTTGTGCTAGAGCTTTTATTTTGAAAACATGAAACAATTTTGTCAACGGTAGTAATAAAGCATATGAGTTATGTAAATTATATCTTACAAGTTGCAAGCCTCATGCATAGTGTACTAATAGTGTCCACACCTCGTCCTACTTAGCTTGGACTACCGGATCTTTGCATGCCATGTTTCAACCAAGTGTCACAAAGGGGTACCTCCATGCCGCCTGTACAAAGGTCTAAGGAGAAAGCTCGCATTTTGGATTTCTCTTTTGATTATTCTCAACTTAGACATCCATACCGGGACAACATGGACAACAGATAATGGACTCCTCTTAAATGCATAAGCATGTGGCAATGATTATTATTCTCATATGAGATTGAGGATATATGTCCAAAACTGAAACTTCCACCATGATTCATGGCTTTAGTTAGCGGCCCAATGTTCTTCTCTAACAATTTTGCATGCTCCAACCACTAAAATGATAGATCCTTCAGACAAGACGGACATGCATAGCAACTCACATGATATTCAACAATAGTTGATGGCGTTCCCCAGAAACATGGTTATCGCACAACAAGCAACTTAATAAAAGATAAAGTGCATAAGTACATATTCAATACTACGATAGTTTTTAAGGCTATTTTGTCCCATGAGCTATATATTGCAAAGGCGAATGATGGAATTTTAAAGGTAGCACTCAAGCAATTTACTTTGGAATGGCGGAGAAATACCATGTAGTAGGTAGGTATGGTGGACACAAATGGCATAGTGGTTGGCTCAAGGATTTTGGATGCATGAGAAGTATTGCCTCTCGATACAAGGTTTAGGCTAGCAAGGTTATTTGAAGCAAACTCAAGGATGAACAAGTGCAGCAAAACTCACATAAAAGACATATTGTAAACATTATAAGACTCTACACCGTCTTCCTTGTTGTTCAAAACTCAATACTAGATATTATCTAGACCTTAGAGAGACCAAATATGCAAATCAAATTTTAGCAAGCTCTATGTATTTCTTCATTAATGGGTGCAAAGCATATGATGCAAGAGCTTAAACATGAGCACAACAATTGCCAAGTATCACATTATTCAAGACATTTTAGAATTACTACATGTAGCATTTTCCAATTCCAACCATATAACAATTTAACGAAGAAGAAACTTCGCCTTGAACATTATGAGTAAAGCCTAAGGACACATGTGTCCATATGCAACAGCGGAGCGTCTCTCTCCCACAAAGTGAATGCTAGGATCCATTTTATTCAAACAAAAACAAAAATGAAAACAAACCGACGCTCCAAGTAAAGAACACAAGATGTGATTGAATAAAAATATAGTTTCAGGGGAGGAACCTGATGATGTTGTCGATGAAGAAGGGGATGCCTTGGGCATCCCCAAGCTTAAACGCTTGAGTATTCTTAAAATATGCAGGGGTGAACCACGGGGGCATCCCCAAGCTTAGAGCTTTCACTCCTCTTGATCATAGTATATCATTCTCCTCTCTTGACCCTTGAAAACTTCCTTCACACCAAACTTCAAGCAAACTCATTAGAGGGTTAGTGCACAATTAATAATTCACTCATTCAGAGGTGACACAATCATTATTTTCACTTCTGGACATTGCATAATGCTACTGGACATTAATGGATCAAAGAAATAAATCCAACATAGCAAAAGAGGCAATGCGAAATAAAAGGCAGAATCTGTCAAAAACAGAACAGTCCGTAAAGACGAATTTAAAGCTGGCACCAGACTTGCTCAAATGGAAAAACTCAAAACTAATGAAAGTTGCGTACATATCTGAGGATCACGCTCGTAAATTGGCAGATTTTTTCGAATTTTCTACAGAGAACTGTGCCCAGATTCGTGACAGACAGCAATGCTGTTTCTGCGCAGCGATCCCAAATATAACATCAACTTTGACATAGAAACCTTACTTGGCACAAAAACATGATAAGGAGAGGTTGCTACAGTAGTAAACAACTTCAAGACTCAACAAAACAAAAAATTGCTGTAGGTAAAAACATGGGTTGTCTCCCATAAGCGCTTTTCTTTAACGCCTTTCAGCTAGGCGCAGAAAGTGCAAATCAAGTAACATCGAGAGTAGAAGCATCAACATCATAACTTGTTCTAATAATAGAATCAAAAGGCAACTTCATTCTCTTTCTAGGTAAGTGTTCCATACCTTTCTTGAGAGAAAATTGATATTTAATATTACCTTCCCTCATATCAATAACAGCACCAACAGTTCGAAGAAAAGGTCTTCCCAATACAATAGGACAAGATGCATTGCATTCGATATCCAAAACAACAAAATCAACGGGGACAAGGTTATTGTTAACCGTAATGTGCACATTATCAATCCTCCCCAAAGGTTTCTTTTTAACATTATCGGCAAGATTAACATCCAAATAACAATTCTTCAATGGTGGCAAGTCAAGCATATCATAAATCTTTTTAGGCATAACAGAAATACTTGCACCAAGATCACATAAAGCATTACATTCAAAGTCATTGAATTTCATTTTAATGATGGGCTCCCAACCATCTTCTAACTTTCTAGGAATAGAAGTTTCAAGTTTTAGTTTCTCTTCTCTAGCTTTCATGAGAGCATTTGTAATATGTTTTGTAAAGGCTAAATTTATAGCACTAGCATTAGGACTTTTAGCAAGTTTTTGTAAGAACTTTATAACTTCAGAGATGTGGCAATCATCAAAATCTAAATCATTATGAGCTACAGCAATGGGATCATTGTTTCCAAGGTTGGAAAAAATTTCAGCAGTTTTATCACAAGCAGTTTCAGTTTTAGCAATTTCAGGCAGTTTTGTTCGCTTTGCACTAGGAGTAGAAACATTGCCAACACCAATTATTTTACCATTGATAGTAGGAGGTGCAGCAACATGTGAAGAATTAGCATTGCTAGTGGTGGTAATAGTCCAAACTTTAGCTACATTATTCTCTTTAGCTAGTTTTTCATTTTCTTCTCTATCCCACCTAGCACGCAATTCAGCCATTAATCTTATATTCTCATTAATTCTAACTTGGATGGCATTTGCTGTAGTAGTAATCTTATTATCAATATCATTATTAGGCATAACTTTCAATTTTAAAAGATTTACATCAGAGGCAAGTCTATCAACTCTAGAAGCAATAGTATCAATTTTATCAAGCTTTTCCTCAACAGATTTGTTAAAAGCAGTTTGTGTACTAATAAATTCTTTAAGCATAGCTTCAAGACCAGGGGGTACATTTCTATTATTATTGTAAGAATTCCCATAAGAATTACCGTAACCATTACCATTAGCAGAAGGATATGGCCTATAGTTATTACCAGAGTTGTTCCTATAAGCATTGTTGTTGAAATTATTATTTTTAATGAAATTCACATCAACATTTTCTTCTTGAGCAACCAATGAAGCTAAAGGAACATTATTTGGATCTACATTAGATCTACCATTCACAAGCATAGACATAATCACATCAATCTTATCATTCAAGGAAGAGGTTTCTTCAACAGAATTTACCTTCTTACCTTGTGGAGCTCTTTCCGTGTGCCATTCAGAGTAATTTATCATCATATCATCAAGAAGTTTTGTAGCCGCCCCCAATGTGATGGACATAAAGGTACCTCCAGCAGCTGAATCCAATAAATTCCGCGAAGAAAAATTTAGTCCTGCATAGAAGGTTTGGATGATCATCCAAGTAGTCAGTCCATGGGTTGGGCAATTCTTTACCAAAGTTTTCATTCTCTCCCATGCTTGAGCAACATGTTCAGTATCTAATTGTTTAAAATTCATTATGCTACTTCTCAAAGATATAATTTTAGCGGGAGGATAATATCTACCAATAAAAGCATCCTTGCATTTAGTCCATGAATCAATACTATTCTTAGGCAAAGATAGCAACCAATCTTTAGCTCTTCCTCTTAATGAGAAAGGAAACACTTTCAATTTAATAATATCACCATCTACATCTTTATACTTTTGCATTTCACAAAGTTCAACAAAATTATTGAGATGGGCAGCAGCATCATCAGAACTAACACCAGAAAATTGATCTCTCATGACAAGATTTAGTAGAGCAGGTTTAATTTCAAAGAATTCTGCTGTAGTAGCAGGTGGAGCAATAGGTGTGCATAGGAAATCATTATTATTTGCATTTGTGAAGTCACACAACTTAGTATTTTCAGGAGTATTCATTTTAGCAACGGTAAATAAAACAAACTAGATAAAGTAAATGCAAGTAACTATTTTTTTGTGTTTTTGATATAAAGAGCAAGACAGTAAATAAAGTAAAACTAGCAACTAATTTTTGTGTTTTGATTTAGTGCAGCAAACAAAGTAGTAAATAAAATAAAGCAAGACAAAAACAAAGTAAAGAGATTGAGAAGTGGAGACTCCCCTTGCAGCGTGTCTTGATCTCCCCGGCAACGGCGCCAGAAAAGAGTGTTGCCGTGGGAGGCAATTTTGTGGTGTTTCTTTTCTTCGATCCCCGGCAACGGCGCCAGAAAAAGAGCTTGATGGCGTGTAACTCACACGTTCGTTGGGAACCCCAAGAGGAAGGTATGATGCGCACAGTAGCAAGTTTTCCCTCAGAAAGAAACCAAGGTTTAATCGAACCGTAGGAGCCAAGAAGCACGTTGAAGGTTGATGGTCGCGAAATGTGATGCGGCGCAACACCAGGGATTCCTGCGCCAACGTGGAATCTGCACAACAAAACCAAAGTACTTTGCCCCAACGAAACAGTGAGGTTGTCAATCTCACCGGCTTGCTGTAACAAAGGATTAAACGTATCGAGTGGAAGATGTTTGCAAAGAAAATAGTAAAACACAATTGCAGTAGATTGTATGCTATGTAAAGAATAGGACCGGGGTCCACAGTTCACTAGAGGTGTCTCTCCCATAAGATAAAAGCATGTTGGGTGAACAAATTACAGTCGGGCAATTGACAAATAGAGAAAGGCATAACAATGCATATACATGATATGATAAATATAGTGAGATTTAATCCGGGCATTACGACAAAGTACATAGACCGCCATCCAACTGCATCTATGCCTAAAAAGTCCACCTTCAGGTTATCATCCGAACCCCATTCAGTATTAAGTTGCTAAGCAACAGACAATTGCATTAAGTATGGTGCGTAATGTAATCGACAACTACATCCTTAGACATAGAATCAATGTTTTATCCCTAGTGGCAACAGACATCCACAACCTTAGAACTTTCTGTCACTGTCCCAGATTCAATGGAGGCATGAACCCACTATCGAGCATAAATACTCCCTCTTGGAGTTAAGAGTACAAACTTGGCCAGAGCCTCTACTAATAACGGAGAGCATGCAAGATCATAAACAACACATAAACAATAGATTGATAATCACCATAATCATAGTACTCTCTATCCATCGGATCCCGACAAACACAACATATAGTATTACATAGATGATCTTGATCATGTTAGGCAGCTCACAAGATCCAACAATGAAGCACAACAAGGAGAAGACGACCATCTAGCTACGCTATGGACCCATGGTCCAGGAGTGAACTACTCACTCATCACTCCGGAGGCGATCATGGCGATGAAGAGTCCTCGGGAGATGAATCCCCTCTCCGGCCGGAGGAGCGATCTGAATCCCCCGAGATGGGATTAGCGGCGGCGTCTGGAAGGTTTTCCGTATCGTGGCTCTCGGTACTGGGGTTTCGCGACGGAGGCTTTAAGTAGGCGGAAGGTCAACGCGGGGGCCACACGAGGTGCCCGGGGGTAGGGCCGCGCGGCCAGGGCGTGGGCGCCGCTAGCTCTGGCTGCCTCGTGGTCCCACTTCGTTATCTCTTCGGTCTTCCGGAAGCTTCGTGCAAAAATAGGACCCTGGGTGAAAGTTTCGTCCAATTCCGAGAATATTTCCTTACTAGGATTTCTGAAACCAAAAACAGCAGAAAACAGCAATCGCTCTTCGGCATCTTGTTAATAGGTTAGTTCCAGAAAATGCATAAATATGACATATAATGTGCATAAAACATGTAGGTATCATCAATAAAGTAGCATGGAACATAAGAAATTATCGATACGTTGGAGACGTATCACACGCCCTTGCAACCGCTAGGACGTGTGCCAGAACATTTGCGGGACGACGTCGAGGGACCAGGGCCCCCTGCAGTCTTGGAAGCCTCCCGGCTCTTCATGTTGCTTAACCACTGCTCGCCGGTGGGTTTTGGCAGGCAACAGAATTGTGTGAAGTTTTGTATGAAGAAAGTTTCCAAGTGTAGGGAGAGAAGATTGATGTAATGAGATGAAGAATGGACAAAAGCTAAAGTTTAGGGATGCCCATGTCACCCCAAGAAATATCCAATAGGTACAAGCGTCAAAGCTTGGGGATGCCTTTTATTGCTTCATATGCTATGTGTTGTTCTTGGAGCGTCCTTATTTTTGATTTTTAGTTTAGTTTAGTTTTGTTTGCTGTAGCATATGGTTGGATCCTAGCATTCTTGTGTAGGAGAGAGATACGCTCTGTTTTCATTGCATAGAACACTCTAGTTTTCACTCTTATTGTTCTACGAGTTCTCTTTTGCTAGTATTGCGTTTTTAGCTCTTGGTTTTCCATTCTTATTTTGTTTAGAGAATGTTAGTTTTCTTTATTTAGGTATGATTAGCTCTCTTGTCTTTATTGATTATTATCTATGAGAGTTGTTTCAAATAAGTTGATTGGTGTTGGAGACGAGTAAAATGTTTCATGCTTATAGTGATGCAAAAGAAAGCTTGTTTAGACTGTGGCATAGACTTTGGCATGTCATGTTGGATGTTATTCTTATCATATGCTTAGTAATTATTGTTGTACCATGACTTGTCTCAAATAGCTGAGAGTGCATAATGTGCTATTGAAAGAATCATTTGTTGTTTCCATCATACAAAGCATAATATTGTGGTATACTCCTTTGATACTTTATTTGGTTGACTTGGCACATGTTTACATCATGTTATGATTATAACCAGTCAACTAAAGCCTGTATGATCATTTAGTTTTTTACTTGTAATATCACTTTATGCTTTGATTGATAATGTTTTGCCGCTATGCATGATTATGGCCATTATTGCTCTCTTAGTTGGTCGCTCCCAGTCTTTTGCTAGCCTTCGCATGTACTGAGTATGAGCTCTACTCGTGCACCCAACCACCAAAAACCAAAGTTTGCCTATTGTGTCCACCATATCTACCTACTAGCATCATTGCTATTCCAAGTATATTCATCATGTTTTTATTTATCTTCCAAATTAAATTTTGTCATGAGAAAATTAGTTAGTAAAGCTCTCACGAACTTGATGGCACATTTACTTTCTTGCACTTAATAAACCTGAACCATTGTGACTATCTTATGAAGATTATATGCTTGCAAATTACGAGTTGGGAGTTAGCACAACCATGCTTTCATGGGGCACGCTTTCAACATTGCACTTATTCCTATTTAGTTGATGTCATGTTCTTTTGTTTATGGATGCCTAGCGGTGCGAAATAAAATGGAAACTTGTAAGTCCATGGAGTTTGTATTGTGTTAGAGAAATGCCTAGGTGGCCAACTTAATCCATGCTTCATTCATGGTGGAAATTTACAGCGAACCATAGTGAGCATTCTATGACGCATCTTCAATAAAAAGCTATGCCCATAAGAAATAAAAGGATTGCTGAGATGCTCATTGTCTATTTGTCTTGTCATTTTGGTATGGGATTGCTCCTATATCGGCAGGAGTACTTCTATATCATGGGGCAGGAGGTACCCCGTTGGCGTTCTCAATGATACATGTATACTTACAATGACAAGAACTTATTTGGGACCTAAGTTGAGTAGCATGAGGTTTAGGTACTCATATTCAAGGGGCACGAGATTTTCAACTTGTGATTTTTCAAGCATATAACTCATATTTGCCCTCACATTAACTTTAACCATTCAAGATGCTTATGATAGGGGTAATGAGAGCTCAAAGCTAATGAGTACCATACTTTTTGGAAGGTTTATAAAACTTGTTAATCTTGCTTCCTCTGCAAAGAGCCTTTCTTTTACTTTTATGTTGAGTCTTCATCTTCTTGCTTTATGCACCAATTAAGAGAGCATAGTTGTCATTCTGAGTATAATGTGCATAGTCCCAAAAATTATTATTGATTGATTCATGATTATGATATTGCTTGTTGTTAAATTACTTGTATCTAGTCACCCTTTGAACTTTAAAGGTGTCCTGGCATTTATGTTTTGCTACTTCATAAAGGAGAAGTTGAGTACCACTTTGCTATGTTTTCTCTATGCTCATAAACAAACAATTGCTTTTAGTGCACAATTATTCATGATCCTTTGTTTGAGTTACTTCTCATGTTGTAACATAGTTGCTAAGTTTTGTTGTTAGAATTATAGCTATCATGCCTATGTCTAGAGTACTTTGATCCCATCTTACAATGCTTTACAATAACTTGATCAAGATTGTGTTGGCTTCATGTCACCTCAAAAATTATTTTTATTATCACTTACCTATTCGAGGACGAGAAAGAGTTAAGCTTGGGGATGCTAATACGTTGCAAACATATCTATAATTTTTTATGCTCCATTCTTGTTTTACACCAATTGCTATATGTTTTGTTTACACTTCGTTGCACTTTTATACATTTTTCGGCACTAACCTATTGACAAGATGCCACGGTGTAGTTCCTGTTTTCTGTTGTTTTGTATTTCGAAAAGCACAGGAAATATCTCGGACAGGAACAAAAGTCGAAGATCATATTTTTCCGTAACGAAGACGATGTCCGGAGGGGGACAAAGAGGCGCCACAAGGTGGCCAGACTAGGCCTAGGTGCGGCCCAGGCCCTGGCCGCGCCTAGGGGTGGTCTGGGGCCCCCTGGCCTCCACCGACCTTGCCCTTCCACCTATAAGAAGCCTATCGATGCGTGAACCCTAAATATACCAGCCTCCGTCCATGAAAAGTTATGTAGCTCCGCCGCCGCCAAAGACAAGATCCGGGGGACAGAAGTCTCTGTTTCGGCACCCTGCCAGGATGGGGAATTTCCCCCGGAGCCATCTCCATCGACACCACCGCCATCTTCATCGCCGTTGCTGACTCCCATGACGACGAGTCAGTAGTTCTCCCCAGAGGCTGAGGGATTTACCGGTAGCTATGTGGTCTATCTATCTCTCCATGTATGATCTTTATGTGATCATGAGCTTTGTAATCTAGTTGAATAGGTAGATGTTATTCTTCAACTATTGTGCTACTCAAGTGGTTTTATTATGTGATATCCGGGTACACCTTGTCCAACGGTGTGAAGGTGGCAGTGTGCACACTGTGTTTGTTTCCTAAGCTTAATTTACCGAAATACTTATGAATCATGGTGACTAGTTAGTACCATCTTTGTATGCTCAAAGTGACAGTGTGGGGGCGTCCATAGATTGGGAATGCGAACTTTAAGGAATGCTTATGCAGCCCTATGCAGTGAATTTGTGTTTATTATCAAACCGGAGAGTGGTTCAGAGTAGCATAGTGAAGTGATAATATCTATGTATTCAATTATGGTATCATTGTTGAGAGTGTCCACTAGTGAAAGTATGATCCCTAGGCCTTGTTTCCAAGCATTGAAACACCATTTATAACCAGCTCTTCTACATGTTTGCTTGTTGCCATTTTTATTTCAGATTGCAATTACCACTCATAATCATCCATATTACTTGTATTTCACTATCACTTCGCCTAACTAGTGCACCTATACACCTGACAAGTGTATTGGGTGTGTTGGGGACACAAGAGACTTATTGTATCGTAATTGCAGGGTTGCTTGAGAGGAATATCTTTGACCTCTACCTCCCTAAGTTCGATAAACCTATGCTTGTCCACTTAAGGGAAACTTACTGTTGTTCTACAAACCTCTGCATTTGGAGGCCCAACACTGTCTACGAGACCAGAAGCGTGCGTAGACATCCTTACCCATAAATCTCCATACAAAAGAATCATGGATGACGCCATATATACTTCAAATTTCATCAAAACCCTCTTGACCAAAGATAGATGATAATGCTCTAAGAGCTTTCCTAACTGTAAGAGACTTGATACTACTAGATGAAAGCAAAACCAAACTAAGATGACAAACTAAAAACGATATGATAAACTAAAAAGCATAAAATACTTGATATAACTCCCCCAAGCTTGAGTGTTGATGTGGATCTTATTTCTTCTTCTTCTCCTGATGCTTCGGGTCGCGGTGGTCTTGAAGATTGCGAAGAAAAGTCATCATGTGGTCGTAGGCTTGCTTGAACTCCCGAGTACTCTTGCCAAGGTCCTCCCAATTCTTCTCTTCCAATCTCTCTTTGCTAGGCTTCCAATCTGGAGTTGATACTTCCTCCTTTACTTTTTCCAGGCGATGAAAATTGCAGCAAGATTTCTGGAGGCCATGCAGTTTCTTAGAGCTTTTCCACCAGTGCTCATGTGAGCAGTTCACTTAAAGTTCTTAGGAGGCGACACCACCCTCACTACAACAAGAGGTATAGGAGGGGGTGAAGCTTCCCCTTGAACTCGGCGTTGATGATGTGCTTTTGATCCTCTTCCTCTTCTTCTTCTTCATCATCATATTCTTCTTCCTCCTGCTCCTCCTCTTCCTCTTCATCATCATCTTCGAAAGGATCCCTCCTCCGTCTCCTCCGCCACATGGATGTAGGGTTGATCCCATCGACCTCATCATCATCATCTAGCATGGAGGAGCATTGGTAGGAGTCGCCCGAAGACATAGCTAAGGTTTTTGTGGAGACAAATCTGAAAGACAGGGTAGAAAACATTGTTCGCTCGAAAAAGAGTCGATGCGAGATTAGATCACCAGCGGGGGTATATATATTGACGATTTTTAGGTAAAAACGAAGAGTTTGAGTCGAAAACGAGGCGAAAAGGAAGTCCGAGGCGCGAACGACCTCGGGTGGCGCGCCCAACTGGGCTCTTTCGCCCCTCGTGACTCCTTTTCGCCCAAATCTTTTGTGAATCTTCCTTATTTTGCAAAAAAGTAACTATCCTAAAATATGAAAAGATTTCGGTATCACTACTTACCCGATCTCGACTTTTATTGGTTTCCGGTGTCTGACAGAAGGAAAATTTCGTTGATGATAGCTTTCGGAGTCCAGAGATGTAATTCTTCCACATTCCCTATGAAATGCGCTCATGCAATATAATGTTTAAGACATTGTCCATTAACAACATGAGGCTTACCTTTGTAATCTCCATGGAGACGGATGGCTCTGGAGCGATACACCTCTTGCACAACCAATGGACCGCACCATCTCAATGCTAGTTTGCCTGCAAAGAACTTGAAACGAGAATTGAACAATAACACTTGGTCTCCTACTATGAATTCCTTCCTCTTTTATCCTTTTTCCATGCCAAATTTTAAACTTTTCTTTAAACAATCTAGCACTTTCATAAGATTCATTTCTCCATTCATCTAAAAGGTTTATGTCTACGATTCTCTTCTCTCCCGCAGTTTTAAAATCAAAGTTAAGCTCCTTAACGGCCCACCTAGATTTGTGTTCTAATTCTATAGGTAAATGACATGCTTTTCCATAGACCATTCTATAAGGAGACATTCCCATATGATTTTTAAAAGAAGTTCTATAAGCCCATAATGCTTCATTGATTTTATTGGCCAATCAGATCTTTTCCAATATAAGCTTTAATTCCATGTTGCCCAATTCAACTTGATCAATAGTTTGTGGGTGATATGGATATGCTACTCTATGATTAACACCATATTTAGCCAAGGTTTTTCTAAAAACTTGATGAATAAAGTGAGAACCACCATCAGTAATTAAAAATCTAGGTACTCCAAACCTGGGAAGAATGATGTCCTTCAACATCTTCATTGCAGTAGCATGGTCAGCACTCTTTCTCGGAATTGCTTCCACCCACTTAGTAACATAATCCACTGCAACCAAAATGTGAGTATGCTGCGATTTGGAGGCAGGAAATGGCCCCATAAAGTGAAAGCCCCACACATCAAATGGTTCAAGAGGAAGTGTATAATTCATAGGCATTTCATTTCTCTTACCAATGTTTCCAAGGCGTTGACATTTATCAAAAGTTACCATAATTAGCACAATCTTTAAATAAAGTAGGCCAACAAAAACCAAATTGCAATACCTTTGCAGCTGTGCGGTCTCCCGCGTGGTGACCTCCATAAGGACTGTCATGGCAGTCTTTTATAATGCTTTGCTGTTCAAACTCAGGTACACAACGTCTAATAATACCATCAACACCTTTCATATAAAGAAAAGTATCATCCCAAAAGTAATGTCTAAGATCATAGAAGAATTTCTTTCTTTGTTGATAGGTAAAATGAGGTGGCATAACTTTCCCAACAATAAAATTAGCATAATCAGCGAACCATGGGGAAGCTACTCTTGCACTAGACACATTAATATTTGCAAGTTGTTCATTAGCAAAGCTATCATTAATAGGAGTTGGATCATCCGGAATGTTTTCCATTCTAGACAAATGATCAGCTACAGGATTATCCTCACCCTTTATATCAACAATATGTAAATCAAATTCTTGCAATAATAAAACCCATCTAATAAGCCTAGGATTAGCATCTTTCTTATTCATAAGATATTTAATAGCAGAATGATCAGAGTGCACAATAACTTTAGAATCTACTATGTAAGGTCTAAACTTATCACAAGCAAAGATCACAACTAAAAATTCTTTTTTAGTAGTAGCATAGTTTGTTTGGCATCATCAAGAGTCTTACTAGAATAATATATAACATTAAGTTTTTTATCAACTCTTTGTCCCAACACAGCACCTACCGCATAATCACTTGCATCACACATAATTTCAAAAGGTAAATTCCAGTCAGGTGGTTGAATTATAGGAGCACTAATTAAAGCATTCTTTAAAACATTGAAAGACTCCACACAATCATCATTAAAAGAAAATGGAACATCCTTTTGCAAAAGATTAGTAAGAGGCTACGATATTTTAGAAAAATCCTTAATAAATCTTCTATAAAACCGAGCACGTCCAAGAAAACTTCTTATACCTTTAATATCCCGCGGATATGGTAGCTTCTCTATGGTTTCTATCTTTGCACGGTCCACTTCAATGCCTCTTCCAGATACTCGATGACCAAGGACTACACCTTCCATGACCATAACATGACACTTCTCCCAATTAAGAACGAGGTGTTGGTCCTCACATCGCTGCAAAACTTTGCTAAGATTGAATAGGCAATTATCGAAAGAGGTACCATATACAAAAAATAATAATTCATAAACACTTCCATAATATTTTCACTATAATCATCAAATATAGCATTCATACATCTTTGAAAAGTAGCAGGAGCATTACATAAACCAAATGGCATTCTTCTATAAGCAAAAGTACCAAAGGGACAAGTAAAAGTAGTCTTTTCTTGATCATCTTTGTGCACAGGTATTTGAGAAAAACCAGAATAACCATCAAGATAGCAAAAATGTGAATGCTTAGATAATCTTTCTAACATTTGATCAATGAAAGGCAAAGGATAATGATCCTTACGATTAGCTTTATTTAATTTTCTGAAATCAATGCACATTCTATAACCAGTAACAGTACGCTGAGCAACAAGTTCATTTTCATCATTTGGAACCACAATGATTCCACCTTTCTTAGGCACACAATGAACATGACTTACCCATTTACTATCAGCTATAGGATAAATAATACCAGCCTCTATAAGTTTGATTACCTCTTTTCTTACCACTTCCTTCATTTTTGGATGAAGACGACTCAACAACGGGCTTTGCATCTTCTTCCAAATTAATATTATGCATGCATAGAGCTAGACTTATACCTTTAAGATCATCAAGAGAGTATCCAATGGCCGGCCTATGAGCATGCAATACTTCCAGTAATTTTGTTTCTTCTTCTCCTGAAAGATTAGCACTACTAATAGTAGGACATATATTTTTCTCATCAAGGTATGCATATTTCATATCATCGGGCAAATGTTTTAATTAAAAACTAGGATCTTCTTTGGGTGGTGGTAAGACTCCAAGATTATCAGGTGGAATATGCAATTTAAATTAGGGGGTTGTTGAGATAAAAAAATTGTTCTGATTAAGTACATATCGTTCCACCACGTTCGATGAAGCAACTGCCACAGAAGCAAGAGTTTCCACAATATCTTTTTGAAACTTTTCTTTTTTTAAATGCTTATCAGTAAACTTGGAAAAATTACCTTTCTCCAGCACATTTAATAAACACTCTCTCTTTTGGCAAATTAATTTCAGCACCAACAGTATGTAAGAAAGGTCTACCAAATATAATAGGACAAAATGCATCTTGGGAGCAACCAAGAACAATAAAATTAATGGGATACTTAATCTTTCCTACTAATACTTCAATATCTCTTACCATGACAAGAGGACATATAACTTCTTTATTAGCAAGTTGAATAGTTATACATGTTTCCTCCATGTGTATGGGATCAATATCGGGCTTGATTTCGAGATATAGAGAATATGGTATCACACTTATACTTGCTCCAATATCACAAAGACCATGATAACATGAAGTTCCAATAGCACAAGATATAATAGGTTTACCAGCTCTAGTAGTCTTACCTTGAATTACCTTAGTGGAATGTTCGCATAAATAGACATCGCAAGGAGTTTTTTATTTAATTATTTTATGGCCGAAATTTGAGGCTTCATAGAGATTTGTTCATAAGACTCATGATATATTCTAGCACTCTTATTTGCAACATTAGTGAGCAAATTTTTCTTCGCCCTGTTCGGATAAGGAGGAGATTCCACATATTCTTCTATAATAACAGATGAAGCTTGCTGAACCTGTTTCTCAACTTTAGCAATATATGGTGAAGTCTTAAGAGGTTCAGTAAAGACCTTAAATCCTTTCTTAGGAACATTCAAATGGTTAGCAAAAGATTTAGAAACTTCTACTAAAATATGAGGATCAAGACCAAACTTATTCTTTAGTTCTTCAAACAATATAGTAGTAGAGAAATTCTCTACACATGCACATTCAAAATCAAAACGAGGCTCATCACCTTTATCAAGATCCCATGCAGTTGAATTATTAGAAATAGTATCCAATAAATTCCTTGCTTCTTGTTGAGTTCTATTAGGGTGTGTTTGGTAGCCCGGTTGAGCTCAGAAAATCTCATCTCACCCGAGCTAAACAATCTATATGTTGATTGGTAGGTCGGCTCGGTCCATCTCAACACTGCCGGCCTCATACGAAAAATGGCTCTCAGCCAGGCCCAGTTGGGAAGCTCGAATCGAGCTTCGCATGGCCAAGCTGAACTCATCCCGCAAACAACGTAGCAGACCCGATGCACCCCTAGACCCCCGCCCCCATCTCTTTTCCCTCCCCATTCTCCCCCGTTCCTTCTCTTCGTGCTTCCGCTCGTCCTCCCGCCCGCCTCCTCTCCGCCGGCCTAGGTAGAGCAAGCGACGCTGGGGCTCGCGCCGCCGCCCTCCGGCATGCCACCGTGGAGAAAGCTCCAGCCCGGTTTTCCCGCTCAGGAACTCCACATCCTGACACGAAGCGAGAGGGACGAGCTCGCCGGCCCGCCACGCTAACGCGGAGGCCTCCTCACGCCGTTGTGTCGCTCAACCGCCGTCGCCGCCGCCCCACGACCTGCCACCATCGACGAGAAGGCTCTGAGGCTGGTCCTATTCGTGCTCCAGCCTTCCTCCGGCCTGCGGCCCTCCACGACTCCCGCACGGCCGAGCAGAGGCACAAGTGATACGTCTCCAACGTATCGATAATTTCTTATGTTCCATGCTACTTTATTGATGATACCTACATGTTTTATGCACACTTTATGTCATATTAGTGCATTTTCTGGAACTAACCTATTAACAAGATGCCAGTGCCGTTCCTGTTTTCTGTTTTTGGTTTCAGAAATCCTAGTAACGAAATATTCTCGGAATTGGACGAAATCAACGCCCCGGGTTCCTATTTTGCCGGGAACACCCGAGAGCCGCCAGAGGAGGGCCTGTGGGCCCCAGATGATAGGGTGGCGCGGCTGGGCCTTGGCCGCGCCGCCTATGGTGTGGTGGCCCCAGGCCCCCTCCGAGGCTGCCCTTTCGCCTATATAAAGCCCACATCGAAAACCCTTACAGAGGAAGCCACGATGCGCGAAACCTTCCAGAGCCGCCGCCATCGCGAAGCCAAGATCTGGGGGACAGGAGTCTGTTCCGGCACCCTGCCGGACGGGGAAGTGCCCCGAAAGGCTTCTCCATCGACACCGCTGCATCTCCACCGCCATCTTCATCACCGCTGCTCCCATGAGGAGGGGAGTAGTTCTCCATCGAGGCTCGGGGCTGTACCGGTAGCTATGTGGTTCATCTCTCCTATGTGCTTCAATACAATAATCTCATGAGCTGCCTTACATGATTGAGATTCATATGATGATGCTTGTAATCTAGATGTCATTATGCTAGTCAAGTGAGTTTTACTTATGTGATCTCCGGAGACTCCTTGTCCCACGTGTGTAAAGGTGACAGTGTGTGCACCGTGTGGGTCTCTTAGGCTATATTTCACAGAATACTTATTCACTGTTATGAATGGCATAGTGAAGTGCTTATTTATATCTCTTTATGATTGCAATGTGTTTTGTATCACAACTTATCTATGTGCTACTCTAGTGATGTTATTAAAGTAGTTTTATTCCTCCTACACGGTGTAATGGTGACAGTGTGTGCACTCGTGTTAGTACTTGGTTTATGCTATGATCATGATCTCTTGTAGATTGCGAAGTTAACTATTGCTATGATAGTATTGATGTGTATTATTCCTCCTACATAAGCATGAAGGTGACGGTGTGCATGCTATGTTAGTACTTGGTTTAGTCGTTTCGATCTTTCATGCACTCTAAGGTTATTTAAATATGAGCATTATTGTGGAGCTTGTTAACTCCGGCATTGAGGGTTCGTGTAATCCTACGCAATGTGTTCATCATCCAACAAAAGTGTAGAGTATGCATTTATCTGTTCTTTATGTGATCAATGTTGAGAGTGTCCACTAGTGAAAGTGTAATCCCTAGGCCTTGTTCCTAAATATACTGCTATCGCTGCTTGTTTCGTTTCTACGTTACTACGCATGTTTACTTCTGCAATATTACTACCATCATTGCACGCCAGCGAGCTATTTTATGGCGCGTACTGCTGCTCATATTCATTCATACCACTTGTATTTCACTATCTCTTCGCGAACTAGTACACCTATTAGGTGTGTTGGGGACACAAGAGACTTCTTGCTTTGTGGTTGCGGGGTTGCATGAGAGGGATATCTTTGACCTCTTCCTCCCTGAGTTCGATAAACCTTGGGTAATCCACTTAAGGGAAACTTCTGCTGTTCTACAAACCTCTCGCTCTTGGAGGCCCAACACGTCTACAAGAATAGAAGCACCCGTAGACATCAAACACTTTTAAGCGCCGTTCTTGCGTGAGGGAAGGTAAACGGCACTCACACATTGGCAAGCCCGGCAACTAAGCACTTTTCCTCCCTCGTCAACTACGCCAAGCACTTTTCTGCGCCGTTGCGGAGGAAAGGTAAAAGGCACTCATACTGGTTCCAGGTATAGTTTTCTGGGCGCCATTGTGTGTGTGTGCTCGAAGCTATTTCCTTTAGACTCCGCAATTGCGACATTTGGTTTCTTGTTTACACTAGTTAGGCATAATGGACAACAATGACCTTTTTATTCTATTTCCTGATTTAAGACATGGATGGTTTGATGCGAAAATTAAAAAACCCATGGAACATATTAATATGAATGCTTTGAACACTATTGTTGCTAATGATATGGAAAATTCTAAGCTTGGGGAAGCTGGCTTTGATGAGCATGATATTTTTAGTCCCCCAAGCATTGAGGAGAAAATTTTCTTTGATGATACTTTGCCTCCCATTTATGATGATTATAATGATAGTAGTCTTTTGTTACCACCTGTTATGGAGGATAAATTTGATTATGATTACAATATACCTCCTATATTTGATAGCTACTTTGTTGAATTTGCTCCCACTACAATTAATAAGAATGACTATGCTTATGTTGGGAGTAGTAATTATTTTATGCATGAGACTCATGATAAGAATGCTTTAAGTGATAGTTATATTGTTGAGTTTGCTCATGATGCTACTGAAAGTTATTATGAGAGAGGAACATATGGTTGTAGAAATTTTCATGTTACTAAAATGCCTCTTTATGTGCTGAAATTTTTTGAAGCTACACTTGTTTTATCTTATTATGCTTGTTACTTTGCTCTTCATGAACTTGTTTATTTACAATATTCCTATGAATAGGAAGCATGTTAGACTTAAATTTGTTTTGAATTTGCCTCTTCATGCTCTCTTTTGCTTCAACTTCTATTTCTTGCGAGTGCATCATTAAAACTGCTGAGCCCATCTTAATGGCTATAAAGAAAGAACTTCTTGGGAGATAACCCATGTGTTTATTTTACTACAGCAATTTTTGTTTTGTTGAGTCTTGGAAGTTGTTTACTACTGTAGCAACCTCTCCTTATCATTTTTTTGTGCCAAGTAAAGTTTCTATGTCAAAGTTGATGTTATATTTGGGATCGCTGCGCGAAACAGCATTGCTGTCTGTCACGAATCTGGGCACAGTTCTCTGTAGAAAATTCGAAAAAATCTGCCAATTTACGAGCGTGATCCTCAGATATGTACGCAACTTTCATTAGTTTTGAGTTTTTCCATTTGAGCAAGTCTGGTGCCATCTTTAAATTCGTCTTTACGGACTGCTGTTTTGACAGATTCTGCCTTTTATTTCGCATTGCCTCTTTTGCTATGTTGGATTCATTTCTTTGATCCATTAATGTCCAGTAGCTTTATGCAATGTCCAAGTGTAAAGAATGATTGTGTCACCTCTGAACATGTGAATTTTTGATTATGCACTAACCCTCTAATGAGTTTGCTTGAAGTTTGGTGTGAAGGAAGTTTTCAAGGGTCAAGAGAGGAGTATGATATACTATGATCAAGAGGAGTGAAAGCTCTAAGCTTGGGGATGCCCCCGTGGTTCACCCCTGCATATTTTAAGAAGACTCAAGCGTCTAAGCTTGGGATGCCCAAGGCATCCCCTTCTTCATCGACAACATCATCAGGTTCCTCCCTGAAACTATATTTTTATTCGGTCACATCTTGTGTTCTTTACTTGGAGCGTCGGTTTGTTTTGTTTTTGTTTTTGTTTGAATAAAATGGATCCTAGCATTCACTCTGTGTGAGAGAGACACGCTCCGCTGTTGCATATGGACAAATATGTCCTTAGGCTTTACTCATAATGTTCATGGCGAAGTTTCCTCTTCGTTAAATTGTTATATGGTTGGAATTGGAAAAATGCTACATGTAGTAATTGGTAAAATGTCTTGGATAATGTGATACTTGGCAATTGTTGTGCTCATGTTTAAGCTCTTGCATCATATACTTTGCACCTATTAGTGAAGAAATACATAGAGCATGCTAAAATTTGGTTTGCATATTTGGTCTCTCTAAGGTCTAGATAATTTCTAGTATTGTGTTTTGAACAACAAGGAAGACGGTGTAGAGTCTTATAATGTTTACAATATGTCTTTTATGTGAGTTTTGCTGCACCGGTTCATCCTTGAGTTTGCTTCAAATAACCTTGCTAGCCTAAACCTTGTATCGAGAGGAATACTTCTCATGCATCCAAAATCCTTGAGCCAACTACTATGCCATTTGTGTCCACCATACCTACCTACTACATGGTATTTCTCCGCCATTCCAAAGTAAATTGCTTGAGTGCTACCTTTAAACAATTCAAAAGTTATTACCTCTTATTTGTGTCAATGTTTTATAGCTCATGAGGAAGTATGTGGTGTTTTATCTTTCGATCTTGTCATTTACTTTTGACAGACTTTCACAATGGACTAGTGGCTTCATCCGCTTATCCAATAATTTTGCAAAAAGAGCTGGCAATGAGGTTCCCAGCCTCAATTAATTAACTTGCATTAATAATTCTCTTCACATGTTTTGCTCTGATTCATCAGTAAGCAACTTAATTTTGCAAATAGACACTCCTCCATGGTATGTGAATGATGGAAGGCACCCGAGGATTCGGTTAGCCATGGCTTGTGTAAGCAAAAGGTTGGGAGGAGTGTCATCCATAAATAAAAAACTAAACTAAAGTACATGTGTAAACAAAAGAGAAGAGGGATGATCTACCTTGCTGGTAGAGATAACGTCCTTCATGGGAGCCGCTCTTGAAAGTCTGGTTGATGAGGTAGTTAGAGTGCCCACTACCATTCGTTGACAACAACAAACACCTCTCAAAATTTTACTTTTATGCTCTCTTTATGTTTTCAAAATAAAAGCTCTAGCACAAATATAGCAATCGATGCTTTCCTCTTTGAAGGACCATTCTTTTACTTTTATTGTTGAGTCAGTTTACCTATCTCTCTCCACCTTAAGAAGCAAACACTTGTGTGAACTGTGCATTGATTCCTACATACTTGCATATTGCACTTGTTATATTACTTTATGTTGACAATATCCATGAGATATACATGTTATAAGTTGAAAGCAACCGCTGAAACTTAATCTTCCTTTGTGTTGCTTCAATACCTTTACTTTGATTTATTGCTTTATGAGTTAACTCTTATGCAAGACTTATTGATGCTTGTCTTGAAGTACTATTCATGAAAAGTCTTTGCTTTATGATTCAATTGTTTACTCATGTCATTACCATTGTTTTGATCGCTGCATTCATTACATATGTTTACAATAGTATGATCAAGGTTATGATGGCATGTCACTTCAGAAATTATCTTTGTTATCGTTTTACCTGCTCGGGACGAGCAGAACTAAGCTTGGGGATGTGATACGTCTCCAACGTATCGATAATTTCTTATGTTCCATGCTACTTTATTGATGATACCTACATGTTTTATGCACACTTTATGTCATATTCGTGCATTTTGGAACTAACCTATTAACAAGATGCCGAAGTGCCGGTTCTGTTTTCTGCTGTTTTTGGTTTCAGAAATCCTAGTAACGAAATATTCTCGGAATTGGACGAAATCAACGCCCGAGTTCCTATTTTGCCGGAAGCATCCAGAACACCCGAGAGTCGCGGAGGAGGGCCCTGTGGGCCCGGATGATAGGGTGGCGCGGCTGGGCCTTGGCGCGCCGCTATGGTGTGGTGGCCCAGGCCCCCTCCGAGGCTGCCCTTTCGCCTATATAAAGCCCCTGCATCGAAAACCTTACAGAGAAGCCACGGTCGCGAAACCTTCGAGCCGCCATCGCCGAAGCCAAGATCGGGGGACAGGAGTCTGTTCGGCACCTGCGGAGGAAGTGCCCGGAAGGCTTCTCCATCGACACCGCTGCCATCTCCACCGCCATCTTCATCACCGCTGCTCCCATGAGGAGGGAGTAGTTCTCCATCGAGGCTCGGGGCTGTACCGGTAGCTATGTGGTTCATCTCTCTCCTATGTGCTTCAATACAATAATCTCATGAGCTGCCTTACATGATTGAGATTCATATGATGATGCTTGTAATCTAGATGTCATTATGCTAGTCAAGTGAGTTTTACTTATGTGATCTCCGGAGACTCCTTGTCCCACGTGTGTAAAGGTGACAGTGTGTGCACCGTGTGGGTCTCTTAGGCTATATTTCACAGAATACTTATTCACTGTTATGAATGGCATAGTGAAGTGCTTATTTATATCTCTTTATGATTGCAATGTGTTTTGTATCACAACTTATCTATGTGCTACTCTAGTGATGTTATTAAAGTAGTTTTATTCCTCCTACACGGTGTAATGGTGACAGTGTGTGCACTCGTGTTAGTACTTGGTTTATGCTATGATCATGATCTCTTGTAGATTGCGAAGTTAACTATTGCTATGATAGTATTGATGTGTATTATTCCTCCTACATAAGCATGAAGGTGACAGTGTGCATGCTATGTTAGTACTTGGTTTAGTCGTTTCGATCTTTCATGCACTCTAAGGTTATTTAAATATGAGCATTATTGTGGAGCTTGTTAACTCCGGCATTGAGGGTTCGTGTAATCCTACGCAATGTGTTCATCATCCAACAAAAGTGTAGAGTATGCATTTATCTATTCTGTTATGTGATCAATGTTGAGAGTGTCCACTAGTGAAAGTGTAATCCCTAGGCCTTGTTCCTAAATACTGCTATCGTTGCTTGTTTACTGTTTACTGCGTTACTCTGCATGTTATCCTGTAATATTACTACCATCAACACGCCGGCGAAGCTATTTTCGCGCCGTACTACTGCTCATATTCATTCATACCACTTGTATTTCACTATCTCTTCGCCGAACTAGTACACCTATTAGGTGTGTTGGGGACACAAGAGACTTCTTGCTTTGTGGTTGCAGGGTTGCATGAGAGGGATATCTTTGACCTCTTCCTCCCTGAGATTTCGATAAACCTTGGGTAATCCACTTAAGGGAAACTTTCTGCTGTTCTACAAACCTCTGCTCTTGGGCCCACACTGTCTACAAGAATAGAAGCACCGTAGACATCAACAAGCTCGCGTGGCGCATCCTCACCGCCAGGATACCTCCGGCACGCCGCCGTTGCCACCGCCGCCGCCGCCGCCCCACGGCCTGCCACCGGCGAAGAGAAGGATCCCAGCAGTGTGGTGCCTATGAGGACCCGATTGCTTTTTATTTTTCTGTGTAGGGGCTCTTGTGTAAAAGTTTGGACCTCTATGATATTTCTAGTTTTTGGGCCAGCCTCAACCCATACGGTCTACCAAACACAGTAATCAGTTCAGCTTCTCCCAACACATACGGGCTAACAAACACACCAAATAATCTCAAGCCAACTTGTATGGGGTGAGATATCTCAAGTGGGATAGTGAATTCCAAATGACCCGGGCTACCAAACACACCCTTAGTAAATCTCCCTTTATATGAATTGTCCAGAAAATCCCTATGATGCTAGGGCAGCCTCACATAGAAGTTTACCAATATGAGACTATCAGGAATACCATGACAAGGATTCTTATGGATGAGTTCATTAAGCCTCCCCCAAGCTTGAGAAATACTTTCTCCAAGATGAGGCCAAAAATTATAAATATGACAACGATCATCATAAGCTTCTTTAGGAGTATAAAACTTGGTATAGAAGGCCTTCCTCAATAATTCCCAGTCAAGACGGCATTTAATATCCAGAGATCTAAACCATATGAGAGCATTACCGGAAAGAGATGGATATAGTAACTTCCTCTTCACATAATCATGAGGAACATGAGCCAATTTGAATAAAGAGAATAGATCTTCAATAGCATGAAGATGTCCCATAGCAGTTTTACTTTTATCACCTGTGAAGGTTAGTTCCATAGCTTGTTTGGCAACAACAATAGGAACTTGAAACGCCACCTTAAGCTCATGTGGTTTCTCTTCATTTTATTTAAGAGATTGAACATAAGCATAACTATATAAAATCGTATCAATCTCATCACAGCTAGACATACCCATGATGAGACAAATAGCAAATAATAAAAACAGTAAAAGCTTCCTTACCATTCACTTACCAATAGCGATACGCTCCCCGACAACGGTGCTAGAAAAGTGTCTTGATGGCTCCAAAGTGCAGGAGATCAATTGTAGTAATTTTTAATAAGAAAGTTTGTCGAACCCACGAGGAGCTGAAGGTATTGGTTAGCAGAATCGACAAGAAAGCAATAATATTAAAGTAGCAGCTTTGATGTTTTTAGGTGTATAGTTTGCAAAAAAAATAAAGTGCAGAAAGTAAATAGTAAATAAGTAAATACTCTCAATGAGAGAAAATACCAATCCTCTATGCAGCAAGAGGACAAGCTTAAGTGTGTGTGCTTATATGAGACTAAAGTTCCCGAGGGCGGCACGGATTCACTAGCATTTGAGTTCTGAACAACATGGTAAATATTTTGTCAAGCATTATTCACTTAGGGGCAGAGCCTAAGTTAGGTGCAACAATAAATATGTGCAAACACACCCTTTATGATGGGTCCTAGAGCCATTTTCATGAGCAAGTATAGGAATCATTAAGACATAAATGTCCCACCATTGCCATAAGATCATTGGTCCCCGACATAAACCCCTCTAATGCAACACATAGTATTGGAAGACGCTCTGTCATTCTGTCCCTTCCAAATTAAACTAATGCATTATATTAAAATGCATCCCTATGAGCCCATATAGGTGAAGTAATATGCAGTCGACGTTCACGTAAAACCATCATAGAACAACATAAAAGATAGAAAACTTGACCAAATACTCATTGCACATAAAATAGAATCATAGCCAGATCGTCCTATGCCCTCAGGAACGTGGGGAACTACTCACAAATGTCAAACATGATATGGACCAGAAGCATTATGATTACAACACAATATAAATATATAATCTCCCCACCAAATAATGAAAAAATATCGATCGCAAACATGCAATAGCACTAGAAAACAATATCCGGGGTTCAATTCAACACAAACTATGAGGGGGATGACGTCGATCTCGTAGATGGAGATGGTGGTGATGATGGTGCTGATGGAGATGTTGATGGAGATGCCTCCTCCCAAGCCAAGGAGGAGTGGTGATGTTGATGGCGTCGATTTCCCCTTCACTTGAGGCACATGTGCGGCAGGATCTTCCCTCTCCTGGAGTAGGAGAGGACTTTCGCCTCCGCCGCCGCCTCAATAAATCTCGGGAAAATAAGATCATTGGTCCCCGACATAAACCCCTCTAATGCAACCCATAGTATTGGAAGACGGTTTTTGTCATTCTGTCCCTTCCAACACTAATGCATTACATTAAAGTGCAGCCCTATGAGCCCATATAGGTGAAGTAATATGTAGTCAACGTTTGCATAAAACCATCATAGAACAACATAAAAGATAGAAAACTTGACCAAATACTCATTGCACATCATATAGAATCATAGCTAGATCATCCTATGCCCTCAGGAACGTGGGGAACTACTCACAAGTGTCAAACATAATATGAACCAGAGGCATGATGATTACAACACAATCTGAATATATAATCTCCCCACCAAATAATGACAAAGTACAGATCACAAACATGCAATAGCACTAGAAAACAATATACGGGGTTCAATTCAACACAAACTATGAGGGGGATGATGTCGATCTCGTAGATGGAGATAGTGGTGATGATGATGTTGATGGAGATGCCTCCTCCCAAGCCAACGAGGAGTGGGGATGTTGATTTCCCCTTCACTAGAGGCACCGGTGCAGCAGGATCTACCCTCTCCCGGAGTAGGATAGGACCTTCGCCTCCGCCGCCGCCTCAATAAATCTATGGAAAAATATGGATTTCGTTTTTAGGCGAAAGCAGCTTCAGGTATAAAAGGGGGGGCCGAGACGATGCCCGAGGCGCAAACGGCCTTGGGTGGCACACCCAAACATGTAGGGCGCGCCACCTGGGTTTGTTTGACCCTCGTGGCTCCCCTCGTGTGATTCTTTTGCCCATTGTCCTTCTCCGGGTGAAAAACATGGGTTTTTTCCTCCCTTTTGGATCTAGAAAGTCCTGAAACAAATAAAATACAGAAAAGGAGATTTTTTGCCTCCCAGGAATTAAATAACAATGAAGGGGGCTTTGTAGAAAGTCCCGGAAATCGACTAAAAATGCATAAATAATGATGTATGATGGCAGATAACAATTAAAACATATAAGTAGCAATAATGATGATGCAAAATGCACGTATCCGCCTAGTCTAAGGTCCAAGCCAATCACTATCCTTCTCCGTGACCCCGCATACCCACTCATATTGTAGCCATGACTTAGTTTGGTCCCTACTTCACCTTGGTCGCTTACCCCTCGACGCATGACCCTCGATCACACTCTACAACCCATCGTAGATCATAGTACCGTGGGAACAATTCGGAGCTCCTCCTACGAGTGCTCCCGCAAGATGCCACCAGCCTCTGGTATAGTGCATCGGTTGATATGCGAGAGGAAAAAGGTACAACTCACTTTTTCGTCTCACTCCAGACCTTATGATTAACACGGTTATTATGACGCAAGAATCACAAGACGATATTTTTTGTTAATCCTATGAGGATATAAACCCACTTGCAATGGAAGCTCCATCATACTCATACCATGGTTCCATTGCCTGCAATATAGTCATATCCATAAATGGAAAATAAATACTTTGCTTTGTAAAGCAGGAATGATATCAATAATACTTTGCAAGTAATTTGATAAAAATAATCAAGTGACATCTGCAAGCGATGAACTTGCTTGGATACTGCAAGGTAGTGTAGTTGGATGTTTGGGCTAACCCGGGACAATGGGTCCTGAAAGGTAGCATCATTGTCCCAGGAAATGGTTAAAGATCCAAATGATGCATGTTTTAGTGGATTTGGCGGTATTACCCTGCTTATGTGATAATTGTTGGTCAAATTCTTAAATTTACATTGCTGTAATAATTTGAATTCATTTAAAGAATATGGATTAATTATAAATTTTAAAATAATTAATATTACTATTTAGCGCTTTTCTAAAAAAATCACAATTCCTTAAATTAATAAATAAAAATATTTTAATACTTTTATCTTATTATTTTTCAATTCCTTGTTAAGAAAATGGAATCTTGGTTTACATATTATTTTAAGACTTTCCTAAAATTTCCTTATTTTATTACTTAAGAATAATGCCTTTATTAAAATTTTAAAATTATTGTTAATTAAGAAATTTGATGTTTTAAACTTTATTCAAAAATACGTTAAAGAATTAAATTGTAATATTGATTTATTATTTTCCAATTTTAATTTGATTTTTGGATTTTTGTTTGGGATTTCAGGATTTATTGGGATTTGGAAGAAACAAAAGTGCCCTTTGGGCCCCACTCGTCAGACCAACCAACTAGAAAAACCGTGCGATGGAATAACCCTAAACCTAATTCCCCTCTCTGGCTCCCGTGACGCTAAATCGCCCTTGCCGTCGTCTCCTTCCTCCAGTCGACTCCGACCATTCTGGTCGTCATTGCCGGTCACGTTTGTCATGCCACTCGATGCTCCATCATCTGGTTCGCGTCGATTTGACGGACGCATCCTCAACTACTCACGTGCAGCCCTACCCGTATATAGGGTTTCGGTTGGGTGGTGGTTCCCTTTGTTGTTGGGGATGCAGTGGTGCTCCTGGACGATGGTGGTGGCGGGGAGATTGCTGACGGGCGCGTCGGGTTGAGGATTGGCATAGGTGGTGCCGTTGTGACCCTCCTGTGCCGACGTGCAGTCATCCTCTGCTGCTCCAGGTGCTCCCTTATTCTCCTCCTTTGTCTATCCTTCAGTTCTACTCTAGTGGCTACTAGCTAAGGCTCTCGGGTTAGGCTATGCTCCAGTTCCTTATGTTCTGGTTCATTATGTTGCTCTACCAATTTACCTACTCTAGTTTGTTGGCTCCCTGGCTATTAACTTGTTCTAGTGTGGATTGAAGAATTCCTATCGATGCCTATGTTGGATGAATTGGTGCTAGGGTTTTGGTTCATTTGGTCTCTGGTGGTTATAGCTCACTGGTTGGCTGTGGTCATGCTCATCCGTTGTGCTGCCCTAGTTACCTTAATGTTATACATATTCATGTTGATTCAAGTGCTACTAGTGCTTAGAGATGGTCACTGTCTATTCTACACCTAGGCATTCCTCTGGCTGGACCGGGCTTCGAGCTAGGCCTAAAAAAACCCGACCTGAAATTCCGAAGCCCAAGCCCGGCCCGAGCCTGACCTTCGGGCGTACAAATTAGGCTTGAACCCATCCCGAACTGCCAAAACCCTGACTCGGCCCGACAAGCCCAACCCAAACTAGGCTTAAATTATGTTTTCTGCAAGCTCGGTCATGACCCGACCTGATGTCCAGGCTCCAAAATTAGGCCTGAACCCAGCCCAACGTGCAAGCCTGACCCGGCCTGGCCCAAGTGTTGGAGATATGCCCAAGAGGCAATAATAAATTAGTTATTGTTATATCTTAGTGTTCATGATAAATGTTTACATCTCATGCTATAATTGTATTAACCGAAACATTGATACATGTGTGTTATGTAAACAACAAGGAGTCCCTAGTAAGCCTCTTGTATAACTAGCTTGTTGATTAATGGATGATCATGGTTTCGTGATCATGAACATTGGATGTTATTAATAACAAGGTTATGTCATTAGGTGAATGATATAATGGACACACACCCAAATGAGCGTAGCATAAGATCAAGTCATTAAGTTCAATTTGCTATAAGCTTTCGATACATAGTTGCCTAAGTCCTTCAACCATGAGATCATGTAAATCACTTACATCGGAAGGGTACTTTGATTACATCAAACGCCATTGCGTAAATGGGTGGTTATAAAGATGGGATTAAGTATTCGAAAAGTGTGAGTTGAAGCATATGGATCAATAGTGGGATTTGTCCATCCCGATGACGGATAGATATACTATGGACCCTCTCGGTGGAATGTCGTCTGATTAACTTGCAAGCATATTATTGGATCATAAGAGATGACATACCATGGTACGAGTAAAGAGTACTTGTCGGTAACGAGGTTGAACAAGGTATGGAGATACCGATGATCGACCTCGGACAAGTAAAATATCGCGTGACAAAGGGAATTGGCATCGTATGTAAATGGTTCAATCGATCACTAAGTCATCGTTGAATATGTGGGAGCCATTGTGGATCTCCAGATCCCGCTATTGGTTATTGCTCGGAGAGGAGTCTCGACCATGTCTGCATAGTTCGCGAACCGTAGGGTGACGCGCTTAAGGTTCGATGTCGCATAAGTAGATTCGGAATATGAGATGGATACCGAAGTTTGTTCGGAGTCTTGGATGGGATCCAAGACATCACGAGGAGGTCCGGAATGGTCCGGAGAATAAGATTCATATATGGGAAGTCATTTTCAGGGTTAGAAAAGTTCAGGATTTTTCGGTATTGTACCGGAGGTTCTAGAAGGTTCCGGAGGGTACCATAGTGGGGCCCACCTATCTCGGACGACCAACATGGACCGGAGGGGGTCACATAGGCCCACATGGGCCAGGCACACCGGCCCCCCAAGGCCCATGTGGCTGTACCAAGTGGATAAGATCAAATCACTTGAAAATAGGGGCTTAACTTGGGGGGAAGTTGCCCCCCTTGTTTTGGCCGACCCAAAGGCTTGGAGGGGGCCAAGGCAGCCCCCCACGCCTATATAAGAGGGAGGGAGGGCTGGGGCGCAGCACATCATTCCCCAAGCCCTAGCCGCCCCTCTCTCCCTCCTTCTTCTTCCTCGCGCGGCTTGGCGAAGCCCTGCAGGAATTTCTCCTCCACCTCCACCACCACGCCGTCGTGCTGCTGGGATTCCGAGGGGATCTACCACACCTCCGCTGCCCGCTGGAACGGGGAGAGGACGGGCTTCATCGACACCGTACGCGCGACCGAACGGAAGTGCTGCCGGATTGCAGCACCGGGGACGATCGTCTACACCAACAACGAGATTAATCTCGTAGGCTTTGGAATCTTCGAGGGTTAGTCTCATCTCCATCTCGTTGCTTCGATCTTGTAGATTAGATCTTGGGTGTTCCATAGATTAGATCTTGGATTTATTCGTCTTTGCGGTAGGAAATTTTTTGTTTTCTATGCAACGAACCCCAACAGTGGTATCAGAGCCATGTCTATGCATATATCTGTTGCACGAGTAGAACACAATGGTTTTGTGGGCGTTGATGTTTTTGTTGCTTTAGTTAGTGTACTTTGCATCTTGCGGGATGGTGGGATGAAGCGGCTCGGGCTAACTTTACATGACCGCGTCTCATGAGACTTGCTCCACGCTTGACATGCAACTTGTATTGCATAAGTGGCTTTGCGGGTGTCTGTCTCTCCCACCATAGTGAAGATTCCAATTTGCACTTTCTATTGACAACACTAGTATCACCGTTGTGGTTCATGTTCGTAGGTAGATTGGATCTTACTCGAAAACCCTAAACCACGTAAAAAATGCAAACCAAATTAGAGGCGTCTAACTTGTTTTTGCGGGGTTTGGTGATGTGATATGGCCATGATGTGATGATGATTATATTTGATGTATGAGATGTTCATTGTTGTATTATGGCAACCGGCAGGAGCCTAATGGTTGTCTTTAAATTTGTTAAGACCTGCGTGTCTATTCATCATGTAATAGCTTTATTTCAAGTAGTTGTTATAGTAGCTATAAGTGATGGACAACCATGAAGCGGCGCCATGGACCTTGGTGCAATGCTGGTGATGATGGAGATCATGCTCATGTGCTTTGGAGATGGAGATCAAAAGCACAAGAAGAAATGCCATATCATATCACATATTATGAATTGCATGTGATGTTAATCCTTTATGCATCTTATCTTGCTTAGATCGCGACGGTAGCATTATAAGATGATCCCTCACATTAATATCAAGATAATAAAGTGTTCTCCCCTCGTATGCACCGTTGCTACAGTTCGTCGTTTTGAAGCATCTCGTGATGATCGGATGTGATAGATTCTACGTTCACATACAACGGGTGTAAGCCATGTTACTGCGGAAATACTTGGGTTTGCTTGACGAGCCTAGCATGTCTGACATGGCCTCGGGACAACGGAAACCGAAAGGTTGAACACGAGTCATATGGATGATATGATCAACATGTTGATGTTCACCATTGAAGCTACATCATCTCACGTGATGATCGGTTTTGGTGTAGTGGATGTGGATCGTGTGCCACTTAACAACTATGAGGGATGTTGTATTAAGTGGGAGTTCATTAGTAATTAGATTAAAACATGAACTAATTATCATGAACATAGTCTGAATAGTATTTTGAATTAAATTTTTAGAATTGGCATCCGTTATCTACCATGCGCTAGTCTTGTAATTGAGATAGAAATACTGTTAAGTCTGACAAGTAACTTTACGGACTGGTACCGTATTGTTAAAGAATCAAGATATGATTAAGTCCTAATGCAAACTTTTAGTAAACCTCACATTGATGATTCAAAGAGCAATGGTTTCAATTAGTACCTTAAATCATCTTGTCTCCGTGAAATTTGAAGTTCAAATCCGTTTGAAAAGTAAGGAGCTGGAAATTTTGTTTTCAGAAATAAGCAAGGTATGAGATATATGTGATATCTAAGACCTTATTGCAAGATGATAGAATATAATCTAGTGAGACTACATAAACTCATAAGTTTTATGGGAATGTATGAAGGTTGAAGACGCCAGGCGTCCCAATCCTCCAATTAGTTGGGCACTAACGATATTCGCACATCCATGAAGTGATCATCCTTAGTATGCACCGTTGCTAAGCTCGTCGTTTCGAAGCATCACGTGATGATCGGGTGTTATAGATTCTACGTGTGCATACAATGGGTGCAAGCCCGTTTTTGCACATACGAGTACTAAGGTTAAACTTTACGAGCCTAGCATGTACAGACATGGTCTCAGAAAGTCGTCATGATTTGATGGATAAATTTTTTGAGTGAAATTGTTCATCACATTAAAAAGTTACTAATAGTGAAATCTGGAACACTTGTCATGTGATGATCAACTTCAAAGTAAGAACCACAAGGTTATTGGTATTTGACCAATGGACCTAGAAGTTATTGAAGGTGAAGTGTTTTTTGAGAATGAGGAAAGCTAAAAGAGAAACTACAAAAGATTTGTGGCAGAAAGAAAAGAGAAGACTAGAAAGTCTAGCTCAGGTGTATATAGATGATATACATGTTATGAATGTATTCCTTGTTTGGTCACACAATAAAATTCTTGGGTATTTTTACCATATTGGTTGGTATGAGGTGTCATACGAAATAACGCAATACAAGAATTCAATGGCCTAAGTGACTCATAAGGAATATGGTAGGAATGCACGTCTGGAACAAAATAAAGTGTTATTGTGTTCGTCGTTGGCATTCTACCTAGCCCTTCGGATTTTATAATAAAGAACTTTACAATGGTTGTTATGTTCTAGTCAAATGAAAACAATGAGTTGTTCAAATTATGACATATTCCATGTACGATGGATAAGTTATTATAAATCTTTATGGTGAAGCACACATGCATAACACTGACGCTAAAATGCCATAAGGCAAATGATGTGAATTCCACTCATTAGTGGAACCGCCATTTAGGTCATGTTAGAAAGGAACGCATGAAGGAACTCCATGCAAATGGATTTTTGGAGTCATTCGATTTTTGAATCGTTTGGCGCTTGCAAATCTCTTCTAAAGAGAATGACTTAAATACCGTTCATAGGCCAAGAGTTGAACATGCAACTAACTTAGTGGAAACATACATGATGTATATGGTTCACTGGGCATAGTTGTGTGCGGGGGATTCTTCTACTTCATGAAAACTTCCGACAATGAATTGAGTGTATATATGTGGATATATTTATTCGGTAAGGAAGAAGTTTGAAACATTTGAATGGATTCAAATAAATTTCAGCATGAAGTGGAAATCATCGTAATAGAAAAGTCAAATATCTGTGATTGGATCATGGTGGAAATATTTGAATTACGAGTTTTAGCGAACATCTAAGAGAGTTATGAAATTGTTCTACAACTCACTTTTCTTGGAGTATCATAGTTATGATGGAGTATCCGAGAGACGTATCCAAACCTGTTGGGTTAATGATGAGATAAAATAAAATGATGCCATTATATTTTGTGGATTATGCTTTAGAGACTACCGCTTTTACACTAAATAGAGCGCCATCATAATCCGTTGAAATGACACCATAGGAGTTATGGCATGGGTATAAACCCTAATAGTCCTTTCTTAAATTTTGGTATGCATGGCATAAGTAAATAAGTTTACAACCAAAATCGAATGAATGTCTTTGTTGGTTATCCTAGAGAATTGATTGGGAATTCTTTCCACTATGAAGTCAAAGACAAAAGTGTTTGTCGATGTTTCTTACTTATTTCCAAGAAATTGTTTCTAGCGAAGTATTTGAGTGGGAGGACAATGGAACTTGATAAGGTTTATGAACCTGAGCATGATGATCAGAGTAGCGCAACATCGGAAATGGTTCCGGAAGCGGCCACGACGATCATGACTCCCATGTCTATAAAGTGTTATAGTCATGGAGATCAAAGTACCTATTGAACCTTGTAGATGTGGTTTACTTTGTGATCAAATAAATGATTTGTAGACAAAGGATTGATTTTGAACAATGATAAACCAACTACATACAAATAAGTTATGATGGGCCCTGACTCCGTTAAAATGGCTATGCGCCATGAAATCCAAGATAGGTGAATACTTTTTGAAAGTAAATGGATCTATAAAATTGATGGACTTGGATGGAATATCCTTGAAGAAGCTCAACTTGTCGGAAAGTTGTTTACGACAAAGTTCAAAGAGTTGACTACGATAAGATTAGATCTTCCGTAGCAATGCTTATAGTCTATGTGGATTATTCTAGTAATCGCTACATATTCCTTTTATGAGATATGATAGTAGGATGGCAGAAATACATTCCTTACCAGAAGTGTGTATTAAGGATGTATACTAGATACAACCAAGAGTTTTGCTGATCCGTGGAACACTAGACAAGTATACAAACTTCAATTGGATGAAGTGAGTATCACGGAGTTGGAATCTTCACCGGATGAAATAATCAAAGAGTTGTGATTTCATCAGAAACGATGAAGATGCTTGCATTTGCAAGAAATTAAGTGGGAGCGCTGAGACATAGTTATAATATTATATGTGGATGACATATCATTGATTGTAATTGATGTAATTATATACTTGATGTGACTAAAAGGTTTCATTGAGAATTAACTTCAATGAAAGGATATGGACTCAAACATATTTAGTGTCAAGATCTATGAAGATAGATTGAAACACATAATAAGTTTAATTCAAAATACATAGAATGAATGTTGAAGTGGTTCAATATAGAAATATTAAGAAGGTGTTCTTTTCCATGTGAAGGTTTAACATGACTTGAGTGTATTTGACACTCGATGAGTAAAAACACATGAGTGATTTTAGATCACGAATAATATGTACAAAGTCAGATGTCCTGTGCTCTAAAGTGTTACGAGCATATACCAGAATGATTCATGTAATGATCATTGAACAACAGTAAGAATATCCCTGAGTGCTTTAGAAGAACCAAGGATATATATATATATATATATATATATATATAGTTTTGTATGGGGTAATGACAAACAAATCGTTGTAAGGTGTTGCACCGATATTAGTTTGATCACATATAAAAATAAAATTTCAATCTCAATTAGGCTAAGTGTTGTTTAAAAGGTAGCACAATGAGCTAGAAGAAGTCTATGCTAGATTTAGATCAGTTCTAAATATTGTGACGGATTCTACAAACGAAGGCAGAGTATGTCATTGTTTTGACAATGACTGAGGATGTTAAGTCGAGGAGTTCTTTGAGAACTTGGTGTAGTTCTGATAGTGTCAGAACTTTGAAGCTATATTGTGTATGACAATATTAGTGACTTATTTTCAAACCGCGGAATTAAGGTTCCACCAGAGGACTAAGCATACACAATTAATGCCGACTCATTTGGAAAATGAGTGATGCGTAGAGACGCAAATGAATTGCAAAATACATATGTTTCTGAACAGATCCGTTGACTAAAAACCTCTCCCGTGAGCAAAAAGCACCAGAAGGCCAAGGTGTTATATCTTTTCAAATGTAAACTAGATTATTGACTCTAGTGCAAGTGGGAGACTGTTGGAGATATGCCCAAGAGGCAATAATAAATTAGTTATTGTTATATCTTAGTGTTCATGATAAATGTTTACATCCCATGCTATAATTGTATTAACCGAAACATTGATACATGTGTGTTATGTAAACAACAAGGAGTCCCTAGTAAGCCTCTTGTATAACTAGCTTGTTGATTAATGGATGATCATGGTTTCGTGATCATGAACATTGGATGTTATTAATAACATGGTTATGTCATTAGGTGAATGATATAATGGACACACACCCAAATGAGCGTAGCATAAGATCAAGTCATTAAGTTCAATTTGCTATAAGCTTTCGATACATAGTTGCCTAAGTCCTTCGACCATGAGATCATGTAAATCACTTACACCGGAAGGGTACTTTGATTACATCAAACTCCATTGCGTAAATGGGTGGTTATAAAGATGGGATTAAGTATTCGGAAAGTGTGAGTTGAAGCATATGGATCAATAGTGGGATTTGTCCATCCCGATGACGGATAGATATACTCTGGGCCCTCTCGGTGGAATGTCGTCTGATTAGCTTGCAAGCATATGATTGGATCATAAGAGATGACATACCACGGTACGAGTAAAGAGTACTTGTCGGTAACGAGGTTGAACAAGGTATGGAGATACCGATGATCGAACCTCGGACAAGTAAAATATCGCGTGACAAAGGGAATTGGCATCGTATGTAAATGGTTCAATCGATCACTAAGTCATCGTTGAATATGTGGGAGCCATTATGGATCTCTAGATCCCGCTATTGGTTATTGCTCGGAGAGGAGTCTCGACCATTGTAACACCCCAAATTTCAAATAAAGGAAGAAGAACAAATCCACTTATCCAAATTTCAGAGCCAACAAAAACTTTTACTTTGCATATAGTACCCTGCATAGGACTTGTGCATTTTGAGTGATATGCCATGATGATTGTTACTTAATGTATGTGATGAACTCCAACAACCCTAGAGTGATCAAATAATGATCACCAAACAAATAAATTAAAAAGAGAAAGAAATCAAATATTCATAAAACCCTAAAAACCCTAACATATGGCATATGCCATTTTTACAAACTTTGACCCTAGACCCAATTGGTCTTCACCATTAGTTGTAATATGTTATTAAATAGTTATTACAACTTTGGGAATCAAAGAAACACCATTTGAACCAAAATCAAATTCAAAATATGCTCACATAAGATAATGGTCATTTTTGACAATTACAATCTGGTCATCACTTTGAGCCTCTCTATTTCAAAATTTCTAAACTAAACAAATCCAAAACTTTGCATGTCATCCAAGTACACAACAAGATGAACAACTTTGGTAAAGGGCATCACCCCAAATTCATTTTGGATCAATCAATATGAGCCAGCAAAGTAGAGACTTTTTAATCAAAACAAGATCATCACATTTTCGAATTTGATCAAACCAGCCCAAATCTTGACCACCACCAGCCCTAGCCTTGACCAGGGAACACCCCTACACCAAGCCCATGCCAAGAAACCGCCAGGAGAGGGCAGCCATGGCGTGGACATGGCCATGCCGGCCATGTCGCACCTCGACACCTCCCCCTCTCTTTCCCTCCACGATCGGCCCCACCACCGTGTCCAACGCGTCGCCCACGATCGCCGGAGATCGCCTGTACCCGCCCCTGGTCGCGAGGAAGCCGACAGGCCCCGGACGACGCGCGCCCACGACGTCCCTGGCGCGCCGCGAGCGGCATGGTGACGTCGCCGTGCACGGACGCGCGCGACACGGCCACGCGGCGCTCGCCGTACCTCGCCGTACCCCGACCCGCTCCGCTCGCCCTGGTACTCGTCGCGCCACGCGGAGCTCGCCGGACATGCTCGCGTCACCCCCTAGCCCCTACCGTCGCCGGAGAGGACGAACGCGCCCGCCACGGCCGCGCCAGTACGCGCACGGACCCGACCACCCTAGGCACCCCCTTGCCGCGCCGTTCACGCTCCTAGCATCGCCATGACGTCGTGAACACGACGGCGTCGTCGCCTAGCCCTCTAGCCCACCGGAGCGGCCGCGCCCTTGTCGACTTGCCGCAGCACCCACGGCACCCTCACGCGCCTATAAAAGGAGGCCTCCCCTCGACAATCTGAGCACACCACCATGACCACCACTCACCACCGCTTCGCCCAGCACCAGTAGCCACCTCGATTGACGCCGGAGCAAGCCCAATTGGACGATCGGAGCCGCCAGTACCCGGAGGTCGCCGCCGTCGATTGGAGCCGCCCTGACGACGCCACTGCTACAGGCTTCTTCCTCGTCCTCGACAACCTCGAACGGAACACCGCCGCTGACAAAGGATTAATTTTTCAATGCCTACAGATTGTAGACTAGGGTTTTGCTAGAAGTAGAGGGCAAGTAGATCTCGAAGGTTCAGGCGAAAAGTACTCGACGATTATGAAAACTAGGGTTATGTTGACAGTAGATTCGATCCTTTCTTTGTCCCTCGACTCCCCCTTATATAGGAGGTGGAGCCGAGGGTTTCGTTTTGTACAAGTTACAGAGTCCGGACGGTTTCTAACTCATCCCAGATTACAAATAACACTTCCTATTACAACTCTAGCTTTCCTTAATATATCTTGGGCTCCCGAATCTTCTTATTCTTCGGATAGTGGGCCTTCATAAACCCCGGGTACTATCTTCGGCAGGCCCATTTGGGATGCCTATGTCAGGCCCCCGAGATTTTGCTTGAATTGTAGAGTCAGGGAAATCTCCATTTTTATTCGAGAGCTTTTATTTGTACTTCTTCACATAAAATTCTATATTGTACAGGGATAATGGTAGTTGGGGCTAGTTCATCTGACGGATCAGGTACTAGTTAACTGCTCTAGTGGCAATCCGCAAAAACCTACTTCAAGATCACGTCCCTGGACATGATCTCGGGATACTGGTGTAAACTTCGACAGGTGCCGCTTAAGGTCTTACCATTCTGTCGAGTCCCAGTCAATTTTATCGAGTACCTAACGCGTCCGTTAGGATTTTTCTTCGTATCGTTGATACGGATAAAAACGAGCGCAGTCTTTGGCGATGCCACTCCCAACGAGAACGGATCGGGGTCTTACCTTCGCAAATTTGCGGCATTCAGAAATTGATCGCAACTTTGGCGTTCCGAGAATATATTGTCGAGTGCTTTTCGCCTTTGGAATAGCACATTTTATCGAGTCATATTTGATGACTTATTTTGTCTTCCTCGATGGGAGTATATGTAGAGTTATCTGTGTAACTCGAAATATACTCACTTCTGTTTCTTTATTTTGATAAAATTCATCGGGCACGCGAACAGCGTTCCCGATGGGAGTAGCCCCCGAGGCTACATCCAAGAACTTGTGCTTGGGTGTAGGCTCCACAGATTAGTATCCGTTGCCGCTATATTTATAATCTTTCTCGACAGTTTATATTTATCGGGTGCGCGACCAGCGCTCCCGATGGGAGTAGCCCCCGAGGCTATGAACAAATGCTTGCATTTGGTCATAGGCTCTCGCCATTTCTATCTTGTCATACTCGAAGTTTTCTATTTCAAAGTAGCCCCCGAGTATTTGGGCAAAAACTTGTATTTGATCAAAGGCTCCCGAGATAACCTTGCGTTGTCGATAAACTTTTGAAAACTCATAGTCGAATTTTTCTTTTATCTTGACGACGTCATTGCTGATGATAGCCACAATCTCAATTTTGGAAACTGACCATTACCACTTGTTTCGCTGCCTTGTGGGTCCCAATTCCTGATCTGTCGGACACGTCGTGCAAGCGGGGGACACATGTTCTCCCCTTTTTCTGGCACGTTCTGTAACCTCGTCGATGTAAAAATACTTTTTTACCCTCGTCTCCACGTGGTTATCATCTCCTTCACACTTTTTCCATCCAACGGTGCAATGCTTCGCCTGATTCCTATATAAACCTTTCTTCAACCTCGGTTCACTCCTTCGCTTGCGCCGCACATCTGTTCCTCTTTGCAAAAACTTCCCCTGCGCCCAATTCTCTTCGATCTTCCGCACGCACGAACATTGCTTTTCCAGTGCCATTGATGCCACCGCGCACGCGACTCACGCGCCACAGTACTCAGAGTCCGAGATGGCCGCTGAAGATCTTGAATGGGAGAGATCTAAAATCTCCAACCAAGACCTCAACATGTGAAGAAGCTTGGCCTGATGAAGAAGAAGACGCCATCCGCTTTCCCAGAAGAAAGCTACCCCAACCCTCCAATGGAGTACCGGGTTAGTTTCGTTGATCACCTCATCCGCGGCCTTTCTGCCCCAATTCACGATTTCCTCCGCGGCCTTCTTTTTGTTTATGGGATTCAACTGCACCAGTTGACCCCCAATTCCATCCTCCATATTTCCATTTTTATCACGCTGTGCGAATGTTTCCTTGGAGTCCCTCCTAGCTGGGCTCTTTGGAAACGCATTTTCCTTCTCCGCCGCAATGCCTCCCGCGCCACTTATAACATAGGCGGCGTTGTTATCTGTGTCCGAACTGACGTTGATTACTTCAACGTCAAATTTCCTGATTCTGTCCAAGGGTGGCGCAAAAAGTGGCTCTACATTCACGAAGAAAGTGCCAACTCTGTGGAACACAACATAATCCCTTTCGACGGAAATGCCAAAATTCAGCACCGCCGCTCCTGGGATGCTGAAGCTTCCGAAGAAGAGAAAAAGCGACAGAAGCACTTATGTCTCGTATTCATCAGCTTCAAAATACTCGAGGCAAAGAGCTGTCTGGTGTTCAAATCACTGCCTACTTTCTTAGAATTAGAGTGCAGCCTCTTCAGGCTCGCAAAAATCCCCTTTGGACGTATGCTGGTGGAAACGACGCCAATAGGCTCTCCAGTGATCTTTCTGCAAAGGACTTGGAGAAGCTGATTCGAAGAATTTCCCGTTTGAACAAGAAAGATCCTGTTCCTTCCTCCTGTCGCGTGGAACCATACAGCTCCACCAATCCTCTCCCCGAGGTATTTTGTCTTCTCGAATTTTTATCTTGTTCCGAACGTTCCCTGCATCTCATTGTATTGATATCTCGCTAATTTTTCTTTTGTCGCTATTTTTTGCAGAACCATCCTACTATGGCTTCCCTTCCTCCTCTTCCTGAGGATGGAGAAGTCGAAGAACAAGCTATCGTTGCCGAAGACAACCAAGGTTCTTCTCTTCATGAAAGTGAAGTCGCAGGTTCTCACAAATCTGCGGCTTCCCATGAAAAAGAAGTTGAATCTGAAGCCAGCGAGTCGACGCAATCCCTTCCTCCTGCTGTTTCCCCAAAGAACAAAAGGAAAAGGGATGATGCCGAAGCTTCCGGCACCTCCAAACCCGAAGAAGCTGTTCCTTCTCATCCGAAGTCAGCTTATGATCCATACCTCGAGACTCTCATCAGTTCGTAAGTACCCTCTCCCTGTTTTTTTTTTGCACTTTGAAGATTTTTTGTCTATCTTGCCTTTTATGTTGTCGACATGTACTCGTAGTGATGATGAAGAAGTAGTACCAAATGTTGATGTGGCTGCTCGAACGAGTACGTCACATACATTAGTCGCCTCGGACGCAGTCGAAGGAGAAGAAACGTCGCCTCCTCGACAAAATGTCGGCGCTGCGACTCCTCCGTCAAGCCCCCTTGTCCCTTCACCAAAAAGGGCAAGGGTTGAAACAATTCTAGAGCCTACTCTTCAGTCAAGTAGCTCTTCTAACCCTCTCTTGGATGATGTAAGTTTGTCGATATCTATGTTTCCTCTATTTTGCTTTTTCACGCCTTCACTTTTTTTATGCCGATGCTTCTCTTGCTTTGTTCTTTTTTGACAGCCTATGATCAAAGATCTTATTCGCATCGGATCTCAATTCATTGGGTACCGAGAATATGCCAACAAAACTGAAGGTAACAACCTTTATACTTGCCGTTCTTTCTGACTTTTTGCTCCTGTTGTTTGTCGCAATTTTTGATCTTTCCTCTTTTTTTTATCTCGACAGAGAAACTTGCAGAGGCCAATAATCGTGCCGACGCACTTGTTCAAAAGCTGGAACAAAGTGAGGCGGCCCGCAAGAAAGCCGAACTTGTTGCTAGCGAAGCCAAGGCCGAGGCTGATGAAGCCAAAGCAAAAGTCGCTAGTGTCGAGGAACTGCAGAAAAGACTTGAGGATGCTGAATCTGCTTTAAACGAGCATAAAACTGCACAAGCTGCTCGTGAGGAGGTGATCCTCAAGCGTCTGAAATCACAAATTCGACGTACTGAAAGTAATATCATCGATCCCTTCTATTTTGTAGTGGGCTTCCTGTTTCTTATTTTTTGATTGATGTTTTGTTTCCTGCGGCAGCCCAAACGAACCAAGGTTTTGATCTGGAGAATCCCGTCAATGACCCTCTCCTTGACACACTTTCTTATCTGGAGCTTCATGGGTCCGAAATTCGTGAAGGCGTGGCAAATGCTAGTGCAGGCTTGTCGACGCTGTTCCCTACTTCTTCCCGAAGAAAGAGGAGCCCCCGACTTTCCTTACCCTTGCCAAGAGTTTCAATTCATCAGAGGGCCTTGGACTGAAGATGCGTCAGGAAAACATGAAGGTTGTTGTCGAAAGCACTGTTGCCCTGGTTGCTGACAGCCAACAGACTGTTGATTGGATGAAAGTTGGCGACACCGATCAAATAGAGCAATCAAGGTGGAGGTCGCTGATTAAGGCAGCCAAACCCAACACGAAGAAAATCTTGGCATATCTCGGGATCAAGCCATCTTCGACTCCCAGCTCATCAAGGCCGGAGGTCTAGTTTCATATTCTTTTGCTTTGTTTTTAGTTTACCTCCTCCTTTTGGTATTGTCGCTATAGTGCTCCTGGCGATGATTAGGTCTTCTAGAGGTCCTTCTTTTGTAATAGACATGTATATATTATAAGAATGAATGGAAGTCGAACTTTGTCTCAATGATTGATGTCGACGTTTTTCTATTTTTCAGTTGATTTTTGACAATTATACGTCAATTCCTGGTCCTCCCGAAGTTTTTCCTTCGTCTCTTTCGAAGAAGTCTTCTGTCCCTGTTAACCTTGTTGATGATTCTTCGAGTATGGATCTGACAGAGGAATTGAAAGAACTTCGAGTACAACTCCAGTCCGTGAAGAAGCAGTCGCTTATGCTTATGGAGCAATCTCGAGAATCTTCTCAAAGGGAGAAGATTGCACTCCAACAAGCTCAAGATGCCATGACTGAAAAGGACGCCGCTGTTGCTGAGGCTGCTGCTGCTTCGTCTCGAGAAAATTCTATGCTCCAGCTGCTAATAGATGCTAGCTTGGATATGGTGGGTAAATTTCATTATCTTTGCCTTGCTTCTCCTTTTTCTTTGCTGCTTGCCTCTTTATTACCCACTGACTTGTTGTATGAAACAATAGGTGCTTTTTTGGATACTGCAACTGAAGATGAACGTGTCGAGGTTCGTTCCAATGTTCTTCTTCGGCTTGCACGTGAACATGGGTCGACTTTTTGGGGCACACCTGAACGGACTCGCCAAATCGTGAGATTTCAGGATCGCGCGCTTCAGGTTCGCGAGTATCTTGACTTCTGTACAAGGACTTTGTCACTGGTTTATGGTACCATGTTTCCTCGCAATAAGATGCCAGACACCCTTCCTGCGTTGATGGACAAATTTCGAGATGCTCCTCGCATCCACGGCTTTGTACGAGCCCAACTAGCTGCTGGCGCAAGGTTTGCGATGATCATGATAAAAATCTGCTACCCGAAGTTAGACGTAGGGCAAATTGTCCCAAAGTGCTTGGAGAAGATGTCGAAGAAGAAAAGAAACTTCGGCAAATATGATGACATTGTTACTCCTGTTGCTGAAGATATGATGGATGAACTTCTCCGGATGGATTCCGAATTCTTCGTGAAGGGTAGCTACGCTGAGCATAGTACTCGCGCTGTAAATAATGAGCGCTTAACCATAGACAATATATTGGGAAATCCTTGAAGACAAACTTATTCCAAAATTTGTATCCTGTGTATACGAGCTATATTGTAAAGTCATTATATTTTATTTTTGTCGCCAAGCCCCCGGGCGTTTTGATTGCAATATTTTTTGTTTATTATAATGCGAGGTTGTCCCAAGGCAAGATAATATACACTGTGTACTATTTTTTGCGGGTGCAAGCCCCCGAGCTTTTTGTTGGTCACTATTTTGTTGATATCTCTTTTTATTTTGGCGAGGTATTTGTTTACCAAGGCAGGATGCTTCTTTTGCGTTCATCGACACTGTGTGTATATATATTGTATCTTTTAGGGGGAAGCCCCCTGTCGAGAAAAAGATATATAATTCCACTATCTTTATTATATTGCAGCACCGCGAGCCCGCCTCATTAAAAACCTTTCCCGGCCCCACTCGGTGCCCCGAAAAGGAAAAGAGTGCGTCTGAAAAAGGCGTTTCAGTACATTGTATGTTTACAGAGGAGACTATATTTCAGCATCTAAGCGTAAAAACGCCTGTGCCACGTTCCAGGGATTTGGCTCGGCAATCCCTGTCTTCTTGTCTTTGATTCTGTATGCTCCTCCTTCGATTACCTCTGTGACGATATAGGGTCCAAGCCATGGTGACTCGAGTTTTTCGTGACTTTTTTGGTTGAGTCGCAGAACTAAGTCACCAACTTGAAAAGACCTTGGCGCGCAATCTCACTGTGGTAATTCTTCAGGTCCTGTTGATGTTTGGCGACTCGTGACAGGACTTCATCTCGAGCTTCGTCAAGTGCATCGACATCGTCCTCCAAGGCTTCTCTCGAGGTTTCTTCATCGTATTCCGTGACTCTTGGAGAATCGTGCTCTATTTCTATCGGCAGGACTGCTTCGGCGCCATGGACCAGAAAAAACGGCGTTTCCTGTGTCGCCGTATTTGGTGTTGTTCGGATACTCCACAATACACTTGGCAGCTCCTCCGGCCAAGTATGCCGTGCTTTTTCCAATGGTCCTAGCAGGCGTTTCTTGATGCCATTGCAGATAATGCCATTGGCTTTCTCGACTTGTCCATTGGTTTGTGGATGTGCGACAGACGCAAAACTTAACTTAATGCCCACTTCTGCACAATATGCTTTGAACTCCTTGGACGTAAAATTGCTGTTGATGCTGTGAGGGACTCCAAATCTGAAGACGATGCTTTTCACGAACTTAATTGCCGACGCACCGTCCGGTGAATTTATCGGCTTTGCTTCTATCCACTTTGTAAATTTGTCGACAGCGACCAGCATATACTCATAACCTCCTGGCGAGGCTTTGTGTAGTTTTCCCACCATGTCGAGACCCCATTGAGCAAAGGGCCAAGACAATGGGATTGGCATAAGTTCTGCTGCAGGAGAGTGAGGTCTGGCGGCGAATCTTTGGCACGCGTCGCAAGTTCTCACTATTTCCTTTGCGTCCTCGATTGTTGTTAACCAATAGAATCCTGCTCTGAAAACCTTAGCCGCGATAGCTCGGCTCGCGTGGTGCCCGCATATTCCTTCGTGCACATCTTTCAGGATGATTCTTCCTTCTTCGGGTGTAACACATCGTTGTAGCACGCCCGAAATACTTCGTTTGTACAGCTCCCCTTTACCTTTGTGAAAGCTTTTGATCTCCTGATTATTCGCCTTGCTTCGACTGGGTCGTCGGGTATCGTTTTCCTTAGGATATATGATATGTAAGCCTGCATCCATGGAACTTGCACCATCATGACTAGCTCTTGCTCTTCTTCTTCTTCTGCTGTATCTTTGGTGATACTCGAGGTTTTCTCTTTCTTCTCCTTCTTTGTTTTTGCTGGCTTTGTTGATCTCTCGCTTATCTCTTCCCAAAACACGCCTGGAGGAATCGCGAGACACTGTGACCCGATGTTTGCAAGAACGTCGGCTTCATCGTTGCTCATCCTGCTGATGTGGTTTACCTCACAACCATCGAATAACTTCTCGAGCTCATTGTACACCTCTTTGTATGCTATCATACTTTCGTTGACTGCATCGCATTGGTTCATGACTTGATGTGCCACCAATTGTGAGTCGCCGAAAATTTTCAGTCGGGTTGCACCGCAAGCTTTCGCCATCTTCATCCCGTGTATGAGAGCTTCATATTCTGCTTCATTGTTAGACGCGTTTGGGAACGTCATCCGCAAAACGTACTTCAGCTTGTCGCCTTCAGGTGATATCAATATCACGCCTGCTCCAGCGCCTTCCAGTCTTTTGGACCCATCAAAGTTCATGGTCCAAGTTCTCGATAAATCTGGGGGTCCCGTGTTTTGTAGCTCCATCCACTCTGCAATGAAATCTGGTAAGACCTGCGATTTTATTGCTTTTCTTTTTCATACGTGATGGGAGAAAGTTCTATTCCCCAAAGGGAGACACGACCCGTAGCTTCTGGGTTGTTCAGTATATTTGACAAGGGAGCTTCGTTGACCACTATTATCGGGTGCGCCGAAAAATAGTGTCGCAATTTTCTTGCTGTCGTGAATACTCCATATGCCAGTTTCGATATTGCGGGTACTGTTTTGAGGCGCGTACTTGATGAAATATACTTGGCCTCCGAACTCCATGAAGCTTGCCTTCTTCTTCTCTCTCGACTACTAGGGCCGTGCTGACCACCTGAGGTGTGGCTGCAATGTACAAGAGGAGAGGTTCTTTCTCTTTTGGTGCCACCAATATCGGTGGTGTCGAAATTGCTCGCTTGAGGTTCTCGAAGGCTCTATCTGCTTCCTCGTTCCATTGAAATTTTTCTCCCTGTTTGATCAATGCATAGAACGGCAACGCCTTTTCTCCTAGCCTGGCGACGAATCTGCTTAAAGCTGCGACTCGCCCCGTTAACTGTTGTATCTCTTTCAACTTTGTTGGCTTTCTCATAGTAACGATGGCTGTATTTTTTCGGGATTAGCTTCAATCCCCTTGCGATACTAAGAACCCGAGAAGTTCTCCTGCGGGAACTCCAAAGGAGCACTTTGTCGGGTTTAGCTTGAGGCAGAACTTGTTGAGGTTGTCGAAGGTTTCCTTCAAGTCTTCGATCAGAGTCGACCCTTTCTTTGATGTTATTACGACATCGTCAATGTAGACTTGTACATTTTTCCAATCGTGTTGCTAGGCATACTGCATCATCCGTGATATGTTGCTCCCGCGTTTTTCAGACCAAAGGGCATTGTTTTGTAGCAAAACACGCCATAAGGTGTGATGAACGCTGTCTTGGCTTCATCTTCTTCTTTTAATCTTATCTGGTTATAACCAGAATATGCGTCCAGGAAGGAAAGACGTTCGCATCCTGCCGTGGAGTCGATGATTTGATCGATCCTTGGGAGGGGAAAGTGATCCTTGGGACAATGTTTATTGAGACACGTGAAGTCGACGCACATGCGAAGGACTATTGTGTGTTTTTTCGGCACCATCACCGGGTTAGCTACCCATGTGGCTTCTGTAGATAATTCCCTGATGAATCCAGCATCTTTGAGTCGATCTATTTCAGATAACATGGCTTTGCGACTAGGCTCCGAAAAACGCCGCAAAGGTTGCTTTACTGGTCTTGCGAGAGGATCCAAATTGAGGTGGTGCTCGGCAAGTTCCTGGGTACTCCTGGCATGTCAGCTGGACACCATGCGAAGATTTTCCAGTGCTCACGGAGGAACTCGACGAGCGCGCTTTCCTATGCGACATCCATGTTTGCGGCAATGGACGTCGTTTTCTTTGGATCTGTCGGGTGGATCTGTACCTCTTTTGAATCTTTGGTTGTATTGAAAGTTGGCTCCTTAGAAGATCTCCTACCTCTGGCAGCACATCATAATCGTGAACCTTGGCGCCGCATATTCTGCTTGCATCCCGAAAGTTTGACAGTCGATGAAAATCCTTGTCGCATTTATCGGATAACGCGAAACTTCCTTTGATTGTGATAGGTCCCTTGGGCCCAGGCAACCTCCATAACAGATATGTATAATGTGGCACTGCCATGAACCTAGCATACGCTGGTCGTCCCAACAAAGCGTGATATTGCGACGGGAAATCCACGACTTCGAACTCCAAATTCTCTATCCTGTAATTTTCTCGGTTCCAAACTGAACGTCGAGGTTGATTTTGCCCAATGGGTAACTTGGCTTCTCTGGTGTAATCCCGTGGAAACGTGTGTCAGTTGGTTTCAAGTTTGCTAGGGATATGTTCATCTTCCTCAATGTGTCGCATACATGAGGTTTAGCTGCTGCCGCCATCTATGAAAACTCGACACGTCAAAACCAGCAATTACTGCGGGTAAGATGAGTGCTGATTGTCCTGGTCGAGGAACTTGCTGCGGATGATCCGCAATTGTGAAGCCGATGTCTTGCCCCGACCAATTTAAGTACTCGACTGTTGGTGGAGGCATCTTCTCTGCCATGAACACTTGTCGCGAGATTACCTTCTGCGCCCTGTTTGATGGCCTGGCTTTCTGAATCATCGAGACCGCACCGTTAGAGTTGGGGTCAACATATGGAGGTGGATGTGGTGCTGCCGCAATTCTAAGCTGGTGTCGATTTTCTTCGATAATTGCGGGAGGAGGTGGAAGGTGGATCTCGCTCCTTGGCTCCCGAGGGTTTCTGTTATTTGCTTGGGCATTTGCAATTCCTGCGGCTCGCAACATTGCCTGAAAATTACGGCAGTCTTGGAGATGTCCTGACTGCCTCTTTCCATTGTTGTCGAGGTAAAAGTGCATTTGACACGGACCGTTCATCATCTCCTCGGGAGACACGTAAGGTCTTTGAGTCCTTGGTCCACTATTTTGCCTGTTGCCACGAAATCACCTCTATTGTCGCCTTGTTGCTCATTACTCCTTTGATAATCATCTCGACTATTTCCTCCAGGATTTCCTCGAAAACCAGCCGATATATGGCCGGGAGCATCGTTGTTGTAGAACTGGCGAGAAAATCGCCTTCTATTTTGATAATTTCGACCACGATCCTCTTCTGGCGACCTGTGTCGCTTGTTGTATATTGCGTCTTCTCCATCTGCCCATTTATTGGCTATCTCCATGAGTGCTGATATGGTCTTAGGGTTGGTTCTCCCTAAGTCCTCGACGAAATCTCCTCGCCGGATTCCTGCCACGAACGCATCTATTGCCCTCTCGTCAGATATATCTTCTGCCGAGTTCTTTATGATGTTCCACCGCTGTATGTATTTCCTCATCGACTCGTCGTGTTTCTGTCGACACGCTCTCAACTCTTCCAATGACGCAGGTTTCTTGCAGGTGGATCGGAAGTTTTTCACGAAGATGTCCTCGAAGTTATCCCAGCTGTCGATGGAACTTGGGGGGAGTTTCTTTATCCAAGATCTCGCGGCACCGCTCAAATGAACTTGAATACTTTGCATAGCTGTTGCTCTGGTTCCTCCTACCAGCTTCACCATCTCGAGATAATCCACGAACCAATCCTCGGGATCTTGCAGGCCGTCGAATTTCTTGAAATTTTTGGGTAGCTTAAACCCTTTTGGGACTCGAGTTTTTCGAACTCTTCTCGTAAAACATGGGAGCCCACACATATCTTCATCGACGACTTCTGGTGAGTGCTGACGCTCCCTTCTTTCTTGTCGCGCTCTGTCCACCCTTACTTGGACTGCTGTGTCTCTTGCTCCACTTGTTCTTGGGGGATCTTGAACTGCTGTTGGGTCGTGGACTGTTTCGCCTAGGATTTTCTTCGGGAGGCGTTGTTGCGAACGCTGTTCCCATTACTCCTACTCCAGCCATCGCCATATTGAACAATGGTTCTCTCGGGTCTCCAGGAGGTGGTCTAGACGCAAGGATGTAAGCTTGTGTTGCCATGTAACCTGCTTCTGGAGTTTTTGGGATGATATTTCCTCTTTCATCAATCGACATAAAGGACATGTCGAGATTTTGGATTATGCTTCCTCTTTCTGCTTCGGGTATGTTTTGGAGCCGAGACATCGCTCTCCTCCGAGCTTCTCTATGACTATCTCCCGAAGTTCCTGAAAGGCGACTTAACTCCGCTCGGCGTCTGCTTGATGCAGAAGCTGCTTCTTTCCTCCTATTCAGGGATGATGTCTGTTTTTCCAACTCTCTGCTTACCCGAGCAAGTCTATATTGATATGCCTGTAACTCTTGTACGGTAGCAGTAGTATTCATTGGTTCTGATCCATCAATGGCTCTCGCAGCCCTATCCCACGCAGCTTGCGGGAGTTGGACTTTTGCGCGAGTTGAAGATCCAGCATATTTAGTGCCTAGACCTGTCCTGAGATCAGCGGGATCGACGTATGGATTTCCCAAATCGTCGAAAGCCTCTGACGTTTGTGGTTCTGATGTTCCTGCTTCTTCTATCGCACAGATCTGGTGGTATTTTGTGTATTGATTTTTCTCAAGGTTGGTGACACCATCATATAGAGTGGTGAAGACCTTTCCGATGGCGACAGATTTGTCGATGAAGTTGAAGCTGTCGACGCTTTCGGAGTCGCTGCTTATAAAGAGTCCGCAGACGACTCGAAGGATGTGTTGCTGAAGATCTTGGCGAGCTTTCCACTTGCCTTGCTGTCGACGAAGCGTGTCGACGAAAACTCCTCGTCACTCGACGAAAAGTTAGAATCGACCGTTGAAAATTCCGACGAGATCGGAACTTCGAGACGGTAGGATCCTTCCTTGTTGACGCCAAATCGGAAATCTCCGAACATCGTGATGATGGGCTCCTCCAGATAGGCACATGCATCCATACGGGAGGGCGGGTGAGGAATAAAATTGAATAGATCAGTTTTTTCCTTGTTACCTCGATCCATCGCGTTGCTTGCTGTTGATGAAGTCGAAGATCTTGAACGTGCCATCGAGATCATCTCCTTGCAACCTCTAATTCCCATAGACGGCGCCAATTGACAAAGGATTAATTTGTCAATGCCTACAGATTGTAGACTAGGGTTTTGCTAGAAGTAGAGGGCAAGTAGATCTCGAAGGTTCAGGCGAAAAGTACTCGACGATTATGAAAACTAGGGTTATGTTGACAGTAGATTCGATCCTTTCTTTGTCCCTCGACTCCCCCTTATATAGGAGGTGGAGCCGAGGGTTTCGTTTTGTACAAGTTACAGAGTCCGGGACGGTTTCTAACTCATCCCGCCAGATTACAAATAACACTTCCTATTACAACTCTAGCTTTCCTTAATATATCTTGGGCTCCCGAATCTTCTTATTCTTCGGATAGTGGGCCTTCAGTAAACCCCGGGTACTATCTTCGGCAGGCCCATTTGGGATGCCTATGTCAGCCGCCGCTCGCCGGAGCTCCGACGTGCTCTCCGACCCCCTACTGCCGCCGCGCCGGTGAGTCTCTCTCGTCGGAGACGACGACGAACCACGGCCCTCCGATCCCCTTCTAATCCAACGCCCCTCATTGATCGGTACCGCTTCGGCGTTTAAAAGTCACTGACATGCGGGACCCCCTGTCAGGCGGCCCGCGCGTGCACAGATGCGTGGTGGGCTGGCCTTGGGCCGTTTTAAACATTTGGGCCCAGTTAGTTTTCCCGCCAGCCCGTTTAATTCAAATCCAGTTTAATAAATTTAGTTTGAATTCAATACTGGACCCAACTTTGAAAATTCATAGAATCTGTTTGGCTTGACCAAATTTAACAAACTTTATATATTTAGAAATCTTAGGAAATTATCTACACAATGCCACTGGGTTGAACCCTAGATCTATTATAGAATTAAAATGGAAAAATAAACAAGGCAGGGACTTTTCTGCCTTAGAATAATTATTAAAAATCAACCAAAATAGATATTTGAATAATTCCAACTCCTATAGCTCACAATTTACTTACACTAATTGATTATGCAATAAAGGGGTGTGGTCACTTTGCATGATCATGCCCTAGATTAATTAAGGGACAATATGGCTAGTTTAGTAAGTGATATTGTCCCAAAAATTATTATGTAAATCATATGGAGGATTTTACTTCATTTAAATCTTGTCCCAAATGAGTTCATGAGATGTTTGCACCCCTGGTCCAAACACTCCTATATGAATATTTGGAGATTTAAATCATTTGAGGAATTATAAAATAGTATGAGGTGATTTATCTCATTTAAATCATTTTCTCAAATAATGATAATGAATGTTTGACTTAGGTCAATATGAATTCATATATGATTATTTGAGAAGTTAAATCTTAAGAAGATTTCAATGAGAGGAAATTATTTTCTCAAGAACTAAATAGGAATTGTTAATTACATATGTAATGAGAGGAATTTACTTTCTTTAATCAAGAAAACCAATGTACCTAATTATTTTATGTGTGTGCTTAGCATAGTTTGTGTGAAGTAACTATGAGCTTAGTATAGTTTTTGAGCTTGTTTAGTGATTATACCTCGTATTCCAATTTAGACGCTAGCACCGGAGATTACCAAGAGGAAGGAGAATTCTACCAAGAAGAGGAAGAAGAAAACCTAGAGAACTACCAAGGCAAGATAATACTCTTGTAAAGTGCAAAGCTCTCCTTGGGCAAGGCACCATGATTCTTACCTTTCTTCATACAAGCCTAGTTTATATTTACACCATACAAGTTTTACCTGTTGTGTTTTCAAAGGATGGATTAAAATTGGTCTAGAGAATCAGATTAGTAAATTAGTAAAGTTAGCCTTCTAGAGAGCAAAGCAATGTAGCACCCCTCATGATTAGTGCTAGTGCTAAAATACTAAAACTTTGACTACTCTAGATGGGAACATATGACTTGATGAAATTGAAACCTTGGAATGGTGAAGCATTCCATTGAAGGTTTTGAAGTTGATTGTGAACAAGAGAAGATAGTGATTTTTGATAAAACCCTGATATTGGTTTGAATGCGATACCTTTCCAATTTCAAGTACCCCCACAATACCGATTATGGGTAGGGCTTAACTGGAAGTTTATACATCTTAGTATGGGTTCCCTCTGAACACACATCATAGGGGTTATGCTGAGGCTGCCTCCGTTGTTGAGAAAGATGTGAATTGAGGTGAAATTGTCCGGCCAAGCCCTGTGCAGTTCCCAGGTTAACGGTTGGTTTTCACTGGGAGGCCAAGCTCATGGGGAGAGGTGCTCATACTAAGAGGTGTAAGTGAAAGGTTAGGGTTGATGATCCGCGTACTGTGTTACGGTGACTCGGAGTTATTCCGACGGATGAAATCAAATGTTGTGGCACAAGTGTGCAACCTCTGCAGAGTGTCAATCTATTCGAATAGCCGTGTCCACGGTTACGGACGATTGGAAGGGCCATACAATTTCCCGTGTCAGTCTTCTTAAAACTGTAGTGAATATGAATTGTGACTTGGTGACTTGTTAGAATGGCAACCCTTGTGTGGGAATGACACTAATGTTCCCACTTGACTAGTTAGTACATGATCCACTACTTATGAACTAAAATATGGCTTATGCAAGTTAAAATAGAGTTTAACTCCAAGAGCTAGCATTTTACATTGGTATTAGTTTGCAAGTACTTGAAGTACTTACGGCTTTGTCCCTGGCTATTCAAATGGCCAGAGTACGATGATGAACAGAACTACCGCGAGGATGACCAGCAGGACGCCTATGATAACTAGGAGCTTTCTGACGTCAAGCGTTGGCCTGTGGACTACGGAGTCCCTTTATCTTTACGCTTCCGCATTGAACTTGTGTTTGTTCGTTGATCAATAGATCAACTATTTGTGTAATATGGATCATGTGATTCAAGTTGTAAGACTTTATGAGTTGTAATAAATGATGACTGTGATACTTAGCTATTATATCTCGCAACAACAATATTCCTGGGATTGCGATGAATGATATAATAGGCATCCGGACTTAAAAATCCGGGTGTTGACAAGTTGGTATCAGAGCCATTGTTTGACCTTAGAAAACCTTAGTTAGAATGGGCGTTCATAAAAACTTAACTTTGAAATCAAAATGAAGCAAATATTTGTGAAAACTTACCATACTCTTGTCTTTGAGGCTTTTTCCAAAACTTGGTGATATCATGCTCTTTCTTGTTTAAATATACTTAAAAGTTTGCCACACTTAATCACTCACTAATTTACTCCTCCATTTCACTTTCAGATGGAGCCGAATGAACCCCTCAACACCAAGTTCTACCAGCTCGGGAATGGTGGAGACTTGATCTTTGAGCACGACCTCAACGCGCTCTCTGACTTCCTTGGACGTCCTCACCCGGAGTTCCACGGGATCCAGGTGAACGACCAGGTCGGAGGCGAGTTGCAGTGGATCATCACCGCCGACTTGAGGGGCAAGCTGGAGCCTCCCACCTCGGAGAGGATCCTCTTCTCCTTCCGCGAGAGCAACTGGCTCGATGGTCTTGCACGTGGCCTTCAGGAGGCACTTGCACGCCTCTGTGGACAGAACGTGGTGCGCATACTTGCGTCCCGCTATGCACACCTCGTGAGGCGTGATGCTATGGGTGTGCCTATGGAGCTGCAGTCGCACCCACAGCTGAGGCACCATGCTGAGCATCTGGACTACATGCTGTACCACACTCAGAAGGAGTTAGACAACTCCCGTGCGTACGCGAACCAGACTCACCTCGCACTGATCACGCATGGTGATGCCATCAAGCAGCTGTCCAGGGACCGCAACAAGCTTCGCCTGAAGTGCGCGAAGAAGGATGTCACCATTACACGCCTTCGCGCACAGATAGCATCACTTGAGGCCACCGTCAAGGCTCAGGAGGAACAGCTGATGGAGATAGAGGAAGACGAGGCCGGTGCCGACCTTCGGGGAGGAGACGCCTTCCTGAGTGACGACGACGACTTCGAGGAGGACGAGTTCACTGAGGAGGAGGACTACGCGTTCCTGGAGCCAGGACCTGATGATGTCGTTCCCATCGACATCGAGGATGAGGGTAGCCGCACTTGATCACGTATGTAGGTGTGAGTTGTATCCCGTCCCGTGTATCGTAGCATGAAGGGTTCTTAAAACCCTGGGTATGAGTGTGTTTTCCATCCCTTGTATCGTAGTCTGAGAAATGGTTCTTAAAACCATGGGAAGAATGGTATGTTAGTTTGTAATGTGTTATGTGGAATGAATGAATGTGTGTTTGTCATCAAAAGCATTCAAGTTTTTACAAGTTTTTAAACTCACCCAAAATAAACCTTAGACAATTCCCTCTTATCTTATAATCTTCTATATATTCAGATGGCCCCTCCCAATCGCAACAACAACGATGCCATGATGCAACTGCTGCAAACTCTGCTTCAAGACAGGGAGACGGAAAGAGCTGAACGTCAAGCCAACATAGCAGCACTACAAAACCTTGCTCACCAAGGCCATGGGAATCATGATCACCCCGGATCCAAACTCAAGAACTTCCAGAACACCAATCCTCCGGTGTTTAGCAAGACCGAAGAACCCCTCGACGCCGACGACTGGCTTCAGACTATGGAGAACAACTTGGAAGTCGCCGGAGTCGAAGCCAATGAGAAGGTCCTGTTTGCAACCCACTACCTTGCCGGACCAGCCCGAGCCTGGTGGACCAGCACCCGTGCCATGAACGGAGGTCAAGTCATGACTTGGGCAGATTTCAAGCTCAAGTTCAGCAAGTACCATGTGCCCCGGGTCTCATCAAGAAGATGCGGGATGAATTCCGCGAACTGAAGCAAGGAAGGATGACGGTGGTAGAATACCGCGACAGGTTCCTTACCCTGTCAAGGTACGCCCCCGATGAGACCGACACTGCGAGAAGAGGCAAGAGAGATTCTTGAATGGACTGCATGATGAGATGCAGACGGTCCTAGTCAACATCCCCTTTGCAGACCTTGAAGCCCTTGTTGACTCCGCCATCCAGATGGAGGGCAAGTTGAACCAAGCCAATGAAAACCGCAAACGCCGCATGATGCACCAGAGTGGGCCCAGCCATACTCCAAAGTATCGCCCCAGCTCAAGCGGAGGTTTTGCCCCCGAAACACTAAGCCCCAGATGCAGACTTCGCCCCGGATTCCAGAACCGGAGTGGAGAAACCCCAGGCCAGGAGGCCACCACAACAACAACCACAACTACCAGAACAACACCAACAACTTCAACCGCGCGCCAATGCGAGCCCCCAACACCAATAACAGCAACACCAACACCGCTCCAAGGACTGGGAGCAACGCCATTCCGGTCGCCAACAAGGACAAGTCCACTATCACTTGTTATGAGTGCGGTGTAGTGGGACACTACTCCAACGAGTGCCCCAAGAGGCTTGCCAAGCTCGCCGGCAACACCGCTGCACCTGTTCAGCAGCAACGCCGCGTCTCTACCGGAAAGAAGTTCGCCCCCAACAACCCCAATAACCGCAACGGCCGTCTCTTTCACATGGAGGCAGAAGAAGCCCAGGAAGCACCGGACGTTGTTTTGGGTATGTTTCCTGTCAACTCAGTACCTGCCAGAGTGTTGTTTGATTCCGGAGCATCCCATTCTTTTGTCACTGAAGACTTTGCATCAACAAGTAAAATTCAACCTATCAGCTTGAAACATGTCATGATAGTTCAAATCCCCGGATCAACCACTAAAGCCAGAAAATTCTGTAAAAATGTACCCATCAAAATACATGAAGTAGAATTCTATGCCAATCTGATAATTCTGGGAACCAAAGGTTTGGAGGTAGTGCTAGGTATGGATTGGATGGCCAAGCATCATGGAATGATTGACTGTGCAAAGAAAGCCATCACCATGACCAGTAGCACTGGTATTATAGTAGAGCATGTCTCTGAACTGCTACCCAGAAAATTTACCTGCAACCAGAGTTTAACCAAGCCAACTTTGGATCAGATCAGGGTCGTTTGTCGATACTGATGTGTTTCCCGAAGGTTTACCCGGTATGCCCCAGATCAGGATATCGAGTTCATCATCGAGTTAATTCCCGGAACCGGACCTATAGCCCAGAGAGCCTATAGCATGAACCCAGCAGAGCTTGTGGAGCTGAAGAAGCAACTGGATGAACTGTTAGCCAAAGGTTTGATTCGACCAAGTGCGTCACCGTGGAGATCCCCAGTGTTGTTTGTGGATAAGAAGGATGGTGCCAGTCGTTTATGTACGGACTACCGTAAGCTTAACGATGTCACCATCAAGAACAAATACCCCTTACCCAAGATCGAAGACCTGTTTGACCAGCTGACCGGTGCTGTAGTCTTTTCAAAGATTGACCTCGGGACTGGATATCACCAGCTGAAGATTCGCGCATCGGACATTCCCAAAACTGCCTTCACCACCAGATATGGATTGTACGAGTACAATGTCATGTCATTTGGATTGACCAATGCCCCTGCTTATTTCATGAATCTCATGAATAAGATCTTCATGAACTTTCTGGATAAGTTTGTTGTCGTTTTCATCGATGACATCCTAATCTACTCCAAATCCGAGGAAGAACATGAGCAACACCTAGAAGCTGTCCTGGAGACCCTTAGAGAGCATAAGTTGTATGCTAAGTTCAGCAAATGTGAATTTTGGCTGAAGGAAGTAGGATTCCTGGGACATATCCTGTCTGCAGGAGGAATTGCCGTAGACCCCGCCAAAATCAAGACTGTTGCAGAATGGAAAGCCCCAACCACCCAGACCGAGGTCCGCGCTTTTCTTGGATTAGCCGGATATTACCGCAGATTTGTAGAAGGCTTTTCGAGCATTGCTTGACCAATGACCCAACTATTGAAGAAGGACAAGAAGTTCGAATGGACGGACAAATGTGAAGAGAGTTTTCAACAACTCAAGCTTAGACTGACCACAGCCCCAATCCTGATCATGCCGGATATCACCAAACCCTTTGACGTTTACTGCGATGCATCCAAGATTGGTCTTGGATGTGTGCTGATGCAGGAAGGAAAAGTGATATCTTATCTGTCCCGGCAACTGAAGCAGCATGAGCAGAATTATCCGACCCATGACCTTGAACTCGCAGCCGTAGTTTTAGCACTAAAGGTGTGGCGTCATTACCTCATGGGTAATCGCTGCGAGATCTATTCTGATCACAAGAGCCTGAAGTATATCTTCACCCAGAAGGAGTTGAATATGAGGCAAAGAAGATGGTTAGAATTGATCAAGGACTATGATATGGAGATCCACTACCACCCCGGCAAGGCCAATGTGGTAGCGGATGCATTGAGTAGACTGCCATGTCAGCTAAACTCAATGATAGCCGAGGAACAACCCAGCTTATACCAGGAGTTTGAGCAGTTTAGAATGGAGTTAGTCAGTAAAGGATTTCTAGCCAGCATGGAGCTACAACCCACCCTGGTTGGTCAGATCAAGGAAGCTCAGAAGGGAAATGCCAGCATTGACGGAATCAAGAAGCAGATGGCTGCGGGGAAAGCACCGGGATTCACCATAGATGAAGAAGGAGTCCTTTGGTACAACGGACGCCTGTGTGTACCGTCAGACTCAGAGTTGAAGCAAGTTATTCTGAAAGAAGCCCATGACACCTTATACTCTATCCACCCCGGAGGTACCAAGATGTATCAGGACTTGAAGGAACAGTTCTGGTGGCATGGAATGAAGAGGGAGATCGGAAGCTACATCGCCAAGTGTGATATCTGTCGACGAGTCAAGGCCGAACATCGGCGACCCGCAGGACTGCTGCAGCCACTACAAATTCCAGAATGGAAGTGGGATTCTGTAGGGATGGACTTTATCACGGGCCTGCCTAAATCCAGCAAAGGAAATGATTCCATCTGGGTAGTTGTTGATAGATTGACCAAAGTAGCCCACTTCATCGCGGTCAAGACTACCTACCAAGGCCCAAAGTTAGCTGAGCTGTACATCTCTAGAATAGTCGCTCTACACGGAACACCAAAGTCCATTGTGTCAGACAGAGGTTCACAATTCACCTCAAGATTCTGGCAGAAGGTGCATGAGGGACTAGGAACCCGTCTGAATTTCAGTACCGCCTATCACCCGCAGACTGATGGACAGACCGAGAGAGTCAACCAGATATTGGAGGACATGCTGAGAGCATGCGTCCTGGAATATGGATCCAAGTGGGAGGATTGTCTGCCCTACGCAGAATTCTCTTACAACAACAGCTACCAAGCCAGTTTACAGATGGCCCCCTTCGAAGCCCTGTACGGAAGGAAATGTCGTACCCCCCTGAATTGGTCCGAAGTCGGAGAGAGCCAAGTCTTTGGACCTGATGTGCTTCAGCAGAAGAGAAGGTGCACAAGATCCGAGAGTACCTCAAGACCGCTCAGTCCCGACAGAAGAGTTACGCCGACAAGAGACGCCGAGAGATGACCTTTGAGATCGGAGATTTTGTCTATCTCAAAGTGTCCCCCTGAAAGGAATGCAACGTTTTCAACTTAAAGGGAAGCTTGCACCCCGGTATGTCGGACCCTTCAAAGTTCTCAGCCGCCGAGGAGAAGTCTCTTATCAACTAGAACTACCGGAAGAAATGGCGGCTGTGCACAATGTGTTCCACATCTCACTCCTCCGGAAGTGCTTAGAAGTGCCAGAGAAGACCGAGGTATTCAAGAACATCGATCACCGTTCGGTGGATATCAATCACGACCTTACCTACCGCGAAGTGCCGATTCGCATCTTGGAAGAGGCATACAGAACCACCCGCACCCGAAGCATTAAGTTTCTGAAGATACAGTGGAGCAATCATACCGAAGATGAAGCCACTTGGGAGCGGGAGGAAGATATGAAGAAGGAGTACCCAGATCTCTTTAGTACCTAGACTTGTTTCTTTTAGATCTCGGGACGAGATCTTTTGTAAGGGGAAGGGTTAACACCCCAAATTTCAAATAAAGGAAGAAGAACAAATCCACTTATCCAAATTTCAGAACCAACAAAAACTTTTACTATTGCATATAGTACCCTGCATATGACTTGTGCATTTTGAGTGATATGCCATGATGATTGTTACTTAATGTATGTGATGAACTCCAACAACCCTAGAGTGATCAAATAATGATCACCAAACAAATAAATTAAAAAGAGAAAGAAATCAAATATTCATAAAACCCTAAAAACCCTAACATATGGCATATGCCATTTTTACAAACTTTGACCCTAGACCCAATTGGTCTTCACCATTAGTTGTAATATGTTATTAAATAGTTATTACAACTTTGGGAATCAAAGAAACACCATTTGAACCAAAATCAAATTCAAAATATGCTCACATAAGATAATGGTCATTTTTGACAATTACAATCTGGTCATCACTTTGAGCCTCTCTATTTCAAAATTTCTAAACTAAACAAATCCAAACCTTTGCATGTCATCCAAGTACACAACAAGATGAACAACTTTGGTAAAGGGCATCACCCCAAATTCATTTTGGATCAAGAATATGAGCCAGCAAAGTAGAGACTTTTTAATCAAAACAAGATCATCACATTTTCGAATTTGATCAAACCAGCCCAAATCTTGACCACCACCAGCCCTAGCCTTGACCAGGGAACACCCCTACACCAAGCCCATGCCAAGAAACCGCCAGGAGAGGGCAGCCATGGCGTGGACATGGCCATGCCGGCCATGTCGCACCTCGACACCTCCCCCTCTCTTTCCCTCCACGATCGGCCCCACCACCGTGTCCAACGCGTCGCCCACGATCGCCGGAGATCGCCTGTACCCGCCCCTGGTCGCGAGGAAGCCGACAGGCCCCGGACGACGCGCGCCCACGACGTCCCTGGCGCGCCGCGAGCGGCATGGTGACGTCGCCGTGCACGGACGCGCGCGACACGGCCACGCGGCGCTCGCCGTACCTCGCCGTACCCCGACCCGCTCCGCTCGCCCTGGTACTCGTCGCGCCACGCGGAGGTCGCCGGACATGCTCGCGTCACCCCCTAGCCCCTACCGTCGCCGGAGAGGACGAACGCGCCCGCCACGGCCGCGCCAGTACGCGCACGGACCCGACCACCCTAGGCACCCCCTTGCCGCGCCGTTCACGCTCCTAGCATCGCCATGACGTCGTGAACACGACGGCGTCGTCGCCTAGCCCTCTAGCCCACCGGAGCGGCCGCGCCCTTGTCGAGCACACCCACGGCACCCTCACGCGCCTATAAAAGGAGGCCTCCCCTCGACAATCTGAGCACACCACCATGACCACCACTCACCACCGCTTCGCCCAGCACCAGTAGCCACCTCGATTGACGCCGGAGCAAGCCCAATTGGACGATCGGAGCCGCCAGTACCCGGAGGTCGCCGCCGTCGATTGGAGCCGCCCCTGACGACGCCACTGCTACAGGCTTCTTCCTCGTCCTCGACAACCTCGAACGGAACACCGCCGCCGCTCGCCGGAGCTCCGACGTGCTCTCCGACCCCCTACTGCCGCCGCGCCGGTGAGTCTCTCTCGTCGGAGACGACGACGAACCACGGCCCTCCGATCCCCTTCTAATCCAACGCCCCTCATTGATCGGTACCGCTTCGGCGTTTAAAAGTCACTGACATGCGGGACCCCACTGTCAGGCGGCCAGCGCGTGCATAGATGCGTGGTGGGCTGGCCTTGGGCCGTTTTAAACATTTGGGCCCAGTTAGTTTTCCCGCCAGCCCGTTTAATTCAAATCCAGTTTAATAAATTTAGTTTGAATTCAATACTGGACCCAACTTTGAAAATTCATAGAATCTGTTTGGCTTGACCAAATTTAACAAACTTTATATATTTAGAAAGCTTAGGAAATTATCTACACAATTCCACTGGTTTGAACCCTAGATCTATTATAGAATTAAAATGGAAAAATAAACAAGGCAGGGACTTTTCTACCTTAGAATAATTATTAAAAATCAACCAAAATAGATATTTGAATAATTCCAACTCCTATAGCTCACAATTGACTTACACTAATTGATTATGCAATAAAATGGTGTGGTCACTTTGCATGATCATGCCCTAGATTAATTAATGGACAATATGGCTAGTTTAGTAAGTGATATTGTCCCAAAATTATTATGTAAATCATATGGAGGATTTTCCTTCATTTAAATCTTGTCCCAAATGAGTTCATGAGATGTTTGCACCCCTGGTCCAAACACTCCTATATGAATATTTGGAGATTTAAATCATTTGAGGAATTATAAAATAGTATGAGGTGATTTATCTCATTTAAATCATTTTCTCAAATAATGATAATGAATGTTTGACTTAGGTCAATATGAATTCATATATGATTATTTGAGAAGTTAAATCTTAAGAAGATTTCAATGAGAGGAAATTATTTTCTCAAGAACTAAATAGGAATTGTTAATTACATATGTAATGAGAGGAATTTACTTTCTTTAATCAAGAAAACCAATGTACCTAATTATTTTATGTGTGTGCTTAGCATAGTTTGTGTGAAGTAACTATGAGCTTAGTATAGTTTTTGAGCTTGTTTAGTGATTATACCTCGTATTCCAATTTAGACGCTAGCACCGGAGATTACCAAGAGGAAGGAGAATTCTACCAAGAAGAGGAAGAAGAAAACCTAGAGAACTACCAAGGCAAGATAATACTCTTGTAAAGTGCAAAGCTCTCCTTGAGCAAGGCACCATGATTCTTACCTTTCTTCATACAAGCCTAGTTTATATCTACACCATACAAGTTTTACTTGTTGTGTTTTCAAAAGATGGATTAAAATTGGTCTAGAGAACCAGATTAGTGAATTAGTAAAGTTAGCCTTCTAGAGAGCAAAGCAATGTAGCACCCCTCATGATTAGTGCTAGTGCTAAAATACTAAAACTTTGACTACTCTAGATGGGAACATATGACTTGATGAAATTGAAACCTTGGAATGGTGAAGCATTCCATTGAAGGTTTTGAAGTTGATTGTGAACAAGAGAAGATAGTGATTTTTGATAAAACCCTGATATTGGTTTGAATGCGATACCTTTCCAATTTCAAGTACCCCCACAATACCTGATTATGGGTAGGGCTTAACTGGAAGTTTATACATCTTAGTATGGGTTCCCTCTGAACACACATCATAGGGGTTATGCTGAGGCTGCCTCCGTTGTTGAGAAAGATGTGAATTGAGGTGAAATTGTCCGGCCAAGCCCTGTGCAGTTCCCAGGTTAACGGTTGGTTTTCACTGGGAGGCCAAGCTCATGGGGAGAGGTGCTCATACTAAGAGGTGTAAGTGAAAGGTTAGGGTTGATGATCCGCGTACTGTGTTACGGTGACTCGGAGTTATTCCGACGGATGAAATCAAATGTTGTGGCACAAGTGTGCAACCTCTGCAGAGTGTCAATCTATTCGAATAGCCGTGTCCACGGTTACGGACGATTGAAAGGGCCATACAGTTTCCAGTGTCAGTCTTTTTAAAACTGAAGTGAATATGAATTGTGACTTGGTGACTTGTTAGAATGGCAACCCTTGTGTGGGAATGACACTAATGTTCCCACTTGACTAGTTAGTACATAATCCACTACTTATGAACTAAAATATGGCTTATGCAAGTTAAAATAGAGTTTAACTCCAAGAGCTAGCATTTTACATTGGTATTAGTTTGCAAGTACTTGAAGTACTTACGGCTTTGTCCCTGGCTATTCAAATGGCCAGAGTACGATGATGAACAGAACTACCGCGAGGATGACCAGCAGGACGCCTATGATAACTAGGAGCTTTCTGACGTCAAGCGTTGGCCTGTGGACTACGGAGTCCCTTTATCTTTACGCTTCCGCATTGAACTTGTGTTTGTTCGTTGATCAATAGATCAACTATTTGTGTAATATGGATCATGTGATTCAAGTTGTAAGACTTTATGAGTTGTAATAAATGATGACTGTGATACTTAGCTATTATATCTCGCAACAACAATATTCCTGGGATTGCGATGAATGATATAATAGGCATCCGGACTTAAAAATCCGGGTGTTGGATGACCCACAAGTATAGGGGATCGCAACAGTCTTCGAGGGAAGTATTACCCAATTTATTGATTCGACACAAGGGGAGACAAAGAATACTTGTAAGCCTTAACAGCGGAGTTGTCAATTCAGCTGCCTGGAAACAGACTTGCTCGCAAGAGTTTATCAGTAGTAACAGTTTTATGGCAGTGGAAATAGTGAAATAACAGACGGTGAAATAAAGACAATAGTGATTATAGTAAACAATAGGATAAAATACTGTAGGCACAGGGACGGATTTAACGGGCGTTGCATGGATGAGAGAAACTCATGTAACAATCAAAGCAGGGGCATTTGCAGATAATAATAAAACGGTATCCAAGTACTAATCAATCAATAGGCATGTGTTCCATATATAGTCGTACGTGCTCGCAATGAGAAACTTGCACAACGTCCTACCAGCCGGTGGCAGCCGGGCCTCTAGGGAAACTACTGGATATTAAGGTACTCCTTTTAATAGAGTACCGGAGCAAAGCATTAACACTCCGTGAACACATGTGATCCTCACATCACTACCATCCCCTCCGGTTGTCCCGATTTGTCACTTCGGGGCCATTGGTTCCGGACAGCGACATGTGTATACAACTTGCAGGTAAGATCATAAACAACGAATATCTTCATGAATCAATAACATGTTCAGATCTGAGATCATGGCACTCGGGCCCTAGTGACAAGCATTAAGCATAACAAGTTGCAACAATATCATAAAAGTGACATCTACGGATACTAGGCACTATGCCCTAACAATCTTATGACTATTACATGACCAATCTCATCCAATCCCTACCATCCCCTTCAGCCTACAGCGGGGGAATTACTCACACATGGATGGAAACATTGCTGGTTGATGGAGAGGCGTTGGCGGTGATGGCGGTGAAGATCTCCTCCAATTCCCCGTCCCGGCGGAGTGCCGAACGGAGACTTCGACTCCCGCGACGGAGTTTCGCGATGTGGCGGCTCTCGGAGGGTTTCGGTGATGTCGACTTCTCCTCGTGCGTTTTTAGGTCGAACCCGATAAGTAGTCCAGGGCGTCGGAGGCCAGCCGAGGGGGCCACACCATAGGCCGCGGGCCCCCGGGCCGCGCCGCCTTATGGTGTGGGGCCCTCGGGCCTCCCTCCTTTGCCCTTCGGCTCCGTCAATATTTTGGTAAAATAGGGCCATCTGAAGAAATTCCGAGGATTTTCCCGAAAGTTGGATTTCTGCACAAAAACGAGTAATTCTGCTGAAAACAGCGTTAGTCCGTGTTAGTTGTATCCAAAATACACAAATTAGAGGCAAAACAATAGCAAAAGTGTTCGGGAAAGTAGATACGTTTTGGACGTATCAACTCCCCCAAGCTTAGCTTATTGCTTGTCCTCAAGCAATTCAGTTAACAACTGAGCGATAAAAGAACTTTCACGAACACATTTGCTCATATGATGTATATATTCTCATGCTATGGCTACTACTTAAGCAGTTCATAATGAGATACATGCAAATAAGATCATCCAACAGCTATGTCAATCATGAAGAAGTATCAATAATTAATAATAAGCATCATGAATCATGTATGTAAGCAGGATTGCAATGTTCATAAGAGAATATGATAAAGTGGTATCTTGCTTGCCTGTATTTGATCGGCAAAACATAAATGCCGAGGCACCTCTTGAGTTCATAGAAGGACTAGAAGTAGTGATTGTCAAAGATAAAAGCATCAAAGTTATACCGCAATCAATCATATTTTGAGACAAGCATATTATACTAAGAATGACAGTTGTGCTCTCAAGATAGTGCTCAAAGAAAGAATGGAGACACAACATAAAAGTAAAAGATTGACCCTTCGCAGAGGGAAGCAGGGATTAACATGCGCTAGAGCTTTTCATTTGTAAAGCAGAGTAAAATTATTTTGAGAGGTGTTTGTTGTTGTCAACGAATGGCAATGGGTACACTAACTACCTCATCAACCGGACTTTCAAGAGCGGCTCCCATGAAGGACGTTATTTCTACCACCGTGGTAGATCATCCCTCTTCTCTTTGTTTACACATGTATTTTAATGGGGTGGCACTCCTTCCAACCTTTCTTTCACAAACCATGGCTAACCGAATCCTCGGGTGCCTGCCAACAATCTCATACCATGAAGGAGTGCCTTTTTATTTTATTTTTATTATGATGACACTCCTCCCCACCTTTGCTTTCTCAAGCCATGGCTAACCGATTCCATCGGGTGCCTACCAACTTTTCACATACCATGGAGGAGTGTCTATTTGCAAAATTAAGTTGCTTACTGATAAATCAGAGCAACACATGTGAAGAGAATTATTAATGAAGTTAATTAATTGGGGCTGGGAACCCCTTTGCCAGCTCTTTATGCAAAGTTATTGGATAAGCGGATGAAGCCACTAGTCCATTGGTGAAAGTCCGTCGGAGTAAATGACAAGATTGAAAGATAAACACCACATACTTCCTCATGAGCTATGAAACATTAACACAAATTGAGAAGCATTTTGAAGGTTTTAAAGGTAGCGCATGAGAATTTACTTGGAATGGTTTGAAATGCCATGCATAGGTATTTATGGTGGACACTTTGGAACAACTTGGTTTTCAGGTGTTTGGAAGCACGAGCGGCGTCACCGCTCAGTACAAGTGAAGGCTAGCAAAAGACTAGGGAGCGACAAATCAAGAGAGCAATAACTGTCATAATCATGCTTGCGGCAAAATAAATTAACGGAGGCATAAAAGTGATACAAGAACTCTGAAGCAATATAAATCATCGAGGCTTAATTGACTTTTGTTCAGTCATATGCATGCGTGAGCATGTGCCAAGTCGATATAAATGAATTATTCAGAGGAGGATACCACAATGCCATACTTACTTATGAATAAAACAATGCAAGCAAACATCCATGACATGCTACTCATATTAATAAATTGGAACTAAACATGAGAGATCATGAACTACTAGACTTTCTCAAATAACATATACCTCACATGAACCAACTAAGCATGCTCATATGGATGAGTATATGTACAAAAATGAAAGCAAATAGAGTTCATACCAGCCTCTTACCACAATCAGATTGTCGTAGATCGTCATTATTGCCTTTTCACTTGTGTAGCTTGGATAATATGAAATGAAAACCACGCTCCAGCCACCGAAGACCATTGAAATCATGATGAACTTTACAAACCAAAGAAGAACAGCAAATATTTTTGGTGTTTTCGAATTAGAAACAAGAACGAAAGAAAACAAGCAAACAAAGCAAAATCTTTTTGGGTTTTCTTATAGCAAACTAATGATAGCAAATAAAGCAAACTAAGAGCAAGGAACCAAATAAACAAATGGTGAAGAGAAACAACAGAAATATTTTTGGTCTTTTTGTGTTTTAGGAAAGAAACAAAGCGAAAACAAAAGAATGCAAACTAACAGAAACACAGAAAAGCAGGATGACAGAAATCTGCTAAATCCTGACAGCAGTACAGAAATCGAATTTAACAAAAATCTTCCATTGCTCAGACCAAAAAGTGTTCAACTAATGAAAGTTAGATAACAACCTGGGGAACATGCTCAAAAATTGGCAACTCAAAATAACGTTCTGGCTGTGCGTACGAATTTTTTTGGTAACAGCACAGAATCTGTTTTTGGACAGCACTTCCCCAAATATCATCTCCCTCTCATTAGAAAACCACTCTAGAGACTAAACAAGTATGTACAAGTATCCAGCAATCATAATATGCAAAGAATGAGTGATGCCGGTATACCTCCCCCCAAGCTTAGGCTTTTGGCCTAAGTGGAGTTCATTCCCACGGTCCCCATGAAGTGGTGTCTTCGTAATATGACGAAGAACGACCCGGTTCCATGTATGTGCTGGAGGAAACGTCGGGGTACGTGACGGTGTAGTCGTAGGAGGGCTCGGCGTTCTCGGAGTCATGTTGCTGGTGGAATTCTTGTATCTTCATATGTTCCTCCACCACCTCCTTTGTTAGCGACCATGATTGCCTGTCAATATTAAACAAACCCTGCTGGGGAAGAGGGATTTCTTTCTCATTCCCATCAGCAAACAACATTTTATAGACAATATTATCTATAGTGGAGTCAGTAGTAACAAAACGATGGCTCTTCATAGCAGCAATATCTAGCTTCCTAGGGGTTAATGGTACATCATTAGAATCAAGAGGAATATCTAGATGTGTTAAAATGCGTAGTGCAATAGTTCCTCCAAAAATAGGCCCCCTGCTAGACAGGCGGCGAGCAATAAGAGAACCAAGATGATAAGGTGTCTCTCCAGTAAGTGCAACATTCAAGAAAGCAAGATGGTAGCTAGAGATGTTACTAGTATTTTCTCTACCCAAAATGCTAGTACCAATGTAATATGCGAAATACTTAATAGCGGGGAGTTGAATGTTTCTTATCTTCCCTCGCTGGATGGTGCGGCAATCATCCCCGGTGATCCCTCGGTAGAGCTCCAACAAGTCCCGGGGGTTGTCATCAATCCTCCTTGTTGTACCTACAGGGGCAATACCCAATGCACAACAAAATTCCTCCAATTTCATGGTAACAGGAATATCATAAATCTTGAATGCGACTGTCGGCTCATATTCCGTGTTGTGGAACTTGAAGCTCTCAACGAAAACTTTGGTGAGCCTGTAATATTGTCCCCTCTCGTCTCCCACGTAGGTGGCTAGGCCTGCCCTGTTGACGAGGGTGAAGAAGTCATCCAATATCCCTGCATTGGTCAGAAACTCATAACAAGGGAAGGATGAAGCATTAGGAGCCCCATGGTCCTCCTCGGGCGCGAAGCTAGGCGCGATGACATCCTCATTGTAGGATCGCCTAATTTGAGTAGACGCCCTTGAGGGCCTACCGGTGCTGGTTGTTGCTTTCTTGAACAACTCTCCAAACTTGAATTTCTTCATCTTCCCCTTCTGAAATTTTCAACAATCATTATAAAATTTGATTTCAAGGTGTGTAATTGAAGGGAACTACTATAGGAACTTGCTAGAGTACTACACATGCATCAAAACTAATTTCTACCACTTAGAACAAGCATGCAAGCCCACTAAACATGTTATCTACAGCAGCAAAATATTCAAGATATACTCAACCAAATGAAATTCTAATTGGACAATCAAAGGAGTCACATACCAAGGAGTAAAAGTGCCAAATTTCAAACAGAAATCTGGGCTGAGCAAGGAGATCGAAAAATCGCGAGTTCTTGAGCAGAAACACGAGTGAGAGGAACTTGGTACGAGCTTTTTCGGGAGAGAGAAGGTGCTGGGAGGAAGAGATGATGAAGTGGGGCAAGGGGTGGCCCACACCACATGGTGGCGCGGCCCCCTTGCTGGCCGCGCCGGCCTATGGTGTGGCACCTCCTGGTGCCCCACAGGTCATCCTCTGGTGCTCCCAGGTGCCTCGTCGAAAAATAGGACCAACGGTGTAATTTTTGTAATTTTAGAGAACTTCGAAAAATGCACATTTCTGGGTATTAAATTAATGATTACTGCGCAGGAAAATGATTTCTAAAATCTTAAACGACTAAAGCATAATGCAAAACAAAAGTGCTACAGCAAGTAAAATAGGTGGAGGGAGAAAGAAAGAAAGAAGTGTTGTTTAGCTCTCCTATGCAATAAAATATACTTGTTAACAAGGTTGATCAAGTCTTGCTACCAAATAAATTTTATATGACATAAGAAGAAATAAACCTCAAATCAATCATGTTACCTTATATTGAATTGATATGGATCCAATCACAAGAGTTTGATATTCTTCTTTAGGCTCATATATAGGACAATCAATGGATCCCACTTTGATAGTTTTCACATTAAAAATTGTATTGACTCCACATACTTTATCAATCCTCTTTGGAAAATAGACAGTGTGTTCCTTATCATCAACATTGAAAGTAACCATGCCTTTATTGCAATCAATAACAGCCCCTGCAGTATTAAGAAAGGGTCTTCCAAGAATAATGGACATATTATCATCTTCAGGCATTTCCAACACAACAAAATCAGTTAATATCAAGCAATGCTGAGTAACTTGAACAGGAACATTTTCACATAAACCAACAGGAATAGCAGTAGATTTATCAGCCATTTGCAAAGATATATCAGTAGGTATCAATTTATCTAAATCAAGTCTCTTATAAAGAGAAAAAGGCATCACACTAACACCTGCTCCCAAATCACATAGAGCAGTTCTAACATAATTATTCTTGATGGAACAAGGAATAGTCGGTATACCTGGGTCGCCCAACTTCTTTGGAATCTTACCATTGAAGGAGTAATTAGCGAGCATAGTAGAAATTTCCTCATTGGGGATTTTCCTTTTGTTAGTAACAATATCTTTCATATACTTTGAATAAGGAGGCAATTTAATAGCATCAGTCAAAGGGATTTGCAAAAATAAAGGTTTCATCCAATCACAAAATTTATTATAATGTTCCTCCTCCTTTGATTTTAGTTTCTTAGCAGGAAAAGGCATTTGCTTTTGAACCCAAGGTTCTCTTTCATTACCATGTTTCTCAGTAATAAAATCTTCTTTAGTGTACTTTTTATTTTTAGCATGCTTTTCAGGTTCTTTTTCAATTTCTTCTTTATCAGGAGTATCATTCTTATCATTATCTTCCTCATGTTCATTACCACTTTCAGTTTCAGCATCAGAAATAGAAATACTATTAGGATCATTAACAGGTTCAGAGGATTCTACAACATTCTTATGTTTCTTTTTCTTTTTCTTAGATGGAGCACTAGTTTTAATTAGTTGAGAATCTTGTTCAACTCTTTTTGGATGCCCTTCAGGATATAGAGGATCCTGGGTAGAAGCACCACCTCTAGTTGTTACTTCACAAGCATGTTTTTCTTTAGAATTATTTCCCAACAAGTCATTTTGCACTTTAGTAAGTTGATCAATTTGAGTTTGAACCATTTGAAAATGCTTAACAAGTATCTTAACATCATTGGAGGTTCTCTCCACAATACCATGCAATTCACTAATAGCTCGGGAATTTTCCATTAAATGATTCTCTACTCTCATATTAAAGTTTTCTTGCTTAACAATATAATTATCAAATTCATCTAAGCATTGAGCAGGAGATTTTGAATACGGAATATCTTCCCTAGTAAAGTGTTGAAGCGAGTGTACCTCAATCATGGATGAAGGGGGAATTGTCTCACATATATCTTCTATAGGAGGTAAATTCTTCACATCTTCAGGTTTAATACCCTTCTCTTTAAGAGACTTCTTGGCTTCCCTCATATCTTCATCATTCAATTTAATCATACCCCTCTTCTTCACTATCGGTGTCGGGTTGGTTCAGGTGTAGACCAATCATCATGATTCCGGCCTATTTTAGCCAATAATTCTTCATTCGTCTGGAGTTCTTTTCCTGAAAACACAACCAGCGCAACTATCCAGGTATGCCCTAGACTCAATAGTTAGTCCACTATAAAATATATCAAGTAATCATGCTTTTCTAAATCATGGTCAGGCTGAGCTCTAATAAGAGAACAAAATCTAGCCCAAGCCTCAGGCAATTTCTCTCCATCTTCCTGGTCAAAATTATAAATTCTCTGCAAAGCAGCATGTTGAGCACTAGCAGGAAAGTATTTGCGGAAGAAAACATCAAGCAATTCTTTTGGACTTTTAATAGAACCAGGAGGCAAATTATTATACCAAGTTTTAGCATCATCCTTTAATGAGAAAGGAAAAATTTTAGCGACAAAATAAGTACGCATCTTAATATCATCAGAAAACAAGCCACTAAGAGTAGATAACTCAGTCATGTGTTCAACAGCACTTTCTTTTTCAGTACCACAAAGGGTGTTTTCTCAACAATAGCTATATGAGATAAATCAAGAGAAAAATCATAATCTTTATCCCTAATATTTATAGGAGATGTGGCAAATTTAGGATCAGGAGATAATTTATATCTAACAGCATGTTCTGCAAGCAACTTTTTAATTTTTCTTGCATCAGTAGTAGCATTGCATTTTTCAATAAAATCATCATCAAGCTCTACATAATCTTCATCAAGATCATCACTAGAATATTCAACAGACTCAGGTGAATTAACAGGTGTAGTAGCATTAGGAGTTTCAGTATTTTCAATTTGTCTAGACTTAGCAATTGTAGCATCTAGAAAAGATCCCAATGAACCACTATCATCAAGCACAGCAGAAACATTATCAATATTATGAGAATTTTCAGATTCAGCAGAAGTACCAGCACGTGAAGCATGTGGCGGTGAAACAAGTTTATCAATCACAGATGGTGAATCAAGAGCAGCAGAGGTACTCAGAGTTGTACCTTTTCTTGTAGTGGATGGTAATATGGCGATCTTAGTATCGCGAGGTTTACCCATGATGGATAATTTGCGAACAATATCAATCCAAGTGAACTTCCAAATAAAGCTATGCTCCCCGGCAACGGCGCCAGAAAATAGTCTTGATGACCCACAAGTATAGGGGATCGCAACGTCTTCGAGGGAAGTATTACCCAATTTATTGATTCGACACAAGGAGACAAAGAATACTTGTAAGCCTTAACAGCGGAGTTGTCAATTCAGCCACCTGGAAACAGACTTGCTCGCAAGAGTTTATCGGTAGTGGTTTTATGGCGGTGGAAATAGTGAAATAACGGTGAAATAAAGACAGAGTGATTATAGTAAACGGGATAAAATACTGTAGGCACAGGACGGATTTACGGGCGTTGCATGGATGAGAGAAACTCATGTAACAATCAAAGCAGGGCATTTGCAGATAATAATAAAACGGTATCCAAGTACTAATCAATCAATAGGCATGTGTTCCATATATAGTCGTACGTGCTCGCAATGAGAAACTTGCACAACATCTTTTGTCCTACCAGCCGGTGGCAGGGGCCTCTAGAAACTACTGGATATTAAGGTACTCCTTTTAATAGAGTGGGAGCAAAGCATTAACACTCCGTGAACACATGTGATCCTCACATCACTACCATCCGTTCCTTGTCACTTCGGGGCCATTGGTTCCGGACAGCGACATGTGTATACAACTTGCAGTAAGATCATAAACAACGAATATCTTCATGAATCAATAACATGTTCAGATCTGAGATCATGGCACTCGGGCCCTAGTGACAAGCATTAAGCATAACAAGTTGCAACAATATCATAAAAGTGACATCTACGGATACTAGGCACTATGCCCTAACAATCTTATGACTATTACATGACCAATCTCATCCAATCCCTACCATCCCCTTCAGCCTACAGCGGGGGAATTACTCACACATGGATGGGGAAACATTGGTGGATGGAGAGGCGTTGGCGGTGATGGCGGTGAAGATCTCCTCCAATTCCCCGTCCCGGAGTGCCGAACGGAGACTTCTGACTCCCGCGACGGAGTTTCGCGATGTGGCGGCTCTGGGAGGGTTTCGGTGATGTCGACTTCTCCTCGTGCGTTTTTAGGTCGAACCCGATAAGTAGTCCAAAGGGGGGCGTCGGAGGCCCGAGGGGGCCACACCATAGGGCCGCGCGGCCCCCCGGCCGCACCGCCTTATGGTGTGGGGCCCTCGGGCCTCCACTCCTTTGCTTCTGGCTCCGTCAATATTTTGGTAAAATAGGGCCATCTGAAGAAATTCCGAGGATTTTCCCGAAAGTTGGATTTCTGCACAAAAACGAGACACCAGAGCAATTCTGCTGAAAACAGCGTTAGTCCGTGTTAGTTGTATCCAAAATACACAAATTAGAGGCAAAACAATAGCAAAAGTGTTCGGGAAAGTAGATACGTTTTGGACGTATCAACAACCATGTCTGCATAGTTCGCGAACCGTAGGGTGACGCGCTTAAGGTTCGATGTCGCATAAGTAGATTCGGAATATGAGATGGATACCGAAGTTTGTTCGGAGTCTTGGATGGGATCCAAGACATCACGAGGAGGTCCGGAATGGTCCGGAGAATAAGATTCATATATGGGAAGTCATTTCAGGGTTACCGGAAAAGTTCAGGATTTTTCGGTATTGTACTAGAAGGTTCCGGAGGGTACCATAGTGGGGCCCACCTATCCCGGACGACCAACATGGACCAGAGGGGTCACATAGGCCCACATGGGCCAGGCACACCAGCCCCCAAGGCCCATGTGGCTGTACCAAGTGGATAAGATCAAATCCCTTGAAAATAGGGGCTTAAGGGGGGAAGTTGCCCCCTTGTTTTGGCCGACCCAAAGGCTTGAAGGGGGGCCAAGGCAGCCCCCCACGCCTATATAAGAGGGAGGGGAGGGCTGGGGCGCAGCACATCATTCCCCAAGCCCTAGCCGCCCCTCTCTCCCTCCTTCTTCTTCCTGCGCAGGCTTGGCGAAGCCCTGCAGGAATTTCTCCTCCACCTCCACCAACACGCCGTCATGCTGCTGGGATTCCGAGGGGATCTACCACACCTCTGCTGCCCGCTGGAACGGGGAGAGGATGGGCTTCATCGACACCGTACGCGCGACCGAGTACGGAAGTGCTGCCGGATTGCAGCACCGGGGATGATCGTCTACACCAACAACGAGATTAATCTTGTAGGCTTTGGAATCTTCGAGGGTTAGTCTCATCTCCATCTCGTTGCTTCGATCTTGTAGATTAGATCTTGGGTGTTCTATAGATTAGATCTTGGATTTATTCGTCTTTGCGGTAGGAATTTTTTGTTTTCTATGCAACGAACCCCAACACCAAGATTTTTGGGCCGGGTCGGGCTTGGCCGTCCGGGCCGGGCTGCCCATGCCCAGTTGTAGTCTATTCGAGATGATCATACCATGCTACTATTGTTGTATTGTGCTACTACTAATTACATGTCCATGTTGTTGTTGATCCGAGGAAAAATTCCTTGGATTTCCATTGAGTTCATTGAATTGTTACTTGGATAAGTTAAGTGGTTTTTCTTAACTAAATATTTGCCAATTTTTTATTGGATGCTTATGCCTATGTCTGAACCCTAATGGTGATGATGATGTAGCTATTGGATTTGTTGATGGTTTGCCTCTATGGATGTAGTGACCTTAGTAGTAATTTCTTACTATTGCCTGGTTGCTCTCCACTGGTTTTAAAGGATGGATTTGATCTGTGGGCTAGCAGTAGGTGACCTATGTTTTGATTGCCATTGTTTTGAAGATGTGAGACAAAAATAGATTCAATGACGGTATGTGGATACAACTCAATCAAGTTGATGAATTTCTAGATTTTTATAGACTTTGGGATAATCTGGTGCTAGTCTAGCTTTGCTCATGTTGTGTTGATTCTTTTGTCAAGGATGCATAGCATAACTATCTAGACTTGAAATTAATTATCTATTTGCTATTTTAGTTGACAGTTGATATTAGTCTATGACCAAAGGATGTTAAATACTTCTTCTAGCTTCTGTTGATTCAGATATTTGAGCATAAGATGCCTTTGGATATAGATTCTTTGCAACTATTCCATGTTTATGATATACCTTGCTCAACCTCCTAGATTGTTATGTTTATGTTGTTGGTGTGGATGCTCCTTCTTCTTGGTATACTCCTTCCCCTCTTAGCTCACGCTCCTATTGTCTCTTGCTCTATGAAACCATATGAACTGGCTTCAATTCAAGTGATGAACTAATGCATGGTTGATGTGATTGTGACGGCGATGGTTATCTGGTTGTTTTGTCTAACTTTTATTTATTGCGGCTTTGTTGCATGTCCAAGTGAGATGTGCATGTGTGACGGTTATCACACCTTCGGTGTAAGTAGCTTGGAAAGCTAGATTGTTGTGAACCCAAGCTATCTTGAATAGGGTCGGCCCCAATGATATTTATCCCCTGTTGGGATTATTTTGATTGCCAAATGGCAATTCCACTTTTATTTTGTGTGTGTGTGTGTGTGTGTGTGTGTGTGTGTGTGTGTGTGTGTGTGTGTGTGTGTGTGTGTGTGTGTGTGTGTGTGTGTGTGTGCAGGTTATACAAGATCAAAGGAGCTAGGAGATAATGGTGAGAAAGACGAAAGAAGATCATCCTCAAGGTTTAGTTTAGGTTTCTATTTTGAAACTTGTAATTTTCCTTTTCATTATGTGTTGTAATATTCTAGAATATTGTAAAGACCTTGTATCTTGTTTATTTACCAATAAAGCTTTACTTTCCCTCTTTTTGAGTTGTTGTAATTTATTTATTATTCGAAGTGTTGGTTTGAATTCAAATTGAATACTTGTTTATAATTCAAATTTGAGTTCAAATAGTGTGTTTGAATTCCAACTCAAAGAAGTGTTTTGAATTCAAATGCTTTAAATTTCAATTCAAATTTCCTCTCCCTCAAAACCCTAAGTGCAAAGATGTCATGTCGAAATCTATCGCACTCTCGCCCCGACTAAACCCTAGTTCACAACGAGAGAGAGAGACATCGACCCCTCTAGATTTTTAAGCATTAAAGCGCGAAAAAAATTCCATGTTTTGCGATGAAAATGCACAACCCTTATAAAACCTCCTCGCGATTGTACGGAAACCTGGGATGTTACATCTTGTAACATCAAACCTATCACACACATAGACTGGACGAGATCCACCACTCCATTGAAGCAGCGACCAGACGAATCCCCGCCCTCCTCAACGCCACCGGCGAGATAGCTAAAGGTGTTGTACAAAAGCGCTCTACGAAGGATGATATAGTTAGTAAGATGGAAAAGGTGGCACCTGAGGCTTCAGTCGCCGTCATGGTTGGTTTCTTGACTTTTTTCGAAATGGGAGTGGAGCCCCAGCCTCTGCATCAAAGCGATGCATACGGTCTTTATTTAGATTTATTGAATAGAGATATGCCAAAGGCATTACACCGCAAAACATGAACCCACCACACAACACCTACAAACCCGACAATGGGTGAAGAAATATGTTGTCAGGGCCTATGCCCTAAAAAGAGAAATAGATACCCCATCGGCTAAAAACCACCGAGGGCATCGCCGAGTCACCCTATGGCGAAACAGGAGCACATGATAAGTGTAGAAGACCCTCTGCGGGTGCCTCATGATCTCGCTTCAGAAACTGTCACCTCCATCAACCGTTGGTCCATCTTCAAGGTAGAGCTTTGCATAGCCCCTGGGAGACCTCGTAGCACCACCATCCGGAAGTTGCTCCTATAAACAATGCCCTCATGAGGGAGAGCGACGGAAATTGCACCAACATTGTCCGACTCGGGATACTCGTGTCTAGGGTTTCCCCCGGAAGCAACTCGAGTAAAGTTGAAGTAGAGACCGCAATGGTGACGCCTTCGACAACAGAACAGTGCATACACACAACCTTCGCCCGCCCAAACCGTAGTCGAAGCACAATTTTCACCGGCGGATGCACTAACCCATTCACCATTGGAACATCTGGCTGACCACCCCTATCAGAGGAGAGGACCATCACAGAGCCACTGACTCGGCGACGAGGCCTCCACCGCCAACTCCCATCACCGGAGCAAATCCTAACCACCATGACGGAGAGAAGTGACACATGGGTCGAAGGGCGTCAGGGGCCGCCGGCCACCACCACTCTTAGCCGCGCTGCCAAGGGGTCCAAATCGACATTCATCAGGGTTCCCCGCACCACCAGATGCTTCACCGGCTGCCGCCCGACCGCCCTTAACCTCTGCCATGGGTGATGCCTTGACTAGGCGCGATGCGCCATAGCACGAGGCCGTCGCCCCGGTGGCCACCCAAGATCCGAGCGGGCCGCTCCCGGACCAGCCCCGCAGCTGGCCAGGGGAGACGGCGCCAGGTATCAAGCGTGTCTTAGTGTGTAAGACGCATGAAGGGAGGCCCACCATCGCCAACAGCCTTGGGCTTTTCCCAGGAGCGCGCCGATGGTGGCAAGCAGAAGGACTGGGAGGGAGGAGGGTCCGGGCGGCGGCAATGTAGGGAACTGCCCATGTCGCCCAACGCGGGGGACAACCCAAGGGTCAGCGTGTATGGGCGCGTTTGGTAGGCTGCATGCCCCTTGGCTCGCATCGGGCCAGCAATTTTCGGCCCGTTTGGTTGCCTAGGCCGAGCCACGTTCTTGCAGGAACCGGTTCTCAAAGCAGTGTCGGGCCAGGTCCTGGAGGAACGCCCGGTTTGGCAGTTTCCAGCGATGCAGGAAAATCTCCACGCCCACTGATGCAAAAGGGAATCTTCGGCGCACACGTGGAAACGAGAATGGAGATGGAGGGAGCTGCGGCTTGCATCGGCGAAAAGCGAAAAGGGGGGCGGGAAGGATTCCGTCACCTCCCGCCGCGCCCCATGGCCTATTTCTACCCCTCCTCCACTGTCCCCCCAAATTTCGAGCTCCTCCTCCCGTCGGCAAGCAGGTAAGAGGCGCACGCATCTCCGGTTGGCGACGGTTGCAGCAGCGGTGGCGGAGAGTACATCTGGGCTGCTTCATCTACTTCCTAGTCCAGTGCATCTTCACCTCCGGTGGTGACTGTAAGCCACCCCTTACCACGGTACCGCGGTAATGTTTAGATCTAGGTTAGGAGTAGTCAGATCTTGTCTAGGGTTTGGTCTTGTAGCAGGGGTTAGTTCGGATTGTGGTGAGCTATCATGATCTTGCTAGGGTTCGACATTTCCGGTTGCTACTTTGTCCCAAATGTGCTCACCTGCCATGATCTTGCAAGGGTTTGTGCTATTCACCGTTGCAATGAACTGCTTGTCTGATTTAGGATGATTGTTGGTATGGTTTGTGCTATTCACATGTCTTTGTTTCCAAGTAGATTCACGTTATATGTACTACGATGTGTGTAGGACTCCTTCTGTGATGACTTTAGCCAGGCGCTTGTCTGCGTTGGGGACTCTCAGATCCCTTCGCAAGTTCCCGATTCACAGCCCTCCTATGACTCCAAGGTGGCGGTCACCCCTCTGCCTGTGTCTGACCTGGTGGCTCAGGTAGCGGCAGAGGTCGCGCTAGGTTGGCTGATACGTCTCCAACGTATCGATAATTTCTTATGTTCCATGCTACTTTATTGATGATACCTACATGTTTTATGCACATTATATGTCATATTTATGCATTTTCTGGAACTAACCTATTAACAAGATGCCGAAGAGCCGTTGATGTTTTCTGCTGTTTTTGGTTTCAGAAATCCTAGTAAAGAAATATTCTCGGAATTGGACGAAACTTTCGCCAGGGTCCTATTTTGCACGAAGCTTCCAGAAGACCGAAGAGATAACGAAGTGGGGCCACGAGGCGGGAGGGGAGGCCGGCGCGGCCCTTGGCCGCGCGGCCCTGCCCCTGGGCCCTCGTGTGGCCCCGCGTTGACCCTCCGCCTACTTAAAGCTTCCGTCGCGAAACCCCAATACCGAGAGCCACGATACGGAAAACCCACCGAGACGCCGCCGCCGCGAATCCCATCTCGGGGATTCGGAGATCTCCGGCACCCTGCCGGAGAGGGAATCATCTCCCGGAGGACTCTACACCGCCATGGTCGCCTCCGGAGTGATGAGTGAGTAGTTCACCCCTGGACCATGGGTCCATAGCAGTAGCTAGATGGTCGTCTTCTCCTTGTTGTGCTTCATTGTTGGATCTTGTGAGCTGCCTAACATGATCAAGATCATCTATATGTAATTCTATATGTTGTGTTTGTCGGGATCCGATGGATAGAGAGTACTATGATTATGGTGATTATCAATCTATTGTTCATGTGTTGTTTATGATCTTGCATGCTCTCCGTTATTAGTAGAGGCTGGCCAAGTTTTTACTCTTAACTCCAAGAGGGAGTATTTATGCTCGATAGTGGGTTCATGCCTCCATTGAATCAGTGACAGAAAGTTCTAAGGTTGTGGATGTGCTGTTGCCACTAGGGATAAAACATTGATGCTATGTCTAAGGATGTAGTTGTTGATTACATTACGCACCATACTTAATGCAATTGTCTGTTGCTTTGCAACTTAATACCGGAGGGGTTCGGATGATAACCTGAAGGTGGACTTTTTAGGCATAGATGCAGTTGGATGGCGGTCTATGTACTTTGTCGTAATGCCCAATTAAATCTCACTATATTTATCATATCATGTATATGCATTGTTATGCCTTTCTCTATTTGTCAATTGCCCGACTGTAATTTGTTCACCCAACATGCTTTTATCTTATGGGAGAGACACCTCTAGTGAACTGTGGACCCCGGTCCTATTCTTTACATAGCATACAATTTACTGCAATTGTGTTTTACTATTTTCTTTGCAAACATCTTCCACTCGATACGTTTAATCCTTTGTTACAGCAAGCCGGTGAGATTGACAACCTCACTGTTTCGTTGGGGCAAAGTACTTGGGTTGTGTTGTGCAGGTTCCGCGTTGCGCGGAATCCCTGGTGTTGCGCCGCATCACATTTCGCGACCATCAACCTTCAACGTGCTTCTTGGCTCCTACTGGTTCGATTAAACCTTGGTTTCATACTGAGGAAAACTTGCTGTGCGCATCATACCTTCCTCTTGGGGTTCCCAACGGACGTGTACATCTACGCGCATCAAGCACTCTTTCTGGCGCCGTTGCCGCGGAGATCAAGACACGCTGCAAAGGGAGTTTCCACTTCTCAATCTCTTTACTTTGTTTTTGTCTTGCTTTATTTTATTTACTACTTTGTTTGCTGCACCTAAACAAAACACAAAAAAATTAGTTGCTAGTTTTACTTTATTTACTGTCTTGCTCTCTATATCAAAAACACAAAAAAATTAGTTACTTGCATTTACTTTATCTAGTTTGTTTTATTTACCGTTGCTAAAATGAATACTCCTGAAAATACTAAGTTGTGTGACTTCACAAATGCAAATAATAATGATTTCCTATGCACACCTATTGCTCCACCTGCTACTACAGCAGAATTCTTTGAAATTAAACCTGCTTTACTGAACTTGGTTATGAGAGATCAATTTTGTGGTGCTAGTTCTGATGATGCTGCTGCCCATCTCAATAATTTTGTTGAACTTTGTGAAATGCAAAAGTATAAAGATGTAGATGGTGATATTATTAAATTGAAAGTGTTTCCTTTCTCATTAAGAGGAAGAGCTAAAGATTGGTTGCTATCTTTGCCTAAGAATAGTATTGATTCATGGACTAAATGCAAGGATGCTTTTATTGGTAGATATTATCCTCTGCTAAAATTATATCTTTGAGAAGTAGCATAATGAATTTTAAACAATTAGATACTGAACATGTTGCTCAAGCATGGGAGAGAATGAAAACTTTGGTAAAGAATTGCCCAACCCATGGACTGACTACTTGGATGATCATCCAAACCTTCTATGCAGGACTAAATTTTTCTTCGCGGAATTTATTGGATTCAGCTGCTGGAGGTACCTTTATGTCCATCACATTGGGGGCGGCTACAAAACTTCTTGATGATATGATGATAAATTACTCTGAATGGCACACGGAAAGAGCTCCACAAGGTAAGAAGGTAAATTCTGTTGAGGAAACCTCTTCCTTGAGTGATAAGATTGATGTGATTATGTCTATGCTTGTGAATGGTAGATCTAATGTTGATCCAAATAATGTTCCTTTAGCTTCATTGGTTGCTCAAGAAGAAAATGTTGATGTGAATTTCATTAAAAATAATAATTTCAACAACAATGCTTATAGGAACAACTCTGGTAATAACTATAGGCCATATCCTTCTGCTAATGGTAATGGTTATGGTAATTCTTATGGGAATTCTTACAATAATAATAGGAGTGTACCCTCTGGTCTTGAAGCCATGCTTAAAGAATTTATTAGTACACAAACTGCTTTTAACAAATCTGTTGAGGAAAAGCTTGATAAAATTGATACTATTGCTTCTAGAGTTGATAGACTTGCCTCTGATGTAAATCTTTTAAAATTGAAAGTTATGCCTAATAATGATATTGATAATAAGATTACTACTATAGCAAATGCCATCCAAGTTAGAATTAATGAGAATATAAGATTAATGGCTGAACTGCGTGCTAGGTGGGATAGAGAAGAAAATGAAAAACTAGCTAAAGAGAATAATATAGCTAAAGTTTGGACTATTACCACCACTAGTAATGCTAATTATTCACATGTTGCTGCACCTCCTACTATCAATGGTAAAATAATTGGTGTTGGCAATGTTTCTACTCCTAGTGCAAAGCGTACAAAACTGCCTGAAATTGCTAAAACTGCTGAAACTGCTTGTGATAAAACTGCTGAAATTTTTTCCAACCTTGGGAACAATGATCCCATTGCTGTAGCTCATAATGATTTAGATTTTGATGATTGCCACATCTCTGAAGTTATAAAGTTCTTACAAAAACTTGCTAAAAGTCCTAATGCTAGTGCTATAAATTTAGCCTTTACAAAACATATTACAAATGCTCTCATAAAAGCTAGAGAAGAGAAACTAAAACTTGAAACTTCTATTCCTAGAAAGTTAGAGGATGGTTGGGAGCCCATCATTAAAATGAAATTCAATGACTTTGAATGTAATGCTTTATGTGATCTTGGTGCAAGTATTTCTGTTATGCCTAAAAAGATTTATGATATGCTTGACTTGCCACCATTGAAGAATTGTTATTTGGATGTTAATCTTGCCGATAATGTTAAAAAGAAACCTTTGGGGAGAATTGATAATGTGCATATTACGGTTAACAATAACCTTGTCCCCGTTGATTTTGTTGTCTTGGATATCGAATGCAATGCATCTTGTCCTATTGTATTGGGAAGACCTTTTCTTCGAACCGTTGGTGCTGTTATTGATATGAGGGAAGGTAATATTAAATATCAATTTCCTCTCAAGAAAGGTATGGAACACTTCCCTAGAAAGAGAATGAAGTTGCCTTTTGATTCTATTATTAGAACAAGCTATGATGTTGATGCTTCTACTCTCGATGTTACTTGATTTGCACTTTCTGCGCCTAGCTGAAAGGCGTTAAAGAAAAGCGCTTATGGGAGACAACCCATGTTTTTACCTACAGCAATTTTTTGTTTTATTGAGTCTTGGAAGTTGTTTACTACTGTAGCAACCTCTCCTTATCATGTTTTTGTGCCAAGTAAAGTTTCTATGTCAAAGTTGATGTTATATTTGGGATCGCTGCGCAGAAACAGCATTGCTGTCTGTCACGAATCTGGGCACAGTTCCCTGTAGAAAATTCGAAAAAATCTGCCAATTTACGAGCGTGATCCTCAGATATGTACGCAACTTTCATTAGTTTTGAGTTTTTCCATTTGAGCAAGTCTGGTGCCAGCTTTAAATTCGTCTTTACGGACTGTTCTGTTTTGACAGATTCTGCCTTTTATTTCGCATTGCCTCTTTCGCTATGTTGGATTTATTTCTTTGATCCACTAATGTCCAGTAGCATTATGCAATGTCCAGAAGTGAAAATAATGATTGTGTCACCTCTGAATGTGTGAATTATTAATGATGCACTAACCCTCTAATGAGTTTGCTTGAAGTTTGGTGTGAAGGAAGTTTTCAAGGGTCAAGAGAGGAGAATGATATACTATGATCAAGAGGAGTGAAAGCTCTAAGCTTGGGGATGCCCCCGTGGTTCACCCCTGCATATTTTAAGAAGACTCAAGCGTCTAAGCTTGGGGATGCCCAAGGCATCCCCTTCTTCATCGACAACATCATCAGGTTCCTCCCCTGAAACTATATTTTTATTCAATCACATCTTGTGTTCTTTACTTGGAGCGTCGGTTTGTTTTTGTTTTTGTTTTTGTTTTTGTTTGAATAAGATGGATCCTAGCATTCACTTTGTGGGAGAGAGACACGCTCCGCTGTTGCATATGGACACATGTGTCCTTAGGCTTTACTCATAATATTCATGGCGAAGTTTCTTCTTCGTTAAATTGTTATATGGTTGGAATTGGAAAATGCTACATGTAGTAATTCTAAAATGTCTTGGATAATGTGATACTTGGCAATTGTTGTGCTCATGTTTAAGCTCTTGCATCATATGCTTTGCACCCATTAATGAAGAAATACATAGAGCTTGCTAAAATCTGATTTGCATATTTGGTTTCTCTAAGGTCTAGATAATATCTAGTATTGAGTTTTGAACAACAAGGAAGACGGTGTAGAGTCTTATAATGTTTACAATATGTCTTTTATGTGAGTTTTGCTGCACCTGTTCATCCTTGAGTTTACTTCAAATAACCTTGCTAGCCTAAACCTTGTATCGAGAGGGAATACTTCTCATGCATCCAAAATCCTTGAGCCAACTACTATGCCATTTGTGTCCACCATACCTACCTACTACATGGTATTTCTCCGCCATTCCAAAGTTAATTGCTTGAGTGCTACCTTTAAAATTCCATCATTCACCTTTGCAATATATAGCTCATGGGACAAAATAGCCTTAAAAACTATCGTAGTATTGAATATGTACTTATGCACTTTATATTTTATTAAGTTGCTTGTTGTGCGATAACCATGCTTCTGGGGAACGCCATCAACTATTGTTGAATATCATGTGAGTTGCTATGCATGTCCGTCTTGTCTGAAGGATCTATCATTTTAGTGGTTGGAGCATGCAAAATTGTTAGAGAAGAACATTGGGCCGCTAACTAAAGTCATGAATCATGGTTGAAGTTTCAGTTTTGGACATATATCCTCAATCTCATATGAGAATAATAATCATTGCTACATGCTTATGCATTTAAGAGGAGTCCATTATCTGTTGTCCATGTTGTCCCGGTATGGATGTCTAAGTTGAGAATAATCAAAAGCGAGAAATCCGAAATGCGAGCATTCTCCTTAGACCTTTGTACAGGCGGCATGGAGGTACCCCTTTGTGACACTTGGTTGAAACATGGCATGCAAAGATCCGGTAGTCCAAGCTAAGTAGGACGAGGTGCGGGCACTATTAGTATACTATGCATGAGGCTTGCAACTTGTAAGATATAATTTTCATAACTCATATGCTTTATTACTACCGTTGACAAAATTGTTTCATGTTTTCAAAATAAAAGCTCTAGCACAAATACAGCAATCGATGCTTTCCTCTTTGAAGGACCTTTCTTTTACTTTTATTGTTGAGTCAGTTTACCTATCTCCTTCCACCTTAAGAAGCAAACACTTGTGTGAACTGTGCATTGATTCCTACATACTTGCATATTGCACTTGTTATATTACTTTATGTTGACAATATCCATGAGATATACATGTTATAAGTTGAAAGCAACCGCTGAAACTTAATCTTCCTATGTGTTGCTTCAACACCTTTACTTTGATTTATTGCTTTATGAGTTAACTCTTATGCAAGACTTATTGATGCTTGTCTTGAAGTACTATTCATGAAAAGTCTTTGTTATATGATTCAGTTGTTTACTCATGTCATTACCTTTGCTTTGATCGCTGCATTCATTACATATGTTTACAAATAGTATGATCAAGATTATGATGGCATGTCACTTCAGAAATTATCTTTGTTATCGTTTTACCTGCTCGGGACGAGCAGAACTAAGCTTGGGGATGCTGATACGTCTCCAACGTATCGATAATTTCTTATGTTCCATGCTACTTTATTGATGATACCTACATGTTTTATGCACATTATATGTCATATTTATGCATTTTCCGGAACTAACCTATTAACAAGATGCCGAAGAGCCACTTGCTGCTGTTTTTGGTTTCAGAAATCCTAGTAAAGAAATATTCTCGGAATTGGACGAAACTTTCGCCCGGGGTCCTATTTTTGCACGAAGCTTCCAAGACCGAAGAGATAATGAAGTGGGGCCACGAGGCGGGAGGGGAGGCCGGCGCGGCCGGCCCTTGGCCGCGCCCTGCCCCCTGGGCCCTCGTGTGGCCCCCCGCGTTGACCCTCCGCCTACTTAAAGCTTGTCGCGAAACCCCCAGCGAGAGCCACGATACGGAAACCCTTCGAGACGCCGCCGCGAATCCCATCTCGGGGGATTGGAGATCGCCTCCGCACCTGCCGGTGAGGGGAATCATCTCCCGGAGGACTCTACACCGCCATGGTCGCCTCCGGAGTGATGAGTGAGTAGTTCACCCCTGGACCATGGGTCCATAGCAGTAGCTAGATGGTCGTCTTCTCCTTGTTGTGCTTCATTGTTGGATCTTGTGAGCTGCCTAACATGATCAAGATCATCTATATGTAATTCTATATGTTGTGTTTGTCGGGATCCGATGGATAGAGAGTACTATGATTATGGTGATTATCAATCTATTGTTCATGTGTTGTTTATGATCTTGCATGCTCTCCGTTATTAGTAGAGGCTCTGGCCAAGTTTTTACTCTTAACTCCAAGAGGGAGTATTTATGCTCGATAGTGGGTTCATGCCTTCATTGAATCTGGGACAGTGACAGAAAGTTCTAAGGTTGTGGATGTGTTGTTGCCACTAGGGATAAAACATTGATGCTATGTCTAAGGATGTAGTTGTTGATTACATTACGCACCATACTTAATGCAATTGTCTCTGTTGCTTTGCAACTTAATACTGGAGGGGGTTCGGATGATAACCTGAAGGTGGACTTTTTAGGCATAGATGCAGTTGGATGGCGGTCTATGTACTTTGTCGTAATGCCCAATTAAATCTCACTATATTTATCATATCATGTATATGCATTGTTATGCCTTTCTCTATTTGTCAATTGCCCGACTGTAATTTGTTCACCCAACATGCTTTTATCTTATGGGAGAGACACCTCTAGTGAACTGTGGACCCCGGTCCTATTCTTTACATAGCATACAATTTACTGCAATTGTGTTTTACTATTTTCTTTGCAAACATCTTCCACTCGATACGTTTAATCCTTTGTTACAGCAAGCCGGTGAGATTGACAACCTCACTGTTTCGTTGGGGCAAAGTACTTGGGTTGTGTTGTGCAGGTTCCGCGTTGCGCGGAATCCTGGTGTTGCGCCGCATCACATTTCGCGACCATCAACCTTCAACGTGCTTCTTGGCTCCTACTGGTTCGATTAAACCTTGGTTTCATACTGAGGGAAAACTTGCCACTGTGCGCATCATACCTTCCTCTTGGGGTTCCCAACGGACGTGTACATCTACGCGCATCAGCCACCACAAAGAAGAGCAAGAACCGCAGGGAAGCAGAGAGGGCCTTGAAGACCAGGCAGGAAAGGAATGCCACCATGAAATGGCTTCCATTCATGTCCAACTTCATGTTGGAGAAGATGTGCGGCTTGATCCAGCGCGGAGTGAGAACTGACAAAGGATTCAAGGAAGTCCATCTCAATTATGTGGCGAAGGGCCTTTTTGAGCATTGTGGTGTGTCTGTCTGCTCCACTCAGGTGTACAACCACCTGAGGAAGTGGAGGCAGAGGTGGCTCACCATTAGCAGGCTCCGCGATCTAAGCGGTGCTCAGTGGTGCGAGGATACCAAATGCATCGTCCTTGAGGGTGAGCACTACTGCGGGCACGTCGCGGTGAGCACCTCACTAACTGAGTCCACCTCACTAACTATTTTGATCAGCCACGAGCAGAACTAACATCATTGTCCCTTCGTATCGTAGGATCACCCAAAGGACGCGGAGTTCCTGAATGTGCCCATTGCCAACTATGACGAGATGCATACCATCTTCTCCTTCGGCCTCGCCACCGGCAAGTACGCCATGGGATCCAGCGGGCCCCTAGGCTCGGCTGCAGCAAATCCTGCACCTGAGGATGCTGAAACCCAGGAGTCCGACACGGTCAACCTCGATGGGGCACCTGCGAAGGCTACCGACGCGCCTGAGAAGGTGAGCGCCGGCAAGAGGAAGAGAGGCACCTTCACCGACGATGAGCTAGTGGCCTTCACCAACATGACTGTTGCTGTGAAGGACGCCGCACAGGCCATCAAAGACAACAAGCCCACGGACGTGCACCCTGACATGTACAATGCGGTCATGGACATGCTTGGCTTCGCCGAGAATGATCTCATGGCCGCCCTCAGCCACCTCGTCGACCACAAGGCCCAGGGTTCCAGCTTCGTCGGCATGATCGAGCCACACCGCGTCCTCTGGCTGAGGAACTACCTTGACAAGTACCACTCAAAGGTGCAGTGGTGCCCTTTAGGGGTGGATGATGATGATGATGATGATGATGATGATGATGATGATGATGATGATGATGATGATGATGATGATGATGATGATGATGATGATGATGATGATGATGATGATGATGATGATGATGATGATGATGATGATGATGATGATGATGATGATGATGATGATGATGATGATGATGATGATGATGATTCTAGCAGTAGCTAGGATGAAAAACATTTGATGGCCCCCTTTTGTAACTATGATGAGGTGGTATATACTAACCCCTCAGGTGATGGTGAACTTGCGGTGTTAGGATGTTGTGGTGGTAGGATGACACCACGGTAGTGTAGGATGAACTTATGATCCACTTTTGGAATGATCATGCATGCCTCTGTTGGTTTATCATTTGCTGTCAACACTTGTGTTGTTCTATTGCTCTTTTCTAAATTGCTTCATGGTTGTGATCGATAACTTCTTCTTATGCCATGCTAGTGGTATGTGGTGTTCCGCGGACGGGTTCGAGGAATCTACAGCTCATGGAGAGTCTATCAAGATCAGGTCAATGGCTACTCCAACAACAGCTGCCGAGGGTATGCAACATTGGAGGAGGCACAGCAAGAGTAACTCACCTTTCTGGAAGAGGAGTTCTTGGAAGATCAGGCCATCGATGAGGCAGTGCCATTAGCACAGCTGCCGCCGGAGGAAGTACATGCTCTACAAGGAGCACCGCCGGAGGTACGTCCTAGCCGGGTCAAAGATTACATCATCGCCTTCCTCATCGTCGTGATCGTGAGGATCTTGTTCTTCTGAGTGGTCTCTGGTCGTATGTAAGATGCTATGGCATGGTAATCTCACCCTATTTGAATTGTGGTAAGGATATGGAACTGTGATTTGAGCAACCAAACAGCAGATTTCTGTTTTCCTGCGTGCAAGTTGGGCTGAAAACGGGCAACCAAACGATGGGGCTTGGGTTCCTTCTCTGCCGCGCAAAAGGCCGCACAGGCTACCAAACGACCCGGCTTTCATGGCCCATGGCCCGTTCGCGACGCGCAGGTGAGCCCATCTCGCTGGCGCAGTGAGCCACGATTTCGATGCAACCAAACGCGCCCTATATCACCCTGTTGGCGTCATCTCAGTTTCAGAAACGGAAATTGGTGCCGCGTGGCCCTTTTACCGAAAGAAAAACTCGATACAAAATAATACTAGGCTGTCTAATATTTCTATGAAATTCTTCCGATCGAATGTCTGCACGGCGGATATCTCAAGAGAGGAGAGGAAAACAATGTTGTGTTGCCGAAACTGAAACAAAGCACATGGAGAGTGATATATCCAACATTGTTGCCCCTGTTTGTAGAATGGTCTAGTATTATTTAACTCCGTCCGCTTGAATGCATGCAACATAGTAACAAGGAAAATGTAGAGTATTTCTTCATTCATCAGTAGCATTATTATAGCATACAATTGTATCGGAAGTGACGCTAAATCCTATGTGTCCGTTCCATAAAAAAGCAAACTTACGACAGCCAAAATTCAGTCTGTAGTCGCTCTGCATGTAGTTGATAGTCTATACACCAGCTTTGCCGTTGAGCGAATAAGTCACCTCCACACAGCACAAAGTCTTGTCAGTCTTGCAACAGATTTTTCCTAACAATGGAAGCAGTTCTCTCTGCAATTATGGGTGAACTAAAAAATCGGTCCATAACTTTCTTGGTCGACAAATACTGGAACCGGCCGGCGGCGCCGGACATGGAAGAGAAGCTACAGACCCTGCAGCGGCTGCTGCTTCGGGTTCGTATCATCATCGAGGAGGCAGAGGGGAGGCATATTGCAAACCAAGCGATGATATATCAGCTAAGCATACTGAGGAAAGAGATGTATAGAGGTTATTATATCCTAGACAGCTTCAGAAGCCAAGGCCATGGAAAGGACACGACAGAAGACGTTGGGGTGAGTCACACATTCTCCCTGTCTAAATTCAATCCTGCCAAGCGTCTCTTTCTCTCCTTTGGTGATACAAATGTTGAGAAAGAAGTGGAGCGAGTGCTTAACAACTTGAACATCATCATTGTTGATGTGAGTGAGTTCGTCACATTTCTCAAGAACTATCCTCCGTTGTACCGGCAACCTTATAGTATGCACCTGTTCCTGGACAGGTGCATGTTTGGTCGCCAAATGGAGTTTGCGAGGATCATGAATTTCTTGATGCAAACAGAACCTCCGGGTAGAGAAAGTGTACAGGTCCTGCCAATTGTTGGTCCAATACATGTGGGGAGGAGCACCCTAGTTTCGCATGTCTGCAGCCATGAAAGAGTGCGCAGTCTCTTCTCTCAAATTGTGTGGGTCGGTGAAGACAATCTTGCAAACCAAAGCCTGAATTTCAAGGGCGATGTCCATGTGAGCAAGCATAGAGACAGTGTATCAAGTGAAAAAGCAGCAATGCTAATTATCATCGAACGGTCAGAGGATAATGATGAGGCTACATGGAGAAACTTATATTTAGCTTATGCTGATCACATTTCAACAGGGAGCAAGATAATAATCACAAGTCGATCTAGCAAAATAGTAGAATTTGGTACAACACAACCTCTTGTCTTGAGCTATCTGAACCCAGAAGCGTTTTGGTATTTCTTTTTTTTTTGAGGTAAGAACACATATATTAATACAGCAGCAGGCCGCCTCATTAAAAACCTTCCAGCCCCCGTAGGTACCCTGGTAAGGAAAAGAGTGCGTAAGAAACCTGCTGCCAAAGAATTACACAGTGTTCATACAATCAAGCGCGATCAGGTCCTGAACGCAGTCAGGCGCTGAGTCTCGCAAACAATCAGAGAAACCTGATTTACCAAGCTGAGCTAGAACATGAGCAACCCCATTACAGACTCTATCTATTTTAACGATGGAAATGTCTTGGAAAATCCTCAGAAGTTCACGAATCTCCAAGATGGAAGTCCAGCAAGCTGAGCGTTCCTCCAGGTCGCTTGAATTTGGAAGTGCGGATCCTGAGTTACAACCTGAATTGGTTCCAATTGCCATGAAGCTCTGCATGGGGATGAATCAATGTTTCATAGCTGCAAACATGATTGGTGGCTTACTACAGTCTAACCTCAATGCTCAATTTTGGCGCAGAGCAGTTAAATTTGCAGGACTACATGTGCAAGCAAATACCTCCAGGTTTGGTGAGAGCCCGAATGCTCTTTTGCGGAGAAATAGACCTGTATACCTTAAGAGGGTGACCAGCAACGATTATTGTGTCATCCTTGACAATTATGAAACAAATTTTGATGACAAGGAAGTACCCAAGATAACATTCCTGGATGTCTTATATGGAAGTGTGGAATGTCTAGGGAGAACTGAGGTCCTGGCATGGAGATCTCGCATACCACCATACAGGAACCACATTTGCAGCTGTGAGATCCAAAAGCCACAGAGCATGGCAATTCCTCGGACAGATCCAGAAACTACTGTAACACCTCCACATTTGCTGTAGTACCGGTGTCTCTTCTCTTTTCGACAAGTGCTCAACTGCACCTCCTTGCTACTATACCAAGTAAAGTTCCAACATTTTCTTCAAAAGAGACAGTATGTGTGTCCTTTTTATTTCAGTTATCATTAATGCCTTGTTCGGCCTAGCCATAGCATAGGGAAAAAAAAAGCTCTGACAAAGAAAATGAAGTGGATGAATGAATAAAATTTTCGAAACCAAGGGCAGAAGATCCACCATTCATTTCAACACCAGGGTGCTCAACACGCAACATTCAGAAGGCACTTCAAGAAATCGTTGTTTGATTTTCTTATCACAAGCGGGACCCAACTTAGTGCCTTCAGTTGGAGTATTTATCAGGTATGGTAGCCGCCGACTACGATGACATTATCCTACTCTTCTCTTGATTGCGAACATGCATTTAATAATTAATTGCCTACGCATTATGTGGATTGTCAGTAACCAGAACTCAACAACCAAATAACAGTAACTGATGGCATATGCCCGATCCTGGAATGTTTAAGAGAACCCAACACTGGCTCCCGCAGTTTTCTTACTCACACAAAGATATAAACTGAATGTTTTATGCCACTTTCAAAGATATAACTGTGCCTCAAGCAAACTGCCCCACAAAATTAATAGATGGAAAATGTGAACCTGGTCAAAAATGATTGAGAACAGCTTAGTACAATTAGTTTTAGAAGTCGATTTAGTTTCCACGCTATCTCTATGAATCTAAACAAAAGGTATAAGTTACAAAAGTTAGAAAGATTATATGGTGTAGCATCGAAACAGTTTACATTTTGAGGAGAGAGCAGCATCGAAACACTGTAAAAAAAAAAAAAACACTGTAAGAAAATGCTGAATATATCATCCTGAAATATGAACCGACATATACTAGCACTATGCTTCCCTGCAAAATATATATTGCCTACATTATGCATGATTACTCGACACATAATGTGCGCAATCACATTAAGACTATACATGAACAAAATATAGCAGATTAATGTGTTAGGTCTAAATTAGTTTTGAAGGACATAGAGAGAGTAGAGGAGCAGAAAAAATTAAATCTCTGGTATAATTGACATGATGTATCCAAGGAAAAAGGCAATTCTATGGGCAGCAATATGATCCAAATATCAAAATGCAAAGGAATAAAATAAAATATCCATATAATGTCAGATCCGACCAATAATGAAGGTAAACTGAAGCATTATATGCATCCAAGATTCCAAGTTTCAACAATTTCATGTAGTTAATAATTGGCACTATGCTGTTTTTCTAGCCCATTTCCCTCTTAAGGCAAACAGATGTCGAAGAACAAGTTACGGACATTGATGGCTAGGGCTATTTTAGTGACTAGCCCAACAGAAGTGCTACTCAGTTTTTGCTGCCAGACAGAAATTTTAGTACCCAATATTTTTTTATGGACATATAATGAAGCATGTTCAGTGGAGGGCAGGGTTGTTCGGTTTAGTAACTTGAAAAGGACAAATGAAGCACTCACCATCTGCTCATGCAGTTCAACAATATTTTAATTGCAGTATCTAAAGAACAGAGTGAGTTCCAGAAACCATAGGTGTTAATCCCATCACCAGCACCATCTTTATGTGTAGCCTATTTTGGAGCCCGACAAAGCAGTGCGAAGACCACACAGCCTTATACCCATTCAACTTGAAACACTGTCTTTGCAGTTAATATTGGGCGACATGCTTATTGTTTTTATTTTGCATCTAAGGGAACAGATGTGAAAGAAGTTTGACACTGAAGACTAGTGCTATTATTACAATCGGCAAAACAATAGTATTATTCGATTTTTCCTGTCAGAAAGAAAAAAAATAACAGAATATAAACTTCTATGCCAAAAAAATGATGCATGCGTATTGCAGATTTGGAGGACAGTGTTGTTCAGGAAACTACTCACCAGCCATTCATGAGGTTCTACTATCTCTGAATTGCTGCAGTGCCTACAGAGTAGAAAGTTCCAGAAGCTATAGATGTTCAGTGTCAAGACCACGCTGCAAATTTTGAGGGCAAGTAGATGGTCAATACATGGAAAACGAAACTGGTTTCTGCAGCTGAGAAAGAGTGCAGTCAATAGTCACAGATTACTAAGCCAAGCAATTGGAAGGTTGACATCTTTCCAAGTCCCCAGAAGCAAAATTATATACTACCAAAAACATCAATTAGCAGGGCATATCAGAGATCAACCAAATAGTTGCACATAGAAAACCATAGTAAGTTATTCAGGGCCAAGGTTTCCCAAAAGAAATAACATCATCAATATTTCAGATCAGCCATGTCAATAAACATCAACAAATTTTCATTCAACGCTAACAGTTAGTGTGAGATAACAGAGATCATCACTCAGATAGTAAGACATTGCAGCATAGGACTAAACTAATCAGGATCCAAGAGGCTTCCCAAAAAGAAACACCACATCGTTACTAGTATTTAACCAGTCACATGACAATACTAACAACATCACCAGCTTCCATTCATCAATACGACTACTTCTAGATACAGAGAGCTACTACCACGAGCCACTGCAGTTGCTAAGGACTGCAAAGAAAGTAGATCTAAGAGGAGGTGAACTTGGTGACAGCCTTGGTGCCCTCAGAGACGGCGTGCTTGGCAAGCTCGCCTGGGAGGACGAGGCGGACGGAGACCAGAGACGACAACCAGTAGAGTCGCAGCAGCCAACTACGTTTACCACCAGATTACAAGCAACAGATTGTTACAACTCAGTTTGCCAAAAGCATGTTCATCAATAATTCAGTTCTCACAACCAACGAGCCAACAAAAGGTTGGCAAAATATACAGGTTGCAATTTACAAAACCTCTTAGAACGAAGATTATGCTCTACTTTTTTCAGAAAAACATGCTGACAAAAAGTTGTCAAAGACAGATATAAGAACTGTTATTCTTCTAGTGCTTATATGTTGGTAATGGCTAACTGTGCATACAAATTTCTTGTAACTAAACAGCAATGCCATTAAGTAAACAAGAACAGTAGAACTTCATCCTGCTTAGCTAGTACCGCCCAGCAACAAATGTGCACAACACTCCACAATTTCAGAGTAACATGCTTATGTATAAACCAAGCTGCTCCAGATAGGCCAACAGCAACTGATTGCAAGTGGATAAGCAATGGTAACTAGTCCTGACAGAGTTATTAGTTGTACTATCAAAACAAGAACAATATACCCCAAGGCAAACCATTGGGTTGATCTTATTACTATTCAACAACGGTGCTCACTGACAGCAGGAAATTGAGCTTACTGTCAGACAGAGTTGTAAATCTAATAAAGATACAAGAGAACCACGAACTTCAAAAATTATAAAACCAAGGCACAAACACATAGCAGGCATAAGTAGAGGGCCTAGTATCTTTGCAAAAAGGAGAATCACGAATCTGAGAATTGTCATAATTCAGCAACAGTACTAGAAGATATGCTTCCTTACGGTTTGAACCTCAGTTCACCAAAATCATATTCATTCAAAAATCAGATCTTACAACCAAGACCATTGGCGCTCCAACAACACTCATCCGGCATTATAACACTACTACTACTTGCAGATAAGCAGAGACAGCAGCAACTAGAGACAAAGCAGCCAACTACGTTTACAACCAGACGAATGCAACAAATTATTGCAATTTACTTAGCCAAAAGCATGTTCATGTTCATCAATAATTCAGTTCTTACAACCAACCAGCCAACAAAACATTGACAGATTCAGCAATTCCCATCCAACATTAGTACTACTTGCAGATAACGAGAGACAGACAACAGCTAGAGTTCCAACTACAGTTTTTTTTTTTGACCTGGAAGTTCCAACTACAGTTACTGCTAGATACAGACAGGCAACGAGATCTAAGAGGAGGTGAACTTGGTGACGGCCTTGGTGCCCTCAGAGACGGCGTGCTTGGCGAGCTCGCCTGGGAGGACGAGGCGGACGGAGGTCTGGATCTCCCTGGAGGTGATGGTGGGCTTCTTGTTGTAGCGGGCGAGCTTGGCGGCCTCGCCGGCAAGTTTTTCGAAGATGTCGTTGATGAAGGAGTTCATGATGGACATGGCCTTGGAGGAGATGCCGATGTCGGGGTGGACCTGCTTGAGCACCTTGAAGATGTAGATCTTGTAGGTCTCGACGCTCTTCTTGCCCTTCTTCCTGCCCCTCTTCTCGCCGCCCTCCTTGGCGGCGGTCTTGCCCGCCGGGAGGCTCTTCCCGGCCTTGGGCTTCTTCGCGGCAGGCGCCTTCGCCGCCGGCTCCGCCGCCGGCTCCTCCTCGACGGGCTTCTTGGCCGCCGGCTTCTTCTCGGCCTTGGGCGCCATCGCTGCTTCGGTGTCGGGAGGGGAAAGTGGGGATTTCGCTGGTGGCTTTGTGCGTACTGGAAGGTGGGATGCGATGTGGGGAGAAGAGGTCGTGGGTGCTGTGTTTATAGAGAGGAAGAGGTGGGCTCTGATTGGTGGAACGCCCGGTGTCGCGGATCGCTGAGATGGAGAGACAGGATGCGCCCGGCGCTTCTGGCATGGACGGCCGAGATGTGTTTAGGCGCGGATCGCTGGCGTTGCAAGAAAAGCTGGGCGGGAACGGGAAGGCAGCTTGGGTTTCGGAGCGCGGGACGGCGATAATGGTTTTCGATTTCACGGTTCTACCGGCGGCTTCCGAGGATCAACTAGTGGGCATGGCGTATTTCAAAAAAAAAAAAACCTAGTGGGCATAGCGCATGCACGATTTCACAACTAAAATCTACAGAATTACTCCCTTCGTTCTCTTTTAATTGACTCGGATTTAGTACAACTTTGTACTAAATTCGAATCAATTAAAAAAAACGGAGGGAGTAGAACCGAAATCATTTCAATTTATGCAACAGATTTTGTAATGTAAATTGATACGATGAGAAAGTTAAGCTATACGCAACATGGTTAAGTAAGTTATGCAAAATATTTGTAAAAGAAATTTACAATGGCGTTTTTTTTTGCGGAAATTCCACCAGTCTATTAATAATCATTAATATCAGTACAACAGACCTAAAAGTACAAAAAAATACAAGTAGGTCTTTCGACCATCTAGCGACGATTATAGACACTGACGTGAGCCGAGGGCGCGCCACCGTCCTTGCTACTCCACCAACGAAGTCGGGCAAAACTTATCATAGTAAAGTTTGTTGTAGTAGATAAACGGGAGTCGTCTTGATAAGCCTCCAAAGTTCCAACGCACCAGAGTAGCAACAGTCTCCAAAGATGACAGGCGTAGATCGAAAGAGACTGACCTAAAATAACACCAACGAATACAAAAACCAACTGTATCCTAGGAGATTTGTCGGGTCCACGACTACACGCGCTCTCCGTCAATGCTAGACACACCACCAAAGCAAGGATATGGTGAGGAGGATCTTATTCTGACTTTAGAATGTAGCTGACACATTACCATCCTGGGGATGACACTGAAAACAACCAAATAAATGACAACATAAATATTTATTTCAGTTAATAGAAATGCTAGGGTTCCTACATCTTCCCAAGAACAAATAAACTACTCACATATGGACGCAAATTACAATCGTGGATATAAATGAAGTACTATGGATCAAATGGATATAAGTGCAAACCAATCTATTCAGTACTACAACGAGATGTATGACAATGGTGAAGTCGATGAAGGTTGCAATGGTGTTGATGAAGACGGTGAAGATGACGTCCAAGCCTCAAAGATCCGAGCAGGGGCATGGTGGATCCTCTTTGGTGGTGAGTTCCCCCTCTAGATCCCTTCTGGAGGTGAGGTTTCGTGGTTTTCTTTGTCTTTGTAACTCTGATTTAAGATCCGTCTTTGTAGGGCTAAAATACATGACGAGGCAGTTCCACCGACACATGATACGGTCACACCGTACAGATGATACGTGCATTTTACATCATCATTATTGATACATATATGCTAAGTTTTCATTATTATTTGTCATCATACACCTTTATTTGTGCATTTTTAGTTGATTTCCGGGACTTTCCTACAAAGTTCCCTTCATTGGTATTTTAAGGAATCGCTAAAACTCGAGGCAAAAATACCTGACCAGTTTTTCACTTGGAGAAGGACAGTGAGCGAAAGAAGCACGCGAGGGGAGCCATGAGGGTCGAACGGCACCTGGTGGCGCGCCCAAACATGTAGGGCTCGCCACCCAGGTTCGTTCGCACCTCGGGCATTGCATCGGTTCTCCCTTTATACCAGAACCTCCGTTTCACCCAAAAACCTAAGCCATATTTTTTCCGAGATTTATTGAGGCAGCGGCGGAGGCAAAAGTCTTCTCCTGCTCCGGGAGAGTGCAGATCCTGCTGCACCGGTGCCTCCGATTGAAGGGGAAATCGATGTCATCGACATATCCACTCCTCCTTGGCTTTGGAGGAGGCATCTCCATCAACATCTCCATCAGCACCATCAGCACCGCCATCTCCATCTACAAGATCGATGTCATCCCCCTCATAGCAGTTGTGTTGAATTGAACCCTCGATATTGTTTCTAGTGCTATTGTATGTTTGTGATTGGTACTTTGTCGTTATTTGGTGGGGATATTATATATTCAGATTGTGTTGTAATCATTATGCCTCTGGTCCATATCATGTTTGACACTTGTGAGTTGTTCCCCACGTTTCCGAGGGCATAGGATGATTCGGCTATGATTATATATGATGTGCAATTAGTATTTGGTCAAGTTTTATATCTTTTGTGTTGTTCTATGATGGTTTTATGCGAACGTCGACTGCATATTACTTCACCTATATGGTCTCATAGGGCTGCACTTTAATGTAATGCATTAGTGTTGTAAGGGACGGACTGAAAAAAACCGTTTTCCAATACTATGGGTTGCATTAGAGGGGTTCATGTCAGAGACCAATGATCTTATTGATGTGGTGGAACATTTATGTCTTAATGATTCATATACTTGCACGTGAAAATGGCTCTATGACGCATCATAAGGGGTGTGTATTCACATATCTATGGCTGCACCTAATTTAGGCTTCGCCCCTAATTGAATAAAGCTTGACAAAATATTTACCATGTTGTGTAAAATTCAGATACTAGTGAATCCATGCCTCCATCGGAAACTTTAGTCTCATATAAGCACACACACTTGAACTTGTTTGAGCACTGATGGCGCGTGATGCACACGTCCGTTGGGAACCCCGAGAGGAAGGTGTGGTGCACAGCAGCAAGTTTTCCCTCAGAAAGAAACCAAGGTTATCGAACCAGTAGGAGATGAAGGCCACGTGAAGGTTGTTGGTGGAGGAGTGTAGTGCGGCGCAACACCAGGGATTCCGGCGCCAACGTGGAACCTGCACAACACAATCAAAATACTTTGCCCCAACGTAACAGTGAGGTTGTCAATCTCACCGGCTTGCTGAAAACAAAGGATTAAACGTATGGTGTGGAGAATGATGTTTGTTTGCGAAGAACAATAGAGAACAGAGATTGCAGTAGATTGTATTTTAGATGTAAAAAAAAGGACCAGGGTCCACATTTTACTAGTGGTGTCTCTCCAATAAGATAAATAGCATGTTGGGTGAACAAATTACAGGTGGGCAATTGACAAATAAAGATTCATATACATATCATGATGATCACTATGAGATTTAATCAGGGCATTACGACAAAGAACATAGACCGCCATCCAACATGCATCTATGCCTAAAAAGTCTAGCATCCGCACCCCTTCCAGTATTAAGTTGCAAACAACAGACAATTGCATTAAGTATGGTGCGTAATGTAATCAACACAAATATCCTTAGACAAAGCATTGATGTTTTATCCCTAGTGGCAACAACACATCCACAACCTTAGAACTTTCTGTCACTGTCCCAGATTCAATGGAGGCATGAACCCATTATCGAGCATAAATACTCCCTCTTGGAGTTACAAGTATCAACTTGGCCAGAGCCTCTACTAGCAACGGGGAGCATGCAAGAACATAAACAACACATATATGATAGATCAATAATCAACTTGACATAGTATTCCATATTCATCGGATCCCACCAAACACAACATGTAGTATTACAAATAGATGATCTTGATCATGTTAGGCAGCTCACAAGATCTAAACATGATAGCACAAGAGGAGAAGACAACCATCTAGCTACGCTATGGACCCATAGTCCAAGTATGAACTACTCACGCATCAGTCCGGAGGCGGGCATGGTGATGTAGAGCCCTCGGTGATGATCCCCTCTCCGGCAGGGAGCCGGAGGCGATCTCCTGAATCCCGAGATGGGATTGACGGCGGCGGCGTCTCTGGAACTTTTCCGTATCTCGGTACTAGGGTTTCGCGATGGAGAGTTTAAGTAGGCGGAAGGAGTCGGAGGAGGCACGGGGGCCCCACACCATAGGGGGGCGCCCCCCCTCCTTGGCCGCGCCGCCTATGGGGTCCCCACCTCGTGGCCCCTCTCCGTCTCTCTTCGGTCTTGGAAGCTCCGTGGAAAATAAGACCGTAGGCTTTTGTTTCGTCCAATCCGAGAATACTGTGTAGGATTTCTGAAACCAAAAACAGCGTAAAGGAACTAGCGCTTCGGCATCTTGTTAATAGGTTAGTGCCGGAAAATGCATCAAAACATCATAAAGTGTGAACAAAACATGTAGGTATTGTCATAAAACTAGCATGGAACATAAGAAATTATAGATACGTTGGAGACGTATCAAGCATCCCCAAGCTTAGCTCCTACACGCCCTCGAGTAGGTAAACGATAACAACAATAATTTGAAGTGACATGCTACCAACATAATCTTGATCAACATTATTGTAAAGCATATGAGATGAATGGAGTGATTCGAAGCAATAGATTGCTAACAAAAAGACAATGACTAAACAACTGAATCATATAGCAAAAACTTTTCATGAATAGTACTTTCAAGACAAGTATCAAAAGACTTGCATAAGAGCTAACTCATAAAGCAACAAATTCAAAGTAAGAGGTTTCGAAGCAACACATAGGATGATTAAGTTTCAGCAATTGCTTTCAACTTGTAACATGTATATCTCATGGATAATTGTCAACATAAAGTAATATACAAGTGCAATAAGTAAACATGTAAGAATCAATGCACACAGTTGACACAAGTGTTTGCTTCTAGGATAGAAAGAAGTAGGTAAACTGACTCAACATAAAGTAAAAGAAAGGCCCTTCGCGAGGGAAGCATGGATTACTATTTTTGTGCTAGAGCTTTTTATTTTGAAAACATAGAAACAATTTTGTCAACGGTAGTAATAATTCATATGTGTTATGCATAAAACTTCCTACAAGTTGCAAGCCTCATGCATCGAATACCAATAGTGCCCGCACCTTGTCCTAATTAGCTTGGATTTACATGGATTATCATTGCATAACATATGTTTCAACCAAGTGTCACAAAGGGGTACCTCTATGCCGCCGTACAAAGGTCCAAGGAGATAAATCGCATTTGATTTCTCGTTTTTGATAGATCTCAACTAAAGACATCCATACCGGGACAACATAGAAAACAGATAATGGACTCCTCTTTAATGCTTAAGCATTCAACAACAGATAATATTCTCATAAGAGATTGAGGATTAATGTCCAAACTGAAACTTTCACCATGATACATGGCTTTAGTTGGCGCCCAATGTTCTTCTCTAACAATATGCATACTCAAACCATTTAATCATGATAAATCACCCTTACTTCAGACAAGAACATGCATAGCAACTCACAGGATATTCAACAAAGGTGTAAAAAGTTGATGGCGTCCCCAGAAACATGGTTACCGCTCAACAAGCAACTTATAAGAACTAAGATACATAGCTACATATTCATCACCACAATAGTTTTTAAGCTATTTTCCCATGAGCAATATATTGCAAAGACAAAGGAATGAAATTTTAAAGGTAGCACTCAAGTAATTTACTTTGGAATGGCAGAAAAATACCACATATAGGTAGTTATGGTGGACACAAATGGCATGGGTTTTGGCTCAAGGTGTTTGGATGCACGAGAAGCATTTCCTCTCAGTATTAGGCTTTGGCTAGCAAGGTTGTTTGAAGCAAACACAAGTGTGAACAGGTACAGCTAAACTTACACAAGAACATATTGCAAGCATTATAAGACTCTACACTGTCTTCCTTGTTGTTCAAACACTTTCACCGAAAATATCTAGACCTTAGAGAGATCAATCATGCAAACCAAATTTCAACAAGCTCTACGGTAGTTCTCCACTAATAGATTTAAACTACATGATGCAAGAGCTTAAACATGATCTATGAGAGCTCAAAATAATTGCCAAGTATCAAATTATTCAAGACCATATGAAGCATTTTCCGATTCCAACCAAATAGCAATTAACGAAGCAGTTTTCAGCCTTCGCCATGAACATTAAAGCAAAACTAAGAACACAAGTGTTCAAATGAAAAAGCGGAGCGTGTCTATCTCCAATATAAGGATTGTGGGATCCAAATTTATTCAAAAAAAAACAAAAACAAAAGCAAACAGACTCTCCAAGTAAAGAACATAAAATTTGACGGAATAAAAATATAGTTTCACTAGAAGTGACCTGATAAGTTGTCGATGAAGAAGGGGATGCCTTGGGCATCCCCAAGCTTAGATGCTTGAGTCTTCTTGAAATATGCAGGGATGAACCACGGGGCATCCCCAAGCTTAGACTTTTCACTCTTCTTGATCATATTATATCATCCTCTTCTCTTGACCCTTGAAAACTTCCTCCACACCAAACTTTAAGCAAACTTATTAGAGGGTTAGTGCATAATCAAAAATTCACATGTTCAGAGGTGACATAATCATTCTTAACACTTCTGGACATTACCCAAGGCTACTGAAAGTTAATGGAACAAAGAAATCAATTCAACATAGCAAAAGAGGCAATGCGAAATAAAAGGCAGAATCTGTTCAGTCCGTAAAGATGAATTTTTCTGAGGCACTTAACTTGCTCAGATGGAGAAACTCAAAACTAATGAAAGTTGCGTACATATCTGAGGATCACGCACGTAAATTGGCAGATTTTTTTGATTCTTCTACAGAGGGAAGGACGCGAATTCGTGACAGACAGCAAATCTGTTTCTGCGCAGAAATCCAAATCAAGTATCAACCTTCTATTAGGGACTTTACTTGGCACAATAACATGATAAGGAGAGGTTGCTACAGTAGTAACAACTTCCAAGACTCAATAAAACAGTAGTAAAAATAAAAACACATGGGTTATCTCCCAAGAAGTGCTTTTCTTTAACGCCTTTAAGATGGGCTCAGTAATTTTAATGATGTTCTCGCAAGAAATAAGAGTTGAAGCAAAAGAGAGCATCAAGAAGCAAATTCAAAACACATTTAAGCCTAACCCGCTTCCTATGCATAGGAATCTTGTACACAAATAAATTCAAAAAGAGCAAAGTGACAAGCATAGGAAGATAAAACACGAGTAACTTCAAAATTTTCAGCATGTAGAGAGGTGTTTTAGTACCATGAAAATTTCTACAACCATATTTTCCTCTCTCATAATAATTTTCAGTAGCATCATGAACAAACTCAACAATATAAATATCACATACCTCATTCTTGTCATGATCCACATGCGTAAAAGTATCATTACTCTCCACATAAGCATAATCAATTTTATTAGTAATAGTGAGAGTAAAACTATCACAACCATCATTGTAAACATCATAAATTGCAGGCATGGTATAATCATAATAAACTTTATCCTCCATAGTAGGTGGCACCAAAATACCACTATCATTATTATCATCATAAATGGGAGGCAAAGTATCATCAAAGAAAATTTTCTCCTCAAAACTTGGGGGACTAAAAATATCACAACCAGCTTCCCCAAGCTTAAATTCTTCCATAGCATTAGCAATAATAGTGTTCAAAGAGTTCATGCTAATAACATTGCTACAACTATTTTGCAAACAAAGTTCCATGGGTTTTTAATTCTCTCTTCAAACACATCATGTCCTAATTCAAGATAAAGTTCATAAAAATCTCTATTTTTTTTGTTGTTTTCCATTAAGCCTAACTAGTGAAGTCTCACAACTTAGTGTTCTCAGGAGTACCCATTTTAACAATAATAAAAATAAACTAAGCAAAACCGAATTAAGTAAAGTAAAAACAAGTAACTAATTTTTTTGTGTTTTTGATATAAAGAAAGCAAACAAGACAGAAAATAAAATAAAGTAAAGCAAGACAATAAACAAAGTAAAGAGATTGATGTGAGAGACTCCCTTGCAGCGTGTCATGATCTCCCGGCAACGGCGCTAGAAAACAGTCTTGATGGCGCGTGATGCACACGTCCGTTGGGAACCCCAAGAGGAAGGTGTGATGCGCACAGCAGTAAGTTTCCCTCAGAAAGAAACCAAGGTTATCGAACCAGTAGGAGATGAAGACCACGTGAAGGTTGTTGGTGGAGGAGTGTAGTGCGGCGCAACACCGGGATTCCGCGCCAACGTGGAACTGCACAACACAATCAAAATACTTTGCCCCAACATAACAGTGAGGTTGACAATCTCACCGGCTTGCTGAAAACAAAGGATTAAATGTATGGTGTGGAGAATGATGTTTGTTTGCGAAGAACAACAGAGAACAGAGATTGCAGTAGATTGTATTTTAGATGTAAAAGAAAGGATCGGGGTCCACAGTTCACTAGTGGTGTCTCTCCAATAAGATAAATAGCATGATGGGTGAACAAATTACAGGTGGGCAATTGACAAATAAAGATTCATATACATATCATGATGATCAATATGAGATTTAATCAGGGCATTACGACAAAGAACATAGACCGCCATCCAGCATGCATCTATGCCTAAAAAGTCCACCTTCGGGTTAGCATCCGCACCCCTTCCAGTATTAAACAACACACAATTGCATTAAGTATGGTGCGTAATATAATCAACACAAATATCCTTAGACAAAGCATTGATGTTTTATCCCTAGTGGCAACAACATCCACAACCTTAGAACTTTCTGTCACTGTCCCAGATTCAATGGAGGCATGAACCCACTATCGAGGATAAATACTCCCTCTTGGAGTTACAAGTATCAACTTGGCCAGAGCCTCTACTAGCAACGGAGAGCATGCAAGAACATAAACAACACATATATGATAGATCAATAATCAACTTGACATAGTATTCCATATTCATCGGATCCCACCAAACACAACATGTAGTATTACAAATAGATGATCTTGATCATGTTAGGCAGCTCACAAGATCTAAACATGATAGCAAAAGAGGAGAAGACAACCATCTAGCTACTGCTATGGACCCATAGTCCAAGGATGAACTACTCACGCATCAGTCCGGAGGCGGGCATGGTGATGTAGAGCCCTCCTGATGATTCCCCTCTCCGGCAGGGTGCCGGAGGCGATCTCCTGAATCCCCCGAGATGGGATTGACGGCGGCGGCGTCTCTGGAACTTTTTCCGTATCGTGGCTCTCGGTACTAGGGTTTCACGATGGAGAGTTTAAGTAGGCGGAAGGGCAGAGTCGGAGGAGGCACGAGGGCCCCACGCCATAGGGGGGCGCGAGCCCCTCCTTGGCCGCACCGCCCTATGGGGTCCCCACCTCGTGGCCCCTCTCCATCTCCTCTTCGGTCTTCTGGAAGCTCCGTGGAAAAATAAGACCGTGGGCTTTTGTTTCGTCCAATTCCGAGATATTTCCTGTGTAGGATTTCTGAAACCAAAAACAGCAGAAAACAGAACTGGCGCTTCGGCATCTTGTTAATAGGTTAGTGCCGGAAAATGCATCAAAACATCATAAAGTGTGAACAAAACATGTAGGTATTGTCATAAAACTAGCATGGAACATAAGAAATTATAGATACGTTGGAGACGTATCAAGCACCTCTAAACTCTGTTTTTTAAACAACATAGAATTTTCGTAAAAACTTAAAGCGTCATTGTTTTATCTTTGTGTAGTTTTGTTTTAAAAATGAAAGGACCATCACGTTGAATGTTCATAATGCATATGAATGAGCTACTGGACCAAACTCTCTTATCTCTGAATGATCAAATAAAATAAAGTTGCATGATTATAAAAGAAAAGGAGGAATGCCAACTAAAACATGAAACTTATTTTGTGCATGGTATTTCTAGTTTCACATGCTCTATTGAGTGATGATTTGCTATGTGCCTTATCCAGTGATAGTTCTCACTAGTATACATATATTTTTAATTTCAAGTATCATTGTTTGATGATGAATGAATATATCTATGGATACTATTAATTGCATGCTTCTAGATCTCTTGCTAGCCAAAAGAAATGAATTCTCACACAAGCATAGACTTGTTTCCAAATTCCACTCAAACCCAAATGTACACCATATCTACCTATATATCACTTTCTATTCCAAGTATAATATGTTTGTTATGCCTCCAACCATTTCAAAATATTTCTTTTTTGTGTAATTCAAAGCTCGTAGGAAAGTAAGGTGTGGAAGGAAAATACCACTATGCACGTCATGGGTTTAACTAATTATGAGTAATGACCTAGACCTTAACCATGCTTACATGGGGATGTCTTTCAACATTGCACCATTAAGGTTATGTACCTTGAAGTTTATTGTCATTTCTTTTGGGTTAGTTGATGGTTATCTCTTGTGAAAAGAATGGGATTGTCAAGATAAAGACCAGAGCATGCATATTGTTAAAGAAGAACAATGGACCGCTAACTAGAAGCCATGCTTACATGGTGAAAGTCTCAGCACGAGCATCCTCAAAAATAGAAAAAGAAGTTTGGTTTACATTCTTAAAGTTATTATGTTCTTGCTATCAAAAATGGAAAAAAAAGAGGATGCTCAAAAGACTGTTCTCCTTGTTGTCCGGGTATGGATGGCTTAGGATGAAGCTTATATAAGCCAATTTTTCCTTTTGTGTACATGCGTCAAGGAGGTACCCCATTGCGATACTTGGTTAAAAAAAATTGTGAAAGGTCTATTGGCAATCTGAAAGCAACTAGCAAGAGGTGTAATCCTTAGCACCAGGAGAGTGAGGCAATATTTACTTATAAGAGGTCAAACTCATGATTCTTAGATATCTCTGTAACGAAGAGATGTATGGTACCCAATCCTTATGAGTATAGTTGACATGAATTGCATATCTCAAAATTTTACTGTTTTGCTCTCTTTACCTTTTTATTTTGTTGGAGGTCTAGCACATATATCCCTGATGACCCACAAGTATAGGGGGTGTATCGTAGTACTTTCGATAAATAAGAGTGTCGAACCCAACGAGGAGCAGAAGGTGTTGATGAACAATTTCGATCAAGGATTCATTGTAAACACTAGAAAACAGGTTTTCAGGGTTATTTGGTATTGCAGATAAATAAAATATGAGTAAATAAAATAGAATAATAATAATAATTGCAGCGAGTGGCCCAATCCTTTTTGGAGCAAAGGACAAGCGGTTGTTTTACTTATGATCGCCAAATGTTCCTGAGGACACACGAGAATTTTGTCAAGTGCTTTCGCTTAACATAGCTAAATAATCTTCACTGGTTTGGTATGTTGTGTGGGTGAACCTATGCTAATGCACTACCCCAACTTGGACTAATGCATGCTTGTGATTATACCCCTTGCAAGCATCCGCAACTACAAAAAAGTAATGAAGATAAATCTAACCATAGTGTTAAACTTTGAGATCCTACACTCCCCCGTGCACCGGTTTCCTAACGGGGGGTTGGGTTTCTGTCGCTGCCACAACCCCACAATTAGTAGCCAAATACACGATGCATTCCCCTAGGCCCATAAAGATGAAGTATCATGTAGTCGACGTTCACATGATACCACTAGAAGAATAACACCACAACTTAAATATCAAACCATTAAATATTACTCAACATAGTTCCACTACTAACATCATGACTTCTCCCATGTCCTCAAGAACTAAACGAACTACTCACAAGACATCATATGGATCATAATCAGAGGTGATATAATGATGAATAACAATCTGGACATAAACCTTAATTCAATGGTTTCACTCAATAGCGTCAACTACAAAGAGTAATCAACACCGGGAAAGTTTCCCCTATGAACTAGACAAGTATCAAACCCAAGATGTGATGACCCACAAGTATAGGGGGTGTATCGTAGTACTTTCGATAAATAAGAGTGTCGAACCCAACTAGGAGCAGAAGGTGTTGACAAGCAGTTTCAATGAAGGATTCACTGTAAATGCTCACAGACAAGTTTTCAGGAGGTTTGATATAACAGATAAATAAAATACAAGTAAGTAAAATGCGAGAGTAATAATTGCAGCGAGTGGTGATGTCTACGGGAGCTTCTATTCTTGTAGACAGTGTTGGGCCTCCAAGAGCAGAGGTTTGTAGAACAGCAGCAAGTTTCCCTTAAGTGGATCACCCAAGGTTTATCGAACTCAGGGAGGAAGAGGTCAAAGATATCCCTCTCAAGCAACCCTGAAATCACAAAGCAAGAAGTCTCTTGTGTCCCCAACACACCAAATACACTTGTCAGGTGTATAGGTGCACTAGTTCGGCGAAGAGATAGTGAAATACAAGTAATATGGATGTATATGAGTGGTAATAGCAATCTGAATAAAATATGGCAGCGAGTAAACATGCAACAAAACAGTAAGTAAACGGTGTTTGCGGTATTGGAAACAAGGCCTAGGGATCATACTTTCACTAGTGGATACTCTCAATATTGATCGCATAATAAATACTTCTTCTCATATGTGCTACATACACTCTTGTTTGATAATGAACATCATTCGTTGCGTAGGATTACACGAACCCTCAATGCCGGAGTTAACAAGCTCCACAACATTCGATATTCATGTTTAAGTAACCTTAGAGCATAATAGATCATTGCAAAATAAACCAAGAACTAACATAGTGCACGCACTGTCCACATTACACTATGAAGGAGGAATAGATCACATCAATACTATCATAATGATAATTAACTCCACAATCTACAAGAGATCATGATCATAGCCTACGACAAGAACCACACGGTGCACACACTAATCACCTTTACACACGTGGAGGAGGAATAGACTACTTTAATAACATCACATGAGTAGCACACAACTAGTAGCGATACAAAGCTCATCATATGGATCTCAATCATGTAAAGCAGCTCATGAGATCATTGTATTGAAGTACGAGAGAGAGATTAACCACATAGCTACGGTAGAGCCCTCAGCCCCAGGGGTGAATTACTCCCTCCTCATCATGGAGGCAGCGATGGCGGTGAAGATGGCGGTGGAGACGGCGGTGGAGATGACTCCGGGGCAATTCCCGTCCGGCAGGGTGCCGGAACAGACTTCTGTCCCCCGAATCTTGATTTCGCGATGGCGGCGGCTCGGAAGGTTTTCCGTATCGTGGCGCCCGTCGGGGTTTTTAGGTCAGGGAGGCTTAAATAGGCGAAGAGAGGGAGTCGGAGGGGCCACGGGCTGCCCACACCCTAGGGGGCGCCCCCCCCCGCGGGGTGTGGTGTGGGCCCCCCCGGCTCCCCTCCGTCCCTCCGGTGCTCGGAAGCTTCCGGAAAAATAGGAACCTGGGCGGTGATTTCGTCCGATTCGAGAATATTTCGTTACTAGGATTTCTCGAAACCAAAAACAGCAGAAAACAGCAATGGCCTTTCGGCATCTCGTCAATAGGTTAGTTCCGGAAAACACATAATAATGACATATAATGTGTATAAAACATGTAGATATCATCAATAAAGTGGCATGGAACATAAGAAATTATCGATACGACGGAGACGTATCAGCATCCCCAAGCTTAGTTCTGCTCGTCCCGAGCAGGTAAAACGATAACAAAGATAATTTCTGAAGTGACATGCCATCATAACCTTGATCATACTATTGTAAAGCACATGAGATGAATGCAGAGATTCGAAGCAATGATGAAGATAATGAGTAAACAAATGAATCATATAACAAAGACTTTTCATGAATAATACTTTCAAGACAAGCATCAATAAGTCTTGCATAAGAGTTAACTCATAAGCAATAAATTCTTAGTAGAAAGCTTTGAAACAACACAAAGGAAGATATAAGTTTCAGCGGTTGCTTTCAACTTTAACATGTATATCTCATGGATAATTGTCAACACAAAGTAATATAACAAGTGCAATAGGTAAACATGTAAGAATCAATGCACACAATTTACACAAGTGTTTGCTTCTAAGATAGAAAGAATAGGTAAACTGACTCAACAATAAAGTAAAAGAATGGCCCTTCAAAGAGGAAAGCATCGATTGCTATATTTGTGCTAGAGCTTTGATTTTGAAAACATATAGAGAGCATAAAAGTAAAGTTTTGAGAGGTGTTTGTTGTTGTCAACGAATGGTAGCGGGTACTCTAACCCCCTTGCCAGACAAACCTTCAAAGAGCGGCTCCCATTTTATTTTATTTTGGGTGGCACTCCTTCCAACCTTTCTTTCACAAACCATGGCTAACCGAATCCTCGGGTGCCTGCCAACAATCTCATACCATGAAGGAGTGCCTTTTTATTTTAGTTTTATTATGATGACACTCCTCCCCACCTTTGCTTTCTCAAGCCATGGCTAACCGAATCCTTCGGGTGCCGTCCAACAATCACATACCATGGAGGAGTGTCTATTTTTGTTAATTAATTTGGGACTGGGAATCCCATTGCCAGCTCTTTTTGCAAAGTTATCGGATAAGCGGATGAAGCCACTAGTCCATTGGTGAAAGTTGCCCAACAAGATTGAAAGATAAACACCACATACTTCTTCATGAGCTATAAAACATTGACACAAATCAGAGGTGATAAATTTTGAATGGTTTAAAGGTAGCACTCAAGCAATTTACTTTGGAATGGCGGAGAAATACCATGTAGTAGGTAGGTATGGTGGACACAAGTGGCATGAATATTGGCTCAAGTATTTGGATGCATGAGAAGTATTCCCTCTCGATACAAGGTTTAGGCTAGCAAGGTTATTTGAAGCAAACTCAAGTATGAAATGGTGCAGCAAGACTCACATATAAACATATTGTAAGCATTATAAGACTTTACACCGTCTCCTTGTTGTTCAAACACCTCAACCAGAAAATATCTAGACTTAGAGAGACCAATCATGCAAACCAAATTTTAACAAGCTCTATGTAATTATTCATTAATGGGTACAAGGTACATGATGCAAGAGCTTAACCAAGATCTATATGAGCACAACAATTGCCAAGTTTCACATTATTCAAGACATTATACCAATTACTACATGTAGCATTTCCCGTTTCCAACCATATAACAATTAACGAAGCAGTTTCAACCTTCGCCATGAAAATTAAAAGCTAAGAACACATGTGTTCATACGAACCAGCGGAGCGTGTCTCTCTCCCAAACAATCATTTATTCAAACAAAAACAAAAACAAAAATATACAGACGCTCCAAGTAAAGAACACAAGATGTGACTGAATAAAAATATAGTTTCAAGAGAAGGAACCTGATACTTTGTCGATGAAGAAGGGGATGCCTTGGGCATCCCCAAGCTTAGATGCTTGGGTCTTCTTGAAATATGCAGGGATGAACCACCGGGGCATCCCCAAGCTTAGACTTTTCATTCTTCTTGATCGTAGTATATCATCCTCCTCTCTTGACCCTTGAAAACTTCCTTCACACCAAACTTCAAGCAAACTCATTAGAGGGTTAGTGCATAATCAAAAATTCACATGTTCAGAGGTGACACAAACATTCTTTTCACTTCTGGACATTGCATAAAGCTACTGGACATTAATGGATCAAAGAAATGAATCCAACATAGCAAAAGAGGCAATGCAAAATAAAAGGCAGAATCTGTCAAAAACAGAACAATCCGTAAAGACGAATTTAAAGCTGGCACCAGACTTGGTCAAATGGAAAAACTCAAAACAAATGAAAGTTGCGTACATATCTGAGGATCACGCTCGTAAATTGGCAGATTTTTTCGAATTTTCTACAGAAAACTGTGCCCAGATTCGTGACAGACAGCAATGCTGTTTCTGCGCAGCGATCCCAAATATAACATCAACTTTGACATAGAAACTTTACTTGGCACAAAAACATGATAAGGAGAGGTTGCTACAGTAGTAAACAACTTCCAAGACACAAATATAAAACAAATTACTGTAGCAAAATAACACATGGGTTATCTCCCAAGAAGTTCTTTCTTTATAGCCATTAAGATGGGCTCAGCAATTTTGGTGATGCACCCGCAAGAAATAGTATTTGAAGCAAAAGAGAGCTTCAAGAGGCAATTCAAAACACATTTGAGCCTAACATGCTTCCTATGCAAAAGAATCTTATACACAAATGAATTCATGAAGAGCAAAGTGACAAGCATAAGAGGATAAAACACGAGTAACTTAAAGATTCTCAACATAAAGAGGGGAAACTTAATATTATTAAGATGCATATAACCATATTTCCCTCTCTCATAATAACTTTCAGTAGCATCATTGATGAAATCCACAATATACCCGTCACTTAAAACATTCTTATCATGGTTCATATGCATAGAAGTATCATTAATTTTGGCATAAGAAGAGTTATTCTCATTAATAGTAATTGGAGCAAGATTATTATCAAGAATTTGAACATGGTAAACAAGTTGCATATTAAAAGAATTGTTTTTGGCAAGCCCATCATAACTATGACAAGTTTCATAAGGATAATTGTAACATGTGTCATATACATCTCTATAGCAATTATCTAAACCTGAATATGTAATATCATCATTTTCACTAAAAGTAGAGGTCTCAAATATAGGATCTTCAAGCACAACATCCCCAAGCTTAGGGCTTTCAATATCATCGTTTAAGGGGACATGAATAATGCTATCATCATTACTTTCATAATCAGTACCAAAGAGATTTCCAATATCAAAGGTAGTGTGCTCATTCAAATCATGATCGCTAATGTATGTAAAGGGCATAGGAAGATCATCGTATTCAGATTCATTATCACAATAATCATTAGGAGCAACATACTTACGGTTACCTAGCGTTATCTCATTCACGCGGGGATACGCCGTTACCTCTTTCTTTTTATTCTCCTTCTTCTTCTTCTTCTTCTTCTTCTTCTTCTTCTTCTTCTTCTTCTTCTTCTTCTTCTTCTTCTTCTTCTTCTTCTCTTCTCCTCGTTCCCTTCTTTAGGAGGAAGAGGCTTGAAGGGTGGCTTGTCCGCATAACCTGATTTACTTTTAGAAACAATAGAAGAAACTTGGGAGGATCCCTCCTTTTCATTAATTAGTTGAAAACACACAGCGGTCCTATCATATTTTGGCAAGGTGTCATCTTCTAAAATATTTTGTATGTAAGTATTTGTATGGCTATTATCAATGCAATAAGAAAGACAACCATGCAAGACATCATCAATATCAAGATCGTTAATATTTAACAAAGAAATTTTTCTTGATAACTCTTCACACTTCAAAAATAAGGTAAGTTCATCATGCTGATTAGGAATAATTTCATCATCACAATACAAATTTGCAGCACTCATGGGGTTCGAATTATCATTGGAGGAGCATTGAAAATTAAAATGACCAACTCTATGGCAAAGTTCACAAATAAAAGGATAGAGGGCACACACTTTTTCTCCAAGATCATCTAGAGCTCTAGACCACTTTCTAGTTTTTTCATTTCTGTGATGGATACAATATTCATCTTCTATTTGATTAATTCCACAAGGTCTATGTATTCCACAAAAATTAACATGCTTATAGGAAATAGCATTCTTAGGAGTTTGAGCATGCTTATTGCAATCATTAACAACAATGTCATTCTTCATGCAAGCCTCTTTAAAAGGTTCATGATACTTATCAAAATTCTTTTTAGGCAATTCTAAATGAGAAGCAAAGGCTTTATAAAGATTTGCAGCAACTTGAGAGTCAAGACCATAAGTAGCACTCATATTTCGAAATTTACCACTATCCATGAAAGTTTCAATGCATTCATAATCATAATTTATACCTGACTCTTTACCTTTGTCGTTCTCCCAATCTTCAGCGTTCTCCTTAATCCGATCAAGAAGGTCCCTTTTAAACTCTTCTTTATTGCTCGTGAATGATCCAGAACAAGTAGTATCCAGCAAGGTCTTATCTTGAAAAGAAAGTCTTGCATAGAAATTATCAATGATGATATTACCTGGAAGCTCATGATTGGGGCATTTGAGCATTAAAGTCTTCAATCTCTCCCATGCTTGGGCAATACTCTCTCCATCATGAGGCCAAAAATTATATATATGGTTTCGATCTTTGTGAATTTCACTTGGAGGATAGAACTTGGAATAAAATAGAGGCACAATATCCTTCCAATCAAGAGAGCGCCCGTCCTTCAACAGTTTATACCAATGCGCCGCTTCACCAGATAGCGACATAACAAATAATTTCTTTCTAACTTCATCCATTGAAATACCTGCACACTTGAATAACCCGCATAATTCATGCAAAAACAGTAAATGATTCCTAGGATGGACAGTTCCATCCCCTTCATAGCGGTTATCCATAACACGTTCAATAATTTCCATAGGTATTTTATACGGAATACTTTCAGCAGGTGGATTTAAAGTATCAGAAGCATCATTAGAGTTATCGCATATGGGAGATAAAGCATCATCAGAGCAAAATATTTCTTCCAAAGCGGAGGAGCTAAAAAGATTATTTTTATGTAAACTAGCTTCCCCAAGCTTAGACTTCTTCATAGCATTAGCAGTAATTGCATTCATACTAATAACATTGCTACTATCATGTAAATAAGGTTCCATAGGTTTTTTAATTTTCGCATCAAACCATCCATGTTTTAAATCAGGAAATAGAATAAGAAGCTCTTTGTTGTCCATTATGCCTAACTAGTGTAAACAAAAAACAAAAAGATGTAATTGCAGAGTCTAAAGGAAATAGCTTCGAGTACACACACAATGGCGCCAGAAAAGTACTGTTACCTGGAACCGGAGTGTGAGTACCTTTTACCTTTCCTCCCCGCAACGGCGCAGAAAAGTGCTTGATGTCTACGGGAGCTTCTATTCTTGTAGACAGTGTTGGGCCTCCAAGAGCAGAGGTTTGTAGAACAGCAACAAGTTTCCCTTAAGTGGATCACCCAAGGTTTATCGAACTCAGGGAGGAAGAGGTCAAAGATATCCCTCTCAAGCAACCCTGAAATCACAAAGCAAGAAGTCTCTTGTGTCCCCAACACACCAAATACACTTGTCAGGTGTATAGGTGCACTAGTTCGGCGAAGAGATAGTGAAATACAAGTAATATGGATGTATATGAGTGGTAATAGCAATCTGAATAAAATATGGCAGCGAGTAAACATGCAACAAAACAGTAAGTAAACGGTGTTTGCGGTATTGGAAACAAGGCCTAGGGATCATACTTTCACTAGTGGACACTCTCAACATTGATCGCATAATAAATACTTCTTCTCATATGTGCTACATACACTCTTGTTTGATAATGAACATCATTCGTTGCGTAGGATTACACGAACCCTCAATGCCGGAGTTAACAAGCTCCACAACATTCGATATTCATGTTTAAGTAACCTTAGAGCATAATAGATCATTGCAAAATAAACCAAGAACTAACATAGTGCACGCACTGTCCACATTACACTATGAAGGAGGAATAGATCACATCAATACTATCATAATGATAATTAACTCCACAATCTACAAGAGATCATGATCATAGCCTACGACAAGAACCACACGGTGCACACACTAATCACCTTTACACACGTGGAGGAGGAATAGACTACTTTAATAACATCACATGAGTAGCACACAACTAGTAGCGATACAAAGCTCATCATATGGATCTCAATCATGTAAAGCAGCTCATGAGATCATTGTATTGAAGTACAGAGAGAGAGATTAACCACATAGCTACGGTAGAGCCCTCAGCCCCAGGGGTGAATTACTCCCTCCTCATCATGGAGGCAGCGATGGCGGTGAAGATGGCGGTGGAGACGGCGGTGGAGATGACTCCGGGGGCAATTCCCCGTCCGTGGTGCCGGAAGAGACTTCTGTCCCCGAATCTTGATTTCGCGATGGCGGCGGCTGGAAGGTTTTCTCGTATCGTGGCTCTCACGGGGTTTTTAGGTCGGGAGGCTTAAATAGGCGAAGAGAGGGAATCGGAGGGGCCACGGGCTGCCCACACCCTAGGGGGCGCGCCCTGGCCCGCGCCGGGGTGTGGTGTGGGACCCCCCGGCTCCCCTCTCGTCCTCCGTGCTCTGAAGCTTCCGGGAAAAATAGGAACCTGGGCGGTGATTTCGTCCGATTCCGAGAATATTTCGTTACTAGGATTTCTGAAACCAAAACAGCAGAAAAAGAATGGCCTTTCGGCATCTCGTCAATAGGTTAGTTCCGGAAAACGCATAATAATGACATATAATGTGTATAAAACATGTAGATATCATCAATAAAGTGGCATGGAACATAAGAAATTATCGATACGACGGAGACGTATCAGCATCCCCAATCCTTAGTTAGCACAAAGGACAAGCCGGTTTGTTTACTTATAATGACCAAATGTTCTTGAGGACACACGGGGATTTAGTCTAGTGCTTTCGCTTCATATAGTTGATTAATCTTCATTGTTTTGATAAGTGTTGTGTGGGTGAACCTATGCTAATGCACCGCCCTTCCTAGGACTAATACATACTTGTGATTAAACCCCTTGCAAGCATCCGCAAATACAAGAAAGTAATTAAGATAAATCTAACCACAACCTTAAACTCTGAGATCCTGCTATCCCTCCTGCATCGATATACCAACGGTTGTTGTCACTCCGGCAACCCCACAATTAGCAAACGAATACAAGATGTATTCCCCTAGGCCCATAAAGGTGAAGTATCATGTAGTCGACGTTCACATGACACCACTAGAAGAATGACACCACAACTTAAATATCAAACCATTAAATATTACTCAACATAGTTCACTACTAACATTTAGACTTCACCCATGTCCTCAAGAACTAAACGAACTACTCACGAGACATCATATGGAACATGATCAGAGGTGATATGATGATGGATAACAATCTGAACATAAACCTTGATCCAATGGTTTCACTCAATAGCATCAATAACAAGGAGTAATCAACACCGGGAGAGTTTCCCCTATGAAATAATCAAGATTCAACCCAAGATGTTACAGCGGAGACGAGGTGCAGCGGTGGAGATGACGGTGTCGATGGTGGAGATGATGATGATGATCCCAATGAAGTCCAGCTCGATGACGGTGACGATGGCGACGATTTCCCCCTCCGGGAGGGAATTTCCCCGGCGGATTTCTGCCCGCCGGAGAGCTCTTTTCTCTGGTGTTTTTCCGCCCGCAGAGGCGCCGTGTCTATCCTCGATGCCTCCCCGCACCTTAGGTTCTCGGGAGATGAAGTACGCGAAGAGAGATGGCCGAGGGGGTCATGGGCCCCCTCCCCACATGGCGGTGCGCCGGGGGCCCGCGCCGGCCTATGGGGAGGGCCCATGGCGGCCCTCCTCGGCCTCCCCTTTTGGCTGGCTCCGTCATTTGGGAAAATAGGAGTGTTGATGTATTTTCCGCCAATTATTGATCTTCAGAAATATTTGTATCCCGACGGTGCTTTTTTCCAGCAGAATTCTGACTCCGGTGAATAATTCTCCAATAATCATGAAACATGCAAAATAAGTGAAATAACATAAGTATCATCTCTAAATATGAAATATATCAATGAATAACAGTAAATTATGATATAAAATAAAAAGAAAAAAGATGTTACAGCGGGAAGCGGTGGAGATGGTGGTGATGATGGTACTGGTGATGGAGATGATGGTGATGATGATCCCGATGAAGTCCAGCTCGATGGCGGTGACGATGGCGACGATTTCCCCCCTCTGGGAAGGAATTTCCCTGGCAGATTTTTGCCCGCCAGAGATCTCTAGCTTCTCTCTATCTGGTTCTCCGCCCCGTAGCGGTGGCGGAATATTTCTCTGTTTGCTCCCTGATGACCCACAAGTATAGGGGATCGCAACAGTCTTCGAGGGAAGTATTACCCAATTTATTGATTCAACACAAGGGGAGACAAAGAATACTTGTAAGCCTTAACAGCGGAGTTGTCAATTCAGCTGCACCTGGAAACAGACTTGCTCGCAAGAGTTTATCAGTAGTAACAGTTTTATAGCAGTAGGAATAGTGAAATAACAGCAGCGGTGAAATAAAGACAGCAGTAGTGATTATAGTAAACAGCAGGATTAAAATACTGTAGGCACAGGGACGGATTAACGGGCGTTGCATGGATGAGAGAAACTCATATAACAATCAAAGCATGGGCATTTGCAGATAATAATAAAACGGTATCCAAGTACTAATCAATCAATAGGCATGTGTTCCATATTTAGTCGTACGTGCTCGCAATGAGAAACTTGCACAACATCTTTTGTCCTACCAGCCGGTGGCAGCCGGGCCTCTAGGGAAACTACTGGAAATTAAGGTACTCCTTTTAATAGAGCACCGGAGCAAAGCATTAACACTCCGTGAACACATGTGATCCTCACATCACTACCATTCCCTCCGGTTGTCCCGATTTCTGTCACTTCGGGGCCATTGGTTCCGGACAGCGACATGTGTATACAACTTGCAGGTAAGATCATAAACAACGAATATCTTCATGAATCAATAACATGTTCAGATCTGAGATCATGGCACTCGGCCCTAGTGACAAGCATTAAGCATAACAAGTTGCAACAATATCATAAAAGTGACATCTACGGATACTAGGCACTATGCCCTAACAATCTTATGACTATTACATGACCAATCTCATCCAATCCCTACCATCCCCTTCAGCCTACAACGGGGGAATTACTCACACATGGATGGGGGAAACATGGCTGGTCGATGGAGAGGCGTTGGTGGTGATGGCGGTGAAGATCTCCTCCAATTCCCCGTCCCGGCGGAGTGCCAGAACGGAGACTTCTGGCTCCCGAGACGGAGTTTCGCGATGTGGCGGCTCTCTGGAGGGTTTCTGGCGACTTCGACTTCTCCCCGTGTGTTTTTAGGTCGAGGGCGATAAGTAGTCCGAAGGAGGGCGTCGGGGGCCAGCCGAGGGGGCCACACACTAGGGCCGCGCGGGCCCCTCCTGGGCCGCGCCGGCCTAGTGTGTGGGGCCCTCGTGCCCCCACCTGGCTTGCCCTTCTGGCTCCGCCAATATTCTGGGAAAATAGGGCCTTCTGTATAAATTCCGAGGTTTTTCCTGAAAGTTGGATTTCTGCACAAAAACGAGACACCAGAGAGTTCTGCTGAAAACAGCGTTAGTCCGTGTTAGTTGTATCCAAAATACACAAATTAGAGGCAAAACAATAGCAAAAGTGTTCGGGAAAGTAGATACGTTTTGGACGTATCAACTCCCCCAAGCTTAGCTTATTGCTTGTCCTCAAGCAATTCAGTTAACAACTGAGCGATAAAAGAACTTTCACGAACACATTTGCTCATATGATGTATATATTCTCATGCTATGGCTAATACTTAAGCAGTTCATAATGAGATACATGCAAATAAGATCATCCAACAGCTATGTCAATCATGGAGAGGTACCAACAATTAATAATAAGCATCATGAATCATGTATATAAGCAGGATTGCAATGTTCATAAGAGAATATGATAAAGTGGTATCTCGCTTGCCCGTATTTGATCGGCAAAACATAAATGCCCAGGCACCTCTGGAGTTCATAGAAAGACTAGAAGTAATGATTGTCAAAGATAAAAGCATCAAAGTTATACCACAATCAATCATATTTTGAGACAAGCATATTGTACTAAGAATGACAGTTGTGCTCTCAAGATAGTGCTCAAAGAAAGAATGGAGACACAACATAAAAGTAAAAGATTGACCCTTCACAGAGGGAAGCAGGGATTAACATGCGCTAGAGCTTTTCATTTTTAAAACAGGAGTAAAATTATTTTGAGAAGTGCTTGTTGTTGTCAACGAATGGTAATGGGTACACTAACTACCTCGTCAACCGGACTCCCAAGAGCGGCTCCCATGAATTATTTGTATGTTTATGTGGCACTCCTTCCAACCTTTCTTACACAAACCATGGCTAACCGAATCCTCGGGTGCCTGCCAACAATCACATACCATGAAGGAGTGCCTTTTTATTTAAGTTTTATTATGATGATGACACTCCCCCAACCTTTGCTTACACAAGCCATGGCTAACCGAATCCTTCGGGTGCCGTCCAACAATCACAAACCATGGAGGAGTGTCTATTTAATTTAATTAATTTGGGACTGGGAATCCCATTGCCAGCTCTTTTTGCAAAATTATTGGATAAGCGGATGTGCCACTAGTCCATATGAGAGTCCGTCAAAAGTAAATGACAAGGTTGAAAGCTAAACACCACATACTTCCTCATGAGCTATGAAACATTAACACAAATTGAGAAGCATTTTGAAAGTTTTAAAGGTAGCGCATGAGAATTTACTTGGAATGGTTTGAAATGCCATGCATAGGTATTTATGGTGGACACTTTGGAACAACTTGGTTTTCAGGTGTTTGGAAGCACGAGCAGCGTTCCCGCTCAGTACAAGTGAAGGCTAGCAAAAGACTAGGGAGCGACAAATCAAGAGAGCAGTAACTGTCATAATCATGCTTGCGGCAAAATAAATTAACGGAGGCATAAAAGTGATGCAAGAACTCTGAAGCAATATAAATCATCGAGGCTTAATTGACTTTTTGTTCAGTCATATGCATGCGTGAGCATGTGCCAAGTCGATATAAATGAATTATTCAGAGGAGGATACCACAATGCCATACTTACTTATGAATAAAACAATGCAAGCGAACATCCATGACATGCTACTCATATTAATAAATTGGAGCTAAACATGAGAGATCATGAACTACTAGACTTTCTCAAATAACATATACCTCACATGAACCAACTAAGCATGCTCACATGGATGAGTATATGTACAAAAATGAAAACAAATAGAGTTCATACCAGCCTCTCACCACAATCCAATTGTTGTAGATCGTCATTATTGCCTTTCACTTGTGTAGCTTGGATAATATGAAATGAAAACCACGCTCCAGCCACCGAAGACCATTGAACTCATGATGAACTTTACAAACCAAAGAAGAACAACAAATATTTTTGGTGTTTTCGAATTGGAAACAAGAACAAAAGAAACAAGCAAACAAAGCAAAATCTTTTTGGGTTTTCTTGTAGCAAACCAACGATAGCAAATAAAGTAAACTAAGAGCAAAGAACCAAATAAACAAATGGTGAAGAGAAACAACAGAAATATTTTTTGTCTTTTTGTGTTTTAGGAAAGAAACAAAGCGAAAACAAAAGAATGCAAACTAACAGAAACACAGAAAAGCAGGATGACAGAAATCTGCCAAAACCTGACAGCAGTACAGAAATCGAAATTAACAAAAATCTTCCATTGCTCAGCTCAAAAAGTGTTCAACTAATGAAAGTTAGATAACAACCTGGGGCACATGCTCAAAAATTGGCAACTCAAAATAACGTTCTGGCTGTGCGTACGAATTTTTTTGGTAACAGCCCAGAATCTGTTTTTGGACAGCACTTCCCCAAATATCATCTCCTTCTCATTAGAAAACCACTCTAAGAAACTAAACAAGTATGTACAAGTATCCAACAACCATAATATGCAAAGAATGAGTGATGCCGGTATACCTCCCCCCAAGCTTAGGCTTTTGGCCTAAGTGGAGTTCATTCCCAACGAGGGTCGGAGTTCCACGCCGGTGGATCATACATGGAGTGATAATAGGGCCCCTGCGCAGAAGAATGTCGTGGAGGTTCCACATGACCATAATGTTGATATGAGGAGCTCGCTGCATCGGATGAAGAGTCGGGGTGCTCCTCGGCCTCCTCCATGCCTTCCCTTGCACGATGGCTTTCCCTTTCTATGTATGCGTTTAGCTCATTTTCTGTGATCGACTAATCTTACCACCATCATCGGAGAAGCTCCTCCCATTACAAATCATTGTATAAAGATTCGAGAGCTCCCGCGGCGTTCCCCTGACCTTCTCGCAGGATCCCCACTGCGGCACTCTAATTGCTGCACAAAAATCACTGAAAGGCAAGTTGATAGTTTTGTTATAAATCTTGTACCGGACCATGGGGTTAGTTTGAGACCGATGAAATTCGAAATCCTGCACAACCGACACCGTTAGTTTAGCATATTGGTGAGGTTCACCAACAGTAAAACCTTCCAACCCTGCATTGGAAATCAGTGTTTGAACATCTTGCAGGATTCCTGCATTCCGCATAAAATCCGTGCATGGGTAATAAGAGGGGTATACTCCCTCTTCGCGGTGAACTCTCATGACTTGCTGCACCTCCAATTCTTGTTGGTTTAGTTGGTGCCTACTTCCTTCCATTTTCTGAAATTTTTCAACAATCATTATAAAATTTGATTTCAAGGTATATAATTGAGGGGAACTACTATAGGAACTTGCTAGAGTACTAAACATGCATCAAAACTAGTTTCTACCACTTAGAACAAGCATGCAAGCTCACTAAACATGTTATCTACAGCAGCAAAATATTCAAGATATACTCAACCAAACAAAATTCTAATTGGACAATCAAAGGAGTCACATACCAGGGAGCAAATGTGCCAAATTTCAGACAGAAATCTGGGCTGAGCAAAGAGATCGAGAAATCGCGAGTTCTTGAGCAGAAACGCGAGTGAGAGAAAGTGAGTACGAGTTTTTTCGGGAGAGAGAGTGCACTGAGTGAAAGAGATGATGAAGTGGGGCAAGGAGGGGCCCACACACCAGGGTGGCGCGCCCCCCTTGCTGGCCGCGCCGGCCTGTGGGGTGCCACCCTGGGGTGCCCCACTGGTCAGCCCCAGGTGCTCCCAGGTGCCTCTTCGAAAAATAGGACTACCAGTATAATTTTTGTAAATTTTTGAGAACTTCGAAAAATGCACATTTCTGGGTGTTAAATTAATTATTACTGCGCAGGAAAATGATTTCCAAAATCTTAAACAACTAAAGCATATTGCAAAACAAAAGGTGCTACAGCAAGTAAAACAAATGGAGGGAGAAAGAAAGAAAGAAATGTTGTTTAGCTCTCTTATGCATTAAAATATACTTGTTAACAAGGTTGATCAAGTCTTGCTACCAAATAAATTTTATATGACATAAGAAGAAATAAACCTCAAATCAATCATGTTACCTTATATTGAATTGATATGGATCCAATCACAAGAGTTTGATATTCTTCTTTAGGCTCATATATAGGACAATCAATGGATCCCACTTTGATAGTTTTCACATTAAAAATTGTATTAACTCCATATACTTTATCAATCCTCTTGGGAAAATAGACGGTATGTTCCTTATCATCAACATTGAAAGTAACCTTGCCTTTATTGCAATCAATAACAGCCCCTGCAGTATTAAGAAAGGGTCTTCCAAGAATAATGGACATATTATCATCTTCAGGCATTTCCAACACAACAAAATCAGTTAATATCAAGCAATGTTGAGTAACTTGAACAGGAACATTTTCACATACACCAACAGGAATAGCAGTAGATTTATCAGCCATTTGCAAAGATATATCAGTTGGTATCAACTTATCTAAATCAAGTCTCTTATAAAGAGAAAAGGGCATTACACTAACTCCTGCTCCCAAATCACATAGAGCAGTTCTAACATAATTATTCTTGATGGAACAAGGAATAGTCGGTATACCTGGGTCTCCAAGCTTCTTTGGAACCTTACCACTGAAGGAGTAATTAGCGAGCATAGTGGAAATCTCCTCATTGGGAATTTTCCTTTTGTTAGAGACAATATCTTTCATATACTTTGAATAAGGAGGCAATTTAATAGCATCAGTCAAAGGGATTTGCAAAAATAAAGGTTTCATCCAATCACAAAATTTATTATAATGTTCCTCCTCCTTTGATTTTAGTTTCTTAGCAGGAAAAGGCATTTGCTTTTGAACCCAAGGTTCTCTTTCATTACCATGTTTCTCAGCAATAAAATCTTCTTTAGTGTACTTTTTATTTTTAGCATGCTTTTCAGGTTCTTCTTCAACCTCTTCTTTATCAGGAGTATCATCCTTATCATTATCTTCATCATGTTCATTACCACTTTCAGTTTCAGCATCAGAAATAGAAATACTATTAGGATCATTAACAGGTTCAGAGGATTCTACAACATTCTTATGTTTCTTTTTCTTTTTCTTAGATGGAGCACTAGTTTTAGTTAGTTGAGAATCTTGTTCAACTCTTTTGGGATGCCCTTCAGGATATAGAGGATCCTGGGTAGAAACACCACCTCTAGTTGTTACTTCATAAGCATGTTTTTCTTTAGAATTATTTCCCAACAAGTCATTTTGCACTTTAGTGAGTTGATCAATTTGAGTTTGAACCATATGAAAATGTTTAACAAGTATCTTAACATCATTGGAGGTTCTCTCCACAATATCATGCAATTCACTAATAGCTCGAGAATTTTCCATTAAATGATTCTCTACTCTCATATTAAAGTTTTCTTGCTTAACAATATAATTATCAAACTCATCTAAGCATTGAGCAGGAGGTTTTGAATACGGAATATCTTCCCTAGTAAAGCGTTGAAGAGAATGTACCTCAATCATGGATGAAGGGGGAGTTATCTTACATAAATCTTCTATAGGAGGTAAATTCTTCACATCTTCAGGTTTAATACCCTTCTCTTTAAGAGACTTCTTGGCTTCCCTCATATCTTCATCATTTAATTTAATCATACCCCTCTTCTTCAATATCGGTGTCGGGGTTGGTTCAGGTGTAGACCAATCATCATGATTCCGGCCTATTTTAGCCAATAATTCTTCAGCATCGTCTGGAGTTCTTTTCCTGAAAACACAACCAGCACAACTATCCAGGTATGCCCTAGACTCAATGGTTAGTCCACTATAAAATATATCAAGTAAATCATGCTTTTCCAAATCATGATCAGGCTGAGCTCTAATAAGAGAGCAAAATCTCGCCCAAGCCTCAGGCAATTTCTCTCCATCTTCCTGGTCAAAATTATAAATTCTCTGCAAAGCAATATGTTGAGCGCTAGCAGGAAAGTATTTTCGAAAGAAAACATCACGCAAGTCAATTGGACTTCTAATAGAACCAGGAGGCAAATTATTATACCAAGTTTTAGCATCATCCTTTAATGAGAAAGGAAAAATTTTAGCGACAAAATAAGTACGCATCTTGACATCATCAGAAAACAAGCTACTCAGAGTAGATAACTCAATCATGTGTTCAACAACACTTTCTTTTTCAGTACCACAAAAGGGTGTTTTCTCAACAATAGCTATATGAGATAGATCAAGAGAAAAATCATAATCTTTATCCTTAATGTTTATAGGAGATGTGGCAAATTTAGGATCAGGAGACAGTTTATATCTAACAGCATGTTCTGCAAGCAACTTTTTAATTTTTCTTGCATCAGTAGTAGCATTGCATTTTTCAATAAAATCATCATCAAGTTCCACATAATCTTCATCAAGATCATCACTAGAATATTCAACAGACTCAGGTGAATTAACAGGTGTAGCAGCATTTTCATTAGGAGTTTCAGTATTTTCAATTTGTCTAGACCTAGCAATTGTAGCATCTAGAAAAGATCCTAACGAACCATCATTATCAAGCACAGCAGAAGCATCATCACAATTATAAGAGGAATTTTCAGATTCAGCAGAAGTACCAGCATTTGAAGCTTGTGGTGGTGAAACAAGTTTACTTATCACAGATGGTGAATCAAGAGCAGCAGAGGTACTAAGAGTTGTACCTTTTCTTGTAGTGGATGGTAATATGGCGATCTTAGTATCGCGAGGTTTACCCATGATGGAGACTTTGCAGCGAACAATATCAATCCAAGTGAACTTCCAAATAAAGCTATGCTCCCCGGCAACGGCGCCAGAAAATAGTCTTGATGACCCACAAGTATAGGGGATCGCAACAGTCTTCGAGGGAAGTATTACCCAATTTATTGATTCGACACAAGGGGAGACAAAGAATACTTGTAAGCCTTAACAGCGGAGTTGTCAATTCAGCTACACCTGGAAACAGACTTGCTCGCAAGAGTTTATCAGTAGTAACAGTTTTATAGCAGTAGGAATAGTGAAATAACAGCAGCGGTGAAATAAAGACAGCAGTAGTGATTATAGTAAACAACAGGATTAAAATATTGTAGGCACATGGACGGATTAACGGGCGTTGCATGGATGAGAGAAACTCATATAACAATCAAAGCAGGGGCATTTGCAGATAATAATAAAACGGTATCCAAGTACTAATCAATCAATAGGCATGTGTTCCATATTTAGTCGTACGTGCTCGCAATGAGAAACTTGCACAACATCTTTTGTCCTACCAGCCGGTGGCAGCCGGGCCTCTAGGGAAACTACTAGAAATTAAGGTACTCCTTTTAATAGAGCACCGGAGCAAAGCATTAACACTCCATGAACACATGTGATCCTCACATCACTACCATTCCCTCCGGTTGTCCCGATTTCTGTCACTTCGGGGCCATTGGTTCCGGACAGCGACATGTGTATACAACTTGCAGGTAAGATCATAAACAACGAATATCTTCATGAATCAATAACATGTTCAGATCTGAGATCATGGCACTCGGGCCCTAGTGACAAGCATTAAGCATAACAAGTTGCAACAATATCATAAAAGTGACATCTACGGATACTAGGCACTATGCCCTAACAATCTTATGACTATTACATGACCAATCTCATCCAATCCCTACCATCCCCTTCAGCCTACAGCGGGGGAATTACTCACACATGGATGGGGGAAACATGGCTGGTCGATGGAGAGGCGTTGGTGGTGATGGCGGTGAAGATCTCCTCCAATTCCCCGTCCCGGCGGAGTGCCAGAACGGAGACTTCTGGCTCCCGAGACGGAGTTTCGCGATGTGGCGGCTCTCTGGAGGGTTTCTGGCGACTTCGACTTCTCCCCGTGCGTTTTTAGGTCGAGGGCGATAAGTAGTCCGAAGGAGGGCGTCGGGGGCCAGCCGAGGGGGCCACACACTAGGGCCGCGCGGGCCCCTCCTGGGCCGCGCCGGCCTAGTGTGTGGGGCCCTCGTGCCCCCACCTGGCTTGCCCTTCTGGCTCCGCCAATATTCTGGGAAAATAGGGCCTTCTGTATAAATTCCGAGGTTTTTCCCGAAAGTTGGATTTCTGCACAAAAACGAGACACCAGAGCAGTTCTGCTGAAAACAGCGTTAGTCCGTGTTAGTTGTATCCAAAATACACAAATTAGAGGCAAAACAATAGCAAAAGTGTTCGGGAAAGTAGATACGTTTTGGACGTATCACTCCCCCTGTGTTAGGGTTCTCGGGGGGATGAAATACGCGAGGGTGATGTCTACGTGCGCTTCTATTCTTGTAGACAGTGTTGGGCCTCCAAGAGCAGAGGTTTGTAGAACAGCAACAAGTTTCCCTTAAGTGAATCACCCAAGGTTTATCGAACTCGGGAGGTAGAGGTCAAAGATATTCCTCTCAAGCAACCCTGCAATTAAGATACAAGAAGTCTCTTGTGTCCCCAACACACCTAATACACTTGTCAGATGTATAGGTGCACTAGTTCGGTGAAGAGATAGTGAAATACAAGTAATATGGATGATTATAAGTAGTAATTGCAATCTGAAATAAATATTGCAGCAAGCAAACATGTAGCAGAACTTGTTGGAAACGATGTTTCAATGCTTAGAAACAAGGCCTAGGGATCATACTTTCACTAGTGGACACTCTCAACATTGCAATCATAATTGAATATAAATATAAGCACTTCACTATGCTATTCTGAATTACTCTCTGGCTGGATAACGAACACTAATTCACCGTGTAGGGCTGCAAAAGCAAACCTTAAAGATGTATTCCCAAGTACTAATAAACACCCCACGCTGTCACTGTGAGCATTCATAGGAGGTACTAACACACCACAATTTCATAGAGACATCCAACTCAAATCATAACCCAGTGAACAAGTATTCTGTGAAATATAGCCTAAGAGACCCACACGGTGCACACACTGTCACCTTTACACACGTGGGACAAGGAGTCTCCGGAGATCACATAAGTAAAATCCACTTGAATAGCATAACGACATCTAGATTACAAAGCTCATCATATGGATCTCAATCATGTAAGGCAGCTCATGAGATCATTGTATTGAGGTACATGAGAGAGAGATTAACCACATAGCTACCGGTAGAGCCCTTAGCCTCGGGGGAGAACTACTCCCTCCTCATCATGGGAGACAGCAGCGGCGATGAAGATGGCGGTGGTGTCGATGGAGATGGATTCCGGGGGCAATTCCCCGTCCCGGTGGCGTGCCGGAACAGAGACTTCTGTCCCCCGAACTTGACTTCGCGATGGCGGCGGCTGCATAACTTTTCTCGTCCCGTGGCTTATGTTTTTCGGGTTTTCGAGGCGGAGAGAATAGATAGGCGGAAGGGCAGCCTCGGAGGGGCACGGGGCCCCACACCATAGGCCGGCGCGGCCCCCATGCTGGCCGCGCCGCCTATGGGGTCCCCACCTCGTGGCCCCACTCCGTCTCTTCTTCGGTCTTCTGGAAGCTCCGTGGAAAAATAAGATCTTGGGCTTTTGTTTCGTCCAATTCCAAGAATATTTCCTGTGTAGGATTTCTGGAACCAAAAACAGCAGGGCGCTTCGGCATCTTGTTAATAGGTTAGTGCCGGAAAATGCATCAAAACATCATAAAGTGTGAACAAAACATGTAGGTATTGTCATAAAACTAGCATGGAACATAAGAAATTATAGATACGTTGGAGACGTATCAAGCATCCCAAGCTTAGTTCCTACTCGCCCTCGAGTAGGTAAACGATAAAAAGAATAATTTCTGAAGTGACATGCTACCATCATAATCTTGATCAACATTATTGTAAAGCATATGAGATGAATGGAGTGATTCAAAGCAATAGATTGCTAACAAAGAGATAATGACTAAACAACTGAATCATATAGCAAAACTTTTCATGAATAGTACTTTCAAGACAAGTATCAAAAAGACTTGCATAAGAGCTAACTCATAAAGCAATAGATTCAAAGTAGAAGGTTTCGAAGCAACACAAAGGATGATTAAGTTTCAGCAATTGCTTTCAACTTGTAACATGTATATCTCATGGATAATTGTCAACATAAAGTAATATAACAAGTGCAATAAGTAAACATGTAAGAATCAATGCACACAGTTGACACAAGTGTTTGCTTCTAAGATAGAAAGAAGTAGGTAAACTGACTCAACATAAAGTAAAAGAAAGGCCCTTCGCAGAGGGAAGCATGGATTACTATTTTTGTGCTAGAGCTTTTTATTTTGAAAACATAGAAACAATTTTGTCAATGGTAGTAATAATTCATATGTGTTATGCATAAAACTTCCTACAAGTTGCAAGCCTCATGCATCGAATACCAATAGTGCCCGCACCTTGTCCTAATTAGCTTGGATTTACATGGATTATCATTGCATAACATATGTTTCAACCAAGTGTCACAAAGGGGTACCTCTATGCCGCCTGTACAAAGGTCCAAGGAGATAAATCGCATTTGATTTCTCGTTTTTGATAGATCTCAACTAAGGACATCCATACCGGGACAACATAGAAAACAGATAATGGACTCCTCTTTAATGCATAAGCATTCAACAACAGATAATATTCTCATAAGAGATTGAGGATTAATGTCCAAACTGAAAACTTCCACCATGATACATGGCTTTGGTTGGCGGCCCAATGTTCTTCTCTAACAATATGCATACTCAAACCATTTAATCATGATAAATCACCCTTACTTCAGACAAGATGAACATGCATAGCAACTCACATGATATTCAACAAAGGTGTAAAAAGTTGATGGCGTCCCCAGAAACATGGTTACCGCTCAACAAGCAACTTATAAGAACTAAGATACATAGCAACATATTCATCACCACAATAGTTTTTAAGGCTATTTTCCCATGAGCTATGTATTGTAAAGACAAAGGAATGAAATTTTAAAGGTAGCACGCAAGCAATTTACTTTGGAATGGCAGAAAAATACCACATATAGGTAGTTATGGTGGACACAAATGGCATGGGTTTTGGCTCAAGGTGTTTGGATGCACGAGAAGCATTTCCTCTCAGTACAAGGCTTTGGCTAGCAAGGTTGTTTGAAGCAAACACAAGTATGAACAGGTACATCAAAACTTACACAAGAACATATTGCAAGCATTATAAGACTCTACACTGTCTTCCTTGTTGTTCAAACACTTTTACCAGAAAATATCTAGACCTTAGAGAGACCAATCATGCAAACCAAATTTCAACAAGCTCTACGGTAGTTCTCCACTAATAGATTTAAACTACATGATGCAAGAGCTTAAACATGATCTATGAGAGCTCAAAACAATTGCCAAGTATCAAATTATTCAAGACCATATGAAGCATTTTCTGATTCCAACCAAATAGCAATTAACGAAGCAGTTTTCAGCCTTCGCCATGAACATTAAAGCAAAACTAAGAACACAAGTGTTCAAATGAAAAAGCGGAGCGTGTCTCTCTCCAATACAAGGATTGTTGGGATCCGAATTTATTCAAACAAAAACAAAAACAAAAACAAACAGACGCTCCAAGTAAAGAACATAAGATGTGACGGAATAAAAATATAGTTTCACTAGAAGTGACCTGATAAGTTGTCGATGAAGAAGGGGATGCCTTGGGCATCCCCAAGCTTAGATACTTGAGTCTTCTTGAAATATGCAGGGATGAACCACGGAGGCATCCCCAAGCTTAGACTTTTCACTCTTCTTGATCATATTATATCATCCTCTTCTCTTGACCCTTGAAAACTTCCTCCACACCAAACTTTAAGCAAACTCATTAGAGGGTTAGTGCATAATCAAAAATTCACATGTTCAGAGGTGACATAATCATTCTTAACACTTCTGGACATTACCCAAGGCTACTGAAAGTTAATGGAACAAAGAAATCCATTCAACATAGCAAAAGAGGCAATGCGAAATAAAAGGCAGAATCTGTCAAAACAGAATAGTCCGTAAAGACGAATTTTTCTGAGGCACTTAACTTGCTCAGATAGAAAAACTCAAAATTAATGAAAGTTGCGTACATATCTGAGGATCATGCACATAAATTGGCAGATTTTTTTGATTCTTCTACAGAGAGAAGGATGCGAATACGTGACAGACAACAAATCTGTTTCTGCGCAGAAATCCAAATCTAGTGTCAACCTTCTATTAGAGACTTTACTTGGCACAATAACATGATAAGGAGATGTTGCTACAGTAGTAACAACTTCCAAGACTCAACAAAACAGTAGTAAAAATAAAACATGGGTTATCTCCCAAGAAGTGCTTTCTTTATAGCCATTAAGATGGGTTCAGTAATTTTAATAATGCTCTCATGAAAATAGAAAATGAAGCAAAAGGAGCATCAAGAAGCAAATTCAAAACACATTTAAGCCTAACCCACTTCCTATGAAAAGGAATGTTGTAAGGGAACAAGTACTGAAAGCACATAGCAAAAAGCATAAAAAGGCATCACAAGTTCAACTTCAAGATTATCAACATAAAGAGGGTGATACGTCTCCAACGTATCGATACTTTCTTATGTTCCATGCTACTTTATTGATGATACCTACATGTTTTATGCACATTATATGTCATATTTATGCATTTTCTGGAACTAACCTATTAACAAGATGCCGAAGAGCCAGTTGCTGTTTTCTGCTGTTTTTGGTTTCAGAAATCCTAGTAAGGAAATATTCTCGGAATTGGACGAAATCTTCGCCCAGGGTCCTATTTGCACGGAGCTTCCAGAAGACCGAAGAGATAACGAAGTGGGGCGACGAGGCGCCGCCATAGGGCCGCGCGGCCGGGGGCCCGCGCCGCCCTATGGTGTGGGCCCTCGTCACCCCCTGACCTACCCTTTCGCCTACTTATAGCCTCCGTCGCGAAAATACCGAGAGCCACGATACGGAAAACCTTCCAGAAACGCCGCCGCCGCAAATCCCATCTCGGGGGATTCAGGAGATCGCCTCCGGCACCATGCCGGAGAGGGGAATCATCTCCCGGAGGACTCTTCATCGCCATGATCGCCTCCGGAGTGATGAGTGAGTAGTTCACCCCTGGACTATGGGTCCATAGCAGTAGCTAGATGGTCGTCTTCTCCTAATTGTGCTTCATTGTTGGATCTTGTGAGCTGCCTAACATGATCAAGATCATCTATATGTAATTCTATATGTTGTGTTTGTCGGGATCCGATGGATAGAGAATACTATGTTATGGTGATTATCAATCTATTGTTTATGTGTTGTTTATGATATTGCATGCTCTCCGTTATTAGTAGAGGCTCTGGCCAAGTTTGTACTCTTAACTCCAAGAGGGAGTATTTATGCTCGATAGTGGGTTCATGCCTTCATTGACACCTGGGACAGTGACAGAAAGTTCTAAGGTTGTGATGTGCTGTTGCCACTAGGGATAAAACATTGATTCTATGTCTAAGGATGTAGTTGTCGATTACATTACACACCATACTTAATGCAATTGTCTGTTGCTTAGCAACTTAATACTGAATGGGGTTCGGATGATAACCTGAAGGTGGACTTTTTAGGCATAGATGCAGTTGGATGGCGGTCTATGTACTTTGTCGTAATGCCCAATTAAATCTCACTATATTTATCATATCATGTACATGCATTGTTATGCCCTTCTCTATTTGTCAATTGCCCGACTGTAATTTGTTCACCCAACATGCTTTTATCTTATGGGAGAGACACCTCTAGTGAACCTGTGGACCCCGGTCCTATTCTTTACATAGCATACAATATATCTACTGCAATTGTGTTTTACTGTTTTCTTGCAAACAATCATCTTCCACTCGATACGTTTAATCCTTTGTTACAGCAAGCCGTTGAGATTGACAACCTCACTGTTTCGTTGGGGCAAAGTACTTTGGTTTTGTTGTGCAGATTCCACGTTGGCGCCGGAATCCCTGTTGTTGCGCCGCATCACATTTCGCCACCATCAACCTTCAACGTGCTTCTTGGCTCCTCCTGGTTCGATTAAACCTTGGTTTCTTTCTAAGGGAAAACTTGCTACTGTGCGCATCATACCTTCCTCTTGGGGTCCCAACGAACGTGTGAGTTACACGCCATCAAGCTCTTTTTCTCGGTTGCCGGGGAGATCAAGACACGCTGCAAGGGGAGTCTCCACTTCTCAATCTCTTTACTTTGTTTTTGTCTTGCTTTATTTTATTTACTACTTTGTTTGCTGCACCTAAACAAAACACACAAAAATTAGTTGCTAGTTTTACTTTATTTACTGTCTTGCTCTCTATATCAAAAACACAAAAAATTAGTTACTTGCATTTACTTTATCTAGTTTGTTTTATTTACCGTTGCTAAAATGAATACTCCTGAAAATACTAAGTTGTGTGACTTCACAAATGCAAATAATAATGATTTCCTATGCACACCTATTGCTCCACCTGCTACTACAGCAGAATTCTTTGAAATTAAACCTGCTTTACTGAACCTGGTTATGAGAGATCAATTTTCTGGTGTTAGTTCTGATGATGCTGCTGCCCATCTCAATAATTTTGTTGAACTTTGTGAAATGCAAAAGTATAAGGATGTAGATGGTGATATTATTAAATTGAAAGTGTTTCCTTTCTCATTAAGAGGAAGAGCTAAAGATTGGTTGCTATCTTTGCCTAAGAATAGTATTGATTCATGGACTAAATGTAAGGATGCTTTTATTGGTAGATATTATCCTCCCGCTAAAATTATATCTTTGAGAAGTAGCATAATGAATTTTAAGCAATTAGATACTGAACATGTTGCTCAAGCATGGGAGAGAATGAAAACTTTGGTAAAGAATTGCCCAACCCATGGATTGACTACTTGGATGATCATCCAAACCTTCTATGCAGGACTAAATTTTTCTTCGCGGAATTTATTGGATTCAGCTGCTGGAGGTACCTTTATGTCCATCACATTGGGGGCGGCTACAAAGCTTCTTGATGATATGATGATAAATTACTCTGAATGGCACACGGAAAGAGCTCCACAAGGTAAGAAGGTAAATTCTGTTGAAGAAACCTCTTCCTTGAGTGATAAGATTGATGTGATTATGTCTATGCTTGTGAATGGTAGATCTAATGTTGATCCAAATAATGTTCCTTTAGCTTCATTGGTTGCTCAAGAAGAAAATGTTGATGTGAATTTCATTAAAAATAATAATTTCAACAACAATGCTTATAGGAACAACTCTGGTAATAACTATAGGTCATATCCTTCTGCTAATGGTAATGGTTATGGTAATTCTTATGGGAATTCTTACAACAATTAGTACACAAACTGCTTTTAACAAATCTGTTGAGGAAAAGCTTGATAAAATTGATACTATTGCTTCTAGAGTTGATAGACTTGCCTCTGATGTTAATCTTTTAAATTTGAAAGTTATGCCTAATAATGATATTGATAATAAGATTACTACTACAGCAAATGCCATCCAAGTTAGAATTAATGAGAATATAAGATTAATGGCTGAACTGCGTGCTAGGTGGGATAGAGAAGAAAATGAAAAACTAGCTAAAGAGAATAATGTAGCTAAAGTTTGGACTATTACCACCACTAGTAATGTTAATGATTCACATGTTGCTGCACCTCCTACTATCAATGGTAAAATAATTGGTGTTGGCAATGTTTCTACTCCTAGTGCAAAGCAAACAAAACTGCCTGAAATTGCTAAAACTGCTGAAACTGCTTGTGATAAAACTGCTGAAATTTTTTCCAACCTTGGGAACAATGATCCCATTGCTGTAGCTCATAATGATTTAGATTTTGATGATTGTCACATCTCTGAAGTTATAAAGTTCTTACAAAAACTTGCTAAAAGTCCTAATGCTAGTGCTATAAATTTAGCCTTTACAAAACATATTACAAATGCTCTCATAAAAGCTAGAGAAGAGAAACTAAAACTTGAAACTTCTATTCCTAGAAAGTTAGAAGATGGTTGGGAGCCCATCATTAAAATGAAATTCAATGACTTTGAATGTAATGCTTTATGTGATCTTGGTGCAAGTATTTCTGTTATGCCTAAAAAGATTTATGATATGCTTGACTTGCCACCATTGAAGAATTGTTATTTGGATGTTAATCTTGCCGATAATGTTAAAAAGAAACCTTTGGGGAGGATTGATAATGTGCACATTACGGTTAACAATAACCTTGTCCCCATTGATTTTGTTGTTTTGGATATCGAATGCAATGCATCTTGTCCTATTGTGTTGGGAAGACCTTTTCTTCGAACCGTTGGTGCTGTTATTGATATGAGGGAAGGTAATATTAAATATCAATTTCCTCTCAAGAAAGGTATGGAACACTTCCCTAGAAAGAGAATGAAGTTGCCTTTTGATTCTATTATTAGAACAAGTTATGATGTTGATGCTTCTACTCTCGATGTTACTTGATTTGCACTTTCTGCGCCTAGCTGAAAGGCGTTAAAGAAAAGCGCTTATGGGAGACAACCCATGTTTTTACTACAGCAATTTTTTGTTTTGTTGAGTCTTGGAAGTTGTTTACTACTGTAGCAACCTCTCCTTATCATGTTTTTGTGCCAAGTAAAGTTTCTATGTCAAGGTTGATGTTATATTTGGGATCGCTGCGCAGAAACAGCATTGCTGTTGTCACGAATCTGGGCACAGCCTCTGTAGAAAATTATAAAAAATCTGCCAATTTACGAGCGTGATCCTCAGATATGTACGCAACTTTCATTAGTTTTGAGTTTTCCATTTGAGCAAGTCTGGTGCCAGCTTTAAATTCGTCTTTACGGATGTCTGTTTTTGACAGATTCTGCCTTTTATTTCGCATTGCCTCTTTTGCTATGTTGGATTCATTTCTTTGATCCATTAATGTCCAGTAGCTTTATGCAATGTCCAGAAGTGTAAAGAATGATTGTGCCACCTCTGAACATGTGAATTATTAATTGTGCACTAACCCTCTAATGAGTTTGCTTGAAGTTTGGTGTGAAGGAAGTTTTCAAGGGTCAAGAGAGGAGAATGATATACTATGATCAAGAGGAGTGAAAGCTCTAAGCTTGGGGATGCCCCGTGGTTCACCCCTGCATATTTTAAGAAGACTCAAGCGTCTAAGCTTGGGGATGCCCAAGGCATCCCCTTCTTCATCGACAACATCATCAGGTTCCTCCCCTGAAACTATATTTTTATTCAACATCTTGTGTTCTTTGCTTGGAGCGTCGGTTTGTTTTCGTTTTTGTTTTTGTTTGAATAAAATGGATCCTAGCATTCACTTTGTGGGAGAGAGACACGCTCCGCTGTTGCATATGGACAAATATGTCCTTAGGCTTTACTCATAATGTTCAAGGCGAAGTTTCTTCTTCGTTAAATTGTTATATGATTGGAATTGGAAAATGCTACATGTAGTAATTCTAAAATGTCTTGGATAATGTGATACTTGGCAATTGTTGTGCTCATGTTTAAGCTCTTGCATCATATGCCTTGCACCCATTAATGAAGAAATACATAGAGCTTGCTAAAATTTGATTTGCATATTTGGTCTCTCTAAGGTCTAGATAATATCTAGTATTGAGTTTTGAACAACAAGGAAGACGGTGTAGAGTCTTATAATGTTTACAATATGTATTTTATGTGAGTTTTGCTGCACCGGTTCATCCTTGAGTTTGCTTCAAATAACCTTGCTAGCCTAAACCTTGTATCGAGAGGGAATACTTCTCATGCATCCAAAATCCTTGAGCCAACTACTATGCCATTTGTGTCCACCATACCTACCTACTACATGGTATTTCTCCGCCATTCCAAAGTAAATTGCTTGAGTGCTACCTTTAAAATTCCATCATTCACCTTTGCAATATATAGCTCATGGGACAAAATAGCCTTAAAAACTATCGTAGTATTGAATATGTACTTATGCACTTTATATTTTATTAAGTTGCTTGTTGTGCGATAACCATGCTTCTGGGGAACGCCATCAACTATTGTTGAATATCATGTGAGTTGCTATGCATGTCCGTCTTGTCTGAAGGATCTATCACTTTAGTGGTTGGAGCATGCAAAATTGTTAGAGAAGAACATTGGGCCGCTAACTAAAGCCATGAATCATGGTGGAAGTTTCAGTTTTGGACATATATCCTCAATCTCATATGAGAATAATAATCATTGCTACATGCTTATGCATTTAAGAGGAGTCCATTATCTGTTGTCCATGTTGTCCCGGTATGGATGTCTAAGTTGAGAATAATCAAAAGCGAGAAATCCAAAATGCGAGCATTCTCCTTAGACCTTTGTACAGGCGGCATGGAGGTACCCTTTGTGACACTTGGTTGAAACATGGCATGCAAAGATCCGGTAGTCCAAGCTAAGTAGGACGAGGTGCGGGCACTATTAGTATACTATGCATGAGGCTTGCAACTTGTAAGATATAATTTACATAACTCATATGCTTTATTACTACCGTTGACAAAATTGTTTCATGTTTTCAAAATAAAAGCTCTAGCACAAATACAGCAATCGATGCTTTCCTCTTTGAAGGACCATTCTTTTACTTTTATGTTGAGTCAGTTTACCTATCTCTCTCCACCTTAAGAAGCAAACACTTGTGTGAACTGTGCATTGATTCCTACATACTTGCATATTGCACTTGTTATATTACTTTATGTTGACAATATCCATGAGATATACATGTTATAAGTTGAAAGCAACCGCTGAAACTTAATCTTCCTTTGTGTTGCTTCAACACCTTTACTTTGATTTATTGCTTTATGAGTTAACTTTTATGCAAGACTTATTGATGCTTGTCTTGAAGTACTATTCATGAAAAGTCTTTGCTTTATGATTCAGTTGTTTACTCATGTCATTACTTTTGTTTTGATCGCTGCATTCATTACATATGTTTACAAATAGTATGATCAAGATTATGATGGCATGTCACTTCAGAAATTATCTTTGTTATCGTTTTACCTGCTCGGGACGAGCAGAACTAAGCTTGGGGATGCTGATACGTCTCCAACGTATCGATAATTTCTTATGTTCCATGCTACTTTATTGATGATACCTACATGTTTTATGCACATTATATGTCATATTTATGCATTTTCTGGAACTAACCTATTAACAAGATGCCGAATAGCCGTTGTTGTCTGCTGTTTTTGGTTTCATAAATCCTAGTAAGGAAATATTTCTAATTGGACGAAATCTTCGCCTGGGTCCTATTTTTGCACGGAGCTTCCAGAAGACCGAAGAGATAACGAAGTGGGGCGACGAGGTCGCGGAGGGGCCCGCGCGCCCTATGGTGTGGGCCCCTGTCACCCGACCTACCCTTTCGCCTACTTATAGCCTCCGTCGCGAAACCCCACCGAGAGCCACGATACGGAAAACCTTCCAGACGCCGCCGCCGCTAATCCCATCTCGGGGATTCAGGAGATCGCCTCCGGCACCCTGCCGGAGAGGGGAATCATCTCCGGAGGACTCTTCATTGCCATGATCGCCTCCGGAGTGATGAGTGAGTAGTTCACCCCTGGACTATGGGTCCATAGCAGTAGCTAGATGGTCGTCTTCTCCTAATTGTGCTTCATTGTTGGATCTTGTGAGCTGCCTAACATGATCAAGATCATCTATATGTAATTCTATATGTTGTGTTTGTCGGGATCCGATGGATAGAGAATACTATGTTATGGTGATTATCAATCTATTGTTTATGTGTTGTTTATGATCTTGCATGCTCTCCGTTATTAGTAGAGGCTCTGGCCAAGTTTGTACTCTTAACTCCAAGAGGGAGTATTTATGCTCGATAGTGGGTTCATGCCTTCATTGACACCTGGGACAGTGACAGAAAGTTCTAAGGTTGTGATGTGCTGTTGCCACTAGGGATAAAACATTGATTCTATGTCTAAGGATGTAGTTGTCGATTACATTACGCACCATACTTAATGCAATTGTCTGTTGCTTAGCAACTTATTACTGAATGGGGTTCGGATGATAACCTGAAGGTGGACTTTTTAGGCATAGATGCAGTTGGATGGCGGTCTATGTACTTTGTCGTAATGCCCAATTAAATCTCACTATATTTATCATATCATGTACATGCATTGTTATGCCCTTCTCTATTTGTCAATTGCCCGACTGTAATTTGTTCACCCAACATGCTTTTATCTTATGGGAGAGACACCTCTAGTGAACTGTGGACCCCGGTCCTATTCTTTACATCGCATACAATCTACTGCAATACTTGTTTTACTGTTTTCTTGCAAACAATCATCTTCCACTCGATACGTTTAATCCTTTGTTACAGCAAGCCGGTGAGATTGACAACCTCACTGTTTCGTTGGGGCAAAGTACTTTGGTTTTGTTGTGCGATTCCACGTTGGCGCCGGAATCCCTGTTGTTGCGCCGCATCACATTTCGCCACCATCAACCTTCAATGTGCTTCTTGGCTCCTCCTGGTTCGATTAAACCTTGGTTTCTTTCTGAGGGAAAACTTGCTACTGTGCGCATCATACCTTCCTCTTGGGGTTCCCAACGAACGTGTGAGTTACACGCCATCAAGGGGAAACTTAATATTATTAAGATGCATATAACCATGTTTCCCTCTCTCATAATAACTTTCAGTAGCATCATTGATGAAATCCACAATATAACCATCACTTAAAACATTCTTATCATGGTTCATATGCATAAAAGTATCATTATTTTTGGCATAAGAAAAACTCTTCTCATTAATAGTAATTGGAGCAGGATCATTATCAAGAATTTGAACATGGTAAACAAGTTGCATACTAAGGGAATGGTTTTTGGCAATCCCATCATAACTATGACAAGTTTCATAAGGATAATTATAACCTGTGTCATATCCATCTCTATAACGATTATCTAAACCAGAATATATAATATCATCATTTTCACTAAAAGTAAAGGTCTCAAATATAGGATCTTCAAGCACAACATCCCCAAGCTTAGAGCTTTCAATATCATCATTTGAGGGAACATGAATAGTGCTAACATCATTACTTTCATAATCGGTACCAAAGAGATTTCCAATATCAAAGGTAGTGTGCTCTTCCAAATCATGATCACTAATATGGGTAAAGGGCATAGGAAGATCATTGTACTCAGATTCATTATCATAATAATCATTAGGAGCAACATACTTTACCTTACCTATCTCATACGTCTCCGACGTATCGATAATTTCTTATGTTCCATGCCACATTATTGATGATATCTACATGTTTTATGCACACTTTATGTCATATTCGTGCATTTTTCGGAACTAACCTATTGACGAGATGCCGAGTGCCAGCCTGTGTTTTTTGTTTCAGAAATCCTAGTAAGGAAATATTCTCGAATCGGATGAAATCAACGCCTGTACCTTATTTTCACCTGAAGCCTCCAGATCGGAGAGGAGCCGGGGGCCCCACACGCCACCGTGGCTAAGGCCGGGGGGGCGCCCCTTGTGTGGGCCCACCCCCTCCGAGGCTCCCTTTCCGCCTACTTAAGGTCTCCGTCGCGAAAACCCTATCACGTTCGACGAAACCGAGAAAACCTTCAGAGCCGCCGCCATCGCGAAATCAAGATTCGGGGACAAGTCTCTGTTCGCCGCCGGGACGGGGAGTGCCCGGAAGGCTTCTCCATCGACACCGCTGCCATCTCCACCGCCATCTTCATCACTGTTGTCTCCCATGAGGAGGGAGTAGTTCTCCATCGAGGCTAAGGGCTGTACCGGTAGCTATGTGGTTAATCTCTCTCCTATGTACTTCAATACAATGATCTCATGAGCTGCTTTACATGATTGAGATCCATATGATGAGCTTTGTATCGCTACTAGTTATGTGCTACTCATGTGATGTTATTAAAGTAGTCTATTCCTCCTTCATGGTGTAAAGGTGACTAGTGTGTGCACCGTGTGGTTCTTGTCGTAGGCTATGATCATGATCTCTTGTAGGTTGTGGAGTTAATTATCATTATGATAGTATTGATGTGATCTATTCCTCCTTCATAGTGTAATGTGGACAGTGTGTGCGCTATGTTAGTTCTTGGTTTATTTTGCAATGATCTATTATGCTCTAAGGTTACTTAAACATGAATATCGAATGTTGTGGAGCTTGTTAACTCCGGCATTGAGGGTTCGTGTAATCCTACGCAACGAATGGTGTTCATTATCAAACAAGAGTATATGTAGCACATATGAGAAAGAGTTATTTATTATGCGATCAATGTTGAGAGTGTCCACTAGTGAAAGTATGATCCCTAGGCCTTGTTTCCAATACTGCAAACACCGCTTATTTACTGTTTTGTTGCATGTTTACTTGCTGCCATATTTTATTCAGATTGCTATTACCACTCATATACATCCATACTACTTGTATTTCACTATCTCTTCGCCGAACTAGTGCACCTATACATCTGACAAGTGTATTAGGTGTGTTGGGGACACAAGAGACTTCTTGTATCGTGATTGCAGGGTTGCTTGAGAGGGATATCTTTGACCTCTTCCTCCCCGAGTTCGATAAACCTTGGGTGATCCACTTAAGGGAAAACTTGCTGCTGTTCTACAAACCTCTGCTCTTGGAGGCCCAACACTGTCTACAAGAATAGAAGCACCCATAGACATCAAGCTATTTTCTGGCGCCGTTGCCGGGGAGGAAAGGTAAAAGGTACTCACACTCCGGATCTCGGCTACCAAGCTATTTTCCGCCGTTGTAAGTACTCGAAGCTATTTCCTTTAGATCCTGCAATTGCATCTTTTTGTTTCTTGTTTTTATTTTTCACTAGTTAGGCATAATGGAAAACAACAAAAAAATTAGTGAGCTTTTTAATCTTTTTCCTGATTTAGAATTGTTTGATACAAAAATTAAAAAACCTATGGAACCTTATTTGCATGCTAGTAGCAATGTTATTAGTATGAATGCAATTACTGCTAATGCTATGGAGAAGTCTAAGCTTGGGGAAGCTAGTTTATGTGATCTTTTTAGCCTCCCATCTTTAGGGGAGAAAATTTGCTCTGATGATACTTTATCTCCCATATGCGATAACTCTAATGATGCTTGTGACATTTTAAATCCACCTACTGAAAGTATTCCTTACAAGATACCTATGAAAATTATTGAACGTGTTATGGATAACCGCTATGAAGGGGATGGAACTGTTCATCCTGAAGATCATTTACTGTTTTTGCATGAATTATGCGGGTTATTCAAGTGTGCAGGTATTTCAATGGATGAAGTTAGGAAGAAATTATTTGTTATGTCGCTATCTGGTGAAGCGGCGCATTGGTATAAACTGCTGAAGGACGGGCGCTCTCTTGATTGGAAGGATATTGTGCCTCTATTTTATTCCAAGTTCTATCCTCCAAGTGAAATTCACAAAGATCGAAACCGTATATATAATTTCTGGCCTCATGATGGAGAGAGTATTGCCCAAGCATGGGAGAGATTGAAGTCCTTAATGCTCAAATGCCCCAATCATGAGCTTCCTGGTAATGTTATCATTGATAATTTCTATGCAAGACTTTCTTTTCAGGATAAAACCTTGCTGGATACTTCTTGTTCTGGATCATTCACACGCAATAAAGAAGAGTTTAAATGAGACCTTCTTAATCGGATTCAGGAGAACGCTGAAGATTGGGAGAATGGCAAAGGTAGAGAGTCAGGTATAAATTATGATTATGAATGCATTGAAACTTTTATGGATACTGATAAATTTCGAGATATGAGTGCTACTTATGGTCTTGACTCTCAAGTTGCTGCAAATCTTTATAAAGCCTTTGCTTCTCATTTTGAATTGCCTAAAAAGAATTTTGATAAGTATCATGAACCTTTTAAAGAGGCTTGCATGAAGAATGACATTGTTGTTAATGATTGCAATAAGCATGCTCAAACTCCTAAGAATGCTATTTCCTATAAGCATGTTAATTTTTGTGGAATGCATAGACCTTGTGGAATTAATCAAATCGAAGATGAATATTGTATCCACCATAGTAATGAAAAAACTAGAAAGTGGGCTAGGACTCTAGATGATCTTGGTAAAAAAGTTTGTGCCCTCTATCCTTTTATTTGTGAAGTTTGCCATGAAGTGGGTCATTTTAATTTTCAATGCTCCTCCAATGATAATTTGAACCCAATGAGTGCTGCAAATTTGTATTGTGATGATGAAATTACTCCTAATCAGCATGATGAACTTACTTTATTTTTGTGGTGTGAAGAGCTCTCAAGAAAAATCTCTTTGTTACATATGAGTGATCTTGATATTGATGATGTCCTGCATGGGTGTTTTTCTTATTGCATTGACAATAGCCATACAAACACTTACATACAAAATATTTTAGAAGATGACACCTTGCCAAAATATGATAGGACCGCTGTGTGTTTTCAACTAATTAATGAAAAGGAGGGATCCTCCCAAGTTTCTTCTATTGTTTCTAAAAGTAAATCAGGTTATGCGGACAAGCCACCCTTCAAGCCTCTTCCTCCTAAAGAAGGGAACGAGGAGAAGGAAAAGAAGAAGAAGAAGAAAGAAGAAGAAGAAGAAGAAGAAGGAGAATAAAGAGAAAGAGGCAATGGCATATCCCCGCGTGTATGAGGTAACAATAGGTAACCGTAAGTATGTTGCGCCTAATGATTATTATGATAATGAATCTGAGTACGATGATCTTCCTATGCCCTGTACCCATGTTAGTGATCATGATTTGGATGAGCACACTACCTTTGATATTGGAAATCTCTTTGGTACTGATTATGAAAGTAATGATGATAGCATTATTCATGTCCCCTTAAACGATGATATTGAAAGCTCTAAGCTTGGGGATGTTGTGCTTGAAGATCCTATATTTGAGACCTCTACTTTTAGTGAAAATGATGATATTACATATTCTGGTTTAGATAATTGCTATAGAGATGTATATGACACATGTTACAATTATCCTTATGAAACTTGTCATAGTTATGATGGGCTTGCCAAAAACCATTCCCTTAGTATGCAACTTGTTTACCATGTTCAAATTCTCAACAATGATCCTGCTCCAATTACTATTAATGAGAAGAGTTTTTCTTATGTCAAAAATAATGATACCCTTATGCATATGAACCATGATAAAAATGTTTTAAGTGATGGTTATATTGTAGATTTCATCAATGATGCTACTGAAAGTTATTATGAGAGAGGGAAACATGGTTATAGGCATCTTAATAATATTAAGTTTCCCCTCTTTATGTTGAGAATCTTGAAGTTACTCGTGTTTTATCCTCTTATGCTTGTCACTTTGTTCTTCATGAATTCATTTGTGTACAAGACTCCTTTGCATAGGAAGTGTGTTAGACTTAAATGCTCTCTTTTGCTTCAACTCTTATTTCTTGCGAGTGCATCATTAAAACTGCTGAGCCCATCTTAATGGCTATAAAGAAAGAACTTCTTGGGAGATAACCCATGTGTTTATTTTGCTACAGTACTTTTGTTTTATATTTGTGTCTTGGAAGTTGTTACTACTGTAGCAACCTCTCCTTATCTTATTTTTATTGCATTATTGTGCCAAGTAAAGTCTTTGATAGAAAGGTTGATACTAGATTTGGATTATGCGCAGAAACAGATTTCTTGCTGTCACGAATCTGGCTTAATTCTCTGTAGGTAACTCAGAAAATTATGCCAATTTACTTGAGTGATCCACAAATATGTACGCAACTTTCATTCAATTTGATCATTTTCATCTGAGCAAGTCTGGTGCCATTTTAAAATTCGTCTTACTGACTGTTGCTTTTGACAGATTCTGCCTTTTATTTCGCATTGCCTCTTTTTCTGTGTTGGATGGATTTCTTTGTTCCATTAACTTTTAGAAGCTTTGTGCAATGTCCAGAAGTGTTAAGAATGATTGTGTCACCTCTGAACATGTGAGTTTTTGATTATGCACTAACCCTCTAATGAGTTGTTTTGAGTTTGGTGTGGAGGAAGTTTTCAAGGGTCAAGAGAGGAGGATGATATACTACGATCAAGAAGAATGAAAAGTCTAAGCTTGGGGATGCCCGGTGGTTCATCCCTGCATATTTCAAGAAGACTCAAGCATCTAAGCTTGGGGATGCCCAAGGCACCCCTTCTTCATCGACAAATTATCAGGTTCCTTCTCTTGAAACTATATTTTTATTCGGTCACATCTTATGTACTTTACTTGGAGCGTCTGTATGTTTTTGTTTTTGTTTTTGTTTGAATAAATGATTGTTTGGGAGAGAGACACGCTCCGCTGGTTCGTATGAACACATGTGTTCTTAGCTTTTAATGTTCATGGCGAAGGTTGAAACTGCTTCGTTAATTGTTATATGGTTGGAAACGGGAAATGCTACATGTGTTAATTGGTAAAATGTCCTGGATAATGTGATACTTGGCAATTGTTGTGCTCATGTTTAAGCTCTTGCATCATATACTTTGCACCTATTAATGAAGGAATACATAGAGCTTGCTAAAATTTGGTTTGCATATTTGGTCTCTCTAAAGTCTAGATAATTTCTAGTATTGAGTTTGAACAACAAGGAAGATGGTGTAGAGTCTTATAATGTTTACAATATGTCTTTTATGTAAGTTTTGCTGCACCGGTTCATCCTTGTGTTTGTTTCGAATAACCTTGCTAGCCTAAGCCTTGTATCGAGAGGGAATACTTCTCATGCATCCAAATCCTTGAGCCAACCACTATGCCATTTGTGTCCACCATACCTACCTACTACATGGTATTTCTCCGCCATTCCAAAGTAAATTGCTTGAGTGCTATCTTTAAACAATTCAAAAGTTATTACCTCTTATTTGTGTCAATGTTTTATAGCTCATGAGGAAGTATGTGGTGTTTATCTTTCAATCTTGTTGGGCAACTTTCACCCATGGACTAGTGGCTTCATCCGCTTATCCAATAATTTTGCAAAAAGAGCTGGCAATGGGATTCCCAGTCCCAAATTAATTAACAAAAATAGACACTCCTCCATGGTATGTGATTGTTGGACGGCACCCGAAGGATTCGGTTAGCCATGGCTTGAGAAAGCAAAGGTGGGGAGGAGTGTCATCATAATAAAACCAAAATAAAAAGGCACTCCTTCATGGTATGAGATTGTTGGCAGGCACCCGAGGATTCGGTTAGCCATGGTTTGTGAAAGAAAGGTTGGAAGGAGTGCCACCCAAAAATAAAATAAAATGGGAGCCGCTCTTTGAAGGTTTGTCTGGCAAGGGGGTTAGAGTACCCGCTACCATTCGTTGACAACAACAAACACCTCTCAAAACTTTATTTTTATGCTCTCTTTATGTTTTCAAAATAAAAGCTCTAGCACAAATATAGCAATCGATGCTTCCCTCGTCGAAGGGCCATTCTTCTACTTTTATGTTGAGTCAGTTCACCTATTTCTCTCCACCCCAAGAAGCAAACACTTGTGTGAACTGTGCATTGATTCCTACATACTTGCATATTGCACTTGTTATATTACTTTACATTGACACTATCCATGAGATATACATGTTATAAGTTGAAAGCAACCGCTGAAACTTAATCTTCCTTTGTGTTGCTTCAACACCTCTACTTTGAATTATTGCTTTACGAGTTAACTCTTATGCAAGACTTATTGATGCTTGTCTTGAAAGTACTATTCATGAAAAGTCTTTGCTTTATGATTCATTTGTTTACTCATGTCATTACCATTGTTTTTGATCGCTGCATTCATTACATATGTTTACAATATGATCAAGTTTATGACGGCATGTCACTTCAGAAATTATCTTTGTTATCGTTTTACCTGCTCAAGCTTGGGGATGCTGATACGTCTCCGACGTATCGATAATTTCTTATGTTCCATGCCACATTATTGATGATATCTACATGTTTTATGCACACTTTATGTCATATTCGTGCATTTTCTGGAACTAACCTATTGACGAGATGCCGAAGTGCCAGTTCCTGTTTTCTGCTGTTTTTGGTTTCAGAAATCCTAGTAAGGAAATATTTCTGAATGACGAAATCAACGCCAGTACCTTATTTTCACCGGAAGCCTCCATAGCATCGAAGAAGTACCGGAGAGGAGGGGGGCCCCACACGCCAGGGCGGCGCGGCCAAGGGGTGGGGCGCGCCCCCTTAGTGTGTGGGCCCACCAGGCCCCCTCCGAGGCTCCCTTTCCGCCTACTTAAGGTCTCCGTCGCAAAACCCTATCACGTTCGACGAAACCCGAGAAAACCTTCCAGAGCCGCCGCCATCGCGAAATCAAGATTCGGGGGACAGAAGTCTCTGTTCCGACCGCCGGACGGGGAAGTGACCCCGGAAGGCTTCTCCATCGACACCGCTGCCATCTCCACCGCCATCTTCATCACCGCTGCTGTCTCCCATGAGGAGGGAGTAGTTCTCCATCGAGGCTAAGGGCTGTACCGGTAGCTATGTGGTTAATCTCTCTCCTATGTACTTCAATACAATGATCTCATGAGCTGCTTTACATGATTGAGATCCATATGATGAGCTTTGTATCGCTACTAGTTATGTGCTACTCATGTGATGTTATTAAAGTAGTCTATTCCTCCTTCATGGTGTAAAGGTGACTAGTGTGTGCACCGTGTGGTTCTTGTCGTAGGCTATGATCATGATCTCTTGTAGGTTGTGGAGTTAATTATCATTATGATAGTATTGATGTGATCTATTCCTCCTTCATAGTGTAATGTGGACAGTGTGTGCGCTATGTTAGTTCTTGGTTTATTTTGCAATGATCTATTATGCTCTAAGGTTACTTAAACATGAATATCGAATGTTGTGGAGCTTGTTAACTCCGGCATTGAGGGTTCGTGTAATCCTACGCAACGAATGGTGTTCATTATCAAACAAGAGTATATGTAGCACATATGAGAAAGAGTTATTTATTATGCGATCAATGTTGAGAGTGTCCACTAGTGAAAGTATGATCCCTAGGCCTTGTTTCCAATACCGCAAACACCGCTTATTTACTGTTTTGTTGCATGTTTACTTGCTGCCATATTTTATTCAGATTGCTATTACCACTCATATACATCCATACTACTTGTATTTCACTATCTCTTCGCCGAACTAGTGCACCTATACATCTGACAAGTGTATTAGGTGTGTTGGGGACACAAGAGACTTTTGTATCGTGATTGCAGGGTTGCTTGAGAGGGATATCTTTGACCTCTTCCTCCCTGAGTTCGATAAACCTTGGGTGATCCACTTCAGGGAAAACTTGCTGCTGTTCTACAAACCTCTGCTCTTGGAGGCCCAACACTGCTACAAGAATAGTTACACATCATTATCTCATACACACGGGATATGCCGTTACCTCTTTCTTTTTATTCCCCCTCTTCTTCGTTCCCTTCTTCTTCTCCTTCTCCTCGTTCCCTTCTTTAGGAGGAAGAGGCTTGAAGGGAGGCTTCTCCACATAACCTGATTTATTTCCAGAAACAATAGAAGAAACTTGGGAGGATTCCTCCTTTTCATTAATAAGTTCGAAACACACAGCGGTCCTATCATATTTTGGCAAAGTGTCATCTTCTAAAATATTTTGTATGTAAGTATTTGTGTGGCAATTATCAATGCAATAAGAAAGACACCCATGCAGGACACTATTAATATCAAGAGCACTCATATCCACCAAAGAAGTTTTTCTCAATAACTCTTCACACCCCAAAAATAAAGTAAGTTCATCATGCTGATTATCAGTGATCATGTTATCACAATACAAATTTGCAGCACTCATGAGGTTCGAATTATCATTGGAGGAGCATTGAAAATTAAAATGACCCACTCTATGGCAAAGTTCACAAATAAAAGGATAGAGGGCACAAACTTTTTCACCAAGATCATCTAGAGCCCTAGACCACTTTCTAGTTTTTTCATTCCTATGATGGATACAATATTCTTCTTCAATTTTATTCTTTTCACAAGGTCTATGAACTCCACAAAAATTAACATGCTTATAGGAAATAGCATTTTCAGAAGTTTGAACATGTTCATTGCAATCATTAATAACAGTTTCATCCTTCATGCAAGTGTCTTTAAAAGGTTCATGATACTTATCAAAATTCTTCCTAGGCAATTCAAAATGAGAGGCAAAAGCTTTATAAAAATTTGCAACAACTTGAGAGTCAAGACCATAAGTAGCACTCATATTTCGAAATTTATCAGTATCCATAAAAGTTTCAATGCATTCATAATCATAATTTATACCTGACTCTGTACCTTTGTCATTCTCCCAATCTTCAGTATTGCTTTGAATTCTTTCAAGAAGATCCCATCTAGCTTCAACCTCCTTGCTTGTGAAAGATCCCTCCAAACAGGCATCTAGATAGTCCTTGTGATGTCCTGAAAGCCTTGCATAAAAATTATTAGTAATAACATTACGGGGGAGCTCATGAATGGGACATTTGAGCATTAGTGACTTCAATCTCCCCCACGCTTGGGAAATACTCTCTCCATCACGAGGATAAAAGTTATAAATGTAATTCCTATCAATATGCACTTCATGAGGAGGATAAAATTTAGAATAAAATAGAGGCACAATATCCTTCCAATCAAGAGAATGCCCATCCTTCAGCAGTTTATACCAATGCGCCGCTTTACCAGACAACGACATAGAGAATAATTTCTTCCTAACTTCATCCATAGAAATACCTGCACACTTGAATAACCCGCATAATTCATGTAAAAATAGTAAATGATCTCCAGGACTAACAGTTCCATCCCCTTCATAGCGGTTATCCACAACAAGTTCAATAATTTTCATAGGTATCTTGAAAGGAATATTTTCAGTAGGTGGATTTAAAATATCACAAGCATCATTAGAGTTATCGCATATGGGAGATAAAGTATTATCAGAGCAAATTTTCTCCCCTAAAACTGGGAAGCTACAAAGATCATAAAAACTAGCTTCCCCAAGCTTAGACTTTTCCATAGCATTAGCAGTAATTGCGTTCATACTAATAACATTGCTACTAGCATGCAAATAAGGTTCCATAGGTTTTTTAATTTTCGCATCAAACAATTCTAACTCAGGAAAAAGATTAAAAAGCTCACTAATTTTTTTGTTGTTTTCCATTATGCCTAACTAGTGAAAATAAAAACAAGAGACAAAAAGATAAAATTGCAGAATCTAAAGGAGATAGCTTCGAGCACTCACACACCGACAACAGTGCTAGGAAATAGCTTAGTAGTCGGAGGATGTGAATACCTTTTACCTTACCTCCCCGGCAACGGCGCCATAAAATAGCTTGATGTCTACGTGTGCTTCTATTCTTGTAAACAGTGTTGGGCCTCCAAGAGCAGAGGTTTGTAGAACAGCAGCAAGTTTCCCTTAAGTGAATCACCCAAGGTTTATCGAACTCAGGGAGGTAGAGGTCAAAGATATTCCTCTCAAGCAACCCTGCAATTAAGATACAAGAAGTCTCTTATGTCCCCAACACACCTAATACACTTGTGATGTATAGGTGCACTAGTTCGGCGAAGAGATAGTGAAATACAAGTAATATGGATGATTATAAGCAGTAATTGCAATCTGAAATAAATATTGCAGCAAGCAAACATGTAGCATAACTTGTTGGAAACGGTGTTTCAATGCTTAGAAACAAGGCCTAGGGATCATACTTTCACTAGTGGACACTCTCAACATTGCAATCATAATTGAATATAAATATAAGCACTTCACTATGCTATTCTGAATTACTCTCTGGCTGGATAACGAACACTAATTCACCGTGTAGGGCTGCAAAAGCAAACCTTAAAGATGTATTCCCAAGTACTAATAAACACCCCACGCTGTCACTGTGAGCATTCATAGGAGGTACTAACACACCACAATTTCATAGAGACATCCAACTCAAATCATAACCCAGTGAACAAGTATTCTGTGAAATATAGCCTAAGAGACCCACACGGTGCACACACTGTCACCTTTACACACGTGGGACAAGGAGTCTCCGGAGATCACATAAGTAAAATCCACTTGAATAGCATAACGACATCTAGATTACAAAGCTCATCATATGGATCTCAATCATGTAAGGCAGCTCATGAGATCATTGTATTGAGGTACATGAGAGAGAGATTAACCACATAGCTACCGGTAGAGCCCTCAGCCTCGGGGGAGAACTACTCCCTCCTCATCATGGGAGACAACGGCGATGAAGATGGCGGTGGTGTCGATGGAGATGGATTCCGGGGGCAACCCCGTTCGCCGCGTGCCGAACAGAGACTTGTCCCCCGAACTTGACTTCGCGATGGCGGCGGCTGCGTAACTTTTTTCGTCTCGTGGCTTATGTTTTTAGGGTTTCGAGGCGGAGAGAATATATAGGAGGAAGGGCAGCCTCGGAGGGGCACGGGGGCCCACACCATAGGCCGGTGGGCCCCCTGGCCGCGCCGCCCCATGGGGTCCCCACCTCGTGGCCCCACTCTGCTCCTCTTCGGTCTTCTGGAAGCTCCGTGGAAAAATAAGATCTTGGGCTTTTGTTTCGTCCAATTCGAGAATATTTCCTGTGTAGGATCTGAACCAAAAACAGCAAAAAGAACCGGCGCTTCGGCATCTTGTTAATAGGTTAGTGTCGGAAAATGCATCAAAACATCATAAAGTGTGAACAAAACATGTAGGTATTGTCATAAAACTAGCATGGAACATAAGAAATTATAGATACGTTGGAGACGTATCAGAGGGGGAGACGTCAGAGGTACGGTGGGCCAGGGCCACTACACCAGGCCTAGGCGCGGCCATGGGTGCTCGCGCCTTGGGGTGGTGTGGGCCCTCCTGGCCCATCTCAGCCCCCTTCTGGCTTCCTTCGTCATCTAGCAAAATAGGATTTTATGGGTACTTTCTGGGAATTGTTGTTCTTTAGAAATAAGGTGTCTTGACGGTCCTTTTTCCAGCATAATCCTAGCTCCGACAGTTAATTCTCCAATAATCATCAAACATGCAAAAATAGATGGAATGACATAAGTATCACCTCTAAATATGAAATATATCAATGAATAACAAATTATGATATAAAATGGTGATGCAAATTGGACGTATCAACTCCCCCCAAGCTTAGACCTCGCTTGTCCGCAAGCGAAAATGAACTTAGTAAACTAGACCACGGGTTTATGGAGTGAAGTGTTGATAAACAAAATACGGACAAGAAGCACCATACTTACCAATACACAAGTCATTATAGACATCAACTTCTTCTTATATAATCCAACTTGCAATGACTAAGGAGTCACTAATAGAAGTGCACCGAGAAAATCATAATTGGTGATGGCAAACTTTCGTTCTTGGTCAGAGAACAATTAACATATTGTACTTATCTTTCGAGCAGAGTCTTTGCATAAATCATAATTGGTGTATTGCATAAATCACATGCTGTTATCACCAGATTTTGGCCAAATCAGGAGATGGGCCGTAATGGAGATGGGCTTGAAGGATATACACGTGGAGTATCTCTGAAGCGGCCTTGTGCGAAGAGTTTGGGCTAGATTGCCCGTGTATCTGTAAAATATAGTAGATTGCATCTTAGTTTAGAATTAAAAGATAGAGTTTAACCCGTGCACGGTTAGGTGCACGCCCGAATTAGAAAGTCCCTTGGACTATAAATATGTATCTAGGGTTATCGAGAAAGGAGGACAATCATGTTCACAACAAACACAAACCAGGCGCATCACCACCCCTTGTTTCGAGGGTTTCTTCCGGGTAAGCATCATGCTGCCTAGATCGCATCTTGCGATCTAGGCAGCGTACGTTTATTCGTTTATCTTGTGTTGCTCGTGCTGAAGCGTTGTTGATGGCGAGTAACACTATTTATCATAGATGTTTTGGGGCTTGCATTGATGCTTTTCTTACGCATATTTGCTTAGCTATGCCGTCCCTCGATATCTAGCTGCCCTTACACCTATCTAGGTGTAAGGGCAGCACCTTGCTTGTTCGTCGTTTAGTAGATCCAATCCGTTATAGTTGCTCCTTGTTTCTCAAGGATTAGTTTAATATCCGTATGGTTAGGCCTTGCAAACGGGTTGAATGATCCGGTAGTGCGTAAGGTATAGTTTGCTATCTCTAAGAGGGATTGTTCCGGGAATTAACGTAATGTTGGTTTTTAGGCCTCTTTTAGGGTTAGCTTTCTATCATCTTTCGTGTCTGTTAGGCTCAACCACGCGTAGGATGTTCCGATCATACGGTGAAAACCCTAAACTGTCGTGGATTGGTTTAACTTTGTGTTGATCAAGCAGGAGCCCCATGTCATCGTAAACCCAACGTGAATCATGGGGCGATCGGCTCTTTGAGCCGATCCACAGGGCAACCTGAGAGCCGATCGGGCTCGTATTTAATGTTTACGTGTCTACCATGCAGGAAACTAATCGAAGCAATCCAACACCTTCCGACCAGGTATAGGTCAGGTGGCACGCCCTTGCAACCGCCAGGACGTGTGCCGGAACATTGCGGGACGACGTCGAGGGACCAGGGCCCACCCAGCAGTCTTGGCAGCCTCCCGGCTCTTCGTGTTGCTTAACCACTGCTCGCCGGTGGGTTTTGGCAGGTAACACATTCTGGCACGCCCGGTGGGACAATCTTCTACAACAACCACGTCAACATCCGAGATGGCGGAAGAACAGATCAAGTACGAGGATCTACCTCCAGAGCACAAGAAGAAATATGATGATCTCAAGGCCATCTTCGAAGCCGATCTCATCGGCTCTTTCGAGAAGACCCGTTCGCACGGGATTAGGTTCAAAGGGTTCAAACCCGAAGGCGCGCTTGAAGGGATAGATCTGTCTCTCCCTTCGGAGGACCGTACCAGAGCCCTGCGCCAGGAAATCAACTATGCTGTGGCTCATTCCCTACATCGGCATTCTGAGAGCCTGGTGAACACTTTGGAGCGTGTTGCGCTTCGTGTGGTGCAAGAATGAAGCATCAGTATTCTCCGTCAGGACCTGCTCTAGGAACTCATCAGGGAGAAATACCGTTCTACACTAGGCCACCACTGCCGTACACGTTGGCAGCTCCACAGCAACAAGGTTCACCAGCGTACGTCGTCTACAAGGTTGGAGGTGATCCTGGCGATTACCAGTTCTTGTATGAGCCGCCCAAGGAGATCCCGCATGGATACGTGTGCACATACGTGCCGGACTGCAACAACTGGATGAGCCAGGTTACAGCAGGAGGAATTGCCACAGCAGGAGGGATTGCCACAGCAGGAGGAAGTTCTGGAGCAGATGCGGAGAAACAGGCGTGGCTAGCTAAATATGCCACCGGAACAAGTCATGAAAGCTCAACCTCTGCAGCTCCTACTGTGGATCAGATCAGTGCAATCTTGAGAGACCAGTTCGGTATCCTGCCGAAGAAGAGAGTAATCGGCTATTCCAAGCCGTATCCTAACGAGTATGACCTGATCCCACTACCGCCTAAATATCGGCTCCCTGACTTCACAAAATTCAGTGGGGATGCTGATACGTCTCCAACGTATCGATAATTTCTTATGTTCCATGCTACTTTATTGATGATACCTACATGTTTTATGCACATTATATGTCGTATTTACGCATTTTCCGGAACTAACCTATTAACAAGATGCCGAAGAGCCAGTTGTTGTTTTCTGCTGTTTTTGGTTTCAGAAATCCTAGTAACGAAATATTCTCGGAATTGGACGAAATCAACGCCCGGGGTCCTATTTTGCCACGAAGCTTCCAGAAGACCGAAGGAGAGTCGAAGTGGGGCCACGAGGTGGCCAGATGACAGGCGGCGCGGCCGGCCCCGGCGCCGGCCGTCACCTGGGCCCCTCGTGCCGCCTCCTGACCTGCCCTACAAATAGCCTCCGTCGCGAAACCCCCATCGAGAGCCACGATACGGAAAACCTTCCAGAGACACCGCCGCCGCGAATCCCATCTCGGGGATTCAGGAGATCGCCTCCGGCACCCTGCCGGAGAGGGGAATCATCTCCTGGAGGACTCTTCACCGCCATGGTCGCCTCCGGAGTGATGAGTGAGTAGTTCACCCCTGGACTATGGGTCCATAGCAGTAGCTAGATGGTCGTCTTCTCCTAATTGTGCTTCATTGTTGGATCTTGTGAGCTGCCTAACATGATCAAGATCATCTATCTGTAATACTATATGTTGTGTTTGTCGGGATCCGATGGATAGAGAATACTATGTTATGGTGATTATCAATCTATTGTTTATGTGTTGTTTATGATCTTGCATGCTCTCCGTTATTAGTAGAGGCTCTGGCCAAGTTTTTGCTCTTAACTCCAAGAGGGAGTATTTATGCTCGATAGTGGGTTCATGCCTTCATTGACACCTGGGACAGTGACAGAAAGTTCTAAGGTTGTGATGTGCTGTTGCCACTAGGGATAAAACATTGATTCTATGTCTAAGGATGTAGTTGTCGATTACATTACGCACCATACTTAATGCAATTGTCTGTTGCTTTGCAACTTAATACTGAATGGGGTTCGGATGATAACCTGAAGGTGGACTTTTTAGGCATAGATGCAGTTGGATGGCGGTCTATGTACTTTGTCGTAATGCCCGAATTAAATCTCACTATATTTATCATATCATGTATATGCATTGTTATGCCCTTATCTATTTGTCAATTGCCCGACTGTAATTTGTTCACCCAACATGCTTTATCTTATGGGAGAGACACCTCTAGTGAACTGTGGACCCCGGTCCTATTCTTTACATCGCATACAATCTACTGCAATACTTGTTTTACTGTTTTCTTGCAAACAATCATCTTCCACACAATACGGTTAATCCTTTGTTACAGCAAGCCGGTGAGATTGACAACCTCACTGTTTCGTTGGGGCAAAGTACTTTGGTTTTGTTGTGCAGGTTCCACGTTGGCGCCGGAATCCCTGTTGTTGTGCCGCATCACATTTCGCCACCATCAACCTTCAACGTGCTTCTTGACTCCTACTGGTCCGATTAAACCTTGGTTTCTTTCTGAGGGAAAACTTGCCACTGTGCGCATCATACCTTCCTCTTGGGGTTCCCAACGGACGTGTACATCTACGCGCATCAAGCACTTTTTTGGCGCCGTTGGGGAGATCAAGACACGCTGCAAGGGGAGTCTCCACTTCTCAATCTCTTTACTTTGTTTTTGTCTTGCTTTATTTTATTTACTACTTTGTTTGCTGCACCTAAACAAAACACAAAAAATTAGTTGCTAGTTTTACTTTATTTACTGTCTTGCTCTCCATATCAAAACACAAAAAAAATAGTTACTTGCATTTACTTTATCTAGTTTGTTTTATTTACTGTTGCTAAAATGAATACCCCTGAAAATACTAAGTTGTGTGACTTCACAAACGCAAATAATAATGATTTCCTATGCACACCTATTGCTCCACCTGCTACTACAGCAGAATTCTTTGAAATTAAACCTGCTTTACTGAAATGGTTATGAGAGATCAATTTTCTGGTGTTAGTTCTGATGATGCTGCTGCCCATCTTAATAATTTTGTTGAACTTTGTGAAATGCAAAAGTATAAGGATGTAGATGGTGATATTATTAAATTGAAAGTGTTTCCTTTCTCATTAAGAGGAAGAGCTAAAGATTGGTTGCTATCTTTGCCTAAGAATAGTATTGATTCATGGACTAAATGTAAGGATGCTTTTATTGGTAGATATTATCCTCCCGCTAAAATTATATCTTTGAGAAGTAGCATAATGAATTTTAAGCAATTAGATACTGAACATGTTGCTCAAGCATGGGAGAGAATGAAAACTTTGGTAAAGAATTGCCCAACCCATGGACTGACTACTTGGATGATTATCCAAACCTTCTATGCAGGACTAAATTTTTCTTCGCGGAATTTATTGGATTCAGCTGCTGGAGGTACCTTTATGTCCATCACTTTGGGGGCGGCTACAAAACTTCTTGATGATATGATGATAAATTACTCTGAATGGCACACGGAAAGAGCTCCACAAGGTAAGAAGGTAAATTCTGTTGAAGAAACCTCTTCCTTGAGTGATAAGATTGATGTGATTATGTCTATGCTTGTGAATGGTAGATCTAATGTTGATCCAAATAATGTTCCTTTAGCTTCATTGGTTGCTCAAGAAGAAAATGTTGATGTGAATTTCATTAAAAATAATAATTTCAACAACAATGCTTATAGGAACAACTTTGGTAATAACTATAGGCCATATCCTTCTGCTAATGGTAATGGTTATGGTAATTCTTATGGGAATTCTTACAATAATAATAGGAGTGTACCCTCTGGTCTTGAAGCTATGCTTAAAGAATTTATTAGTACACAAACTGCTTTTAACAAATCTGTTGAGGAAAAGCTTGATAAAATTGATATTATTGCTTCTAGAGTTGATAGACTTGCCTCTGACGTTAATCTTTTAAAATTGAAAGTTATGCCTAATAATGATATTGATAATAAGATTACTACTACACAAATGCCATCCAAGTTAGAATTAATGAGAATATAAGATTAATGGCTGAATTGCGTGCTAGGTGGGATAGAGAAGAAAATGAAAAACTAGCTAAAGAGAATAATGTAGCTAAAGTTTGGACTATTACCACCATTAGTAATGATAATTATTCACATGTTGCTGCACCTCCTACTATCAATGGTAAAATAATTGGTGTTGGCAATGTTTCTACTCCTAGTGCAAAGCGTACAAAACTGCCTGAAATTGCTAAAACTGCTGAAACTGCTTGTGATAAAACTGCTGAAATTTTTTCCAACCTTGGGAACAATGATCCCATTGCTGTAGCTCATAATGATTTAGATTTTGATGATTGCCACATCTCTGAAGTTATAAAGTTCTTACAAAAACTTGCTAAAAGTCCTAATGCTAGTGCTATAAATTTAGCCTTTACAAAACATATTACAAATGCTCTCATAAAAGCTAGAGAAGAGAAACTAAAACTTGAAACTTCTATTCCTAGAAAGTTAGAAGATGGTTGGGAGCCCATCATTAAAATGAAATTCAATGACTTTGAATGTAATGCTTTATGTGATCTTGGTGCAAGTATTTCTGTTATGCCTAAAAAGATTTATGATATGCTTGACTTGCCACCATTGAAGAATTGTTATTTGGATGTTAATCTTGTGATAATGTTAAAAAGAAACCTTTGGGGAGGATTGATAATGTGCGCATTACGGTTAACAATAACCTTGTCCCCGTTGATTTTGTTGTCTTGGATATCGAATGCAATGCATCTTGTCCTATTGTGTTGGGAAGACCTTTTCTTCGAACCGTTGGTGCTGTTATTGATATGAGGGAAGGTAATATTAAATATCAATTTCCTCTCAAGAAAGGTATGGAACACTTCCCTAGAAAGAGAATGAAGTTGCCTTTTGATTCTATTATTAGAACAAGTTATGATGTTGATGCTTCTACTCTTGATGTTACTTGATTTGCACTTTCTGCGCCTAGCTGAAAGGCGTTAAAGAAAAGCACTTCTTGGGAGATAACCCATGTGTTTATTTTACTACAGCAATTTTTGTTTTGTTGAGTCTTGAAGTTGTTTACTACTGTAGCAACCTCTCCTTATCATGTTTTTGTGCCAAGTAAAGTTTCTATGTTATAGTTGATGTTATATTTGGGATCGCTGCGCAGAAACAACATTGCTGTCTGTCACGAATCTGGGCACAAGTCTCTGTAGAAAATTCGAAAAAATCTGCCAATTTACGAGCGTGATCCTCAGATATGTACGCAACTTTCATTAGTTTTGAGTTTTCCATTTGAGCAAGTCTGGTGCCATTTTAGAATTCTTACGAACGTTCTGTTTTTGACAGATTCTGCCTTTTATTTCGCATTGCCTCTTTTGCTATGTTGGATGAATTTCTTTGATCCATTAATGTCCAGTAGCTTTATGCAATGTCCAGAAGTGTAAAGAATGATTGTGCCACCTCTGAACATGTGAATTATTAATTGTGCACTAACCCTCTAATAAGTTTGCTTGAAGTTTGGTGTGAAGGAAGTTTTCAAGGGTCAAGAGAGGAGTATGATATACTATGATCAAGAGGAGTGAAAGCTCTAAGCTTGGGGATGCCCCCGTGGTTCACCCCTGCATATTCTAAGAAGACTCAAGCGTCTAAGCTTGGGGATGCCCAAGGCATCCCCTTCTTCATCGACAACATCATCAGGTTCCTCCCCTGTCTTGTGTTCTTTACTTGGAGCGTCGGTTTGTTTTTGTTTTTGTTTGAATAAAATGGATCCTAGCATTCACTTTGTGGGAGAGAGACACGCTCCGCTGTTGCATATGGACAAATATGTCCTTAGGCTTTACTCATAATATTCAAGGCGAAGTTTCTTCTTCGTTAAATTGTTATATGGTTGGAAATGGAAAATGCTACATGTAGTAATTCTAAAATGTCTTGGATAATGTGATACTTGGCAATTGTTGTGCTCATGTTTAAGCTCTTGCATCATATGCTTTGCACCCATTAATGAAGAAATACATAGAGCTTGCTAAAATTTGATTTGCATATTTGGTCTCTCTAAGGTCTAGATAATATCTAGTATTGAGTTTTTAACAACAAGGAAGACGGTGTAGAGTCTTATAATGTTTACAATATGTCTTTTATGTGAGTTTTGCTGCACCGGTTCATCCTTGAGTTTGCTTCAAATAACCTTGCTATCCTAAACCTTGTATCGAGAGGGAATACTTCTCATGCATCCAAAATCCTTGAGCCAACTACTATGCCATTTGTGTCCACCATACCTACCTACTACATGGTATTTCTCCGCCATTCCAAAGTAAATTGCTTGAGTGCTACCTTTAAAATTCCATCATTCACCTTTGCAATATATAGCTCATGGGACAAAATAGCCTTAAAAACTATCGTAGTATTGAATATGTACTTATGCACTTTATCTCTTATTAAGTTGCTTGTTGTGCGATAACCATGCTTCTGGGGAACGCCATCAACTATTCTTTGTTGAATATCATGTGAGTTGCTATGCATGTCCGTCTTGTCTGAAGGATCTACCACCTTAATGATTGGAGCATGCATATTGTTAGAGAAGAACATTGGGCCGCTAACTAAAGCCATGAATCATGGTTGAAGTTTCAGTTTGGACATATATCCTCAATCTCATATGAGAATAATAATTATTGTTACATGCTTATGCATTAAAGAGGAGTCCATTATCTGTTGTCCATGTTGTCCCGGTATGGATGTCTAAGTTGAGAATAATCAAAAGCGAGAAATCAAAATGCGAGCTTTCTCCTTAGACCTTTGTACAGGCGGCATGGAGGTACCCCTTTGTGACACTTGGTTGAAACATGGCATTGCAAAGATCCGGTAGTCCAAGCTAAGTAGGACAAGGTGCGAGCACTATTAGTATACTATGCATGAGGCTTGCAACTTGTAAGATATAATTTACATAACTCATATGCTTTATTACTACCGTTGACAAAATTGTTTCATGTTTTCAAAATAAAAGCTCTAGCACAAATATAGCAATCGATGCTTTCCTCTTTGAAGGACCATTCTTTTACTTTTATTGTTGAGTCAGTTTACCTATCTCTCTCCACCTTAAGAAGCAAACACTTGTGTGAACTGTGCATTGATTCTTACATACTTGCATATTGCACTTGTTATATTACTTTATGTTGACAATATCCATGAGATATACATGTTATAAGTTGAAAGCAACCGCTGAAACTTAATCTTCCTTTGTGTTGCTTCAATACCTTTACTTTGATTTATTGCTTTATGAGTTAACTCTTATGCAAGACTTATTTATGCTTGTCTTGAAGTACTATTCATGAAAAGTCTTTGCTTTATGATTCAATTGTTTACTCATGTCATTACCATTGTTTTGATCGCTGCATTCATTACATATGTTTACAAATAGTATGATCAAGATTATGATGGCATGTCACTTCAGAAATTATCTTTGTTATCGTTTTACCTGCTCGGGACGAGCAGAACTAAGCTTGGGGATGCTGATACGTCTCCAACGTATCGATAATTTCTTATGTTCCATGCTACTTTATTGATGATACCTACATGTTTTATGCACATTATATGTCGTATTTACGCATTTTCGGAACTAACCTATTAACAAGATGCCGAAGAGCCAGTTCCTGTTTTCTGTTTTTGGTTTCAGAAATCCTAGTAACGAAATATTCTCGGAATTGGACGAAATCAACGCCCAGGGTCCTATTTTGCCACGAAGCTTCCAAGAAGTGGGGCCACGAGGTGGCCGGATGACGGCGGCGCGGCCCAGGCCCTGGCGCGCGCCTGTCACTGGGCCCTCGTGCGCCTCTTGACCTGCCCTTCCGCCTACAAATAGCCTCCGTCGCGAAACCCCCAGGCGAGAGCCACGATACGGAAAACCTTCCAGAGACGCCGCCGCCGCGAATCCCATCTCGGGGATTCAGGAGATCGCCTCCGGCACCCGCCGGAGAGGGGATTCATCTCCGGAGGACTCTTCACCGCCATGGTCGCCTCCGGAGTGATGAGTGAGTAGTTCACCCCTGGACTATGGGTCCATAGCAGTAGCTAGATGGTCGTCTTCTCCTAATTGTGCTTCATTGTTGGATCTTGTGAGCTGCCTAACATGATCAAGATCATCTATCTGTAATACTATATGTTGTGTTTGTCGGGATCCGATGGATAGAGAATACTATGTTATGGTGATTATCAATCTATTGTTTATGTGTTGTTTATGATCTTGCATGCTCTCCGTTATTAGTAGAGGCTCTGGCCAAGTTTTTGCTCTTAACTCCAAGAGGGAGTATTTATGCTCGATAGTGGGTTCATGCCTTCATTGACATGGGACAGGTGACAGAAAGTTCTAAGGTTGTGATGTGCTGTTGCCACTAGGGATAAAACATTGATTCTATGTCTAAGGATGTAGTTGTCGATTACATTACACACCATACTTAATGCAATTGTCTGTTGCTTTGCAACTTAATACTGAATGGGGTTCGGATGATAACCTGAAGGTGGACTTTTTAGGCATAGATGCAGTTGGATGGCGGTCTATGTACTTTGTCGTAATGCCCGGATTAAATCTCACTATATTTATCATATCATGTATATGCATTGTTATGCCCTTCTCTATTTGTCAATTGCCCGACTGTAATTTGTTCACCCAACATGCTTTTATCTTATGGGAGAGACACCTCTAGTGAACTGTGGACCCCGGTCCTATTCTTTACATCGCATACAATCTACTGCAATACTTGTTTTACTGTTTTCTTGCAAACAATCATCTTCCACACAATACGGTTAATCCTTTGTTACAGCAAGCCGGTGAGATTGACAACCTCACTGTTTCGTTGGGGCAAAGTACTTTGGTTTTGTTGTGCAGGTTCCACGTTGGCGCCGGAATCCCTGTTGTTGCGCCACATCACATTTCGCCACCATCAACCTTCAACGTGCTTCTTGACTCCTACTGGTCCGATTAAACCTTGGTTTCTTTCTGAGGGAAAACTTGCCACTGTGCGCATCATACCTTCCTCTTGGGGTTCCCAACGGACGTGTACATCTACGCGCATCAGGGTCTAGTTCGATCGAGCACGTGAGCCGATATTCACTACAATAAAAGTTGCCATGGCCGACGAAGTTGAAGTCGCGCCGTGGTTGCTGGTGTACCATGGCCGACGATTTTTGGTCCCTCCGTGGTTCATGTCAAAAAATTTTTTTTCTCGTTTTTGAGGCCACCTAGCCCGACGAAAGCGGCCAAAACGTCGCGTATGGTGGCCCGGGACGTGGTGCATCTCGAAATCTCGGGTTCGCCGGCCGAGTCAACGCAAATCCGCACCGCCGAGGGATGTAGGGCCCAGATGGCAGCCTCTCTGGCATTGTTTTTTTCTAGATCGCGCCATCTCGTTCAACGTTCTCCGATCGAGCCGTTTACGATGCAGGATCATGGGTCCCGCATGTCATCCTCTATGAACCAAAATTCTTTCTATTCTTGGATTTTTTGACCCCCTGATTTCTGGCTACTTCCTTTTTCTTTTGATGCCGCCTTGGAAATGTTGAGACCGCTGCTGCTAAATGGGACCCGCATGTCATCCTCTATGTGCAATCAACTTTCTTTTCTTGGAGTTTTTTTGGCACCTCAAATTTGGTCACTTGCCTTTTCTTTCGATCCTGCCGCCTCTCAAACGGTGATACCGCTGCTGCTAACTGGGCCCGCATGTCATCCTCTATGTACTATAAAACTTTCTTTTCTTGAATTATTTTTGGCACCTCATATTTGGTCACTTACCTTTTTCTTTCGATCCCCTGCCGCCTCTCAAACGGTGATACCGCTGCTGCTAAATGGGACCCGCATGTCATCCTCTATGTACTATAAAACTTTCTTTTCTTGAATTATTTTTGGCTCCTCATATTTTTTCACTTGCCTTTTTCTTTCGATCCCCTGCCGCCTCTCGCTGCTGCTAAATGGGACCCGCATGTCATCCTCTATGTACTATAAAACTTTCTTTTCTTGAATTATTTTTGGCTCCTGATATTTTTTCACTTGCCTTTTTCTTTCGATCTCATGCCACGTTTGAAACGTTGAGGAACCTGCAGCTCATGGGACCCGCATGTCATCCTCTATGTACTATAAAAGTTCATTTTCTTGGTTTTTTTTCACCCTCTGATTTTTGGCAATTTCTTTTTCTTTTGATCCCCTGCCGCCTCTCAAACGGTGATACCGCTGCTGCTAAATGGGACCCGCATGTCATCCTCTATGTACTATAAAACTTTCTTTTCTTGAATTATTTTTGGCTCCTCATATTTGGTCACTTGCCTTTTTCTTTCGATCTCATGCCACGTTTGAAACGTTGAGGAACCTGCTGGCTCATGGGACCCGCATGTCATCCTCTATGTACTATAAAAGTTCATTTTCTTGGTTTTTTTTCACCCTCTGATTTTTGGCAATTTCTTTTTTCTTTTGATCCCCTGCCGCCTCTCAAACGGTGATACCGCTGCTGCTAAATGGGACCCGCATGTCATCCTCTATGTACTATAAAACTTTCTTTTCTTGAATTATTTTTGGCTCCTCATATTTGGTCACTTGCCTTTTTCTTTCGATCTCATGCCACGTTTGAAACGTTGAGGAACCTGCTGGCTCATGGGACCCGCATGTCATCCTCTATGAGCAATCAACTTTCTTTTCTTGGAGTTTTTTTGGCACCTCATATTTGGGCACTTGCCTTTTTCTTTCGATCTCATGCCACGTTTGAAACGTTGAGGAACCTGCTGGCTCATGGGACCCGCATGTCATCCTCTATGAGCAATCAACTTTCTTTTCTTGGAGTTTTTTTGGCACCTCATATTTGGGCACTTGCCTTTTTCTTTCGATCTCATGCCACGTTTGAAACGTTGAGGAACCTGCTGGCTCATGGGACCCGCATGTCATCCTCTATGTGCTATAAAAGTTTCCTTTGTTGGATTTTTTTCACCCTCTGATTTTTGGCTTGCCTTTTTCTTTTGATCCCCTGCCCCCTTTGAAACGTTGAGTAAGCTGTTGGCTCAAGGGACCCGCATGTCATCCTCTATGTCCATCAACTTTCTTTTCTTGGATTTTTTTTCACCCCCTAATTACTAGCTACTTTCTTTTTCTTTTGATCTCAAGCCGCATTACAAACATTGAGACCGCTGCTGCAAAATGGGACCCACATGTCATCCTCTATGTACAATAAAGTTTCTTTTCTTGGATTATCTTTTGCTCCTGATATTTTGTCACTTGCCTTTTTCTTTCGATCTCATGCCGCCTTTGAAACGTTGAGTAAGCTGCTGGCTCATGGGTCCCGCATGTCATCCTCTACGAACAATAAAAGTTTCCTTTCTTGGAGTTATTTTTGACCCCTAATTTCTGGCTATTTGCCTTTTTCTTTGGATCTCCTACCCCTTTGAAACGATGAGGACGCTGTTGGCAGGTCGGTCCCACAAGTCATCCTCTATGAACAATAAAAGTTTCCTTTGATGGATTTTTTTGAACCCCTAATTAATTTCTGGATATTTCCTTTTTTTTCTTTGATCCCCTGCCGCCTTGGAATCGTTGAGGATGCTGCTGCCTCATGGGTCCCGCATGTCATCCTCTCAGAACGGTAAATGTTTCTTTTCTTGGATATTGTTTACCAAATGATTTTTGGCTTATTTTTTCTTTCGATATCCTGCCGCCTTTAAAACGTTGAGGACGCTGCTGGCTCACGGGTCCCACATGTCAGCCTCTATGAACAATAAACGCTGAGGACGCTGCTGCCTCATGGGTCCCGCATGTCATCCTCTCAGAACGAAAATGTTTCTTTTCTTGGATTTTTTACCAACAGATTTTTGGTTTATTTTTTCTTTCCATCCCCTGCCGCCTTTAAAACGACGCTGCTGGCTCATGGGTCCCCGATGTCAGCCTCCCCGTACAAGAAACATGTGATATCTTGATTATTTTGCAGACAATAAACAGTGTATTGCGCTCTGAGCTATTTCAACGGATAAATTAAATCTTTATTTTTACATAAACAAATTTATATGCTGAATCTCCTTGTTTTTTGTTTTTGCGAAGCATAGGACTTTCCTGTTTTTTTTAGAAAAATCCGAACTATCCTGCTTTGGAGTGGGCTGAAATTGTACGAGTCAAAAGGCCCAGCAGGATAGTTCGAATGCCCAGATGTCCACATGCAGCCCAATTGAAATCGTTCTTTTTTGGGATTTTTTTCACCCCCTGATTTCTGGCTACTTCATTTTTCTTTTGGTCCTGTGCCGCCTTGGAAACGTTGAGACCGCTGCTGCAAAATGGGACCCGCATGTCATCCTCTATGTACAGTAAAATTTCTTTTCTTAGATTATTTTTGGCTCCTAATATTTGGTCACTTGCCTTTTTCTTTCGATCCCGTGCAGCCTCTCAAACGGTGATACCGCTGTGCTAAATGGGACCCGCATGCCATCCTCTATGTACAATCAAGTTTCTTTTCTTGAATTATTTTGGCTCCCGATATTTGGTCACTTGCCTTTTTCTTTCGATCTCATGCCACGTTTGAAACGTTGAAAAACCTGCTGGCTCATGGGACCCGCATGTCATCCTCTATGTACAATAAAACTTTCTTTTCTTCGATTTTTTGGCACCTCATATTTGGTCACTTGCCTTTTTCTTTCGATCCCTTGCCGCCTCTCAAACGGTGATACCGCTGCTGCTAAATGGGACCCGCATGTCATACTCTATGTACAATCAAGTTTCTTTTCTTGAATTATTTTTGGCTCCTAATATTTGGTCACTTGCCTTTTTCTTTCGATCTCATGCCACGTTTGAAACGTTGAAAAACCTGTTGGCTCATGGGACCCGCATGTCATCCTCTAGCTATAAAAGTTCATTTTCTTGGTTTTTTTTCACCCTCTGATTTTCGGCTATTTCCTTTTTCTTTTGATCCCTGCCGCCTTTGAAACGTTGAGGACTCTGCTGGCTCATCGATAAAACTTTCCTTTATTGGAGTTTTTTTACCCCTGATTTCTGGCTACTTTCTTTTTCTTTTGATCTCAAGCCGCATTTGAAACGTTGAGACCGCTGCTGCTAAATGGGACCCGCATGTCATCCTCTATGTACAATAAAGTTTTCTTTTCTTGGATTATCTTTGTCTCCTGATATTTTGTCACTTGCCTTTTTCTTTCGATCTCATGCCGCCTTTGAAACGTTGAGTAAGTGCTGGCTCATGGGTCCCGCATGTCATCCTCTACGAACAATAAAAGTTTCCTTTCTTGGAGTTATTTTTGAACCCTAATTTCTGGCTACTTCCTTTTTCTTTTGATCCCGTGCCGCCTTGGAAACGTTGAGACTGCTGCTAAATGGGTCCCGCATGTCATCCTCTATGTACAATAAAATTTCTTTCTTCGATTATTTTCGGGTCCCGATATTTGGTCACTTGCCTTTTTCTTTCGATCTCATGCCGCCTTTGAAACGTTGAGGAAGCTGCTGGAGCATGGGTCCCGCATGTCATCCTCTATGAACAATAAAAGTTTCCTTTCTTGGAGTTATTTTTTACCCCTAATTTCTGGCTACTTCCTTTTCTTTTGATCCCCTGCCGCCTTTGAAACGTTGAAGACTTTGCTGGCTCATGGGTCCCACATGTCAGCCTCTATGAACAATAAACACTTCCTTTCTTGGAGTTATTTTGTACCCCTAATTTCTGGCTATTTGCCTTTTTTCTTTCGATCCCCAGTCGCCTTCTAAACGTAGAGGACGCTGCTGGCTCGTGGGTCCCAGATGTCAGCCTCCATGGACAATAAACCTCTCCTTTGTTGGATTTATTCTTCACCCTCTGATTTTGGCTATTTCCTTTTTCTTTTGATCCACTGCCGCCTTGGAAACATTGAGTAAGCTGCTGACACATGGGGCCCGCATGTCATCCTCTATGTACAATCAACTTGCAAGATCTTCGAGCGAAAGAGCTTGTATTAGTGGGACCCATATGTCAACCTCTATGTACAATAAAAGTTTCCTTTCTTGGATTATTTTTAGCTCCTGATATTCGGTCACTTTCCTTTTTCTTTCGATCTCAAGCCGCCTCTGAAACGTTGAGTAAGGTGCTGGCTCATGGGACCCACATGTCATCCTCTATGTACAATAAAGTTTCTGTTCTTGGATTTTTTTACCCCTTATTTTTGGTCACTTGCCTTGACGCTGCTGGCTCATGGGTCCCACATGTCAGCATCTATGAACAATAAACCTTTCCTTTGTTGGATTTATTGTTTACCCCTAATTTCTGGCTATTTGCCTTTTCTTTTGATCCCCACCGGCCTTTGAAAACGTTGAGGAACCTGCTGGCTCATGGGACCCGCATGTCATCCTCTATGTACTATAAAATTTCTTTTCTTGGTTTTTTTTCACCTCTGATTTTTGGCTATTTCCTTTTTCTTTTGATCCCCTGCCGCCTTGGAAACGTTGAGTAAGCTGCTGACTCATGGGACCCGCATGTCATCCTCTATGTACAATCAACTTTCTTTTTTTGGAGTTTTTTACCCCCTAATTTCTGGCTACTTTCTTTTTCTTTTGATCTCAAACCGCATTTGAAACGCTGAAACCGCTGCTGCAAAATGGGACCCGCATGTCATCCTCTATGTATTTTTGGTTTCATATTTGGTCACTTTTTTTCTTCCGATCTCATGCCGCCTTTGAAATGTTGAGTAAGCTGCTGGCTCATGGGTCTCGCATGTCATCCTCTACGAACAATAAAAGTTTCATTTCTTGGAGTTATTTTTGACCCCTAATTTCTGGCTACTTCCTTTTTTCTTTTGATCCACTGCCGCCTTTGAAACGGTGCGGATTCTGCAGACTAATACAAGCTTTTTCTCTCCAAGATCTTGCAAGTTGATAGATTAAATCATGGAATTATTAGGATATGTTTTAAATTTCAAATCCACTTTATGAATTATTAAAAATACCGTTATCCATGTGGGTATGGAGCGAACAAGGATTTTCATATTGGGCATGAGCAGTTTCAAAAATTGGAACCCAATAATTCAAAATAACTAAAAACAACTTTTATGTAGAATCTCCGCGTTTTTTTCTTTTGCCATTCATAGGATCTGTGTTTCATTAGAAAAGGGCCGAAATTGCATGAGCAGAAAGGCCCATTTGTAGTTATTGGGCTTCGACGGCCGGAGCAAGTAGGCCGAGAGCAATTACCATGTAGATGGCCGTTGGCAACCCAAAGTGAAATATTGGGCCCAACAGGGGAAGGCTGAACAGTACTATTTTCTAATTGGAAGGTGGTACATGGCGTAATCCTGCCAAAAAAAAGATGGACACGGGTTGCTGAAATTTGCCCATCTGCGCCTAATATCGCCGCCGCGGCTCCGCTTCCGCCGCCGCCGCCATGCCTCGTCTCGCGTCGAGCTCGCGGTACTGCCGCGTCTCGGGCACGGGGTACCGCGGCGTCCGCGCGCGCCCCAAAGGTACGTATTACGCGGAGATACGTGACGGCGGCGAGCGCATCGGCCTCGGCACCTACGAGACCGCGCACGAGGCCGCGCGCGCGTACGACGCCGTGGCGTGGCGGCTCGGGCGCCCGCGATCGTCGATGAATTTCCATGACGTGTGGACGCGCCAGCAGGCCGAGGATCTCGCGCCGCCGCCGTACATCGTTAGACAGGAGGAACAGCACCGCCGCCGCGAGACGGAGCGCCGTTTGCGCATCGCCGAGCGGGACGAGCGCGCGGCGCGCGAGTGGGCGGCCCGCTTCCCCGAGGACGTTGCCGCCGAGAACGAGCACTTCCGCAGACGGAGGGCGGAGAAGGCGACGAGGCGGGCAGCGAAGAAGGAGGACCGCGCACGACGGAGGGCGGAGAAGGCGACGAAGCGGGCCTTCATCGAAGCGCAGCTCGCCGGGCCGACCACCATTGGCGAGGACGACCCCCGTTGGATTGACCTCTTCTCGTCGGATCCGGTGTCGGGCACGACACCGGACTCGTCAGATGTCGAGTTTTAGTTTAGTTTTATCGCACTACTTTGTAAAAATATGAACTACGGAGTATCTATCAAGCTAATTTTATCCTATTTTATGTCTATTTCTAGTCTTTGTTTGATCTTCTGTTTTACTGCACTCTATTTTTCATTATATTCTGTTTTTGGCGCTGCATTTATAGCGCCTCTGAAAATACGCTGTTTCAGCCCTGCATTTGGCCGCCACAGTTTGCAGCTTCCGGTGAAGCTATTGCCGGCTCCATGCGCAGCATCAGCCATTCAGCCCACAGCGCCAAAATATAGAGCCACTGCTGGAGTTGCTGTAATATGTTTGTCAGCAGGAGCTTACCTAATTAGTTAAAAAAAAGATGTTCAGCGTGGGATTCGAAAAAAAGATCTTCATGTTTTTTTCCTAGCTATCCTAGTTCGGACTTTTCATTGTGTTGGCTAGTGCATGAAGCTTGACACCTGTATTATGTGATCCTGATATGAGGATAAGAACACCTTCAGGTTGCATTGCTAATGGTGTCTACTGCAGCAGTGGCTTACATTCAATGGAGACTGATGCAAGAGAGTTGGTACTGGTGAGCCTGCACTTGACATCATCGTGCCACCTGAAGTAGGTGGTGTATTGGGATTAGACTGATAAGCATAGCACCTTGCAAAGAACAAGATGATGCTAGTGTTGGTTAACGTGATTTTACGCCAAAAGTCATGTATGCTCAACAGGTGCCGTACCTAGTTTGGATATTGTGTTGTTACCCTTTTGTGGTTTGGTGTTTGTCCAACAGAGAAAGCTACTCTTTTCCCGTGTAAGTGCCTGTTTGTTTGGGCTGCAGCTGAACAAGAAGCAGCTAGAGCTGGTAGGATCTGAGAAGCGGCTGGAGCTGGACAGCTGGTGAAATGTAAAATTGCTGTTTGGCAACCTGCTTTTAGGACAGCTGGTGGACATATAGCTGGTGGTGATTGTCTGAAATACCCTGTATGCTGAAGATGATGTATAAGTACTAATTTGATCTAATAATCTGATTATGATTTGTGTGCTAGCTCAAATTATAGGTTTATCACTTTTTAGGTAAAATAATTTTGTAGTTGTTAATAAATGATTATAATCAATTAAACCATACAGAGGTACAAATAATATTTGGTTCCATATTATAGCGAGTTTCAACATTGTATCATCTGCACACTTTGTCAATTGAATCAAGATTCAGTCCTAAATCACTGTAATATAACACAATAATTAATCATCTACACATATACACACATAACAACAAAGATTTAGCCCCTAAATCAAGTTGGGGCGGGCGGCGACCGGGAGGAGAAGTGCAGCAGCGGGCCGCCGCGAGTTGAGGGCGGGCAGAGACGTGGAGGAGGCGGATGCGCGGCGAGCGGCCGAAGAGGCGGGAGAGGCGGGTGGGGCGGCGACGGGGAGAGGAAGGGCAGCGTCCGTCGGGAGGAGAAGTGCGGCGGGGGCGGAGGCGCTGAGGCGGGCGGAGGCGGACATGGACGTGCGGCGAGCGTGTGGAGGCGGACGCACGGCGAGCGCCGGCCGGCGTGGCGACCGGAGAGGCCGGCGACCTGGAAGAACCTTAGCCGCCTCTCCCTGCCTCCCTGGTTTGCATCTCGGGACAGGTCGGGGGGGATGGGGAAAACGGGTGAGATTTGGTGGAAGTTTTGTGAGGGGTTTCCGTATATATACCGGGTGGCATTCTGGCCGTAAATATGAAGATACAGAGTGGCATGAGTTAGCGGGAGGATTACCAGCTGCGGGAAGCTGCGGGAAGTTCCTCCAAAGGTGCTTCCGGGCTTGTAGTACAAAATGAACAAGCGCTTGTACAAGCCTGGATCCAAAAGTTAGGTGTTTGTTTGGGCTTGTGCTTATAGGGACCCAAAAGCAGCAGAAGCACAAGCTCTAGCCCAAACAAACAGGGCCTAGTGTTATTATGTGAACAAAAGTTGTGTGTACATATATATCGGTCAGAGAACCAAGATTGCATATTCTTGCCTGGTTATAACACATAAGTCATAATAACAATTAAAGAGAAAAGGAACATTTGCCTTTGCAATGTGATTGTGCCAAGTAGATTAGACAACCAACCACAAACATTACAGGTCAACAGCCAAACGCATGCGAAAGTCCTAAGGTAAGCTCCATAATACATGTTGAAACCAAAAGCCTAGAAACCATAAGAAAGGTAGCTCCACATCACAGTTCCACGACAGCAGCATACTGATCATAAAACATATATCAAGTCAGGACAGCTGCACCACTGGGTAAGCATCCATGGGGTCTGGCTCAAGAGCGAAGACTGTGTGAATGCTGCAAAATGTGGCTCTTGCCTCACCCCACCCATACATCTTATCATGGAACCTTACCAAATCAGCATGAATCATCTTGACATAAACATAGCTCCTCTCTCCATGCTGATGGGATTGAACAATGCGCCAGTTGCAGTGCTTCAGCTTGTCAAACAGTATGCAGGAGATGACGAAGCATGCTGGCTGGTCTTTTGTAGTGACAATGGCTTGGAGTAGCTGGTCCTGTGAACCACCCAACTGGATCTTTAGAGCTTGAAGGACAGTCCGTGCTATATAAGCTACCGTTGCTGACTTCAGCTCAGAATCAGGTGAATGACAGCTGACATCTTGTCCTAGAGATGCAGATCCTTCTTGATCAGATTCAGCGGAATCATCACCACTACTTACTGATGGGGTTCGTAGCATAGAAAACAAAAAATTTCCTACCGCAAGACGAATAAATCCAAGATCTAATCTATGGAACACCCAAGATCTAATCTACAAGATCGAAGCAACGAGATTGATAAGATACTAACCCTTGAAGATTTCCAAAGCCTACGAGATCAGATCTCGTTGTTGGTGTAGACGATCATCCCCAGTGCTGCAATCCGGCAGCACTTCCGTACTCGGTCGCGCGTACGGTGTCGATGAAGCCCGTCCTCTCCCCGTTCCAGCGGGCAGCGGAGGTGTGGTAGATCCCCTCGGAATCCCAGCAGCACGACGGCGTGGTGGTGGAGGTGGAGGAGAAATTCCTGCAGGGCTTCGCCAAGCCTGCGCAGGAAGAAGGAGGAGGGAGAGAGGGGCGGCTAGGGCTTGGGGAAATCATGTGCTGCGCCCCAGCCCTCCCCTCCCTCTTATATAGGCGTGGGGGGCTGCCTTGGCCCCCCCTCCAAGCCTTTGGGTCGGCCAAAACAAGGGGGGCAACTTCCCCCCCAAGTTAAGTCCCTATTTTAAGGGATTTGATCTTATCCACTTGATCCAGCCACATGGGCCTTGGGGGGCTGGTGTGCATGGCCCATGTGGGCCTATGCGACCCCTCCGGTCCATGTTGGTCGTCCGGGATAGGTGGGCCCCACTATGGTACCCTCCGGAACCTTCTAGAACCTCCGGTACAATACCGAAAAATCCTGAACTTTTCCGGTAACCCTGAAAATGACTTCCCATATATGAATCTTATTCTCCGGACCATTCCGGACCTCCTCGTGATGTCTTGGATCCCATCCGAGACTCCGAACAAAAACTTCGGACTCCATCTCATATTCCGAATCTACTTATGCGACATCGAACCTTAAGCGCGTCACCCTACGGTTCGCGAACTATGCAGACATGGTCGAGACTCCTCTCCGAGCAATAACCAATAGCGGGATCTGGAGATCCATAATGGCTCCCACATATTCAACGATGACTTAGTGATCGATTGAACCATTTACATACGATGCCGATTCCCTTTGTCACGCGATATTTTACTTGTCCGAGGTTCGATCATCGGTATCTCCATACCTTGTTCAACCTCGTTACCGACAAGTACTCTTTACTCGTACCGTGGTATGTGATCTCTTATGAACTATTCATATGCTTGCAAGCTAATCAGATGACATTCCACCGAGAGGGCCCAGAGTATATCTATCCGTCATCGGGATGGACAAATCCCACTATTGATCCATATGCCTCAACTCACACTTTCCAAATACTTAATCCCACCTTTATTGCCACCCATTTACGCAATGGCGTTTGATGTAATCAAAGTACCCTTCCGGTGTAAGTGATTTACATGATCTCATGGTCGAAGGACTAAGGCAACTATGTATCGAAAGCTTATAGCAAATTGAACTTAATGACTTGATCTTATGCTACGCTTATTTGGGTGTTTGTCCATTATATCATTCACCTAATGACATAACCTTGTTATCAATAACATCCAATGTTCATGATCACGAAACCATGATCATCCATTAATCAACAAGCTAGTTATACAAGAGGCTTACTAGGGACTCCTTGTTGTTTACATAACACACATGTATCAATGTTTCGGTTAATACAATTATAGCATGGTATGCAAACATTATCATAAACACAAAGATATATTATAATAACCATTTTATTATTGCCTCTTGGGCATATCTCCAACAGTCTCCCACTTGCACTAGAGTCAATAATCTAGTTTACATATGTAAAGATATAACACCTTGGCCTTCTGGTGCTTATCATGTTTTGCTCACGGGAGAGGTTTTAGTCAACGGATCTGACACGCTCAGAAACGTATGTATTTTGCAATTCATTTGCGTCTCAACGCATCACTCATTTTCCAAATGAGTCGGCATTAATTGTATATGCTTAGTCCTCTGGTGGAACCTTAATTCCGCGGTCTGAAATAAGTCACTAATATTGTCACACACAATATAGCTTCAAAGTTCTGACACTATCGGAACTACACCAAGTTCTCAAAGAACTCCTCGACTTAACATCCTCAGTCATTGTCAAAACAATGACATACTCTGCCTTCGTTTGTAGAATCCGTCACAATATTTAGAACTCATCTAAATCTAGCATAGACATATTCTAGCTCATTGTGCTACCTTTTAAATGACACTTAGCCTAATTGAGATTGAAATTTTACTTTTATATGTGACCAAACTAATATCGGTGCAACACTTTACATCGATTTGTTTGTCATTACCCATATAAAACTATATATATCCTTGGTTCTTCTAAAGTACTCAGGGATATTCTTACTGTTGTCCAATGACCATTACATGAATCATTCTGGTATATGCTCGTAACACTTTAGAGCACAGGACATCTGATTTTGTACATATTATTCGTGATCTAAAGTCACTCATGTGTTTTTACTCATTGAATGTCAAATACACTCAAGTCTTGTTAAACCTTCACATGAAAAGAACACCTTCTTAATATTTTTATATTGAACCACTTCAATATCCATTCTATGTACCTTGACTTAAACTTATTATGTGTTTCAATCTATCTTCATAGATCTTGACACTAAATATGTTTCAGTCCATATCCTTTCATTGAAATTAATTCTCAATGAAACCTTTTAATCACATCAAGTACATGATTACATTATTTTTAATCAACGATATGTCATCTACATAAAGTATTATAAATATGTCTCAGCGCTCCCACTTAATTTCTTGCAAATGCAAGCATCTTCATCGTTTCTGATGAAATCAAAACTCTTTGATTATTTCATCCGGTGAAGATTCCAACTCCGCGATACTTACTTCATCCAATTGAAGTTTGTATACCTATCTAGTATTCCACGGACCAGCAAAACTCTTGGTTGTATCTAGTATACATCCTTCATACACACTTCTGGTAAGGAATGTATTTCTGCCATCCTACTATCATATCTCATAAAAGAAATATGTAGCGATTACTAGAATAATCCACATAGACTATAAGCATTGCCACGGAAGATCTAATCTTATCGTAGTCAACTCTTTGAACTTTTTCGTAAACTGCTTTTCGATAAGTCGAGCTTCTTTAAGGATATTCCATCCAAGTCCATCTACTTTATAGATCCATTTACTTTCAAAAAGTATTCACCTATCTTGGATTTCATGGCGCATAGCCAATTTAACGGAGTCAGGGCCCATCATAACTTCTTTGTATGTAGTTGGTTTATCATTGTTCAAAAACAATCCTTTGTCCACAAATCATTTATTTGATTACAAAATAAACCACATCTACAAGGTTCAATAAGTACTTTGATCTCCATGACTATAACACTTTGTAGACATGGGAGCCATGATCTTCGTAGCTGCTTCCGGAACCATTTCCGATGTTGTGCTACTCTGATCATCATGCTCAGGTTCATAAACCTTATCAAGTTCCATTGTCCTCCCACTCAAATACTTCGCTAGAAACAATTTCTTTGAAATAAGTAAGTAACATCAACAAACACTTTTGTCTTTTACTTAATAGTGGAAAGAATTCCCAATCAATTCTCTGGGATAACCAACAAAGACATTCATCCGATTTTGGTTGTAAACTCATTTACTTATGCTACGCATACCAAAATTTAAGAAAGGACTATTAGGGTTTATACCCATGCCATAACTCATATGGTGTCATTTCAACGGATTATGATGACGCTCTATTTAGTGTAAAAGCGGTAGTCTCTAAAGCATAATCCACAAAATATAATGGCATCATTTTATTTTATCTCATCATTAACCCAACAAGGTTTGGATACGTCTCTCGGATACTCCATCATCACTATGATGCTCCAAGAAACGTGAGTTGTAGAACAATTTCATAACTCTCTTAGATGTTCACTAAAACTCGTAATTCAAATATTTCTACCATGATCCAATCATGGATATTTGACTTTTCTATTACGATGATTTCCACTTCATGTTGAAATTTATTTGAATCCATTCAAATGTTTCAAACTTCTTCCTTATCGAATATATCCACATATATATACTCAATTCATTGTTAGAAGTTTTCATGAAGTAGAAGAATCTCCCGCACACAACTATGCCCAGTGAACCATATACATCACCATGTATGTTTCCACTAAGTTAATTGCCCGTTCAACTCTTGGCCTATGAACGGGATTTAAGTCATTCTCTTTAGAAGAGATTTGCAAGCGCCAAATGATTCAGAAATCAAATGACTCCAAAAGTCCATTTGCATGGAGTTCCTTCATGCGTTCCTTTCTAACATGACCTAAATGGCGGTTCCACTAATGAGTGGAATTCATATCATTTGCCTTATGGCATTTTAGCGTCAGTGTTATGCATGTGTGCTTCACCATAAAGATTTATAATAACTTATCCATCGTACATGGAATGCTGTTACAATTTGAACAACTCATTGTTTTCATTTAACCAGAACAAGAATAACAATTATAAAGTTCTTTATTATAAATCTGAATGGCTAGACAGAATGCCAACGACGAACATAATAACACTTTATTTTTGTTCCAGACGTGCATTCCTATCACATTCCTTTTCAGTCACTTAGGCCAATGTATTCTTGTATTGCGTTGTTTTGTATGACACCTCATACCAACCAATATGGTACTAATACCCAAGAATTCCATTTTGTGACCAAACAAGGAATACATTCATAACATGTATATCATCTATATACACCTGAGCTAGACTTTCTAGTCTTTTCTTTCTTTCTGCCAAAATATCTTTTGTAGTTTCTCTTTTAGTTTTCCTCATTCTCAGAAAACACTTCACTTTCAATGACTTCTAAGTCCATTGGTCAAATACCAATAACCTTGAGGTTCTTACTTTGAAGTTGATCATCATATGACAAGTGTTCCAGATTTCACTATTAGTAACTTTGTAATATGATGAACAATTTCACTCATAATTTTATCCATCATATCATGACGACTTTCCGAGACCATGTCTGTACATGCTAGGCTCGTAAAGTTTAACCTCAGTATTCGCATGTGCAAATCTGGCTTGTACCCGTTGTATGCACACGTAGAATCTATCACACCCGATCATCACGTGATGCTTCGAAACGACGAGTCTTAGCAACGGTGCATACTAAGGACGATCACTTCATGGATATGCGAATATCGTTAGTGCCCAACTAGTTGGAGGATTGGGACGCCTGGCGTCTTCAACCTTCGTACATTCCCATAAAACTTATGAGTTTATGTAGTCTCACTAGATTATATTCTATCATCTTGCAATAAGGTCTTAGATATCACATATATCTCATACCTTGCTTATTTCTGAAAACAAAATTTCCAGCTCCTTACTTTTCAAACAGATTTGAACTTCAAGTTTCACGGAGGCAAGATGATTCTAGGTACTAATTGAAACCATTGTTCTTTGAATCATTAATGAGAGGTTTACTAAAAGTTTGCAATAGGACTTAATCATTTCTTGATTCTTTAACAATACGGTACCAGTCCGTAGAGTTACTTGTCAGACTTAACAGTATTTCTATCTCAATTACAAGACTAGCGCATGGTAGATAACGGATGCCAATTCTACAAATTTAATTCAAAATACTATTCAGACTATGTTCATGATAATTAGTTCATGTTTTAATCTAATTACTAATGAACTCCCACTTAATACAACATCCCTCATAGTTGTTAAGTGGCACACGATCCACATCCACTACACCAAAACCGATCATCACGTGAGATGATGTAGCTTCAATGGTGAACATCAACATGTTGATCATATCATCCATATGACTCGTGTTCAACCTTTCGGTTTCCGTTGTCCCGAGGCCATGTCTGTACATGCTAGGCTCGTCAAGCAAACCCAAGTATTCCGCGTGTGCAAACATGGCTTACACCCGTTGTATGTGAACGTAGAGTCTATCACATCCGATCATCACGAGATGCTTCAAAACGACGAACTGTAGCAACGGTGCATACGAGGGGAGAACACTTTATTATCTTGATATTAATGTGAGGGATCATCTTATAATGCTACCGTCGCGATCTAAGCAAGATAAGATGCATAAAGGATTAACATCACATGCAATTCATAATATGTGATATGATATGGCCTTTCTTCTTGTGCTTTTGATCTCCATCTCCAAAGCACATGATCATGATCTCCATCATCACCAGCATTGCACCAAGGTCCGTGGCGCCGCTTCATGGTTGTCCATCACTTATAGCTACTATGACAACTACTTGAAATAAAGCTATTACATGATGAATAGACACGCAGGTCTTTAACAAAAATTAAAGACAACCATTAGGCTCCTGCCGGTTGCCATAATACAACAATGAACATCTCATACATCAAATATAATCATCATCACATCATGACCATATCACATCACCAAACCCTGCAAAAACAAGTTAGACGCCTCTAATTTGGTTTGCATATTTTACGTGGTTTAGGGTTTTCGAGTAAGATCCAATCTACCTACGAACATGAACCACAACGGTGATACTAGTGTTGACAATAGAAAGTGCAAATTGGAATCTTCACTATGGTGGGAGAGACAGACACCCGCAAAGCCACTTATGCAATACAAGTTGCATGTCAAGCGTGGAGCAAGTCTCATGAGACGCGGTCATGTAAAGTTAGCCCGGGCCGCTTCATCCCACCATCCCGCAAGATGCAAAGTACACAAACTAAAGCAACAAAAGCATCAACGCCCACAAAACCATTGTGTTCTACTCGTGCAACAGATCTATGCATAGACATGGCTCTGATACCACTGATGGGGTTCGTAGCATAGAAAACAAAAATTTTCCTACCGCAAGACGAATAAATCCAAGATCTAATCTATGGAACACCCAAGATCTAATCTACAAGATCGAAGCAACGAGATTGATAAGATACTAACCCTTGAAGATTTCCAAAGCCTACGAGATCAGATCTCGTTGTTGGTGTAGACGATCATCCCCAGTGCTGCAATCCGGCAGCACTTCCGTACTCGGTCGCGCGTACGGTGTCGATGAAGCCCGTCCTCTCCCCGTTCCAGCGGGCAGCGGAGGTGTGGTAGATCCCCTCGGAATCCCAGCAGCACGACGGCGTGGTGGTGGAGGTGGAGGAGAAATTCCTGCAGGGCTTCGCCAAGCCTGCGCAGGAAGAAGGAGGAGGGAGAGAGGGGCGGCTAGGGCTTGGGGAAATCATGTGCTGCGCCCCAGCCCTCCCCTCCCTCTTATATAGGCGTGGGGGGCTGCCTTGGCCCCCCCTCCAAGCCTTTGGGTCGGCCAAAACAAGGGGGGCAACTTCCCCCCCAAGTTAAGTCCCTAATTTTAAGGGATTTGATCTTATCCACTTGGTACAGCCACATGGGCCTTGGGGGGCTGGTGTGCATGGCCCATGTGGGCCTATGCGACCCCTCCGGTCCATGTTGGTCGTCCGGGATAGGTGGGCCCCACTATGGTACCCTCCGGAACCTTCTAGAACCTCCGGTACAATACCGAAAAATCCTGAACTTTTCCGGTAACCCTGAAAATGACTTCCCATATATGAATCTTATTCTCCGGACCATTCCGGACCTCCTCGTGATGTCTTGGATCCCATCCGAGACTCCGAACAAAAACTTCGGACTCCATCTCATATTCCGAATCTACTTATGCGACATCGAACCTTAAGCGCGTCACCCTACGGTTCGCGAACTATGCAGACATGGTCGAGACTCCTCTCCGAGCAATAACCAATAGCGGGATCTGGAGATCCATAATGGCTCCCACATATTCAACGATGACTTAGTGATCGATTGAACCATTTACATACGATGCCGATTCCCTTTGTCACGCGATATTTTACTTGTCCGAGGTTCGATCATCGGTATCTCCATACCTTGTTCAACCTCGTTACCGACAAGTACTCTTTACTCGTACCGTGGTATGTGATCTCTTATGAACTATTCATATGCTTGCAAGCTAATCAGATGACATTCCACCGAGAGGGCCCAGAGTATATCTATCCGTCATCGGGATGGACAAATCCCACTATTGATCCATATGCCTCAACTCACACTTTCCAAATACTTAATCCCACCTTTATTGCCACCCATTTACGCAATGGCGTTTGATGTAATCAAAGTACCCTTCCGGTGTAAGTGATTTACATGATCTCATGGTCGAAGGACTAAGGCAACTATGTATCGAAAGCTTATAGCAAATTGAACTTAATGACTTGATCTTATGCTACGCTTATTTGGGTGTTTGTCCATTATATCATTCACCTAATGACATAACCTTGTTATCAATAACATCCAATGTTCATGATCACGAAACCATGATCATCCATTAATCAACAAGCTAGTTATACAAGAGGCTTACTAGGGACTCCTTGTTGTTTACATAACACACATGTATCAATGTTTCGGTTAATACAATTATAGCATGGTATGCAAACATTATCATAAACACAAAGATATATTATAATAACCATTTTATTCCTTCTTGATCATCACCACTACTTACAGGTGCGTCAGGTTCAACAGAAGGCACATCAGGTACATGCTCCGGTTCATAGGAGTCGGTAGCACGGTAGCACCTAAAGGGATAGTAGGACCAGATATGTTCTCGGACAGGACCGTTTGCTGAAATCTCTACAATACCAGCTCCAGGTAGACCACTAGTCTCTACAGAGGGTAAACCACCAATATCCACTTCAGAGGATTCTCGTGGCACGACACCTTTCGCTAGAGGCTCTACCCTACCAGCTCCAGGTCCACCACCAGTCAGTACTGTGGGCATAGTCATGACGGGTTCTACCAATACAAAACCTCCTTCAGGTGCAGGATCATCAGTAGCAACTCCAGCATCAGCACCAGTTATATCGGTCTTGACAATAGGTAAACCGTTTTGCTCCAGTTCAGAGAATTCCCGTGGCACGACACCGTTCACTAGAGGCTCTACACTAGCAGCTCCAGCTGCACCACCAGTTTCTACAGCAGGGGGTAAACCCAATCCACAACCTTCTTCATGTGACACGATGATGCCAGGTATAGGCTCATCAGTACCAGGTCCAGCTGCATCAGTCTCCATAGACAGTAAACAAGGTGGCGTCGGAGGTTTAAAAGACTGGCATGCCATTTCACCTTTGTCATCAGACAATATAGAGTTTTCTTCAACTCTATGTTTCTGCAATAATAAGCACATGAACAGAAATTAGACCAGAGCATCTAGCCATCTAACAGGGGCAGCGGCAAAACAAGCGTCGGTCCATATGTTTACCTTGTCATCTGGGATATCAGAACACACAGATTTAGAAGTCATTTCACATAGCATCCGCTTTTTCGTTCCTTCCCCTACGTCCATCTGGAATAAGTAATACTATTGATCACATAAAACTAATTAATCAAATATATGCATATGTTGAGAAGTTTGCACGGCAAATTGTGGATTCTGCTTTTATCACCTACGAATCGTCGTTCTATATATTTACCTTGTTATCTGGGATATCAGAAGTCACAGAATGAGAAGTCATCTCACTAAGTATCGGTTTTTTCGCTCTTTCCCCTCCATCCATCTGCAATAAGAAGTACTATTGATCACATAAAGCCAATTCATTGAATATATGCATATGTTGAGAAGTTTGCACAACAAATTGTGGATTCTACTTCCAATCACCAAGTAATCTCGTGAGAAATGCATGATCAAGATATGTTTCTCCCTCTTGATCGACATCTGCATCTCCATTAAGACTAATCATCGTGCGATGGTGCTAGCGCATACACTTCCAATCACCAGACAAGCAAAAAATTGTTGATTCTAGTAATGCTTAATCAGCAGTGGCCATGGAACGACCACAGATCGACCAAGCAAAAAAATAAATCATCAGCCTACTGACCACCAGGCAAAACAAACTAGGCCCATACATGGCCTCACAAATCATCATCAAACGTCGATCAAACTAGCAAGTTTGAACATGGATTACTAATTTATTTTCTGATAAAGTGAGTATATTAATATCGAAAGATATTGATTACACTGAGCCTCTGCAACAACGCAATACCTTACTGGTAGTACGGATGCACATGGATTCCTAATACTCCCTCTGTTCGGTTTTAATTAGTCGACGCGAGGGAGAGAAGAAAATGAACTGTCGATGCTTTCAACTAGAGTCAATTAAATACGAACGGAAGAAGTACGTAGTAGTATTGACAAATATCCGGATCTAGTCTAAAAACAAATTGGCATGTAAATCCTAGTAGTCTACTAAACTAGGATCAATACCCTAGATTAGGGTTGCAAGCGGCGTCCGCGAATCGTCCCGCAAAGCAGAAAATTAGAGCAAATAGTGGTTGAGATTAGAGCAGATTTAAAGCACTCGCACTGAAACTAGCTAGCCCGCTACCCACCCCGCTTGACACCCTGCCCTAGATGTGAATCTACACCAAATATTCAAACAAGGATGAGCAACCGCCAATAAAATTTTATCCGCACATCATCATCTCTACCATACAAAAGGGTATGGTGATTTCACATACAGCCATTGTTGCCGCGGGACGAGGATGAGTGATGCGCCGCGGAGAAGGTGCCTCACGCCTCTGTCGCCGCCGCCGTCGAAGAGGAAGTCGAAGCCGCGCGATTGTGGTCCGTCGCCGATATGGAGGTGGAGCTACTAGGGAAGAGATGGAGGTGGAGGTGGAGAGGGAGTGATGGTTTGTACTAGTGGCGGCCGGTGAGGTAGTTATAAATACAGCCTCTCTCTCTTTTTTGGCAAGGAATGCAGCTTCTCTTGGAAGGCAACGAGGCAACGCACTCCAGATTTCGTATATTACTATAATAATATGGGCGGAGAAATTTGGACGCATCTGTGTTGTCTTGTCAAATGAATCACCTGGATTTGCTTTTAGTACTCCAGATTTGGGCGACCCAAGGAAGTAGAGATAGTAATGTACGCCATCTAGCTGCACGCTATCAAATCAAATAAATGGTTATGCCATTTACTTTTAAGATGGTGCAGCAGTTATTCTGACCAAAGAAACATGCACGTCTGCTGATTATTTCTGATGGGTTACATTTACCGTCCGCTAGCAAAGATTGTTTGGCACATTGTTCTTATGGCTTTCAACATCACACCCCTTAATAATATTATTAATCAATGTTTGGGCAATCAATTGAGTGTGTTAATAAAAAATTAAAACCCACAAATCCAACTGTACTATTTTTAGGGCCATATGAAGGACAAGGAATGATTTTAAATGCCATATGGAGTACCTCCAACCATGTGAAATATGGTTCTGTCATGCAGGTGATACCCATGGCTTCGCATTGGATCTGTATATTGTCCTACATACAGTCAACTATGAAGTACCACGATTTGGTTTTTGGGTGCAACCGGCTAGAGAATGATGCACGGGTTTGTACAGCCAGTACAATTCACATTAAGATTTTCTGATAGGATGTTGATGTGTATATGTAAGAATCATACACTAGAATGTCTTCTATGTTTAGATGGTTGATCTACGTTTATACTTTCTGTGAACCATGAGGTTAAGACCTTTGTACTGTAATAAAGATTGCTAAATAACAGTATATATGTATGCCTCTAGGGACACTGAAACAGCCAAACAACCATGCATGTGCATAGACCGTATTTGATCAAATTAAAAGATCTAGAGATAGCCAAACATAGTCTTCTTATGTCACATAGTAAGCATTCAATTAAGTTGATAAACAAGGTCTAGAGATATATTCAAACCAGAGAAATCATGTATCTACCCCTAACCCTAAACTCTATCTCATGAAGTCAAGCATGAAGATATGTGGTTTTTGGTTTCAAACATGGAAATTTCAAAAACCCTCCCAAGAGCTTCATTTTGGAGTGACTAAGAAGGATATATGCTTAACTTTTTATATTCATGTTTTCAACTTGTTTAAATCATGGTCAAACCTAGGATTTGGCCAAGATTCAAATGGGCATAATTTAAAAAAATGGAAAATCAAGGCACATAGTCTTCTTATGTCACATAGTAAGCATTCAATTAAGTTGATAAACAAGGTCTAGACATATTCAAACCAGAGAAATCATGTATCTACCCCCTAACCCTAAACTCTGTCTCATGAAGTCAAGCATGAAGATATGTGGTTTTTGGTTTCAAACATGGAAATTTCAAAAACCCTCCCAAGAGCTTCATTTTGGAGTGACTAAGAAGGACATATGCTTAATTTTTCATATTCATGTTTTCAACTTGTTTAAATCATGGTCAAACTTAGGATTTGACCAAGATTCAAATGGGCATAAAATTAAAAAAAACAATAAAATGAAAAACCAATGCACATAGTCGATCTTCTTATGGCATATATATAGTAAGCATTCAATTAAGTTGATAACAAGGTCTAGACATATTCAAACCAGAAAAATCATGTATCTACCCCCTAACCCTAAACTTTATCTTATGAAGTCAAGCATGAAGAGAAGTGGTTTTTGGTTTCAAGCATGGAAATTTCAAAAACCTCCCCAAACTTCATTTTAGAGTGACTAAGAAGGATACAAGCTTCCCTTTTCATTTTCATGTTTTAAACTTGTTTAAATTATCTTGGTCAAATCTAGGATTTGACAAGATTCAAATGGGCAAACATATGATAAGTGATGCAAATATCATTTCTAAGTGCGGGCAAACCAGCCTTTAGCTTAACATATTTCTAAGTACAAGGTTTCAGAAAATTGAGTGGGGGCGGCTGCCCCCCTTGGCTATAGTCTGGATCCGCCCATGCTATAGTTTGAGGTCATTTGGATGACGTCGAAAAAATTCTTTGATTAGAAATGGGGTTGTTCGAACCCCGTAGTTGGATTTTTTTGAACCTTGATCTGTAGTACTGGGCAAAACCCTAGTTTAACCTATTTAATTATAGATTGGTAGGTCGATTTTTCTACGTACCTTTTTATTATTACTCTACTATGCAGCACATATGTGTTTGCCCGTCGAGTGAAACTCGGAGGAAGAGGGATCACTCGGAAGGAGAGAAGAAGGAGGGAGAGCATTATGGTGTCTCCCCTTTTTCGGGTGATGATATTGACTGTTGTGCAGGGTTTGTCAGTGAGCAGGAGGTGCGAGCGAGCGAGCGAGCGAGTCGAGCGAGGCCGAGAATGAGAGAGATTTGTTTTTTTGTGTGAGAGGGACAACCGAAGGATCCAGAAGGACCCACAGACTTCCAATACGCATCCTGATGCGTCTTCTCTTGACAAAGAAAATGGCTGGGAGTTTGCGTACCTATTGCACGTGACTTGTGCTCACTGAAGTGTGGGACCTCACGCATGGGCACCACACGTAAGTGACAGACCTGTTGGTGTAAAAACTCGGTTGATTATTATAGTGCATTAGAACAAAGTTTCCTATGGATTCAAGGGTAGGAAATCCAAGTTAACTCATTTACATGACATTATTTTTTCCATGAAGCAAAGTTAACACATCTATCAATTGGTACATTTTGGAGTGACTAAGAAGGATCCATGCTTACCTTTTCGTTTTCACGTGTTAAACTTGTTTAAATCTTGGTCAAACCTAGGATTTGACAGAGATTCAAATGGGCGGAAAATTAAAAAAAAACAGAAAAATGAAAAACCAAAGCACATACGTAGTTTTCTTATGTCATATAGTAAGCATTCAAGTTGATAAACAAGGTCTAGACATATTCAAAACATACAAATCATGTATGTACCCCTAACCCTAAACTATGTCTTATGAAGTCAAGCATGAAGAGAAGTGGTTTTGGGTTTCAAACATGGAAATTTTAAAAACCTCCCAAAAACTTCATTTAGAGTGACTAAGAAGGATAAATGCTTCCCTTTTCATTTTCATGTTTTAAACTTGTTTAAATCTTGGTAAAACCTAGGATCTGACCAAGATTCAAATGGGCAGAAAAATCAAAAAATATGATACTTATAGTCAAATAGACAAATCATGTATCTACCCCTAACCCTAAACTCTGTCTTATGAAGTCAAGCATGAAGAGAAGTTGTTTTGGGTTTCAAACATGGAAATTTCAAAAACCCTCTCAAAGAGCTTCATTTTGGAGTGACTAAGAAGGATCCATAGGAAACTATGTACTAATACAGTATAATGATCACCCGAGTTATTAGAGCAACAAGTTTGTCACTTACGTGTGGTTCCCATGCGTGAGGTCCCACACTTCAGTGAGCACAAGTCACGTAGTCTTCTTATGTCATATAGTAAGCATTCAATTAAGTTGATAAACAAGGTCTAGACATATCAAACCAGAAAAATCATGTATCTACCCCCTATATATCCCTAAATTAACCCTGACTTATGAAGTCAAGCATGAAGAGAAGAAGTGGTTTTTGGTTTCAAACATGGAAATTTCAAAAACCCTCCCAAGAGCTTCATTTTGGAGTGACTAGTTAAGACGCATACATGCTTACTTTTTCATATTCATGTTTTAAACTTGTTCAAATCTTGGTCAACAAACCTACGATTTGACGAAGATTCAAATGGGTATAAAAAAATTAAAAGCAAGGTCTGCTCATGTCATATATTAAGCATTCAATTAAATTGATAAACAAGGTCTAGACATATTCAAACTAGTAGGAAAATCATGTATCTACCCCTAACCCTAAACTATGTCTTATGAAGTCAAGCATGCATGAAGAAAAGTGGTTTTTGGTTTTCAAGCATGGAAATTTCAAAAACCCTCCCAAGAGCTACATATTGGAGTGACTAAGAAGGATAGATGCTTAATTTTTCATATTCATGTTTTAAACTTGACTAGGAAAAATTGCCCGTGCGTTGCTACGGATTTTTAGATAATTATTGCGATTTCTCTACTCGTGATTACAATAAGTTCTAGGAAATATGAGCCGGAATCTGGCTCCCGATGAGTCGATGGATGCTAAAAGCGAAATAATTGTAAGTTCAACAAAAAGTATATGCGCCAACTCATATTCCTCCTACTCGACCACGACAACAGTGGCCGCGGATGGAGGTATCACGGGGTGAACATTTTAGTAGCCCGCCATCCGCGGTATTGGTGCACACCAGCGATGTTCGCATGATTAAAGTCTCAGATCGCTCACGACAGTTGCCACCTACAATCACAACCAATCCACACTAATATTTCACATTTTGATTTCTGTTAGACTGAAACGCTAAATCTGAGATCAGATTCACGACAAGAGTATATACTTATTAATCCATCAAATAGTATCTTACATGTTTAATACAGTATCTAATTAACTTGTATGTGCATCACTACGTGAGGTTGAGTATGATAGCTTTCCTTACAAAAAGAAAAAATAAAGTGATGTGCTCTGGCCAGGCAGCGTTGGTATTGCATTCCACTGATAGCACTTTCAGAAGCGATAGCATCTGGGCTCTGGGGTAGGATGACCTGAGGTGAGCCATCGTACAGTACAGCATCAGAGCTGAGCGGGGCAGGTTGCATGCTGTTTAAAAAAAAAGAGATTGAAGAGCAACAGAGCTGAGCCATCTTACAGTACAGCATACAGCTGAGCGGGGCAGGTAGTTCTGGTCTTCACATAGCCCCGTTCGGAAATGCACCGCTCCATTAGATTCGCTCGCTCCGCTCTGACCGAATCAAGCTCTACCGATTGAGACGAGGAGCCAAAACTGTTCGGTGCGCTCCACTTCGCGAGTCAATGGGCTTCCAGCCTAGTCCAGCCAGATGGAGCCGGACAGGAGGTACAAAAGGAGATCCAGCCAGTGTAGAGGTCTAGGACGCTGGGCTTTAAGCCCGTTAGTGATCCCATCGGGATTGCACAGTTTTTATTTCTTTTTCTCTCATGGTCCGATGAGTTCATGGCGTGGCCGGGCTGGGAAATTTCCACTGGAAATCGAGGAAATTCTCACCGTGCAGCTTGGGACGCGGAAGCAGGGAGATCGTGGCAGCCTGAAAAGGTCATGCGCGTCAGTGAAAAGTCCTAACCGCGATGGAAAGGTCCAGTCGGCTGCGCCAAGCTCACGAATCTTGGATTCTCGTTGTTGCTCGATTTGTGATGGGGCGACGCGGGACGATGCAGGCGTGAATCGAATGGCCGAAGGCCGCGGAGGCACCGGCAAGGCGCGGCGAGCTCCTGGTTGCAGCCTCAGCTAAGCCTCGATTAGGACCGTGCTGACGAGAAATCGGTTGTGGTCTTGTGGAGGGAGCAAAATTGGTGTTGGGGGGATCAATTACACGGTGGCGGCCTTGGTCCCGCGGAGTATTGCGTGAATAGGCTGAGTGCGCCACGAATTACAGAGATGCCGCGCGAGGACGTCAAGGGGAAGCAAGCGGCGGCCGTGGAGGAGGTCGTTGGCGCCGCTCGCCGAGATCGAGGGCTGGCGGCCGGTTGTGGAGGAGAAGTTCGGTCGGGTGGGAAGGAAAAGTGAAGGAAAAGTGAAGGGAACCGGTACAGACGGAGGCAATGTGTGTATTATGGGACTCAATGGGAGGGTAAATCGGTCACGAAAATGTTGGACGGAAATTTTGGCAGAAACCAACGGACCGAACCACGGAAACGCTTCTTCCTTTATTATTGTGATGATATGATTAAATCATGGTCAAACCTAGAATTTGACCAAGATTCAAATGGGCATAAAAATTCAAAAAAATGAAAAACCAATGCACATAGTCATCTTATGTCTCATCTAGTAAGCATTCAATTAAGTTGATAAACAATGTCTAGACATATTCAAACCAGAAAATTCATGTATCAAGCTAACCCTAACCCCAAACTCTGTCTTATGAAGTCAAGCATGAAGAGAAGTACGTGGTTATTTGGTTTCAAACATGGAAATTTCAAAAACCCTCTCAAGAGCTTCATTTTGGAGTGACTACGAATGATACATGCTTAATTTTTCATATATATTCATGTTTTAAACTTGTTTAAATCATGGTCAAACCTAGGATTTGGCCAAGATTCAAATGGACAAAATTTTAAAAAAAATCAAGGCACATAGTCTTCTTATGTCATATAGTAAGCATTCAATTAAGTTGATAAACAAGGTCTAGACATATTCAAACGAGAGAAATCATGTATCTACCCCCTAACACTAAACTCTGTCTCATGAAGTCAAGCGCATGCATGAAGATATGTGGTTTTTGGTTTCAAACATGGAAATTTCAAAAACCCTCCCAAGAGCTTCATTTCGAAGTGATTAATTAAGAAGCATACATGCATGCTTACTTTTTCATATTCATGTTTTAAACTTATTCAAATCTTGGTGAAACCTAGGATTTGACCAAGATTCAAATGGGTATAAAAATTAAAAAAAACAAAAAAGGTCTTCTTATATATGTTATATAGTAGGCATTCAATTAAGTTGATAAACAAGGTCTAGACATATTCAAACAAGAAAAATCAAGCATGTATCTACCCCTAACCCTAATATAAACTATGTTTCATGAAGTAAGCATGAAGATTTGTGGTTTTTGGTTTCGAACATGGAAATTCAAAAACCCTCCCAAGAGCTTCATTTTTGAAGTGACTAAGAAGCATACATGCTTACTTTTTCATATTCATGTTTTTAACTTATTCAAATCTTGGTGGAACCAAGGATTTGACCAAGATTCAAATGGGTATAAAAGTTCAAAAAAAAACAAGGTCTTCTTATATGTTATATAGTAAGCATTCAATTAATTTGATAAACAAGGTCTACACATATTCAAACCAGGAAAATCATGTATCTACCCCCTAACCCTAAACTCTGTCTTATGAAGTCAAGCATGCATGAAGAGAAGTGGTTTTTGGTTTCAAGCATGGAAATTTCAAAAACCCTCCCAAGAGCTACATATTGGAGTGACTAAGAAGGATAGATGCTTAATTTTTCATATTCATGTTTTAAACTTGTTTAAATCATGGTCAAACCTAGGATTTGACCAAGATTCAAATGGGCATAAAAATTCAAAAAAACAATAAAATGAAAAACCAATGCACATAGTCATCTTATGTCATCTAGTAAGCATTCAATTAAGTTGATAAACAAGGTCTAGACATATTCAAACCAGAAAATTCATGTATCAAGCTACCCCTATCCCCAAACTCTCTCTTATGAAGTCAAGCATGAAGAGAAGTACGCGGTTTTTTGGTTTCAAACATGGAAATTTCAAAAACCCTCTCAAGAGCTTCATTTTGGAGTGACTATGAAGGATACATGCTTAATTTTTCATATTCATGTTTTAAACTTGTTTAAATCATGGTCAAACCTAGGATTTGACCAAGATTCAAATGGGCAAAATTTTAAAAAATGAAAAATCAAGGCACATAGTCTTCTTATTTTTGGTTTCAAACATGGAAATTTCAAAAACCCTCCCAAAGAGCTTCATTTTGGAGTGACTAAGAAGGATCCATAGGAAACTATGTACTAATACAGTATAATGATCACCCGAGTTATTAGAGCAACAAGTCTGTCACTTACGTGTGGTTCCCATGCGTGAGGTCCCACACTTCAGTGAGCACAAGTCACGTACGCTAGGTAAGCAAACTCCCAGCCATCTTCTTTGTCAAGAGAGAGGCATCAACACACTCTCTCTCTCTCTCTCTCTCTCTCTCTCCAATTATCCACCTCCGTTGGCTGCCGGTTTTGGCAGGTCGTTTCTAGCTCAGCTCGTAGGCCATGGTGTGCAGGCTCTGTAGCCATGGCGATTTGGTCGCGCCAAGTGGTTCGTCCCCGGCTCCGACGAGGATCAATCCGGACGGTGCCTATTAAGGACCCGATCGCATTTCTTGCTTTCAGCATGGGGTCTACCATGTAAATCTTAGGGATTTAGACGTAATTTCCTGTTTATTTTGTGTCCTGCTGTAAACTGCGCTCTGATGCGTATTGGAAATCTGGGTCCTTCAGGATCGTTCGGTTGTCCCTCTAAAAAAACATCTCTCTCATTCTCGGCCTTTCTCGCTCGCTCGCACCCCCCTGCGCACTGACAACCCTGCACAACAGTCAACATCACCAGAAAAAGGATAGACACCATAAATAAGTGGGGCCCCGTGACTGCTCTCCCTTCGTCTCCTCCCGTGTGATCCCTCTTCCTCCGACTCCCGACCTTGCGGAAAAGAAAAATGAAATGAAAGAGTTTCACTGGACGGGCAAACACATGTGCTGCCTAGTAATAATAATAATAACGTAAAAAAATCGACCTACGAATCTATTATTAAATAAGCTAAACTAGGGTTTTGCCCAGTACTACGGATCAATTTCTGAAAATCCAACTACGGGGTTCGATTTTGGCCTGCTAATATAAAATTATATAATCCGAACTAGTATTCCTCTAAAAAATCATTTTGGTATGCATCGTTTGGTACTTTTCATAGCTAGAGTGCTTAATCCCTCCGTTAGCAAACAGTCTTCGTATGTCATATAGTAAGCATTCAAGTTGAAAAACAAGCTCTAGACATATTCAAACCAGAAAAATCATGTATCTACCCCCTATATATCCCTAAACCCTGACTTATGAATTCAAGCATGAAGAGAAGTGGTTTTTGGTTTCAATCATGGAAATTTCAAAAACCCTCCCAAGAGCTTCATTTTGGAGTGACTAATTAAGAAGCATACATGCTTACCTTTTCATATTAATGTTTTAAACTTGTTCAAATCTTGGTCAACAAACCTAGGATTTGACGAAGAATCAAATGGGTATAAAAAAATTAAAACCAAGGTCTGCTCATGTCATATAGTGAGCATTCAATTAAATTAATAAACAAGGTCTAGACATATTCAAACTAGCAGGAAAATCATGTATCTACCCCCTAACCCCAAACTCTATCTTATGAAGTCAAGCATGCATGAAGAGAAGTGGTTTTTGGTTTTCAAGCATGGAAATTTCAAAAACTCTTATGTCATCTAGTAAGCATTCAATTAAGTTGATAAACAATGTCTAGACATACTCAAACCAGAAAGTTTATGTATCAAGCTACCCCTAACCCCAAACTTTGTCTTATGAAGTCTAGCATGAAGAGAAGTACGTGGTTTTTTGGTTTCAAACATGGAAATTTCAAAAACCCTCTCAAGATCGAGCTTCATTTTGGAGTGACTACGAAGGATACATGCTTAATTTTTCATATTCATGTTTTAAATTGTTTAAATCATGGTCAAACCTAGGATTTGACCAAGATTCAAATGGGCATAAAAATTCAAAAAAAACAATAAAATGAAAAACCAATGCACATAGTCATCTTATGTCATCTAGTAAGCATTCAATTAAGTTGATAAACAAGGTCTAGACATATTCAAACCAGAAAATTCATGTATCAAGCTACCCCTATCCCCAAACTCTCTCTTATGAAGTCAAGCATGAAGAGAAGTACGCGGTTTTTTGGTTTCAAACATGGAAATTTCAAAAACCCTCTCAAGAGCTTCATTTTGGAGTGACTATGAAGGATACATGCTTAATTTTTCATATTCATGTTTTAAACTTGTTTAAATCATGGTCAAACCTAGGATTTGACCAAGATTCAAATGGGCAAAATTTTAAAAAATGAAAAATCAAGGCACATAGTCTTCTTATTTTTGGTTTCAAACATGGAAATTTCAAAAACCCTCCCAAAGAGCTTCATTTTGGAGTGACTAAGAAGGATCCATAGGAAACTATGTACTAATACAGTATAATGATCACCCGAGTTATTAGAGCAACAAGTCTGTCACTTACGTACGTGTGGTTCCCATGCGTGAGGTCCCACACTTCAGTGAGCACAAGTCACGTACGCTAGGTAAGCAAACTCCCAGCCATCTTCTTTGTCAAGAGAGAGGCATCAACACACACTCTCTCTCTCTCTCTCCAATTATCCACCTCCGTTGGCTGCCGGTTTTGGCAGGTCGTTTCTAGCTCAGCTCGTAGGCCATGGTGTGCAGGCTCTGTAGCCATGGCGATTTGGTCGCGCCAAGTGGTTCGTCCCCGGCTCCGACGAGGATCAATCCGGACGGTGCCTATTAAGGACCCGATCGCATTTCTTGCTTTCAGCATGGGGTCTACCATGTAAATCTTAGGGATTTAGACGTAATTTCCTGTTTATTTTGTGTCCTGCTGTAAACTGCGCTCTGATGCGTATTGGAAATCTGGGTCCTTCAGGATCGTTCGGTTGTCCCTCTAAAAAAACATCTCTCTCATTCTCGGCCTTTCTCGCTCGCTCGCACCCCCCTGCGCACTGACAACCCTGCACAACAGTCAACATCACCAGAAAAAGGATAGACACCATAAATAAGTGGGGCCCCGTGACTGCTCTCCCTTCGTCTCCTCCCGTGTGATCCCTCTTCCTCCGACTCCCGACCTTGCGGAAAAGAAAAATGAAATGAAAGAGTTTCACTGGACGGGCAAACACATGTGCTGCCTAGTAATAATAATAATAACGTAAAAAAATCGACCTACGAATCTATTATTAAATAAGCTAAACTAGGGTTTTGCCCAGTACTACGGATCAATTTCTGAAAATCCAACTACGGGGTTCGATTTTGGCCTGCTAATATAAAATTATATAATCCGAACTAGTATTCCTCTAAAAAATCATTTTGGTATGCATCGTTTGGTACTTTTCATAGCTAGAGTGCTTAATCCCTCCGTTAGCAAACAGTCTTCGTATGTCATATAGTAAGCATTCAAGTTGAAAAACAAGCTCTAGACATATTCAAACCAGAAAAATCATGTATCTACCCCCTATATATCCCTAAACCCTGACTTATGAATTCAAGCATGAAGAGAAGTGGTTTTTGGTTTCAATCATGGAAATTTCAAAAACCCTCTCAAGATCGAGCTTCATTTTGGAGTGACTACGAAGGATACATGCTTAATTTTTCATATTCATGTTTTAAATTGTTTAAATCATGGTCAAACCTAGGATTTGACCAAGATTCAAATGGGCATAAAAATTCAAAAAAAACAATAAAATGAAAAACCAATGCACATAGTCATCTTATATATGTCATCTAGTAAGCATTCAATTAAGTTGATAAACAAGGTCTAGACATATTCAAACCAGAAAAATCATGTATCAAGCTACCCCTATCCCCAAACTCTGTCTTATGAAGTTAAGCATGAAGAGAAGTACGTGGTTTTTTTTGTTTCAAACATGGAAATTTCAAAAACCCTCTCAAGAGCTTCATTTCGAAGCGATTAATTAAGAAGCATACATGCATGCTTACCTTTTCATATTCATGTTTTAAACTTATTCAAATCTTGGTGAAACCTAGGATTTGACCAAGATTCAAATGGGTATAAAATTTTAAAAAAAAGGTCTTCTTATGTTATATAGTAGGCATTCAATTAAGTTGATAAACAAGGTCTAGACATATTCAAACAAGAAAAATCATGCATGTATCTACCCTTAACCCTAAACTCTGTTTCATGAAGTCAAGCATGCATGCATGAAGATATGTGGTTTTTAGTTTCGAACATGGAAATTCAAAAACCCTCCCAATAGCTTCATTTTGAAGTGACTAAGAAGCATACATGCTTACTTTCTCATATTCATGTTTTTAACTTATTCAAATCTTGGTGGAACCAAGGATTTGACCAAGATTCAAATGGGTATAAAAATTCAAAAAAAACAAGGTCTTCTTATGTTATATAGTAAGCATTCAATTATTTTGATAAACAAGGTCTACACATATTCAAACCAGAAAATTAGGTATCTACCCCTAACCCTAAACTCTGTCTTATGAAGTCAAGCATGCATGAAGAGAAGTGGTTTTTGGTTTCAAGCATGGAAATTTCAAAAACCCTCCCAAGAGCTTCATTTTGGAGTGACTAAGAAGCATACGTACGTGCTTACTTTTTCATATTCATGTTTTAAACTTGTTCAAATCTTGGTCAAACCTATGATTTGACCAAGATTCAAATGGGTATAAAAAATGAAAACCAAGGTCTTCTTATGTCATATAGTAAGCATTCAATTAAGTTGATAAATAAGGTCTAGACATATTCAAACCAGAAATATCATGTATCAAGCTACCCCTAACCCCTAATTAACTCTGTCTTATGAAGTCAAGCATGAAGATAGGTATGTGGTTTTTTGGTTTCAAACATGGAAATTTCAAAAACCCTCTCAAGATCGAGCTTCATTTTGGAGTGACTACGAAGGATACATGCTTACTTTTTCATATTCATGTTTTAAACTTGTTTAAATCATGGTCAAACCTAGGATTTGACAAAGATTCAAATGGGCATAATTTAAAAAAACAAAAAATGAAAAACCAAGGCACATAGTCTTCTTATGTTATATTGTAAGCATTCAATTAAGTTGATAAACAAGGTCTCTAGACATATTCAAACCAGAGAAATCATGTACCTACCCCCTAACCTAAACTCTGTCTCATGAAGTCAAGCATGATGATATGTGGTTTTTTGGTTTCAAACATGGAAATTTCAAAAACCCTCCCAAGAGCTTCATTTTGAAGTGATTAATTATGAAGCATACATGCATGCTTACTTTTTCATATTCATGTTTTAAACTTATTCAAATCTTGGTGAAACCAAGGATTTGACCAAGATTCAAATCCGTATAAAAATTAAAAAACAAAATAAAAAAACAAGGTCTTCTTATGTTATATAGTAAGCATTCAATTAAGTTGATAAATAAGGTCTAGACATATATTCAAACCAGAAAAATCATGTATCTACCCCTAACCCTAAACTTTGTCTTATGAAGTCAAGCATGAAGAGAAGTGGTTTTTGGTTTCAAGCATGGAAATTTCAAAAACCTCCCCAAACTTCATTTTAGAGTGACTAAGAAGGATACAAGCTTCCCTTTTCATTTTCATGTTTTAAACTTGTTTAAATTATCTTGGTCAAATCTAGGATTTGACAAGATTCAAATGGGCAAACATATGGTAAGTGATGCAAATATCATTTCCATGATTACCTTTTCATTTTCATGTTATAAACTTGTTTAAATCTTGGTCAAACCTAGGATTTGACCAAGATTCAAATGGACACAAAATTTTAAAAATCAGAAATATGAAAACCAAAGTACATAGTCTTCTTATGTCATATCGTAAGCATTCAAGTTGATAAACTCGGTCTTATGAAGTCTAGCATGAAGAGAAGTCGTTTTGGGTTTCAAACGTTTAAGCCAAAAGCCCCATTTCAAATATTTTACACTTATTCAAATTTGGTTCAAATTTGAAAGACATACAAGTTATAGCACACATAGTGCATACATGTTCACACATACTGCACTAGATGCTAACCCTACAGTTTAGGGGCGGACCTAGGATAAATTTTTAGAGGGGGCAAACATATGATAAGTGATGCAAATATCATATTACAAGGTTTCAGAAAATTGAGCGGGGGCGGCTGCCCCCCTTGGCTATAGTCTGGATCCGCCCATGCTATAGTTTGAGGCCATTTGGATGACGTCGAAAAAAATCTTTGATTAGAAATGGGGTTGTTCGAACCCCGTAGTTGGATTTTTTTGAACCTTGATCTGTAGTACTGGGCAAAACCCTAGTTTAACCTATTTAATTATAGATTGGTAGGTCGATTTTTCTACGTACCTTTTTATTATTACTCTACTATGCAGCACATATGTGTTTGCCCGTCGAGTGAAACTCGGAGGAAGAGGGATCACTCGGAAGGAGAGAAGAAGGAGGGAGAGCATTATGGTGTCTCCCCTTTTTCGGGTGATGATGTTGACTTTTGTGCAGGTTTGTGTGAGTGGGGGCGAGCGAGCGAGCGAGCGAGTCGAGCGAGGCCGAGAATGAGAGAGATTTGTTTTTTTTTGTGAGAGGGACAACCGAAGGATCCAGAAGGACCCACAGACTTCCAATACGCATCCTGATGCGTCTTCTCTTGACAAAGAAAATGGCTGGGAGTTTGCGTACCTATTGCACGTGACTTGTGCTCACTGAAGTGTGGGACCTCACGCATGGGCACCACACGTAAGTGACAGACCTGTTGGTGTAAAAACTCGGTTGATTATTATAGTGCATTAGAACAAAGTTTCCTATGGATTCAAGGGTAGGAAATCCAAGTTAACTCATTTACATGACATTATTTTTTCCATGAAGCAAAGTTAACACATCTATCAATTGGTACATTTTGGAGTGACTAAGAAGGATCCATGCTTACCTTTTCGTTTTCACGTGTTAAACTTGTTTAAATCTTGGTCAAACCTAGGATTTGACAGAGATTCAAATGGGCGGAAAATTCAAAAAAACAGAAAAATGAAAAACCAAAGCACATACGTAGTTTTCTTATGTCATATAGTAAGCATTCAAGTTGATAAACAAGGTCTAGACATATTCAAAACATACAAATCATGTATGTACCCCTAACCCTAAACTATGTCTTATGAAGTCAAGCATGAAGAGAAGTGGTTTTGGGTTTCAAACATGGAAATTTCAAAAACCTCCCAAAAACTTCATTTAGAGTGACTAAGAAGGATAAATGCTTCCCTTTTCATTTTCATGTTTTAAACTTGTTTAAATCTTGGTAAAACCTAGGATCTGACCAAGATTCAAATGGGCATCAAAAATAGAAAAAATCAGAAAAATGAAAAACCAAAGCACATAGTCTTCTTATGTCATATAGTAAGCATTAAAGTTGATAAACAAGGTCTAGACGTATTCAAACCAGACAAATCATGTATCTACCCCTAACCCTAAACTCTGTCTTATGAAGTCAAGCATGAAGAGAAGTTGTTTTGGGTTTCAAACATGGAAATTTCAAAAACCCTCTCAAAGAGCTTCATTTTGGAGTGACTAAGAAGGATCCATAGGAAACTATGTACTAATACAGTATAATGATCACCCGAGTTATTAGAGCAACAAGTCTGTCACTTACGTACGTGTGGTTCCCATGCGTGAGGTCCCACACTTCAGTGAGCACAAGTCACGTAGTCTTCTTATGTCATATAGTAAGCATTCAATTAAGTTGATAAACAAGGTCTAGACATATCAAACCAGAAAAATCATGTATCTACCCCCTATATATCCCTAAATTAACCCTGACTTATGAAGTCAAGCATGAAGAGAAGAAGTGGTTTTTGGTTTCAAACATGGAAATTTCAAAAACCCTCCCAAGAGCTTCATTTTGGAGTGACTAGTTAAGACGCATACATGCTTACTTTTTCATATTCATGTTTTAAACTTGTTCAAATCTTGGTCAACAAACCTACGATTTGACGAAGATTCAAATGGGTATAAAAAAATTAAAACCAAGGTCTGCTCATGTCATATAGTAAGCATTCAATTAAATTGATAAACAAGGTCTAGACATATTCAAACTAGTAGGAAAATCATGTATCTACCCCCTAACCCTAAACTATGTCTTATGAAGTCAAGCATGCATGAAGAAAAGTGGTTTTTGGTTTTCAAGCATGGAAATTTCAAAAACCCTCCCAAGAGCTACATATTGGAGTGACTAAGAAGGATAGATGCTTAATTTTTCATATTCATGTTTTAAACTTGATTAAATCATGGTCAAACCTAGAATTTGACCAAGATTCAAATGGGCATAAAAATTCAAAAAAAATGAAAAACCAATGCACATAGTCATCTTATGTCATCTAGTAAGCATTCAATTAAGTTGATAAACAATGTCTAGACATATTCAAACCAGAAAATTCATGTATCAAGCTAACCCTAACCCCAAACTCTGTCTTATGAAGTCAAGCATGAAGAGAAGTACGTGGTTATTTGGTTTCAAACATGGAAATTTCAAAAACCCTCTCAAGAGCTTCATTTTGGAGTGACTACGAATGGTACATGCTTAATTTTTCATATTCATGTTTTAAACTTGTTTAAATCATGGTCAAACCTAGGATTTGGCCAAGATTCAAATGGGCAAAAAATTTCATATTCATATTCATGTTTTAAACTTGTTTAAATCACGCATGTATCTACCCCTAACCCTAAACTCTGTTTCATGAAGTCAAGCATGAAGATTTGTGGTTTTTGGTTTCGAACATGGAAATTCAAAAACCCTCCCAAGAGCTTCATTTTGAAGTGACTAAGAAGCATACATGCTTACTTTTTCATATTCATGTTTTTAACTTATTCAAATCTTGGTGGAACCAAGGATTTGACCAAGATTCAAATGGGTATAAAAGTTCAAAAAAAACAAGGCCTTCTTATATGTTATATAGTAAGCATTCAATTAATTTGATAAACAAGGTCTACACATATTCAAACCAGGAAAATCATGTATCTACCCCCTAACCCTAAACTCTGTCTTATGAAGAAGTCAAGCATGCATGAAGAGAAGTGGTTTTTGGTTTCAAGCATGGAAATTTCAAAAACCCTCCCAAGAGCTACATATTGGAGTGACTAAGAAGGATAGATGCTTAATTTTTCATATTCATGTTTTAAACTTGTTTAAATCATGGTCAAACCTAGGATTTGACCAAGATTCAAATGGGCATAAAAATTCAAAAAAACAATAAAATGAAAAACCAATGCACATAGTCATCTTATGTCATCTACTAGTAAGCATTCAATTAAGTTGATAAACAAGGTCTAGACATATTCAAACCAGAAAATTCATGTATCAAGCTACCCCTATCCCCAAACTCTCTCTTATGAAGTCAAGCATGAAGAGAAGTACGCGGTTTTTTGGTTTCAAACATGGAAATTTCAAAAACCCTCTCAAGAGCTTCATTTTGGAGTGACTATGAAGGATACATGCTTAATTTTTCATATTCATGTTTTAAACTTGTTTAAATCATGGTCAAACCTAGGATTTGACCAAGATTCAAATTGGCAAAATTTTAAAAAAATGAAAAATCAAGGCACATAGTCTTCTTATTTTTGGTTTCAAACATGGAAATTTCAAAAACCCTCCCAAAGAGCTTCATTTTGGAGTGACTAAGAAGGATCCATAGGAAACTATGTACTAATACAGTATAATGATCACCCGAGTTATTAGAGCAACAAGTCTGTCACTTACGTGTGGTTCCCATGCGTGAGGTCCCACACTTCAGTGAGAACAAGTCACGTACGCTAGGTAGGCAAACTCCCAGCCATCTTCTTTGTCAAGAGAGAGGCATCCTAAGTTTGACCAAGATTTGAACAAGTTTAAAACATGAATATGAAAAGGTAAGCATGTATGCTTCTTAGTCACTCCAAAATGAAGCTTTTGGGAGGTTCTTGAAATTTCCATGTTTGAAACCCAAAACCACTTCTCTTCATGATTGACTTCATAAGACATAGTTTAGGGTTAGGGGTAGATACATGATTTGTATGGTTTGAATATGTCTAGACCTTGTTTATCAACCTAATGCTTACTATATGACATAAGAAGACTATGTGCTTTGGTTTTTCATTTTTCTGTTTTTTTTTTTTTTTTGAATCTTGTCAAATCCTAGGTTTGACCAAGATTTAGACAAGTTTAACACGTGAAAACGAATAAGTAAGCCTGGATCCTTCTTAGTCACTCCAAAATGTACCAATTGATAGATGTGTTAACTTTGCTTAATGGAAAAAATAATGTCATGTAAATGAGTTAACTTGGATTTCCTACCCTTGAATCCATAGGAAACTTTGTTCTAATGCACTATACTAATCAACCGAGTTTTTTTACACCAACAGGTCTGTCACTTACGTGTGGTGCCCATGCGTGAGGTCCCACACTTCAGTGAGCACAAGTCACGTGCAATAGGTACGCAAACTCCCAGCCATTTTCTTTGTCAAGAGAAGACGCATCAGGATGCGTATTGGAAGTCTCTGGGTCCTTCAGGATCCTTCGGTTGTCCCTCTCACAAAAAAAACAAATCTCTCTCATTCTCGGCCCTCGCTCGCTCGCACCTCCTGCTCACTGACAAACCCTGCACAAAAGTCAACATCATCACCCGAAAAAGGGGAGACACCATAATGCTCTCCCTTCTTCTCTCCTTCCGAGTGATCCCTCTTCCTCCGAGTTTCACTCGACGGGCAAACACATATGTGCTGCATAGTAATAATAAAAAGGTAGAAAATTCGACCTACGAATCTATAATTAAATATACTAGGTTAAACTAGGGTTTTGCCCAGTACTACAGATCAAGGTTCAAAAAAATCCAACTACGGGGTTCGAACAACCCCATTTCTAATCAAAGATTTTTTTCGACGTCATCCAAATGGCCTCAAACTATAGCATGGGCGGATCCAGACTATAGCCAAGGGGGGCAGCTGCCCCCGCTCAATTTTCTGAAACCTTGTAATATGATATTTGCATCACTTATCATATGTTTGCCCCCTCTAAAAATTTATCCTAGGTCCGCCCCTAAACTGTAGGGTTAGCATCTAGTGCAGTATGTGTGAACATGTATGCACTATGTGTGCTATAACTTGTATGTCTTTCAAATTTGAACCAAATTTGAATAAGTGTAAAATATTTGAAATGGGGCTTTTGGCTTAAACGTTTGAAACCCAAAACGACTTCTCTTCATGCTAGACTTCATAAGACCGAGTTTATCAACTTGAATGCTTACGATATGACATAAGAAGACTATGTACTTTGGTTTTCATATTTCTGATTTTTAAAATTTTGTGTCCATTTGAATCTTGGTCAAATCCTAGGTTTGACCAAGATTTAAACAAGTTTATAACATGAAAATGAAAAGGTAATCATGGATCCTTCTTAGTCACTCTAAAATGAAGCTTTTGGGATGTTCTTGAAATTTCCATGTTTGAAACCCAAAATGACTTCTATTCATGCTTGACTTCATAAGACATAGTTTAGGGTTAGGGGTAGATACATGATTTGTCTGGTTTGAATATGTCTAGAACTTGTCTGTCAACTTTAATGCTTACTATATGACATAAGAAAACTATGTGCTTTGGTTTTTCATTTTTTGATTTTTTTATTTTGATGCCCATTTGAATCTTGTCAAATCCTAGATTTGACCAAGATAATTTAAACAAGTTTAAAACATGAAAATGAAAAGGGAAGCATGTATCCATCTTAGTCACTCTAAAATGAAGCTTTTGGGAGGTTTTTGAAATTTCCATGTTTGAAACCCAAAACCACTTCTCTTCATGCTTGACTTCATAAGACATATATAGTTTAGGGGTTAGGGGGTATAGATACATGATTTGTCTGGTTTGAATATATCTAGACCTTGTTTGTCAACTTTAATGCTTACTATATGACATAAGAAAACTATGTGCTTTGGTTTTTCATTTTTCTGATTTTTTTATTTTGATGCCCATTTGAATCTTGTCAAATCCTAGATTTGACCAAGATAATTTAAACAAGTTTAAAGCATGAAAATGAAAAGGGAAGCATGTATCCATCTTAGTCACTCTAAAATGAAGCTTTTGGGAGGTTTTTGAAATTTCCATGTTTGAAACCCAAAACCACTTCTCTTCATGCTTGACTTCATAAGACATAGTTTAGGGGTTAGGGAGTATAGATACATGATTTGTCTGGTTTGAATATGTCTAGACCTTGTTTGTCAACTTTAATGCTTACTATATGACATAAGAAAACTATGTGCTTTGGTTTTTCATTTTTCTGATTTTTTTATTTTGATGCCCCCATTTGCATTGAATCTTGTCAAATCCTAGATTTGACCAAGATAATTTAAACAAGTTTAAAACATGAAAATGAAAAGGGAAGCATGTATCGTTCTTAGTCACTCTAAAATGAAGTTTTTGGGAGGTTTTTGAAATTTCCATGTAGGAAACCCAAAACCACTTCGATCTCTTCATTATTGACTTCATAAGACAGAGTTTAGGGTTAGGGGTAGATATATACATGATTTTCCTAGGTTTGACCAAGATTTAAACAAGTTTAAAACATGAATATGAAAAAGTAAGCATGTATCCTTCTTAGTCACTCCAAAATGAAGCTCTTAATTAGGAGGGTTTTTGAAAGTTCCATGTTTGAAACCAAAAACCACTTATCTTCACCATGCATGCTTGATTTTATAAGACAGAGTTTAGGGTTAGGGGTAGATACATGATTTTCAGGTTTAATATGTCTAGACCTTGTTTATCAATTTAATTGAATGCGCACATACTATATGACATAAGAAGATCTTGGTATTCATTTTTTTTGAATTTTTATGCCCATTTGAATCTTGGTCAAATCCTAGGTTTGACCAAGATCTGAACAAGTTTAAAACATGAATATGAAAAGGTAAGCATGTATGCTTCTTAAATAGTCACTCCAAAATGAAGCTCTTGGAAGGGTTTTCGAAATTTCCATGTTTGAAACCAAAAACCACATCTCTTCATGCTTGACTTCATAAGACAGAGTTTAGGGTTAGGGGTAGCCACATACATGATTTTTCTGGTTTGAATATGTCCAGACCTTGTTTATCAACTTGAATGCTTACTATATAACATAAGAAAACTATGTGCTTTGGTTTTTCATTTTTCTAATTTTTTTATTTTTGATGCCCATTTGAATCTTGGTCAAATCCTAGGTTTGACCAAGATTTGAACAAGTTTAAACATGAATATGAAAAGGTAAGCATGTATGCTTCTTAGCCACTCCAAAATGAAGCTCTTGGAAGGGTATTTGAAATTTCCATGTTTGAAACCCAAAACCACTTCTCTTCATGTTTGACTTCATAAGACAGAGTTTAGGGTTAGGGGTAGATACATGATTTGTCTGGTTTGAATATGTCTAGACCTTGTTTATCAACTTTAATGCTTACTATATGACATAAGAAGACTATGTGCTTTGGTTTTTCATTTTTCTGATTTTTTTATTTTGATGCCCATTTGAATCTTGTCAAATCCTAGATTTGACCAAGATAATGTAAACAAGTTTAAAACATGAAAATGAAAAGGGAAGCATGTATCGTTCTTAGTCACTCTAAAATGAAGTTTTTGGGAGGTTTTTGAAATTTCCATGTAGGAAACCCAAAACCACTTCTCTTCATGATTGACTTCATAAGACAGAGTTTAGGGTTAGGGGTAGATATATTTATGATTTTCCTAGGTTTGACCAAGATTTAAACAAGTTTAAAACATGAATATGAAAAAGTAAGCATGTATCCTTCTTAGTCACTCCAAAATGAAGCTCTTAATTAGGAGGGTTTTTGAAATTTCCATGTTTGAAACCAAAAACCACTTATCTTCACCATGCATGCTTGACTTTATAAGACAGAGTTTAGGGTTAGGGGTAGATACATGATTTTCAGGTTTAATATGTCTATACCTTGTTTATCAACTTAATTGATTGCGCGCATACTATATGACATAAGAAGATCTTGGTATTCATTTTTTTTGAATTTTTATGCCCATTTGAATCTTGGTCAAATCCTAGGTTTGACCAAGATTTGAACAAGTTTAAAACATGAATATGAAAAGGTAAGCATGTATGCTTCTTAGTCACTCCAAAATGAAGCTCTTGGAAGGGTATTTGAAATTTCCATGTTTGAAACCAAAAACCACATCTCTTCATGCTTGACTTCATAAGACAGAGTTTAGGGTTAGGGGTAGATACATGATTTGTATGGTTTGAATATGTCTAGACCTTGTGTTTATCAACTTTAATGCTTACTATATGACATAAGAAGATTATGTGCTTTGGTTTTTCATTTTTCTATTTTTTAATGCCCATTTGAATCTTGGTCAAATCATAGGTTTGACCAAGATTTGAACAAGTTTAAATCATGAATATGCAAAATTAAGCATCTATATATCCTTCTTAGTCACTCCAAAATGTAGCTCTTGGGATGGTTTTTGAAATTTCCATGTTTGAAACCTAAAACCACTTCTCTTCATGCATGCTTGACTTCATAAAGATAGAGTTTAGGGTTAGGGGTAGATATATACATGATTTTCTGGTTTGAATATGTCTAGACCTTGTTTATCAACTTGAATGCTTACTATATGACATGCAAAGACTTGCTTTGGTTTTTGATTTTGTTTTTGAATTTTTATGCCCATTTAAATCTTGGTCAAATCCTAGGTTTGACCACGACTTAAACAAGTTTAAAACATGAATATGTAAAAGTAAGCATGTATCCTTCTTAGTCACTCCAAAATGAAGCTCTTAATTAGGAGGGTTTTTGAAATTTCCATGTTTGAAACCAAAAACCACTTATCTTCACCATGCATGCTTGACTTTATAAGACAGAGTTTAGGGTTAGGGGTAGATACATGCATGATTTTTTGAGGTTTAATATGTCTAGACCTTGTTTATCAACTTAAGTGAATGCGCACATACTATATGACATAAGAAGACCTTGGTATTCATTTTATTTGAATTTTTATGCCCATTTGAATCTTTGTCAAATCCTAGGTTTGACCAAGATTTGAACAAGTTTAAAACATGAATATATATGAAAAGGTAAGCATGTATGCTTCTTAGTCACTCCAAAATGAAGCTCTTGGAAGGGGTTTTTGAAATTTCCATGTTTGAAACCAAAAACCACATCTCTTCATGCTTGACTTCATAAGACAGAGTTTAGGGTTAGGGGTAGCCACATACATGATTTTTCTGGTTTGAATATGTCTAGACCTTGTTTATCAACTTAATTGTATGCTTATTATATGACATAAGAAGACTATGTGCATTGGGTTTTCATTTTTTTATCCCCATTTGTTGAATCTTGGTCAAATCCTAGGTTTGACCAAGATTTAAACAAGTTTAAAACATGAATAATATGAAAAGTAACCTGCATCGATCCTTCTTAGTCACTCCAAAATGAAGCTCGTGGGAGGTTTTTGAAATTTCCATGATTTTTCTGGTTTGAATATGTCTAGACCTTGTTTATCAACTTGAATGCTTACTATATGACATACACAGACTATGTGCTTTGTTTTTTTTGAATTCTTATGCCCATTTGAATCTTGGTCAAATCCTAGGTTTGACCATGACTTAAACAAGTTTAAGACATGAATATGACAAAGTAATCATGTATCCTTCTTAGTCACCCCAAAATGAAGCTCTTGGGAGGGTTTTTAAAATTTCCATGTTTGAAACCAAAAACCACTTCTCTTCACCATGCATGCTTGACTTCATAAGACAGAGTTTAGGGTTAGGGGGTAGATACATGATTTTTCAGGTTTAAAACGTCTAGACCTTGTTTATCAACTTAATTGAATGCTTACTATATGACATAAGAAGACCTTGGTTTTTCATTTTTTTCTTCATTTTTTTGAATTTTTATGCCCATTTGAATCTTGGTCAAATCCTAGGTTTGACCAAGATTTGAACAAGTTTAAAACATGAATATAAAAAAGTAAGCATGTATGCTTCTTAGTCACTCCAAAATGAAGCTCTTGGGAGGGTTTTCGAAATTTCCATGTTTGAAACCAAAAACCACATCTCTTCATGCTTGACTTCATAAGATAGAGTTTAGGGGTAGGGGTAGATACATGATTTTTCTGGTTCGAATATGTCTAGACCTTGTTTATCAACTTAATTGAATGCTTACTATATGACATAAGAAGACTATGTGCCTTGGTTTTTCATTTATTTTGATTTATTTTGAATTTTATGCCTATTTTTATGCCCATTTAAACAAGTTTAAATCATGAATATGAAAAATTAGTCACTCCAAAATGTAGCTCTTGAGAGGGTTTTTGAAATTTCCATGTTTGAAACCAAAAACCACTTCTCTTCATGCATGCTTGACTTCATAAAGACAGAGTTTAGGGTTTGGGGTAGACAGCACGCGCCGACGCGTGGACGAAATTTATTCTCTGTCCCCCTGACATGCACTTGCCAGTGTCTTCAACAGTCTGACACGAGCAGTGAAGCTTTTATGGAGCCCAGCGGAGAGGGGCTCCATTTCTCGAGCGGTAGCGAGGTGACATGCGGCCTAAATCCAAATTTAAACATTGCGAAAAAAATCTGAAACAAATCATGCACGTTCACAGCTCATATTAAGATAACCCCTAAAAATTTCAGATCAAAATTCGAAACATACATCGAGAAACAAAAAAGAGAAACTCAGATGGGAATAGTCTACAGAGAAACTCAGATTTGAATTCGGGAACTATTCATGACAGATTTCTCTTTTTTGTTTCTCGATGTATGTTAGTGGCAGTTAATATGGACCGGAGGAAGTACTAATAATATGAGGCATATTTTTGAGCTGGCCCTGTTTAGTAGAGTTTACATTTGAGAGTTACATCTTTCTACCACCATTATTTTTGATTTAGCTTGTCTTTTTTTGCCCACCATTTTATCGAGCAGGGTTAATGCAAGATCCATAGCAAACTAGCTTGTCATGACATTTTTTTGGCGGAGTGCATCTTCTCATGGCGAGCTAGCGACTTTGCCTACTAGAGTTTTTTTTGTTGAACTACATTTTTTGGATTTTCCCATTTTATTTGTGCACAAGCTATGAGCCGCCCGCAATTCAGCACCATATATTGGCGGGATTTTCTAGTTCAGCACCATAAATTAGCAGGATGCTATCTTCTAAGGCTTTCATTTCCCCTATATCCAGCCCCACCCACGGACAAGCAAGGGCCTCTCTCCCTACCTCGCACCTAGTCCGTCTCGCTCCCTCTCAGTCCTCCATCCGTAGCCGACATCCACCGCACCGGAGCCAGCTCAGCGACGCCGTCAACCACACTCCGTCCGCTTCGTCGGATCTGCTTCCCCGACTCACTGGTTCATCTTACCGGCCGGCGAGATCGGTACACAAAGCGCCACCATGATCCACCGAACCAAACCGAACGGCCAACGCGCCACCTCCCCAGTCGACCAAGGTTGAACACTTTGTCCGGCAGCTTTTGTTATGTATTTGATTTCCGAGACTAGTTTATTGCTTGCTTCCACTGCTTGTTATTAGCATCTGTTTTTTTTGTAATGCCTGCTAGATATTCCCCTCGAGAATGCCTACGAAGAATCTCGGAGGCAAAATATCTTGCAGAATATGATAATTGCAGCCAAGCTCGGCATACTGTGGAATGGGACAAAATCACCGCACCCCAAGTCGTTGCCGAGATTTTTCACACGTGTGATGTGCCGCCAAAAGGACGATTCCGTGGGGCAGCTGCTGAAGAAGGTATTTAGCCGCACTGCTCAAATTTCATATGTCTTGTTTGCTGATTGATTTGATGAACTTTGATTTGCAGCAGCTAGCCACTGCTCATGTTCCTAACAAAGACAGTGAGCGCGCCAGTGATGCAGACATTGGTAGAAAGGAGGCGGGATTTGGTCCTATTGTTCTAGCAAGCAATCATTTGAGGGGCCGCCTAGGATCAGCACATCTGGATCCTCCTGAGCTCAACATTAAGGAGGTAATTTTATAATAGTGTTTTAAACATGACATAATCTAATGTACTGAAAGAGATCAAACTGTCAACAGGAGTGGAGTGGTATAGATGGTAGAGATATAGATATAGATTTCAGATTTCCTAATTTTTTCTTGAAAATAGGGTCGCCCCGGCCTCTGCATCCAAATGATGCACCCACCCTTTTATTGCAATGTTTTAGACTCCATTTAAGGTTTAGAAACTCATGGGTTGCTGAAAGTGGTGACATGAATCAACCAACATATTTCCTTTTAATCTGCTGATTGATTTTATGCATGGCAAATCGCAGAAGCAAGTGACTGCTCATGTCCCTGCCAAGCAGCATTGTAGCACAGATGTCCAGAGTTCCAGTGATGCAAACGTTTGTAGGAACAAAACAGAAGGATGTGGCACTGGGGAAGCTAAGATTAGGCGTCTTCAAAAGGACTTGGATGTGGCCACTTGGCGGAACAAAGAAATGAACCGAGGATGGAATTCTACAATTCAAGATGGCCTACATGCTGTTGCTGATCTGCAGAAGCTAGTGGCTGGCAACTTGGTTACCGCTTTGGCTGATGCAGATGTCCATGAGATCAACTGGACGATCTTGGAACAGGTGAAAGCACGAGCAGAAACTCTGCACTCATCTTTGCAGGTAGATGATTTTCAAAGGGTGATGCAAGAGCCGCTATATGAATAGATTGTTGTTTTCAGTTGATGATGTCCCTGGTTCTTTTGTTTACTTATGTGCTGGTAGTACTTAGGGGAACTAGCTTGTACAAGTATTTTTTTCCGATAAAGTTGTACAAGTAAATGGCACATGCTTCGCATGTTTGACCAATTAAGTTAAAAAGCTTCACAAAATCCTGCTATCATGTAGGCGGGCTTGCATTGGCTTTCAACCCAAGTGACTATTGACTGCAATCTGTAATATGTACCCCTCTGTTGCACTTAATGGTATCCAAGCCCTTGGGCCCCCCTCCTTTGTTAAAAAAAGATCGAATTCTTATTGCGTCGAAGTTGTTTCACTAAAAAAAAGAGCCCTCACGTGCAAGGCACGTGTATATATACTAGTACTAGTAGAGATGGTACACCTAGACATTAGAGATTTGTTTGTTTTAAAGATATTTTTAATTGTGTACAAGATGGAAAATATAACTTTAGGCTATCCACAATGTTGCTATTGCCAAATCTGATACGATGGTGAATTTGGCTTTGGTGTGAAATATAGCAATAGCTCCACAATGTAGTGGTTCCAAATATTTATAACGTGGGTCCCGCCATCAAGCTAAAACAACTCATAAAGCCAATATGGAACTACTCTCACAATGTAGGGAACTAGTTCCAAATGCCAAAAGTGAAATTTGGCATCGGAGCACCTATTTGCTCCGGTTCCCTGTTTTTCTGGTTTTGGAACTACCTCTACAATGTATGGAACTAGTTCAAAAAGCCAAAAATCAAATATGGAACCACTTTTGGCTACACGTTGTGGATGCTCTTAGCAAATTCCTAGTATTTTTCATGGTCGATGTAAAAAAAGTATTTTTCATGGTTGATGTAAAAAAACAAGTTTTTTTCATGGTCGATGTAAAAAAAGAGAGAAAACATGTCTCATAAAAAGCCTTATGGTTAGCCCAAAATCGTCAACTAAGGGGCATTTTTTCGCCTATGGGCCTAACCCGACGATATGGGTTCTGTTGTCGAAACTGCGTCAGGCAAAGTCCAACGACGATTTTTTCGGTCCGTCGCGCTTGGGCGCCCTTCCGCCACGGAAAATCGGACCGTTGCGGAAGTGTTTTCGGGAGCCCGTTGACTGCTGACGTCATGCAAACTGACACGTGGCAGACGCCGTTAACTGCAGTTAACGGCGTTAACCGGCTGAAACCCCGTGGTAGATGGTAGGCCCACACGAGGCCTGCCACGTCTTAAGCGGGCCGGGCCAGATGACATAGTTTGACCGGTCAACTATATAGCTGGGCTGGTCCATTAGTTAAGTGGGCCGGGCCTAACCTCTAAGGTTGACTAGTCAAAACTTAAAAGGGCCGGCCCATTTAACATGTGGGGTCCACCTTCATACAACGCCGCCCAAGCAAGTGCGGGCCAAAACACAGTGGGTCCCACTTTCCGTTAAAAGGCCCATTTAATGTGGGGTCCACCGTATAGAAGTGGGCGCCAACAAGCTAGTGGGCGGGCCAAAAACACAGTGGGTCCCACTTTCCGCTTAAAGGATCGGCCCATTTAGTTTGTGGGGTCCACCATATAGCAAGTGGCCCCAACAAAATAGCGGGCCAAAACACAGGTGGGTCCCACTTTCCTGTTAAAGGGCCGGCCCATTTAGTATGGGGCCCACCATATAGCAGGCTGGCCCACCAAGATAGTGGGCGGGCCAAAACACAGTGGGTCCCACATTCCTGTTAATGGGCCGGCCCATTTGGTATGTGGGGTCCACCATATAGAAAGGGGGCCCAACAAGATAGTGGGGCCAAAAACACAGTGGGTCCCACCTTCCACTTAAAGGGCCGGCCCATTTACCATGTGGGACCACCATAGAGCAAGTGGGCGGCCCAACAAGATAGTGGGCCGGCCCAATAAGCACAGTGGGCCCCACTTTCCTGTTAAAGGGCCGGCCCAACTAGTATGTGGGGTCCACCATATAGCAAGTGGGCCGGCCCAACAAGATAGTGGGCCGGGCCAAAAACACAGTGGGTCCCACTTTCCTCTTAAAGGGCCGGCCCATTTATTATGTGGGGTCCTCCAAAAAGCAAATGGGCTGGCCCAACTAATTAGTGGGCCGGCCCAGTAGTTGGTGGGGTCCACCTTAAAGCAAGTGGGCCAGCCCAATTAGTGTGGGGTCCACCGTAAATCAAATGAAGTAAGTGGGCCAGCCCGTTTAGTTGTTGTTTATATGCCGGCATAATATGCGCTTTAGGATTTTGCGGGCAGGCACATATGTGATTTCGCTTAATTGGGCCATTTAAGGGATGGGAATTCGTGATTTAGATACTGAGAATATTTACGCAGCATTGATTTCTGTCGGATAGCCTCACTTACCACAAGCACCAAAGAAAAAATGCGCGAAAGAACTATAAAAACTAACTAAATATTACATCAGCTGCAAGGCATTGAAAAAATATTACAGAACCCAGAGAAATTGAATGGTAATTAAACCTAGCAATACAATGAAGCGATCCGGCAATCTTTTAAGTTGTCCATGCAGCACCTATATCTGAAACAAAGACATTACAAGTTAAGACAGCAACAATGGAAAGGCAAAGACACTACAATATTGTTTGGCAAAGAATTTGGAACTCATCATTTCATCGTTATAACAAGATCATTGTAATGCGCACAATAAGCAAACAAAGAGTGCATGCCGCATACCAACAGCCAATATAACAGAGCATGTTAGAATGAAACAGCAGACTTACTACTGTCGAGTCCCATGCAAACCAACATGTTCAGGGAGTACAAAATTGGCATGAACAACATAGTAGCAGGCTATAAATTTTGTAACAACGACTGAGCAAGATGAAGTTATGATGGCTACATCTACAGAGCAGGGAATGTAAACCAAAAATAGAAGTTACGATGGCAAAAGCTAAAGAGGAGGGAATGTGAACCAACATGTGCCAAGTGCAATTACTTCATTTTGGCCGTGAACTAAATAATACTCCTGAACTTATAGTGAAGGGGATGCAAATCAAGATGTTTCGGGATATAAACTTGTAATGAGCAACACATGGAGGATAGTTAATGCTGGAGCTTAGGATGGACCAGATACAGAATATAGTGGGATCACCTGTGAACTTGTATAAGAGGGAATGCAAACCAATATGTTCAGCTTTCCATATGTGAGCGTCATGCCAAGTCAGAGAAACAAGTCAATAATGCAGCTTTTGAAGAACAAGATGGCACGCAAAATTATTATCTAGTAGTATGACAAGTTTATTTGTACTACAGGCTAGATAGCAGAGTGATAGCATGCCAAACTAAGTCCTTACTTTGTTAGCTTACAATGAACTAGATACAAAACAATGGCATCACCTGTAGTACAGGGAATGCAAGCCAACATGTTCATGGAGTAAAAAATTGGCACAAACAACATAGTAGCAGGCCATAATTTTTGTAACAACGACTGAGCAAGATAAAGTTATGATGGCTAGATCTACAGAGCAGGGAATGTAAACCAAATATAGAAGTTACGATGCCAAAAGCTATAGAGCAGGGAATGCGAACCAACATGTGCAATTACTTAAAATTGGCCATGAACTAAATAATAGCAGGATGTTACTATAATACCTACAGTATAATTTTTGTAACAACGACTGAGCAAGATAGAAGTTATGATGGCTACATCTACAGAGCAGGGAATGCAAACCAAAATGTTCAATCGCTTAAAGTTAGCAATGAAGTAGAAAATAGCAACGTGTTACGGTCATAGCTAGGAATGAACTAAAAGAGCTTCAGACAAACAAGAATCTGAACCCAGAACATGGCGCTAAAACAAGGGACTTACATTAGGAGAAGCACTCTGTGGGAGTCACAGCAGATCTTCCTGGGGTTGATAGATCCGGTGATGAAGTACGCTACATGTGCTACTTGGGGTTGGAGAGACGGCCATTACACTTCATGGTTACTCATCTCATCTGCAAAAACGTAACGGCGCGTCGTTAGCACAAACAGGTTCCCCCAAGATTAAACAAGAACTTGCAGGCAAGCAATAGAAAAGCGACAGTAGAAGAGTTTAGATCATGCACTGCGCCGGTGAAGCAGATCCGGTTCATGCACAGCGGTGTCGGTGAGCAAGATCCGATGCGGTGGACGACGGATCCGGCGAAGCGGCTCCGGTGGGGTGGACGATGCCGCAGCTGAAGCGACTGCGGTAGACTGCTGGATGAGCATATGGTTTCGAGGTTCGGCGGGGATGATCCGGTCCGGTTGATGACGGCGTCGATGAAGCGGCTCCGGCAGGCAGCCGGATGACGAGGATCGCGAGGGCTCGGGTAGGCCAGGGAAGTCCGGCGGGGATGTTCCGGTGCGGTGGTCGTGGAGGTGGTAGAGAGAGGGACTTGAGAAGTTCCGGTGGGTGGTCTCAGATGAGAGACTGAGGGAAATGAATTTTTTTGGGAGGGTATCCGGGGCTAGGGAGGTGGTGATCCAAAAAATGACGGCCAGACCCCCCCACCAACCGACTTTGCTGTCATCTCCACAGGGGTAGAATCGGAATTTGGAAGCGTGTGAAATTTTTGTATTTTGTGGGCGGGAAGTTTTGCCGCTATGAGATTTTGAATTTCGCTAAGGTACAAGTATAATGATAAAAAATTGTGAGACCGTACTAGTACCTCTGTTCAAGGCCGACTGTAAAATCAAATCATCATCAAGTTGAACATCGGTTACTACCATGATCATCATCGGACACAGATCTGGTGACATGCACCTGAAATTGGTGCATTCGTTGCAAAGTATAATGCTAAAAAAATTAGTGACCGTACTAGTACTTCTGTTCAAGCCCGAGTGCAACATCAAATCATCATCACGTTGAAAATTTGTTACCATGATCATGATCTATCTCTAAATTTGGCGCATCCGCTAAATCTGGCAAACTATAATGATAAAGAAATTGTGAGACAGTAGTAGTACTTCTGTTCATGGTCGAGTGCAACATCAAATCATCATCACGTTTAAAATTTGTTACCATGATCATGATCTACCTCTGAAAATGGGCGCATCCTCTAAAACTTGCAAAGTATAATGATACAAAATTGTGAGACCGTACTAGGACTTATGTTCAAGGTCGAGTGCAACATCAAATCATCATTACATTGAAAAGTGTGTTACCATGATCATGATCTATCTCTGAATTTGGCGCATCCGCTAAATCTCGCAAAGTATAATGATAAAAAATTGTGAGAATGTACTAGTACTTATGTTCAAGGCCGAGTGCAGGATCAAATCATCATCACGTTGAAATTCGTTACAACGATCATGACATATCTCTAAAATTGGCGCATCCGCTAAATCTCGCAAAGTATAATGATAAAAAAATTGTGAGACTGTACTAGTACTTGTGTTCAAGGCCGAGTGCAGGATCAAATCATCATCACGGTGAAATTTGTTACAACGATCATGACATATCTCTTAAATTGGCGCATCCGCTAAATCTTGCATGTGGCGCATCTCAGTGCGGAGCAACAGGCCGGTGCTATCAAGGTTGAGGCGTCAGTAGCGTCATCGGGCTCTCCTCTTTTGATAGATCTTCTACATGGCGCGGCGCACCGCCCGTCGAGAAGCAGTCACATGTGATACCGAGGTGGAGACGTCGCCGGCATCCTCGAGGCGCGGCCGCCCTTCTATGAGCCAGCGTCGACTCAAGGTATATATGAATCCATGCGTTGTCGCGCCCCTTCTTCCGATGAAGTGGGGTGCCTTAGATTTATTGTTCTTCTCTTACGATTATTTCGAGCCGAACATGTGTGCTCTTTCTCTGAATATATTGCTTGAAAAGCTAACCAAGTTAATTAAATTCACTTCGTTCTTAATCTTGCGTGCTAATTCTGTTATTTTTGCTGACAGTGGTGCGCGCAAGGAGATTTATTTGTGGGTGTGCTGAGCTGTTAGGCCTAAGTCGAAATCCTCAGCTTAACGAGGCCTCAGCTTAACACATAAAAAAGGTGTTCAATCTCGCCCACAATGTCCTTTTCTTTCCTCTTCCTTTATTGGAACTTGTTTTGCAGACAAGGAAAGTGGCACGTGTAATGTGAGTAAAACCCTCTTAGCCAAAATCAGCTACAAGCAAGATTTTCTGTATTGTAGATGCCCCAATTGACTCTAATCCCCAATGTAGTCTTTTTTTATGTCAGTATAGACTTCTTTACATGGCATGCATTTGCCTAATGAGCAGCATTGTATTGCCATTCTAGCCAACCTGATCGATATGTCAAGCTTCATGCACGAGATGCCATGTTTAATTTACTCCCTCACTCCGATCCATATTTCTTGGTGTAAAATGAATGTGAATCGAAGGGAGTACTTTTCTTAGATACTAGTAGTACTATACCATTTCAAAAAAAAATACTAGTACTACTACATCACAAATGCATCAAAAGAGTACTACCATCACAAGACCACCACGGTTGTACTAGTAGAGTTTAATACTGAACTTCCAAAGGGAATAAGATTACACATATGAACTTTAAACAGGACCAGGAGCATGAGGGCCAGCAGCAGGGGCGTTGACTGGGAACAAGCCAGGCAAGACGTAATTCTGGAGGAAGAGGCCATATGCTGCGTGCTTGGCCTTGGTTGCAGGGCGGTGCTTCCCCGATGTACTTAGGCCTACACCCGTCGCATGCTGGATCAGGCTGCGGATGTCCTTCTGGAGGATTTTGCCACAGAATGGGCAAAATAGCTCCCCGCGCTTGCGGAAACGAATTTCACCACCCTTCAGCCGCTTCAGAACGTAGCGGCTCTTCTGGTCCCTGCGCTCCTTGTTGTCGTCCATGTCATCAGAATATTCCTGTGAATTATAAAGTACATAATAATCAGGTGCTTAATGACAGATCGAATAAATACTGCACTATCATAAGCAAACCTTAGAAACCCTAAAATTAAATGTGTAGAACAAGTAAATGGCAGAAGAAATCATACTAAATCACGAGAAAACCCTATGAACAGCAATGAACATAAGCCACAACAATTGCAAGTCCACTAAGTATGAACACATAAATTAATTATATGACAAATCAAGCCAACTACATGGCAGATTAGTCGAAATTAAACTAGAATCTGACCGTACGAACCGTAGAATCAAGTACGTCTACAAGAACAAGGTAGGAGATCAAATCAATCAAGAACCAGGTTCGTGCAAACCACGTGAACAGTAATATGACACAAAAAGGATCGGGACAGTTTCGGTAAAAGAGCAGTACCTCCTCGTCGTCACCCTCGACATCCTCCTGGAACTGAACGTTTGGGCCGAAATCGTCGAAGGGGTCGAGGTCCGCGTCCAGCACCGGGTCGAGGAAGACCTCGCCGTGGTGGCCTGCAACGCCTTGCAGATCTTCGGCGGGAGCAACGGCGTTGCTATCCACCTTCTCCTCGACGGCCAGGACGCCCGTTTCGACCGAGGTCGAAGAATCAGACAAGCAGAGGAGACGAGCGGCCTGGGTACCCGGTGAAGCCTCACCCGCCGCGACGGCCACTACCGCAGAGGCATCCTCTGCGCGAGCGGCCGCCGATTGCTCCGCCTCGTACGCAAGACCTGTCTTCATGCTGCTGCGGTTGGAAACGAGGAAGTCGATGCCTCGGAGGTGCGGTGAGTTGATGGGAGGGGAGAGGACGAGCTCGCGAGAGACGATGAGGCCGATTATTTTATAGCCTCTGACTCTCTGTATCAGAATGGCATTAGTTGTGGACGCGAGAGACGATGAGGCCGATTAGTTGTGGACGCGTGAAGTCGTGCATGTACTCGATTCTCACGTATACCAATACTTCCAAACGTCATAAGTAATTCACAATCATTCAGAATAATATGAGACCTTAACATTTTATTGTTTGTGTCAGATATTGTCCATGAAAAATAACATCCTTCAAAAAATAAATCCCCTATGCCAATCCGGTCATGCCCGTCTACTCCAACTAGCTTCCTCGAGTAATTTGTCACCTTACATTCTTAAAATGAACCAAAATTTGGCACAGGGGCATCACATGGAAAATGATGTTACCATTCTCTCTTCCCATTTTTGTTTGAATTTTTCAAAATTGTCATGCCCTAACGGAAAAAATGTATGTTCCTTCTATGAAGCATGTATCAGAATGGCATTACCAAAACCTGGGGGTGGCGGGGCACATGGTGGTGTGATGATACATCACATTTGGACCACACAACACAATTTGGACCAACCAAAAAAATTCAACCACCCTACACAAACCCTGGTCAAAACTAGTTTGACCAATATTACAAAAGTTGTACATAATTCAGAAACAGTCAGAAATATACGAAGCATTCAGGAGTCAATACTGAAGACAAAGCAATTATGCCAAAAGACGAAGGCAGAGGAGGAACAGGTCTTGCTATATTGCACAACAAAGCCAAATTCAACTTTTCATCGATTCCAAAATTCTGGCTGCAATTAGCACACCCTGGTCTCCTGATGTCGCAATAGTTGGCTGCTGGGAGCGGAGACACTCGACTTCCTTCTTCAACTTATCGCACTCTGTGCGAACTTTCAAGTACTTCGTCTCGAAATATTGCGCATGTTCAGCATGCAACTCCACTTCCTGTTGAAAACTTTCACAGTCACAGTTGCAATCACACTGACCAGCCTTGTCAGTGACCACACTCATCGGTGGCTGGGCGCGTAGTTCCTCGACTTCCTTCTTCAACTTCTTACACTCCGCGAGAACGTCTGAGTACCGTTTATCAAAAGAAGATTGCATGGAACGGGCATTCTCCTTCGATATGGCACGATTTAAAATGCACCTGCCCACGAGGTGGCGGATTTTCTTATGAAGGATGATGTTGTGGCCCTTGATCTGGTCCAGTTTCGCGGAGAATCGTGTTATCACATCCTGCATTGCAAATTCAACAGCAATGAAGTATGCAGAGTGCAGATGAGGGGGGAGAAATAAACAAATGGAGTGCCAACCTCTTCAATATGCCTGAGAGCTGCAAAGTCCTTGTCCATAGGAACCTCTTCAACGATGGAACCGCCATCCCTGGAAGAAAGACATTTAAGTAGTTGGATCTGGCAGCCAGCAAGGAGGCGATGAAACTGCGGCACGGCAATGGAAACATACACGGCCGAAGATGCACACACGCGCACTGGCTGCTCCTCTCCCGGAGACTGGGCATTCGTCTCTGATTCTGCATTCATGATACCAAACCTATGCAAGAGTTTGAGGTTTCTGTTCTGAAGGGTGGTGTTGTGGCCCTTTAATCTCATAATCCCTTCCTGCATGGAAAAATTCACCAGGAACGAATCAGGGATCCTTTTTCATTCACAGGATATGAAAATCATAAGATTAGGAAAAGCATAGGATTTTGTATACATTACAGAGGGTGTATGCGCTATTTTATGGGCTATTTGGAATGTACAAAATGAAGTCGAGTTTAATAAACCCAAATCTCATCCCTTCTTGCAGGTTATCCCTATGATTATTCACTAGATCCGTATGTTTCTTATCTCCAGCCCGAGGATCAGCAGGATATCATGGAGTCTGGGTGCAACTGACTAGAGACAGCCGCACGGGATTTTTACAGCCAGGGTGGCTGGCAGTTTCCTCATAGAATTACTTACTGATGTGTTTTTGCCTTTTTGGCACCCGCTGTTTTCTATGTTTCGTTGGTGGATCTTTGTGTCGACTCTAGCTGATCCGTGAGAAGTTGTCATAATTTGTGTATGAACTGAAGAAAGCAATAAAGCAGCCATATACATCATTTTGATGCAGAGGCTGTGATATGTCCCCCATTTCGAAAAAAGGAACAAACATAGGATATATTTCTATAAATCAAACAACTAATGTAGGAAAAAAAACCATAGGATCTAAATGCTACACAATTCTTATAGAAGTCCTACGAATTAAAGAAGCCCTCATGCAGTACGGAGATGAAGAGGAAGAAAAAAAAGCAATGGATATATATTATATAGTGCATACATTATTAATGCTCTTGAGAGCTAACAAGTGCTCATCAAACAACGGGTCCTCGATAGCTAAGTACGAAGTGGATCCTGCGGTAGAAAGCACGAGCCTGGAACCGTCGGCCCTGGAAGATGATAGCCGGTTTAGTTGGCACCGCCTGCCAGCAAGGACTCAACGAAAATCCGGCATGGCGATGGAAACATACCCAGGAGCTTCGTACCCACCAGGTTGGCGAGAAACGAGCGATTTCTCAACTTGGGTAGGAATGGCGCTGAAACCAGCCGCCATGGAAGAAAGACGGTTAAATTGTTTGATCCGCTAGCCAGCCAGAAGGCAGAGAAACTTCGGCATGGCGATGGAAACATACCGGGGAGCTTCGTACCCACCATCTTGGCGAAACACGGTCGATTTCTCGGCATCGGTAGGAAGGGCGACACTTGAACGGGCGGCCCTGGAAGAAAGACGGTCAAATAGCTGGTTCTCCCGGGTAAAAAAATAGTTGGATCTGTTTGCCTTGCTGTAATCTGCGTTCATGGGGGCAAAGAAAGCACATGGCGATAAAAACCTACCAGGACTCTTGCTGGATTACTCTGCCCTGACCCAACAAGCCCGAAGCAGACTGAGCTTGCGATGGAAGCGCAGACTGAGCTTGCGATGGAAGCGCAGACATGCCTGTCCGCCGGCGCCGCTGGTACACTTTCAAAGTCGGAGTTTGCAGGACTTTCAGCGGGATGGATTTCACCGCGGATTTAGTCTCAGACAACAACGCCTCCTTCCTCTTCTTACACTTCTTCATGTTCTTCTTAGACAACTTGTTGAACGATGGATGAATCGCTGGAGGAAGAAGGAAGGGACAAGCAGGTGGGGATAGAAGGGGTCGGTGTAGAGCTCTCCGGGGAGGGTTCCCCGGGGAGGAGGATGAAAACTGGAACGAACAGGACAGGGATGGGACTGGGCAATCTTGTCCGTCCATCCAAAATCAAAGGGCGGGAGCACATAAGACTTTGGGCCATTGACAGGCTGGTCCTGCCACAGGCGGACCCCAAGTTTCAGCGATTCAATGTCAGTGAAAAGATGGGCAATGTAAAAGAATCTTGTTCGGGGTCGGCCGCGGAAGCCAAATCTCTGTGTCCCAAAGTCTACTAGTAGTCTACTCCTATATAGGTATAGCTGCATAGCCATCATACCATTGCATTGATCGAGCTGTACGCCTTTACCACTCTGATTCAGGTACAAAATATTAGTGTTCTCTTGTCAAATCAAAGGCCATGTCAGTTTGACGAAATGGACGTTCTTTAACTCACAAACTACTCCAAGGACATCATTTACGGACTACTGAAGCCATGTACATAATTTCTGGATCGATTTAGTAATTTGCTACAACTGTAATATTATTTCCAATTTTCAGCAATTTATTTGAATTTTAGGATTTTACTTATAAATTTCGCTAATTGACATGTGTAGGAAAGATAGAAAACAACTAGTGTATGCATGACCAATTAATCTGACTAAATAAATCTTATAGTGGCCACTTTGCATCACTCAAACTGAGAGGGCATGTTAGATTCATATGATAGAATAATGGAGAATCGCTATGACATATGCCTCCTTGAATCCTACGGGAAAGAAATCTACATGAATTGGTAGAGCTAGGTGTGTGATGGTATCATCGGAAAGACAAAGGAAATTTCTATAGAGATTGAGAGTGCATAGCATAGTTGTCACAGATGCATATGAATTTTTCCAAGAGGTCTAACCTCTTATTAGAAATCCTATAGGGTTGTACTAGTATAAGAAAACAATACATAGAAATTTTGGAGGATTCAATTCTTCAAATCAAACAAGCTATATAGGGGGAAAATCATATCCTTTGATTCGTACAATTTGTATAGGAGTTATGTAGGATTTGACTATAGGAGTTATGTAGGATTTGACTATAGGATTTGAATATTTGTACGGTTGTGTAATATTTTTACCCAGATCAATTCACATACCACCGGTTATGTATTTTTTTGGGCTATAAAAATAGGAGGTGTGGTATATTTGATGTGTGTAGAGATAATCTCACCATCTTATAGCCACCCCTAACATTTCGAGCAAACAAAAAAAATCTATACCACTACCCACCTCTCGTCCTACACTCAATTCCTACACAACCAAACAACAAAAATTGGCTATCCTAGCCAGGTGGTTGGGGATACTCTCATCCCATAAACCTATCCCCTAAACCAAACAACCCCTAATATGGAGGGAAGGAAAACCTAGTATCTGATACTGTACAAAAACACATAAAGCAATCTGGAACCGTCCACATAGAATCAACGGGCCAGAGCAGATGCCTTCTTTGGGAAGGGTCTTGCGCGGAAGCCAAGGAATCCTCTGCGTCGACAATCTGGTGTAGCAGTAAAATAGACCATCATAGCGGAACATTGATGGAGTCACTACAATGCGTCCGAATCCGGGTATAGTCTTGTCATATCAATGGCCATGTCAGTTTCTCCAGATATAATCTATCCGTTAGCTAGTACTACTACTCTAGAGGCTGACGCCACATGCAGAAGTTGTACAGTACTACGACTACTATCGAGTATCGACTAGTCCGATCACGTCCAGGTCGCAACTACTCAAAAATGGCCGTAAAGAAAATGCAGAAGTAGGATGGGGCCACGACAAAAGACATACATCTATTTATGGACAGAGGTAGTATCATATCAGCATGCATTAGCATCTCATTTGCAACTAGTTGCACTCGCATCCTATTATCGGATATCACACTTCTGCACTTTTAAAAAATATGAAGAAAAACAAAACTGGGACACATATTATGTTGTGTATTGCTCCACAGGTCACAGATGAGTATGTAAAAAAAATTCTAGCTTGCACAAAAAAGACAAATGATATGTGAATAGTTAAGGAATATTATTCACTTTGGTCTTTTCTTTTTTCCACAGCTCACATATGGTCACCTTTTGAAACAAATGTTTAGATGTGCGAAAGATACAACATAACCCGTGACTATGATTTGAATTTACATTTTTTTACAAACTCGAAATGTGACATCCGACAATAAGATGAGGGATCAACTAGTTGCGAAATGTTTGCACTCCTGACCATGCATCTGAATCTATCTACTAGACTACTACAACAACATACAAAATGCACCAGTTTTGAACTAGAGATGTAACAGCAGTACTAACCGTTGGTTTCCAAAATCTAACGCTTGTGATTAGAGGGATTCGCGTCAAGAGATACCACAACAGCATACACTTCTTTCTAGAACCATCATGTAGCCATTATGTAGAAGAAGAAAAAAGCAGGGTCACACCAATATCACACGTCCCACTCGATAGTAAGAAAGGTTCCAAGTTATTGTTCCCATTTCTCAACTGGTCATACCTATTTCGATGGTGTAACCTACGTAGTATAAGTTATATATTAGTTGTATGGAAAGTTTGAGCAACATTTAGAACATAATTTTGTACTCCTAATTGGTCCAACATGCATGCTAAGATTGGGGTCTTCACCTTGAAACGGCGAGCGCCGAAAAGCGGGTCAAAATCGCCCAGATCCTCGAAGATATCTACAGGCGCAGCCGCTGTATGAGAGACGGAGTGGGAAACGAGTGGGGCGATGTATGAGAGACGGAGTGGGGGTGTAGTATGTACTATAGTAAGACGGCGAGACGGCGAGGTCAGAGTGATTAAGACTAGTCACAATGGGAAGTACGTAGTACGTAGTATCATACACTACTAGTTTGTGATACTACCTCCACAATGCATAGTATCATAATATGGTTCATACTTATGTCATATTTAAAGTTTTGTAGAATCTCAATGCAAATGTGTGTACATGATGTATTTGTCATGAAGTTTTCTAAGTTTTCTAGGTTTATGTGTTATAATACTACTCTCATATCTCACCTCATAATTGATGTGACACATTAGATTTTTGCCAACATGGCATGTATGATACTACTTACGAGCCTTAAAAGCACTTTTTTGTGATGTTGATCAAATTGTACTCTAAAATTGTCACTGGACAACAGGTCGGCCTATTGCAAACTTGTTTGAATGAGCTAAAATAGTTAGAAATCTAGAAAATTTGTCACTTCAATGAATTTTCATCCTATAACGTTTACTTAATTTGAAAAACGAATGGGGACGTTTGCCATAATGGGACAATCATTTCTACAAAAAAGAATAAGATGGAAAGTCTCGCAATGTTATTTATCATGACAACATTGACAATGTCACAACCGTGGGGTGATTAGGGAATCCACTCCGCTAGAAAAAACAAACTTATATAAGGCATGTGTGGCAATGCAGTTTGTCTACCTTATACACATATCTAGATGTGTAGCTATATATGGATTTTATTTTCCAACTTTAGATGATCAGTTTATAGTTCACCATTTAATTAGAATTCATAATTTTTGGGAATAAAATACTTGGAGGTACCCTGCAAGTGTGGTACCACAAACTAAGCCCAAACATGGGTCCCAATAGTACAACATAGCGCGCATAGGAAGTTTGAGCAAATTTGAAACCAACCAAATGAGGTAGAAACAAATCAGAAAAAAGTTGTGAAACATGTGCATGGAGCCATCACATGACATGTACTTACTACTAACAAGTAAAAAATATAAAACCCTATCATACATAGAGGTTTGGGGTGAAGAGTTATTATTCACACACATATAGAATAAATATGGACTGCTTTTGGCTTTCTACCCATTAATTTGAGCAAGCTTCATGCAGTGTCCACTTCAAACTTGACAACATTGGAACCATAGCTGCTTGAGTTCGCCTCGCTAGCCTCTTCCCATATGTAAGCTTAATTAATTGGTTACACTACGAAAACCACAATCAACTTCTGAATAATGCATGCATTGCCCCCCTTTTGCACATATGCAACTTTGCAAAGTAGGGATTTTTGGTTTACCACACATTAGTGTGTTGTTTTCTTTTTATTAGGACCCATGTTTGGTAGCCACATTTTTCCAAAGCCAAAGTGTGGTTAGCCAAAAAAAAAGCTAGTATGGCTAGCCACCAAATTGTGGCTTAAAATATTAAAGCCAAACTTTGTCAAAACTTTGTAAAAAAAAGTTGAGTCTATGACAAATGGACCATATATACATGCAATGAAGTGTGATAAGCCAAATTGTGGCAAAAACCAAACACATGCCAAATAAACTATATGCATGGCTGCCAAATTTTGGCTTCTTGACAAATTGTGGCTAGGAACCAAACATGCCCTTGCTGGCCAAAGGGGTCCGAATATGTGTTTTGTTTATTCGCTATCATGTGCAGTACGTGTGTGCACAATACCACAAATCAAAATTTCACGGGTAGGCCAAACATGCATGCATGGTAGGCGAATCGCCATTTCGAAGGCTAATTTGTCAAACTAGCTTACCATGAAACCATCATGTGTACTCCAATTAATTAAGTTCGGATATGAATGGTGGTCATCAACCAAACTAAAAAGAATTCAAAATTTGGGATGATATAGGGATGTGCCCTATTGTTGTGGAATCAGAAAACATTAGCCAACGAAAATGTGGGTTGCATCCAAGTATAGTAGCTCACAAAGTCGATTGCCAAGAAGTTTTTGCCTAAATTTGAAATAAAGCCAAAATGAGGTTCAAACTTATTGAAATCAGCAAGCAAGGCAATCACGAAGTCACCAATTACTACTTTTATCTAGGAAAAATAACAAACATGATGGCATGCAAATATTCTTGAGAAGCAGAATCATTCTGTAAATATATATTTTTGGAACCATGCATGTTGGACATTGATTCGCTTCTTGCCACATGGGTGAGCTAGCTTGGTTACCGCAAGAACCATGCATGGCGAACTTTCGAATCATGACCCCTTTTTTAAGAGATCAATGAAAAACTTCTTATTTTCGACTATACTTTGCCAAATACAGTTTTTTTGGTTTTCCACATAAAGTCTTTTCATTTTTATTGGCCGAATTAAGGGGGGCAAAATTAAAAGGATGTATTTGTGAAGTGGCTACCGCGTGTATTGCGCACACTACCACCTATACAATTTTCACAAGAGGGTGACATGGTTGGATGGCCATGCATTTCCATGGTTTGTTGGATTATCTCATCATGTAGTATATAATAAATTAATTTTGTAAATATTTTTCAATTCAAGTATTAACGATGGTTATATTACAACTCAAATAAATTGGGAAAATACTGGGATTCGCCTCCCTAGAATCAATCTTGCCCGTCCATTTCCTATCAACTGACTATAGGGAGTACTAGATTTAAATGGCGGTTGGAGTTAATTCCTCAACCTCATCGCAGTATTATTCCCATCTGTCCCCACTAAACAACCCCTGGCGGTTCGTTCTCCCCTGCATTTCGGCAAGTTCCAAAAAACCCCATTGTTTGCAGTTGCTCTCCCTCCCTCCCCCTCAATCCCTCCGATCAGTTCGACGTGCTTCAGCGCTGCCATGGCCGACGGCGGCCTGTTTACGCTAAAGAGGAGCGTCGTTCCCCATGGGACGACCAAGGTGAACGTGGTCTACACGAATGACCCTTCCGTTCTCGAGCACACCCTCAAGATGTACGAACAAAAGCTACTAGAGGACAGGTCCAGGTTCGTCGGCCTCGACCTAGAATACACTGCGGACCAAGTAAGTACCGCCGTCGTTCAGTTGGCCATGGACGACCACGTCCTGGTGTACCATTTCTGCAGGTATGTTCTTCACATGCCTTCCTTTATCCTTTTGTTTTTTAATATAGAAACTCTTCCTTTATCTTGGATCTGCTTTTTTATTTCGACATAGACTAGGTTCTAACTTGTATGAAAACACGAACAAACTAACTTGTATGAAAAATGTGGTCTGGAACGTAATATCCAACATACTTGTATAATTTTTTTGGATTGACCACGATATCTAGTTTCATGATTTTGGTACTCAAAATTTGCACAAATTTCATGTACTCATACTCACCGATAATCGGCATGGATGTCAAGATATTAACATATAGTAACTGAATCTTAACTTGACACTTAAATAATTAGATCATATAGTCGCAACAATAATTCATGTTATTTTGATGTGTATCACTGATGCAAAATCATTGTTTCACTGCAACAAGTATACAGTTTACTGGAAGAAAAATATGTGTACTATTTCAGCATATACGATCTTACAAGATTGATTTGTGTTAACATGCAGGAGTCCTGATAATCTGGCACTGCAAGAATTCCTTCAACATAAAGGAATTTGTTTCACAACTGTTGACATCAGGGGTGACTCTAGCAGGTTTGCTAGAGATGGCATTAAAATTCCTAAACATAATTGGATTGACATTCAGGATATGATCAATTTCAATGGTCCTGGCAATAGGACTGGCATGGGTGATTTGGCAGCCGCCATCATTGACCCATCTTACAAAGACATGAAGACCAAGTTCCCTACTAGCAGCCACGATCAATGGGAGTGCATGCCATTGCCTGAAGTAAACTTGAGGTATGCTGCGATTGATGGGTATGTCAGTTTTGAGTTGTACAGGCGACTCAAAAAAATCAATGATGGGCAGCGTCAAGCACAACCAATTCCAAGGGAAGTGGTTTGCCCGGATTGCAAGGAAGCGGCTAGGTTGGCCGCTCTTCCCCCTGCCTGGCGCGACGAGAAGAAGCAGTGTGTCGGGACAACCTACTGGGAATTTGTATCTTATTGCTTTAGGCACAACATACCATTTGATCCGAAGAAAATGCCACCATGGATAAAGGACCCGTGCGAGCCTACTTCGGGGTCTCCGTGGGATGGCGGTTCACATGGTGAGCAAGCTAGGGCAACGGCTGGATGTGGTGAGCTAGCAAGGGCAGGGCCTGTATCTGGTTGGGAAGCTCCAACAAGGATTCCCGACACACGAAGTGCGAACGAGTGCAGAACTTGGACTGCCAACCCATGGGAGGCAGGTACAAGCGGCACCGGCAAGCGCATCAAGAGGGATGATGATAATTGGTGAACTAGGCTGGCGTTATATGTTTCCAAGATTGTACATAAGTTTAGAATTATGAACTGGTAGTATTGTTTAGGTGATGTAATTACTTTTGCAACAATGTGTATGAGGTTTCAGAATCACGCATCCTTATTTAAACATGTTTAAAACATGGAAATGAAAAGGTAAGCCTGCATCCTTCTTAGTCACTCCAAAATTAAGCTTTTGGGAAGGTATTTGAAATTTCCATGTTTGAAACCCAAAACGACTTCTCTTCGTGATTGACTTCATAAGACAAAGTTCAGGCTTAGGGGTAGATACATGATTTTTCTGGTTTGAATATGACTAGACCTTGTTTATCAACTTGAGTGCTTACTATATGACATAAGAAGGCTATGTGCTTTGGTTTTTCATTTTTTTTTGAATCTTGGTCAATTCCTAGGTACGGTTTGACCAAGATTTGAACAAGTTTAAAATATGAAAATAAAATGTAAGCCCGGTCTGGATCCTTCTTAGTCACTCTGAAATGAAGCTTTTGGGAGGTTTTTGAAATTTCCATGTGTTTGAAACCCAAAACCACTTCTCTTCATGCTTGACTTCGTAAGATAGATTTTAGGGTTAGGGGTAGATACGTACATGATTTTTCTAAGTATTTTTATGCCCATTTGAATCTTGGTCAAATCATAGGTTTGACCAAGATTTAAACATGTTTAAAATATGAAAATGAAAAGCTAAGCCTGCATCCTTCTTAGTCACTCCAAAATGAAGTTTTTGGGAAGGTTTTTGAAATTTCCATGATTGAAACCCAAAAACGACTTCTCTTCGTGCTTGACTTCATAAGACAAAGTTTAGGGTTAGGGTAGATACATGATTTTTCTGGTTTGAATATGTCTAGACCTTGTTTATCAACTTGAGTGCTTATTATATGACATAAGAAGGCTATGTGCTTTGGTTTTTCATTTTTTTATACCCATTTGAATCTTGGTCAAATCCTAGGTTTGACCAAGATTTGAACAAGTTTAAAACATAAAAATAAAAGGTATAAGCTCGACCTGGATCCTTCTTAGTCACTCTAAATTGAAGCTTTTGGGGGGTTCTTGAAATTTCCATGTTTGAAACCCAAAACCACGTCTCTTCATGCTTGACTTCATAAGACAGAGTTTAGGGTTAGGGTAGATACATGATTTGTCTGGTTTGAATATGTCTTGACCTTGTTTATCAACTTGAATGCTTAATATATGACATAAGAATACTATGTGCTTTGGTTTTCATTTTTTGATTTTTTCTGAATTTTTATGCCCATTTGATCTTGGTCAAATCCTAGGTTTAACCAAGGTTTAAACAAGTTTAAAACATGAAAATGAAAAGGTAAGCCTGCATCCTTCTTAGTCACTCCAAAATGAGGCTTTTGGGAAGGTTTTTGAAATTTCCATGTTTGAAACCCAAAACGACTTCTCTTCGTGCTTGACTTCATAAGACAAAGTTTAGGGTTAGGGGTAGATACAAGATTTTTCTGGTTTGAATATCTCTAGACCTTGTTTACCAACTTGAGTGCTTACTATATATGACATAAGAAGGCTATGTGCTTTGGTTTTTCAGTTTTTTTGAATTTTTATACCCATTTGAATCTTGGTCAAATCCTAGGTACGGTTTGACCAAGATTTGAACATGTTTAAAACATGAAAATAAAAGGTAAGCATGGATCCTTCTTAGTAACTCTAAAATGAAGCTTTTGGGAGGTTTTTGAAATTTCCATGTTTGAAACCCAAAACCACTTCTCTTCATGCTTGATCGACTTCATAAGACAGAATTTAGGGTTAGTGGGTAGATACATGATTTGTCTGGTTTGAATATGTTTAGACCTTGTTTATCAACTTGAATGCTTACTATATGACATAAGAATACTATGTGCTTTAGTTTTCATTTTTTTGATTTTTTCTGATTTTTTTGCACATTTGATCTTGGTCAAATCCTAGGTTTAACCAAGATTTAAACATGTTTAAGACATGAAAATGAAAAGGTAAGCCTGCATCCTTCTTAGTCACTCCAAAATGAAGCTTTTGGGAAGGTTTTTGAAATTTCCATGTTTGAAACCCAAAACCAGTTCTCTTCATCGGTTTCAGACTTGGTACAACCCAAAAACACCATTCCTTTTGGTTCGCACAACCAAAAAATTATTCTGAAGGTCTACAGGAAGATAAAAAAATAAGGGATTGTATCAAGAACTATATACAAAAGAATAGGAAAAAGAGCTCGAATAGAAAACTAGAATCAGACTCAAGTTCCGAAGTAATTACACATAATAGAAAAAATGACTCAGGTTCAAGTTCTGAAGTAATTACACGTATAGAAATTCAAAAAGAAATCGATACGATCCACGTCATAATCCATATTGGATTCCCCAATTTATTAAAGAAAAAAGGAGCAATTGAAGAATTAGAGAAAGATCTACAAAAGGAAATTAACTCCGTAAACTAGAGACTTAATATTTAAAAAACTATGTGGTTTGGTTTGATAGTTCATTGTTCATAATTCATAGTTGATCATACATACGGATCATACATACAGAATTGCGCGATCCTTATCGCGACTTCTAACCTATCTAGTCGTCGAGGAAGATGATGGTCGCGTTCTCCTCCGCATCCCGCGCCTCCTTCTCCTTCACGGCGGCGATGGCCGCCGCCTTGTCTTCTTCCTCCGCCCTCTTCTTGTCGGCATCGTCCTTGAGGGACGCGGCCAGCGCCTTCAAGAAGAGGGGGTCTTCCCCTTCCTCCGCCTCCTCCGCCTCCTCGCCGGCTGGCGGCGCGAATCCGCCGCTGGTGCTCGCCTCCCACGCCGCCTTCGACCGGCGGTTCCTCTCCCGGTCGGCGCGCCATTTGTTGAAGACGGGGCCGCTCATCGGTTTGAGCGGCGGATCCGCCTTGTACCAGAGCCCGCCCGGGGCGAACTCGCGGAGCGACGACGGCATGTACAGGGAGCCTCTGTACCTGCACGCCGCGCGCCGACTCCCGGCGGCGGACTGCTTGCACTGGAGCCGCCACGCCTCCTCGAGCGTGTCCGGCGCGCGGGATCGCTTCGATCCGCTCGCGGGCGACGCGGAACTGGTACGGCGTGAATACATGGCGAGCGGCGAAGAATCACCACCCTGCAATCAAGGCCAAGCACGCAGCATATGGCCTCTTCCTTACGTCTTTTGCCTGGTTTGTTGCCGGTCAACGCCCCTGCTGCTGGCCCTGATGCTCCTGGTCCTGTTTAAAGTTCAGCATTAAACTCTATACTATACAACTGTCGTGGTCTTGTGATGTACAGTAGTACTCTTTTGATGCATTTGTGATGTAGTAGTACTGTACTTTTTTTTGAACTGATATAGTACTATCTAAGAAAAGTACTCCCTCCGATTCACATTCTTTTTAGCACCAAGAAATATGGATCGGATCACCGGAGCGAGGGAGTAAATTACCCTTTTGTTGTGGCTTATTTTGGCTTTTGGCTTTGGCAAAAGCCAAAAAAAAAGCACCTAAATAGGTGCTTTTTGGGCTTTTGGATTTTGGAAGCCAAAAGAATAGAATCTTTGTTCTTGGCTTCCAAAATCCAAAAGCCCAAAAAAGCACCTATTTACGTGCTTTTTTTGGCTTTTGCCAAAGCCAAAAGCCAAAAAAAGCCACAACAAAAGGGCCATAAACATGGCATCTCGTGCATGAAGCTTGACAGATTGATCGGGTTGGCTAGAACGGCTAAACAATGCTGCTCATTAGGCAAATGCATGCCATGTACGATAGTATACATCCAGTAAAGAAGTCTATACTGACATAAAAAAGACTACATTGGGGATGAGAGTCAATTGGGGCATCTACAATACAGAAAATCTTGCTCGTAGTTGATTTTGGCTAAGAGGGTTTTGTGCCCATATTTGTATCTTGGTATAATCCTAGGTTTGACAATGATTTAAACAAGTTTAAAATATGAAAATGAAAAGGTAAGCATGGATCCTTCTTAGTCACTCTAAAATGAAGCTTTTGGGAGGTTTTTGATATTTCCATGTTTGAAACCAAGAACCACTTCTCTTCATGCTTGGCTTCATAAGATAAAGTTTAGGGGTTAGGGGGTAGATACATGATTTGTTTGGTTTGAATATGTCTAGACCTTGTTTATCAGCTTGAATGCTTACTATATGACATAAGAAGACTATGTACTTTGGTTTTTCATTTTTTTTTAAATTTTATGCCCATTTGAATCTTGGTCAAATACACTAGCTATGACCAAGATGTAAACAAGTTTAAAACATGAAAATGAAAAGGTAAGCATGGATCCTTCTTAGTCACTCTAAAATGAAGCTTTTGGGGGTTCTTGAAATTTCCAAGTTTGAAACCCAAAACCACTTCTCTTCATGCTTGACTTCATAAGACAGAGTTTAGGGTTAGGGGGTAAATACATGATTTGTCTAGTTTGTTGTTTAGACCTTGTTTACCAACTACTAGTTCGATTTTGGGCTACTAATATAAAATTAAAATAAGTTGAACTAGTATTCCTCTAAAAAATCATTTTGGTATGCATTGTTTGATACTTTTCATAGCTATAGTGCATCACAAATTTATGATTTCATGCTTTGCTTTGCCAATTTCGATTTTTTCTAACCACCTTCTCTTTGATTTCAAATTTAGGTCAAACTATCGATGCCTACTATGTGTTCTACTTGAATTGGATGCAGCGTGCGCACATGTTTTGCCATTGTTTTGGGCTTCCACACATCTTTGGGGCATCCAAGTATTTAAGTTACCTTGTTTTTTGAATTGTAATTCATACCCTTCCTCCCAATTTTTATGCACATTTGAATCTTGGTCAAATCCTAAGTTTGACCAAGATTTGAACAAGTTTAAAACATGAAAATGAAAAGGTAAGCCTGAATCCTTCTTAGTCACTCAAAAATGAGAAGCTTTTGGGAGTTTTTGAAATTTCCATGTTTGAAACCCAAAACCACTTCTCTTCATGATTGACTTCATAAGACAGAGTTTAGGGTTAGGGGTAGATACATGATTTGTCTAGTTTGTTGTTTAGACCTTGTTTATCAACTTGAATGCTTACTATATGACATAATAATACTATGTGCTTTGGTTTTCATTTTTTTTGATTTTTTTTGAATTTTTATGCCCATTTGATCTTGGTCAAATCCTAGGCTTAACCAATATTTAAACAAGTTTAAAACATGAAAATGAAAAGGTAAGCCTGTATCCTTCTTAGTCACTCCAAAATGAAGCTTTTGGGAAGGTTTTTGAAATTTCCATGTTTGAAATCCAAAACGACTTCTCTTCGTGCTTGACTTCATAAGACAAAGTTTAGGGCTAGGGGTAGAAACATGATTTTTCTGGTTTGAATATGTCTAGACCTTGTTTACCAACTTGAGTGCTTACTATATGACATAAGAAGGCTATATGCTTTGGTTTTTCATTTTTTTTGAAATTTTATGCCCATTTGAATCTTGATCAAATCCTAGGTACAGTTTGACCAAGATTTGAACAATTTTAAAACATGAAAATAAAAGGTAAGCCCGACCTGGATCCTTTAGTCACTCTAAAATGAAGCTTTTGGGGGTTCTTGAAATTTCCAAGTTTGAAACCCAAAACCACTTCTCTTCATGCTTGACTACATAAGATAGAGTTTAGGGTTAGGGGTAGATACATGATTTTTCTTGTTTGAATATATCTAGACCTTGTTTATATCAACTTTAATGCTAACTATATATGACATAAGAAAACTATGTGCTTTGGTTTTTAATTTTTCTGATTTTTTTATTTTGATAGATGCACATTTGAATCTTTGTCAAATCCTAGGTTTGACCAAGATTTAAACAAGTATAAAACATGAAAATGAAAAGGGAAGCCTGTATCCTTTCTTAGTCACTCTAAAATGAAGTTTTTGGGATGTTCTTGAAATTTTCATGTTTGAAACCCAAAACCACTTCTCTTCATGCTTGACTTCATAAGATAGAGTTTAGGGGCTAGGGGATAGATACATGATTTGCCTAGGTTTGAATATGCATGTCCAAACCTTGTTTATCAACTTGAATGCTTACTATATGACATAAGAAGACTATATGCTTTTGTTTTTCATTTTTCTGATTTTTTTAAAATTTTATGCCCATTTGAATCTTTTGGTCAAATCCTTGGTTTAATTTGACACGGATTTAAACAAGTTTAAAATATGAAAATGAAAAGGTGGTAAGCAGGCATGTATCCTTCTTATATATATTAGTCACTCTAAAATGAAGCTTTTGGGAGGTTTTTGAAATTTCCATGTTTGAAACCCAAAACCACTTCTCTTCATGTTGTTGACTTCATAAGATAGAGTTTAGGGGTTAGGGGTATAGATACATGACTTGTCTTGTTTGAATATGTGTCTAGACCTTGTTTATCAACTTTAATGCTTACTATATGACATAAGAACACTATGCGCTTTAATTTGGTTTTTAATTTTTTTAAATTTTGATGCACATTTTGAATCTTGGTCAAATCCTAGGTTTGACCGAGATTTGAACAAGTTTAAAACAAGAAAATAAAAGGTAAGCCCGCCAGACTGGATCCTTTCTTAGTCACTCTATAATGAAGCTTTTAGGGGGGTTGTTGAAAATGTAAGCATGTATCCTTCTTAGTACGTCACACCACAATGAAGCTTTTGGGAGGGTTTTTGAAATGTCCATGTTTGAAACCCAAAACGACTTCTCTTCGTGCTTGACTTCATAATTAAGACAAAGTTTAGGGTTAGGGGTATATAGATACATGATTTTTCTGGTTTGAATATGTCTAGACTTTGTTTATCAACTAGCTTGAGTGCTTACTATATGGCATATATAAGAAGCTAGGCTATGTGCTTTGGTTTTTCATTTTTTTTGAATTTTTATGCCCATTTGAATCTTGGTCAAATCCTAGGTACGTACGGTTTGACCAAGATTTGAACATGTTTAAAACATGAAAATAAAAGGTAAGCATGGATCCTTCTTAGTCACTCTAAAATGAAGCTTTTGGGAGGTTTTTGAAATTTCCATGTTTGAAACCCAAAACCACTTCTCTTCATGCTTGGCTTCGTAAGATAGAGTTTAGGGTTTGGGGTAGATACGTACATGATTTTTCTAAGTATTTTTACGCCCATTTGAATCTTCGTCAAATCCTAAGTTTGACCAAGATTTGAACAAGTTTAAAAACATGAAAATGAAAAGGGTAAGCCTGGATCCTTGTTTAGGGTTAGGGGGTAGATACATGATTTTTGTGGTTTGAATATGGCAGACCTTGTTTATCACCTTGATATATGACATAGGAAGACGGTGTGCTTTTGTTTTTCTTTTTTTTGAATTTTTATGCCCATTTGAATCTTGGTCAAGTCATAGGTTTGACCAAGATTTAAACATGTTTAAAACATGAAAATGAAAAAGTAAGCCTGGATCCTTCTTAGTCACTCCAAAATGTACCAATTGATAAATGAGTTAACTTGGCTTCATGGAAAAAATAATGTCATGTAAATGATTTAACTTGGCTTTCGTACCCTTGAATCCATAGGAAACTTTGTATAAATGTAGTAGTATAATAATCAACCGAGTTTTTACATCAACAGGTCTGTCACTTACGTGTGGTGCCCATGCGTGAGGTCCCACACTTCAGTGAGCACAAGTCACGTGCAATAGGTACGCAAACTCCCAGCCATTTTCTTTGTCAAGAGAAGACGCATCAGGATGCGTATTGGAAGTATGTGGGTCCTTCTGGATCCTTCGGTTGTCCCTCTCACAAAAAAAACAAATCTCTCTCATTCTCGGCCTCGCTCGACTCGCTCGCTCGCTCCTGCTCACTGACAAACCCTGCACAAAAGTCAACATCATCACCCGAAAAAGGGGAGACACCATAATTCTCTCCCTTCTTCTCTCCTTCCGAGTGATCCCTTCTTCCTCCGAGTTTCACTCGACGGGCAAACACACATGTGCTGCATAGTAATAATAAAAAAGTAGAAAAATCGACCTACGAATCTATGATTAAATAGGTTAAACTAGGGTTTTGCCCACTACTACAGATCAAGTTCAGAAATATCCAACTACTAGTTCGATTTTGGGCTACTAATATAAAATTAAAATAAGTTGAACTAGTATTCCTCTAAAAAATCATTTTGGTATGCATTGTTTGATACTTTTCATAGCTATAGTGCATCACAAATTTATGATTTCATGCTTTGCTTTGCCAATTTCGATTTTTTCTAACCACCTTCTCTTTGATTTCAAATTTAGGTCAAACTATCGATGCCTACTATGTGTTCTACTTGAATTGGATGCAGCGTGCGCACATGTTTTGCCATTGTTCTGGGCTTCCACACATCTTTGGGGCATCCAAGTATTTAAGTTACCTTGTTTTTTTGAATTGTAATTCATACCCTTCCTCCCAATTTTTATGCACATTTGAATCTTGGTCAAATCCTAAGTTTGACCAAGATTTGAACAAGTTTAAAACATGAAAATGAAAAGGTAAGCCTGAATCCTTCTTAGTCACTCAAAAATGAGAAGCTTTTGGGAGTTTTTGAAATTTCCATGTTTGAAACCCAAAACCACTTCTCTTCATGCTTGACTTCATAAGACAGAGTTTAGGGTTAGGGGGTAGATACATGATTTGTCTAGTTTGTTGTTTAGACCTTGTTTATCAACTTGAATGCTTACTATATGACATAATAATACTATGTGCTTTGGTTTTCATTTTTTTGATTTTTTCTGAATTTTTATGCCCATTTGATATTGGTCAAATCCTAGGCTTAACCAATATTTAAACAAGTTTAAAACATGAAAATGAAAAGGTAAGCCTGTATCCTTCTTAGTCACTCCAAAATGAAGCTTTTGGGAAGGTTTTTGAAATTTCCATGTTTGAAATCCAAAACGACTTCTCTTCGTGCTTGAATTCATAAGACAAAGTTTAGGGCTAGGGGTAGAAACATGATTTTTCTGGTTTGAATATGTCTAGACCTTGTTTACCAACTTGAGTGCTTACTATATGACATAAGAAGGCTATATGCTTTGGTTTTTCATTTTTTTGAAATTTTATGCCCATTTGAATCTTGATCAAATCCTAGGTACAGTTTGACCAAGATTTGAACAATTTTAAAACATGAAAATAAAAGGTAAGCCCGACCTGGATCCTTTAGTCACTCTAAAATGAAGCTTTTGGGGGTTCTTGAAATTTCCAAGTTTGAAACCCAAAACCACTTCTCTTCATGCTTGACTACATAAGATAGAGTTTAGGGTTAGGGGTAGATACATGATTTTTCTTGTTTGAATATATCTAGACCTTGTTTATATCAACTTTAATGCTAACTATATATGACATAAGAAAACTATGTGCTTTGGTTTTTAATTTTTCTGATTTTTTATTTTGATGCACATTTGAATCTTTAAACCCACCGGCGGGCAGTGACTGGCCAACACCGTAGAGCCGGGAACAACTAGGGCTGCGGCTGGCCCCAGTCCCTCAGAGCGACGGCCCGCAAAGCCTCCTGGTCGCGCGCCGATGCAAATTGCAAGGGCGTGCCACCTGACCTATACCTGGTCAGGAAGGTGTGGATGATGCCTCGCTTAGTTTCCTGCAGGGCACACACGTACACGTTAAATACGAGCCTCGATCGGCTCTCAGGTTATCCTGTGAATCGGCTCATGGAGCCGATCCACCCATGATTCGTCCAAGGTGGCCGAATATATGGTGGTCCTGCTTGATCAAGATAAAGCATATGAGATCCACGACGATTTGGGGTTTTCACCGCATAATCGGATCATCCTACTCACGATTGGGCCTCGCGCTCGCGCACGGTGATCGTAAGCCAATCCTAGACAAGGCCTAAAAACCAACACGAGGTTGATCCTCGGAACATCCTGTCTAGGGCCAGCAAACTACACCCTACGCGCCGCTGGATCCTCCAACCCTTTGTAAGGCCTAACTATTGCAGATATTAAACTAATCCTTGATGAATCAAGGAGCAACCGTAACGGATCAGATCTACTAAATAACGATCAAGCGGGGTGCCGCCCCTGCACCCATGATGAGGTACAAGGACGGCTAGATGCGCAAGGGTTGCACTACGACAGCATATGATACTAAGAACAATGCTAACCCTAACACATCTATGATAACTACGTTGCTCGCCATCAAAAAGGCTTCAGTACGAGCAACGCATGAACAACGTAGGCAGGCTCGTGCTGCCTAGATCGCAAGATGCGATCTAGGCAGCATGGTGCTTACCGGAGAAACCCTCGAGACGAAGGGGTTGGCGATGCGCCGAGATTGGTTTGTGGTGAACGTTGGTTGTTGTTTATTCCATAAACCCTAGGTACATATTTATAGTCCAGGGGACTTTCTAATGTGGGCGTGCACCAAACCGTGCACGAGATAAATTCTAACTTCTACGTAACCTACTATAAAGATACACGGGCTAACTAGCCCAAACTTGGTAAACAAGGCCGATTCACATATCTCCTCTATATGTATATCTTCAAGCCCATCTTGATCGCGGCCCACCTCTGGCTTGGTCAAATTCTGGTGATAACACATGCCCCCCTGGTTTTGATAATGATAATTGCAAAACCATATGCATTCTTCGAAGGGTCATGTCGTGGCAGAACCGTCGCAGTTTCTTCATGATGATGCCCTGCCTTCTCAACTTCTCCGCGTGACGCATTTTTTTATTTTTTTTTTGGCACCACTTCCTCGGAAACTGCTGTGGCATTGAATTTCCACTATATCCCCTTTTATTTAACCGCTACGAACAGTTTATTCCTGCATCTCCCCGCATCAGCACTCCAAAAGCCCTCCTGTGCCACCATGTCTTCTTCCTCCTCTGCCTCATCGGATCTTTCCACCCAGTCCTCTTCGTCTCGCGAGCCGACGCCGGAGCACAACCCGGCGGAGGTCCACGCGGCCAACATCCGCCGCGCCATTGCGGCCGGGGAGGAGTCAGACCATGACTTCTCCATCTGGTCCGAGGACGACCAGTCCTCGACGGACGGGGAGAGCGACCTCCGCTTCCTCGCCAACGGGGAATCGGAGGAGGAGAGCGATGACGATCGCTTCTCCTGGGATGACTTCACCTCCTCCGAGGGGGTGAAGGAGGAGGAAGAGGAGGAGGAGGACGACGACGACAGCTCCTCCGACGAGCCGCCGGCCAAGCGGTTCTGCCCTTGGCAACCTTAGCGACTTCGACAGCGACGAGGACGACGCTGACGAAGAGGACGAAGACAACGAGGGCCCGGTCGGCGGCCATTGGAGCGACGACGAGCCCGCCGGGAGCAGCGCCGACGACGGCGACGACGAGGGCAGTGATGGCCCGTAGATAGGACCTCTAGAATAGGGCCAGCAGTAGTAGATGGGGCAATGTATCCCCTAGTATTTCCTTTTGAGAGCAATTAGCTCTTTATGTAAGAAATCTCGCCTATTAATGAAGAACTTTTCCCCAATTTGATTTTGCCGATTTCTTCTGAGTTTAATTGAGCCGATTCCCTCTTCTACTGACCTTGCCGATTCGTCCCCTTTGCCAATGCGTAATGAGCCGATAGCACCGCATCGGTCCTTTGAAATTCGCCCTTCCCTTCTTCAACTGATGATTTTCTAAATCTGGCAGAAAATGCAGGATCTTCAGGAAAACCTTTGAACTTTTCCAACCAAACCCAATAATCCTCTTCAGTACTCATCATTTGTGAAGAAGGTTGCAATGAAGGATCAGCCGATGGTATCCCAATCGGCTTTTAAACAGAGTAACACAGAGCATCCACCAGGCCTGCTGCCCCCCGAGCCTTACTCGAGGCGAGACTGTCAAAGAGAATGTGCCAAAGCCGATCCCCTTTCCTCCTCAGACAGCCGATAACCTTCCGTTTCAGCTGAATTAGCCCCAAAGATTGGAAATCCTCGACAAAAAGGTTCAGGAACCCAGATCGGCTCGAAGCAGCTGAAGAAATTTCCATTGTTTTATTCCCTCGAAGCAACAGAAGGCACCACCGCTGGCCTGAATTTGGTGGAGACTCGATAAACATCGCATAATTCCACTAGAGTCGATGTCTGCTGCATCGGCTACGCTCAAATTTTTTTTTGAATTTTTTAGGCCGATTTGTGTGTCGGCCCCCATACTTGATAGTATTATCTCATATCCTCGTGTTTTATCCATCTAGGTGCCCCCCGAGCCGATTCTGTCAAGAGAATTGATGGTATCGGCTCTTCAGGTAGTCCCTGTTGGGTCAAACGTTGATCCCAGGCAAAATAGATGGTGAGGATAATTTTGGCCGATTGCTGGAATCGGCCTCCACGTTGCTTGCTCGGTGAAGGTTTTGTAATGTCCCTTCATAAATTTTTGGAGGGCCGATCGCAAGGATCAGCCTCGCCACGTTTGCTTATTGACGTAGTCTTGCTACTCGCCCAGGCCGGTGGATAAAACCAGCCCAATCTCTGACTTTATCACGTTGGTGCGCTTGCTGTTGTCCACCTCGGGTGCATCGTGTAATCGTGGAGCTCTACACTTCGCCGGACGAACGAGCACCATGTTTGTGCCAGCCGATGTTTCATCATCGGCTTTCCTTTGCTTGGGGCGCCACTCTTTTCTTTGCGGCAGTCCCTCCTCATCCAGGGTCCTCTGGACTTTCGCAGCCAGATCAGGTCGTGCCTTCCTCAGCGTATGCAAGTATAACCTTTCGGCTTCCTCCAGACCGCGCAATCGCTGAACCCTGCGCTTTTGTGAATGGCTGAGACCATCAGGGCACCACCTTGGACGGTGGTACCTGTCTTCTTCGTCTTCCCCCTCGTCTTCCGAATCCTCGAGATCTTCCAACCGAGGGGTCTCAGCACGTCTGCTTTGTGGTGGGAGAGGCCCTAAGCGCTCGAACACAGACACGTTGGCTGCCTCCTTCTTTTTCTGGTTGCATTCTGGGCAGTTGCCGATTGTTGGTAATCGGCTCATTCCTGAATCCCAGCAGTGTCTGAAGAAGGGGCAGTCCCAATGCCTGCCCGTGTCGTCTTGCTCCCTGGCGTGGCGCTCCTGTCGCTCCTCATCGTGATTATGCCGACGATGCCTTCTGTCGTTTCTGGCCAGACGATCTCTTTCATCATCGTCGCCGTGTCGCCGGCGTTGGTCATACCGACTCACATACTTGTTGAGGAGGTGATCAGAGAGGGGTCGTTGATATCTTATGTTCTTCACTTCTCCCTCTGTGACGTAGCGCTTGCCATCTTGACGGAGCCGATCGCATGGAGCGGCCCCCTCTGTGTCTTTGCTCTGAGAGCAGCTGCCCTCATCCCCGCCCTTCTCAGAGTGGTGTCCAAGCTCTACCATGTTGATGTTGGCTGAGAAATCTGGCTGGCACCCTCCGAGGTGGGTAAACTCCACCATGTTGACGGCGGGGAAGGGGTGTGTGTCGACCTTCATGGCGTACTGGTTAAAAATTAGTCGCCCATTTTCTATCGCCATTTGGATCTGCTGACGCCACACCCTGCAGTCGTTAGTGGTGTGGGTGAACGTGTTATGCCACTTGCAGTATGGCTTTCCGTTCAGCTCTTGCACCGTAGGGACCTTGTGGCCTTCGGGTATCTTTATATGCTTCTCCGCGAGTAAGAGATCGAAAATCTGCTCGGTTTTCGTCACGTCGAAGTCGAACCCTCTTGGAGGCCCTGGTGGCTTCACCCATTTGCAGGTTACTGGGCCTGCAGCTCGAGTCCACTCAGCCACTGCGACCTCTTGTTCTCCCGTAGCACCTTCATCTTCGCCTGCGTCAACCATGGTAACCACGCGCTTGAATTTGTCCTGGTAGACATCTGGGTGGCGCTGTTCATACGCTGACAGCTTCTGCACCATGTGTGCTAATGAAGGGTAGTCCGCTTGGGAGGCCACGTCCTTGATCGATGATGATAGACCCACCACCGCCAACTCGACTGCTTCTTTTTCGCTTACGTGAACCGAATAGCATCGGTTCCTAACGGTCCTGAAGCGCTGGATGTACTCCGACACTGTTTCCCCGCGCTTCTGTCGTACTTGTGCCAAATCGGCAATGCCAGCCTCGGAAGCCTCTGAGTGATATTGCTCATGGAACCGCTCTTCCAACTGCTTCCAAGTCTGGACTGAGTTCGGTGGCAGCGATGTGTACCAACCGAAAGCCGATCCTGTGAGGGACTGTGAGAAGTACCTCACACGCAGCTCGTCTGACGCTGAGATCATGCCCAGCTGTGCCAAATATCGGCTCACATGCTCGATGGAGCTGGAACCATCTGATCCGCTGAACTTTGTGAAGTCCGGGAGCCGATACTTGGGTGGTAGCGGGATCAATTCGTACTCGTTGGGGTACGGCTTGGTATAGCCGACCGTCTTCCTTTTCGGCATCATGCCGAACTGATCTTTCAGAATCGTACAAATCTGATCCGCGGTGATGGCTGAAGGTGCCGAACCTTGAAGATTCGCCGGGGTGGCGTACTTAACCAGCCATGCTTGTTTTTCCGGTTCTGAGCCAACTGCAGGAGCTGGGCTCTGGAGTTTTGTCGGGGTGGCGTATTTAGCTAGCCACGTCTGCTTCTCGGGGTCTGCCTCCGACGTTCCTCCTGTTGTTCCAGAAGTCCCCGCTGTTGCAACCTGGTTCGAGAGTGCCCAGGTGCTGCAGTCTGGCACGTATGCGCATGCGTATCCGTGCGGGATCTCCTTGGGCGCGTCATGTAGGAATTGGTAGTCACTGGGGTCACCACCAATCTTGTAGACGACGTAGGCCGATGAGTTCGGCGCTTCGGGCGCTGCCAATGCGAACGGCAGCGGTGGACGGGACTGGAGTGGCACCTCTCCTTGGTGAGTCCCTAGAGCTGGTCCTGACGGAGAGTACTGGCGGCTCATGATCTCCTGGATCACGCGCAGAGCGACGCGCTCCAACGTATTCACCAGGCTCTCAGAATGGCGGTGCAGAGAATGAGCCACCATGAAGTTGATCTCCTGACGCAGCGACCTGGTGCGTTCTTCTGACGGGGTGGATAGGTCCACTCCATCAAGCGCGCCTTCAGGTGAGAACCCCTTCCATCTGATGCCATGGGAGCGGGTCCTGTGGAAAGAGCCGATGAGGTCGGCTTCGAGGAAGGCTTTGACCTCGTCATACTTCTTCTTGAGCTCGCCATTGAGCTCCTCGTAAGTGACCGGAGTTTCTTCCGCCATCTCCGATGTAGACGGCGATGTGGTTGATGTTGAAGATTGTCCCACCGGGCGTGCCAGAATGTGTTGACGTCAGAAACCCACCGGCGGGCAGTGACTGGCCAACACCGTAGAGCCGGGAACAACTAGGGCTGCGGCTGGCCCCAGTCCCTCAGAGCGACGGCCCGCAAAGCCTCCTGGTCGCGCGCCGATGCAAATTGCAAGGGCGTGCCACCTGACCTATACCTGGTCAGGAAGGTGTGGATGATGCCTCGCTTAGTTTCCTGCAGGGCACACACGTACACGTTAAATACGAGCCTCGATCGGCTCTCAGGTTATCCTGTGAATCGGCTCATGGAGCCGATCCACCCATGATTCGTCCAAGGTGGCCGAATATATGGTGGTCCTGCTTGATCAAGATAAAGCATATGAGATCCACGACGATTTGGGGTTTTCACCGCATAATCGGATCATCCTACTCACGATTGGGCCTCGCGCTCGCGCACGGTGATCGTAAGCCAATCCTAGACAAGGCCTAAAAACCAACACGAGGTTGATCCTCGGAACATCCTGTCTAGGGCCAGCAAACTACACCCTACGCGCCGCTGGATCCTCCAACCCTTTGTAAGGCCTAACTATTGCAGATATTAAACTAATCCTTGATGAATCAAGGAGCAACCGTAACGGATCAGATCTACTAAATAACGATCAAGCGGGGTGCCGCCCCTGCACCCATGATGAGGTACAAGGACGGCTAGATGCGCAAGGGTTGCACTACGACAGCATATGATACTAAGAACAATGCTAACCCTAACACATCTATGATAACTACGTTGCTCGCCATCAAAAAGGCTTCAGTACGAGCAACGCATGAACAACGTAGGCAGGCTCGTGCTGCCTAGATCGCAAGATGCGATCTAGGCAGCATGGTGCTTACCGGAGAAACCCTCGAGACGAAGGGGTTGGCGATGCGCCGAGATTGGTTTGTGGTGAACGTTGGTTGTTGTTTATTCCATAAACCCTAGGTACATATTTATAGTCCAGGGGACTTTCTAATGTGGGCGTGCACCAAACCGTGCACGAGATAAACTCTAACTTCTACGTAACCTACTATAAAGATACACGGGCTAACTAGCCCAAACTTGGTAAACAAGGCCGATTCACATATCTCTTCTATATGTATATCTTCAAGCCCATCTTGATCGCGGCCCACCTCTGGCTTGGTCAAATTCTGGTGATAACAGATGCACATTTGAATCTTTGTCAAATCCTAGGTTTGACCAAGATTTAAACAAGTATAAAACATGAAAATGAAAAGGGGAAGCCTGTATCCTTTCTTAGTCACTCTAAAATGAAGTTTTTGGGATGTTCTTGAAATTTTCATGTTTGAAACCCAAAACCACTTCTCTTCATGCTTGACTTCATAAGATAGAGTTTAGGGGCTAGGGGATAGATACATGATTTGCCTAGGTTTGAATATGCATGTCCAAACCTTGTTTATCAACTTGAATGCTTACTATATGACATTAGAAGACTATATGCTTTTGTTTTTCATTTTTCTGATTTTTTTTAAATTTTATGCCCATTTGAATCTTTTGGTCAAATCCTTGGTTTAATTTGACACGGATTTAAACAAGTTTAAAATATGAAAATGAAAAGGTGGTAAGCAGGCATGTATCCTTCTTATATATATTAGTCACTCTAAAATGAAGCTTTTGGGAGGTTTTTGAAATTTCCATGTTTGAAACCCAAAACCACTTCTCTTCATGTTGTTGACTTCATAAGATAGAGTTTAGGGGTTAGGGGTATAGATACATGATTTGTCTTGTTTGAATATGTGTCTAGACCTTGTTTATCAACTTTAATGCTTACTATATGACATAAGAACACTATGCGCTTTAATTTGGTTTTTAATTTTTTTAAATTTTGATGCACATTTTGAATCTTGGTCAAATCCTAGGTTTGACCGAGATTTGAACAAGTTTAAAACAAGAAAATAAAAGGTAAGCCCGCCAGACTGGATCCTTTCTTAGTCACTCTATAATGAAGCTTTTAGGGGGGTTGTTGAAAATGTAAGCATGTATCCTTCTTAGTACGTCACACCACAATGAAGCTTTTGGGAGGGTTTTTGAAATGTCCATGTTTGAAACCCAAAACGACTTCTCTTCGTGCTTGACTTCATAATTAAGACAAAGTTTAGGGTTAGGGGTATATAGATACATGATTTTTCTGGTTTGAATATGTCTAGACTTTGTTTATCAACTAGCTTGAGTGCTTACTATATGGCATATATAAGAAGCTAGGCTATGTGCTTTGGTTTTTCATTTTTTTTGAATTTTTATGCCCATTTGAATCTTGGTCAAATCCTAGGTACGTACGGTTTGACCAAGATTTGAACATGTTTAAAACATGAAAATGAAAGGTAAGCATGGATCCTTCTTAGTCACTCTAAAATGAAGCTTTTGGGAGGTTTTTGAAATTTCCATGTTTGAAACCCAAAACCACTTCTCTTCATGCTTGGCTTCGTAAGATAGAGTTTAGGGTTTGGGGTAGATACGTACATGATTTTTCTAAGTATTTTTACGCCCATTTGAATCTTCGTCAAATCCTAAGTTTGACCAAGATTTGAACAAGTTTAAAAACATGAAAATGAAAAGGGTAAGCCTGGATCCTTGTTTAGGGTTAGGGGGTAGATACATGATTTTTGTGGTTTGAATATGGCAGACCTTGTTTATCACCTTGATATATGACATAGGAAGACGGTGTGCTTTTGTTTTTCTTTTTTTTGAATTTTTATGCCCATTTGAATCTTGGTCAAGTCATAGGTTTGACCAAGATTTAAACAGGTTTAAAACATGAAAATGAAAAAGTAAGCCTGGATCCTTCTTAGTCACTCCAAAATGTACCAATTGATAAATGAGTTAACTTGGCTTCATGGAAAAAATAATGTCATGTAAATGATTTAACTTGGCTTTCGTACCCTTGAATCCATAGGAAACTTTGTATAAATGTAGTAGTATAATAATCAACCGAGTTTTTACATCAACAGGTCTGTCACTTACGTGTGGTGCCCATGCGTGAGGTCCCACACTTCAGTGAGCACAAGTCACGTGCAATAGGTACGCAAACTCCCAGCCATTTTCTTTGTCAAGAGAAGACGCATCAGGATGCGTATTGGAAGTATGTGGGTCCTTCTGGATCCTTCGGTTGTCCCTCTCACAAAAAAAACAAATCTCTCTCATTCTCGGCCTCGCTCGACTCGCTCGCTCGCTCGCTCCTGCTCACTGACAAACCCTGCACAAAAGTCAACATCATCACCCGAAAAAGGGGAGACACCATAATTCTCTCCCTTCTTCTCTCCTTCCGAGTGATCCCTTCTTCCTCCGAGTTTCACTCGACGGGCAAACACACATGTGCTGCATAGTAATAATAAAAAAGTAGAAAAATCGACCTACGAATCTATGATTAAATAGGTTAAACTAGGGTTTTGCCCACTACTACAGATCAAGTTCAGAAATATCCAACTACTAGTTCGATTTTGGGCTACTAATATAAAATTAAAATAAGTTGAACTAGTATTCCTCTAAAAAATCATTTTGGTATGCATTGTTTGATACTTTTCATAGCTATAGTGCATCACAAATTTATGATTTCATGCTTTGCTTTGCCAATTTCGATTTTTTCTAACCACCTTCTCTTTGATTTCAAATTTAGGTCAAACTATCGATGCCTACTATGTGTTCTACTTGAATTGGATGCAGCGTGCGCACATGTTTTGCCATTGTTCTGGGCTTCCACACATCTTTGGGGCATCCAAGTATTTAAGTTACCTTGTTTTTTTGAATTGTAATTCATACCCTTCCTCCCAATTTTTATGCACATTTGAATCTTGGTCAAATCCTAAGTTTGACCAAGATTTGAACAAGTTTAAAACATGAAAATGAAAAGGTAAGCCTGAATCCTTCTTAGTCACTCAAAAATGAGAAGCTTTTGGGAGTTTTTTGAAATTTCCATGTTTGAAACCCAAAACCACTTCTCTTCATGCTTGACTTCATAAGACAGAGTTTAGGGTTAGGGGGTAGATACATGATTTGTCTAGTTTGTTGTTTAGACCTTGTTTATCAACTTGAATGCTTACTATATGACATAATAATACTATGTGCTTCGGTTTTCATTTTTTTTGATTTTTTCTGAATTTTTATGCCCATTTGATCTTGGTCAAATCCTAGGCTTAACCAATATTTAAACAAGTTTAAAACATGAAAATGAAAAGGTAAGCCTGTATCCTTCTTAGTCACTCCAAAATGAAGCTTTTGGGAAGGTTTTTGAAATTTCCATGTTTGAAATCCAAAACGACTTCTCTTCGTGCTTGACTTCATAAGACAAAGTTTAGGGCTAGGGGTAGAAACATGATTTTTCTGGTTTGAATATGTCTAGACCTTGTTTACCAACTTGAGTGCTTACTATATGACATAAGAAGGCTATATGCTTTGGTTTTTCATTTTTTTGAAATTTTATGCCCATTTGAATCTTGATCAAATCCTAGGTACGGTTTGAACAAGATTTGAACAATTTTAAAACATGAAAATAAAAGGTAAGAGCCGGTGGCAGCCGGGCCTCTAGGGAAACTACTGGATATTAAGGTACTCCTTTTAATAGAGTACCGGAGCAAAGCATTAACACTCCGTGAACACATGTGATCCTCACATCACTACCATCCCCTCCGGTTGTCCCGATTTCTGTCACTTCGGGGCCATTGGTTCCGGACAGCGACATGTGTATACAACTTGCAGGTAAGATCATAAACAACGAATATCTTCATGAATCAATAACATGTTCAGATCTGAGATCATGGCACTCGGGCCCTAGTGACAAGCATTAAGCATAACAAGTTGCAACAATATCATAAAAGTGACATCTACGGATACTAGGCACTATGCCCTAACAATCTTATGACTATTACATGACCAATCTCATCCAATCCCTACCATCCCCTTCAGCCTACAGCGGGGGAATTACTCACACATGGATGGGGGAAACATGGCTGGTCGATGGAGAGGCGTTGGCGGTGATGGCGGTGAAGATCTCCTCCAATTCCCCGTCCCGGCGGAGTGCCAGAACGGAGACTTCTGGCTCCCGCGACGGAGTTTCGCGATGTGGCGGCTCTCTGGAGGGTTTCTGGCGACTTCGACTTCTCTCCGTGCGTTTTCAGGTCGAAACCAATAAGTAGTCCGAAGGGGGGCGTCGGAGGCCGGCCGAGGGGGCCACACCACATGGCCGCGCGGGCCCCCCTGGGCCGCGCCGCCATGTGGTGTGGGGCCCTCGGGCCTCCACCTCTTTGCCCTTCTGGCTCCGTCAATATTCTGGTAAAATAGGCCCTTCCGCATAAATTCCGAGGATTTTCCCGAAAGTTGGATTTCTGCACAAAAACGAGACACCAGAGCAGTTCTGCTGAAAACAGCGTTAGTCCGTGTTAGTTGTATCCAAAATACACAAATTAGAGGCAAAACAATAGCAAAAGTGTTCGGGAAAGTAGATACGTTTTGGACGTATCAACTCCCCCAAGCTTAGCTTATTGCTTGTCCTCAAGCAATTCAGTTAACAACTGAGCGATAAAAGAACTTTCACGAACACATTTGCTCATATGATGTATATATTCTCATGCTATGGCTAATACTTAAGCAGTTCATAATGAGACACATGCAAATAAGATCATCCAACAGCTATGTCAATCATGGAGAAGTACCAACAATTAATAATAAGCACCATGAATCATGTATATAAGCAGGATTGCAATGTTCATAAGAGAATATGATAAAGTGGTATCTCGCTTGCCCGTATTTGATCGGCAAAACATAAATGCCGAGGCACCTCTTGAGTTCATAGAAAGACTAGAAGTAGTGATTGTCAAAGATAAAAGCATCAAAGTTATACCACAATCAATTATATTTTGAGACAAGCATATTATACTAAGAATGACAGTTGTGCTCTCAAGATAGTGCTCAAAGAAAGAATGGAGACACAACATAAAAGTAAAAGATTGACCCTTCGCAGAGGGAAGCAGGGATTAACATGCGCTAGAGCTTTTCATTTGTAAAACAGGAGTAAAATTATTTTGAGAGGTGTTTGTTGTTGTCAACGAATGGTAATGGGTACACTAACTACCTCATCAACCGGACTCACAAGAGCGGCTCCCATTTTATTTATTTTTGGGTGGCACTCCTTCCAACCTTTCTTTCACAAACCATGGCTAACCGAATCCTCGGGTGCCTGCCAACAATCACATACCATGAAGGAGTGCCTTTTTATTTTAGTTTTATTATGATGACACTCCTCCCCACCTTTGCTTACACAAGCCATGGCTAACCGAATCCTTCGGGTGCCGTCCAACAATCACAAACCATGGAGGAGTGTCTATTTAAATTAATTAATTTGGGACTGGGAATCCCATTGCCAGCTCTTTTTGCAAAATTATTGGATAAGCGGATGTGCCACTAGTCCATATGAGAATCCGTCAAAAGTAAATGACAAGGTTGAAAGCTAAACACCACATACTTCCTCATGAGCTATGAAACATTAACACAAATTGAGAAGCATTTTGAAAGTTTTAAAGGTAGCGCATGAGAATTTACTTGGAATGGTTTGAAATGCCATGCATAGGTATTTATGGTGGACACTTTTGGAACAACTTGGTTTTCAGGTGTTTGGAAGCACGAGCGGCGATCCCGCTCAGTACAAGTGAAGGCTAGCAAAAGACTAGGGAGCGACAAATCAAGAGAGCAGTAACTGTCATAATCATGCTTGCGGCAAAATAAATTAACGGAGGCATAAAAGTGATACAATAACTCTGAAGCAATATAAATCATCGAGGCTTAATTGACTTTTTGTTCAGTCATATGCATGCGTGAGCATGTGCCAAGTCGATATAAATGAATTATTCAGAGGAGGATACCACAATGCCATACTTACTTATGAATAAAACAATGCAAGCGAACATCCATGACATGCTACTCATATTAATAAATTGGAGCTAAACATGAGAGATCATGAACTACTAGACTTTCTCAAATAACATATACCTCACATGAACCAACTAAGCATGCTCACATGGATGAGTATATGTACAAAAATGAAAACAAATAGAGTTCATACCAGCCTCTCACCACAATCAGATTGTCGTAGATCGTCATTATTGCCTTTTCACTTGTGTAGCTTGGATAATATGAAATGAAAACCACGCTCCAGCCACCGAAGACCATTGAACTCATGATGAACTTTACAAACCAAAGAAGAACAGCAAATATTTTTGGTGTTTTCGAATTAGAAACAAGAACGAAAGAAAACAAGCAAACAAAGCAAAATCTTTTTGGGTTTTCTTGTAGCAAACCAATGATAGCAAATAAAGCAAACTAAGAGCAAGGAACCAAATAAACAAATGGTGAAGAGAAACAACAGAAATATTTTTGGTCTTTTTGTGTTTTAGGAAAGAAACAAAGTGAAAACAAAAGAATGCAAACTAACAGAAACACAGAAAAGCAGGATGACAGAAATCTGCCAAATCCTGACAGCAGTACAGAAATCGAAATTAACAAAAATCTTCCATTGCTCAGACCAAAAAGTGTTCAACTAATGAAAGTTAGATAACAACCTGGGGAACATGCTCAAAAATTGGCAACTCAAAATAACGTTCTGGCTGTGCGTACGAATTTTTTTGGTAACAGCACAGAATCTGTTTTTGGACAGCACTTCCCCAAATATCATCTCCCTCTCATTAGAAAACCACTCTAAGAGACTAAACAAGTATGTACAAGTATCCAGCAACCATAATATGCAAAGAATGAGTGATGCCGGTATACCTCCCCCCAAGCTTAGGCTTTTGGCCTAAGTGGAGTTCATTCCCAACGAGGGTCGGAGTTCCACGCCGGTGGATCATACATGGAGTGGTAATAGGGCCCCTGCGCAGAAGAATATCGTGGAGGTTCCACATGCCCATGATGTTGATATGAGGAGCTCGCTGCATCGGATGAAGAGTCGGGGTGCTCCTCGGCCTCCTCCACATCTTCCCTTGCACGACGGCTTTCCCTTTCTATGTATGCGTTTAGCTCATTTTCTGTGATCGACCACCCGTCCCTGGCATCAAGGTTAAACAAAGCAGGTGCAGGCAAGCGTACTAATTTTTCAATTTTCTTAGTTATACTCCAACTTTTCTTATACAAAGTTATCCTATAATGCAGGTTGTTCAAATTAGATGCATCTGAAATAAACTCATGCCTGATCATGGAGAAAACATCAAGTTTCTCTATAGAAAGCGGAATATCTAAATGGTGAGGACCTACACCATGCATAGCTAATAAGCGAGAGGCGATAAGACCTCCACAAATTCCTCCTTTCTCACGGTTAGTAGCAAGTCTACAAGCTATTAAAGCACCCAAATTATAAGTCCTATCCTGTTGCAAAGCAGCAGCTAAGAAAGCCAAATCTTGGACAGATAATTTACCTCCAGTCCTTCTCGCAAGAACGCACTTTGTAATGAAATAGGCAAAGTAGCGGATGGCTGGCTGTTGAATGCTACTAATCTTACCACTATCATTGGAGAAGCTCCTCCCATTACAAATCCTTGTATAAAGATTTGAGAGCTCCCGCGGTGTTCCCCTGATCTTCTCGCAAGATCCCCATCGCGGCACTCTAATTGCTGTACAAAAATCACTGAAAGGCAAGTCGATAGTTTTGTTATAAATCTTGTACCGGACCATGGGGTCAGTTTGAGACCGGTGAAATTCGAAATCCTGCACAACCGACACCGTTAGTTTAGCATATTGGTGAGGTTCACCAACAGCAAAATCTCCCAATCCTGCATTGGAAATTAGTGTTTGAACGTCTTGCAGGATTCCTGCATTCCGCATAAAGTCCGTGCATGGGTAATAAGAGGGGTATACTCCCTCTTCACGATGAACTCTCATGACTTGCTGTACCTCCAACTCTTCTTGGTTAAGTTGGTGCATACTCCCTTCCATTTTCTGAAATTTTTCAACAATCATTATAAAATTTGATTTCAAGGTATGTAATTGAAGGGAACTACTATAGGAACTTGCTAGAGTACTAAACATGCATCAAAACTAATTTCTTCCACTTAGAACAAGCATGCAAGCTCACTAAACATGTTATCTACAGCAGCAAAATATTCAAGATATACTCAACCAAATGAAATTCTAATTGGACAATCAAAGGAGTCACATACCAAGGAGTAAAAGTGCCAAATTTCAAACAGAAATCTGGGCTGAGCAAGGAGATCGAAAAATCGCGAGTTCTTGAGCAGAAACACGAGTGAGAGAAACTTGGTACGAGTTTTTTCGGGAGAGAGAAGATGCTGGGAGGAAGAGATGATGTAGTGGGGCAAGGGGTGGCCCACACCACAAGGTGGCGCGGCCCCCTTGCTGGCCGCGCCGGCCTATGGTGTGGCACCTCCTGGTGCCCCACAGGTCATCCTCTGGTGCTCCCAGGTGCCTCGTCGAAAAATAGGACCAACGGTGTAATTTTTGTAATTTTTAGAGAACTTCGAAAAATGCACATTTCTGGGTATTAAATTAATGATTACTGCGCAGGAAAATGATTTCCAAAATCTTAAATGACTAAAGCATATTGCAAAACAAAAGTGCTACAGCAAGTAAAATAGGTGGAGGGAGAAAGAAAGAAAGAAATGTTGTTTAGCTCTCTTATGCAATAAAATATACTTGTTAACAAGGTTGATCAAGTCAATCATGTTACCTTATATTGAATTGATATGGATCCAATCACAAGAGTTTGATATTCCTCTTTAGGCTCATATATAGGACAATCAATGGATCCCACTTTGATAGTTCTCACATTAAAAATTGTATTGACTCCACATACTTTATCAATCCTCTTGGGAAAATAGACAGTGTGTTCCTTATCATCAACATTGAAAGTAACCATGCCTTTATTGCAATCAATAACAGCCCCTGCAGTATTAAGAAAGGGTCTTCCAAGAATAATGGACATATTATCATCTTCAGGCATTTCCAACACAACAAAATCAGTTAATATCAAGCAATGTTGAGTAACTTGAACAGGAACATTTTCACATAAACCAACAGGAATAGCAGTAGATTTATCAGCCATTTGCAAAGATATATCAGTTGGTATCAATTTATCTAAATCAAGTCTCTTATAAAGAGAAAAAGGCATCACACTAACACCTGCTCCCAAATCACATAGAGCAGTTCTAACATAATTATTCTTGATGGAACAAGGAATAGTCGGTATACCTGGGTCGCCCAACTTCTTTGGAATCTTACCATTGAAGGAGTAATTAGCGAGCATAGTGGAAATTTCCTCATTGGGGATTTTCCTTTTGTTAGTAACAATATCTTTCATATACTTTGAATAAGGAGGCAATTTAATAGCATCAGTCAAAGGGATTTGCAAAAATAAAGGTTTCATCCAATCACAAAATTTATTATAATGTTCCTCCTCCTTTGATTTTAGTTTCTTAGCAGGAAAAGGCATTTGCTTTTGAACCCAAGGTTCTCTTTCATTACCATGTTTCTCAGTAATAAAATCTTCTTTAGTGTACTTTTTATTTTTAGCATGCTTTTCAGGTTCTTTTTCAATTTCTTCTTTATCAGGAGTATCATTCTTATCATTATCTTCCTCATGTTCATTACCACTTTCAGTTTCAGCATCAGAAATAGAAATACTATTAGGATCATTAACAGGTTCAGAGGATTCTACAACATTCTTATGTTTCTTTTTCTTTTTCTTAGATGGAGCACTAGTTTTAATTAGTTGAGAATCTTGTTCAATTCTTTTGGGATGCCCTTCAGGATATAGAGGATCCTGGGTAGAAACACCACCTCTAGTTGTTACTTCACAAGCATGTTTTTCTTTAGAATTATTTCCCAACAAGTCATTTTGCACTTTAGTAAGTTGATCAATTTGAGTTTGAACCATTTGAAAATGTTTAACAAGTATCTTAACATCATTGGAGGTTCTCTCCACAATATCATGCAATTCACTAATAGCTCGAGAATTTTCCATTAAATGATTCTCTACTCTCATATTAAAGTTTTCTTGCTTAACAATATAATTATCAAACTCATCTAAGCATTGAGCAGGAGATTTTGAATACGGAATATCTTCCCTAGTAAAGCGTTGAAGAGAGTGTACCTCAATCATGGATGAAGGGGGAATCGTCTCACATATATCTTCTATAGGAGGTAAATTCTTCACATCTTCAGGTTTAATACCCTTCTCTTTAAGAGACTTCTTGGCTTCCCTCATATCTTCATCATTCAATTTAATCATACCCCTCTTCTTCACTATCGGTGTCGGGGTTGGTTCAGGTGTAGACCAATCATCATGATTCCGGCCTATTTTAGCCAATAATTCTTCAGCGTCGTCTGGAGTTCTTTTCCTGAAAACACAACCAGCACAACTATCCAGGTATGCCCTAGACTCAATGGTTAGTCCACTATAAAATATATCAAGTAAATCATGCTTTTCCAAATCATGGTCAGGCTGAGCTCTAATAAGAGAACAAAATCTCGCCCAAGCCTCAGGCAATTTCTCTCCATCTTCCTGGTCAAAATTATAAATTCTCTGCAAAGCAGCATGTTGAGCACTAGCAGGAAAGTATTTTCGAAAGAAAACATCACGCAAGTCAATTGGACTTTTAATAGAACCAGGAGGCAAATTATTATACCAAGTTTTAGCATCATCCTTTAATGAGAAAGGAAAAATTTTAGCGACAAAATAAGTACGCATCTTGACATCATCAGAAAACACGCCACTAAGAGTAGATAACTCAGTCATGTGTTCAACAGCACTTTCTTTTTCAGTACCACAAAAGGGTGTTTTCTCAACAATAGCTATATGAGATAGATCAAGAGAAAAATCATAATCTTTATCCCTAATGTTTATAGGAGATGTGGCAAATTTAGGATCAGGAGATGGTTTATATCTAACAGCATGTTCTGCAAGCAACTTTTTAATTTTTCTTGCATCAGTAGTAGCATTGCATTTTTCAATAAAATCATCATCAAGCTCTACATAATCTTCATCAAGATCATCACTAGAATATTCAACAGACTCAGGTGAATTAACAGGTGTAGCAGCATTTTCATTAGGAGTTTCAGTATTTTCAATTTGTCTAGACTTAGCAATTGTAGCATCTAGAAAAGATCCTAACGAACCATCATTATCAAGCACAGCAGAAGCATCATCACAATTATGAGAGGAATTTTCAGATTCAGCAGAAGTACCAGCATTTGAAGTTTGTGGTGGTGAAACAAGTTTACTTATCACAGATGGTGAATCAAGAGCAGCAGAGGTACTAAGAGTTGTACCTTTTCTTGTAGTGGATGGTAATATGGCGATCTTAGTATCGCGAGGTTTACCCATGATGGAGAATTTGCAGCGAACAATATCAATCCAAGTGAACTTCCAAATAAAGCTATGCTCCCCGGCAACGGCGCCAGAAAATAGTCTTGATGACCCACAAGTATAGGGGATCGCAACAGTCTTCGAGGGAAGTATTACCCAATTTATTGATTCGACACAAGGGGAGACAAAGAATACTTGTAAGCCTTAACAGCGGAGTTGTCAATTCAGCTGCACCTGGAAACAGACTTGCTCGCAAGAGTTTATCAGTAGTAACAGTTTTATGGCAGTGGAAATAGTGAAATAACAGCAGCGGTGAAATAAAGACAGCAGTAGTGATTATAGTAAACAGCAGGATTAAAATACTGTAGGCACAGGGACGGATTTAACGGGCGTTGCATGGATGAGAGAAACTCATGTAACAATCAAAGCATGGGCATTTGCAGATAATAATAAAACGGTATCCAAGTACTAATCAATCAATAGGCATGTGTTCCATATATAGTCGTACGTGCTCGCAATGAGAAACTTGCACAACATCTTTTGTCCTACCAGCCGGTGGCAGCCGGGCCTCTAGGGAAACTACTGGATATTAAGGTACTCCTTTTAATAGAGTACCGGAGCAAAGCATTAACACTCCATGAACACATGTGATCCTCACATCACTACCATCCCCTCCGGTTGTCCCGATTTCTGTCACTTCGGGGCCATTGGTTCCGGACAGCGACATGTGTATACAACTTGCAGGTAAGATCATAAACAACGAATATCTTCATGAATCAATAACATGTTCAGATCTGAGATCATGGCACTCGGGCCCTAGTGACAAGCATTAAGCATAACAAGTTGCAACAATATCATAAAAGTGACATCTACGGATACTAGGCACTATGCCCTAACAATCTTATGACTATTACATGACCAATCTCATCCAATCCCTACCATCCCCTTCAGCCTACAGCGGGGGAATTACTCACACATGGATGGGGGAAACATGGCTGGTCGATGGAGAGGCGTTGGCGGTGATGGCGGTGAAGATCTCCTCCAATTCCCCGTCCCGGCGGAGTGCCAGAACGGAGACTTCTGGCTCCCGCGACGGAGTTTCGCGATGTGGCGGCTCTCTGGAGGGTTTCTGGCGACTTCGACTTCTCTCCGTGCGTTTTCAGGTCGAAACCAATAAGTAGTCCGAAGGGGGGCGTCGGAGGCCGGCCGAGGGGGCCACACCACATGGCCGCGCGGGCCCCCCTGGGCCGCGCCGCCATATGGTGTGGGGCCCTCGGGCCTCCACCTCTCTTGCCCTTCTGGCTCCGTCAATATTCTGGTAAAATAGGCCCTTCCGCATAAATTCCGAGGATTTTCCCGAAAGTTGGATTTCTGCACAAAAACGAGACACCAGAGCAGTTCTGCTGAAAACAGCGTTAGTCCGTGTTAGTTGTATCCAAAATACACAAATTAGAGGCAAAACAATAGCAAAAGTGTTCGGGAAAGTAGATACGTTTTGGACGTGGTAAGCCCGACCTGGATCCTTTAGTCACTCTAAAATGAAGCTTTTGGGGGTTCTTGAAATTTCCAAGTTTGAAACCCAAAACCACTTCTCTTCATGCTTGACTACATAAGATAGAGTTTAGGGTTAGGGGTAGATACATGATTTTTCTTGTTTGAATATATCTAGACCTTGTTTATATCAACTTTAATGCTAACTATATGACATAAGAAAACTATGTGCTTTGGTTTTTAATTTTTCTGATTTTTTTATTTTGATAGATGCACATTTGAATCTTTGTCAAATCCTAGGTTTGACCAAGATTTAAACAAGTATAAAACATGAAAATGAAAAGGGAAGCCTGTATCCTTTCTTAGTCACTCTAAAATGAAGTTTTTGGGATGTTCTTGAAATTTTCATGTTTGAAACCCAAAACCACTTCTCTTCATGCTTGACTTCATAAGATAGAGTTTAGGGGCTAGGGGATAGATACATGATTTGCCTAGGTTTGAATATGCATGTCCAAACCTTGTTTATCAACTTGAATGCTTACTATATGACATAAGAAGACTATATGCTTTTGTTTTTCATTTTTCTGATTTTTTTAAAATTTTATGCCCATTTGAATCTTTTGGTCAAATCCTTGGTTTAATTTGACACGGATTTAAACAAGTTTAAAATATGAAAATGAAAAGGTGGTAAGCAGGCATGGATCCTTCTTATATATATTAGTCACTCTAAAATGAAGCTTTTGGGAGGTTTTTGAAATTTCCATGTTTGAAACCCAAAACCACTTCTCTTCATGTTGTTGACTTCATAAGATAGAGTTTAGGGGTTAGGGGTATAGATACATGATTTGTCTTGTTTGAATATGTGTCTAGACCTTGTTTATCAACTTTAATGCTTACTATATGACATAAGAACACTATGCGCTTTAATTTGGTTTTTAATTTTTTTAAATTTTGATGCACATTTTGAATCTTGGTCAAATCCTAGGTTTGACCGAGATTTGAACAAGTTTAAAACAAGAAAATAAAAGGTAAGCCCGCCAGACTGGATCCTTTCTTAGTCACTCTATAATGAAGCTTTTAGGGGGGTTGTTGAAAATGTAAGCATGTATCCTTCTTAGTACGTCACACCACAATGAAGCTTTTGGGAGGGTTTTTGAAATGTCCATGTTTGAAACCCAAAACGACTTCTCTTCGTGCTTGACTTCATAATTAAGACAAAGTTTAGGGTTAGGGGTATATAGATACATGATTTTTCTGGTTTGAATATGTCTAGACTTTGTTTATCAACTAGCTTGAGTGCTTACTATATGGCATATATAAGAAGCTAGGCTATGTGCTTTGGTTTTTCATTTTTTTTGAATTTTTATGCCCATTTGAATCTTGGTCAAATCCTAGGTACGTACGGTTTGACCAAGATTTGAACATGTTTAAAACATGAAAATAAAAGGTAAGCATGGATCCTTCTTAGTCACTCTAAAATGAAGCTTTTGGGAGGTTTTTGAAATTTCCATGTTTGAAACCCAAAACCACTTCTCTTCATGCTTGGCTTCGTAAGATAGAGTTTAGGGTTTGGGGTAGATACGTACATGATTTTTCTAAGTATTTTTACGCCCATTTGAATCTTCGTCAAATCCTAAGTTTGACCAAGATTTGAACAAGTTTAAAAACATGAAAATGAAAAGGGTAAGCCTGGATCCTTGTTTAGGGTTAGGGGGTAGATACATGATTTTTGTGGTTTGAATATGGCAGACCTTGTTTATCACCTTGATATATGACATAGGAAGACGGTGTGCTTTTGTTTTTCTTTTTTTTGAATTTTTATGCCCATTTGAATCTTGGTCAAGTCATAGGTTTGACCAAGATTTAAACATGTTTAAAACATGAAAATGAAAAAGTAAGCCTGGATCCTTCTTAGTCACTCCAAAATGTACCAATTGATAAATGAGTTAACTTGGCTTCATGGAAAAAATAATGTCATGTAAATGATTTAACTTGGCTTTCGTACCCTTGAATCCATAGGAAACTTTGTATAAATGTAGTAGTATAATAATCAACCGAGTTTTTACATCAACAGGTCTGTCACTTACGCTGATACGTCTCCAACGTATCGATAATTTCTTATGTTCCATGCTACTTTATTGATGATACCTATATGTTTTATGCACATTATATGTCATATTTATGCATTTTCTGGAACTAGCCTATTAACAAGATGCCGAAGAGCCAGTTGCTGTTTTCTGCTTTTGGTTTCAGAAATCCTAGTAAGGAAATATTCTCGGAATTGGACGAAATTTCGCCCAGGGTCCTTTTGCACGAAGCTTCCAGAAGACCGAAGAGATAACGAAGTGGGGCCACGAGGCAGCCGGGGCATAGGGCGGCGCGGCCAGGCCCTTGGCGCGCGGCCCTGCCCCCTGGGCCTCGTGTGGCCCCCGCGTTGACCTTCCGCCTACTTAAAGCCTCCGTCGCGAAACCCCCATTACCGAGAGCCACGATACGGAAAACCTTCCAGAGACGCGCCCGCGAATCCCATCTCGGGGATTCGGAGATCGCCTCCGGCACCCTGCCGGAGAGGGGATTCATCTCCCGGAGGAATCTACGCCGCCATGGTCGCCTCCGGAGTGATGAGTGAGTAGTTCACCCCTGGACCATGGGTCCATAGCAGTAGCTAGATGGTCGTCTTCTCCTTGTTGTGCTTCATTGTTGGATCTTGTGAGCTGCCTAACATGATCAAGATCATCTATATGTAATTCTATATGTTGTGTTTGTCGGGATCCGATGGATAGAGAGTACTATGATTATGGTGATTATCAATCTATTGTTTATGTGTTGTTTATGATCTTGCATGCTCTCCGTTACTAGTAGAGGCTCTGGCCAAGTTTTTACTCTTAACTCCAAGAGGGAGTATTTATGCTCGATAGTGGGTTCATGCCTCCATTGAATCTGGGACAGTGACAGAAAGTTCTAAGGTTGTGGATGTGCTGTTGCCACTAGGGATAAAACATTGATTCTATGTCTAAGGATGTAGTTGTCGATTACATTACGCACCATACTTAATGCAATTGTCTGTTGCTTTGCAACTTAATACTGGAGGGGGTTCGGATGATAACCTGAAGGTGGACTTTTTAGGCATAGATGCAGTTGGATGGCGGTCTATGTACTTTGTCGTAATGCCCAATTAAATCTCACTATATTTATCATATCATGTATATGCATTGTTATGCCTTTCTCTATTTGTCAATTGCCCGACTGTAATTTGTTTACCCAACATGCTTTATCTTATGGGAGAGACACCTCTAGTGAACTGTGGACCCCGGTCCTATTCTTTACATAGCATACAATCTACTGCAATTGTGTTTACTGTTTTCTTTGCAAACATATTCCACTCGATACGTTTAATCCTTTGTTACAGCAAGCCGGTGAGATTGACAACCTCACTGTTTCGTTGGGGCAAAGTACTTTGGTTTTGTTGTGCAGATTCCACGTTGGCGCAGGAATCCCTGGTGTTGCGCCGCATCACATTTCGCGACCATCAACCTTCAACGTGCTTCTTGGCTCCTCCTGGTTCGATCAACCTTGGTTTCTTTCTGAGGGAAAACTTGCCACTGTGCACATCATACCTTCCTCTTGGGGTTCCCAACGGACGTGTACATTTACGCGCATCAAGCCTGTTTTCTGGCGCCGTTGCCGGGGAGATCAAGACACGCTGCAAGGGGAGTCTCCACTTCTCAATCTCTTTACTTTGTTTTTGTCTTGCTTTATTTTATTTACTACTTTGTTTGCTGCACCTAAACAAAACACAAAAAAATTAGTTGCTAGTTTTACTTTATTTACTGTCTTGCTCTCTATATCAAAAACACAAAAAAATTAGTTACTTGCATTTACTTTATCTAGTTTGTTTTATTTACCGTTGCTAAAATGAATACCCCTGAAAATACTAAGTTGTGTGACTTCACAAATGCAAATAATAATGATTTCCTATGCACACCTATTGCTCCACCTGCTACTACAGCAGAATTCTTTGAAATTAAACCTGCTTTACTAAATCTAGTCATGAGAGATCAATTTTCTGGTGCTAGTTCTGATGATGCTGCTGCCCATCTCAATAATTTTGTTGAACTTTGTGAAATGCAAAAGTATAAGGATGTAGATGGTGATATTATTAAATTGAAAGTGTTTCCTTTCTCATTAAGAGGAAGAGCTAAAGATTGGTTGCTATCTTTGCCTAAGAATAGTATTGATTCATGGACTAAATGCAAGGATGCTTTTATTGGTAGATATTATCCTCCCGCTAAAATTATATCTTTGAGAAGTAGCATAATGAATTTTAAGCAATTAGATACTGAACATGTTGCTCAAGCATGGGAGAGAATGAAAACTTTGGTAAAGAATTGCCCAACCCATGGACTGACTACTTGGATGATCATCCAAACCTTCTATGCAGGACTAAATTTTTCTTCGCGGAATTTATTGGATTCAGCTGCTGGAGGTACCTTTATGTCCATCACATTGGGGGCGGCTACAAAACTTCTTGATGATATGATGATAAATTACTCTGAATGGCACACGGAAAGAGCTCCACAAGGTAAGAAGGTAAATTCTGTTGAAGAAACCTCTTCCTTGAGTGATAAGATTGATGTGATTATGTCTATGCTTGTGAATGGTAGATCTAATGTTGATCCAAATAATGTTCCTTTAGCCTCATTGGTTGCTCAAGAAGAAAATGTTGATGTGAATTTCATTAAAAATAATAATTTCAACAACAATGCTTATAGGAACAACTCTGGTAATAACTATAGGCCATATCCTTCTGCTAATGGTAATGGTTATGGTAATTCTTATGGGAATTCTTACAACAATAATAGGAATGTACCCTCTGGTCTTGAATCCATGCTTAAAGAATTTATTAGTACACAAACTGCTTTTAACAAATCTGTTGAGGAAAAGCTTGATAAAATTGATACTATCGCTTCTAGAGTTGATAGACTTGCCTCTGATGTAAATCTTTTAAAATTGAAAGTTATGCCTAATAATGACATTGATAATAAGATTACTACTACAGCAAATGCCATCCAAGTTAGAATTAATGAGAATATAAGATTAATGGCTGAACTGCGTGCTAGGTGGGATAGAGAAGAAAATGAAAAACTAGCTAAAGAGAATAATGTAGCTAAAGTTTGGACTATCACCACCACTAGTAATGCTAATTCTCCACATGTTGCTACACCTCCTACTATCAATGGTAAAATAATTGGTGTTGGCAATGTTTCTACTCCTAGTGCAAAGCGAACAAAACTGCCTGAAATTGCTAAAACTGCTGAAACTGCTTGTGATAAAACTGCTGAAATTTTTTCCAACCTTGGGAACAATGATCCCATTGCTGTAGCTCATAATGATTTAGATTTTGATGATTGCCACATCTCTGAAGTTATAAAGTTCTTACAAAAACTTGCTAAAAGTCCTAATGCTAGTGCTATAAATTTAGCCTTTACCAAACATATTACAAATGCTCTCATAAAAGCTAGAGAAGAGAAACTTAAACTTGAAACTTCTATTCCTAGAAAGTTAGAAGATGGTTGGGAGCCCATCATTAAAATGAAATTCAATGACTTTGAATGTAATGCTTTATGTGATCTTGGTGCAAGTATTTCTGTTATGCCTAAAAAGATTTATGATATGCTTGACTTGCCACCATTGAAGAATTGTTATTTGGATGTTAATCTTGCCGATAATGTTAAAAAGAAACCTTTGGGGAGGATTGATAATGTGCATATTACGGTTAACAATAACCTTGTCCCCGTTGATTTTGTTGTCTTGGATATCGAATGCAATGCATCTTGTCCTATTGTGTTGGGAAGACCTTTTCTTCGAACCGTTGGTGCTGTTATTGATATGAGGGAAGGTAATATTAAATATCAATTTCCTCTCAAGAAAGGTATGGAACACTTCCCTAGAAAGAGAATGAAGTTGCCTTTTGATTCTATTATTAGAACAAGTTATGATGTTGATGCTTCTACTCTCGATGTTACTTGATTTGCACTTTCTGCGCCTAGCTGAAAGGCGTTAAAGAAAAGCGCTTATGGGAGACAACCCATGTTTTTACCTACAGCAATTTTTTGTTTTGTTGAGTCTTGGAAGTTGTTTACTACTGTAGCAACCTCTCCTTATCATGTTTTTGTGCCAAGTAAAGTTTCTATGTCAAAGTTGATGTTATATTTGGGATCGCTGCGCAGAAACAGCATTGCTGTCTGTCACGAATCTGGGCACAGTTCTCTGTAGAAAATTCGAAAAAATCTGCCAATTTACGAGCGTGATCCTCAGATATGTACGCAACTTTCATTAGTTTTGAGTTTTTCCATTTGAGCAAGTCTAGTGCCAGCTTTAAATTCGTCTTTACGGACTGTTCTGTTTTTGACAGATTCTGCCTTTTATTTCGCATTGCCTCTTTTGCTATGTTGGATTTATTTCTTTGATCCATTAATGTCCAGTAGCATTATGCAATGTCCAGAAGTGAAAATAATGATTGTGTCACCTCTGAATGAGTGAATTATTAATGATGCACTAACCCTCTAATGAGTTTGCTTGAAGTTTGGTGTGAAGGAAGTTTTCAAGGGTCAAGAGAGGAGAATGATATACTATGATCAAGAGGAGTGAAAGCTCTAAGCTTGGGGATGCCCCCGTGGTTCACCCCTGCATATTCTAAGAAGACTCAAGCGTCTAAGCTTGGGGATGCCCAAGGCATCCCCTTCTTCATCGACAACATCATCAGGTTCCTCCCCTGAAACTATATTTTTATTCAGTCACATCTTGTGTTCTTTACTTGGAGCGTCGGTTTGTTTTTGTTTTTGTTTTTGTTTGAATAAAATGGATCCTAGCATTCACTTTGTGGGAGAGAGACACGCTCCGCTGTTGCATATGGACACATGTGTCCTTAGGCTTTACTCATAATGTTCAAGGCGAAGTTTCTTCTTCGTTAAATTGTTATATGGTTGGAATTGGAAAATGCTACATGTAGTAATTATAAAATGTCTTGGATAATGTGATACTTGGCAATTGTTGTGCTCATGTTTAAGCTCTTGCATCATATGCTTTGCACCCATTAATGAAGAAATACATAGAGCTTGCTAAAATTTGATTTGCATATTTGGTCTCTCTAAGGTCTAGATAATATCTAGTATTGAGTTTTGAACAACAAGGAAGACGGTGTAGAGTCTTATAATGTTTACAATATGTCTTTTATGTGAGTTTTGCTGCACTTGTTCATCCTTGAGTTTGCTTCAAATAACCTTGCTAGCCTAAACCTTGTATCGAGAGGGAATACTTCTCATGCATCCAAAATCCTTGAGCCAACTACTATGCCATTTGTGTCCACCATACCTACCTACTACATGGTATTTCTCCGCCATTCCAAAGTAAATTGCTTGAGTGCTACCTTTAAAATTCCATCATTCACCTTTGCAATATATAGCTCATGGGACAAAATAGCCTTAAAAACTATCGTAGTATTGAATATGTACTTATGCACTTTATATTTTATTAAGTTGCTTGTTGTGCGATAACCATGCTTCTGGGGAACGCCATCAACTATTGTTGAATATCATGTGAGTTGCTATGCATGTCCGTCTTGTCTGAAGGATCTATCATTTTAGTGGTTGGAGCATGCAAAATTGTTAGAGAAGAACATTGGGCCGCTAACTAAAGCCATGAATCATGGTTGAAGTTTCAGTTTTGGACATATATCCTCAATCTCATATGAGAATAATAATCATTGCTACATGCTTATGCATTTAAGAGGAGTCCATTATCTGTTGTCCATGTTGTCCCGGTATGGATGTCTAAGTTGAGAATAATCAAAAGCGAGAAATCCAAAATGCGAGCATTCTCCTTAGACCTTTGTACAGGCGGCATGGAGGTACCCCTTTGTGACACTTGGTTGAAACATGGCATGCAAAGATCCGGTAGTCCAAGCTAAGTAGGACGAGGTGCGGGCACTATTAGTATACTATGCATGAGGCTTGCAACTTATAAGATATAATTTACATAACTCATATGCTTTATTACTACCGTTGACAAAATTGTTTCATGTTTTCAAAATAAAAGCTCTAGCACAAATACAGCAATCGATGCTTTCCTCTTTGAAGGACCTTTCTTTTACTTTTATTGTTGAGTCAGTTTACCTATCTCCTTCCACCTAAGAAGCAAACACTTGTGTGAACTGTGCATTGATTCCTACATACTTGCATATTGCACTTGTTATATTACTTTATGTTGAAAATATCCATGAGATATACATGTTATAAGTTGAAAGCAACCGCTGAAACTTAATCTTCCTATGTGTTGCTTCAACACCTTTACTTTGATTTATTGCTTTATGAGTTAACTCTTATGCAAGACTTATTGATGCTTGTCTTGAAGTACTATTCATGAAAAGTCTTTGCTTTATGATTCAGTTGTTTACTCATGTCATTACCTTTGTTTTGATCGCTGCATTCATTACATATGTTTACAAATAGTATTATCAAGATTATGATGGCATGTCACTTCAGAAATTATCTTTGTTATCGTTTTACCTGCTCGGGACGAGCAGAACTAAGCTTGGGGATGCTGATACGTCTCCAACGTATCGATAATTTCTTATGTTCCATGCTACTTTATTGATGATACCTACATGTTTTATGCACATTATATGTCATATTTATGCATTTTCTGGAACTAACCTATTAACAAGATGCCGAAGAGCCAGTTGCTGTTTTCTGCTGTTTTTGGTTTCAGAAATCCTAGTAAGGAAATATTCTCGGAATTGGACGAAACTTTCGCCCAGGGTCCTATTTTTGCACGAAGCTTCCAGAAGACCGAAGAGATAACGAAGTGGGGCCACGAGGCAGCCAGGGCATAGGGCGGTGCGCGGCCCTTGGGGCGCGCGGCCCCCTGGGCCCTCGTGTGGCCCCCGCGTTGACCTTCCGCCTACTTAAAGCCTCCTTCGCGAAACCCCCGTGCGAGAGCCACGATACAAAACCTTCCGAGACGCCGCCGCCGCGAATCCCATCTCGGGGATTCAGGAGATCGCCTCCGGCACCCTGCCGGGAGGGGATTCATCTCCCGGAGGACTCTACGCCATGGTCGCCTCCGGAGTGATGAGTGAGTAGTTCACCCCTGGACCATGGGTCCATAGCAGTAGCTAGATGGTCGTCTTCTCCTTGTTGTGCTTCATTGTTGGATCTTGTGAGCTGCCTAACATGATCAAGATCATCTATATGTAATTCTATATGTTGTGTTTGTCGGGATCCGATGGATAGAGAGTACTATGATTATGGTGATTATCAATCTATTGTTTATGTGTTGTTTATGATCTTGCATGCTCTCCGTTACTAGTAGAGGCTCTGGCCAAGTTTTTACTCTTAACTCCAAGAGGGAGTATTTATGCTCGATAGTGGGTTCATGCCTCCATTGAATCTGGGACAGTGACAGAAAGTTCTAAGGTTGTGGATGTGCTGTTGCCACTAGGGATAAAACATTGATTCTATGTCTAAGGATGTAGTTGTCGATTACATTACGCACCATACTTAATGCAATTGTCTGTTGCTTTGCAACTTAATACTGGAGGGGTTCGGATGATAACCTGAAGGTGGACTTTTTAGGCATAGATGCAGTTGGATGGCGGTCTATGTACTTTGTCGTAATGCCCAATTAAATCTCACTATATTTATCATATCATGTATATGCATTGTTATGCCTTTCTCTATTTGTCAATTGCCCGACTGTAATTTGTTTACCCAACATGCTTTATCTTATGGGAGAGACACCTCTAGTGAACTGTGGACCCCGGTCCTATTCTTTACATAGCATACAATCTAATTGTTTTACTGTTTTCTTTGCAAACATCTTCCACTCGATACGTTTAATCCTTTGTTACAGCAAGCCGGTGAGATTGACAACCTCACTGTTTCGTTGGGGCAAAGTACTTTGGTTTTGTTGTGCAGATTCCACGTTGGCGCCGGAATCCCTGGTGTTGCGCCGCATCACATTTCGCGACCATCAACCTTCAACGTGCTTCTTGGCTCCTCCTGGTTCGATCAACCTTGGTTTCTTTCTGAGGGAAAACTTGCCACTGTGCGCATCATACCTTCCTCTTGGGGTTCCCAACGGACGTGTACATTTACGCGCATGGTGCCCATGCGTGAGGTCCCACACTTCAGTGAGCACAAGTCACGTGCAATAGGTACGCAAACTCCCAGCCATTTTCTTTGTCAAGAGAAGACGCATCAGGATGCGTATTGGAAGTATGTGGGTCCTTCTGGATCCTTCGGTTGTCCCTCTCACAAAAAAAAACAAATCTCTCTCATTCTCGGCCTCGCTCGACTCGCTCGCTCCTGCTCACTGAAACCCTGCACAAAAGTCAACATCATCACCCGAAAAAGGGGAGACACCATAATTCTCTCCCTTCTTCTCTCCTTCCGAGTGATCCCTTCTTCCTCCGAGTTTCACTCGACGGGCAAACACACATGTGCTGCATAGTAATAAAAAAAATCCCTCCGATTCATATTAGTTGACTAGTATAGATGTACCTAGAACTAAAATGTGTCTAGCATAGTAATAATAAAAAAGTAGAAAAATCGACCTACGAATCTATGATTAAATAGGTTAAACTAGGGTTTTGCCCACTACTACAGATCAAGTTCAGAAATATCCAACTACTAGTTCGATTTTGGGCTACTAATATAAAATTAAAATAAGTTGAACTAGTATTCCTCTAAAAAATCATTTTGGTATGCATTGTTTGATACTTTTCATAGCTATAGTGCATCACAAATTTATGATTTCATGCTTTGCTTTGCCAATTTCGATTTTTTCTAACCACCTTCTCTTTGATTTCAAATTTAGGTCAAACTATCGATGCCTACTATGTGTTCTACTTGAATTGGATGCAGCGTGCGCACATGTTTTGCCATTGTTCTGGGCTTCCACACATCTTTGGGGCATCCAAGTATTTAAGTTACCTTGTTTTTTGAATTGTAATTCATACCCTTCCTCCCAATTTTTATGCCCATTTGAATCTTGGTCAAATCCTAAGTTTGACCAAGATTTGAACAAGTTTAAAACATGAAAATGAAAAGGTAAGCCTCAATCCTTCTTAGTCACTCAAAAATGAGAAGCTTTTGGGAGTTTTTTGAAATTTCCATGTTTGAAACCCAAAACCACTTCTCTTCATGCTTGACTTCATAAGACAGAGTTTAGGGTTAGGGGTAGATACATGATTTGTCTAGTTTGTTGTTTAGACCTTGTTTATCAACTTGAATGCTTACTATATGACATAATAATACTATGTGCTTCGGTTTTCATTTTTTTTGATTTTTTCTGAATTTTTATGCCCATTTGATCTTGGTCAAATCCTAGGCTTAACCAATATTTAAACAAGTTTAAAACATGAAAATGAAAAGGTAAGCCTGTATCCTTCTTAGTCACTCCAAAATGAAGCTTTTGGGAAGGTTTTTGAAATTTCCATGTTTGAAATCCAAAACGACTTCTCTTCGTGCTTGACTTCATAAGACAAAGTTCAGGGCTAGGGGTAGAAACATGATTTTTCTGGTTTGAATATGTCTAGACCTTGTTTACCAACTTGAGTGCTTACTATATGACATAAGAAGGCTATATGCTTTGGTTTTTCATTTTTTTGAAATTTTATGCCCATTTGAATCTTGATCAAATCCTAGGTACAGTTTGACCAAGATTTGAACAATTTTAAAACATGAAAATAAAAGGTAAGCCCGACCTGGATCCTTTAGTCACTCTAAAATGAAGCTTTTGGGGGGTTCTTGAAATTTCCAAGTTTGAAACCCAAAACCACTTCTCTTCATGCTTGACTACATAAGACAGAGTTTAGGGTTAGGGGTAGATACATGATTTTTCTTGTTTGAATATATCTAGACCTTGTTTATATCAACTTTAATGCTAACTATATATGACATAAGAAAACTATGTGCTTTGGTTTTTAATTTTTCTGATTTTTTTATTTTGATAGATGCACATTTGAATCTTTGTCAAATCCTAGGTTTGACCAAGATTTAAACAAGTATAAAACATGAAAATGAAAAGGGAAGCCTGTATCCTTTCTTAGTCACTCTAAAATGAAGTTTTTGGGATGTTCTTGAAATTTTCATGTTTGAAACCCAAAACCACTTCTCTTCATGCTTGACTTCATAAGATAGAGTTTAGGGGCTAGGGGATAGATACATGATTTGCCTAGGTTTGAATATGCATGTCCAAACCTTGTTTATCAACTTGAATGCTTACTATATGACATAAGAAGACTATATGCTTTTGTTTTTCATTTTTCTGATTTTTTTAAAATTTTATGCCCATTTGAATCTTTTGGTCAAATCCTTGGTTTAATTTGACACGGATTTAAACAAGTTTAAAATATGAAAATGAAAAGGTGGTAAGCAGGCATGTATCCTTCTTATATATATTAGTCACTCTAAAATGAAGCTTTTGGGAGGTTTTTGAAATTTCCATGTTTGAAACCCAAAACCACTTCTCTTCATGTTGTTGACTTCATAAGATAGAGTTTAGGGGTTAGGGGTATAGATACATGATTTGTCTTGTTTGAATATGTGTCTAGACCTTGTTTATCAACTTTAATGCTTACTATATGACATAAGAACACTATGCGCTTTAATTTGGTTTTTAATTTTTTTAAATTTTGATGCACATTTTGAATCTTGGTCAAATCCTAGGTTTGACCGAGATTTGAACAAGTTTAAAACAAGAAAATAAAAGGTAAGCCCGCCAGACTGGATCCTTTCTTAGTCACTCTATAATGAAGCTTTTAGGGGGGTTGTTGAAAATGTAAGCATGTATCCTTCTTAGTACGTCACACCACAATGAAGCTTTTGGGAGGGTTTTTGAAATGTCCATGTTTGAAACCCAAAACGACTTCTCTTCGTGCTTGACTTCATAATTAAGACAAAGTTTAGGGTTAGGGGTATATAGATACATGATTTTTCTGGTTTGAATATGTCTAGACTTTGTTTATCAACTAGCTTGAGTGCTTACTATATGGCATATATAAGAAGCTAGGCTATGTGCTTTGGTTTTTCATTTTTTTTGAATTTTTATGCCCATTTGAATCTTGGTCAAATCCTAGGTACGTACGGTTTGACCAAGATTTGAACATGTTTAAAACATGAAAATAAAAGGTAAGCATGGATCCTTCTTAGTCACTCTAAAATGAAGCTTTTGGGAGGTTTTTGAAATTTCCATGTTTGAAACCCAAAACCACTTCTCTTCATGCTTGGCTTCGTAAGATAGAGTTTAGGGTTTGGGGTAGATACGTACATGATTTTTCTAAGTATTTTTACGCCCATTTGAATCTTCGTCAAATCCTAAGTTTGACCAAGATTTGAACAAGTTTAAAAACATGAAAATGAAAAGGGTAAGCCTGGATCCTTGTTTAGGGTTAGGGGGTAGATACATGATTTTTGTGGTTTGAATATGGCAGACCTTGTTTATCACCTTGATATATGACATAGGAAGACGGTGTGCTTTTGTTTTTCTTTTTTTTGAATTTTTATGCCCATTTGAATCTTGGTCAAGTCATAGGTTTGACCAAGATTTAAACATGTTTAAAACATGAAAATGAAAAAGTAAGCCTGGATCCTTCTTAGTCACTCCAAAATGTACCAATTGATAAATGAGTTAACTTGGCTTCATGGAAAAAATAATGTCATGTAAATGATTTAACTTGGCTTTCGTACCCTTGAATCCATAGGAAACTTTGTATAAATGTAGTAGTATAATAATCAACCGAGTTTTTACATCAACAGGTCTGTCACTTACGTGTGGTGCCCATGCGTGAGGTCCCACACTTCAGTGAGCACAAGTCACGTGCAATAGGTACGCAAACTCCCAGCCATTTTCTTTGTCAAGAGAAGACGCATCAGGATGCGTATTGGAACTATGTGGGTCCTTCTAGATCCTTCTTGTGTCAACACCCGGGTTTTTAAGTCCGGATGCCCTATTATATCATACATCGCAATCCCAGGAAGATTGTTTTTGCGAGACATAATAGTAAGTCGTTCAGAGTCATCATTTATTACAACACATAAGGTCTTACAACAAGGGATCACATGATCCAATATTACACAAATAGATTGTTCAACATCACAATAAGTAGCGGAAGCGTAGTAGTAGTGGACTCTATATTCCACAGGCAACGCTTGACGTTAGAAGACGATCCTAGTTATCGTAGACGTCCTGCTGTCCGTCATCCTGATACTGTTGCTCCTCTTCATAGTCTGGCATTTGAATAGCCAGGGCAAAGCCATGAGTACTTTTAAAGTACTCGCAAACTAATACTATGGTAAAGCATATTAAGTATAATAAAGGGGTACTAAGCTCTAAGTTTATTTGCATAAAGCCAAGTTTTCTTTTGATAAACATTTAATAAAATCCTCATTATTTAATAGACTAACTCAAGTGGGAACATTAGTGTCATTCCCACAATTCATTTGGGATCCAAATCAATTCCCAATCACCATCATTATTTCAACATAAATTCTGATAACGGAAGTAGTATGGCCTTTCCAACCGTCCGTAACCGTGGACACGGCTATTCGAATAGGTTTAACACTCTGCAGAGGTTGTACTCTTGTGCCACAACTATTGATTTCATCCGTCGAGGATAACCCCGAATCATCGTAACTCAGTACGCGGATCATCAATCATAACCTTTCACTTATATGTCCTAGTATAGGCACCTCTCCCCATGAGCTTGGCCTCCCGGTGAGAACCAACTGTTAACCCGGGAACTGCACAGGGCTTGGGTCGTACATTCACCTCATATTCACATCATTTCTCACATACGGAGGCAGCCTCAGCGTAACCCCTATGATGCTTGTTTAGAGGGAACCCATACTAAAATACACAAGTTTCTAGTTAAGCCCTACCCATAATCAGGTATTGTGGGGGTACTTGTATAATTGGAAAGGTATCGCATTCAAAACCATATCAGGTTTATATCAAAAATCACTATCTTCTCTTGGTCATATTCACCTTCAAAGTCATTCCATGGAATGAACCATCATTCCAAGGTTTCAAATTCATATCAAAATCACTTGTTCCCATCTAGAGTAGTCAATTTTTAATAGTTTAGCAATAGCAACTATATGAGGGGTGCTATCTAGCTTGAGTGGTGTTCATCTAAACCAAGTATTGTTCTATTCTAGACAAAGTGAATCATAAATCAAAAAGTACTTTGAAATAAATAAGCCAAAGTAAAATTAAGTAAAAACATGGGATAGGTAATACATAAAAGTAAAGTGTGATGATGCCTTTGCTCTTGTAGAGCTAAGCATTTGTATTTAGCAAGGGTTAGCTTGCCTTGAGCTGAGTAGTGATCAAAGTTCTCTTCCTCTTCTTGGGAGTAGGCCTCCTCCTCTTGATAATCCTCGTTACTAGCGTCTATATACGAATACGAGGTATAAATACTAAACCAAACTCACATGCTAAACTAGGAACACTCAAAGAGTTCACACTCTAGTCCTATTATCAATCAAACATGGCATGGTGAGTTTATTGGAGGAATTCTTATTTAGTAGAAGAATAATTTCCTCTCATTATTCCTATTTCTCAAATTTAGATATGTAGATCCTTAGAGAACTTCATTTCTTCTCTTACTTTATATTAAGATTTAATCTCCTCATATAATAATCAGGTATGAAATATAGGTTGACCCAAGTCAACATTTCATATCTATTATATGTGAGTATAATTTAATTAAAGTGCTACACTACACATGTTATCATACTACTATTTTAAATGCATTAAAATCTCTAAGTAATAATTATCAGGGGTTCATTAGCCTAGGTCATTCCCCCTGGTTATATTACTTAGGATCAAGATTTAAATGAGAGAGTAGCTCTCATACTATTTATTAAATTTGAATTCCAAGTTGAATTGTTCTAGAATTGACTACATAGCTATCTTATTTGATCTAGTCCATGATCATACAAATAACATGGCTATATTATTGCATAATCAATTAGAGGACATTATTTGTGATTTATTAGAATTGGAATCAACTTAAAATCATTTATAGATTATTCTTAATAATTATTTAAAGTTAGAAAAGGCCCTGCCTTGTTATTTTTGTCATTTAAAATTTAATACGAATTTGGACATGAGGCCAGTGCCATTATTTAGATAATTTCATGGGCTTTCTAAATATATAAAATTGGTTAAATTTGGTGTAGTAGATTTCGAGCTATTTAATTTTGAAGTGAGCAGCAGTATTTGAATTTGAACTAATTGGATTAATTCTATTTGAATTTTTGGGCCTGGCGGGAAAAGCAAATGGGCCCAAACGTTTTAACTAACACAGCGCGGCCCAGCAAGCACGGGTGCGGGTGGGCTGTGCTGACAAGGTGGGGGCCACCTGTCGGCTGCTCTTAACGCGAAGCGGTACGAGCGAGGTGGAGCGTTAGATCAGATCGCGATCAACGGCTCACGACGCTCGTCGTCTCCGGCGAGATTCCGACGAGGCCGCGGCGTCAGTAGGGGGTCGGAGCGCTTACCGGAGTTCCCGCGGGGTTCTACTGGTGACGAGGCGACGTTGTCGAGGGTGCTGAGTCTGGTAGCAGTGGCGAGGCTCGGGGTGGCGCCAATCGTCGACGGTGAGCTGAGTTCCCCGGCGGCTCCGATCTTGAAATTGCGGCGTCTCCGACAGCAATCGAACGAGCTAGTGTGGTGAGGATGATCAGTGGTGAGAGGGGAGTCGAGTGATGTGAAGATAGCGTCTGGGAGGGCCTCTATTTATAGTGTCGAGGGGTGCCGCGGGGTGCTGCAAGGGCGCGGCCATGGCGCTCAAGGGGCAAGTGAAGGACGGCTAGAGTAGGCGGTGTCCTGGCGATGCTCAACTTGCATTGGCGCAGAGAAAAGGGCGAGAGGATGGCTCGGGCGCGTGTGATGAGTGCCGCAGTACCCGCGGTACTTCGGCGAGGACGACGGTGACAAGGCCCTGGGCGGTGCTTGAGCATGTCTAGCGCGTAGTGAGTTGGAGTAGATGCTCGACGCCGTGGTAGGGATGCAGGGCGAGGACGAGCGCGCTCGAGTGCACGGCGTCCTGGCGCGCTCCAGAGCGCGCTCACCGCGGCATGGGCGTGTACTGGCATGGTTTTGGACACGGCCGTTCTGGCCAATGCCAAGCCTTGGCGTTGCTGGGGCGTGTACCGTTCGATTCCTTGAGTGACAGAGAGGCTCGAGGACAAGAAGAAAGTGTGAGAGGAGGGCTGGAGAGAGGATGGCCAAAGTGGCCGGCTTGGTATAGTTTTGCATTTTTTAGGGTTTCTCCTCGACTTTAATCAGCCATGCAAGTACTGGGCTAGAGGCAGGGGGTGTAGAACTAGCTAATGATCACCAATATAAAGTGGTTTAGGGAAGAAACCAGTGGACAAAGGTGTGTAACTCAATTTGGAAACTATGCCTGCCAAGTGTTCGACACAATGCCCGCAAGAGAAAAATATTTAAATTTCGAAATTCTTTTTGGTGAATCTCAAAGATATAATTAATGTGAGGTATTGGTGGTGGTGGCACTCAATTTGGAAAAGATTTGCAACTTTTCAAATTTGAGATGATCTTGTTTTTATTCTCAGATCCCATTTTGGCAATTTAATTCTGGTCAACCTAGTCAACTTTAGGGAGGGTGGTCAACATGAAAAGTATTCACCTTGACATGGTCTTGGATGACATGGCTTTGGTTGACAAAGTTTAGTTTAGGTTTTAAGAAATACAGGGGTGCAAAGTGGTGAAGAAAATATTTTTAGCCCAAGTGACCATTATCATATGTAAGATGAATTCTTGATTTCTCTTGATTTGATTCATGATCCAATGATGCAATTGTGTTAGTTTATCATATTGAAGCATTTTAGAAGCAAGGGAGCAAGCAATTATGGCCTTGGTGAAGGATTTGCATTTTGGCATATGGTGTATGTGAGTGAATATGGGTTTTTCCCATTTTCTTTATTTCTCCTTATTTTAGGGTTTTGTGATCTTGATTAGGGTTCACATATCAATAGATCAACATGCTAACACTCATCATGGCAATTGCACAAAAGAAATATTACTTACATGCATGAATCTATATGTGGCACTATATGCATAGAAAAGTTTTTGTTTATTGTAAATTTTGAGTAATTGAAACTCTCACTTGCTTTATTATTGTTGAAAACTTGGGATGTTACAAACCCTTCCCCCTTACAAAAGATCTCGTCCCGAGATCTGGAAGAAAACTAGGTACTAAAGAGATTGGGGTATTCAGTCTTCATAAAGTCTTCTCTCTCCCAAGTGGCTTCTTCTTCGGTGTGGTTACTCCATTGTATCTTCAGAAACTTGATACTTAAGGTACGGGTGGTTCTGAATGCTTCTTCCAGGATGCGAATAGGTACTTCGCGGTATGTCAGATCTGAGTTGATATCCACAGTTCGATGGTCGATGTTCTTGAACACCTCGGTCTTCTCAGGTACCTCTAAGCACTTCCGGAGTAACGAGATGTGAAACACATTGTGCACCGTTGACATTTCTTCTGGTAACTCCAGCTGATAGGACACTTCCCCTCGGCGACTTAGGACTTTGAAAGGTCCGACATATCGGGGTGCAAGCTTTCCTTTAAGCTGGAATCTCTGCATTCCTTTAAGGGGGGACACTTTGAGATACACGAAATCTCCGATCTCGAAGGTCATCTCTCGGCGTCTCTTGTCGGCGTAGCTCTTCTGTCTTGATTGAGCGGTCTTGAGGTACTCACGGATCTTGTGAACCTTCTCTTCAGCTTCTCGGAGAATATCTGGTCCAAAAACTTGACTCTCTCCAACTTCCGACCAATTCAGAGGGGTACGGCACTTCCTTCCATACAGGGCTTCAAAGGGGGCCATTTGTAAACTGGCTTGATAGCTGTTGTTGTATGAGAATTCTGCGTACGGCAAACAGTCTTCCCACTTGGATCCATATTCTAACACACATGCTCTCAGCATATCCTCTAGTATCTGGTTGACTCGTTCAGTCTGTCCATCCGTCTGAGGGTGATAGGCTGTGCTGAAGTTCAGCCTAGTTCCGAGTCCTTCATGTACCTTCTGCCAAAATCTGGAGGTAAATTGGGATCCTCTATCGGATACTATTGACTTCGGGGTTCCGTGCAGGCTGACTATCCGTGAGATATATAACTCTGCAAGTCTTGGTCCTTGGTAGGTGGTCTTGACGGGGATGAAATGGGCGACTTTGGTCAATCTATCGACCACTACCCAGATAGAATCATTTCCTTTACTAGATTTGGGCAATCCGGTGATGAAGTCCATTCCTACCGAATCCCACTTCCATTCGGGAATCTGCAGGGGCTGTAGCAGTCCTGCGGGTCGTTGATGTTCTGCCTTGACTCTCTGACAGATGTCACACTTGGCGATGTAACTCCCGATTTCTCGCTTCATCCCATGCCACCAGAACTGTTCCTTCAAGTCCTGGTACATCTTGGTACCTCCGGGGTGAATAGAATATAAGGTGTCATGGGCTTCCTTTAGAATCACTTGTTTCAACTCTGAATCTGACGGCACGCACAAGCGTCCGTTGTACCAAAGTACTCCTTCTTCATCAACAGTGAATCCCGGTGCCTTTCCTGCTGCTAGCTGGCTCTTAATCCCGTCAATGCTTGCATTGCTCTTCTGGGCTTCCTTGATTTGACTAATCAGGGTGGGTTGAAGTTCAATGCTGGCGAGAAATCCTTCACTTACTAGCTCCATTCTAAACTGTTCAAACTCTTGGTGAAGGCTAGGTTGTTCTTCGGCAATCATGGAGTTCAACTGACACGGCAGTCTACTCAAAGCATCTGCTACCACATTGGCCTTGCCTGGGTGATAGTGGATATCCATATCATAATCCTTGATTAACTCTAACCATCTCCTTTGCCTCATGTTCAGTTCCTTCTGGGTGAAGATATACTTCAAACTCTTGTGATCCGAATAGATCTCGCATCGATTACCCATGAGGTAATGACGCCATACTTTCAAGGCTAACACGACTGCTGCTAGCTCTAAGTCATGGGTTGGATAATTCTGTTCATGCTGCTTCAGTTGCCTGGACAGGTACGAGATCACTTTGCCTTCTTGCATCAACACACATCCAAGACCAATCTTGGAGGCATCACAATACACATCAAAGGGTTTGGTGATGTCCGGCATGATCAGTATTGGGGCTGAAGTCAGTCTGCTCTTGAGCTGTTGGAAGCTCTCTTCACACTTGTTCGTCCATTCGAACTTCTTGTCCTTTTTCAACAATTGGGTCATTGGTCTGGCTATGCTTGAGAATCCTTCAACGAATCGGCGGTAATATCCCGCCAATCCGAGAAATGCACGGACCTCAGTCTGGGTGGTTGGGGCTTTCCATTCTGCAACGGTCTTTATCTTTGAGGGGTCAACGGCAATTCCTCCTGCGGACAAGATGTGTCCCAGGAATCCTACTTCCTTCAACCAGAACTCACACTTGCTGAACTTGGCATACAGCTGGTGTTCCCGAAGAGTATCTAAGACCATTTCCAAGTGTTGCTCATGTTCTTCTTCGGTTTTGGAGTAGATAAGGATGTCGTCGATGAAGACAACGACGAACTTATCCAGGAAGTTCATGAAGATCTTATTCATGAGATTCATGAAGTAAGCGGGGGCATTGGTCAATCCAAATGACATGACATTGTACTCATACAATCCATATCTGGTGGTAAAGGCAGTTTTGGGGATGTCCGATGCACGGATCTTCAGCTGATGGTACCCAGTCCTAAGATCAATCTTAGAAAACACGGTGGCACCGGTCAACTGGTCAAACAGGTCTTCTATTTTGGGCAAGGGATACTTGTTCTTGATGGTGACATCATTGAGCTTGCGGTAATCCGTACATAAACGAATCGTACCATCCTTCTTGTCCACAAACAAAACTGGTGATCTCCAGGGTGATGCACTTGGTCTAATCAAACCTTTGGCTAACATATCATCCAGTTGTTTCTTTAGTTCCACTAATTCTGCCGGGTTCATGCTGTAAGCTCTCTGGGCTATAGGTCCTGTTCCAGGGATTAACTCGATGATAAACTCGATATCCCGATCCGGGGGCATACCGGGTAGGTCATCTGGAAACACATCAGAGTATCTACAGACGACTCTGATTTGATCCAGGGTGGGTTTGGTTAAACTCTGGTTGCAGGTAAATTTTCTGGGCAGCTTTTCTGAGATGTGCTCAACTAACACTCCGGTGCTACTAGTCATGGTGATGGCCTTCTTGGCACAATCAATCAATCCATGATGTTTGGACATCCAGTCCATACCCAGTACTACCTCCAAACCTTTTGTTCCCAGAACAATCAGATTGGCATAAAAGTCTATTTCATGAATTCTGATAGGAACATCTTTGCAAATTTTTCTAGCTTTAGTTGTTGATCCAGGTATTTGCACTACCATGACATGCTTCAAACTGATGGGTTGAATCTTACTAGTGCATGCAAATTCTTCCGTAACAAATGAATGCGATGCTCCAGAATCAAACAGCACTCTTGCAGGTATTGAGTTAACAGAGAACATACCCAGCACGACATCTGGGGCTTCCTGAGCTTCTTCCGCACTCATGTGAAAGAGGCGGCCGCTGCGGTTGTTCGGGTTGTTGGGGGCGAACTTCTTGTTGTTGGCGACACGGCGTTGCTGCTGAGCAGGGCCAGTGGTGTTGGCGGCCATCTTGGCGAGTCTCTGGGGACACTCTTTGGAGTAGTGTCCCACCACACCGCACTCATAGCAGTTGATGGTGGACTTGTCCTTGGGGGCGACAGGGATAGCATTGCTCCCAGTCCTTGGAGCAGTGTTGGTGTTGGGGTTGGCAGGGGCTCTTGTCGGGGCGCGGTTGAAGTTGTTGTTGTGGTGGACGAAGTTATTGTTGTTGTGGTGGTGTCCTCCCGTCCTGGGGTTTCCTCCGCTCCGGTTCTGATAACCGGGGCGCGACATCTGTGCCGGTGGCCTGTTGTTTCTGGGGGTGAATCCTCCGCTTGAGCCAGGGCGAAACTTGGAGGTGTTGCTGGGCCCACTCTGGTGCATCATGCGGCGCTTGCGGTTTTCATTGGCTTGGTTCAGCTTGCCCTCCATCTGGATGGCGGAGTCAACAAGGGCTTCGAGGTCAGCAAAGGGGATGTTGACCAACACGGTCTGCATCTCATCGTGCAGTCCGTTCAGGAACCTCTCCTTCCTCTTCTCGGTGGTGTCAGTCTCATCCGGGGCGTACCTTGACAAGGTGAGGAACTTGTCGCGGTATTCTACCACGGTCAGACGGCCTTGCTTTAACTCGCGGAACTCATCCCGCATCTTCTTGATGAGACCCGGTGGCACATGGTACTTGCTAAACTTGAGCTTGAAATCTGCCCAAGTCATGAGTTGCCCTGCATTCAATGCGCGAGCACTCGTCCACCAGGCACGTGCAGGTCCTGCCAGATAGTGGGTGGCAAACAGCACCTTGTCATCATCTTCCACTCCGGCAACCTCAAGATTGTTCTCCATTGTTTGGAGCCAATCATCAGCATCAAGGGGTTCCTCCGTCTTGCTAAACACCGGTGGGTTGGTGTTCTGAAAGTTCTTCAACTTGGAGCCCGGGTGATCATGGTTCCCGTGGCCTTGGTTGTTCTGTGCTAACTGTTGAAGTACAGCTAGGTTAGCTTGCCTTTCAGTTCTATCAACTTCTCGATCAGCCAACATCTGTTGCAGTATCTGTGTCAGCGCATCCGGGTTGGCGTTGCGATTGGGAGGTGCCATCTGAACAGAGATATGGATCATAAGATGAGAGGGACAATTTCTATGGCTTAATTTTGGGGAGTAAACTCACATTTATTTAAAACTTGGTTCATAATATAAAAATATTACACATACGAACATAGTCATGAAGGTAGCAATTATTACAAGCCAACAATCCGGAGGGTTTGAAGAACCCTTTCAACAATCTACGATACAAGGGGCGAATACAAAGGACCGATACATCTCAGACTACGCGGTGCTCAGGGAGGGATGGAAGCTATCCATCGATGCGGAGCGGGAAGGTGGTGTCCATCCCGGCAGGCAGGTGCTGGTGGAAGTCCTGGTCTTCCTCTTCCTCCGGCTCGTAGTCGTTGTCGTTGCTGACGTAGGAGTAGCCATCCCCTTGGATGTCTTCCCCCTCGCCTTCTCCTTCCAGGATCTGGAGCTGCTCCACCTGAGTGGAGATGGTCTCCTTCAGGACGGCGATCTTGGTCTTGAGGCGGTGGATGGTGGCATCCCTCTTCGCGACCAGCTGGCGCAGAGTCCTGCGCTCCTTCGCGATGACCTTGATGGTATCCGCGTACTGGTTCAGCTGCTGCTGAGTGTGGTTGGCGGCGGAGCGGGAGTTACTCAGCGCAGACCGAGTCTCGTACAGCATGTAGTCGAGGTGATCCACATGGTGCCTCAGCACGGGGTGGTACGGCAGGCTGAGGGGCAGACCAACAGAGGAGTGCCTTGCGAAGTGCGCAAAGCGTTCCCCTTCGATGGCCAGCGAGTTCTGCCCGCACAGACGAGCGAGAGACTCCTGCAGAGCATGGGCGAGTCCATCCACCCAAGTGTTCTCGCGGAGCGAGAACTGGATCTGGCGGAACATGGGTGACTCCGGCTTTCCCGGAAGGTTAGCCATGATGAGCCACTGGAGCTGGCCGTTGGCTTGGTCCGAGATCTGGCCTCCGTAGAACACGGGAGGAGAGCGTCCGAGGAACTCGGTGAGAGCAAACAGATCCCTTTCAAAGATCAGATCCCCACCGTTCGCCAAGTCGTACACTTGGGTCTGGATGAAGGGCTCCGTCGGGATGATAGGCTCCATCTGTAGAGGGAGTGACAAATAAGTTAATAATTGTAAGTGTTCAAAATTTTAAGTAATAATCAATGAAATGGATTATTTGAAAAAGATTTCAAGGTAAGGGTATGAGTGTATTTTTATAACTATTTTATTATAAACTAAGTTTGTTGGACGTCCATTCTAACTAGGGTCTCCTAAGGTCAAACAATGGCTCTGATACCAACTTGTCAACACCCGGGTTTTTAAGTCCGGATGCCCTATTATATCATACATCGCAATCCCAGGAAGATTGTTTTTGCGAGACATAATAGTAAGTCGTTCAGAGTCATCATTTATTACAACACATAAGGTCTTACAACAAGGGATCACATGATCCAATATTACACAAATAGATTGTTCAACATCACAAATAAGTAGCGGAAGCGTAGTAGTAGTGGACTCTATATTCCACAGGCAACGCTTGACGTTAGAAGACGATCCTAGTTATCGTAGACGTCCTGCTGTCCGTCATCCTGATACTGTTGCTCCTCTTCATAGTCTGGCATTTGAATAGCCAGGGCAAAGCCATGAGTACTTTTAAAGTACTCGCAAACTAATACTATGGTAAAGCATATTAAGTATAATAAAGGGGTACTAAGCTCTAAGTTTATTTGCATAAAGCCAAGTTTTCTTTTGATAAACATTTAATAAAATCCTCATTGTTTGATAGACTAACTCAAGTGGGAACATTAGTGTCATTCCCACAATTCATTTGGGATCCAAAACAATTCCCAATCACCATCATTATTTCAACATAAATTCTGATAACGGAAGTAGTATGGCCTTTCCAACCGTCCGTAACCGTGGACACGGCTATTCGAATAGGTTTAACACTCTGCAGAGGTTGTACTCTTGTGCCACAACTATTGATTTCATCCGTCGAGGATAACCCCGAATCATCGTAACTCAGTACGCGGATCATCAATCATAACCTTTCACTTATATGTCCTAGTATAGGCACCTCTCCCCATGAGCTTGGCCTCCCGGTGAGAACCAACTGTTAACCCGGGAACTGCACAGGGCTTGGGTCGTACATTCACCTCATATTCACATCATTTCTCACATACGGAGGCAGCCTCAGCGTAACCCCTATGATGCTTGTTTAGAGGGAACCCATACTAAAATACACAAGTTTCTAGTTAAGCCCTACCCATAATCAGGTATTGTGGGGGTACTTGTATAATTGGAAAGGTATCGCATTCAAAACCATATCAGGTTTATATCAAAAATCACTATCTTCTCTTGGTCATATTCACCTTCAAAGTCATTCCATGGAATGAACCATCATTCCAAGGTTTCAAATTCATATCAAAATCACTTGTTCCCATCTAGGGTAGTCAATTTTTAATAGTTTAGCAATAGCAACTATATGAGGGGTGCTATCTAGCTTTGAGTGGTGTTCATCTAAACCAAGTATTGTTCTATTCTAGACAAAGTGAATCATAAATCAAAAAGTACTTTGAAATAAATAAGCCAAAGTAAAATTAAGTAAAAACATGGGATAGGTAATACATAAAAGTAAAGTGTGATGATGCCTTTGCTCTTGTAGAGCTAAGCATTTGTATTTAGCAAGGGTTAGCTTGCCTTGAGCTGAGTAGTGATCAAAGTTCTCTTCCTCTTCTTGGGAGTAGGCCTCCTCCTCTTGATAATCCTCGTTACTAGCGTCTATATACGAATACGAGGTATAAATACTAAACCAAACTCACATGCTAAACTAAGAACACTCAAAGAGTTCACACTCTAGTCCTATTATCAATCAAACATGGCATGGTGAGTTTATTGGAGGAATTCTTATTTAGTAGAAGAATAATTTCCTCTCATTATTCCTATTTCTCAAATTTAGATATGTAGATCCTTAGAGAACTTCATTTCTTCTCTTACTTTATATTAAGATTTAATCTCCTCATATAATAATCAGGTATGAAATATAGGTTGACCCAAGTCAACATTTCATATCTATTATATGTGAGTATAATTTAATTAAAGTGCTACACTACACATGTTATCATACTACTATTTTAAATGCATTAAAATCTCTAAGTAATAATTATCAGGGGTTCATTAGCCTAGGTCATTCCCCCTGGTTATATTACTTAGGATCAAGATTTAAATGAGAGAGTAGCTCTCATACTATTTATTAAATTTGAATTCCAAGTTGAATTGTTCTAGAATTGACTACATAGCTATCTTATTTGATCTAGTCCATGATCATACAAATAACATGGCTATATTATTGCATAATCAATTAGAGGACATCATTTGTGATTTATTAGAATTGGAATCAACTTAAAATCATTTATAGATTATTCTTAATAATTATTTAAAGTTAGAAAAGGCCCTGCCTTGTTATTTTTGTCATTTAAAATTTATTACGAATTTGGACATGAGGCCAGTGCCATTATTTAGATAATTTCATGGGCTTTCTAAATATATAAAATTGGTTAAATTTGGTGTAGTAGATTTCGAGCTATTTAATTTTGAAGTGAGCAGCAGTATTTGAATTTGAACTAATTGGATTAATTCTATTTGAATTTTTGGGCCTGGCGGGAAAAGCAAATGGGCCTAAACGTTTTAACTAACACAGCGCGGCCCAGCAAGCCACGGGTGCGGGTGGGCTGTGCTGACAAGGTGGGGGCCACCTGTCGGCTGCTCTTAACGCGCGAGGTACGAGCGAGGTGGAGCGTTAGATCAGATCAGCGATCAACGGCTCACGACGCTCGCGTCTCCGGCGAGATTCCGACGAGGCCGCGGCGTCAGGGGGTCGGAGCGCTTACCGGAGTTCCGCGGGGTTCTACTGGTGACGGCGACGTTGTCGAGGGTGCTGAGTCGGCGGTAGCAGTGGCGAGGCTCGGGGTGGCGCCAATCGTCGACGGTGAGTTGAGTCCCCGGCGGCTCCGATCTTGAAATTGCGGCGTCTCCGGCAGCAATCGAACGAGCTAGTGTGGTGAGGATGATCAGTGGTGAGAGGGGAGTCGAGTGGTGTGAAGATAGCGTCCTGGGAGGGCCTCTATTTATAGTGTCGAGGGGTGCCGCGGGGTGCTGCAAGGGCGCGGCCATGGCGCGGCGCTTCTGGCGCTCCAAGGGGCAAGTGAAGGACGGCTAGAGGTAGGCGGTGTCCTGGCGATGCTCAACTTGCATTGGCGCAGAGAAAAGGGCGAGAGGATGGCTCGGGCGCGTGTGATGAGTGCCGCAGTACCCGCGGTACTTCGCCGGCGAGGACGACGGTGACAAGGCCCTGGGCGCGTGCTTGAGCATGTCTAGCGCGTAGAGGGGTTGAAGTAGATGCTCGATGCCAGGGTAGGGATGCAGGGCGAGGACGATCACGCTCGAGTGCTTGGCGTCCTGGCGCACTCCAGAGCGCGGTGACCACGGCATGGCGCGCGGCTGGCATGGTTGGACACGGCTTGTGGCCAATGCCAAGCTTGGCGTTGGGGGCGTGTACCGTTCGATTCCTTGTGTGAGAGAGGCTCGAGGACAAGAAGAAAGTGTGAGAGGAGGGCTGGAGAGAGGATGGCCAAAGTGGCCGGCATGGTGTAGTTTTGCATAGTTTAGGGTTTCTCCTCTTTAATCGACCATGCAAGTACTGGGCTAGAGGCAGGGGGTGTAGAACTAGCTAATGATCACCAATATAAAGTGGTTTAGGGAAGAAACCAGTGGACAAAGGTGTGTAACTCAATTTGGAAACTATGCTGCCAAGTGTTCGACACAATGCCCGCAAGAGAAAAATATTTAAATTTCGAAATTCTTTTTGGTGAATCTCAAAGATATAATTAATGTGAGGTATTGGTGGTGGTGGCACTCAATTTGGAAAAGATTTGCAACTTTTCAAATTTGAGATGATCTTGTTTTTATTCTCAGATCCCATTTTGGCAATTAAATTCTGGTCAACCTAGTCAACTTTAGGGAGGGTGGTCAACATGAAAAGTATTCACCTTGACATGGTCTTGGATGACATGGCTTTGGTTGACAAAGTTTAGTTTAGGTTTTAAGAAATACAGGGGTGCAAAGTGGTGAAGAAAATATTTTTGGCCCAAGTGACCATTATCATATGTAAGATGAATTCTTGATTTCTCTTGATTTGATTCATGATCCAATGATGCAATTGTGTTAGTTTATCATATTGAAGCATTTTAGAAGCAAGGGAGCAAGCAATTATGGCCTTGGTGAAGGATTTGCATTTTGGCATATGGTGTATGTGAGTGAATATGGGTTTTTCCCATTTTCTTTATTTCTCCTTATTTTAGGGTTTTGTGATCTTGATTAGGGTTCACATATCAATAGATCAACATGCTAACACTCATCATGGCAATTGCACAAAAGAAATATTACTTACATGCATGAATCTATATGTGGCACTATATGCATAGAAAAGTTTTTGTTTATAGTAATTTTTGAGTAATTGAAACTCTCACTTGCTTTATTATTGTTTGAAAACTTGGGATGTTACACCCTCTCACAAAAAAAACAAATCTCTCTCATTCTCGGCCTCGCTCGACTCGCTCGCTCGCTCGCTCGCTCCTGCTCACTGACAAACCCTGCACAAAAGTCAACATCATCACCCGAAAAAGGGGAGACACCATAATTCTCTCCCTTCTTCTCTCCTTCCGAGTGATCCCTTCTTCCTCCGAGTTTCACTCGACGGGCAAACACACATGTGCTGCATAGTAATAATAAAAAAGTAGAAAAATCGACCTACGAATCTATGATTAAATAGGTTAAACTAGGGTTTTGCCCACTACTACAGATCAAGTTCAGAAATATCCAACTACTAGTTCGATTTTGGGCTACTAATATAAAATTAAAATAAGTTGAACTAGTATTCCTCTAAAAAATCATTTTGGTATGCATTGTTTGATACTTTTCATAGCTATAGTGCATCACAAATTTATGATTTCATGCTTTGCTTTGCCAATTTCGATTTTTTCTAACCACCTTCTCTTTGATTTCAAATTTAGGTCAAACTATCGATGCCTACTATGTGTTCTACTTGAATTGGATGCAGCGTGCGCACATGTTTTGCCATTGTTCTGGGCTTCCACACATCTTTGGGGCATCCAAGTATTTAAGTTACCTTGTTTTTTGAATTGTAATTCATACCCTTCCTCCCAATTTTTATGCACATTTGAATCTTGGTCAAATCCTAAGTTTGACCAAGATTTGAACAAGTTTAAAACATGAAAATGAAAAGGTAAGCCTGAATCCTTCTTAGTCACTCAAAAATGAGAAGCTTTTGGGAGTTTTTTGAAATTTCCATGTTTGAAACCCAAAACCACTTCTCTTCATGCTTGACTTCATAAGACAGAGTTTAGGGTTAGGGGTAGAAACATGATTTTCTGGTTTGAATATGTCTAGACCTTGTTTACCAACTTGAGTGCTTACTATATGACATAAGAAAATTATATGCTTTGGTTTTTCATTTTTTATTTTTTTGAATTTTATACCCATATATTTGAATCTTTGTGAAATCCTAGTTTTGACCAGGATTTAAACAAGTTTAGAACATGAAAATGAAAAGGTAAAAAACCATGTTTAAATCCTGGTCAAAACTAGGATTTCACAAAGATTCACATATATGGGTATAAAATTCAAAAAAATAGAAAAATGAAAAACCAAAGCACATAATTTTCTTATGTCATATAGTAAGCATTCAAGTTGATAAACAAGGTCTAGACATATTCAAACCAGAAAATCATGTATCTACCCCTAACCCTAAACTCTGTCTTATGAAGTCAATCATGAAGAGAAGTGGTTTTGGGTTTCAAACATGGAAATTTCAAGAACCTCCCAAAAGCTTCATTTTAGAGTGACTAAGAAGGATCCAGGCTTACCTTTTCATTTTCATGTTTTAAACTTGTTTAAATCCTGGTCAAACCTAGGATTTGACAAAGATTCGAATATATGGGCAAAAAATTCAAAAAAAATAGAAAAATGAAAAACCAAAGCACATAGTCTTCTTGTGTCATATAGTAAGCATTAAAGTTGACAAAAAAGGTCTAGATATATGCAAACTAGACAAATCATGTATCTACCCCCTAACCCCTAAACTCTGTCTTATGAAGTCAAGCATGAAGAGAAGTCGTTTTGGGTTTCAAACATGGAAATTTCAAGAACATCCCAAAAGCTTCATTTTAGAGTGACTAAGAAGGATCCATGATTACCTTTTCATTTTCATGTTTTAAACTTGTTTAATCTTGGTCAAACCTAGGATTTGACCAAGATTCAAATGGGCACAAAATTTAAAAAATCAGAAAAATGAAAAACCAAAGTACATAGTCTTCTTATGTCATGTAGTAAGCATTCAAGTTGATAAAATGGTTCATGCCGGCGTCTTAGCTGCTAAAAAAAATTATACACCAATTGATTTGACGAATTGATGATTTACTCTAGTCTGCTTCTAGACCATGCAGCTAGCGAGTATTCATATGTACTGCATGGAGCCCCCAACTTTTGACTTCCCGTGTCGGAAAAGGCCTGTCTAATAATGTGGGGCAGTGAGGTATCCCGAAGTATCTAGAGGGTTCCAGTGTTTCAGGCTTTCAGCATCGCCAGTCCAAGGGAAGGATGGGTGACGAATCCGTGCATTCACAGCCGTTTAGATCTGAAGAGTCCTTGTATGATGAGCGGTAGATAGCACCTCTAAGCTGCAAATCAACAGCTTCAATTACTTCAAATGAGCATTGGCCGGAAGGCTGACAGAGTGAAAAAATTCAATTTCAAAAACTCATGTATAGAATAGAAAAAAAATAAAAAACATGTAGATAGAATAGAGGTATAGATAGATTAGCCCAAAAAAGAAGAGGACGGGGAAATTTCGAACGCTCGCCTTTAACTCAGCACAGCAGACACCTCCCTCGCGCACCTAAACTTTCGAACGCGCGCCCAATATTTCGAACGCTCGCCTTTAACTCAGCACCCAGCCCACCTTGTTCTTCTCTAGACACCTCCTTCGGCGCCCTGTTCTTCTCTAGACACACCCTCGGTGAACCAGGCCGCGCACCAAAACTTCCCCACGCTGTCTATCAGCCGCGTCAGCCGGCGACTGCTGGTGGCGCCGTTCTTCTCCAGCCGCACCGGCAGGCGCGGTCAGCTGGTAGATCCTCACGGTATGCATGCTATCTTCAGGCCTGGGCAAGTACGATTCATTATAGCTCAATCGAAGTCAGTCGCCGTCGCCCAGCCCTTATAAGTTCGTTAGTTCGTTCGAATCGATCGGTTGATATTGTTTTCCTCTCGATGTGTTTGTTTGACATTGTTTTCCGCTTTACCTATTTGCTCGAATTCGTTCGTACTGTACACTGTACTGCTCACCATTGCCCAATGTTTGTAGTCGTCGCTTGGTGCCAGTCCTCTATGGACCTGTTTGTAATCTTATTACTTCTGGGTTCTTTGCACTGCTAATACATCGGTGGATTTACGGCCAAAAAGAAGAAAGAATTTGTTGGTATTATATTGCTTTCGATTGATCTGTTCGCCCCCAAGCTTTTACAGAAGCCGCAAGAGATTCAAGGATGAAATGGCTCTCCTTGTTTGCAGTGGCGGATCTACAGGGTATGCCGTATATGCCACGGCATACCCTGCGTCCAAGCCGTGCAAGATCTTTGATAGTTTAATGAGCTGAGCAATTAATCAAGATGAGTGATGTATATGTATACATGCGGTGCTAATACATGTGGCGTGCAGCCATGCGAACACTGAGCTAGTGCATGTAACCGATTGATTAGACATCCGATTGATTAATGCATTGGCTTTAGCCAACAGTCTACTTGCATGTTTTTCAAGATGTGCGATTTTGTCTCGCGTGTAAGCCTACAAGGCCAGCTATGGCCATGCACCATGACCTGATTAGATATCATGATTAATCAAAGGAAATATCTTGCTACTGTATATACGATTAATCAACTGATAATTAATCTTTGGTAGTCAAGTATATGATTAATTATATATATTTAGTGAGAATTCAGTTCAAAATTAGAGCACCCCGTCAACGGTGCATTTTTCAACAATTTACATTTTGATTATATGCAAAATCTGTTTTATTTAATCATTTTGACATACTCCCTTCAATCCAAATTAATTGACTCAACTTTGTCTAGATACTGATGTATCTTAGACAAGTTTGTTGAGTAGATACATTTATATCTAGACAAATTTGAGTTAATTAGTATGAATCCGAGAAAGTATTTTATTTAATTATTTTTATTAGGACAAAAGAAATTCAATAGAAACTCCAAAATTTTGTTGTGTCATACCCTTTCCTAAAATCCTAGGTCCGCCACTGCTTGTTTGTAAGGCAAAGAGGAAATCATATCATGGCTTATCATCATGGGTATAACCTTTTTAGCTAGATTTTGCTGTTTGGGATCTATGATCCTTTTAGTTGCTGCTCTCCAGTAACATTTTCCCTCTTTTTTATTACAGTGAAAAATACACAGCGAGGAAACCACTGTCCAGCCTAAAAAAAATAGACCTCAGTTGGTTTGCTGAAATCGGCTCAAATAACGTGGCATTTAGTTATATAGTTTTATATTCGACCTGTTTGCTCAGATATGTTGGTTTACGTTCATACGCAACCTGTTGGGCAAGTATGGACACAGCTTCAGTGACTTTCAGGTCAAAATTCCAGCGGTTGAGTGATTTTTGGTTGGATCCATTCCTGTGCGTTCGATCGGCTTTTGATGGCTGTTATTGAGACAAAGTCATGGCTGGACTTTTGACGCAGCTCCAGTGACGTTCAGCTAGGTCAAAAGCCCAGCGTTGACTTTGGTTCAATATCAGCCATCCAAAGCCAATCGAACACACATGAATGTATCCAACCAAAAATCACTCTACAATAAGTCGTTTCCAGACAAAAACAATGTTTATTCCCAAACTATTTTTTTTGAATCCGACCAATCTTTCCCGGAATGCAGAAGAAATATATAAGATTTACTGGAATGTTGTTCTTTTTACTGGACAGTTTGAATTTTAAGTTTAAAGTTGGTTGTAAAACATAAAATGAGGTTTATTGATAAACAATATGGCTGAATCTGATGAAACTCCCCCAGAATGCATAACCCGACATATAAGATTTACTGGATTTTTGTTTCAAAAACTTCTAGGCAGTACGAATTTTAAGTTTAAAATTTTCTCGTGAAACTTAAAATGGGTAAATTTTGGATCCATTCTCGTGCGTTCGATTGGCTTTTGATGGCTGTTATTGAAACAAGTGTTAATTGGTTCTATGCCACTCCTCAATTCACAAGTTGTGTTTATGCCATTACAAAAACTGAAGTTGTGTTTATGCCACTCTCAATTCTCAATATCCCCTTCTATATATGCCATTTTCAATACTCCACTATAATAAATATAGCATATCTATGATAGTACTCTATGATACCACCCACTATGCACCCATGTTCCAAACACCACTCCCGCTGACTGTACCTTATTGTATCGAGCGATAAGCTTGATGAGCAACCCAAACAAACAAACAAAAAGACTGTACCTTATTGTACTTGCTCTTACCCGTATCTTCTCTTTCTCTTTCATCGCGAGTGCAGCTAATTCAGTTAGTCTTCCAATGAATATTAATATTTTGTCTCAATGATGTCATGTTTCGACTAACAATTAGCACTTTTGAATTCTTAGATTGCTTTTTCACACGATGCACTTCTTTTAATTTATTTTACCACATTTCAATGTGAACCTTGACCAAATAAATAGGACAACAATATCACGATCATATAATACATAAGCAGCATTGTTAGAATCGTGTTGGAAAATACTTTCTAATGATACCAGTTTTATATCAATTTTTTTATATACTTCATCCTGAAAAATATGTTTCAACTTCATCAAAACTTGCATGTATCTGCAAACTAAACTCATCTAAATACATGTATATCTACATAAAATTGAAACATCATTTTTAAATAGAGAGATATAGATTAATATTTTTTCGAAGATAAAATACGAAAAACAAGGGTGCATTGTTTATTGAAATGGAGTGAGTAGTATATATAAAATCATTTTAGTTGCCAATGATCATGTTGAGGGCCTCTATTTCTTGTTTTGCTCAGGCCCTCCGTATTCTCAGGTACGGCCCTGGTGGTCTATGAACCTGTATGTAATCTTATTACTTTTGGCTTCTTTGCACTGCTAATAGATCGGCGGAATTACGGCAAAAAAGAAGAAAGAATGTGTTGGTATTGTATTGCTTTCGATAGATCTGTTCGCCCCTCCCCCCAAGCATTTATAGATGGCACAAGAGATTCAAGGATGAAATTGCTCTCCTTGTTCATAAGGCAAAGAGGAAATCATATCATGGGTAGAACATTATATATATATTTTGCTGCTTGGGATCTATGATCCTTTTAGTTGCTGCTCTCCAGCAACTTTTGTACATATTTCCCTCTTTTTATTAATAAAAAAATACAAAGTGGGGAAACCCAGTGGTCAGCCTAAAAAAATCTGTTCGCTAGGTAGCCGTAGTTTTGCACTCAGTTTGTTTGCTGAAATCGGCTCAAATAATGTAGCATTTATAGTTTTATATTCGACCTGTTTGCTCAGGTATGCTTGCTTACATTCGTAGGTGACCTGTTTGTTGAAATAGCTTATCGCTTCTCTGACCATCTATCTCCTCAACAGATGGACAGAACTTGGATATTATTTGACTCATTAACCACACCAACATATTTGAGTGGTATTGAAGACTTCATGAAGCACGTTAGTGATTTTACTGACGGCGACAAGACAAAGGAAGTGATTTGTCCATGCCGCGTATGTTTGAATATTGGGTCCAAGCCTCAACATGTAGTCTCAGATCATTTATTCGTTTATGGGATGGACCAGACATATATCAGGTGGATTAACCATGGTGAACACTATGATCAGCCTGACATTATTGATCCTCTTTATTCTGATGGTTATCAGCCTGAAGATCTCGTCCAGGATGAGGCTACTGCTAATTTGTTACGGGATCTGTATCCATATGCAAGCCAACAGCCCCATGGTTATCACAAAAAGCCTCTTTTCCATGACCTGATAGAAGATGCTAAGCGCTTAGTGGCCCCTGGTTCTGTTGTGTCAAGATTCGAATTAATTGTGAAATTACTTCATGACAAGTCATACCAGGGGATTACCAATAAAGCGTTCAATGCAGTTGCGAAGACATACAGCGATGCACTCCCTGGGGCTGGACTGCCAAAATCCTTTTATGAGGTGAAGCAGTACATCAAGGTACTGGGACTTGGATATGAGAAGATTGATTTTTGCAAAAATAACTGTGCACTGTTTTGGATGGAGTATAATGACCTCGATGAATGTCCAGTATGTAAGGAATCAAGATGGAAACATGATGGAGCTGGTGGTAAGAAAAAGATTCCTTGGAAGGTTCTGAGATACTTTCCACTTGTACAAAGATTGCAGAGGTTGTTTGCTTCAGAACAAACATCTCGGGAAACAAGATGGCACAAAGAGATTCTCACGCCCGACCCTGATTTACTGAGGCATCCTGCTGATGGCGATGAATGGAAGCAATTCGACCTGGATCATCCAGATTTTGCTGCAGATCCAAGGAACCTGAGACTTGGCCTTGCTACAGATGGATTCAACCCATTTGGCAACATGAGCAACTCGTATAGCATGTGGCCAGTACTAGTTACACCTTACAACCAGGCTCCCTGGACATGCACCGATCAGTCGAACTGTATGATGGCCTTACTCATCCCAGGTCCCAAATCTCCTGGGAAGGATTTTGATGTGTTCATGCAGCCTCTTATTAGAGACTTGCAAACATTATGGGAGGGTGTCCCTACACGGGATGTGTGTCAACCTAAAGAACAAAATTTTCTATTACGTGCTGCTGTACTGTATTGCACCCATGATTATCCAGCTTTGGGCACTATGTCAGGCAGAGTAACATCAGGTTATAATGCATGTGTTCACTGTGATACTGATCAGCTGGCAGTGAGGATAATAAACAAGATATGCTATATGGGCCATCGCCGTTTCCTTCCATTAGATCACAGTTTCCGAAAAAATAGAAAAAAATTGCAATTTATTGGTGATCAGGCCTGTAAAAAGACTAAACCGCAGCACTTTAAGAGTCACGAGTTGGAGGCGCACCTAGAAGCGGTCAGAAATGTTAAACCAGGAAAACCACCAGCCGCCACAGCAGGTACAGCAGAGAAGAATACAGAAGATGCAGCAGCAGTAGTAGCAGATAGAAAAAGGAAGAAGAGACGAGATGAACTGAGTCTAGCAGCTACCAAAAGGAAGATGGGAGGTGAAATAGCAGCACGTACCAAGAGGAAGGAAATGGAAAATGATAGACCGAGAATATTTTATAAGCGCAGGACCACTCTTTGGGACTTGCCGTATTGGGCTGGTAAGAAGCTTCGGCATAATATTGATATCATGCACATGGAGAAGAATATATGTGACAGCATTGTCGGCACATTACTCAACATTCCATCCAAGACAAAAGATAGCTCAAATGCTAGGATTGATTGTGCAACATTGAATGTTAACAGGCACTTGCAACTGGATCGTAATGACAAAGTGAACAAAGGCAAGGAAAAACATTATAAATTTCGAGGCGCGGAATTCACATTGCCGATGCCTAAAAGGAGATTATTTTGTGAGTACCTCCGAGGTGTGATGTTCCCGTTCGGATTTGCTTCCAACATTGCAAATTGTCTCAATGCTGAAGGAAACAAGCTCCAAGGGTTGAAAACTCACGATTGTCACATCCTGCTGCAAAGGCTTTTAGCTATTGGCATTAAAGATTTAGTGAAGCCAAATATGTACAACGTGATTGCAGAGTTGGGAAGGTTCTTTAGGGAAATATGTAGTAAAACTCTAAGCAGAGCTGTTGTAGAACGTCTTAAGGTGGACATAGCAGTAATCCTGTGCAAGCTGGAGCTGATATATCCTCCAGCCTTCTTTGATGTGATGGTGCATTTGGCTGTTCATCTACCTGATGAGGCACTTTTAAGAGGTCCGGTACAGTATGGATGGATGTACCCTATAGAACGTCGACTGTGCACTTTCAAGAATACAGTTAGGAACAAAGCTAGACCGGAGGCTTGCATTGCAGTGGCGTATATTGCTGCTGAAGCATATACATTTGCCTCAAGATATATTCCTGATATTGAGACCAGATTCAATCGGGGTCGCAGAATTTTGGAAGTTGGAGGATCTGTTTTTAAACATGGTGTTGAGCTAATAGGAAAGAGGACCGAAAAAACATTAGAGCAGTCTGAATTTGAACAGCTGTCTTGGTATGTGCTGAATAATGCTACAGAGGCTGATGAATATGTTAAGTGAGTACTATGCACACGAACTACTCAGTTCCTCGCATATACTATGAACTTGTATCAAAATGAAATATATTCAGCTGACTTGGCTATGTTTTGCAGGTTGTACATGGAAACGAATGGAAAGCTATCGGCACGTGGGAGTGGGTTTCAGGACTGGTTTGAGAAATATGTAAGATGTTCAATTGCACTCTGACTTGTCTATGTGTTTTCACATGAGATGACCTCTTGTCTATTTTGTAATCGTAGATCTCGAAACTCCATGCGGAGAATCCAGGCGCTGTTAGTGCTGATCTCCTTGTCCTATCACGTGGTCCAGATAAGAGGGTGTTGGTAGCTGCAGCTTGCAATGCCAATGGTGTCCATTACAGCTCCTATGAGCGTGAACAACATTTGAAGACACGAAATAGTGGCATCACAACCAGTGGAGATCACTTGACAACCAGAAAAAAGAGATCAGAGTCATTTGACCATTATGGTCACATAGAAGAGGTTATTCAGTTGTTCTATAGTGATAAGGTTACTGTCCGATCTGTGGTTCTATTTAAGTGTTATTGGTACAACCAAGATCCAAACAAGGGCAAAGGTGCCAGAAATGATGGGTATTTCATATCAGTCGATACTACTGCTCAGTGGTACAAGGATGATCCTTATATTTTGGTACCTCAAGCGGCCAAGGTACTTTTCTTGGAAGACAGATCTAGAAAAGGATGGCAGTATGTGCAAAAGTTTGTGGCAAGGAACATATATGATTTGGATGAGAATGCGGATCCAATAATTGGTGCCCAGCAAGATGATTTCGCTGGTTGTATGCAAACTAAAGTTGCTGACATTGATGAAACCTCGTTGGATACAGGTATCCCTGCACATGATGGAGAAGTAGATTTCACTGTTGAGGTTAGCATAGTCGACAAAGAGATGGATAAACTGAAGCTACCTGGTGAATCTCAGGAGGAGAATGGACAGGACGAGCAGGATGAGACCATGCACGAATATCAGAATGAAGACGGAGGATGATGATGATGATGATGATGATGATGATGATGATGATGATGATTAGACTCTTGTCTCTGTATCATGCTGTGAGATGAAGAACCATGATTTGTTTTGATTTTTCTATTTGGAAAATGTATGAGTCCTGAAGACAATTATCTGTTGGATTGTAATCCCATGATGACTAATTATTTATGTTTGTTGTCCTACTAAAAGTTGGTCAAACTTAATTGTGTGGAAGTAATCACATGCTGTTTGATTCATAGGGTCATATCCCATAGGAAAATAGAATGATAATAGATCAAACTAATGCAGAATATCTTATAACCACAATCAAATAGAATTTCTCTTGACATAGGATTCAAGTTGGCATGGCATCCCTATCATACAGGGTTTTTATTCATACTATGCTACAAATCGAAAATAAGATGGGTCAGCACTTTATCGCGGCAGATAGGGCAGCTGGCGTTCGTTACAAACCAGGAGAAGATGCACTTCCTATGGAACGGGTGTTTGCATCCCCGGAGACGCACCGTTGTGCGCTGCGACAGCCCCAGCATGCATATGCTGCAGTGGCCGTCCTCCGGCGCAACTAGGACCCAACTGTCCTGCAGCGCCGGCAAGTTGACGATGAGCCGGTGGTCCACCCTAAGGGTGAGGTCGAAGTGGAGGCCACCGAGCCGACGACACGCCTGCTGCCACATCAGGTGCATAACATCGTAAGGCATGATGATGTCCCACTCCTCCTCCGTGAGGTTCAGGTTCTTGAGCAGCCATACACGGGCAAGAATCTCGCGCATAGTTCGCACGACATTGCCCCCACTACGCAGCTTCCTCGGAGGCAAGCCAAGATCCAGCACCACCTCTTCGCAGGGTGTAGTGGTGATATCGTCCTCATCCAGTGGGGCAGGGAGGGGGCCGGCCATCCTCCTGAGCTCGTACGTCCTCGAGAAGAAGATGTGCACTGTCATAGTGTACGGGGACGCCTCGCCCTCGCCCACGGCCGGCGGCTCGCCGACGGAGAAGTCGGTCGTGCTTGCCGACACACGGCAGGCACGGAAGACATGTGGGCCAGACTCGATGATGCGCTCGCGTGAGGAGCGCTCTAGTAGGGGCGTCGCCGCCATTGGGGATTCTTCGGAGGGCTGTAGACTGGCGGCTAGTCGACGGTGAGGTGGTTGGTGTGAGATCTCTGGGATGAGGCCAGGGGAAGTGGGCGAAGTGCTCGGGACTAGGGACTGCCCTCAACTTTCCGCAGTAGTATGATAATAATTGGTGGACGAGGGAGACTAGTCCAGAGACTACCCAAAGTTGATAAATCATGTTCGAGGGAAAATGCCCAAGATTTATTATCAAAATTCAAGCTAATTTCGCCGATTTTGTTCTGCCGTTCATTAGACATCATCCAACGGCCTTTGGTCTCTGGGATTCGCTGCTACAGTGTCATCTACTATTTTCTACCCAATTCCAGAAACATCCATAAAGCTAGTAGATAGCTTTCCTGCTTGTTGGCCCCACCCCATTTTTTTAATCTTTTCTTCCTTATCCCCTTCGCTCATGCTAGCAGCTACTTGCAGCCATTGCTACACCAGCGAGGTGATCTCTGTATGATAGGCACGGTTTTAGTAAGACAGCAAGTTGTAGATAGCTAACCATGAGACACATGCCTCTCTGGTTGAGACTGAGCTCGCTCTTGTGATTGGGCTCCAATGGTCGAGGTGAGTCACAGCTGCAATGACAGAGGTTTGTGCTGAATTAATTAGCACAGAGGCGTAACTAGCACTAGATGGAGAAGGCATAGTACACATATCGGACACGAAGTCGCGTCTGGCGAGCAGCTCGCATTCACTTGCATCAGTGCGGTACAACAAAGATGATGAAGAAGGATTGGAGCTTTGAAGGTAGTCAGAAAAGTTACAAAAAATAATACGTGCAAAACTTAACCTGTATAAACGCACATGCATGGATAATTTTACATTTCTGCATGAGAAAGACATGTCAATTTTCAGTACGACATGGTTTGATTTGTCAAATTTGATGCTCCTTAATGCATTTTAAGTGAAAATTACAGGTTTATTCATTATAATTGCCGATTTTTAACGTTACGTGCAGCTGACTAGCAAACTATAAGTGTGTGATTGCTTGCTTCCAAAATAAGGATATGTAATCATTTTGTATAAGGTAGTACCAATTAGTCGTTATATTGCAGAACTTAAAGAGTTTTGAGAGATTCAACTCGTTGCTACTCCATAAGAATGGTCATGTTGACAAATTTGATCCAGTGTTGAACAGAGCCAGAAACATTTCAAAAACTTGAGCATGGAAGAGGCTAGGGGTAAATGCCCCAAGGCCAGCCGAGCCTATCGTAGGTGCCGTCCCGAGGAGGAAGTACCTTAATTTGGGGCGCGCGCGGACGCTGCTGTACCCCGAGCTCGAGACGCCGCCGTACCGGTAGCTCGACCCGCGACGAGGCATGGCGGCGGCGGCGGAAGCGGAGCGGCGGCGGCGGAAGGTAAAGCTCCTGCTGACAAACATATTAGGCACAAATGGGCAACCTTCAGTAACCCATGTTCCATTTTTTTTGTCAGGATAACCCCATGTACCACCTTCCCAATAGAAAAAGTACTGTTCAACCTTCCCCTGTTGGGCCCAATATTTCACTTTTGGGTTGCCAAGGAACATCTACATGGTAATTGTTATCGGTCTACTTGCTCCGGCCGTCGAAGCCCAATAACTTCAAATGGGCCTTTCTGCTCATGCAATTTCGGCCCTTTTCTAATGAAACACAGATCCTATGATTGGCAAAAAAAAATACACGGAGATTCTACATAAAAGTTGTTTTTATTTATTTTGAATTATAGGGTTCCAATTTTTGAAACTGCTCATGCCCAATATGAAAATCCTTGATCGCTCCATACCCACATGGATAACGGTATTTTTAAAAATTCATAAAGTGGATTTGAAATTTAAAACATATCCTAATAATTCCTTGATTTAATCTATCAACTTGCAAGATCTTGGAGCCAAAGAGCTTGTATTAGTCTGCGAAAATAATACTGATAAACCTGTCGTTAACAAGAAATGAAGGTTTATCGTTCAGAGAGGATGCCATGTGGGACCCATGAGACAGTAGCGTCCTCAACGTTTCAAAGAAAAAGGCAAGTAGCCCGAAAATAGGGGTAAAAAATAAATCCTACAAAGGAAACATTTATAGTTCATAGAGGCTGACATGTGGGACCGATCTGCCAGCTGCATCCTCATCATTTCGAAGTCGGCAGGGATCAGAAGAAAAAGGCAAATAGCCAGAAATTAGGGGTCAAAAATAAATCCAAAAAGGAAACTTATATTCTTCATAGAGGATGACATGTGGGACCGACCTGCCAGCAGCGTCCTCATCGTTTCAAAGGCCGCAGGGGATCAAAAGAAAAAGGCAAATAGCCAGAAATTAGGGGTAAAAAATAAATACAACAAAGGAAAGGTTTATTGTTCATAGAGGCTGACTTGTGGGACCCATGAGCCAGCGGCGACCTCAATTTCAAAGGCGGCATATGATCGAAAAGAAAAAGGCAAGTTAGCAAAAATCAGTGGGTAAAAAAAATCTAAGAAATGAAACTTTATTGTACAGTCCCATGAGCCAGCACCTTACTCAACGTTTCAGTGGCGGCATGAGATAGAAAGAAAAAGGAAAGTGACCAAATATCAGGAGCAAAAAATAATCCAAGAAAAGAAACTTTTATTGTACATAGATGATGACATATGGGTCCCACTTATACAAGCTCTTTCGCTCCAAGATCTTGCAAGTTGATTGTACATAGAGGATGACATGCGGGCCCCTTGTGTCAGCAGCTTACTCAACGTTTCCAAGGCGGCAGGGGATCAAAAGAAAAAGGAAGTAGCCAGAAATTAGCGGTAAAAAATAACTCCAAGGAAGGAAACTTTTATTGTTCATAGAGTATGACATGCGGGACCCATGCGCTAGCAGCTTCCTCAACGTTTCAAAGGGGGCATGAGATCGAAAGAAAAAGACAAGTGACCAAATATCAGGAGCCAAAAATAATCCAAGAAAAGAAACTTTATTGTACATAAAAGATGACATGCGGGTCCCATTTTGCAGCAGCGGTGTCAACGTTTCAAATGCGGCTTGAGATCAAAAGAAAAAGAGTAGCCAGAAATTAGGGGTAAAAAAACTCCCAGAAAAGAAAGTTGATTGTACATAGAGGATGGCATGCGGGTCCCATGACCCAGCACCTTACTCAACGTTTCAGAGGCGGCATGAGATCGAAAGAAAAAGGAAAGAGACCAAATACCAGGAGCAAAAAATAATCCAAGAAAAAGAAACTTTTATTGTACATAGAGGATGACATATGGGTCCCACTTATACAAGCTCTTCCGCCCCAAGATCTTGCAAGTTGATTGTACATAGAGGATGACATGCGGGCCCCTTGTGTCAGCAGCTTAATCAATGTTTCCAAGGCGGCAGGGGATCAAAAGAAAAAGGAAACAGCCAAAAATAAGAGGGTGAAAAAATCCAAGAAAAGAAACTTTTATAGTATCGAGGATGACATGTGGGTCCCATGAGCCAGCAGCTTCTCAACGTTTCAGAGGCTGCATGAGATCGAAAGAAAAAGGCAAGTGACCAAAAATAAGGGGGTAAAAAAAATCCAAGAAAAGAGACTTGATTGTACATAGAGGATGACATGCGGGTCCCACCAGTCAGCAGCTTACTAACGTTTCCAAGGCGGCAGGGGATGAAAAGAAAAAGGAAATAGCCAAAGATCAGAGGGTGAAAAAAATCAAAGAAAAGAAACTTTTATAGTACATAGAGGATGACATGTGGGTCCCATGGGCCAGCAGGTTCCTCAACGTTTTCAAGGGCGGCATGAGATCGAAAGAAAAAGGCAAGTGACCAAAAATCAGAGGGTGAAAAATAATCCAAAAAAAGAAACTTTTATTGTACATAGAGGATGACATGCTGTCCCAACGTTTCAAATGCGGTTTGAGATCAAAAGAAAAAGAAAGTAGCCAGAAATTAGGGGGTAAAAAAACTCCAAGAAAAGAAAATTGATTGTACATAGAGGATGACATGCGGGTCCCACGAGTTTGCAGCTTACTCAACGTTTCCAAGGCGGCAGGGGATCAAAAGAAAAAGGAAATAGCCAAAAATCAGAGAGTGAAAAAAAACCCAAGAAAATAAACTTTTGTAGTACATAGAGGATGACATGCGGGTCCCATGAGCCAGCAGGTTCCTCAACGTTTCAAACGTGGCATGGGATCGAAAGAAAAAGGCAAGTGACCAAATATCAGGAGCAAAAAAAATCCAAGAAAAGAAACTTTATTGTACATAGAGGATGACATGCGGGTCCCATTTTGCAGCGGTCCCAACGTTTCAAATGCGGCTTGAGATCAAAAGAAAAAGAAAGTAGCCAGAAATTAGGGGGTCAAAAAAACTCCAAGAAAGGAAAGCTTTATCGTTCATACAGGCTGACATGTGGGACCTATGAGCCAGCAGCTACAACGTTTCAAAGGCGACAGGGGATCAAAAGAAAAAGGAAATAGCCAAAAATCGGTGAAAAAAATCCAAGAAATCAAACTTTTATTGTACATAGAGGATGACATGCGGGTCCCATGAGCAGATTCCTCAACGTTTCAAACGTGGCATGAGATCGAAAGAAAAAGGCAAGTGACCAAATATCAGGAGCCAAAAATAATCCAAGAAAAGAAACTTTATTGTACATAGAGGATGACATGCGGGTCCCATTTTGCGGTCTAAACGTTTCCAAGGCGCAGGACCAAAAGAAAAATGAAGTAGCCAGAAATCAGGGGGTGAAAAAAATCCAAGAAAAGAAAGATTTCAATTGGGCTGCATCTGGACATCTGGGCCTTCGAACTATCCTTCTGGGCCTTTTGACACGTACAATTTCAGCCCACTCCAGAACATGATAGTTCGGATTTTTCTCAAAAAAAAAACAGGAAAGTCCTATGCTTCGCCAAAACAAAAAACAAGGAGATTCAAGATATATGTTGTAAAAATAAAGATTTAATTTATCCGTTTGCAATAGCTCAGAGCGAAATACACTGTTTATTGTCTGCAAAATAATCAAGATATCACATGTTTCTTGTACGGGGAGGCTGACATCGGGACCCATGAGCCAGCAGGTCGTCAACGTTTCAAAGGCGGCAGGGGATCGAAATAAAAAAAACCAAAAATCAGTTGGTAAAAAAATCCAAGAAAAGAAAACATTTATCGTTCTGAGAGGATGACACGCGGGACCGATGAGGCAGCAGCATCCTCAACGTTTCCAAGGCGGCAGGGGATCAAAGAAAAAAAGGAAATAGCCAGAAATTAATTAGGGGTAAAAAATAAATCCACCAAAGGAAACTTGTATTGTTCATAGAGGATGACATATGGGACCGACCTGCCAACAGCGTCCTCATCGTTTCAAAGGGGGCAGGGGATCAAAAGAAAAAGGCAAATAGCCAGAAATTAGGGGTCAAAAATAACTCCAATAAAGGAAACTTTTATTGTTCGTAGAGGATGACATGCGGGTCCCATGAGCCAGCAGGTTCCTCAACGTTTCAAACGTGGCATGAGATTGAAAGAAAAAGGCAAGTGACGAAATATCAGGAGCCAAAAATAATTCAAGGAAACTTGATTGTACATAGAGGATGACATGCGGGTCCCATGAGTAAGCAGCTTACTCAACGTTTCCAAGGCGGCAGGGCATCAAAAGAAAAAGGAAATAGACAAAAATCAGAGAGTGAAAAAAACCATAGAAAATAAACTTTTATAGCACATAGAGGATGACATGCGGGTCCCATGAGCCAGCAGGTTCCTCAAAGTTTCAAACGTGGCATGAGATCGAAAGAAAAAAACGCAAGTGACCAAATATCATGAGCCAAAAATAATCCAAGAAAAGAAAGTTTTATAGTACATAGAGGATGACATGCGGGACCCATTTAGCAGCAGCGGTATCACCGTTTGAGGCAGCAGGGGATCGAAAGAAAAAGTCAAGTGACTAAATATGAGGTGCCAAAAATAATCCAAAAAAAGAAAGTTTTATAGTACATAGAGGATGACATGCGGGTCCCATTTAGCAGCAGCCCGTTTGAGGCAGCAGGTGATCGAAAGAAAAAGTCAAGTGACCAAATATGAGGTGCCAAAAATAATCCAAAAAAGAAAGTTTTATAGTACATAGAGGATGACATGCGGGTCCCATTTAGCAGCAGCGGTATCACCGTTTGAGAGGCAGCAGGGGATCGAAAGAAAAAGTCAAGTGACCAAATATGAGGTGCCAAAAATAATCCAAGAAAAGAAAGTTTTATAGTACATAGAGGATGACATGCGGGTCCCATTTAGCAGCAGCGGTATCACTGTTTGAGAGGCAGCAGGTGATCGAAAGAAAAAGTCAAGTGACCAAATATGAGGTGCCAAAAAATCCAAGAAAAGAAAGTTTTATAGTACATAGAGGATGACATGCGGGTCCCATTTAGCGCAGCGGTATCACCGTTTGAGAGGCGGCAGGGGATCGAAAGAAAAAGGTAAGTGACCAAATATGAGGTGCCAAAAATAATTCAAGAAAAGAATGTTTTATAGTACATAGAGGATGACATGCGGGTCCCATTAGCAGCAGCGGTATCACCGTTTGAGAGGCGGAGGGGATCGAAAGAAAAGGCAAGTGACCAAATTTGAGGTGCCAAAAAAAACTCCAAGAAAATAAAGTTGATTGCACATAGAGGATGACATGCGGGTCCCATTTAGCAGCAGCGGTCTCAATGTTTCCAAGGCGGCAAGGGATCAAAAGAAAAAGGAAGTAGCCAGAAATCAGGGGGTCAAAAAAATCCAAGAATAGAAAGAATTTTGGTTCATAGAGGATGACATGCGGGACCCATGATCCTGCATCGTAAACGGCTCGATCGGAGAACGTTGAACGAGATGGCGCGATCTAGAAAAAAACAATGCCAGAGAGGCTGCCATCTGGGCCCTACATCCCTCGGCGGTGCGGATTTGCGTTGACTCGGCCGGCGAACCCGAGATTTCGAGATGCACCACGTCCCGGGCCACCATACGCGACGTTTTGGCCGCTTTCGTCGGGCTAGGTGGCCTCAAAAACGAGAAAAAAAAAGTTTTGACATGCACCACGGAGGGACCAAAATCGTCGGCCATGGTACACCAGCAACCACGGCGCGACTTCAACTTCGTCGTCCATGGCAAATTTTCTTGTAGTGCATGTCTCATAAAAAGCCTTATGGTTAGCACAATTTTTTTACGGAGTAACTCTTTTTTACATAGCCCAAATTACTATTCGATTTTCCATTGAAATATTTTATGTGTATAAAGCAAGCGAAGAAGTACACATGCATTTTTCGTTTTATTCTTTTTTGACATTTCAAAATGTATAGAAGATGAATTTCGAAATAAAGAGATCATATGCACCCAAGAACCAACAAGCATATCCCCTTGAACCCGAACATACTCAGGGCCCTTTTGTTGTGGCTTTTTTTGCCTTTTTGGCTTTTGGATTTTGGAAGCCAAAAACAAATATTATATTCTTTTGGCTTCCAAAATCCAAAAGCCAAAAAGCCACAGCAAAAGGGCCCTCAGCTTCAGACTTGGGATTTCGTAGGCTAGGGTTCCACAGTTTTCCAGCAACCAGTAATAATTTCAACTCTGCCCCAAAATTCCCGCCGAAATCCCCCCCCCGCTTCCAAAATTCAAAGCGATGTGAAATAAGTACAGTGTCGATCTTATCCCCCCGGACCGCTCAATTCAGACCTATCACCGGCGGCGCCGAACCCCGCATCTCTCTCTCACGCTTCCACCCTGCATGACCCACCGGATCATCTCACACGCCGGCGCCGGCCCACTGTCCCACTCCCACACCAGCACTACTGCCTTCTCATCGGCCACCGTAGTGACCGACGACGTTCCGCCGTCTCCCTTGCTTTTTAGCAAGCCGGAGTAGCTTCCACCTCCCCCACCCCCACCGACGACCACTGTACCATACGAGCTCCTCCGTAGCCGACTTCCACCGCCGCCTTGTCAGCGACAGTCACCATCGCCGGGTTCTCGTATCTTAATCCCCGACTCCTTCCGTCCACCGGACTGGAGAGATGGGTACAGAAAGCGCCTCCATGATGTTCCACGGCTGGAAACCAAAGCGTACACGCGCCCACTTCCAAGAAGGTTGATATGGCCGCATTCGTTATGCATGTGATTTCGAAAAGTATTTTTTTGCTTACTTGCACCGCCATCTCATTAGCATTTTTTTTGTAATGCATGCTAGATATTATTGCAATACAGAAGAATGAATTAAAAGAGAAACGGATACGGAATATATGTATAAGATATGCAAGCCGTGTGGGCACAAACATGTGTAACGCTATTGCCTCTAGTGCAAACCTGAACAAAATCGGAGAAGAACCCTTTCCCCTCCCCAAAGATAAAGAACAATGTTATGATTCACAATTTGATCATGCTGAGCCTCTTGGAGAGCTGACTCAGGAAGATGCCTTGCCTGACCATTCTCCTCAACCCCACCAGGTGATTTCTGTGTTTTTACTTTGAGATATCTGTTGCAACTTCCATGTGTTGTATACTTGTATCCTGAATCCCACCAAACATGTTCACATGCCACCTCTAGGTCTCCTTAATGCATCATATATATGTTTCAGCATGCACGTCATCCTTTACTGTTCTTCATTCTATTCCATTTGCATATCATCATATATGGGACTTCTGTAGACTGAAATATCGTTTATGTGTGCTAGGAATCTGCAGCTTCAAGTAAGAATTTCGCAGGAACCACCAATGAGAGGAAGACCAATCAACAGGCACCTGAATCGGTGATAGAACAGCTGCAACCAAAAAAGAAACCTGCTTCTGCTACTAGACAGTCTCAGCGATTCATGGCACCAGTTGAAGAAAATAACGAAAATTCTAAGAGTACTGAAATAAAAAAACGTGGTGAACACCCCAAGCGGTTGAATCAGCCACCTGTTACCAATCCAGTCAACCAGCGACAATCGGCAGCAGAACCAGTTTCCACAGCAACTTCTCAGCCACAATTGGCAGCAGAACCAGTTTCCACAGCAACTTCTCAACAACAATTGGCAGCAGAACAAGTTTCCACGGCAACTTCTCAGCCACAATTGGGATCAGCAGTAGCTGTGGTAGGAAATACTGCCCAAGGACACACTGTACCAGTCCCAGCTGACACAACCACAACTGGCCAAACACTGCTAGCACAACATCAACAAACTGTTGATGATCTCCCACTGACCCATGTTAGTCCTGCCATAGACAACTCCCCTGAAGGATGAGCCCCACAAGTTTTCCCTCAGAAAGAAACCAAGGTTTTCGAACCTTATAGAGCCAGAAGCACGTTGAAGGTTGATGGTCGCGAAATGTGATGCGGCGCAACACCAGGGATTCCGGCGCCCAACGGAACCTGCACAACACAACCCAAGTACTTTGTCCCAACGAAAAAGTGAGGTTGTCAATCTCACCGCTTGTTGTAACAAAGGATTAAACGTATCGAGTGGAAGATGTTTGCAAATAAAACAGTAAACACAATTGCAGTAGATTGTATGCTATGTAAAGAATAGGACCGGGGTCCACAGTTCACTAGAGGTGTCTCTCCCATAAGATAAAGCATGTTGGGTGAACAAATTACAGTCGGGCAATTGACAAAATAGAGAAAGGCATAACAATGCATATACATGACATGGTAAATATAGTGAGATTTAATCCGGGCATTACGACAAAGAACATAGACCGCCATCCAACTGCATCTATGCCTAAAAAGTCCACCTTCAGGTTATCATCCCCCTCAGTATTAAGTTGCAAAGCAACAGACAATTGCATTAAGTATGGTGCGTAATGTAATCAACAACTACATCCTTAGACATAGCATCAATGTTTTATCCCTAGTGGCAACAGCACATCACAACCTTAGAACCTTCTGTCACGATCCCAGATTCAATGAAGGCATGAACCCACTATCGAGCATAAATACCCCTCTTGGAGTTAAGAGCAAAAACTTGGCCAGAGCCTCTACTAATAACGGAGAGCATGCAAGATCATAAACAACACATAAACAATAGATTGATAATCACCATAATCATAGTACTCTCTATCCATCGGATCCCGACAAACACAACATATAGTATTACAGATAGATGATCTTGATCATGTTAGGCAGCTCACAAGATCCAACAATGAAGCACAACAAGGAGAAGACGACCATCTAGCTACTGCTATGGACCCATGGTCCGGTGAACTACTCACTCATCACTCCGGAGGCGACCATGGTGGTGTAGAGTCCTCCGGGAGATGAATCCCCTCTCCGGCGGTGCCGGAGGCGATCTCCAATCCCCGAGATGGGATTCGGCGGCGGCGTCTGTAAGGTTTTCCGTATCGTGGCTCTCGGTACTGGGGGTTTCGCGACGGAAGCTTTAAGTAGGCGGAGGGTCAACGCGAGGGGCCACACGAGGGGCCCAGGGGATAGGGCCGCGCGGCCAGGGCCTGGGCCGCGCCGGCCACCCCCTGGCCTCCTCGTGGCCCCACTTCGTTAGGTCTTCGGTCTTCTGGAAGCTTCGTGCAAAAATAGGACCCTGGGCGAAAGTTTCGTCCAATTCCGAGAATATTTCTTTACTAGGATTTCTGAAACCAAAAACAGAAACAGCAACGGCTCTTCGGCATCTTGTTAATAGGTTAGTTCCAGAAAATGCATAAATATGACATATAATGTGCATAAAACATGTAGGTATTATCAATAAAGTGGCATGGAACATAAGAAATTATCGATACGTTGGAGACGTATCAGCATCCCCAAGCTTAGTTCTGCTCGTCCCGAGCAGGTAAAACGATAACAAAGATAATTTCTGAAGTGACATGCCATCATAATCTTGATCATACTATTTGTAAACATATGTAATGAATGCAGCGATCAAAGCAAAGGTAATGACATGAGTAAACAAGTGAATCATATAGCAAAGACTTTTCATGAATAGTACTTCAAGACAAGCATCAATAAGTCTTGCATAAGAGTTAACTCATAAAGCAATAAATCAAAGTAAAGGTGTTGAAGCAACACATAGGAAGATTAAGTTTCAGCGGTTGCTTTCAACTTATAACATGTATATCTCATGGATATTGTCAACATAAAGTAATATAACAAGTGCAATATGCAAGTATGTAGGAATCAATGCACAGTTCACACAAGTGTTTGCTTCTTAAGGTGGAAGGAGATAGGTAAACTGACTCAATAATAAAAGTAAAAGAATGGTCCTTCAATGAGGAAAGCATCGATTGCTGTATTTGTGCTAGAGCTTTTATTTTGAAAACATGAAACAATTTTGTCAACGGTAGTAATAAAGCATATGAGTTATGAAAATTATATCTTACAAGTTGCAAGCCTCACGCATAGTATACTAATAGTGCCCGCACCTCGTCCTACTTAACTTGGACTACCGGGTCTTCGCATGCCATGTTTCAACCAAGTGTCACAAAGGGGTACCTCCATGCCGCCTGTACAAAGGTCCAAGGAGAATGCTCGCATTTCGGATTTCTCGCTTTTGATTATTCTCAACTTAGACATCCATACCGGGACAACATGGACAACAGATAATGGACTCCTCTTAAATGCATAAGCATGTAGCAAAGATTATTGTTCTCATATGAGATTGAGGATATATGTCCAAAACTGAAACTTCCACCATGGTTCATGGCTTTAGTTAGCGGCCCAATGTTCTTCTCTAACAATTTTGCATGCTCCAACCACTAAAATGATAGACCTTCAGACAAGACGGACATGCATAGCAACTCACATGATATTCAACAATAGTTGATGGCGTTCCCCAGAAGCATGGTTATCGCACAACAGGCAACTTAATAAAATATAAAGTGCATAAGTACATATTCAATACTACGATAGTTTTTAAGGCTATTTTGTCCCATGAGCTATATATTGCAAAGGTAAATGATGGAATTTTAAAGGTAGCACTCAAGCAATTTACTTTGGAATGGCGGAGAAATACCATGTAGTAGGTAGGTATGGTGGACACAAATGGCATAGTAGTTGGCTCAAGGATTTTGGATGCATGAGAAGTATTCCCTCTCGATACAAGGTTTAGGTTAGCAAGGTTATTTGAAGCAAACTCAAGGATGAACAAGTGCAGCAAAACTCACATAAAAGACATATTGTAAACATTATAAGACTCTACACTGTCTTCCTTGTTGTTCAAAACTCAATACTAGATATTATCTAGACCTTAGAGAGACCAAATATGCAAATCAAATTTTAGCAAGCTCTATGTATTTCTTCATTAATGGGTGCAAAGTATATGATGCAAGAGCTTAAACATGAGCACAACAATTGCCAAGTATCACATTATCCAAGACATTTTAGAATTACTACATGTAGCATTTTCCAATTCCAACCATATAACAATTTAACGAAGAAGAAACTTCGCCATGAACATTATGAGTAAAGCCTAAGGACACATGTGTCCATATGCAACAGCGGAGCGTGTCTCTCTCCCACAAAGTGAATGCTAGGATCCATCTTATTCAAACAAAAACAAAAACGAAAACAAACCGACGCTCCAAGCAAAGAACACAAGATGTGATTGAATAAAAATATAGTTTCAGGGGAGGAACCTGATGATTTTGTCGATGAAGAAGGGGATGCCTTGGGCATCCCCAAGCTTAGACGCTTGAGTCTTCTTAAAATATGCAGGGGTGAACCACGGGGCATCCCCAAGCTTAGAGCTTTCACTCCTCTTGATCATAGTATATCATTCTCCTCTCTTGACCCTTGAAAACTTCCTTCACACCAAACTTCAAGCAAACTCATTAGAGGGTTAGTGCATCATTAATAATTCACACATTCAGAGGTGACACAATCATTATTTTCACTTCTGGACATTGCATAATGCTACTGGACATTAATGGATCAAAGAAATAAATCCAACATAGCAAAAGAGGCAATGCGAAATAAAAGGCAGAATCTGTCAAAAACAGAACAGTCCGTAAAGACGAATTTAGAAATGGCACCAGACTTGCTCAAATGGAAAAACTCAAAACTAATGAAAGTTGCGTACATATCTGAGGATCACGCTCGTAAATTGGCAGATTTTTTCGAATTTTCTACAGAGAATTGTGCCCAGATTCGTGACAGACAGCAATGCTGTTTCTGCGCAGCGATCCCAAATATAACATCAACTTTGACATAGAAACTTTACTTGGCACAAAAACTTGATAAGGAGAGGTTGCTACAGTAGTAAACAACTTCCAAGACTCAACAAAACAAAAAAATTGCTGTAGGTAAAAACATGGGTTGTCTCCCATAAGCGCTTTTCTTTAACGCCTTTCAGCTAGGCGCAGAAAGTGCAAATCAAGTAACATCGAGAGTAGAAGCATCAACATCATTACCAGGGGTGTTGGGAGTTTTCTCAACAATGCATTGTATCTGGTCTATATAAGTAACTCCTCTCTCATTGCTCCTAGGCTTACTATTCTCATCAAACAAATTTTCAGGAACAAGCCAAGCATAGTTATTTTCCAAAGCTTCATGCATCCCTAGTAGTTTACTAGGTATTGGCGCTTTAATTTCTCTACCATCATTAACATTATTAGTATACTTAATTCTATCCATATCCATCTTTTCAAGTATTTGTTTAAAATTAGGAAAGAAACCAAGCCTCTTATGCTTAATAAAAACTTTTCTAGCTTCTTTAACTATATCCTCAAATTCTCTAACAAGGACTTTTAAAACAAAATTTCTCTTTTCCCCCATCTCCATATCCGAAAGTGTAAGAAACATATGTTGTATTATGGGATTGAGATTAACAAATCTAGTTTCTAACATGTGTATCAAACAGGCAGAAGCACTTTCATAAGTAGGAGCAGTTTTTAATAATGGTATATCTTCAAAATCTTCATCCATACTAACATGGGTGAAAAATTCTTCTATATTATCTCTTCCAATGATACACCCTCGTCCTACCGGTATCTCTTCCAAAGTAAACTTAGGATTAAGCATGATGAAATAAGCAAAAAGTAAACTAGGCAAATAAAGTAAAGACAAGTAACTAATTTTTTTGTGTTTTTGATATAGAGAGCAAGACAGTAAATAAAGTAAAACTAGCAACTAATTTTTTTTGTGTTTTGATTTAGTGCAGCAAACAAAGTAGTAAATAAAATAAAGCAAGACAAAAACAAAGTAAAGAGATTGAGAAGTGGAGACTCCCCTTGCAGCGTGTCTTGATCTCCCCGGCAACGGCGCCAGAAAAAGAGCCGTTGCCGTGGGAGGCAATTCTCTGTGGTGTAACTTTTCTTCGCCCCGGCAACGGCGCCAGAAAAAGAGCTTGATGGCGTGTAACTCCAAGAGGAAGGTATGATGCGCACAGTAGCAAGTTTTCCCTCAGAAAGAAACCAAGGTTTAATCGAACCAGGAGGAGCCAAGAAGCACGTTGAAGGTTGATGGTCGCGAAATGTGATGCGGCGCAACACCAGGGATTCCGGCGCCAACGCGGAACCTGCACAACACAACCCAAGTACTTTGTCCCAACGAAACAGTGAGGTTGTCAATCTCACCGGCTTGCTGTAACAAAGGATTAAACGTATCGAGTGGAAGATGTTTGCAAAGAAAACAGTAAACACAATTGCAGTAGATTGTATGCTATGTAAAGAATAGGACCGGGGTCCACAGTTCACTAGAGGTGTCTCTCCCATAAGATAAAGCATGTTGGGTGAACAAATTACAGTCGGGCAATTGACAAAATAGAGAAAGGCATAACAATGCATATACATGACATGGTAAATATAGTGAGATTTAATCCGGGCATTACGACAAAGAACATAGACCGCCATCCAACTGCATCTATGCCTAAAAAGTCCACCTTCAGGTTATCATCCGAACCCCCTCCAGTATTAAGTTGCAAAGCAACAGACAATTGCATTAAGTATGGTGCGTAATGTAATCAACAACTACATCCTTAGACATAGCATCAATGTTTTATCCCTAGTGGCAACAGCACATCACAACCTTAGAACCTTCTGTCACGATCCCAGATTCAATGAAGGCATGAACCCACTATCGAGCATAAATACCCCCTCTTGGAGTTAAGAGCAAAAACTTGGCCAGAGCCTCTACTAATAACGGAGAGCATGCAAGATCATAAACAACACATAAACAATAGATTGATAATCACCATAATCATAGTACTCTCTATCCATCGGATCCCGACAAACACAACATATAGTATTACAGATAGATGATCTTGATCATGTTAGGCAGCTCACAAGATCCAACAATGAAGCACAACAAGGAGAAGACGACCATCTAGCTACTGCTATGGACCCATGGTCCAGGGGTGAACTACTCACTCATCACTCCGGAGGCGACCATGGTGGTGTAGAGTCCTCCGGGAGATGAATCCCCTCTCCGGCAGGTGCCGGAGGCGATCTCGAATCCCCCGAGATGGGATTGCGGCGGCGGCGTCTGTAAGGTTTTCCGTATCGTGGCTCTCGGTGCGGGGTTTCGCGACGGAAGCTTTAAGTAGGCGGAGGGTCAACGCGAGGGGCCACACGAGGGGCCCGGGATAGGCCGCGCGGCCAGGGCCTGGGCCGCGCCGGCCACCCCCCGGCCTCCTCGTGGCCCCACTTCGTTAGGTCTTCGGTCTTCTGGAAGCTTCGTGCAAAATAGGACCCTGGGCGAAAGTTTCGTCCAATTCCGAGAATATTTCTTTACTAGGATTTCTGAAACCAAAAACAGCAGAAAACAGCAACTGGCTCTTCGGCATCTTGTTAATAGGTTAGTTCCAGAAAATGCATAAATATGACATATAATGTGCATAAAACATGTAGGTATTATCAATAAAGTAGCATGGAACATAAGAAATTATCGATACGTTGGAGACGTATCAATCTCCCACTGACCCATATTAGTCCTGCCATAGACAACTCCCCTGAGGATGAGCCCCACACCGAAGAAGGTACATTTTCCAATGCTTATAGTTTCATTCTCCGTTATAAAGTTATACTTTATAGAGATATATATATATATATACCTACCTTGATAGCTTGATGTAATGCTTAACTTTGTAGTTGCACCACGATCAAGAAAAACGAGGGGCCCAACAGTAGGGAAAATGTTCGTAGCTAAGCTTGCTGGGATGGAATCAAGATTTCGCCTTTCATCTATCGTAGGTGGCAGAAGGCCACTGGACCCAGAAGAATCTTGTAAATTAGCATCGGATGTAGGAATTTTCGTCAGGAATGAAATTCCTATCTTCCCAACATGGAAAGAGCACGTAGACACCTCTGCGCATTTTGAAAAATTAGTGCACAGGTTACACGTAAGTCATCTTTCTCTTGGTAATGTTACTCATACTAGTATACCACATTGGCACGTCCCGTTCCTTCTAGCTTGTTGTTGGATCTATGTATATCACACCAACGGTTTATATTGTTGTGAACAGTTAAGGTTCGAGTTCGATGAGGACCAAGAGGAAGTAAAGCATGTTCTCAACAGTCTATTCTCAGACTGTCTGCGCCAGTATCGCAGCAGGCTAAAGAAGAAATACTTCACTGGAAAGATTACTGGGAGTGTTCCAACTATATCTCCTTTTAAGCAAATGACTGACAAACAGTGGGGAGATCTTGTGAAGCACTGGTCTGATCCAAAGAATATGGTATGATTTGTAAGACTGAGACCAGATCACATCTTGGATTCTTATTTATAGCAGTGTCTCACTAGTCTCCTTTTTGCAGAATTTGGCTAAACAGAATCAGGAAAACCGCGGTAAACTACTTTTACCTAGCCGTACGGGATCTCGTAACCTTATAGTGCACATTCGGCAAAAAGTAAGGACATGTTGTTTTATACTGCTATTTAGAAATATTTTAGTAAAAGATCATGCAGAGTATATACACCAGTGTGCAGCTTATATTATGATCCTCCATTTCAACCACGTTATTCGATTTATAAATGGTAGTACTAAAATGCAGATGTTACATAATGCAAGTAAAAGGGAACCAAACAAAGAGATGACTCTGCCAGAGATTTTTGAAGCATGCCAGAAGAACAAACTTGAAGTGATTGGAGAAGTCGCACAGAGTGTTCTTGTAAGTCTTCTCAAAGATTGAAATTTTGTGACGACTCACATCCCAACTTGTAGGAGTAGTAAAGTACATGTCAATATGATATTATATATGTTTATTAAAATTCATGTGATGTGAATCAGACATGCCAAACTGTAGGAATAAAAGTAGGTCATACACATGATAAATCTACTATCAGCAAGTTTCTCTGTAGTAACTATCATGTTTACACATGTGTACGAACTGAATTTTTTGCAGGAAGATATGAAATTAGAGATGGCAAAAACCGGTAAAAACGGTCTGGAAAAAACCGATGAAGAATGTGTGAAGGCATTTTCTATGGCAATAAAAAAGAAAGGCATTGCCAAAAACACTTTCTTACGAAATGCTGGACTGCTGAAGTGCAAGTCCATGTCCAAGTCAAAGTATTTGCATGCTCAAGTTCTAAAGGAGCAACTCCAAGTAGAACGAGCTGCATCAGCTGCGCTAAGACTAGAAGTCGACAATTTTAGAACGATAGCAGCACAGAAGGAGGCCCTACTGGAGCAGGTTAGGAATGCTAGTAAGTAGTAAGAAGAGTATCTGCTAGATAATTGGAGATGAACGGGGACAGTGACAGGTCATTACCTTGGTCTTGTAAAATGGTTCCTTAGTCTGAGCATATTTCGTAGGTGCATTTATCTGCAATTGCTATGATCTTGGTGGTCGTTTCCTTGTTGTGATGTGGATTTTTTTGAACCGGAACCCTGCTGATTGTTAATATTATAAGTGGATTGCCTAGCCCTTTCCATCAGTTCTGACTTGTGGTTCCGTTGGCTCGTGGATGAAGCTTGACGTGGTATCAGAGCCCATAGTCTCAAGTTCGAGTCATCGCTTTCACAAACCTTCTCTTCTCTTCTCCCGGTCTAGCCTTTTCTGTCAGTTTGGACTTTTTGTTGCGATGTATAAAGTGGATTGCCTAGCCCTTTCCATCAGTTCGGACTTTTGGTCGCGTTGGCTAGTGCATTAAAGCTTGACACTGATGATTTTCTGTGATCCATTGATTTCCATCTTTCTACATATAGCCCAGGTCTAGAAGCTTGTCAACTGGTCTGGTTCATTCATCGCTGTATTGAGTGCAATGAACGGAACAGTGGCTTCTCCTTTGTGTTGTGCTGCAACACAACAGCTGTTCCTGCTTCTGTACAGGCGAGTTGTGAACAGAGATACTTATGTATGCTACCAAATTTCGACTCCATATAATCAATAGCTTAACAACCCTCTAATTCAAAATCTCAACATTATTTCACACACTGAAATATTTTGTACGCGTTTTGAATTGGAGAACATGGGAACCGACTTTGGTTTCTGATTATGACTTGATGTGACCCTAGGCCCTGGATTCCTGAGCAGAAGGTATGTGTAAAAACAAAGAGATTACGAAGTGCTAATTCCCTTTTTTTGTAAGTCCTGGTGGCATTGACACTCCTTTCTTACTTGCTATATTTTTTTGGTGTTTATATATAATAGAGAATTACCAGCTTATTGTCGAACCCGTTAGATTTTGGGCAATAATTGTTACGTGGCTGCTTCTTAATTAAAGTTTATCATGTCATGTAGATGGATTTGTGAAAGATGCAGCGGGTCGTTCTTCAGATCGTCTACATGGGATTCCCATCTACATGTATGTTCACGGTTTCATGGAGTACTTCAGCTCATAGCAGCCACATACGATCCTGCAAGATTTGCATTTTTTTTGACCTTGCAAGATTTGCATTCAATGTATCGCCAAGACGCGTCCGTGAGAACTCTAGAAACATCTTCGTCTGACTCGTTTTGGCGCGCGCAGTTCCCGAGCGAATCCAATGAATTTTGACCGTTCTCTTAAAAAAAAGGAACTTTGACCGTTGGATCAAGCGTTGGAGAACTGTTGTGCCAACGGCCAATAATTATGATCGTCGTAACCGATTTTCAACGTGATGATGAATTGATGTGACATTTGGCCGTACTAGTACGGTCTCATATTTTTGTATTACTTGGACTGTAGCCAAATTCGAAATCTCATTCCAGCGGCAAAACTTCCCGCCCGAAAAATACAAATATTTCACACGCTTCTAACTTCCCATTCTACCCTCGTAAAGATGACAACAATGTCCATGTATAAGTCGGTTGGTGGGGGGTCTACCCGTCATTTTTTTTCGATCACCACCTCCCTAGCTCCGGAAACTCCCCGAAAAAAAATTCATTTCCCTCACTCTCTCCTCTGAGACCACCCACCGGAACTTCCCAAGTCCCTCTCTCTCCCACCTCCACGACCACCGCACCGGAACATCCCCGCCGGACTTCCCTGGCCTACCCGAGGCCTCGCGATCCTCGTCATCCGGCTGCCTGCCGGAGCCGCTTCATCGACGCCGTCATCAACCGGACCGGATCATCCCCGCCGAACCTCGAAACCATATGCTCATCCAGCAGTCTACCGCAGTCGCTTCAGCTGCGGCATCGTCCACCCCACCGGAGCCGCTTCGCCGGATCCGTCGTCCACCGCATCGGATCTTGCTCACCGACACCGCTGTGCATGAACCGGATCTGCTTCACCGGCGCCGTGCATGATCTAAACTCTTCTACTGTCGCTTTTCTATTGCTTGCCTGCAAGTTCTTGTTTAATCTTGGGGGAACCTGTTTGTGCTAACGACGCGCCGTTACGTTTTTGCAGATGAGATGAGTAACCATGAAGTGTAATGGCCGTCTCTCCAACCCCAAGTAGCACATGTAGCATACTTCATCACCGGATCTATCAACCCCAGGAAGATCTGCTGTGACTCCCACAGAGTGCTTCTCCTAATGTAAGTCCCTTGTTTTAGCGCCATGTTCTGGGTTCAGATGCTTGTTTGTCTGAAGCTCTTTTAGTTCATTCCTAGCTATGACCGTAACACCTTGCTATTTTCTACTTCATTGCTAACTTTAAGCGATTGAACATTTTGGTTTGCATTCCCTGCTCTGTAGATGTAGCCATCATAACTTCTATCTTGCTCAGTCGTTGTTACAAAAATTATAGGTATTATAGTAACATCCTGCTATTATTTAGTTCATGGCCAATTTTAAGTAATTGCACATGTTGGTTCGCATTCCCTGCTCTATAGCTTTTGGCATCGTAACTTCTATATTTGGTTTACATTCCCTGCTCTGTAGATCTAGCCATCATAACTTTATCTTGCTCAGTCGTTGTTACAAAAATTATGGCCTGCTACTATGTTGTTTGTGCCAATTTTTTACTCCATGAACATGTTGGCTTGCATTCCCTGTACTACAGGTGATGCCATTGTTTTGTATCTAGTTCATTGTAAGCTAACAAAGTAAGGACTTAGTTTGGCATGCTATCACTCTGCTATCTAGCCTGTAGTACAAATAAACTTGTCATACTACTAGATAATAATTTTGCGTGCCATCTTGTTCTTCAAAAGCTGCATTATTGACTTGTTTCTCTGACTTGGCATGATGCTCACATATGGAAAGCTGAACATATTGGTTTGCATTCCCTCTTATACAAGTTCACAGGTGATCCCACTATATTCTGTATCTGGTCCATCCTAAGCTCCAGCATTAACTATCCTCTATGTGTTGCTCATTACAAGTTTATATCCCGAAACATCTTGATTTGCATCCCCTTCACTATAAGTTCAGGAGTATTATTTAGTTCACGGCCAAAATGAAGTAATTGCACTTGGCACATGTTGGTTCACATTCCCTCCTCTTTAGCTTCTGCCATCGTAACTTCTATTTTTGGTTTACATTCCCTGCTCTGTAGATGTAGCCATCATAACTTCATCTTGCTCAGTCGTTGTTACAAAATTTATAGCCTGCTACTATGTTGTTCATACCAATTTTGTACTCCCTGAACATGTTGGTTTGCATGGGACTCGACAGTAGTAAGTCTGCTGTTTCATTCTAACATGCTCTGTTATATTGGCTGTTGGTATGCGGCATGCACTCTTTGTTTGCTTATTGTGCGCATTACAATGATCTTGTTATAACGACGAAATGATGAGTTCCAAATTCTTTGCCAAACAATATTGGAGTGTCTTTGCCTTTCCATTGTTGCTGTCTTAACTTGTAATGTCTTTGTTTCAGATATAGGTGCTGCATGGACAACTTAAAAGATTGCCGGATCGCTTCATTGTATTGCTAGGTTTAATTACCATTCAATTTCTCTGGGTTCTGTAATATTTTTTCAATGCCTTGCAGCTGATGTAATATTTAGTTAGTTTTTATAGTTCTTTCGCGCATTTTTTCTTTGGTGCTTGTGGTAAGTGAGGCTATCCGACAGAAATCAATGCTGCGTAAATATTCTCAGTATCTAAATCACGAATTCCCATCCCTTAAACGGCCCAATTAAGCGAAATCACATATGTGCCTGCCCGCAAAATCCTAAAGCGCATATTATGCCGGCATATAAACAACAACTAAACGGGCTGGCCCACTTACTTCTTGGGCCAGCCCATTTGATTTAAGGTGGACCCCACACTCTAATTGGGCTGGCCACTTGCTTTAAGGTGGACCCCACCCACTACTGGGCCGGCCCACTAATTAGTTGGGCCAGCCCATTTGATTTACGGTGGACCCCACACTATAATTGGGCTGGCCCACTTGCTTTAAGGTGGACCCCACACACTACTGGGCCGGCCCACTAATTAGTTGGGCCAGCCCATTTGCTTTTGTGGTGGACCCACGTACTAAATGGGCCGGCCCTTTAAGAGGAAAGTGGGACCCACCTGTGTTTTTGGCCCGGCCCACTATCTGTTGGGCCGGCCCACTTGCTATATGGCGGACCCCACATACTAAATGGGCCGGCCCTTTAAGGAAAGTGGGGATGTGCTTTTGGCCCGGCCCACTATTTGTGGCCACCCACTTGCTATATGGTGGACCCCACATGTCAAATGGGCCGGCCCATTAACAGGAATGTGGGACCCACCTGTGTTTTTGGCCCGGCCCACTATCTTGGTGGGCGCCCACTTGCTATATGGTGGACCCCACATACTAAATGGGCCCTTTAACAGGAAAGTGGGACCCACCTGTGTTTTTGGCCCGGCCCACTATTTTGTTGGGCCGGCCCACTTGCTATATGGTGGACCCCACACACTAAATGGGCCGACCCTTTAACTGGAAAGTGGGACCCACCTGTGTTTTGGCCGGCCCACTAGCTTGTTGGGCCGGCCCGCTACACGGTGGACCCCAAACACTAAATGGGCCGGCCCTTTAACAGAAAGTGGGACCACCTGTGTTTTTGGCCGCCCACTTGCTTCTTGGGCCGGTCGATTTGCTGTAATGTGGACCCCACATGATAAATGGGCCGGCCCTTTTAAGTTTTGACCAGTCAACCTTAGAGGTTAGGCCCGGCCCACGTAACTAATGGACCAGCCCAGCTATATATTTGACCGGTCAAACTATGTCATCTGGCCCGGCCCGCTTAAGACGTGGCAGGCCTCGTGTGGGCCTACCATCTACCACGGGGTTTCAGCCGGTTAACGCCGTTAACTGCCAGTTAACGGCGTCTGCCACGTGTCAGTTTGCATGACGTCAGCAGTCAACGGGCTCCCGAAAACACTTCCGCAACGGTCCGATTTTCCGTGGCGGAAGGGCGCCCAAGCGCGATGGACCGAAAAAATCGTCGTTGGACTTTGCCTGACGCAGTTTCGACAACGGAACCCATATCGTCGGGTTAGGCCCATAGGCGACGAAAAATGCCCCTTAGTTGACGATTTTGGGACGTTGTCTATCAGAACTTTTCTTGTAGTGATTTGGCACAATTGGGCATGGTCTCAGCTTCAGACCAGCTACGTGTGAGGTTCTTTTCGCAATCTCTCACGGGCCCAGCCTTTGGGTGGTACACCTCGTTGCCACCAGATTCAGTTCGGACGTGGAAGCAGCTGGAAGAACAGTCACATACAATATCATTCGAAGCTACTGAAGCTGCCGATCTGACCCGTTCGGCAAAGGCGAGGAGAGACGGTGTCTGAATACATTCAGCGTTTCAGGACGTCAAGAACCGATGTTATTCGGTTCGTTTATGAGAAGGAAGCAGTTGAGCGGCAATAGCAGGACTCTCGCCGCTCAAAGATCGACTTTCCAAAGGACTACAATTCAGCGCACATGGTTCGAGGTTGACATCATATGAACGGCGCCACCAGTGTACCAGGACAAGTTCAAGCGCGTCGCCCTGGTCGAGACGGAAGAAGATGAAGACTCTGCAGAAGATCAGGAGGTCGCCGTAGCTGAATGGGCTCGGGGGCAACACCGTGTCCTGCAAATGGGTGAAACAACCAGGGCCTGCAAGAGGGTTTGACTTTGATTTAAGCAAAACGGAGCAGATTTTTGATTTGCTCCTGAAGGAAAAACAGCTAAAGTTACCCGAAGGCCACAAAATCCCTACGTTACAAGAGATGAACGGTAGGCCATACTGCAAGTGGCATCACACGTTCACCCATGCCACCAACGACTGCAAAGTGTTGCGCGGACAGATTCAAATGGCGATAGAACAAGGCCGATTACTCTTCGGTCAGTTTGCCATGAGAGTTGACACGCATCCGTTTCCTGACGTCAACATGGTCGATCTTAGTCACTGCTTAAGGAGCGAGCCAGGCTTCTCGTTTGATATCAACATGGCAGGACTTGTAGACCGCCATGGCAAGGATAAAGCAGAGAGCAGTCACTCCCGTGGCAAAGATAAAGCGGAGGCCGATCCACGCGACCGGCCCCAGCATGATGACAGACGGTACTTGACAGAGGAAGAAGTGAGAAGCGTGCGGTATCAACGACCACTCTCCGCACATCTCCTTAACAAATATGAGCAGCAGTATGACCGACGTCGGCGCTACGACGTAGATGATGAGAGATATCGTCTGATGCAGATGACAAGAAGTATCATCGATATGATAGAGACCAAGAAGGGTATGAGCGTCACGCTAGACAGAGATCGAGAGAGCAAGAGGACATGGATAAGCATTGGGACTGTCCTTTCTTCAAACACTGCTGGGACTCGGGAATGAGCCGATTTCCAACAATCGAGAACTGCCCAGAATGTAGACAGAAGAGGAAGGGAACAAATGAAGTTTCGGTGTTCAGCGTCTAGCCTCTCCCACCTCAGAACAGACGAGCTGAGTCGTCTCAAGATGAAGACTTCGGGGAGTCGATGAAGAAGAAGATAGGTATCACCGGCCACGGTGGTGTCCCGATGGACTCAGCCACTCCCAGAAGCGTAGGGTGCAGCGGCTACGAAGCTTAGAGGAAGCCGAGCTCAGTACCTATATACGTTGAGGAAAGCACGGCCCGATCTGGCCATGAAAATTCAGCAAACATTGGAGATAGAGGCACGGCCACAAAAGAAAGTGTGGCGCCCCAAACAGACAGAGCCGATGCAGAGGCATCGGCTGATACAAACATGGTGTTCATACTCCCGTCAGATTTTGTGCTCCAAAAGACGAGGAGGTGTCAGTGGCACAGTTTGACTGCGGTCCACGGCCAGTCATCTTTGAGAAACCGCGAGATAGAAGCTACAGGCATTTGAAAGCCCTATACCTGAAAGGTTACATCAATGGGCAGCCTATCGGCAAGATGTTGGTTGATACAGGAGCGGCAGTCAATATAATGCCGTACTCTATGCTACGACGTTTGGGACGTTCCAATGAAGATCTGATCAAGACCACACGTCACTTAAGCGATTTCAACGCCAAGCGTCAGAAGCAAAGGGTGTTCTGAACGTAGACTGACTGTAGGCCGAAAAACCATCCCTACATCGTTCTTCATCGTCGACAGCAAAAGCACTTACGCTGTCCTGCTAGGGAGAGATTGGATCCACGCTAACTGTTGCATTCCATCCACAATGCATCAGTGCATCATACAATGGGATGGAGATGAAGTGGAAGTTGTTCATGCAGATGACTCGATCGAGATCTCGCTAGCCGCCATGAACATTTGGGATGCAAACGACCAAGAGCCGCTCTCTGGAATTAATCTGGACGGCTGTGAGCGCATCGAAGCTTCAAAAAACGGGGTGAGGCTGGTCTTATCCACCGGCCTGACAGAGTAGCAAGATCCAAGTCTATGGACGTGCGTGACAAGGCCGATCCCAGCGATCGGCCCCAAAAAATAAAAAGCAAAGGTCTTACCTCAAGATTGTCACGTAGCCATAGTAGAGAACCAAAAAGTTGTAAACCCTCATTGAACATTGCAATGAAAAAGGAGGCCGATTCTAGCAATCGGCTAAAATTATCCTTACCACATGTGTTAGCCTCTGTGCTGGTGAGTGGTGTGACAGGCTTAGATGGCTGGAAAGCCGATATCTTCAATTACTTGAAAGATTCGGCTCGGGGGGCATACCACAGAGAAGGTATGAGACGCCGAAGTATGTACCCAGGGAAGAGCCGATTCATGAAATCGATCGGCCAGTAAAAATTCAAAAATAGAAATTTTTTAAGTACAGCCGATGCTCGGACATCGACTTAAGAATAAAAAACCGATGCATAGCCATCGACTCAAGAGGTACAAGCTGTTACAACAGAAGTACAGGCTCAATGGAGCAGTTATCATTACATGGAGGAGTGATACGTCTCCAATGTATCTATAATTTCTTATGTTCCATGCTACTTTATTGATGATATCTACATGTTTTATACACATTATATGTCATTATTATGCGTTTTCCGGAACTAACCTATTGACGAGATGCCGAAGGGCCAGTTGCTGTTTTCTGCTGTTTTTGGTTTCAGAAATCCTAGTAAGGAAATATTCTCGGAATCGGACGAAATCAACGCCCAGCATCTTAGGATCACGAAGCTTCGGAACACCCGAGAGGGACCGGAGGGGGACCTGGCCACCACACACCACCCCGGAGCGGCCCAGGGGGGGGCCTAGTGTGTCGTCGCCTCGTTGACCTTCTGACGCCGCCTCTTCGCCTATATAAAGGTCCCTGACCTAAAACACGATAGGAATAAGCCACGGTACGAGAAAAGTTCCAGAGCCGCCGCCATCGCGAAGCCAAGATCTGGGGGACATGAGTCTCTGTTCCGGCACGCCGCCGGGACGGGGAAGTGCCCCCGGAAGGCTTCTCCATCGACACCGCTGCCATCTCCACCGCCATCTTCATCAACGCTTTTGTCTCCCATGAGGAGGGAGTAGTTCTCCATCGAGGCTCGGGGCTGTACCGGTAGCTATGTGGTTAATCTCTCCTATGTACTTCAATACAATGATCTCATGAGCTGCTTACATGATTGAGATCCATATGATGAGCTTTGTATCGCTACTAGTTATGTGCTACTCATGTGATGTTATTAAAGTAGTCTATTCCTCCTGCATGGTGTAAAGGTGACTAGTGTGTGCACCGTGTGGTTCTTGTCGTAGGCTATGATCATGATCTCTTGTAGATTGTGGAGTTAATTGTCATTATGATAGTATTGATGTGATCTATTCCTCCTTCATAGTGTAATGTGGACAGTGTGTGCGCTATGTTAGTTCTTGGTTTATTTTGCAATGATCTATTATGCTCTAAGGTTACTTAAACATGAATATCGAATGTTGTGGAGCTTGTTAACTCCGGCATTGAGGGTTCGTGTAATCCTACACAATTAGTGGTGTTCATTATCAAACAAGAGTATATGTAGCACAAATGAGAGAAGTTATTATTTATTATGTGATCAATGTTGAGAGTGTCCACTAGTGAAAGTATGATCCCTAGGCCTTGTTTCCAATACGCAAACACCGTTTATTTACTGTTCTGTTGCATGTTTACTCGCTGCCATATTTTATTCAGATTGCTATTACCACTCATATACATCCATACTACTTGTATTTCACTATCTCTTCGCCGAACTAGTGCACCTATACATCTGACAAGTGTATTTGGTGTGTTGGGGACACAAGAGACTTCTTGTATCGTGATTGCAGGGTTGCTTGAGAGGGATATCTTTGACCTCTTCCTCCCTGAGTTCGATAAACCTTGGGTGATCCACTTAAGGGAAAACTTGCTGCTGTTCTACAAACCTCTGCTCTTGGAGGCCCAACACTGTCTACAAGAATAGAAGCACCCGTAGACATCAAGCTATTTTCTGGCGCCGTTGCCGGGGAGGAAAGGTAAAAGGTACTCACACTCCGGATCTCGACTACTAAGCTATTTTCCGGCGCCGTTGTAAGTACTCGAAGCTATTTCCTTTAGATCCTGCAATTGCATCTTTTGGTTTCTTGTTTACACTAGTTAGGCATAATGGAGAGCAACAATGAGCTTCTTATTTTATTTCCTGAGTTAAGACATGGATTGTTTGCTGCGAAAATTAAAAAACCTATGGAATCTTATTTGCATGCTAGTAGCAATGATATTAGTATGAACGCTTTGAACACCATTGTTGTTAATGATATGGAAAATTCTAAGCTTGGGGAAGCTGGTTTTGATGAGCATGATATTTTTAGTCCCCCAAGCATTGAGGAGAAAATTTTCTTTGATGATACTTTGCCTCCTATTTATGATGATTATAATGATAGTGGTCTTTTGGTGCCGCCTACTATGGAGAGTAAATTTTATTATGATTATACTATGCCTCCTACACTTGATGAGAATAATAATGATAGCTACTTTGTTGAATTTGCTCCCACTACAACTAATAAAATTGATTATGCTTATGTGGAGAGTAATAATTTTATGCATGTGGCTCATGACAAGAATGTTTTATGTGATAGTTATATTGTTGAATTTGTTCATGATGCTACTGAAAGTTATTATGAGAGAGGGAAATATGGTTATATGCATCTTAATAATATTAAGTTTCCCCTCTTTATGTTGAAAATCTTGAAATTGCGCTTGTGTTGCTTTTCTATGCTTACCACTTTGTTCTTCATGAATTTATTTGTGTACAAGATTCCTTTTCATAGGAAGTGGGTTAGGCTTAAATGTGCTTTGAATTTGCTTCTTGATGCTCTCTTTTGCTTCAACTCTTATTTCTTGCGAGAGTATCATTGAAATTACTGAGCCCATCTTAATGGCTATAAAGAAAGAACTTCTTGGGAGATAACCCATGTGTTTATTTTACTACAGCAATTTTTGTTTTGTTGAGTCTTGGAAGTTGTTTACTACTGTAGCAACCTCTCCTTATCATGTTTTTGTGCCAAGTAAAGTCTCTATGGTAAAGTTGATGCTAGATTTGGATTGCTGCGCAGAAACAGCATTGCTGTCTGTCACGAATTTGAGCAGAAGTCTCTGTAAAAAAATCAAAAAAATCTGCAAATTTACGTGTGTGATCCTCAGATATGTACGCAACTTTCATTAGTTTTGAGTTTTTCCGTTTGAGCAAGTTAAGTGCCCCTTCCAGATGCATCTTTACGGACTGTTCTGTTTTTGACAGATTCTGCCTTTTATTTCGCATTGCCGCTTTTGTTATGTTGAATGAGTTTCTTTGTTCCATTAACTTTCAGAAGTTTTGTGCAATGTCCAGAAGTGTTAAGAATGATTGTGTCACCTCTGAACATGTGAATTTTTGATTATGCACTAACCCTCTAATGAGTTTGCTTGAAATTTGGTGTGGAGGAAGTTTTCAAGGGTCAATAGAAGAGGGTGATATAATGTGATCGAGAAGAGTGAAAGGTCTAAGCTTGGGGATTCCCCGGTGGTTCATCCTGCATATTTTAAGAAGACTCAAGCATCTAAGCTTGGGGATGCCCAAGGCATCCCCTTCTTCATCGACAACTTATCAGGTTTCTTCTAGTGAAACTATATTTTTATTCCGTCACATCTTATGTACTTTACTTGGAGCGTCTGTTTGTTTTTATTTTTGTTTTGTTTGAATAAGTTCATCCTTGTGTGGGAGAGAGACACGCTCCGCTGGTTCATATGAACACATGTGTTCTTAGCTTTTAATGTTCATGGCGAAGGTTGAAACTGCTTCGTTAATTGTTATATGGTTGGAAACAGAAAATGCTACATGTAGTAATTGGTAAAATGTCTTGGATAATGTGATACTTGGCAATTGTTGTGCTCATGTTTAAGCTCTTGCATCATATACTTTGCACTCATTAATGAAGAAATACATAGAGCTTGCTAAAATTTGGTTTGCATAATTGGTCTCTCTAAAGTCTAGATAATTTCTAGTATTGAGTTTTGAACAACAAGGAAGACGGTGTAGAGTCTTATAATGTTTACAATATGTCTTTTATGTGAGTTTTGCTGCACCGGTTCATCCTTGTGTTTGTTTCAAATAACCTTGCTAGCCTAAACCTTGTATCGAGAGGGAATACTTCTCATGCATCCAAAATCCTTGAGCCAACCACTATGCCATTTGTGTCCACCATACCTACCTACTACATGGTATTTCTCCGCCATTCCAAAGTAAATTGCTTGAGTGCTATCTTTAAACAATTCAAAAGTTATTACCTCTTATTTGTGTCAATGTTTTATAGCTCATGAGGAAGTATGTGGTGTTTATCTTTCAATCTTGTTGGGCAACTTTCACCAATGGACTAGTGGCTTCATCCGCTTATCCAATAATTTTGCAAAAAGAGCTGGCAATGGGATTCCCAGTCCCAAATTAATTAACAAAAATAGACACTCCTCCATGGTATGTGATTGTTGGACGGCACCCGAAGGATTCGGTTAGCCATGGCTTGAGAAAGCAAAGGTGGGGAGGAGTGTCATCATAATAAAACTAAAATAAAAAGGCACTCCTTCATGGTATGAGATTGTTGGCAGGCACCCGAGGATTCGGTTAGCCATGGTTTGTGAAAGAAAGGTTGGAAGGAGTGCCACCCAAAAATAAAATAAAATGGGAGCCGCTCTTTGAAGGTTTGTCTGGCAAGGGGGTTAGAGTACCCGCTACCATTCGTTGACAACAACAAACATCTCTCAAAACTTTATTTTTATGCTCTCTTTATGTTTTCAAAATAAAAGCTCTAGCACAAATATAGCAATCAATGCTTCCCTCTGCGAAGGGCCTTTCTTTTACTTTTATGTTGAGTCAGTTCACCTATCTCTCTCCACCTCAAAGAGCAAACACTTGTGTGAACTGTGCATTGATTCCTACATACTTGCATATTGCACTTGTTATATTACTTTACATTGATAATATCCATGAGATATACATGTTATAAGTTGAAAGCAACCGCTGAAACTTAATCTTCCTTTGTGTTGCTTCAATACCTCTACTTTGAATTATTGCTTTATGAGTTAACTCTTATGCAAGACTTATTGATGCTTGTCTTGAAAGTACTATTCATGAAAAGTCTTTGCTTTATGATTCATTTGTTTACTCATGTCATTACCATTGTTTTGATTGCTGCATTCATTACATATGCTTACAATAGTATGATCAAGGTTATGATGGCATGTCACTTAAGAAATTATCATTGTTATCGTTTACCTACTCGAGGACGAGTAGGAACTAAGCTTGGGGATGCTGATACGTCTCCAACGTATCTATAATTTCTTATGTTCCATGCTACTTTATTGATGATATCTACATGTTTTATACACATTATATGTCATTATTATGCGTTTTCCGGAACTAACCTATTGACGAGATGCCGAAGGCCAGTTGCTTTTTTCTGCTGTTTTTGGTTTCAGAAATCCTAGTAAGGAAATATTCTCGGAATCGGACCAAATCAACGCCCATCTTAGGATCACGCGAAGCTTCGGAACACCCGAGAGGGACGAGGGGGGCCACGGGCACCAGACACCACCCGGCGCGGCCCGGGGGGCCCCTAGTGTGTCGTCGCCTCGTTGACCTTCGACGCCGCCTCTTCTATATAAAGGTCCCGACCAAAAACACGATAGGAATAAGCCAGTGCGAGAAAAGTTCCGAGCCGCCGCCATCGCGAAGCCAAGATCGGGGACAGGAGTCTCTGTTCCGGCACCGCCGGGACGGGAAGTGCCCCGAAGGCTTCTCCATCGACACCGCTGCCATCTCCACCGCCATCTTCATCACGCTGCTCCCATGAGGAGGGAGTAGTTCTCTATCGAGGCTCGGGGCTGGTAGCTATGTGGTTAATCTCTCTCCTATGTACTTCAATACAATGATCTCATGAGCTGCTTACATGATTGAGATCCATATGATGAGCTTTGTATCGCTACTAGTTATGTGCTACTCATGTGATGTTATTAAAGTAGTCTATTCCTCCTGCATGGTGTAAAGGTGACAGTTGTGCACTGTGTTGGGGGGATGACCCCCGGTATGCCAAAGGTATGCCATACCGGATGGTCTCACCCTTCAAGATACCGGTTTAATGTTCATGCGGGAATAAGAGAATAGAGTTTGGCTAAGTGAAGCTAGGCCGGTATCCCCAAGAGGGGTATACCGGAACCAGGAAGGAAAGATACCGGAGGAAGAACATGCCGGCTGACTGGTCAAAGATTCCGTCAGGAGCTAAAGGACAAGGATGAGCTAAGCAAAGTGGCTTTAAACGAAGACTAGAAGACAAGGAGGAGGATGACGGTCAAAGAAGCCGGAGGACGTCAGCCTCCATGTTTAAAGAAGACCCCGGCGTCATCTATGATTAAAGTAGCTTTATAAAGTATCTTTGTAAAGTAGTTTGTCTAGTCAAAGATCCCATTAGGGTTTCTTGTTCTGTAAGCCACCCTCTCCCCTATATAAGGAGAGGGGGCAGCTTCTTTTACATGCGCGATCCACTGAAGAGAGAACAACCTGTAACCTGTCTTGAGATCAATGAACATGGTGATCTAGAGCGAGTTCGTCCTTGTGTCTTTCTTCTTCTACCTCTGGCCTTGGCCAAGTTCTTGAGGAAAGCATCCGGAAGTTCATCCATCTAGTCACAAACCCTCCCCCGAATCCTCTAGCGTCCATTCGGCCCCAAGATAAGCCATCCTATGGCATCTGCTCGTTCACCACGACGACAGTGTGGTTCTTGTCGTAGGCTATGATCATGATCTCTTGTAGATTGTGGAGTTAATTGTCATTATGATAGTATTGATGTGATCTATTCCTCCTTCATAGTGTAATGTGGACAGTGTGTGCGCTATGTTAGTTCTTGGTTTATTTTGCAATGATCTATTATGCTCTAAGGTTACTTAAACATGAATATCGAATGTTGTGGAGCTTGTTAACTCCGGCATTGAGGGTTCGTGTAATCCTACACAATTAGTGGTGTTCATTATCAAACAAGAGTATATGTAGCACAAATGAGAGAAGTTATTATTTATTATGTGATCAATGTTGAGAGTGTCCACTAGTGAAAGTATGATCCCTAGGCCTTGTTTCCAATACTGCAAACACCGTTTATTTACTGTTCTGTTGCATGTTTACTCGCTGCCATATTTTATTCAGATTGCTATTACCACTCATATACATCCATACTACTTGTATTTCACTATCTCTTCGCCGAACTAGTGCACCTATACATCTGACAAGTGTATTTGGTGTGTTGGGGACACAAGAGACTTCTTGTATCGTGATTGCAGGGTTGCTTGAGAGGGATATATTTGACCTCTTCCTCCCTGAGTTCGATAAACCTTGGGTGATCCACTTAAGGGAAAACTTGCTGTTGTTCTACAAACCTCTGCTCTTGGAGGCCCAACACTGTCTACAAGAATAGAAGCACCCGTAGACATCAAGGAGCTCTACTGAAGGAATGCCTCAAGGGCACGGAGTGCGGAAGCACGAACACGATCCACCTCGGCGATCTCAGCCTCGTCATCTTCATCCAGGCCCGTCACCAGCTGCTTGTTCAAGGCGCGGATTTCGGCCAGATCAGTCTTCAGTTCAGCTTTGAGACCTTCTGCTTCTTCGTGGGAGCGGGCAATGAGAGCTTCCTTATCTTGGATGAGCTGCTTGGTTACCCGCACCCTCTCTTCGAGGTCCTCCAACTCCTTTCGCAAGATCTCGATTCCCGCGGTTGGTAGATGTGTCAGTTTTGCGTCCAGTTGCCTTTTTCTCATTAAGCCGCGACACTTTTGCAATATCGGCTTTCAAGGAAGCTGGGCGTGGCGCAAGCCGATTCTCTGACGAGCCAAGGTCACCCTTGACCTGTAAGCAGACAAAGTCACCACGGGCCAGAGCTTCACCTGCAATGTCACCGGGAGATGAGGCTGGAGGTCTTCGAGAATGCTCTTTATTCCTCGGTATCTTCAACCAATGTCTCGATTGAGGAGGAGAGCAAGGCCTTGAGCTGTTGGAGTTGACCATGGGTAGCGTTGGGCCCGACTCTTCGCTTGCTTTAGCAGCTGGTTCGATGGATTCAGGGTCGAACGTTAGCAAGCTTGAGAGGTCATAACCCTGACAAACAACAAGAGCAGCATAAGCATGCAGATCAGGGTAAGGGCGAGCCCAACAAAGGGAGCATACCTCTCCTAGGACCATGGGAACAGCCGATGACGAAGCAATCGGCTGTGGCGTTTTGCCTGGGGTTTGGCCAAGGTGGCGACTTGGTCGATGTCACCTTTAGAGGTTGTTACGTCCAGAGTTGTGGAGGGCATCAGAACTTCATCAACATCCCCACTGGAAGTTTCATCAGTCTGCAAAAAAGATGGTGAGCCGATCTGAGCAGCAAAGCACAAGAATTGAGCTAGGAGGAGTTGGAGAGCCATTACATTTGAAGCTTCTTGGTTCGAGGAAGGGGTTTGCTGATCCTTCCGAGCCCTCTTGGTGCATCGACTCTTTGTGCGTAAGCTTCCCTGCCCTGTTTTGATGGGAGCTGGAGGGGCAGCAGGTTCAGGGGCTGACCTTTTCTTGGAAGCCGATGGTGGCACATTTGGCTGGTTTTGCGTGGTGGTGTCCTCAGAGGTGCCCGAGCTTGAGCCTTGATGTCTACGGGTGCTTCTATTCTTGTAGACAGTGTTGGGCCTCCAAGAGCAGAGGTTTGTAGAACAGTAGCAAGTTTCCCTTAAGTGGATTACCCAAGGTTTATCGAACTCAGGGAGGAAGAGGTCAAAGATATCCCTCTCAAGCAACCCTGTAATCACAAAGCAAGAAGTCTCTTGTGTCCCCAACACACCTAATAGGTGCACTAGTTCGGCGAAGAGATAGTGAAATACAAGTGGTATGAATGAATATGAGCAGTAGTACGGCGCCAGAAAATAGCTTGCTGGCGTGCAGTTGATGGTAGTAATATTGCGGGAAGTAAACAAGCAGTAGTAACAGCAGTAAAACAGTAAAAACAAGCAGCGATAGCAGTATTTAGGAACAAGGCCTAGGGATTAGACTTTCACTAGTGGACACTCTCAACATTGATCACATAACAGAATAGATAAATGCATACTCTACACTCTCTTGTTGGATGATGAACACATTGTAGGATTACACGAACCAATGCCGGAGTTAACAAGCTCCACAATTCAATGTTCATATTTAAGTAACCTTAGAGTGTAAGATAGATCAATACGACTAAACCAAGTACTAACACGGATGCACACACTGTCACCATTACATCGTGCAGGAGGAATAAACTACTTTAATAACATCACTAGAGTAGCACATAGATAAATTGTGATACAAAACACATTGCAATCATAAAGAGATATAAATAAGCACTTCACTATGCCATTCATAACAGTGAATAAGTATTCTGTGAAATATAGCCTAAGAGACCCACACGGTGCACACACTGTCACCTTTACACACGTGGGACAAGGAGTCTCCGGAGATCACATAAGTAAAACCCACTTGACTAGCATAATGACATCTAGATTACAAGCATCATCATATGAATCTCAATCATGTAAGGCAGCTCATGAGATTATTGTATTGAAGTACATAGAGAGAGATGAACCACATAGCTACCGGTACAGCCCCGAGCCTCGATGGAGAACTACTCCCTCCTCATGGGAGCAGCAGGTGATGAAGATGGCGGTGGAGATGGCAGCGGTGTCGATGGAGAAGCCTTCCGGGGGCACTTCCCCGTCCGGCAGTGCCGGAACAGAGACTCCTGTCCCCCAGATCTTGGCTTTGCGATGGCGGCTCTGGAAGGTTTCTCGTACCGTGGCTTCCTCCGTAAGGGTTTTCGATGCAGGGGCTTTATAGGCGAAAGGGGAGCCTCGGAGGGGCACCGGGGTGCCCTCACCACCAGGTGGCGCGGCCGGGGCCCTAGCCGCGCCCCTGTGTGTGTGGGGCCCCCTGGCCCATCTCTGGCGGCTCTCGGGTGTTCTGGATGCTTCCGGGCAAAATAGGAACCAGGCGTTGATTTCGTCCAATTCCGAGAATATTTCGTTACTAGGATTTCTGAAACCAAAAACAGCAGAAAACAGGAACTGGCACTTCGGCATCTTGTTAATAGGTTAGTTCCAGAAAATGCACGAATATGACATAAAGTGTGCATAAAACATGTAGGTATCATCAATAAAGTAGCATGGAACATACACTACAAGAAAAGTTGCCATGGCCGACGAAGTTGAAGTCGCGCCGTGGTTGCTGGTGTACCATGGCCGACGATTTTGGTCCCTCCGTGGTGCATGTCAAAACTTTTTTTTCTCGTTTTTGAGGCCACCTAGCCCGACGAAAGCGGCCAAAACGTGGCGTATGGTGGCCCGGGACGTGGTGCATCTCGAAATCTCGGGTTCGCCGGCCGAGTCAACGCAAATCCGCACCGCCGAGGGATGTAGGGCCCAGATGGCAGCCTCTCTGGCATTGTTTTTTTCTAGATCGCGCCATCTCGTTCAACGTTCTCCGATCGAGCCGTTTACGATGCAGGATCATGGGTCCCGCATGTCATCCTCTATGAACCAAAATTCTTTCTATTCTTGGATTTTTTTGACCCCCTGATTTCTGGCTACTTCCTTTTTCTTTTGATCCCTTGCCGCCTTGGAAACGTTGAGACCGCTGCTGCTAAATGGGACCCGCATGTCATCCTCTATGTGCAATCAACTTTCTTTTCTTGGAGTTTTTTTGGCACCTCAAATTTGGTCACTTGCCTTTTTCTTTCGATCCCCTGCCGCCTCTCAAACGGTGATACCGCTGCTGCTAACTGGGACCCGCATGTCATCCTCTATGTACTATAAAACTTTCTTTTCTTGAATTATTTTTGGCACCTCATATTTGGTCACTTACCTTTTTCTTTCGATCCCCTGCCGCCTCTCAAACGGTGATACCGCTGCTGCTAAATGGGACCCGCATGTCATCCTCTATGTACTATAAAACTTTCTTTTCTTGGATTTTTTTGGCACCTCATATTTGGTCACTTGACTTTTTCTTTCGATCCCCTGCTGCCTCTCAAACGGTGATACCGCTGCTGCTAAATGGGACCCGCATGTCATCCTCTATGTACTATAAAACTTTCTTTTCTTGGATTTTTTTGGCACCTCATATTTGGTCACTTGACTTTTTCTTTCGATCCCCTGCTGCCTCTCAAACGGTGATACCGCTGCTGCTAAATGGGACCCGCATGTCATCCACTATGTACTATAAAACTTTCTTTTCTTGGATTTTTTTGGCACCTCATATTTGGTAACTTGACTTTTTCTTTCGATCCCCTGCTGCCTCTCAAACAGTGATACCGCTGCTGCTAAATGGGACCCGCATGTCATCCTCTATGTACTATAAAACTTTCATTTTTTGGATTATTTTTGGCACCTCATATTTGGTCACTTGACTTTTTCTTTCGATCCCCTGCCGCCTCTCAAACGGTGAGACCGCTGCAGCTAAATGGGACCCGCATGTCATCCTCTATGAGCAATCAACTTTCTTTTCTTGGAGTTTTTTTGGCACCTCATATTTGGTAACTTGCCTTTTTCTTTCGATCTCATGCCACGTTTGAAACGTTGAGGTACCTGCTGGCTCATGGGACCCGCATGTCATCCTCTGTGTGCTATAAAAGTTTCCTTTGTTGGATTTTTTTCACCCTCTGATTTTTGGCTTGCCTTTTTCTTTTGATCCCCTGCCCCCTTTGAAACGTTGAGTAAGCTGTTGGTTCAAGGGACCCGCATGTCATCCTCTATGTCCATCAACTTTCTTTTCTTGGATTTTTTTCACCCCCTAATTACTAGCTACTTTCTTTTTCTTTTGATCTCAAGCCGCATTACAAACATTGAGACCGCTGCTGCAAAATGGGACCCACATGTCATCCTCTATGTACAATAAATCTTGGATTATTTTTGGCTCCTGATATTTGGTCACTTGCCTTTTTCTTTCGATCTCATGCCGCCTTTGAAACGTTGAGTAAGCTGCTGGCTCATGGGTCCCGCATGTCATCCTCTACGAACAATAAAAGTTTCCTTTCTTGGAGTTATTTTTTACCCCTAATTTCTGGCTATTTGCCTTTTTCTTTTGATCCCCTGCCCCCGTTGAAACGATGAGGACGCTGTTGGCAGGTCGGTCCCACATGTCATCCTCTATGAACAATAAAAGTTTCCTTTGGTGGATTTATTTTTGACCCCTAATTAATTTCTGGCTATTTCCTTTATTTTTCTTTTGATCCCCTGCCGCCTTGGAATTGTTGAGAATGCTGCTGCCTCATTTTTCTTTTGGTCCTGTGCCGCCTTGGAAACGTTGAGACCGCTGCTACAAAATGGGACCCGCATGTCATCCTCTATGTACAATAAAGTTTCTTTTCTTGGATTATTTTTGGCTCCTGATATTATGTCACTTGCCTTTTTCTTTCGATCTCATGCCGACTTTGAAACGTTGAGGATGCTGCTGCCTCATGGGTCCCGCATGTCATCCTCTCAGAACGATAAATGTTTTCTTTTCTTGTATTTTTTTACCAACTGATTTTTGGCTTTTTTTATTTTCGATCCCCTGCCGCCTTTGAAACGTTGACTCCGCTGCTGGCTCATGGGTCCCCGATGTCAGCCTCCCCGTACAAGAAACATGTGATATTTTATTTTGCAGACAATAAACGTTGTATTTCGCTCTGAGCTATTGCAAACGGATAAATTAAATCTTTATATCTACATAAACAAACTTATATGTTGAATCTCCTTGTTTTTTGTTTTTGCGAAGCATAGGACTTTCCTGTTTTTTTTTTGAGAAAAATCCGACCTTTCCTGTTTTGGAGTGGGCTGAAATTGTACGAGTCAAAAGGCCCAGCAGGATAGTTCGAAGGCCCAGATGTCCAGATACAGCCCAATTGAAATCTTTCTTTTCTTGGATTTTTTTCACACCCTGATTTCTGGCTACTTCATTTTTCTTTCGGTCCTGTGCCGCCTTGGAAGCGTTGAGACCGCTGCTACAAAATGGGACCCGCATGTCATCCTCTATGTACAATAAAGTTTCTTTTCTTGGATTATTTTTGGCTCCTGATATTATGTCACTTGACTTTTTCTTTCAATCTCATGCCGACTTTGAAACGTTGAGGAAGCTGCTGGCTCATGGGTCCCGCATGTCATCCTCTATGAACAATAAAAGTTTTCTTTGTTGGATTTATTTTTTTCCCCTAATTTCTGGCTATTTGTCTTTTTCTTTTGATCCCCTGCCCCCTTTGAAACGATGACGACGCAGCTGGCAAGTCGGTCCCACATGTCATCCTCTATGAACAATAAAAGTTTCCTTTGATGGATTTATTTTTGACCCTAATTAATTTCTGGCTATTTCCTTTTTTATTTTGATCCCCTGCCGCCTTGAAATAGTTGAGGATGCTGCTGCCTCATGGGTCCCGCATGTCATCCTCTCAGAAAGGTAAATGTTTCTTTTCTTGAATTTGTTTACCAACTGATTTTTGGCTTATTTTTTCTTTCGATCTCCTGCCACCTTTAAAACGTTGACGACGCTGCTGGCTCATGGGTCCCCAATGTCAGCCTCCCCATACTGCAAATCCTCTTTCTGCAAAGGTTGTATTTCTAGATAGATAAGGTGGATTCGAATCTGCCATGGTTCAGGCAGCTCAGGTAAGCCTTCTTGCACTAATTAATGGAAGTAGTGTATCGCAAGGTCAAGACATGTGGCTCGGTGTAATGAATCTATATGAATCATGTTGTGGGTTCAATCTGATAGTTCTCTAACAGGTCAGCCAAAATAGAAATTAAGTTTTTTTCTAAAAGGGAAATGCAAATTAAGATGAACACAAACATTAGTTATCATAATAGCTGATCATACATACATACTTGCTAAGAGCAAAAGCTTGCCAGAGTTTTACCACCCATACAATTAATTAGCAGTTCAGATAAGATAACCTTATATAAGTATAACTACAAATGCATTTGCTAAGGGCTCATGGGACAACAGAACTAGACAACCGCGAACTTTATGACCAGCATGTCACAGCGGCATCGAAAGATCTTGACCTTCAACTTTGATCCAATGCGAAGTTTGGCACCGTCAATGAACTTTTTCCACCTGGAAGTAACAGCCAAGCGGCCATCTGTGGGACTGACAGAGTACCGTCCCTCCACGGTGAGACCTTCACTCTCCATGACGAGGGATATCTTGCCCCTTCGGCCAGCATTGAGATCCTTGGAGATACTTTTAGGCAATTTCTGATTCAAAGCAAGAGATACCACCAAAAATTAGTCAATGGCACCAATGCACTGAACCATGTGAGACTTTGAGCAGAGAAGACATCAAGATAAGAGCAGTTATGCTGTCATATACTCACGAACATAGCCTTCAGATGCGTCCTGGTCACCACACGGGTGGCCACAGCAATGAGCTGAGACCTCGGTGATCTGGCTGGGGCAGGTGCATGAGCCTGGGCTGGTACACGAGCTGGTGCTGATGCAGGAGACTGCTGGGCAGGTGCAGTAAACGGTGCCTCTAGAGGAACCGGTGCTGATGCAGGAGACTGTTGGGCAGGTGCAGTAAACGGTGCAGCTAGAGGAACCAGTGCTGATGCAGGAGCCTGCTGGGCATGTGTAGTATATGGGGCCTCTACAGGAACCAATGCTGATGTAGGGGACTGCTGGGTAGATGCAGTAAACGGAGCTGGTACAGGAACCGGTGCTGATGCAGGAGAGTGGGAAGCCGGTGCCGGTGCTGGTGTGGTTGCCCTTTGTGACATCCGCTCCTGTTCCGTCAGGGGATCTGCAGCTTTGATCATGTTAAACCCAGCAAGCTAGAACAGAGGGAATGGTTTAGAACAACTGCTCAGAATGCAGTTATCAAAAGATATGAGTAGAAAAAAGTTACATATTATATATTTGGAAGTGTCTCCAACTCTGTAAGCAGTTACGTATATCTGCCCGTTTGAGTTTCTGATCCTCAGCTCGTCGCCCTTCTTCAGACCGTAGTCAAAAGCAAACTTTCTCCAATCATGTCCATACAAATATGTGATGGCCTGCGTCTTGTAGACATACACCTCATAGACCGTGTAGGTGTTCATCAATTTGCCATTGCCATGCATAGTGAAAGATCCTTCATGCGGACACATCTGGTTAATCATTGGACGAAGTTCACAAGGTACAGTCTGCATGTGAAAATTGATACAAATGTAAGAAGCAGGAAGACTAAAAACAAGACTTTACTATATGCCAATTCATGCTAAACCACTGAGAATACATACCTGTAACTCTGTGAAGGAGCTACTAGAAAGGTAGATAGAGCCATAGGAGGTGTTATATGCGGGGTATGTACATGGGCCCGCCATATTCCCGCAAGCTCGGCATCGGGATGGTGAAGGAAACATGGGAGGTACTACTGGTGCGTAGCGCTGAACGTAAGTGGAAGAATTAGGTTGTGTAAAGTGCATAGTTCAGAGCAATGCAAATGTTGACAAGCAAGTGCATAACACTATGTTACAAACTGAACAGTGAAAAATTAGTGTATGATGAATATAAGCATGCTAATTTGGTGTTTCCGAATTCCAAAAAGCATTAGACAGAGCCAGTGATAATATCAGACATAAATCATGGCATGTATATGTGGCTTAAGAAAATATACCCGAACCCTTGGATGGTTACGGCCCGGCTGATCCTTGGACTTGAGCTTATATAAGCATCCAGAAGGTGGGGCTGACAGTAACTTGGTGGCAGCCTCTGCAGATGCCTCATCAGCAGCAGTTGCAATCCTTTTGACCAATGAAGGCTTAGCAGTTTCAGTCTGCATATAAAAATTGAAGAGCAACAGACATCAGCAGTGATATATAAAATGAATCTATGAGACACTGATGCATATAGTGCTGGATGTAAGTGGAAGAATAGGTGTGTGTGTTTCTGAACTATTGGTAAGCATTAGACAAAGCCGGCAATAAACAGACAAAAATCAAATCATGTATGAGGATTAAGAAAATATACCTGCTTACTGAAAAGGGTACCACCCAGCTGGCCCGTGGCCTTGTGCTTGAGGAGGTTTTCAGAAGATGGTGGCAGCACCATCGTCTTCACAGCAGCCTCATCAGGATCATTTTTTATCCATTTGAGTAGAGGAACAGAAGTTTCATCCTGCATATGAATAGCAACAGAACTCATCATTGATATTTAATAAATCTATGAGATAGACTGATGCAAATAGTGCGGGGTGTAAGTGGAAGAATAGGGTTGTGCATAGAGAACAGTTGACAACAATGCAAATGATTACAAAAGAAGCCAATGGAAATCAACAGTTTATATACTGGATGAGACAGACTGAAAAGTGAAAAATTAGTGTATGATGATTGTAAGCAAACGCAGTGTTTCTGAACTTTTGGTAAGCATTAGACAAAGCCAACAGTAATTAAACAGATAATAATGAAATCATGTATGTGGATTAAGAAAATATACCAGATTCATTAAAAGGTCACCACCCAGCTGGCCCATGGCCTCGTGCTTGTAGAGGTTTTCGGAAGATGGTGCCGGCACCATCGTCCTCACAGCAGCCTCATTAGCCCCATTTTGCATCCACTTGAGTAAAGGCGCAGCAGTTTCAGCCTGCATAAGAATGGGAACAGATCTCAGCAGTGATATTGAATGACTCTGAGACAGACTGATGCATATAGTGCTAGATGTAAGTGGAAGGGTATGGCCGTGTATGGACAACAGTTCACAACAATGCAAGGGTGTGTTCGGTTCTGAAACAGCGTGGAATGGAATGGAATGGTTCCATTTCAGAGGAATGGAATGGTTACATTTTTGTTCGGTTGGGAAAAATGGAGAGCAGAAGAGATCGAGGTTAAACTAACCAATTGTCTCAAAATTGTAATTAACAATTGCAAATGACATTTTAATCTCAAAGTCGTAATTAACAGCGCCTAATGGTGCTCTTTTAATCTAAAAATCGAAATTAACATCATTTTATGTTGGGTTAGGGGAACTGGAGTAGATGAACATTACTGTATGATGATTGTAAGCAAACGAATTTGGTGTTTCTAAACTTTTGGCTTCGAGATCTTATGGGTTTCAACTCTAGCCTACCCCAACTTGTTTGGGACTGAAAGGCTTGGTTGTTGTTGTTGTTGTTGTAAACTTTTGGCAAGCATAGAAAAAACCGACAATAAACAGAGAAAAATCAAGGCATGTTTTGTGGATTAAGAAAATATACCATATTCATTAAAAGATCACCACCCAGCTGGTGCGTGGCCTTGTGCTTGTAGAGGCATTTAGAAGATGGGGGCGGCATCAACATACTGGCAGCCTGATCAGCCGCAGTTTTGATCTTCCTTTTGAGTAAAGGCCCTAAAGTTTCAGTCTGCATATGAATAGCAAAACAAAAGGCAGACCTCAGCAGTGATATTGAATTACTGTATGAGATAGACTGATGCATATAGTGGATGCTCTTAGCCTTTTGCAGCGTGAACACTAGCTATGGACAGACAAAAAAACTAGTTAACTCAGCTTTGTCTAGATATGAATGTACTACCACCATCCAAAAGCTTAAGCCTTATTTATTTTTGAGAAATCAAAACAAGCAAAGTTTGACCAAAATTTTAGAACATTCTATCAACAAATATAATACTGTGTAGATACCGTAGGAAAATATATTTTATTATCTATTTAATGATATTAATTTTGTATTTTGCATGTTACTGATTTTTGGTAAAAGCTTAGTCAAACATGGTATAGTTTGACTTTCTAAAAATAATATAAGCCCAAAGCTTTGGGATGGAGGCAGTAGTATCTAGAGCTAAAACACATCTAGATACATCCGTATCTACAGATAGTTGAGTCAATTAATTTGGATCTGAGGGAGTATCAGATTCAGACTACATCATGGTAAGTTGGTTAAAAAAATTACCCCTGGGCGGTCCCTGCCCAGCTCGGCAGTGGCATTTCGCTTCTTGTGCTGCAGATCGGGCCATGCTCCTGCAGCAGGTGGGGCGCTATTCTCGTTCCCCATAGCCTCAGCACGGAACCTGGAGGTACCAACCTGATACAGAGAATATAGAGCATGGTGTCACAGAGGCTTTACGCACAAACAGCTGAAGACATGTGCTACTTTAAGCATATTCCAGAACAGGAACAGATTGAGGATGCAGAGACCAGAGAGACACTTAAAAGGTAAAGAGTGGATAAGCAAACGGAGTACCTGCTTCGCGGGGCTGGGGACGCAGCTCAGGCTCAGCCAACTGCCCACATGCGTGGTGGCCTTACGCTCCATTGCCCCCACCGCCGAGGTCTTACCTTTCCTGTACAAGCTGACAAAAGATACAGTGAGGATCAGCAGAAACTACAAAGGTTGCAAATGTCGACAAATAAAGGAAGAACACCCCAATCCAAGCAAAGGTAGCCCCCGCCCCCCACCCCCATCAATCACTCCCAGCTCGAGGGTGACCAGAAAGACACCCCTTCGCCCAGAATAGGAAAGAGATGCGCAAGATATCGAGGAGAGGAAAAAAGAACCGATCTCGAGAAAGGAGAGAACATTACTAGTCCTACCTAATCCGCTTGGGCTAGATGCAGCTTGCCCCTCCAAGCTGGATGCCTGGACGGTGGAGGCGAAAGGAGGGGATCGAGCTAGCGGCTTGCATCCGTCGGCAATCGGCACTCGATCGGGAGAGAAGGGGTGCTACATAAAGGGGAGGGGTAACATATTTTATTACACAGTGAACTTACTGATGTGACTAGTCATTACATGTCTCACTGAAACTAGGGCCCATAGTGTGGCACCCCAAATTTACTTGAAGCTGCCCGGCGGGACGCATTGGCGCGTCAAGAAACCCCCGAATTGTAGCGGGGAAATGAAACATTTCACAAAAATTCGAAATTCAAGCACACCGCCACGCGCCAAGCACGCGGCTGTTCCTTCCTCTTCCTCGGTTCCTCCTCCCCTATCCGAAAAAACCCCAAATCCCAAGCTCAAACCAAAAAAAAAACAAAAAACAAATCCCCTGGCCGCCATGCATGTCCTCGTTAACCCGCTGGAGATCGTTCCCGGACGATGCGGACCACCCGCCCTGAGATCCAGAATTCCGTCCACCTCGAGGCACTGCGTGCTGTCTCGCAGCAGCGGCTTGAGGGCGCTGAAGAGGAAGTTCCGCCGGAAAGTGCTCATGGCAACCGTGCAAGCTCACCGGCGTGCTGTATCCCGAGAGGAACTGGTCAAAGCTTTGCTATTCGCCACACACAAAAAATTGCGGGCCAAGATCTGGTCAAAGCTTCGTCGATGGCTTGCCGCGAGAGGCTTGGAGTCCAGAGTCAATAAACTAGCTGCTCGAGGACTTGGGCGGTTTACACGGATTCATATTAACTGACTCAAGTTTGTTAGTCTAGTTAACAAATGCATCTAGATACATCCATATCTAGACAGAATTGAGTCAATTAATATGAATCAGAGGGGAGTACCTGAAAGTGTTTCATGCTACCAACTAATGCGCTGGCAGGAATCGCTGTAGAAGTAATTGTGCTACTACTCGTACGATGAACTGATTGTGTGGGTGTCGAATTTTGCAACGCGATCATCCACTGAATGCTTAATCTAGCGCCAAAGGCGTACAAATCATAACATACTACAGCACCAGAACATAAGAGTACGAATCATAAAGTAGCTCAACATTTTGCATCAGGGCTGGGTGGTCCTGAGACTACCGGGACGCCCCTGATGATCTCCGGGTGTGCATCCTCTTCAACGCAAAGCTGTGTACTCGGTCCACGGCCTCCTTCTGTAGGCTGGATAATCTCAGGTGCAGGACCTTCGTCTATGAGAGGCTCGTCATCAGTACCATCCACAGGTGCATCAGGGCTGGGTGGTCTTGAGACTACCCGGACGCCCGTGATGATCTCCGGGCGTGCATCCACTTCAACGCAAAGCTGTGTACTCGGTCCACGGCCTCCTTCTGTAGGCTGGATAATCTCAGGTGCAGGACCTTCGTCTATGAAAGGCTCGTCATCAGTACCATCCACAGGTGCATCAAACTGAGATTCATCTTCAAATCTCCCATCAAACTGAGAGACCTCTTTAACTCTATGCTTCTGCAATTAGTACATCAACCGATTAGACAAACATCTAAGGGATGCAACCTGAACAAATGCCGTTTTACATATTTACCTTCTCATCTGGCACAGCACATGTCCCAGAGCTGAAACCCGTTTCCTGAAGCAAGCGCTTTTTCTCTCCTTCCCGTCCATCCATCTGCAACAAGTTAAATTTGAGTACAGAACCTTGCACAGCAATGCAAACTATTGATTGAAACAGCGGCAGCATCAATATAAATAATTAACTACATATGCCAGCACACATACAGTGTGAGCAAGATCTGCTTCTCCTGCTAAAGGATCATTATATGGTTCACCATGCTAAACCCGCCTAACATATGTGCGGTCCATCCCAAAAATGTGTAAATGATCTGCCACTACAGGGTGAGGCCTCTTCTCACCATTCATACATGTGCAGCGCGGGCAATACACGTCCAGGTTGTGACCATCATGAGCTCTAATAAACCCCATAAAGGGTTGAACACCATTTATATATGAAGGGGAACATAAGTGTCCATGCAGTTTCCAAGTTCTGTCCATCTGTTTAATTATGAGATACAGTGGTTGGTGATTAATTTAAGGCGAAGTAGGAAATGTATATCCATCGAGTACAAAACTATACTACATGATTATGCATTTCAGCAATCATGTCGAGTACAAAACAAAAAATGCCCATCGACATTTTAGCAAACAGATCGTGTACAAAACTCTGCCATGGCATTTCAGCAAATTAACGGATCGAGTGCAGAACTGACTCTATATGCCCACGCAAATGAACAAATTGATCGATGACAAATCGAGCGGAAAACTATAAAGTGCCAATTAGTTCGAGCATACTGACGAATTTTTTTAGCAGCATCAAGAAAATATAAATCGTTAGGCTGTCTTGCCCGATACATGATTGAGCTAGAGATAGCAGCCCTACCGTGGATCAACTTGACCGCCGGTGCGTCTCGAGAAGAACGACGGGGAGGGGAAGCTTCTTCTTCGCACGGACGGGACGGGGAGGGGAAGCTCTTCGCACGGACGGGGATAAGTTGTGTACGGGTGGGTGGGGGGTCATGCGGCCGGGCCGCCGGGGTGATAATTAAGGTCGGTAGGTGGCGTTTAATGGAGTTGCGTGTGTAATTTGCCGTGCACAAGGTTGAGGAATAGGCGGTTCCCTTTGCCGCGCGCACAATTCAAACTATCCCGCCCATGTAGTTTAAATTCGCCATATTTTCGTTAAATCGACATAAAGTCATGTGAGTGGGGGAAAATTAGCAAAGTTGCTTGAAAAATAGTAAAACTCTGGAATTATCCTTTAAATATGCTCTACTTCGTGTGAAAATCGGGGTGTGGAAGCATGTTGAGCTGTTTTATTTGTACTTTCTTCATTAAAACTCCCATTTTATGCACTTTGGATGGAAAGAAATCATTTGTACATAAATTTTGACAACGCCATTTGCAAACACTAATTGTTTACATGCCAAGATGCACCCATCCACCAAATATATATGTGGCAAAAGTTTATCACAATCTAGCAGATATGCATAATTAGTGAGGGACCCCTTTTGATTTTGTGCAATTTCCACTAATTAGGTAGAGATCGAGAAGGGTTAATTAATTAGGCCATGTTAGGGGTTATGTGTTTTAGATTAGGTTGTGTGGATTCAAATACAACTTCTTTATTTGTGTGCTATGATTAATCAAAACTAGATCGATCGACTGCGCACACATTATTAGAGGCGCATGCCTTTGCGCACAAAGTGCATGTGTGTGTTGTTGGCCACCCGAGAGAGAGAGAGAGAGAGAGAGAGAGAGAGAGAGATAGAGGTAGAGAGAGCTACATACGAGAGAGCGATTGAAATCCCCAAATTAAACACATATATATGCATGGCACATTTAATTTAATTAGAGGACCGCGAGGCACCCCTGGCCTGCTTGATGCATAATTAAGTGTCATTGGCCTATATATAGGGTTTAATTAGGGTTTAGGGTTTAGGGTTAGGAGGTTAGGGTTTAGGGTTTAATGTTTATGGTGTTTAGGGTTTAGGGATTAGGGATTAGGGTTTATTTAGGGTTTAAGGTTTAGGGATCATCGATCGAGTGCGCACACACACATTATTAGAGGCACACGCGCCTTTGCGCATAAAGTGCATGCGTATATGTGTGTGTTTTTTGGCCACCAACGACATATAGATGATCGAGAGAGAGAGATTGAAATCCCCCAAGAATATGTTCAAATATATATTAAAATATATGCACGAATTAATGCATGCATGGTAGGCCATGCATGCACACTAATTATATATATATTATGAGGAAACTTAATCAAATGTGTTTTCATTCGAGAGAACTTGTCAAAATTCAAGTTAATTAATTTATCATCGATAATTATATAATTAATTAATGAATCTCAGGGAGATGTTATACAACATATGATCGATATATAGGCCATGTATATATTAATTGGTTTTAATCTACCGTTTTTGCTAGCTAGCTGCATGCTATATATAGAGCATGTTTTTATTAGATCGGGTTATAGCTAGTATAGTTTAGGGTTATGTGTTTTAATTAACTAGGGTTTGATTAGCTAGGGGTTAGTTATATATATATGGTTTAGGGTTAATGCATGTCACATTTAATTTAACTAGAGGACCGCGAGGCACCCCTGGCCTGCTTGATGCACAATTAAGTGTCGTTGGCCTATATATATAGGGTTTAATTAGGGTTTAGGGTTAGCTAGCTGGGTTTAGGGTTTAGTGTTTTGGGTGTTTAGCTAGGGTCTAGGGTTTAGGGTTTAGTGTTTACGGTGTTTAGAGGGTCTAGGGTTTAGTGTTTAGGGTGTTTAGGGTCTAGGGTTTAGGGTCTAGTGTTTAGGGTCTATGGTTTAGGGTTTAATTAGTGTTTAGGGTGTTTAGGGTTTAGGGTTTAGTGTTTACGGTGTTTAGGGTCTAGGGTTTAGGGTTTAGTGTTTAGGGTCTAGGGTTTAGGGTTTAATTAGTGTTTAGGGTGTTTATAGGGTTTAGGGTTTAGGGTTTAGGGTTTTAGGGTTTAGGGTTTAGGGTTTAGGGTTTAGGGTTTAGGGTTTACGGTGTTTAGGGTCTAGGGTTTAGGGTTTAGTGTTTAGGGTGTTTAGGGTCTAGGGTTTAGTGTGTTTAGGGTGTTTAGGGTTTAGGGGATTAGGGATTAGGGTTTTAGGGTTGTTTAAGGTTTAGGGATCATCGATCGAGTGCGCACACACATTATTAGAGGCACCCGCGCCTTTACGCATCAAGTGCATGCGTATATATGTGTGTTTTTTGGGCCACCAACGATATATAGATGATCGAGAGAGAGAGAGATTGAAATCCCCAAGAATATGTTCAAATATACATTAAAATATATGCACGAATGCATTGTAGGCCATGCATGCACACTAATTATATATATATTATGAGGCAACTTAATCAAATGTGTTTTCATTCGAGAGAACTTGTCAAAGTTCAAGTTAATTAATTTATCACGATAATTATATAATTAATTAATGAATCTCAGGGATATGTTATGCAACATGATCGATATAGGCCATGTATATTTTAATTGGTGTTAATCTACGGTTTGCTAGCTAGCTGCTATATATAGAGCATGTTTTTATTAGATCGGGTTATAGCTAGCTAGTATAGTTTAGGGTTATGTGTTTTAATTAAGTAGGGTTGATTAGCTAGGGTTAGTTACATATATATGGTTTAGGGTTAATGCATGGCACATTTAATTTTATTAGAGGATCACGAGGCACCCATGACCCGCTCGATCGATGCACAATTAAGTGTCGTTGGCCTATACAGAGGGTTTAATTGGGGTTTAGGATTAGCTAGGGTTTAGGGTTAGGGTTAGGGTTAGGGTACGTTTAGGGTCTAGGGTTTAGGGTTTAGTGTTTAGGGTGTTTAGGGTTTAGGGATTAGGGATTTAAGGTTTTAGGGTTGTTTAAGGTTTAGGGATCATCGATCGAGTGCGCACACACATTATTAGAGGCACCCGCGCCTTTACGCATAAATTGCATGCATATATATGTGTGTTTTTTGGGCCACCAACGATATATAGATGATCGAGAGAGAGAGAGATTGAAATCCCCAAGAATATGTTCAAATATACATTAAAATATATGCACGAATGCATTGTAGGCCATGCATGCACACTAATTATATATATATTATGAGGCAACTTAATCAAATGTGTTTTCATTCGAGAGAACTTGTCAAAGTTCAAGTTAATTAATTTATCACGATAATTATATAATTAATTAATGAATCTCAGGGATATGTTATGCAACATGATCGATATAGGCCATGTATATTTTAATTGGTGTTAATCTACGGTTTGCTAGCTAGCTGCTATATATAGAGCATGTTTTTATTAGATCGGGTTATAGCTAGCTAGTATAGTTTAGGGTTATGTGTTTTAATTAAGTAGGGTTGATTAGCTAGGGTTAGTTACATATATATGGTTTAGGGTTAATGCATGGCACATTTAATTTTATTAGAGGATCGCGAGGCACCCATGACCCGCTCGATCGATGCACAATTAAGTGTCGTTGGCCTATACATAGGGTTTAATTGGGGTTTAGGATTAGCTAGGGTTTAGGGTTAGGGTTAGGGTTAGGGTTAGGGTACGTTTAGGGTTAATGCATGTCACATTTAATTTAACTAGAGGACCGCGAGGCACCCCTGGCCTGCTTGATGCACAATTAAGTGTCGTTGGCCTATATATATAGGGTTTAATTAGGGTTTAGGGTTAGCTAGCTGGGTTTAGGGTTTAGTGTTTTGGGTGTTTAGCTAGGGTCTAGGGTTTAGGGTTTAGTGTTTACGGTGTTTAGAGGGTCTAGGGTTTAGTGTTTAGGGTGTTTAGGGTCTAGGGTTTAGGGTCTAGTGTTTAGGGTCTATGGTTTAGGGTTTAATTAGTGTTTAGGGTGTTTAGGGTTTAGGGTTTAGTGTTTACGGTGTTTAGGGTCTAGGGTTTAGGGTTTAGTGTTTAGGGTCTAGGGTTTAGGGTTTAATTAGTGTTTAGGGTGTTTATAGGGTTTAGGGTTTAGGGTTTAGGGTTTAGGGTTTAGGGTTTTAGGGTTTAGGGTTTAGGGTTTAGGGTTTAGGGTTTAGGGTTTAGGGTTTACGGTGTTTAGGGTCTAGGGTTTAGGGTTTAGTGTTTAGGGTGTTTAGGGTCTAGGGTTTAGTGTGTTTAGGGTGTTTAGGGTTTAGGGGATTAGGGATTAGGGTTTTAGGGTTGTTTAAGGTTTAGGGATCATCGATCGAGTGCGCACACACATTATTAGAGGCACCCGCGCCTTTACGCATCAAGTGCATGCGTATATATGTGTGTTTTTTGGGCCACCAACGATATATAGATGATCGAGAGAGAGAGAGAGATTGAAATCCCCAAGAATATGTTCAAATATACATTAAAATATATGCACGAATGCATTGTAGGCCATGCATGCACACTAATTATATATATATTATGAGGCAACTTAATCAAATGTGTTTTCATTCGAGAGAACTTGTCAAAGTTCAAGTTAATTAATTTATCACGATAATTATATAATTAATTAATGATTCTCAGGGATATGTTATACAACATGATCGATATAGGCCATGTATATTTTAATTGGTGTTAATCTACGGTTTGCTAGCTAGCTGCTATATATAGAGCATGTTTTTATTAGATCGGGTTATAGCTAGCTAGTATAGTTTAGGGTTATGTGTTTTAATTAAGTAGGGTTGATTAGCTAGGGTTAGTTACATATATATGGTTTAGGGTTAATGCATGGCACATTTAATTTTATTAGAGGATCACGAGGCACCCATGACCCGCTCGATCGATGCACAATTAAGTGTCGTTGGCCTATACATAGGGTTTAATTGGGGTTTAGGATTAGCTAGGGTTTAGGGTTAGGGTTAGGGTACGTTTAGGGTCTAGGGTTTAGTGTTTAGGGTGTTTAGGGTTTAGGGATTAGGGATTTAAGGTTTTAGGGTTGTTTAAGGTTTAGGGATCATCGATCGAGTGCGCACACACATTATTAGAGGCACCCGCGCCGTTACGCATAAATTGCATGCATATATATGTGTGTTTTTTGGGCCACCAACGATATATAGATGATCGAGAGAGAGAGAGATTGAAATCCCCAAGAATATGTTCAAATATACATTAAAATATATGCACGAATGCATTGTAGGCCATGCATGCACACTAATTATATATATATTATGAGGCAACTTAATCAAATGTGTTTTCATTCGAGAGAACTTGTCAAAGTTCAAGTTAATTAATTTATCACGATAATTATATAATTAATTAATGAATCTCAGGGATATGTTATGCAACATGATCGATATAGGCCATGTATATTTTAATTGGTGTTAATCTACGGTTTGCTAGCTAGCTGCTATATATAGAGCATGTTTTTATTAGATCGGGTTATAGCTAGCTAGTATAGTTTAGGGTTATGTGTTTTAATTAAGTAGGGTTGATTAGCTAGGGTTAGTTACATATATATGGTTTAGGGTTAATGCGGCACATTTAATTTTATTAGAGGATCACGAGGCACCCATGACCCGCTCGATCGATGCACAATTAAGTGTCGTTGGCCTATACAGAGGGTTTAATTGGGGTTTAGGATTAGCTAGGGTTTAGGGTTAGGGTTAGGGTTAGGGTTAGGGTACGTTTAGGGTCTAGGGTTTAGGGTTTAGTGTTTAGGGTGTTTAGGGTTTAGGGATTAGGGATTTAAGGTTTTAGGGTTGTTTAAGGTTTAGGGATCATCGATCGAGTGCGCACACACATTATTAGAGGCACCCGCGCCTTTACGCATAAATTGCATGCATATATATGTGTGTTTTTGGGCCACCAACGATATATAGATGATCGAGAGAGAGAGATTGAAATCCCCAAGAATATGTTCAAATATACATTAAAATATATGCACGAATGCATTGTAGGCCATGCATGCACACTAATTATATATATATTATGAGGCAACTTAATCAAATGTGTTTTCATTCGAGAGAACTTGTCAAAGTTCAAGTTAATTAATTTATCACGATAATTATATAATTAATTAATGAATCTCAGGGATATGTTATACAACATGATCGATATAGGCCATGTATATTTTAATTGGTGTTAATCTACGGTTTGCTAGCTAGCTGCTATATATAGAGCATGTTTTTATTAGATCGGGTTATATCTAGTATAGTTTAGGGTTATGTGTTTTAATTAAGTAGGGTTGATTAGCTAGGGTTAGTTACATATATATGGTTTAGGGTTAATGCATGGCACATTTAATTTTATTAGAGGATCGCGAGGCACCCATGACCCGCTCGATCGATGCACAATTAAGTGTCGTTGGCCTATACATAGGGTTTAATTGGGGTTTAGGATTAGCTAGGGTTTAGGGTTAGGGTTAGGGTTAGGGTTAGGGTACGTTTAGGGTCTAGGGTTTAGGGTTTAGTGTTTAGGGTGTTTAGGGTTTAGGGATTAGGGATTTAGGGGTTTTAGGGTTGTTTAAGGTTTAGGGATCATCGATCGAGTGCGCACACACATTATTAGAGGCACCCGCGCCTTTACGCATAAATTGCATGCATATATATATATGTGTGTTTTTTGGCCACCAACGATATATAGATGATCGAGAGAGAGATTGAAATCCCCAAGAATATGTTCAAATATACATTAAAATATATGCACGAATGCATGGTAGGCCATGCATGCACACTAATTATATATATATATTATGAGGCAACTTAATCAAATGTGTTTTCATTCGAGAGAACTTGTCAAAATTAAAGTTAATTAATTTATCACGATAATTATATAATTAATTAATGAATCTCAGGGATATGTTATACAACATGATCGATATAGGCCATGTATATTTTAATTGGTGTTAATCTACGGTTTGCTAGCTAGCTGCTATATATAGAGCATGTTTTTATTAGATCGGGTTATAGCTAGCTAGTATAGTTTAGGGTTATGTGTTTTAATTAAGTAGGGTTGATTAGCTAGGGTTAGTTACATATATATGGTTTAGGGTTAATGCATGGCACATTTAATTTTATTAGAGGATCACGAGGCACCCATGACCCGCTCGATCGATGCACAATTAAGTGTCGTTGGCCTATACATAGGGTTTAATTGGGGTTTAGGATTAGCTAGGGTTTAGGGTTAGGGTTAGGGTACGTTTAGGGTCTAGGGTTTAGTGTTTAGGGTGTTTAGGGTTTAGGGATTAGGGATTTAAGGTTTTAGGGTTGTTTAAGGTTTAGGGATCATCGATCGAGTGCGCACACACATTATTAGAGGCACCCGCGCCTTTACGCATAAATTGCATGCATATATATGTGTGTTTTTTGGGCCACCAACGATATATAGATGATCGAGAGAGAGAGAGAGATTGAAATCCCCAAGAATATGTTCAAATATACATTAAAATATATGCACGAATGCATTGTAGGCCATGCATGCACACTAATTATATATATATTATGAGGCAACTTAATCAAATGTGTTTTCATTCGAGAGAACTTGTCAAAGTTCAAGTTAATTAATTTATCACGATAATTATATAATTAATTAATGAATCTCAGGGATATGTTATGCAACATGATCGATATAGGCCATGTATATTTTAATTGGTGTTAATCTACGGTTTGCTAGCTAGCTGCTATATATAGAGCATGTTTTTATTAGATCGGGTTATAGCTAGCTAGTATAGTTTAGGGTTATGTGTTTTAATTAAGTAGGGTTGATTAGCTAGGGTTAGTTACATATATATGGTTTAGGGTTAATGCATGGCACATTTAATTTTATTAGAGGATCACGAGGCACCCATGACCCGCTCGATCGATGCACAATTAAGTGTCGTTGGCCTATACAGAGGGTTTAATTGGGGTTTAGGATTAGCTAGGGTTTAGGGTTAGGGTTAGGGTTAGGGTTAGGGTACGTTTAGGGTCTAGGGTTTAGGGTTTAGTGTTTAGGGTGTTTAGGGTTTAGGGATTAGGGATTTAAGGTTTTAGGGTTGTTTAAGGTTTAGGGATCATCGATCGAGTGCGCACACACATTATTAGAGGCACCCGCGCCTTTACGCATAAATTGCATGCATATATATGTGTGTTTTTTGGGCCACCAACGATATATAGATGATCGAGAGAGAGAGAGATTGAAATCCCCAAGAATATGTTCAAATATACATTAAAATATATGCACGAATGCATTGTAGGCCATGCATGCACACTAATTATATATATATTATGAGGCAACTTAATCAAATGTGTTTTCATTCGAGAGAACTTGTCAAAGTTCAAGTTAATTAATTTATCACGATAATTATATAATTAATTAATGAATCTCAGGGATATGTTATACAACATGATCGATATAGGCCATGTATATTTTAATTGGTGTTAATCTACGGTTTGCTAGCTAGCTGCTATATATAGAGCATGTTTTTATTAGATCGGGTTATATCTAGTATAGTTTAGGGTTATGTGTTTTAATTAAGTAGGGTTGATTAGCTAGGGTTAGTTACATATATATGGTTTAGGGTTAATGCATGGCACATTTAATTTTATTAGAGGATCACGAGGCACCCATGACCCGCTCGATCGATGCACAATTAAGTGTCGTTGGCCTATACATAGGGTTTAATTGGGGTTTAGGATTAGCTAGGGTTTAGGGTTAGGGTTAGGGTTAGGGTACGTTTAGGGTCTAGGGTTTAGGGTTTAGTGTTTAGGGTGTTTAGGGTTTAGGGATTAGGGATTTAGGGGTTTTAGGGTTGTTTAAGGTTTAGGGATCATCGATCGAGTGCGCACACACATTATTAGAGGCACCCGCGCCTTTACGCATAAATTGCATGCATATATATATATGTGTGTTTTTTGGCCACCAACGATATATAGATGATCGAGAGAGAGAGATTGAAATCCCCAAGAATATGTTCAAATATACATTAAAATATATGCACGAATGCATGGTAGGCCATGCATGCACACTAATTATATATATATATATTATGAGGCAACTTAATCAAATGTGTTTTCATTCGAGAGAACTTGTCAAAATTAAAGTTAATTAATTTATCACGATAATTATATAATTAATTAATGAATCTCAGGGATATGTTATACAACATGATCGATATAGGCCATGTATATATTAATTGGTGTTAATCTACGGTTTGCTAGCTAGCTGCTATATATAGAGCATGTTTTTATTAGATCGGGTTATAGCTAGTATAGTTTAGGGTTATGTGTTTTCATTAAGTAGGGTTGATTAGCTATGGTTAGTTACATATATATGGTTTAGGGTTAATGCATGGCACATTTAATTTAATTAGAGGACCGCGAGGCACCCCTGGCCTGCTTGATGCACAATTAAGTGTCGTTGGCCTATATATAGGGTTTAATTAGGGTTTAGGGTTAGGGTTAGGGTTTAGGGTCTAGGGTTTAGTGTTTAGGGTGTTTAGGGTTTAGGGATTAGGGATTAGGGTTTCAGGGTTGTATAAGGTTTAGGGATCATCGATCGAGTGCGCACACACATTATTAGAGGCACCCGCGCCTTTGCGCATAAAGTGCATGCGTATAGTTTAGGGTTATTTGTTTTAATTAAGTAGGGTTTGATCAGCTAGGGTTAGTTACATATATATGGTTTAGGGTTAATGCATGGCACATTACATATAGTTTAAATCTCAAGAATGTTTATACATGATAGGCCATATGTGCAAAGGAATTTTTTTCCTCGTGAACTTGTCAAAATTCAAGTTTATCAGTGCCAATGGAAACTAGTCCAAAAAATTACATAGAGGACCAAAAGTACTAGACAATAACTAATAGAACCTGCAACTTTACAAAAAGGACCCCAAAACATATAGAAGAAAATCAATCGAGTCCTTCTCGACCGCACATCAGATCTCTGCTCCGCATCCTTTCCAGCAACTCCGTCGCCGGGGACGCACCACTTGGGACGGTGTCGCCGGTAGTCGCCAGGACGAAGGAGAAGAAGGGCCTCAGCAACGGCATATTGGCTCTGAGAAGGGTCGCTGAAAGTCCAAGATGTGCACGGGCAAGACGGATGACGCCGTCGTATGCCCCGAGCTTGTGAACTTTAGCAGCTTGACTTCCCCATTGGCCAGATCTGAAGCACTGACCAAAGCAAGCCTCACCGTTAGCGCCATCACATTGATGGCACCAGATCGGGGTTTGGCCGGCAAGATCCGCCAGATTCACCATAGGCCAGATCTGAAGCCGATGACGAGATCCCCGACTCCATTGCGCCATTCTGCTCATGGGAAACACTGGATCTAAGCTTACAACAACACTAACTCCCTCGGATCCAAATTAGCTGACTCAACTTTGCTTATCTAAATATGGATGTATCCACACATGTTTTTACTCTAGATACATACACGTCTAAGGAAAGTTGAATCAATTAATTTAGTTCGGAGGGTGTACAATATACAGAGAGAAGTCGGCCTCGTCTCCGGCCGGCGAGGCCGCCGGAGAGAAGGGGGAGAGGAGCCGGGGGAGTGGGAGAGACTCGAGAGAGAAAGAGAAGAGGAAGAAATGAGAGCTCCCTGGGGAAGAACATTATTTTTGTCGTTCTGCTCTACTGTAGCTTGAAACTGAAAATTTCGGCCACGCGCCAAATCATCCCGCCGCATCCATTCGAAAATCCCGTGACCAGTTTTACCCTTTTAACCCTGGTCCGGAAGCTACAACCCACCGACCATGGAGGGCTCATTCGGTAACAATGAAATATCTTGCCTAGATCCCGAACCCTCCCCACAGGCCCACACCCACCCACCAACCATTCGCCCCATTAGCTCAAAAATACTCTCACACGCCAAAGCTCTGACTCTCTACAGTACTAGATCTGCTTCGCCGCCGGCATACTCCTCCACAGCGTAGCCTTGATCGTGTTGGCTGTCCACCCACCTGATCCGCTCCCCCGCCGCCCTCGTCACCGACGGATCTGCTTCACCGCCGACCTCGCCACCGACGGATCTGCTTCACCGCCGACCTCGCCACCGACGGATCTGCTTCACCGCCGACCTCGCCACCGACTACCTCGCCGCAGCGGCTGTATCAACTTCACCGAATACCTTGCCAGCCAACCAGATCTGCTTCACTAACGCCCGCTTCTACTGAAACAGGGTCGATTCATCGTCTCCCGCGTTCGCCGCCGCTGGAATGCAAGTTGCCGCCCCCGTCCACCCCGCCGCAGCTTGGTTAGTACGCTGGCCCGTTAGATCGCGGTGTTTCTTTAGCCATGTTTTGTGTAGTTATTTGCAGATCTCATATGCCGTTAACTTTCTTGATGTGTTGCTTCGCATGAAGTTTGTTTAAATGTTGTACAGTACAAAAGCATTATCCGGTCGCTACCATCCTGTTCATTCTACTGACACCTGTGTGCATCCACATATTTATAGCCTTGTACCCATTCATTTGCTGCCAACTGTTTTTGTACTGCATGCTATTGTCGCACTGCTTTTATAGTCGTGCTATGGGCATTTCCAATCTGCTTGTTCTTATACCACGTCATTAGCTCACCGCTAGCTGTTTTCTCGTGTCTGCTATTCTCACACTGCTTTTATAATCATGCTATGTGCATTTCCAATCTGCTTGCTCTTATACCTCGTCTTTAGCTTATATAGTTATTGCTGCGTGCATGTCTGGTCTTTGTATTATCGTAGACTGACTTGTCAATGTTATTTTTCCTTGGGATTGATCATGCGAACCACTTATTAGAACATCCAACATTAACAGCGGGGACGCTAGGTAAGGTTGGAATCTGAGTTCGTGGTTGGTAATTTTGGCAGTTTACTTCCGTTATTATCTATAACCTATATGCATTGTTCCTTATGCAAGAGATTAACACTTGGAACCCTGCCATAGCAATGCCATTCATGCTTTACTATGTTTCTGCCTATTTGATATGCTTGTCTTGGAGAAACTTCGAGGGTGATTTGAACCTGACATTTGGTCATTCTTAATGCCAGTTTACTTTATGTGTAAAACCTTGGCATTACCCTACTCTAAATCTGAATGTCTGAAATTCGTATCTCATGCAAAGCAACATCTAGTTGGTTTTAATCTGATATCTGGTAACTATTGGCTTATTCATTTGGCAGCTCAAGTTTTTTGTTATTTGAAACCAGCTGACTTGGTCTTAAATGTGATATCTAAACACAGATTAAGGACAATGGAGCAGGAGGATTAGCATTTCACTTGATGGCTGAACCTAAAATGATAGGCATGTTGACCACGACTAGTGCACGCAAGAGAAGGACCTGCAGTGAGCCAGTATGTGCTTAGTACATGCATCTTATCTTATCTTGTGCTTATTTCTGCTACATGCTGTTATCTGATCTCTACATTGCGTAATACATGTTTGAATAGTTAATTGTTGTAACTATGTTTACAATGTTACCAGAATGCAGTTTTAATGAAGCCATTGATACGTCTCCAACGTATCGATAATTTCTTATGTTCCATGCTACTTTATTGATGATACCTACATGTTTTATGCACATTATATGTCATATTTATGCATTTTCTGGAACTAACCTATTAACAAGATGCCGAAGAGCCAGTTGTTGTTTTCTGCTGTTTTTGGTTTCAGAAATCCTAGTAAAGAAATATTCTCGGAATTGGACGAAACTTTCGCCCAGGGTCCTATTTTTGCACGAAGCTTCCAGAAGACCGAAGAGATAACGAAGTGGGGCCACGAGGCAGCCAGAGGAGGGTGGCCGGCGCGGCCCAAGGGCGCGATCCCCCCTGGGCCCCTCGTGTGGCCCCCCGCGTTGACCCTCCGCCTACTTAAAGCTTCCGTCGCGAAACCCCCAGTACCGAGAGCCACGATACGGAAAACCTTACAGAGACGCCGCCGCCGCGAATCCCATCTCGGGGGATTCAGGAGATCGCCTCCGGCACCCTGCCGGAGAGGGGATTCATCTCCCGGAGGACTCTACACCGCCATGGTCGCCTCCGGAGTGATGAGTGAGTAGTCCACCCCTGGACCATGGGTCCATAGCAGTAGCTAGATGGTCGTCTTCTCCTTGTTGTGCTTCATTGTTGGATCTTGTGAGCTGCCTAACATGATCAAGATCATCTATATGTAATTCTATATGTTGTGTTTGTCGGGATCCGATGGATAGAGAGTACTATGATTATGGTGATTATCAATCTATTGTTCATGTGTTGTTTATGATCTTGCATGCTCTCCGTTATTAGTAGAGGCTCTGGCCAAGTTTTTGCTCTTAACTCCAAGAGGGGTATTTATGCTCGATAGTGGGTTCATGCCTCCATTGAATCTGGGACAGTGACAGAAAGTTCTAAGGTTGTGGATGTGCTGTTGCCACTAGGGATAAAACATTGATGCTATGTCTAAGGATGTAGTTGTTGATTACATTACGCACCATACTTAATGCAATTGTCTGTTGCTTTGCAACTTAATACTGGAGGGGGTTCGGATGATAACCGAAGGTGGACTTTTTAGGCATAGATGCAGTTGGATGGCGGTCTATGTACTTTGTCGTAATGCCCAATTAAATCTCACTATATTTATCATATCATGTATATGCATTGTTATGCCTTTCTCTATTTGTCAATTGCCCGACTGTAATTTGTTCACCCAACATGCTTTTATCTTATGGGAGAGACACCTCTAGTGAACTGTGGACCCCGGTCCTATTCTTTACATAGCATACAATCTACTTGTTTTACTGTTTTCTTTGCAAACATCTTCCACTCGATACGTTTAATCCTTTGTTACAGCAAGCCGGTGAGATTGACAACCTCACTGTTTCGTTGGGACAAAGTACTTGGGTTGTGTTGTGCAGGTTCCGCGTTGGCGCCGGAATCCCTGTTGCGCCGCATCACATTTCGCGACCATCAACTTTCAACGTGCTTCTTGGCTCCTACTGGTTCGATTAAACCTTGGTTTCTTTCTGAGGGAAAACTTGCTACTGTGCGCATCATACCTTCCTCTTGGGGTTCCCAACGAACGTGTGAGTTACACGCCATCAAGCTCTTTTTCTGGCGCCGTTGCCGGGGAGATCAAGACACGCTGCAAGGGGAGTCTCCACTTCTCAATCTCTTTACTTTGTTTTTGTCTTGCTTTATTTTATTTACTACTTTGTTTGCTGCACTAAATCAAAACACAAAAAAATTAGTTGCTAGTTTTACTTTATTTATTGTCTTGCTCTCTATATCGAAAACACACAAAAAAATTAGTTACTTGCATTTACTTTATCTAGTTTGTTTTATTTACTGTTGCTAAAATGAATACCCCTGAAAATACTAAGTTGTGTGACTTCACAAATGCAAATAATAATGATTTCCTATGCACACCTATTGCTCCACCTGCTACTACAGCAGAATTCTTTGAAATTAAACCTGCTTTACTGAATTTGGTTATGAGAGATCAATTTTCTGGTGTTAGTTCTGATGATGCTGCTGCCCATCTCAATAATTTTGTTGAACTTTGTGAAATGCAAAAGTATAAAGATGTAGATGGTGATATTATTAAATTGAAAGTGTTTCCTTTCTCATTAAGAGGAAGAGCTAAAGATTGGTTGCTATCTTTGCCTAAGAATAGTATTGATTCATGGACTAAATGCAAGGATGCTTTTATTGGTAGATATTATCCTCCCGCTAAAATTATTTCTTTGAGAAGTAGCATAATGAATTTTAAGCAATTAGATACTGAACATGTTGCTCAAGCTTGGGAGAGAATGAAAACTTTGGTAAAGAATTGCCCAACCCATGGACTGACTACTTGGATGATCATCCAAACCTTCTATGCAGGACTAAATTTTTCTTCGCGGAATTTATTGGATTCAGCTGCTGGAGGTACCTTTATGTCCATCACATTGGGGGCGGCTACAAAACTTCTTGATGATATGATGATAAATTACTCTGAATGGCACACGGAAAGAGCTCCACAAGGTAAGAAGGTAAATTCTGTTGAGGAAACCTCTTCCTTGAGTGATAAGATTGATGTGATTATGTCTATGCTTGTTAATGGTAGATCTAATGTTGATCCTAATAATGTTCCTTTAGCTTCATTGGTTGCTCAAGAAGAAAATGTTGATGTGAATTTCATTAAAAATAATAATTTCAACAACAATGCTTATAGGAACAACTCTGGTAATAACTATAGGCCATATCCTTCTGCTAATGGTAATGGTTATGGTAATTCTTATGGGAATTCTTACAACAATAATAGGAATGTACCCTCTGGTCTTGAAGTCATGCTTAAAGAATTTATTAGTACACAAACTGCTTTTAACAAATCTGTTGAGGAAAAGCTTGATAAAATTGATACTATCGCTTCTAGAGTTGATAGACTTGCCTCCGATGTTAATCTTTTAAAGTTGAAAGTTATGCCTAATAATGATATTGATAATAAGATTACTACTACAGCAAATGCCATCCAAGTTAGAATTAATGAGAATATAAGATTAATGGCTGAACTGCGTGCTAGGTGGGATAGAGAAGAAAATGAAAAACTAGCTAAAGAGAATAATGTAGCTAAAGTTTGGACTATTACCACCACTAGTAATGCTAATTCTTCACATGTTGCTGCACCTCCTACTATCAATGGTAAAATAATTGGTGTTGGCAATGTTTCTACTCCTAGTGCAAAGCGTACAAAACTGCCTGAAATTGCTAAAACTGCTGAAACTGCTTGTGATAAAACTGCTGAAATTTTTTCCAACCTTGGGAATAATGATCCCATTGCTGTAGCTCATAATGATTTAGATTTTGATGATTGCCACATCTCTGAAGTTATAAAGTTCTTACAAAAACTTGCTAAAAGTCCTAATGCTAGTGCTATAAATTTAGCCTTTACAAAACATATTACAAATGCTCTCATAAAAGCTAGAGAAGAGAAACTAAAACTTGAAACTTCTATTCCTAGAAAGTTAGAAGATGGTTGGGAGCCCATCATTAAAATGAAATTCAATGACTTTGAATGTAATGCCTTATGTGATCTTGGTGCAAGTATTTCTGTTATGCCTAAAAAGATTTATGATATGCTTGACTTGCCACCATTGAAGAATTGTTATTTGGATGTTAATCTTGCCGATAATGTCAAAAAGAAACCTTTGGGGAGGATTGATAATGTGCATATTATGGTTAACAATAACCTTGTCCCCGTTGATTTTGTTGTCTTGGATATCGAATGCAATGCATCTTGTCCTATTGTGTTGGGAAGACCTTTTCTTCGAACTGTTGGTGCTGTTATTGATATGAGGGAAGGTAATATTAAATATCAATTTCCTCTCAAGAAAGGTATGGAACACTTCCCTAGAAAGAGAATGAAGTTGCCTTTTGATTCTATTATTAGAACAAGCTATGATGTTGATGCTTCTACTCTCGATAATACTTGATTTGCACTTTCTGCGCCTAGCTGAAAGGCGTTAAAGAAAAGCGCTTATGGGAGACAACCCATGTTTTTACCTACAGCAATTTTTTTTGTTTTATTGAGTCTTGGAAGTTGTTTACTACTGTAGCAACCTCTCCTTATCATGTTTTTGTGCCAAGTAAAGTTTCTATGTCAAAGTTGATGTTATATTTGGGATTGCTGCGCAGAAACAGCATTGCTGTCTGTCACGAATCTGGGCACAATTCTCTGTAGAAAATTCGAAAAAATCTGCCAATTTACGAGCGTGATCCTCAGATATGTACGCAACTTTCATTAGTTTTGAGTTTTTCCATTTGAGCAAGTCTGGTGCCATTTCTAAATTCGTCTTTACGGACTGTTCTGTTTTTGACAGATTCTGCCTTTTATTTCGCATTGCCTCTTTTGCTATGTTGGATTTATTTCTTTGATCCACTAATGTCCAGTAGCATTATGCAATGTCCAGAAGTGAAAATAATGATTGTGTCACCTCTGAATGTGTGAATTATTAATGATGCACTAACCCTCTAATGAGTTTGCTTGAAGTTTGGTGTGAAGGAAGTTTTCAAGGGTCAAGAGAGGAGTATGATATACTATGATCAAGAGGAGTGAAAGCTCTAAGCTTGGGGATGCCCCCGTGGTTCACCCCTGCATATTTTAAGAAGACTCAAGCGTCTAAGCTTGGGGATGCCCAAGGCATCCCCTTCTTCATCGACAACATCATCAGGTTCCTCCCCTGAAACTATATTTTTATTCAATCACATCTTGTGTTCTTTACTTGGAGCGTCGGTTTGTTTTCGTTTTTGTTTTTGTTTGAATAAGATGGATCCTAGCATTCACTTTGTGGGAGAGAGACACGCTCCGCTGTTGCATATGGACACATGTGTCCTTAGGCTTTACTCATAATGTTCATGGCGAAGTTTCTTCTTCGTTAAATTGTTATATGGTTGGAATTGGAAAATGCTACATGTAGTAATTCTAAAATGTCTTGGATAATGTGATACTTGGCAATTGTTGTGCTCATGTTTAAGCTCTTGCATCATATGCTTTGCACCCATTAATGAAGAAATACATAGAGCTTGCTAAAATTTGATTTGCATATTTGGTCTCTCTAAGGTCTAGATAATATCTAGTATTGAGTTTTGAACAACAAGGAAGACGGTGTAGAGTCTTATAATGTTTACAATATGTCTTTTATGTGAGTCTTGCTGCACTTGTTCATCCTTGAGTTTGCTTCAAATAACCTTGCTAGCCTAAACCTTGTATCGAGAGGGAATACTTCTCATGCATCCAAAATCCTTGAGCCAACTACTATGCCATTTGTGTCCACCATACCTACCTACTACATGGTATTTCTCCGCCATTCCAAAGTAAATTGCTTGAGTGCTACCTTTAAAATTCCATCATTCACCTTTGCAATATATAGCTCATGGGACAAAATAGCCTTAAAAACTATCGTAGTATTGAATATGTACTTATGCACTTTATATTTTATTAAGTTGCCTGTTGTGCGATAACCATGCTTCTGGGGAACGCCATCAACTATTGTTGAATATCATGTGAGTTGCTATGCATGTCCGTCTTGTCTGAAGGTCTATCATTTTAGTGGTTGGAGCATGCAAAATTGTTAGAGAAGAACATTGGGCCGCTAACTAAAGCCATGAATCATGGTGGAAGTTTCAGTTTTGGACATATATCCTCAATCTCATATGAGAATAATAACTTTGCTACATGCTTATGCATTTAAGAGGAGTCCATTATCTGTTGTCCATGTTGTCCCGGTATGGATGTCTAAGTTGAGAATAATCAAAAGCGAGAAATCCGAAATGCGAGCATTCTCCTTAGACCTTTGTACAGGCGGCATGGAGGTACCCCTTTGTGACACTTGGTTGAAACATGGCATGCGAAGACCCGGTAGTCCAAGTTAAGTAGGACGAGGTGCGGGCACTATTAGTATACTATGCGTGAGGCTTGCAACTTGTAAGATATAATTTTCATAACTCATATGCTTTATTACTACCGTTGACAAAATTGTTTCATGTTTTCAAAATAAAAGCTCTAGCACAAATACAGCAATCGATGCTTTCCTCTTTGAAGGACCATTCTTTTACTTTTATTGTTGAGTCAGTTTACCTATCTCCTTCCACCTTAAGAAGCAAACACTTGTGTGAACTGTGCATTGATTCCTACATACTTGCATATTGCACTTGTTATATTACTTTATGTTGACAATATCCATGAGATATACATGTTATAAGTTGAAAGCAACCGCTGAAACTTAATCTTCCTATGTGTTGCTTCAACACCTTTACTTTGATTTATTGCTTTATGAGTTAACTCTTATGCAAGACTTATTGATGCTTGTCTTGAAGTACTATTCATGAAAAGTCTTTGCTTTATGATTCAGTTGTTTACTCATGTCATTACCTTTGCTTTGATCGCTGCATTCATTACATATGTTTACAAATAGTATGATCAAGATTATGATGGCATGTCACTTCAGAAATTATCTTTGTTATCGTTTTACCTGCTCGGGACGAGCAGAACTAAGCTTGGGGATGCTGATACGTCTCCAACGTATCGATAATTTCTTATGTTCCATGCTACTTTATTGATGATACCTACATGTTTTATGCACATTATATGTCATATTTATGCATTTTCTGGAACTAACCTATTAACAAGATGCCGAAGAGCCAGTTGCTTTTCTGCTGTTTTTGGTTTCAGAAATCCTAGTAAAGAAATATTCTCGGAATTGGACGAAACTTTCGCCCAGGGTCCTATTTTTGCACGAAGCTTCCAGAAGACCGAAGAGATAACGAAGTGGGGCCACGAGGCAGCCAGGAGGGTGGCCGGCGCGGCCCAAGCCCTGGCCGCGCCGACCTACCCCCTGGGCCCCTCGTGTGGCCCCCCGCGTTGACCCTCCGCCTACTTAAAGGTCGCGAAACCCCCAGTACCGAGAGCCATGATACGGAAAACCTTACAGAGACGCCGCCGCCGCCATCCCATCTCGGGGGATTCGGAGATCGCCTCCGGCACCCTGCCGGAGAGGGGATTCATCTCCCGGAGGACTCTACACCGCCATGGTCGCCTCCGGAGTGATGAGTGAGTAGTCCACCCCTGGACCATGGGTCCATAGCAGTAGCTAGATGGTCGTCTTCTCCTTGTTGTGCTTCATTGTTGGATCTTGTGAGCTGCCTAACATGATCAAGATCATCTATATGTAATTCTATATGTTGTGTTTGTCGGGATCCGATGGATAGAGAGTACTATGATTATGGTGATTATCAATCTATTGTTCATGTGTTGTTTATGATCTTGCATGCTCTCCGTTATTAGTAGAGGCTCTGGCCAAGTTTTTGCTCTTAACTCCAAGAGGGGGTATTTATGCTCGATAGTGGGTTCATGCCTCCATTGAATCTGGGACAGTGACAGAAAGTTCTAAGGTTGTGGATGTGTTGTTGCCACTAGGGATAAAACATTGATGCTATGTCTAAGGATGTAGTTGTTGATTACATTACGCACCATACTTAATGCAATTGTCTGTTGCTTTGCAACTTAATACTGGAGGGGGTTCGGATGATAACCTGAAGGTGGACTTTTTAGGCATAGATGCAGTTGGATGGCGGTCTATGTACTTTGTCGTAATGCCCAATTAAATCTCACTATATTTATCATATCATGTATATGCATTGTTATGCCTTTCTCTATTTGTCAATTGCCCGACTGTAATTTGTTCACCCAACATGCTTTTATCTTATGGGAGAGACACCTCTAGTGAACTGTGGACCCCGGTCCTATTCTTTACATAGCATACAATCTACTTGTTTTACTGTTTTATTTGCAAACATCTTCCACTCGATACGTTTAATCCTTTGTTACAGCAAGCCGGTGAGATTGACAACCTCACTGTTTCGTTGGGACAAAGTACTTGGGTTGTGTTGTGCAGGTTCCGCGTTGGCGCCGGAATCCCTGGTGTTGCGCCGCATCACATTTCGCGACCATCAACCTTCAACGTGCTTCTTGGCTCCCCCTGGTTCGATTAAACCTTGGTTTCTTTCTGAGGAAAACTTGCTACTGTGCGCATCATACCTTCCTCTTGGGGTTCCCAACGAACGTGTGAGTTAATGAAGCAGTCATCATTAGAAGATAGTCGCCAAAAAAGGATCTGTAGCGACCCTGTGCAACATTATGATGTAAGTTTGTGCTTAGTACAAGTTCCATACATGTCTTATTTATGCAACTTGTTATTATCTTATATCTACATTGCATAATAAATGTTTGCATAGTTCATCGTTTAACTCTTTTTGCATTATTATCAGAATGCAGTTGTGATGAAGCAATCTTCATTACCAGTGAGGCCCACAAAAAGTTCTGATCTTTCTTCTGATGCATCTTCTCATAGCCGTCAACCTAGACCATTTCTTTCATCAGACAGTAAATATCTCAAGGCTGTACTTTATAAAAGACATGGTATTGCTGCTTTAAGATCTGTAGCTGATATGTTGACAAAGAGTACACAAGATTCAATCAAGGCGATTGCCAAATGTCAACGTGTTATTGATGATGCTAATAGAAGTCCTCAATGATTCTATGTAATTTTTTTATTTGGGCACATTAATTGCCTTGTAATTTTCCTATTTGTTTTATTTGTGTATGTACTTGTGTGTATCATTGAAATCAGATTTTAGGCTCATGAAATTTAATGCAAGTTGACTAGTCAAACAAGTAGGGCCCTACAACAGATTGGGCCGGCCCACTTACAGTAGTGTGGGACCCACTTTCATTTTGGGCCGGCCCACTTCTTTAGTAGGCCGGCCCGGTTACACGATAATGGGCTCCACATGCTTATTGGGCCGGCCCACTTGCTCTATGGTGGTCCCACATGGTAAATGGGCCGGCCCTTTAATAGGAAGGTGGGACCCACCTGTGTTTTTGGCCCGGCCCACTATCTTGTTGGGCCGGCCCACTTTCTATATGGTGGACCCACACACCAAATGGGCCGGCCCTTTAATAGGAAGGTGGGACCTGTGTTTTGGCCCGGCCCACTATCTTGTTGGGCCGGCCCACTTCTATATGGTGGACCCCACATACCAAATGGGCCGGCCCATTAACAGGAAAGTGGGACCCACCTGTGTTTTTGGCCGGCCCACTATTTTGTTGGGCCGGCCCACTTGCTATATGGTGGACCCCACAAACTAAATGGGCCGACCCTTTAACGGAAAGTGGGACCCACTGTGTTTTGGCCCGGCCCACTAGCTTGTTGGGCCGGCCCACTTGCTATACGGTGGACCCCACACACTAAATGGGCCGGCCTTTTAACAGGAAAGTGGGACCCACCTGTGTTTTTGGCCCGGCCCACTTGCTTTTGGGCCGGCCCAGTTGCTGTAAGGTGGACCCCACATGTTAAATGGGCCGGCCCATTTAAGTTTTGACCAGTCAACCTTAGAGGTTAGGCCCGGCCCACGTAACTAATGGACCAGCCCAGCTATATAGTTGACCGGTCAAACTATGTCATCTGGCCCGGCCCGCTTAAGACGTGGCAGGCCTCGTGTGGGCCTACCATCTACCACGGGGTTTCAGCCGGTTAACGCCGTTAACTGCGTTAACGGCGTCTGCCACGTGTCGTTTGCATGACGTCAGCAGTCAACGGGCTCCCGAAAACACTTCCGCAACGGTCCGATTTTCCGTGGCGGAAGGGCGCCCAAGCGCGACGGACCGAAAAAATCGTCGTTGGACTTTGCCTGACGCAGTTTCGACAACGGAACCCATATCGTCGGGTTAGGCCCATAGGCGACGAAAAATGCCCCTTAGTTGACGATTTTGGGACGTTGTCTATCAGAACTTTTCTTGTAGTGATAAGAAATTATCGATACGTTGGAGACGTATCAGCATCCCCAAGCTTAGTTCTGCTCGTCCCGAGCAGGTAAAACGATAACAAAGATAATTTCTGAAGTGACATGCCATCATAACCTTGATCATACTATTTGTAAACATATGTAATGAATGCAGCGATCAAAACAATGGTAATGACATGAGTAAACAACTGAATCATATAGCAAAGACTTTTCATGAATAGTACTTCAAGACAAGCATAAATAAGTCTTGCATAAGAGTTAACTCATAAAGCAATAAATCAAAGTAAAGGTGTTGAAGCAACACAAAGGAAGATTAAGTTTCAGCGGTTGCTTTCAACTTATAACATGTATATCTCATGGATATTGTCAACATAAAGTAATATAACAAGTGCAATATGCAAGTATGTAGGAATCAATGCACAGTTCACACAAGTGTTTGCTTCTTAAGGTGGAGGGAGATAGGTAAACTGACTCAACATAAAAGTAAAAGAATGGTCCTTCAAAGAGGAAAGCATCGATTGATGTATTTGTGCTAGAGCTTTTATTTTGAAAACATGAAACAATTTTGTCAACGGTAGTAATAAAGCATATGAGTTATGTAAATTATATCTTACAAGTTGCAAGCCTCATGCATAGTATACTAATAGTGCCCGCACCTCGTCCTACTTAGCTTGGACTACCGGATCTTTGCATGCCATGTTTCAACCAAGTGTCACAAAGGGGTACCTCCATGCCGCCTGTACAAAGGTCTAAGGAGAAAGCTCGCATTTTGGATTTCTCGCTTTTGATTATTCTCAACTTAGACATCCATACCGGGACAACATGGACAACAGATAATGGACTCCTCTTAAATGCATAAGCATGTAGCAACAATTATTATTCTCATATGAGATTGAGGATATATGTCCAAAACTGAAACTTCAACCATGATTCATGGCTTTAGTTAGCGGCCCAATGTTCTTCTCTAACAATTTGCATGCTCCAATCATTAAGGTGATAGATCCTTCAGACAAGACGGACATGCATAGCAACTCACATGATATTCAACAATAGTTGATGGCGTTCCCCAGAAGCATGGTTATCGCACAACAAGCAACTTAATAAAAGATAAAGTGCATAAGTACATATTCAATACTACGATAGTTTTTAAGGCTATTTTGTCCCATGAGCTATATATTGCAAAGGTGAATGATGGAATTTTAAAGGTAGCACTCAAGCAATTTACTTTGGAATGGCGGAGAAATACCATGTAGTAGGTAGGTATGGTGGACACAAATGGCATAGTGGTTGGCTCAAGGATTTTGGATGCATGAGAAGTATTCCCTCTCGATACAAGGTTTAGGCTAGCAAGGTTATTTGAAGCAAACTCAAGGATGAACCGGTGCAGCAAAACTCACATAAAAGACATATTGTAAACATTATAAGACTCTACACCGTCTTCCTTGTTGTTCAAAACTCAATACTAGATATTATCTAGACCTTAGAGAGACCAAATATGCAAATCAAATTTTAGCAAGCTCTATGTATTTCTTCATTAATGGGTGCAAAGCATATGATGCAAGAGCTTAAACATGAGCACAACAATTGCCAAGTATCACATTATCCAAGACATTTTAGAATTACTACATGTAGCATTTTCCAATTCCAACCATATAACAATTTAACGAAGAGGAAACTTCGCCATGAATATTATGAGCTAAGAACACATGTGTTCATACGAACCAGCGGAGCGTGTCTCTCTCCCACACAAGGATGAACTTATTCAGAGAACTAAGATAACAAAACAAAAATAAAAGCACACACAGACGCTCCAAGTAAAGTACATAAGATGTGACCGAATAAAAATATAGTTTCAGGGGAGGAACCTGATGATGTTGTCGATGAAGAAGGGGATGCCTTGGGCATCCCCAAGCTTAGACGCTTGAGTCTTCTTAGAATATGCAGGGGTGAACCACGGGGGCATCCCCAAGCTTAGAGCTTTCACTCCTCTTGATCATAGTATATCATACTCCTCTCTTGACCCTTGAAAACTTCCTTCACACCAAACTTCAAGCAAACTCATTAGAGGGTTAGTGCACAATTAATAATTCACACATTCAGAGGTGACACAATCATTATTTTCACTTCTGGACATTGCATAAAGCTACTGGACATTAATGGATCAAAGAAATGAATCCAACATAGCAAAAGAGGCAATGCGAAATAAAAGGCAGTAGCTATCAAATATAGGAGGTATATTGTAATCATAATCAAATTTATCCTCCATAACAGGTGGTAACAAAAGACTACTATCATTATAATCATCATAAATGGGAGGCAAAGTATCATCAAAGTAAATTTTCTCCTCAATGCTTGGGGGACTAAAAATATCATGCTCATCAAAGCCAGCTTCCCCAAGCTTAGAATTTTCCATAGCATTAGCAACAATAGTGTTCAAAGCATTCATATTAATATGTTCCATGGGTTTTTTAATTTTCGCATCAAACCATCCATGTCTTAAATCAGGAAATAGAATAAAAAGGTCATTGTTGTTCATTATGCCTAACTAGTGTAAACAAGAAACCAAATGTCGCAATTGCAGAGTCTAAAGGAAATAGCTTCGAGCACACACACAATGGCGCCAGAAAAGTACTGTTACCTGGAACCGGAGTATGAGTGCCTTTTACCTTTCCTCCCCGGCAACGGCGCCAGAAAAGTGCTTGATGTCTACGGGTGCTTCTATTCTTGTAGACAGTGTTGGGCCTCCAAGAGCAGAGGTTTGTAGAACAGTAGCAAGTTTCCCTTAAGTGGATTACCCAAGGTTTATCGAACTCAGGGAGGAAGAGGTCAAAGATATCCCTCTCAAGCAACCCTGTAATCACAAAGCAAGAAGTCTCTTGTGTCCCCAACACACCTAGTAGGTGCACTAGTTCGGCGAAGAGATAGTGAAATACAAGTGGTATGAATGAATATGAGCAGTAGTACGGCGCCAGAAAATAGCTTGCTGGCGTGCAGTTGATGGTAGTAATATTGTAGGAAGTAAACAAGCAGTAGTAACGCAGCAGTAGTAACGCAGTAAAACAGTAAACAAGCAGCGATAGCAGTATTTAGGAACAAGGCCTAGGGATTAGACTTTCACTAGTGGACACTCTCAACATTGATCACATAACAGAATAGATAAATGCATACTCTACACTCTCTTGTTGGATGATGAACACATTGCGTAGGATTACACGAACCCTCAATGCCGGAGTTAACAAGCTCCACAATTCAATGTTCATATTTAAGTAACCTTAGAGTGTAAGATAGATCAATACGACTAAACCAAGTACTAACGTAGCATGCACACTCTGTCACCATTACATCGTGCAGGAGGAATAAACTACTTTAATAACATCACTAGAGTAGCACATAGATAAATTGTGATACAAAACACATTGCAATCATAAAGAGATATAAATAAGCACTTCACTATGCCATTCATAACAGTGAATAAGTATTCTGTGAAATATAGCCTAAGAGACCCACACGGTGCACACACTGTCACCTTTACACACGTGGGACAAGGAGTCTCCGGAGATCACATAAGTAAAACCCACTTGACTAGCATAATGACATCTAGATTACAAGCATCATCATATGAATCTCAATCATGTAAGGCAGCTCATGAGATTATTGTATTGAAGTACATAGGAGAGAGATGAACCACATAGCTACCGGTACAGCCCCGAGCCTCGATGGAGAACTACTCCCTCTTCATGGGAGCAGCAGCGGTGATGAAGATGGCGGTGGAGATGGCAGCGGTGTCGATGGAGAAGCCTTCCGGGGGCACTTCCCCGTCCGGCGGGCCGGAACAGAGACTCCTGTCCCCCAGATCTTGGCTTCACGATGGCGGCGGCTCTGGAAGGTTTCTCGTACCGTGGCTTCCTCCGTAAGGGTTTTCGATGCAGGGGCTTTATATAGGCGAAAGGGGAGCCTCGGAGGGGCACCAGGGTGCCCTCACCACCAGGTGGCGCGGCTAGGCCCTAGCCCACGCCCAGGTGTGGTGTGGGGCCCCCCTGGCCCATCTCTCTGGCGGCTCGCGGGTGTTCTGGATGCTTCCGGGCAAAATAGGAACCTGGGCGTTGATTTCGTCCAATTCCGAGAATATTTCGTTACTAGGATTTCTGAAACCAAAAACAGCAGAAAACAGGAACTGGCACTTCGGCATCTTGTTAATAGGTTAGTTCCAGAAAATGCACGAATATGACATAAAGTGTGCATAAAACATGTAGGTATCATCAATAAAGTAGCATGGAACATAAGAAATTATCGATACGTTGGAGACGTATCAGCCTCGTCGGCTGGACTGCGTCTCCTCGCTGGTATTATCTTCAGTAGAGGTCTACAAGAGCAGGATTAATGAACTAACATGCTATTAAAGCCTAGAAGGGTGAATGGAACAAGTCGGGGTATAGATTAGCTTACATATAAGCTTTCTTGAGCTGGCACAGGGTTTTTGCCCTTCAAAGTTTTCCTGGCAGCCACCTTTCTCACTGCTGTTCTCGCCCTGACTGAGGCTCGGGGGGCAGCTGTCCCTGAAGATTCTTTGCTCTTGGGAGCCGATTTTGTTGGAATCGGCTGGCTCTGCATCACAACCTTTTTGAAAGGTGGTGAGTTCTTGCAGAAGAGAACCACCGGAGCTGGTGGGAGGAATTTGAAGAGGGAGCCATCATCATTGATAGGCTCTGGGCCATCTTGTTGCTACAAAGAAACAGAGCAGGGTTATAAACATCACCGTAAACTATCACAAGGAAACTTGTGGGCAAGTGGTACCGTTCTGCAGAAGTATCGGCTTCAGCATCAAGTTGCTTCAGCAACGGTCCTAGAGCTCTCCTGAAGGCATGGGTCTTCCACATGGTCCACCAGATCTCAAAGCCATCAGTTGAAGAGATGAAGGATAGATTGTGAGGGATTGGGATGATTAGAGCATCAAAAAAGGAGTAACATCTTTGGCTGGTGATAACATCAGGCAAGTCAGCCCTGCTCTCTGTTAGATGGTGGAGAAAGAGGTGAGGAGACACCTGCCCAAGACCGAATTGCCGGCCTACTACGACCGGCTGGTAAGATTCATAACCAGGTTTTATGATCCTGTTTGAGGTGCTCATGCCAACTGGGAGGAAGCAGGGACGGATCATGATGGAATATAACTGCCGAGTGCTGTCGTCATCGGCAAAGCTGTCTAACCTGAAGGAGACTGGATTTTCAAAATTTTCAGACTCCTGATAAGGAAAGAAGAGAGGGTCATCCAGGCCCTGGTAAAAAGTTCTGAACCATCCTGATGCTTCCTTGGGGTTCAGTTTGCTGCCTGGAAGACTGTACAAGGCTTGGCCGTAGCTGGTACAGCGGATTGGCTTCCCGTTAGTGTTTGGAAAAGTGCAGGTAGCCAAAGGTGGGAAATTGGGGATGTGGTTCTGGAAGTACAGTTGAGCCCATAACTGAATAAACCACCAGGGGCCTCCTGTTTTAACTGTCTTTTGGGAGAACAGTTTGACGGACATCAGTTGGAGGTATCGATAGACTTCTCCCAGAAACAGTTTGCCAATGCCAAGTTGGGTGCCTTTGGCAAGTTCATAGGCCAAAGAAAGATAGTTCTTGGTGGGAGCAAGGGAAGGACCACAGAATATGAAATGCTCCAGCCAGAAGTTCAAGAAGGCCGCGTGTTCTTTCTCGGTTACAGGGCCCTTGGTTTTCATGTGGTGTCTAAGATAGGCACCCCAGTTAGTGCACTCTTCCTTAGAGGAGAGTTTGAATGGCACCTTTGGCAGCATAAAGCAGAGGGGCTGGGGGATGAAATGTCTAGGCCAGTGATCATGGCCACGTCCAGCAAGGTTGGCGTCATGGGGCCATGGCCAAACATGAAGCAGTTTAGCGCGTCAGACCAAAAGTAGCCGATGGTTTTCAGGAGATTTTCATGTTTCTCAAGGGGAGACAATGACAAAGACAGAGCATCGGCTATTCCTGTGGTTTCCCATTTGGCTTGGTGAGTTTTAGCTACTCTATTGTACCAAGAAACCCAGTCCTCAGGAGGGTTAGGCCAGGCTCGTAAGCAGTCGGCCCAGGAGGTTAGATCCAGGTTTTGGTTCACGAAGGGAATCCTATTGGCCTCGCAGGAAATCAAATTGGATGGATTTTCGGTGGAACGGGGCCAAGGCAAAGGGAATTTGGAAGAGAAGGATGCGGCAGAAGAATGTCTGAAACCTAAAATTAATGATAAGACCAGGCATTAATTCAGGAGTTTTGCCGTTACATCTAACATTACGCTCAGGTGATTTGGAGCGATTAAGGATTACCTTCAGGCCAGAGACCGTGGCATTGGCGCTGGATGATTCCGCCATTGGGTTCGCTGCGGAGTTTGGATTTGCGTGTCCAAGATCTAGGGTTCGCGCGGCTGCGGGCTGGACCTGTTCGATTGGAAATTTGGGGATCTGAATTTGAGCAAGGGTTGCAGGTTACCGTTTGAGGGGACTGAATTGACCTGTCTCGCAATTTATCGTGAAGGACTGATGCGTTGCCATCGGCTCATTGAGCATTGACCAAGTTGACAATCGGCAAAGTCAGTATGAGGGGAAATCGGCTAAATTAGCATAAAGGAAATCGGCAAAATCAAATTAAAGGAAGTTCTTCATTGATAATGGGATTTCTTACATAAAAGAGCTGATTGCTCTCAAAAGGAAGAGGAAGACATGGCTACAGAGGGAGAGGGTTTTTTGGCTGACGGCTAGTTTGGAGCAGGGGGATGAAGAGGGAACTGTTCGATGCGGTTAAATAAAAGGAGATTTAATGCTTGGCAGTTTTCGAGAGGTGGTGCCAAAGCTGTCAAATCGTGGAGAAGTTGAGAAGGCAATGCGTCATGATGAAGAATACTGCGACGGTTCTGCTCGCCACGACATGACCCTTCGAAGGAAAAACAGAGTGGTTTTGAAATTATCATTACCAAAACCGGGGGCATGTGTTATCACCAGATTTTGGCCAAATCAGGAGATGGGCCGTAATGGAGATGGGCTTGAAGGATATACACGTGGAGTATCTCTGAAGCGGCCTTGTGCGAAGAGTTTGGGCTAGATTGCCCGTGTATCTGTAAATATAGTAGATTGCATCTTAGTTTAGAATTAAAAGATAGAGTTTAACCCGTGCACGGTTAGGTGCACGCCTGAATTAGAAAGTCCCTTGGACTATAAATATGTATCTAGGGTTATCGAGAAAGGAGGACAATCACGTTCACAACAAACACAAACCAGGCGCATCGCCACCCCTTGTTTCGAGGGTTTCTTCCGGGTAAGCATCATGCCTAGATCGCATCTTGCGATCTAGGCGTACGTTTATTCGTTTATCTTGTGTTGCTCGTGCTGAAGCGTTGTTGATGGCGAGTAACACTATTTATCATAGATGTCTTGGGGCTTGCATTGATGCTCTTATGCATATTTGCTTAGCTATACCGTCCCTCGATATCTAGCTGCCCTTACACCTAGATAGGTGTAAGGGCAGCACCTTGCTTGTTCATCGTTTAGTAGATCCAATCCGTTATAGTTGCTCCTTGTTTCTCAAGGATTAGTTTAATATCCGTATGGTTAGGCCTTGCAAACGGGTTGAATGATCCGGTAGTGCGTAAGGTATAGTTTGCTATCTCTAAGAGGGATTGTTCCGGGAATTAACGTAATGTTGGTTTTTAGGCCTCTTTTAGGGTTAGCTTTCTATCATCTTTCGTGTCTGTTAGGCTCAACCACGCGTAGGATGTTCCGATCATACGGTGAAAACCCTAAACTGTCGTGGATTGGTTTAACTTTGTGTTGATCAAGCAGGAGCCCCATGTCATCGTAAACCCAACGTGAATCATGGGGCGATCGGCTCTTTGAGCCGATCCACAGGGCAACCTGAGAGCCGATCGGGCTCGTATTTAATGTTTATGTGTCTACCATGCAGGAAACTAATCGAAGCAATCCAACACCTTCTGACCAGGTATAGGTCAGGGTGGCGCTTGCAACCGCCGGGACGTGTGCCGGAACATTGGGACGACGTCGAGGGACCAGAGCCCACCAGCGATCTTGGCAGCCTCCCGGCTCTTCGTGTTGCTTAACCACTGCTCGCCGGTGGGTTTTGGCAGGTAACACATGCTCAATCATTACAATCTATTTTCAATCATAGATAGCTTTCAACGTTATATTCATTCAGATAAAAGCATCGTGCTGCACAAGGAATAATAAAAGATTTGATTGAATACATCAACACACATAAATGTTTGGATCACAACAACTCAAATGCTTGCTTGATATAGAGGGAAATAGGTTTACTGACTCAATATAAAAGTAAAAGATAGGCCATGCGCAGAGGGAAGTAAGATTACTCATGTGCTAGAGATTTTTATTTTGAATGCAATAGAAGTGTTGAAAATATATATTTTGAGAGGTATGCATATATCAATATCATGGAATAAAGATCCACATCATAGGAAATACATATATATATGACCATAATCACGTTGAGCACCTCATATGGTACTACATCTATGAAGAACAAGAGAGGAATAGATCAATCTACTACCACAAACCCATAGTTCAGAGGTGGACTACTCCCTCTGCATCATGGTGATGATGGTCGAGACGTTGGAGACGCTGGAGATCCCTCCGGCGGCGGCTCCGGCAGAGTTTCCCCTCCAATCTTTCGCTGGTCCTGGCTCTATCTTTGGTGTTCCGGTGTTTCTGTGACGCCCCCCGGAGGAAGCCTGAGAACGCCCTTTATATATGGTTTTTAGATCAACGGCGAAAGAATCAAGGGAATCGGACGATCGAGGAGGGAAAGAGACAGGGTGGAGCGTCCCCTCCTGGTTGGGCGCGCCACCTGGGCTCTTTTGGCCCTCCTGGCCCATCTCGTGAGGTCTAAGTGATCCAGTGCTTCTCTTATTGAAATATTGACGTCCCTGGAATCCTAGCCCAATTTGACTTCATTTAGGTCCCTAAAAGTTAAAAATACACAAAACAAGGTGTCATGTCCTGTAGAGTTATCACTAAAATAAGGAGGGATCATTGGTAATCCATAAAAATCAATATAAAACATGGATATAACATCATACATGTTACAAATATGTGTGAATACGTGTCAACAAACTACAAAGTTCATGCATGCATTTTACATGCATCAAAGAAATAATTCAAAACATCTCTATCAATATTTATATGTAGTCCACAGAAAATTTCCAAAACCACTAATGGTGGGAGTTTATAATGACAACGATTCAAGCATTTCATAGAATCTACCTTAACATTTTATCAAATCCTCATTCGATATGTGCTTAAAATTAATAATCATGCGTCTTGCCCCATAAGTTTTTTCTCGGGATAAAAATAAGTTATGAAGGCATCAAATAATTTACCCAATTCTTAGTTATGTTTGTGGGCAATTTTTTGTACCAAATGAGTGCATATTACTCTAATGTTTTACTAATAACCTCAGTCTAACATATTCATTAATAAAGGAATTCGTTCTATATGTAGAGAAAATTTCATGAAAATAAGCAACATGTGTGTATGGCTCTTCAGTAGTGTTCATGATGTTGTCCTCCAAGTGCTCGAGGTGCCCACAACTGATAAATGTGATCAATTGGTGGTACATATTGAGCAAATCCATTGTGTTTTCATGGTACCTGCAAACAACTCAATACGAGTAGTGAAATAAAATAGCTTAAAGTAGAAACCAAAAGCGCTAAGCTTCCCAGCAACGGCGCCATAAAACAACTTGACACTTGCAAGGTCGCATATCGTGTGTGAATGGATCGTTAGCGAACAAGAGGGGGGTGAATGGTCGCTAAACAAGTTTCATAGCTTTTTCAACTTTTAGGGGTGATGCAGAAGTAAAGGTGGCAACTTTGATGATAGGGGTGTTCCTAGTATGATCCTAGCGATGCAACGAGTAAAGGAACCTAACAAAATAGTAAAGAGAGGGAGCGAAACAACCGGGGTAGCGGAGACGAGGCAAGGTTTGTTTCCCGCAGTTCCTCCCACAAAAGGGAGTACGTATGCGTTGAGGAGGTGCGAACCACCAAGGCTTAGCGGCCACACAGGCCTCACCTTGTTCCTCGAGAAAGCCCCACGAAGGAGCTTCCCCTTCTCCACTAAGTAGTCGGTCGAGGCGGCGGTTCCTTCACAAGGTTGGGGCGAGCTCCACAAACACCGGAGGCTCCCAACACCCTATGGGGCTAGCACAACTCCAAGCTAGCCTCCATAGGAGCACTTCCTCCAAGATCCCACCATAGGAACCCTAACTCCAAGATCCACTAAGGACTAGATGATATTGGTGAAATCTCTCTTGGTAGAACTATAGATCGGGGTCTCCTCCACCACTCCTCAAAGTTTGGGCAAGATTGGTTGGGTAGGTAGGGAGATCCTCGAGGTTTTGAGCTCAACAACAATGGAGGAGAGAGAGAGAGAGAGAGAGAGAGAGAGAGAAGTGTTGAAACAAGCTGGGGAAAAGGGGCCCTTTTATTCAAGGTGGTGACGGGGACGGGGATGGCCGGGGATGAGTCCGCCGTCCCCACCCTGATCCCCAGTAGTCCCCATACCCTCCATCCCCGTGAAGCTTCACGGGGGGTAAATGGCCCCCGTCCCCGAATTATGTGGGTACCCGATCCCCGCCGGGGACTCCACGGGGAGCTACGCGATGATGTCTCCTCCTTCCCCGCGACGCGACGACGCTTCCCGGAGTCCTGTCGCTTTCGACGCAGCGTCCAGCGGCGTCTTCCTCTCCTCAACGCACCACAACTGCTAGCCTCCCGCTCCTGGCCGCCGAGATAGGGCATTGGGGAGGTTGAATCTCTGGGCGACCGCGCTATGCCGCCTGCTGCTTGACCGGCCGGTGGAGAGTGGAGAAGAAGGTGTTGGGCGCCTGGGCAGCTGTTTGCTGGCGGCGTGCAGGAATAGCAGCAACTGGAGGTGGAGAAGAAGCACAAGGCACGAAGGGCTTCGGGAGAGAGAGCATGCGGGGATAGCGGCGGCTCTCGTGGCCTCGGGAGAGAGAGCGGGCAGGAATTGCAACAACTGGAGGTGGGGATAAGTGAGCGCATGACTAGTTTTTAGGATTTCTTGATAAGATGGCCCACATGTCAGGTGTTTACCGGGTATCCGTCGGGGCTCCACGGGGCCAAACTTGTCCCCATCCCCGTACCCGCCAGCTAATGGGTACACGCCCCGTCATCCCCGCGGGGGAGAAATGTCCCCCATCCCCGCCACTAACGGGCGAGATCCCCGCGGATAACCGTCCCCACAGGGAAAACTGCCATCTTGACCTTTTATAGGTCCCTCCAAATCCAACCGTTATGTGATGTTCCCGCACGACCGGTACTACCGCTTGTGGAAGCGGTAGTACCGCTCTGATTCAAAATTACCACGGTTCTACCACTGAGCGGGTGCGGAGGCCCTGCGAGCCCGGACTCCCTCCCGGTACCAGAGCGGTATCAGGGCGGCAGTTTCGTATTTCATGTTTACAGTACGAAGCGGTACCTTGACGGAACTACCGCTCATGAGTGGTACTTCCGGTCGAGGTACCGTCGAGGTACCGTAACATGTACTGTGAGCGTTTCTCAGTGCAAAGTCCAGAGCGATACCACTGACCGGTACTGATGACCCACAAGTATAGGGGATCGCAACAGTCTTCGGGAAGTAAAACCCAATTTATTGATTCGACACAAGGGGAGCCAAAGAATACTTATAAGCCTTAACAACTGAGTTGTCAATTCAGCTGCTGGAAAAGCACTAGTAACAGGGGTGATGTGAAAGCAGCAGTAATATGAGAGCAATAGTAACAGTAACACAGCAGCAGTAGCAGTAACACAGAGGCAATGGCACCAGAAAATAGTTGATACTACTTCCAATGACATATAGAACAAGTATAGGATGATGAAAGATGGACCGGGGTTCCCAGCTATCTACACTAGTGGTAACTCTCCAATAACAAGTGTTGGGTGAACAAATTACAGTTGGGTGATGGCGTGTAACTCACACGTTCGTTGGGAACCCCAAGAGGAAGGTATGATGCGCACAGTAGCAAGTTTTCCCTCAGAAAGAAACCAAGGTTTAATCGAACCAGGAGGAGCCAAGAAGCACGTTGAAGGTTGATGGTGGCGAAATGTGATGCGGCGCAACAACAGGGATTCCGGCGCCAACGTGGAATCTGCACAACAAAACCAAGTACTTTGCCCCAACGAAACAATGAGGTTGTCAATCTCACCGGCTTGCTGTAACAAAGGATTAAACGTATCGAGTGGAAGATGATTGTTTGCAAGAAAATAGTAAAACACAATTGCAGTAGATTGTATGCTATGTAAAGAATAGGACCGGGGTCACAGTTCACTAGAGGTGTCTCTCCCATAAGATAAAGCATGTTGGGTGAACAAATTACAGTCGGGCAATTGACAAATAGAGAAGGGCATAACAATGCATGTACATGATATGATAAATATAGTGAGATTTAATTGGGCATTACGATAAAGTACATAGACCGCCATCCAACTGCATCTATGCCTAAAAAGTCCACCTTCAGGTTATCATCCGAACCCCATTCAGTATTAAGTTGCTAAGCAACAGACAATTGCATTAAGTATGGTGCGTAATGTAATCGACAACTACATCCTTAGACATAGAATCAATGTTTTATCCCTAGTGGCAACAACACATCACAACCTTAGAACTTTCTGTCACTGTCCCAGGTGTCAATGAAGGCATGAACCCACTATCGAGCATAAATACTCCCTCTTGGAGTTAAGAGTACAAACTTGGCCAGAGCCTCTACTAATAACGGAGAGCATGCAAGATCATAAACAACACATAAACAATAGATTGATAATCACCATAACATAGTATTCTCTATCCATCGGATCTCGACAAACACAACATATAGTATTACAGATAGATGATCTTGATCATGTTAGGCAGCTCACAAGATCCAACAATGAAGCACAACAAGGACAAGACGACCATCTAGCTACTGCAATGGACCCATGGTCCAGGGGTGAACTACTCACTCATCACTCCGGAGGCGATCATGGCGATGAAGAGTCCTCCGGGAGATGAATCCCTCTCCGGCGGGTGCCGGAGCGATCTCCTGAATCCCCCGAGATGGGATTCGCGGCGGCGTCTCTGGAAGGTTTTCCGTATCGTGGCTCTCGGTCTTTTCGCGACGAGGGCTTTAAGTAGGCGGAAGGGTAGGTCAGGGGGGCTGACGAGGGGCCCACACCATAGGGCGGCGCGGGCCCCCCTGGCCGCGCGGCCCTATGGTGGCGGCGCCTCGTCCCCACTTCGTTATCTCTTCGGTCTTCTGGAAGCTCCGTGCAAAAATAGGACCACTGGGCGAAGATTTCGTCCAATTCCGAGAATATTTCCTTACTAGGATTTCTGAAACCAAAAACAGCAACTGGCTCTTCGGCATCTTGTTAATAGGTTAGTTCCAGAAAATGCATAAATATGACATATAATGTGCATAAAACATGTAGGTATCATCAATAAAGTAGCATGGAACATAAGAAATTATCGATACGTTGGAGACGTATCAGCATCCCCAAGCTTAGTTCTGCTCGTCGAGCGAGGTAAAACGATAACAAAGATAATTTCTGAAGTGACATGCCATCATAATCTTGATCATACTATTTGTAAACATATGTAATGAATGCAGCGATCAAAACAAAGGTAATGACATGAGTAAACAAGTGAATCATATGGCAAAGACTTTTCATGAATAGTACTTCAAGACAAGCATCAATAAGTCTTGCATAAGAGTTAACTCATAAAGCAATAAATCAAAGTAAAGGTATTGAAGCAACACAAAGGAAGATTAAGTTTCAGCGGTTGCTTTCAACTTATAACATGTATATCTCATGGATATTGTCAACATAAAGTAATATAACAAGTGCAATATGCAAGTATGTAGGAATCAATGCACAGTTCACACAAGTGTTTGCTTCTTAAGGTGGAAGGAGATAGGTAAACTGACTCAACAATAAAAGTAAAAGAATGGTCCTTCAAAAGGAAAGCATCGATTGCTGTATTTGTGCTAGAGCTTTTATTTTGAAAACATGAAACAATTTTGTCAACGGTAGTAATAAAGCATATGAGTTATGTAAATTATATCTTACAAGTTGCAAGCCTCATGCATAGTATACTAATAGTGCCCGCACCTCGTCCTACTTAGCTTGGACTACCGGATCTTTGCATGCCATGTTTCAACCAAGTGTCACAAAGGGGTACCTCCATGCCGCCTGTACAAAGGTCTAAGGAGAATGCTCGCATTTTGGATTTCTCGCTTTTGATTATTCTCAACTTAGACATCCATACCGGGACAACATGGACAACAGATAATGGACTCCTCTTAAATGCATAAGCATGTAGCAATGATTATTATTCTCATATGAGATTGAGGATATATGTCCAAAACTGAAACTTCCACCATGATTCATGGCTTTAGTTAGCGGCCCAATGTTCTTCTCTAACAATTTTGCATGCTCCAACCACTAAAATGATAGATCCTTCGGACAAGACGGACATGCATAGCAACTCACATGATATTCAACAATAGTTGATGGCGTTCCCCAGAAGCATGGTTATCGCACAACAAGCAACTTAATAAAAGATAAAGTGCATAAGTACATATTCAATACTACGATAGTTTTTAAGGCTATTTTGTCCCATGAGCTATATATTGCAAAGGTGAATGATGGAATTTTAAAGGTAGCACTCAAGCAATTTACTTTGGAATGGCGGAGAAATACCATGTAGTAGGTAGGTATGGTGGACACAAATGGCATAGTGGTTGGCTCAAGGATTTTGGATGCATGAGAAGTATTCCCTCTCGATACAAGGTTTAGGCTAGCAAGGTTATTTGAAGCAAACTCAAGGATGAACCGGTGCAGCAAAACTCACATAAAAGACATATTGTAAACATTATAAGACTCTACACCGTCTTCCTTGTTGTTCAAAACTCAATACTAGATATTATCTAGACCTTAGAGAGACCAAATATGCAAATCAAATTTTAGCAAGCTCTATGTATTTCTTCATTAATGGGTGCAAAGCATATGATGCAAGAGCTTAAACATGAGCACAACAATTGCCAAGTATCACATTATCCAAGACATTTTAGAATTACTACATGTAGCATTTTCCAATTCCAACCATATAACAATTTAACGAAGAAGAAACTTCGCCATGAACATTATGAGTAAAGCCTAAGGACATATTTGTCCATATGCAACAGCGGAGCATGTCTCTCTCCCACAAAGTGAATGCTAGGATCCATCTTATTCAAACAAAAACAAAAACAAAAACAAACCGACGCTCCAAGTAAAGAACACAAGATGTGATTGAATAAAAATATAGTTTCAGGGGAGGAACCTGATGATGTTGTCGATGAAGAAGGGGATGCCTTGGGCATCCCCAAGCTTAGACGCTTGAGTCTTCTTAAAATATGCAGGGGTGAACCACGGGGGCATCCCCAAGCTTAGAGCTTTCACTCCTCTTGATCATAGTATATCATACTCCTCTCTTGACCCTTGAAAACTTCCTTCACACCAAACTTCAAGCAAACTCATTAGAGGGTTAGTGCACAATTAATAATTCACATGTTCAGAGGTGGCACAATCATTCTTTACACTTCTGGACATTGCATAAAGCTACTGGACATTAATGGATCAAAGAAATGAATCCAACATAGCAAAAGAGGCAATGCAAAATAAAAGGCAGAATCTGTCAAAAACAGAACAGTCCGTAAAGACGAATTTTAAGATGGCACCAGACTTGCTCAAATGGAAAAACTCAAAACTAATGAAAGTTGCGTACATATCTGAGGATCACGCTCGTAAATTGGCAGATTTTTTCGAATTTTCTACAGAGGCCTGTGCCCAGATTTGTGACAGACAGCAATGCTGTTTCTGCGCAGCGATCCCAAATATAACATCAACTTTGACATAGAAACTTTACTTGGCACAAAAACATGATAAGGAGAGGTTGCTACAGTAGTAAACAACTTCCAAGACTCAACAAAACAAAAAATTGTTGTAGTAAAAACATGGGTTGTCTCCCATAAGCGCTTTTCTTTAACGCCTTTCAGCTAGGCGCAGAAAGTGCAAATCAAGTAACATCGAGAGTAGAAGCATCAACATCATAGCTTGTTCTAATAATAGAATCAAAAGGCAACTTCATTCTCTTTCTAGGGAAGTGTTCCATACCTTTCTTGAGAGGAAATTGATATTTAATATTACCTTCCCTCATATCAATAACAGCACCAACGGTTCGAAGAAAATGTCTTCCCAATACAATAGGACAAGATGCATTGCATTCGATATCCAAGACAACAAAATAAACGGGGACAAGGTTATTGTTAACCGTAATGCGCACATTATCAATCCTCCCCAAAGGTTTATTTTTAACATTATCGGCAAGATTAACATCCAAATAACAATTCTTCAATGGTGGCAAGTCAAGCATATCATAAATCTTTTTAGGCATAACAGAAATACTTGCACCAAGATCACATAAAGCATTACATTCAAAGTCATTGAATTTCATTTTAATGATGGGCTCCCAACCATCTTCTAACTTTCTAGGAATAGAAGTTTCAAGTTTTAGTTTCTCTTCTCTAGCTTTTATGAGAGCATTTGTAATATGTTTTGTAAAGGCTAAATTTATAGCACTAGCATTAGGACTTTTAGCAAGTTTTTGTAAGAACTTTATAACTTCAGAGATGTGGCAATCATCAAAATCTAAATCATTATGAGCTACAGCAATGGGATCATTGTTCCCAAGGTTGGAAAAAATTTCAGCAGTTTTATCACAAGCAGTTTCAGCAGTTTTAGCAATTTCAGGCAGTTTTGTTCGCTTTGCACTAGGAGTAGAAACATTGCCAACACCAATTATTTTACCATTGATAGTAGGAGGTGCAGCAACATGTGAAGAATTAGCATTACTAGTGGTGGTAATAGTCCAAACTTTAGCTACATTATTCTCTTTAGCTAGTTTTTCATTTTCTTCTCTATCCCACCTAGCACGCAGTTCAGCCATTAATCTTATATTCTCATTAATTCTAACTTGGATGGCATTTGCTGTAGTAGTAATCTTATTATCAATATCATTATTAGGCATAACTTTCAATTTTAAAAGATTAACATCAGAGGCAAGTCTATCAACTCTAGAAGCAATAGTATCAATTTTATCAAGCTTTTCCTCAACAGATTTGTTAAAAGCAGTTTGTGTACTAATAAATTCTTTAAGCATAGCTTCAAGACCAGAGGGTACACTCCTATTATTGTTGTAAGAATTCCCATAAGAATTACCATAACCATTACCATTAGCAGAAGGATATGGCCTATAATTATTACCAGAGTTGTTCCTATAAGCATTGTTGTTGAAATTATTATTTTTAATGAAATTCACATCAACATTTTATTCTTGAGCAACCAATGAAGCTAAAGGAACATTATTTGGATCAACATTAGATCTACCATTCACAAGCATAGACATAATCACATCAATCTTATCACTCAAGGAAGAGGTTTCTTCAACAGAATTTACCTTCTTACCTTGTGGAGCTCTTTCCGTGTGCCATTCAGAGTAATTTATCATCATATCATCAAGAAGTTTTGTAGCCGCCCCCAAAGTGATGGACATAAAGGTACCTCCAGCAGCTGAATCCAATAAATTCCGCGAAGAAAAATTTAGTCCTGCATAGAAGGTTTGGATGATCATCCAAGTAGTCAGTCCATGGGTTGGGCAATTCTTTACCAAAGTTTTCATTCTCTCCCATGCTTGAGCAACATGTTCAGTATCTAATTGCTTAAAATTCATTATGCTACTTCTCAAAGATATAATTTTAGCGGGAGGATAATATCTACCAATAAAAGCATCCTTGCATTTAGTCCATGAATCAATACTATTCTTAGGCAAAGATAGCAACCAATCTTTAGCTCTTCCTCTTAATGAGAAAGGAAACACTTTCAATTTAATAATATCACCATCTACATCTTTATACTTTTGCATTTCACAAAGTTCAACAAAATTATTGAGATGGGCAGCAGCATCATCAGAACTAACACCAGAAAATTGATCTCTCATAACCAAGTTCAGTAAAGCAGGTTTAATTTCAAAGAATTCTGCTGTAGTAGCAGGTGGAGCAATAGGTGTGCATAGGAAATCATTATTATTTGCATTTGTGAAGTCACACAACTTAGTATTTTCAGGGGTATTCATTTTAGCAATGGTAAATAAAACAAACTAGATAAAGTAAATGCAAGTGACTAATTTTTTTGTGTTTTTGATATAGAGAGCAAGACAGTAAATAAAGTAAAACTAGCAACTAATTTTTTTGTGTTTTGTTTAGGTGCAGCAAACAAAGTAGTAAATAAAATAAAGCAAGACAAAAACAAAGTAAAGAGATTGAGAAGTGGAGACTCCCCTTGCAGCGTGTCTTGATCTCCCCGGCAACGGCGCCAGAAAAAGAGCTTGATGGCGTGTAACTCACACGTTCGTTGGGAACCCCAAGAGGAAGGTATGATGCGCACAGTAGCAAGTTTTCCCTCAGAAAGAAACCAAGGTTTAATCGAACCAGGAGGAGCCAAGAAGCACGTTGAAGGTTGATGGTGGCGAAATGTGATGCGGCGCAACAACAGGGATTCCGGCGCCAACGTGGAATCTGCACAACAAAACCAAAGTACTTTGCCCCAACGAAACAGTGAGGTTGTCAATCTCACCGGCTTGCTGTAACAAAGGATTAAACGTATCGAGTGGAAGATGATTGTTTGCAAGAAAACAGTAAAACACAATTGCAGTAGATTGTATGCTATGTAAAGAATAGGACCGGGGTCCACAGTTCACTAGAGGTGTCTCTCCCATAAGATAAAGCATGTTGGGTGAACAAATTACAGTCGGGCAATTGACAAATAGAGAAGGGCATAACAATGCATGTACATGATATGATAAATATAGTGAGATTTAATTGGGCATTACGACAAAGTACATAGACCGCCATCCAACTGCATCTATGCCTAAAAAGTCCACCTTCAGGTTATCATCCGAACCCCATCAGTATTAAGTTGCTAAGCAACAGACAATTGCATTAAGTATGGTGCGTAATGTAATCGACAACTACATCCTTAGACATAGAATCAATGTTTTATCCCTAGTGGCAACAGCACATCACAACCTTAGAACTTTCTGTCACTGTCCCAGGTGTCAATGAAGGCATGAACCCACTATCGAGCATAAATACTCCCTCTTGGAGTTAAGAGTACAAACTTGGCCAGAGCCTCTACTAATAACGGAGAGCATGCAAGATCATAAACAACACATAAACAATAGATTGATAATCACCATAACATAGTATTCTCTATCCATCGGATCCCGACAAACACAACATATAGTATTACAGATAGATGATCTTGATCATGTTAGGCAGCTCACAAGATCCAACAATGAAGCACAACAAGGAGAAGACGACCATCTAGCTACTGCTATGGACCCATGGTCCAGGGGTGAACTACTCACTCATCACTCCGGAGGCGATCATGGCGATGAAGAGTCCTCCGGGAGATGAATCCCCTCTCCGGCAGGGTGCCGGAGGCGATCTCTGAATCCCCCGAGATGGATTCGCGGCGGCGTCTCTGGAAGGTTTTCCGTATCGTGGCTCTCGGTACTGGGGTTTTCGCGACGGGGGCTTTAAGTAGGCGGAAGGGTAGGTCAGGGGGGCTGACGAGGGGCCCACACCATAGGGCGGCGCGGGCCCCCCTCGGCCGCGCGGCCCTATGGTGGCGGCGCCTCGTCGCCCCACTTCGTTATCTCTTCGGTCTTCTGGAAGCTCCGTGCAAAAATAGGACCCTGGGCGAAGATTTCGTCCAATTCCGAGAATATTTCCTTACTAGGATTTCTGAAACCAAAAACAGAAAACAGCAATGGCTCTTCGGCATCTTGTTAATAGGTTAGTTCCAGAAAATGCATAAATATGACATATAATGTGCATAAAACATGTAGGTATCATCAATAAAGTAGCATGGAACATAAGAAATTATCGATACGTTGGAGACGTATCATTGGGCAATTGATAGGATTGAAATAGCATTAAGACAGAACATCAAGTCTATTAATCATGTAGGCATGTTTTCCATATATAGTCATACGTGCTCGCAATGAGAAACTTGCATAACATCTTTTGTCCTACCAGCCGGTGGCAGCCGGGCCTCAAGGGAATCTACTGGCAATTAAGGTACTCCTTTTAATAGAGCACCGGAGCAAAGCATTAACACTTGGTGAAAACATGTGATCCTCATACCTACGCCTTCCCCTCCAGTTATCCCAGTTTCTGTCACTTTGGGGCCTCGGGTTCCGGACATAGACATGTGCAAACAACTTGTAGATACAATCTAAGCAATAATTATAGAGCTCAAATCTAAGATCATGCCACTCGTGCACTAGTGACAAGCATTAAACACAACAAGATTGCAGCAACAATAACTTCACAAACTTATATAGATAGACTGATCATAATGTAACAATTCATCGGATCCCAACAAACACAACACCGATTACATCAGATGGATCTCAATCATGTAAGGCAGCTCATGAGATCATTGTATTGAAGTACATGGGAGAGAGAGTACCAACTAGCTACAGCTAGAACCCGTAGTCCATGGGGGAACTACTCACGGAGCATGATGGAGGCGGTGGCGTTGATGGAGATGGCTTCCGGGGGCACTTCCCCGTCCCGGCGGTGTGCCGGAACAGAGATTCTGTCCCCCGAAACGGAGTTTCGCGATGGCGGCGGCGCCCCTGGAGTCTTTTTGGAGTTTCGTCAATTGGTATCGGGTTTTTAGGTTGCGAGGGATTTTATAGGCGAAGAGGCGGCGCGAGGGGGTGCCTGGGGGCCCACCCCATAGGCGCGCGGCCCCCCCCGCGCCTGTGGTGTGGGGGCCGTGGGCCTCCCCAGGCTTCCCTTCTGGCTCCGTGTGTCCCTCGGAAAAATAAGATGTTTGGCTTTTGTTTCGTCGAATTCCGAGAATATTGCCCGAACAGCTTTTCTGGAACCAAAAACAGCAGAAAACAGGAACTGGCACTGTGGCATCTTGTTAATATGTTAGTTCCGAAAAATGCATAAAAACATTATAAAGTGTGAGCAAAACATGTCGGTATTGTCATAAAACTAGCATGGAACATCAGAAATTATAGATACGCTGGAGACGTATCAAGCACCAATAGCGTAGCGGTACTACCGCTCTTAGTACCGGTAGTACCGATCAAGCATAAATAGCTTTTTCCTCTTTCCCTCTCGAACCATGTCACCTCGCGACACACACACAAAACCAGAAAACCTATAAGCTACGCTTGAGTCTTCCGATCCTGATGCGTTCAGCGAGGGCACCATGCACCTGCAAATCTATCAAAAACAATCTATGCACACAGTGAAATTCATTCAAGTGTTGTTATCAAACACACAAAACATGAGGTATAGATTTTGCTCTTTCAATCTCCCCCTTTTTGGTGTTTGATGACAACACAAGAATTTGCAATATAACATAATATATTATGATAAGGTTATAGATTTGCAAAAGCTAGACAGAGCTCCCCCTAGATGTGTGCATAGTTGGAATATGAATTTGAATACAAATACACACATCCTAGAGACATAACTCCCCCTAGATTCTACAAACCAATCACATATGCAACAAGGATATGTGACATGTCTATATAGCATATGCACAATATGGAGACAACATATGACAATACAAGGAGTTTTGGGTGAATGAGTCATACCTTTGCCTTGAGAAAACCCAAACTTCCAATAATAATGCCTCCATAGAAATGGTGTAGCCACAATAGATGAATACCGAATACCAATATAGGCTACCACAAATAAGTCTTATTACAAACCGGGGAGATCCACGAATGAGTAGGAAAGTATCAAGCATACGAATGGAGTTTCTCAAACAACTAGAATAAAAGTGATGCCAAGGCCGAAAAGACCAAAATGAAGCACCAAGCACTTGGCATCCCCATGCAAATACCCGTCCTAATAGAACAACTTCTCCCCCTTTGGCATTGAAACACCAAAAAGGGAGAGGAAGCATGCATGCTAGCGCCCCAAGAAGATCACTCGTCATCCTCATCCTCGTCCTCCTCATCCTCATCATCATCTCCATAGACCTCCTCGTCCTCCTCATCATCATCATCTTCATCTTCATCTTAAGCGCGATCCTTGCCATGAGGTGGTGGAGAGGGACGCACGATGCGCTCGGGAATGGAGTCCTCGGAGCTCGACCACTTGTGCTTGGATTTCCACTCCTCAGGAGGAGTGATGTTGTTCTCAGAGCCATCGGAGACGGGGAGACCCATGTGAATCATCATGGCCTTTTGCGTTGACGAATCTTCTTGTTGTCCATGTGGGCCTTGTACATCTTGTCTTGGAGGTCTTCCTTGAAGCAAAAAGACTTCTTGAGGCGAGCGGTGAGCTTGGCAAAGAGTCCCTTGGTCTTGATGGAGTTTGGCACAAAGTCGGAGTCGTCGCTATCGGCCTCTTCCTCCTCCTTATCCTTGGGAGCATTTTTACCATATCTTGGCGAAGAGTGATTCTTGAAGGCGGGGATGCGCTCACGGTGAATGGTGATTGGTTAGCATTGAGAGAGAAGGTCTCCACGGCGAGCTTGCTCCCACTTGAGGCAAATGAGCCTCATGATGTACGGTGCATATTGGGGAAGCTTGCGGAGGAAGACACAATCTTGCATCTCATGCCAAATTTAGTCCATGACATCCAATTGCTTGCCGCTGCCCTTGTTCTCTTGAGTACGCACAAGGAGGTTGTCAAGGAAACCATGCACTTCATCATGATTGGTGTGCTTGGGGTTGACGGTGCTGCGGTAGATGCGGTTCATGATATCATAGGTTGGAAGGAGGTCATAGGCATTGCCGCAAAGTGCACGCCCGGGGAGGTATAGGTTGACCATCTTGTCCTTGCTCATTGGCTTGTGTTGGAGATGAATCCGGAAGAATTTGATATCATTGTTGGAGTAGATAGCCAATGCCCGCTGCGAACTACTCCCATGCGGCCTCCATCACATACTCCTTGGTCATCCACTTGAGAGAGCGGACACCAAACTCATCCTCAAGGAACACCGCCGTTGCATAGAATTAGCAAATCACCTCCTTGGAGTAATTATGTGTGAAGGTCATAAAGGAGATAAGTCCTTGCTCCTCACATATCTCGAGTGCCTCACCGAAGTATTCGGGCTTAGAGCGGAGCTTGTCCATAGAAATAGAGTATTGGGGGCAGCAGTTGAACTCTTTCTTGCCATATATCTCACTGTATATCCTCTCTTGATTCAGATGGTAGAAATAGTTGTTGGGGCACAACCGGTGATTCTTCTCCACCAAGTACGGATTGACCCGCCGTATCTCCAAGAATTGGTTCTTGGATAGCCACTCATTGGCTTTTGAGGTCCCGAGGCGGTTCTCTTCATAGCTGCAGCTGCCTGTTGATGTTTAGTAGACCTTGGTGAAATAACCTCATCTTCCTCTTGCTCCCTATGACGACGAGGGACAAAAGGATTGACCTTGGAACCATCACGAGGCTTGGATGAACCTGTGAACATCCTATGTTGTAGGGAGAATAGGGGTTAAGTGCACAAGCCTTGAAGTTGTAGCGCAAAAGGACACTAACAAGCAAGAATATTGAAATTGCACTGGGTTGTAGTACCGCAACCAAGTCCGGTATTACCGCTTGAACGGTAGTACCGGTCCGAGTGTGACCGTACCGCTCGAGCACTGCACCACTAGATCTAGGTCGTGGTCCATGGCATTGAGGCACAAACTTCACCTAGTGTTGTTAGCTAGTATCCTTTTATATGGAAAAGCTTTCTAGGATGATTCTCCACCAAGAACTCCAACAAACCCTAACCTATGCATCTAGGGAATCCAACAAACCCTATAGAGAGAGGTTCGAGTTCATACCGGAGGCCATGGTGAAAAAGAGGGTGGGGAAGCTTCTCCACAGAGGAGAATTGACCGGGGATGGCCGGAGGAGGAGATCGGGGCCGGTCTCCTCGAGTTTCTTGAGCTTGGGCGCCGCCTTTGACTTGAGGTGGGTGGGGGAAAGTGATGGATTTGATAGATCCGTCCCCACCCGGTACCTTAATTAAGTCAAAGTCGGAAGCGGTAGTATCGCTTTTCGGTACTTAACCGGTATCTCAGGCGGTAGTACCGCTCCCGGGCAAAATCCTGACAGTCGTCAGGAAACTGCATAGGGGCGGTCGTACCGACCTGACCACCGGTAGTACCGGTCTCCAAAGTTTAGGAAACTCAGATTATGGTGTAGGATTGTGCTTTTAGATGGAAATGGCTCAAGAGGTGGGTATTGGCTTAGGATTAGATGGAGAAACTGGTAAGGTACTACTCAACCAAGCTTGCAAGAATCAACATGAAAAGCCAAGCTTGGGTGAATCTCCCACAAAGAACATGGAGAAATGAAAAACCAAAACCAAACGCAAAAGAAAGCAAAAGAAAGTCAAATAATATCAAGAAGAACCAAAGAGAACCAAAAGCTACTCAAGGAGGAGGTTGGTGGCCGAGGCTACCGTGTAAGAGTATAATATCGTGAGGTCGCTTAGATGTATCTAGGACTCACAACTAAGACTCAACATGAAGCTCATTAGTCACTTGATTGACAAATAGAGTATGTTTGGATTTCTTTATGCATTATGGGGGGAGGGATAGCTCAATAAGTTTAAACCGCACTCCCCCTATGTTCATGCGTGCTTTCCATCAAGACATTAGCTAAAGAGTGGTATGTGCGCACGATGGTCAAGCAAAGTTCGACGGATCTATGATATTTAGCTCATGCCTCAACTCAATGAAACGCTTCTCATCCAAGGGCTTCGTGAAGATGTCCGCCAATTGCTCCTTGGTGACAATGAAGGATAGAACAATATCTCATCGAGCAATGTGATCCCGGATGAAGTGATTCCTTATCTCAATGTGCTTCGTCTTGCCATTGAGTATCAGATTGTAGGCGATCTTGATGGCGCTCTCATTATCACACAAAAGAGGAACCTTGCTATACTCAAGTCCATAATCCCGCAAGGTTTGCCTCATCCATAAGCTCTGAGCACAACTACTCGCCGCGACAACATATCCGGCCTCCGCGGTAGAGACGGAGACACAATTTTGCTTCTTCGAGTACTAACACACAAAAGATCAAGCACCGGATGTAGACTTCCTATCAACCTTGTCTCCCGCCCAATCCAATCAGTGAAGCCAACCAATGAGAAGTCCGTGTCCTTTGGATACCATAGTCCGAAATTTGGGGTATCAACTAAATATCGAAAGATCCTCTTCACCGCCATGAGATGGATTTCCTTCGGATTTGCTTGAAACAGTGCGCACATACCAACACTCAACATGATGTCCGGACGGGAAGCACAAAGGTAAAGAAGCGAACCTATCATTGGAGTCCACTGATGACCCACAAGTATAGGGGATCGCAACAGTCTTCGAGGGAAGTATTACCCAATTTATTGATTCGACACAAGGGGAGACAAAGAATACTTGTAAGCCTTAACAGCGGAGTTGTCAATTCAGCTGCACTGAAACAGACTTGCTCGCAAGAGTTTATCAGTAGTAACAGTTTGATAGCAGTGGAAATAGCGAAATAATAGCAGCGGTGAAATAAAGACAGCAGTAATGATTGTAGTAAACAGCAGGATTAAAATACTGTAGGCACAGGGACGGATTTAACGGGCGTTGCATGGATGAGAGAAACTCATGTAACAATCAAAGCAGCATTTGCAGATAATAATAAAACGGTATCCAAGTACTAATCAATCAATAGGCATGTGTTCCATATTTAGTCGTACGTGCTCGCAATGAGAAACTTGCACAACATCTTTGTCCTACCAGCCGGTGGCAGCCGGGCCTCTAGGGAAACTACTGGATATTAAGGTACTCCTTTTAATAGAGTACCGGAGCAAAGCATTAACACTCCGTGAACACATGTGATCCTCACATCACTACCATCCCCTCCGGTTGTCCCGATTCTTGTCACTTCGGGGCCATTGGTTCCGGACAGCGACATGTGTATACAACTTGCAGGTAAGATCATAAACAACGAATATCTTCATGAATCAATAACATGTTCAGATCTGAGATCATGGCACTCGGGCCCTAGTGACAAGCATTAAGCATAACAAGTTGCAACAATATCATAAAAGTGACATCTACGGATACTAGGCACTATGCCCTAACAATCTTATGACTATTACATGACCAATCTCATCCAATCCCTACCATCCTTCAGCCTACAGCGGGGGAATTACTCACACATGGATGGGGGAAACATGGCTGGTCGATGGAGAGGCGTTGGCGGTGATGGCGGTGAAGATCTCCTCCAATTCCCCGTCCCGGCGGAGTGCCAGAACGGAGACTTCTGGCTCCCGAGACGGAGTTTCGCGATGTGGCGGCTCTCTGGAGGGTTTCTGGCGACTTCGACTTCTCCCCGTGCGTTTTCAGGTCGAAACCAATAAGTAGTCCGAAGGGCGTCGGAGGCCGGCCGAGGGGGCCACACCACATGGCGCGGGGCCCCCCTGGGCCGCGCCGCCATGTGGTGTGGGGCCCTCGGGCCTCCACCTCCTTTGCCCTTCTGGCTCCGTCAATATTTTGGTAAAATAGGGCCTTCTGCAAGAATTCCGAGGATTTTCCCGAAAGTTGGATTTCTGCACAAAACGAGACACCAGAGCAGTTCTGCTGAAAACAGCGTTAGTCCGTGTTAGTTGTATCCAAAATACACAAATTAGAGGCAAAACAATAGCAAAAGTGTTCGGGAAAGTAGATACGTTTTGGACGTATCAACTCCCCCAAGCTTAGCTTATTGCTTGTCCTCAAGCAATTCAGTTAACAACTGAGCGATAAAAGAACTTTCACGAACACATTTGCTCATATGATGTATATATTCTCATGCTATGGCTAATACTTAAGCAGTTCAAATGAGACATATGCAAATAAGATCATCCAACAGCTATGTCAATCATGGAGAGGTACCAACAATTAATAATAAGCATCATGAATCATGTATGTAAGCAAGATTGCAATGTTCATAAGAGAATATGATAAAGTGGTATCTCGCTTGCCCGTATTTGATCGGCAAAACATAAATGCCGAGGCACCTCTTGAGTTCATAGAAAGACTAGAAGTAGTAATTGTCAAAGATAAAAGCATCAAAGTTATACCACAATCAATCATATTTTGAGACAAGCATATTATACTAAGAATGACAGTTGTGCTCTCAAGATAGTGCTCAAAGAAAGAATGGAGACACAACATAAAAGTAAAAGATTGACCCTTCGCAGAGGGAAGCAGGGATTAACATGCGCTAGAGCTTTTCATTTGTAAAGCAGGAGTAAAATTATTTTGAGAGGTGTTTGTTGTTGTCAACGAATGGTAATGGGTACACTAACTACCTCATCAACCGGACTCACAAGAGCGGCTCCCATTTTATTTATTTTTGGTTGGCACTCCTTCCAACTTTTCTTTCACAAACCATGGCTAACCGAATCCTCGGGTGCCTGCCAACAATCACATACCATGAAGGAGTGCCTTTTTATTTAAGTTTTATTATGATGATGACACTCCCCCAACCTTTGCTCACACAAGCCATGGCTAACCGAATCCTTCGGGTGCCGTCCAACAATCACAAACCATGGAGGAGTGTCTATTTAAGTTAATTAATTTGGGACTGGGAATCCCATTGCCAGCTCTTTTTGCAAAATTATTGGATAAGCGGATGTGCCACTAGTCCATATGAGAGTCCGTCAAAAGTAAATGACAAGGTTGAAAGCTAAACACCACATACTTCCTCATGAGCTATGAAACATTAACACAAATTGAGAAGCATTTTGAAGGTTTTAAAGGTAGCACATGAGAATTTACTTGGAATGGTTTGAAATGCCATGCATAGGTATTTATGGTGGACACTTTTGGAACAACTTGGTTTCAGGTGTTTGGAAACACGAGCGGCGATCCCGCTCAGTACAAGTGAAGGCTAGCAAAAGACTAGGGAGCGACAAATCAAGAAGCGATAACTGTCATAATCATGCTTGGCAAAATAAATTAACGGAGGCATAAAAGTGATACAAGAACTCTGAAGCAATATAAATCATCGAGGCTTAATTGACTTTTGTTCAGTCATATGCATGCGTGAGCATGTGCCAAGTCGATATAAATGAATATTCAGAGGAGGATACTACAATGCCATACTTACTTATGAATAAAACAATGCAAGCAAACATCCACGACATGCTACTCATATTAATAAATTGGAACTAAACATGAGAGATCATGAACTACTAGACTTTCTCAAATAACATATACCTCACATGAACCAACTAAGCATGCTCATATGGATGAGTATATGTACAAAAATGAAAGCAAATAGAGTTCATACCAGCCTCTCACCACAATCAGATTGTCGTAGATCGTCATTATTGCCTTTTCACTTGTGTAGCTTGGATAATATGAAATGAAAACCACGCTCCAGCCACCGAAGACCATTGAACTCATGATGAACTTTACAAACCAAAGAAGAACAGCAAATAATTAGAAACAAGAACGAAAGAAAACAAGCAAACAAAGCAAAATCTTTTTGGGTTTTCTCATAGCAAACCAACGATAGCAAACGAAATAAACTAAGAGCAAAGAACCAAATAACCAAATGGTGAAGAGAAACAACAGAAATATTTTTGGTATTTTTGTGTTTTAGGAAAGAAACAAGGCGAAAACAAAAGAATGCAAACTAACACAGAAAAGGATGACAGAAATCTGCCAAATCCTGACAGCAGTACAGAAATCGAAAATAACAAAAATCTTCCATTGCTCAGACCAAAAAGTGTTCAACTAATGAAAGTTATATAACAACCTGGGGAACATGCTCAAAAATTGGCAACTCAAAATAACGTTCTGGCTGCGCGTAAGAAATTTTTTGGTAACAGCACAGAATCTTTTTTTGGACACTTCCCCAAATATCATCTCCCTCTCATTAGAAAACCACTCTAGAGACTAAACAAGTATGTACAAGTATCCAGCAACCATAGTATGCAAAGAATGAGTGATGCCGGTATACCTCCCCCAAGCTTAGGCTTTTGGCCTAAGTGGAGTTCATTCCCACGGTCCCCATGAAGTGGTGTCTTCGTAGTATGACGAAGAACGACCCGGTTCCATGTATGTGCTGGAGGAAACGTCGGGGTACGTGACGGTGTAGTCGTAGGAGGGCTCGGCGTTCTCGGAGTCATGTTGCTGGTGGAATTCTTGTATCTTCATATGTTCCTCCACCACCTCCTTAGTGAGCGACCATGATTGTCTGTCAATATTGAACAAACCTGGCTGGGGAAGAGGGATTTCCTTCTCATTCCCATCAGCAAACAACATTCTATAGACCATATTATCTATAGTGGAGTCAGTAGTAACAAAACGATGGCTCTTCATAGCAGCAATATCTAATTTCCTAGGGGTTAATGGTACATCATTAGAATCAAGAGGAATATCTAGATGTGTTAAAATGCGTGATGCAATAGTTCCTCCAAAAATAGGCCCCCTGCTAGACAGGCGGCGAGCAATAAGAGAACCAAGATGATAAGGTGTCTCTCCAGTAAGTGCAACATTCAAGAAAGCAAGATGGTAGCTAGAGATGTTGCTAGTATTTTCTCTACCCAAAATGCTAGTACCAATGTAATATGCGAAATATTTAATAGCGGGGAGTTGAATGTTTCTTATCTTCCCTCGCTGGATGGTGCGGCAATCATCCCCGGTGATCCCTCGGTAGAGCTCCAACAAGTCCCGGGGGTTGTCATCAATCCTCCTTGCTGTACCTACAGGGGCAATACCCAATGCACAACAAAATTCTTCCAATTTCATGGTAACAGGAATATCATAGATCTTGAATGCAACTGTCGGCTCATATTCCGTGTTGTGGAACTTGAAGCTCTCAACGAAAACTTTGGTGAGCCTGTAGTATTGTCCCCTTTCATCTCCCACGTAGGTGGCTAGGCCTGCCCTGTTGACAAGGGTGAAGAAGTCATCCAATATCCCTGCATTGGTCAGAAACTCATAACAGGGGAAGGATGAAGCATTAGGAGCCCCATGGTCCTCCTCGGGCGCGAAGCTAGGCGCGATGACATCCTCATTGTAGGATCGCCTAATTTGAGTAGACGCCCTTGAGGGCCTACCGGTGCTGGTTGTTGCTTTCTTGAACAACTCTCCAAATTTGAATTTCTTCATCTTCCCCTTCTGAAATTTTCAACAATCATTATAAAATTTGATTTCAAGGTGTGTAATTGAAGGGAACTACTATAGGAACTTGCTAGAGTACTAAACATGCATCAAAACTAATTTCTTCCACTTAGAACAAGCATGCAAGCTCACTAAACATGTTATCTACAGCAGCAAAATATTCAAGATATACTCAACCAAATGAAATTCTAATTGGACAATCAAAGGAGTCACATACCAAGGAGTAAATGTGCCAAATTTCAGACAGAAATCTGGGCTGAGCAAGGAGATCGAAAAATCGCGAGTTCTTGAGCAGAAACACGAGTGAGAGGAACTTGGTACGAGTTTTTCGGGAGAGAGAAGGTGCTGGGAGGAAGAGATGATGAAGTGGGGCAAGGGGTGGCCCACACCACAAGGTGGCGCGGCCCCCTTGCTGGCCGCGCCAGCCTATGGTGTGGCACCCCTGGTGCCCCACAGGTCATCCTCTGGTGCTCCCAGGTGCCTCGTCGAAAAATAGGACCAACGGTGTAATTTTTGTAATTTTTAGAGAACTTCGAAAAATGCACATTTCTAGGTATTAAATTAATGATTACTACGCAGGAAAATGATTTCTAAAATCTTAAATGACTAAAGCATATTGCAAAACAAAAGTGCTACAGCAAGTAAAATAGGTGAAGGGAGAAAGAAAGAAAGAAGTGTTGTTTAGCTCTTTTATGCAATAAAATATACTTGTTAACAAGGTTGATCAAGTCTTGCTACCAAATAAATTTTATATGACATAAGAAGAAATAAACCTCAAATCAATCATGTTACCTTATATTGAATTGATATGGATCCAATCACAAGAGTTTGATATTCTTCTTTAGGCTCATATATAGGACAATCAATGGATCCCACTTTGATAGTTTTCACATTAAAATTTGTATTGACTCCACATACTTTATCAATCCTCTTGGGAAAATAGACAGTGTGTTCCTTATCATCAACATTGAAAGTAACCATGCCTTTATTGCAATCAATAACAGCCCCTGCGGTATTAAGAAAGGGTCTTCCAAGAATAATGGACATATTATCATCTTCAGGCATTTCCAACACAACAAAATCAGTTAATATCAAGCAATGCTGAGTAACTTGAACAGGAACATTTTCACATAAACCAACAGGAATAGCAGTAGATTTATCAGCCATTTGCAAAGATATATCAGTTGGTATCAATTTCTCTAAATCAAGTCTCTTATAAAGAGAAAAAGGCATCACACTCACACCTGCTCCTAAATCACATAGAGCAGTTCTAACGTAATTATTCTTGATGGAACAAGGAATAGTCGGTATACCTGGGTCTCCAAGCTTCTTTGGAATCTTACCATTGAAGGAGTAATTAGCGAGCATAGTGGAAATTTCCTCATTGGGGATTTTCCTTTTGTTAGTAACAATATCTTTCATATACTTTGAATAAGGAGGCAATTTAATAGCATCAGTCAAAGGGATTTGCAGAAATAAAGGTTTCATCCAATCACAAAATTTATTATAATGTTCCTCCTCCTTTGATTTTAGTTTCTTAGCAGGAAAAGGCATTTGCTTTTGAACCCAAGGTTCTCTTTCATTACCATGTTTCTCAGTAATAAAATCTTCTTTAGTGTACCTTTTATTTTTAGCATGCTTTTCAGGTTCTTTTTCAACTTCTTCTTTATCAGGAGTATCATTCTTATCGTTATCTTCCTCATGTTCATTACCACTTTCAGTTTCAGCATCAGAAATAGAAATACTATTAGGATCATTAACAGGTTCAGAGGATTCTACAACATTCTTATGTTTCTTTTTCTTTTTCTTAGATGGAGCACTAGTTTTAGTTAATTGAGAATCTTGTTCAACTCTTTTGGGATGCCCTTCAGGATATAGAGGATCCTGGGTAGAAACACCACCTCTAGTTGTTACTTCATAAGCATGTTTTCTTTAGAATTATTTCCCAACAAGTCATTTTGCACTTTAGTAAGTTGATCAATTTGAGTTTGAACCATTTGAAAATGTTTAACAAGTATCTTAACATCATTGGAGGTTCTCTCCACAATACCATGCAATTCACTAATAGCTCGGGAATTTTCCATTAAATGATTCTCTACTCTCATATTAAAGTTTTCTTGCTTAACAATATAATTATCAAATTCATCTAAGCATTGAGCAGGAGATTTTGAATACGGAATATCTTCCCTAGTAAAGTGTTGAAGCGAGTGTACCTCAATCATGGATGAAGGGGGAATCGTCTCACATATATCTTCTATAGGAGGTAAATTCTTCACATCTTCAGGTTTAATACCCTTCTCTTTAAGAGACTTCTTGGCTTCCCTCATATCTTCATCATTCAATTTAATCATACCCCTCTTCTTCACTATCGGTGTCGGGGTTGGTTCAGGTGTAGACCAATCATCATGATTCCGGCCTATTTTAGCCAATAATTCTTCGGCGTCGTCTGGAGTTCTTTTCCTGAAAACACAACCAGCACAACTATCCAGGTATGCCCTAGACTCAATAGTTAGTCCACTATAAAATATATCAAGTAAATCATGCTTTTCCAAATCATGGTCAGGCTGAGCTCTAATAAGAGAACAAAATCTAGCCCAAGCCTCGGGCAATTTCTCTCCATCTTCCTGGTCAAAATTATAAATTCTCTGCAAAGCAGCATGTTGAGCACTAGCAGGAAAGTATTTCCGAAAGAAAACATCATGCAAGTCGGTTGGACTTTTAATAGAACCAGGAGGCAAATTATTATACCAAGTTTTAGCATCATCCTTTAATGAGAAAGGAAAAATTTTAGCGACAAAATAAGTACGCATCTTGACATCATCAGAAAACACGCCACTAAGAGTAGATAACTCAGTCATGTGTTCAACAGCACTTTCTTTTTCAGTACCACAAAAGGGTGTTTTCTCAACAATAGCTATATGAGATAGATCAAGAGAAAATTCATAATCTTTATCCCTAATGTTTATAGGAGATGTGGCAAATTTAGGATCAGGAGATGGTTTATATCTAACATGTTCTGCAAGCAACTTTTTAATTTTTCTTGCATCGGTAGTAGCATTGCATTTTTCAATAAAATCATCATCAAGCTCTACATAATCTTCATCAGGATCATCACTAGAATAATCAAGTTCAGGTGATTTAACAGGTGTAGTAGCATTAGGAGTTTCAGTATTTTCAATTTGTCTAGACTTAGAAATTGTAGCATCTAGAAAAGATCCCAATGAACCACTATCATCAAGCACAGCAGAAACATTATCAATATTATGAGAATTTTCAGATTCAGCAGAAGTACCAGCACGTGAAGCATGTGGCGGTGAAACAAGTTTATCAATCACAGATGGTGAATCAAGAGCAGCAGAGGTACTCCGAGTTGTACCTTTTCTTGTAGTGGATGGTAATATGGCGATCTTAGTATCGCGAGGTTTACCCATAATGGAGAATTTGCAGCGAACAATATCAATCCAAGTGAACTTCCAAATAAAGCTATGCTCCCGGCAACGGCGCGAGAAAATAGTCTTGATGACCCACAAGTATAGGGGATCGCAACAGTCTTCGAGGGAAGTATTACCCAATTTATTGATTCGACACAAGGGGGAGACAAAGAATACTTGTAAGCCTTAACGGAGTTGTCAATTCAGTTTTGGAAACAGACTTGCTCAAGAGTTTATCGATAATGCGGTTTGATAGCGGTGGAAATAGCGAAATAATAGCAGCGGTGAAATAAGAACGATAATGATTGTAGTAAACGAGCGAGGATTAAAATACGTAGGCACGGGGACGGATTTAATGAGCGTTGCATGGATGAGAGAAACTCATGTAACAATCAAAGCAGGGGCATTTGCAGATAATAATAAAACGGTATCAAGTACTAATCAATCAATAGGCATGTGTTCCATATTTAGTCGTACGTGCTCGCAATGAGAAACTTGCACAACATCTTCTGTCCTACCAGCCGGTGGCAGCCGGGCCTCTAGGGAAACTATTGGATATTAAGGTACTCCTTTTAATAGAGTACCGGAGCAAAGCATTAACACTCCGTGAACACATGTGATCCTCACATCACTACCATCCCCTCCGGTTGTCCCGATTCTTGTCACTTCGGGGCCATTGGTTCCGGACAGCGACATGTGTATACAACTTGCAGGTAAGATCATAAACAACGAATATCTTCATGAATCAATAACATGTTCAGATCTGAGATCATGGCACTCGGGCCCTAGTGACAAGCATTAAGCATAACAAGTTGCAACAATATCATAAAAGTGACATCTACGGATACTAGGCACTATGCCCTAACAATCTTATGACTATTACATGACCAATCTCATCCAATCCCGACCATCCCCTTCAGCCTACAGCGGGGGAATTACTCACACATGGATGGGGGAAACATGGCTGGTCGATGGAGAGGCATTGGCGGTGATGGCGGTGAAGATCTCCTCCAATTCCCCGTCCGGCGGAGTGCCGAAGACTTCTGGCTCCCGAGACGGAGTTTGCGATGTGGCGGCTCTGCGGAGGGTTTCGGCGACTTCGACTTCTCCCCGTGCATTTTCAGGTCGAAACCAATAAGTAGTCCGAAGGGGCGTCGGAGGCCGGCCGAGGGGCCACACCACATGGCCGCGCGGGCCCCCAGGCCGCGCCGCCATGTGGTGTGGGGCCTCGGGCCTCCACCTCCTTTGCCCTTCCGGCTCCGTCAATATTTTGGTAAAATAGGGCCTTCTGCAAAATTGAGATTTTCCGAAAGTTGGATTTACTGCACAAAACGAGACACCAGAGCAGTTCTGCGAAAACAGCGTTAGTCCGTGTTAGTTGTATCCAAAATACACAAATTAGAGGCAAAACAATAGCAAAAGTGTTCGGGAAAGTAGATACGTTTTGGACGTATCATCCACCGCCTTGCCGGTCTCGTCTAGGGTGAGTTGACACTTCAAGTGCATCGGGGTTCCTATACCGTTGGCCCCCTTCATATCGAAGCGCTTGAGCATGTCTTGTATGTACTTTGCTTGATTGATGAAGGTGCCTTGACGCATTTGCTTGATCTCGAATCCAAGGAAGTACTTGAGTTCCCCCATCATTGACATCTCGAACCTATTGGTCATCAACTTGGCAAACTCATCATTAAACTTTGTGTTAGTTGAGCCAAATATGATGTCATCTACATAGAGTTGGCATATGAAGAGCTCCCCATTGACTTTCTTAGTAAAAAGAGTGGGATCAATTTTCCCCAAACCACGGTCTTCAAGCAATTCCCTTAGGTGCTCATACCAAGCTCTAGGAGGTTTGAGACCATATAGAGCCTTATTAAGCTTGAAGACATGGTCCGGGAAATGGGGGTCCTCGAACCCCGGGGGTTGCTTCACATATACCTCCTCATGCAAAGGACCATTAAGAAAAGCACTCTTTATGTCCATTTGTTGGAGTTTGAAACCATAGTGGGTGGTAAAGGCTAAAAGGATACAGATGGACTCGAGCCTCGCAACGGGTGCGAATGTCTCGCCAAAGTCCACGCCTTCTACTTGAGAATAGCCTTGTTCCACCAATCTTGCTTTGTTGCGGATGACGATGCCATGCTCATCTTGCTTGTTCTTGAAGACCCATTTGGTGTCGATAACATTGCGGCAATGATCGGGGCGCTTCATGAGAGTCCACACATCATTCCTCTTGAAGTTGTTGAGTTCCTCTTGCATTGCTATCAACCAATCGGGATCTTCAAGTGCATCGTTGACCTTGAGTGGTTCCACCATGGAGACAAAGGCATGGTGCTCGCAAAAGTTTGCTAGTTCCTCCGGGTAGACACCTTGCTCTTTAGATCTCCAAGGACATTGCGTAAGGAATGAGACTTGAGGCGCAAATGTCTTGTAGTAGTATCTTCACGGCGAGTATTGTCCTTGGGAATAGATTCTTGTAAGGCCACTTGATCTTCATCATGGTTTGGATCCTCGCCTTGACCATCTGTCAACACCCGGATTTTTTAAGTCCAGATGCCTATTATGCCATTCCTCGCAATCCCAGGAATATTGTTGTTGCGAGACATAATAGTTGAATATCATAGAGTCACCCTTTATTACAACGCATAATTGTCTTACACAGTTAGATCACATGATCCAATATTACAATAGTAGTTGATCTATTGATCAACGAACATCACAAATAGCGGAAGCGAAGTAGTAGCGGATTTTCTAATCCACAGGCCAACGCTTGACGTCAGGAGCGGTCCTAGTTGTCGTAGAAGTCTGGTGGTCCATCCTCTTCGTGTTGTTGTTCTCCTTCATAGTCTGGCCATTTGAATAGCCAGGGACAAAGCCATGAGTACTTTAAAGTACTCGCAAACTAAATACTGATGTACGCACTATTAGTTTTATTAAGGGGATGCTAAGCTCTAGGTTTATTTGCATAAAGCCAAGTTCATTTCATAAACATTTAGTAAAGATGCTTGAATCTCTAGACTAACTCAGGTGGGAACATTAGTGTCATTCCCACAACTCCGTTGTGATTCCATTCAAAGTCACCAGTCATCTTTCAAATTCAGGTCACAAGTCACATGTCACATTTTTGAGAAAATGGTCTGATGACGGAACAGTATGGCCTTCCCAACCGTCCTTAACCGTGGACGCGGCTATTCGAATAGTTCTACACTCTGCAGAGGTCGTACACTTGTGCCACAACATTTGCAATAATCCGTCAGGGTTAACTGGCCCTGATTTACCGCACTCCGTGCACGGACTACCAACCATAACCTTTCACCTACATACCCTAGTAGGGCACCTCTCCCCATGAGCTTGGCCTCCCGGTGACAAACCGTCACCAGGAACTGCACAGGGCTTGGGCCGGACAATTCACCTCATTCACGTCATTTCATATCAACTCACATTTCAACGGAGGCTGCCTCGGCATAACCCCTATGACGCTTGTTTAGAGGGAACCCATACTAAGGCACATAACTTTCTAGTTAAGCCCTTACCCATATTCAGGTATTGTGGGGGTACTTGCAAAATTGGAATGGTATCGCATCCGAACCCAATCATCAGTTTTTATAAAATTCCACCAAGTCACTCACTAGTCATGTTCACCTTCAAACTCTTTTAATAGAAGGATCCATCATTCCAAGGTTTTCAAGTCACTTCATTTCACATGTGTTCCCATCTAGAGTAGTCAATTTTACTTAGTTAGCAATAACAACTAATCATGAGGGGTGCTATCTAACTTTCATTTGCTTAAGCTAAATTTGATGCTCTGGATCTATTCTAGACCAAGTGAATCATAAATCAAAAAGTAATTTTGATAAATCAATTTCAATAAAGCTTATAAGGTAAAAACTTGAGATAGGACCATTAAGCATAAAGTAAGATGGGGTGGTGCCTTGCTCTTGTAGAGCTTTGCACTTAGCAAGAATATTAGCTCGCAACAATATAACTCATATTAATCTAACTTGCATTGGTAAAAGCTCACAATACTATAGCTTGCAACAGTGTAGCTTGCCTTGATTGGTGAGGTGATCAAAGTTCTCTTCTTCTTCTTCTTCTGGGTAGAAGAACTCCTCCTCTTGATATTCTCCGGTACAAGCGTCTATAAACGAGCACGAAGATACAATCACCAAACAATCCTTAAGTGCTAGACTAATCACACAAATGGTTCACACCAATTATTCTAGCATCACCACATTATTCACTTGTTAGTTGACTTGGTTTTCTTTTAAAGAAAAATAATTTCCTCTCATTACAAATATTAATTTAGGGTCCCATTTAATTCTTTGAGAAATAATTTCCTCTCATTGAGATATTTATTATTGTTTCTATTTATTTATTTCTTAGGAATTAATTTCCTCTTATTGAAATATTTACTTAGTGTTTCCATTTAGGAATAATGCCCTTTCATTTAAATGCTTATTAGTGTTTTCTCTTTATCTATCTTTGAGAAATAATTTCCTATTATTAAACCTTGCTAGGATTTAATCTCCTTAATTAACAAAGTAGGATCACATGTTGACTAGGGTCAATACTTCACACTTATCTTTAACAAAAGATGACTTAAATGAGGAAAATACACCTCATGCAATTTTTAATACTGTCTTATTAAGAAGTTAATACCCTTAATTTATACAACATGAGGTTTATTATATTAAGATCATTACCTTATGTTGACTTTACTTGAGACAAGATTTAAATGAGACCAAAACCTCTCATATGATTTAACAAGTAGTTTGGAACAATTTAAGTACTACTATACAACTGATTTAATATTTTCAAATAGAACATAGGGGTCTTGAAGACTAATGTCCTTACCCCATGCATTTTAAATGTTACTTTGGTTTAAGATCCTTAAGTGGGCAAGTATGAGATTATGAAACAAAGGTCATTAGATTGCTTTTATAACACTTGGGAATGTGATTTAAATTAGGTGCTATAGCTCATACAATTTAATATTAACCATGGTAATGATTTAATATCCTCAAGCCAAACATATGAGAACCTAATTTACCAGAGTCTCTACCTTAATTTGAATTGTTTGTGACAAGGTTTAAATGATAGAAACACTCCCATATGATTTATTAATAGTTTTGGACACAATCTTTGACTAGAAATAGCCCTATAGTTCTTTAATTAAACTAGGCCATGATCATTCAAAGTAAGCATGACATATATTTGCAGAAACAATTAATACAAGTGTAAAGTGATTTATAGGAGTTGGAATTAACTAAAAAGCATTGTGGTTGATTTTTAATAATTATTCTAAGGCAGAAAAGTCCCTGATTTGTTTATTTTCCTACTTCAATTCTATAATGGATCTAGGGTTCAATCCAGTGGCATGTTGTAGATAAAATTCTAAGCTTTCCAAATATATAAAATTTGTAAAATTTGGCCCAGTGAATTTGTAGTTATTAATTTTCTAGAAAAGCATCTGAGAGACATTTGAATTAATTGAATTAAATTGAATTTGAATATTTGGGCCAGCGCGGGAAACTAATTGGGCCAGAAGGTTTAAAACGCAGCAGGCCAGCCCAGTAACACTTCAGCGCGCCACGGGCCAACTGACAGGGTGGGGCCTGCGCGTCAGTGACTTATTTTCACCGAAACGGTATGGGCTAACCTGGGTCGTTCGATCAGAGGAAGATCCAACGGCGGAGGTGCGTCGTCGTCGTCGACGAGATGCAGACGCGGGCACGGCGGAGGTAGGGTGTCGACGGCGAGCTGGGACTCCGGCGAGGGGCGGCTGATACGTCCAAAACGTATCTACTTTCCCGAACACTTTTGCTATTGTTTTGCCTCTAATTTGTGTATTTTGGATACAACTAACACGGACTAACGCTGTTTTCAGCAGAACTGCTCTGGTGTCTCGTTTTTGTGCAGAAATCCAACTTTCGGAAAATCCTCGGAATTTATGCGAAGGCCCTATTTTCCCAGAATGCGACGGAGCCAGAAGGACAAGTGAGGTGGAGGCCCGAGGGCCCCACACCATAAGGCGGCGCGGCCTAGGGGCCCGCGCGGCCCTATGGTGTGGCCCCTCGGCCGGCCTCGGACGCCCCCCTTCGGACTACTTATCGGGTTCGACCTAAAAACGCACGGGGAGAAGTCGAAGTCGCCGAAACCCTCCAGAGAGCCGCCACATCGCGAAACTCCGTCGGGAGCCAGAAGTCTCCGTTCGGCACTCGCCGGACGAGGGGTGGAGGAGATCTTCACCGCCATCACCGCCAACGCCTCTCCATCGACCAGCCATGTTTCCCCCATCCATGTGTGAGTAATTCCCACGCTGTAGGCTGAAGGGGATGGTAGGGATTGGATGAGATTGGTCATGTAATAGTCATAAGATTGTTAGGGCATAGTGCCTAGTATCCGTAGATGTCACTTTTATGATATTGTTGCAACTTGTTATGCTTAATGCTTGTCACTAGGGCCCGAGTGCCATGATCTCAGATCTGAACATGTTATTGATTCATGAAGATATTCGTTGTTTATGATCTTACCTGCAAGTTGTATACACATGTCGCTGTCCGGAACCAATGGCCCCGAAGTGACAGAAATCGGGACAACCGGAGGGGATGGTAGTGATGTGAGGATCACATGTGTTCACGGAGTGTTAATGCTTTGCTCCGGTACTCTATTAAAAGGAGTACCTTAATTTCCAGTAGTTTCCCTAGAGGCCCGGCTGCCACCGGCTGGTAGGACAAAAGATGTTGTGCAAGTTTCTCATTGCGAGCACGTACGACTATATATGGAACACATGTCTATTGATTGATTAGTACTTGGATACCGTTTTATTATTATCTGCAAATGCCCCTGCTTTGACTATTATATGAGTTTCTCTCATCCATGCAACGCCCGTTAATCCGTCCCTGTGCCTACAGTATTTTAATCTGCTGTTTACTATAATCACTCTTGCTGTCTTTATTTCACCGCTCTTTGTTATTTCACTATTCTTACTGCCATAAAACTGTTACTCTGATAAACTCTTGCGGGCAAGTCTATTTCCAGCAGCTGAATTGACAACTCCCATCTAAGGCTTAAAGGTATTCTTTGTCTCCCCTTGTGTCGAATCGACGGGTAATACTTCCCTCGAAGGCTGCCTCCGGGGCGGCGGGTGCTAGGCGCGTTGTCGACGAAGGGGTGTCGCTGGTACCGGTGGCGTCTCCAATGGTGGCCGAAATCGTCGTGTTGATCTGCGGCGGACTCCGGCGATCGACGGAGCAATTGGAGCTGTCTGTGGCCTAATCGAAGGGGAGCTGGTGTTGAGGAGGTCAAGGAGAGGGAGTGGAGCAAGTTTGGTGTGGAAGAGATGGCTGGGGTGGCCTCTATTTATAGGGCGAAGTGGTGGCCGTGGCGGAGCGGCAGGTCGTCGATGGCGCCGGCGATCCAGGACGCGAAGGGGCAAGGGCATGGGCGCAGGAGGTAGGCGACGCCTAGGGGATGCTCAACGTGTAGCTAGCTTAGAGAGAGAGGGATGGGGTAGCTCCCGTTCATTGCTCGACGGGTACGGTACTGGCGGCAATGGCGTCGATCATGGCGACGGCGACAGGTCGTCCGCGAGCTAGAGCTCGTGTCTACGGGGTAGAGGTGATCATGGCGAAGCTATGTGCAAAGATAGGGCTGCAGAGATGGGCTGAGGCGACGACACACGAGCGGGCTCTGGCGCTTCCAGGACGGTGTCCATGCGCGCTCTGGCGCGCCATGACCGGCAGGGGCGCGTCTGGGCGTGCTGGATTCTGGCCAATGCCGAGCTTGGGCGAGCTCGAGCCGTGCAAGGTGATGATCATCACTGCCAGGGGAAGGTACTAGACATGATGAGAGGGAGAGGGTCGAGCCAGAGAGAAGAGAAAGGTGAGGGTGGCCGGCATGGGCACGGCATGGATGCAATGGTGCATTTCCTCCATTTCCTTCGAGGTTCCAGTACAGGAGATGATGCAAGGGGGGTACAGGAGCACTCATGATCAAATTATCAAGTGGGTTTTGGTCATGGACCAGAGGTTAAAAGAGTGTATGTCAAATTGAGATTCATGCCTGCAAGGTGTTTGTGATAATGGCTGCAAGAACACTTTGGTCAAATTTTGAAATTCTTTTTGGTGAATCTCAAACATATAATTAATGTGATGGAATGGTGGTGGTGGTATTCATTTTGATGGTGGTTTGCAAGAATTCAATAAGTGGGGTGATCTTCTCCCTATTTCAAAGTCCCTCCTTGTCTCCTTCATTCTGGTCAACCTGGTCAAAGTCAGCATGGGTGGTCAACAGCAAAGTTGTTCACTTTGACAAGGTCTTGGATGACATGGAAAGGGTTGGTCAATGTTGGTTTAAGAAAAGTCAAAACCAGGGGGTAAAGTGAGGAAGATTTTATAAAATGATCAAATGACCATTATCATATGTAAGTTAGAATTTGCATATTTCTTTGATTGAGTTGGGTTTCTTTGATTCAAATGGGTGTGTTTTTGATATATAAGGGTTTTACAAACAATGGTACAAGCAATGATGGCCTTGATTGAAGATTTGCCAAATTGGCCTATGTGTATGTGAGTGAATAAATAGGATTTTCTCACCATTTGATTTCTCTCTATTTTATTTGACTTTTCTTTATTCCAAAGTGATTCTTATTAGTTTAGAAACATTTTCCAAGCATTGAAACCATTCACAAAGGTCTAGCTCAAAGAGTTGCAAAAATGGCCAATAAACACATAAGAGGTGATTTTCCATTTTTGTGTATTATTCTATTTTGTTTCCCTTGCTCTACTTGATCATGGGTTAGGGTCAAATTAGTGTGAGATTAAGTTTAGAGAAGGTTTCACATCATTTGGTCAGGTTTAAGAGGCATAGGGCAATAATTGGGTAAATTTGTGATGTGCCACATATGCCTCTATGCATATGTTGCATTTGATGGTTAATTTGACTTAGCTTGACTCAATGGTGGTGTTGAGTGTTGACATGGTATATAGGAGTGATCCAACCATTCACAACCTGTCTTAGGGTCAAGATTCTCAAATTCATAACCTTACATTTTTCTCTCATATGCCTCTATGGCATTTTTAGTTTCTTTTTATTTTCTTTGGATTCAACTTGGGTTTGATGTACTAGGCACTAGGTAAGGTGTATGAAGATTTTCCAATCTTCTAACCAAGTAGAAAAGTTTTAGGGTAAAGATTTACAAAAATAGCCATAGGCACATATGTCCCTTTCTTATTTGATTTCAATTCTTTTTATTCATTTTCTATTGGATGGTGATAAAAGAATGAGGTGTAGGGTTTTGTGGGATTGAATAAATGGTTTACTATTATTGAGAAAATTAAGATGGGTAGTAGTCAAGATTTGCCTACTAGGCTTTATGCCCACAGATGTCGTTTTATTTTATTTTTGTTTCTTCTTATTTGACCTAATGAGTAGTTGAAGTTAGGGTTTAGGGTTTTGGAAATTATGTTTAATGGAGTAATCAAACAATCATGGCAAATACCCAGGTATTAAACCAGGTCACTATGTGTCAAACTAAATTTAATAAAAGTTTTTGTTGGTTCCAAAATTTGGTAATTGGAAGAATTTATTTTCTTTATTTTTTTAAGTTTTTGGGATGTTACACCATCATTGTTGTTGTCGGGGGCATCATCATCATCATGAGAGCTGAATGACTCGAAGGAGGTAGGGAATGTAGTATCCAGAATTTTGTCCCCGAGGCATCCGGTGTAGAACTTGAAGCTTGGCCTTGATCACTTGGTGGTGGTTGTTGTAGTTGATGAGCTTGCGGTTATTTTGGTTGTTGATGTCGAACTTGAGGTTGTGTTAGCGGTTGACTTGCACTTGGTTGTTCAATGGAAGAAGCTTGATATTGTGGCGTAGATGGCTCTACTTGAGTAGAACTTGGTCCTTCCCCGGCACTCATAGGAGGTAGCTCTTGAGGTCAGCGTATGCCAACACCCATCCTCCCTACGGTATCCGGGGGAATTGCATCTCCTTTCTCACAAGAAGCACTTCGCTCCTCCAAAGAACTATCATCTTCATCGAATGTCACATCACAAGTTTCCACAACTCGTCCATTGGACTTGTTGAAGACTCTATAGGCGTGAGAATCCATTGCATAGCCAACAAACATACCTTCTCGTGCTCTTGAATCAAACTTTGATAGGTGTGTGTCCTTGACAAGCACATAGCACTTGCATCCGAAGACCTTGAAGTAGGAAACATTGGGCTTGTTACCGGTTAGGATCTCATATGGTGTCTTCTCCAAACCCTTGCGAAAGTAGAGGCGATTTGTAGCATGGCAAGCGGTTGAGATAGCTTCCGCCCAAAAATTATAGTTGGACTTGTACTCCATCATCATAGTTTGAGCGGCTTAAATCAAGGTTCGATTCTTCCTTTCAGCGACCCTATTTTGTTGGGGAGTATATGGCGAGGAGTATTGATGTTGAATGCCTTCTTCGCCGAGGAAGTCATCCAAGGTGTAGTTCTTGAACTCCGTTCCATTGTCGCTCATTGCGAGGATCGTGGTGTCGTACTTGTGTTGAACTTGGTTGGCAAACTCCATCATGGTCTGTTGAGTCTCACTCTTGTACTTGAAGAAGAATACCCAACAATATCTTGAATAGTCATCGACGATGATGAGGCAATACTTCTTTCCTCCAAGACTTTCATGAGACGGCGGACCAAAGAGATCAAGATGGAGAAGCTCCAAGCACCTTGTGGTAGATATGGTTGTCTTGGCCTTGTGAGGAGCTCCATGCATCATTCCTTGAATGCAATCCCTACAGACACGATCTTTGCAAAAGGAAACATCTTCTTTTAGTCCGAGAATGTGGTCTCCCTTGTGGATACTTTGCAAAGTCCTCATGTTGACATGGGCTAGTCGACGATGCCATAACCAACCCTTTTCACCTTTAGCGAATAGGCAAAGAGCGGATGAAGTTGTCTTTCCGGAGAAGTCAACAACATACAACCCGCTCTCCACATATCCAACAAAGGCTACACGGAGTGTCTTGCTCCACAAGAGTACCACCATATGTTCATCGAAAAAGGTACAAAGACCAATTCATGCAATTTGATGAACGGAAAGTAAATTGTAACCAAGGATCTCGACAAGGAGGACATTCATAAGTGAGATGCCGGGTGTTACCACCACCTTGCCAAGACCCAATACCTTTGAGCCTGTGTTGTCGCCATATGAAACGGTAGAATGTGATGGCTCGAGGTCGACAACAATTTCCTTGCTTCCGGTCATATGACTCGTGGCTCCACTATCAACCACCCATTTAGCACCACCGGAAGCATAGTCCTACAAGAAATCAATTCTTGGATTTAGGTACAAAGTTCATGCATGCATTTTACATGCATCACATGAAGAATTGAAAACATCCCTATCAATGTTCCTAAGTACTCCATAGAAAATTTCCAAAACCACTAATGGTGGAAGTTCATGATGACAACGTTCAATCATTTCATAGAATCTACCGTAACATTTTATCAAATCCTCATTTGATAGGTGCTTAAAAATAATAATCATGCGTCTTACTCCATAAGTTTTATCTCGAGATAAAAGTAAGTTATGAAGGCATCGAATAATTTATCCAAATTCTCACTTATGTCTGTGGGCAATTTTTTGTACCAAATGAGTGCATATTATTCTAATGTTTTACTAATAACCTCAGTCTAACATCTCCATTAATAAAGGAATTCATTCTAAATATAGAGAAGACTTCATCAAAATAAGCAACATCTGTAGTGTTGTTTCCAGTGAAGGCATCGGGGTTTACTTCTAGAGACACCTTTACGAAAGCATCATGATGTGGTCCTCTAGGTGCTCGAAGTGCGCACAACTGATAAAAGTGATCAATTGGTGGTACATAATTGAGCAAATCCACTGCGTTTTCCTGGTAGCTGCAAACAACTCAATACAAGTAGTGAAATAAAATAGCTTAAAGCAGAAATCAAAAGCGCTAAGCTTCCCAGCAACAACGCCATAAAACAACTTGATATCTGCAAGGTCGTGGATCGTGTGTACCTAGTTTTCAAAAGTTAAGAGTATCGAAACCATTGTGAGGCTGATTGGATCATATGTACCTAGTTTTCAAATGTAAAGAGAAACGAGGCAGTGTGTATGAAACTCAATAGGGATAACTAGCATGTAATGGCGCGGCGGCACGCCGCGCCCATGTGGTAGCTGTGAGTTGAGGCCGTGAGCCTACGTTGTACTATTGCCTCATGTAAGTTGGTCTAGTTTTCATCCATGTTTTAGCATATCAAGCCATGAGCCTATGCATTAGTTACCAAAAACAACCGACTAATTTCAGGCGGATCACATGGCACATGTACTTTAAACTCTAGTTTCTTGTACTGCAATCAGCAAAAAAAAAATAGAAAAATAATGGATTGCCTTCTTTGGTTGATATAATCTAAAAAATACTTGTTGGTAGTATCATCTGGAAGGTTCATATATTCAAGAGAGACAGTTAACAATATTAAAAAAAATCCCATCAAGGAAACTACACGCTGCATGGTCATACTACTTGATGAGGACATCCCTACCTCACTACTACCTCCGTCATTACCAACTGAAGATGAACCTGCTGTGAAGCTCAAGTCCAATGAAGTCAGGATTGGACCAATGACACGAGCTCGTGCGAAGCTACTTAAACAACAGGTGAACTTGTTCTTAAACGATACCTTGATTGATGAGAACTTTATACTACCTAAGTCCTATTATTTATGTATCATCAGGTATGAAGAGGAGACAAGCATCGCACGAGGAGAGGAGCAGCTGGACGTGAAGATGGACGTGAAGCTGGACATGGAGCTGGACATGAAGATATCTCATGGACGCGCGAGGGAGGAGCGGGAGGCATGCGCGAGAGGAGAAGAAGAAGTCCGGGCCGGTCAGAGCCCGGTCGGACCGGCCGCCACGCCGGCCGCCCGGTCCACAGCCGATCGGCCGGCCGCCAACCGGCCGCCAACCGGAGAAAGCCCCTCGTACCGGACGGAAACCGGAAACCTCGCAGATTTCCGGTTGCCGACGGTTGACAGACCACAGACCGGACCGCCGGTCCACGGCCAGTCGGCCGGATTCGAGCCGGACAGTCCGAGTCTCTCGACCCAGATCTATTGGGTCGGTTATTTTCGTACTTTTTGGACCTGAGGTCGTCCCAGACGCCTATATAAGTCCCAGGACGCCCACAAGTTGTTTGAGACCACGTTTAAGATAAACCCTAGTTCTTAGTTGTTTGCTCTGCAAAACTATTGAATTCCCTACACCATATTGCTTGGATATTGTGTAGATCCTGTTTAAGTCTTGTGTGATCTGCTGTTCCATTGGGAATTAGACGGTTGCAACTTACCGCTTCGTGGTCGGCGGCTACGTGCGCAAGTGTGTGGAGTTGCGAATATCTTGCGGGGTTGAGAGCTGTTGCATGGCGACAGGGACCAATCGAGAGATCTCATTGCGTCATACAAGTTATCATCCACTACATCGTCGTGTTTCTCCGCTGCCATCATCCCGTGATCATCATCACCACCGTTGCTTATGAGAAGATCGGGCCACCCCTTATCATCTTGGTATCAGATTTCCAGTTTTCCTCGGTAAGCCATCCACAATCCACCCCATAGTTGAGTTGTGAGTGTTTTCCTATCCAGAAAAAGCCAAAAATATTTAGGGTTAGGGTTTGCCATAGCCATAGCTTGCACTAATTTCGAGTTTTAGTTGCTTTTCGTAGTTGTTTTTGCGTAACTTTATCTTTCTTCTAGTAGAATTGTTAGGGTTTGAGTTTTCTCTATCATCTAGTTTATCATATTGTGTCAGTTTTGTTACTCCGAGTCCACATAGCGTACAGTGTGCTTGTTCCCAACCATAGACACAGCCTTTCGATATACGTGACTAGGAACTTCCCCAGAAGAGACTAGTTTTACCGCTCGACAGGCTGCTCGTTAGGGTTTTTGGTGCTTTGCATATCTTGTTGGCCGTGTTATCAAGGAGTTGAGTCATAAAATCAAAAAAAAAAGAAAATAGAAAAGAAGCAAAAAGAGCTACATAGCTGCGTGTGTTACAAAAAGAAAAATACAAAAAGAAAAGTGTCGTGCTAGTTGAATCAAGTGAAGGCCTAAGTTTACTGCACCTGTAGTTGAGCAATCTTGTGCCTGTCTCGTTGAGCTTTGCTAGCGTCTCTCTAGTGCATTGCAACCTTTTCCTCCATATAGTTGCATTGCCCCATTATATCGCCTTGTGTGAGTATCATTGGTTGTCTACGGTCAGCGCTAGAGCTTGTTATTGGTGCAAATAGGTAGCCTACCTACAGCCCCACATATACCCTGCTTTGTCGTGTGATTGTTCTTATACCCTTGATATTCGCTTCGCTACATCCGTGCACTAGTTGTTACTACAAGTGGTAAGCAACACTAATTTACTTTGGAACGGTAAGATTTCCTTTTCTTAGTCTTGAGTGAGTTGTGAGAGTACCACCATATATTTTTGATTTAGTGCACTAACCTACTAATCATGTCTGCTAGTGATCATAAGATTGTTAACCAGGAGAACAAGGATTCTGCAGATATTATTAACTGGAGGGAGTTTGAGGCTCTTTGTAATGAGATGCGACGTGAATTCCGCGCTCAGGATGATGAGCTTAAGGGTACAGTTGACAAGATCAAACAAACGCTGGATGCTACTAATGCTGTCCTTTGGCTGATCAAGTAACGGATATACAGCGCAATATTGCAGACATGCTCATCGCTATTGAGAACTTGACTGCACAACAACAACAACAAGAAGATGATGAAGATCCTGAGCTTGAAGATGACGCACACAATGCTCGTGGTGCGCCTCGTGGTCATCGTCCTCGTGGCTGGGTTCCACTTGGCCGCAATGGTCGTGGACAAGATGAAGAAGATGGATTGGGTAAGCCTAAGTTTTCCATACCCAAGTTTGAAGGAGGAGCTGATGTTGAAGAATATCTCACTTGGGAGCTCAAGATTGAGAAATTATGGAGCTTACATCCCAACTACTCTGAAGATAAGAAGATCAAGCTTGCTTCTTCTGAATTTGATGGTTATGCATTGCGTTGGTGGGATTCTTTGGTTCGTAACCGCGACGAAGATGGTGCACAGCCTATCCGTACATGGCGTGCAATGAAGGAAGTTATGACTTCTCGTTTTGTGCCTACAAATTACATGCGGAATATATTTGATAAGTTGACACTATTGAGGCAAGGTGTGAAGACTGTTGATGAGTACTACATGGAGATGGAGATGCTTATGCAGCGTGGTCGTGTCCGTGAGTCTCTAGAGATGACAATGCAGCGTTTCCTCAATAGATTGAAGTATGATGTTAAAGGCATTGTTCGTCATTACACCTACACCAATATGAATCAATTGTTACATCTGTTGACGTCAGAAACCCACCGGCGGGCAGTGACTGGCCAACACCGTAGAGCCGGGAACAACTAGGGCTGCGGCCCAGTCCCTCGGAGCGACGGCCCGCAAAGCCTCTGGTCGCGCGCCGATGCAAATTGCAGGCGTGCCACCTGACCTATACTGGTCGGGAAGGTGTGGATGATGCCTCGCTTAGTTTCCTGCAGGGCACACACGTACACGTTAAATACGAGCCTCGATCGGCTCTCGGGTTATCCTGTGAATCGGCTCATGGAGCCGATCCACCCATGATTCGTCCAAGGTGGCCGATATATGGTGGTCTGCTTGATCAAGATAAAGCATATGAGATCCACGACGATTTGGGTTTTCACCGCATAATCGGATCATCCTACTCACGATTGGGCCTCGCGCTCGCGCACGGTGATCGTAAGCCAATCCTAGACAAGGCCTAAAAACCAACACGAGGTTGATCCTCGGAACATCCTGTCTATGGCCAGCAAACTACACCCTGCGCTGGATCCTCCAACCCTTTGTAAGGCCTAACTATTGCAGATGTTAAACTAATCCTTGATGAATCAAGGAGCAACCGTAACGGATCAGATCTACTAAATAACGATCAAGCGGGGTGCCGCCCTGCACCCATGATGAGGTACAAGGACGGCTAGATGCGCAAGGGTTGCACTACGACAGCATATGATACTAAGAACAATGCTAACCCTAACACATCTATGATAACTACGTTGCTCGCCATCAAAAGGCTTCAGTACGAGCAACGCATGAACAATGTAGGCAGGCTCGTGCTGCCTAGATCGCAAGATGCGATCTAGGCAGCATGGTGCTTACCGGAGAAACCCTCGAGACGAAGGGGTTGGCGATGCGCCGAGATTGGTTTGTGGTGAACGTTGGTTGTTGTTTATTCCATAAACCCTAGATACATATTTATAGTCCGGCGGACTTTCTAATGTGGGCGTGCACTAAACCGTGCACGAGATGTACTCTAACTTCTACATGACCTACTATAAAGATACATGGGCCAACTAGCCCAAACTTGATAAACAAGGCCGATTCACGATATCTCTCCACGCGTATATCGTCGAGTCCATCTTGATCGCGGCCCACCTCTGGCTTGGTCAAATTCCGGTGATAACACATGCCCCCCTGGTTTTGGAAATGACATTTCCAAAATCATTACGCTTTTCCTCCGTCGGGTCATGTCGTGGCAGAGCAGAACCGCCGCAGAGTCCTTCATCATGACAACTTGTCTCCCCAACCCCTCTGCACGATTTGACAGTTTCGGCACCACATCCTTGGAAACTGTGTGAGCATTAAATCTCCAAGATATCCCCTTTATTTAACCGCATCAAACAGTTCTCTTCCTCATCCCCTTCGCATTAGCCTTCAAAAAACCCTCCTCTACCACCATGTCTTCGTCTTCTTCGTCTTCCCCCTCATCGGATCCTTCCTATGTGTCCTCTCCCATCCGAGAGTCGACGCCTGAGTGGGGTACGCTGGCGGCGTACGACATTCTTGCCCCAACGGCGTGGGACCAAGAGGACCACGACTTCTCTGTCTGGTCAGAGGATGACAAATCCCTGACCGACGGGGAGAGTGACCCCCTCCTCCTTGCTGACGGGGACCCGGAGGAGGAGAGCGACGACGATCGCCTTTCCTGGGCGGACTTCACCACCACCGAGGAGGAGGAGGAGGAGGAGAACAGCTCCTCCGGCGAGCCCCCGGCCAGCGATTTTCCCCTGGCCGGGGAACCTTAGCGACTTCGACAGCGACGACGACGGCGACGAGGAGGATGAAGACAACGAAGGCCCCGCCGGCGACCGCTGGAGCAGCGACGAAGAGCCGGCAGGGAGCAGCGCCGACAGCGGTGATGACGGCGACGATGAGGGCAGCAATGGCCCATAGATGGGGTCCTTAGACTAGGATCAGCAGTAGTAGATAGGGCACTGTATCCCCTAGCAACTCCTTTTGAGAGCAATCTTAGCTCTTTATGTAAGAATCTGGCTATCAATGAAGAACTCTCCTTAATCTGATCTTGCCGATTCCTTGTATGCTAATTTAGCCAGGTCTTCCTCATCTAGCTTTGCCGACTGCTATCCTGATCCATGCTCCATGAGCCGATGGCAAAGCACCGGACTCTTATGAGAAATTTCGAGATAGATCAATTCAGACCCAAGATTCCCGTCGAACAGGACCAAACCGTAGTCGCGCAAACCTTAAACCTCAGAGATCCAAACCCCCTGAGCTTAATGTTAGCTTAAATCGGCAAGACTCCAGAGTCAACGCCTTCAGGAGAATTTTAGGACCACTGCTGCAAATCTTGACCGCTTACGACTTTTCTTGCGACGCTCTGTTCTTTGCAGCAACAAACTGGTCCAAAGCCTGTCAATTATGACGGCTTTCTCTTCGAATTAGTGGCTCTATTCTGCAAGAATTCACCACCTTTAACCAAACTGTGATACAGCCGATTCCAACAAGATTGGATCCTCAGAACAAAAACCCTTCAGGGCGAGCTGCCCCCCGAGCCTCAGTCAAGGCGAGAATAGTCATGAACCAACCAGATACGTCAGCATTGGTTTCCCCGTTATACTGCAGAACCAGCCGATTCCAACGAAATCGGCTTCTTATGGTAGGGATATTCCAGGGCAAGCTGCCCTTCTTCAGCTTTCATCAATGTAGCAGAAAAACCTTCTATCCAAAGAGCCGATGCAACCAAACAAGGCTTAGAAAGATCAACCTCCCCCTTGAACTAAGAGGCCCCCAAATGCAGAGGCTTTCCAACTCTTTTGTGAGTCCCCAAGTTGTAATGCAGCAACCAACCGATTCTAACCAGATCGGCTTTTAAGAGCGAACCTTCAGGGTGAGTTGCCCCCCCGAGCTTTTTGGTTCAATGCGGGAGCTTTTTGACGAGAGTGTTGCTGAAATTGTCGCCCTGATCATTGGCTGATCGTTGCCCTGATGAGAGTTCCGCAGCCAATTGGTTGATCATTTGGTTGTTCTTCTGATCCTAGCCCAATCTGCATGTTCACGTTGCTCTTGTTGCTGGCTGGGGCTGCGGTCCTTCGTCTTGCAAACTACTTGTGGCTCTGGACGCCAACACTGATTTTCCTGCTCACCCTATCGAACCTGCCAACTAAGGTGGCCCTGGGCTTCCATTTGCAACAGTTGTATTCCTTGAGTTGATGGCCATGCATCGGCTTCTTCGTATCCTTAAGTCGATGTCTGCGCATCGGCTGTGCTAAAAAAAATTCAATTTTTTCCACGGCCGACTTGTGCGTGCGTCGGCCCCCATATTTGATAATGTTGCCTCATATGTGTTTTATCCATCTAGATGCCCCCCCGAGCCGATTCTGTTAAGAAAATTGATGGTATCGGCTCTTGAGGTAGTCCCTGCTGGGTCAAATGTCGATCCCAGGCAAAATAGATGGTGGGGATAATTTTGGCCGATTTCTGGAATCGGCCTCCACGTTGCTTGCTCGGTGAAGGTTTTTGTAATGTTCCTTCACAAATTTTCTGGGGCCGATCACAAGGATTAGCCTCGCCACATCCGTCCATCGATGGCGTTCTCGCTACACGGTCAGTCCGGTGGATAGAACCAGCCTTACCCCGTTCTTTGTCACATCGATGCGTTCGCAGTCGTCCAAATTGATGCCGAGAGTGGTTCTTGACCTGATGTCTCCCAAATGCCCATGCCGGCTGTTGAAATCTCGGCTGAATCATCGGCGTGGACGACCTCAACTTCATCTCCATCCCATTGTATTAGGCATTGGTGCATCGTGGATGGGATGCAACGTTGGCGTGGATCCAATCCCTCCTAATATTACGCATAGGTGCTTTTCTGTCGACAATAAAGAACGTCGTAGGGACAGTCTTCCTTCCTACGGTCAGATCCACGTTTAGAACACCTTGTGCGTCAGATGCTTGGCCGTTGAAATCGCTCAATGTTACATTGGTTTTGATTAAATCCGAGCTGGAGCGTCCCAATCGACGTAGCATGGAGTATGGCATAATGTTGACTGCCGCTCCGGTGTCCACCAACATCTTATTGACAAGCTGCCCATTGATGTAACCTCGCAAGTACAGGGCCTTCAGATGCCTGTAACTCCTTTCTCGTGGCTTCTCGAAGATGACCGGCCGGGGGCCGCAGTCCAATTGTGCCACGGGTGCTTCATATAACCTTGGAGCGCTAAATTCCGCGGGAAGGATGAAGACCATGTTTGTGCCAGCCGATGTTTCATCATCGGCTTTCCTTTTTAGGGCGCCACTCTTTTCTTTGTGGCCGACCTTCTTCATCCAGGGTTCGCTGAATTTTGGCGGCCAGGTCAGGCCGTGCCTTCCTCAACGCGTGCGATATAACCTTTCGGCTTCTTCCAACGCACGTAGTCGCTGAACCCTTCGTTTTTGGGAGTGGCTGAGCCCATCGAGACACCATCTTGGCCGATGATACTTATCCTCTTCATCATCGTCCTCTAGTTCCTCGCGATCTTCCATCTGAACGGGCTCAGCATGCTTGCTCCGAGGCGGGAGAGGCCCTAGACGCTCGAACACGGACACCTTAGCTGTACCCTTCTCCTTTTGTTTACATTCTGGCAATTGCCGATTGTTGGTAATCGGCTCATTCCGGAATCCCAGCAGTGTCTGAAGAAGGGCAGTCCAGTGCCTATCCACGTTGTCCGGTTCCTCAGACCTCCCTCTGGCGCGACGTTCGGACCCGTCGTCGTGGCCGCTGTTCTGACGATACCTCCTGTTTGCACCAGACCGACGATATCCTTCATCGTTGTTATCGTAGCGGCGATGTCGGTCGTATGGCTGTTCATATTTGCTGAGGAGATGTTCGGATAATAGGCGTGGATGCCGTATATTTCTCACCTCCTCCTCGGCCAGGTATCGTTGATCGTCGTCTTGGGACCGGTCCCGTGGAACGGCCTCCTCTTTCTCTTTGCCACGAGAGTGGCTGCTCTCTGCTTTGTCCGCGTCATGGCGAATCACGAACCCTGCCATATTGGCATCGAAAGAGAACCCTGGTTCCCTTATGGAGTGGCTGAGATCGACCGTGTTGACATCAGGCAACGGACGTGTGTCTCCGTCGCGCTTGATGCCGTGCGAACGGGTCTTCCCACAGGAGCCGACGAGTTCGGTTCCGAGGACCGCCTTGACCTTGTTATGCTTCTTCTTGAGCTTGTCAGCCAGGTCCTCGTACTTGACCGGAGTGCTTTCCGCCATCTCATGTAGATGGCGATGTTGTGGATGTTGAAGATCGTCCCACCGGGCGTGCCAGAATGTGTTGACGTCGAAACCCACCGGCGGCGTGGCGGCCAACACCGTAGAGCCGGGAACAACTAGGGTTGCGGCTGGCCCAGATCCCTCAGACGACGGCCCGCAAAGCCTCTGGTCGCGCGCCGATGCAAATTGCAAGGGCGTGCCACCTGACCTACAGTCGGAAGGTGTGGATGATGCCTCGCTTAGTTTCCTGCGGGGCACACACGTACACGTTAAATACGAGCCTCGATCGGCTCTCGGGTTATCTGTGAATCGGCTCATGGAGCCGATCCACCCATGATTCGTCCAAGGTGGCCGAATATATGGTGGTCCTGCTTGATCAAGATAAAGCATATGAGATCCACGACGATTTGGGGTTTTCACCGCATAATCGGATCATCCTACTCACGATTGGGCCTCGCGCTCGCGCACGGTGATCGTAAGCCAATCCTAGACAAGGCCTAAAAACCAACACGAGGTTGATCCTCGGAACATCCTGTCTAGGGCCAGCAAACTACACCCTACGCGCCGCTGGATCCTCCAACCCTTTGTAAGGCCTAACTATTGCAGATGTTAAACTAATCCTTGATGAATCAAGGAGCAACCGTAACGGATCAGATCTACTAAATAACGATCAAGCGGGGTGCCGCCCCTGCACCCATGATGAGGTACAAGGACGGCTAGATGCGCAAGGGTTGCACTACGACAGCATATGATACTAAGAACAATGCTAACCCTAACACATCTATGATAACTACGTTGCTCGCCATCAAAAGGCTTCACGAGCAACGCATGAACAACGTAGGCAGGCTCGTTTGCCTAGATCGCAAGATGCGATCTAGGCAGCATGGTGCTTACCGGAGAAACCCTCGAGACGAAGGGGTTGGCGATGCGCCGAGATTGGTTTGTGGTGAACGTTGGTTGTTGTTTATTCCATAAACCCTAGATACATATTTATAGTCCAGCGGACTTCTAATCGGGGGCGTGCACTAAACCGTGCACGAGATGTACTCTAACTTCTACATGACCTACTATAAAGATACATGGGCCAACTAGCCCAAACTTGATAAACAAGGCCGATTCACGATAGCTCTCCACGCGTATATCGTCGAGTCCATCTTGATCGCGGCCCACCTCTGGCTTGGTCAAATTCCGGTGATAACAACATCATGCAAGAGAAGCTGAATCTCAGTTGGCTGAAGAAGCAAAGGTTAAGGGACGTGCTATGGGAGCTGGGCGTTTTACACCCCGCGCGCCCTCTACGGCGCCGGCGCCTTTGACGCGCTCCGTTCCTTACTCTACTCCGCCTAGCAAACCGGTCTCCAATGTATCTAATGCAAAGAAGTCCGAATCTGCTGCAAGTACGAGTGGTTCTGGTGTGTCTACAACGCGCAACCGCGATATGCTTTGCCATACATGTGGTGGAAAGGGTCACTTCAAGAGAGATTGTCCTAACCGCAAAGTCATGTTTATCAATGAGGACAATGAGTATGAGACTGGAGATGATGTTGATCCAAATGCTCCAGACAATGATGACTATGACACTGATGGTGAAGATGCATATCCTTCTGATGCTCGCACCATTGTTGTGTCGCAGCGTGCTCTTAATGTGTTGCCTAGTGCATCTACTCAGCGCTGCAATTTGTTCCAAACCAAAGCTTTAGTTGGTCCTGACAAGGCTTGCAAGGTCATTATTGATGGCGGGAGTTGCCGCAATTTAGCAAGCAAGGAGTTATGTACCAAGCTGAAGTTGAAGTATCTACCGCACCCGCATCCATATTATATTCAGTGGTTGAGCGACAATGGTGAGATGAAGGTAAACCACATGGTGCGTGTTGAGTTTGCGATTGGACCGTATAAGGATTGCATTGATTTTGATGTGGTTCCTATGACGGTTTGTCACCTCTTATTGGGTCGGCCTTGGCTCTATGACCGTTCTGTGCAACACAATGGCCGTGCCAATACATATCACTTGGAGTACAAGGGCAAGAAAATTAACTTACAGCCTATGTCCCCACAACAAATTGTCAATGAGTCTCGTCAGAAGATCGAAGTGAATTTGGAGGATGCACCTCTAGATAGGCGAGAGAATTGTAATGTCGTGAGTGATATAACGAAAAGTGAGAGAGTGAATTCCTTAGTCTCATTAGCCACCAAAGAAGACATGAGAGAATTTAGTGAGGATCCTACGGCCATGCCTCTTGTGCTTTTGTGTACGGTTTTGGTTTCTAACGACATGACCCATCTTCCTCTTGGTGTTTCTAATGTTTTGCAGGAATTCGGCGACGTGTTTCCGGAGGAGGTACCCGCAGGACTACCACCATTGCGAGGTATTGAGCATCAAATTGACTTGATTCCCGGAGCATCGCTGCCCAATAGGGCGCCATATCGCACTAATCCCGAAGAGACGAAGGAGATACAGAAGCAAGTACAAGCGCTACTCGACAAAGGTTATATCCGCATAAGCCTTAGTCCTTGTGCTGTTCCTGTTATTCTAGTTCCTAAGAAAGATGGTTCTTGGCGTATGTGCGTAGATTGTAGAGCTATAAACAACATTACTATTCGATATCGTCATCCTATTCCCCGTTTAGAGGATATGTTAGATGAATTGAGTGGTGCTGCTGTTTTCTCTAAAATTGATTTGCGTAGTGGTTATCATCAAATTAGGATGAAAGAAGGGGATGAGTGGAAAACAACCTTTAAAACAAAATTTGGTTTATATGAGTGGTTAGTGATACGTCTCCAACGTATCGATAATTTCTTATGTTCCATGCTACTTTATTGATGATACCTACATGTTTTATGCTAATTATATGTCGTATTTACGCATTTTCTGGAACTAACCTATTAACAAGATGCCGAAGAGCCAGTTGCTGTTTTTCTGCTGTTTTTGGTTTCAGAAATCCTAGTAAGGAAATATTCTCGGAATTGGACGAAATCACCGCCCAGGGTCCTATTTTTGCACGAAGCTTCAGAAGACCGAAGAGGGAAGTGGGGCCACGAGGCGCCACCACCATAGGGCGGCCCGGCCTTGGCCGCGCCGACCTGTGGTGTGGGGCCCTCGTGTGGCCCCCACGTTGCCCTTCCGCCTACTTAAAGCCTCCATCGCGAAACCCCCGTACCGAGAGCCACGATACGGAAAACCTTCCCGAGACGCCGCCGCCGCAGTCCCATCTCGGGGGATTCGGAGATCGCCTCCGACCTGCCGGAGAGGGGATTCATCTCCCGGAGGACTCTACACCGCCATGGTCGCCTCGGAGTGATGAGTGAGTAGTTCACCCCTAGACCATGGGTCCATAGCAGTAGCTAGATGGTCGTCTTCTCCTTGTTTGTGCTTCATTGTTGGATCTTGTGAGCTGCCTAACATGATCAAGATCATCTATCTAATACTATATGTTGTGTTTGTCGGGATCCGATGGATAGAGAATACTATGTTATGGTGATTATCAATCTATTGTTTATGTGTTGTTTATGATCTTGCATGCTCTCCGTTATTAGTAGAGGCTCTGGCCAAGTTTGTACTCTTAACTCCAAGAGGGAGTATTTATGCTCGATAGTGGGTTCATGCCTTCATTGACACATGGGACAGTGACAGAAAGTTCTAAGGTTGTGATGTGCTGTTGCCACTAGGGATAAAACATTGATTCTATGTCTAAGGATGTAGTTGTTGATTACATTATGCACCATACTTAATGCAATTATGTTGCTTTGCAACTTAATACTGAATGGGGTTCGGATGATAACCTGAAGGTGGACTTTTTAGGCATAGATGCGGTTGGATGACGGTCTATGTACTTTGTCGTAATGCCCAATTAAATCTCACTATATTTATCATATCATGTATATGCATTGTTATGCCCTTCTCTATTTGTCAATTGCCCGACTGTAATTTGTTCACCCAACATGCTTTATCTTATGGGAGAGACACCTCTAGTGAGCTGTGGACCCCGGTCCTATTCTTTACATAGCATACAATCTACTGTTGTGTTTTACTGTTTTCTTGCAAACAATCATCTTCCCTCGATACGTTTAATCCTTTGTTACAGCAAGCCGGTGAGATTGACAACCTCACTGTTTCGTTGGGGCAAAGTACTTTGGTTTTGTTGTGCAGATTCCACGTTGGCGCCGGAATCCCTGTTGTTGCGCCGCATCACATTTCGCCACCATCAACCTTCAACGTGCTTCTTGGCTCCTCTGGTTCGATTAAACCTTGGTTTCTTTCTGAGGGAAAACTTGCTACGTGCGCATCATACCTTCCTCTTGGGGTTCCCAACGAACGTGTGAGTTACACGCCATCGATTAGTAATGCCTTTTGGGTTAACTAATGCACCTAGCACTTTCATGAGACTGATGAACCATGTTTTGCGTGAATTTATTGGCAAATTTGTGGTTGTGTATTTTGATGACATATTAATCTACAGCCGCAATGAATCTGATCATACTATACATATTCGACATGTTTTGCAAGTGTTGCGTGATAATCAACTTTATGGTAATCTTGAGAAGTGCACATTTTGCAAAGATAAGGTCATATTTCTGGGTTATGTTGTCTCTAAGCATGGAGTAGAAGTAGATGTGTCTAAAATTGAAGCTATTCAAAATTGGCCTACTCCCATGAATGTGAGTCAAGTAAGAAGTTTTCATGGTCTTGTTTATCGCAGATTTGTGCCCAACTTTAGTACTATTGCTGCACCTTTGAATGATTTGACTAAAAAAGGGTGTTGTTTTTGAGTGGGGCGCAGCCCAAGATCATGCTTTTGATGAACTTAAGAGATTGTTAACTTCTGCACCGTTACTTGCACTTCCTGACTTCAATAAGCAATTTGAGATTGAATGTGATGCTAGTGGTATTGGAATTGGTGGTGTGTTGATGCAAGAGGGTCGCCCAATTGCATATTTTTCTGAGAAACTTTCTGGTGCTAAGTTGAACTATCCTATATATGATAAAGAATTGTATGCTTTAATTAGAGTTCTTGAGGTTTGGCAACATTACTTGTGGCCAAAAGAATTTATCATACATTCTGATCATGAAGCTTTGAAATACCTGAAAGCCCAATCTACTTTGCATAAGCGTCTAGCTAAGTGGGTTGAGTTTATTGAGTCTTTTCCATACATTATTAAGCATAAGAAGGGAAAAGATAATATTGTTGCTGATGCTCTATCTAGGAAGAATATGATATTAACTCAACTTGATGTTAAAATTCCTGGTTTAGAGATTCTATGTGATTTGTATGCTACTGATCATGATTTTGCTGAACCATATCGCTTATGTGCTCTTGGTAAAGCATGGGAAAAATATCACATACATGATGGGTTCTTGTTTAGGGCTAACAAACTATGTGTTCCAGAATCGTCTGTGCGTTTGCTCTTATTGCAGGAATCACATGCTGGAGGTTTGATGGGTCACTTTGGGCGTGAGAAGACGCTACTCATGCTAGCTGACCACTTTTATTGGCCAAAGATGAGGAGGGACGTGGATAGATATGTGAGGAGATGCATTACTTGCAATAAGTCCAAGTCCAAGCTGAAGCCTCACGGTTTGTATACTCCTTTACCGGCACCTATTACACCATGGGAGGATATTAGTATGGATTTTGTGTTGGGTTTGCCGCGTACTAAGGAGGCCATGATTCTATATTTGTGGTAGTGGATAGATTCTCTAAGATGTCCCACTTTATTGCCTGCCACAAGAGCGACGATGCGTCGCATATTGCTAACCTGTTTTTCAGGGAGATTGTACGTCTACATGGAGTCCCGAAGACTATTGTTTCGATCGTGACGTGAAGTTTATGAGCTACTTGGAAGACGCTTTGGAGAAAGGGGGACGAAGCTGCTGTTCAGCACTACTTGTCATCCCCAAGCTGATGGTCAAACTGAAGTGGTGAATAGAACATTGTCACAACTGTTGAGATCCATGATCAAGAAGAACCTGAAGGAGTGGGAAGAGTGTTTGCCGCATGTGGAGTTTGCTTACAACAGGGCGGTGCATTCTACCACGGAGCTATGTCCTTTTGAGGTGGTGTATGGTTTCAAACCCATTACTCCACTTGCCTTGTTGCCTTTGCCCATACATGAGAGAGTTAATATGGAGGCATCTAAGAGGGCAGATTTTGTGAAGAAGATTCATGTGAAGACTAAAGAGTTGATTGAGAAGAAAGGCAAGAGCAATGCTGCAAGGATGAATAAGAAGCGCAAGGAGATGTTGTTCAAGCCTGGTGATTTGGTCTGGGTACATTTTCGCAAGGATAGGTTCCCGAAGCTGAGAAAGTCTAAGTTGAAGCCTCGTGGGGATGGTCCTTACAAAGTGCTTGCCAAGATCAATGATAATGCATACTCGATAGATCTTCCAGAGGATGAGTTTGGTGTCAGTAATTCTTTCAATGTTGCTGATTTGACACCATATGACGGAGAAGACCTTGGAGCGTCGGGGTCGACGCCTTTTGAAGGGGGAGATGATGAGGACATCCCTACCTCACTACTACCTCCGTCATTACCAATGAAGATGAACCTGCTGTGAAGCTCAAGTCCAATGAAGTCGGGATTGGACCAATGACACGAGCTCGTGCGAAGCTACTTAAACAACAGGTGAACTTGTTCTTAAACGATACCTTGATTGATGAGAACTTTATACTACCTAAGTCCTATTATTTATGTATCATCAGGTATGAAGAGGAGACAAGCATCGCACGAGGAGGAGCAGCTGGACGTGAAGATGGACGTGAAGCTGGACATGGAGCTGGACATGAAGATATCTCATGGACGCGCGAGGGAGGCGGGCGGCATGCGCGGAGAAGAAGAAGTCCAGGCCGGTCAGCCGGTCGGACCGGCCGCCACGCCGGGCCGCCGGTCCACAGCCGTCGTCGGCCGCCAACCGGCCGCCAACCGGAGGAAGCCCCTCGTACCGGACGGAAACGGAAACCTCGCAGTTTCCGGTTGCCGACGTTGACCGACCACAGACCGGACCGGCCGGTCCACGCCCGGTCGGCCGGTTCAGACCGGACAGTCAGTCTGTCTCGACCAGATCTATTCAGGTCGGTTATTTCGTACTTTTTGGACCTGAGGTCGTCCCAGACGCCTATATAAGTCCCTGGGACGCCCCACAAGTTGTTTCAGACCACGTTTAAGATAAACCCTAGTTCTTAGTTGTTTGCTCTGCAAAACTATTGAATTCCCTACACCATATTGCTTGGATATTGTGTAGATCTGTTTAAGTCTTGTGTGATGCTTGTTCCATTGGGAATTAGACGGTTGCAACTTACCGCTTCGTGGTCGGCGGCTACGTGCGCAAGTGTGTGGAGTTGCGAATATCTTGCAGGGTTGAGAGCTGTTGCATTGGCGACAGGGACCAATCGAGAGATCTCGTTGCGTCATACAAGTTATCATCCACTACATCGTCGTGTTTCTCCACTGCCATCATCCCGTGATCATCATCACCACCGTTGCTTACTGAGAAGATCGGGCCACCCCTTATCACTACTTGGTCAAACTTTTCAGGTGAGTACATGTCACTTCACTCGGAATTGCTGCAATTAATAGAATTATTAGGATAGCTGAAAACAGAATATGTATGGTAGTCATGATAGAAGCGGTCATTCAACCCTTTTTTTCCAGATTACAAAACTGATCACTAAACGACTGATCAAACAGATTAGGGTTAAAGGAAAAAAAGTTGAAATTAATAACTCTAGAGTAACACACCATACAGAGAGGTTGTTGTAATGTGTGTCTTGAGCAAAGCAAAAGGAACCAGTGGGTGTCCACTGTAACAGTTCCTACTCCCTCACTGCAAATTCGCCATTTAAAGGAAATAGATAATAGTTTGTAAAGGAACATATATGGATAGTTCTTGGTGATGTACACAATGAAGGCTCTGCTATTTAACAGCTGGAACATGCATATTTTCTTCAATTTTCAGCGAGTTGTAGACTTCTTGTATTCTTGTATTCAATTTGCAGCGAGTTGTAGACTTCTTGTATTCAATTTTCTGCCTTTTATGAAGATATGGTACGCCTTCGGCGTACTCGCGAAAAATAAACAGCTTGAACCATACATGGACAGAACATGCATATTTTCTTCAATGAACACACATGCCTGTGGGAGGGATGCAAAGTAGGTATCAAACTTAAGAGTGCAAGATTACTGCTGAAGAATACTTGTCAATGCTGCCATGTCAAGAAATTGGGGTGAAATGTAGCAATTCAGTTGGATGCACTACCTGACCAGTGACTCGTAGATATAAATATGTAATAACTATATCGACCTTTAATCAACACAGTATGGAGGATTGGAGCTCCAGGATTAAACTAGGCCATAAGAAGTGTTGGTGGCAGACTTAACTCCTTATAAGAACTAAAGACTACATACAGGATATTAGTTCGCTGAAGTAGGATGTCTTCTATTAATAGGAGCTGACGGCCTTTGCTGGCGTAGCAGTTGCAACCATGGACAGATCTCTCCTTCAACAATGTCGTTTGTTATAGGGGAATGAAGCTGTAACAGTTTAAGCAGGAAGTTGGGATTACTACCTTCGAATATATGGCATAAAGGGGAGAAAAAACTTGGTTACCAGTTAAATTTATTGCGACAGGTTCTTGCTGTGGAGACCAACTTTACCTGAACAAAGACTTGGTTACCAGTTACATGCCACCCTCAAAGAAAGAAATCAAATTTACAGGGCGTAGAAAAACAAATTCACCTGACATATCAGCGAGTGAAGACCAAATTTATTTTCTGCTTGCTACGACAAATACCATCACAGCAAGAAATCATACAGAAGTTTACACTTTCAAGAAAAGAATGTTGAAACATTCATCTAGTGCTACACGGAAACACTTTGCAAGCCATTCAACATTGTATAGAGGTGTATGGATTTCCAGCATAGAGAAGTTTTGAAAATAAATCAACAAATAGAAATTGGGTGGTGTTTTCCCACTGGCATTAGTGGTTGAACCTAGAACCAAAATATCCACCTACTTATGTCCAGAAAGAATGAACAATCCAAACTACTGATAGTTTATACTTGTTTCGATAATTGATTTGAACATAACATCGTATTTTACATCAAGTATACATGTTCGGATGAACGGTGTAGGAAAACATGACATATCTAGCTTTCTTCTGACGCCCAGTGGTTCCTGATACGTAATACGTCTCCAACGTATCGATAATTTCTTATGTTCCATGCTACTTTATTGATGATACCTACATGTTTTATGCACATTATATGTCATATTTATGCATTTTTGGAACTAACCTATTAACAAGATGCCGAAGAGCCAGTTGCTGTTTTCTGCTGTTTTTGGTTTCAGAAATCCTAGTAAGGAAATATTCTCGGAATTGGACGAAACTTTTGCCCGGGGTCCTATTTTTGCACGAAGCTTCGGAAGACCGAAGAGATAACGAAGTGGGGCCACGAGGCAGCCAGGGCATAGGGCGGCGGCCGGCCCTTGGCCGCGCGGCCCTGCCCCCAGGCCCCTCGTGTGGCCCCCGCGTTGCCCGCCTACTTAAAGTCTCCGTTGCGAAACCCCCAGTACAGAGCCACGATACGGAAAACCTTCCGGAGACGCCGCCGCCGCGTCCCATCTCGGGGGATTCAGGAGATCGCCTCCGGCACCCTGCGGAGAGGGGATTCATCTCCCGGAGGACTCTACACCGCCATGGTCGCCTCCGGAGTGATGAGTGAGTAGTTCACCCCTGGACCATGGGTCCATAGCGTAGCTAGATGGTCGTCTTCTCCTTGTTGTGCTTAATTGTTGGATCTTGTGAGCTGCCTAACATGATCAAGATCATCTATCTAATACTATATGTTGTGTTTGTCGGGATCCGATGGATAGAGAGTACTATGATTATGGTGATTATCAATCTATTGTTTATGTGTTGTTTATGATCTTGCATGCTCTCCGTTATTAGTAGAGGCTCTGGCCAAGTTTTTACTCTTAACTCCAAGAGGGAGTATTTATGCTCGATAGTGGGTTCATGCCTCCATTAAATCTGGGACAGTGACAGAAAGTTCTAAGGTTGTGGATGTGCTGTTACCACTAGGGATAAAACATTGATTCTATGTCTAAGGATGTAGTTGTCGATTACATTACGCACCATACTTAATGCAATTGTCTGTTGCTTAGCAACTTAATACTGAATGGGGTTCGGATGATAACCTGAAGGTGGACTTTTTAGGCATAGATGCAGTTGGATGGCGGTCTATGTACTTTGTCGTAATGCCCAATTAAATCTCACTATATTTATCATATCATGTATATGCATTGTTATGCCTTTCTCTATTTGTCAATTGCCCGACTGTAATTTGTTCATCCAACATGCTTTTATCTTATGGGAGAGACACCTCTAGTGAACTGTGGACCCCGGTCCTATTCTTTACATAGCATACAATCTACTACAATTGTGTTTACTGTTTTCTTTGCAAACATCTTCCACTCGATACGTTTAATCCTTTGTTACAGCAAGCCGGTGAGATTGACAACCTCACTGTTTCGTTGGGACAAAGTACTTTGGTTGTGTTGTGCAGGTTCCGCGTTGGCGCCGGAATCCCTGGTGTTGCGCCGCATCACATTTCGCGACCATCAACCTTCAACGTGCTTCTTGACTCCTACTGGTTCGATTAAACCTTGGTTTCATACTGAGGGAAACTTGCTTCTATACGCATCATACCTTCCTCTTGGGGTTCCCAACGGACGTGCACATCTATGCGTATCAAGCATAAATTTCTGGCGCCGTTGCCGGGGAGATCAAGACACGCTGCAAGGGAGTCTCACTTCTCAATCTCTTTACTTTGTTTTTGTCTTGCTTTATTTTATTTACTACTTTGTTTGCTGCACCTAAACAAAATACAAAAAAATTAGTTGCTAGTTTTACTTTATTTACTGTCTTGCTCTCTATATCAAAAACACAAAAAAAAAAATTAGTTACTTGCATTTACTTTGTTTACCTAGTTTACTTTTTGCTTATTGCATCATGTTTCCTTTTAATTTTACCACAAAAGACATACCGGTAGGACGTGGGTCCATAGTTGGGAGAAATAATATAGAAGAATTTTTCAATCATGTTAGTATCACTGAAGATTTTGAAGATAGACACTTGGTAGAACTTGCACCTACCTATGAAATTGCTGCTGCTGCTTTAGTTCGCATGTTGGAAACTAAATTTGTTAATCTCAATCCTATAATCCAACACATGTTTCTTACACTTGGTGATATGGAAGAAGGGGAAAAGAAAGATTTTGTTTTAGAAACCCTTCTTAGAGAATTTGGTGGTCTAGCAAGAGAGGCTAGAAAGGTTTTTGCTAAATTTAATATGCTAGGTTCTCATACCAATTTTATTGGTCTCCTTGAAAAAAATGGACATGGATAGAATAAGGTACACTAATAACATTAATGATGGTGGGGAAATCAAAGCACCAATACCATGTAAACTCCTAGCTATGAATGATGCACTAGAAAATAACTATGCTTGGCTTGTTCCTGAAAATTTGTTCGATGAGAGTAGCAAGCCCAAGACTAATGAAAAGGGAGACGCTAAAACTTATGTATCCAATATACTATGTTTGGTTGAGAAAACTTCCAATACCCCTGGCTATGATGTTGATGCTTCATCTCTCGATGTTACTTGATTTGCACTTTCTGCGCCTAGCTGAAAGGCGTTAAGAAAAGCGCTTATGGGAGACAAACCATGTTTTTACCTACAGCAATTTTTTGTTTTGATTGAGTCTTGGAAGTTGTTTACTACTGTAGCAACCTCTCCTTATCATGTTTTTGTGCCAAGTAAAGTTTCTATGTCAAAGTTGATGTTATATTTGGGATCGCTGCGCAGAAACAGCATTGCTGTCTGTCACGAATCTGGGCACAGTTCTCTGTAGAAAATTCGAAAAAATCTGCCAATTTACGAGCGTGATCCTCAGATATGTACGCAACTTTCATTAGTTTTGAGTTTTTCCATTTGAGCAAGTCTGGTGCCAGCTTTAAATTCGTCTTTACGGACTGTTCTGTTTTTGACAGATTCTGCCTTTTATTTCACATTGCCTCTTTTGCTATGTTGGATTTATTTTTTGATCCATTAATGTCCAGTAGCATTATGCAATGTCCAGAAGTGAAAATAATGATTGTGTCACCTCTGAATGAGTGAATTATTAATTGTGCACTAACCCTCTAATGAGTTTGCTTGAAGTTTGGTGTGAAGGAAGTTTTCAAGGGTCAAGAGAGGAGAATGATATACTATGATCAAGAGGAGTGAAAGCTCTAAGCTTGGGGATGCCCCCGTGGTTCACCCCTGCATATTCTAAGAGGACTCAAGCGTCTAAGCTTGGGGATGCCCAAGGCATCCCCTTCTTCATCGACAACATCATCAGGTTCCTCCCCTGAAACTATATTTTTATTCAATCACATCTTGTGTTCTTTACTTGGAGCGTCGGTTTGTTTTTGTTTTTGTTTTTGTTTGAATAAAATGGATCCTAGCATTCACTTTGTGGGAGAGAGACACGCTCCGCTGTTGCATATGGACACATGTGTCCTTAGGCTTTACTCATAATGTTCAAGGCGAAGTTTCTCCTTCGTTAAATTGTTATATGGTTGGAATTGGAAAATGCTACATGTAGTAATTCTAAAATGTCTTGGATAATGTGATACTTGGCAATTGTTGTGCTCATGTTTAAGCTCTTGCATCATATACTTTGCACCCATTAATGAAGAAGTACATAGAGCTTGCTAAAATTTGATTTGCATATTTGGTCTCTCTAAGGTCTAGATAATATCTAGTATTGAGTTTTGAACAACAAGGAAGACGGTGTAGAGTCTTATAATGTTTACAATATGTCTTTTATGTGAGTTTTGCTGCACTTGTTCATCCTTGAGTTTGCTTCAAATAACCTTGCTAGCCTAAACCTTGTATCGAGAGGGAATACTTCTCATGCATCCAAAATCCTTGAGCCAACCACTATGCCATTTGTGTCCACCATACCTACCTACTACATGGTATTTCTCCGCCATTCCAAAGTAAATTGCTTGAGTGCTACCTTTTAAATTCCATCATTCACCTTTGCAATATATAGCTCATGTGACAAAATAGCCTTAAAAACTATCGTAGTATTGAATATGTACTTATGCACTTTATATTTTATTAAGTTGCTTGTTGTGCGATAACCATGCTTCTGGGGAACGCCATCAACTATTGTTGAATATCATGTGAGTTGCTATGCATGTCCGTCTTGTCTAAAGGATCTATCATTTTAGTGGTTGGAGCATGCAAAATTGTTAGAGAAGAACATTGGGCCGCTAACTAAAGCCATGAATCATGGTTGAAGTTTCAGTTTTGGACATATATCCTCAATCTCATATGAGAATAATAATTGTTGCTACATGCTTATGCATTAAAGAGGAGTCCATTATCTGTTGTCCATGTTGTCCCGGTATGGATGTCTAAGTTGAGAATAATCAAAAGCGAGAAATCCAAAATGCGAGCATTCTCCTTAGACCTTTGTACAGGCGGCATGGAGGTACCCTTTGTGACACTTGGTTGAAACATGGCATGCGAAGATCCGGTAGTCCAAGCTAAGTAGGACGAGGTGCGGGCACTATTAGTATACTATGCATGAGGCTTGCAACTTGTAAGATATAATTTACATAACTCATATGCTTTATTACTACCGTTGACAAAATTGTTTCATGTTTTCAAAATAAAAGCTCTAGCACAAATACAGCAATCGATGCTTTCCTCTTTGAAGGACCATTCTTTTACTTTTATTGTTGAGTCAGTTTACCTATCTCCTTCCACCTTAAGAAGCAAACACTTGTGTGAACTGTGCATTGATTCCTACATACTTGCATATTGCACTTGTTATATTACTTTATGTTGACAATATCCATGAGATATACATGTTATAAGTTGAAAGCAACTGCTGAAACTTCATCTTCCTTTGTGTTGCTTCAACACCTTTACTTTGATTTATTGCTTTATGAGTTAACTCTTATGCAAGACTTATTGATGCTTGTCTTGAAGTACTATTCATGAAAAGTCTTTGTCATATGATTCACTTGTTTACTCATGTCATTACCTTTGTTTTGATCGCTGCATTCATTACATATGTTTACAAATAGTATGATCAAGATTATGATGGCATGTCACTTCAGAAATTATCTTTGTTATCGTTTTACCTGCTCGGGACGAGCAGAACTAAGGGGATGCTGATACGTCTCCAACGTATCGATAATTTCTTATGTTCCATGCTACTTTATTGATGATACCTACATGTTTTATGCACATTATATGTCATATTTATGCATTTTCTGGAACTAACCTATTAACAAGATGCCGAAGAGCCAGTTCTGTTTTCTGCTGTTTTTGGTTTCAGAAATCCTAGTAAGGAAATATTCTCGGAATTGGACGAAACTTTCGCCCAGGGTCCTATTTTTGCATGAAGCTTCCAGAAGACCGAAGAGATAACGAAGTGGGGCCACGAGGCAGCCAGGGCATAGGGCGGCCTGGCCCTTGCCGCGCGGCCTGCCCCTGGGCCTCGTGTGGCCCCCGCGTTGCCTTCCGCCTACTTAAAGTCTCCGTCGCGAAACCCCCGAGAGAGCCACGATACGGAAAACCTTCCAGAGACGCCGCCGCCAATCCATCTCGGGGGATTCAGGAGATCGCCTCCGGCACCCTGCCGGAGAGGGGATTCATCTCCGGAGGACTCTACACCGCCATGGTCGCCTCCGGAGTGATGAGTGAGTAGTTCACCCCTGGACCATGGGTCCATAGCAGTAGCTAGATGGTCGTCTTCTCCTTGTTGTGCTTAATTGTTGGATCTTGTGAGCTGCCTAACATGATCAAGATCATCTATCTGTAATACTATATGTTATGTTTGTCGGGATCCGATGGATAGAGAGTACTATGATTATGGTGATTATCAATCTATTGTTTATGTGTTGTTTATGATCTTGCATGCTCTCCGTTATTAGTAGAGGCTCTGGCCAAAGTTTTTACTCTTAACTCCAAGAGGGAGTATTTATGCTCGATAGTGGGTTCATGCCTCCATTAAATCTGGGACAGTGACAGAAAGTTCTAAGGTTGTGGATGTGCTGTTGCCACTAGGGATAAAACATTGATTCTATGTCTAAGGATGTAGTTGTCGATTACATTACGCACCATACTTAATGCAATTGTCTGTTGCTTAGCAACTTAATACTGGATGGGGTTCGGATGATAACCTGAAGGTGGACTTTTTAGGCATAGATGCAGTTGGATGGCGGTCTATGTACTTTGTCGTAATGCCCAATTAAATCTCACTATATTTATCATATCATGTATATGCATTGTTATGCCTTTCTCTATTTGTCAATTGCCCGACTGTAATTTGTTCACCCAACATGCTTTTATCTTATGGGAGAGACACCTCTAGTGAACTGTGGACCCGGTCCTATTCTTTACATAGCATACAATCTACTGCAATTGTGTTTACTATTTTCTTTGCAAACATCTTCCACTCGATACGTTTAATCCTTTGTTACAGCAAGCCGGTGAGATTGACAACCTCACTGTTTCGTTGGGACAAAGTACTTTGGTTGTGTTGTGCAGGTTCCGCGTTGGCGCCGGAATCCCTGGTGTTGCGCCGCATCACATTTCGCGACCATCAACCTTCAACGTGCTTCTTGGCTCCCCCTGGTTCGATTAAACCTTGGTTTCGTACTGAGGGAAACTTGCTTCTATACGCATCATACCTTCCTCTTGGGGTTCCCAACGGACGTGTACATCTACGCGTATCAGTTCCTCACTGCCAAAGATCTGTTTGCTTGACCCTGTAGCCTCCACCCAAAGCCGAAGGCCACATTGTGCACAGTAAGGATAGAGGTGTCTGGATGAAGGGCCTATGAGAATATATGACATATCTAGCTTGCAAGGGTATTTTGAGTAGGGTAAGCTGTGTCAGCCACATTTGGCCAAAAATCATGAAACAAAGTTTAAAAATGCACCAATTCATTTGTCTCAACGGCATTTGTGATTGTTACATTCATCGGCTTAAAAAGATTGTATGAATTTTAGGTATGCTAGTAGTACCACAAAATTATGCTTTACAAATGGGAGGTATGCTTGTATTACAACTTACTTGTGCTTTGCCGATTTGTTTGTAGTAACAAATAGTCAGGAAACCATATTGCATCAAATGATTCAGAACCCTTTGCCGATTTGTTTGTAGTAACAAATAGTCAGGAAACCATATTGCATCAAATGATTCAGAACTGTCAAAAGACTACAGCCCAGCACTTGTCAGGTGCTACAAATATTCAGTACATCAGCCTAGCACCTGTCAGGTACTACAAATATTCAGTAAACCGTATTACATTAAGCGATTCAGAACTGTCAACACACAACAACCTACCAGTTGTCAGACACTACTATTTACCCAAGTTTTCTCTTGTTGAATCGATCGACAAAAACAGCAACCTGCCTAACAGTTTTTGTGGCCTTTGTCTCTAAAAAAGTGATAATACAGTTTCTGCAAGGTAATCTCAGTGCATAGATGAATAAGCAAGTGCAGACGAAGCAACTTTAAACATTGACAAAAAAAAGTCATAAATCCTATTTGTATAACCAAGGAGTAGAGAACAAAGACGTCTTAATAAGTGACGACCTAATTATAGCTTAGTGTGTCATATTGTTGAACTTACTTTTCATGTCCATATTAATTTCCCAAAGACGACTTAATAAATGACGACCAACATCACTCTTCCTTATCTGAAGTCTGAACCATGGGAATGAAGAAGTAAAAATATTAGCAATGCTTAATAACTGAACTATTACAGAGCAACAACACAATGAGTTGCATGTTTTAAAACATGCATCACATAAGCTCCACTCTACAATGTAGAAAGCAAGAAATGGTGATGCAGGTAAAACAATATAAAGCCAAACGAAGAGAATTAGCGTACTCACTAATAACAACAGAAAAAACTAACTATGTTGCTAAATGCTAATGATTTAGTAACTCGTTAATAGTAATTCATACTATAGTTGGATTTACTATAATCTAGAACACTATGGATTTATATGTAGCAATTGAGAAAAAGTATTTCTTACCTTGGGCAAGTACATGTCTGCTTCATGTTTGCCTGTCATAGATACATGAATGTACAGCCATATTAAGAAAATGGCAGCATTTAGGAAATACTTACTACAGGAGCTCAACTGAAAAAACAAACAAAAATTAAGTGAGGGGAAGGATAACAGCTATTAAAAGCAGATATATTAAGCCATGAAACTTTCCAATGAGGGATAAACAAGTAATCTTTGACTAAAGAGTCCAAACTTTGGCCCTGCAAGTTTACCAAGTAAGTGAAATCACGGATTAATAATTTTACCAATGGGTGAGATGTCCACAGAACTCCCATTACTCCAAACTGTTGAAACAACAATTATTTAAAATTGTTAATTGGCACAGAACACACCTTCTCTAAACGCTTAGTTCCTTGAACAAAATTTTATAGCAAATGTGAGGGTGAAAGCACATCATTCCCTGCTTCACTGCCTTAAGCAGAAAGAAGTTTTTAGAATTCTTCAATAGAAACTCTTAAGTGATGACAACATATCTTTTTTCTTAAATGTCAGCTCACAGAAATTATTTGATGATGACATACCTGAAACAAAAGAGAGTGGCAAAGGAACGAACCAGTAAGATTATTCCCAAATTCAAGACCCATATCTCAAACTTCCTTAATTTTCCTTGGTTGTCGTAGTACCAACTAATCATATTAACTGATGATTACATACCATAAATTAGCTTATAATCCTAGGGTTCTCCTGTTGACAAAAAACATGAAGGATGCAACTCTAAACCGACCTCCCCATTCATTTCACGGACTCAACTGACAGAAAAAGGTGCACACAGAATTCTATGCCTAAACAAATTCAGAGCTCTATCAAACAACAATCTAGAGCTGAAGAGCAGTATGCACAAACCTTGCATAAGTAAACCACAAAAAATAGAGCATTTTCATCCAATGGAGGAAATCAATTTAATCAGCTCACCTTCTCAAATGGTGAAACAGAGTTGGGGGCTGTTCCCCACGGCTGCAAGGCCGCTCCACCCCTGTGCATGAATCTATGGTGGTGGTAGCAACCTGGATAGTGTGATGAACACCCCACAGTGTAGCCGAGTTGCCGGGTTAAGGAGTCTCATCATGCCGTTGCCCTAACTCATTATGCCGACCACCACCACTTCCAGCGGTCGGCCTTTGCATGGCGGAGATACAAGAGCTGATGTAAGCGCAGCGGAGAGCCACGGGGCGGCAGCGACCGGCTGCCTGAACGCAGTAGCGGAATCCAGAGCTGGACTACCTGTCTACTTGGCGGGAGAGGAGGGCCTCCGCTGCGTCACTTCGCGAGAGACAGAGAGAGTAAGGGAGGCACTCGCGTGGCCTCGCTGCTGAAGCACTCGTTCTGCACATCACTGGCCAGGAATCGGGTGCCCACGCGCAGCAGAAGCCGAGATCCACGAGGATCATGGGGCGGCCGCCGTGAGGCGGAGGAGGACCGCGGAGCAGGGAGGATGCGGAGTGAGGAGGAGCTGGAAGCTGTCACCTCCTCCTGTCTCTCTCCATGGTGGCGTCGCCCGTCGGCGCCGGACGATGCCGGGGAGAGGTAGGACTGGATGGGAAAGAGGAGCAATTTGGAAGCGGGGGGAGTTTCCACAATACTCCACCACAGTCACCGGAGATTGACACGAAAATAGTTGGATCGTTCGAGAGGAGAGAATACAAAATAGGGTCAAAGCTGTGACAGATCCTGACCCAGTTGCTGCTATAGACACACAAGCAGAACACCAACCGAGCAAAGCGTCATCAGTAAGAAAAGCACGTAGAACCATGGTTTGTCCTTCCAAAAATGGGCAAGAGCACCCAAAGTGTACACAAGATTTTTTTTAGGAAACCAAACCATTGGGAGAAACACGTGTCAGCATCACCTTAATTACCAGCCTCCCTCAAAATTATGAGAAAAAAGATGTTTGTTCCCAAATAGTATAGTAGTTATATGTTCCCACGGAGTTCCGCATTTCCTACTAGCATGCTTCCTATGTTGATTAGAACTTAATGTGTTAGTTAAAATATGTTTGTGAAATGAGGAGAGGCTTGAATAAATATGCTCCTAGAATGCACTATTTCACACCCATCATAACCACTACCTTGTCCCTCTGCATGCCACGTGGGTTCAGTAATTAAGGGTCTCCCCACTGCAGCAGAAAACGAAGCTCTAGGGCCGCCGCCCAAGCTCCCTCTTCCCTTCCGATGACACTCCACACGGGCCGACCTTCCCTAGCCGAGCGAGCATAGGACCGCCCCACCTCCTTCGGAGATGAGGTCTGCCGCCACCGCATCAGGGGCGACAGAGGGGCGGTGCAGGGGGCCTTTGTCGAAACCTAGCGCCGCCTCGTAGGGGGGTGAAGCGAGGAGCCGGTATGTTCTAATGTTACACGTAAGTAGTAGCAAAACGCATAGTACTACTACACTAGTTGCAGCCGTTTCCGAGGGGGTGCGAAATTGTGGAGAACGGAGGGGGCGCAGTGCAAAATTGCAGTTGGCTTACGAGAGACGCTTCTCCCTCTCTCTCTCTCAGTACAGTTTTCGCTCCATTTAGAGAGAGGGAGTGGGTTCATCTCATCTGCGTGCTTAAGAGAGAGAATCAAAAAGCAGAGAGAGAGAGACGGAGTGGTTGGGCGAATGCACCACATCCATTCCAGGTTTAGCTAGGGTTTCCGTCCCCCGTCTCCCCGCCGCCGCCGCCGCCCACGATCGCCATGATCGGCGGTGCCGACGACACCGAGCCGGAGGCCCAGCCTTCCACCCGCACGGCAGCCGCGCCTCCCCCTCCCTCGCCACCGATCGCGCCCCCTTCCTCGCCTCTTCCGGGCGCCGGCCTCGGCAGGAGGCTGCTCGGCTCCATCCGCGCCTTCGCCCTCCCCGCGCCTCGCCCCGCCGCCGCCCCCAAGGTCGGCCTCGGCCTGCTGCTCCATGCCAGCCCCGACCACCCTCTCCTCCACCCACCAACCCCGTCCGCCTCTCCGTCTGCGTCCGAGGACCCTCTCGAGGAACATGCTGCTGCGCCACGGCCTCACGCCCACGACGCTCTGGACGACGCGCTGAGCCGACACGGGGCCGTCGACGCTGCTGCCGCTGCGTCGGCCCCAACCAACTCCATGTCCAGGCCCACCCACGTCGCGTCGCCGTCTAACGACGAGTACATCGCAACCGCCGTTTCGTCCGCGTCCGCGTCCGCGTCCGAGGAGGACGACCCTGTTCCCAACCTCCTCCAGCACCTCATGCCGGCGGGGGACGCGGACGGTGACCAGGACCAGGAGCCCGGCCTGGCGGGTGGGCAAAAAGGCGACGAATTTCGCGCGGGCGACGAGTCAAGGCCAACCACCAACGTCGCGTCTCCGCCCGAGGACGAGCCAGTCGCAACCGACGCGTCCGAGGAGGACGACCCTCTGGAAGATGCTGCCGAACGGCGTCACACAGGAGGCGACCTTGCACTGGAAGATCACGATGCTGCTGCTGGGGATGATCAACAAGAGAAGGCGCTGCAGCAGTGCACCGGTGATCAGCTGAGAGCTGCCAGGGATGATCAGGAGGTGGTACAGCGAGGTGCTATCCACCCAAGGGATGAAACCACATATGGCATTGCTGTTGTGGATCAAGAGAAGGTGGCCTCAGCCGACAATGTTGATGCTGTGGAAGGGCAGGAGTTTGTGGAGCAAGATGCCATTGACAGAAAGGGTGAAGGCACAAATGACACTGCTGTTGATGGTCAAGACAAGGCAGTGGAGCAATGTAACACTTATGGATTGGGAACAAGTGAGAATGGTGATGCCGAGAATGATCAGGAGGCGGTGGAGCAATGTGTCATCGACAAAGAGTGTGCAGCTATGGATGATAATGCTGTCAAAGATCATGAGGTGGCAGGGCCAACTGTGCTCGATGGAATGCGTGCTACCATAGATGACATTTCTACCGAGGATCTAGAGAAGGAAGTGGAGCAATATGCAACTTATGACTCAATCGAGAATGATAATGCTGTGGAAGATCAGGAGGTGGTACAGCAAGGTGCCATCCACCCAAGGGATGAAACCACATATGGCATTGCTGTTGAGGATCAAGAGAAGGTGGGATCAGCCGAGAATGTTGATGTTGTGGAAGGCCAGGAGTTGGTGGAGCAAGATGCCATTGACAGAAAGGGTGAAGGCACAATTGGCACTGCTATTGATGGTCAAGACAAGCAAGTAGAGCAATGTGACTCTTATGGATTCGGAACAAGTGAGAATGGTGATGCCGAGAATGATCAGGAGGCGGTGGAGCAATGTGTCATCGACGAAGAGGATGCAGCTATGGATGATAATGCTGTCAAAGATCACGAGGTGGCAGGGCCAACTTTGGTTGATGGAATGTGTGCTACCATAGATGACATTTATGTTGAGGATCTAGAGAAGAAAGCGGAGCAATATGCAACTTATGACTCAATCGAGAATGATAATGCTGTGGAAGATCAGGAGGTGGTACACCAAGGTGCCATCCACCCAAGGAATGAAACCACATATGCCATTGCTGCTGAGGAGCAAGAGAAGGTGGGATCGGCCGAGAATGTTAATGTTGCGAAAGGCCAGGAGTTGGTGGAGCAAGATGCCATTGACAGAAAGGGTGAAGGCACAGATGGCACTGCTGCTGAGGGTCAAGACAAGACTGTAGAGCAATGTGGCTCTTATGGATTGGGAACAACTGAGAATGGTGATGCAGAGAATGACCGGGAGGTGATGGAGCAATGTGTCATCGACAAAGAGAGTGCAGACATGGATGATAATGCTGTAAAATATCACGAGGTGGTAGGGCCAACTGAAGGCACAGATAGCACACATTCCATCGTGAATGACATTTCTGCCGAGGATCAAGAGAAGAAAGTGGAGCCATACACAACTTATGACTCGGAAGCAATCGAGAATGATGATGTTGTGGAAGATCAGGAGGTGGTGGAGCAAGAGGTTGTCTTCAGAGAGGGTTTAACCATTGACCATGATGATTCTGTCGAAGACCACAATGTGGTAGATCAATCTATCATTGAACGAATGCCCGCTCCTGCTGATGACATTTTTGTTGAAGATCAAAAGGAAGTGGTGGAGCAATGTGCAGTTCATGAACCAAGAGCAACTGAGGATGAGTATACTGTCAAAGAAAAGGAGAAGGTGGTGGAGCAACGTGTCATTGACAAACAGGGTGCATCGAACATGGATGTTGCTGCGAATAATCAGGATAAGTTGATGAAGGAACACATCATCGACAACCAGGGTACAGTGCCCATGGATGATATTGCGGTGAAAGACCTTGATAAAGCAGCGGCACAATATGCCAGTGATGTCATCGACGAAAATGGCAGAACCAAGGATGATATTAATGTGGAGGAAGATGGCTATCTAAAGGAACAAGTCATCGTTGACAATTGGGGTACATTCAGTGATGCTACTGCTTTGGAAGATCAGAAGAATGAGGGTGAACAATGCAAAGGTGATGAACAGATAGTGGGCAAGGACATGTATGCTGTTCACATGAAGGGGAGCATGTTGGAGCAAGGGACCGGCGGCAAACAGGGAGCAACAAAGTCTGATTTTACTGTTGAAAAGTACAAGGATGTAGTGGAGCGTGTTTGTCATGAATGGGGAGCACCTGATGATGATCTTGCTATGGACACGGCAGCTTCTCAAAGTATCAGAGAAGTTTCATCTTCTGAGGTGGTTTCAGCTACGGCAAATGGCAGTGATGGGGGTATCTGGAAGAAGGAGAAGGTTAAGCTGCCCATTAGGTATCCTCAAAGGCCTGGGAAACTGAACTGCCCCTTTTACATGTCAAGCGGGAGCTGCTCATACGGGTTCTCATGCCAATTTCATCACCCACCGGTAAAATTTGCGTCACTTTACCATCATTTGATATATTGTTCTTTAATTTTTTGGGCAAGAAAACTTGGTTTGTTGCGTTACTCCTTAGAATGCTGCAACTTTGCTTAGCACAATAGGTTTTGTAAATTATTTGTGTCATGCCGGTGCCATCTGTCTTTGAGCTCGGTTGATAGTGCTGTGATCTATATTTCAATACATTAATCACACGCCTGCAGCCCTGTATGCTTGTTACACTTAGATGATATATGTGCATAGACATACGACATGCTCTTTTCTGTATAAGAATGTAGTCTTACCATTTCTGGTCCCCAAATAAACAGATGATGTAACAATATTAATGTTTTGTCTGCCGATAAATGTAGTGGATATTTGAAAGCCAGATTATATACCATGTTTTCTAATTTGTTCATGAGCTATTTAGTAATTTGTTTTCCTTATTTATTTTTATTTTGTCATTGCTACAGCTTAAAGCCAAGCCAGATGGTTCATGGCGTCCCTCTGAACAAGGAAATCATGGCGTTGCTGAGACCCTGGAACTGAACCGCATTGGCCTCCCCATACGAAGAGTATGCTTATGATGTCCTTTCATCTATTGCAGTTGGTAATGCATTATGATTTATACTGGAAAATGATGAAACTGAATTTCGTCTACTTCTCAGGGAGCAAGAAATTGCACGTACTATATGCGGAATGGTGCTTGCAGATATGGCAAACACTGTCATTTTAACCATCCAGAGCATGTAATTGATGCTCAGTTCTATACACCAACAGGGTGGGAGGATAATGCTTTGCAATTGGAGAAATCTTCTGACCAGACAACATTAGATGACACATCACACTTGAAGAAATCTTCTGATGATACAACCTTGGGTGGCACGTCATACTCAAAGAAGTCTTCTGACCATGCAACCTTGGATGGCACATCATACTCAAAGAAGTCTTCTGACCATGCAACGTTAGATGATACGTCGTCTAGCTCAGAGATACTGCCACCGAACATATTAAGAATGCTCTTACCTTCCCAAAAAGTGCTGCCTAGTACAGAAGTAAAGGTGAAAAAGGTACATGTTGTACCTTTATATTATGTGATGTTTTATATCTGTATTTGCACATATCGCTTGCATATTGCTACTTTTATGACACCATACTGTGTACTTTTCCTAGACTAATGACTGATCTATGCCTTTCTGATAATTTCTTGTCATATCTGCTTTATGTAGGATTCAGATTGGCCATCTACTTCAGATGATTCCGATGGTTGCTGTTCAGCAGATAGTTCAGATGGGCCTTTGTGCAAGCAGGAGCATGTGGATTACCCTGAGAGGCCTGGCAGACCAGAATGCCCCTTCTATATGAGGTTCGGTGATTGTAAATTTGCATCAGCATGCAAATATCACCACTCAAAAGACAAATACCCAACTAGATACCATCCGAAAGTTCCATCACTGGGAGGGGAACAGAGAGAATATCCTGAGAGACCTGGGGAACCAGAATGCCCCTTCTATATGAAAAACCGGTTCTGTAAATTTGGGGCACAATGTAGGTTTAATCACCCAAAGGATTCAAGTCCTACTGTGCAGAACTCAACGTATGCAAAAAAGTCAGTTGCCAGCAATGAACATCATCAATCTACCACAGCCACACTAGAAGACTATATGCCCCAGCAACAGCAGTACCCTGAGAGACCTGGTCAGCCAGACTGCCGGTACTACCTGCAATTTGGGGAATGTAAGTTTCTGTCTGCGTGTATATTTAACCATCCACGAGATGAACTTCCAGTTGGGTGGAATCCCTCAGATCCAGCTCACTCTGATCAGATTGAACCTGAAACACATGGCATGCCAGAATGCCCATTCTATATGAAAAGTGGGAAATGTCAATTTGGATCAGCATGTGAATTTCGTCATCCCAAAGATATATGTTCAACTACAGAGGTATGTCTTTATCATTATTGATGTTCAAGTAAACACTATGGATTCAATCATAAGTTCATAACTAGTTTTCAATTGTTGCTTTTTGCCTGGCTGGTCCCTGTTGCATTTTTAGCTGATAGAGACCTTTACTAGCGTTGACATTTCTGCAAATAGGAACTAAATGGCTTCTGTGTGTACAGAACTCTTGTTCAGTTTGATGTGAGTATGTTAATATTGCTCTGTTTGTGTGTGCATAAGACACTTTTGGCATGCAATATACTAGTACATCGTACGGCTGAAGTGTATTTTGAACCTTTTCCGTTCCTATTGGATTGCACCGTGATTATTTTGAAGTATTCACTTAAAAATGCGCACTGGGAAATAATTATTGTACTATCCATGGACTATGTATGGAGTGCAAGGGATGCTAAAGCCTAAAATATTGGTTCTTTGTACTAACCTCCGTCTATAAAAAGATGTCTCAACTTAGGACAAATTTGAATGTATCTAGATACTAAAATGGGTCTAGATACATTCAAATTTTGACAAAATTGAGACATCTATTTATAGACGGAGGGAGTAGTAGCAAAGAATTTTATTCTACAATAGCAATCGCTATCTGGTTGAATTTTGTTCAGTTTCCTGAAGTAGGACTATGTCATGTCACCCAATGGAAATAAAATAGATGCTCAATTGTCACCCCCTCATTTTTTACATGTGGCACTCATGGATCTTATGCTGTTTCAGGGAGCATTTGGTCAGAGAACTGACTTGGCAGATGATACTTCCACAAGGCCAGAGAATGTTGTGCAGAAACAAGAACAGGCCATGTATCCTGAAAGGCCTGGTGAACCTCGGTGTTTCGACTACATGAGTCATGGCTCCTGTAGAAGGCAGATGAACTGCAAATACCACCATCCAGCAGACCGTCTTTCTAGGAAACAGGTGCGTAATAGCCATAAAGTTTAGAAGCTTTAATTGCGATGTGTTACACTGCCTTTGGAATGACATCTGTGGTTGCTGCTTATGAATGCAGTACGACTCGACTTACCACTGAACTCGTCCACATCTACCGCTTGAGCAAAGCTGTAATACCGTGTCAATGCTCAAGGTACCTTGTCATATCATGAGCAGTGATCCATCTGATGCTATGTGCTATATTTCTATGCAAATTTAGAGCAACTCTTGATGTGGCTAACCTGATCCTTGTTTGTTTCGCAGCATTCTTCTGTTTCCAGGCGTTGCAGCTAACTCGAGTGGGTATGAGTGACGATTGAAGAGAGGAGGATCTAACGAAGAACAAAAGTTCAGAGACAGTCGTATTTTTTCATCTACAATTAATACTTGCTAGTCATGTTCGTTCGTTTCGAATTTCCGCTTGAGCGCGTTTATGATGTTTAAAAGGCACTTGCACCTTGTCTCGGATTTCCGCTTGAGCACGTTTTATGATGTTTAAAAGGCACTTGCACCTTGTCAAATTTACAGGAATTGTCTCTTGTCCAGGCACTCAACTGTAATCTGGATATCTTGGCATGACTTGCTATTGTCCTCTACCTAGACTTAACATGCAAACTTTGATCTTGGTCTCAATGCATGAATGTTGTGATGTGTTTTTGGTTTGACGGTCAATGCCTGGTTTAAACTGCTGTTCTTTCAGCGAAGAACTGATCTTTGGTCTCATTACTGTCTACCACTAGTAGTGGATAGAGATGAAGCAAGAGTTTTCAATTGTTCCCTTTGGTCTACTGTCTACAACTAGTACTCTGTACTCCCTAGTAGTTAAGATCGAGCGTCCAGCTGATTAAACTTGAATCATGGGTGGGTGGCAGAGCAAAAGCTTGAATCGTGTGTAGAAATACTTTTTTTAGTCCAGCGGTTATTAACACCCTCGCTCTGCATAGGGTAAACATTTAGTGTAGAATTTCCTTGTTTGAAGCAGCATCCTGATCATAGTGGTAGTTACCTAATTTTGGACTCTGATCTTATATAAGAAGGTGGGAGAACAGTTTCGCAGTCGTAAGTGCACCAAAGGGAGCAGAAGAATAGCAAAGCAATAAAAGTCCATGGTCATTCAGGTTAGTTTCCAAGCCAAATCCACAGTCCTCAGTGGTGCTACCAAAACAAGAACAAGAGATGGCAAGGCAAACAACGCGATTTTTTTAATAATACGAATTAATAATTTAATTCCAGGACTACCACATGTTTTTGAGAAAGTTCAAAAGTGTGATTGGGTTGGCATGCAGCAGACCGATCGGACAGGAGCGGGCCGATCGGACCATAGCAGACCGATTGCAGGTGGTTGTTGTGGCCGACCAGCCGACGTCGGACAGCAGCTGTCCGATCGGACTCTAGCAGCCAAAGTGTGGCATGCCTCCTTCTGCCCGGCCGCGCGTAGACGTCCCTCGCCCCGGGCTTTTCTTTCTTCTTCCTCCTCTCTTCTTCCCTTCTCTCTTCCCTGCCCGCACGAAGAACAGCTCGGAGATCCCTAGAGATTTAGCCAATAAAACTTCACCATTTTGCTGCTATTAGTTGAGGGAAGCCCGATCTACAGATGGGTTAGGTTTTGGAGATGATTGGTGGTGATGTTTAGCAGCAATGGTGATGAAGTGGTGGAGGTTGGTGGTGGTGTAAGGGGCTGAGCTGTTGCGTGTTGTTCGTGCTGCTGCAGTTGTAGAGGTTGCTCACGCTACAAGGGTAGCACCCTAATCTTTGCATAGTAGTGTTAACTGTATAGGTTTATGTGGGGTGCTATTGGTGCTAGTGTATTTATGTGTTGTGTAGTAGTTACGTTTGTTGACGTGGACATAATTTTTTTTAGGTGAGTAAATTAAGATGACAGATGTAGTGAAGATAGTATTTTACTATGGTTTGGGTAGTGTCCGATCAAATGAGATGGGAGTTGATATGAGTGAGTTCATGTCTGTAGAGATGAATTTGACTGCCCCTAGAACATGGACAATTGAGCAGGTGAAGGACTGGTTGACAGAATATTTCGGGCTTAATCCTAAAGTGCATACAGTGGGTGTGCATGCATTATGGACTAAGTCGTTATCAAACATTTTATAGTATCTGAGGCTTGTAGATGATACCTCTAAGTGGGTGAGCTTGTTAAAAGGGGCTGATAGGAGAGGAACTAACCCTGTGGCATTAGTTCTTCCGGTGGCGAAGGAGGTAGCGCCTCCTGAAGGCGGTTATGGTGGAGGAGGTGGTTACGAATCAGGCCATAGTCAAGCACCCGGCGGTGGCAGTGGTTACGAATCAGGCCAGAGCAGTCAAGCACCCGGTGGTGGCGGTGGTTACGAGCCTGGACAGAGCAGCCATGCGGAAGATGTTTATGGTGGTCGGGGTGATGGTTACGTAGGAGAAGACGGTGAGGTTGATGGTCACGAAGAAAATGGATACATGCAGAACCAGATGGAAGAGGAAGACACAGAAGGTGAAAGTGGATGCTGATGATTCTGATGGGTCTGATGATGGCGCGGAGGTGCCTATTCCTGGCAGATGGAATCAGAACTTTTCGTCTGCAATGACAATCAATGATGGCCTTGATTCTAATTGGGAGTATCACCAGAACATGTCGCCGTAGGGGCTATGTTTCTGTTTGAAGCGACATATGCAAATGCAATAATTAAGTGGGCAATGGCAACTCAAAAGCTCCTCAGAACAAGCATGTCATCTGGAAAATACCTGACGATGGAATGCCTGGACATCAATTTTCCCGGAAGGGTGCATGGTTATGTTCCTAAGTATGACACAACATGGCGTGTGAGCGACTTTGTGGCGCACACTTGTGAGCTTGCAAGTATCCCCAACGATCATTCAAACTTGTCGTCTAATCTCATAGCTCGGTTGATGTACATAGAAATAGTGGAAGGGCAAGCCATGGGAGTAAGCGGCATAATTAAGAATGTGAAGAAGCATCATTTGTACACCATTTCTTATGGCAAGTCTTGGAGGGCTAAACAGAGGGCGTTGGAGATGAGATTTGGTTCGTTTCGAGACGCAAACGACGTTGACACATATATAAACATCCAGGACTTTTTTTTGCCGGAGTCCCCAACTTACAGGGTTCTGCATAGAGTTTTTTTCTCGTTCGGTGTATGCATCGAATCTTTCAGGCACTGTCGACCCGCCTCTTCTACAGCGCGAGCAACATGTGTCCTGGTTGAGACGTCTCGAGGACAAGCTACACGGGATCTACTCGGCTATCACGTGCAGCCGTAGTTCCGACGTCGTTCAACGCCACCTCCTTCCACCGCGACGCTCCACACAGGAGCAGCGACGACACGATCCACAACCAGGTCTCACACCGATGGTGACACCCAGACCACCACCTCCTGACCAGGCAGGAGGTTCGTTGTGGCAACAGCAGCACACTCCTTTCGTCGACGACTTTCAGTACCAGCAGCACGTTTTGTTCGACGACTATCAGCAGTAAGCTGCTTTCGACCAGTGGCAGCAGCAGCAGGCCCCTTTCATGGGAGGAGGAGGAGGATACACGCATGTTATGTACTGTTCTGGCTATTGTGATCCATATAGACTATACTCCACTTAGTTTGATATCACTTATGTTTCGTGCCACGGGATACACGCAACACACTGCGTCCAATCCTTCATAGGAAGCTAGTGATCAGGATCCTGAGCACATGGAGTATTACAGCACACAACAGAACTATGTCGGTATGCGGACTCCTCCACCGGAGCCCCACACAGGAGACGCAGTACGACCCCGAGTCCGGGTCCTGGATTCCTGCTTGCATCACCAGGCCCCCGGACAGGTTCGGTTGGACACCCCGTGCTACGTCGCCCCCACGAAACCCCAGACGCCGTCCATAGTATCCGACATTTATGTATGCATCAACTATGTATCAGACATTTATGTATGCATCACTCATGTATCAGACATTATGTATGAACTATGTATCAGTATGTTGTAGCGTTTAAAAATGGCGCCAGAACTGCTTTGAGATATATCTGTGCTAATCCTAAACATGCACATGCAAACATGCAAACAAAACATGCACCATGCAAATAATCGGCTGTTAGCTGGCCGGTCGGCTATTCCCAATCGGATTGCTACCGTCCGATCGGTCAGCCGCAGTACGACCCGGTCATATTTTTGAAAATATTCGAAAACGCATGGTAGTCCTGGAATATAGTAATTAATTCGAATTATTAAAAAAATCGCGGCAAACAACTGGGTTTATCTTATTGTTCATCAAAACGCTAATGATCATCAGAGGCACGATATTCAGTTGTGCTCACTGGCCGCAGTCAATTAAGCCCGTCTACAACATCAGAATTCTACACCTTATGCAGAAACGAACACACACAGCAAAAGCATCTGGAATCCAAAATTTTACATCCCTACAAAAGCAGAATCAGTAGAATAGTCACCGAGTATCAATGAAATGCAGGCAGAAATCACTAGTAACGTTTTATTTCAAAAAGGGGGGTAGTAGCAACTGGCAGCATTACGAATTTCAGTTTGCCAAAAGCATATGCCTATTTTCAGTTCTTACAACCAACCAGCCAAGAAAACATTGGGAATAGTTCAACCGCCTAGCACAAATCAGTAACAGATAAAATGAGAAATAAATCATTGCGCTCAGAATCTCAGCTTGCCAAAAGAACAAACATACATAATTAAGCCCTTGCAAAAGGGGAGGTACTAGCAAAATACAGCATTATGAATCTCAGTTAGCCAAAAGGGAGATACTAGCAAGAGCATTTCAGTTCACACCTACCAACCAGCTAATCAAAGTTCAACGATTCTCATCAAGCATCAGTACAACTTCTTGCAGATAACCAAAGTTCACAACCATTAGTAACATCAGCCAACAACATTGCAAACAGTCGGTTTCTAAACATAATGCAGAAACGTAAACAGCAGTATGAGGATTCAGAACAGAAAAGCATAAGCATTAATAATTAAGTTCTTACAACCATGGGCCAACGAAACATTGACATTTTCAGCAATACGAATCCATCATTAGTCAAACTACTACTTGTTGCAGATAACCAGAGACGACAACTACCATGAGCCACAGCAGCCAACTACATTCACTACTACTAGATACAAGCAACGCAGATCTAAGAGGAGGTGAACTTGGTGACGGCCTTGGTGCCCTCAGAGACGGCGTGCTTGGCGAGCTCGCCGGGGAGGACGAGGCGGACGGAGGTCTGGATCTCCCGGGAGGTGATGGTGGGCTTCTTGTTGTAGCGGGCGAGCTTGGCGGCCTCGCCGGCAAGCTTTTCGAAGATGTCATTGATGAAGGAGTTCATGATGGACATGGCCTTGGAGGAGATGCCGATGTCGGGGTGGACCTGCTTGAGCACCTTGAAGATGTAGATCTTGTAGGTCTCGACGCTCTTCTTGCCCTTCTTGCGGCCCCTCTTCTCGCCGCCCTCCTTGGCGGCGGTCTTACCCGCCGGGAGGCTCTTCCCGGCCTTGGGCTTCTTCGCGGCAGGCGCCTTCGCCGCCGGCTCCGCCGCGGGCTCCTCCTCCACGGGCTTCTTGGCCGCCGGCTTCTTCTCCGCCTTGGGGGCCATCGCTGCTGCTTGAGGTGGGTAGGTGAAGGTTCGCCGGTGGTTCGCTGGAGTGGTGGTGGCGGCGGAGGAAGTTGGGATGCGATGTGGAGGAAGGAGGAGCAGGGTGTGTTTTTATAGAGGGACGGAGGCGGGCTCTGATTGGTGGGTGGGTGGGTGCCTCGGATCGGTGACTGCGAACGGTAGGATGCGTCCGGCGCTGTTCGGAATGGACGGTAGGGATGCGTTTAGACGCGGATCGCTCGCGTGGCATGAAAAGTTTGGGCGGGCTCGGCAGGAGCAGCTCCGTTCTTGGCGCGCGGCACGGAGAGGAGAGAGCGTCTGTTTGGTTTCCATTTCGCGGTTACAGTTTTTGAAAACCGAGAAGATCCTTTTCGCGGCTGTTTCTTGGCGTAGCCTTGCCGCCTTTCTGGTGTTTGGATGCCGGAGATCAAGAATTTACCAGCGTGATTGTTTAGGGTAACTCCAATCGTCTAATGGGAGGATCCAAATTGATACTCCCTCCATTCACACTAATGTAGAACCTTTTAGCTTTTTATTTTTATAGATCTACTTATTTGGTTTGTATTAGTCCATTTTTACCGTGTAGATTCACATTTTTTTATTTGTATCTAATTTATTTGTAAAAATATCTAAAAGCTCTTAGAGCATCTCCGTGTCACAGCGTCCCCCAAACCGCCGGATTGAGCGTTTGGGCGATGTTTTGTTAAATCTTGGCGTTTGGGGACGTCGTCACCGCGTCCCCAAACGCGCCCCCAAACATTTAAAATACTTTTTTTTGCATTTTTATTTCAATTTCCACAAACTAATACATAATTGGGAACGTGGTTTACACAAAGACATAGTTAGGAACATGGTTACCACAAACTAATACATAGTTGGAAACATGGTGGACACAAATATATAATATTGCAAAAAAACTAAACCTAACTAGGCCGTGCATCAGAGGTTTCCTGTGTTCGCTGCTAAGAAACAACACTCGAGGGCACACCCAGTCACCAACTGGAAAATCCAGCGGGAGGATGGTGCCCGTTGGTTCTACCGATGAGGCGAACAGGCAGAAACCTCCGTGCACGTATTCGCTGCGAAGAAACAACACTCAGTCGTCCTCCTCGTCGGTGCTGTCGCCGTGGTAGTCCCTGTCGACGTGGTAGTCCCGGTGGCATCGCCTCTCGTCGAAGACCTTGACGCTCATGTCTCTGTTGCCCAAGTAGGAGAACAGGAGGATGAAGCCGGCCGAGGCTGTGGTGGCGCGCGAACTTCTCCCCGCCGATGTTGAGGTACATCTTGCCGCGCGTCGTAGATCGCGTCGACGATCCACCGGTAGTAGCCGCACGAAGCCTCCCGCAGATGCATCTTGCGCGGGCGTACGCCGCCGACGTACTCGGCGAAGGAGTTCGGCGCCTCTGGATGCCGCGCGGGTCGCCCTTGAGGACGAGGACGAACTCGAAGCGCGTCGGCTCCGTCCATCTCCGACGATGAAGACGACGGCGCGGGAGGCGACGGCGATCGTTCAGCTATGTGCCACGACCACGACCGGCCGCGAGGTCGGCCTCCGCCTCTACCAGACATAGCGGCAAGTCTTGTTGAGAGATGGTGGCGGCTAGGGTTTGGGAGAGAGGCGCTAGGGTTTGTGTGTGAGGACGACGAGAGCGCCCCTTTTTATAGGCCGGAGGGAGGCGGATGAGCGGTGGCGCTTATTAACGCCGGCACGCAGAGCTAGGCGCGACGGGACGCGTCGCTGCGCCCTCTGCGGGAGCTGCACCGTCGCGCGATAACACGTCGCGAGGTGGCGACGGTTAGGTTTAAATTAATTGTGCCGTGACGTCCCCGGCCCCGCCCTCGCTTTTCGTTGTGTCCAGCGTCCCGGAAGCGTCCCAGTGGGACGGTGTTTCTAAAACCCACCGGCGGTGGTTAAGCAACACGAAGAGCCGGGAGGCTCCCAAGGCTGGGGGCCCTGGTCCCTCAACGTCGTCCCGCAAATGTTCCGGCACACGTCCTGGCGGTTGCTACGGCGTGCCACCGACCTATACCTGGTCGGAAGGTGTTGGATTGCTTCGATTAGTTTCTGCATGGACACGTAAACATTAAATATGAGCCCTATCGGCTCTCAGGTTGCCCTGTGGATCGGCTCAAAGAGTCGATCGCCCCATGGTACACGTCGGGTTAACGATGACATGGGGCTCCTGCTTGATCAAAACAAAGTTAAACCAATCTCGACAGTTTAGGGTTTTCACCGCATGATCGGAACATCCTACGCGTAGTTGAGCCTAATAGACACGAAAGATAATGGAAAACTAACCCTAAAAGAGGCCTAAAAACCAACGTTAAGTTAATTCCCGGAACATCCCTCTTAGGACTAACAAACCATACCTTACGTACTACCGGATCGTTCAACCCGTTTGCAAGGCCTAACCATACAGATATTAAACCAATCATTGAAGAATCAAGGAGCAACTATAACAGATTGGATCTACTAAATAACGAACAAGCAAGGTGCTGCCCTTATACCTAGATAGGTATAAGGATAGCTAGATATCAAGGGGCAGCACAGCTAAACAAGCATGTATAAGAAAAACATCCATGCAAGCCCCAAAACACCTATGATAACTAGTGCTACTCGCCATCAACAACGCTTCAGCACGAGCAACACAAGGTAAACGAATAAACGTGTGCTGCCTAGATCGCAAGATGCGATCTAGGCAGCATGATGCTTATCCGGAAGAAACCCTCGAAGGAAGGGGTGGCGATGCGCCTGATTTGTGTTTGTGGTGAACGTGATTGTCCTCCTTTTCCGATAACCCTAGATACATATTTATAGTCCAAGGGACTTTCTAATTCGGGCGTGCACCTAACCGTGCACGGGTTAAACTCTATCTTTTAATTCTAAACTAAAATGCAATCTACTATATTTACAGATACACGGGCAATCTAGCCCAAACTCTTCGCGCAAGGCCGCTTCAAAGATGCTCTTCGTGTATATCTTTCAAGCCCATCTTCACCTACAGCCCATCTCCTGATTTGGCCAAAATCCGGTGATAACACATGCCCCCCTGGTTTTGGTAATGATAATTTCAAAACCACTCTGTTTTTCCTTCGAAGGGTCATGTCGTGGCAGAGCAGAACCGTCGCAGTATTCTTCATCATGACGCCTTGCCTTCTCAACCTCTCTGCACGATTTGACAGTTTTGGCACCACATCCTCGGAAATTACCACAGCATTAAAGTTCCATCACATCCCTTTTATTTAAACTGCGTTGAGCAGTTCGCTTCACATCCTCTGTTCTGCACCAGCCATAGGACAAAAAACCCTCTCCTGACCATGTCTTCCTCCTCCTCCTCTTCCGCTTCCTTCCAATCCTCTTCCTCGAGCGAGCCGATTCCAGTACAACCGGATGGAGGCGTACAATAGGCGCGCTCCCAAGCATTGGGATGAGGGAGTGGGACCGATTTCATGCCGACGGCCTACCCAGGACCTCGTCGGTCAGATGGTGACATGCCCACACGACGGGGAGGACGACCTCCGGTTCCGATTGACGGAGAACGGGAGGCGGAGAGTGATGATGACCTCTCCTTGGGGTAAACTCACCTCCTCCGTCAAAGAAGAAGAAGAAGATGACGAAGACGATGATCTCCTCCGACAAGAAGGAGGAAAAGGAGGACGACACCTCCTTCGATGAGCCGCCACCAAAGCGCATGTGGTGGGCTTGGTCGGATGAAGACGACGATGAGGAGGAAGAACCCCTGAAGGACTACGCGCGAGCGTAGCAACGCTCAGCAGCGACGGAAGCGGCAACAGCCCGTAGAGTGAAGACCAGCATAGGACTAGCAGTAGCAATCTATTCTCCTTTTGTTGAGCAATCGGCTCCTCTATGTAAGAAATCCCCTTTTCAATGAAGAACTTCCTTTATGCTAATTCAGCCGATTTTCCCTCATACTGACTCTGCCGATTGTCAACTTGGTTAATGCTCAATGAGCCGATGGCAACGCATCAGTCTTTCACGATAAATTGCGAGACAGGGCAATTCAGTTATCCCCTCAAACAGTAACTTGTAACCCTTGCTCAAATTCAGATCCCAAATTTCCAATCGAACAGGCCCAGTCCGCAGTCGCGCGAATTCCAGATTTTGGACTCCAAAACACCTGAGCATAATGTTCGATTTAACGGCAAAACTCCTGAGTTAATGCCTTCAGGAGAGCTCTAGGACCGTTCTTGAAACAATTTGATGAAGCGACCCTTGCAGCAACAAGATGGCCCAGCCTATCAATGATGATGGCTCCCTCTTCAAATTCCTCCCACCAGCTCCGGTGGTTTTCTTCTGCAAGAACTCACCACCTTTGAAAAGGTTGTAATGAGAGCCAGCCGATTTCAACAAAATCGGCTCCCAAGAGCAAAGAATCTTCAGGGCCAGCTGCCCCCCGAGCCTCAGTCAGGGCGAGAACAGCATCGAGAAAGGTGGCTGCCAGGAAAACTTTGAAGAGCAACATCCTTCTAGGCTATTGGTTCATTAATCCTGCTCTTTTAGACCTCTACTGAAGATAATACCAGCGAGGAGACGCAGTCCAGCCGACGAGGCTCAAGCTTGGGCACCTCTGAGGACACCACCACGTAAAACCAGCCAGATGTGCCACCATCGACTTCCAAGAAAAGGTCAGCCCCGACTGCTGCCCCTCCAGCTCCCATCAAAACAGGGCACCATCTTTGCTGACGGCATTGTGCTTTGCTGCTCCGATCGGCTCACCATCTTTTTCTTGCAGAGTGGGAATGCTGATGAAGTTCTGATGCCCTCCACAGCTCTTGCCGTAACAATCTCTAAAGGTGACATCGACCAAGTCGCCACCTTGGCCAAACCCCAGGAAAAACACCACAGCCGATCGCTTCGTCATTGGCTGTTCCCATGGTCCTAGGAGAGGTATGCTCCCTTTGTTGGGCTCGCCCTTACCCTGATCTGCATGCTTACGCTGCTCTTGTTGTTTGTCAGGGTTGTGATCTCTCAGGCTTGCTGTCGTTCGACCCTAAATCTATCGAGCCGTCCCCTCCCCAGCATGTGATGAACCAAGTCTCAGCGTCATCGCTGCCCAACTCCAACGCCTCAAAGCTCTGCTTTTCTTCACCCATTGAAACATTGGTCGAAAACTATGAGGAGGTGAAGAACATCCTTGAAGAAATCCAGCCCCATGTCCCAGTGACGCTGCAGTTGAAGCTCCGGCCAGTCGTGACGTTGCCTGCTCAAGTGGCAGTTCAAACTCTGTAATTCTAGAGTCGATGGCTGTGCATCGGCTTTTTATTCTTAAGTCGATGTCCGAGCATCGGCTGTGCTTAAAATTTTCTATTTTCGATTTTTTTCATTAGTCGATCGATTTCATGAATCGGCTCCTCCTGGGTACATACTTCGTGGCCTCGTACCTTCTCTGTGTGTATGCCCCCCGAGCCGAATCCTTCAAGTGATTGAATATATCGGCTTTCCAGCCAACTATAAGCCTGTCGACCACTCACCATGCTGAATAGCACAGCGACTAGCAAGTGTGAAGATCCATGATCCTCCTGGGTAGGTTGAAGGTGAGAATGATTTTGGCCGATTGCTGGAATCGGCCTCCCTTGCAGTTGTGACTCTTCTAGTTCATCAGATGATGTAAACCCATACCCCAGCTTCCCATCGCCCGCTAAATCAATGCTGAACACATGCAGAAGGCATGTTGAGGCTAATTTTGGCCGACTGCTAAAATCGGCCTCCTTTTCCACTGCAATGTTTAATGAGGGTTTACAACTTCTTGTTTCTCTGCTATGCTACGTGACATGCTTGAGGTGAGATCCTTGCTTTTTTTTTTTTGGGGCCGATCGCAGGGATCGGCCTTGCCACGTTCGTCCATAGACTCGGATCTTGCTACTCTGTCGGCCGGTGGATAAGACCAGCCTCACCCCGTTTTTGAAGCTTCGATGCGCTCACGGCCGTCCAGATTAATTCCAAAGAGCGGCTCTTGGTCGTTTGCTTCCCAGATGTTCATGGCGGCCAAAGAGATTTCGATCGAATCATCTGCATGAACAACCTCCACTTCATCTCCATCCCATTGATGATGATGCATTGTGGATGGAATGCAACAATTAGCGTGGATCCAATCTCTCCCTAGTAGGACAGCATAAGTGATTTTTTTTGTCGACGATGAAAAACGACGTAGGGATGGTTTTTCGGCCGACGGTTAAGTCTACGTTCAGAACACCCTTGGCTTCGACGCTTGGCCGTTGAAATCGCTTAGTGTGACGTTGGTCTTGATCGGATCTTCATTGGAACGTCCCAAACGTCGCAACATGGAGTACGACATTATATTGACTGCTTCTCCCGTGTCAACCAGCATCTTGTGATAGGCTGCCCATTGATATAACCTTTCGGGTATAGGGATTTCAGATGCCGTAGCTCTCTCTCGTGGCTTCTCAAAGATAACCGGTCGTGGACCAGTCAAACTGTGCCACCGACACTTCCTCGTCTCTTGGAGCGCAAAACGACGGAAGTATAAACACCATGTTTGTATCGCCGATGCTCTGCATCGGCTTTTGTCTGCTGCGTCGTCACACTTTCTTCGTGGCCGTGCCTCTGTCTCCAATGTTTGCTGAATTTTCACGGCTAGCTCGGGCCGTGCTTTCCTCAACGTGCAGTCTGAGCCGGCTTCCTCTAAGCCGTAGCCGTTGCACTCTGCGCTTTTGGGAGTGGCTGAGTCCATCGGGGCACCACCTTGGTCGGTGATATCTATCTTCTTCCTGACTCCTCGAAGTCTTCATCTTGAGATGACTCAGCTCGTTTGTTCGAGGTGGGAGAGGTCCTATACGCTTGAACACCGAAACTTCATTTGTTCCCTTCCTCTTGTCTACATTCTGGGCGGTTCTCGATTGTAGGCAATCGGATCATTTGAGTCCCAGCCGTGTTTGAAGAAAGGACGGTTCAATGCCTATCCATGTCCTCTTGCTCTCTTGACCTCCCTCTAGCGTGACGCTCATACCCTTCGTATCGACGGTATTTCCTGTTGTCTGCATCGGACCGACGATATCTCTCCTCATATACGTCGTAGCGCCGACGTCGGTCATACTGCTGCTCATATTTGTTAAGGAGATGTGCGGAGAGTGGTCGTTGATACCGCACGTTTCTCACCTCTTCCTCAGTCAAGTACCGTCTGTCGTCATGCTGGGGCCGGTCGCGTGGATAGGCCTCCTCTTTATCTTTGCCACGGGAGTGCTCTCTCGGCTTATCCTTGCTATGGCGTCTGCAAGCCCTGCCATGTTGATCCCAAAAGAGAAACCTCGCGTCTTATGCGTGGTGAGATCCACCATGTTGACGTCGGGAAACGATTCGTATCAACTCTCATGGCAAACTGACCGAAGAGTAATCGGCCTTGTTCTATCGCCATTTGAATCTGTCGCGCAAGACTTTGCAGTCATTGGTGGCATGAGTGAACTGTGATGCCATTTGCGGTATGGCCTGCCGTTCATCTCTTGTAACGTGGGGATTTTGTGGCCTTCGGGTAACTTCAGCTGTTTTTCCTTTAGCACAAATCAAAAATTTGCTCCGTTTGCTTAAATCAAAGTCAAACCCTTTTGCGGGCCCTGGTTGTTTCACCCACTTGCAAGACACGGGCTTTTCCCCGAGTCCATTCAGCTACGGCGACTTCACGATCTTCTGAGAATCTTCATCTTCTCCGTCTCGATCGGGCGACGCGCTTGAACTTGTCCTGGTACAATTCTGGGTGGCGCTGTTCATAAGATGTCAATTTACGAACCATATGCGCGATGTGTAGTCTACTTGGAAGGTCACGTCTTTGAGCGGCGCTGACAGGCCTGTATCGCCTCATTGCTTCCTTCTCGGATAAACGAACCGAATAACATCGGTTTACGGTTACGAAGCGCTGAATGTATTCGGACACCGTCTCCCTCGCCTGCCAAACTGGGTCGGATTGGCAATGCCGCTTCGTAGCTTCGAATGATACTCTATGTGAAACTACTCTTCCAGTTGCTTCCACGTTCGAACGAATCTGGTGGCAACGAGGTGTACCACCCAAAGGCCGGACCCGTGAGAGATTGTGAAAAGAACCTCACACGTAGCTCGTCTGGCGAGACCATGCCCAACTGTGCCAAATATCGGCTCACGTGCTCAATTGAGCTGGTTCCTTGATCCACTGAATTTTGTGAAGTCGGGGCCGATACTTAGGCGGTAGTGGGATTAGGTCATACTCGTTGGGATACGGCTTGGAATAGCCGATCATTCTCTTCTTCGCAGGATACCGAACTGGTCTCTCAAGATTGCAGTGATCTGATCCACCGTAGGAGCTGCGGAGGTTGAGCTTTCATGACTTATTCCGGTGGCATATTTAGCTAGCCACGCCTGTTTCTCAGCATATGCTCCAGAACTTCCTCCTGCTGTGGCAGTCCCTCCTGCTGTAACCTGGCTCATCCAGTTGTTGCAGTCCGGCACGTACGTGCACACGTATCCATGCGGGATCTCCTTGGGCGGCTCATACAGGAACTGATAATCGCCAGGATCACCTCCAACCTTGTAGACACGTACGCCGGTGAACCTTGTTGTTGTGGAGCTGCAACCGTGTATGGCAGTGGTGGTCTAGTGTAGAACGATATTTCTCCCTGGTGAGTTCCTAGAGCAGGTCCTGAAGGAGAATACTGATGCTTCATGATTTCTTGCACCACGTGAAGCGCAACACGCTCCAAAGTGTTCACCAGGCTCTCAGAATGCCAATGTAGAGAATGAGCAACGGCATAGTTAATTTCTTGTCGCAGGGCTCTGGTACGTTCCTCCGAAGGGAGAGATAGATCTAGTCCCTCTAACGCGCCTTCGGGTTGGAACCCTTTGAACTTAATGCCGTGCGAACGGGTCTTCTCAAAAGAGCCGATGAGATCGGCTTCGAAGATGGCCTTGAGATCATCATATTTCTTCTTGTGCTGCAGGCAGATCTTCGTACTTGATCTTTTCTTCCGCCATCTCGGATGTTGACGTGGTTGTTGCGGAAGATTGTCCCAGGCGTGCGAGAATAATGTTGCTGCCAAAACCCCGGCGGCGGTGGTTAAGCAACACGAAGAGCCGGGAGGCTTCCAAGACTGCAGGGGGCCCTGGTCCCTCGACGTCGTCCCGCAAATGTTCCGGCACACGTCCTGGCGGTTGCTAGGCGTGCCACGACCTATACCTGGTCGGGAAGGTGTTGGATTGCTTCGATTAGTTCCTGCATGGCAGACACGTAAACATTAAATACGAGCCCTATCGGCTCTCAGGTTGCCCTGTGGATCGGCTCAAAGAGTCGATCGCCCCATGGTACACGTCGGGTTAACGATGACATGGGGCTCCTGCTTGATCAAAACAAAGTTAAACCAATCTACGACAGTTTAGGGTTTTCACCGCATGATCGGAACATCCTACGCGTAGTTGAGCCTAATAGACACGAAAGATAATGAAAAACTAACCCTAAAAGAGGCCTAAAAACCAACGTTAGTTAATTCCCGGAACATCCCTCTTAGGACTAACAAACCATACCTTACGTACTACCGGATCGTTCAACCCGTTTGCAAGGCCTAACCATACAGATATTAAACCAATCCTTGAAGAATCAAGGAGCAACTATAACAGATTGGATCTACTAAATAACGAACAAGCAAGGTGCTGCCCTTATACCTAGATAGGTATAAGGACAGCTAGATATCAAGGGGCAGCACAGCTAAACAAGCATGTATAAGAAAAACATCCATGCAAGCCCCAAAACACCTATGATAACTAGTGCTACTCGCCATCAACAACGCTTCAGCACGAGCAACACAAGGTAAACGAATAAACGTACGCTGCCTAGATCGCAAGGGCAGCATGATGCTTATCCGGAAGAAACCCTCGAAGGAAGGGGTGGCGATGCGCCTGATTTGTGTTTGTTGTGAACGTGATTGTCCTCCTTTTCCGATAACCCTAGATACATATTTATAGTCCAAGGGACTTTCTAATTCGGGCGTGCACCTAACCGTGCACGGGTTAAACTCTATCTTTTAATTCTAAACTAAAATGCAATCTACTATATTACGAGATACACGGGCAATCTAGCCCAAACTCTTCGCGCAAGGCCGCTTCAAAGATGCTCTTCGTGTATATCTTTCAAGCCCATCTTCACCTACGGCCCATCTCCTGATTTGGCCAAAATCCGGTGATAACAGACGGGGACGGGCTCGGGGCACCGGACACCGTATCGGGGCGCGCCGGACAAAAATGGGCTTTGGGGGACGCGGCTGGAACGCATTTTTTGTCCGGCGCGCCCCAAATCCCTTTAGGGGACGGTTTGGGGGACGCGACTGGAGATGCTCTTACATTGGTTAAAAGAGGGAGTACAAAATATGCCGGTCTTTTTGGGTGGTTACGCGGAGGGCCGTGCAGCCATGCCCGTCTGACAAAGAATATGGCATCCAACACTTCGATCTATATGGTCCATCGAGTGACTTCCTTTTATAATCTTTTGAGTTCTGAAAAAATTTACACGGAAAATGTTTTTTAAAAATCACAAAAAAGTACGCATGTTATTTTTATGCACAAAGGATCCACCAAGCAAAAGGGCAGCGCAAAACAACAAACAGGGAAGAAAAGAGCCTGGGTGGCATGCCACCTGGCCTTGTGGGCGCACAGAGGGAGTTAGGTGAGAGGCAAGTGTCCAAGTCCTTCCCCTCGACTCAAAACCCGACCGGGTATCCCTCGAAAAAGTTTCCTCCGCCTCATTGTTGCTCCATTTTTTATCTATCAATTTGGGCAGCCATTTGCAAATTTCTTTGGAGGAAGTACTCTTCGGTATGTGACTCCTCCACCCATCCAATTTATTTTTGATATGATGCTTTATATTTTGAGGAGGGGGATGCTCTTGGTGTCACATATTATGCTTGAGAAATCTGTAGATTTGCAAATTTTTAGGGTGAACTAATTTGTAGTTTGGTATGTGAGCCGGTTTAATAAGCTTATTTTGATCTTCTACAGCTGGTTCCGTTGACAAAATAAAATTGTATTGCTTTTTTCATACAAAATCTGTAGATGGTGGATATTAGTTATGTTGCGTAATAATAAGACACTGTCTATTGCTGCTTCTCAGATGGTAGTTCCAATTCTTACATATTACTGAGATGACGGTTTACGCAGCTTTGGGTATCTGTAGTTTCAGTATTGCATTTTATACTGACGCATACTTCATATTAACAGGCTTATCCATGAAAATAACTTACATTCTTTCGTAGTAACAAGCCATTGAATTCGTGCAAAACTATAAGATGCTAGCCTCTAGATGATAAAATGTCCTGCTGTAATGTTCTACTTGACAATTTTACGAATTTTCTCATGAATATCATTGCTAGACAAATGGAAGAAGAAAATAGTTATGTGAGTGCATTAGTTCTGACTTATAAATATGTCCCACCACCTGTGTCATCATATTGTAATTTTAATGTCCAAGTTTTCTCAAACAGTGCTAAACTTATTTTTGTTCTATACTTCTTTTCTCACGACGAGCGCGGCAACGCGTGTCATCATGGTCTAGTAATTCACTATAACAACACAAAGTAGAGGCTACAATGATGTATGTCTAGCCATTCTCTCTATGTTGGCGGGTGCGGAGTCTTGGATGCGATGTAGACATCGTTTCACAAGATGTTATGCATGCATGGTTGCACGACGATGTTCCTGTCCGTAACACACATGTGAATGTGATCCTAGTGATTGGTACTTTGCATCAGAGGCTTTGGTGAGGGAGGCATCTCTTCATATATTTTTTAATGCATCTTTATCTGTTCAATTCCATCTACATTGTTGCTTTGTTTTATTGGATGTGAGACTAATTGGACGAAGAATTTTAGTAAAATCGCTTATACCTCATCTATGTTGAAGCTTACTCGAATATCTATTCAATCCGAACCAAAGGCATTTGTACTGATGCTCAAAACTTCTACTTCCTCCGATTCATGATAAGTATCGAAGATTTAGTTTTTTCTTGAAGTTTGAGGACAAGATCTTAGCTTGAAAAAACTTTATGTTACTTCTAGTACCTTGAACATCTCTGCTCGATACTAAAATTCAAACTTAGCTTCAACAACCGTTTTCAAGGTTTCACAATGTTGTGCGACAAAATGGGGGTTTTCATCTCCACCTCCACATCCTCACCCACTGCAGCTCCTTGAGGGTCGTTTCCAGTTGACCGGGCCTTTCGTCGACCGCTCCGCCATATTAGATGGCCGTAGTTGGTTCAGGAGCAGCGCCGGAGTAGTTAGATTGTAGATCTAGGTTAGTTTTTCTGGCTTTCGGCTTGTTGATGTTGTTATCGTATAGTTGCTTGTATACCCGAGCTCTGCGTCACCTTAGTTATTACTATACTCTAGTTATTTACTTATGCATTTTACTTATACATATATTTTGATATCAAATTGTTACTTGTTTTTCTTAGCATAAGTTGTTGGTGGACATAGGTGAACCCTAGTTATATAGGATTTGTGCTTGACACCCGTGTACTTTCAACATATCGTGAAGCTCTGCTTTCCGTTGACACGATGGGAAACTACAACACGACACATGGGCTGCGGCGGCTTTAAACGGCAAGGCATGCACGTAATCCACCAGGAAAACTGCATCGGGAAAAGTAAAGACCCCACACTTTATTTCGCTCGGCACATGGCGATTCGCCACATGTTCTCATGCACGACGCTAAAATTGAAACACCCCGGTGGATGAATGGATGGCGCTAAGATTTACTACCGTGTTTTGGATACGTCTAGTGTAAATCTTTACGTCTCCGATGATAGAGATTAGATATGGTCTCACGGTCTAACGATTTAGGTCTCTACGCTTTCATAAACATCTTTCATAAACATCGTAATGTTGAACTTGGTGACATGACAATGTTACAATACTTATATGTTGGGTAAGTCCATCATATAATTCACCTAATTGTATAACTCCATTGTCAATGACGGCGTGTGTACATGATCGGGAAACCTCGATCATCGATTTACCTCAATGAACTAGTTTGTGTATGCTCACTAGCTAGGGACCCTACTTTGTTTACGATACCACACGTGTATCAATGTTTCCTATTAAATACATTTACAACATGATGCGAAACTATTATGAACCTATGAGATATAATAATAAATACTACTTATTATGTGCCTCTAGAGCACTATCTCCAACACCAACAACATCACGAACTAGTCACAACAAGATCTAGGCTCGACATGCTATCAACAACAACGACTCCCACAAGAGATATCTAGGGTTTTCAACTCCACAGAGGAAAATTATGGGGATCATGAAATTTCTTGGGTAGATAGGTAGATCTAGCCCTCCTGCTTCAGTTCCCAAAGTTTGGGCGAATTTGGTTGGATAGGGAGGATGATCCTCGCAATTGAAGCTCAATAACTATGGAGGAGAGAGGGAGTGTTCTTATTCTTGGTTATATCTCATTTGAGGGGGAGGAAGGCTCCCCCTTTTATAGTTCGTACATGCCTTGGAGCCGTTTAAGTGTCGAGGGGAGAGGATGATTCGGGTTTATGTAAGCCCAGATGATCCCCCCGGATGATCACATCTTGTCGTAGCTTGATGAGGGCCTGGATGATCCGTCCAGGGCTGACGGAAACTTTTTTTGAAGGGGAGGCTGAAGAATCCTCTCGGTCCCTCTCTGCCAGCTGTCCACATCTCATGATGCGGGGCGAATGAAGCTTTCTGTAGGGATTCGTAGAGTAGAAAACAAAAAATATCCTACCGCAAGAATGGATAACAAGCCAAGATCTAATCTAGTAAATGGTATCAACAAGATGAGATCATCATACCCTCGAAGATCGCTAAGTGTTAACGAGATAAATCTCGTGGATGATGTAGTCGATCACTTGCCGCTTTCAAAAAGCATAGAAGATCTTGACGGTGCCACAATCAGGCGGCACCTCCGCACTCGGTCACACATACGGTGTCGATGAAAACGTCCCTCTCCCCGTTCCAGCGGGCAGCGGATGTAGTATATCTTCCTCGGAATCCCGGCAGCACGACGGCGTGATGACAGTGGTGGTGGAGAACTCCGGCAGGGCTTCTCCGTAAGCCGTGAGGGAGATATAGGAAGGAGGTGTGGTGCTAGGGTTTGGGAGAGGAGGCTTGGGCGCTGGCCCTTGATGCCCTTGTTGGTGCGGCCAAGTGGTGGTCAGCCCCTCCCCTCTCCTTTCCTTTAAATAGGTGGAAATCCCTAGGGTTTACCCAAAAATCACATTGGAGTCCAACTCCAAAACTTACCAAAATTGGGAAACCTAGACAATGTGGTATTCCTCCCCTTCCTTGTGGTGTGGCCGGCCACCATGGTGGAGTCCACCATGCACTATGATACGTTGCAAACGTATCTATAATTTTTGATGATCCATGCTTGTTTTACACCAATTTCTATATGTTTTGTTTACACTTCGTGGCATTTTTATGCATTTTCTGGAACTAACCTATTAACAAGATGCCACAATGCTAGTTCCTATTTTTTTTGCTATTTTTGTATTTCAGAAAAGTTGTTCTGAAAATAATCTTGGAATTAGACGAAACAAAGGCCGAAGTTCCTATTTTCGTCACGAAGAGTCCAAAGGGGAGACGGAATAGCCGGAGGCGGCCACACCACCCCTAGGCGCGGTCCCCCCGCTGGTCGCGCCTAGGTATGGTGTGGGCCTCTCGGGCCCACCGAGATCACCCTTTCGCCTATAAATTGACATCCTCAGGAACCTAAACACCCGAGCCTCCATCCACGAAAAGTTATGTAGCCGCCGCCATCGTCGACCCTAGTTCGGGAGGGTTAAGCTCTTCCCGGCACCTGCCGGAGAGAGATCATCACCGGAGGCCTCTTCATCACCATGCCCGCCTCCGAAGTGATGCGTGAGTAGTTCATCTTTGGACTACAGGTCCATTGACAAGGGATTAACTTGTCAATGCCTACAAGTTGTAGACTAGGGTTTTGTTGGAAGTAGAGGGCAAGTAGATCTCGAAGGTTTCAGCCGGAAAAGTACTCGACTGCTATGAAAACTAGGGTTGCGTGAACAATGATTCAATCCTTTCTTTGTCCCTCGACTCCCCCTTATATAGGAGGTGGAGCCGAGGGTTTCGTGATGTACAAGTTACAAAGTCCGGGAGACTATCTGAGTCCGTCTCGTAATAGTTACAAGTCGATATTCCTAATACAACTCTATCTTTCCAAACTACTTCCTGACTGGGCTTCCAGGTTTCATAAACTTCGGGTCGTGGGCCTTCAGTAAACCCCGGGTATCTTCTTCGGCAGGCCCATTGGGGATGCCTATGTCAGTAACCCCCGAGATTTTGCTTCAATCGAAGAATCAGGGAAAATCTCCCTTTTTACAATTACCATATGATTTCTTCGACTCGGTAAATGATCTTTATAAAGCAATTGTATATTGTACAGGGATAACGGTAATTGGGGTTGGTTCATCGGCGGATCAAGTACCGTTAACGCTCTTGTGGCAATCCGCAAAAACCTACTTCAAGATCACGTCCCCGGACATGATCTCGGGATACCGGCGTAATTCGACATGTGCCGCTTAAGGTCTTACCAGATGCCGAATTCCGATTCGTTTATCGGTTTCCTAACGCGTCCGTTAGGATTTTCTTCGTATCTGTTGATGCGGAAAAAGTAGCAAAGCGCCGTCGAGGCGGTGCCACGCCGCGCGGGACGGTCCTGGGGTCTTACCTTCGCAAAGTTTTGCGGCATTCAGAGATTAATTCGCGACGCGCTCTGAGAATATATTGTCGAGTGCCTTTTCGGCTGTTGGAGTAGCACATTTATTCGAGTCAATATTATGACTTGTATATTGTATACTTATCCTCCCGATGGGAGTATATGAAGAGTTATTTGATAACTCGGAATATGCTCGCCAAGAATTCTTGAATTTCATCGAGTATGCTAACAGCGTTCCCGATGGGAGTAGCCCCGAGGCTACAACCAAGTGCTGGTACTTGGTTGTAGGCTCACCTTTGTAGCACCTCTGTCGCTATATTGTTAGTTCCTCTGCTTGTCTCATTTTATCGGGTGCGCGACCAACGCTCCCGATGTGAGTAGCCCCCGAGGCTACAGTCGAGGATTTATACTTGGCTGTAGGTTCAACTGTATCATTGTTGCAATTTTTGAAATACCCTCATCTGGATCAACTCCTCCATCAAAAACTTGTATTTGTTCAAAGGCTCTCAAAATTATCATTGATAATCCTCTGTCTACAATCTTCAAACATTTGCTCCCATAATTTTTTGCCATAGTAACGTTATTGCTGACGATAGCCACGACCACTGTATCGGGAAGACACGAGTTTTGTCCTGTCGCTGACATATGGACCCAAAAATCCGCAGAACTTGACACGTTACGCAAGTGGGGGACACACGTCCTCCACTTTCCCTGGCATGCGCGCTGTAGCGCCTGTTCAGTTCCATCACAGTAAAAAGACATTTTTACCCCAAGAGACACGTGTAGGGCATCAAATCCATTCTCCCCTCATCCGACGGTGCGGCGTTTTGGTTAACCTGCTATAAAAGGTCTTCTTCCTCCTCCAGTTATCCCCTTCGCCATTGCAAACACATCCTCTCTCTCTCCGCCGTTACTGCAACCAAGCGCTTGCGCCCTTGCTCTCTCCACCACCACCATCAATCCAGTTAATGCCACCGTGGACGAAGCTCTCCAAGCTCACCGCACCGATGGCGTCTAAAGATCTGAAGCTTTCGGAGTGGGAGAGATCCAAGATCTCAAATCAAGATACGAACTTGCTCAAGAAACTCGGGCTCCTGAAGAAGGAGATGTTGGTCTTCCCTGGCGAGGAAAGCTTCCCCACACCGGGCATCGGATACCGGCTAAGATTTACTACCATTTTTTGGGTACGTCTAGTGTAAATCTTTACGTCTCCGGTGATAGAGATTAGATATGGTCTCACGGTCTAACGATTTAGGTCTCTACGCTTTCATAAACATCGTAACGTTGAACTTGGTGACATGACAATGTTACAATACTTATATGTTGGGTAAGTCCATCATATAATTCACCTAATTGTATAAATCCATTGTCAATGACGGCGTGTGTACATGATCGGGAAACCTCGATCATCGATTTACCTCAATGAACTAGTTTGTGTATGCTCACTAGCTAGGGACCCTACTTTGTTTACGATACCACACGTGTATCAATGTTTCCTATTAAATACATTTACAACATGATGCAAAACTATTATGAACCTATGAGATATAATAATAAATACTACTTATTATGTGCCTCTAGAGCACTATCTCCAACACCAACAACATCACGAACTAGTCACAACAAGATCTAGGCTCGACATGCTATCAACAACAACGACTCCCACAAGAGATATCTAGGGTTTTCAACTCCACAGAGGAAAATTATGGGGATCATGAAATTTCTTGGGTAGATAGGTAGATCTAGCCCTCCTGCTTCAGTTCCCAAAGTTTGGGCGAATTTGGTTGGATAGGGAGGATGATCCTCGCAATTGAAGCTCAATAACTATGGAGGAGAGAGGGAGTGTTCTTAGTCTTGGTTATATCTCATTTGAGGGGGAGGAAGGCTCCCCCTTTTATAGTTCTTACATGCCTTGGAGCCGTTTAAGTGTCGAGGGGAGAGGATGATTCGGGTTTATGTAAGCCCAGATGATCCCCCCGGATGATCACATCTTGTCGTAGCTTGATGAGGGCCTGGATGATCCGTCCAGGGCTGACGGAAACTTTTTTCGAAGGGGAGTGATACGTCTCCAACGTATCTATAATTTCTGATGTTCCATGCTTGTTTTATGACAATACCTACATGTTTTGTTCACACTTTATAATGTTTTTATGCATTTTCCGGAACTAACCTATTAACAAGATGCCGAAGTGCCAGTTCCTGTTTTCTGCTGTTTTTGGTTCCAGAAAGGCTGTTCGGGCAATATTCTCGGAATTCGACGAAACGAATACCAAACATCATAATTCACCGAGACGGACCAGGACACCGAAGGGGAGTCAGAGGGGAGGCCTAGGGCCCCCACACCATAGGGCCGCGCGGGCCGGCCTGGCCGCGCCGGCCTATGGGAGGGCCCTGGTGCCCCTCTGCGCCGCCTCTTCGCCTATAAGACCCCTTTCGACCTAAAAACGCGATACCGATTGACGAAACTCCGGAAAACATCCAGGGCGCCGCCGCCGCGAAACTCAATTCGGGGACGAAGTCTCTATTCCGGCACCGCCGGGACGGGGAATTGCCCCGGAGCCATCTCCATCGACACCACCGCCATCTTCATCGCCATCGCTGTCTCCTATGATGAGGAGGGAGTAGTTCTCCCCGAGGCTGAGGGCTGTACGGTAGCTATGTGGTTAATCTCTCTCTCGTACTTCAATACAATGATCTCATGAGCTGCCTTACATGATTGAGATTCATATGAGCTTTGTATCGCTACTAGTCTATGTGCTACTCATGTGATGTTATTAAAGTAGTCTATTCATCCTGCATGGTGTAAAGGTGCTAGTGTGTGCACCGTGTGGTTCTTGTCGTAGGCTATGATCATGATCTCTTGTAGGTTGTGGAGTTAATTGTCATTATGATAGTATTGATGTAATCTATTCCTCCTTTCATAGCGTAATGTGGACAGTGTGTATGCTATGTTAGTTCTCGGTTTATTTTGCAATGATCTATTATGCTCTAGGGTTACTTAAATATGAATGCCGAATGTTGTGGAGCTTGTTAACTCCGGCATTGAGGTGCTCTTGTAGCCCTACACAACGACTGGTGTTTGTCATCCAACAAAAGAGTGTATGTAACACATATGAGAAAGAGTTATTTATTATGCGATCAATGTTGAGAGTGTCCACTAGTGAAAGTATGATCCCTAGGCCTTGTTTCCAATATTGCAAACACCGCTTATTTACTGTTCTGTTGCATGTTTACTCGCTGCCATATTTTATTCAGATTGCTATTACCACTCATATACATCCATACTACTTGTATTTCACTATCTCTTCGCCGAACTAGTGCACCTATACATCTGACAAGTGTATTAGGTGTGTTGGGGACACAAGAGACTTCTTGTATCATGATTGCGGGGTTGCTTGAGAGGGATATCTTTGACCTCTTCCTCCCTGAGTTCGATAAACCTTGGGTGATTCACTTAAGGGAAAACTTGCTTTTGTTCTACAAACCTCTGCTCTTGGAGGCCCAACACCTGTCTACAAGAATAGAAGCACCCGTAGACATCAAGCTATTTTCTGGCGCCGTTGCCGGGGAGGAAAGGTAAAAGGCACTCATACTCCGGTCCCAGGTAACTAAGTTATTTTCTGTTGCCATTGTAAGTGCTCTAAGCTATCTCCTTTAGATCCTGCAATTGCATCTTTTGGTTTCTTGTTTACACTAGTTAGGCATAATGGAAAGTAACAATGAGCTTCTTATTCTATTTCCTGAGTTAAGACATGGATTGTTTGCTGCGAAAATTAAAAAACCTATGGAATCTTATTTGCATGCTACTAGCAATGATATTAGTATGAACGCTTTGAACACCATTGTTGTTAATGATATGGAAAATTCTAAGCTTGGGGAAGCTGGTTTTGATGAGCATGATATTTTTAGTCCCCCAAGCATTGAGGAGAAAATTTTCTTTGATAATACTTTGCCTCCTATTTATGATGATTATAATGATAGTGGTCTTTTGGTTCCGCCTACTATGGAGAGTAAATTTTATTATGATTATACTATGCCTCCTACACTTGATGAGAATAATAATGATAGCTACTTTGTTGAATTTGCTCCCACTACAACTAATAAAATTGATTATGCTTATGTGGAGAGTAATAATTTTATACATGTGGCTCATGACAAGAATGTTTTATGTGATAGTTATATTTTTGAGTTTGTTCATGATGCTACTGAAAGTTATTATGAGAGAGGGAAACATGGTTATATGCATCTTAATAATATTAAGTTTCCCCTCTTTATGTTGAAAATCTTGAAATTGCGCTTGTGTTGCTTTTCTATGCTTGCCACTTTGTTCTTCATGAATCTATTTGTGTACAAGATTCCTTTTCATAGGAAGTGGGTTAGGCTTAAATGTGTTTTGAATTTGCTTCTTGATGTTCTCTTTTGCTTCAACTCTTCTTTCTTTCGAGAGTATCATTAAAATTATTGAGCCCATCTTAATGGCTATAAAGAAAGAACTTCTTGGGAGATAACCCATGTGTTTATTTTACTACAGCACTTTTGTTTTATATTTGAGTCTTGGAAGTTGTTTACTACTGTAGCAACCTCTCCTTATCATGTTTTTTCCAAGTAAAGTCTCTATGGTAAAGTTGATGCTAGATTTGGATTACTGCGCAGAAACAGATTTGCTGTCTGTCACGAATTCGTGCAGAAGTCTCTGTAGGTAACTCAGAAAAATCTGCAAATTTACGTGTGTGATCCTCATATATGTACGCAACTTTCATTAGTTTTGAGTTTTTCCATTTGAGCAAGTTAAGTGCCCCTGCCAAATTCGTCTTTACGGACTGTGTTTTTGACAGATTCTGCCTTTTATTTCGCATTGCCGCTTTTGCTATGTTGAATGAGTTTATTTGTTCCATTAACTTTCAGAAGCTTTGTGCAATGTCCAGAACTGTTAAGAATGATTGTGTCACCTCTGAACATGTGAATTTTTGATTATGCACTAACCCTCTAATGAGTTTGCTTAAAGTTTGGTGTGGAGGAAGTTTTCAAGGGTCAATAGAAGAGGGTGATATAATGTGATCAAGAAGAGTGAAAGGTCTAAGCTTGGGGATGCCCGATGGTTCATCCCTGCATATTTAAGAAGACTCAAGCATCTAAGCTTGGGGATGCCCAAGGCATCCCCTTCTTCATCGACAACTTATCGGGTCACTTCTAGTGAAACTATATTTTTATTCCGTCACATCTTATGTACTTTACTTGGAGCGTCTGTGCTTTTATTTTCGTTTTGTTATTTGCATTCTTTGAATAAATTCATGCTTGTGTGGGAGAGAGACACGCTCCGCTGTTGCGTATGAACACATGTGTTCTTAGCTTTACTTTTAATGTTCAAGGGCGAAAGTTGATCGCTTCACTTGTTTCTATTTGGTTGGAATCAGAAAATGCTTCATATGTTCTTGAATAATTTGATACTTGGCAATTGTTTTGAGCTCTTATAGATCATGTTTAAGCTCTTGCATCATGTAGTTTAAATCTAGTAGTGGAGAACTACTGTAGAGCTTGTTGAAATTTGGTTTGCATGATTGGTTTCTCTAAGGTCTAGATATTTTTCTGGTAAAGTGTTTGAGCAACAAGGAAGATAGTGTAGAGTCTTATAATGCTTGCAATATGTTCTTATGTAAGTTTTGTTGTACCGGTTTATACTTGTGTTTGCTTCAAACAACCTTGCTAGCCAAAGCCTTGTACTGAGAGGAAATGCTTCTCGTGCATCCAAAACCTTGAGCCAAAACCCATGCCATTTGTGTCCACCATATCTACCTACTATGTGGTATTTCCTGCCATTCCAAGTAAATACTTCATGTGCTACCTTTAAACAATTCAAAAGCTATTATCTCTTATTTGTGTCAATGTTTTATAGCTCATGAGGAAGTATGTGGTGTTTTATCTTTCGATCTTGTTTTACAGACTTTCACAATGGACTAGTGGCTCATCCGCTTATCCAATAATTTTGCAAAAAGAGTGGCAATGGGGTTCCCAGCCCCAATTAATTAACTTGCATTAATAATTCTCTTCACATGTTTTGCTCTGATTTATCAGTAAGCAACTTAAATTTGCAAATAGACACTCCTCCATGGTATGTGAAATGTTGGAAGGCACCCGAGGACTCGGTTAGCCATGGCTTGTGTAAGCAAAAGGTTGGGGGAGTGTCATCTAATAAATAAAACTAAAGTACATGTGTAAACAAAAGAGAAGAGGGATGATCTACCTTGTTGGTAGAGATAACGTCCTTCATGGGAGCCGCTCTTGAAAGTCTGGTTGATAAGGTAGTTAGAGTACCCATTACCATTCGTTGACAACAACAAACACCTCTCAAAACTTTACTTTTATGCTCTCTATATGATTTCAAAACTTGAAAAGCTCTAGCACATGATTTAATCTGCTTGCTTCCTCTGCGAAGGGCCTATCTTTTACTTTATGTTGAGTCAGTTTACCTATTTCCTTCCATCTTAGAAGCAAACACTTGTGTCAACTGTGCATTGATTCTTACATACTTGCTTATTTGCATTCATCATATTACTCTGTGTTGACAATTATCCATGAGATATGCATGTTGAAAGTTGAAAGCAACTGCTGAAACTTATATCTTCCTTTGTGTTGCTTCGATGCCTTTACTTTGAATTTATTGCTTTATGAGTTAACTCTTATGCAAGACTTTTTGATGCTTGTCTTGAAAGTACTATTCATGAAAAGTTTTGCTATATGTTATCTATTTGTTAGCAAACTATAGATCATTGCTTCTGAATCACTCCATTCATGTCATATGCTTTACAATAATGTTGATCAAGATTATGATGGTAGCATGTCACCTCGGAAATTATTTTGTTATCGTTTACCTACTCGAGGACGAGTAGGAACTAAGCTTGGGGATGTTGATACGTCTCCAACGTATCTATAATTTCTGATGTTCCATGCTTGTTTTATGACAATACCTACATGTTTTGTTCACACTTTATAATGTTTTTATGCATTTTCCGGAACTAACCTATTAACAAGAAGTGCGGCCAGTTTCTGCTTTTTTGGTTCCGAGAAAGGCTGTTCGGGCAATATTCTCGGAATTCGACGAAAGAAGACCAAACATCATAATTCACCGAGACGGACCAGGACACCGAAGGGGAGTCGGAGGGGAGGCCTGGGGCCACACCATAGGGCCGCGCGGGTCCGCGCCGGCCTATGGGGAGGGCGCCTGGTGCCCCTCTCGCCGCCTCTTCGCCTATAAGACCCTTTCGACCTAAAAACGCGATCCCGATTGACGAAACCCGAAAACATCCGGGCGCCGCCGCATCGCGAAACTCAATTCGGGGGACATAAGTCTCCGTTCCGGCACCTCGGACGGGGAATGCCCGGAGCCATCTCCATCGACAAGACCGCCATCTTCATCGCCATCGCTGTCTCCTATGATGAGGAGGGAGTAGTTCTCCCCCGAGGCTGAGGGCTGTACCGGTAGCTATGTGGTTAATCTCTCTCTCTGTACTTCAATACAATGATCTCATGAGCTGCCTTACATGATTGAGATTCATATGAGCTTTGTATCGCTACTAGTCTATGTGCTACTCATGTGATGTTATTAAAGTAGTCTATTCCTCCTGCATGGTGTAAAGGTGCTAGTGTGTGCACCGTGTGGTTCTTGTCGTAGGCTATGATCATGATCTCTTGTAGGTTGTGGAGTTAATTGTCATTATGATAGTATTGATGTGATCTATTCCTCCTTTCATAGCGTAATGTGGACAGTGTGTATGCTATGTTAGTTCTCGGTTTATTTTGCAATGATCTATTATGCTCTAAGGTTACTTAAATATGAATGCCGAATGTTGTGGAGCTTGTTAACTCCGGCATTGAGGTGCTCTTGTAGCCCTACACAACGAATGGTGTTTGTCATCCAACAAAAGAGTGTATGTAGCACATATGAGAAAGAGTTATTTATTATGCGATCAATGTTGAGAGTGTCCACTAGTGAAAGTATGATCCCTAGGCCTTGTTTCCAATACTGGAAACACCGCTTATTTACTGTTCTGTTGCATGTTTACTCGCTGTCATATTTTATTCAGATTGCTATTACCACTCATATACATCCATACTACTTGTTTTTCACTATCTCTTCGCCGAACTAGTGCACCTATACATCTGACAAGTGTATTTGGTGTGTTGGGACACAAGAGACTTCTTGTATCGTGATTGCAGGGTTGCTTGAGAGGGATATCTTTGACCTCTTCCTCCCGAGTTCGATAAACCTTGGGTGATTCACTTAAGGGAAAACTTGCTGCTGTTCTACAAACCTCTGCTCTTGGAGGCCCAACACTGTCTACAAGAATAGAAGCACCCGTAGACATCAGGGAGGCTGAAGAATCCTCTCGGTCCCTCTCTGCCAGCTGTCCACATCTCATGATGCGGGGCGAATGAAGCTTTCTGTAGGGATTCGTAGAGTAGAAAACAAAAATATCCTACCGCAAGAATGAATAACAAGCCAAGATCTAATCTAGTAAATGGTATCAACAAGATGATGCGAAACTATTATGAACCTATGAGATATAATAATAAATACTACTTATTATGTGCCTCTAGAGCACTATCTCCAACACCAACAACATCACGAACTAGTCACAACAAGATCTAGGCTCGACATGCTATCAACAACAACGACTCCCACAAGAGATATCTAGGGTTTTCAACTCCACAGAGGAAAATTATGGGGATCATGAAATTTCTTGGGTAGATAGGTAGATCTAGCCCTCCTGCTTCAGTTCCCAAAGTTTGGGCGAATTTGGTTGGATAGGGAGGATGATCCTCGCAATTGAAGCTCAATAACTATGGAGGAGAGAGGGAGTGTTCTTATTCTTGGTTATATCTCATTTGAGGGGGAGGAAGGCTCCCCCTTTTATAGTTCGTACATGCCTTGGAGCCGTTTAAGTGTCGAGGGGAGAGGATGATTCGGGTTTATGTAAGCCCAGATGATCCCCCCGGATGATCACATCTTGTCGTAGCTTGATGAGGGCCTGGATGATCCGTCCAGGGCTGACGGAAACTTTTTTCGGGAGGCTGAAGAATCCTCTCGGTCCCTCTCTGCCAGGTGTCCACATCTCATGATGCGGGGCGAATGAAGCTTTCTGTAGGGATTCGTAGAGTAGAAAACAAAAATATCCTACCGCAAGAATGAATAACAAGCCAAGATCTAATCTAGTAAATGGTATCAACAAGATGAGATCATCATACCCTCGAAGATCGCTAAGTGTTAACGAGATAAATCTCGTGGATGATGTAGTCGATCACTTGCCGCTTTCAAAAAGCATAGAAGATATTGACGGTGCCACAATCAGGCGGCACCTCCGCACTCGGTCACACGTACGGTGTCGATGAAAACGTCCCTCTCCCTGTTCCAGCGGGCAGCGGATGTAGTATATCTTCCTCGGTATCCCGGCAGCACGACAGCGTGATGACAGTGGTGGTGGAGAACTCCGGCAGGGCTTCTCCGTAAGCCGTGCGGGAGATATAGGAAGGAGGTGTGGTGCTAGGGTTTGGGAGAGGAGGCTTGGGCGCTGGCCCTTGATCCCTTGTTGGTGCGGCCAAGTGGTGGTCAGCCCCTCCCCTCTCCTCCCCTTTAAATAGGTGGAAACCCCTAGGGTTTACCCAAAAATCACATTGGAGTCCAACTCCAAAACTTACCAAAATTGGGAAACCTAGACAATGTGGTATTCCTCCCCTTCCTTGTGGTGTGGCCGGCCACCATGGTGGAGTCCACCATGCACTATGATACGTTGCAAACGTATGTATAATTTTTGATGATCCATGCTTGTTTTACACCAATTTCTATATGTTTTGTTTACACTTCGTGGCATTTTTATGCATTCTCTGGAACTAACCTATTAACAAGATGCCACAATGCTAGTTCCTATTTTTTTGCTATTTTTGTATTTCAGAAAAGTTGTTCTGAAAATAATCTTGGAATTAGACGAAACAAAGGCCGAAGTTCCTATTTTACTGTCACGAAGACGGAGTCCAAAGGGGAGACGGAATAGCCAGGAGGCGGCCACACCACCCCTAGGCGCGGTCCCCCCGCTGGTCGCGCCTAGGTATGGTGTGGGCCCCTCGGGCGCCCACCGAGATCACCCTTTCGCCTATAAATTGACATCCTCAGGAACCTAAACACCCGAGCCTCCATCCACGAAAAGTTATGTAGCCGCCGCCATCGTCGACCCTAGTTCGGGAGGGTTCTGAAGCTCTTCCCGGCACCCTGCCGGAGAGAGAGATCATCACCGGAGGCCTCTTCATCACCATGCCCGCCTCCGAAGTGATGCGTGAGTAGTTCATCTTTGGACTACAGGTCCATTGACAAGGGATTAACTTGTCAATGCCTACAAGTTGTAGACCAGGGTTTTGTTGGAAGTAGAGGCAAGTAGATCTCGAAGGTTTCAGCCGGAAAAGTACTCGACGCTATGAAAACTAGGGTTGCGTGAACAATGATTCAATCCTTTCTTTGTCCCTCGACTCCCCCTTATATAGGAGGTGGAGCCGAGGGTTTCGTGATGTACAAGTTACAAAGTCCGGGAGACTATCTGAGTCCGTCTCGTAATAGTTACAAGTCGATATTCCTAATACAACTCTATCTTTCCAAACTACTTCTGACTGGGCTTCCAGGTTTCATAAAATTCGGGTCGTGGGCCTTAATAAACCCCGGGTATCTTCTTCGGCAGGCCCATTGGGGATGCCTATGTCGACCCCGAGATTTTGCTTCAATCGAAGAATCAGGGAAAATCTCCCTTTTTACAATTACCATATGATTTCTTCGACTCGGTAAATGATCTTTATAAAGCAATTGTATATTGTACAGGGATAACGGTAATTGAGGCTGGTTCATCTGGCGGATCAAGTACCAGTTAACTGCTCTTGTGGCAATCCGCAAAAACCTACTTCAAGATCACGTCCCCGGACATGATCTCGGGATACTGGCGTAATTCGACATGTGCCGCTTAAGGTCTTACCAGATGCCGAATTCCAGTTACGTTTTATCGGTTATCTAACGCGTCCGTTAGGATTTTTCTTCGTATCTGTTGATACGGAAAAAGTAGCAAAGCGCCGTCAGAGGCGGTGCCACGCCGCGTAGGACAGTTCCTGGGGTCTTACCTTCGCAAAGTTTTGCGGCATTCAGAGATTAATTCGCGACTGAGGCGCTCTGAGAATATATTGTCGAGTGCCTTTTTCGGCTGTTGGAGTAGCACATTTATTCGAGTCAATATTATGACTTGTATATTGTATACTTATCCTCCCGATGGGAGTATATGAAGAGTTATTTGATAACTCGGAATATGCTCGCCAAGAATTCTTGAATTTCATCGAGCACGCTAACAGCGTTCCCGATGGGAGTAGCCCCCGAGGCTACAACCAAGTGCTGGTACTTGGTTGTAGGCTCACCTTTGTAGCACCTCTGTCGCTATATTGTTAGTTCCTCTGCTTGTCTCATTTTATTGGGTGCGCGACCAGCGCTCCCGATGTGAGTAGCCCCCGAGGCTACAGTCGAGGATTTATACTTGGCTGTAGGTTCAACTGTATCATTGTTGCAATTTTTGAAATACCCTCATCTGGGTCAACTCCTCCATCAAAAACTTGTATTTGTTCAAAGGCTCTCGAAATTATCATTGATAATCCTCTGTCTACAATCTTCAAACATTTGCTCCCATAATTTTTCGCCATTGTAACCTTATTGCTGACGATAGCCACGACCACTATATCGGGAAGACACGAGTTCTGTCCTGTCGCTGACATATGGACCCAAAAATCCGCAGAACTTGACACGTTACGCAAGTGGGGGACACACGTCCTCCACTTTCCCTGGCATGCGCGTTGTAGCGCCTGTTCAGTTCCATCACAGTAAAAAGACATTTTTACCCCAAGAGACACGTGTAGGGCATCAAATCCATTCTCCCCTCATCCGACGGTGCGGCGTTTTGGTTAACCTGCTATAAAAGGTCTTCTTCCTCCTCCAGTTATCCCCTTCGCCATTGCAAACACATCCTCTCTCTCTCCGCCGTTACTGCAACCAAGCGCTTGCGCCCTTGCTCTCTCCACCACCACCATCAATCCAGTTAATGACACCGTGGACGAAGCTCTCCAAGCTCACCGCACCGATGGCGTCTGAAGATCTGAAGCTTTCGGAGTGGGAGAGATCCAAGATCTCAAATCAAGATACGAACCTGCTCAAGAAACTCGGGCTCCTGAAGAAGGAGAAGATGCTGGTCTTCCCTGGCGAGGAAAGCTTCCCCACACCGGGCATCGGATACCGGGTAACATTCATCGACCATCTCATCCGCGGTTTATCCACTCCCATCCACGAATTTCTTCGTGGATTGCTCTTTGTGTACGGGTTGCAGCTGCACCAGCTCACCCCCAATTCTATCCTCCATATTTCTATCTTCATCACCCTCTGCGAGTGCTTTTTCGGGACCCATCCCAATTGGGCCGTGTGGAAAAACATTTTCCTCGTCCGCCGCAACAGCTCCCACAACACCGCCTACAATGTAGGTGGCATTGTTATCTGCGTCCGCCCAGACGTCGAGTACTTCGACGTCAAGTTCCCTGACTCTGTTCAAGGGTGGCGCAAGAAGTGACTCTACATTCGCGAGGAGGACATCGACTCGCAGGAATACAACATCGCGCCCTTCAACGGTAGCGAGAAGATCTTATGTCGCCGATCGTGGGACGCTGAAGCTACCGACGAAGAGAAATCGGCGACAGAGGCGCTGGTGAAGCGCATCCATGAACTCCAGAATACCCGCGGCAAAGAGTTGTCGGGTATTCAAATTATCGCTTACTTTCTTCGGATCCGGGTGCAGCCCCTGCAAGCTCGCAAAAACCCTCTCTGGCTGTATGCTGCCGACAAAGATGTGGACCGCGTGTCCAAGGATCTATCGGTCAAGGACTTGGAGAAACTTGTCCGGAAGATCTCATCGTTGAGCAAGAAAGACGCCATTCCAACCTCCTGTCGCGTGGAGGCGTATAGCGGCACCAACGCCCTCCCCAAGGTAAGCTGTCTTTGTCCTCGACAAATTTCATTTTTGCGACTGCTATTTTGTGAATTTCATTGGTGTAATTTCTTGTCGATATATTTTTTCCGTCTGCAGAAGCAAAAAATTGTATCGTCTCTTCCTCCCCTTCCCGAAGGTGGGGAAGTCAAAGAACGAACCGTCGTTACCGACGACGCCCAGGTCACTTCTCGCCCTGAGAGCGAAGTCGCGGGATCTCACAAATCCGCGGCTTCCTCTGAAAGAGAAGCTGAATCCGAGGCTTTGGAATCAACCCATTCCATCCCTTCCGCCGTTTCTCCAAGGAACAAAAGGAAAAGGGGTGATGCGGAAGGCTCCGGCACCTCCAAGCTTAGCAGTTCTCCTGCCGAGGAAACTGCTCCAGAAGAAACTGCTCCCGAAGAGGAGGAGCCCTTCAACGCCTATGATGCTGCCCTTGTTAGCTCGTAAATTACATTGTCGCCTTTTTCTTTTTAAGCATTGTGTTTCGAGTAATCTCACACTATCTTTTTCACAGTGGCGACGAAGAAGAGGAACCTGCCGCCAATGTGACTGCTCCTATGAGCACGTCGCAAACTTTGGCTTTATCGGATACTCACCGTACGGCAAAGGAAACCTCGCCTCCTCAGCTGGATATGCAAGGGTCAACTCCTGCCACCAGCCCCCGAGCTTCCTCGCCAAAGAGGACGCGGATTGAGCTAAGCAAAGAATTCAACATAGCCGGGAGTTCGGCGACTCCTTCCTTGGACGATGTAAATCTGCTACTTTTTGGTTGCTATTTGTCGAGTTTTCCCCGCTCTGAACCTTTTCCGTCGTTTTCCTTTTCCACAGCCTCTGATGCAACATTTCATTTGGGTATCGCGACACTGTCAATGGACTGAAAGGTACACTGTTAGATGAAGTATCTTGTCTTTCGTCTCGTAAACTTTCATTGTCCTTGTGTTATTTTAACTTCTGCTATATTTCCCTACAACAGAGGCTCTCGTCACGGCTAACAAGCGGGCTGATGACCTCGCCGTCGAGCTTGAGAAAAGTGAAGAAGCTCGCAAGAAGGCCGAGAAGGATGCCGCTTCTACTGAACATCTTCGAAAGAGGCTCCATAAGGCGGAGACTGCTCTGAGTGACAAGATCACTCAACAGATCGCTCGTGAAGAAAACGTTATCGCCCACCTGGAGTCGCAGAGTCGGCGCTTTGTTAGTAAGTTTGCTAGTCAATCTTGATTGTCTTTTCACCGATTTTCCTCTCCTTCTTTTTGCTGAGAACCCGAATTTCGTTTCAGCAGGGAAGATGAGTCAAGATTTTGAGCTACAAAATCCTGAAGATGACCGTCTTCTCGACGCTCTTTCTCTTCTCGAGATTCATGGGGATCTAGTGCGCCGCAGTATCTTTGATGCTCAGGCTGCATTTTCGCGCTTGGTCCCCTACTTCTTCCCAAAGAAAGAGCAGCCCGACACCTTCGCTGCCCTTACCAAATGCTTCGTCCCCGAAGACGATCTTGGGCTAGCTCTTCGGCAAGAAAACTTGAAGATAGGCGTTGAAGGCACCATAGCTTTGGTTGCCGGAAGCCAACAAAGCGTCGACTGGGCGAAAGCCGGCGAGACAACGAAGCTAAAGACGGAGAAGTGGCAAGCCCTAATCAGGGCTGCCAAACCCCACTCGGAGAAGATCCTCTCCTTCCTCGGATACAATCCAGCTCCTTCCTCCAGTTCTGCCAAACCGGAGGTCAAGTAGATCATCTTGTATATCTTTTCCTTTTCCTTTCTTTTGACGCTGTCGCCGTAGTTGTAGCTTGCGGCAGCGTACCATTGGTTCACTAGGATCCAATCTTTTGTAATGATCATGTAAATATCTTGAGAATCAATGGAAGTTTATCTTGCTTGATGATTGATGTCGAGATTTTCTCTCCAGTTGGTATTTGACAACTATACTGCAACCTGTCGTCCTTCCGATACTTTACCTGCTTCTTCAAATGCGAGCCTGTCGCAAGAACTAAATGACCTTCCGCAACAACTTCAGTCGATGAAGAAACAATCTATTATGATTATGGATCGATTCCGCAAGTCATCTGAACGAGAGAAGGTAGCTCTTCAAGAGGCCAAAGAGGCTTTAGCGTTAAGAGATACTGTTGTTGCCAAAGCTGCTCAGGCTGTGTCTCGAGAAGAATATATGCTCAACTTACTGACTGACGCAAGCTTGGATATGGTAGGTGTGCCTCTCGAACTTTAATCCCGCTGTGCACATATTTTCCTCAATTTCTGCTCCTCATTTTTTTATTTTCTATTAACAGGTTCCTTTCTGGATGCTGCTGCTGAAGATCAACGTGTTGAAACGAGGTCAGCTCTTCTAGTTAAACTTGCGCTGGAAAACAATTCCAGTTTTTGGTCTTCCCCAGATCGAACTCGACGAATTGCCAGATTTCAAGATCGCACAGGCCAGGTTCGGCAGTATCTTGAATTTTGCACCAAAACACTGGCTATGGTTTATAATGCCATGTTCCCTCGGAATATTCAACCCAAGACACTTCCTGAGCTGATGAACAAGTTCAAGAACTCTCAGCAAATCCATGATTTTGTGAAGACTCAATTGGTAGCTGGCGCCAGATTTGCCCTGATTATGCTGCAGATCTGTCACTCAAAACTGGAGATGACCAAAGTCGTTGAAACTGTTCACACCAAGTTAAAGAAGCGACGGAGGTTTGTCGACAAAATCAATGACAGGGTTACACCAGTAGCCGAAGAAATGATTGATGACCTCCTTCGGATGGACGCTGACTTCTTCATGGAGGGCCATTATGCTGATTTCATGGGTGCCTCTGCCGACGAAGACAGAGTGAACATTGATGACCTAATAGGTCATAACTGAGAATCTGTTTCTTTGACAACTATTTTTCTTGATGAAAGTACCATGTAAACTATAAACACTGTATATTGTAAAATAATTGTATGTTCTTTCTTTTCCTTAGCCCCCGAGTATCTCGGTGGCTAGTGTCTTTATTTTCGTTATCTTGTGAGGTATTTTCAACCAAGGCAAAAAAACTTGTGAGTTTGTATATTGCATGAATTTCTGTATATGACGAACTTTGTCGGGTAGTAAGCCCCCGAGCCTATCGAAGAAAAAAGATGCATATCATCAATATCTTTACTATATTGCAGCACCACGAGCCCGCCTCATTAAAAACCTTCCAGCCCCACTCGGTGCCCTGAAAGGAAAAGAGTGCGTCTGAAAACTCGCGGGCGTTTCAGTACATTGTATGTTTACATATATATCTTGGCTTAAGCGTAGAAACGCCTAAGTTGCGCCACGTTCCAGGGATTTGGCTCCGCGATCCCTGTCTTCTTGTCCTTTATCCTGTACGCTCCTCCTTCAATTACTTTAGTGACGATGTAAGGGCCTAACCAAGGCGACTCGAGTTTTTCATGGCTATCTTGCGTGAGCCGAAGAACTAAGTCGCCAACTTGGAAAGATCTTGGTCGCAATCGTCGACTGTGATAATTTTTCATATCTTGCTGGTATTTGGCGACTCTTGACAATACCTCGTCTCGAGCTTCGTCGAGTGCGTCCACATCATCTTCCAGTGCCTTTCTCGAGGTTTCTTCATCAAACTCCGCCACTCTCGGGGAATTGTGTTCTATTTCTATCGGTAGCACTGCCTCAGCTCCATGAACCAGAAAAACGGAGTTTCCTGTGTTGCTGTATTAGGTGTTGTCCATATGCTCCATAGCACGCTGGGTATCTCCTCCAGCCAAGTGTGTCGGGCTTTTTCCAATGGTGCTAACAGGCGTTTCTTGATGCCATTGCAGATTATGCCGTTTGCTTTCTCGACTTGACCATTGGTTTGCGGGTGCGCAACTGACGCAAAATGTAACTTGATGCCTACCTCTGCGCAATATACCTTGAATTCCTTGGAAGTAAAATTACTGCCATTGTATGTGACGATGCTATGAGGAACTCCAAATCGAAAAATGATACTTTTGATGAACTTGACTGCTGAAGCTGCGTCTGGCGAGTTTATTGGTTTTGCCTCGACCCACTTGGTAAACTTGTCGACAGCTACGAGCATATACTCGTATCCTCCTGGCCACGCCTTATGCAATTTGCCCACCATATCGAGACCCCATTGAGAAAAGGGCCACGACAATGGTATTGGCATCAGCTCTGCTGCCGGAGAATGGGGCTTTGCGGCAAACCTTTGGCACGCATCACAAGTACGCACTATGTCCTTTGCATCTTCGATTGCTGTTAGCCAGTAGAACCCTGCTCTGAAAACCTTGGCCGCAATAGCTCGACTGCTTGCGTGGTGTCCGCACAATCCCTCATGCACATCCTTTAAAAGCACTCGACCTTCTTCAGCTGTGACGCACCTCTGCAAGACTCCCGATATACTTCGCTTATAAAACTCGCCCTTAACCATAGTGAAGGCTTTGGACCGTCGAATAACTCGCCTTACTTCTACTGGATCTTCGGGTATTTCCTTCCTTGGAATATATGCAATATAGGCCTGCATCCAAGGGACTTGTACCACCATCACCTCATGTGACTCTTCTTCATCTCCCGATTTACTTGCCTCTATTGCTGTTGGAGCCCCCGAGCCTTTCTCGACTTTTTCCTTTTTCTTTGGCTGTTTCCTCGCCTTAGTCGATCTTTCACTTATCTCCTCCCAAAATACTCCGGGTGGTATTGCTAAACACTGTGACCCGATATTTGCCAGAACGTCGGCTTCGTCATTACTGAGTCTGCTAACATGATTCACCTCACACCCGTCGAAAAGCTTCTCTAGTTCATTGTATAACTCTTTGTATGCTATCATACTATCATTGACTGCGTCACATTGATTCATCACTTGTTGAGCCACCAATTGGGAGTCGCCGAATATTTTTAATCGGGTCGCACCATAGGCTTTCGCCATCTTCATCCCATGTATCAGCGCTTCATATTTTGCCTCGTTGTTAGATGCATTAGGAAACGTCATCCGCAATACATACTTCAACTTGTCTCCTTGGGGCGAAACTAGTATCACGTCTGCTCCAGCTCCTTCTAACCTCTTGGACCCGTCGAAGTTCATAGTCTAGGTTCTCGATAAATCAGGAGGTCCCGTATTTTGCAGTTCCATCCACTCTGCAAGATCTGCGACTTTATTGCTTTTCTTTTTCATACGTGATGTCCGGGGAAATCTCTATTCCCCAAAGGGAGACACGACCCGTAGCTTCCGGGTTGTTTAGTATGTTTGACAATGGTGCCTCATTGACCACTATTATCGGATGTGCCGAGAAATAGTGTCGCAACTTTCTTGCTGTTGTAAACACTCCGTACGCCCTTCGACAATGCAGGTATCTGTTTTGAAGGCGATAAAACTTCACTGATGAAGTATACCGGCCTTTGTACTCCATGGAGTTTCCCTTCTTCTTCGCTCAACCACGAGTGCTGTGTTGACCACCTGAGGTGTGGCCGAGATATATAACAAGAGAGGTTCTTTTTCCTTGGGTGTCACCAATATTGGTGGTGTCGAGATTGTGCGCTTGAGATCCTCAAAAGCTCTATTCGCTTCTTCGTTCCACTCGAACTTTTCTCCCTGTTTGATTAAGGCGTAAAACGGCAACGCCTTTTCTCCTAGCCTGACGACAAATCTGCTTAAAGCTGTGACTCGCCCAGTTAACTGTTGTATCTCCTTTAACTTTGTTGGCTTCCGCATCGTCACGATGGCCTGAATTTTCTCCGGGTTAGCCTCGATTCCTCTTGCGACACCAGGAGAAGTTCTCCCGCGGGAACACCAAAAGAGCACTTCGTCGGATTCAGAGGCGTAACTTGTCAAGGTTATCAAAAGTTTCCCGAGATCATCGATCAAAGTTGACCCCTTCTTTGTTGTTATGACGACATCGTCGATGTACACTGAACGTTCTTGCCAATGTGTGGCAGGCACTTCGCATCATCCGCTGATATGTTGCTCCCACGTTTTTCAACCGGAGGGCATTGTTCTATAGCAGAACACGCCATAGGGTGTTATGAAAGCTGTTTTTACCTCATCCTCTTCTTTCAGTCGAATCTGGTTGTAACCAGAATATGCGTCCAAGAAGGAAAGACGTTCACAGCCTGCCGCGGAGTCAATGATTTGATCAATCCTTGGGAGGGGAAAGTGATCCTTTGGACAATGTTTATTGAGACATTTGAAGTCGACGCACATGTGAAGGACCTCTGTGTTTTTCTTCGGGACCAACACTGGGTTTGCTACCCACGTGGCCTCTGTGTATTTCTTTGATAAATCCAGCTTCTCCGAGTCGATTAATTTCTGACAACATAGCTTTGCGGTTTGGTTCCGAAAAACGCCGCAAAGGTTGTCTGATTGGTCTAGCCAATGGATCCAAATTAAGGGGGTGCTCGTCAAGTTCCCTGGGTACTCCTGGCATGTTAGCTGGACACCATGCGAAGATTTCCCAGCGCTCACGGAGGAACTCGACGAGCGCGCTTTGTTATGCGAGGTCCATGTTTGTGGCGATAGCTGTCGTCTTCTTGGGATCTGTCGGGTGTATCTGCACTTCTTTCGAGTTCTTGGTGGTATCAAAGGTTGGTTCCTTGAGCGGCCTCCCTACATCTGGCAACACGTCGTATTCTGTTGTCAGCTTTGACGCCATATATTCTGCCTGCATCCCGAAAGTTTCTGACAGCCGATGAAAATCCTTGTCGCACTTACCCGCTAGCGCAAAGCTGCCTTTCACTGTAATTGGTCCCTTAGGTCCAGGGAGCCTCCACAACAAGTATGTGTAATGTGGTACTGCCATGAATCTGGCATATGCGGGTCGTCCCAATAGAGCATGGTACTGTGATGGGAAATCCACGACTTCGAACTCCAGCCTTTCTATCCTGTAGTTCTCTCGGGTTCCAAACTGAACGTCGAGATTGATCTTCCCTAGTGGATAGCTTGGTTTGTCGAGTGTGATCCCATGAAAACGTGTGTCCGTTGGTTTTAAGTTCGCCAGGGATATATTCATCTTCCTCAATGTATCTGCATACATAAGGTTTAAACTGTTGCCTCCATCTATAAATACTCGTGAAACGTCGAATCCTGCAATCACCGCTGGTAAGATTAAGGCTGATTGCCCTGGTCGAGGAACTTGCTGCGGGTGGTCCGCTATGGTGAAGCCAATATCTTGTCCCGACCAATTCAGATACTCTATTGTTGGTGGAGGCATCTTCTCTGCCATGAAAACTTGCCGCGAGATTACTTTCTGAGCTCTATTGGATGGCCTGGCTTTCTGGATCATCGAGACCGCACCATTGGTGTTAATATAAGGAGGTGGGTGTGGAGCTGCCGCAATTCATAGCTGATGTCGATTTTCGTCCGTGATTGCGGGAGGAGGTGGCAGGTGAACTTCACTCCTTGGCCCCTGGGGGTTTCTATTTGCTGCTTCTGCGTTGACATTCCCTGCGTACCTGTTCAGTACTTGGAAAGTTCGACAGTCCTTCTGCAAATGTCCCAACTGTCTCTTCCCGTTGTTGTCGAGGTAGAAGTGCATTTGGCATGGTCTGTTCATCATATCTTCGGGAGATATATACGGCCTCTGGAACCTTGGACCATTATTTTGCCTGTTAGGACGGGGACTGCCCTATAATCGCTGCGCTGTTCACCACTCTTTTGATAATCATCTCTATTGTTTCCTCCATTATTTCCTCGGAAGCCGACCGATACGTGGCCGGGACCGTCGTAATCCGAAAACTGGCGAGAAAAATGCCGTCTATTTTGAATGTTTCTGTTGCGATCCTCCTCATGCGACCCGTGTCGCTTGTTGTTGACAACATCCTCTCCATCTGCCCAACGATTCGCTATTTCCATGAGTGCTGCTATTGTTTTTGGATTGGTCCTTCCCAAGTCCTCGATAAAGTCCTTTCTTCGTATCCCACCGACAAAAGCATCTATCGCTCTCTCGTCAGATATGTTTTCTGCCGAGTTTTTGATAATATTCCACCTTTGGATGTACGCCCTCATCGACTCATCATACTTCTGTCGACAGGCTCTCAATTGCTCTATTGACGCAGGTTTCTTGCATGTGGACAAGAAATTTTTCACGAACAAGTCCTCGAAGGTCTCCCAGCTATCGATAAATCCAGGTGGTAACTTTTTAATCCATGATCGAGCTGCGCCACTTAAGTATACTTGGATACTTTACATAGCCGTTGCCTTGGTTTCACCTGTCAATTTTATTGTCTCCAGGTAATCAACCAACCAATCCTCGGGATCTTGCAGCCCGTCGAATTTCTTATAACTGTCAGGCAACTTGAAGTCTGACGGAACTCGCGTTTTACGGACTCGTCGAGTGAAACAAGGGAGCCCACACATATCTTCATAATCCACCTCAGGTGACGGCTGAAATTCTCTCCTTTCATGTCGCGCCCTGTCGACCCGTGCTTGTGCCGTTGTGTCTCTTGCCGACGTTCTTGGGGGGTCTTGTACTGCCGCTGTAGGTCGTGGACTATTTTGCCTTGCAGCACCTTCGGGAGGTGTGCTTGTTCCTGCAAACGTTGTCCCCATGACTCCAACTCCTGCCAAAGCCATGTTATACAATGCCTCTCTTGGATCTCTTAGGGGTGGCCTGTTTGCCAGTATAAAGGCCTGTGTCGCCATATATCCTGCTTCCGGAGTTTTTGGGATAATGTTTCCTCTTGTGTCAATCGACATAAAGGACATGTCGAGGTTCTGGATCAGATGCTCCCTCTCTGCTTCCGGTATGTTCTACAGTCGAGATCTTCCCCTGTTGCGGGCATCTCTATGGTTGTCTCCCGAAGTTCCTGAATGTCGGCTTAACTCAGCCCTTCGCCTGCTCTTCTTTTCGAGTTCAATTCTATCTTTTTGGAGTTCCCTTCCTGCACGGGCTAATTTATACTGGTACGCCAACAGTTCTGCGACTGTTGCAGTGGTATTCATTGGCTCTGTGCCATCCATGGCTCTTGCCGCTCTATCCCAGGCTTCCTGCGGGAGTTGCACCTTTTCTCTTGGTTTAGGACCAATGTATTTGGTGCCCAAACCTCGCATGAGATCAGCGGGATCGACGTATGGATTTCCCAAATCATCGAAAGCCTCTGACGTCTCCGGCTCTGCTCGGCTCGCCTCTCCAATGACGTAAACTTGATGATATGTTGAAGCTTGATTGTCACCGGAATTGGTGACACCGTCGTATAGATCGGCGAAGACTTCCCGAACAGAAGTAGATCGGTCGATGAAGTCGAAAGTATCGACACTGTCCGAGTCGCTGCTTATATTTGAGTCCGCAGACGACCCGACGGATATGTTGCTGAAATCTTGACGAGTTCTCCGCTTGAAGCGGGCTTGGTGGAGATTGTCGACGAAATCTCTTCATCGCCAGACTCGAACTATGACACCGATCCCGAGGAATCGGAACCAGCCGCAACCGGTCTCGACGAATCCGATATCGCGAGACGATGAGACCCCTCCTTCCCGACGCGGAAGTGGAACCTTCCGAACGCCATGTCCATGGGCTCCTCCAGATATGCATATGCATCCATACGGGAGGGTGGGTGAGTAACAAAATCGACTAGAGCGGTTCCGATCTGTTTACCTCGATCCATCGCGTTGCTTGCTACCGAAGATGTTGACGATGTTGGACGTGCCATCGAGATCAGCTCCTTGTCGCCTCTAATTCCCACAGACGTCGCCAATTGACAAGGGATTAACTTGTCAATGCCTACAAGTTGTAGACTAGGGTTTTGTTGGAAGTAGATGGCAAGTAGATCTCGAAGGTTTCAGCCGAAAAGTACTCGACTGCTATGAAAACTAGGGTTGCGTGAACAATGATTCGATCTTTCTTTGTCCCTCGACTCCCCCTTATATAGGAGGTGGAGCCGAGGGTTTCGTGATGTACAAGTTACAAAGTCCGGGAGACTATCTGAGTCTGTCCCGTAATAGTTACAAGTCGATATTCCTAATACAACTCTATCTTTCCAAACTACTTCCTGACTGGGCTTCCAGGTTTCATAAACTTTGGGTCGTGGGCCTTCAGTAAACCCCGAGTATCTTCTTCAATAGGCCCATTGGGGATGCCTATGTTATCCATAGCAACAGCTAGATGGTTGTCTTCTCCTCTTTATGCTTCATGTTTAATCTTGTGAGCTGCTGATGGTGTGTGCTCGTCGTACGCAGACTGATGGGGAACCCCAAGAGGAAGGTGTGATGAGCACAACAACAAGTTTTCCCTCAGTACGAAACCAAGGTTTAATTGACTAGTAGGAGAAACGTGTGACTTCTGAAGGTGTTGTTGGCTGACTAGTGGCAGGGCGCACTAGCTACCGGCATTAGCAACAACGTGGAACCTGCACACAACACAACAAAATTACTTTGCCCCAACTTACAGTGAGGTTGTCAATCTCACCGGTTTGCTGAACACAAAGGATTAGACGTATCGAATGGATATAGATGTTTGCAGAAAGTAAACAGAACATGATTGCAGTTGAATTTATCAGTAAAGGAAATAGGACCGGGGTCCACTGTTCACTAGAGGTGTCTCTCCATAAAGAAAATAGCATGTTGGGTGAACAAATTACAGCTGGCAATTGACAGAATATCGATCGATACATGGCAAGATGATTACTATGATATTTGGTATTGGGCATTACAACATAATACATAAACTGTAATCCAACTGCGTCTATGACTAATAATCCACCTTTAGGTTAGCGTCCGCACCCCTTCCAGTATAAAGTTGCAAGCAACAGACTATCGCATTAAGCAATGTGTGTAAAGTAAACAATAGAATTACCCTTGGATAGAACATTGTTGTTTTCTCCCTAGTAGCAACAACACATCTACAACCTTAGAAGTTATAAAGTCACTCTCCCAGAAAACTAGAGGCATGAACCTACTATCGAGCATAAATACCCCCTCTTGGATTCACAAGTGTCCACTTGGCCAGAGTTTCTACTAGCAATGGAGAGCATGCAAGATCACAAATAACATATGCCATGAATATATAATCAATCTCAACATAGTATTCAACATTCATCGGATCCCATCAAACCAAACATATAGGATTACATAAACATGATCTTGATCATGTAGGGCAGCTCACAAGATCGATACATGAAGCAAAAAGTGGAGAAGACAACCATCTAGCTACTGCTATGGACCCATAGTCCAGGGATGAACTACTCATGCATCACTTCGAAGGCGGGCATGGCGATGTAGATGCCTCCGGAGATGATTTCCCCCTTCGGCAGGGTGCTGGAAGAGCTTCAGAATCCCCCGAGATGGGTTCTGCGATGGCAGCCGCGACGGAACTTTTCGTGGATGGAGGCTCGGGTATCCAGGGTTTTCCGAGAAGATGTATAAATAGGCGAAGGATTCAGGTCGGTGGGGCGCCTGTGGGCGCCACACCTACCCTAGGCGTGGGCCAGCCCTAGGCCGCGCCTAGGGGTGGTGTGGGTACCCTGGTGCGCCTCTTCGTCCCCCCTCTGGACTTCATCTTTGTTTTGGTAAAATATTGAATTCGGCTTTTGTTTCGTCCAATTCCGATAATATTTCCTGTACAACTTTTCTGAAATACAAAAACAGTAGAAAACAGGGAATTGACATTGTGACATCTTGTTAATAGGTTAGTGCCGGAAATCATGTAAAAGTGCAATGAAGTGTAAACAAAACACATATTAGTTGTTGTAAAATAAGCATGGAGCATCAAAAATTATAGATACGTTTGAGACATATCAGCATCCCCAAGCTTAACTCATGCTTGTCCTTGAGTAGGTAAGTGATAACAAAATAATTTTTGAGGTGACATGAAGCCAACACAATCTTAATCAAGCATGTAAAGCATTGTAAGCTGGGATCTAAGTACTCTAACATAGGCATGATAGATATAATTCAATTGAACTTAGCAACTATGTTATAACATGAAGAGTAACTGAAACAAAGTATCGTGAATAATAGTGCATTGAAAGCAATTGCGTGTTTATGATCATAGAGTAAACATAACAAAGTGGTACTCAACATGTCCTTGTGGAATAGCAAAACATAAATGCAAGGACACCTTCAAAGTTCAGAGGGTGACTAGATACAAGTAACTTAAGAACAAGCAATAGCACAGTCATGAATCAATCAATAATAATTTTGGGACTATGCACATTGCACTAAGAATGACAACTATGCTCTCTTAATCGGTGCATAAAGTAGAAGGTGAAGACTCAACATGCAAGTAAAAGAAAGACCCTTCGCAGAGGGAAGCAGATTACCCATGTGCTAGAGCTTTTTTATTTTGAAAGCAATAGGAGTGTTGAAAATATTTATTTTAAGAGGTGCTACTTATGTCAACGGTAGTGATAAATAGTATGACTTATGCATAATTACTTCCTATAAGTTTGCTTGCCTCATGCATAATATACTAATAGTGCTCACACCTTGTTCTAATTAGCTTCGACTTCCATGGATTTTCATCGCATACATATGTTTTAACCAAGTGTCACAAAGGGGTATCTCCTTGCCTCATGTACAAATGTACTTAGGAGATGGATCTCATTTGATTTTTTAATTTTGATGAATCTCAACTTTTTTGGACATCCATATCGGGAAAGTAAGGACAACATATATTTGAACTTTTGCCCAGCTGAAACTTTCACCATGTGAACATGGCTTAAGTTGGCGGCCCAATGTTCCTCTCTAACAATATGCATACTCAAATCTTTGCAACTCACGATAAATCTCCCTTACTTCAAACAAGATGAGCATGCATAGTAATTCACATGATATTCAACAAAGGCATATTGATGGTGTTCCCCATGACATCATGGTTATCACACAACAAGCAACTTATAAAAACTAAAAATGCATAGGACATAATACTTGCCACAATAGTTTTTAGAATACTTTCCCATGAGCTATAATTTACACAAAACATGTGATAATTTTTGAAGGTTTAAAGGTAGCACACAAGCAATTTACTTTGGAGTGGCGGTGAAATACCACATATAGGTAGATATGGTGGAGACAATTGGCAACTTTGGTTTTTGGTGGTTGGATGCACAAGTAGAAATCATACTCAGTACAGGTGAAGGCTAGCAAAAGACTGGAAGCGACCAACTAAGAGAGCAATAATGGCCATAATCATGTATAGCGACAAAACATTATCAATCAAAGCATAAAGTGATATTACAAGTCAAAAACTAAATGATCATAGAGGCTTTAGTTGACATTTTATAGTCATAACATGTTATAAGCATGCGCCAAGTCAACCCAATAAAGCATCAAAGGAGAATACCACAATATTATGATTTTATGATAGAAACAACACATGATTCTTTCAATGACACATTATGCACTCTCAGCTATTTGAAACAAGTCATGCTAAAACAATAGATACTAAGCATATGATAAGAATAACATCCAACATGATATGCCAAAGTCTATGCCACAATCTTGACAAGCTTCCTTTTGCATCACTATAGTCATGAAATATTTTACTCGTATCCAACACCAATCAACTTATTTGAAATAACCCTCAGAGATGAAATACAATATGGACCAGAGAGGTAATCATACATAAATAAAGAATACTAATGTGCTCTGAACAAAATTCAAGTGAAAGAACAAGAGCTAAACGCAGTACCAGAAAACTAGAACACTCGCAGAACAATAACAACGAAAACTAGAGCGTTCTATGCAATTAAAAAGGAACGGGTCTTTCTCCAAAATAAATATGTCGGGATCAAACATATTCTACAGCAAACAGAAAAAACAAAACAAAATAAAAACAAAAATAAAGACGCTCCAAGTACAACACATAGCGTATGAAGTAATAAAAATATAGCGTATAGAGAGATGACCCGTTTGTAAGAGCAAGATCTATATCCCTTGTTTTGTGTGTTTGTTAACAACACTCGAACAATTCTAACCGTGCACAAAGTTTGTCATTGATTGGTTTGCAAGGTGTACGGTGCTCTCGCCGGACACATTATGATCAGAAGACCGAAGCGTAGTTCTTAGGCTTTCTGGTTTTGTGTGTGTGTCGCGAGGTAACATGGTAGGAGAGGAGAAGAGGAAAAGTTGTTTTAGCCATAGCGGTACTAGGTACCAGGAGCGGTAGTACCGCTACCTCTACTGGGCCGAGATACCGCTCTGAGGATTGCACACGAGATTGTCCCACAGAACAAGTTACGGTACCTTTACGGTACCTCGGCGGTGTACCGCGCAAGCGGTAGTACCGCCCACGGTCGCTCAAGTACCGTAACACGTTACGCGTGCCGCTCTGGTGCCGCCGGTGCCGCTTTGGATCCAGTGGTCTGGACCCTATTGCGGTACCTCGAGCGGTACCACGAGCGGTAGTACCGCTATGTGTCCACGTGGACAAGTTCTGTGGGGATTCGAACTCGGAGCGGTAGTACGCTTCCCGAAGCGGTAGTACCGCTTAGGCAAAAACAACACATAACGGTTGGATTTGGAGGGACCTATAAAAAGGCCCCTTCTTCCCCAACTCGTTTTTAGCTCTTCTCTCTCCCTCTCCTCCATTGTTGCTGAGCTCAAACTTAGTGGATCTCCCTCCTACCCAATCAATCTTGCTCATACTTTGAGGAGTGGTGGAGGAGACCCCGATCTATCGTTCTACTGAGAGAAATTTCACCAATTCGTGGTAGTCCTTAGTGGATCTTGGTGGTAGAGTTCCTATGGTGGAATCTTGGAAGAAGTGCATCCATGGAGGCTAGCTTGGTGTTGTACTAGCCCCATGGGTTGTTGGGAGCCTCCTTGTGGTGTGGAGCTCGCCCCAACCTTGTGAAGGAATCACCGCCTCGACCGGTGCCTTAGTGGAGAAGGGGAGCACCTTCGTGGAGCTCTCTCGAGGAAGAAGGTGAGGCCTTCCTTCGTGGTGTGGCCGTCTAGCCTCTTGTGTGAGGCTAGCACCTCCTCAACGCAGACGTACTACATTTTGTGGGAGGAACTGCGGGAAACAAACCTCGCCTCGTCTTCGCGCCCTCCGGTTGTCCCGCTCCTTACTCTTACTATCTTGTGTGATTCCTTTGCTTGTTTTACTTGTCTAGGATCATTGTAGGATCACCGCCATCGCTAAAGCTATCACCTTTATCTTCCATTGCACTAAAAATTGAAAAAGACTAAAACTTGATGTAGCGCCCATTCACCCCCCCTCTTGTTCGCTACGATCCATTCAATTGGTATCAGAGCAAGGTTTTCTTGCTCGGGCTTTACCGCCTAAGAAATGGCCGAACAAGAGAATGGAGAGAATGGGTTCCTTCCCGGTGAGCAATCACCTCCACCATCAATTGTCGATAGCACTCCGGCTACTTTGGATGACCTCAAGAAATTGGAGTCATCCATTGTATCTCAAATGAAGGCTATGATGATGGAGTTGATTGCTCCCAAATCAACCCCCATTATAAATCCTAAGGCAAGTGTCGATGTTCCTCCACCACAAGTCAACACCCTTCCTCTTGTTGATTTTGTCGCGCAATCGACAAAACCACCTCGAGAAGGGGAACTTGAGGACATTGTCACTTCATCAAAAGGGAAGGATGAATCACCGGTTGAGGGACAATTAGGAGGTTATCATGCGGTGCCCCCACCAAGTGATTACTCCCTAAATGTCCCAATACCCATGCCTCGTATCTTGACTCATGGCTCACCACCGCTACTTGATTCCAATAGCTTTGAAAATTGGCAATTCTTGATGAAATCTCATGTGCGCAGCGCTTCTACCGAACTTTGGCGCATCATTGAGGAAGGTTATTCACCAAGAGACCCAAAGAACTTGACAAGAAGAGAGGTCGTGGATGATCAACTCAACGCCACCGCCATCAACATGATTCACATGGCCGTCACACCCAAGGACCGCGCTCATATCCGCTTGCTCAAGACCGCCAAGGAAGCATGGAATAAACTCGACAAGCTCTTCCTCGGAAATGAGAGCATCCAAAGCTCTCGTTTCGATGAAGTGAACAATATGGCGGACAACTTCGTCATGAATGAAGGAGAATCACCCGAAGAGATGTACCGGCGCCTTATCGCTCTCGCCGTGCAAATGCAAGATCTTGGAGCAACATTTGTGGATGACCCTTGGATCAAGCGAAAGTTCTATAATGCTCTTCTTCCTTATGAGGAAGTGAAGTTGACGGCCATCCGCCAAAATGCCTCCTTCCGTGCTATGACATCCGATGAAGTCCTTAGTGAAGTCATCGCTTTGGACATCTCCAAGAAGAATGCGGAAGATCTCGTTGCTCGTTCCCACAACGTCCGTAAGCCCAACCTTGCGTTGAAGGTGCATGAGGCTAGCGAGAGTGATGAGGATCCCATCGAGTGGAGTCCGGATGATCTCAAGGCAAATTATCATGAACACATGGCCCTTGCCGCCAAGAGCTTTTGGAGTGGGAACAAGACACGGGGCTCAAAGTTAAGAAGATACTCACCTCATGACTCGTCAATATACTCTCCCACAAGTCCAAGGGAAGAGCAAAGGGGGAGAGCTTGCTATAATTGTGGCGACACAAGTCACTTTGTTGCCGATTGTATCTTTGAGAGAAGAGAAGACAATGGTGGAAAGCTTGTACGAAAGGACAAGTTCAAATCTCTCTCAAAAGGATTCTCCAAGTTCTCCTCCAACTCCGGAGACTCCAAGGCCTCCTTCACCAAGAAGACTAGAGCTTTCATTATTCGTGAGGAATATTCCTCCGATGAAGGTGAAGAGCACAAAGACAAGGGGATGAACAAGGAGGAAAGGGAAGTGGCCGCCATCGCCATCTCCACTCCCTTCACCTCCCTCTTCGACCCTCCAAACGAGAACCTCATCGTCAACAACTTCCATTGTCTTGTGGCAAAGGTATCTTCGGAGACTCATGATGAGGAACTTGTGACTCAACTTGATGTGACTCAAGATCGTGTTGAAGCGGAATTGGAAATTATCTCTCTCACTCAAGCTTATGAGGAAGAATGGTGCATGCACATGTCTCTTGAAACTAGTGCTATTGTTCTTGAAGATTCCAACAATTACTTCATCTCCCAACTCATCGAGGATCAAGATTATGCTCTTGGTTGGTTGAGAAGACATAATGCAAGACTCTTGGATATCATTTCTCGCCAAGAGGAAGCCTTGGATGAGTACTTTCGTTTGAGCAAGGAAAAGGTGTCATGTTGTGACCATGAAGAAGAGATTGCCACTCTAAAGAGACACAAGGCCATGCTAGTTGAAGAGAATGGTAGACAAAATGAGTCCTTGATGGAGTACTTTCGCTTGAGTAAAGGAAAAGATACTTGTTGTGACCACGAGGACGAAATTGCAACTCTAAAGAGGAGAAATGACAAGCTTATGGTGATCAAGATCATGTATGAGGAAGCCTTGGTGGAATATAAACGGGCTAGCAAGGACTATATTTGTCGCAACCATGAAGATGATATTGCCACCTTGGAAAGACAAAAGCGCTCACTCTTGACAATGAATTCTCTTCAAGAAGAAGCTTTGTTGGAACATTTCCGGGTGAACAAGGAGAAAGAGGCTCAAGAATTCGACATCACTCATCCTCATCCGGATCATGTTCATGAAGCCAACCGTTTGAAGTCCAAAATCGAAAGACTCCAAATTCAAGCGAAATACTTGGAAAGAGTCATTGAAAATAGAGATAAGGCCAATGAGGACTCTTGCAATGAAGAAGGAGTGGCTATAAAGCCAAAGGAGAAGAGAAGAAGGAGGATCAAGATAAAGAGGAGCATCAAGATAGGACCCATTGAAAAATGGGTTCCTATCTCCAAAGCTTGATCCATGAAGGTCTTTGCTTCCGGTGGTGCTTCATTGGTGGAAGATTGAAGCCACATTTCTCTTGACCGGAAGCAAAGAAGTTGTTGTCGCCCTCGAGCTATCTCACTCTATCTCTTCTTATGGCGTCAACACAAGCAAGCTTAAAGGTATTGGGCCTTGACAAGGCGGTGGCAACACCGACCCTTGTTTACAATATTCTTTCCGTTCATTGCTTTACATGCTTGGGTCCTTGTACCTACTATAATGAACATGTGGTGGATCTCTTGTGGAGCTAGTCTCTCCAAGAGACCACGTTCTCGGACTAATAGAAAATGCTTCCGTGTGTAGAGATCATGTTTGTAGGAATTGCATTGACGAAAAATGAATGAAGATTCTTACAAGATCAAGTTCAACGCAAACTCTATGCCATTATCCTAGCAACAAGGAGCTACAATGGAATGGAGTTCAAGTTTCACACCTTGGGTGTCTTCCTTGGCAAAGAAGGAACTCAACTCAATGCTCCTTGCCATACTCTTCCCAACTTCTTAGGGTTGCCGGGAGTGAGAGACAAACCTTAGTTGGAGACACTCAAACATGATGATGGAGTTTGAGTCTATTGTGTGGTTGTGGTTTTGTGTGATGAGACTCGTTTGATGAAGATGATAGTTCTTTGGAGGGGGCGAAGTGCTTCTTGTGAGAAAGGAGATGCAATTACCCCGGTTACCGTAGGAAGGATGAGTGTTGGCACTCGCCGACCTCAAAAGCTACCTTCTACGAGTTCCGGGGAAGGACGAAGTTCCATCTATATGGACCCATCTACACCACAAGGCCAAGCTTATTTCGTTGAACAACCAAGTGAAAGATCACCTCTTCCACAACCTCAAGTTCGGCATCAACAACAATGAGGGTCAAGGCGAGGACCTAAACCATAATGAAGATCAAGGGACCACACAAGAATCTATCCTATTGGTCCATTCTCGCCGGGGTTCTAAAGCGTCAAGACTCCTTCATGACTCAAGCAAAGTACATCAAGATATACTCAAGAGCAAGATATGAAGGGGTCCAACGGTATAGAAACCCCAATCTCCTAAAGAAGTTTCAATGAGACCGACAAGGCAATGGTCTCATACTCTACCGGCCGACGTCAAGGTTTGCTTCTCTACCCTTGTGCTTCTCATCCGGACGTCGTGTCAAGAGTGGATAATACCACTTTTGTACTACATGTCTAGATGTAAAGCACGCATGAATTGACATAGGCATCCCCAATAGGCCTGCCGAAGAAGGTACTGTAATGTCCCAGGTTTAGAGACGATCGAGGGGTAGACTTTAGAAAGGGATGTGCATTGCATTGCAAATTCTGGGGAAGTTTCGCGCTTTTAAACAAAAACTGCATCGAAGGGGGACAAGTTTCTCTCTCGACACCTTACAGGGTTAGGGTTTCGAGAGTGCGACAAACTTGCAACTCACCTAATTAGTTTAGGGTTTCTGAGATGAGAGGGGAGATTTTTCATCACAAAGTTAAGTTGTATGATTGAATTCAACTCAAAGTTGAATTTGAATTCCAAATTCAAACATAAAACAAATATCTCATAATTTAATTGTAAGGAAATTCACTAAGTAAATAATTAAAATACAAATTATAAATAATGCACATAATAAATAAAGCTCATTAGAGAAAACCTTGAGCTTTATTGATCATTACACAATTTACATTGTCATTACAATATTCATAAAGAAAATCAATGAATAGTACAACACATTACAAGAATTGCTTAAATAGAAAAAGAAAAAGAAAATTACAAGAAGAAAAATATATCCTAAGCTACAAGTTAATCTTGTGCTTGAAGATCTTCATGTCCATCTTGATCAATTTCTTGATCTCTGCACACAAACAACACACATAGAACATTATGCCAAGTGGCAATGCCACTTGGCAGGTTAGCAAAGAAATCAAATATAGAAGATATGCACAAAGATCAGCCGAGCTGATCCTCTCCAAGTCCAGGTACACCACACCAGGTTACACACACACACAGACTGCTCACCAGGCACTGTGCATGCAGCACAACACACACACACAGGTTTGTGTGTCACCAACAGAGTTTAGGCCTTGCTGTCGACCAGGGAAGAAGAGGCCAACCATATAAAAACCTCTACAACAGTAAACCCTAGCTCAGCCATCGACCAAGCAGCTGGGTAAGCCACCAGAAATCAAAAGCACTAGAACAGGAAGAACATCACTGCTGTTCTATCTGTCCAGATTCACCACAGAATCAAACCAAGAGCACAAGCACAAGGAGGAGCAGGGCAAGCACCAAATCACTGCTGAAGCAATCCTCTACACCAACACACTATTCCTAGGAGTTGGAGTGAGGTATAAATATTATCATGAACAGACCAAATGGTTCTGTTCATAAATTGCACAGGCATGATCTCCAGCACACCAAAAGGGTAGATACCCTATGTTTGTGTCATCATCTGGCTACTAAGCCATTTGGTGCAAGCAAATATGGTAAAGGCCATTAGGAAATCATCCTATGGGAACAACAGCTATGTAAATTAATGCATAACTGAAGAAATCCAGCAACAGATGAAGACACAGCTAGCCTAGCCACACACTTAGCACCCAGCTATCTGTGCCATCAGACAGATAGACAATATGTGTCTATTTTGTTTCAACAGCAAAGGCTACTGGCTATTCCAACAAAAAGGGATCAGCCGGAAAGCTGTGGTTCATCCACAGCAAGCCAACATGGGGTGGGAGCTTCCTGAGCAGCCAAGAGTGGCTACTGAGGCCACCTCAACCAACCAAAACAGTTAAACCATCATGCCAGCACAAGCATCATCACCCAGAAGGGTTCAGAGTGGGCTAGGGTCCCCAACAAAGGTTGGCATCCCTCTACCCCAAGCAAATTAAATCTATATGATCATTACTGCTCAGCAGTTCACATCATTTATCCACTTAGCCAAGCAAAATAACACAGATAAATGAATATACAAGAAATCAACACACCAGAGCTTTGCATATGATCAAGAGGATCACTGCAAGCATCAGGTTATGCTTGAGCAAGCATCACCATACACCAACACAAGCCAGTAGGTCACACAACCACTAGGAAAAGCCTTAGTGGGGTTGGAACAGCAGTCCAGCATCAAGCAACTGATGATCAGTTGATCATCAGGGCTTGATAGAGCATGAAAATACATGCTAGAGCCAAGCCTAGCACCAACCATGGATCATATAAATTAAACAGCCACAGATCATGAACAATTGCATCACAGATAAGCAAATACATGATTTACAATTGTATCCAGTAGCACACCAACAAGATGTGGAGTTAGTTAGTCAATGCACAAGCTCAACCGAGATTTACAGTGAAGCAAAGCCCCAAGAGCACCACACAGATGGCACTGGTTTTTGCAAATTTGCAAGAATTTACACATAGCCATCTAGCCAGGGCAAGATAATTGAATACACTTGAGAGCCTAACAAGAGTAGTAACAAGAACAGAAGCACAGGGAGAGATTCAAGCAAGAAATGCATAGCAGCAGAGCTACACACATCAGCATCACAAGCAATGGTATGGCCATTGAAGCAATGGCCAAGACCAGCAGATACACAGCAGCAGCATAGCAGCAGCAGCGCAATAGCACAGCAGCATGAGCACAAGCTAGCAAGCCGCAGCAGCAGCGCATCGGCACGGCAAGCATCTCCACATGGAGGATGAGGCCAGTGGCCGAGCCAGACGTAGGAGAGAAGAGAGTAGAGCAGAGAGGGAGAGAAGGAGGCGAAGGAGTACTCACTGGTGGTGCGTGACGAAGGGCGCGGCCATGGCGGCCACGGCGGCACACGCCGGGGGCACGGCAGCGCCAGGCCAAGCCAAGCCACAGCAGCGCCGCAGCTACCAGCAACCACGGCGTGGCACACAGCCGCACCGCAGCGCCAGGAACATCGGCGGCGGCGAAACCGCCGCGGCAACACGGCGGCGTCACGGCACTGATGCGCCGGTGAGCAACGCATCACCGTGCGGGTGAACGCGTCGGGGGTGAACGGAGATGGTGGCGAAGAGTAGATCGAGCCGGAGGATCTGGTGCGCCGTCGTGTGGCGGACCAGATCCGACGCATCTCATCGCCGATGATGGCCGGAGGTGGCCGGGATAAACCGGCGAAGGGGGCGGCGACGCGGGATCGCCAGAGAGATGCGAGGGGTTAGGGTTACTGCGCGAGGAGAGCGGAGTGGACAAATGGGCCGACCGAGCCCAAAGGGTGGCTCGGGTGCGACCTAACCCGCTGGGCCACCCTGACAGGTGGGGCCCAGGGGCAATTTTGCCATTTTACAAATCCTATTAAAATGCATAAACTTTAGAAAAGCACAATAATTATTTAATAGCTCTAAAAAAATAATTAAAAATATGAAAATTGATCAGCATAAAATTCTCTACCTAAACAAAATATCAAAGGGAATTTTTAAAGACAATTAAGAATAAGACTTAATTTGATGATTTAAATAATCACTTAAATCACACATATTATTTTCAAGAATGAAAATAAGTCCATTAATGCCTTTGGACTATAAAAACACCTTGACAACATTTCAAGGTTGTATTTTATCCTAAACAGAGTATCCCTAAATTGTTCTTAGTATTAACCTTCCACATAAAATAATAAAACACCGGAAAGGGGGAAACAACCCTAAAAGCTGAATCATGCATAATTGCTTCTTTAACCATTGCCCTTATCGGACAATGATGCTATTTTTCAGCAGCAGAGGACAAGGGTCAGTCCACACCATCCAACTGCAACACTTTGCAGTGTTCAGGCAAGTTCATCGCTTGCTCATGTTATTTGAGTATTTTTAACAAATTACTTGCAAAGTACTATGTTTATCACTATTGCATAAAAAGACAAAACCACTATTTTCATAACTATGAATATGACTATGTGGTGGGCAATGGAACCATGGATTGTGTTGATATGGTGGAGGTTCCATTGCAAGGGTTTATATCCATCTAGGATTAAACAACAAATGTCGTCCAGTGATTCTTGTGCCGTATAAACCGTGTTCACCATAAGATCTGGAATGGGACGGAGTAGTCAAAAGTGTTTCCACCTCTCGTTCATCAACGGATGCGCTTTACCGTAGTACACTTGTGATCCAAGGGGGCAAGCTGGTGAGGCTGGGGAGTCCTAAGTCCCCACGGCATAGTCCGTAGTACACTTGTCGCCCGAAGGAGCAAGCGGTGAGGCTGGGGAGTCCGAAGTCCCCACGGTATTGCGGTCTAGGATGGGTTGTAGCTACCAGCGAAGGAGTTTATGGTAAGAGCCCAGAACTGTTGTCGTGGTCGGGGTCCACCCGTGAGTGGGAATAATGGGACCGACGAGGACCCAGGGTCGGGGTATGCAACAAAGGGTGGGTGTTCGAGGTAGCAGAGGAACATGATTGACTAGGACCTTATACCGGGCCTCACACCAAAGGAAGTGTGGACGGGAAAGCTGCCCGGTTGGCATCAAGGTTAAGATCTCTTATGGGTAAAGAAACACACCTGCAGAGTGTAACGAATCGTGACCAGTCACTCCTTGTTCCGGGATTTGGAACTCGAACGCCGGAAAGGAACTCCATGAAGTTCTAGTAAACCGGTGAAGGCTGACGGACATAGTTCTTTTGAATAAAAACAACCTTTTAAAAAAATGGTTATCAAAACCTGCATGGTATCAGACTTTCTGGTCTGGTACCGTAGTTAGTGCATTAAACACCTCTTTCCTAATATGAACTTGTTGAGTACGCTCGTACTCATACCACTCTTGAATCCCCTGCTTAGGACTGAACCATCTGGAGGAGGACAACGACAATCTTGAAGGAGCCGACCTCATCGGCTATGAAGAACCAGACCTCTCTGGAGGTATTGAAGGCGTAGACTACCTCATAGTCTACGGAACCGGGGAAGCCTCCAGAGGAGATCAAGCCTAGAAGCCTCGAATAGTAGTAGTAGCCGAGCAGCACGAACTCTTAATACCTAGCTGCTCGAGAGAATAAATGTTTAGTCTCATGAAACTTTTATATTGTAAGTTAAGTTGGGTTCACCTCGAACCCAGGAGTAACCCTCTCAGGACCCAAGAGGAGCTCCAGGATGATATGTACCTATGGTTTGTAATAATGTATAAATGAGTTATGGACCTGCTATGTTCTGTTGTACTACTCTGAGGGATGTAATATTTGCGGATTGGTACTTCGCGAATGTTATAGCAACGACTGGCATACTACAACATGCAGTGGTATGCAGGGTCACCACAGGTACCCAGGGTTTACTGAAGGCCCAGAACTCGAAGAATAAGAAGGTTCGGAAGCCCAAGATGCTAATAAGGAAAGCTAGAGTTGTATTAGGGAGTATTGCTTGTAATCTTGCGAGACGGGTACGAAACCCTCCCGGACTCTGTAACTTGTATATTACGAAACCCTCGGCTCCACCTCCTATATAAGGGGGAGTCGAGGGACAAAGAAAGGATCGAATCTATTGTCAACGTAACCCTAGTTTTACAATCAGCGAGTACTTTTCGGCTGAAACCTTCGGGATCTACTTGCCCTCTACTTCTAACAAAACCCTAGTCTACAATCTGTAGGCATTGACAAGTTAATCCCTTGTAAATTGTAGTGACCTCACCCGGTAGGGTGCCGATCCCTGTGCTTTATTGTGCTAGTCCCTGGATTAATCGCTAGCACACACAGTTTAAGATGTAATACCAAGAAACAAAGGTCTTTATTACATCGCATGATCCATATATATATAATGACTTACAAATTGCATAGCACAAGGCTAGCATTACATCAGAGTTTTACAACGAACAAACATATAGCATGGAGTCCTTCATCTTCATGTGCCACAGGCGAGCATGTTGAGGATAGACTCGTAACCCTATTCGTCTTACTCTCGAATATCTGCAACAGGTAAAGTTACAGCCAAAAACATTTGGTCAATACTTTGAATGTATTGGCAAGATGTCACTATTTAGTGGACACAAATGGCGCCTAATACCTACATGTATATTTGGCTGGTGGAGTTTAGGCTCTTTGCAGAAAAGCGAGCATTTTCCCTACCTTTTGTAAACATCATTTGTCTTTGAAAATATAACCCTAAAAGCATGAACCCAAGTTCTCATCACGCTGGCTCACCAGGGATAGACACTAGAGTCCAGCTTAATGCTACCCAAGTTTACCCATCAAGTTTTATTATGAAATTGGGATGAGAGAGATCTTCCAACAGCTCCAGGTCCAGTTGCTCAAAGTTGTCCGTAACCGGGGACACGGCTAAGTACTTAGTTTTTAACACTCTGCAGAGGTTTGTACACTTTACCCGCACGACTTAGTCAGCCCCTTTTCCACCATGATGCTCATTTTGCTCAAATGGTTGAGAGAAGACTAAGACGAGACTATTTTCGGAAGTAAGGCCCTGAGCCCTCAGGACGGACCCGTACCAACCTACACATCTACATCTGCTGGTCACGTCGGGACAGGTCCCTACAACCTACTTAGTCAAGACAGAGCCCATATGACATGCGGCTGTACAAGAAGCTACTAAACATGAAACCTATCCAATCTCTTTTGTTCCTGGGCGGCGGACCCCACCAATTTTCACCGTGCAGACGCTCCACTCGTACCAATCCGCCCAGGTGTTTCATTCATCAAGTTGTTTTCATTTATAACACAAATACATATTTTCTTCATCTCATCTTATCATGATATCCCAACCACGTATCTAGCAGCATGGCTAAGCAAAACTACCTACGATGGCAACTTAAGGGAAACTAGAGGAATCCTAAGACTATAGGATTAGCATAGCATATATACTTTGAAAACATCCTACACATGCAATATCTACTAAGTAAAAACTACATGCATAGAAAACATAGGACATGAGTGACACTTGCCTTTTTGTAACTGATGATCGCACACTTCTCACAATCACACGCGTTGCACTCCGTACAAACTATAAGATAAAGTAACACAACATAAACACACCATTCAAAAGCAAAGCAGCTAGCACACATAGATCAAATTAAGTAATTTCGTTTTACTATTTCTCTGGTTACTATTTAATGTGTGACAACGGTTTATGTTTTGCAAGAGACAGTTTGAGGATTTCGCCTTGAGAGTTTGATGTATTTGAATTATATGGAGTCAAGATGATTTTTGAAAGATAGTGCATCTATGATACTATTGGAAGTCTATGATCAATAAATCTAATAGGGATAGGGGATTGATCAAAAATGGTTGATAGATTGTGTGCTATGATATAAATAGTTTTTGGTGTCCAATGTAAAGTTATTCGAAGTGGATGAGTTCAAATGGTTTAAACAGATGTAGTATTAGGTAGTGCATTTCAGTATCTTCTTTTTGCAAAAAGGAATATATTTTTAATAGTATGTATATATGCGGATACACGACTAGAATAAAGTTTAAATTCAATTTCAGCATACAAATTCGGAAATTTATTAATTCAGAAATGTAATATCACTAGACAGATAATTTTACTACGAATCCAACGCAAATAGAATTATCCAAAACGGAGCTCTATATAGCTAGAGATATGGAATTTCAAAGTTCTTACGTGAACTAGTACAAAGCATGTGAACTAATCAATCGATCAGATGATAAGAATAGACCCGTGCTGTTACAGTAGGTGATCTAAGCAGGACCATATGTACGGATCGAACGAGCAGGATGATGGTGTTGTACCAGGAGCAGTAGGCAACGCAGGTGTTCAGGAAGACGGTGACAGCCGGCTCGTACGTACGTGGTCGACGGCGACGCTCCAGTGATCTCCGGGGCTTGGGTAAGGTGGCTTCCATCTGCTCTCATCAGGCGGGGGTCCTGTGGTGGCGTCGTTCATCACAACGGGAGTCGGTTCAGTATGTAGACAGCTACAACAAATCTATCGACATGATGACATACCGGCTGCAGCAGGTAACGCGATGATGATGGCGGACTCGGACATGGTCGATGGTGGCGCTTGGGTACTCCTCTTGGAACGACGACGGCGGTTGGCTGGAACGGCGGCCGGCTCGGGATGTCGACGGGAGCGAGGTTCCGGTCCTCCCTGGTGACGATGGAGTGGACTACGGCGTCGATTTTCTACGCGATAAAACAAGAGAAAAGGGCTCAGGAGATGCGCAAGAACATGACGATTAAGAGCAGACCGAAAGGTGGCGGCGGAGCCCTACGGTGTCGCCGAAAACGTCGAAAACTGTGGCGGCCGAGATGGAACTTCGGCAACAAATTGGTTCACCGTAGTGTCCTGAAGGTAGGCGATGATTAGGAGAGTATAATAGTGAAAAGAATCTTGGAAAAGATTACTGTACGAGACTTACTCTGCCGATGAACTGAAGTTTTGACTGATCTAGATCTTCTCCTCACAGCCAGTATAGGAATCCTTCAGAACGAAAATGAGGGAGGACGGCTAGGGGCACGAAGTGACGCGGTCAGCCTGTCTATATTGAAACTGAGGAGGGAGAACGGAAAATGAATGCCAGTGAATGGCATTTAGAGCACGACGACGGTTTACAAAATTAGAGAGCCTAAATGAAAAATAAATTTCCTGAATGAAATCTCTATTGAATGAGGAATAATTTTCGTATTGAAGTCGACAGTAATCGGTGGCTGGAATTGAGTAGAGAAAGGAGGAAAGATTTAATGTCCCTCGACCTCTTCTTCTGTATACGTGAACGAACTATGAAGAAGACGACCAGCTCGTTCGGTGTAGATGGGCCAACCTGGAGCGGCCCAAGTTGGTTTGTCTCATTTTTTTTCTTCCTATTCTTTATTTATTCTTTTCCTGATTTCTTTCATAACTTTTGTTTTAGGTCTTCAAATTGATTCAAACAAATTTATAAGAAAATTTAAAAGTAAAAATATAGTTTTAGGAATCTAAGGAACCTGTTTAATATCCGTTAGTGAAATAATAAAATAATAATTATATGCACTTTCGCATATATGGCTACTTGGGCAATATTTTGCAAATAGAACTTCTAGGATTTTGTTTTCTCAAATAAAAAAATCTATTAAGGATTTGAAAACCTTGGAAGTAAAAATATGTTTGATTTGAAAATACTTTGAAACCAAAAGTTCTTGAAACACCATTTTGGGAAATAGTTTTAAATAACTTTAAAAAGTTTTAATTATTTGTGAAATTTCAATCAAGTTCAAACAATCAAGCATTAAATTTATTTTTATTTTACATTCCAAAATATCGAAAATTTTGGGATGTGACAGACTACCACCCTTAAAAGGAATCTCGTCCTCGAGATTCGAGAAAGGCTAGAAATAGAATATAGGTTTGGGATAACTATATGTGCTCTACCACCCTTAAAAGAAACTTTTGTAGTAGTCCTCGAGGCTTGGGTTCAACCTAGGCTCATATGGGGCATATCTTGAGTGGCTTTCAACTTCATTTCTAATAGGTGGGTGTCTATTAACATAGCTTGATATTCTTCACTTCTCAAGATGGCTTGTGTAGAGCTTCCTCTCGGTAGGGTTATGGTGTAGATAGCATGGCTTTCGATCTACTTTTGACATTGAACGTGTTAGATGTATATATCTGTATTCTGTAGTTTCCCCATATGTTAGGGGGCTTTCTGCATATGTGCACCTGTACATGTACTATATATTGTGGCCTTTGGCCCCCTGGTAATACAACAAGCATATTGCCCTAACATGGTATCAGAGCAAATATTGATCCTCTAGTCTCCCCCGGCCGACGTTGCTTGTTCCGTCCGTCGTCCGATTCCTCCTGTGCGTTGCTCTTCTCGCCGCCCGAATCCTGCCCGGCCGGCCGATTCCGCTCTCCCGCGCGTGGATTATTCCGCTCTCCCTCGCGTGGATTCTCCTCCTAGTTGGCCCGCCCGACGCCGGCTGCTCCCGCTCCCTGGTCCCGACGCCGGCCGATCTCCCGCCCGAATTCCGCCGCCCGGCCGCTAGATCTCCTGGTCCCGCCCGACGCCGGCTGCTCCCGCTCCCTGGTCCCGACGCCGGCTGATTCCTGGTCCCGCCCGACGCCGGCTGCTCCCGCTCCCTGGTCCCTGGCTGCCGGCCGATCTCCTCCCGCCCGATCGTGCTCCCCTGCCTGGTCGATCCAAGTCAAAGCTACGGTGCCTGGTGGATCTCCCCTCGTCGATCTCCCCTGCCAATCGGCCCAAAGCGTGGCCGTGCTGTTGACTTTCAGCTGAAAAAAAAAGAGCAAAAAAAAATGTCTTCCTCGGGCTATGTTGCGATCCCTCGCTGCCCGGTGATCTTCGATGGCGCGAATTACCCCGATTTCGCTGCCTTTATGCGCGTCCACATGCGCGGTCTTCGTCTTTGGGGTGTGCTTTCGCGAGGTCTCTGTCCGCCGCGCCTGTTGCTCCTACGGTGCCTGTTGCACCGCATACCGTTGCCCTTGCCCGATGCTACTCGCGGATAAGGATGCGCCAAAGTGCGATGATCCGCTCGGCTGATTATGACCGGAAGGTCCAGGACCTCTCTGCCGTTGCGACTTACGGCAGGATCCGTTGAGTACACTCGGTGGATTGATGAGGATGCTCGTGCTGCTGTTCTCACCTCCGGTGTTCTGCCTCAGTATCTGCTTTATGGGTCTTCCCACCCGCTGCTCGTGGGCTTTTCTTCGTCGCGCTATCAGCCGTCGTGATGCTCTTTACTGTCTGTGGTCCGTCGGAGCATGCCCTTCAGCAGGTGATTCTACTATTGATGAGTTCTACACTCGAGTCTGCTATTTGGCGTCGCTTGATTCTCTCCGTACACTGTGTGTGCCACTTGTCCCTCTTGTGCGTGCGCGGATCGGAGTTTCAGCGCGTTTTGAGTTCTTGTCGCGGATCCGTAATGAGTTTGAGCCGCCAGCTGCTTGCCGTGGTCGTGTTCCGCTCTCTGAGGTACTGGCTGAGCTTCGTGCGAGGAGACTCGTCTTCGTGGTGCTGGTCTTCTTGAGGTTCCCTCTGTTCTTGCTGCTCGTGGCCCTCCCGTGCCGTCTGCTCGTGGACCTCCTATGCCGCCGACTTCGTTGCGGCCTCCGGCACGCCGATACTTCCTACTCCTCCATCCAGGGTCAGCGTCAGCCCCAGCAGCCTCGTGGTTCGACGTCACCTCCTTGCACCTACCGTGGCAGGCCTGGCCACACTATCTCTACTTGCTGGCAGAGGGATCCCAGCTTACGCCCGCCGCATCTTACTCGTCGTCGGTGGTTCTTCGGGATCTTCGCTGTTGCGCTCTCGATCGTGACATTATCCGTGGTCTTCGTGGTCCTCGGTACAGGCTCTTCCTCGACGGCTTTTGGTTCGTGCTGGCTCTTGGCACCGCGCGACCACCACCTTCCACACGAGGTATGTCATCCCCGTGGTATCCGGATTGGAGCTTCTTTTCATATGACCTCTGCGTCTTCTATTCTTCTGCTCTTCGCTCTCTTGTTTCGCTGTTCGTGTTATCACGGCTGATGGTACCTCTCTCCCTGTTTCCAGTCGAGGCACCCTTTCTACTACCTCTTTCTCGTTCCCGATGTTTCTCATGTTCCTAGTCTTAAGATGAACCTGTTTTCCGCTAGTCGGCTTACGATTCGGTTGTCGTGTCATTCTTGACGCTGATTCTTGTGCTGTTCGGGACCGCCGTACACAGGCCCTGGTTGGAGCGGCCCTCGCAGCCTTGAGTCCCGGGCTCGGGAGTTAGGCGCTTCGCATTCCTTCTCCGCCACTTCTCGCGTTCTCTGCGGTTGCGCTTCATCCATGGATCTTTTCAACGTGGCATCATCGGGTGGGTCACCTCTGTGGCTCCCGTTTATCGTCATTAGTTCGTCGTGGTCTTCTGGGGTCTGTCTCGGGAGATGTGTCTTTGCATTCGTGGGGTTGTAGGCTAGGCAAACAGATTCAGCTTCCCTATCCTACTAGTGCGTCTGTATCTCAGCGACCTTTTGATTTAGTTCATTCGGATGTTTGGGGTCCGGCTCCCTTTCCTTCGAAAGGGGGTCATCGATACTATATTTTGTTTATTGATGATTTTTCGCGATACACCTGGTTGTTTCTTATGCACTCTCGCAGTGAGGTGCTTTCTATTTATCAGCGTTTTGCAGCCATGGTTCGTACTCAGTATTCTACGCCTATTCGCGTGTTTCGTGCGACTCTGCAGCGAGTATATCTCCCAAAGACTGCGTGGTGTTCTTGCTGAGCAGGGCACCCTTGCCCGGTTCTCGTGTCCCGGCGCCCATGCTCAAAATGGTGTCGCCGAGCATAAGCATCGTCATATTCTTGAGACTACCCGTGCTATGATGATTGCTTCCTCTCTTCCGCCGCATTTGGCTGAGGCTGTTGCTACGTCTACTTACCTCATTAACATTCAGCCTTGCTGCCCTTCAAGGTGGCATTCCTCTCGAGCGTCTTCGGTTGCTCTCCAGATTACTCGACACTTCGTTTATTTGGTTGCGTTTGCTACGTTCTTCTCCCTCCTCGCGATCGCACCAAGCTGACCGCTCGTCTGGAGTGTGTTTTCTCGGATACGTGATGAGCATAAGGGCTATCGCTGTTGGGACCCCGTTGGTCGTCGGATGCGCATCTCTCGTGATGTCACGTTTGATGAGACGCGTCCCTTCTATCCTCGTCCCACCTCGGGTACTTACCCGGTGGATGATATCTCTTTTCTTCTTTTCCGGATGCACCCCCTGCTATCCCATCTCCTCCCACTCCTAGTCCTGATGCGCCCCCTTCGGCGCCATCCTCTCCTCGTCTAGTCCACCTAGTACTCCTCGTTCTCCGGCTTCGGATCCTTCGATGATGTCCCTTCTTCCGCTTCTTCGATGAGTTGTCCTCGCGATGACCTTCCCCCTTCACGGCCTGTCCGTCGGCGTCGTGCTCCAGCTCGTTACTCTCCTAGTCGTATGGTCTCTCTGTCGTTTCCGAGCCGACTTCTTATCGGGATGCCGAGCGTCATCCTGAATGGCAGCTTGCCATGGCTGAGAGATCGCTGCGCTTGAGCGCACTGGCACTTGGGATCTTGTTTCTCCACCTTCGGTGTTCGTCCTATCACATGTAAGTGGGTCTATAAAATTAAGACTCGCTCCGATGGATCTCTTGAGCGCTATAAAGCGCGTCTTGTGGCTCGTGGCTTTCAGCGGGAGCATGGCCGTGACTATGATGAGACTTTGCCCCTGTGGCTCATATGACTACGTGCGTACCCTTCTTGTTGTTGTTCGCCGCTGGTCTGTCTCCCGCTTGATGTTCAGAATGCTTTTCTTAATGGCGAGTTGAGTGAGGAGGTTTACATGCAGCCTCCTCCTGGGTATTCTGTTCCCGATGGGATGGTTTGTCGTCATCGACGTTCTCTCTATGGTCTCAAACAGGCCCTCGTGCCTGGTTTGAGCGCTTCGCCTCTGTGGTGACTGCTGCTGGTTTCTCTCCTAGTCTTCATGATCCAGCACTTTTCGTTCACACTTCTCCTCGTGGACGTACTCTTCTTCTTCTCTATGTTGATGATATGATCATTACTGGTGATGATCCTGAGTATATTGTCTTTGTCAAGGCTCGTCTTCGTGATCAGTTTCTTATGACTGATCTTGGTCCTCTTCGCTATTTTCTTGGCATTGAGGTTTCCTCCACTTCTGATGGCTTTTCTATCTCTCGGAAAAGTACATTCAGGATCTTCTTGCTCGTGCTGCTCTTGGGGATGAGCGCACAGTTGATACTCCTATGGAGCTTAATGTTAAGCTTCGTCCTACTGATGGTGATCCTCTTCCTGATCCCACTCGTTATCGCCATCTTGTTGGGAGTCTTGTTTATCTTGCTGTCACTCGTCCTGATATTTCTTATCCTGTTCATATTCTGAGTCAGTTTGTCTTAGCTCCTACCACTGTTCACTATAGTCATCTCCTCCGTGTTCTTCGTTATCTTCGTGGCACGATCACTCGTCGCCTTTTCTTTCCCCGTTCCAGCTCTCTCCAGCTCCGGTGCTATTCGGATGCTACATGGGCGAGTGATCCTACGGATCGTCGTTCGCTTTCTGCTTACTGTGTGTTTCTTGGTGGTTCGCTTGTTGCTTGGAAGACGAAGAAACAGGTAGTTTCCCGTTCGAGTGTTGAGGGTGAGTTGCGGGCTATGGCTTTGTTGATTGCTGAGGTGACTTGGTTACGGTGGTTGCTTGCAGATTTTGGGGTCTCTGTTAGAACACCCACTCCACTTTTGTCTGACAGTACAGGTGCTATCAGTATTGCACGTGATCCGGTCAAGCATGAGCTGACCAAGCATATCGGTGTTGATGCTTTTTACACGCGTGCACAGGTACAAGATGATGTTGTTGCGGTTTATTATGTGCCTTCAGATTTGCGGTTGGCGGATTTCTTTACGAAGGCACAGACTCGAGCGCAGCATGATTTCTTACTCTCCAAACTCAGTGTTGTGGATCCACCATGAGTTTGAGGGGGTGTTAGATGTATATATCTGTATTGTAGTTTCCCCATATGTTAGGGGGCTTTCTGCATATGTGCACCTGTACATGTACTATATATTGTGGCCTTTGGCCCCTGGTAATACAACAAGCATATTGCCCTAACAGAACGATCACACTTTGGGTCAACCAAAAGTCCAAGATGAGTAGGCTTCACGAAATCCTTCATCATACTTCTTGTTGGCATCTTCGAAAGTCTTCCACTACACTTCAAAACTCAGCTGGTGGTCATCCTCACCGTATTCCTACGCTTGGCAACACTTGCCCAATACTATGGAGGATATAAAACTATCTCCCTAAGGTTTAAGCTTATCAACGTCGTATCTCTTATAGGTATGTCTCTCTAGATCCGCAAAGCCAACAATACAAGAGCGAATAATAAGAGTAGTAGGAATGGTGATCAATCCATCCTGCATCCAGATCATTACTCTGTACATGGTTTATTGAATCTCGCATTCTAACACTTGGTCAACCTCACAAGTTTGATAAAATTTTCCATGGAGAATTGAATCAATGTTTCAATCCCCATTATTGAATTGTTTTGAAAATATTTCTATCGATCCCTAGCAAGGGTTTTGCGTATCTCACAAACTATACCTCTTCATCTTGATAGGAAAAATCTGGGTTGGTTTTGCAAAAGTAGTCTTCATGGCGATTTGCTGAGAAAACATTCTCTAGGTTGGGTGTAGATGAGAATAAATAGAAAGATTCTAAAGAAGGTTCCTACCCAAACACATCAGATCAAAACAATTTATATCACAAACAACATCTAACAAACATCAAGCAACACGATTCAAACACAAGCAACTAGTATGATCATACCACAATTTGGTAAGATCAATATGTTATTACTATATCGTTGGTCCGATGAAAGATAACTAATGGTGTTCTAGTCTATTTCTGTTTTGGATGTTTCAAGTTTCCTCTTCATCTTCTTAGATGTATCTTTGGGTGTAGTAGTGTTTGCATCAAAGTCTTTCTTCAAGTTATTCATTTGTCCTTATTGCAAACATTTATTCTTGCGAGGTCGGAAGAACATCATGTGAAGCACTAGTCTCTCACTTCAGGAAAAAGTGAATCATGTCTATTTCCTTGATGGTTTTCATGAGGTAGGTCATCTAAGGAAAGAGGAAAACACTTTTGAAGCTAGAGCAGGTAAGAATACTAGAAGTTCAGAGAGCAATCATATTTTTAATAGAAATAGGATTAGAAATATTTTTAATCCTAGGGTCTTCCTATTTCTAATCCAATCCTAGGGTCACGAACCTATGGTCAACACAATGCTCTGATACCATCTGTAGTGACCTCACCCGGTAGGGTGCCGATCCCTGTGCTTTATTGTGCTAGTCCCTGGATTAATCGCTAGCACACACAGTTTAAGATGTAATACCAAGAAACAAAGGTCTTTATTACATCGCATGATCCATATATATATAATGACTTACAAATTGCATAGCACAAGGCTAGCATTACATCAGAGTTTTACAACGAACAAACATATAGCATGGAGTCCTTCATCTTCATGTGCCACAGGCGAGCATGTTGAGGATAGACTCGTAACCCTATTCGAACCTTACTCGTCGAATATCTGCAACAGGTAAAGTTACAGCCAAAAACATTTGGTCAATACTTTGAATGTACTGGCAAGATGTCACTATTTAGTGGACACAAATGGCGCCTAATACCTACATGTATATTTGGCTGGTGGAGTTTAGGCTCTTTGCAGAAAAGCGAGCATTTTCCCTACCTTTTGTAAACATCATTTGTCTTTGAAAATATAACCCTAAAAGCATGAACCCAAGTTCTCATCACGCTGGCTCACCAGGGATAGACACTAGAGTCCAGCTTAATGCTACCCAAGTTTACCCATCAAGTTTTATTATGAAATTGGGATGAGAGAGATCTTCCAACAGCTCCAGGTCCAGTTGCTCAAAGTTGTCCGTAACCGGGGACACGGCTAAGTACTTAGTTTTTAACACTCTGCAGAGGTTTGTACACTTTACCCGCACGACTTAGTCAGCCCCTTTTCCACCATGATGCTCATTTTGCTCAAATGGTTGAGAGAAGACTAAGACGAGACTATTTTCGGAAGTAAGGCCCTGAGCCCTCAGGACGGACCCGTACCAACCTACACATCTACATCTGCTGGTCACGTCGGGACAGGTCCCTACAACCTACTTAGTCAAGACAGAGCCCATATGACATGCGGCTGTACAAGAAGCTACTAAACATGAAACCTATCCAATCTCTTTTGTTCCTGGGCGGCGGACCCCACCAATTTTCACCGTGCAGACGCTCCACTCGTACCAATCCGCCCAGGTGTTTCATTCATCAAGTTGTTTTCATTTATAACACAAATACATATTTTCTTCATCTCATCTTATCATGATATCCCAACCACGTATCTAGCAGCATGGCTAAGCAAAACTACCTACGATGGCAACTTAAGGGAAACTAGAGGAATCCTAAGACTATAGGATTAGCATAGCATATATACTTTGAAAACATCCTACACATGCAATATCTACTAAGTAAAAACTACATGCATAGAAAACATAGGACAGGAGTGACACTTGCCTTTTTGTAACTGATGATCGCACACTTCTCACAATCACACGCGTTGCACTCCGTACAAACTATAAGATAAAGTAACACAACATAAACACACCATTCAAAAGCAAAGCAGCTAGCACACATAGATCAAATTAAGTAATTTCGTTTTACTATTTCTCTGGTTACTATTTAATGTGTGACAACGGTTTATGTTTTGCAAGAGACAGTTTGAGGATTTCGCCTTGAGAGTTTGATGTATTTGAATTATATGGAGTCAAGATGATTTTTGAAAGATAGTGCATCTATGATACTATTGGAAGTCTATGATCAATAAATCTAATAGGGATAGGGGATTGATCAAAAATGGTTGATAGATTGTGTGCTATGATATAAATAGTTTTTGGTGTCCAATGTAAAGTTATTCGAAGTGGATGAGTTCAAATGGTTTAAACAGATGTAGTATTAGGTAGTGCATTTCAGTATCTTCTTTTTGCAAAAAGGAATATATTTTTAATAGTATGTATATATGCGGATACACGACTAGAATAAAGTTTAAATTCAATTTCAGCATACAAATTCGGAAATTTATTAATTCAGAAATGTAATATCACTAGACAGATAATTTTACTACGAATCCAACGCAAATAGAATTATCCAAAACGGAGCTATATAGCTAGAGATATGGAATTTCAAAGTTCTTACGTGAACTAGTACAAAGCATGTGAACTAATCAATCGATCAGATGATAAGAATAGACCCGTGCTGTTACAGTAGGTGATCTAAGCAGGACCATATGTACGGATCGAACGAGCAGGATGATGGTGTTGTACCAGGAGCAGTAGGCAACGCAGGTGTTCAGGAAGACGGTGACAGCCGGCTCGTACGTACGTGGTCGACGGCGACGCTCCAGTGATCTCCGGGGCTTGGGTAAGGTGGCTTCCATCTGCTCTCATCAGGCGGGGGTCCTGTGGTGGCGTCGTTCATCACAACGGGAGTCGGTTCAGTATGTAGACAGCTACAACAAATCTATCGACATGATGACATACCGGCTGCAGCAGGTAACGCGATGATGATGGCGGACTCGGACATGGTCGATGGTGGCGCTTGGGTACTCCTCTTGGAACGACGACGGCGGTTGGCTGGAACGGCGGCCGGCTCGGGATGTCGACGGGAGCGAGGTTCCGGTCCTCCCTGGTGACGATGGAGTGGACTACGGCGTCGATTTTCTACGCGATAAAACAAGAGAAAAGGGCTCAGGAGATGCGCAAGAACATGACGATTAAGAGCAGACCGAAAGGTGGCGGCGGAGCCCTACGGTGTCGCCGAAAACGTCGAAAACTGTGGCGGCCGAGATGGAACTTCGGCAACAAATTGGTTCACCGTAGTGTCCTGAAGGTAGGCGATGATTAGGAGAGTATAATAGTGAAAAGAATCTTGGAAAAGATTACTGTACGAGACTTACTCTGCCGATGAACTGAAGTTTTGACTGATCTAGATCTTCTCCTCACAGCCAGTATAGGAATCCTTCAGAACGAAAATGAGGGAGGACGGCTAGGGGCACGAAGTGACGCGGTCAGCCTGTCTATATTGAAACTGAGGAGGGAGAACGGAAAATGAATGCCAGTGAATGGCATTTAGAGCACGACGACGGTTTACAAAATTAGAGAGCCTAAATGAAAAATAAATTTCCTGAATGAAATCTCTATTGAATGAGGAATAATTTTCGTATTGAAGTCGACAGTAATCGGTGGCTGGAATTGAGTAGAGAAAGGAGGAAAGATTTAATGTCCCTCGACCTCTTCTTCTGTATACGTGAACGAACTATGAAGAAGACGACCAGCTCGTTCGGTGTAGATGGGCCAACCTGGAGCGGCCCAAGTTGGTTTGTCTCATTTTTTTTCTTCCTATTCTTTATTTATTCTTTTCCTGATTTCTTTCATAACTTTTGTTTTAGGTCTTCAAATTGATTCAAACAAATTTATAAGAAAATTTAAAAGTAAAAATATAGTTTTAGGAATCTAAGGAACCTGTTTAATATCCGTTAGTGAAATAATAAAATAATAATTATATGCACTTTCGCATATATGGCTACTTGGGCAATATTTTGCAAATAGAACTTCTAGGATTTTGTTTTCTCAAATAAAAAAATCTATTAAGGATTTGAAAACCTTGGAAGTAAAAATATGTTTGATTTGAAAATACTTTGAAACCAAAAGTTCTTGAAACACCATTTTGGGAAATAGTTTTAAATAACTTTAAAAAGTTTTAATTATTTGTGAAATTTCAATCAAGTTCAAACAATCAAGCATTAAATTTATTTTTATTTTACATTCCAAAATATCAAAATTTTTGGGATGTGACATAAATTGGCGCCGACCGTGGGATGCAGATTGATACAAGGGGAAATATTATCCCGAAAACACCAGAAGCTGGGTACATGGCAACGCAAGCTTATATCCTCGCGTCCAGACCACCTCCTGGGGACCCGAGAGAAGCATTGTTCAACATGGCAATGGCAGGAGTTGGAGTCATGGGAAGCGTTCGCACCTCCTCCCGAAGGAGCGCAAGGCAAAATAGTCCACGACCCACCATAGCAGTGCAAGATCCACCAAGAGCAAGTGGAGCAAGGGATACAGCGGCTCAAGCAAGGGTGGATAGAGCGCGACAAGAAAGAAGGGAACATCGGCAGTCACCAGAACTTGCCGATGAAGATATGTGCGGGCTCCGTGCTTTACGAGACGAGTTCGAAAAACTCGAGTCCCGTCGGGTTCAAGCTACCGAAAATTTCAAGAAATTCGACGGCCTACAGGATCCTGAAGATTGGCTCGTTGATTATCTCGAGATGGTGAAGTTGATAGGAGGAACCAGGGCAATAGCCATGCAGAGCATCCAAGTACATTTGAGTGGAGCCGCGCGATATTGGATAAAGAAACTTCCCCCATGATCCATCGATAGCTGGGATAGTTTTGATGACATCTTCGTGAAGAATTTCCGATCCACTTGCAAGAAACCGGCGTCACTGGAAGAGCTGAGGGCGTGTAGACAGAAACACAATGAATCAATGAGAAAATATATACAGAGGTGGAATATTATCAAAAACTCGGTAGAGGACATATCTGACAAGAGGGCAATAGACGCGTTCGTGGCAGGAATTCGACGAGGAGATTTCGTCGAAGACCTAGGGAGAACCAACCCAAAAACAATATCAACACTGATGGAAATAGCAAACAAGTGGGCAGATGGAGAAGATGCTATACACAACAAGCGACATAGGTCGCCAGAGGAGGACCAAGTCGAAATTTTCAAAATAGAAGGCGATTTTCTCGAGTTCTATAGTAATGATGCTCCCGGCCACATATCAGAAATAGTCGAGATGATTATCAAAGAAGTAATGAACAACAAAGCGACAACAGAGGTGATTTCCGTAGGGCAAAATAGTGGACCAAGGTTTTAGAGACCATATGTGTCTCCCGAGGATATGATGAACATGTCGGATGCACTTCTATCTCGACAATAATGGAAAAACGGGTCATCTCCCGTTATTGCTAGCATAGCCTCAATATGAGACCCCATGGGCCAAGGAGTGAATTTCCCTCCTACACTTATCACCACTCGGCACCACACCCACCTCCATATCGTTATGTTCAACTCCGGGGCGGTCCTGGTCTCAGAATGCGGGAATAGCTAGGCCATCTAATAGGGCGCAGTAATCTCGCGGCAAGTGTTCATGGCAGAGAAGATGCCTCCACCAACGGAGTACCTAAATTGGTCGGGACAGGACATTGGCTTCACAATTACGGATCACCCGCAGCAAGTTCCTCGACCAGGGCAATCTGCACTTATCTTACCCGCAGTCATCGCTGGTTTTGACGTGTCGAGAGTCTTTATAGATGGCGGCATCAGCCTAAACCTTATGTATGCAGATACATTAAGGAAGATGAACATATCCCTGGCAAATCTAAAACCAACTGACACACGTTTCCACAAAATCACGCCAGAGAAGGAGCTATCCTGGGAAGATTAATCTCGACGTTCGTTTGGGACGAGAAAACTACGGGATAGAGAAGCGGAGTTTGAAGTTGTGGATTCCCGTCGCAATATCACGCCTTGTTGGGACGACCAGCATATGCCAGGTTTATGGCGGTACCACATTACACGTATCTGTTGTGGAGGTTGCTTGGACCTAAGGGACCAATTACAGTCAAGGGAAGTTTTGCGCTAGCTAATAAATGCGACAAGGATTTTCATCGACGTCGGAAACTTTTGGATGCAAGCAGAATATATGGCGTCAAGACTCACCGACTATGACGTGCTGCCAGATACGGAAGGCCACTCGGGGAACCAACCTTCAATACGCTAAGGACTCAAAAGAGGTGCAGATCCACCGACGGACCCAAAGAAAACGATGTCCATTGCAACAAACATGGACCTCGCATAGGAAAGCGCTCGTCGAGTTCCTCCGTGAGCACTGGAAAATCTTCGCATGGTGTCCGGTTGACATGCCAGGAGTACCCAGGGAACTTGCCGAGCACCACCTAAATTTGGATCCAACGAGACCAATCAAACAACCTTTGCAGCGTTTTTCGGAACCAAACCGCAAAGCTATGCTGTCAGAAATCGATCGACTCAGAGAAGCTGGTTTTATTAAAGAAATATCTACATAAGCCACATGGGTAGCTAACCTAGTGATGGTACCGAAGAAAACAAAGTCCTTCGCATGTGTGTCGACTTTACGTGTCTCAATAAACACCGTCCAAAGGATCACTTTCCCTCCCAAGGATCGATCAAATCATCGACTCCACGGCAGGATGTGAACGTCTTTCCTTCCTGGATGCATATTCTGGTTATAACCAGATCAGATTAAAAAAAGATGATGAAGCCAAAACAGCGTTCATAACACCTTATGGCGTGTTCTGTTATAGAACAATGCCTTTTGGTCTAAAGCAACGTATCAGCGGATGATGCAGAAGTGCCTTGCAACACAGATTGGAAAAAATGTACAAGTTTACATTGACGACGTCGTCATAACATCAAAAAAGGGGACAACGCTGATCGAGGATTTGAAAGAAACCTTCGACAACCTTGACAAGTTCTGCCTTAAGTTAAACCCGACAAAGTGCTCCTTTGGTGTTCCCGCGGGAGAACTTCTCGGGTTCCTAGTATCGGCAAGAGGGATCGAGGCCAATCCAGAGAAAATCCAAGCCATCATAACGATGAGGAAGCCGACAAAGTTGAAAGAAATGCAACGGTTGACGGGCGAGTAGCTTTAGCGATTCGTCGCCAGGGGAGAAAAGGCGCGCCGTTCTATGCATTGATCAAACAAGGAGAGAAGTTTCAGTGGAACGAGAAGCGACAGCTTTCGAGAATCTCAAGCGCACAATTTCGACACCACCAATCTTGGTGGCGCCCAAGGAGAAGGAACCCCTCTGCTATACATCGCAGCCACACCTCGTGGTCGGCACGGCTCGGTAGGGAGGAAGAAGGAAAACTCCATGGAGTACAAAGGCCGTATATTTCATCGGTGAAGTACTATCGCCTTCAAAACAGCGGTACCCATGAGCGGCGTATGGAGTGTTTACAACAGAAGAAAGTTGCGACACTATTTTTCGCACCCGATAGTAGTGGTCAACGAGGCTCCTCTATCAAATATATTAAACAACCCAGAAGCTACGGGTCGTGTCTCCCTTTGGGGAATAGAGCTTTTCCCTCGGGACATCACGTATGAAAAAAGAAAAGCAATAAAGTCGCAAATCTTACCAGACTTCATCGCAGAGTGGATGGAGCTACAAAATACAGGACCTCCAGATTTGTCGAGATTTTGAATTGACTTCCCTTGACTGTAATTGGCGGCTTTTCCCATATTTTTTCAAGAAGAAGGAGGAACCCGCAACTTTTGTTGCTCTCGCCAAGTGCTTCACTCCTCAAGAAAACCTTGGACTCCAACTTCGCCAAGAGGGGTTGAAAGTTGGTGTTGAAGGTACAATTGCCTTGGTTGCTGACAGCCAAGAAGTCGACTGGGCAAGAGTTGGCGGCATGGAGGAGATGGAAACGAAGAGGTGGCAGTCGCTGATTAAGGCTGCCAAGCCCAACTCGACTGTAACTGGTGACATAGGCATCCCCAATGGGCCTGCCGAAGAAGGTACCCAGGGTTTACTGAAGGCCCCGAACTCGAAGAATAAGAAGGTTCGGAAGCCCAAGATGCTAATAAGGAAAGCTAGAGTTGTATTAGGGAGTATTGCTTGTAATCTTGCGAGACGGGTACGAAACCCTCCCGGACTCTGTAACTTGTATATTACGAAACCCTCGGCTCCACCTCCTATATAAGGGGGAGTCGAGGGATAAAGAAAGGATCGAATCTATTGTCAATAGAACCCTAGTTTTACAATCAGCGAGTACTTTTCGGCTGAAACCTTCGAGATCTACTTGCCCTCTACTTCTAACAAAACCCTAGTCTACAATCTGTAGGCATTGACAAGTTAATCCCTTGTCATGAATATAGGGGGAGTGCGATTTAAACTTATTGAGCTATCCCTCCCCTCATAATGCATAAAGAAATCCAAAGCATATGCTATTCGTCAACTAAGTGACTAATGAGCTTCATGTTGAGTTGTAGCCGTGAGTCCTAGATACATCTACGCGACCTCACACTACTAAACTCTTACACGGTGGCTTCGGCCACCAACCTCCTCCTTGAGGAGCTTTTTGTTTCTTTTGATTTCTTTTCTTTCATTTGCTTTTGTTTTTCTTTTCTTCATGTTCTTCATGGGAGATTCACCCAAGTTTGGCTTTTCTTGCCTTGATTCTTGCAAGCTTGGTTGGGTAGTACCTTAACAGTTCCGCCATCTAATCCTAAGCCATGATCTATCCCTCAAGCCAACTTAGTCTAAAAGCACAAGTCTACACCAAAATCTGAGTGTCTTTGAGTTTGGAGGCCGGTACTACCGGATCTCAGGCCGGTACTACCGCTTTGGGCAGTAATCTGACGAAACTGTATTTTGTCCCCAGAGCGGTACTATCGGTCCAAGCGGTACTACCGGGTCTGGTTGCGGTACTACCGCTTTGACTGGTTTCACCAATGTTGCTTGTTAGTGTCTTCCTTGATCTCTAACTCCATGGCTTGTGCACTTATCCCCTGTTCCCTCCCAAACCTTTGCTGTTCACAGGAGGATCATCTAGGCCCCGTGGTGGGGGCAAGGTTAAGCCACCTCGTCGTCAGCGAGATGAAGACGAGCAAGAAGAAATCATTCCAACAAGAACCACCAAGCGTCAGAGGGAGGCATCAGCTAGAACCGCCCAAGGTCCTCAGAAGTCAATGGTTGATGTCAAGAAAGCCCAATTCTTGGAAATACGAGGGGCCAATCCGTATTTATTACCAAGGAATGCCCGTCAATGCCCCAATCCCTTCTTCTACCATGTCAATCAGGAAAGAATCTACAACGAAGTCTATGGGGCCAAGGAATTCAACTGTTGTCCCCAATACTCCATCAGCATGGATAAGCTCAACTCCAACCTCGAGTATTTTGGAGAAGCTCTTGAGATTTGTGATGAACAAGGACTGATACCTCTGATGACCTTCTCTCACAACTACTCCAAGGAAGTGATATGCCAATTCTACGCCACAGCTGTATTCCTTGAGGATGAAGGAGGTTTTCGCTCGTTGAAATGGATGACTAGGGAGCATGTGATGGAGGCCAAGTGGGAGGAGTTTGCTAGAGGCATTGGATATGAGCTTCATGACTATGACACCAACATCTTCAAGATACACCTACAGCCCAAGCCAATGGCCAAAGAGAAGATGACCGACCTCTACATCCCCGGAAGGATGTTGTGTGGAAGTGCTTACCACCTCCTCCCCGTCTACGACATCATGAATTAGATCTATCGCAACACTATCAACCCCAAGCACACCAACCATGATGAAGTGCATGGATTTCTTGTAAACCTTCTTGTGCGCACTCATGAGCTGAGGGGCCGCGGCAAGCAGCTGGACGTCTTGGACTATATTTGGCATGAGATGCGGGACTGTGCCTTTCTTCGCAAGCTTCCTCAATATGCACCCTACATTATGAGGCTCATTTGCCTAAAGTGGGATCAAGCGGGCCGTGGAGATCTTCTTGAGCAAGGCCACCCCAACATCACTATCCATAAGGAGAAGAGTCCTCTTGTCAAGAACCATGACCTACCAAGGTATGGCAAGGGAGCTCCCAAGGACAAGGACAAAGACGAAGCTGATAGTGATGATTCCGACTATGTGCCCAACTCCGTCAAGACCAAGGGCCTCTTCGCCAAGCTCACCGCTCGCCTCAAGAAGTCCTTTTGCTTCAAGAGGGACCTTGAAGATAGGATGTATCAAGCTCACCATGACAACAAGAAGATCCGCCAACGCCAAAAGGCGATGATGAGGCATATGCAGCTTCTTGTCTCTGAGGGCTCCGAGGACAACATCACTCCTCCCGGTGAGTGGAAGTCTAAGCTTACTTGGTCGAGTTCCGAGGACTCCATCGCCGAGCACATTGTTCGTCCCTCTCCACCACCTCATGGCAAGGGTCTTGCTCAAGATGGAGACGATGATGATGAAGACGAAGATGAAGAGGAGGAAGATGTTGAGGACGAGGGTGATGAGGATGATGAAGACGACGAGGATGATGATGACGAGTGATCCCCTTGGGGCGTTAGTATGCTTCTTCTCCCTTTTTGGTGTCTCGATGCCAAAGGGGGAGAAGTTGATCTATTAGGACGGGAATTTGCATGGGGATGCCAAGGGCTTGGTGCTTCTTTTTGGTTCTTTCGGCCTTGGCATCATATCTTCCCCTAGTTATTTGGAACTTTATTCGTATGTGTGCTCGCTACTCTATTTGTGGATCTCCCGATCCCCCGGTTTGTATTAAGACTTATTCGTTCGTAGCTTAATGGTCTTCACTATTTATCCTTTGATTGGCTACATCAATCCTATGGAGGCTCTCATTATTATGAGTTTGGGTTTTCTCAAGGCAAAGGTATGAAAAGTTTTACCCAAACTCTCCTACATGCACTTATACTTGCCTCCATAGTGTGCTTGTGCTATATGATCTTGTCATATGTTCTTCTTAGCACTTGTGCTTGGTTTGTAGAATCTAGGGGGAGTTTCTCTCTAGGGTGTGTGCATTTGTATACAAATGCATATTCTAAATATGCACACATCTAGGGGGAGCTTCGTCTACTCTAACCAAATACCTTATCATAATATCCTATGAGTTATTGCAAATTCGTGTGTTGTCATCAAACACCAAAAAGGGGGAGATTGTAAGAGCAAGATCTATATCCCTTATTTTGTGTGTTTGTTAACAACACTCGAACAATTCTAACCGTGCACAAAGTTTGTCATTGATAGGTTTGCAAGGTGTACGGTGCCCTCGCCGGACACATTATGATCAGAAGACCGAAGCGTAGTTCTTAGGCTTTCTGGTTTTGTGTGTGTGTCGCGAGGTAACATGGTAGGAGAGGAAAAGAAAAAGTTGTTTTAGCCATAGCGGTACTACCGTACCAGGAGCGGTAGTACCGCTACCTCTCTGGTACCCTCGAGATACCGCTCGAGGATTGCACACGAGATTGTCCCACAGAACAAGTTACGGTACCTTTACGGTACCTCGAGCGGTAGTACTGCCAAGCGGTAGTACCGCCCACGGTACCGCTCAAGTACCGTAATACGTTACGACAGTCGCTCGGTACCGCTTTGGATCCAGTAAGGTCTGGACCCTATTGCGGTACCTCAGCGGTACCGCGAGCGGTAGTCTGCTATGTGTCCACGTGGACAACTTCGTGGGAATTCGAACTCGGAGCGGTAGTACCTTCCCGAAGCGGTAGTACCGCAGGCAAACAGCACATAACGGTTGGATTTGGAGGGACCTATAAAAGGCCCCTTCTTCCCCCTTTTTCTCTCTCTCCCTCTCCTCCATTGTTGCTGAGCTCAAACTTAGTGGATCTCCTCCCTACCCAATCAATCTTGCTCATACTTTGAGGAGTGGTGGAGGAGACCCCGATCTATCGTTCTACCGAGAGAAATTTCACCAATTCGTGGTAGTCCTTAGTGGATCTTGGTGGTAGAGTTCCTATGGTGGAATCTTGGAAGAAGTGCATCCATGGAGGCTAGCTTGGTGTTGTACTAGCCCCATGGGTTGTTGGGAGCCTCCTTGTGGTGTGGAGCTCGCCCCAATCCTGTGAAGGAATCACCGCCTCGATCGGTGCCTTAGTGGAGAAGGGGGAGCACCTTCGTGGAGCTCTCTCGAGGAAGAAGGTGAGGCCTTCCTTCGTGGTGTGGACGTCTAGCCTCTTGTGTGAGGCTAGCACCTCCTCAACGCAGACGTACTCCCTTTTGTGGGAGGAACTGCGGGAAACAAACCTCGCCTCGTCTCCGCGCCCTCCGGTTGTCCCGCTCCTTACTCTTACTATCTTGTGTGATTCCTTTGCTTGTTATACTTGTCTAGGATCATTGTAGGATCACCGCCATCGCTAAAGCTATCACCTTTATTTTCCGTTGCACTAAAAATTGAAAAAGACTAAAACTTGACGTAGCCCCCATTCACCCCCCTCTTGTTCGCTACGATCCATTCACCGCTGCTTTGTTGATGAAGAGGGGATGTCTTGGGCATCCCCAAGCTTTGATGCTTGTACCTCTTGAATATGTCTTGGGGTGCAGGAAAAACACTCTCATCAAACACAACATCCCTGGAAATATAGACACGACCAGTGGTAGTATCAAGACATTTGACTCCTTTGTGATGTGGGCTATATCCAAGGAAGTCACACCTAATAGACCGGAAAGCAACTTTTCTTTTGTTGTATGGGCGTAGATTGGGCTAACAAGCATAACAAAAAATACGCAAAAATTCATAGTTAGGAGCAGCACCAAGAAGACGCTCTGTGGGGGTATCAAAATTAATCACCTTGCTAGGAAGAAGATTAATGAGGAATGTGGCTGTAAGAAAGGCTTCATCCCAGAATTTTAATGGCATAGATGCGTTAGCTAGTAAGGCAAGACCAACTTCAACAATGTGACGATGTTTGCGCTCAGCAGAACCGTTTTGTTGTGTGCATGAGGACACGAGACATGGTGCATATATAATGCCTACTTTCTGGAAAAAAAACGTGGAGTTTCTCATATTCGCCACCCCAAGACCAACTTCAACAATGTGACGATGTTTGCGCTCAGCAGAACCGTTTTGTTGTGTGCATGAGGACACGAGACATGGTGCATATATAATGCCTACTTTCTGGAAAAAAAAACGTGGAGTTTCTCATATTCGCCACCCCAATCGGTTTGCATAGTAATGATTTTCCTACCAAATTTACGCTCAACTAGCTGTTGAAAATTCAAGAAAACTTGATAGACATCAGAGCGCTTCTTAAGGAGATATATGCATGTAAACTTGCTAAAATCATCAATAAAGCTTACATAATATTCATGTTTGCCAACAGAGGCAGGTGCTGGACCCCATACATCAGAAAACACTTGCTCCAAAGGAATAGTGGAAACACTGGTAGACACTGGATATGGCAACTGGTGACTCTTGGCGAGTTGACAAGCATCACAAATATAAGGATTTATTTCAGGCGTGTGGGATAGTTTATGCTTCCTAATAATCTGCTGAACCTGCTGAACCTGCTGAACCACAAAAGAAGACAGATGTCCTAGGCGACAATGCCATGTAGAGGATGACAGCTTTATTGTACTGAAAACTTGCTTGGGAGGCGACCCGGTAGAGAAAGGCACTAGCGGGTAGAGACCACCTTGACAGGGGCCTTTAAACAGAATTCTTCTAGTGTCCAGGTCCTTTATCAAAAAGAAAAAAGATGAAGCTCAATAAAGACGTGATTTTCAAGTGTAAGCTTGTGAACAAACATCAGATTTTTAGATGCACTAGGAACATCAAGGATGTTTTTAAGATGTAGAGAACTATGAGGGGTATGCAAAATTGAATGACCAATGTGACTGATTTTCATACCATTGCCGTCTGCAGTGTGCACACGGTCACGCCCCTGGTACTTGTCATGGGTGGTGAGCTTGTTCAGCGCACCAGTAATGTGGTCTGTGCCGCCAGTGCCGGATTACCAGTTGGTGACAATGCCATAGGCTGCAGCATGAGCAACCTTGTTATCACGGTCACCATCATCATCAGAGTCATCATTGCCATAGCGCTACCAGCAATCACTGGCAGGGTGGCCATATATCGTGCAAATCTAGCAGCGCACATCAACGAAGGGGGTGGGGGCATGGTCCGGGCGCCCCTTTCCTCCTCCATCACGACGCCTAGTGCCACGGTGTGGCTCATCACGGCGCCTATCATCACGGCGTGGCTCATCACGACGCCTATCATCACAACGCCTATCATCATCACATCGCCAATCATCACGACGCCTGTCATCGCGGCGCCTATCATCACGACGCGACTCATCGCGGCGCCTATCATCCTCATAGCTGGTATCACCAACAAGAACTGAGGTGCTGCTGAGGTTGGCTGATGACACAAAGGGGGTGTCGGAGTCCACGCTGTCAGCAAGCAATGTCTAGCGCATGTCAAGCGCGCTGATTTGATTCATCACGTCATCAAGTGTAATGCCGGAGGTGTGATCACCCTGTCAACCAGAGAGTTGTAGGCACCACCAAGCCGAGCTGTAATGTAGCTGATCATCTCTTCATCATCAATAATCTTCCCCGCAGCGGCAAGTTCAGAACGAACCCAGTCATCTTGGTGAGATATTGTTCAGCAGTCATCTCCTTCTTCTTGGTGGTGTTGAGCGCAGTCCGCAGATAAGACATCTTGCCTTGGAGGCGCCGGCGAACATGGCGGAGATCGTGGCCCAGGTCTCAGCGGTGGAGGTCTTGTCGAGCACGTGTGCGAGGATGTCCGGCAAGAGGAAATCATTGAGCCATCCTTGCACGAACTGATCCCGCGCAACCCAGGTTGCATACTCAGGGTTTGGCACGGAGAGCTTCTTCCCAGCATAATCCGTGGCTTCCAGCATCTTTTGCGGAGCTGCGTCCGTGCCGTCGAGGAGACCGAAGGCAAGCGCACATCGCAGGCGGGTGAACACGAGAGCTTTCCAGAACAACATGTTGTCACGTCGCAGCTTCTGTGATGGCAACGGTCCAAGGTTGGTGGCAAACGAAACCAAAGTCGACGAGGAGGACGCCATGGACAGAATTTCGATCTAGGGTTTTGCAGGTTCTTTTGTTTGTGTGTGTCTGTGGCGGTGTGGAGCAGCTCTTGGGTAGTGGCAGACAGCGGCAGAGGGTCGTAGAGGTGGCGTGCGGCGAGATCGGCGTGGCAGGCGGCGGTTTTGGTCGTCGAGTCGTAGTCGTGTCCTGTGGGCGGCGGCGGCTTGGAAAAGCGGCGGCGGCGGCTTGGAAAAGTGGCGGCGGCGGCAAGTCGTAGTCGTGTCGTGAACTGCGGCGGCGTCCGACGAGGCAGGCGACAGCAGATTTTTCCTGGGTTTTGCGGCGTGCGGCGGCGGCGGCGTGCGGCTGCTAGGTCACAGAACAGAGGGTCGCTCTGATACCATATGCGATTGTAGGCGGAAACGATAACCCCACGATGGGGCTCGTATGCATGTTATATACGATGGAAATAGCCCCACATCATAGGCGTACAGAGAAGTCCATATTGGACTCATATTACAATGTTTAACAGAACAAATATTCTTTGTAAAATGAACAAGAAAAGCTATAAGCAACGGTCTGATCTTTTGCTTGTTTTTGTAGCCATTCCAACCTGATCTCTATGCACTGCTAGTTAACCTCATTCCTGAGCATGTGACCTTGCATTCGGACTAACCATGTTCTCTAAGTTTACCCCGATTTCACTCCTCAAGAACTTGGAGTACCACTTGGCAGAGAGCTTTGGCTGCCTTGCCAGCCCAGGATCCTGGAAGTCGATGTAGTGCAGTCCGTATCGCAAATAATTGCCCGCTAGTAGCTCGAACACATCCATGAATGACCAAACAAAGTAGCCCTTTACGTTGGCTCCGTTCCTGCGATAACGATTTTAAGTGTTCTTTTGAACCAAATTGCTGAACTTTTAGTAGTGACGTTGCTTAATTAGGATTGACATTATGGCTGAGTTGAGCCAAAATATTCATCTTCAGCGATGGAAAGTTTTTTGCTTTGTTTGAAAAGAAAAGTAAAGAATAACACTCACCTGAGTGCAGCCAGCGTGCTGCCGATGTAGCCACTCAAGTACTCCACTCTGTTATGATCATTAACCGAGTCGACCAAGAGCTGTCCATAGCCTAACATATGATACAGTGGAAGAATAAGAAAGTTCATATAGGTCGGCGGAAACACCCAATAAAATTCATGTTTGACTTGACACAGAAACTGAAGTGATCAAGTAGCAAACTAGTCTCTCAGTTCATGAAGAATTTACTAGCATTACTCGCAAAAAAAAAGAATTTGCTTTCATTTGTGTAGAAATAGAATTTCATTACTGAATTATTCTAGGTACTTGTGAAGGATCATAAAGAGCATAAACTGCAATGTGCATAATCTGCGACAATATGCATGTCGACAGTGAAGAACATTGTAGGCAGAAAATTGACAGAGACTTGCCATTTTCTTGCACGTAGATAGGAATGCTCGGGTATCTGTCTGTGAGGTACTTGAGCATACACTGCAGCCCTTCCGGATCATTCGGCATGTTGATAGGGATAAACTGTACCAAGAGTCAGAAGGTAAATTTTGATTGGCTAAATTCCCCCAGGAAGAAAAAGGTAAAGTCAGATAAAAAAGACTAACAAAAAATACCTGACCAGTACCACTATCATTCCTTGACTCTGAAACACAAAACAAGCAAACAATACAAGTTACACGAGATAACCGAATTTGTCATTTTTACCAGATACTTTGAACTTTGCTTACTTCTGAAGGTGGCCGACATATCGCCATTGTAGTCCTGGAGGCTGGTGTCGGCGCTGCTCTTCCTGTCGCTGACGTACACCGACGTGTAGTGGTTTATACCGACGAAATCGATGGCTCCACGGATTAGCTCGGACTGTTCTTTTGTGAATGATGGAAGCCGTGATCCAACTTTCTTCTTCATGATCTCAGGATAGTCTCCATATACCAAGGGGTCCAAGATCCTGAACAGAAAGACCAGACCAAAACATGCCATGGCAATTCACCTTCAGAAACACACGCATATACAATCGACCCCATCGCGTTTAATAGAAATATATAGAGCCGTGGAGATCATCTCACCAGCCGATCATGAAGTCGAGCGATCTCTGGGTGGCGGTGATGTCGGCGGGGCTGGAGGAGAAGGGGTAGTTCCAGAAACTGTAGACGTTCATGCCGACGACGCCCTTCTGCGTGGCCTGGTACTTTTCCTTGTAGAGCCTGACGGCGGAAGCGTGGGCAAGGATGGAGTTGTGCGCCACGGTGTAGGGCTCCACGGTGGAGTTCCCCGCCGTGCAGTTGACCCCGAAGGGCGCCGAGCAGCGGCACGGCGGGAAGGCGCCGCTGTCGTAGGCGGCAACGGAGATCACGTTGGGCTCGTCCATGGTGGTCCAGTGCTGCACCCGGTCGCCGAACTCCCGGAAGCACGTATCCGCGAACGCCGTGAAGTCATCCCTGAAACACCATTACGCACCGCAAAAGTTTCAGAATGTTCTCAGAAAAATTCAGAATCTGCGCAGCCGAATCCAATTAAGATCTTACACGACCCTGGGGCTCAGCCATCCATGGTACTCGTCTTCCAGGATCTGAGGGAAATCGAGGTGGTACAGAGTCACATGTATCTGGATTCCTGCATAAGGTTGGACGGCATAACCATCTGAGCATGAGAAAGACTGACCCGAATATTCTGACATGATTTTGTGCCATTAGATTCTGAACTTGTGATGTTACACTAAAGGTTCAATTCTAATGAACCTTTCTATATTAGTACCTCGTTTTGTTAGCTCGTTTATCAGGTTGTTGTAATACTCCAGCCCCTTGGGATTGACGGGTCCTCTTCCTCCTGTTCTCATGAAGAGAAACTCATCATTCAGGGAGGTTGCAAGGATGATAAGTATTCCAGATAAGGTGCAACTGGTGTGTTCTTACTTGGAATGAGCCTGGACCAAGAAATGGAGAACCGGTAGGCCTCCAGGCCAGTCTCGCTCATCAACTCCACATCCTCCTGAAAAATGCCAATATATATATCCCACAAGTTAAGCGAAGAACTTACTGAAACTCGTAATTTTCACATTAAAATCCGGATACTATTACTACATGCATAAATGGTCAAATTAAAATTTTCTTGTGTGCACACTTTTCAGTATTTTCTGATATATGTCTGCACATGTTCTGACGGAGGATGTGTAGCCGTATGTTTCCATTTGTCAACAGGAAACGTTGAAAATGACGCCCACATGAATTCCAACAAGAACGATAAGATACAGAAACAAGCGTAACGTATCGCTGTCGATCTGAAAGTTTCAAAAGAGATGACTCTAATTTTGTTTGTACGCTAGCTAGCCTAGTGAAGTTCCGACGGACTATATATGCAGACCTTGTATCTGTGGTAGCCGTCTGCGGCCAAATCGCCGGTGCTCTTGTCTGGCATTTTCCCTGCAGTCACGGTCAAATCAAGAAGATAATGTCAGTTCCGTATACTCCCAGTGCAAGTTATTAGTAGTTTTGTGCTGAGTGCATGACTGCGCGGGATATATGAGGACTGGAGGATCGTGAACAGCTTGGTATTTTTAGGAATTGCAGAAATCCACTCTTTTTTTTTGGCGGGATGGCCAGATTGCCAGAAATTGACCAAGGCCATGGACAGAGGTTTTTGGAGAACTTCCCCTGTTCTCTACCAAATTCCGACTTGTTGAACACATGTTCCAGGTAAGTAAAGAAGAAAAGGATGCGATAGACGAGTAAATACAGACTGAATTTTGTATTCCTCGATCATTTAAAAAATTGTTACTATGTCATCACTCATCATTCATCATGCCTCATCTGGTACGTGATCGAAATCACACGCACACGGATGTGAGCGTGGATCGGACGAATGCAGGTCGTCGATAAAAACTTGGCGTCGAACTATCGATTATGGGACACGCATGCAGAAAATTTTCCAGTTTGTAAAATGTGTAAGTAACTATTGCTGCTACAAAATAAATCTTAGCTCATGATCTTTGACATGGACAGAGAAATAAGAATGTCTTTTCTCTTTGAGGAATTATGCTGAACAAAAACACACAAAATGGAAACATATTGCGGTTGTGCCCCAATACTCCGTCCGTCCCCAAGTGTACTGACCGAGTGACCGTCATCTAAAAAAATGGTGCCAACCGATCTTCCAAATTAAGCTAGCTAGGGAATTGAAGCTACCCCTACATATTTCGACCGTCCTCGAATAAGTGTACTACTTCTAGCTCTTGTCTTAAGTCAAATATTTTATAAATTTACAGGAAAACAATAACAACATTTATGGTACCAATTTAGTATCACAATGATTATACCGTTTAAAGTCATATATATTGATATTCTTTACTCCCTCCATACCCATATTGGTCTTCTTTACTTCCTCCATACCCGTTTATTATGGAGTATGATGTATGCGCCATAGAAAATATATCATTGAAAGCTTCTTTTGAATAGGAATCCAATGGATTTTTTTCATATATATCTCATAATTTGTTTATTTGGTTAACCGAGTTAATGATGAAAGTTTTTTCTCAAAATACGTACTATGTACCCTAATAAACCGATATGGAGGTAGTATAATAGAAGTTGATCATAGGTGCATAAAAAGATTATCATCGTTACCTGCATGAGTAAAAGTGTCCCAGATGCTTGGGCTTCTTCCGTCCTCATCCGTCGCCCCTTCGTACTACAAGCACCGAACAAGCAGTGAATCCTCAAATCGACGAAAGAAGAGAAAAAACCTTAATCGGACTCCCAAAAAAGGCTTTACCCGGCTGAGCGGAATAGGCAAGTAGTGCAGTACCTGGTAGGCCGACGTGCCGGCTCCGAAGACGAAGTCCCGGGGAAAGTCCGCCCTGGTGTAGCTCAGAGCGCGAGCCGCCGCCGGACCGCTGCCGCCTCGCCATGGCGCGACAGAGAGCAGCAGGACCAGCAACAGCTCCACGGCGCAGGGGATGGCCCTCATCTCTCTCCGTCTCCCAGAAGTGGCACTCTCTCGATCAGACGGTCTATGCGGTGCTGGCCCAACGCCTTATTTATGAGTTCCTAGGTGGCGACGAACGACAGGTGATAGGCTGATAGCGACACGTTGTTCTTTTTGGTTAATATAAAATATTTTAGGTATTATTAAAATAGATTACATATAAAGTAAAATAAGTGAACCAACATACTAAAAGTAAACTTGATACAAACAAAGTGAGTGAACCTATGAAATGACAAAACGTATTACATCCTGGTTATATAGTTTATCGTCTCGATATGTATTTCGCCTTTTTTCATTTATTGCTCGTTCAGGACAATTGAAACAGCTGTGTGCATCCTGATTATGCAGAGGCTGGATGTAATTGCTTTCAAAGTAATAAAACATCCTTTATCGAAAAAATGAAATGACAAAACGTATTACATCTCTACATGGAGCATGCAGTATATTGCGTTGCATATGGCCGGCTGGAGAATGACATGGTTGGATTGGGAATGCCAAACAAGGGAACTCTTGGGTCTTGCTCCCGGAAGTATGAATTTTGCAGATCAACAGTGTCTTTGCAAGAATTCTTATAAATGAACTCCTTCCGTTTCATATTTTTTGTCGTTGTTTTAGTAAAACTTTGCATACACGTTCTCGTGTTTCCTACTTGCTCGGAAGTTTTCGCTTGAGAGGAAAACATTTTTTTTTATTAAATGAACAATTTTGAATGCTCAACATTTGAAGTAATAATATTTTTCCGCACATGGGGCAACACTAAAACTTTATTTAATGAGTTTTATAAGCACACAAAAGGCACAAAAGGGGAGCCAGCTAGGGAATTTAGATGTCCAAATATGTAATTTTCTGACTTTTCGAAAGAAAATAAGATGCTACTTATATAGCACTTGTGACATGCGAATTGTGGGACCTACCACCTAATCTGGCGCATGTTGTGTTTGTTGCTGGGAACAAATGTTGCAAACTCTACACGTCACTACTCACTCTTAACGACAAAAAAGACCAAAAACTGCTCGTATTTTATTGTATGCGCGATATGTAGCGAGGGAGTACGTGACCATGTGGGAGGCAGGACCGATTCAAAGGCCTCAAAGTTTGGTTGCCGTTGTAATGAATGAAACAAAAATATGGTGAGGACAAATGTTTATGATTTATTTGATTGTTTAGCCGGATGTGTAGCCCTAGGGAGAAAACCTTCTCATGCCTCCATCCAAGTTGAAAGTAAAAAATTCAAGCATTTAGTAGCTATATTGTCAAATGAAATGAACCATTGGAGAGGTTCCCTACTTCCCTCATGCACCGTTTTCCTGTACTAATGTGTTCACACCCCCTCCCCCCGCACATGAGGTAGTTTGATTGCAAACATACATAAACAAACTATAGTCGGGAGTGATGTTTTGGCACATGGAATCATATGCTCCCTCTATTTAAAAATGCATGTTACATATATTTTGAATTTTTTAAATTGAAACGAAAAATTCACACATACATTTTCACGTGCTATGCGTTCACAAAGTTGTTTCATGAAAAATCGACTTGTCGTGTGACGTGTGTAAAAAAGATAAAATTCAATGCTAAAAATAAGGCTTTTTAGACGATATTTTTCTCTTTTTTACATAGACCACAAAAAATATTAGTTCCTCATGAAACTTGACAAATCCACATATATTGTGAAGATATACATGTAAATTTTTTTGTCAAATGTTTTCGACATTTCAAAATATAATTTTTTAGTAGAGGGAGCATATGCACCCGGAAGCCGAATTGAATTTCTCTAGTCTTCTACCTACTCCATCCCTCCATCCCATATTTAGGATGCTTATTAGTTTTGGTCAAAATTAAATTATATAAACTTTGACTAAGCATATGAAAAAAAATTAATACCTACAATGTCTTCTTAATGTCATTAGAACCACCATGAAATGCATTTTCATATTGTATATACATTTAGTATTGTGTATGTTGATATATTTTTCTATATAGTTTGTCCATCAAACTAACTTCATGGAGTTTGATTTTAACTAAAACTATTAACCATCATATTGTGTGGAGGAGGGAGTATCATTTTTTCTTTGAAATGGCCGAATACCATTGTTTTGTACTGTCGCGTTTTATGTGCAAAACCCTGAGATTATCATAAAGCCGATCACATGGTTAGCTAGTCCAATGTTTACTATACTGAACTGCTACCTCTATTCCGCAAAGAAAGGTATATGACCTTTTCAAAGCCAAACAGTTGCGGATTTTGATCAATTTTTTTAGAATAAACATCAACATCTACCATGCCAAATAAATGCCATTAGAGACATACAATATCATAGTTATCGGCATTTTGTTTTTATAGGCTTGATCAAACTCCACATTATTTTGACGTCTGAACAAAAATCCATGCGCCTTATTTTACGGAACGGACGCAAACATTTCCGCACGTAAGAATGGTCCAACGATCTGAACAGTAAAACTTAACTTGCTTGATGGCCTATACAGTAAAGATTTGTCTAGAACCCAGATACACTAATATTTAACTTGCTTGCTGGAACAGCGCACGTGGAAAGCTGCCTATTTTGGCATCTACGTACTACAGATTCACATTAGCAGGTGAACTCCGAGAATAATTAGCACCTTTCGTGTCGTTGTCCTCATATCTCGATATGTTAACGTTGAGGGTGCCGAGGATTCGTGAAGCCGCGAGAGATTTGTTGGATCCTGACGGAAGCCGGCGGGCTGACGGAGACCGAGTGGTGGCTAGCTGCCCGCTGCCACGCACTCGCTGCTGTCATCGCGCGAAACGGGACGAAACTGCCAAGCCATCGCTGGTCGCTCTCCGAGCATCCTATCGACGCCGACGGCAGCGGCCGATTCAACTTCAACAGCCTTGTCCTAGGTGGCTTGATAGGTTTGTCTGATCTCCTCGGATTGTGCGAGAGAGGAAGAAGGTCCCAGCACGCACGTACCGAGGTTCTGGTCTTCTGGAAGACCTGGTAACTGAGGAGGTGGCTACCCGAACAGGTCGACGGCGGCAACCGAGGGAGGCGACGACTGACGCAGGTGTATGCAAACGAACAAGAACGGGAGAGGAGATCACTGAAGCGCTCAAAAAGTCGAAACGAACTCGATTGCTGCATCTCACTCACTCCCGATATGGCGATATCATGTGTTCCACTACGCGTCTTCCAGGGCTGACCGGCGCAGAAACACCAGCCGCAAACCGACCTTTCGGCGGCGGATTAACCAGAGATGTAGCCTACACACGTACGTACGTAAACCAGTTCTCCACGGCTGCGCCTTGTTCGCTTATAGGGACGGTTTGGTTTGGAATGCGGTCGCAAGAGTGCTCTGTTTTGTTTGCCCTCTGCCTCTGTATCCTTTTCGAGACTGCTGCCATGTTTTCGAGACTGCATATTTTTGTACACTGCTCGATGGCTAGATATGCCTGGGGGCTGTACAATGTGCTTTTGATATCAAGACTGATTTTAAATCAGTTTCTGACGTTATTGGTTGGGTGTTTATGTTTCCACCTAGTGTTAGAAGTTTAGTGGCAATCAGACTGCGGTAATGTGGGCTTTATGAAAAACTAGACATGCTGCCTGTTTTAATAATATCTTTCCGTATGATCCGACTAGTGCAATTGCTCAAACGGCTCATTAGATAGATTCATGGGCTATTCTTCAGATCAAAGGTCGACGAGGCTTGCAACGCAGAGGAGCAAGAACGCTGCTGCGTGTGGCAGCTGAAATCTTCAGTAAGAAGAAGGGATGGGCGCCGATGGTGCTCAGACTTTCCAGGTGAAGTGTGCGGGAAGAAAAAGAAGTAGTAGAAGAAGAAAAATACAAGAAGAGTATCAGTAGGGGGAGGACCTTGAGGAAGAGCATGATGGTGGACACAATTTGTTGTTTTTAGTTGTCTTTATATTGAGGTGGAAGTTTTAATTTTCTATATGTTGCCTGGAGGTGAAAGATCTAGTTGTGAGTTGTAGAGGTTTTAATTTTCTGTATGTTGCCTGGAGGTGAAAGATCTAGTTGTGAGCTGGAGCGGTTGTTCAAAAAGTTTAGTAGTGTTCTTAAGTGTGCGGATTGGAGGAACTGTAAAGCTTCAAACAGATGATGTTTATCTGGTTTCATTCCCAGCAATGAAATCGGGGGCTATGCTCCTTAATTCGAAAAAATGTTTTCGTTGAGCTGCTGCTGAAACTTTTAGAACCTAGTGTAGCCTATTGGGTGTGGCGTTGCCTCGCTATTTTGTTAGCAATTTAGGCAGGATCTTGTAAATTTGATTTCTCTCTTTTATAAAATTATGGTACTGGGTATGTCCTTAACATGCCCCTCCTACCTTTGTATCTAGCCTTTCTTTCCATCTAATCCCTCCGGCACATTAAACTTGTCTAACATTAGTTAAAATTTAGATGTATCTAGATGTAATTTAGTGTCTAGATACATCTAGATTTAGACAAACCTTAGATAATATTTATAGGATGGAGGGAGTAATATAATAGGCAGAGCTCCTGCTAGGTTTACCAGAAAAATTGGTATACATTCGTGTAGTCTTGAAAAAGAATACATTCAGGACCTGAACGGGCAGCCAAACTGAACAAGAACGCAGGCAGGTGAAGCCGCAGAGAATACTTTTTTTATCTTCCCTCCAATACATGAAGGAAATTCAACCGACATTGATCTGTCCATCAACATTGCAGTAATGCCCACAGTGGAAGAGAAATGTCGTTATTTCTGACTCGGACTACGGCGGCCTTACACCGGTCTGAACATTTCATATAACCACCAAACAACCAGAGTTACAACGGATCATTACAAGTTTTCAGATGAAGGAGAGGAGAGTGGGCAGAGACCTCAAGGCGGGTCAAAACTATTACACCAAAAAATAAGGTAGAAGCTGAGGAAGGGTCAACACAGCGGTTACCCCAAAGCCTAATGTCCTCGAGGCATCTGCAACCAACAGCGGTGAACTTTTCATCCAAACAATTGAAAATGATGGCATTTCATCTCTTCCAAACATTCCAGGCGATGGTGGTGCAGATGGTAGTAGCCTTAAAGTTGCAGCACCTAGACTCCAAGAGTGCAGACAAGACTCCGGAAGCTTGGCACGTCCTCGTAGAGGAGGAAGAACGCCCAGACTTCCCTAGCACCGAGGCAGCAAACAAGGAGCTGATCAGTGTCTCTGTCTTGAGAGCAGGAAGGGCACTTGGTGACGCGGGCGAGCCAGCAGAAAATTTTACACCGGAGAGGGGCTGCGCTCCTCCAAACCTGGGACATCTGTTCATCAAGCTGCAGGTGCCTAAAAGAATTGGCAAAGAAATCTTTGTTTGAAAGCGTTTTGCAAGGAATGTCGTTCTTGCATTCTTTAACTTCAAATCGACCTACCGCGAAAGAGCTGGTGCTCAAATGCCTTGTCTGAAAATAAGCAATGCCTTACATGATTTAAAGAGAGCTGGAAGCGCATGGCAGCTGGTGTTCTCTCGCATTCCTCATCACAATGGTACTTGAAAATGACATACCGTGAAACAGTTTGCGCAGTCTGAAAATAAGCAAGGTAGCAAGATCTTCTTACCAGAAGTTACAATGTATTAACTCGGTTCGACTCTTTCAGGAAAAGATCACAATGGAACAACAACAGTTGAAACGGAAACAGACCTTACTAAGTTACAAGCACTTCGTGGCTGAAAGCCATGGCGCCATTACCCACCTCCCTCTACTGGCATCGCTTTCAACAGGTAGAAAGAAAGAAAGGAAAAAAAAGAAAACCACACAGTTGCCGTCATCATCATCTAATTAAAGCGAAGATACGAAGCCAGAGGGTAAGGTGTGCTCTTCCTGAGATGGTATCCACCTAAAGTTTCCTCTTTTTCCGAGTCCGAGCGCTCCTCCATGAGCTGAGCGCGGATGATGATGAGCCGCCGTACCTTTGCATTTTCGGCTTCCTCCCTTTTCGCTTGCCTGTGTAGCAGGGCTTCAGAATCCCCTGGAGACCGAAGCTGGTTGTACCTTCTTCCTTGACGATGGCTGCTGTGGGGGCGGCGACACTCTCATCCTCGGAATACGCAACAGCTTCTCTCTTGACACATACCGGTTCTCTCTTGACTGATACCCGTAGTCGCTGGGACGGATGGCTGATCACCTCAAAGTTTTGGTATGCTTCCTCTGCTGGTTGGTTGTTGATCAATACGTCTTCAGAACTCTGTAAGCAAAGCAAGAAGAAATAGCAAGAATGTTGATTTTCCTTCAAATACTCAGCTATGGTGTGAAATAAACCAGATGTACAGTAGCTTACCTGGTGTAGTTCACCAATTTTATCTGGATCTTCAGCTGACAATAAATTCATGGTGCTCTCAAAAATATCCATATTGTTAGCTTCTCCATAGCTTGAGACAGCACTATCGGGCATGTCTGTATCATCCATATCACAATCCGACGGGTCCTGATGTGATATTTCACGCATTTCAACTTTGCCTTTTCCTTGTGAGCAATTTGAGCTCTGTGCGCCGTTGACCCGTGTGTTGACTTTAAGGACAAGCCCAGTGCTCTTCTTGGCCATTTCTTTCTTGAGAATTGATCTCAGACTAGAGACTCTGTCTTGAACAGATTGAATGCTTAAAAGAATCTGCTCGACAGTAGCATCATCTCCGTTACCAAGTAGCCAGTCAGCATCGTTGTTTCCTTTTGTGCTGTCATCTGCTGAAAGGCCAGAAAAACTATTGTGAATTCATCTGTACATATAAAACGAAAGCAAACAATTTTCAAAAATATAAATAGAACATTGATCACAATATGTATGCCTTTTGGAAAACTGAGCTCAACATACAATCATGAGAATAACTTTTACTAATCAAGTCACGGTATCTAGTGTGCTATTATTTATGGAAGCGGGAAATGAGTTTCTTCCTTGATAAAAGATGCAGCAAATAGTGTTTTTGTGCCCTGTGACTAATGCGACACTATTCATTTTCTGACCATAAGTACTACGAAAGGAATTCAGAAACTATTAAAAAAGGGAGTGAATACATAACAGTACAATACAATGACTACCACTATACATGTTTGAGATATCATATTTGTTTGCCGTCATGAAATAATTGGTATTGTTACCTAAGTTTCCATCGACGTCAACAGAATGGCCATCCCCTTCTGTTTTCTCCTTTTCTTTTTCTGCAGAATGATTGTAATGAGAGCTCTTACTAGGGGCGTCTGTAATACAATGTGTAAAGTAGAACACAATGTTTACCATAATAAGATAAAATGGTGTGGGTCGAGATGTATGAGGCAGCATTATTGTTTTCCTCGTTTCTGTTTCTCCTCTTCCTCTTCATAGTCTTCCTGCAGCAATGAGAAGAGAAGGGCACCGATCTCGACGAAGAACAGTCCAACTCAATCATTTTTGTTTGTAACTCTTTCTCATGTTTAAGTACTGCAAGCTCCCTGTCATATCTGGATACTTGAGATTGCAAATCCTTCATCCGCAGCTCTAACCATTGACATCTCCACATCAATGGGCTGATATAGTTTCTCCAATGATCAGTTACCTTTTTCTTCCTGTAATGGATGATAGGTTATGTTAAATACTCAAATGAGCTTTGTGCCAACACAAATAGTACGACGCTGACATAACACCACAGGTAAGAATCCAAGAAACCAGGCACTACTACAAATTTAGATACATACACAAACTGAATGACATACCCTGCATCAAAAGTAACAGGTGTCATTCTGCCATGTCTTGAGATCTGTTTTTTTATGTTTATAGCTATTTCTGGATATATTTTTTAGCATTGTCAAACCTGCAAGGATCTTAGGTTGATGGAGAAAGGTTTGAGAAAGGCATCAACTTTAATAATTCCACTAGAGCAAGAATGCCCATAAGTTGGACAGAAGAGTGAACATTTCCCTTGCAATATTAATAATTCCATTTTCCGGCAGAAAGTACATCAAAAACCCTAGACATGTTTCTTTATCAATAAGATTTTTCAAACATGATAGGTATTAAATATAGAGCAACTGAGTGACACCTGGCCCGTTTAGCAGTCTGGCCCATGTGGCCCATACGAAGTTGTGGTCTTGTGACATGGCATAGCACCCAAATGGGCCACAATTGAAATCTAAGGCGATTAGTATATAATGCTAGTTTGCTCTAAATGTAAAAGTATCACCTCCGGATTAACCATTTTTACATCAAGGGGAGATGAAGTGTAAGTAGGGTGCATGGACCTATCCCTTGTGGAGGGTTGGCAGATCATTAAGTGGATTTTAACATACTAGGGTACAGATGCTCCAACCATGAAGGATGAAGTCCAGAAACTGGCAAAAAGGAGTTCAATGATGGAAATATGTATTCTTTAGATAGAAATTCAAGCTCATGTATTAATAGCAGCAAATATATTTACATGCAGCAGCATGCAGACTTCCACTGCAAATAAATCTAAACTAATCCGTAGATCACATGTGAACTGCAAGTTCCTCAGGCCATGCACTTCCAATCTGTTCTGGTTTCTGAAAACTCGCACAAGACCTAGCCTCTGCCTACGCATGAAGTATTTTACTGTTTTCAGCTACCTCTATCTAATTACTATGCATTTATTCGTAGTTTTTTTTAAAGTTTTTCACAGGCTCAGGCATTATGCACCTTTATAAATTGTACAGACCAATGATTTATTGGCCTATTATGTACAACAAATTCATGTCCGACGTTACCCATTAAAGATGATTTTTTTAATTCTTCGCCTAATCTTCACAAGGAAAAAGATTGTACAGGTAAAGAGTGATTACTACTAAAAGTTGGAGTATAACTGAGTGGTTTTAGCATGAGGAAATCAGTTGATTGCGCGAGGAAACTGGTATGTGCGTAACTGTGCTTTTGCCAAAATTTTCATTCTGTTCTAGTTTAAGACAAGATGACCGGCCGCTCAAAGATGAATTGAAATTTATATGAAGGCAGAAAAACAAGGCTGGGAAGTAGCAGGTTACCCAAAGAACTTACTTCAATAATCTATCCAAATTCTCAGCGGCAGCTGCATCCAAGAGTGAAGCAGCATCACCATTATGAGGATAGCGGCAGAATGGTGAGTCTACTTCAATGTCACTAATCTCTGAAGGCTTTGCATCATCCTCAGATCCAGATAGTGTGTCCCCAAAGGAACTTGAACACTCTGTGGCATCGGGGTCTTCAGTTTTTGCTAATTCGCTGCAAGTGCTACCCCCATCTGGGCCAATAATGTCAACATTCCAATCTACTACTCCATTAGCATTCTCCATTTTATGGTTGACTTTAGCTTCTTATATTCTGCTTAACTGAAGAAAACAGAAGCTGTTTCAGCAAAAACTCGCAATAATATTCAGACACAAATAGTAATGGCATAGCAAAAAACAAAAAATTGAGTAGACATGGGGTGAAATCAACCATGGTTATATATAACATAAGGTAGTAAGAACAAATTCATGATAATGATAAGGAATAAGGGCCCAAATAGTGTACATGTCGTCACTAGTTGCTAAACTAGATCCATAGGATAGGAGTATATTCCAAAGATGGCCAAAATGCCTATGTGTAGAAAAATATGATCTACCAAAATAGTTCCATATCACGACCAAACGCATCCTCAAACTGTAGTTGAAATCTACACAAAGTAGCTACTATCACTAAGTAATTCATTCACAATGTGATGACCAATTATCGATGTGCGAACTGAAGTAAAGAAAGAAACAATATGAAAATGGGATTTATGTTCAGCCCAAGACACTACTGCCAAGGATGCACCGAATAGTATGTCAGCAAATAACAGATATAGGAATATATTCTAAGGCAGGTGACAGTATGCTTAGTGGACAAAGACAAAGATTTCCTTAAAAGGAACCACAAAGGGTGTTGCGACCATTATACACCACCACTAGAGTAATGAACCGAGTATATGGCGACCATCGCCGTCATATGGGTTACATCTATGAGATTCATTTACTTCATTCTGGATGCAGTGAATGCTCATGCCACATTCTCGCGGCATGGGATGGTGCGCACGAGAAAGGGTACCAGTCTATCCGAGCATAGCACAGAAACAATAAGGATAGATGAGTACATGCATTTCATGGACAACACTACCCTCATAGAACTATTTAGCTCGGATGTGGGGATTGAAGCCATGGGCAACTTGATAGACATCAGGCAAGTGTAGATTACACCTTGCATTCGCAGACAACACGATTAATTCGAAAACTAGAACGTAGGGAATCAAACACGTGGAACTAACCGACGGACGCGTCCGGCGAGAAAGAAATGCGTCAGAGTCTAACCGCGCGCGCCGGCAGAGGGCAGCACGAGACGGCTGCGTCGGGCGGCGGCACGGTCAGGTGCGCCACGAAGGCGTCAGCAGCCGCACCGACGGCTGGAGGCGGAGTGTAGCAGGAGAAATGGCGGCGTCCGCGCGCAACCCGGGCCAGAGTGGCAGAGCAGCCTGAGGAGCACGCACGCGCTCGCCAGGCTGCAGCGGCGCCGATCTCTTCGCTGGAGGACCCTCGCGTGCCTCGGCGACCCGCCCTCCGGCTCTTGCTCGCACCGATCACGCGAAGCAAAGCGGCGGCGGGACTGGCGGCGGCCGCCGCAGCTCAGCTGTCGAAGGAGAGCAGCTCGCGGGAGAAAACAAAAGAGGGAAGGAATAAAAAACGGACGGGGTAAAGACGGGTGACCAGAGAGATAGAGTGGATACAACCCTAATGGGCCTTGTTGGGCTTTATAATGCTCGTCCTGCTTCTAAGCAGAACACCTGCTCTTTTTTTAAAAAAAAAAAACCTGCTCTTTTTCAAAAACGAAAAAAAAAGCAGAGTACTGAGCTTTCTCTACAAAACCAGAAATACTGTGCCATGCAACAAAAGAAAACAAGGAGATGTTAAAAAAAACAGAGAAGAAGACCCGCTTGTCTTGCACAAATAGGTGATTGAGTTGCACATATAGAGTATCGAGAAGCTCTAGACATTGCCCACAAGGACCTTGTGGACGTACATGATGCTTTCTTCAGGGTGCCTGTTTTTCTGATTACCGTATACCTACCCATGTACCATATGTCCATCTCTGCACTTCATACATATACGATTGTTCACGACTATAAAATAATATGTATAAAGCGCGTCTAGATCATGCGAATCTAGATAAATTTGAGTCCCTTTTATGTGACAGAGGAAGTATGTCGGTATGTGTGATGGCCATCTATGTTAGAGAGGACGCGGGTGTCATGTGATTGTTAAATATGGATTTGTGAACACCTAATGCAATGTAGGCGGCAAATCGATCTACGACGCATATGACGGCAGGGTGGTGGTGGCTGGAGTTGAGGAGGAAGCTCGCCCAAATTAGATGCATGAACCACACACCAGTAAGGGAGGCAATGAGCAGGGAAGCTGCTTGTTGGGTGTCGGAGGGAGATGTTGAGCCAAAGGTAGTGGTAGGAAAGGCAGGAGAGCGATGAAGCTTACCCACACGGCCGTGTCTAACTAGGGTCTTGGAGCTGGGCCCTAGTTAGCTTTGGTCTCACGCGAGAGGTTGTCGGCACGGAGGAGCCTACCGGTTCAGTTCCGGGGCTATCTTAGCCCTCATGTTCCGAATTTGGGAGGGGGTTCGCTAGTCAAAATAAAAGGCCCTCTCAATGATCGGACGAATGCTGCGGGCAAATGCCAAGACCAGCCAACAACAAAATTCAGGATATTCAGTCACATACTTCAGAAGGGGGGAATGATCCCTCCCTTAGCTATGTATAGCTAGGTAGGATGAGACTCTCCCCGCGGATGGACACGTACTTCAGAATTCTCAAAAGTTCTACCAACTTAGGATTAGAATTTATGTAAAAATTAAAGCATAAAACATTTAGATACCCCAACTAATAATCTTACAAGTAATCACTATAAAGAATGTTTCCACTACTAATTAAAACGAAGAGATAGCTATCGATCGAAGACAGAGAGCAAGAAAATCCACCCAAACAATCAAGAAAATTAGCTACCCAGACGGCAACTGGCGAATTCCACTGTGTTGAAATCGCCACTGTTGTTAAAGCCAGCAGTAGCAGTACAAACGCTAGCCGAAGAATTTCTGGTGCACTTCAAGTAGAACCAAAATCACTACTACATTAGACATGTGGCATCGATCGAACTAGCCACCGATAAAAAAACGGGCAGACACTGATCGAAACGCCGGAAGAATTGAAATGTCTAAGCGGTTTTTGCTAAAATACAAAAATAACCGAACCTGCATAAGTTAACAATCATGTTCTTGACAAATGTATATATCGGAAAGCCTATCTCCATCGTACGATATGTAGCGAGCACCAAACTGGCCGGGGACATCTCCATGGGAGCACCGCCGGAAGCTTGCCATCCGAGCAGCCGACCACGGCGACAAGCGACACTAACGGCCGACGTAAGGAACTGGGCTTTCATAGCAGAGCCGCAGCAACATATTCGGTACTAGAAACTATCGGACAGGACAGCATCAAGCTAGCTTAGCTCCTGAGTCGTTTGTTGCCGAACATGGATACACAACCAGAACAAAGCCTGAATTCACAGCGTGAAAGCGGTCTCCCGTAGCTCGGATCCTAAGTTAGCATCAGACATCAAACAGGAGCGCCGCGACGCCGCCAGCGCCACGGACGCGCGCCGGCCGAGCTGGGATCGGCGCGCGCGTGCGGTAGCTAGCAACGTGGGTGGGGAGGCGCGAGAGAGACGGACAAGTTACCGCGAAGGAGGGAGGAACTGGGAAGGAGGAAGGCACCTGAACAGCTGCGGCGGCGGTGGAGGAGGCGGAGGTGGCGGCGGCGGAGAGCGTGAGCTGAGAGGCGCTTCGTTCCTTTCCTGCGGCGCCGCCGTCTGCTGGCTGGCTAAGTAGGGACGAGCGAGGGAAGCAGCAGCCGGTGGTTTTTGTTCAGTTGGGCTACATGGGCCGGGCCGGACTCTACAGAGGCATTAATTTCTTGTTTTATTTGGGGGAAGCTTTTAACTCGCGTCCAAAGAATACGAGAGACTTTTTGAAAATTGGAAGATTTTTATTCGTTGTAACGTATGAAGTTGATATATATACGACCGCATTAGTGAGGAAAATAAAACCCAAATCTGTGAGTTAAATAAGTAATAAAAAGCTCGCGCGAATTCAGATGCTAACAAGTCGAGCCATTTCTTAGTTAATTAAGAAAAAATGAGTTTAATTTGTGTGTGAGAAAGTATCGAGAACACTCTCCAGACTGTTAAGAGCCGAGAGAGAGAAAATATGGGAGATCATCTCAGGTTTCCACCCCCTAGGTCGGCGGCACCGCCAATCCACCCCACTTTTGATGGCCTTTTTAGGGAGGGTTCATGTTCCTTGCTTTAGTTAGTTTTTGTGTCTTAGCAGGGGTGGTGAGGTGGCGGCAACATCCTGATGTCAGAATAAGGTCCTCCCTGTTCTACCCTGCTCTCGTGGCCCAGTGTGTGTGGAGTTGTATGCCTGGTGGATCTTCCGGAACCTAGTTGATTTTCATCTTCGTTGGTGTGATTGCAGATTTGGCTCTTTCGATCTACAATTCTTATCTTTTGCCATAGTTGATGTTCTGGTGTGTTGTTTTCTGGGGACTTAGTACGGCAAATTTCCATCTGTCTACAAAAAAAGCCCACTATGAGAAGTTTTGCTCGACTCCGGTGAGGGAGGGGAAGGGCGACGATACGCCTTCGGCTTTCTCTAGTGCTTCTAGTCATCGCTAGGTGGGATGAGTCCTAGTACCGTTAATATTCTTAAGCTCATATGCAGGCCAATAAATAAAGTGATGCTAAATAAATCCCAAAGCTCGCGGCTGTATGTTGCTTGAGAACTTGTGACAATAGGCGCGTGACCGGAATGCAAAGGCGTGATAAGATGGCACAGTAGGTGTGTGTGTAAACCCTAAACACCCTTCAAGATCTCCATGCAGACCTAGTTGGTCTTATCGGGGATAGGTGTAAACTTGCCTCTTGATCCCTTCTAAGTCATGTTCTGGTTGACTTGACCTTGAGATCGGGCACCATGACACCCTTCAAGCTCTCCGTGCAGAACCAGTTGGTCTTATCGGCGATGGGTGTAAACTTGCCTCTTGATCCCTTGTAAGTCATGTACTCATGTTCTGGTTTACTTGACCTTGAGATCAGGAACGACGACACCCTTCAAGCTCTCCGTGCAGACCCAGTTGGTCTTATAGGGGATGGGTGAGGCTTCGGCGCAAGTAGAGAATCCATGGAGCAAATCCACTTGAGCCTCGACGTGGTAGCCAACATCGACACCATGTAACATCAGCTGCAATCACATCTAGACAACTAGGGGTTAGCGGTGTAGGGAAGAGTGTGACTTAACGAGGCGACGATGTGCGCTGATGGAGTGAGTAGACGCCGGCGTGCATATATAGCGTCCACTCACCTCCTTGCTTGGGGTAGTCTCATGCACCATGTTTCCATGTTTCCTAGCTCAAGAATTACCTACCCGACTACACTCCAGTTTTCTCCCAAAATTGCCCCCTCTTGATATGTTGAAGACATTTCATGTACGCATTCTCAATGGGTGTATGGTAAAAACCAGGAAGTATATCATACGACAAGTTATGATAAAATGGGCATCTACTGGAGGATTCTGCTACACATCAGGTTTTCCTAATGTTCTTTCTTGAGGTCAAGCAAGTGCTTCTGGGTGGGACACATCAGGTTTTCCTAATGTTCTTTCTTGAGGTCAAGCAAGTGCTTCTGGGTGGGGGGGGGGGTAGGCAGTAGCGCATTAGCCGCAAGTGTGTGCCACTAGAGTGCAAAGACGTACTAAGGTGGCACGATGGGTGTGCTAGCGTTAGGTGTGTTGTGGGCTAATAAAGCCAATTGCTTTAACTGAATTTACCATCACTAAATAAGAAGAAGACTATGATTAATTCTCATGACAATCATCGTGATAAATATCTCATGCTAGCAATCATACTATCAAGGAGACATTAGAAAACTTAGGGCTTGTTTGATTTAAAGGAATGGTGTAGAATTTTTGTAGGAATTGGAACTATAGGACTTTTTTTCCTGCAAAGGTCGTTTGATTCTTAGGATTGCAATCCTTTGAAATTCCTACAAAGTATTAATTTGCACTATGTTTCATAGGAATTTTTTCATTCACTCCAACCTCTTTCTACAATTTCTTTGGCTTTCTCAATCAAACATCCCATCGTGTAACCTTCATTGGTAAATTATACTGTACTACTCGCAGTCACACCGGTAGTCGCTTTTTCATTTTAATAACTGATATATAGGCCATCATTATGCTGCGTTAGATACACCACTATTTGAAATGAAATTCGTCGGTGTGTTGCGTTGCTCTGCCAAATAATTACTCGCTCCATCCAACAATATAAAGATAGCTTGCCAACACGTCTTACACTGTGGGACAGAGGGAGTATTTACCAATGCCGAGCAGAACTTCATTTGGAAAACCGGAATATCCAATTGCAAACATCATACAGTACTAAAAAAACTGCCGTATTTATGGGATTTTATTTACCAAAAAAATGTCCTCTTACGTATCACAGGGCACTGCACTTGCTGTACTTCTGAGTCATTAACATACTACCTCCATATCGGTTTACAGGGGTATTACGCATTTCGAGAAACAACTTTAACTACAAATTTAGTTAACAAAATATAAGAAATATGCCATAAAAATTATACCATTGGATTGATATTCAACCGAAGTTTCCAATAGTATATTTTTTGTGATATATACCACCAAATTAGTAGTCAAAGTTTATCTCGAAATACGTAATACCCTGTAAACCGGTATGGAGGGAGTAACAATGTGCCACTACTTCAACGGACCAAAAGGGTTTGCAATATAAATGTCATTTAATTGATAACCATCATAAATGTACACTATTGTCAGTGACGAAACAGCTTGTATTGTGACAGACTATACTTCTGTCTAATGTTACCTTATACAATGCAGGTTTCACAAGAATGATCTCCATGCAGCAGCTGCTATGTCTTGAAGCAACACAACCAAAAAAATTGACCTCAGCAAACAATTGTTGCTGTCATTCTTACCTCTTCTGAGGAAGGTGCGCCCTGGGCAGATATGCTACATCAGAATATTCATTTCCTAACTATACCTATCTACACAAACCAATTAGGTAACACATCAGGTTCCATGTGCTAGAAACTGGGGCAGCAAATACCACAATGAATCTGGAGGCCAGACCTGGAATTCAATCGCTTCCATACTTTTTGGGTTTGGGGACTCTTTTGCTCTTCCGGGGTTCCACAGCTACAAAAACAGGCTTTTCATTCTTCAAACTGTGTAGGTCTTTCTCAATTTTCTTCTTTGCAGGTACCTCAGGGGACTTTTTGGCTTGGTCTTCCAAAGGTGGCAGAAAGCTCACAGGTTTCTTCTTTGGTTTCTTGCCTCGTTTACTTCCAGGGCCAACTGCCTTCACAGTTGAAGCTATTTCATGAACTGGTTCATGCTTAACCAACTGTCTTGTAACAGTCTCTTCTCCCCTGAAAAGAAGGGTGTTAGCAACCTTATTAGCGAGCTTCACTTGATTCTCTGCTTCCTTCTTGACCCTCTCAAACTGCTGGTACTCTTCCAGCTGGGCTGCTTGATTGTATATAAGGACATCATCAGCACTCTGTAAATATAACAAAAAAAACATCAGCTAAAAGTGTCTTCAGCTTATATTCATCCAGATGATGTTAGTATTTTTCCATTTCACAACAATTCAAAGAGAAAACTATGAACCTGACACATGGTTAAATTTAACTTCAACTACAATCATGAACGGACGGTAGATCTAGGAAACGTAGCGGAAACAGCATGAATCAGCTTCAGCATTGTTTCCTTATAAAAGTGCAAAGTTCAGTAAAGAGCGCCCAAAAATCATTATTTTCAGATTTTTACACAGCAAATACTCTCAAAAACAATGTCAACAATCTACTTCAAGATGGTTACATTACAAAGACCTGCATTCATACAACTGAAAATTCTAATATGGTAACACTCAAAATATGATTTTTTTTATTATTATATTGGCTCTGAATTGTCAAATTCAAAGTAATCTTTAAATACTGCATTGTAAAAATTACACAAGAATGATATGCTATGGAACATGATCTTACTTCTTTGTATAACTCTCCTACATGAGTATGAATTAAGGGATTGTCTGCACCAAAGATTGTCTCAAATGTGACTTTCTTTGCATACGGCTGTGTTGCACCTTCTTCTGCAAAATTTCTCTTGGCATATCCCGTTACATAGCCAGTGGACCTATCTGATAAAGTAGATGGCACTCCAACAAGTGGTCTATATGTATCCTCATTCTCAAGCAAAGTATGCAGATCCCGCTTTTTCTGAGGACGGTGTCCATCCTTGTTACAAGAAGCTATCTGGGTCCGAGCCTTGTGACTCTTTTGAGGCACCTTAACTTGTGTGTGATTGCTGCAAACCTTGCTGAGACGATTTTGAAGGCCAAGGACTCTAGACTGCATACGATCAATTGTCAGCAGAATATCTCTTAAAGAATATTGTTCAAACACCCTGTCAGTTTCCTTAGACCCTGGTAATGTATTGCCAGGAACTCTTCGTTTGGTATCATCAACTGCATTACAAATGAAGAAAATAGAGGATTATATATCGGTAAAACAAAACTACTCATCAATAAACATACACGCAGATGATAGAGATGTTTGCGTTCTGTATGCCGACTTTATTATTCTAACTGTAATAACGACAATGACATTCTATATTGTTGTATGCCAATCTATTCTCAACAAATAAAAAGATACACAAGATGATGAACAATCAGAATAAATAAACTAGATGCAAAAGCGGCTAACATATGTATATTGAGATAAAAGGCTGTCAAGATAGATACTAGATAGTCAGTTGATGCAAAGCACTAGTTTGAACCCCAACAAATTTTCCAAGCATGCCACAACTTACACTTGAGTAATGTAAGTTGTTAATTCCGCTTGAGTAATGTTTGGTAGGTGCTGCAGTGATTCCCTTTCTATTCTAAAAGAGAGTAACACGCCTTCTTTGAAATTTTTTTTTTGTAGAAAAGAGGTATTTAAAATTGCTAATAAAAAATACTTGTCAAAACTACAGTTAGTAGCTCGTATACCACAAAATTTAATGTTATATCTACATGGGGCATATTTGACAAATATTACACTTTCTGCTTCATGTAAGAAACTAAACCCTAATTACTGAAAAGTAGATAAAAGTAAACGACAATATTCTTCTTGATTCTTTCCCAATTGGTATATCTGATGTCCCTTATATAGGAGGACTTACTTGACCCCTAAGTAATAATCTAAAGGATACAGACCGATCTCTTAATTCTAAATTATCTCTTTCCTATTTAAATAACTTCCATATATCTCAATATAGCATAAGCCTATGTTCCTACACATAACAACTACCGACCCCTTGGTAGCAAAACATGATATTTCTTGACTAATTCTGACCCTGCTGCTGGAGGATCTCGCACTACTTCCGCTCCTCCTTGTAGTGTCTCTACCTCCACTGGGGGTTAGCTGCACCAGCTGCTGGTAGGTGGGGGGTAGAATTGGGGAGGGATTTGGGGTGGGATTTGAGCTGTAAGATGGGTAATGTTGGAGGTGGCCAATCTGCCCAGCGGGCTGAGTTCCGATGGCAGTGGCGGCGGCAATTCCCCTGCTGGAGAAGGGGGCACCAGAGGTGCATCTAAAGCATACAGATCTGAACTCATAACTCTAAATTATCTCTTTCCTATAATAACTTCCATATACCTCAAATATAGCATAAGCCTATATTCGTACACATAACACTTCGGAACTTAAAAAGGGGAGAATTTGAGTACATGGGCAAAGCCATTCAACATACCTGCATTGTCAAAATCATCATGAATCAACAGACCCTCTGTATCAGCTCCACTGTTTTTCTTTTCTGCAAAAGATTTGAGACAAATCATCGTTATCAAGCATGCAAAATATGGATGCTACTGCAAGTGCAAAGATAGCAAGTCTTCTATCCCTACCATAGTAATAGGATAATATTTCATGATTGTTCATGTACAGTGAGGTGTCCACAATGTCTTCATCCCTTTGCCGTTTTCTCCTCTCCATAGTATTTCTATCATGGCTTTGGGCATCCAGTGTTGCCAATTCTGGATCAGAACTATCTGCTTTCATCATCTCCAACTGCAGATTCTTCTCATGCTGGATCAAAGCAATTTCCTTGTCATACTTTGCTACCTGCGACGAAAGATCTTTCATACGCAGCTCTAACCACTGGCACCGCCACATGAGCGGGCGAACGGTCTTTCTCCACTCATCTGTCACGAGTTTCTGTCTGAAACATGATTGGTGTTACTTGCGAACTACTAACAGGAGAAAGGATACAGCGGAGTATACAAAGCAAAATTCATTTGCAAAAATCACATCGCAGAAGTATTGCGTATCCATGCTCTAATCTTAATCACCCCAAATCTACTTCACTATAAGACATACTGAAATATATGCATACTTTCATTTTGTGACGTGCTTCTGTCTCAAACATGATTGGTGTTATTTGAGAACTACTAACAGGAGAAAGGATACAGCAGAATATACAAAACCAAGTGCTAGCTTGGTGGCTTGTGCTCTGGTGTTGAGCCGAGCCCGCCCGAGTTCGAATCCCCTCCGTGGCGGTAATTCGCTGGAGGGGCGAACTAAACAGGTTATCATCCATAGCAGCAATTCGCTGGAGAGTCTCATCCTATCTAACCAGCGTAAATCCAAGGGAGGGACCATTCCCCCGTTGGTCAACGAATATACAAAAGGAAATCATTTACAAAAATCACATCGCAGAAGCATTGTGCATTCATGCTCCAATCTTATCACCCCAAATCTACTTCAACATAAGACATACCGAAATAGGCATACTTCCATTTTGTGGCGGGGGCCTGTTTCACACTTTGGATTTTTTTTGCAGTTTCCAATCATGGAAAATTTGGTGACAACAGCACACGTATAAGTTGGTGAAATAAGGCATCATGTTTACATATTATATTACTATAAAAAGACACAGTACGACATGCCAAGATTAGTTCTTTATTGTTGCAAAAATCACGTCGTAGAAGTATTGCGTATTCATGCTCTAATCTCAATCACCCCAAATCTACCTCACCATAGGACATACTGAAATATATGCGTACTTCCATTTTGTCACGTGCTTCTGCCTGAAACATGATTGGTGTTATTTGAGAACTACTAACAGGAGAAAGGATACAGCAGAATATACAAAACCAAGTGCTAGCTTGGTGGCCTGTGCTCTGGTGTTGAGCCGAGCCCACCCGAGTTCGAATCCCCTTCGTAGCGGTAATTGTCTGGAGGGGCGAACTAAACGGGTTATCATCCATAGCGGTAATTCGCTGGAGAGTCTCATCCTATCTAACCAGTGTATATCCAAGGAGGGACCATTCCCCCGTTGGTCAACGAATATACAAAAGAAAATCATTTACAAAAAACACATCGCAGAAGTATTGTGCATTCATGCTCCAATCGTAATCACCCCCAAAACCAAGTGCTAGCTTGGTGGCTTGTGCTCTGGTGTTGAGCCTAGCCCACCCGAGTTCGAATCCCCTCCATGGCGGCAATTCGCTGGAGGGGCGAACTAAACGGGTTATCATCCATAGCAGTAATTCGCTGGAGGGGCGAACTAAACGGGTTATCATCCATAGCAGTAATTCGCTGGAGAGTCTCATCCTATCTAACCAGCGTAAATCCAAGTGAGGGACCATTCCCCCGCTGGTCAACGAATATACAAAAGAAAATCATTTGCAAAAATCACATCGCAGAAGTATTGTGCATTCATGCTCCAATCTTAATCACCCCCCAAATCTACTTCAACATAAGACATACTGAAATAGGCATGCTTCCATTTTGTGGCAGGGCCTGTTTCACACTTAAGAATTTTTTTGCAGTGTCCAATCATGGAAATTTTGGTGATAACGGTACACATGTATAAGTTGGTGAAATAAGGCATCGTGTTTACATATTATATTACTAAAAAAAGACACAGTACGACATGCCAAGATTAGTTCTTTATTGGTGCAGTAATCAATAACGGAAATGATCCATTTTAGAGCACCCAGGGATGTTCCTTTTCTTGTGTCTATGGTATTCCGATCTTTTTTCTTTGTGCTAATAAACAAACAAAACCACGCCAAGATACACAAATCAAAAATTCGCAGGGGCGTTGCGAAGAGATGCGCACCTGACAGGCTTCGGAGCAGAAGCGGCGCCACCCGCACTGACACGGCCGAGGAAAGGCGAGTCGACCTCCATGTCGTGCACGCCCGACCTCGTCTCATCGTCAGATAGGGAGCAAGAGGGCCCGAACGAGCTCGAGTACTCCGTGCTGTCCCCATGGTAGCCGTCTTCAGAGAAGTGGGGATCGCCAGCAGCCGTGTCGATCGTGTCCATCGGGTCGCCGCTGACGTCGTCCGCGTCGGTGCCGCTGCTGTCCATGGCGAAGAGGCGGAGCGAGAGAGAGAGATCCCCAATTCCGGAGGAAATGCGGCTCCTTGAGGCCGAATCGGGCCAAGATCAAGAAAATCCCCTGCAGCCCGGGGGCGGATCGAGACGGTGAGGGACCGGGAATCGCGCGGGGTTGAACTACTCGCGGGGTGGAAACGACGTCGTACCTCGGAATCCGATGGCCGGAGGTCGCCGGAGGGGTGGGGGTATGGGGAACGGAAGAAGGCGACTTTTTTCCCGAGGAGGAAGAACACGGGAACGGCGACGGCACGGCGGTGGAGCAGAGGGGAGATTTGGAGATTTGGAGAGGGAGGAAGGTGCGGATTTCGGGGGAGGGGAGGAGAAATCGCAGAAGAAGAAGAAGAATAGGCGAGGAGAGGGGAGAGGGAAGGGAGGGGATTGGGATTTTGGACGGAGTTGGGTTGGGGTTGGGGGCTTTGGGTTTAAGAAGTTGGGAACAAAAAACGCAAAACGTAAACAGCAAGATTGTGCGGTGGTGGGTCCCACCGGCGGTGTGGGGACCAGGAACGGAGATGCGGGCGAGAAGGGGAGGAGAGGTGAGAACCAACCTGTGGTTGGATGGTTAGGAGGGCAGTGGCACCCCCAGCCCACCAGAGTTCAAATCCCAGATTTTACACTTTGGTGTCTCATAAAGGCGGAATATTCTTTGCGACGTTAAGCGGCGCTGGTGACTTTCAATCTCTTCTGATCAATTCTTCAACTTCTCTTGAGGTGCTCATAGGGGTAGGGTGTGCGTGTGTGCGTTCATAGGGGTGAGTGTGTGCGCGTATGTATGAGCGTCTTTGATTGTACTGTGTTTCGCAAAAAAAAGGGGAGGAGAGGCGGCGCCACGTCGTGACACTCACGCGAGCTGGTAATTGTTTGTTTCTTTCCTTTCTTTGTCCGGTGCGATGGCAGACTGTACAACCAAATAAATGTATTCAAAGATTTTTTTCATTTGAAATTCCAGAAGAAGAAAAAAGGCACCATATTGTCCGTTTTTGGTTTGGTTGTGTGGGGCCGATTTAGAGATGAATGCATAGGAGAAGGGAGTGCATGCGAGTTGCAAACGGGACACGGGCCATTAGAGTTATGTTATGTTGTTTGGTTGCCCGTGAATCCATTTTCTTACAAAAAGGGGCCATCAGAAGTCTTTCATCCCTAGCCACAACCAAAATGTAAATCATCATCAAGTCATAAGCCAACTCCATCACCTCCATGCATGCATCCCCGCACCCACGCCCTCAAGGGCACCACTACATGTTGTAGTGGTACTTGCCAAGGTAGATCCTCAGCCAGAGGATGAGGTGTGGCTCTCGTTCATGACCACAAAGCTGGAACCTTGGGCCTTGTGGTCGACAAGGTGGCTCATCGCCACCATGAGATCCTCCTCGACGAATTCAATCATGTCCATGATTGCCTCGTACCATGTATGTGGGTTTGTTGTCCCGCATGGCCTGTGCGACTTCCTTAACAGCAACCGTCATGTTGGTGAAAGCCGTCAGCTCATCGTTGGCGAAGGCGTCTCTCTTCCTCTTGTCGGCGTTCACCTTTTCAGGCGTGTCGGAAGGCTTCTCAAGTGGCCCATCGAGGATGACCGTGCCAGACTCCTGAGTGTTAGCATCCTCATGTGAAGGCGTAGCTGGAGGCGTGCCCAGGGGCTCACTTGATCCCATGACAAACTTGCCGGTGGCGAGGCCAAAGGAAAAGATGGCATGCATCTCGTCGTAGTTCACAATGGGCATGTTCAGGAACTCCGTGTCCCTTGGGTGATCCTACAATATGAAGGGACACTGTTAGTTGTGTAGGTTTGTGATGAAAAGAGTTAGTGAGTTGGACAGAGCATGCTCACCGTGGCGTACCCGTGGTAGTGCTCAGCCTCAAGGATGATGCATTTGCTTTCGCCGCACCACTGACTTCCGATTAGATTGCAAAGCCTTCTAATGATGAGCCACCTCTGCAGCCACTTCCTCATGTGGTTGTGCATCTAAGTGGAGCTAACGTCTACATCGCAGTGTTCAAATAGGGCCTTGACCACAGCAGTCCGATGAACTTCCTTGAATCCTTTGTCAATTCTCACTCCGGTCATGATCAATGTGCACATCTTCTCCAAGACGAAGCTACACATGAAGGGGCCATTTCATGGTCCCGGTCCCCTTATGTACAGCCAGGGCCTTCTCTGCGTCAGTGCGGTTCTTGGCCTTGCCCCTGTTTGTAACGCCCATCCTCGCTGCCACCTCTATCGCTACCCGAGCCACGAGATCAGCTACAGGCCCCTTACCGGTCGGCAAAGGGATGACCGACACCTTGGTCTCATAAATGGGTTGTGAATCGGTAACCTACGACATGATCTGGGAGTCCCCAACACAGACAAGGCCCTGGATAAAGTCATCACAAAAGGAGTCTTACACAGATCATAGTACGGAGAACGTGAATCTACTTGGGAACAAAGACATGGCTAATATGGACAATACAAACCATAGCAACATCATGCTAAATAACACAAGCAATACATGGAAAATGTGGACAACATAAACCCTTTCAAGATCATGCTAACTCTGCCCATCTGGGACTAACAAGGGGAATGGCAAATGTGGCCAACACAAAGCCTAACAAGATCATGATAAATCACCCTATTTAGGACTAACCCTACCAACATGATCAAACCCTAGGCATATCTGACAACTCCTAACCAAGATCTAACCCTAACCGAGCAATCGGGGTGAGGAATTCCATACAGTCATCGCTGGAGGTGAAAAAGAGCTGCATGAGGAAGAAGATGAAGCATAGATACAGCCACCGCAGCTGTCGCCGACCGAAGATGTGTGAGCCGCTTACCTGCTTGCCGACGGGAGGTGGAGCTCGAAATTGGGGGGGTGAAGGATTCAAACCAGGTGGTGAGGGAGGGGTAGCAATAGAGCAGCCGGTGCGGAGGGAGGTGATGGAATCCCTCCCGCCCCCTTTTTGCTTTTCGCTTATGTGCGTCGTAGCTCGTGCCATCTCCCTCCTCGTCCCAGCTTGTGTAGCGAAATATTCGCTTTTGCATCACCTCGACACCGGGAGATGTGGGTGGCTCGCTGGAAACGGCTGATTCGGTCGCTCCTCCCGGGCTAGGCCCAATGGTGGTTTGAGAACCGTGTTGCGCAACAAAGTGGGGGAGCCCAGTCAACTAAACGGGGTGTTTTATGCGCCACCCATGCAAGCCAAGGGGGTCCTAGGATGCCAAACGCGCCCATGGTTGCTTCAGACTAGGGGAGATTTCCGTTAATGCTGTCTTTTCAAATATAATCCCCGACATTTAGAAAGGAAAAAAGCATAGTATCCAATGGATCATCTCATATGTTATATCTAGTAAATATTGTTTTTATGCTCCAATAACTACACAACTGTTAAAATCAAACAAGAAAACATGTGAGGGTAGCACCGGGTGTTGGTTGCGCCATGTATCAGGGTATGTCGAATAGCTTGTGCTAGTTGATTGCAACTCTATTCTAAAGGAATAAAATCCGGACGATTCCCCCGCAAAAGCAATAAATATATTAAAATTAAACAAGAAATAATGTAAATAAGAAAAGAAATCTCGTGCAATGGCGAAGATGTATTAACTTATCTTACTAAGATATCGATGCAAAAAAAACTTAACAAAAAATCACTCTTGGCAAAGAAAGTATCTTTTCCTCTTTTTTATTCTTCAACTCAAACATCTTATTTGGCGTTGCTAATATAAGACCATTGTAAATGCTCTTAATTTAAGCTCTCTCAACTCACACCCCTTTCTATTGGGTAACAGTGTATTTCCACCTATCACTGTTGTTAAGCTCTTTTTATACGGCTATCGATGTCATCTCCTATTATCGCACCCAGCCACAGAAATCAAGATAGGGTGTTTGCCACCGCGCTTGCCTTTTATTTCATAAAAATCATAGCTACGTCACCACATCACCTAAACTTATTGAGAGCCTTACTGATGTCTACGGGTGCTTCTATTCTTGTAGACAGTGTTGGGCCTCCAAGAGCAGAGGTTTGTAGAACAGCAGCAAGTTTCCCTTAAGTGGATCACCCAAGGTTTATCGATCTCAGGGAGGAAGAGGTCAAAGATATCCCTCTCATGCAACCCTGCAACCACAAAGCAAGAAGTCTCTTGTGTCCCCAACACACCTAATAGGTGCGCTAGTTCGGCGAATAGATAGTGAAATACGGGTGGTATGAATATATATGAGCAGTAAAGCCAGAAAAGTGTGGCGCGAGAAAAGTGCTGGCGTGTGGTTGATGGTGGTAATATTGCGGACAGTAGATGCAGTAGAACAAACAAGCAGCGATAGCGATATTTAGGAACAAGGCCTAGGGATCATACTTTCACTAGTGGACACTCTCAACATTGATCACATATGAGAATAAATAGATAGATGCTAGACTCTACACCCTCTTGTTGGATGATGAACACCACTAACGTGTAGGATTACACGAACCCTCAATCCGGGAGTTAACAAGCTCCACAATATTCGATGTTCATATTTAAATAACCTTAGAGTGCATGACAGATCAACACAACCAAACCAAGTACTAACATAGCATGCACACTGTCACCTTCACGCTACGAAAGGAGGCATAGATCACATCAATACCATCATAGCAATAGTTAACTTCATAATCTACAAGAGATCACAATCATAGCCTACGCCAAGTACTAACACGATGCACACACTGTCACCATTACACCGTGCAGGAGGAATAAACTACTTTAATAACATCACTAGAGTAGCACATAGATGAATTGTGATACAAAACACATTGCAATCATAAAGAGATATAAATAAGCACTTCACTATGCCATTCATAACGGTGAATAAGTATTCTGTGAAATATAGCCTAAGAGACCCACACGGTGCACACACACTGTCACCTTTACACACGTGGGACAAGGAGTCTCCGGAGATCACATAAGTAAAATCCACTTGACTAGCATAATGACATCTAGATTACAAGCATCATCATATGAATCTCAATCATGTAAGGCAACTCATGAGATTATTGTATTGAAGTACATAGGGAGAGAGATGAACCACATAGCTACAGCCCCGAGCCTCGATGGAGAACTACTCCCTCCTCATGGGAGACAGCAGCGGTGATGAAGATGGCGGTGGTGTCGATGGAGGAGCCTTCCGGGGGCACTTCGTCCCGGCGGCGTGCCGGAACAGAGACTCTGTCCCCGGATCTTGGCTTCGCGATGGCGGCGGCTCTGGATGGTTTCTCGTAACGTGGCTTTTCCGTCTCGAGGTTTTAGGTCGAGGGGGCTTAAATAGGCGAAGAGGCGGCGTCAGAGGGTCGAAGAGGCGGTGAGATGGTAAGGCGGCGCGGCAGGGCCACGCCGGCCTACCTCCTAGGCCCACCAGGGCTCCCCTCCGGCGACTCTCGGGTGTTCGGAAGCTTCGTGGAAAAATAGGATGTTGGGCGTTGATTTCGTCCGATTCCGAGAATATTTCCTTACTAGGATTTGAAACCAAAAAAAAAAGAACTGGCCCTTCGGCATCTCGTCAATAGGTTAGTTCGGAAAACGCATAAATATGACATAAAGTATGCATAAAACATGTAGATATCATCAATAATATGGCATGGAACATAAGAAATTATCGATACGTCGGAGACGTATCGCATCCCCAAGCTTAGTTTGCTCGTCCCGAGCGGTAAACGATAACAAAGATAATTTCTGGAGTGACATGCCATCATAACCTTGATCATACTATTGTAAAGCATATGATCTGAGATCAAATCATTCAAAGCAAGTATCTATATTGATATAAGAGATGATAATGCAAGAGTTAGACAGCTAGAAGTTTTCATAAACTATTGCTTTAAAGACATGCAACCGTACAAAGTTCATTAAGAATGTGTTAAGTATTCAGCATAGAAGTTCTATCCTTCATTCCAAGCATCAAGTAAATTTTCACAACATAAGAAGGATTCAGTCAAGTAAACATAAACATGAACGTCATGAATCAACTGTTTCGAAGTCTACTCAACCGGTGAGCGCAAGCATTTGGTATTAGCACCAGGATGTTATGGCATAAAGAACGTTAATGGGGGTTTGGAAGGCCAAATGGAAGAAAGGCTTGCAAAGCTGTAAATGACCATTAGACAAGAGGAAGCCTTATGATCGAAGCTATGCAAGGAGTAGTGATTGCCATGCAACGGATGCACATAGAGCTATATGTGTATGAAAGCTCTCCAATGGAACTAGTGGGGGTGCATCCAACTTGGTTGCTCACGAAGACCTAGAGCACTTTTGAGGAGGCTCATCATTGGAATATACAACCCAAGTTCTATAGTGTAAATTCCCCACATAGTTATACTAATAAAACATGAAAACTCTCTCATATGAATGTAGGTGCTAAACATGAGCACAAATGATGACTATGAATAATGCGGGTGCTAAAACATGAGCACAAGTGTGGATAAAAGATAGTAATGCTGCCCCTTTTTCTTTATTCTCTTTTTTTCCTTTTTTCTTTTTTTCTTTTTTTTCTTTTTTTTCATTTTTCTTTTTTTTTTTTCTTTTTGATGGCCTCCACGGCTCTTTTCATTTTTAGGGGCAACATCCTAATATGACAACACACTTTTTGGTACAAATAACTCATAATGAATGAAACATGATGTATGAAACTGTATGCCTCTGCCAGTGTAGCAGGATGTGCAATGATCTAGCGTAACATGGGTAAACCACACATCAGCTGTATATGATCATGCAAAGCAATATATAAATAATAAATGACAACATGGCATGTAATGTAAAATGGATGTTGCATGGCAATATATCTCGGAACAGCTATGAAAATGCTGTGGTAGGTAGGTATGGTGGCTGTTTTGAGGAGATGTATGGGCTTATGTGTAGGAGAACAAGAGAAAGTTCTCCCACGGGTTTGGATGTACCGGCGAAGTATGCACAATTCTCAATGTGAGCAAAAGGCAATGCACAGTACCAAAGAGGCTAGCAAATTTGGATGGTGGAAGTGCCAAAAACCGTAGCTTAACATTAGTCAAAAAGAACTCACAAGCTTATTGCAAACAACTAGCAGGTTCATCATTAAGAGCATGATTAAAATTTACTCCAAGGAGGACCATTCACGGTGGCACAAGTACCCCGCTAGCTCCCTCGACCTTCAGCACAACTTAGTTATTACGATGAACTCTCAGACATGGAAAGCTATCAAGTCCAACTACGCCTTCAACTATTTAAATAGAGTTTGTAGTACGGCACAAGCTTAAAGACAACAATTCATTACTAATTTTAACTTATTTATCCAGCAAGCCTTACCATCTAAATACCTCAAAACATTTGCAAAGAATCAAGTTATCAAAGCTCAATGTTCTACAAGTATTTTATTATACACTACCACATGCAACATTTCCCGTTTCCAACCATACAACAATTTAACGAAGAAGAAACTTTCGCCATGAATATTATGAGTAAAGCCTAAGGACATATTTGTCCATATGCAACAGCGGAGCGTGTCTCTCTCCCACACAAGCATTTATTCAAACAAAAACAAAAACAAGAGCACACAGACGCTCCAAGCAAAGTACATAAGATGTGGCCGAATAAAAATATAGTTTCAAGAGAAGGAACCTGATAAGGAGGCATCCCCAAGATTAGATGCTTGAGTCTTCTTGAAATATGCAGGGATGAACCACCGGGGCATCCCCAAGCTTAGAGCTTTCACTCTTCTTGATCACATTGTATCATCTCCCTCTCTTGATCCTTGAAAACTTCCTCCACACCAAACTCAAAACAACTCATTAGAGAGTTAGTGCACAATCAAAGTATACATGTTCAGAGGTGACATAATCATTCTTAACACTTCTAGACATTGCACAAAGCTACTGAAAGTCAATGGAATTGAAATATCCATCGAACATATCAAAACAGGCAATGCGAAATAAAAGGCAGAATCTGTCAAAACAGAACAGTTCGTAAAGACGAATTTTATTGAGGCACCAGACTTGCTCAAATGAAAATTCTCAAATTGAATGAAAGTTGCGTACATATCTGAGGATCACTCACGTAAATTGGCATAATTTTCTGAGTTACCTACAGAGAATTTTGCCCAGATTCGTGACAGCAAAGAAATCTGTTTCTGCGCAGTAATCCAAATCTAGTATGAACCTTACTATCAACGACTTTACTTGGCACAACAATGCACAAAACTAAGATAAGGAGAGGTTGCTACAGTATTAACAACTTCCAAGACTCAAATATAAAATAAAGTACTGTAGCAAAATAAACACATGGGTTATCTCCCAAGAAGTTCTTTCTTTATAGCCATTAAGATGGGCTCAGCAGTTTTAATGATGCACTCACAAGAAATAGTATTCGAAGCAAAAGAGAGCATCAAGAGGCAAATTCAAAACACATTTAAGTCTAACATGTTTCCTATGAAAAGGAATCTTATAAATAAACAAATTCATGAAGCATAATGCAATAAGCATATAAGGATAAAACAAGTGCAGCTTCAAGATTTTAAGCATATAGAGAGGTGTTTTAGTAACATGAAAATTTCTACAACCATATTTTCCTCTCTCATAATAACTTTCAGTAGTATTATGAGCAAACTTAACAATATAACTATCACATAAAGCATTCTTATCATGAGTCTCATGCATAAAATTATTACTCTCCACATAAGCATAATCAATTTTATTAGTAATAGTGGGAGCAAATTCAACAAAGTAGCTATCATCAAATATTGGAGGCATATTGTAATCATAATCAAATTTATCCTCCATAACAGGCGGCACCAAAAGACCACTATCATTATAATCATCATAAATAGGAGGCAAAGTATCATCAAAGTAAATTTTCTCCTCCATGCCCGGGGAACTAAAAAGATCATGCTCATCAAAGCCAGCTTCCCCAAGCTTAGAATTTTCCATAGCATTAGCAACAATAGTGTTCAAAGCATTCATATTAATAACATTCCCATTAGTATGCATATAAAGTTCCATGGGTTTTTTAATTCTCTCTTCAAACACATCATGTCCTAATTCAAGATAAAGTTCATAAAGATTTCTCATATTTTTGTTGTTTTCCATTATGCCTAACTAGTGTAAACAAGAAACAAAAAGGTGCAATTGCAGGATCTAAAGGAAATAGCTTCGAGCACAAACACAATGGCGCCAGAAAAGTACTGTTACCTGGAACCGGAGTATGAGTGCCTTTTACCTTTCCTCCCGGCAACGGCGCTTAAAAGTGCTTGATGTCTACGGGTGCTTCTATTCTTGTAGACAGTGTTGGGCCTCCAAGAGCAGAGGTTTGTAGAACAGGCAAGTTTCCCTTAAGTGGATCACCCAAGGTTTATCGATCTCAGGGAGGAAGAGGTCAAAAATATCCCTCTCATGCAACCCTGCAACCACAAAGCAAGAAGTCTCTTGTGTCCCCAACACACCTAATAGGTGCGCTAGTTCGGCGAAGAGATAGTGAAATACAGGTGGTATGAATATATATGAGCAGTAGTAACGGCGCAGAAAAGTGCTTGCCGGCGTGTGGTTGATGGTGGTAATATTGCGGACAGTACAGATGCGTAGAACAGTAAACAAGCGCGATAGCGTATTTAGGAACAAGGCCTAGGGATCATACTTTCACTAGTGGACACTCTCAACATTGATCACATAACGAATAAATAGATAGATGCTAGACTCTACACCCTCTTGTTGGATGATGAACACCACTAATGTGTAGGATTACACGAACCCTCAATGCCGGAGTTAACAAGCTCCACAATATTCGATGTTCATATTTAAATAACCTTAGAGTGCATAGATCAACACAACCAAACCAAGTACTAACATAGCATGCACACTGTCACCTTCACGCTACGAAAGGAGGCATAGATCACATCAATACCATCATAGCAATAGTTAACTTCATAATCTACAAGAGATCACAATCATAGCCTACACCAAGTACTAACACGATGCACACACTGTCACCATTACACCGTGCAGGAGGAATAAACTACTTTAATAACATCACTAGAGTAGCACATAGATGAATTGTGATACAAAACACATTGCAATCATAAAGAGATATAAATAAGCACTTCACTATTCCATTCATAACAGTGAATAAGTATTCTGTGAAATATAGCCTAAGAGACCCACACGGTGCACACACTGTCACCTTTACACACGTGGGACAAGGAGTCTCCGGAGATCACATAAGTAAAATCCACTTGACTAGCATAATGACATCTAGATTACAAGCATCATCATATGAATCTCAATCATGTAAGGCAGCTCATGAGATTATTGTATTGAAGTACATAGGGAGAGAGATGAACCACATAGCTACCGGTACAGCCCCGAGCCTCGATGGAGAACTACTCCCTCCTCATGGGAGACATCGGCGGTGATGAAGATGGCGGTGGTGTCGATGGAGGAGCCTTCGGGGCACTTCCCCGTCCGGCGGCGTGCCGGAACAGAGACTCCTGTCCCCCGCATCTTGGCTTCGCGATGGCGGCGGCTCGGATGGTTTCTCGTACCGTGGCTTTTCCGTCTCGAGGTTTTAGGTCGAGGGGCTTAAATAGGCGAAGAGGCGGCGGAGGGTCGAAGAGGCGGTGAGATGGTAAGGCGGCGTGGCCAGGGCCTGGGCCGCGCCGGCCTACCTCCTGGGCCCACCAGGGCTCCCCGGCGACTCTCGGTGTTCTGGAAGCTTCGTGGAAAAATAGGATGCCGGGCGTTGATTTCGTCCAATTCGAGAATATTTCTTTACTAGGATTTCGAAACCAAAAACAGCAGAAAACAGCAACTGCCCTTCGGCATCTCGTCAATAGGTTAGTTCCGGAAAACGCATAAATATGACATAAAGTATGCATAAAACATGTAGATATCATCAATAATGTGGCATGGAACATAAGAAATTATCGATACGTCGGAGACGTATCACTTACCAACCGCTTGTGACCTCGAACTTCTAAACAATAACTCCATCGGTCTTGGCTCAAGTCATGCATTGTCGGTGTTGGTTTCTATTCCTAGCCGGTTGAGACTTTGTTAATTCAAAAGTTGGGCTCTTTGAGCCTTCTGTTTGAAGTCATGCATTTTTTGCTTGGGTGTTGGACTAGAAGGAGAAAGAGGCACAATAAATTAGAACTAAAGAAAACCACACAAATGGATGGTTGCAAAATGCAAATGAGAACCTTTTCAAAAGCAAAACAACTTGTTGGGAAAATCTATAGTTGCGGGCCTTACCCTAGCCTGGGAATGGTTTTTCCACTAGTTGATCCTACTCCAACTACCCTCACTACCTATAAATACCAATGTATTACATGGAGAGAGAGAGAGACGACCAATCGGAAAGAAAAGATCAATTCCATATTTTGTGTGTCCCTTTATTTTTTTGGTTAAGTGCACTTTTGGTCCCTCGTGTATTGCAAAAATCTAACTTTGTTTTAGTCTAAACCTGCCCTCAAACTCTTAATTAAGTTCCATTTTGATCTTTGGTAGCGGTTTAACGATGATTGACCATTTTTTACTCTCTTTTTACCACCGTGGACAGATTTGGACAGGTTTAGTCCACGTAGGATAGTCTCACCTTGAGATAAGTTATGCAATTAGAGCTTTTTGAACGTTCGCCGGTGAAATCATGATAATTATTCAATTCTCGTAGTAACCCTAAGTCTTCCCCAACACCTAGCGACGGTGTCTCACACTACTAGGGTGGATGAGCCGGGTGAGAAAGGCAAAATCGGCAGACAAGCCAGGACTTTTGCGTCAGGAGGAAAGGCGGAGGCGACTAAAGTGGCGAGGATTGCTGCACCAAGCGAGAAAGGTGAAGGCGGAACACATGTGTGTTAAGGCAAATGTATTTTTCTATTTATTGACTGAGGAAAAATGATCATAGGTACATTAAAACCAACCAATTATATCCATGATGGAAGAAAAGGAAAGTCAAAAAACGGTCAACCATCATTTAACCGATGTTAAGGATCAAAATTAGACTTAATTAAGAGTTTGAGGGTAGATTTAGAACAAAACAGAGTCGTGAGACCAAAATTAGACTTTCGTAAAACTTAAAGGACCAAAAGTGTACTTAACCCTTATTTCTTTTGCAACTGTGAATGAGTCGCGTGTATGATTACTTCAACTATGACCTCGCTCCATGTCCTTAGGCCAGGCTCGCTGACAAAAACAAGCAACTGAATAATAACAAAGCACCATAGAATTTCTTCCATCTCGTTGAGGACTTACTCCGCAGACACATCAGTCTGAAATGCAGAGCAATCCTGGATGGGTCCATAACTTCGGAAAAAAAACCTCATGAGGAAGGCCCAGGTACAAGGTCTATTACTACTGTAAATTTCTTTCTCATTACTACTGATCTTACAGCGGTTCACTCCTCTGCAAGAGGTATGCTAACACATCGACTTGAGTGCATGTTTGAGCCAGAGAGCTTCATAACATGGAGCAACGATGTACGATCAAGCTACTCACTCGGGATTCCTTTTAGTAGGATGGCGGTCAATCCTATAACCCGATCTGCCAATAAGAACTTCTTAATGAATATCAACACTCCGCACATGATCTCCAACGAGTTCCAAGGACTGAAGAGCTGTGTCATGGAAGCAAGCGAGTGGCTCATGAGGTATAAGATTGATGAAATCATCGTCAAGAAAATCAACAGATAAATAGATATTCTCATGTTTTCGCTCTCTAACGAGACAGATGTGGGTACCGATGGGCCAATGGATGAACTAACACAACTAATGATGGATGAAGATAGTGTTTCTGCACGAAAGTTGAAGGTGTTCTATGTTGTAGGATAGCAAGACTACACTTGCCAATGCTACTTATCGCAAGCTAGAGGAGCAGTTTCAACACCAAGCTATTGTTTTTCACATAAATCAAACATACGGAGAATTTTCATAAATATACTTTCTCAAGTTGGCTTTGTAGCACCGGAGCAACAGAACAAAGAATTCTCTGGATCCATAACCATGCAGTTTCTCCGACCCTTGAAATATCCGATGTGACCATAGAGACGAGGAACACAATAGGTACTAAGAGAATCTCTAGCCGAAGTACAAAAACTTAGAGGACAAAAATACTCCACATAACTTAACTTTCTATATTTATCCCTCTAACTTTTGCATTGTAGAACTGAACCCGAAAAATATAGAGGACTAATCTTTTTTTCGACATAATTTGCAAATTTGAGCACATGAATAGATGACAACATATAAAATAAGTAGATTTATAATGCATATAAGTAGATCCATAATGCATATATAATCATATAAATTGATAGCATCATCTAAACCCGACAAATTGATAGTTATACAAGTTGATGGCACAATCAGGCACTTGTTAACTGTAATAACCCAGAACATAGGATCATCGAAGGGTAGATATAGGAATGAGATGTGAATTTCATTTCAAAACAAGGAAAAAAATTGCGCCTTATTGCAACTAAACCTAAGAGGGATCGACGTTCTCTCTCAGATGCAGTTAGGTTAGGCATTGGGAGACTAAGGAATTTCGACATGATCTCTTTTGTATCTTGTTGATTTTGGGAGTTGATTCTATTTGCCAAGTCAAATTGAATTTAAAACTCAAAGAATAAAGGATAAACAATATAGAATATGAATTATGAATTTATAGTTCAAATACACTTCATAATTCAAATACATTTCATAAATTCAATTCACTTTGAATTTCAAATTGAAATATAAATACACCAAGCATTTATAAATAAACGATACATATACAAATTGAGCTCATAAGGAAAATTTTGAGCTTTATTGATAATACACACACATATACAATGTCTTCACAATATTCTTTATACAAGAATTGAAAGAATTATAAACAGAAATAAAAAGAAGATTACATAAATTGATCATATACTAAAACCCTAAGCTAATGTCTTGGAAGAATTGCTTCCTAGGTCATATTCATCTTCAGTCGACCAGATCACCATTTCATCTAGCAACTAGCCAAGAAACAGGAAGAGTTCATCCAGTTCTTGCTCAAGAACAACACAAGCAACCACAGAAACCATTCATCCATCCAAGAATCCAACCAACCAGAACCAGTAGCAAGATGGGAACATAATCAAGACCATTAGGAGCTAGGAGGAGAAGGATAAGTCACAAAACCATTAAGCAACTGCTCAACAGCAGTCAAGCTTAATTATCTAGGAGCTGGAACAAGGTATACCAAGTTCCTGGAGAGGATCCAGTGGATCCAATCCATTATTCATGCATGACACAAGTCATGGTTTGAGAAGATTCTCAAGGGTGATCATCACTTGGTGCTGACCAAGGATCACTGGCAGTAAAAGGGAGCCATTAGAACCTAAAACCATCCAGATACTATTTTGTGCAATTAAGCTAGAACAGATGCATAGATGTGCACACAAGCAAGCACACATGCACATATAGCACTAGTAGAAGATTTACAGGTTAGAAAAGCTACCAAGAACCACCTAGTGAGATCCTAGCCACTAAACCATCAGTAAACCCCAAGATTTCTTCACAGGCAAGCATAATGGTATTCATAGCATGTATGATTTCCTATTATGCAAGCAGAGCTGAGTAGTCAACAAGATTTAGCTAATTGTGTGACCAACCAATCTATAGCAAAGCTACAGATGTCACATCAAACACCAAACCATCCAATTTAACCAAGAAAATAAGTCATCACTATCTAGAAATGGATTCAGACTTGTATTACTTCCAAATTATTCATGGAAATATCAAATCATGCATAGCAAGGCACTTAAGCAACACTGCATAAGCAGTTCATCAGTAATCCATTCATCCATGAAGGAATGCATTACAAATCCATGCAAGAACCCTATCAAGGCATCACTGTGAGGCAACATCAGCATGCACCATTGCATCCTAGCCACTGGATCAAGTCCAGTGAGCTATGGACAGCAACAACACACACACAGAAACATAAGTATGTATGAGTGATAGCAACAACTAGCATTTCATCCATTTAGCAAAGGAATTGACCAATAATTAAGCCACTAGAAGATAATTTCTCAAGTAGATCAAACACAAGACCAAGCAGAGCATCATAGGCAAGCCGGGATCCAAGGATTGGATCAACTGAAGCCTATACAGGGCATGGGTGAGCACCACTGACACCACACGTGTCAGTAGAGCTAACCCAGGTCAACAACAGGTTCAGTAAGCATATGAACAAGCTACCGAGCATATGAATTAACCATTAAGCATAGGAATGAGCCAGTAGGCCTATGAACAAGTCAATAGGCATATGAACATGAGCCAGTAAGCAATTGCACACCACAAAGTCATGCACACATAGATTGAGCACAACACAATAAGCCAGTAGGCATAGGCATAGCATCAGGAGGCTTAGGATATAGGATAGCATGCGCAGTAGCACTGCAGCATCACAAGAACAGCAAGAACAACAACATAGCATGCACAACAGCAAGGAGATCATAGCAGCAGCATACGCAGGGGTGCAGCAGGCGCATATCGAGAAGTAGGAGGAGGAGAAGAGGAGGTAGCCAGAGGAGTAGGGTTACCTAGTGAAGGGTGAAGCGGCGGCCATGGCAGCACGGTGGCAACATCAGCATGCACCATTGCATCCTAGCCACTGGGTCAAGTCCAGTGAGCTATGGACAGGAACAACACACACACAGAAACATAAGTATGTATGAGTGATAGCAACAACTAGCAATTCATCCATTTAGCAAAGGAATTGACCAATAATTAAGCCACTAGCAGATAATTGCTCAAGTAGATCAAACACAAGACCAAGCAGAGCATCACAGGCAATCCAAGATCCAAGGATTGGATCAACTGAAGCCTATACAGGGCATGGGTGAGCACCACTGACACCACAAGTGTCAGTAGAGCTAACCCAGGTCAACAACAGGTTCAGTAAGCATATGAGCAAGCTACTGAGCATATGAATTAACCAGTAAGCATAGGAATGAGCAAGTAGGCCTATGAACAAGTCAATAGGCATATGAACATGAGCCAGTAAGCAATTGCACAACACAGAGTCATGCACACATAGATTGAGCACAACACAATAAGTCAGTAGGCATATGCATAGCATCAGGAGGCTTAGGATAGAGCATAGCATGCGCAACAGCACTGTAGCATCACAAGAACAACAACATAGCATGCACATCAGCAAGGAGAGCATAGCAGCAACATATGCAGGGGTGCAACATGCACAGATCGAGAAGTAGGAGGTAGCCATAGGAGTAGGGTTACCTGGTGACATAGGCATCCCAAATGGGCCTGCCGAAGATAGTACCCGGGGTTTACTGAAGGCCCACTACCCGAAGAATAAGAAGATTCGGGAGCCCAAGATGTATTTAAGGAAAGATAGAGTTGTAATAGGAAGTGTCATTTGTAATCTTGCGGGATGAGTTAGAAACCTTCCCGGACTATGTAACTTGTACTATACGAATCCCTCGGCTCCGCCTCCTATAAAAGGGGGAGTCGAGGGACACAGAGATCATCGAATCATTGTTTACAAACCCTAGTTTTCATAATCATCGAGTACTTTTCGGCTGAAACCTTCGAGATCTACTTGCCCTCTACTTCCAACTAAACCCTAGCCTACAATCCATAGGCATTGACAAGTTGATACCTTATCAATTGGCGCCGTCTGTGGGAACTAGAGGCGTAAGGATCTGATCTCGATGGCACGTTCAAGATCTTCGACATCATCAACCGCAAGCAACGCAATGGATCGAGGTAAACAGATCGCTGCTGGTTCTGTCGATTTTGTTCCTCACCCACCCTCCCGTTTGGATGCATATGCGTATCTGGCGGAGCCCATGGAGATGACGTTCGGAAGGTTTCACTTTCGCGTCGAGAAGGAAGGATCGTATCGTGTCGAAATTCCGATTTCGTCGGGATCGTCGCGGTCGATTCCGATTTTTCAAGCTATACATCGTCAACCGAATCAGGAGAAGAAGAAACTTCGTCGACACGCTACGTCAGCACAGAGCAAGAGAGAAACTCGCCAAGATCTTCAACGACATGTCGTTTGAGTCATCTGCGGACTCATATATAAGCGATGGCTCAAGCGATGTCGATAGTTACGACTTCATCGACAAATCTATCACAGTGGGCAAGGTCTTCATCAATCTCAACGATGATGTCACCAAACCCAACATAGATCTGAATACAAAGTATCATCAGATTTATGCCATTGAAGATCAAGAGGAAACATCTGAGGCTTTCGACGATCGGGAAATCCATACGTCGATCCCTCCAATCTGCGACAAGGCCTGGGCAATAAATACGTTGGGCCACGGCCGCGAGACAGTTCAACTTTCGCAAGCAGCGTGGGATAGAGCCGCGAGAGCTATGAACGGTTCAGAACCAATGGCCACCACAGCCACACCAGAGGAGTTGCAAGCATATCAATATAGGCTCGCACGAGCAAGAGAATTGGAAAAACAGACAGCTGAGTTAAACGAAGAAAGGAGGCAGCTGCATCTAGGGAGAAGGGCAGATCTAAGTCGACAATCTAGAACTTCGGGTGATAGCCACAGGGAGGCGCGGAACAGAGCAAGATCAAGGTTGCAACATATACCCGAAGCAGAAAGAGAGCACTTGGTCCAAAACCTCGACATGTCCTTTATGTCGATAGATACAAGAGGAAACATCATCCCTAAGACACCGAGAGGCTGGGTATATGGCGACACATGCTTTTATCCTTGCATCTAAACCACCTCCAGGTGATCCAAGGGAAACACTATACAATATGGCGGTAGCAGGAGTTGGAGCTATGGGGACAGCGTTTGTATCAACGCCTCCCGAAGGAGCGGCAAGGCAAAATAGTCCACGACCTGCAGCAGCAACAGCGGCAGCACCTGAAGGACCAAGTGGAGCAAGAGACACGGCAGCACAGGCAAGGGTCGACAGGGCGCGGCAAAGCAGAAGGGAACACGGCAATCCCCAAAGCTTAACGACGAAGATATGTGTGGCTTGCCGTGTTTCACGAGGAGAGTCCGAAAAACTCGAGTCCCTTCAGGATTCAAGTTACCCGACAACTTCAAGAAGTTCGACGGCCTTCAAGATCCAGAGGATTGGCTAGTTGATTATCTCGAGACAGTGAAGCTCACAGGAGGAACCAAGGCAACAGCTATGCAAAGCATCCAGGTGCATTTGAGTGGAGCCGCACGATCTTGGATAAAGAAACTTACTCCAGGATCTATCGACAGCGGGAAAGCTTCGAGGACGTGTTCGTCAAGAACTTCAGATCCACGTGCAAAAAACCTGCGTCGTTAGAGGAGTTGAGAGCATGTCGACAAAAGCCGATGAGCCAATGAGAAAATATATCCAAAGGTGGAACATCATCAAAAACTCGGAAAATATATCTGACGAGAGAGCAATAGATGCGTTTGTCGCAGGAATCCGGCGTGGAGATTTTGTCGAGGACTTGGGAAGGACCAATCCAAAGACAGTATCCGCGTTAATGGAGATAGCAAACAGATGGGCAGATGGAGAAGATGCTGTCCACAACAAACGGCACAGGTCGCCAGAGGAGGACCGTGGTCGAAATTATCACCGAGGCGACGATTTCCTCGGCGGTACCGAACTATGACGCTCCAGGGGCAAATTTCGGCAGGTTTTCGGGCAAACACGGAGGAAACAACAGAGATGATTATCGGAGAAGTAGTGAACAGCGAGGTGATAACGGGGATGATCCTCGCAACAACAGGCAAAATAGCGGGCCTAGGTTTCCAAGGCCTTTCGTGTCCCCAAGAGATGATGAATGGGCCGTGTCGGATGCACTTTTTCCTCGACAGCAACGGTAAAAGACGGTCGGGGCACTGCAGAAGGCGTCGAAATTTTCAGGCAATGCTAAGGTATGCAGAGCACGCTAACGCGCGGGCAACAGAGAAATCCTCGAGAACCCAGAAGCGAGATTCACTTGCCGCCTCCTCCCGCGATTACAGACGACAATCGGCATCAGCTCAGAATAGCGGCAGCACCTCCACCACCACCTTATGTTGATCCTAACTCCAACGGAGCGGTGTCGATGATTCAGAAGGGAAGGCCATCCAATAGAGCTCAAAGTAATCTCACGACAGGTGTTTATGGCAGAAAAAATGCCTCCACCAACTGTCGAGTATCTTAATTGGTCAGGGCAAGATATTGGCTTCACCATAGCAGATCATCCGCAGCAAGTTCCTCGACCAGGGCAATCAGCACTTATTTTACCAGCAGTAATTGCGGGATTTGACGTTTCTCGAGTGTTCATAGATGGCGGCAGCAGCTTAAACCTTATGTATGCAGATACATTAAGAAAGATGAACATATCCCTAGCAAACTTGAAGCCAACAGACACAAGGTTCCATGGTATCACACCGGAGAAACCAAGTTATCCATTGGGAAAGATCAATCTCGACGTTCAGTTTGGAACCCGAGAGAATTATAGAATCGAGAGGCTGGAATTTGAAGTCGTGGATTTTCCATCGCAATACCACGCTCTGTTGGGACGACCAGCATATGCTAGATTTATGGCGGTGCCACATTATACATACCTGTTGTGGAGGTTGCCTGGACCAAAGGGACCAATCACAGTCAAAGGAAGCTTCGCCTTAGCCGATAAATGCGATAAAGATTTTCACCGGCTATCAGAAACTTTCGGGATGCAAGCGGAATACCTGGCGTCAAGGAGTATGACTGACTACGACGTGCTGCCAGACGTTGGAAGGCCAAACAAAGAATCAACTTTCAATACAGAGAAAAATTCTAAGGAGGTGCAGATTCACCCGACAGACCGAAAAAGACGACATCCATCGCAAACGACATGGACCTCGCATAGGAAAGCGCGCTTGTCGAGTTCCTCCGTGAGAACTGGAAAATCTTCGCATGGTGTCCAGCTGACATGCCAGGAGTACCCAGGGAACTTGCCGAGCACCACCTAAACTTGGATCCATTAGCGAGACCAATCAAACAACCCTTGCGGCGTTTTTCGGAACCAAACCGCAAGGCCATGCTGTCAGAAATCAATCGACTACGAGAAGCTGGATTTATCAAAGAAATATTTACCGAAGCCACATGGGTAGCAAATCCTGTGTTGGTGCCGAAGAAAAACACTAAGGTCCTTCGCATGTGCGTCGACTTTACGTGTCTCAATAAACATTGTCCAAAGATCACTTTCCCCTCCCGAGGATCGACCAAATTATCGACTCCACGGCTGGATGTGAACGTCTTTCCTTCCTGGACGCATATTCTGGTTATAACCAGATCAGGTTGAAAGAAGAAGATGAAGTAAAGACCGTTTTTACACCTTACGGCGTGTTTTGCTACGAACAATGCCCTTTGGTCTAAAAATGCGGGAGCAACATATCAGAGGATGATGCAGAAGTGTTTGGCGACACAGATTGGGAAAAACGTGCAAGTATACATCGACGATGTCGTCATAACGTCAAAAAAGGGGACAACACTGATCGAGGATCTCAAGGAAACTTTTGACAACCTTGACAAATTCTGCCAAGTTGAACCCGACGAAGTGTTCTTTTGGCGTCCCAGCGGGAGAACTTCGGGGTTTCTAGTCTCGCAAGAGGGATTGAAGCAAATCCCGATAAAATACAAGCTATCATAACAATGAGAAAGCCATCGAAGTTGAAAGAAATACAACAGCTAACTGGGCGAGTCGCAGCTTTGAGCAGATTCGTCGCCAGGCTGGGAGAAAAAGCGTTACCATTTTACGCTCTAATAAAGCAAGGAGATAAATTCCAGTGGAACGAAGAGGCCGACAGAGCCTTCGAGGATTTGAAGCGCACAATCTCGACACCACCAATTTGGTGGCGCGAAAGAAAAGGAACCTCTCCTGCTATATATTGCAGCCACGCCCCAAGTGGTGAGCACGGTGTTAGTTGTCGAAAGAGAAGAAGAAGGAAAACTCCATGGAGTGCAAAGGCGATATATTTCACCAGCGAAGTCCTGTCACCTTCCAAACAGCGGTACCCGCAGTACCAAAAACTAGCATATGGAGTAATTACAACGGCAAGGAAGTTGCGCCACTATTTTTCGGCACACCCGATAATAGTAGTCAATGAAGCACCTCTCTCAAATATACTGAACAATCCAGAAGCTACGGGCGTGTCTCCCTTTGGGGAATAGAACTTTCCCCTCGGGACATCACGTATGAAAAAGAAAGGCAATCAAGTCGCAAGTTCCAGATTTCATTGCAGAGTGGATGGAGCTACAAAACACGGGACCCCAGATTTGTCGAGAACCGGACCATGAACTTCGATGGGTCCAAAAGAGTAGAAGGAGCTGGTGCAGGAGTAGTACTTATATCACCCAGGCGACAAGTTAAAGTACGTCCTTCGGATGACGTTTCCTAATGCATCTAACAATGAAGCAGAATATGAAGCCCTTATACACGGGATGAAGATGAAAGCTTGCGGTGCAACTCGACTAAAAATCTTTGGCGACTCACAATTGGTGGCTCAGCAAGTTATGAACCAATGTGATGCAGTCAATGATAGCATGATGGCATACAAGGAGGTGTACAATGAGCTTGAGAAGCTGTTTGATGGATGCGAGGTAAATCACATCGATAGATTGAGCAATGATGAAGCCGACGTTCAAACATCGGGTCAGTGCCTCCCAATCCCGCCAGGAGTATTTTGGGAAGAAATAGCGGAGAGATCCGCGAAGCCAAAAAAGGTGCAGAAAAAAGCAAAAGAAGAGAAAACTTCGGCACCCCTCAAAGAAACCACGGAGGAAGAAGAGGACCAAGAGCTTGTGATGATGGTACAAATTCCTTGGATGCAAGCATATATATCATACATCCTCAGGAAAGAAATACCGATGATCCGGTTGAGGCAAGGCGAGTTATTCGACGATCTAAAGCTTTTACGGTGATCAAAGGGGAATTATACAAGCGAAGTATATCAGGCGTCTGCAAAGGTGCGTCACACCCGAAGAAGGAAGAATAATTCTGAAGGATGTACACGAAGGAGTATGTGGCCACCACGCAAGTAGTCGAGCTATTGCGCCAAGGTTTTCGGGCAGGATTCTCGGTTGACAGCAATCGAGGACGCCAAGGAAATAGTAAGAACTTGCGACGCGTGTCAACGGTTTGCCGCAAAACCTCACTCTCCAAGGCAGAGCTAACACCAATACCATTGTCGTGGCCTTTGCCCAATGGGGACTTGATATGGTGGGCAAATTGCATAAAGCTTCGCAGGAGGATATGAGTACTTGTTGGTTCTTGTCGATAAATTCACCAAGTGGATAGAAGCAAAGCCGATAAATTCACCAGATGCAGCATCAGCAATAAAATTCGTGAAGGACATCGTTTTCGATTTGGAGTACCTCATAGCATCGTTACGGACAATGGCAGCAACTTTACGTCAAATGAGTTCAAGGCGTACTGTGCAGAAGTAGGCATCAAATTGCACTTCGCGTCAGTTGCACATCCTCAAACCAATGGTCAAGTCGAGAAAGCCAATGGCATCATCTGCAATGGCATCAAGAAACGCCTATTAGGACCACTGGAAAAAGCTCGACATACCTAGCCAGAAGAATTACCAAGTGTGTTATGGAGCATCCGAACAACACCAAATACAGCGACATAGGAGACCCCGTTTTTCCTTGTTCATGGAGCAGAGGCAGTACTGCCAATAGAAATAGAGCACGACTCCCTAGAGTCACAGAGTATAATGAAGAAGCTTCCGGAAGGCATTGGAAGACGACGTCGACGCACTCGATGAAGCTCGAGACGAAGTATTATCAAGGGTAACCAAATATCAGCAGGACCTGAAAAATTACCACAGTCGACGTTTGAGACCAAGATCTTTTCAAGTCGGAGATTTAGTTCTGCGACTCAATCAAGAGCGCACTGAAAAACTCGACTCGCCATGGTTGGGACCTTACGTTGTCACAGAAATCATCGACGGAGGCGCATATAGGATCAAGGACAAGAAGACGGGGGTTCCTGAGAAAAACCCCTGGAACGTAGCACAGCTCAGGCGGTTCTACGCCTAGAGTCGAAATATAGTCCTCTTCTGTAAAAATACAATGTTGAAACGCCGCGAGTTTTCAGGCCTCTTTTCCTTTTCGGGGCACCGAGTGGGGCCGAAAAGGTTTTTAATGAGGCGGGCTCGCGGTGCTGCAATATAATAAAGATAGTGGAGATCTATTTCTTATTCTTCGACACGCTCGGGGGCTTAATGCCTCCAAGTTTTCAAAATACATACAACATAGACATATTGGACTTACCAAAATATTTCGCCTTGGTACACTAAATACCTCGCCAAATATCGGAAGCTAATAAAAAATATAGTATACGCGCCAAAAAACTTATTGCTTTGGTCCAAGAACCTCGCGACAAAAATAGAGAACTTTGACACCACGACACCCGGGGGCTTTCAACCCATCAATGAAAAAACAGAGATATCTTATTATGACACGAGGAAAAATCTTCGAGATGGAAAAAACAATACAACTCCAGCCAAAAGCTCGGGGGCTCAATGATCAAAAACACAGCTTTACAATATAGATTGTGTTCACAAATACACAAAGATGTATCAATGATAGAAATACAACAAAGAAGAGGGAAAAGTTTTCAAGGGAAACCTAGCACATGATCTATGGTTACCCGCTCAGTAGAAGGACGAGTACTATGTTCAGCATAGCTTCCCTTCACGAAGAACTCAGAATCCATCCGAAGAAGTTCATCCATCATATCCTCAGCAACGGGAGTCACCAAATCGTCAATCTTGCCCATATTTCTCTTTTTCTTTGCCATCTTCGCCAAACAAGTAGGAACAATCTGATCTATGGGCAATTTTGGATGACAAATTTTTATCATCATCATGGCAAATCTTGCGCCAGCAGAAAGTTGAGCTCGCACAAAGCCATGGATTCGCGGAGCATCTCGAAATTTCTCCATTAAAGCTGGAAGGGTTTCTGGCATTTTGTTCCGAGGGAACATGGTTCCATAAACTAGGAATAAAGTCTTCGTACAGAAGTCAAGGAAATCGCGGACCTGAGCCGCGCGATCTTGAAATCTGACGATTTGGCGGGTGCGCTCAGGAGTGACCCAAAAATTAGACCCATGCTGCGCAGCCAGTCTCAGCAAAACAGTGGTTCGAGCTTCAACACGTTGGTCTTCGGCAGCAGCATCCAGAAACGAGCCTGACACATCAAACAAAAAATCAAGGAACGAATCATGAAGAATAAAATCTAATATGATTACGAGCGGGAAAACATACCTGTCATGTCCAAACTAGCATCAGACATTAGCTGAAGCATATAATTTTCGCGGGAAGAAGCTTCAGCGGCTTCAGCAACAGCAGCATCCTTCGCAGCAATGGCTTCTTTCGCCTGTTGAAGAGCAATTTCCTCTCTTTCGGATGCTTGTCGAGATTTTTCCATCATCGCAAGAGTTTGTTTCTTCATGGATTGAAGTTGCTGTCGAAGTTCTTGCAAATCTTCGACGAATGTTTGCTTGAAGAACCTTCGAGAGGGTTATCAGCGATTGGCATTTTCTTCGAGAAGGAAGAAGCGGGAGAAGCATCGGCAGAGCAAGGATTGGTCGAATAGTTGTCAAATATTAACTGGAAAAGAAAGCGCCAGGATCAATGATAGTGCCAGAAGGAATTTCATTAATTTCTAGAAATATTTACATAGGCATTACAAAAGAAGTTTCTCCTAAAGGACTACCAGGATAATTGTCGCCAAAGCTAAATTGGCGACAAGGGCAAAAGAAGCAGAGAACGAAAAAACAAAGAGGCATGCAACTAGACCTCCGGCCTTGATGAGCTAGGAGTTGAAGCTGGTTTGATCCCAAGATAGGCCAGGATTTTCTTCGTGTTGGGCTTGGCTGCCTTAATCAACGACCTCCATCTTGACTGCTCTATCTGATCGGTGTCGCCAACCTTCATCCAATCAACGGTTTGTTGGCTGTCAGCGACAAGGAGTACTCTCGACAGCAATTTTCATGTTTTCCTGGCGCATCTTCAGTCCAAGGTCCTCTGATGAATTGAAGCTCTTGGCAAGGGCAAGGAAAGTCGGGGGCTCCTCTTTCTTCGGGAAGAAGTAGGGGAACAGCGTCGACAGTCCTGCACTAGCATTTGCCACGCCTTCACGAATTTCGGATCCATGAAGCTCCAGATAAGAAAGTGCGTCAAGGAGAGGGTCATTGTCGGGATTCTCCAGATCAAATTCTTGGTTTGTTTGGTCTGCCACAGGAAACAAAACGTTGGTCAAAAACAAGAAACAGCGGGTCTCATAAAAATAGAAGGGATCAATAATATTACTTTGAGTGCGTCGACTTTGTGATTTCAGGCGCTTGAGGATCCCCTGCTCACGAGCAGCTTGTGCAGCTTTATGCTCGGTTAAAGCAGATTCAGCATCCTCAAGTCTTTTCTGCAGTTCCTCGACACTAGCAGCTTTTGCTTTGGCTTCATCAGCCTCGGCTTTGGCTTCGCTAGCAACAAGTTCGGCTTTCTTGCGAGCCGCCTCACTTTGCTCCAGTTTTTGAGCAAGTGCGTCGACACGTTTATTGGCCTCTGCAAGTTTCTCTGTCAAGATAAAAAAAAAGATCAAAGAGACAAACAGCAGGAGCAAAAAGTCAGAAAGAACGGCAAGTAGAAAAGTTGTTACCTTCAGTTCTGCTGGCATACTCACGGTACCCAATGAATTGGGATCCGATGCGGATAAGTTCTTTGATCATGGGCTGTCAAAGAAGAACAAAGGAAGAGAAACATCGGCATGAAAAAAGAGTGAAGGCGTAAAAAAGCAAAATAGAGGAAATACAGAAATCGGCAAGAAAACTAAAAAACTTACATCATCCAAGAGCAGAGTAGAAGAGCTACCCAATTGAGGGGCAGGCTCAGTGATCATCTCAATCCTTGTCCTTTTTGGTGAAGGAGCAAGGGGGCTTGATGGCGGAGTAGTGGTGACGACGTTTCGTTGAGGAGGCGAGGATTCTTCTCCTTCAACTAGCGTGTCCGAGGCAAGTAAAGTATGTGACGTGCTCGTTCGAGGAGCCACGTCAACAGTTGGTATTTCTTCCTCGTCATCGCTGTGATTAAAAATCGACAGCATAAAAAGCAAGACAAGATAAACATTTCGAGTACAGAAATAAGGAGAAATAAGCAAGACTTACGAGCTGACGAGGGATCCAAGATAAGGATCATAAGCTGCCTTCTGATGAGAAGGGTCAACTTCTTCGGTTTTAGAAGTGCCGGAATCTTCGACATCATTCCTCTTCCTTTTGCCTCTCGGAGAGACAGCGGGAGGAGGAGATTGTGCTGACGCAGTACCTTCGGAAGAACCCGCAGATTTTCGAGAATCCACGGGATCATTCACAAAAGATGGAGCTTCCTGATTGTCATCAGTGACAATGGCTCTTTCTTCGACTTCTCCACCTTCAGGGAGAGGAGGAAGCGAGACAAGGTCTGGATGATTCTGTGCCAAACAAAACAGGGAGCAATATCAGAGATAAAGTTACATAAAAGATAGCAAAGCAATAACAAGACAATTAGACAAAGATTACCTCGGGAAGTGGGTTGGCGGCGCTGAATGGCGTCACTCGACAAGACGAAGGGACGACATCTTTTTTGTTGAGAGATGAAATTTTTTGGACAAGTTTTTCTAAGTCCTTGACCTCCAAATTCACCGACCGATCTACGTCCTTATCGCCGGCATATTTCCAAAGAGGATGCTTGCGAGCCTGAAGCGGCTGCACCTAGTCCTAAGAAAGTATGCGGTGATCGGATACCCGATAACTCCTTGCCGCGAGTATTTTGTAACTCGTGGATACGAGCCATCAAGGTTTCTGTCGACGCCCTTTCTTCTTCGGTGGCCTCCGCGTCCCATGAGCGGCGGCGAAAGATTTTTTCGGCGCCATCAAAAGGAGGGATGTTGTCTTCCGCACATCCGTGGTTCTCCTCCTGAATGTACAACCACTTCTTGCGCCATCCTTGAACTGAGTCAGGAAGCTTGACGTCGAAGTAGTCGACAGTGGGACGAACAGAAATTACAATGCCGCCTATATTATAGGCGACATTGGGCGAGCCATTGCGGCGGCAGAAGAAAATGCGCTTCCATAGCGCCCAGTTAGGCTGGACGCCAAGGAAGGCCTCGCACAAAGTGATGAAAATAGAGATGTGGAGAATGGAATTTGGCGTGAGGTGGTGGAGTTGCAAACCATAGACAAAAAGAAGTCCACGGAGAAAAGGATGAATGGGGGCGGAGAGACCGCGGATGAGGTGGTCGACAAAACTTACCCGGTACCCCATTGGAGGGGTTGGGTAGCTCTCCTCGCTGGGGAAGCGCAATGCACAGGGTTTCTTGCGATTCCCAGCTTCCTCAGCATGTTGATGTCCTGAGCGGAAATCTTGGATCTTTCCCACTCCGCCGTTCCGAGATCCACGGCGGCCATGGAGGATTCCGGCGTGCTGTGCCTGGTCAATCGGCGAGGTGGCATCAACAATGGCGCAGGATTCGCAGTTTGGAGGTGAGGAGCTCAGGAGGTTGTGGATTGCAAGGGGAAATTTGCAGATGAGAGAAGGAAGACGGCGCGGGCGGAAGTGTCCAAGGAGGAAGAAGATGAATTTATATAGGGGTGCGGTGAAACGACGAGCCGTTGGATAAGGAAAATGTGTGACAGATGATAGCCACGTGGCTTCAAGGGTAAAAAAGTAATTCAACGTCGCGGAAGTTACGGTGTGCGTGCCAGAAAAAGCGGAGGACGTGTGTCCCCCACTTGCACGACGTGTCAAGATAGTGGATTAGTTGGGCCCGCATGGCGGCGAGAAAAGGCTTGCCGCAAATTTTTGACAGGCAATCGTGGTTATCGTCAGCAACAACGTCATCTTGACAGAAGGAAAAATTCGGGTCAACAGCTTCATAAAAGGCGACATGGGAAAATAATGATTGAGCCTTTGATCAAATACAAGTTTCTGATCAAATGCTCGGGGGCTACTTTGGAAAAAAGAAAAAGATCTAGAAAGATAAAATAGAGAAGTATAAATACAAAATTTGTTCATAGCCTCGGGGGCTACTCCCATCGGGAGCGCTGTTCGCGCACCCGAGGAATTATAAAATTTCGGGAGGTAAAAAAAAGGCATGAGCGTGAGCCGTAAAGGTACTCAACAATCTATCCTGGAGCGCTCCCCGGGAGAAATCCTGGCTGCCGTGTCCGATGAAATTATAAAAGAAAGATAGAAGAGCAAAAGAGTATATTTCGAGTTATAACTAACTCTACATATACTCCCATCGGGAAAGCAATATAAGTCATCTTTGACTCGATAAAATGTGCCATTCCAACAGCCGGAAAAGCACTCGACAATATATTCTCAGAACGCCAAAGTTGCGATCAATTTCTGAATGCCGCAAATTTGCGAAGGTAAGACCCAGATCCGTTCTGGGCGTGGCATCGGCTGGCTACCTGCTCTTTATCATTGAGATACGAAGAAAAATCTAACGGACGCGTTAGGTACCCGATAAATTTGTGGGACTCGACAATGGTAAGACCTTAAGCGGGTCAAAGTTTACACCGGTATCCCGAGATCATGTCCGGGGACGTGATCTTGAAGTAGGTTTTGCGGATTGCCACTAGAGCAGTTAACTAGTACCTGATCCGTCGGATGAACTAGCCCCAACTACCATTATCCCTGTACAATATAGAATTTTATGTGAAGAAATATAAAAAAGTTGAAGCTGTCGAATAAAAATAAACAGTGGAGATTTTCCCTGACTCTACGATTCAAGCAAAATCTCGGGGGCTACGACATAGGCATCCCAAATGGGCCTGCCGAAGATAGTACCCGGGGTTTACTGAAGGCCCACTAGAAGAATAAGAAGATTCGGGAGCCCAAGATGTATTTAAGGAAAGATAGAGTTGTAATAGGAAGTGTCATTTGTAATCTTGCGGGATGAGTTAGAAACCTTCCCGGACTATGTAACTTGTACTATACGAATCCCTTGGCTCCGCCTCCTATAAAAGGGGGAGTCGAGGGACAGAAGATCATCGAATCATTGTTTACAAACCCTAGTTTTCATAATCGTCGAGTACTTTTCGGCTGAAACCTTCGAGATCTACTTGCCCTCTACTTCCAACTAAACCCTAGCCTACAATCCATAGGCATTGACAAGTTGATACCTTGTCACCTGGTGAAGGGTGAAGCGGCGGCCATGGAAGCACGGTGGCACGGCCAGCCACGGCGACGCCAGACCGTGGCCAAGCCATGCCAAGCCACGCACAACAGCAGAGAGGGCGGCGAGCACCCAGGAGTGGCAAGGAAGAGCAGATCGACGGAGACGCCACGGATCCGTCGGCGTCTGCAAGCATCGCGCACACACACACACAGTCGATGATGAGATCGAACAAACTACATGGACGAGCAGATGCGCTGTCGCCGCTCCGCCGTTCGAGCACCACAGCGTGCCTTGGTTCGGCCGGAGTTGGCCAGAGCACGGCGGCGACCATGGTGGCGACACGGTCGCAACCGAATCGCCTTAGGGTTAGGGTTTCGAAGCGAAGCGGTGAGCGAGAGAGAAAGTGAGGTGGGCCGAGGGATGCGATTCCACCGAACCATTTTGGAATGGCTCCATGGGCCGTCCAAATGGGCCAAGATGGTGGGCCGGCCCAATTGGGTCAGGGGTATTTTTGACTTTTCAATTTTACAAATAACTTGTGAATTCTACCAAATAAAAATAAATGGAAACTACCTCTAAAAATTCAAGAAAATAGTACTAATGAATAATAAACTATTCTTAACAAGAATAAAATACGAAATGGAATTTTCTATACAATTTCAAATTTTGAAATTTTTGAATTCAAATTTAAACTTTAAATTTTAATTGCAATTTTCCTTGGATTTAAAGTCAACGAAAATTCAAAATGAATTCAAATAATTATTATTCAAATAATTTCAAAGGAAATTCTATTATTCCAAGTCATTTTCTTTAAAGATTATGATTTTCCAAAAAGGGAAATATCTTAATGATTCAAAATTCATTAATAATTCCAAAAGGAGCAAAACCCTATTTTTCAAATTCGTTATTTGAAATAAATATTTTCCAAAGGAAAATATCAAATATATTTAATTATTTTCTTATTAGAAAAGAAAACCATGATTAAAGTACTTAAAGAATTATAAAGTACCGCAAAAGGTACAAATACTTAATGCAACCCTAATTCTTAATAACCATGTCGGGGTAAGGGATTCAACATGAAATAATACATCCATTCATGCATCATTTGGATCTTATAACATTGTCTTTACCAGACAATGATGCTTCTTTACAGAACCCGAGGTTTAGGTTCAATCCAACACTTCTAACTGCATTATCTCGCAGTTACCAGGCAAGTTCACTCTTGCTCATGTCACCTTGATTATTTTATATCAATTTACAGCAAAAGTACTATACTTATCATTCCTGCATTGAAAAGCAAATGTTACTTTTCCAATTATGAATATTACTGTGGTGGGCAATGGAACCATGGTATGTGTTGATATGGTGGAGGTTCCATTGCAAGGGTTCTACACATCTAGGACTAATCACCAATGTTGTCTAGTGATTCTAGCGCCGTACAATTCGCGTTAACCATAAGATCTATAATGGCTCTGGGGAAGTCAGTTGTCTCTTTTCCCTGTTGCATATCAACGGACTTGATGGATCCTGGCTGGGTGTTGGGGATAACACTGCAGTAGGTTGGGAAATCCTTTAAAATCCCCATCCGTGTGGATGAGAGGCTCTATCGTCCATGAGAGATTGTCCATAGTACACCGAGGGTAAAGCCGTATGATCGGGAGATGTCTACCGGGGGTGTACGGATGGACAAAAGGGTGGGTATGCAAGGTCGCAGAGAAGGCAATGATTGGCTTGGATCTTACACCTGGCCCCACACCAAGGAAGTGTGGATGAGAAACGCGTCTCGGTTGGTATCAAGGATAAGTTCTCTTATGGGAAAAGTAACGCACCTCTGCAGAGGGTATCAAACTGTGGCAGTCACTCCTTGTTCCGGGAAGGGAACTACGAACACGGCAGGAAAGGAACTCCATGAAGTTCTGTTCAACCTGTGAAGACTGGCATGCATAGTTTTCTGAATAAAATAAACCTTTTGAAGAAATGTTTGCGAAACATGTATTGACCTGATATTTCCTGATCAATGGTCATAGTTAGTGCATCAAACACATTTTCCCTTTTGAGCTTGTTGAGTACCTCTGTACTCATTTTCTTTCGACACCCTTGCTAGACTGTGAGAATGAAGTGGAGGCCACTGACGGAGCACCGGAAGGCGACTACGAGCTGGTCTATGAAGAACCTGATCCACGGGCTCGACAACAATGAGGCGGAGGAGTAGTTTCATACCCTAGTATCATTGAGCCGAGCAACGTAGTAGCTTACCTAAATAAGTTGATGAGCTCAGTTTACTATTTATGCTGGTTTGTAATGAACTTAAGTAGTACCTTAGGGTGTTCTCATCGGACCTGTGAGAATACCAACTTGTTAAGTCTGTGATTGTAATATAATCTCGAGTGTTATGACCTGCAATGTTTCTGTTGTACCACTCTGAGGGACGTGATATTTGTGAAGAAGTCCCTTCATGAAGATCATATCAACGACTTGTATACTACAACATACAGTGGTATGCTGGGTCACCGCAGCTGGTATCAGAGCAAATGTTGCGACCTTAGGTTGGAGAAACCTAGTAAAGGGAGAAACCTGTAGGAGTCAAGTAGAAATAGTAAAGAATTCGCTAGAAATATGGTGTTTATTCAATTGAGAATAGCAAAATCATATCTTTTAGTGCGATAATTCTTTATTATAACTATTATGATGCATCATCACTATATCGTCACTACATTATCACTATGTCATTATCACATCATTGTTACCTCATCACTACCAATATTCTATTCTTGTATACAACCAAAATGGCATATACTTTCCGGAAGAGGACTTTAAGGAAGGTTGAAGGCTGGCCTGGTGATTACGATGGAAGTTTGACAGATCTCCTGCATGGGATGCTGAAGGAACTCCATTGTGAGACTAGGATTCCAGTTCTCAAATGCATCTACTATGATGGTGAGATCGTTGACAATTGCAGAGTCTCCGTACAACTTCCTGACACAATGCTGATGAGTCGAATCATGCCATATGGAGAAGCTAAAACACTCACCATGGCGTACCATATGGGTATTTTCAAAGCAATTCTCGAAATCAGGCAACACAAATCCTTAGAGCTTTTGTGTTCACCATATTCTCATGTGACTCATGCCGAGGAAGATGAGAATCCTTCTTTGAACCATCTACTGATGGCACACAAACATCCTGAAGTAGCATCCCAACACATGGACAGTTGTAAGTCTTTATTGACTTCCATGTATCTACTTCATGTGAAGATGGTGGAAGAAGTCACCCACATGCTAGATTAGTTCACGGACCCTGACAAAGTCCAGGCTCGAATGCATGACCTTAGGGCACAACCTCAACACTCAACACCTTACTTCAGCCTACACAGCTATGTAGATTTGAGTGACCAGTGGCCGAAGTCAGAACCACTCACACCCAACTTCGTTCCACATTATCCACATGTTTCAATGTCATATGATACAGGATATGGGGGAGATGCTTCGGGAAACCTAGCTTTCTCGGAATCACCAATCGAGAATTTGACTGGTTGGCGTTTCGGAGAACCCTTCGGAGATGAAGAGGAACCCATCACATGTGATACGGATGACGAAGGAGGCGAGGTTAACCAGAATATTAACCAAGACCATGGGTAGGAAGAGAAAGGTACCAACTCCATTTCTCTTGATTTGGAGATGGGAATCTCAAAAACATCTCAATATGAGGTAGGTGAAAGTTCTGGAGTGAAGAAGAAGAAGATGATGATGAGGGGGCAAGTTGATAGAAATCCTTCATGGATGGCAAATGGGGAAGGTGGGTATCCTACTGGGGATACATACGCGTCACTGTCTAGCTATTTCGGCATGACAGATCTCTGTCTTGGCACTTTGTCCGACTCAGATTACATCCCAACTGGAAGGACTTATGTTCCGGACGGTGTTCGGAAGACCAACCGTTGTACGGGATGGACTCCAGGCATGTATGCGGAGGCGAACGATGATGAGGAGGAGTAGTGCTCGAGGAAGAATAATGTAGTATAGATGGTATTATACTGAGACGTATTTTAAATTCCGTTGGCTTGGGCTTTGAGCCAAATAAGTGGTTATACACACCACATGTAATATATGTGTGTACTGTTATGTTATATACGGTGTATATACATAATAAAAGTTTTCTTTGGATTTACTTCTTGATTTTATTGTGTGACTAGTACTGACATTTGCTCAGAAAACATTTGCATGGTGTAATTATGAGTAATCGCTCTTTGTTACAGGATTAGGGGAAAATGACGTTAGTCGAAACCGAAGAGGCTGGAAGAGAGTGGGAGGCAAAGGAAAAGGAAGAAGCAGATATAGCATCCAGAATGGAGAATGCACCACCACCACCACATTCTATGATGCATCCAGATTTTCAGCAGTACATGCGATCCATGGAAGAAGATAGGAGAAGATACCAGGATAGTCGGAGCAAGAACATGCAAGATTTCTTTGCTCATGTCCTCAATGACAGGGGAAATGAAGGCAGAGGTGTAATCCTGTCATACTTTTAAAATGCAAGACCACTAACTTTTGCATCAGCTCCAGAACCAATGGATGCAGAAGATTGGCTGATGGACACAGAAATGAAGCTAAGGACCGTTGGATGCAACGGTGAGGAGAAGATCATGTATGCCACCTATTTGCTGTCTGGACCCGCGGCATCATGGTGGGAGAATGTTGTCTCCGTACATCCTCCAGAAAAGGTGTTTACCTGGGAGGAATTCAAGAAGAAGTTCCGGGATGCTCATGTTCCAGAGAGTGTGGTGGAGTTAAAGAAAAGGGAGTTTGATGAATTACACCAGAACACTGCACCAATCATGCAGTATGTTCGGGATTTCAACAGACTGACGAGGTATGCACCTGAGGAGGTGGATTCAGATGAGAAGAGGAAGACAAGGTTCATGAAAGGAATGAATCCATACATGAAAATGCAATTGAGGTTGGCACGGATGGCGGAATTCTAGGAACTGATTGACGCGGCAATCACTTTCGAGGATGATTACAAGCAAGTACAAGAGAATAGGAGGAAGAGGGCTCGCATCGAGCCAAGGAAATATCCAGTTATGAAACCAACACCAGATCGGAGTTTCAAACCACGGTACCGACCTACCGGTAACCAGTATAACCGTGTAGGTCCGAACCAAAACCCAAGACACCAGATTATATGTCACAGTTGTGAGCAGAGAGGACATGTGCGGAATGACTATCAGAAGCCGAGGATCATATGTTACGGTTGCGGGAAGGATGGACACATTAAGCCAGAGTGTCCAAACAAGGCATCGTGGAGTGGACAGAACTCACGAGGAGGACGAGCCGGAGGTGGAAACTACAACAACAACAATCGCAACAACAACAACAACAAGAAGAAAAAGGGCAAACCATACAGAAAGCTGAACTGCACAACCTTGAAACATGCTGGAGAGTCGGATCAAGTAGTCCTAGGTATGCTCAGCATTCTTACTCATCCTGGAAAAGTATTATTTGATATGGGATCCACTACATCATTTCTTGCAAGGGAGTTTGTGGAAAATACAAGATTAGATGTTCTAAGCTAGAAAATCCCATAATTGTCTTATCTGCGGGGGGAACGATCTTAGTAACTGATACGCGTACAGCACGCGTCCGTTGGGAACCCCAAGAGGAAGGTGTGATGCGTACAGCGGCAAGTTTTCCCTCAGTAAGAAACCAAGGTTTATCAAACCAGTAGGAGCCAAGAAGCACGTTGAAGGTTGATGGCGGCGGAGTGTAGTGCGGCGCAACACCAGGGATTCCAACGCCAACGTGGAACCTGCACAACACAACCAAATTACTTTGCCCCAACGTGACAGTGAGGTTGTCAATCTCACCGGCTTGCTGTAACAAAGGATTAGATGTATAGTGTGGATGATGATGTTTGCAAAACTAGAACAGTATTGCAGTTGATTGTATTCGATGTAAAAGAATGGACCGGGGTCCACAGCTCACTAGTGGTGTCTCTCCCATAAGATAAATAGCATGTTGGGTGAACAAATTACAGTTGGGCAATTGACAAAAAAGAGGGCATGACCATGCACATACATGTTATGATGAGTATTGTGAGATTTAATTGGGCATTACGACAAAGTACATAGACCATAGATGCATCTATGCCTAAAAAGTCCACCTTCAGGTTATCATCCGAACCCCCTCCAGTATTAAGTTGCAAAAAACAGACAATTGCATTAAGTATGGTGCGTAATGTAATCAACAAATATATCCTTAGACATAGCATTGATGTTTTATCCCTAGTGGCAACAACACATACACAACCTTAGAACTTTCTGTCACTGTCCCAGATTTAATGGAGGCATGAACCCACTATCGAGCATAAATACCCCCTCTTGGAGTTACAAGCAAAAACTTGGCCAGAGCCTCTACTAGCAACAGAGAGCATGCAAGATCATAAACAACACATAGATGATAGATTGATAATCAACATAACATAGCATTCACTATTCATCGGATCCCAACAAACGCAACATGTAGCATTACAGATAGATGATCTTGATCATGTTAGGCAGCTCACAAGATCCAACAATGATAGCACAATTAGGAGAAGACGTCCATCTAGCTACTGCTATGGACCCATAGTCCAGGGGTGAACTACTCACACATCACTCCGGAGGCGACCATGGCGGTGAAGAGTCCTCCGGGAGATGATTCCCCTCTCCGGCAGGGTGCCGACGATCTCCTGAATCCCCGAGATGGGATTGGCGGCGGCGGCATCTCTGGAAGGTTTCCGTATCGTGGCTCTCGGTGCGGAACTATTATCGACGAAGGCTTATGTAGGCGGAAGGGTAGGTCAGGGGGTGCCACGGGGGCCCACACAGTAGGCCGGCACGGCCAGGGCCTGGGCCGCGCCGCCCTAGTGTGGCGTCGCCTCGTCGCCCCACTTCGTATCTCCCCGGTGTTCTGGAAGCTTCGTTGAAAAATAAGATCCTGGGCGTTGATTTCGTCCAATTCGAGAATATTTCCTTACTAGGATTTACGAAACCAAAAACAGAGACGACAATGGCTCTTCGGCATCTCGTTAATAGGGTTAGTGCCGGAAAATGCATAAATATGACATAAAGTATGTATAAAACATGTGAGTATCATCAATAAAGTAGCATGGAACATAAGAAATTATCGATACGTTGGAGACGTATCAGCCTCCCCAAGGTTAGTTCCTACTCGTCCCGAGTCGGTAAACGATAACAAAGATAATTTCTGAAGTGACATGCCATAATCTTGATCAATACTATTGTAAGCACATGTAATGAATGCAGCGATCCAAAGCAATGGTAAAGACAATGAGTAAACAACTGAATCATATAGCAAAGACTTTTCATGAATAGTACTTTAAAGACAAGCATCAATAAGTCTTGCATAAGAGTTAACTCATAAAGCAATAAATTCATAGTAGAGGCATTGAAGCAACACAAAGGAAGATTAAGTTTCAGCGGTTGCTTTCAACTTGTAACATGTATATCTCATGGATATTGTCAACATAAAGTAATATAATAAGTGCAATATGCAAGTATGTAAGAATCAATGCACAGTTCACACAAGTGTTTGCTTCTTGAGATGGAGAGAAATAGGTAAACTGACTCAACATAAAAGTAGAAGAATGGCCCTTCGCAGAGGGAAGCATTGATTGCTATGTTTGTGCTAGAACTTTGATTTTGAAAACAAGAAACAATTTTGTCAACGGTAGTAATAAGGCATATGTATCATGTAAATTATATCCTACAAGTTGCAAGCCTCATGCATAGTATACCAATAGTGCCCGCACCTTGTCCTAATTAGCTCGAATTACCTGGATTATCATCGCAATACATATGTTTTAACCAAGTGTCGCAAAGGGGTTCCTCTATGCCGCCTGTACAAAGGTCTAAGGAGAAAGCTCGCATTGGATTTCTCGATTTTGATTATTCTCAACTTATACATCCATACCGGGACAACATAGACAACAGATAATGGACTCCTCTTTAATGCATAAGCATTTAGCAACAAATAATATTCTCATAAGAGATTGAGGATTGTTGTCCAAAACTAAAACTTCCACCATGGATCATGGCTTTAGTTAGCGGCCCAATGCTCTTCTCTAACAATATGCATACTCAAACCATTCAACTCATGGTAAATTGCCCTTACTTCAGACAAGACGAACATGCATAGCAACTCACATGATATTCAACAAAGGGTAGTTGATGGCGTCCCTAGGAACATGGTTATCGCTCAACAAGCAACTTAATAAGAGATAAGATGCATAAGTACATATTCAATGCCACAATAGTTTTTAGGCTATTTGTCCCATGAGCTATATATTGCAAAGGCGAAGAATGGAAATTTAAAGGTAGCACTCAAGCAATTTACTTTGGAATGGCGGAGAAATACCATGTAGTAGGTAGGTATGGTGGACACAAGTGGCATAGTGTTTGGCTCAAGGATTTTGGATGCATGAGAAGTATTCCCTCTCGATACAAGGCTTAGGCTAGCAAGGTTATTTGAAACAAACACAAGTATGAACCGGTACAGCAAAACTCACATAAAAGACATATTGTAAGCATTATAAGACTCTACACCGTCTTCCTTGTTGTTCGACCCTTACTAGAAAATATCTAGACCTTAGAGAGACCAATCATGCAAACCAAATTTTAGCAAGCTCTATGTATTTCTTCATTAATAGGTGCAAAGTATATGATGCAAGAGCTTAAACATGAGCACAACAATTGCCAAGTATCAAATTATTCAAGATATTATACCAATTACCACATGTAGCATTTCCCGTTTCCAACCATATAACAATTTAACGAAGCAGTTCAACCTTCGCCATGAATATTATGATTAAAGCCTAAGGACATATTTGTCCATATGCAACAGCGGAGCGTGTCTCTCTCCACACAATGAATGCTAGGATCCAACTTTATTCAAACAAAACAAAAAATAAAAACATACAGACGCTCCAAGTAAAGCACATAAGATGTGATGGAATAAAAATATAGTTTCACTAGAGGAACCTGATAATGTTGTCGATGAAGAAGGGGATGCCTTGGGCATCCCAAGCTTAAACGCTTGAGTCTTCTTGAAATATGCAGGGATGAACCACCGGGGCATCCCCAAGCTTAGAACTTTCACTCTCCTTGATCATATTGTATCATCCTCCTCTCTTGATCCTTGAAAACTTCCTCCACACCAAACTCAAAACAACTCATTAGAGGGTTAGTGCATAATAAAAATTCACATGTTCAGAGGTGACATAATCATTCTTAACACTTCTGGACATTGCACAAAGCTACTGAAAGTTAATGGAATAGAAAAATCCATCAAGCATAGCAAAATAGGCAATGCGAAATAAAAGGCAGAATCTGTCAAAACAGAATAGTCCGTAAAGACGAATTTTTAAGAGGCACCAGACTTGCTCAAATGAAAATGCTCAAATTGAATGAAAGTTGCGTACATATCTGAGGATCACTCACGTAAATTGGCAGAATTTTCTGAGTTACCTACAGAAACTATTGCTCAAATTCGTGACAGCAAGAAATCTGTTTCTGCGCAGCAATCCAAATCTAGTATGAACCTTACTATCAAAGACTTTACTTGGCACAACAATGCAAAAAAATTAAGATAAGGAGAGGTTGCTACAGTAGTAACAACTTCGAAGACACAACAAAACAGTAGCAAAATAAACACATGGGTTATCTCCTAAGAAGTGCTTTCTTTATAGCCATTAAGATGGGCTCAGTAATTTTAATGATGCTCATAAAAATAAGGTTGAAGCAAAAGAGAGCATCAAAAGCAAATAAGAAACACTTTTAAGTCTAACCCACTTCCTGTGAAAAGGAATCTTATAAATAAACAAGTCATGTAAGCATAATGCAATAAGCATAGGAAAACTAGACAAGCGCAACTTCAAGATTTTTAGCAAAAAGAGAGGTGTTTTAGTAACATGGAAATCCCTACAACCATATTGTCCTCTCTCATAAAGATTTTCAGTAGCATCATGAACAAACTCAACAATATAACTATCACATGAAACATTCTTATCATGAGCTACATGCATAAAATTATTACTCTCCACATAAGCATAGTCATTACTATTAATTGTAGTGGGAGCAAATTCAATAAAATAGCTATCATTATTATTCTCATCACCATAATCATCATATATAGGAGGTAAAGTATCATCAAAGTAAATTTTCTCCTCCATGCTTGGGGGACTAGAAATATCATGCTCATCAAAACCAGCTTCCCCAAGCTTAGAATTTTCCATAGCATTAGCAACAATGGTGTTCAAAGCATTCATACTAATAACATTGCCATTAGCACGCATATAAAGTTCCATAGGTTTTTTAATTTTCTCTTCAAACACCTCATGTCCTAACTCAAGATAAATACTATAAAGATCTCTAATATTTTTGTTGTTTTCCATTAAGCCTAACTAGTGAAATAAAAGCATGCATGGAATTAAGTAAAGTAAAACAAGTAACTAAATTCTTTTTGTGTTTTTGATATAAAGAACAAACAAAGCAGTAAATAGAATAAAGTAAAGCAAGACAAAAACAAAGTAAAGAGATTGGATGTGGGAGACTCCCCTTGCAGTGTGTCTTGATCTCCCCGGCAACGGCGCCAGAAAAAGAGCTTGATATGCGTACAGCACACGTCCGTTGGGAACCCCAAGAGGAAGGTATGATGCGTACAGCGGCAAGTTTTCCCTCAGTAAGAAACCAAGGTTTATCGAACCAGTAGGAGCCAAGAAGCACGTTGAAGGTTGATGGCGGCGGAGTGTAGTGCAGCGCAACACCAGGGATTCCGGCGCCAACGTGGAACCTGCACAACACAACCAAATTACTTTGCCCCAACGTGACGTGAGGTTGTCAATCTCACCGGCTTGCTGTAACAAAGGATTAGATGTATAGTGTGGAAGATGATGTTTTTTGCGAGAGTATTGCAGTTGATTGTATTCGATGTAAAAGAATGGACCGGGGTCCACAGTTCACTAGTGGTGTCTCTCCCATAAGATAAATAGCATGTTGGGTGAACAAATTACAGTTGGGCAATTGACAAATAAAGAGGGCATGACCATGCACATACATGTTATGATGAGTATTGTGAGATTTAATTGGGCATTACGACAAAGTACATAGACGCTATCCAGCATGCATCTATGCCTAAAAAGTCCACCTTCAGGTTATCATCCGAACCCCTCCGGTATTAAGTTGCAAACAACAGACAATTTCATTAAGTATGGTGCGTAATGTAATCAACAAATATATCCTTAGACATAGCATTGATGTTTTATCCCTAGTGGCAACAACACATCCACAACCTTAGAACTTTCTGTCACTGTCCCAGATTTAATGGAGGCATGAACCCACTATCGAGCATAAATACTTCCTCTTGGAGTTACAAGCAAAAACTTGGCCAGAGCCTCTACTAACAGAGAGCATGCAAGATCATAAACAACACATAGATGATAGATTGATAATCAACATAACATAGCATTCACTATTCATCGGATCCCAACAAACGCAACATGTAGCATTACGGATAGATGATCTTGATCATGTTAGGCAGCTCACAAGATCCAACAATGATAGCACAATTAGGAGAAGACGACCATCTAGCTACTGCTATGGACCCATAGTCCAGGGGTGAACTACTCACACATCACTCCGGAGGCGACCATGGCGGTGAAGAGTCCTCGGAGATGATTCCCCTCTCCCGCAGGGTGCCGGAGGCGATCTCCTGAATCCCCGAGATGGGATTGGCGGCGGCGTCTACGGAAGGTCTTCCGTATCGTGGCTCTCGGTCTGGAACTATTATCGACGAAGGCTTATGTAGGCGGAAGGGTAGGTCGGGGGCGCCACGAGGGACGATAGCCGGCGCGGCCGGGGCACAGGGCGCGCCGCCCTAGTGTGGCGTCGCCTCGTCGCCCCACTTCGTATCTCGCTGTTACGGAAGCTTCGTGGAAAAATAAGATCCTGGGCGTTGATTTCGTCCAATTTCGAGAATATTTCCTTACTAGGATTTCTGAAACCAAAAATAGCAGAAAACAACAACTGGCTCTTCGGCATCTCGTTAATAGGTTAGTGCCGGAAAATGCATAAATATGACATAAAGTATGTATAAAACATGTGAGTATCATCATAAAAGTAGCATGGAACATAAGAAATTATCGATACGTTGGAGACGTATCACCCACGTGAAAGAGGCACAGGTCATGACCATATATGACTGTGTGTATCGGGACCTTCATCATTCCCACAAACATATCAGTCATCTTAGGGATGGATTGGTTGACGGAGAATGGAGCAGTGATCAATTGTGGAGACAAAACAGTATCACTCCGCAATTCCATTGGAGGACAGATAGTGTTTCAGGGAGACAAGTATACTCAATTGGAGATAGGATTGGATCTTAATAGTTTGAAGGAGATGAAAATTGAGGAAATCCATGTAGTAAATGAGTTTCAAGATGTATTTCCCAAGGAGCTACCGGGTATGCCACCCGATAGAGAGATAGAATTCACCATTGATCTGATTCCAGGCACCGCACCAATAGCTAAACCACCTTACAAGATGGGAACAAAGGAGTTAGTACAGTTGAAGGCTCATATTGATGAACTAGAACAGAAGGGATTTATCCAAGAAAGCGTGTCACCATGGGGTACATGATGTCTACTCACGCTTCTTTTCCTGTAGACAGTGTTGGGCCTCCAATAGTAGAGGTTTGTAGAACAGCAGCAAGTTTTCCCTTAAGTGGATCACCCAAGGTTTATCGAACTCAGGGAGGAAGAGGTCAAAGATGTCCCTCTCAAGCAACCCTGCGATCACAATGCAAGAAGTCTCTTGTGTCCCCAACACACCCAATACACTTGTCAGATGTATATGTGCACTAGTTCGGCGAAGAGATAGTGAAATACAAGTGGTATGGATGTATATGAGTGGTAATAGCAATCTGAATAAAATATGGCAGCGAGTAAACATGCAACAAAACAGTAAACAAACGGAGATTCGATGTTTGGAGGCCTAGGGATCCTACTTTCACTAGTGGACACTCTCAACATTGATCACATAATAAAACCACTCTACACTCTCTTGTTGGATGATGAACACCACTAATTGCGTAGGGCTACAAGAGCACCTCAATACCGGAGTTAACAAGCTCCACAACATTTGATGTTCATATTTAATTAACCTTAGAGTGCATGATAGATCAACACAATTATACCAAGTACTAACATAGCATGCACACTGTCAACAGGAGCTATGAAAGGAGGAATAGATCACATCAATACCATCATAGTAATAGTTAACTTCATAATCTACAAGAGATCACAATCATATCATATACCAAGTACTTCATGATGCACACACTGTCAACATTACATCATGGAGGAGGAATAGACTACTTTAATAACATCACTAGAGTAGCACATAGATGAATAGTGATACAAAACTCATATGAATCTCAATCATGTAAGGCAGCTCATGAGATCATTGTATTGAAGTACATAGGAGAGATTAACCACATAGCTACCGGTACAGCCCTTAGCCTCGATGGAGAACTACTCCCTCCTCATGGGAAGCGGTGATGAAGATGGCGGTGGTGTCGATGGAGATGCCTTCCGGGGGCACTTCCCGTCCGGCGGCATGCGGAACAGAGACTCTGTCCCCGGATCTTGGCTTTGCGATGGCGGCGGCTCTGGAAGGTTTCTCGTACCGTGGCTTTTCCGTCTCGAAGATTTAGGTCATGGGGCTTCTTATAGGCGAAGAGGCGGAGTCGGAGGGGTTACGGAGGCACCACACAACAGGGCGGCGCGCCCCCCTCCTTGGGCCGCGCCAGCCCCATGTGTGGGCCCCCTGTGGCCCTCCTACGTCTCTCTCGGGTGTTGAAGCTTCGTGGAATTATAAGAGGGCGTTGATTTCGTCCAATTCCGAGAATATTTCCTTACTAGGATTTACGAAACCAAAAACAGCAGAAAGGCGGCATCTCGTCAATAGGTTAGTTCCGGAAAACGCATAATAATGACATAAAGTGTGAACAAAACATGTAGGTATTGTCATAAAACAAGCATGGAACATCGAAATTATAGATACGTTGGAACGTATCAGCATCCCCAAGCTTAGTTCCTACTCGTCTCGAGTAGGTAAAAACAAAGATAATTTGAAGTGACATGCTACCAACATAATCTTGATCATACTATTGTAAAGCATATGAGATGAATGAAGTGATTCAAAGCAATGATAAAGACAATGATTAAACAACTGAATCATATAACAAAGACTTTTCATGAATAGTACTTTCAAGACAAGCATCAATAAGTCTTGCATAAGAGTTAACTCATGAAGCAATAGATTCAAAGTAAAGGCATTGAAGCAACACAAAGGAAGATTAAGTTTCAGCTGTTGCTTTCAACTTGTAACATGTATATCTCATGGATATTGTCAACATAAAGTAATATAATAAGCGCAATAAGCAAGTATGTAAGAATCAATGCACAGTTAACACAAGTGTTTGCTTCTAGGATAGAAGGAAATAGGTAAACTGACTCAACATGAAAGTAGAAGAATGGCCCTTCGCAGAGGGAAGCATTGATTGCTATATTTGTGCTAGAGCTTTTACTTTGAAAACAAGAAACAATTTTGTCAACGGTAGTAATAAAGCATATGTATTATGTAAATTATATCCTACAAGTTGCAAGCCTCATGCATAGATTACCAATAGTGCCCGCACCTTGTCCTAATTTCGGATTACCTGGATTATCATTGCAATCCATATGTTTTAACCAAGTATCACAAAGGGGTACCTCTATGTCTGTACAAAGGTCTAAGGAGAAAGCTCGCATTGGATTTCTCGCTTTTGATTATTCTCAACTTAGACATCCATACCGGGACAACATAGACAACAGATAATGGACTCCTATTTTATGCATAAGCATTCAACAACAAATAATATTCTCATAAGAGATTGATGATTGTTGTCCAAAACTGAAACTTCCACCATGGATCATGGCTTTAGTCAGCGGCCCAATGTTCTTCTCTAACAATATGCATGCTCTAACCATTCAACTCATGGTTAATCGCCCTTACTTCAGACAAGACAAACATGCATAGCAACTCACATGATATTCAACAAAGTGTTGATGGCGTCCCCAGGAACATGGTTATCGCTCAGCAAGCAACTTAATAAGAAATAAGATACATAAGTACATATTCAATACCACAATAGTTTTTAGGCTATTTGTCCCATGAGCTATATATTGCAAAGACAAAGAATGGAAATTTAAAGGTAGCACTCAAGCAATTTACTTTGGAATGGCCGAGAAATACCATGTAGTAGGTAGGTATGGTGGACACAAATGGCATAGTGTTTGACTCAAGGATTTGGATGCACGAGAAGTATTCCCTCTCAATACAAGGCTTAGGCTAGCAAGGTTGTTTGAAGCAAACACAAGTATGAACCGGTACAGCAAAACTTACATAAGAACATATTGCAAGCATTATAAGACTTTACATTGTCTTCCTTGTTGTTCAAACACCTTTACCAGAAAATATCTAGACCTTAGAGAGACCAATCATGCAAACCAAATTTCAACAAGCTCTACAGTATTTCTTCACTAATAGGTGCAAAGTATATGATGCAAGGGCTTAAACATGATCTATATGAGCACAACAATTTCCAAGTATCAAATTATTCAAGACATTCTACCAATTACCACATGTAGCATTCCCGTTTCCAACCATATAACAATTAACGAAGCAGTTTCAACCTTCGCCATGAAAATTAAAAGCTAAGAACACATGTGTTCATATGAACCAGCGGAGCGTGTCTCTCTCCCACACAAGCATGAATTTATTCAAAAAAAACAACAATGAAAACAAACAGACGCTCCAAGTAAAGTACATAAGATGTGACGGAATAAAAATATAGTTTCACTAGAGGTGACCTGATAATTTGTCGATGAAGAAGGGGATGCCTTGGGCATCCCCAAGCTTAGACGCTTGAGTCTTCTTGAAATATGCAGGGATGAACCACGGGGCATCCCCAAGCTTAGACTTTTCACTCTTCTTGATCATATTGTATCATCCTCCTCTATTGACCCTTGAAAACTTCCTCCACACCAAACTCAAAACAAACTCATTAGAGGGTTAGTGCATAATCAAAAATTCACATGTTCAGAGGTGACACAATCATTCTTAACACTTCTGGACATTGCTCAAAGCTACTGGAAGTCAATGGAACAAAGAAATCCATCCAACATAGCAAAAGAAGCAATGCGAAATAAAAGGCAGAATCTGTCAAAACAGAACAGTCCGTAAAGACGAATTTTTAGAGGCACCAGACTTGCTCAGATGAAAATGCTCAAATTGAATGAAAGTTGCGTACATATCTGAGGATCACTCACGTAAATTGGCAGATTTTCTGAGTTACCTACAGAGAACCCTGCCCAAATTCGTGACAGACAGAAATCTGTTTCTGCGCAGTAATCCAAATCTAGTATCAAGCTTGCTATCAAAGACTTTACTTGGCACAACAATGCAATAAAGTAAGATAAGGAGAGGTTGCTACAGTAGTAACAACTTCCAAGACTCAAATATAAAACAAAATTGCTGTAGCAAAATAAAAACATGGGTTATCTCACAAGAAGTGCTTTCTTTATAGCCATTAAGATGGGCTCAACAATTTTAATGATGCACTCGCAAGAAATAGTATTTGAAGCAAAAGAGAGCATCAAAAGGCAAATTAAAAACATATTTAAGTCTAACCCATTTCCTATGAAAAGGAATCTTGTAATTAAACAAGTTCATGAAGAGCAAAGTGACAAGCATATGAAGATAAAACAAGTGCAACTTCAAGATTTTCAGCAAAAATAGGGGAAACTTAATATTATTAAGATGCATATAACCATGTTTCCCTCTCTCATAATAACTTTCAGTAGCATCATGAACAAACTCAACAATATAACTATCACATGAAACATTCTTATCATGAGCTATATGCATAAAATTATTACTCTCCACATAAGCATGGTCATTCTTATTAATTGTAGTGGGAGAAAATTCAACAAAGTAGCTATCATCAAATATATGAGGCATATTGTAATCATAATCAAATTTATCCTCCATAGTAGGCGGCACCAAAAGACTACTATCATTACAATCATCATAAATAGGAGGCAAAGTATCATCAAAGTAAATTTTCTCCTCAATGCTTGGGGGACTAAAAATATCATGCTCATCAAAACCAGCTTCCCCAAGCTTAGAATTTTCCATATCATTAGCAACAATGGTGTTCAAAGTATTCATACTAATAACATTCCCATTAGCATGCAAATAAGGTTCCATAGGTTTTTCAATTTTTGCAACACACCATTTATGTCTTAACTCAGGAAATAGATTAAAAAGCTCCATGTTGCTTTCCATTATGCCTTACTAGTGTTTAACAAGAAACAAAAAGATGCAATTGCAGGATCTAAAGGAAATAGCTTCGAGCACTTACAATGCCGGAAAATAGCTTAGTAGCCGAGATCCGGAGTGTGAGTACCTTTTACCTTTCCTCCCCGGCGCCAACGGCGCCAGAAAATACTTGACTGCCCAGGACTGGCGCGTGGTTGACGAGGGAGGAAATGGTGTAGCTTTCCTTCGTTCCCCGGCAATGGTGCCAGAAAATAGCTTGATGTCTACTCACGCTTCTTTTCATGAAACAGTGTTGAGCCTCCAAGAGCGAGGTTTGTAGAAACAGCAGCAACCAAGGTATTAACTTGTCAATGCCTACGGGTTGTAGACTAGGGTTTAGTTGGAAGTAGAGGGCAAGTAGATCTCGAAGGTTTCAGCCGAAAAGTACTCGACGATTACGAAACTAGGGTTTGAGAAACAATGATTCGATGCTTTCTTTGTCCCTCGACTCCCCCTTATATAGGAGGCGGAGCCGAGGGATTCGTATTGTACAAGTTACAGAGTCCGGGAAGGTTTCTAACTCATCCCGCAAGATTACAAATAATGCTTCCTATTACAACTCTAACTTTCCTTAATAATATCTTGGGCTTCGAATCTTCTTATTCTTCGGGTAGTGGGCCTTCAGTAAACCGGGTACTATCTTCGGCAGGCCCACTGGGGATGCCTATGTCAGTAGCCCCCGAGATTTTGCTTGAATCGTAGAGTCGGGGAAAATCTCCACTGTTTATTTTTACTCGACAACTTAAAACTTTTCTATATTTCTTCACACAAATTTCTATATTGTACAGGGATAATGGTAGTTGGGGCTAGTTCATCTGACGGATCAGGTACTAGTTAACTGCTCTAGTGGCAATCCGCATAAACCTACTTCAAGATCACGTCCCTGGACATGATCTCGGATACTGGTGTAAACTTCGACAGGTGCCGCTTAAGGTCTTACCATTCTGTCGAGTCCCAGTCATATTTATCGGGTACCTAACGCGTCCGTTAGGATTTTTCTTCGTATCTGTTGATACGGATAAAATTAGCAAACCGACGTCAGAGACGGCGCCACGCCTCACAGAACGGATCTGGGGTATTACCTTCGCAAAGTTTTGCGGCATTCAGAAATTGATCGCAACTTTGGCGTTCTGAGAATATATTGTCGAGTGCTTATTCGGCTGTTGGAATGGCACATTTTATTGAGTCAAAGATGACTTATATTGCTCTCCCGATGGGAGTATATGCAGAGTTATTTATAACTCGAAATATACTCTTTTGCTCTTCTATCTTTCTTCTTTTCATCCTTTCTTTCTTTTTTATAATTTCATCGGGCACGCGAACAGCGTTCCCGATGGGAGTAGCCCGAGGCTACAGCCAAGGACTTGTGCTTGGGTGTAGGCTCCACGCCTTATGCTGCTATATTTTCTTTTTCTCCCGAAGTTTTATAATTTCTCGGGTGCGCGAACAGCGCTCCCGATGGGAGTAGCCCCCGAGGCTATGAGCAAATATTTGTATTTGATCATAGGCTCTCGCCATTTCTATTTTGTCTTTCTTGATCTTTTCATTTTTTCAAAGTAGCCCCCGAGCATTTGATCAAAAACTTGTATTTGATCAAAGGCTCATCAATATTTTCCATATCGCCTTTTTATGAAGCTGTTGAGGCGAATTTTTCCTTCTGCCAAGGTGACGTTATTGCTGACGATAGCCACGATTGCGAGTCCGAAAATCGCGAGAAGTTTTCTCCCGCTGCCTTGCGGGCCCAAATTATCCATTATCTTGACACGTCGTGCAGGTGGGGGACACACGTCCTCCACTTTTCCTGGCGCACGTACCATAACTTCTCCAGTGTTAAAATACTTTCTTACCCCTATTCCACGTGGTTATCATCTGCCACACAATCTTTCCATCCAACGGTCCGCCGCTTCGCCGCACCTCTATATAAGATCTCCTTCTTCTTCCTCGAGCACTTCCGCTCGCGCCGTTCTCCTGCTCTCCTCTGCAAAACTTCCTCCTGCGCCCCACAACTCCCTAAGCTCATCTTCCCCAAGCTGCATTCCTGCGCCATTGTTGATGCCACCGCGTCGGTTGACCAAGCACAGCACGCCTGAATCATCAATGGCCTAGATCTGGGAAGCGCGGAGTGGGAAAGGTCCAAAATTTCCACCCAGGACATCAACCTCTTGAAGAAGCTGGGGATCAGCAAGAAGCCGAAGGCGCTGTGCTTCCCTAGTGAAGAAAGCTACCCAACCCCTCCAATGGGGTATCGGGTAAGTTTCGTCGACCATCTCATCCGCGGTCTCTCCGCCCCCATTCATCCTTTCCTCCGCGGACTGCTTTTTGTTTATGGTCTGCAACTTCACCACCTCACGCCCAATTCTATCCTCCATATCTCCATTTTCATCACCCTCTGCGAGGCCTTCCTTGGCGTCCAGCCTAACTGGGCGCTATGGAAGCGCATTTTCTTTTGTCGCCGTAATGGCTCTCCCAATGTCGCCTACAATATAGGCGGCGTTGTTATTCCGTTCGCCCCCAGTCGATTACTTCGACGTCAAACTCCCCGACTCAGTTCAAGGGTGGCGCAAGAAGTGGTTGTACATTCAGGAGGAAAACCATGGATGTGCTGAAGACAACATCCCCCCTTTCGATGGTGCCGAAAAAATCCTTCGCCGCCGCTCCTGGGATGCAGAGGCTACCGAAGAAGAAAAAATATCGACAGAAGCCCTGATGACTCGCATCCATGAGTTGCAGAATACTCGCGGCAAAGAGCTGTCAGGTATTCAGATCACAGCGTATTTTCTTAGAACCAGAGTGCAGCCTCTTCAGGCTCGCAAATTCCCTCTCTGGAAGTACACTGGCGACAAGGACGCAGATCGGTTGTCGGTGGATTTAGAGGTCAAGGACTTAGAGAACCTTGTCCGAAAAATCTCCTCCCTCAGCAAAAAAGATCCTGTCCCTTCTTCTTGCCGTGTAAAACCATATAGCGCCACCAATGCGCTTCCCAAGGTAACCTTTGTCGATTGATTTGTTATTGCCTTGCTATCTTTTTGTAACTCCTTTTTTGACATCTTCCCCTGTTTTTTGTATAGAACCATCCAAATCTTGTCTCGCTTACTCCCCTTCCTGAAGGTGGAGAGGTCGAGGAAAGGGCCGTTGTCCCGACGACAACCAAGATGCCCCCTCTTTTGTGAATGAACCCGTAGATTCTCAAAAATCTGCGGGATCTTCTGAAAAGGAGGCTGTCTCGAAGCACTGCATCGGCACAATCTCCTCCTCCTGCTGTTTCTCCAAGGAACAAAAGGAAAAGGGACGATGTCGAAGATTCCGGCACCTCCAAAGCCGAAGAAGTTGTTCCTTCACGCCAGAAGGCAGCTTATGATCCATACCTTGAGGCCCTCATCAGCTCGTAAGTCACCTTTTATTTCCATTTACTTTTGTACTCGGAGATTTTTGTCTATCTTGCTTTTTATGCTGCCGACATTTAATCCTAGTGATGATGAGGAAGAAGTGCCAGCTGTTGATGTGGCTGCTCGAACGAGCACGTCACATACTCTGGTTGTTTCGGAGACGCCAGTCGAAGGAGAGGAATCCTCGCCTCCTCAACAAAACATCGGCGCTCCTACTCCTCCTTCAAGCCCCCTTGTTCCTTCACCAAAAAGGACAAGGGTTGAAACAATCCCGGAGCCTACCCTCCAATTGGGTAGCTCCTCTAGCCCTCTCTTGGATGATGTAAGTTCTTAATTTTCTTGTCACTGTCTATATTTCCTCTGTTTGCTTCTTTATGCCATCATATTTTTCCCATACCGACATTTTCTTTCCTTGTCCTTCTTTGACAGCCTATGATCAAAGAGCTTATTCGCATCGGTGCCCAATTTATTGGGTACCGTGAGTATGCCAGCAAGACTGAAGGTAATAATTCTTTGCTGGCCCTTGTTTATAACTTCTTGCTCCTGTTTTGTCGCAATTTTGACGATTCTTAACTATTTTGGCAGAAAAACTTGCGGAAGCCAACAAGCTTGTCGACACGCTTGCTCAGAAATTAGAGCAAAGTGAAGCGGCTCGCAAGAAGGCTGAACTTGATGCTAGCAAAGCTAAAGCGGAGGCTGATAAGGCCAAGGCAGAAGCTGCTGGTGTCGAAGATCTGCAAAAAAGACTTGATGATGCCGAAACTGCTTTGAACGAGCACAAAGCCGCGCAGGCTACTCGTGAAAAGGCGATCATCAAGCGCTTGAACACGCAGAATCGGCGCTTTGTCAGTAATTTTACCGATCCACTCTATTTTTCTTAGACTTGCTTTTCTTTACTTACTGTCGACCAACATATATTTTCTGCGATAGGTAAAACAAACCAAGAATTTGAGCTTGAAGATCCCGACAACGATCCTCTTCTTGACGCGCTCTCTGTCCTTGAGCTTAATGGAACCGAAGCTCGCGAAGGCATTGAACAGGCTGACGCAGGATTGTCACGGCTGTTCCCCTATTTCTTCCCGAAGAAAGCGGAACCCAAGACTTTCCTTGCGCTTGCCAAGGACTTCAACCCACCAGAGGATCTTGGACTGAAGATGCGCCAAGAAAACATGAAGATTGCTGTCGAAAGTACTGTCGCCTTGGTTGCCGACAGCCAACAAACTATCGACTGGGCGAAAGTAGGCAACACAGAACAGATAGAGCAAACACAATGGCGATCGCTGATCAGGGCGGCAAAGCCCAACACGAAGAAAATCCTGGCCTATCTTGGAATCAAGCCATCTTCAACTCCTAGCTCATCAAAGCCGGAGGTCTAGTTGAATGCCCCTTCTTTTTATTTTTTCTGTTTCTTTAGCTATTGTCGCCATATTAGCTTTGGCGACAATTACCTTAGTAGTCCTTTTGAAGAACTCCTTCTGTAATATCCATGTAAATTTCCTGAAGATCAATGGAATTCTGTCTTGTGCAACCATTTGATATTGGAATTTTCTTTTCCAGTTGATATTTGATAACTACTCTGCCAATCCTCATCCTGCCGATACTTCTCCTGCTTCCTCCTTCTCGAAGAAAACACTAGTCGATGATAGCCTCATCGAAGGTTCTTCAAGCAAACAATTGTCGCAAGATTTGCAAGAACTTCGACAACAACTTCAATCCATGAAAAAACAAACTCTGGCAATGATGGAACAATCTCGAAAAGCATCCGAGAGAGAGAGTTGCTCTTCAACAAGCCAAAGAGGCCATAGCTGCCAAGGATGCTGCTGTGTCGGAAGCTGAGAAAGCCACTACTCGAGAAAATAGCATGCTCGAGCTAATGACTGAAGCTAGCGCGGATATGCTAGGTATGTTTTTCCAACCTCACACTGCTTCTTTTTTGTTTTACTGTGCCTCCCCTTAGATTTCTTGCTTTGTCGCTTAATAGGCTCGGTTCTCGATGCTGCCGCTGAAGATGAAAGAGTGAATGTCAGAACGAATCTCCTAGTCAATCTTTCTCTTAACCATGGCTGTCTGTTCTGGGCCACCCCTGAGCGAACCCAGCAAATTGTTAGGTTCCAAGATCGCGCTTGTCAGGTGCGCGAATTTCTCAATTTCTGCACGAGAACCTTAACCCTTGTTTACAAGACTTTATTTCCTCGAGATGATGCTCCCGAAACTCTTCTTGGACTGATGGAGAAATTTAGAGATGCCCCTCGCATTCATAATTTTGTGCGAGCTCAATTGACTGCTGGAGCAAGGTTCGCCATGATTATGATACACATTTGCCATCCCAAGTTGGACCTGACGAAGATTGTTGCTGATTGCTTGGCCAAGAAATCGCGGCGAAAAAATAACATTGACTCAATCAATGAGATGGTTACTCCTGTGGCTGAGGCGATGATGGATGAACTTCTTCGGATGGATTCAGAATTCTTCGTCAAGGGGACCTATGCTGAGCACAAGACAACCAAAGGTTTATCCATAGATAGTATATTAGGCCTGAACTGAGCTGTACTATATTGCGAGAAATTATGTCTATATCTTGTCGATCTCTTTTTGTTCCGAAGAATTTGTTTATATTGTAAAGTAGCCTATATTGTTGGAGCCCCCGAGCCTCTGGCTGGAGTTTATACTGTTTTGCTATCTCAAAGATTTTTCTCTTGTTGCAAGAAGATATATTTATTTTTCCGTCGATGGGTTACGAGCCCCCGAGTGTCTTGGTGGCGAAGTTCTATATTTTAGTTGCGAGGTTTTCAGACCAAAGCAATAGGATTTTGACGAGTATACTATATTTATAGTTGTTAGCTCCCGATGTTCTATTTAGCGAGGTATTCTTGTACCAAGGCGAAATATTTTGGTAAGTCTAGTTTATCTATATTGTGTATATTTTGTAACTTGAAGGCGTTGAGCCCCCGAGCGTGTCGAAGAATAAGAAGTATATCTCCACTATCTTTATTATATTGCAGCACCGCGAGCCCGCCTCATTAAAAACCTTTCCGGCCCCACTCGGTGCCCCGAAAAGGAAAAGAGTGCGTCTGAAAACTCGCGGGCGTTTCGGTACATTGTATTTTTACAGAGGAGGACTATATTTCGACTCTAAGCGTAGAACCGCCTGAGTTGTGCAACGTTCCAGGGGTTTTTCTCGGGAACCCCTGTCTTCTTGTCCTTGACCATGTATGCTCCTACTTCAATGACTTCCGTGACGACATAAGGTCCCAACCATGGTGACTCGAGCTTTTCAGTACTTTGCTGGTTAAGCCGTAACACCAAATCGCCAACCTGGAAAGATCTGGGCCGCAATCGTCGACTGTGGTAGTTTTTCAGGTCCTGCTGGTACTTGGTAACTCATGATAGTACTTCATCTCGAGCTTCATCGAGTGCATCCATATCGTCCTCCCGAGCTTTTCGTGATGTTTCCTCGTCATACTCTGTTACTCTTGGAGAATCATGCTCTATTTCAATTGGTAGTACTGCTTCGGCTCCGTGGACGAGGAAAAATGGAGTTTCTTGTGTCGCCGTATTTGGTGTTGTTCGGATACTCCATAAAACACTTGGCAATTCTTCTGGCCAGGTATGTCGAGCTTTTTCAAGCGGTCCTAACAAACGTTTTTTAATGCCGTTGCAGATGATACCTGTGGGGACCCCGGACTAGCTGTCCGAAATTCCCTGTTATGTATACAGTTCACTATCCCATGATCAGTGCGCCGTGAACACATAACCGAACTGATATCAAATTACACCATCCATTACAAAGCGGAATAAGAAAATTACAACATGGTCACATGACCAATACTTACATAATAGCCTCGAAGGGCCTAACTAAAACATCAGAGTAGCATCATCACTTCAGCAGCGCAGTACCCAAGTCATCTGCCATAACCCTACAGGCAACTGACTGGGAAGACGTTCCTAGCTCGCATAGACGTCGCCAACTCCTTCTTCATCCGTCGTGTTCCTCCAAGTCTGGCCAAGTAAATAGCCAGGGACAAAGCCGTGAGTACATTTGAATTGTACTCGCAAACCATCAAGAAGGGTGCTAACAATGCTAACTAAAAGAGACAAGAGAGGAAGAATAGTTTCTCTTGTGGATATAGCATGTGAAAGAGAAATAGTTTCTCTTGTGGATGTAGCATGAGAAAGAGAAATAGTTTCTCTTGTGGATGTAGCATCCCATCATCACAGTTGAAGGGGACACTAAGAAGATCCTATGACATCTCTATATCCTTATTGAAGAAGATACTTCAAAAGAGTTCTACAACATAAAACACTAGGAAGGGAGTAACCCAGTTTATTTCCTTTCCGACCATCTCCATATGGTCAACCAAACCATTCTAGTACCCTTCCGGTACTCCGAAAACAAGTTCCTTTTTCCTTTGGTAAACACTTTCTCAAACAAAACTCATCAGGCTAAGCAACAGCCATTTCAACCGTCCATGACCGCGGACACGGCTATTCGAATAGATTTGACTCTGCAGAGTTTGCACACTTTCCCCACAAGATCCGCGAGTTTATCATGTGGGCATCATCCCCGCATATCAACTATGCCATGACAAAAACTCGGACATAGCCTTTCGCCTATTCGTCTTAGCACGGGATCCTACCCTATGGAGTATGTACCTCCCCGGCACCGTGGCAGCTCACCTCACTTTGAGCGTGGCTCCACCGCCAAGCCAGGAGACCCATAGTGTCTTCCGGACGGGTCAGCCCCGAAGGCCTCCCGTTATACTATTGTCTCCACCAACGACAATCCGGATTCAGGGGTAACCTTACCCTTATATAGTTGTGCGGTGTCCCATGTTAAGAAGAACAAACTACGAGCTAAGCCCCGTCCCACCCCAGGGTAATGTGGTTGCGCGGGTTAATTGTCACGGGTGAATACTTAGGCGCCAAAGTTTTTGAAAACAAGATTTTCTTTCCAACCATCTTTGCCAAGATCCTTTCCTTTCATAAACACACGCTTGGGTAAGTCCAACTCACCCAAGGTTTTCAAAAATTCTTTTCAACAAGGTATTTTTCCAAGGGGGTTCCCAACCTATAGTTTTATGAAGGAACTAAGAGTCACAATGACATGATGCTAGCCATCATACCACTAAGGGGATGATAATTGAGGTGTTAAGGGGATCATACATACTTAGGATAAGCATGTATAGGGACAACATAATTAAGATGATTCAAACAGGGGTCATGATGTTAATCATCATACCACTAAGAAGATGACAACATGGATATGGTCAAGGGGGCATACATGCTTAGGGTAAGCATGCATAACATCAACAAGGGGGTTAACATACTTGGGAGCAAGTATGCAAAGCATCAACAAGGGGTTCAACATACTTTGGGAATAAGTATGCATAGAGTAGAGGACCAAAAATCACACATGATACAAGGAACCAAGTATATAATGGAGCAATGAGCACAACAAGAAGGATAAATAGCAAGAGATCAAAAGATGGCTTGCCTTGGCTTATTTGTCCCTGTACTTCTTCAACTCCATCCATATAAGAATCCCAACAACATATATAAATAAAATCCTCGTCCGATTCCACTTCTTCTTCTTCTCCGGAATTGTTCGCATCTATCGCCGGAAAATATAAAAGGAACACAATCAATCACATTGCATCAACAAGACAACATTCAACAATCAACAACTAACCATGCAGCCAAGGTATAACATACTAAGGACCTATAGATACCACAAAACAACTTTAAGAGTTTTAATTTAGAAAACCCCATTTATTTACCTAGTAAAGGTATGAGTGCATCACAACTTAGCAATTGCCTCTCTCGGTTATCACCATGGTATAAACCAATTATCCCCTGGTATATAACATCATGAAGAGGACAAGAGCATTAGTTTGGCATCACAAACATGCACAACATACTTTCAAACATTTTTGGAAAAGTACAAATCAGTTTTCCTAATTTAATTTGCTCACTTAACACTATACAAAAATAGGAAGCAAACCATATACCACATCATTTGAAAACTTAAGCCAAACAAAAGAGCTAATGTTAGGTTGCAAAGGTTTTGTTTTGCAAGCATAAAACAAAGGTTGCCCACCTCTACTAAAAAGAGTTGGTCAAGGGTTTTAAATAAACCGAAAGGTTTTGCTTCAACAATGCATGTCACACATAAACATTACTAACAGTAACAAATATGTATGAACAGAGACTAATAATATTTTTCCTATATAGCCAGTACTAATACAAGACTAACCCAATTGGAATCACCCAAAAATATTAAACCTACAATTTTAGGAATTTCCTTGAATCTGACTGTACATAAAACAAGATCTGTAAGCCATAAATCGTAGAAAAATCCTAAAAATATGAGGCCACTTGCATTTGAAAGGTAATTAAACAGAGATGCATACAAAATTGGATTTGGGTTCAAATTGTTTCTGAAACTCTCACAAATAGATTGACAAGGTTACTGCATGTTTTCACCATTTGCTTTAACTATGGAGTTGCATAACTGATAAAGGTTTGAAACTTGTTGGAGATGATTAATAAAACATTTAGTAATCCTACAGAATTGGAATCACTCCATTAGGTTCAAATATGGATTTTTGATGAATTAAAAGCTAACAGCCATGTCTGCAGAACACACAGAACAAGTTTAATTCACCACAAATCGTACATAAATCATAAAAATATGAGGTCAGCTGCATCTGAAAGGTATTGAATAGGTGTTTCTTACCCAATTGGTTTCATTCAAAAATTCGTTTCCAAGCTCCTGGTTTAATTCGACAAAGTCAGATCTGACCAGATCTTGATCTGTGAACCATTTCAATTTCAGGAGGTCATTTGAAGTGAAACCAACGCCAAAATGAAGGTACTGGAGAGGGCTTTCACCCATAGTTGAGTTTTCTCAAAACGGTTTTGTAAAACGGAAGAAATCTAACAAACAGTGATTCTGCATGTTTGCAGAACTTTATTTGCCATGCAAAATCCGTAACGAATTTTAGGATGAGACCAACTCCAAGTTGTAGATCTTTTCAATACCTATCTTCGGAACTTTGAATCACTCGATTTGGATCTGCACACAAGATTTGGTGGATTTTACAAGTTCGTACCAGAATCTGAAACAGCAAGATACAGAAATTACTGCAAGGTTTTGGACGAACTTTGCTCAAGAACTTCAGATCTGAGGATAGCTCAACCTTCTCCATGCTTGGACCAACATGCACCTGCATCAAGATCCAATCTAGTGAGAGGAGAAAGGAGAAAGTGAGCTGGACTCATCAAAGATTAGGGGAGAAGAGAGTGAGAGGGAAGCTCTCATGGTGAGGGGAAGCTTGAGGAAGGAGGGGAGCTGCATCTTGGCTGGTTTTCATGGCCAAGGCCAGCCATGGGAGCAAGGGGCAGCACCATTTCATGGTGGAGGGCAGGAGGAGAGTGTGAGGGAGTGGAGAGTGAGAAGAAATGAAGCAAAGGGGAGGAGGTGGCCGGCTAGGGCCAATTTATAGAGGGAGAGGGGTGGCTGCCTCCTTTTTTGATTGGCCAAGGTGGGTGGCTGCCCATTTATTGATTGGGTTAGGTGGGAGGCAAGGCTTGTGGAGGAAGAAAGTGAGAAGCACAATGGCTGGCCGAAATTCTTGTCATGGCCGGCTCCTTCATGTGCCACTCTAAAATGAATCATCAAAGGGAGTTTCCAACATGCATGTTGAGTATAGTGGAGCCTCATTATTTCTTGCCAAGATGGTGGCTTAGATGATGTGTAAGAAAATATAAAGGAGCTCGAGATGTAGGAAGAGTGTGATGGTGATGGTGGTGTACAAGTTTTCAAGTGTAAGCTATTTTGGAGATGGCCGCCACAAGTTTTTGAGACTTGACTACTCCAAACTATTTGAGACACATGGTGCTCAAGTGCCTATGCAAGACACACGACACCACTTGTGTTATGCAAAGAAAATAGGTTTCTTAAATTGATAAAGAGCCTAAGGTTTAGAAGGATAGTGATGGAAATAATGATACAATAACAATGATGAATATGGTGACACAAATCATCAATTCGTGAGGTCAAGGTGGTGATGGAAAAGAATAGATGATTGAGATGGGTATGATGAAATATACGTTGCTCTACAAATGAGAGGTCAATTGGGAGTGGTTTGAAAGTATCAAATGATCATCCATTTGATCAAGAATTGGAGGATGAAGGAACATTATGGGGTAGATCAGAGATGTACACAAGATGTGCAAGAGTTGTCATTTGAAATAGAACTTATTTGAAAAGTATTTGGAACACCTCAATTGTCTAGGGACAATTGGGAATGAACTCAAGTGGAATGAAATTTGAAAGTGTTGAGATAAAACTAGTTGGAACATAGGAGTTCAAAATATTCTACTTACTTTCTCAAGTAAAGTAGAGTTTTTCTCAAATGTAAAAATAAGCAAGAGGGAAAACAAGAAATGGTGTAGGTACCATAAACAAGCTTTTTGTTAAAAAGAAAGCCAAATAGAGAGTAATGTTTTTATAAATCAGTACTTGGTAGAAATGGGAAGAAAAACAAAACCCATTTCAGTTCCTTGTTTTCTTTGAAGAAATATCTTGAAAAGATTTATAAAACTAGAAGTAGTTTTGTGATCAAAACTAGAGAAGGAAAACAATAGGGTTTTTGAGGAGGAAAAACTAATTTAGGGAGGAGTGTTCTCAAGGGTAGATGATGGCTACAAAATGTATCCATCATTCCCACTCTTGGTTTTGTGAAGATAAACTTGGATTAAAATAAAAACAAGAGGTTAAAGAGGAAGAAGTGATCTAGTGCTGAAACACTAGATAGGGTATAAGATCAAGTTGGATATAAGAGTGGCAGGGGTAGAGTGAGACATGCAGGACGTGGAAATTGTAGAGGGAGATGCACAGATGAGATCCATGCATTTAGGTCAACAAAAACAGTTGTGGGTGCTTAGAGATCAATTGCCAAAGTCTGGACATTTTAAGCCTGTCAACACAGATGGTCGACATGGCCTCAAAACCAACAAGGATGAATGGGTATAAGAGAGGGATGTAGCTAGGGGAAGATGATCCCAAGTTTTGAATTTAGGATGATTGAGCTAGGTTGTACCACAAGGAGGAAAATCAAGATGGCACACCCATGTTGTCATCAGGAGAGAGGTTTGATGTAGTAAAAAGGAAAACAATTCTTCCTAAGCCACACATGTGTTTTATTTGGTGAGTTGCTTGTTTAACCACCAGGGGTGTTGTTCTATTAGGTAGCTCAAGACAAAACTCACAAGCAAATCAAGATAATTCATCTACCAACAGATAAAGGCAATTCATCATAACAAACAGATCAAGGCAATTCATCTTAATTAGTCTAAAGAAAAAGTTTTTGTTCCCCCTAATTTTTGCATTAAGGACAATTAATCAAGGTTGCAAAAGTTGGGGTGTTACAATACCATTGGCTTTTTCGACTTGGCCATTGGTTTGTGGATGTCCTACTGACGCAAAGTGCAATTTAATGCCTACTTCTGCGCAGTATGCCTTGAACTCCTTAGCTGTAAAGTTGTACCGTTGTCTGTGACAATGCTATGAGGCACTCCAAACCGAAAAACGAGGCCTTTCACAAACTTTATTGCCGACGCTGCATCTGGTGAATTTATTGGCTTCGCTTCTACCCACTTTGTGAATTTGTCGACAGCAACCAACAGGTACTCATATCCTCCTGGCGAAGCTTTGTGCAACTTGCCCACCATATCGAGTCCCCATTGGGCAAAGGGCCACGACAATGGTATTGGCATCAGCTCTGCCGCCGGAGAGTGAGGTTTTGCGGCGAATCTCTGGCACGCGTCGCAGGTTCTTACTATCTCTTTTGCATCCTCGATTGCTGTCAACCAGTAAAATCCTGCCCAAAAAACCTTGGCTGCAATAGCTCGGCTGCTCGCGTGGTGACCACATATTCCTTCATGCACATCCTTTAGGATTATCCTTCCTTCTTCGGGTGTGACGCACCTTTGCAGGACGCCTGAAATACTTCGCTTGTATAACTCCCCTTTGACCACTGTGAAAGCTTTGGACCGTCGAATAATTCGCCTTGCCACAACTGGATCGTCGGGTATTTCTTTCCGAAGGATATACGATATGTACGCTTGCATCCAAGGAACTTCTACCATCATCACAAGCTCTTGGTCCTCTTCGTCCTCCACGGCTTCTTTGAGGGGTGCCGAAGTTTTTTCTTCCTTTGCTTTTTTCTGCGCCTTCTTCGGCTTTGTGGATCTCTCCGCTATTTCTTCCCAAAATACACCTGGCAGGATTGGAAGGCACTGCGACCCGATGTTTGCGAGAACGTCGGCTTCATCATTGCTCAACCAACTGATGTGATTTATCTCGCATCCATCAAACAACTTCTCAAGCTCATTGTACACCTCCTTGTATGCTATCATGCTATCATTGACTGCATCACATTGGTTCATAACTTGCTGAGCCACCAATTGTGAGTCGCCAAAGATTTTTAATCGAGTTGCGCCGCAAGCTTTCGCCATCTTCATCCCGTGTATAAGGGCTTCGTATTCCGCTTCATTGTTGGATGCGTTTGGGAACGTCATCCGTAGGACATACTTTAACTTGTCGCCTTCGGGTGATATAAGTATCACGCCTGCGCCAGCTCCTTCTACTCTCTTGGATCCATCAAAGTTCATAGTCCAAGTTCTCGACAAATCTGGGGGTCCCGTGTTTTGCAACTCCATCCACTCTGCAATGAAATCTGGCAAAATTTGCGACTTGATTGCCTTTGTTTTTTCATACGTGATGTCCCGAGGGAAAGTTCTATTCCCCAAAGGGAGACACGCCCTGTAGCTTCTGGATATTTGAAAGAGGTGCTTCATTGACTACTATTATCGGGTGTGCCGAAAAATAGTGGCGCAACTTTCTTGCCGTTGTAATCACTCCATATGCTAGCTTCTGGTACTGCGGGTACCGCTGTTTGGAAGGCGATAAAACTTCACTGATGAAATATACCGGCCTTTGCACTCCATGGAGTTTTCCTTCTTCTTCTCTTTCAACGACTAACACCGTGCTAACCACCTGGGGTGTGGCTGCAATGTACAGCAGGAGAGGTTCCTTTTCCTTCGGCGCCACCAAGATTGGTGGTGTCGAGATTGTGCGTTTCAGATCCTCGAAAGCTCTGTCGGCTTCTTCGTTCCACTGGAATTTCTCCCCTTGCTTTATTAAAGCGTAGAACGGTAACGCTTTTTCTCCCAGCTGGCGACGAATCTGCTTAAAGCTGCGACTCGCCAGTTAGTTGCTGTATTTCTTTCAATTTTGTTGGCTTCCTCATTGTTACGATAGCTTGTATTTTGTCGGGATTTGCTTCAATCCCTCTTGCTGAAACTAGAAACCCAAGAAGTTCTCTGCTGGGACGCCGAAGGAGCACTTCGTCGGGTTCAGCTTGAGGCAGAATTTGTCGAGGTTGTCAAAGGTTTCCTTGAGATCCTCGATCAGCGTCGCCCCCTTTTTTGACGTTATGATGACATCGTCGATGTACACTTGCACATTTTTTCCAATCGTGTCGCTAAACACTTCTGCATCATCCTCTGATATGTTGCTCCCGCGTTTTTCAGACCAAAAGGCATTGTTCTGTAGCAAAACACGTCGTAAGGTGTGATGAACGCTGTTTTTACTTCATCTTCTTCTTTTAATCTGATCTGGTTATAACCAGAATATGCGTCCAAAAAGGAAAGACGTTCACATCCTGCCGTGGAGTCGATAATTTGGTCGATCCTCGGGAGGGAAAGTGATCCTTTGGACAATGTTTATTGAGACACGTAAAGTCGACGCACATGCGAAGGACCTTAGTGTTTTTCTTCGGCACCAACACTGGATTTGCTACCCATGTGGCTTCTGTGTGCAGCTCCTTGATAAAACCAGCTTCTCTTAGTCGATCAATTTCTGACAGCATAGCCTTGCGGTTTGGTTCCGAAAAACGTCGCAAAGGTTGTTTGATTGGTCTCGCTAGTGGATCCAAGTTTAGGTGGTGCTCGGCAAGTTCCCTGGGTACTCCTGGCATGTCGCTGGACACCATGCGAAGATTTTCCAGTTCTCACGGAGGAACTCGACGAGCGCGCTTTCCTATGCGAGGTCCATGTCGATTGCGATGGACGTCGTCTTTTTCGGGTCTGTCGGGTGAATCTGCACCTCCTTAGAATTTTTCTCAGTATTGAAAGTTGATTCTTTATTTGGCCTTCCAACGTCTGGCAACACGTCGTAGTCAGTCATGAGCCTTGACGCCAAATACTCAGCTTGCATCCCGAAAGTTTCTGATATTCGATGAAAATCCTTATCACATTTATCGGCTAGGGCGAAGCTTCCTTTGACTGTGATTGGTCCCTTAGGTCCGGGCATCCTCCACAACAGGTACGTATAATGTGGTACCGCCATAAATCTAGCATATGCTGGTCGTCCCAACAGAGCGTGGTACTGTGACGGAAAATCTACGACTTCAAACTCCAACTTCTCGATTCTGTAATTTTCTCGGGTCCCAAACTGAACGTCGTGATTAATCTTCCCCAGTGGATAGCTTGGCTTCTCTGGTGTGATACCGTGGAATCTCGTGTCTGTTGGCTTCAGGTTTGCTAGGGATATGTTCATCTTCCTTAATGTATCTGCGTACATAAGGTTTAAGCTGCTGCCGCCATCTATAAACACGCGAGATACGTCAAATCCTGCGATGACCGCTGGTAGTATGAGTGCTGACTGCCCTGGTCGAGGAACTTGCTGTGGATGATCCGCTATGGTGAAGCCAATGTCTTGCCCGACCAATTAAGATACTCACTGTTGGTGGAGGCATTTTTCTGCCATGAACACTGTCGCGAGATTACTTTCTGAGCTCTATTGGATGGCCTTCCCTTCTGAATCATTGAGACCTCTCCGTTAGAATTAGGATCCATGTAAGGCGGTGGTGGAGGTGCTGCCGCTATTCTGAGCTGATGTCGATTGTCGTCCGTAATCGCGGGAGGAGGTGGCAAGTGAATCTCACTCCTGGGTTCTCGAGGATTTCTCTCTGCTGACATTAGCATGCCCTGCATACCTTAGCATTGCCTGGAAATTGCGACAATCCTTCTGCCGATGTCCTGACTGTCTTTTTCCGTTGTTGTCGAGGAAAAAGTGCATCTGACACGGCCCGTTCATCATCTCTTCGGGAGACACGAAAGGCCTTTGGAACCTTGGCCCGCTATTTTGCCTATTGTTTCGAGAGTCATCTCTATTGTCGCCTCGTTGCTCGTTGCTTCTCTGGTACTCATCTCTGTTGTTTCCTCCTGCGCTTGCTCGGAAACCAGCCGAGATTTGTCCTGGAGCATCATAGCTCGAGTACTGCCGAGGAAATCGTCGCCTTGGTTGATAATTTCGACCGCGGTCTTCCTCTGGCGACCTATGCCGTTTGTTGTGAACAGCATCTTCTCCATCTGCCCATCTGTTTGCTATTTCCATTAACGCGGATACTGTCTTTGGATTGGTCCTCCCCAAATCCTCGACAAAATCTCCGCGCCTGATCCCTGCGACAAACGCATCTATTGCTCTCTCGTCAGATATATTTTCTGCCGAGTTTTTGATGATATTCCACCTCGTTGCTCGTTGCTTCTCTGGTACTCATCTCTGTTGTTTCCTCATTGGCTCGTCTGGCTTTTGTCGGCACGCTCTCAACTCCTCTAATGACGCAGGTTTTTTACATGTGGACCGGAAGTTCTTGACGAACACTTCCTCGAAGCTATCCCAGCTGTCGATAGATCCTGGAGGAAGTTTCTTTATCCAAGATCGTGCGGCTCCACTCAAATGCACCTGGATGCTTTGCATAGCTGTTGCTCTGGTTCCTCCTGTGAGTTTCACCGTCTCGAGATAATCAACTAGCCAATCCTCTGGATCTTGAAGGCCGTCGAATTTCTTGAAGTTATCGGGTAACTTGAATCCTGAAGGGACTCGAGTTTTTCGAACTCTCCTTGTGAAGCATGGCAACCCACACATATCCTCGTCGTTTAGCTCTGGGGACTGCCGATGTTCCCTTCTGCTTTGTCGCGCTCTGTCGACCCTTGCTTGTGCTGCCGTGTCCCTTGCTCCACTTGGTCCTTCGGGAGCTGCTGCTGTTGCTGCCGCAGGTCGTGGACTATTTTGCCTTGCTATTCCTTCGGGAGGTGTTGATACAAACGCCGTCCCCATGGCTCCAACTCCTGCCATTGCCATGTTATACAGTGCCTCCCTTGGATCTCCTGGTGGTGGCCTGGATGCAAGGATGAAAGCTTGTGTCGCCATATACCCAACTTCTGGTGTCTTGGGGATGATGTTCCCTCTCGTGTCTATCGACATAAAAGACATGTCGAGGTTTTGAACCAAGTGCTCTCTTTCTCCTTCAGGTACGTTTTGTAACCTTGATCTTGCTCTGTTCCGAGCTTCCCTGTGGCTATCACCCGAAGTTCTAGATTGTCGACTCAGCTCTGCCCTGCGCCTACTTGATGCAGAGGCTGCCTCCTTTCTTCTGTTTAACTCAGCTGTCTGTTTTTCCAATTCCCTTGCAGCTCGTGCGAGCCTATATTGATATGCTTGTAATTCTTCTGGCGTGGCTGTGGTGGCCATTGGTTCTGAGCCATCCATAGCCCTTGCGGCTCTATCCCATGCTGTTTGCGGAAGTTGGACTCTGTCTCGCGGCTGTGGCCCGATATATTTATTGCCTAGGCCTCGTCGCAAATCAGAGGGATCGACGTATGGATTTCCCAAATCGTCGAAAGCCTCAGATGTTTCCTCCTGATCACGACTTGGCTCTTCGATGACATAAATCTGATGATACTTTGTATTTAGATCTATGTTGGGTTTGGTGACACCATCATGAAGATTGGCGAAGGCCTTGCCCACTGTAGTAGATTTGTCGATGAAGTCGGAGCTGTCGACACTGCTTGAGCCATCGCTTATATAGGAGTCCGCAGATGACTCAAACGACATGTCGCTGAAGATATTGGCAAGTTTTTCTCTTGCCCTGGTGCTGATGAAGTGTGACGACGAAGTTTCTTCCTCTCCTGATTCGGTTGACGATGTATAGCTTGAAAAATCGGAATCGACCGCCGACGATCCCGACGAAATCGGAATTTCGACACGATACGATCCCTCTTTCTCGACGCGAAAGTGAAATCTTCCGAACGTCATCTCCATAGGCTCCTCCAGATACGCATATGCATCCAAACGGGAGGGCGGGTGAGGAACAAAATCGACAAGACCAGTTGCGATCTGTTTACCTCGATCCATCGCGTTGCTTGCGGTTGATGAAGTCGACGATCTTGAACGTGCCATCGAGATCGGATCCTTGACGCCTCTAGTTCCCACAGACGGCACCAATTGACAAGGTATTAACTTGTCAATGCCTACGGGTTGTAGACTAGGGTTTAGTTGGAAGTAGAGGGCAACTAGATCTCGAAGGTTTCAGCCGAAAAGTACTCGACGATTACGAAACTAGGGTTTGAGAAACAATGATTCGATGCTTTCTTTGTCCCTCGACTCCCCCTTATATAGGAGGCGGAGCCGAGGGATTCGTATTGTACAAGTTATAGAATCCGGGAAGGTTTCTAACTCATCCCGCAAGATTACAAATAATGCTTCCTATTACAACTCTAACTTTCCTTAATAATATCTTGGGCTTCCGAATCTTCTTATTCTTCGGGTAGTGGGCCTTCAGTAAACCCCGGGTACTATCTTCGGCAGGCCCATTGGGGATGCCTATGTCATTTCCCTTAAGTGGATCACCCAAGGTTTATCGAACTCAGGGAGGAAGAGGTCAAAGATGTCCCTCTCAAGCAACCCTGCGATCACAATGCAAGAAGTCTCTTGTGTCCCCAACACACCCAATACACTTGTCAGATGTATAGGTGCACTAGTTCGGTGAAGAGATAGTGAAATACAAGTGGTATGGATGTATATGAGTGGTAATAGCAATCTGCATAAAATATGGCAGCGAGTAAACATGCAACAAAACAGTAAACAAACGGAGATTCGATGTTTGGAAAAAAGGCCTAGGGATCCTACTTTCACTAGTGGACACTCTCAACATTGATCACATAATAAAACCACTCTACACTCTCTTGTTGGATGATGAACACCACTAATTGCGTAGGGCTACAAGAGCACCTCAATGCCGGAGTTAACAAGCTCCACAACATTCGATGTTCATATTTAATTAACCTTAGAGTGCATGATAGATCAACACAATTATACCAAGTACTAACATAGCATGCACACTGTCAACGACAGCTATGAAAGGAGGAATAGATCACATCAATACCATCATAGTAATAGTTAACTTCATAATCTACAAGAGATCACAATCATAGTATATACCAAGTACTTCATGATGCACACACTGTCAACATTACATCATGGAGGAGGAATAGACTACTTTAATAACATCACTAGAGTAGCACATAGATGAATAGTGATACAAAACTCATATGAATCTCAATCATGTAAGGCAGCTCATGAGATCATTGTATTGAAGTACATAGGAGAGAGATTAACCACATAGCTACCGGTACAGCCCTTAGCCTCGATGGAGAACTACTCCCTCCTCATGGGAGACATCAGCGGTGATGAAAATGGCGGTGGTGTCAATGGAGATGCCTTCCGGGGGCACTTCCCCGTCCCGGCGGCGTGCCGGAGACTTCTGTCCCCCAGATCTTGGCTTCGCGATGGCGGCGGCTCTGGAAGGTTTCTCGTACCGTGGCTTTTCCGTCTCGAAGATTTAGGTCAGGGGGCTTCTTATAGGCGAAGAGGCGGAGTCGGAGGGGTTACGGAGGCGCCACACAACAGGGCGGCGCGCCCCCCTCCTTGGGCCGCGCCAGCCCCATGTGGGCCCCCGTGGCCCTCCTGCGGTCTCTCTCGGGTGTTCGGAAGCTTCGTGGAATTATAAGATGCGGGCGTTGATTTCGTCCAATTCCGAGAATATTTCCTTCCTAGGATTTCTGAAACCAAAAACAAAAAACCGGCACTTCGGCATCTCGTCAATAGGTTAGTTCCGGAAAACGCATAATAATGACATAAAGTGTGAACAAAACATGTAGGTATTGTCATAAAACAAGCATGGAACATCAGAAATTATAGATACGTTGGAGACGTATCAGTACACCAGTCATTTTGTGGATAAAAGAGATGGAGGCAAGAGAATGTGTGAAGATTATCGGAATATCAACAATGTAACAATCAAGAACAAGTATCCTTTACGTAGAATCCAAGATCTTTTTGATCAAGTTCAAGGAGCAGGAGTCTTCTCGAAGATAGATTTGAGGTCACAATACCATCAAATCAAGATTAAGAAGGAAGATGTTCCAAAAACAGCTTTTGTATCAAGGTATGGACACCTGTTACGTGTAAAGCACACGTCCGTTGGGAACCCCAAGAGGAAGGTGTGATGCGTGCAGCGGCAAGTTTTCCCTCAGTAAGAAACCAAGGTTATCGAACCAGTAGGAGTCAAGAAGCACGTGAAGGTTGTTGGTGGCGGAGTGTAGTGCGGCGTAACACCAGGGATTCTGGCGCCAACGTGGAACCTGCACAACACAACCAAAATACTTTGCCCCAACGTGACAGTGAGGTTGTCAATCTCACCGGCTTGCTGTAACAAAGGATTAGATGTATAGTGTGGAAGATGATGTTTGCAAAGAACAGTAAGAACAAGTATTGCAGTAGATTGTATTCGATGTAAAAGAATGGACCGGGGTCCACAGTTCTTTAGTGGTGTCTCTCCAATAAGAAATAGCATGTTGGGTGAACAAATTACAGTTGGGTAATTGACAAATAAAGAGGGCATGACAATGCACATACATATTATGATGAGTAGTGTGAAATTCAATTGGGCATTACGACAAAGTACATAGACCGCTATCCAGCATGCATCTATGCCTAAAAGTCCACCTTCGGGTTAGCATCCGCGCCCCTTCCAGTATTAAGTTGCAAACAACAGACAATTGCATTAAGTATGGTGCGTAATGTAATCAACACAAATATCCTTAGACAAAGCATTGATGTTTTATCCCTAGTGGCAACAACACATCCACAACCTTAGAACTTTCTGTCACTGTCCCAGATTTAATGGAGGCATGAACCCACTATCGAGCATAAATACTCCCTCTTGGAGTTACAAGTATCAACTTGGCCAGAGCCTCTACTAGCAACGGAGAGCATGCAAGATCATAAACAACACATATATGATAGATTGATAATCAACATAACATAGTATTCCATATTCATCGGATCCCAACAAACGCAACATGTAGCATTACAAATAGATGATCTTGATCATGATAGGCAGCTCACAAGATCCAACAATGATAGCACATGAGGATAAGACAACCATCTAGCTACCGCTATGGACCCATAGTCCAGGGGTGAACTACTCACACATCACTCCGGAGCGATCATGGCGATGAAGAGTCCTCCGGGAGATGATTCCCCTCTCTGGCAGGGTGCCGGAGGCGATCTCCTGAATCCCCCGAGATGGGATTGGCGGCGGCGGCGTCTCTGGAAGGTTTTCCGTATCGTGGCTCTCGGTACTGGGGTATTCGCGACGAAGGCTTTAAGTAGGCGGAAGGGTAGGTTTAGGGGCGACACGAGGGCCCCACACAACAGGGCGGCGCGGCCCCACCCTTGGCCGTGCGGCCCTGGCTTGGCGGCGCCTCGTCGCCCCACTTCGTAACCCCCTCGGTCTTCTGGAAGCTTCGTGGAAAAAAAAGACCCTGGGCGTTGATTTCGTCCAATTCCGAGAATATTTCCTTTGTAGGATTTCTGAAACCAAAAACAACAAAAAACAACAACTGGCTCTTCGCATCTTGTCAATAGGTTAGTCCGGAAAATGCATAAATATGACATAAAGTGTGTATAAAACATGTGAGTATCATCAATAAAGTAGCATGGAACATAAGAAATTATAGATACGTTTGAGACGTATCAAGCATCCCCAAGCTTAGTTCCTACTCGTCCTCGAGTAGGTAAACGATAACAAAGATAATTTCCGAAGTGACATGCTATCATAATCTTGATCAATACTATTGTAAGCATATGTAATGAATGAAGCGATTCGAAGCAATGGTAAAGACAATGAATAAACAACTGAATCATATAGAAAAGACTTTTCATGAATAGTACTTTCAAGACAAGCATCAATAAGTCTTGCATAAGAGTTAACTCATAAAGCAATAGATTCAAAGTAAAGGCATTGAAGCAACACAGAGGAAGATTAAGTTTCAGAAGTTGCTTTCAACTTGTAACATGTATATCTCATGGATAATTGTCAATACAAAGTAATATGATGAATGCAAATATGCAAGTATGTAAGAATCAATGCACAGTTAACACAAGTGTTTGCTTCTAAGATGGAAGGAAGTAGGTAAACTGACTCAACATAAAAGTAAAAGAAAGGCCCTTCGCAGAGGGAAGCATGGATTGCTATATTTGTGCTAGAGCTTTTATTTTGAAAACAAGAAACAATTTTGTCAACGGTAGTAATAAAGCATATGTGTTATGTATAAGACATCCTATAAGTTGCAAGCCTCATGCATAGATTACCAATAGTGCCCGCACCTTGTCCTAATTAGCTTGAATTTACATGGATTATCATTGCATAACATATGTTTTAACCAAGTATCACAAAGGGGTACCTCTATGCCGCCTGTACAAAGGTCTAAGGAGAAAGCTCGCATTGGATTTCTCGCTTTTGATTATTCTCAACTTAGACATCCATACCGGGACAACATAGACAACAGATAATGGACTCCTCTTTAATGCATAAGCATTCAACAACAGATAATATTCTCATAAGAGATTGAGGATTGTTGTCCAAACTGAAACTTCCACCATGGATCATGGCTTTAGTTAGCGGCCCAATGTTCTTCTCTAACAATATGCATACGCAAACCATTCAACTCATGATAAATCACCCTTACTTCAGACAAGACGAACATGCATAGCAACTCACATGATATTCAACAAAGTGAAATAGTTGATGGCGTCCCCAGGAACATGGTTATCGCTCAACAAGCAACTTATTAAGAAATAAGATACATAAGTACATATTCAATACCACAATAGTTTTTAAGCTATTTTTCCCATGAGCTATATATTGCAAAGACAAAGAATGGAATTTTAAAGGTAGCACTCAAGCAATTTACTTGGAATGGCAGAAAAATACCATGTAGTAGGCAGGTATGGTGGACACAAATGGCATAGTTTTTGGCTCAAGGATTTTGGATGCATGAGAAGTAATCCTCTCAATACAAGGTTTAGGCTAGCAAGGTTGTTTGAAGCAAACACAAGTATGAACCGGTACAGAAAAACTTACATAAGAACCTATTGCAAGCATTATAAGACTCTACACTTTCTTCCTTGTTGTTCAAACCCTCACCAGAAAATATCTAGACTTTAGAGAGACCAATCATGCAAACCAAATTTTAGCAAGCTCTATGTATTTCTTCACTAATAGGTGCAAAGTACATGATGCAATAGCTTAAACATGATCTATATGAGCACAACAATTGCCAAGTATCAAATTATTCAAGACATTATACCAATTACCACATGTAGCATTTTCTGTTTCCAACCATATAACAATTAACAAAGCAGTTTCAGCCTTCGCCATGAACATTAAGAATAAAGCTAAGAACATATGTGTTCATATGCAACATCGGAGCGTATCTCTCTCCCACACAATGAATGCTAGGATCCAATTTTATACAAATAAAACAAAACAAGAACATAAAGATGCTCCAAGTAAAGCACATAAGATGTGACGGAATAAAAATATAGTTTCAGTAGAGGTGACCTGATAATTTGTCGATGAAGAAGGGGATGCCTTGGGCATCCCCAAGCTTAGATGCTTGAGTCTTCTTTAAATATGCAGGGATGGACCACGGGGGCATCCCCAAGCTTAGAGCTTTCACTCTCCTTGATCATATTGTATCATCCTCCTCTCTTGATCCTTAAAAACTTCCTCCACACCAAACTCAAAACAAACTCATTAGAGGGTTAGTGCATAATAAAAAATTCGCATGTTCAGAGGTGACATAATCATTCTTAACACTTCTGGACATTGCACAAAGCTACTGAAAGTTAATGGAACAAAGAAATCCATCAAACATAGCAAAACAGGCAATGCGAAATAAAAGACAGAATCTGTCAAAACAGAACAGTCTGTAAATACGAATTTTTCTGGGGCACTTAACTTGCTCAGATGAAAATGCTCAAATTGAATGAAAGTTGCGTACATATCTGAGGATTACTCACGTAAATTGGCAGATTTTTCTGAGTTACCTACAGAGAATAATACTCAAATTCGTGACAGCAAGAAATCTGTTTCTGCGCAGTAATCCAAATCTAGTATGAACCTTACTATCAAATACTTTACTTGGCACAACAATGCAATAAAATAAAGATAAGGAGAGGTTGCTACAGTAGTAACAACTTCCAAGACTCAAATATAAAACAAAAGTGCAGAAGTAAAATCATGGGTTGTCTCCCATAAGCGCTTTTCTTTAACGCCTTTCAGCTAGGCGCAGAAAGTGTGTATCAAGTAACATCAAGAGATGAAGCATCAACATCATAATTTGTTCTAATGATAGAATCAAAAGGTAACTTCATTCTCTTTCTAGGGAAGTGTTCCATACCTTTCTTGAGAGGAAATTGATATTTAATATTACCTTACTTCATATCAATAACAACACCAACAGTTCGAAGAAAAGGTCTTCCCAAAATAATGGGACAAGATGCATTGCATTCAATATCCAAGACAACAAAATCAACGGGGACAAGGTTATTGTTAACCGTAATGCGAACATTATCAATCCTCCCCAAAGGTTTCTTTGTAGAATTATCAGCAAGATTAACATCCAAATAACAATTTTTCAATGGTGGCAAGTCAAGCATATTATAGATTTTCTTAGGCATAACAGAAATACTTGCACCAAGATCACATAAAGCATTACAATCAAAATCATTGACCTTCATCTTAATGATGGGCTCCTAACCATCTTCTAACTTCCTAGGAATAGAAGTCTCAAGTTTTAATTTATCTTCTCTAGCTTTAATGAGAGCATTTGTAATATGTTTTGTAAAGGCCAAATTTATAGCACTAGCATTGGGACTTCTAGCAAGTTTTTGTAAGAACTTATAACTTCAGAGATGTGACAATCATCAAAATCTAAACCATTATGATCTAAAGCAATGGGATTATTGTCCCCAATATCTGGAAAAATTTCAGCAGTTTTATCACAAGCAATTTCAGCAGTTTTAGCAGTTTCAGGCAGTTTTGCACACTTTGCATTAGGAGTAGAAATATTGCCAACACCAATTATTTTACCATTGATAGTAGGAGGTGTAGCAACATGTGAAGCATTATCATTACTAGTGGTGGTAATAGTCCAAACTTTAGCTACATTATTCTCTTTAGCATTTTCTTCTTTTTCCCACCTAGCACGCAATTCAGCCATCAATCTTATATTCTCATTAATTCGAACTTGGATGGCGTTTGCTGTAGCAAATGACTTAATATCTTTAGTTTCATTAGGCATAACTTTCAATTTTAAAAGATCAACAAGAGCAAGACTATCAACCTTAGAAGCAAGAATATCAATTTTACCAAGCTTTTCTTCAACAGATTTGTTAAAAGTAGTTTGTGTACTAATAAATTCTTTAAGCATGGCTTCAAGACCAGGGGTACACTCCTATTATTGTTGTAAGAATTCCCATAAGAATTACCATAACCATTACCATTATTAGAAGGATATGGCCTATAGTTGTTACCAGAATTATTCCTATAAGCATTGTTGTTGAAATTATTATTTTTAATGAAGTTCACATCAACATGTTCTTCTTGAGCAACCAATGAAGCTAAAGGAACATTATTAGGATCAACATTAATCCTACCATTCACAAGCATAGACATAATAGCATCAATCTTATCACTCAAGGAAGAGGTTTCTTCAACAGAATTTACCTTCTTACCTTGTGGAGCTCTTCCGTGTGCCATTCAGAGTAATTAATCATCATATCATCAAGAAGCTTTGTTGCGGCGCCTAGAGTGATGGACATAAAAGTACCTCCAGCAGCTGAATCCAATAGGTTCCGTGAAGAAAAATTCAATCCTGCATAAAAGGTTTGGATGATCATCCAAGTAGTCAGTCCATGGGTTGGGCAATTCTTGACCAAAGATTTCATTCTTTCCCATGCTTGGGCAACATGCTCATTATCCAATTGCTTAAACTTCATTATGCTACTTCTCAAAGATATAATTTTAGCAGGAGGATAATATCTACCAATAAAAGCATCCTTACATTTAGTCCATGAATCAATACTATTCTTAGGCAAAGATAGCAACCAATCTTTAGCTCTTCTGTTAATGAGAAAGGAAACAATTTTAATTTTATAATGTCACCATCTACATCCTTATACTTTTGCATTTCACAAAGTTCAACAAAATTATTAAGATGGGCAGCAGCATCATCAGAACTAACACCAGAAAATTGCTCTCTCATAACAAGATTTAGTAAGGCAGGTTTAATTTCAAAAATTCTGCTGTAGTAGCAGGTGGAGCAATAGGTGTGCATAAGAAATCATTATTATTTGTGCTAGTAAAGTCACACAACTTAGTATTTTCAGGAGTACCCATTTTAGCAATAGTAAATAAAGCAAATGCAAGTAACTAATTTTTTTGTATTTTGATATAAGTAAGCAAACAAAGCAGTAAATAAAATAAAGTAAAGCAAGACAAAAAACAAAGTAAAGAGATTGGAAGTGGAGACTCCCCTTGCAGCGTGTCTTGATCTCCCGACGGCGCCAGAAACGTTGCTTGTTACGTGTAAAGCACACGTCCGTTGGGAACCCCAAGAGGAAGGTGTGATGCGTGCAGCGGCAAGTTTTCCCTCAGTAAGAAACCAAGGTTATCGAACCAGTAGGAGTCAAGAAGCACGTGAAGGTTGTTGGTGACGGAGTGTAGTGCGGCGCAACACCAGGGATTCCGGCGCCAACGTGGAACCTGCACAACACAACCAAAATACTTTGCCCCAACGTGACAGTGAGGTTGTCAATCTCACCGGCTTGCTGTAACAAAGGATTAGATGTATAGTGTGGAAGATGATGTTTGCAAAGAACAGTAAGAACAAGTATTGCATTAGATTGTATTCGATGTAAAAGAATGGACCGGGGTCCAAAGTTCACTAGTGGTGTCTCTCCAATAAGAAATAGCATGTTGGGTGAACAAATTACAGTTGGGCAATTGACAAATAAAGAGGGCATTAAATGCACATACATATTATGATGAGTAGTGTGAAATTCAATTGGGCATTACGACAAAGTACATAGACCGCTATCCAGCATGCATCTATGCCTAAAAAGTCCACCTTCGGGTTAGCATCCACACCCCTTCCAGTATTAAGTTGCAAACAACAGACAATTGCATTAAGTATGGTGCGTAATGTAATCAACACAAATATCCTTAGACAAAGCATTGATGTTTTATCCCTAGTGGCAACAACATATCCACAACCTTAGAACTTTCTGTCACTGTCCCAGATTTAATGGAGGCATGAACCCACTATCGAGCATAAATACTCCCTCTTGGAGTTACAAGTATCAACTTGGCCAGAGCCTCTACTAGCAACGGAGAGCATGCAAGATCATAAACAACACATATATGATAGATTGATAATCAACATAACATAGTATTCCATATTCATCGGATCCCAACAAACGCAACATGTAGCATTACAAATACATGATCTTGATCATGATAGGCAGCTCACAAGATCCAACAATGATAGCACATGAGGAGAAGACAACCATCTAGCTACTGCTATGGACCCATAGTCCAGGGGGTGAACTACTCACACATCACTCTGGAAGCGATCATGGCGATGAAGAGTCCTCCGGGAGATGATTCCCCTCTCCGGCAGGGTGCCGGAGGCGATCTCCTGAATCGCCCGAGATGGGATTGGCGGCGGCAGCGTCTCTGGAAGGTTTTCCGTATCGTGGCTCTCGGTACTGGGGTATTCGCTACGAAGGCTTTAAGTAGGCGGAAGGGTAGGTTTAGGGGCGACACGAGGGCCCCACACAACAGGGCGGCGCGGCCCACCCTTGGCCGCGCGGCCCTGGCGTGGCGGCGCCTCGTCGCCCCACTCCGTAACCCTCGGTCTTGGAAGCTTCGTGGAAAAATAAGACCCTGGGCGTTGATTTCGTCCAATTCCGAGAATATTTCCTTTCTAGGATTTCTGAAACCAAAAACAGCAGAAAACAACAACTGACTCTTCGGCATCTTGTCAATAGGTTAGTGCCAGAAAATGCATAAATATGACATAAAGTGTGTATAAAACATTTGAGTATCATCAATAAAGTAGCATGGAACATAAGAAATTATAGATACGTTTGAGACGTATCAACACCATTAATACTTTGTTGTACCATTTGGACTAACAAATGCACCAGCTATTTTCATGAATTTGATGAACAAGATATTCATGAAGTACTTGTAAAAGTTCGTAATAGTCTTCATCGACGATATTCTGATATATTCCAAGGATAAAGAGGAACATGCAAAGCATTTGAAGATAGTTTTGCAGATCCTAAGAGAACATCAACTGTATGCCAAGTTTAGTAAGTGCAAATTTTGGTTGGATAGTGTCGAATTTCTTGAACATGTCATAACCAAAGAAGGGATAGCTGTAAATCCAAGCAAGGTTCAGTCAGTATTAGAGTGGAATTCACCAAAGAATGCAAAGGAGATAAGAGGATTCATCGAGGGATTTTCGAAGATTGCAGGACCGATGACCAGGTTACTCAAGAAAAACACTCCATTTGTGTGGACTGAGGAATGTGAAGCGAGTTTTCAGAAACTCAAGGAGAAGTTAACCACAACACCCGTATTAGCAGTTCCAGAACCTAGAAAGGATTACACGGTGTATTGTGACACTTCCAAGAGTGGACTTGGATGTGTTCTAATGCAAAACCGTAAGGTAATAGCTTATGGATCAAGGCAATTGAAACCACATGAACATAACTACCCAATACATGATTTAGAATTGGCGGCAGTCATGTGTGCTCTGAAGAGTTTGAGACAATTTCTTTATGGATCCAAGTGTGAGTTATACACCGATCATAAAAGTCTGAAGTATTTCTTCACTCAAAAGGAATTGAATATGAGACAGAAGAGATGGTCGGAGTTGATCAAGGATTATGAAATGAAGATCAACTATACACCAGGTAAGGCTAATTTAGTAGCAGATGCTTTAAGCAAAAAAAATTACCGATAACCAACCTACGGAATGGGAGATTCCAAAGGAACTTCAGAAAGAGTTAGAAGAAGCTCAGATCTTACTCATTCAAGGTGATACAATAGGGAGTGTAGCAACCTTGAGGATCATGGATGAGATGTACTCAGATTTGAAATATGAGATCATCCGAAAGCAAGGGGATGATCCATTCATCCAAGAAGAACTCAAGAGAATCGAGGAAGGAAAACCATCTGAATTCCATGTTGGAGAGTTTGATTCCTTATATTTCCAGAAGCGGATATGTATACCGGATGATCCGGAAGTGAAGGCAATAATACTAAAAGAAGCACATGAAACACCTTACTCAATACATCCCGGAAGTAGCAAGATGTGCATGGACTTTAAAGAGATGTTCTGGTGGAACAATATGAAAAGAGAAATAGCTAAGTATGTCTCGGAATGTCACACATGTCAACGAGTAAAAGCAGAACATCAGAGTCGTGCTTGACTACTTAAACCTTTGGATATTACGGAATGGAAATGGGATGAAATCGGAATGGATTTTTTTACTGGTTTACCAATGACCATTAAAAAGAAGGATATGATATGGGTAATTGTGGATAGACTTACCAAAAGTGCTCATTTTCTAGCGGTGAATCAGAAGGACACTTCTGAGACTCTTGTCAATATATATGTCAAGGAAATAGTAAGCAAGCATGGAGTACCAAAGAAGATAGTCTCAGATAGAGGTTCGATCTTCATGTCAGCATTTTGGAAACAACTCCAAGAAGCTCTGGGATCCAAGTTAGATTTTGGCACAACTTATCACCCACAAACCGGAGGACAAACGGAAAGAACCAGTCAAATACTGGAAGATATGCTTAGAGCTTGTGCGCTAAACTTTGGAGGATCATGGGAAGACCATCTACCGTTAGCAGAAGTTTCATACAATAATAGTTATCAGAGTAGCATTCAAATGGCACCGTATGAAACATTATACGGAATGAAGTGCAGAACTCCAATCTGTTGGTTCGAGACGAGAGAAAACAAGGAGTTTGCACCAGATTACATCAAGGAGAAACAAGGAGTCATCGAGGTTATCAGGGATAGACTTAAGATAGCTCAGAGTCGACAGAAGAGTTATGCCGACCAGAAGAGAAGAGCATGGGAACCCAAGGTGGGAGACATGATATATTTGAAAGTTAGCCCAATGAAAGGACTCAAGATATTTGGAGTGAAAGGAAAGTTAAGTCCTCGCTATATAGGACCATTCAAGATACTCAGTCAGAATAGAGGAACAACTTTTGAGCTAGAACTACCTAAGCAGTTGAGTTTGATTCACAATGTATTCCACGTGTCTCAACTCAGTGTGTTTAATGGCCCAGATGATCCAGGGAGTTAGAGAGCAATCAGACCTAACCTATGTTGAAAACCGGAAAAGATATTGGAAGTACATTGGAAGAAGCTAAGGAGTAGGGTGATCAAATACTACAAGATTCAATGGCAGCATCATCCTGAACGGGAAGCAACTTGGGAGAAGGAGGACGATCTCAGAAAATCCTACCCCGAGCTATTCAGGTACTTCAATCTTAACTTCGGGACAAATTTTCTGTTAAGGGGGAGAGGCTGTAATAACCCAGAACATAGGATTATCGAAGGGTAGATTTAGAAATGGGATGTGCATTTCATTGCAAAACAAGGGAAATTTTTGCGCCCTATTGCAACTAAACCTAAGAGGGATCGAGGTTCTCTCTCAGATGCAATTAGGGTTAGGCATTGGGAGACTAAGGAATTTCGACATGATCTCTTTTGTATCTTGTTGATTTTGGTAGTTGATTCTATTTGCCAAGTCAAATTGAATTTAAAACTCAAAGAATAAAGGATAAACAATATAGAATATGAATTATGAATTTATAATTCAAATACACTTCATAATTCAAATACATTTCATAAATTCATTCACTTTGAATTTCAAATTGAAATATAAATACACCAAGCATTTATAAATAAATGATAAATATACAAATTGAGCTCATAAGGAAAATTCGAGCTTTATTGATAATACACACACATATACAATGTCTTTACAATATTCTTTATACAAGAATTGAATGAATTATAAACAGAAATAAAAAGAAGATTACATAAATTGATCCTATACTAAAACCCTAAGTTAATGTCTTGGAAGAATTGCTTCCTAGGTCATATTCATCTTCAAAACCTACAAAACAGAGAGAAAAGCAGCACATGGGGTTAAATAGCAAGATAGTAAAAGCTAGGGGTGAACCAAGTGTCACTGACACTTATGTTTGTCCAAAACCTTGGACAACACAAGGATAAGATGAAGCAGACCAAACCCGAGCACACCCAGGGGGCTCAAGTTTCACCAACGTAGCTTCACAGCTCATGAAGTTATTGTGCAAGCAACAACACAACACACACATCTGAGTCACCAGCCAAGCCAGGGCTGTGTGTCACAGCTAGAGAAGAAACACCAGGGGTCTAAGTTATTGGAGATATGCCCAAGAGGCAATAATAAAATTGGTTATTATATATCTTTGTGTTTATGATAAATGTTTATATACCATGCTATAATTGTATTAACCGAAACATTGATACATGTGTGTTATGTAAACAACAATGAGTCCCTAGTAAGCCTCTTAACTAGCTTGTTGATTAATAGATGAACATTGTTTCATGATCATGAACATTGGATGTTATTAATAACAAGGTTATGTCATTGTATGAATGATGTAATGGACACACCCATTTAAGCGTAGCATAAGATCACGTCATTAAGTTATTTGCTATAAGCTTTCAATACATAGTTACCTAGTCTTTTCGACCATGAGATCATGTAAATCACTTATACCGGAAAGGTACTTTGATTACATCAAACACCACTGCGTAAATGGGTGGTTATAAAGGTGGGATTAAGTATCCGGAAAGTATGAGTTGAGGCATATGGATCAACGTACAGTGGGATTTGTCCATCCCGATGACGGATAGATATACTCTGGGCCCTCTCGGTGGAATGTCGTCTAAATAGCTTGCAAGCATATGAATAAGTTCATAAGAGACCACATACCACAGTACGAGTAAAGAGTACTTGTCGGGAGACGAGGTTGAACAAGGTATAGAGAGATACCGGTGATCAAACCTCGGACAAGTAAAATATCGCGTGACAAAGGGAATTGGTATCGTATGTGAATGGTTCATTCGATCACTAAGTCATCGTTGAATATGTGGGAGCCATTATGGATCTCCAGATCCCGCTATTGGTTATTGGTCGGAGAGAGTACTCAACCATGTCTACATAGTTCGCGAACCGTAGGGTGACACACTTAAGGTTTGATGTCGTATTAGTAGAACTTGAATATGGAATGGAGTTCGAAGTTTTGTTCGGAGTCTCGGATGGGATCCCGGACATCACGAGGAGTTCGGAATGGTCCGGAGAATAAGATTCATATATAGGAAGTCATTTTATAAGTTTGAAAATGATCCGGTGCATTTATGGAAGGTTCTAGAAAAGTCCGGAAGAAATCACTTTGGAAGGCGGAGTCCCGAAGGGACTCCACCTCCCATGGTCGGCCAACCCTAGAGGGGTGGAGTCCCAAGTGGACTCCACCAAGGGGGCCGGCCACCCCCCTCATGGAAGGGTGGGAGTCCCACTTGAGGTGGGAATCCCACCTTGTTTAGGTTTCCCTACACATGGAAGGTTTTGGGTTGGGGTCTTATTCGAAGACTTGTAGTCCAACACTTGGGGGTTCCACCTATATATTGAGGGGCAAAGGGGAGGGGGCCGGCTAACACAAAGCCACCACCTTGGCCGCACCCCTTGGAGGCCGGCCACCCCCTCTCCCCAAACCCTAGCCGCCCACTCCTCCACCTCTCCCGCAACGCTTAGCGAAGCTTCGCCGGAGATCTCCATCGCCACCGCCACCACGCCGTTGTTGTTATGTGGCTGCTAGGGTTTGGGAGGGAGAGAGAGGGATGCGAGGGCGCGAGAAGCCCGGCCGGGGGCCTTTTGCCCACTGATGAGGACATCCCTACTACACCACTACCTCCATCATTAATAAATGAAGATGAACCTGCTGTGGAGCTCAAGTCCAATGAAGTTCGGATTGGACCAATTACAAGGGCTCGTGCGAAGCTACTTAAACAACAGGTGAACTTGTTTCTAAATGGTACTTTGATTGATGAGAACTTTATACTGCCTAAGTCCTATTACTTATGTATCATTAGGTATCAAGAAGAGACGAGCATCGCACGAGGAGGAGAGGAGCAGTTGGACATGAAGACGGACGTCAAGATGGACGTGAAGCTGGACATGGAGCTGGACATGAAGATATCTCATGGACGCGCGAGGAGGCGGGAGGCATGCGAGAGAGAAGAAGACGTCCCGGCCGGTCCCACCCGGTCCGACCGGCCCGGACTGCCGGTCCGCGGCCGGTGACCGGGCGCCAACCGGACGCGATTTATCGTACCGGATGAAAACCGGAAAACCTCGCAACTATCTGGTTGCCGCCCGGTTGACCGAACCCCAGACCGGCCGACCCGGTTGCCGCCCGGTTGACCGGACCCCAGACCGGCCGACCCGGTCCCTGGCCCGGTTGACCGGATTCCCGGCCGGTTGTCCGTCTGTCTCGACAGATCTATTCTGGGTCGGTTATTTTTGTATCTTTTCGACCAGAACTCGTCCCGGACGCCTATATAAGTGCCTGGACCCCTACGCTTTAGACCACGTTTAAGATAAACCCTAGTTCTTAGTTGTTTGCTCTAGCAAAACTATTGAATCCCTACACCATATTGCTTAATATTGTGTAGATCCTGAAAAAGTCTTGTGTGATCTGCTGTTCCATTGGGAATTAGACGGTTGCAACTTACCGCTTCGTGGTCGGCGGCTACGTGCACAAGTGTGTGGAGTTGCGAATATCTTGCAGGGTTGAGAGCTGTTGCATTGGCGACAGGGACCAATCGAGAGATCTCGTTGCGTCATACAAGTTATCATCCACTTCATCGTCGTGTATCTCCGCTGCCATCACCCCGTGATCATCATCACCACCGCTGCTTACTGAGAAGATCGGGCCACCCCATATCATCTTGGTATCAGATTTCCAGTTTTCCTCGGTAAGCCATCCACAATCCACCCCATAGTTGAGTTGTGAGTGTTTTCCTATCCAGAAAAAGCCATAAAAATTAGGGTTAGGGTTTGCCATAGCCTTAGATTGCACTAATTTCAAGTTTTAGTTGCTTTTCGTAGTTGTTTTTGCGTCTCTTTTCTTTTCCATCTAGTCTTTTAGGGTTTGAGTTTACTCTACCATCTTGTGTTCCTTTATCTTGTGGTGTCAGTTTTTGTTCCTCCGAGTCCACATAGCGTACAGTGTGCTTGTTCCCAACCATAGACACAGCCTTTCGATATAAAGTGACTAGGAACTTCCCCAGAAGAGACTAGTTTTACCGCTCGACAGGCTGCTCGTTAGGTTATTGGTGCTTTGCATTTTTCTGTTGGCTGTGTTATCAAGGAGTTGTGTCAGAAAATCAAAAAAACAAAAAAAAGAGAAAATTGAAAAGAAGCAAAAAGAGCTACATAGCTGCGTGTGTTCTATAAAAGAAAATTCCAAAAAGAAAAGTGTAGTGCTAGTTGAATCAAGTGAAGGCCTAAGTTTACTTTACTGCACCTGTAGTTGAGCAATCTTGTGCCTGTCTCGTTGAGCTTTGCTAGCGTCTCTCGTGTGCATTGCAACCTTTCCCACATATAGTTGCATTGCCCCATTATATCGCCTTGTGTGAGTATCATTGGTTTTCTACGGTCAGCGCTATAGCTTGTTATTGGTGCAAATAGGTAGCCTACCTACAGCCCCACATATATCCTGCTTTGTCGTGTGATTTGTTCTTATACCCTTGATATTCGCTTACATCCGTGCACTAGTTGTTACTACAAGTGGTAAGCAACACTAATTTACTTTGGAATGGTAAGATCTCCTTTTCTTATCAGTTTTGAGTGAGTTGTGAGGGTACCACCATATATTTTGATTTAGTGCACTAATCTACTAACGATGTCTGCTAGTGATCATAGAATTGTTAACCAGGAAAACAAGAGTGCTGCAGATATCATCACATGGAGGGAGTATGAGGCTCTTCGTAATGAGATGCGACGTGAATTCCGCGCTCAGGACGATGTGCTTAATGGGAAGATTGATGAGATTTCCCAAAAGCTGGATGCTACTCATGTGACCGTCACTACAATGCAAGATCAAATGACGGATGTACAACGCAATCTTGCTGATTTGCGCTTAGCTGTTGAGAATTTGACCGCGCAACAACAACAAGAGATGAAGATCCTGAGCTTCAAGATGACGCACACAATGCTCGTGATGCGCCACGTGGTAATCGTCCTCGCGGTTGGGTTCCACTTGGCCGCAATGGTCGTGGACAAGATGAAGAAGATGGTTTGGGTAAGCCCAAATTTTCTATACCCAAGTTTGAAGGAGGAGCTGATGTTGAAGAATACCTCACTTGGGAGCTGAAGATTGAGAAGTTGTGGAGCTTACATCCGCATTATACTGAAGACCGGAAGATCAAGCTTGCTTCTTCCGAATTTGATGGCTATGCTTTGCGTTGGTGGGATGCTTTTGTTCGTAACCGCGAAGAGGATCGTGAGCAGCCTATACGCACATGGCGTGCCATGAAGGAGGCGATGACTTCTCGCTTTGTGCCTACAAATTACTTGCGGAATATATATGATAAGCTGACTCTTTTGAGACAAGGTGTGAAGACTGTGGATGAATACTACATGAAGATGGAGATGCTTATGCAGCGTGGCCGTGTCCGTGAGTTTCTTGAGATGACAATGCAGCGTTTCCTCAACGGTTTGAAGTATGACATCAAAGGCATTGTTCGTCACTACAGCTACACCAATATGAATCAATTGTTACATCATGCAAGAGAAGCTGAATCACAGTTGGCTGACGAAGCAAAGATCAAAGGTCGAGCTACAGGAGCTGGGCGTTTCACACCCCGCGCGGCCCCATCTATGGCGCCGGCGCCTTCGACGCGCTCCGCCCCTCCGCCTAGTAAGTCGGTCTCCAATGTGTCTAACACAAAGAAGTCCGAATCTGCTGCAAGTACGAGTGGCTCTAATGTGTCTACTGCGCGTAACCGTGATATGGTTTGTCATACATGTGGTGGCAAGGGTCACTTCAAGAGAGATTGTCCTAACCGCAAAGTCATGGTTATCAATGAGGACAATGAGTACGAGACTGGAGATGATGTTGATCCTAATGCTCCAGAAGATGATGACTATGACACTGATGGTGAAGATGCATATCCGTCTGATGCTCGCACCATTGTTGTGTCGCAGCGTGCTCTTAATGTGTTGCCTAGTGCATCTACTCAACGCTACAATTTGTTCCAAACAAAGGCTTTAGTTGGTCCTGACAAGGCTTGCAAGGTCATTATTGATGGCGGGAGTTGCCGCAATTTAGCAAGCAAGGAGTTGTGTACCAAGCTGAAGTTGAAGTATCTACCGCACCCGCATCCATACTATATTCAGTGGTTGAGCGACAATGGTGAGATGAAGGTAAACCACATGGTGCGTGTTGAGTTTGCTATTGGACCGTATAAGGATTGCATTGATTTTGATGTCGTTCCTATGACGGTGTGTCACCTACTATTGGGTCGGCCTTGGCTCTATGACCGTTCTGTGCAACACAATGGCCGTGCCAATACATATCACTTGGAGTTCAAGGGCAAGAAAATCAATTTACAGCCTATGACACCACAGCAAATTGTCAATGAGTCTCGTCAGAAAGTTGAAGTCAATTTGGAGGATGCTTCTTTAGATAGGCGAGAGAATTGTAATGTTGTGAGTGATATAACGAAAAGTGAGAGAGTGAATTCCTTAGTCTCATTAGCCACCAAAGAAGACATGAGAGAATTTAGTGAGGACCCTACGGCCATGCCTCTTGTGCTCTTGTACAGGGGTACGGTTTTGGTTTCTAACGACATGACCCCTCTTCCTCTTGGTGTTTCTAATGTTTTGCAGGAATTTGGCGACGTGTTTCCGGATGAGGTACCCGCAGGACTTCCACCATTGCGAGGTATTGAGCATCAAATCGACTTGATTCCCGGAGCTTCGCTACCCAATCGGGCACCATATAGAACGAACCCCGAAGAGACGAAGGAGATACAGAAGCAAGTACAAGCACTACTCGACAAAGGTTATATCCGCATAAGCCTTAGTCCTTGTGCTGTTCCTGTTATTCTTGTTCCTAAGAAAGATGGTACGTGGCGTATGTGCGTGGATTGTAGAGCTATAAACAATATCACTATTCGATATCGTCACCCTATTCCCCGTTTAGAGGATATGCTAGATGAATTGAGTGGTGCTACTGTGTTCTCTAAAATTGATTTGCGTAGTGGTTATCATCAAATTAGGATGAAGGAAGGGGATGAGTGGAAAACCGCCTTTAAAACAAAATTTGGTGAGACTGATGAACCATGTTTTGCGTGAATTTATTGGCAAGTTTGTGGTTGTGTATTTTGATGACATATTAATTTACAGCCGCAATGAATCTGATCATATTATACATATTCGACATGTTTTGCAAGTGTTGCGTGATAGTAAACTCTATGGTAATCTTGAGAAGTGCACATTTTGCAAAGATAAGGTCATATTTCTGGGTTATGTTGTCTCTAAGCATGGAGTAGAAGTAGATGTGTCTAAAATTGAAGCTATTCAAAATTGGCCTACTCCCATGAATGTGAGTCAAGTTAGAAGTTTTCATGGTCTAGCTGGGTTTTATCGCCGTTTTGTGCCCAATTTTTCTACTATTGCTGCACCTTTGAATGAATTAACTAAAAAGGGTGTTGCATTTGAGTGGGGCGTTGCCCAAGATCATGCTTTTGATGAACTGAAATGATTGTTGACTTTTGCACCGTTGCTTGCACTTCCTGATTTCAATAAGCAATTTGAGATTGAATGTGATGCTAGTGGTATTGGAATTGGTGGTGTGTTGATGCAAGAGGGTCGCCCAATTGCATATTTTTCTGAGAAACTTTCTGGTGCTAAGTTGAACTATCCCATATATGATAAAGAATAGTATGCTTTGATTAGAGTTCTTGAGGTTTGGCAACATTATTTGTGGCCAAAGGAATTTATCATACATTCTGATCATGAAGCTTTGAAATATCTGAAAGCCCAATCTACTTTGCATAGGCGTCTTGCTAAGTGGGTTGAGTTCATTGAGTCTTTTCCGTACATTATTAAACATAAGAAGGGAAAAGATAATATTGTTGCTGATGCTCTATCTAGGAAGAATATGCTATTAACTCAACTTGATGTTAAAATTCCTGGTTTAGAGATGTTATGTGATTTGTATGCTACTGATCATGATTTTGCTGAACCATATCGCTTATGTGCTCTTGGTAAAGCATGGGAAAAATATCACATACATGATGGGTTCTTATTTAGAGCTAACAAACTATGTGTTCCAGAATCGTCTGTGCGTTTGCTCTTATTGCAGGAATCACATGCTGGAGGTTTGATGGGTCACTTTGGGCGTGAGAAGACGCTACTCATGCTCGCTGATCATTTTTATTGGCCAAAGATGAGGCGGGATGTGGACAGGTATGTGAAGAGGTGCATTACTTGCAACAAGTCCAAGTCCAAGCTGAAGCCTCACGGTTTGTATACTCCATTACCGGCACCTACTACACCTTGGGAAGATATTAGTATGGATTTTGTGTTGGGTTTGCCGCGTACTAAGAGAGGCCATGATTCTATATTTGTGGTAGTGGACAGATTTTCTAAAATGTCACACTTTATTGCCTGCCACAAAAGCGACGATGCGTCGCATATTGCTAACCTGTTTTTCAGGGAGATTGTTCGACTACATGGAGTCCCGAAGACTATTGTTTCTGATCGTGATGTGAAGTTCATGAGCTACTTCTGGAAGACACTTTGGGGAAAGCTTGGGACAAAGCTACTGTTCAGTACTACTTGTCATCCCCAAACTGATGGTCAAACTGAGGTGGTGAATCGAACCTTGTCACAACTGTTGAGATCCATGATCAAGAAGAACCTGAAGGAGTGGGAAGAGTGTTTGCCGCATGTAGAGTTTGCTTACAACAGGGCGGTACATTCTACCACGGAGCTATGTCCTTTTGAGGTGGTGTATGGTTTTAAACCCATTACTCCACTTGACTTGTTGCCTTTGCCTATACATGAGAGAGTTAATATGGAGGCATCCAAGAGGGCAGATTTTGTGCGAAAAATCCATGTGAAGACTAAAGAGTTGATAGAGAAGAAAGGCAAGAGCAATGATGCAAGGATGAATAAGAAGCGCAAAAAGATGTTGTTCAAGCCTGGTGATATGGTCTGGGTACATTTTCGCAAGGATAGGTTCCCGAAGCTGCGGAAGTCTAAGTTGAAGCCTCGTGGTGCTGGTCCTTACAAAGTGCTTGCCAAGATCAATGATAATGCATACTCGATAGATCTTCCGGTTGATGAGTTTGGTGTCAGTAATTCTTTCAATGTTGCTGATTTGACACCATATGATGGAGAAGACCTTGGAGCGTCGGGGTCGACGCCTTTTGAAGGGGGGGATGATGAGGACATCCCTACTACACCACTACCTCCGTCATTAATAAATGAAGATGAACCTGCTGTGGAGCTCAAGTCCAATGAAGTTCGGATTGGACCAATTACAAGGGCTCGTGCGAAGCTACTTAAACAATAGGTGAACTTGTTTCTAAATGGTACTTTGATTGATGAGAACTTTATCTTAAGTCCTATTACTTATGTATCATTAGGTATCAAGAAGAGACGAGCATCGCACGAGGAGGAGAGGAGCAGCTGGACATGAAGACGGACATCAAGATGGACGTGAAGGCTGACATGGAGCTGGACATGAAGATATCTCATGGACGCGCGAGGGAGGAGCGGGAGGCATGCGCGAGAGAGAAGAAGACGTCCAGGCCGGTCCAGCACCCGGTCCGACCGGCCGCCAGACCGGCCAACCCGGTCACTGACCCGGTCGACCGGGCGCCAACCGGACGTGATTTATCGTACCGGATGAAAACCGGAAAACCTCGCAACTATCCGGTTGCCGCCCGGTTGACCGGACCCCAGACCGGCCGACCCGGTTGCCGCCCGGTTGACCGGACCCCAAACCGGCCGACCCGGTCCCTGGCCCGGTTGACCGGATTCAGACGGATTTGTCCAGTCTGTCTCGACCAGATCTATTCTGGGTCGGTTTTTTGTATCTTTTCGACCAGAACTCGTCCCGGACGCCTATATAAGTGCCCGGGATGCCCCCTAGCTGCTTTAGACCACGTTTAAGATAAACCCTAGTTCTTAGTTGTTTGCTCTAGCAAAACTATTGAATCCTACACCATATTGCTTGATATTGTGTAGATCTGAAAAAGTCTTGTGTGATCTGTTGTTCCATTGGGAATTATACGGTTGCAACTTACCGCTTCGTGGTCGGCGGCTACGTGCGCAAGTGTGTGGAGTTGCGAATATCTTGCGGGGTTGAGAGCTGTTGCATTGGCGACAGGGACCAATCGAGAGATCTCGTTGCGTCATACAAGTTATCATCCACTTCATCGTCGTGTATCTCCGCTGCCATCACCCCGTGATCATCATCACCACCGCTGCTTACTGAGAAGATCGGGCCACCCCATATCACCCACGGCCGGGCAAGAGGGAAGGGATTTCCTTCTTAATTCTTGCTTGATTAGATTGATACATCTCCTCTCCATATATAGAGAGGTTTACTTGACTCCCAAGCAAGGCTTACTTGACCCCTAAGCAAACCATAAGACTAACGGGCCCAGGCCCATGACGTACTCTAACACTACACCCCACCTGGACATGCAGCTCGTCCTCGAGCTGCAACCTAAACAAACCATGACTCGACGCAACACAACCCTAACACCTAAAAACGAGCCTTTTACATCTCGGCTTGTTTTATTACTCTCAACCTGAAATAGACTGGGACGCTTTATTGTTGACCCCTGAAAATAAAGTGGACACCATTCGCCCGTCGGACGTGCACCTGTACAGCCACCTGGATCCCATGGAAACCAGCGGGACAAAAGGAGCCCGCGCGGCGGCCGGCGGCGGAATGCAGTGGTGCTACGCGGTGCGCTCCTGTCGGTGACACCATGCCTTCTCCCCGCCGGATGACTGTCGATGGCGCAGACTTTGAGGTCGCTGCCCGCGGGAAAAACAACATGTCCGCCGCCCGTGGGGGAAACCGCACGCCCAAGATCCCCGACGCAGCGGACGAGATCGAGGTCCGTTGCGCAACGAAGCGCAACTTGGAGGAGCTGCAGCTGCAGATCACGCATCTCCCGCACACGCCGACGCACTAGGAGGCCGCGCGCAGCAGCCTGCAGCCTCACCGCCGCCGACACGTGGCGGATAGCGATCCAAGCCGGAAGCGGTGACGGCGACGGAGGGAAACAGACCTGGTGGAAGGGCATCCCGGGCGGTGTCGATGTAGAGCCCGGGGCCAAGGTCGCTCCCACACCGCCGAAAGGCAGGGACGGCGTCGGTGGCGGCAGCAGCCGCTGCTGCGGTGTTGGTGGCGACGGCAGCAGCTGCTGCTGTTGCAGCTGCCCACCGAACGGCAGGGACAGCGTCGGTGAGGACAGCAGCTGCAGTGGTGGCGTTGGTGGCGGCGGCAGCTGCTGTTGCTGCTGTAGCGTCCCGGTGGGGAAGAAGGCGGCCGGCTGCTGGAGAAGAGGGACCCCCGGCGCCGAGGTAGGGCTCGGCCCGGAGATGGTGGATAGCGGCAGCGAGACTGCAGCAGCCCGGCGTCGGGTGGCGGCGACGACAGCAGCGGCGTCGGCTGCGGCGGCCGGCGATCGCGGCGGAGGCCCGTTCGGCTGCCACGGCAGCAGCGCCGCCGGCGGCGGCGGCCCGTAGGGACCGGCCAGGAAGAGGCGGATCTCCTGGACAGCAGTGGTGAGATCGCGGAGGGCTGCGGTGATCTCCGCCGGGGAGAGAACGGCGGGGACGTCGGAGTGCGGCGGCGGCGGGTGGGAAGAACTCGGTGGAGGGCTGGACATGATCGAACCCGGGAAAGCTGATACCAAATGTTATGTGGCTGCTAGGGTTTGGGAGGGAGAGAGAGGGCTGCGAGGGCGCGAGAAGGCCGGCCGGGGGCCTTTTGCCCACGGCCGGGCAAGAGGGAAGGGATTTCCTTCTTAATTCTTGCTTGATTAGATTGATACATCTCCTCTCCATATATAGAGAGGTTTACTTGACTCCCAAGCAAGGCTTACTTGACCCCTAAGCAAACCATAAGACTAACGGGCCCAGGCCCATGACGTACTCTAACACTTGTGCTACCGGATTCAAGGAGGAGCTACCACTTCCGCTGCCCGCTGGAATGGGGAGAAGGACGTCGTCTTCATCAACACCGAACGTGTGACCGAGTACGGAGGTGCTGCCCGATTGTGGCACCGTCAAGATCTTCTACGCGCTTTGAAAGCGGCAAGTGATCGTCTACCGCAGCAACAAAAGCCTCATCTTGTAGGCTTTGGAAATCTTCAAGGGTGAGTCTCGTTCATCCCCTCGTTGCTCCCGTCTTCTAGATTGCATCTTGGCTTGGATTGCGTTCTCGCGGTAGGAATTTTTTGTTTTCTATGCAACGAATCCCTACAGTGGTATCAGAGCCGTGTCTATGCATAGATGGTTGTAGAACACAATGGTTTTGTGGGCGTTGATGCTTATGTTGTCTTTAGTTTGAGTACTTTGCATCTTTATGGCATAGTGGGATGAAGCGGCTCGGGCTAACTTTACATGACCGCGTTCATGAGATTTGCTCCACGCTCGACATGCAACTTGTATTGCATAAGTGGCTTTGCGGGTGTCTGTCTCTCCTACTATAGTGAAGATTCAATTTACTCTTCTATTGACAACACTAGTATCACCGTTGTGGTTCATGTTCGTAGATAGATTAGATCTCACTCGAAAACCCTAAACCACGTAAAATATGCAAACCAAATTAGAGACGTCTAACTTGTTTTTGCAGGGTTTGGTGATGTGATATGGCCATAATGTGATGATGAATATGTATGAGATGATCATTATTGTATTGTGGCAACCGGCAGGAGCCTTATGGTTGTCTTTAAATTTCATGTTGAGTAGTATTTCAAAGAAGTTGTAATAGTTGCTACATGGGAGAACAATCATGAAGACGGCGCCATTGACCTTGACGCTACGCCGACGATGATGGAGATCATGCCCGTTGATGATGGAGATCATGTCCGTGCTTTGGAGATGAAGATCAAAGGCGCAAAGACAAAGGGGCCATATCATATCACATATGACTGCATGTGATGTTAATCCTTTTATGCATCTTATTTTGCTTAGATCGCGACGGTAGCATTATAAGATGATCCCTCTCACTAAAATATCAAGATAATAAAGTGTTCATCCTTAGTAGCACCGTTGCCAAGACTTGTCGTTTCGAAGCATCTCGTGATGATCGGGTGTGATAGAATCAACAAGTGCATACAACGGGTGCAAGCCAGTTTTGCACATGCGGATACTAAGGTGGCCTTGACGAGCCTAGCATGTACAGACATGGTCTCGGAACACGTGATACCGAAAGGTAGAGCATGAATCATATGATTGATATGATGAACACTTTGAGTGTTCGCCATTGAAGTTACATCTTGTCTCGTGATGATCGGACTTGGTGTGGTGGATTTGGTTCGTGTGATCACTAAGACAATTCGAGGGATATTGTTTTGAGTGGGAGTTCACATAGATTTTTAATTTTGTTGAATTAAAATTTGAACTCAATTTGTCATAAACTTAGTGTAAACTATTGCAAATATATGTTGTAGATATGGCGTCCCCAATCAATTTTAACCAGTTCCTAGAGAAAGAAAAGCTTAAGAGCAACGGTAGCAACTTCACCGACTGGTTCCATCATGTGAGGATTTTCCTCGCTGGTGGAAACCTGCAATATGTGCTTGATGCACCGCTAGGTGACCCTCCTGCAGAAACTGAAACCGATGAAGTAAAGAATGTTTACGAGACTCGGAAAACTCGGTACTCTCAAGTTCAGTGTGCCATCCTATGCAGAAGCCGATCTTCAAAAACGTTTTGAGCACCACGATCCTCATGAGTTGGTCAATGAGCTGAAAGCTATCTTTGAAACTCCTGCGGCCGTGGAATGCTATGAAGCATCGAAACACTTCTTCAATTGCATGATGGAAGAAGGCAGCTCCGTTAGTGAGCACATGCTCTTCATGACTGGGCATGCGAAGAAACTCAGTGACTTGGGAATAGTGATTCCTAACAGACTGGGGATTAATCGTGTCCTTCAATCACTGCCACCTAGTTACAAGAACTTTGTGATGAACTAACAATATGCAGAACATGAACAAAGAGTTACCTGAACTCTTCGCCATGCTGAAATCTGCTGAGATTGAGATCAAGAAAGAGCACCAAGTGTTGATGGTCAACAAGACCACCAGTTTCAAGAAACAAGGCAAGTCTAAAGGTAAATTCAAGAAGGGTGGCAAGAAAGCTGCTACGCCTCCTGTGAAACCTAAGAATGGCCCTAAGCCTGATGCTGAGTGCTATTACTGCAAGGAGAAGGGACACTGGAAGCGTAATTGCTCCAAGTATTTGGCTGATCTGAAGAGCGGCCTTGTCAAGAAGAAGAAAGAAGGTATATCTGATATACATGTTATAGATGTTTATCTTACTGGTTCTCGTACTAGTACCTGGGTATTTGATACTGGTTCGGTTGCTCATATTTGTAACTCGAAACAGGAACTAAAGAATAAACGAAGACTATTGAAGGATGAAGTGACGATGCGCGTTGAAAATGGATCCAAAGTCGATGTGATTGTTGTCGGCACACTTCCTCTACATCTACCTTCAGGATTAGTTTTAAACCTCAATAATTGTTATCTGGATCTTGTTTAATGCAAGATGGTTATTCATTCAAGTCTGAGAATTATGGTTGTTCTATTTTTATGAATAATATCTTTTATGGTCGAGCACCTGAAAAGAATGGTTTATTTCTTTTAGATCTCGATAGTAGTGATACACATATTCATAACATTGATGCTAAGCGAATTAAAATGAATGATAATTCTACTTATATGTGGCACTGTCGTCTTGGACATATTGGAGTGAAACGCATGAAGAAACTCCATACCGATGGATTACTTGAATCACTTGACTTTGAGTCACTTGATAGATGCGAAGCATGTCTGATGGGAAAAATGACTAAAACTCCATTCTCTGGTATTATGGAGCGAGCTACAGACTTATTGGAAATCATACATACCGATGTGTGCGGACCAATGAGTGTAGCCTCGCGCGGTGGTTATCGTTATGTTCTAAACTTCACAGATGATCTAAGTAGATGTGGGTATATCTATTTCATGAAACATAAATCCGAAACTTTCGAGAAGTTTAAGGAATTCCAAAATGAAGTAGAAAATCAACGTAACAAGAAGATTAAATTTCTACGATCTGATCGCGGAGGTGAATATCTGAGTTATGAGTTTAGCATGCATTTAAAGAAATGTGGAATACTTTCACAATTGACACTGCCGGGAACACCACAACGAAACGGTGTATCCGAACGTTGTAATCGAACTCTCTTAGATATGGTTCGTTCTATGATGTCTCTTACAGATTTGCCGTTATCATTTTGGAGTTATGCATTAGAGACAACTGCATTCACTTTAAATAGGCCGGGCACCATCTAAATCCGTTGAAACGACACCGTATGAATTATGGTTGAATAAGAAACCTAAGCTGTCGTTCCTTAAAGTTTGGGGTTGCGAAGCCTATGTAAAAAGGTTACAACCGGACAAGCTAGAACCCAAAGCGGAGAAATGCGTCTTCATAGGATACCCTAAGGAAACTATAGGGTACACTTTCTATCACAGATCCGAAGGAAAAATCTTTGTTGCTAAGTGATACGTCTCCAACGTATCTATAATTTCTGATGTTCCATGCTTGTTTTATGACAATACCTACATGTTTTGTTCACACTTTATATCGTTTTGATGCATTTTCCGGAACTAACCTATTAACAAGATGCTGAAGTGCCAGTTCCTGTTTTCTGCTGTTTTTGGTTTCAGAAATCTTACAGGAAATATTCTCGGAATTGGACGAAATCAAGGCCCACGATCTTATATTTCCACGAAGCTTCCAGAACACCGAAGAGGGACCAGAGGGGAGGCCCAGGGCCTCCACACATGGTGGCGGCGCGGCCAGAGAGGGGGCCCTGGTGTGTGGCTCCCCCAGACCCCTTCCGACTCCGACTCTTCGCCTATATAAGTCGTCGTGACCTAAAACTTCGAGACGAATAAGCCACGGTACGGGAAACCTTCCAGAGCCACCGCCATCGCGAAGCCAAGATTCGGGGGATAGAAGTCTCTGTTCCGGCACGCCGCCGGGACGGGGAAGTGCCCGGAAGGCATCTCCATCGACACCACCGCCATCTTCATTGTCGCTGCTGTCTCCTATGATGAGGAGGGAGTAGTTCTCCCCCGAGGCTGAGGGCTGTACCGGTAGCTATGTGGTTCATCTCTCCATGTACTTCAATACAATGATCTCATGAGCTGCCTTACATGATTGAGATTCATATGATGAGTTTTGTATCACTATTAATCTATGTGCTACTCTAGTGATGTTATTAAAGTACTCTATTCCTCCTCCATGATGTAATGTTGACAGTGTGTGCATCATGTAGTACTTGGCATAGGTTATGATTGTAATCTCTTGTAGATTATGGAGTTAACTATTACTATGATAGTATTGATGCGATCTATTCCCCCTTTCATAGCCTGACGGTGACAGTGTGCATGCTATGTTAGTACTCGGTATAATTTCAATGGTCTATCATGCACTCTAAGGTTACTTAAATATGGACACCGAATGTTGTGGCGTTTGTTAACTCCGGCTTGAGGGAGATCTTGTAGCCCTACACAATTAATGGTGTTTGTCATCCAACAAGAGAGTGTAGAGTGGTTTTATTATGTGATCAATGTTGAGAGTGTCCACTAGTGAAAGTATGATCCTAGGCCTTGTTTCCAAACATCGAATCTCCGTTTATTTATTGTTCTACTGCATGTTTACTCGCTGCCATATTTATTTCAGATTGTTATTACCACTCATATCCACCTTGTATTTCACTATCTCTTCGCCGAACTAGTGCACCTATACATCGACAAGTGTATTAGGTGTGTTGGGACACAAGAGACTTCTTGTATCGTGATTGCAGGGTTGCTTGAGAGGGATATCTTTGTCCTCTTCCTCCCTGAGTTCGATAAACCTTGGGTGATTCACTTAAGGAAAACTTGCTGCTGTTCTACAAACCTCTGCTCTTAGAGGCCCAACACTGTCTACAGGAAAGAAGCGTGAGTAGACATCAAGCTATTCACGGCGCCGTTGCGGGGAGGTAAGGTAAAAGTATTCACATCCTCCGACTACTAAGCTATTTCCTAGCACTGTTGCCGGTGTGTGAGTGCTCGAAGCTATTTCCTTTAGATCCTACAATTATATCTTTTTGTTTCTTGTTTTTATTTTCACTAGTTAGGCTTAATGGAAAACAACAAAAAAATTAGAGATCTTTATGAACTTTATATTGAATTAGGACATGATGTGTTTGAAGAGAGAATTAAAAAACCCATGGAACTTTGTTTGCAAAAAGTTGTAGCAATGTTATTAGCATGAATTCTTTGAATACTATTATTGCTAATGCTATGGAAGAATTTAAGCTTGGGGAAGCTGGTTTTGATGAGCATGATATTTTTAGTTCCCCAAGCATGGAGGAGAAAATTTACTTTGATGATACTTTGCCTCCCATTTATGATGATTATAATGATAGTGGTATTTTGGTGCCACCTACTATGGAGGATAAAGTTTATTATGATTATACTATGTCTCCTATATTTGATGATTATGGTGATGAGAATAATAATGATAGTTACTTTGTTGAATTTGCTCCCACTACAATTAATAAGAATGACTATGCTTATGTTGGGAGTAGTAATTATTTTATGCATGAGACTCATGATAAGAATGCTTTATGTGATAGTTGTATTGTTGAGTTTGCTCATGATGCTACTGAAAGTTATTATGAGAGAGGGAAACATGGTTATATGCATCTTAATAATATTAAGTTTCCCCTCTTTATGTTAAGAATCTTGAAGTTACTCGTGTTTTATCTTCCTATGCTTGTCACTTTGTTCTTCATGAATTTATTTGTGTACAAGATTCCTATGCATAGGAAGTGGGTTAGGCTTAAATTTGTTTCATACTTGCTTTTTGATGCTCTCTTGCTTCAACTCTCATCCTTATCTGAGCATCATTAAAATTGCTGAGCCCATCTTAATGGCTATAAAGAAGCACTTCTTGGGAGATAACCCATGTTTTTATTTTGCTACTGTTTTGTTGTGTCTTGGAAGTTGTTACTACTGTAGAAACCTCTCCTTATCTTTATTTTATTGCATTGTTGTGCCAAGTAAAGTCTTTGATAGTAGGGTTGATACTAGATTTGGATTCTGCGAAACAGATTTCTTGCTGTCACGAAATTGAGTAGCCCCCTCTGTAGGTAACTCAGAAAAATCTGCAAATTTACGTGAGTGATCCTCAGATATGTACGCAACTTTAATTCAATTTGAGCTTTTTCATCTGAGCAAGTTAAGTGCCCCTTAAAAATTCGTCTTTACGGACTGTTCTGTTTTGACAGATTCTGCCTTTAGTTTCACATTGCCTCTTTTGCTATGTTGGATGGATTTCTTTGTTCCATTAACTTTCAGTAGCTTTGAGCAATGTCCAGAAGTGTTAAGAATGATTGTGTCACCTCTGAATATGTGAATTTTTGATTATGCACTAACCCTCTAATGAGATTGTTTTGAGTTTGGTGTGAAGGAAGTTTTCAAGGATCAAGAGAGGAGGATAATATAATATGATCAAGAAGAGTGAAAAGTCTAAGCTTGGGGATGCCCCGTGGTTCATCCCTGCGTATTTCAAGAAGACTCAAGCATCTAAGTTTGGGGATGCCCAAGGCATCCCCTTCTTCATCGACAAATTATCAGGTCACCTCTAGTGAAACTATATTTTATTCCGTCACATCTTATGTGCTTTACTTGGAGCGTCTGTGTGCTTTTATTTTCATTTTTTTATTTTCATTCTCTGAATAAATTCATGCTTATGTGGGAGAGAGACACGCTCCGCTCGTTCATATGAACACTGGTGTTCTTAGCTTTACTTGTAATGTTCATGGCGAAGGTTGAAACTGCTTCGTTCATTGTTATATGGTTGGAAATAGAAAATGCTGCATGTGGTAATTGGTATAATGTCTTGAATAATTTGATACTTGGCAAATTTTGTGCTCAAATAGATCATGTTTAAGCTCTTGCATCATATGCTTTGCACCTATTAATGAAGAACTACATAGAGCTGGTTAAAATTTGGTTTGCATGATTGGTCTCTCTAGAGTCTAGATATTTTCTGGTGAGGTGTTTGAACAACGCGGAAGACAATGTAGAGTCTTATAATGCTTGCAATATGTTCTTATGTTAGTTTTGCTGTACCGGTTCATACTTGTGTTTGCTTCAAACAACCTTGCTAGCCTAAGCCTTGTATTGAGAGGGATTACTTCTCGTGCATCCAAATCCTTGAGCCAAAAACTATGCCATTTGTGTCCACCATACCTACCTACTACATGGTATTTCTCTGCCATTCCAAAGTAAATTGCTTGAGCGCTACCTTTAAAATTTCATTCCTTTGTCTTTGCAATATATAGCTCATGGGAAAATAGCTTAAAAAACTATTGTGGTATTGAATATGTACTTATGTATCTTATTTCTTATAAGTTGCTTGTTGAGCGGTAACCATGTTTCTGGGGACGCCATCAACTATTACACTTTGTTGAATATCATGTGAGTTGCTATGCATGTTCATCTTGCCTGAAGTAAGGGTGATTTATCATGAGTTGAATGGTTTGATTATGCATATTGTTAGAGAAGAACATTGGGCCGCTAACTAAAGCCATGATCCATGGTGGAAGTTTCAGTTTGGACAACAATCCTCAATCTCTTATGAGAATATTATCTGTTGTTGAATGCTTATGCATTAAAGAGGAGTCCACTATCTGTTGTCTACGTTGTCCCGGTATGGATGTCTAAGTTGAGAATAATCAAAGCGAGAAATCCAATGCGAGCTTTCTCCTTAGACCTTTGTACAGGCGGCATAGAGGTACCCCTTTGTGACACTTGGTTAAAACATATGTTATGCAATGATAATCCATGTAAATCCAAGCTAATTAGGACAAGGTGCGGGCACTATTGGTATACTATGCATGAGGCTTGCAACTTATAGGATGTCTTATACATAACACATATGCTTTATTACTACCGTTGGCAAAATTGTTTCTATGTTTTCAAAATAAAAGCTCTAGCACAAAAATAGTAATCCATGCTTCCCTCTACGAAGGGCCTTTCTTCTACCTTTATGTTGAGTCAGTTTATCTACTTCTTTCTATCTTAGAAGCAAACACTTGTGTCAACTGTGTGCATTGATTCTTACATGTTTACCTATTGCACTTGTTATATTGCTTTATGATGACAACTATCCATGAGATATACATGTTACAAGTTGAAAGCAACTGCTGAAACTTAAATCTTCCTTTGTGTTGCTTCAATGCCTTTACTTTGAATTTATTGCTTTATGAGATAACTCTTATGCAAGACTTATTGATGCTTGTCTTGAAAGTACTATTCATGAAAAGTCTTTGCTATATGATTCAGTTGTTTGCTCATTGTCTATTACCATTGCTTCGAATCGCTGCATTCATCTCATATGCTTACAATAGTATTGATCAAGATTATGATAGCATGTCACTTCAGAAATTATCTTTGTTATCGTTTACTTACTCGAGGACGAGTAGGAACTAAGCTTGGGGATGCTGATACGTCTCCAACGTATCTATAATTTCTGATGTTCCATGCTTGTTTTATGACAATACCTACATGTTTTGTTCACACTTTATATCGTTTTGATGCATTTTCCGGAACTAACCTATTAACAAGATGCCGAAGTGCCGGTTCCTGTTTTCTGTTGTTTTTGTTTCAGAAATCTTTGAAATATTCTCGGAATTGGACGAAATCAAGGCCCACGATCTTATATTTCCACGAAGCTTCCAGAACACCGAAGAGGGACCAGAGGGGAGGCCCAGGGCCTCCACACATGGTGGTGGCGCGGCCAGAGGAGGGGGGCGCCCCACTGGTGTGTGGCTCCCCCAGACCCCTTCCGACTCCGACTCTTCGCCTATATAAGTCGTCGTGACCTAAAACTTCGAGACGAATAAGCCACGGTACGAGAAACCTTCCAGAGCCGCCGCCATCGCGAAGCCAAGATTCGGGGACAGAAGTCTCTGTTCGCCGCCGGACGGGAAGTGCCCCCGAAAGGCATCTCCATCGACACCACCACCATCTTCATTGCCGCTGCTGTCTCCTATGATGAGGAGGGAGTAGTTCTCCCCCGAGGCTGAGGGCTGTACCGGTAGCTATGTGGTTCATCTCTCTCCATGTACTTCAATACAATGATCTCATGAGCTGCCTTACATGATTGAGATTCATATGATGAGCTTTGTATCACTATTAATCTATGTGCTACTCTAGTGATGTTATTAAAGTACTCTATTCCTCCTCCATGATGTAATGTTGACAGTGTGTGCATCATGTAGTACTTGGCATAGGTTATGATTGTAATCTCTTGTAGATTATGGAGTTAACTATTACTATGATAGTATTGATGCGATCTATTTCCCCTTTCATAGCCTGACGGTGACAGTGTGCATGCTATGTTAGTACTCAGTATAATTGCAATGGTCTATCATGCACTCTAAGGTTACTTAAATATGAACACCGAATGTTGTGGCGCTTGTTAACTCCGGCTTGAGGGAGCTCTTGTAGCCCTACACAATTAATGGTGTTTGTCATCCAACAAGAGAGTGTAGAGTGGTTTTATTATGTGATCAATGTTGAGAGTGTCCACTAGTGAAAGTATGATCCCTAGGCCTTGTTTCCAAACATCGAATCTCCGTTTATTTACTGTTCTACTGCATGTTTACTCGCTGCCATATTTAAATCAGATTGTTATTACCACTCATATTCGTCCATATTACTTGTATTTCACCATCTCTTCGCCGAACTAGTGCACCTATACATCTGACAAGTATATTAGGTGTGTTGGGGACACAAGAGACTTCTTGTATCGTGATTGCAGGGTTGCTTGAGAGGGATATCTTTGACCTCTTCCTCACTGAGTTCGATAGACCTTGGGTGATTCACTTAAGGGAAACTTGCTGCTGTTCTACAAACCTCTGCTCTTGGAGGCCCAACACTGTCTACAGGAAAAGAAGCGTGATTAGACATCACTAAGAACGGAACCTTTCTTGAGAAAGAATTTCTCACTAAAGAAGTGACTGAAAGAAAAGTAGAACTCGACGAGATTACTGAATCTTCTCTCGTTGATCAGAGTAGCGCAGTACCGGAAGTTGTTCCCGCCTGCACCGGTAACAGAGGAAGCTAATGATAATGATCATGAAACTTCGAATGAGACAGCTACTGAACCTCGCAGATCGACAAGGGAGCGTGCCACTCCAGATTGGTATGATCCTTGTCTAAATGTCATGATTGTGGACAACAATGATGAAGACCCTGCGACATATGAAGAAGCGATGATGAGCCCAGATTCCAACAAATGGCAAGAAGCCATGAAATCCGAAATGGGATCCATGTATGATAACAAAGTGTGGACTTTGTTAGACTTACCTGATAGCCGCAAGGCTGTCGAGAATAAATGGATCTTCAAAAGAAAAACAGATGCTGATGGTAATATTACTATCTATAAAGCTCGACTTGTCGCAAAGGGTTTCCGACCAATTCAAGGTATTGACTACGATGAGACTTTCTCACTGTAGCGAAGCTAAAATCTGTGAGGATTTTGTTAGCAATAGCTGCATTTTTCGATTATGAGATTTGGCAGATGGATGTCAAAACAGCATTCCTTAATGGAGACATTGAGGAAGAGTTGTATATGGTACAACCCAAAGGTTTTGTCGATCCTAAAAATGCTGACAAGGTGTGCAAACTTCAGCGTTCAATTTATGGACTGAAGCAAGCATCAAGAAGTTGGAACCGACGTTTTGATAAGGTGATCAAAGACTTCGGGTTTATACAGTGTCATGGAGAGGCCTGTATTTACAAGAAAGTGAGTGGGAGCTCTGTAGCGTTCCTGATATTATATGTAGATGACATATTATTGATTGGGAATGATATAGAACTATTAATCAGTGTAAAAGGTTATTTGAATAATAGTTTTCAATGAAAGACCTTGGTGAAGCATCGTATATATTAGGCATCAAGATTTATAGAGATAGATCAAGACGTCTAATAGGGCTATCACAGAGTACATACCTGGACAAGATTCTAAAGAAATTTAGAATGGACGAAAGTAAGAAAGGGTTCTTACCTATGTTACCAGGCAAAGTCTTGAGTAAGACTCAAGGACCTACGGCAGAAGAAAGAGAAAGGATGAGTAAGATCCCCTATGCCTCGGCAATAGGCTCTATCATGTATGTCATGCTATGTACTAGACCGGATATAGCACATGTTGTTAGTTTGACTAGCAGATATCAAAGTGATCCAGGAATGGAACAACAGCGGTCAAGAATATCCTGAAGTACTTGAAAAGAACTAAGGATATGTTTCTTTGTTATGGAGGTGACCAAGAGCTCGTTGTAACAAGTTACACCGATGCAAGTTGGAACATCCTGATGACTCTAAGTCTCGGTCTGGGTACGTGTTTATATTGAATGGTGCTGCAGTAAGCTGGGCAAGCTCGAAGCAGTGCACGGTGGCGAAGTCTTCAACAGAATCGGAGTACATAGCGGCTTCAGAGGCTTCATCGGAAGCGGTATGGATGAAGAGGTTCATTGTAGAGCTCGGTGTGGTTCCTAGTGCATTGGACCCACTAGTCATCTACTGTAACAACATGGGTGCCATCGCCAATGCACAAGAACCAAGGTCACACAAGAGGCTGAAGCATATCAAGCTGCGTTATCATTCGATTCGCGAGTACATCGAAGATGGAGAAGTAAAGATTTACAAAGTACACACTGATCTGAATGTAGCAGATCCGTTGACTAAAGCTCTCCCTAGGGCAAAGCATGACCAACACCAGAATGCCATGGGTGTTAGGTACCTTACAATGTAATCGAGATTATTAACTCTAGTGCAAGTGGAAGCTGTTGGAGATATGCCCAAGAGGCAATAATAAAAGTGGTTATTATATATCTTTGTGTTTATGATAAATGTTTATATACCATGCTATAATTGTATTAACCAAAACATTGATACATGTGTGTTATGTAAACAACAATGAGTCCCTAGTAAGCCTCTTAACTAGCTTGTTGATTAATAGATGATCATTGTTTCATGATCATGAACATTGGATGTTATTAATAACAAGGTTATGTCATTGTATGAATGATGTAATGGACACACCCATTTAAGCGTAGCATAAGATCACGTCATTAAGTTATTTGCTATAAGCTTTCGATACATAGTTACCTAGTCCTTTCGACCATGAGATCATGTAAATCACTTATACCGGAAAGGTACTTTGATTACATCAAACACCACTGCGTAAATGGGTGGTTATAAAGGTGGGATTAAGTATCCGGAAAGTATGAGTTGAGTCATATGGATCAATAGTGGGATTTGTCCATCCCGATGACGGATAGATATACTCTGGGCCCTCTCGGTGGAATGTCGTCTAAATAGCTTGCAAGCATATGAATGAGTTCATAAGAGACCACATACCACAGTACGAGTAAAGAGTACTTGTCAGGAGACGAGGTTGAACAAGGTATAGAGAGATATCGATGATCAAACCTCGGACAAGTAAAATATCGCGTGAGAAAGGGAATTGGTATCGTATGTGAATGGTTCATTCGATCACTAAGTCATCGTTGAATATGTGGGAGCCATTATGGATCTCCAGATCCCGCTATTGGTTATTGGTCGGAGAGAGTACTCAACCATGTCTACATAGTTCGCGAACCGTAGGGTGACACACTTAAGGTTTGATGTCGTATTAATAGAACTTGAATATGGAATGGAGTTCGAAGTTTTGTTCGGAGTCTCGGATGGGATCCCGGACATCACGAGGAGTTCCGGAATGGTCCGGAGAATAAGATTCATATATAGGAAGTCATTTTATAAGTTTGAAAATGATCCGGTGCATTTATGGAAGGTTCTAGAAGGTTCTAGAAAAGTCCGGAAGAAATCACTTTGGAAGGCGGAGTCCGAAGGGACTCCCCTCCCATGGCCGGCCAACCCTAGAGGGGTGGAGTCCCAAGTGGACTCCACCAAGGGGGCCGGCCACCCTCATGGAAGGGTGGGAGTCCCACTTGAGGTGGGAATCCCACCTTGGGTAGGTTTCCCTACACATGGAAGGTTTTGGGTTGGGGTCTTATTCGAAGACTTGTAGTCCAATACTTGGGGGTTCCACCTATATATTGAGGAGCAAAGGGGAGGGGGCCGGCCACCACAAAGCCACCACCTTGGCCGCACCCCTTGGAGGCCGGCCACCCCCTCTCCCCAAACCCTAGCCGCCCCACTCATCCACCTCTCCCGCAACACTTAGCGAAGCTCCGCCGGAGATCTCCATCGCCACCGCCACCACGCAGTTGTGTTGTCGGATTCAAGGAGGAGCTACTACTTCCGCTGCCTGGAACGGGGAGAAGGACGTCGTCTTCATCAACACCGAACGTGTGACCGAGTACGGAGGTGCTGCCCGATTATGGCACCGTCAAGATCTTCTACGCGCTTTTGAAAGCGGCAAGTGATCGTCTACTGCAGCAAGAAGAGCCTCATCTTGTAGGCTTTGGAAATCTTCAAGGGTGAGTCTCGTTCATCCCCTCGTTGCTCCCGTCTTCTAGATTGCATCTTGGCTTGGATTGCGTTTTCGCGGTAGGAAATTTTTTGTTTTCTATGCAACGAATCCCTACATAAGTAGGGTAGAAACCCTAGAAACGATGCACAGTCGACCATATCACCATTTCATCTAGCAACCAACCAAGAAACATCAAGAGTTCATTCAGTTCTTGCTCAAGAACAACACAAGAAACCACAGAAACCATTCATCCATCCAAGAATCCAACCAACCAAAACCAGTAGCAAGATGGGAACATAATCAAGACCATCAAGAGCTAGGAGGAGAAGGATAAGTCACAAAACCATTAAGCAACTGCTCAACAACAGTCAAGCTTAACTATCTAGGAGCTAGAACAAGGTATACCAAGTTCCTGGAGAGGATCCAGTGGATCCAATCCATCATTCATGCATGACACAAGTCATGGTTTGAGCAGATGCTCAAGGGTGATCATCAATTGGTGTTGACCAAGGATCACTGGCAGTAAAAGGGAGCCATTAGAACCTAAAACCATCCAGATACTATTTTGTGCAATTAAGCTAGAACAGATGCACAGATGTGCACACAAGCAAGCACAGATAGCACCAGTAGAAGATTTACAGGTTAGAAAAGCTACCAAGAAGCACCTAGTGAGATCCTAGCCACTAAACCATCACTAAACCCCAAGATTTCTTCACAGGCAAGGATAATGGTATTCATAGCATGTATGATTTCCTATTATGCAAGTAGATCGAGCTGAGTATCCAACAAGATTTAACCAATTGTGTGAGCAACCAATCTATAGCAAAGCTACAGAGGTCACATCAAACACCAAACCATCCAATTTAACCAAGAAAATAAGGCATCACTATCCAGAAATGGATTCAGACTTGTATTACTTCCAAATTATTCATGGAAATATCAAATCATGCATAGAAAGGCACTTAAGCAACACTGCATAAGCAGTTCATCAGTAATCCATTCATCCAGGAAGGAATACATCAAAAATCCATGCATGAACCCTATCAAGGCATCACTATGAGGCAACATCAGCATGCACCATTGCATCCTAGCCACTCGATCAAGTCCAGTGAGCTATGGACAACAACAACACACACACAAAAACATAAGTATGCATGAGTGATAGCAAAAGCTAGCAATTCATCCATTTAGCAAAGGAATTAACCAATAATTAAGCCGCTAGCAGATAATTTCTCAAGTAGATCAAACACAAGACCAAGCAGAGCATCACAGGCAGGCCAGGATCCAAGGATTGGATCAACTGAAGCCTATACATGGCATGGGTGAGCACCATTGACACCACAAGTGTCAGTAGAGCTAACCCAGGTAAACAACAGGTTCAGTAAGCATATGAGCAAGCTACTGAGCATATGAATTAACCAGTAAGCATAGGAATGAGCCAGTAGACCTATGAACAAGTCAATAGGCATATGAACATGAGCCAGTAAGCAATTGCACAACACAAAGTCATGCACACATAGATTGAGCACAACACAATAAGCCAGTAGGCATAGGCATAGCATCAGGAGGCTTAGGATATAGCATAGCATGCGCAGTAGCACTGCAACATCACAAGAACATCAAGAACAACAACATAGCATGCACAACAGCAAGGAGATCATAGCAGCAGCATACGCAGGGGTGCAGCAGGCGCAGATCGAGAAGTAGGAGGAGGAGAAGAGGAGGTAGCCAGAGGAGTAGGGTTACCTGGTGAAGGGTGAAGCGGCGGCCATGACAGCACGGTGGCACGGCCAGCCACGGCGACGCTAGACTGTGGCCAAGCCATGCCAAGCCACTCACAACACCAGAGAGGGCGGCGAGCACCCAGGAGTGGCGAGGAAGAGCAGATCGACGAAGATCGCCACAGATCCGTCGACGTCTGCAAGCATCACACACGCACATGCACGGTCGAAGACGAGATCGAAGGAACTATGCGGACGAGCAGATGCGCCATCGCGCGCTGCATCGTTCGAGCAGCACAGCGTGCCTTGGTTCGGCCGGAGTTGGCCGGAGCACGGCGGTGACCATGGTGGCGACCTCGCCACCGAATCGCCTTAGGGTTAGGGTTTCGCGAGCGAAGCGGTGAGCGAGGGAGAGTGAGGTGGGACGAGGGATGCGGTTCCACCGAACCATTTTGGACTGGCTCGGTGGGCCATCTAAATGGGCCAAGATGGTGGGCCGGCCCAATTGGGCCAGGGGTATTTTTAACTTTTCAATTTTACAAATAACTTGTGAATTCTACCAAATAAAAATAAATGGAAAATACCTCTAAAAAACCAAGAAAAATAGGATTAATGAATAACCAATTATTCTTAACAAGAATAAAATAAGAGATGGAATTTTCTATACAATTTCAAATTTTGAAAATTTTGATTTCAAATTTAAACTTTAAATTTTAATTGCAATTTTCCTTGGATTTAAAAATCAACGAAAATTCAAAATGAATTCAAATAATTATTATTCAAATAATTTCAAAGGAAATTCTATTATTCCAAGTCATTTCCTTTAAAGATTAAGATTTTCAAAAAGGGAAATATCTTAATGATTCAAAATTTATTAATAATTCCAAAAAGGAGGAAAACCCTAATTTTCAAATTCCTTATTTGAAATAAATTTTTTCCAAAGGAAAATATCAATTATATTTAAATATTTTCTTATTGGAAAAGAAAACCATGATTAAAGTACTTAAAGAATTATAAAGTACCGCCAAAGGCACAAATACTTAATGCAACCCTAATTCTTAATAACCATGTCGGGGTAAGGGATTCAACATGAAATAATACATCCATTCATGAATCATTTGGATCTTATAACATTGTCTTTACCGGACAATGATGCTTCTTTACAGAACCCGAGGTTCAGGTTCAATCCAACACTTCAAACCACATTATCTCGCAGTTACCAGGCAAGTTCACTCTTGCTCATGTCACCTTGATTATTTTATATCAATTTACCACAAAAGTACTATACTTATCATTCCTGCATTGAAAAGCAAATGTTACTTTTCCAATTATGAATATGACTATGTGGTGGGAAATGGAACCATGGTATGTGTTGATATGGTGGAGGTTCCATCGCAAGGGTTCTATAAATCTAAGACTAATCACCAATGCTGTCTAGTGATTCTAGCGCCGTACAATTCGCGTTAACCATAAGATCTATAATGGCTCTGGGGAAGTCAGCTGTATCTTTTCCCTCTTGCATATCAACGGACTTGATGGAGCCTGGCTGGGTGTTGGGGATAACACTGCAGTAGGTTGGGAAATCCTTTAAAATCCCCATCCGTGTGGATGAGAGGCTCTATCGTCTATGAGGGATTGTCCATAGTACACCGGGGGTAAAGCCGTATGATCGGGAGATGTCTACCGGGGGTGTACGGATGGACAAAAGGGTGGGTATGCAAGGTCGCGGAGAAGGCAGTGATTGGCTTGGATCTTACACATGGCCCCACACCAAGGAAGTGTGGACGAGAAACACATCTCAGTTGGTATCAAGGATAAGTTCTATTATGGGAAAATAACGCACCTCTGCAGAGGGTATCAAAGCTGCGATCACTCCTTGTTCGGGAAGGGAACTACGAACGCGGAAGGAACTTGATACGCGTGTAGCACGACCGTTGGGAACCCCAAGAGGAAGGTGTGATGCGTACGGCGGCAAGTTTTCCCTCAGTATGAAACCAAGGTTTAATCGAACCAGTAGGAGCCAAGAAGCACGTTGAAGGTTGATGGCGGCGAGATGTGTGCGGCGCAACACCAGGGATTCCGGCGCCAACGTGGAACCTGCACAACACAAACCAAGTACTTTGCCCCAACGAAACGGTGAGGTTGTCAATCTCACCGGCTTGCTGTAACAAAGGATTAGATGTATAGTGTGGATGATGATTGTTTGCAGACAGTAGAACAATTGCAGTAGATTGTATTTCAGATGTAAAGAATGGACCGGGGTCCACGGTTCACTAGTGGTGTCTCTCCCATAAGATAAATAGCATGTTGGGTGAACAAATTACAGTTGGTCAATTGACAAATAGAGGGCATGACCATGCACATACATATTATGATGAGTATTGTGAGATTTAATTGGGCATTACGACAAAGTACATAGACCGCTATCCAGCATGCATCTATGCCTAAAAAGTCCACCTTCAGGTTATCATCCGAACCCCTTCCAGTATTAAGTTGAAAACAAGAGACAATTGCATTAAGTATGGTGCGTAATGTAATCAATAACTACATCCTCGGACATAGCATCAATGTTTTATCCCTAGTGGCAACAGTACATCCATAACCTTAGAGGTTTCTGTCACTCCCCCAGATTCACGGAGACATGAACCCACTATCGAGCATAAATACTCCCTCTTGGAGTTAAGAGTAAAAACTTGGCCAGAGCCTCTACTAATAACGGAGAGCATGCAAGATCATAAACAACACATAGGTATAAATTGATAATCAACATAACATAGTATTCTCTATCCATCGGATCCCAACAAACACAACATATAGCATTACGAGATAGATGATCTTGATCATGTTCGGCAGCTCACAAGATCGACAATGAAGCATAATGAGGAGAAGACAACCATCTAGCTACTGCTATGGACCCATAGTCCGGGGGTGAACTACTCACTCATCACTCGGAGGTGACCATGGCGGTGTAGAGTCCTCCGGGAGATGAATCCCCCTCCGGCAGGTTGCGGAGGCGATCTCCCGAATCCCCGAGATGGGATTGGCGGGTTGGCGTCTCTGGAAGGTTTTCCGTATCGTGGCTCTCGGTTTGGGGGTTTCGCGACGAAGGCTATTTGTAGGCGGAAGGGCAGGTCAAGGGCGTCACGAGGGGCCCGGAGGCAGGCCGGCGCGCCCAAGGCTTGGGCGCGCCGCCTACCTCCTGGCCACCTCGTGGCCCCACTCGTTGACTCTTCGGTCTTCGGAAGCTTCGTGTGAAAATAGGCCCTGGGCGTTGATTTCGTCAATTCCGAGAATATTTCCTTACTAGGATTTCTGAAACCAAAAACAAGAAAATAACTGGCTCTTCGGCATCTCGTTAATAGGTTAGTGTCGGAAAATGCATAAATATGACATAAAGTATGCATAAAACATGTAGATATCATCAATAATGTGGCATGGAACATAAGAAATTATCGATACGTCGGAGACGTATCAGCATAGCTTTCTGCTCGTCCCGAGCGGAACGATAACAAAGATAATTTCCGGAGTGACATGCCATCATAACCTTGATCATACTATTGTAAGCATATGTAATGAATGCAGCGATCCAAACAATGTAAATGACATGAGTAAACAAATGAATCATATAGCAAAGACTTTTCATGAATAGTACTTCAAGACAAGCATCAATAAGTCTTGCATAAGAGTTAACTCATAAAGCAATAATTCATAGTAAAGGCATTAAAGCAACACAAAGGAAGATTAAGTTTCAGCGGTTGCTTTCAACTTATAACATGTATATCTCATGAATATTGTCAATGTAAAGTAATATAACAAGTGCAATATGCAAGTATGTAGGAATCAATGCACAGTTCACACAAGTGTTTGCTTCTTGAGATGGAGAGAAATAGGTGAAATGACTCAACAATAAAAGTAAAAGAAAGGTCCTTCAAAGAGGAAAGCATCGATTGCTATATTTGTGCTAGAGCTTTGGTTTTGAAAACAAGAAACAATTTTGTCAACGGTAGTAATAAAGCATATGTGTCATGTAAATTATATCTTACAAGTTGCAAGCCTCATGCATAGTATACTAATAGTGCCCGCACCTTGTCCTAATTAGCTCGGATTACCTGGATTATCATCGCAATGCACATGTTTTAACCAAGTGTCACAAAGGGGTACCTCTATGCCGCCTGTACAAAGGTCTAAGGAGAAAGCTCGCATTGGATTTCTCGCTATTGATTATTCTCAACTTAGACATCCATACCGGGACAACATAGACAACAGATAATGGACTCCTCTTTTATGCATAAGCATTCAACAATTAATTTTCTCATATGAGATTGAGGATATTTGTCCAAAACTGAAACTTCCACCATGGATCATGGCTTTAGTTAGCGGCCCAATGTTCTTCTCTAACATTATGCAATGCTCTAACCATTTTGGTGGTAAATCTCCCTACTTCAGACAAGACGAACATGCATAGCAACTCACATGATATTCAACAAAGAGTAGTTGATGGCGTCCCCGGGAACATGGTTATCGCACAACAAGCAACTTAATAAGAGATAAAGTGCATAAGTACATATTCAATACCACAATAGTTTTTAGGCTATTTGTCCCATGAGCTATATATTAAAGGTAGAGGATTAGAAATTTTAAAGGTAGCACTCAAGCAATTTACTTTGGAATGGCGGAGAAATACCATGTAGTAGGTAGGTATGGTGGACACAAATGGCATGGTGGTTGGCTCAAGTATTTGGATGCATGAGAAGTATTCCCTCTCGATACAAGGTTTAGGCTAGCAAGGCTATTTGAAACAAACACAAGGATGAAGCGGTGCAGCAAAACTCACATAAAAGACACATTGTAAACATTATAAGACTCTACACCGTCTTCCTTGTTGTTCAAACTCAATACTAGAAATTATCTAGACTTTAGAGAGACCAAATATGCAAACCAAATTTTAGCATGCTCTATGTGTTTCTTCATTAATGGGTGCAAAGTATATGATGCAAGAGCTTAAACATGAGCACAACAATTGCCAAGTATCACATTATCCAAGACATTATAGCAATTACTACATGTATCATTTTCCAATTCCAACCATATAACAATTTAACGAAGAAGAAACTTCGCCATGAATATTATGAGTAAAGCCTAAGGACATATTTGTCCATATGCTACAGCGGAGCGTGTCTCTCTCCCACACAATGAATGCTAGGATCCATTTTATTCAAACAAAACAAAAACAAAAACAAACCGACGCTCCAAGCAAAGCACATAAGATGTGATGGAATAAAAATATAGTTTCAGGGGAGGAACCTGATAATATTGTCGATGAAGAAGGGGATGCCTTGGGCATCCCCAAGCTTAAACGCTTGAGTCTTCTTGATATATGCAGGGGTGAACCACCGGGGCATCCCCAAGCTTAGAGCTATCACTCTCCTTGATCATGTTGTATCATCTCCCTCTCTTGATCCTTGAAAACTGCCTCCACACCAAACTCAAAACAACTCATTAGAGAGTTAGTGCACAATCAAAATATACATGTTCAGATGTGACATAATCATTCTTAACACTTCTGGACATTGCACAAAGCTACTGAAAGTCAATGGAATCAAAAAATCCATCGAACATATCAAAACAGGCAATGCGAAATAAAAGGCAGAATCTATCAAAACAGAACAGTTCGTAATGACGAATTTTATTGAGGCACCAGACTTGCTCAAATGAAAATGCTCAAATTGAATGAAAGTTGCGTACATATCTGAGGATCACTCACGTAAATTGGCATAATTTTCTGAGTTACCTACAGAATTTTGCCCAGATTCGTGACAGCAAAGAAATCTGTTTCTGCGCAGTAATCCAAATCTAGTATGAACCTTACTATCAACGACTTTACTTGGCACAACAATGCACAAAACTAAGATAAGGAGATGTTGCTACAGTAGTAAACAACTTCCAAGACACAAAATAAAACAAAGTACTGTAGTAAAAACATGGGTTGTCTCCCATAAGCGCTTTTCTTTAACGCCTTTCAGCTAGGCGCAGAAAGTGTGTATCAAGTATTATCAAGAGAAGAAGTGTCAACATCATAATTTGTTCTAATAATAGAATCAAAAGGTAACTTCATTCTCTTTCTAGGGAAGGGTTCCATACCTTTCTTGAGAGGAAATTGATATTTAATATTACCTTCCTTCATATCAATGATAGCACCCATTCGAAGAAAAGGTCTTCCCAATATAATGGGACAAGATGCATTGCATTCAATATCCAAGACAACAAAATCAACGGGGACAAGGTTATTGTTAACGGTAATGCGAACATTATCAACTTTCCCCAAAGGTTTCTTTGTAGAATGATCAGCAAGATTAACATCCAAATAACAATTTTTCAACGGTGGCAAGTCAAGCATATTATAAATTTTCTTAGGCATAACGGAAATACTTGCACCAAGATCACATAAAGCATTACAATCAAAGTCATTGACCTTCATCTTAATGATGGTCTCCCAACCATCCTCGAGCTTCCCAGGAATAGAAGTTTCGCGTTCTAGTTTCTCTTCTCTAGCTTTTATGAGAGCATTTGTAATATGTTTCGTGAAAGCCAAATTTATAGCACTAGCATTAGGACTCTTAGCAAGTTTTTGTAGGAACTTTATAACTTCAGAGATGTGGCAATCATCAAAATTCAAACCATTATAATCTAAAGAAATGGGATCATCATCCCCAATGTTGGAAAAAAATTCAGCAGTTTTATCACAGGCAGTTTCAGCAGTTTTAGCAGTTTCAGGCAATTTTTCGCGCTTTGCATTTGAAGTGGAAACATTGCCAACACCAATTATTTTACCATTAATAGTAGGAGGTGCAGAAACATGTGTAGCATTAGCATTACTAGTGGTGGTAATAGTCCAAACTTTAGCTATATTATCTTCTTTCTCATTTTCTTCTCTTTCCCACCTAGCACGCAATTCGGCCATCAATCTTATATTCTCATTAATTCTAACTTAGATGGCATTTGCTGTAGTAACAATTTTATTATGATGATTTTCATTAGGCATAATTTTCGATTTCAAAAGATCAACATCAGCAGCAAGACTATCGACTTTAGAAGCAAGTATATCAATTTTCCCAAGCTTTTCTTCAACAGATTTGTTAAAAGCAGTTTGTGTACTAATAAATTCTTTAAGCATGGCTTCAAGTCCAGGGGGTGTGTTCCTATTGTTGTTATAAGAATTCCCATAAGAATTACCATAGCCGTTGCCATTATTATAAGGATATGGCCTATAGTTGTTACTAGAATTGTTCCGGTAAGCATTGTTGTTGAAATTATTATTTTTAATGTAGTTTACATCAACATGTTCTTCTTGAGCAACCAATGAAGCTAACGGAACATTATTAGGATCAACATTAGTCCTATCATTCACAAGCATAGACATAATAGCATCAATCTTATCACTCAAGGAAGAGGTTTCTTCGACAGAATTTACCTTCTTACCTTGTGGAGCTCTTTCCGTGTGCCATTCAGAGTAATTAATCATCATATTATCAAGAAGCTTTGTTGCTTCACCAAGAGTGATGGACATAAAGGTACCTCCAGCTGAATCCAATAGGTTCCGCGAAGAAAAATTCAGTCCTGTATAAAAGGTTTGGATGATCATCCAAGTAGTCAGTCCATGAGTTGGGCAATTTTTAACCAAGGATTTCATTCTTTCCCATGCTTGTGCAACATGCTCATTATCCAATTGTTTAAAATTCATTATGCTACTCCTCAAAGATATAATTTTAGCAGGGGATAATATCTACCAATAAAAGCATCCTTGTATTTAGTCCATGAATCAATACTATTCTTAGGCAGAGATAGCAACCAATATTTAGCTCTTCCTCTTAATGAGAAAGGGAACAATTTTAATTTTATAATGTCACCATCTACATCTTTATACTTTTGCATTTCACAAAGTTCAACAAAATTATTAAGATGGGCAGCAGCATCATCAGAACTAACACCAGAAAATTGCTCTCGCATAACAAGATTCAGTAAAGCAGGTTTAATTTCAAAGAATTCTGCTGTAGTAGCAGGTGGAGCAATAGGTGTGCATAAGAAATCATTATTATTTGTGGTTGTGAAGTCACACAACTTAGTATTTTCAGGAGTACCCATTTTAGCAATAGTAAATAAAGCAAACTAGATAAAGTAAATGCAAGTAACTAATTTTTTGTGTTTTTGATATATCAAACAAGATAGCAAATAAAGTAAAACTAGCAACTAATTTTTGTGTGTTTTGATTTAGTGCAGCAAACAAAGTAGTAAATAAAGTAAAGCAAGACAAAAACAAAGTAAAGATATTGGGATGTGGAGACTCCCCTTGCAGCGTGTCTTGATCTCCCCGGCAACGGCGCCAGAAAACAGTCTTGATACGCGTACAGCACGCGACCGTTGGGAACCCCAAGAGGAAGGTGTGATGCGTACAGCGGCAAGTTTTCCCTCAGAAACCAAGGTTTAATCAAACCAGTAGGAGCCAAGCACGTTGAAGGTTGATGGCGGCGAGATGTAGTGCGGCGCAACACTAGGGATTCGGCGCCAACGTGGAACCTGCACAACACAAACCAAGTACTTTGCCCCAACGAAGCAGTGAGGTTGTCAATCTCACCGGCTTGCTGTAAAGGAAGATGTATAGTGTGGATGATGATTGTTTACAGAGAACAGTAGAACAATTGCAGTAGATTGTATTTCAGATGTAAAGAATAGACCGGGGTCCATAGTTCACTAGTGGTGTCTCTCCCATAAGATAAATAGCATGTTGGGTGAACAAATTACAGTTGGGCAATTGACAAATAGAGAGGGCATGACCATGCACATACATATTATGATGAGTATTGTGAGATTTAATTGGGCATTACGACAAAGTACATAGACCGCTATCCAGCATGCATCTATGCCTAAAAAGTCCACCTTCAGGTTATCATCCGAACCCCTTCCAGTATTAAGTTGCAAACAACGGACAATTGCATTAAGTATGGTGCGTAATGTAATCAATAACTACATCCTCGGACATAGCATCAATGTTTTATCCCTAGTGGCAACAGCACATCCATAACCTTAGAACTTTCTGTCCCCAGATTCACGGAGACATGAACCCACTATCGAGCATAAATACTTCCTCTTGGAGTTAAGAGTAAAAACTTGGCCAGAGCCTCTACTAATAACGGAGAGCATGCAAGATCATAAACAACACATAGGTATAAATTGATAATCAACATAACATAGTATTCTCTACCCATCGGATCCCAACAAACACAACATATAGCATTACAGATAGATGATCTTGATCATGTTCGGTAGCTCACAAGATCCGACAATGAAGCATAATGAGGAGAAGACAACCATCTAGTTACTGCTATGGACCCATAGTCCAGGGGTGAACTACTCACTCATCACTCCGGAGGCGACCATGGCGGTGTAGAGTCCTCCGGGAGATGAATCCCCTCTCTGGCAGGGTGCGGCGATCTCCTGAATCCCCGAGATGGGATTGGCGGCGGCGGCGTCTGGAAGGTTTTCCGTATCGTGGCTCTCGGTAATGGGGGTTTCGCGACGAAGGCTATTTGTAGGCGGAAGGGCAGGTCAAGGGGCCTCACGAGGGGCCCAGGAGACAGGCCGGCGCGGCCAAGGCTTGGGCCGCGCCGTCCTACCTCCTGGCCACCTCGTGGCCCCACTTCGTTGACTCTTCGGTCTTGTGGAAGCTTCGTGTGAAAATAGGCTACTGGGCGTTGATTTCGTCCAATTCGAGAATATTTCCTTACTAGGATTTCTGAAACCAAAAACAAGAAAACAGCAACTGGCTCTTCGGCATCTCGTTAATAGGTTAGTGCCGGAAAATGCATAAATATGACATAAAGTATGCATAAAACATGTAGATATCATCAATAATGTGGCATGGAACATAAGAAATTATCGATACGTCGGTGACGTATCAGAACTCCATGAAGTTCTATTCAACCTGTGAAGACTGTCAGACATAGTTTTCTGAATAAAATAAACCTTTTGAAGAAATGTTTGCGAAACATGCATTGACCTGAGATTTCCCGATCAATGGTAGTAGTTAGTGCATCAAACATATTTTCCCTTTTGAGCTTGCTGAGTACCTCTGTACTCACTTTATTTCGACACCCTTGCTAGATTGTGAGAATGAAGTGGAGGCCACTGACGGAGCACCGGAAGGCGACTACGAGCTGGTCTATGAAGAACCTGATCTGTCCGGAGGAGTGGAAGGCGTGGACTATGGGATAGTCTACGAGCCCGACAACAATGAGGCGGAGGAGTAGTGTCGTACCCTAGTATCAGTGAGCCGAGCAAGGTAGTAGCTTACCTAAATAAGTTGTTGAACTCAGCTTACTATTTATGCTAGTTTGTAATGAACTTAAGTAGTACCTTAGGGTGTTCTCATCGGACCTGTGAGAATACCAACTTGTTAAGTCAGTGATTGTAATATAATCTCGAGTGTTATGACCTGCAATGTTTCTGTTGTACCACTCTGAGGCATGTGATATTTGTGAAGAAGTCCCTTCATAAAGATCATATCAACGACTTGTAAACTAAAACATGAAGTGGTATGCTGGGTAACCGCATTAACCACCAAACATCTCCACTAGTCATCATCTAAAGCAAACTTCCTCCTACTAGAGCGCATTACTAGAACATGCCACCTATTCCTCATAGATGACATGGACCGAGCATCTCCACTAGTTCTTTGATTGAAGTTGTGTCATGGATCTCTTCCCAAACTTTCTTGAATGGTTGCTTATCCCCAACAAGTGTTGATGACGCCATGGAAAGTACAAATCATTGTTCTCATCCTCACTCCATTTTGCTTCTCTCTTCCTCTTGATACCAAATTAAACGAATACTCATCATCTTCATCCGCCAAAATTCACCAAATTTCACTAAAGAAAAATGAGACACACCTTAGCTGATCGGCTGCCGGTGCCGGCGCTGGTGCTAGTGCAGGGGATACTGCCAGCGCCGGATTTGATGATGTAGCCGGTGATGGTCCTTCTACCCTAAATCTGGCGATTTGAAGCGGCAGATGGAGGAAGAAGACATGTCAGAGGTGCGTGGCCATGCGAATCCAGCTATACCTCGACGAATCCCAAACGTAGACACTCAAATCCGTCTACGACAGATTTGCTCGAGGTTGCGCTACCCGATTCCAACGATATAGGCTGACGGTGGCTACACAGAGAAGGTATGAGGGTCGGGGGAGCCTACAAGGAGTCAGCGGCGGCCGGGTCTGGTTGTCGGTCTGGTCGACGAGCAGTCGGGGGCAGCGATGCAATGCTGGGGGAAGGGGGTGGAGGAGCGGAGGCAAAGTCGGAGGAGTAAAACTTTTTGTCCAGCGGCCGTGGAGGAGAATATTCAGGGGTCGCTGAGGCCGAGGACTAAATATTTTTCTCCTCTAAAGCCGTTAGGGCTTCGGCTATAGGCGGTTTCGGCCGTTAGCGGCGTGTATTTAGTCCTCTAAAGTCTTTTTAGGCTCCGGTTAGAGATGTTCTAAAGGACCGGACGCAACGGGGGGGGGTGGCCCACCCAAAATTCGTGAATTTTTTTGAGTACCCCATAGCAAAAGCCCAATTAGCGATTCCCAGTCCTAGGTCGCGATTCCCTGCCCCCGACCGGCCGAGCGCCTAAGCCCCGACCGACCGACCGCCGCCACCCCGAGCCCCCGACCGACGCCGCATGCCCGCCCTCGACCTCGACTCGACTGCCTGTCCCGTCCGGCCGACGCTCTCTTCCCTCACCCAGCCCCGGCCTCCGGCCGCCGCGCCACTCTTTGCGCCGAGTCGCCGACGACTAGGACCAGGTGACTTGCGCTGCCGCCCAGCCGCGCTCTGCCGCTCTATGCCTCTGAAGTCTGACCCTCTGTTACTTTGTGAGTTTGTGTGTATCAAATAAATTTGCAAATATACTCTCTTTTTGGACGGTTGGTAAATTGCAAATGTATTATACATGACTGATGACTCTGGGTGTAACAAATAAAATTGCTAATGTTTTAATGTTTCAATTGTGTAGAAATAAAGAGGGATAGCAAAATTGTGCTACTTTTTCAGCAACAAGCATCAAAGGCAAAGAAGATCGCATCTTCTTCAACACAGTTAGTCATACATGATGTAGAAATCGAAGATGGTGGGCTTGATTTCGAACCTCCGGTCACCACATCCACCTTCATCGGAACAACCAAATGCAAGGTTATACTTCTATGATGTTCACTTTCTTCCGCATGATCTAGGGGAAAGGATTCCTATTTCAAGTTATGATGTTAATATTTAAAATGATGTTTCATAGAGGATATATCCTAAAAGGTCCATGCCAACCACATGAGCATGCTTTTTCAACAACAACAAAGAAGGGCAAAAATCGACACTTTAGCTTTGTTTGGTTTCATCACTACAATTGGCTAGAATATAGTATCGGAAAGGATGCGGTATTTTGCTTTGTGTGTTACTTGTTCAAAAAGAGAGCCAATGAAGGTTCCGGAGGAGATGACTTTGTTAAAAATGGTTTTAGAAATTGGAAAAGACCCAAAATTATCTTGTATATGGTTTATTACTTCATTATGCAAAGATTTTTCACATTCTGAGGGTGCGTAATTTTTTTTTTGAGGTGTGCCCCCCTCCAATTCTTGAAATTGTTGGTTAGTGATTATACAACGCTACCCACCATGGTTTTAATCGTGGTATCCACCTTTATGCACACCCGTGTGCACCTAAGTTAGAGTAACCATGATCCTCGATCTCGGTTTTTGTGCATGTGCATCGACCCGCCAGTAACAGGAGAAACACCGTAACCATGTAGAAAAATGACGCAATAGTTAGGACTCTGATAATCGATTCCTTTCTCGAAGTTCCTCTATTCCTGAGATCACGATCCTAACTTCAAGTTCCTAAACAAAAATCCTAATTTCAAGTACTCATGATTTTTTTTATAAAGAGTATATATTAATATCATAGAGATACCAATTACATCCAGTCTCTGCAACAACGCACTGTACTAGCGACATTACGGATGCACACAACAAAAAAAAGAACAATTACCAAAAAATAAAAGCCCCGCTACAGTGATCAAATCCTTTGAACAACAACACCAGAAGTTCAGTTTCTCCAAAAGCGACGCATCCAAAAAGGTAACAGTGCACCAGCGCTATCGTCACCCGATCATAGATCTTAGGTTTTCACCCTGAAGAAAATCCTCACTCTCAAAGCAATGCCTTCAGCAAGGACATTTCTAGGCACAACCAATTAAGGCCAGACCTTGGATTTTCACCCTGAATGGTAAGACTTTGAACTTCTCCTGTGCAGTCGCCCCCACTCGCGTGCCACTGCTCCAAAGACACCGACCACGAAGCCAATTCATCCTCGCCATCCAGACTCGAGTCACCATTGCAAGACCACAGATCTCAGCTTCCATATCATTCTCCGCCAGCACCACAGAACGAAAATGTGCCAGCAGAGCTTCGAAGCGCTCCCTCTGTAACCAAACGGCCAGAGAAAAAACATGGGTGCGCTCGACCGAATTCCACTCGATCCGGCAACCTCTAGGCTTGATTCGCCCAATTCCGGGACACGACACATCCGCCAGATCGATGAGGACAGGCACCGGCAGATCTGCATCTTGGCGCGAGAAGAAATCTAAGGACCGCCGCCATTATTCGCAAGACTAGCATGTCCCCACACCGCTGGTCGTGTCCAAAGCTGAGAAGGCAGAAGAGGAACAAGGGGATCCAGTGCAGAGCACCGGCCTAACCCCACGATTACCAGATCGGGCCGCAGCCTCCATCGGATCTCGCAGGTTAGGGCACCTCCATGGGCGCCACACCCCTCCTCCTCAACGCCTCCCGCCGGAGATCCTCAGGCACCTGCCAGGAAGAGCCGCGCCGCCCTGCGCCCCGGAGTCGACCTCCCACCTCCTCCCGTGAGGAGCCGCCGGGATATGCCTCCCCTGCCCACCATCAGTCGAGGGGATGGGCGCCGCCACCGCCGCCAGGGAGGGCAGCAGCGGTGGCCAGGATGGTGGCGGACGGCGGCGGACTAGGGTTCCCCCGGAATCGCTCGGGAGAGGAGCGACTCGGGAGGGACGTATTGCCAAAAAATAATCCAATACTTTTTCGTGGAGGAGCGACCAAGTAAGTACTCATGATAGCATTATGAATTGTCTATTTTGTTCCGCAAGTATAAATTGCTTTAGGCTTATATGATGGTGTTCCTTGCTAACAAGTGCTGTTTCACTTGGTTTTGAAGCTTATGCTCGTAGGCCGTATGCTATAGATTCATGTCATGGTGTCAATTATCGACACTTGTAGGCTGTAACAAGTGTTGTTTCACTTGGTTTTGGAACTCGTGTCGCAGCAGCCGACGCGTCACTGATTTTGCTCATACAGTGGTGCAAGGGAGCCGATGGGTCAGAAGGTGGAGCCAAGGCACGCAATACGCGTGTGAAAGCGAGACGAAATGAACCGATTGGTCTCAATAGGGGCAATGGATTGTCTCCTCGGAACTGTGAAGTGTGATTGTGTGAACCCTTCATTAGAACGGCATACAGTACGTGTTTCAGCTCTCAAGGAGGCAGATCGAGGGGCACTCCGGAGTACGTGTTCTGAGAACAGAGAATGTACATAAATGTACCCAGCCTCAGCTCACCCTCTGCAACTGCAATCTCCACCCTTCGGCAATCTCGTTGATTGGCTCGTTTCATCTTCTCCCACCCGGCCGTGTATCTGGACTCCGGCCGGTGACTGTGATCCTCCGTTCTTCGATTCGATCAGTAAGTATACATATGCAGATTCACTGCTTCTCCCCGCCGGCCCTAGATTTCTTCCACCGTGTTCTTTTCAAAGCATATGATGCCATCCGACACGAACTACGCCCGTGATTCTTCTCTATATGTTTCTCAGAGATCAACCGACCGAGGCTCGCCGGACATGGCATTCGCTGGCGTGTCTCTCATCGTCGACGGCAAGCTGTGCGACTCCACCTCGTCGCCCGTCGATGCCGGCGCGGACAGCGGGTACCATCTGCTCGTGGTCCGAGGCTACTCGCGTGCCAGAGAAAAAGCACTATCACCTGCAGACTGCGGCTGCATCTTGTCGAGTCCTTTCATTGTTGGAGGCCATCGCTGGAATCTCGAGTTTTACCCTGTTGTCTGTGACGACAAAGAGGAGGACGATGAATTTATATCCGTTTTCCTTATCCTTGACCCATCATCTGCCACTGAGAGTGAGAGCGTGGAGACTCAGTTCGTGTTCAGTTTCATTGACCAGCCTGAGTTGTCAGCGTCGACGAGGAACCGTCAAAGCCAACGTTTTGCAAAATACGAGAACGGCCACGGCGAAGAAAGGTTCGCGAAAAGGGAGGTTCTGGAGCGATCAAGGCATATGAAGAATGACGGATTCGCCATCCGTTGTGATGTTGTCGTCGTCAAGCCGGACGCCAACACCAGGGAGCATGAGCATGGCGGCATTCAAATCCATTGCGGCGATCTCCTCCACAGCACAGAGGGCGCCGACATTACCTTTGATGTCGGCGGCGAGATGTTCCCGGCGCACCGGTGCGTGCTTGCAGCCCGATCGGGGGTCTTCAAGGCGCAGCTCTTCGGCGCCATGGATGACGGCGCCTGTCTCGTGAAGATAAACAGCATCGAAGCAGGCGTCTTTCGGGGCTTGCTTACCTTCATCTACACCGGCGCAATGCCCGACCTCAAGATGGCCGACATGGAAGATGACAGAGCGAAAGAGGATGAAGGGAAAACTGCATGGCTGCTGCAGCTGCTTGAAGCCGCAGACCAGTATGATGTCCAAAGACTCAAGTCCATCTGTGAAGAGATGCTGGCCGGTCGATACATATGCGCGACCACGGTGGCTGACATTCTTGGGGTGGCTGAGCGCAGACGGTGCTTGTTGTTGAAGCAGGAGAGCTTGGAGTTCATCAAAACCCGTACTAAGTTGCCTTCAGTTTTCACGCCTGATGGCTTGGAGCAGGTGATCAGCAACTGCAGCCCCTCAGTTCTCAAGGAGCTCCTCTCCAAGTTTGCTGCCTAAACTTCTCAAGTTCAAAGCCGTGGCTCGTAAAGTTCCTATATTTTTTCTTATAAAACGTAATGTGTACCCTCGACGTATCCGTGCTAAGACAGGAGGATCATAGTTGAGTATCTACTGCTGTTCTACATTTGCACTGGATCTGAGATGCAGTAATCTAATATATTATCTCTAGTTTTTTTTTTTGACAATCAATACCTATCTCTAGTTATTTTAGTGCAATATATACATACTCGCTCCCTTTTAGTAGTATTTTACTACTCCGTCTGTATTGAGGCTCAACAGTAGTTTCACCATGCGCTTTAAAAAAATTAATGAGATATTTCCTCCAATCAGGTCGCCAATATTCCACATTCTTAAACCACCTATTGATTAAGGGATGGAAACAACAACACATAATTTTTGTTTCCATATTAGTCTATACTAGTCTTCAACCTGTGCCACTGCACGGGCTAGTTTATTTCACAATACGTTAGTAGAAACTTTTTGGTAAACATAGGTTAACTTACTAAAAATAAAATAAGTAATTGAGAGACTTTCTAATGAGTATTTTTATTATTTAAAACACAACTTAATTCACATAGTTGCAATTTCTAATAACATTTATATTTTCACTTTAAAAGGTTGATCCCATAAAAAGTATATATTTTCTTGTAATTTGGACAAAGCTCATGTAGAAATCAAAATGCTGAGAATTTCTTAGCTCTCAAATTTGTAGCTCTAAGTATATTAAGTGAATTTGTCTATGTGGATACAATAAGTAATGTTTCAATATAAAAACAGTAATATGAGAAAGATATTATTCAGACGTAAAAAAAAGTGTAGTAGTCTCTTAATTGTAGTGCATAATTGTTAAAAAATGTGGAGAGTACCATGATGCACATAATCGTGTTATTCTATAGAACACCTAAACAAACTTGAGGCTATGAGTTACAACCATGTTTTTACGGGTTTTTCAGCTCTATTCATGTGGATATTAGAAAAGAAAGTTGGCAGTGAAATGCATTCCTAACAGCAAACGTTAGTTGGTTGACACTAGTGAGACATAGCAAGACAAGTTCAAACTTCTACTTTTTTCCACGACCAACATGGTGGCATCTCCGTGGAACCCTTACCGGGAACCTCCATAGGTGCGCCTAGGTCGATCTTAGCCTGCATAAGAAACAAAAAAAGTATCACACACCTATGGTGCAATCAGGGTCAACAATTAGCATCTACCTACATCATAGTCTCGCACCAAGAATGAACAAAAAAGTCCTTGTGTATAGGGTCACACGTAAGGCAGTGTGATTGTCCTTAAACCAAGTCTAGTGTACAAGCAATATGTTTGACTAGGTTTAAGGAGAATCCCTTGCCTTGCATTGTGCCACATTGTAATCATTGGCCAAAGAACAAAGAAGAAAGAACGCCTCACAGAAGCAACCATGTAAGGCCTTACAATACAAATCACAGTGAACACCATAATTGGGACAATGCAGAAGGAGGAGTGTTTGTGCAATGTACAAGGGTGGATAGCACCATTTTGGTGTTAGGGTGCCACATTCAGTCACTGGCCATCTAGAGCAAAGAACAATCAAGCAATGTGCCTCGTATTAACCACCTAAGGGCACGAATGATTATGTCTGACTAAGTGCTATACGTAGTCATGAGTAATTGTTCAATGCTCAAGGCGAGAAAAGATCATTTGGCCACCAATATGTGGCCATATTATAATCATGGGATCATCACAACAACTGAATAATAGTTAGGGCCTTATATAATAGTTGTGCACATCAATCTTAGGGACGGGGTCAGTGAACCTAGTACATTGCTAACTATCACTGTTAGCACCATGTACATAGTTCACTCACTCCATCCCTAGATTTGGGCCACCTTTTAATCATCGACCTCAAACATGAAATTAAAAAAGGCCTCATATATAGGTAGACGACATTCACATGGATGGTGTGAGCGAAACAAGAGAAATGCACACTTTTGTGTGCACATAACTCTAGTTTTGGTCACACCATCTTTTGAATACTTGTTTAATCATAGGCCTGATATATGAACAACACAATGAATGAAATGTATGCCTCATAAGTGCATCGTATGATTCAAACACCATAGCAGCAATGCTCAAGGTCTATGAGATCATTGAGCATTTAACAAATTCCATGCACAACCAATTTCGATACCTGATGGAGAGAAGCTGTTAAATGTGCATCTACCCCATTGATGCATGCATTGTTATAGTTGTAATCGTCGACAAAAGCATCCATTAGCTAAGCAATGTCAAATTTTAGGTCCTCATATGTTGGACACACATATTTCAGAGATGGAGTAAGCAAACCTAGTTCGTTGTTAACCTTCATTGTTAGTACAATGTACATGGTTTGGTAACTCCATCCGGAGATTAAGGTGATCACATTTGAGTTATCGGCCTAGCTTGCACACATGCATGTAAAGCATCGCATCATAGATCTGACACCGGAGGTGCAAAATATCCCATATCCCATGTTTGCTTCTACAGCAAAAACAGTCTAGGATGGAATGTTCATCCGATCTGGAATGATCTAACATGCATGCGAACAAGAAGTTCCAGATCCAATTAAATCGATATCGTGAACATGAAAATAGCTACGTGGTAGTCCCAAATCGTGACGACTGATACGTCTCCGACGTATCGATAATTTCTTATGTTCCATGCTTGTTTTATGACAATACCTACATGTTTTGTTCACACTTTATGATGATTTTATGCGTTTTGCGGAACTAACCTATTGACGAGATGCAGAAGTGCCAGTTCCTGTTTTCTGCTATTTTTGGTTTCAGAAATCCTAGTAAGGAAATATTCTCGGAATTGGACAAAATCAACGACATCATATAATTGGACGAAGCTTCCGAACACCCGAGGGAACCGGAGGGGGCCACGGCCACCAGAGATGCGGGCGGCGCGGCCCGGAGGGCGCCCCCCCTGTCACACGCCTCGTCCCTTCCGACTCCACCTCTTCGCCTATTTAAAGGTCCCGACCTAAATCTTCGATCGGAAAAGCCACGGTACGAGAAACCTTCCGAGCCGCCGCGATCGCGAAGCCAAGATCGGGGACAGGAGTCTGTTCACGCCGGATGGGGAAGTGCCCCGGAAGGCATCTCCATCGACACCGCCGCCATCTTCATCAAGCTGCTGTCTCCCATGAGGAGGAGTAGTTCTCCATCAAGGCTAAGGGCTGTACCGGTAGCTATGTGGTTAATCTCTCTTCCTATGTACTTCAATACAATGATCTCATGAGTTGCCTTACATGATTGAGATCCATATGATGATGCTTGTAATCTAGATGTCATTATGCTATTCAAGTGAATTTTACTTATGTGATCTCCGAAGACTCCTTGTCCCGCGTGTGTAAAGGTGACAGTGTGTGCACCGTGTGGGTCTCTTAGGCTATATTTCACAGAATACTTATTCACTGTTATGAATAGCATAGTGAAGTGCTTATTTATATCCCTTTATGATTGCAATGTGCTTTGTATCACTATTTATCTATGTGCTACTCTAGTGATGTTATTAAAGTACTCTATTCCTCCTTCATGATGTAATGGTGACAGTGTGTGCATCATGTAGTACTTGGCGTAGTTTATGATTATGATCTCTTGTAGATTATGAAGTTAACTATTACTATGATGGTATTAATGTGATCTATTCCTCCTTTCATAGTATGAAGGTGACAGTGTGCATGCTATGTTAGTACTTGGTATAGTTGTGTTGATCTATCATGCACTCTAAGGTTATTTAAATATGAATATCGAATATTGTGGAGCTTGTTAACTCCGGCATTGAGGGTTCTTGTAGCCCTACACAATTAGTGGTGTTCATCATCCAACAATAGAGTGTAGAGTGGTTTTATTATGTGATCAATGTTGAGAGTGTCCACTAGTGAAAGTATAATCCCTAGGCCTTGTTCCCAAATACTGCAATCATCGCTTGTTTACTGTTCTACTGCATCTGTACTGCCTGCAATATTACCACCATCAACCACACGCCAGTTGTAGCATCAAGCTATTTTCTGGTGCCGTTACTACTGCTCATATATATTCATACCACCTGTATTTCACTATCTCTTCGCCGAACTAGTGCACCTATACATCTGACAAGTGTATTAGGTGTGTTGGGGACATGATACGCGTACATCACGCGACCGTTGGGAACCCCAAGAGGAAGGTGTGATGCGTACAGCGGCAAGTTTTCCCTCAGTATGAAACCAAGGTTTATCGAACCGTAGGAGCCAAGAAGCACGTTGAAGGTTGATGGCGGCGAGATGTAGTGCGGCGCAACACCAGGGATTCCGGCGCCAACGTGGAACTGCACAACACAACCAAAGTACTTTGCCCCAACGAATCGTGAGGTTGTCAATCTCACCGGCTTGCTGTAACAAAGGATTAGATGTATAGTGTGGATGATGATTGTTTGCAGAGAACAGTAGAACAAATTGCAGTAGATTGTATTCGATGTAAAGAATGGACCGGGGTCCACGGTTCACTAGTGGTGTCTCTCCCATAAGATAAATAGCATGTTGGGTGAACAAATTACAGTTGGGCAATTGACAAATAGAGAGGGCATGACCATGCACATACATGATATGATGAGTATAGTGAGATTTAATTAGGCATTACGACAAAGTACATAGACCGCTATCCAGCATGCATCTATGCCTAAAAAGTCCACCTTCAGGTTATCATCCGAACCCCTTCCAGTATTAAGTTGCAAACAACAGACAATTGCATTAAGTATGGTGCGTAATGTAATCAATAACTACATCCTCGGACATAGCATCAATGTTTTATCCCTAGTGGCAACAGTACATCCATAACCTTAGAGGTTTCTGTCACTCCCAGTTCACGGAGACATGAACCCACTATCGAGCATAAATACTCCCTCTTGGAGTTACTAGCAAAAACTTGGCCAGAGCCTCTACTAATAACGGAGAGCATGCAAGATCATAAACAACACATAGATATAAATTGATAATCAACATAACATAGTATTCTCTATTCATCGGATCCCAACAAACACAACATATAGCATTACGGATAGATGATCTTGATCATGTTCGGCAGCTCACAAGATCCGACAATGAAGCACATAAGGAAGACAACCATCTAGCTACTGCTATGGACCCATAGTCCGGGGGTGAACTACTCACTCATCACTCCGGAGGCGACCATGGCGGCGTAGAGTCCTCGGGAGATGAATCCCCTCTCCGGCAGGGTGCCGGAGGCGATCTCCTGAATCCCCGAGATGGGATTGGCGGCGGCGTCTCTGGAAGGTTTTCCGTATCGTGGCTCTCGGTACTGGGGGTTTCGCGACGAAGGTTATTTGTAGGCGGAAGGGCAGGTCAAGGGGCATCACGAGGGGCCCACATGATAGGTCGGCGCGGCCAAGGCTTGGGCCGCGCCGCCCTATCATCTGGCCGCATCGTGGCCCCACTTCGTTAGCTCTCCGGTCTTCTGGAAGCTTCGTGTAAAAATAGGCCCCTGGGCGTTGATTTCGTCCAATTCGAGAATATTTCCTTACTAGGATTTCTTAAACCAAAAAAGCAGAAAACAGGGCTCTTCGACATCTCGTTAATAGGTTAGTTCCAGAAAATGCATAAATATGACATAAAGTATGCATAAAACATGTAGATATCATCAATAATGTGGCATGGAACATAAGAAATTATCGATACGTCGGAGACGTATCAGGACACAAGAGACTTCTTACTTTGTGGTTGCAGGGTTGCATGAGAGGGATATCTTTGACCTCTTCCTCCCGAGTTCGATAAACCTTGGGTGATCCACTTAAGGGAAAACTTGCTGCTGTTCTACAAACCTCTGCTCTTGGAGGCCCAACATTGTCTACAGGAAAAGGAGTGTGCGTAGACATCAAGCTATTTTCTGGCGCCGTTGCCGGGGAACGAAGGAAAGCTACACCATTTCCTCCCTCGTCACCACGCGCCAGTAGTAGACAGTCAAGTATTTTCTGGCGCCGTTGCCGGGGAGGAAAGGTAAAAGGTACTCACACTCCGGATCTCGGCTATTAAGCTATTTTCCGGCGCCGTTGTAAGTGCTCGAAGCTATTTCCTTTAGATCCTGCAATTGCATCTTTTTGTTTCTTGTTTTACACTAGTTTGGCATAATGGAAAGCAACAGTGAGCTTTTAAAATTATTTCCTGAGTTAAGACATGGATGGTTTGATGAGAAAATTAAAAAAACCCATGGAACATATTAGTATGAATACTTTGAACACCATTGTTGCTAATGATATGGAAAATTCTAAGCTTGGGGAAGCTGGTTTTGATGAGCATGATCTTTTTAGTCCCCCAAGCATTGAGGAGAAAATTTACTTTGATGATACTTTGCCTCCTATTTATGATGATTATAATGATGGTGGTCTTTTGGTGCCACCTGTTATGGAGGATAAATTTGATTATGATTACAATATGCCTCCTATATTTGATGATGATAATAATAATGATAGCTACTTTGTTGAATTTGCTCCCACTATTACTAATAAAATTGACTATGCTTATGTGGAGAGTAATGATACTTTTATGCATGTGAATAAGAATGCTTTATGTGATAGTTATATTGTTGAGTTTGTTCATGATGCCTCTGAAAGTTATTATGAGAGAGGAAAATATGGTTGTAGAAGTTTTCATGTTACTAAAACACCTCTCTATATGCTGAAATTTTTGAAGTTACACTTGTTTTATCTTCCTATGCTTGTCACTTTGCTCTCCATGAACTTGTTTATTTACAAGATTTCTATGCATAGGAAGCATGTTAGACTTAAATTTCTTTTGAATTTGCCTCTTGATGCTCTCTTTTGCTTCAAATACTATTTCTTGCGAGTGCATCATTAAAATTGCTGAGCCCATCTTAATGGCTATAAAAAAAGAACTTCTTGGGAGATAACCCATGTGTTTATTTTGCTACAGTAATTTTGTTTTATATTTGAGTCTTGGAAGTTGTTACTACTGTAGCAACCTCTCCTTATCTTTATTTTATTGCATTGTTGTGCCAAGTAAAATCTTTGATAGTAGGGTTGATACTAGATTTGGATTACTGCGCAGAAACAGATTTCTGTCTGTCACGAATTTGGGCAGGGTTCTCTGTAGGTAACTCAGAAAAATCTGCCAATTTTTGTGTGTGATCCTCAGATATGTACGCAACTTTCATTCAATTTGAGAATTTTCATTTGAGCAAGTCTGGTGCCTCTTAGAAATTCGTATTTACGGACTGTTCTGTTTTGACAGATTCTGCCTTTTCTTTCGCATTGCTTCTTTTGCTATGTTGGATGGATTTCTTTGTTCCATTGACTTCCAGTAGCTTTGGGCAATGTCCAGAAGTGTTAAGAATGATTGTGTCACCTCTGAACATGTGAATTTTTGATTATGCACTAACCCTCTAATGAGTTTGTTTTGAGTTTGGTGTGGAGGAAGTTTTCAAGGGTCAAGAGAGGAGGATGATACAATATGATCAAGGAGAGTGAAAGCTCTAAGCTTGGGGATGCCCCGTGGTTCATCCCTGCATATTTCAAGAAGACTCAAGCATCTAAGCTTGGGGATGCCCAAGGCATCCCCTTCTTCATCGGCAATTTATCAGGTTCCTCCCTTGAAACTATATTTTTATTCGGTCACATCTTATGTACTTTACTTGGAGCGTCTGTTTGTTTTTTTTTTTGTTTGAATAAATGCATGCTTGCGTGGGAGAGAGACACGCTCCGCTGGTTCATATGAACACATGTGTTCTTAGCTTTATTCTTAGTGTTCATGGCGAATGTTGAAACTGCTTCCTTAATTGTTATATGGTTGGAAACAGAAAACGCTACATGTGGTAATTGGTATGATGTCTTGAATAACTTGATACTTGGAAATTGTTGTGCTCATGATTAAGCTCTTGCATCATATGATTTGCGCCTATTAATGAAGAACTACATAGAGCTTGCTAAAATTTGGTTTGCATGATTGGTCTCTCTAAGGTCTAGATATTTTCTAGTAAGGGTATGAGCAACAAGGAGGACAGTGTAGAGTCTTATAATGCTTGCAATATGTTCTTATGTGAGTTTTGCTGTACTAGTTCATACTTGTGTTTGCTTCAAACAACCTTGCTAGCCTAAGCCTTGTACTGAGAGGGATTACTTCTCGTGCATCCAAATCCTTGAGCCAAACACTATGCCACTTGTGTCCACCATACCTACCTACTACATGGTATTTTCTGCCATTCCAAAGTAAATTGCTTGAGTGCTATCTTTAAACACTTCAAAAGTTATTACCTCTTATTTGTGTCAATGTTTTATAGCTCATGAGGAAGTATGTGGTGTTTATCTTTCAATCTTGTTGGGCAACTTTCACCAATGGACTAGTGGCTTCATCCGCTTATCCAATAATTTTGCAAAAAGAGCTGGCAATGGGATTCCCAGTCCCAATTAATTAACTTTCATAATTTTACAAAAAAATAGACACTCCTCCATGGTATGTGATTGTTGGACGGCACCCGAGGATTCGGTTAGCCATGGCTTGAGAAAGCAAAGGTGGGGAGGAGTGTCATCTAAATAAAACTAAAATAAAAAGGCACTCCTTCATGGTATGAGATTGTTGGCAGGCACCCGAGGATTCGGTTAGCCATGGTTTGTGAAAGTAAAGGTTGGAAGGAGTGCCACCCAAAAATAAAAATGTTTCATGGGAGCCGCTCTTTGAAGGTTTGTCTGGCAAGGGGGTTAGAGTGCCCATTACCATTCGTTGACAACAACAAACACCTCTCAAAACTTTACTTTTATGCTCTCTTTATGTTTTCAAAATAAGAGCTCTAGCACAAATATAGCAATCAATGCTTCCCAATGCGAAGGGCCATTCTTCTACTTTCATGTTGAGTCAGTTTACCCATTTCCTTCTATCTTAGAGGCAAACACTTGTGTTAACTGTTGATACGCGTACATCACGCGACCGTTGGGAACCCCAAGAGGAAGGTGTGATGCGTACAACGAAAAGTTTTCCCTCAGTAAGAAACCAAGGTTTGTCGAACCAGTAGGAGCCAAGAAGCACGTTGAAGGTTGATGGCGGCGAGATGTAGTGCGACGCAACACCAGGGATTCCGGCGCCAACGTGGAACCTGCACAACACAACCAAAGTACTTTGCCCCAACGAAACAGTGAGGTTGTCAATCTCACCGGCTTGCTGTAATAAAGGATTAGATGTATAGTGTGGATGATGATTGTTTGCAGAAAACAGTAGAACAAGTATTGCAGTAGATTGTATTCGATGTTAAGAATGGACCGGGGTCCACAGTTCACTAGTGGTGTCTCTCCCATAAGATAAATAGCATGTTGGGTGAACAAATTACAGTTGGGCAATTGACAAATAGAGAGGGCATGACAATGCACATACATGATATGATGAGTATTGTGAGATTTAATTGGGCATTACGACAAAGTACATAGACCGCTATCCAGCATGCATCTATGCCTAAAAAGTCCACCTTCGGTTATCATCCGAACCCCTTCCAGTATTAAGTTGAAAACAACAGACAATTGCATTAAGTATGGTGCGTAATGTAATCAATAACTACATCCTCGGACATAGCATCAATGTTTTATCCCTAGTGGCAACAGCACATCCACAACCTTAGAACTTTCTGTCACTGTCCCAGATTTAATGGAGGCATGAACCCACTATCGAGCATAAATACTCCTCTTGGAGTTAAGAGTAAAAACTTGGCCAGAGCCTCTACTAATAACGGAGAGCATGCAAGATCATAAACAACACATAGGTAATAGATTGATAATCAACATAACATAGTATTCTCTATCCATCGGATCCCAACAAACACAACATATAGCATTACAGATAGATGATCTTGATCATGTTAGGCAGCTCACAAGACCCGACAATGAAGCACAATTAGGAGAAGACGACCATCTAGCTACTGCTATGGACCCATAGTCCGGGGGTGAACTACTCACTCATCACTCCGGAGGCGACCATGGCGGTGAAGAGTCCTCGGGAGATGATTCCCCTCTCCGGCAGGGTGCCGAAGGCGATCTCCGAATCCCCCGAGATGGGATTGGCGGCGGCGGCGTCTCTGGAAGGTTTTCCGTATCGTGGCTCTCGGTACTGGGGGTTTCGCGACGAAGGCTTTAAGTAGGCGGAGGAGATAGGTCAGGGGGCGACGCGAGGGGCCCACACACTAGGCCGCGCGCCCGGGGCTTGGGCGCGCCGCCCTAGCGTCGGCCACCTCGTGGCCCCACCGTATCATCTTCGGTCTTGGAAGCTTCGTGTGAAAATAGGCCCCTGGCGTTGATTTCGTCCAATTCCGAGAATATTTCCTTACTAGGATTTCGAAACCAAAAACAGCAGAAAGAACTGGCTCTTCGGCATCTCGTTAATAGGTTAGTGCCGGAAAATGCATAAATATGACATAAAGTATGCATAAAACATGTAGATATCATCAATAATGTGGCATGGAACATAAGAAATTATCGATACGCCGGAGACGTATCAGCATCCCCAAGCTTAGTTTCTGCTCGTCCCGAGCAGGTAAACGATAACAAAGATAATTTCTGGAGTGACATGCCATCATAACCTTGATCATACTATTGTAAGCATATGTAATGAATGCAGCGATCAAAACAATGGTAATGCAATGAGTAAACAAATGAATCATATAGCAAAGACTTTTCATGAATAGTACTTCAAGACAAGCATCAATAAGTCTTGCATAAGAGTTAACTCATAAAGCAATAATTCAAAGTAAAGGCATTGAAGCAACACAAAGGAAGATTAAGTTTCAGCGGTTGCTTTCAACTTGAAACATGTATATCTCATGGATAGTTGTCAATGCAAAGTAATATAACAAGTGCAATATGCAAGTATGTAGGAATCAATGCACAGTTCACACAAGTGTTTGCTTCTTGAGATGGAGAGAAATAGGTGAACTGACTCAACATAAAAGTAGAAGAAAGGCCCTTCACAGAGGGAAGCATTGATTGCTATATTTGTGCTAGAGCTTTGATTTTGAAAACAAGAAACAATTTTGTCAACGGTAGTAATAAAGCATATGTGTTATGTAAATTATATCCTACAAGTTGCTAGCCTCATGCATAGTATACTAATAGTGCCCGCACCTTGTCCTAATTAGCTCGGATTACCTGGATTATCATCGCAATGCATATGTTTCAACCAAGTGTACAAAGGTCTAAGGAGAAAGCTCGCATCGGATTTCTCGCTATTGATTATTCTCAACTTAGACATCCATACCGGGACAACATAGACAACAGATAATGGACTCCTCTTTTATGCATAAGCATTCAACAACAATTAATTTTCTCATATGAGATTGAGGATATTTGTCCAAAACTGAAACTTCCACCATGGATCATGGCTTTAGTTAGCGGCCCAATGTTCTTCTCTAACATTATGCATGCTCTAACCATTCTAGCGGTCTCCCTTACTTAGACAAGACGGACATGCATAGCAACTCACATGATATTCAACAAAGAGTAGTTGATGGCGTCCCCGGGAACATGGTTATCGCACAACAAGCAACTTAATAAGAGATAAAGTGCATAAGTACATATTCAATACCACAATAGTTTTTAGGCTATTTGTCCCATGAGCTATATATTGCAAAGGTAGAGGATAGAAATTTTAAAGGTAGCACTCAAGCAATTTACTTTGGAATGGCGGAGAAATACCATGTAGTAGGTAGGTATGGTGGACACAAATGGCATAGTGGTTGGCTCAAGGATTTGGATGCATGAGAAGTATTCCCTCTCGATACAAGGCTTAGGCTAGCAAGGTTATTTGAAACAAACACAAGGATGAACCGGTGGAGCAAAACTCACATAAAAGACATATTGTAAACATTATAAGACTCTACACCGTCTTCCTTGTTGTTCAAACTCTTTACTAGAAATTATCTAGACCTTAGAGAGACCAATTATGCAAACCAAATTTTAGCAAGCTCTATGTATTTCTTCATTAATAGGTGCAAAGTATATGATGCAAGAGCTTAAACATGAGCACAACAATTGCCAAGTATCACATTATCCAAGACATTATAGCAATTACTACATGTATCATTTCTCGATTCCAACCATATAACAATTTAACGAAGAAGATTCAACCTTCGCCATGAATACTATGAGTAAAGCCTAAGGACATATTTGTCCATATGCAACAGCGGAGCGTGTCTCTCTCCCACACAAAGAATGCTAGGATCCATTTTATTCAAACAAAACAAAAACAAAAACAAACAGACGCTCCAAGCAAAGTACATAAGATGTGATGGAATAAAAATATAGTTTCACTAGAGGAACATGATAATGTTGTCGATGAAGAAGGGGATGCCTTGGGCATCCCCAAGCTTAGACGCTTGAGTCTTCTTAAAATATGCAGGGGTGAACCACCGAGGCATCCCCAAGCTTAGAGCTTTCACTCTCCTTGATCATATTATATCATCTCCCTCTCTTGATCCTTGAAAACTTCCTCCACACCAAACTCAAAACAACTCATTAGAGGGTTAGTGCACAATTAAAATTCACATGTTCAGAGGTGACATAATCATTCTTAACACTTCAGGACATTGCACAAAGCTACTGAAAGTCAATGGAATCGAAAAATCCATCAAGCATAGCAAAAGCAATGCGAAATAAAAGGCAGAATCTGTCAAAACAGAACAGTTCATAAAGACGAATTTTATTGAGGCACCAGACTTGCTCAAATGAAAATGCTAAAATTGAATGAAAGTTGCGTACATATCTGAAGATCACTCACGTAAATTGGCATAATTTTCTGAGTTACCTACAGAGAATTAGGCCTAGATTCGTTACAGCAAAGAAATCTGTTTCTGCGCAGTAATCCAAATCTAGTATGAACCTTACTATCAACGATTTTACTTGGCACAACAATGCACAAAACTAAGGTAAGGAGAGGTTGCTACAGTAGTAACAACTTCCAAGACTCAAATATAAAATAAAAGTACTGTAGTAAAAACATGGGTTGTCTCCCATAAGCGCTTTTCTTTAACATCTTTCAGCTAGGCGCAGAAAGTGTGTATCAAGTATTATCAAGAGATGAAGCATCAACATCATAATTTGTTCTAATGATAGAATCAAAAGGTAACTTCATTCTCTTTCTAGGGAAGTGTTCCATACCTTTCTTGAGAGGAAATTGATATTTAATATTACCTTCCTTCATATCAATGATAGCACCAACAGTTCGAAGAAAAGGTCTTCCCAATATAATGGGACAAGATGCATTGCATTCAATATCCAAGAAAACAAAATCAACGGGGACAAGGTTATTGTTAACGGTAATGCGAACATTATCAACTCTCCCAAAGGTTTCTTTGTAGAATTATCAGCAAGATTAACATCCAAATAACAATTTTTCAATGGTGGCAAGTCAAGCATATTATAGATTTTCTTAGGCATAACGGAAATACAAGATCACATAAAGCATTACAATCAAAGTCATTGACCTTCATCTTAATGATGGGCTCCCAACCATCCTCTAGCTTCCTAGGAATAGAAGTTTCAAGTTTTAGTTTCTCTCCTCTAGCTTTTATGAGAGCATTTGTAATATGTTTCGTGAAAGCCAAATTTATAGCACTAGCATTAGGACTCTTAGCAAGTTTTTGTAAGAACTTTATAACTTCAGAGATATGGCAATCATCAAAATCCAAACCATTATAATCTAAAGCAATGGGATCATCATCCCCAATGTTGGAAAAAATTTCAGCAGTTTTATCACAGGCAATTTCAGCAGTTTTAGCAGTTCCAGGTAGTTTTTCACGCTTTGCATTAGAAGTGGTAACATTGCTAACACCAATTCTTTTACCATTAATAGTAGGAGGTACAGAAACATGTGGAGCATTAGCATTGATAGTGGTGGTAATAGTCCAAACTTTAGCTATATTATCTTCTTTTTCATTTTCTTCTTTTTCCCACCTAGCACGCAATTCGGCCATCAATATTATATTCTCATTAATTCTAACTTGGATGGCATTTGCTGTAGTAACAATTTTATTATTATGATTTTCATTAGGCATAACTTTCGATTTCAAAAGATCAACATCAGCAGCAAGACTATCGACTTTAGAAGCAAGTATATCAATTTTCCCAAGCTTTTCTTCAACAGATTTGTTAAAAGCAGTTTGTGTACTAATAAATTCTTTAAGCATGGATTCAAGTCCAGGGGGTGTGTTCCTATTATTGTTGTAAGAATTCCCATAAGAATTACCATAGCCGTTGCCATTATTATAAGGATATGGCCTATAGTTGTTACTAGAATTGTTCCGATAAGCGTTGTTGTTGAAATTATTATTTTTAATGTAGTTTACATCAACATGTTCTTCTTGAGCAACCAATGAAGCTAATGGAACATTATTAGGATCAACATTAGTCCTATCATTCACAAGCATAGACATAATAGCATCAATCTTATCACTCAAGGAAGAGGTTTCTTCGAATTTACCTTCTTACCTTGTGGAGCTCTTTCGTGTGCCATTCAGAGTAATTAATCATCATATTATCAAGAAGCTTTGTTGCTTCCCCAAGAGTGATGGACATAAAGGTACCTCCAGCAGCTGAATCCAACAGTTAAGAAAAATTCAGTCCTGCATAAAAGGTTTGGATGATCATCCAAGTAGTCAGTCCATGGGTTGGGCAATTTTTAACCGAAGATTTCATTCTTTCCCATGCTTGTGCAACATGCTCATTATCCAATTGTTTAAAATTCATTATGCTACTCCTTAAAGATATAATTTTAGCAGGGGATAATATCTACCAATAAAAGCATCCTTGCATTTAGTCCATGAATCAATACTATTCTTAGGCAGAGATAGCAACCAATCTTTAGCTCTTCCTCTTAATGAGAAAGGAAACAATTTTAATTTTATAATGTCACCATCTACATCCTTATACTTTTGCATTTCACATAATTCAACAAAATTATTGAGATGGGCAGCAGCATCATCAGAACTAACACCAGAAAATTCTCTCATAACAAGATTCAGTAAAGCAGGTTTAATTTCAAAGAATTCTGCTGTAGTAGCAGGTGGAGCAATAGGTGTGCATAAGAAATCATTATTATTTGTGGTTGTGAAGTCACACAACTTAGTATTTTCAGGAGTACCCATTTTAGAAGCAGTAAATAAAGCAAACTAGATAAAGTAAATGCAAGTAACTAATTTTTTTGTGTTTTTAATATAGCAAACAAGATAGCAAATAAAGTAAAGCTAGCAACTAATTTTTTGTGTTTTGTTTTAGTGCAGCAAACAAAGTAGTAAATAAAATAAAGCAAGATAAAAACAAAGTAAAGAGATTGGAACAGACTGCAGCGTGTCTTGATCTCCAACGGCGGCGAAAACAGTTCTTTGGCGCAAAGTTGACGTGGGAGTTAGAGATCTCTGTGGTGTAACTTTTCTTTAGGTCCCCGGCAACGGCGCCAAAAAACAGTCTTGATACGCGTACAGCACGCGACCGTTGGGAACCCCAAGAGGAAGGTGTGATGCGTACAACGACAAGTTTTCCCTCAGTAAGAAACCAAGGTTTATCGAACCAGAGGAGCCAAGAAGCACGTTGAAGGTTGATGGAGGCGAGATGTAGTGCGGCGCAACACCGGATTCGGCGCCAACGTGGATCTGCACAACACAACCAAAGTACTTTGCAACGAAGCAGTGAGGTTGTCAATCTCACCGGCTTGTTGTAACAAAGGATTAGATGTATAGTGTGGATGATGATTGTTTGCAGAAAACAGTAGAACAAATATTGCAGTAGATTGTATTCAATGTTAAGAATGGACCGGGGTCCATAATTCACTAGTGGTGTCTCTCCCATAAGATAAATAGCATGTTGGGTGAACAAATTACAGTTGGGCAATTGACAAATAGAGAGGGCATGACAATGCACATACATGATATGATGAGTATTGTGAGATTTAATTGGGCATTACGACAAAGTACATAGACCGCTATCAACATGCATCTATGCCTAAAAAGTCCACCTTCGAGTTATCATCCGAACCCCTTCCGGTATTAAGTTGAACAACAGACAATTTCATTAAGTATGGTGCGTAATGTAATCAATAACTACATCCTCGGATATAGCATCAATGTTTTATCCCTAGTGGCAACAGACATCCACAACCTTAGAACTTTCACTGTCCAAATTTAGGAGGCATGAACCCACTATCGAGCATAAATACTCCCTCTTGGAGTTAAGAGTAAAAACTTGGCGAGCCTCTACTAATAAGGAGAGCGTGCAAGATCATAAACAACACATAGGTAATAGATTGATAATCAACATAACATAGTATTCTCTATCCATCGGATCCCAACAAACACAACATATAGCATTATAGATAGATGATCTTGATCATGTTAGGCAGCTCACAAGACCCGACAATGAAGCACAATTAGAGAAGACGACCATCTAGCTACTGCTATGGACCCATAGTCGGGGGTGAACTACTCACTCATCACTCCGGAGGCGACCATGGCGGTGAAGGGTCCTCCGGGAGATGATTCCCCTCTCCGGCAGGGTGCCGGAGGCGATCTCCTGAATCCCCGAGATGGGATTGGCGGCGGCGGCGTCTCTGGAAGGTTTTCCGTATCATGACTCTCGGTACTGGGGGTTTCGCGACGAAGGTTTTAAGTAGGTGGAGGAGATAGGTCAGGGGGCGACGCGAGGGGCCCACACACTAGGCCTGCGCGGCCAGGGCTTGGGCCGCGCCGCCCTAGCGTCTGGGCACCTCGTGGCCCCCCGTATCATCTTCGGTCTTGGAAGCTTCGTGTGAAAATAGGCCCCTGGGCGTTGATTTCGTCCCATTCCGAGAATATTTCCTTACTAGGATTTCTGAAACCAAAAATAGAAACAACAGCTCTTCGGCATCTCGTTAATAGGTTAGTGCCGGAAAATGCATAAATATGACATAAAGTATGCATAAAACATGTAGATATCATCAATAATGTGGCATGGAACATAAGAAATTATCGATACGTCGGAGACGTATCAGTGCATTGATTCTTACATGTTTGCATATTGCACTTATTATTTTACTTTATGTTGACAATTATCCATGAGATATGCATGTTGAAAGTTGAAAGCAACCGCTGAAACTTAATCTTCCTTTGTGTTGTTTCAATGCCTTTACTTTGAATTTATTGCTTTATGAGTTAACTCTTATGCAAGACTTATCGATGCTTGTCTCGAAAGTACTATTCATGAAAAGTCTTTGCTATATGATTCAATTGTTTAACCATTGTATTTACCATTGCTTTGAATCGCTGCATTCATCTCATATGCTTTACAATAGTATGATTAAGATCATGTTGGTAGCATGTCACTTCAGAAATTATCTTTGTTATCGTTTACCTACTCGAGACGAGTAGGAACTAAGCTTGGGGATGATGATACGTCTCCGACGTATCGATAATTTCTTATGTTCCATGCTTGTTTTATGACAATACCTACATGTTTTGTTCACACTTTATGATGATTTTATGCGTTTTCCGGAACTAACCTATTGACGAGATGCCGAAGTGCCAGTTCCTATTTTTTGCTGTTTTTGGTTTCAGAAATCCTAGTAAGGAAATATTCTCGGAATTGGACGAAATCAACATCTTATAATTGGACGAAGCTTCCAGAACACCCGAGAGGAACCAGAGGGGGGCCACAGGGCCACCAGATGCCAGGGCGGCGCGGCCCAGGGGGGGCGCCCCCTGTGGTGTCACCGCCTCGTCAGCCTTCTGACTCCGCCTCTTCGCCTATTTAAAGGTCCCTGACCTAAATCTTCGATACGGAAAAGCCACGGTACGAGAAACCCCCAGCCGCCGCGATCGCGCCAAGATCGGGGGACAGGTCCTGTTCCAGCACGCCGCCGGGACGGGAAGTGCCCGGAAGGCATCTCCATCGACACCGCCGCCATCTTCATCAACGCTGCTGTCTCCCATGAGGAGGGAGTAGTTCTCCATCAAGGCTAAGGGGCTGTACCGGTAGCTATGTGGTTAATCTCTCTTCCTATGTACTTCAATACAATGATCTCATGAGTTGCCTTACATGATTGAGATCCATATGATGATGCTTGTAATCTAGATGTCATTATGCTATTCAAGTGAATTTTACTTATGTGATCTCCGAAGACTCCTTGTCCCCGTGTGTAAAGGTGACAGTGTGTGCACCGTGTGGGTCTCTTAGGCTATATTTCTGTTATTCACTGTTATGAATAGCATAGTGAAGTGCTTATTTATATCCCTTTATGATTGCAATGTGCTTTGTATCACTATTTATCTATGTGCTACTCTAGTGATGTTATTAAAGTACTCTATTCCTCCTTCATGATGTAATGGTGACAGTGTGTGCATCATGTAGTACTTGGCGTAGTTTATGATTATGATCTCTTGTAGATTATGAAGTTAACTATTACTATGATGGTATTAATGTGATCTATTCCTCATTTCATAGTATGAAGGTGACAGTGTGCATGCTATGTTAGTACTTGGTATAGTTGTGTTGATCTATCATGCACTCTAAGGTTATTTAAATATGAATATCGAATATTGTGGAGCTTGTTAACTCCGGCATTGAGGGTTCTTGTAGCCCTACACAATTAGTGGTGTTCATCATCCAACAATAGAGTGTAGAGTGGTTTTATTATGTGATCAATGTTGAGAGTGTCCACTAGTGAAAGTATAATCCCTAGGCCTTATTCCCAAATACTGCAATCATCGCTTGTTTACTGTTCTACTGCATCTGTACTTACTGCAATATTACCACCATCAACCACACGCCAGTTGTAGCATCAAGCTATTTTCTGGTGCCGTTACTACTGCTCATATATATTCATACCACCTGTATTTCACGTTTACCCTAACAGATCTAATCGGCATGTCATAGCATAGTGCATAATCATGCGTGTTCACGCAGATCCACGATGAAGAAGATACATAGAGGATGGTTGACATTCTTACTGCCATTGTCGAGGTCGACGACGAGGTCGAGGTCGCGCTTGTACTCGCGGTGCAGGTCCAGTTCGGTGCATGTACTTGTCGTCACGGTCGGTGTCACCATCGTCTCGTGGTCCGGTCCCGCTCCTCCTCCTTGTTGCAATGCGGCGGATTCGGTAGCGGTAGTGCACCGGCCAAGTTTGGATGTGATAGGTTGGGGGTGAGAGTGGAAGAGGCAGAGTGAGGGGAATGAGTGGGTGATACGTCTCCGACGTATCGATAATTTCTTATGTTCCATGCCACATTATTGATGATATCTACATGTTTTATGCATACTTTATGTCATATTTATGCATTTTCCGGAACTAACCTATTGACGAGATGCCGAAGTGCCTGTTTTCTGCTGTTTTTGGTTTCAGAAATCCTAGTAAAAATATTCTCGGAATTGGACGAAATCAACGCCCAGAGTCTTAGGATTGCATGAAGCTTCCAGAACACCCGAGAGCCGCCAGAGAGGGGCCACAGGGGGCCCACACATGGTGGCGGCGCGCCGCCCTAGTGTCTGGTGGCCCTAGACCCCTTCTGACGCCGCCTCTTCGCCTATAAGAAGCCCCTGACCTAAGTCTTCGAGACGGAAAAGCCACGGTACGAGAAACCATCCAGAGCCGCCGCCATCGCGAAGCCAAGATCTGGGGGACAGGAGTCTCGTTCAGCCGCCGGACGGGGAAGTGCCCCAGGCTTCTCCATCGACACCGCTGCCATCTCCACCGCCATCTTCATCACGCTGCTTGTCTCCCATGAGGAGGGAGTAGTTCTCCATCGAGGCTAAGGGCTGTACCGGTAGCTATGTGGTTAATCTCTCTCCCTATGTACTTCAATACAATAATCTCATGAGCTGCCTTACATGATTGAGATTCATATGATGATGCTTGTAATCTAGATGTCATTATGCTAGTCAAGTGGATTTTACTTATGTGATCTCCGGAGACTCCTTGTCCCACGTGTGTAAAGGTGACAGTGTGTGCACCGTGTGGGTCTCTTAGGCTATATTTCACATAATACTTATTCACTGTTATGAATAGCATAGTGAAGTGCTTATTTATATCCCTTTATGATTGCAATGTGTTTGGTATCACTATTTATCTATGTGCTACTCTAGTGATGTTATTAAAGTAGTCTATTCCTCCTGCACGGTGTAAAGGTGATAGTGTGTGCATCGTGTAGTACTTGGCGTAGGTTATGATTGTAATCTCTTGTAGATTATGAAGTTAATTATTGCTATGATAGTATTGATGTGATCTATTCCTCCTTCATAGTGTGATTGTGACAGTGTGCATGCTATGTTAGTACTTGGTGTAGTTGTGTTGATCTATCATGCACTCTAAGGTTATTTAAATATGAATATCGAATATTGTGGAGCTTGTTAACTCCGGCATTGAGGGTTCGTATAATCCTACACAATTAGTGGTGTTCATCATCCAACAAGAGAGTGTAGAGTATAGCATTTATCTATTCATTATGTGATCAATGTTGAGAGTGTCCACTAGTGACATAATCCCTAGGCCTTGTTCTAAATGTGAAATCGCTGCTTGTTTCTTGTTCTACGCATCATCTTGCTGCAATATTACCACCATCAACCACACGCCAGTTGTAGCATCAAGCTATTTTTTGGTGCCGTTACTACTGCTCATATATATTCATACCACCTGTATTTCACTATCTCTTTGCCGAACTAGTGCACCTATACATCTGAGGTGTATTAGGTGTGTTGGGGACACAAGAGACTTCTTGCTTTGTGGTTGCAGGGTTGCTTGAGAGGGATATCTTTGACCTCTTCCTCCCTGAGTTCGATAAACCTTGGGTGATCCACTTAAGGGAAACTTGCTGCTGTTCCACAAACCTCTACTCTTGGAGGCCCAACACTTGTCTACAAGAATAGAAGCACCGTAGACATCAAGCACTTTTACGCGCCGTCGTTGCGAAGGAAAGCTACACCATTTCCTCCCTCGTCAACCACACGCCAGTCCTGGGCAGTCAAGCACTTTTCTAGCGCCGTTGCCGGGAAGGAAAGGTAAAAGGTACTCACACTCCGGATCTCGGCTACTAAGCTATTTTCCGGCACCGTTGTAAGTACTCAAAGCTATTTCCTTTAGATCCTGCAATTGCATCTTTTTGTTTCTTGTTTACACTAGTTAGGCATAATGGAAAACAACAAAAATATGAGAGATCTTTATGAACTTTATCTTGAATTAGGATATGATGTGTTTGAAGAGAGAATTAAAAAACCCATGGAACTTTATATGCATGCTAATGGGAATGTTATTAATATGAATGCTTTGAACACTATTGTTGCTAATGCTATGGAAAATTCTAAGCTTGGGGAAGCTGGCTTTGATGAGCATGATCTTTTTAGTCCCCCAAGCATTGAGGAGAAAATTTACTTTGATGATGCTTTGCCTCCTATTTATGATGATTATAATGATAGTGGTCTTTTGGTGCCACCTACTATGAAGAGTACATTTTATGATGATTATACTATGCCTCCTACACTTGATGAGAATAATAATGATAGCTACTTTGTTGAATTTGCTCCACTACAACTAATAAAATTGACTATGCTTATGTGGAGAGTAATAATTTTATGCACGAGACTCATGATAAGAATGTTTCATTTGATAATTATATTGTTGAGTTTGCTCATGATGCTACTGGACATTATTATGAGAGAGGAAAATATGGTTGTAGAAATTTTCATGTTACTAAAATGCCTCTCTATGTGCTGAATTTTTTGAAGCTACACTTGTTCTATCTTCCTATGCTTGTTACTTTGCTCTTCGTGAACTTGTTTATTTACAAGATTCCTTTTCATAGGAAGCATTTTAGGCTTAAATGTGTTTTGAATTTGCCTCTTGATGCTCTCTTTTTGCTTCAAATACTATTTCTTGTGAGTGCATCATTAAAACTGCTGAGCCCATCTTAATGGCTATAAAGAAAGAACTTCTTGGGAGATAACCCATGTGTTTATTTTACTACAGCAACTTTGTTTTATATTTGTGTCTTGGAAGTTGTTACTACTGTAGCAACCTCTCTTTATCTTTGTTTTATTGCATTGTTGTGCCAAGTAAAGTCTTTGATAGTAAGGTTCATACTAGATTTGGATTACTGCGCAGAAACAGATTTCTTGCTGTCACGAATCTGGGCTGAATTCTCTGTAGGTAACTCAGAAAATTCTGCCAATTTACGTGAGTGATCCTCAGATATGTACGCAACTTTCATTCAATTTGAGCATTTTCATTTGAGCAAGTCTGGTGCCTCAATAAAATTCGTCTTTACGGACTGTTCTGTTTTGACAGATTCTGCCTTTTATTTCGCATTGCCTGTTTTGCTGTGTCGAATGGATTTCTTTGTTCCATTAACTTCCAGTAGCCTTAGGCAATGTCCAGAAATGTTAAGAATGATTGTGTCACCTCTGAACATGTGAATTTTTCTTTATGCACTAACCCTCTAATGAGTTTGTTTCGAGTTTGGTGCGGAGGAAGTTTTCAAGGGTCAAGAGAGGAGGATGATACAATATGATCAAGGAGAGTGAAAGATCTAAGATTGGGGATGCCCCCGTGATTCATCCCTGCATATTTCAAGAAGACTCAAGCATCTAAGCTTGGGGATGCCCAACGCATCCCCTTCTTCATCAACAATTTATCAGGTTTCTTCTATTGAAACTATATTTTTATTCCATCACATCTTATGTACTTTACTTGGAGCGTCTGTTTGTTTTTATTTTTGTTTTGTTTGAATAAATTCATGCTTGTGTGGGAGAGAGACATGCTCCGCTTGTTCATATGAACACTAGTGTTCTTAGCTTTTAATGTTCATGGCGAAGGTTGAAACTGCTTCGTTAATTGTTATATGGTTGGAAACAGAAAATGCTACATGTAGTAATTGGTAAAATGTCTTGGATAATGTGATACTTGGCAATTGTTGTGCTCATGTTTAAGCTCTTGCATCATATACTTTGCACCTATTAATGAAGAAATACATAGAGCTTGCTAAAATTTGGTTTGCATAATTGGTCTCTCTAAGGTCTAGATAATTTCTAGTAAAGAGTTTGAACAACAAGGAAGACGGTGTAGAGTCTTATAATGTTTACAATATGTCTTTTATGTGAGTTTTGCTGCACCGCTTCATACTTGTGTTTGTTTCAAATAACCTTGCTAGCCTAAACCTTGTATCGAGAGGGAATACTTCTCATGCATCCAAAATCCTTGAGCCAACCACTATGCCATTTGTGTCCACCATACCTACCTACTACATGGTATTTCTCCGCCATTCCAAAGTAAATTGCTTGAGTGCTACCTTTAAACAATTCAAAATTTATCACCTCTGATTTGTGTCAATGTTTTATAGCTCATGAGGAAGTATGTGGTGTTTATCTTTCAATCTTGTTGGGCAACTTTCACCAATGGACTAGTGGCTTCATCGCTTATCCAATAATTTTGCAAAAAGAGCTGGCAATGGGATTCCCAAGCCCAAATTAATTAACAAAAATAGACACTCCTCCATGGTATGTGATTGTTGGACGGCACCCGAAGGATTCGGTTAGCCATGGCTTGAGAAAGCAAAGGTGGGGAGGAGTGTCATCTAAATAAAACTAAAATAAAAAGGCACTCCTTCATGGTATGAGATTGTTGGCAGGCACCCGAGGATTCGGTTAGCCATGGTTTGTGAAAGAAAGGTTGGAAGGAGTGGCCCAAAAATAAAATAAAATGGGAGCCACTCTTTGAAGGTTTGTCTGGCAAGGGGGTTAGAGTGCCCACTACCATTCGTTGACAACAACAAACACCTCTCAAAATTTACTTTTATGCTCTCTTTATGTTTTCAAAATAAAAGCTCTAGCACAAATATAGCAATCAATGCTTCCCTCTGCGAAGGGCCCTTTCTTTTACTTTTATGTTGAGTTAGTTCACTGACACGCGTACAACACGTGACCGTTGGGAACCCCAAGTGGAAGGTGTGATGCGTACAGCAGTAAGTTTCCCTCAGTTAGAAACCAAGGTTTATCGAACCAGTAGGAGTCAAGAAGCACGTTGAAGGTTGATGGCGGCGAGATGTAGTGCGGCGCAACACCAGGGATTCCGGCGCCAACGTGGAACCTGCACAACACAAACCAAGTACTTTGCCCCAACGAAACAGTGAGGTTGTCAATCTCACCGGCTTGCTGTAACAAAGGATTAGATGTATAGTGTGGATGATGATTGTTTGCAGAAAACAGTAGAACAAGTATTGCAGTAGATTGTATTTCAGTAAAGAGAATTGGACCGGGGTCCACAGTTCACTAGAGGTGTCTCTCCCATAAGATAAACAGCATGTTGGGTGAACAAATTACAGTTGGGCAATTGACAAATAGAGAGGGCATGACCATGCACATACATATTATGATGAGTATTGTGAGATTTAATTGGGCATTACGACAAAGTACATAGACCGCTATCCAGCATGCATCTATGCCTAAAAAGTCCACCTTCAGGTTATCATCCGAACCCCCTCCAGTATTAAGTTGCTAACAACAGACAATTGCATTAAGTATTGCGCGTAATGTAATCAGTAACTACATCCTCGAACATAGCACCAATGTTTTATCCCTAGTGGCAACAGCACATCCATAATCTTAGAGGTTTCTCTCACTCCCCCAGATTCACGGAGACATGAACCCACTATCGAGCATAAATACTCCCTCTTGGAGTTACTAGCATCAACTTGGCCAGAGCATCTACTAATAACGGAGAGCATGCAAGATCATAAACAACACATAGACATAACTTGATAATCAACATAACATAGTATTCTCTATTCATCGGATCCCAACAAACACAACATATAGAATTACAGATAGATGATCTTGATCATGTTCGGCAGCTCACAAGACCCGATAATTAAGCACAATGGGGAGAAGACAACCATCTAGCTACTTCTATGGACCCATAGTTCAGGGGTAGACTACTCACACATCACTCCGGAGGCGACCATGGCGGCGCAGAGTCCTCCGGGAGATGATTCCCCTCTCCGGCGGGTGCCGGAGGCGATCTCCTGAATCCCCGAGATGGGATTGGCGGCGGCGTCTCGGAAGGTTTTCCGTATCGTGGCTCTCGGTCGGGGTTTCGCGACGAAGGCTATTTGTAGGCGGAAGGGCAGGTCAAGGGTGTCACGAGGGCCCACACTACAGGTCGGCGCGGCCGGGGCTTGGGCCGCGCCGCCCTGTGGTTTGGCCACCTCGTGGCCCCACCGTCTCCTCTTCGGTCTTCCGGAAGCTTCGTGGCAAAATAGGACCTGGGCGTTGATTTCGTCCAATTGAGAATATTTCTTTACTAGGATTTCTGAAACCAAAAGCAAGAAACACAACTGGCACTTGGCATCTTGTTAATAGGTTAGTTCCAGAAAATGCACGAATATGACATAAAGTGTGCATAAAACATGTAGATATCATCAATAATGTGGCATGGAACATAAGAAATTATCGATACATCCCCAAGCTTAGTTCCTGCTCGTCCCGAGCAGGTAAACGATAAACAAAGATAATTTCGGAGTGACATGCCATCATAACCTTGATCATACTATTTGTAAGCATATGTAGTGAATGCAGCGATCAAAACAATGTATATGACATGAGTAAACAAGTGAATCATATAGCAAAGACTTTTCATGAATAGTACTTCAAGACAAGCATCAATAAGTCTTGCATAAGAGTTAACTCATAAAGCAATAATTCAAAGTAGAGGCATTGAAGCAACACATGGGAAGATGAAGTTTCAGCGGTTGCTTTCAACTTGTAACATGTATATCTCATGGATAGTTGTCAATATAGAGTAATATAACAAGTGCAATATGCAAATATGTAGGAATCAATGCACAGTTCACACAAGTGTTTGCTTCTTGAGGTGGAGAGAAATAGGTGAACTGACTCAACATAAAAGTAAAAGAATGGTCCTTCAAAGAGGAAAGCATCGATTGCTATATTTGTGCTAGAGCTTTGATTTTGAAAACATATAGAGAGCAATAAAAGTAAAATTTTGAGAGGTGTTTGTTGTTGTCAACGAATGGTAGTGGGCACTCCCCCCTTGCCAGACAAACCTTCAAAGAGCGGCTCCCATTTTATTTTATTTTTGTGTGGCACTCCTTCCAACCTTTCTTTCACAAACCATGGCTAACCGAATCCTTGGTGCCTGCCAACAATCTCATACCATGAAGGAGTGCCTTTTCATTTTAGTTTTATTATGATGACACTCCTCCCCACCTTTGCTTTCTCAAGCCATGGCTAACCGAATCCTTCGGGTGCCGTCCAACAATCACATACCATGGAGGAGTGTCTATTTTTGTTAATTAATTTGGGACTGGGAATCCCATTGCCAGCTCTTTTGCAAAATTATTGGATAAGCGGATGAAGCCACTAGTCCATTGGTGAAAGTTGCCCAACAAGATTGAAAGATAAACACCACATACTTCCTCATGAGCTATAAAACATTGACACAAATTGAGAAGCATTTTGAATTGTTTAAAGGTAGCACTCAAGCAATTTACTTTGGAATGGCGGAAAATACCATGTAGTAGGTAGGTATGGTGGACACAAATGGCATAGTGGTTGGCTCAAGTATTTGGATGCATGAGAAGTATTCCCTCTCGATACAAGGTTTAGGCTAGCAAGGCTATTTGAAACAAACACAAGGATGAAGCGGTGCAGCAAAACTCACATAAAAGACATATTGAAAACATTATAAGACTCTACACCGTCTTCCTTGTTGTTCAAACTCAATACTAGAAATTATCTAGACTTTAGAGACCAAATATGCAAACCAAATTTTAGCATGCTCTATGTATTTCTTCATTAATGGGTACAAAGTATATGATGCAAGAGCTTAAACATGAGCACAACAATTGCCAAGTATCACATTATCCAAGACATTATAGCAAATACTACATGTATCATTTTCCAATTCCAACCATATAACAATTTAACAAAGAAGAAACTTCGCCATGAATATTATGAGTAGAGCCTAAGGACATACTTGTCCATATGCTACAGCGGAGCGTGTCTCTCTCCCACAAAGTGAATGCTAGGATCCATTTTATTCAAACAAAACAAAAACAAAAACAAACCGACGCTCCAAGAAAAGCACATAAGATGTGATGGAATAAAAATATAGTTTCGGGGGAGGAACCTGATAATGTTGTCGATGAAGAAGGGGATGCCTTGGGCATCCCAAGCTTAGACGCTTGAGTCTTCTTGATATATGGGTGAACCACCGGGGCATCTCCAAGCTTAGAGCTTTCACTCTCCTTGATCATGTTGTATCATCTCCCTCTCTTGATCCTTGAAAACTTCCTCCACACCAAACTTAGAACAACTCATTAGAGGGTTAGTGCACAATCAAAATATACATGTTCAGAGGTGACATAATCATTTCTAACACTTCTGGACATTGCACAAAGCTACTGAAAGTCAACGGAATCGAAATATCCATCGAACATAACAAAACTGGCAATGCGAAATAAAAGGCAGAATCTGTCAAAACAGAACAGTTCGTATTGACGAATTTTATTGAGGCACCAGACTTGCTCAAATGAAAATGCTCAAATTGAATGAAAGTTGCGTACATATCTGAGGATCACTCACGTAAATTGGCATAATTTTCTGAGTTACCTACAGAGAATTTTGCCCAGATTCGTGACAGCAAAGAAATCTGTTTCTGCGCAGTAATCCAAATCTAGTATGAACTTTTCTATCAACGATTTTACTTGGCACAATAAAACACTAAACTAAGATAAGGAGAGGTTGCTACAGTAGTAATCAACTTCCAAGACACAAAATAAAAACAAATTACTGTAGTAAAAACATGGGTTGTCTCCCATAAGCGCTTTTCTTTAACGCCTTTCAGCTAGGCGCAGAAAGTGTGTATCAAGTATTATCGAGGGATGGTGCATCTACAGTGGGGTTTGGAGTTTTCTCAGCCAAGCATAGTATATTGGATACATAAGTTTTAGCGTCTCCCTTTTCATTAGTCTTAGGCTTGCTACTCTCATCGAACAAATTTTCAGGAACAAGCCAAGCATAATTATTTTCTAGTGCATCATTCATCGCTAGGAGCTTGCATGGTATTGGTGCTTTGATCTCCCCACCATCATTAATATTATTAGTGTACTTTATTCTATCCATATCCATTTTTCAAGGAGACTAACAAAATTGGTGCAAGAACCAAGCATATCATATTTAGCAAAGACCTTTCTAGCCTCCTTGCTAGACCACCAAATTCTCTAAGAAGGGTTTCTAAGATAAAATCTTTCTTTTCCCCCTCTTCCATATCACCGAGTGTAAGAAACATGTGTTGGATTATAGGATTGAGATTAACAAATTTAGTTTCCAACATGCGGACTAGAGCAGCAGCAGCAATTTCATAAGTAGGAGCAAGATCTACCAAGTGTCTATCTTCAAAATCGTCAACGGTACTAACATGGTTGAAGAATTCTTCTATATTATTTCTCCCAACTATAGACCCGCGTCCTCGGCATGTTTTTTACGGTAAAATTAAAAGGAAACATGATGAAATAAGTAAAGTAAATACAAGTAACTAATTTTTTTGTGTTTTTGATATAGCAAACAAGATAGCAAATAAAGTAAAACTAGCAACTAATTTTTTTGTATTTTGATATAGTGCAGCAAACAAAGTAGTAAGTAAAACTAAGCAAGACAAAAACAAAGTAAAGAGATTGGGATGTGGAGACTCCCCTTGCAGCGTGTCTTGATCTCCCCGGCAACGGCGCCAGAAATTTAGCTTGACACACGTACAGCACGCGACCGTTGGGAACCCCAAGTGGAAGGTGTGATGCGTATAAGTTTCCCTCGTTAGAAACCAAGGTTTATCGAACAGTAGGAGTCAAGAAGCACGTTGAAGGTTGATGGCGGCGAGATGTAGTGCGGCGCAACACCAGGGATTCGGCGCCAACGTGGAACCTGCACAACACAAACCAAGTACTTTGCCCCAACGAAACAGCGAGGTTGTCAATCTCACCGGCTTGCTGTAACAAAGGATTAGATGTATAGTGTGGATGATGATTGTTTGCGAAAACAGTAGAACAGTATTGCAGTAGATTGTATTTCAGTAAAAGAATTGGACCGGGGTCCACAGTTCACTAGAGGTGTCTCTCCCATAAGATAAACAGCATGTTGGGTGAACAAATTACAGTTGGGCAATTGACAAATAGAGAGGGCATGACCATGCACATACATATTATGATGAGTATTGTGAGATTTAATTGGGCATTACGACAAAGTACATAGACCGCTATCCAGCATGCATCTATGCCTAAAAAGTCCACCTTCAGGTTATCATCCGAACCCCCTCCAGTATTAAGTTGCTAACAACAGACAATTGCATTAAGTATTGCGCGTAATGTAATCAGTAACTACATCCTCGAACATAGCACCAATGTTTTATCCCTAGTGGCAACAGCACATCCATAATCTTAGAGGTTTCTCTCACTCCCCCAGATTCACGGAGACATGAACCCACTATCGAGCATAAATACTCCCTCTTGGAGTTACTAGCATCAACTTGGCCAGAGCATCTACTAATAACGGAGAGCATGCAAGATCATAAACAACACATAGACATAACTTGATAATCAACATAACATAGTATTCTCTATTCATCGGATCCCAACAAACACAACATATAGAATTACAGATAGATGATCTTGATCATGTTCGGCAGCTCACAAGACCCGATAATTAAGCACAATGGGAGAAGACAACCATCTAGCTACTTCTATGGACCCATAGTTCAGGGGTAGACTACTCACACATCACTCCGGAGGCGACCATGGCGGCGTGAGTCCTCGGGAGATGATTCCCCTCTCGGGTGCGGAGGCGATCTCCCAATCCCCGAGATGGGATTGGCGGCGGCGGCGTCTGGGAAGGTTTTCCGTATCGTGGCTCTCGGTCGGGGGTTTCGCGACGAAGGCTATTTGTAGGCGGAAGGGCAGGTCAAGGGCATCACGAGGGCCCACACTGGTCGGCGCGGCCAGGGCTTGGGCGCCGCCCTGTGGTTTGGCCACCTCGTGGCCCCATTCGTCTCCTCTTCGGTCTTGGAAGCTTCGTGGCAAAATAGGACCTGGGCGTTGATTTCGTCCAATTCCGAGAATATTTCTTTACTAGGATTTCTGAAACCAAAAACAGCAGAAAAGGCACTTCGGCATCTTGTTAATAGGTTAGTTCCAGAAAATGCACGAATATGACATAAAGTGTGCATAAAACATGTAGATATCATCAATAATGTGGCATGGAACATAAGAAATTATCGATACGTCGGAGACGTATCATTCACCTATTTCTCTCCATCCCAAGAAGCAAACACTTGTTTGAACTGTGCATTGATTCCTACATACTTGCATATTGCACTTGTTATATTACTTTACATTGATAATATCCATGAGATATACATGTTACAAGTTGAAAGCAACCGCTGAAACTTAATCTTCCTTTGTGTTGCTTCAATACCTTTACTTTGAATTATTGCTTTATGAGTTAACTCTTATGCAAGACTTATTGATGCTTGTCTTGAAAGTACTATTCATGAAAAGTCTTTGCTTTATGATTCAGTTGTTTACTCATGTCATTTACCATTATCTTGGATCGCTGCATTCATTACATGTGCTTACAATAGTATGATCAAGATTATGATGGCATTTCACTCCAGAAATTATCTTTGTTATCGTTTACTCGGGACGAGTAGGAACTAAGCTTGGGGATGCTGATACGTCTCCGACGTATCGATAATTTCTTATGTTCCATGCCACATTATTGATGATATCTACATGTTTTATGCATACTTTATGTCATATTTATGCATTTTCGGAACTAACCTATTGACGAGATGCCGAAGTGCCGTTCTGTTCTGCTGTTTTTGGTTTTCAGAAATCCTAGTAAGGAAATATTCTCGGAATTGGACGAAATCAACGCCCGAGTCTTAGGATTGCATGAAGCTTCCGGAACACCCGAGCGCCGAGAGGGGCCACGGGAGCCCACACATGGTGGCGGCGCGACCCGGGCGCGCCGCCCTGTCCGGTGGCCCCAGACGACGCCGCCTCTTCGCCTATAAGAAGCCCCCGACCTAAGTCTTCGAGACGGAAAAGCCACGGTGAGAAACCATCCAGGCCGCCGCCATCGCGAAGCCAAGATCGGGGGACAGGAGTCTGTTCGGCACGCCGCCGGGATGGGGAAGTGCCCCGGAAGGCTTCTCCATCGACACCGCTGCCATCTCCATCAACTGCTGCTCTCCCATGAGGAGGGAGTAGTTCTCCATCGAGGCTAAGGGGCTGTACCGGTAGCTATGTGGTTAATCTCTCTCCTATGTACTTCAATACAATAATCTCATGAGCTGCCTTACATGATTGAGATTCATATGATGATGCTTGTAATCTAGATGTCATTATGCTAGTCAAGTGGATTTTACTTATGTGATCTCGGAGACTCCTTGTCCCACGTGTGTAAAGGTGACAGTGTGTGCACCGTGTGGGTCTCTTAGGCTATATTTCACAGAATACTTATTCACTGTTATGAATAGCATAGTGAAGTGCTTATTTATATCCCTTTATGATTGCAATGTGTTTGGTATCACTATTTATCTATGTGCTACTCTAGTGATGTTATTAAAGTAGTCTATTCCTCCTGCACGGTGTAAAGGTGACAGTGTGTGCATCGTGTAGTACTTGGCGTAGGTTATGATTGTAATCTCTTGTAGATTATGAAGTTAATTATTGCTATGATAGTATTGATGTGATCTATTCCTCCTTCATAGTGTGATGGTGACAGTGTGCATGCTATGTTAGTACTTGGTGTAGTTATGTTGATCTATCATGCACTCTAAGGTTATTTAAATATGAATATCGAATATTGTGTAGCTTGTTAACTCCGGCATTGAGGGTTCGTGTAATCCTACACAATTAGTGGTGTTCATCATCCAACAAGAGAGTGTAGAGTATAGCATTTATCTATTCTATGTGATCAATGTTGAGAGTGTCCACTAGTGAAAGTATAATCCCTAGGCCTTGTTCCTAAATACTGAAATCGCTGCTTGTTTATTGTTCTCTCTACTGCCTGCAATATTACCACCATCAACCACACGCCAGTTGTAGCATCAAGCTATTTTCTGGTGCCGTTACTACTGCTCATATATATTCATACCACTTGTATTTCACTATCTCTTCGCCGAACTAGTGCACCTATACATCTGACAAGTGTATTAGGTGTGTTGGGGACACAAGAGACTTCTTGATTTGTGGTTGCAGGGTTGCTTGAGAGGGATATCTTTGACCTCTTCCTCCCTGAGTTCGATAAACCTTGGGTGATCCACTTAAGGAAACTTGCTGCTGTTCTACAAACCTCTGCTCTTGGAGGCCCAACACTGTCTACAAGAATAGAAGCACCCGTAGACATCAGTGGGCAGTGAGGCGATTTATGGTGTTTGTTCCCGAAAGAACGCGGCATTCCCACTCGTTCCCCACGTGCAGGCTAGCCCTGAGGATGGGGCGGCCCCGGTGAAAACAACCTTGTTCCTCCCAAGGCAGATCAGGATGTACTTTAAAATCCGTGCTATGCAACAACACAGTGAAGCCTAGCCATCCAAACAGCCTAATTTTCCGCCGAGTGCCCAAAGGGCCTTCAGGCTACCAACCACACCCTTTATGAACTGCAGTTTGTTCAAGAAATCTCATAGAAGCAATGTATCTAATGCCTGCAATTTTTGCAGCAAATCTGTGGAATACTATCAAGGAGTAAGAGCATCTCCAGGCTCCAGCCGTCTCCCCGACGAGACCCCCAGGACGCTTTTTTTATCCGGATGGACCAAAATGATCCAGTCGCGCCCCCGGTTCCTCGTTTTCGCCTGGATTTGGACTTTCAACCATCCGGAGAGCCCATGTCATCCCCGGTCCCCCGGGGAGCGCTCGGAGACTCCGGACAAAATGAAAGCGCATGAATCGTCTGGTGGCCCCGACTTGTCGGTGATAGAGGCCGATCTTCGTCCTCCTCGCATCGTCTTCCCGAGATACGGCGTGCGTGTGTTTTGGGGGAAGTTTTTAATTTAATAGATAGAAGAAATTTGTAGGCGAGCACAAATTACATATAAATACTTCGGAAAAACATAAACAAGACATATAAAAACTTTGAAAAAAAACTAATTCTTCCATGATGGCCCCGCGTCATTGTCCTCACGCTGGCGCTTCCGGCTCGTCACCTCCTCCGATAGGCAGTGTCGGTCGACGTGTCGGAGGAACTCCTGTCCTCCTCATCGTCGAAGGTGCACGCCGGCTGCGCCTTTGCCTTCGCGTCCGCCTTCGCCCGAGCCGCCGCTTCCTCCTCCTCCTCCTCCTCAGCCTCTTCCTCGTCCTGCTCCTCGTTATCGATGTCCGGCGGCAGGGAATCGTCGCTTTCCGACGGCGGGGAACGGTCCCACCAATGGCACCATCCAGGCTATTTCCCCTCGCTGTCTATGTCCGATGGCAAAGAGAGACTGCTCATGCTGAAGTGTCCGACGACAGAGGATGGTGAAGAGATGAATGGCGCCAGCCGGTAGATCACAGAACGTTTATGTACTGGTCTGTTGACGAAGAGAGTGACGGTTGCTCTTCGGCGGAGTTAGTGCTCCGGCGGTTCGCGCCTCGAGGCCACTTCGCGGTCCATTACGACGTTTCAATACGTCGATGGACGCAGTTGCCTCTCGATGGTTCTCCTTCCCGGCGACTGCACCGTCGCTTTTTACGAGGTAGGTTAGAATCAGCACGCGAACTTAGGTTTGCCGCTGGGAAAATGGGCCTCCCTAGATTTCGGCATGGGAAACCCAACGGCTAGAGATGCTCTAACACACACAGAAAAAGTCATCTCCTCTCCGCCACCATCATCCGTACGAATCAAAAAGATCAGCTAGCATCTGCCCCTTGGACGATGACCGATTGCCTACCACACCAACTCACCAAGGCCACGGATAAACAATAGGAGGAGTGTGAACGCCGCGGCACCACGTCATGGTAACGGGGGATCAACTAAGCATAGAGTTTGCATGGAAGCACAGACAAGGGGATTTTATTATTGCTTCCGGTGGGGAATCCCATGCAATCGCAGAGGATCAGTGCCAATTACCCAAAGGGGGTGGAGAGTTATCAACCGTACGCACACTAGAACTTCTTTTTCTGGTAATTTTTATTATCATATCACAGGGCGATCTGTGACAATCATTGTTATATACTGGCTGATGGTAGCCCTAACTTGCAAGTTGCAACTTAGAATAATCCGAAATGAACGAATACAAAAGGATGTATGCCAGAAGGATGATCAGAGATCAAGGAAAGTGAACTTAATCCAATCAGAGGAAGAAAAAGAACCTGCTATTAAAGCATCTCCAGCAGATATGTAGATGTAAAATAACTACCATATACATCACCTTGGCCCCCCAAAAACAGCTCTAGCGGATGATGTAGATGTAAAAAACGATCCAATTTTTTTTACATCTTGCTGAAAATATATATCACCTAGGAGGTCTAGGAGGTGATGTATCGTATACCAACAACCAACAACCAGGTGCAAGCTTCAACCGTCACTTTATCGTTTCCTAGTTTCAGTCTCACCTGTGCGAGCCCGGCCGTCCTGCCGATGGCTGAATCCTTTACATCTTGCTGAAAATATATATCACCTAGGAGGTGATGTATCGTATACCAACAACCAGGTGCAAGCTTCAACCGTCACTTTATCGTTTCCTAGTTTCTCACCCGTGCGAGCCCGGCCGTCCTGCCGATGGCTGAATCCTGGCCATGGATCCCTCCTCCAACCATCCCTAGCCCCTGCCCGCCCCCGCCGGCCCTCCCGTCGCCACCGGCGGCCAGTTCCCAGGGAAATCGAGTGTTGCCACGGCCGCAACGGGCTCAAACCCTAGCGCGTTCTTCCGTCGGTCGGTCTTCGCCGCGCCCAAGCACTGCGTCGATCACATCCGGTGCTGCTCCGTCAAAGCCGAAGGGGCTGAAGATCGCGGAGAAGGGCAAGGCGGAAGGCTCGAAGAGGGCAGCACCGACAACGTCCGCATCGGTACCGATCGCACCCGCTCCTCGAAGAACCAAGAAGAAGATGGTCGGCGGGTGTGGAAAGAACCCCTCGAACGCCATCGCCTAGCTCGTGGTCCCTGCGCCACCCCCACCATTGCCCCTACCGTGGAAGAGTCGGTGTTCTCGCACGCATCGCTGGCCGGTCGCAAGTTGGTCGATGAAATGACCGAGAGGTATGCATTTTCAATTTTTTTGCAACTATGCAAAATCAAATGCAATGCAATGACATAGAGATGTATTACCTTGTTTTCAATATTGTAGTATCAAGACGAAATATCATGAATGTGAGAAAAGATATGGCCGAAGAAAGAAAGATGTTGAAGAGGAAAGAGATAAAAGAGTTGCGTGTGACCGAGGAGAGAAGGCGGCGAAGGAGGGAGGTTGGAGGCCTTGAGGAGCTCAAGTCACAAGTTGAGGATAAAATTTTGCTATGGAAGAGGCTCATCGAGCCGAGGAGAGGGAGGAAAACCTAATGTTCATGGACACTAGTGGCATGAGCGAGAAGCAAACATGATACATAGAACTATGTCACGATCAATTGTTGGAAAATAAGCAAATGATGGGATACACGTGTGGCATGGCCAGCGGCATTGGAGGAGCTTCCATGGCTGGCGGTTTGGTGGAGGCATACCCGACATGGGTGCATACATGGGTGGCACCATGCCCGGGTTTGGTGGCTACATGGGGAGAGGCATGCCCGACATGGGAGCATACATTGTTGACGCCATGCCTGGATTTGGCGGAGGCATGCCCGCCATGGGAACCTACATGAGTGGAGTCTTTGGAGGTTCAATGGGTGGAGGCATGCGAGCTTTCATGAGCGGAGACACGGGTGCTTTCAGGGGTGGTGGCATCCCTTCAATGGAGGGCGGTATGAGTGGTGCTTCCACGGGTGGTGGCATTTTTCCAACACCAGCTATGTTGGTGATGATGCTAGTGGAGAAGAGACGCCACAAGAAGATGGTACCAATCGAGACATCGGAGGCAATGAAGGCACCAGAGGCAATGGAGGGGCAACCGTCATTGAGCCATGATGAGTGGCTTTGCTATGGTCCTTGTGTGTCTGTGGAACTATGTTGCTTGTCTATGTTTGTTTGTCAAACTTCGCATATGTTTGTGTGTGTGGTGAACCAGGTTATGCTTGTTGAGCTATGCAATGCTTGAACTTGATGATATATTTCTGATGAACTTGATGATATCTGTGTGCTTGATCTTAATTCGTACGTTATTTAGCATATATGTGACATTTGTTTCATAATATTCATCAACGTTCATCCATATGTTTGGAAATCTGAAACATACATCACCAAGGTGGTGATGTAAAATACATCAACTGTTGGAGCACTTTCAGAGAAAAGACGATGTATTTTACATCATTTGAGTTTTGAGAGCAAAAACATGTGATATAAAAACTGAAAATGGGCAAAAACAGGTGATGTATTTTACATCATATATGATGTAAATTATATGTTCTTAGGTGATGACGGGGTGTACTTACTATATAAGTTTTGTATTTCAAAAAATGTATACATGAGCTTTGATTTTGCAATGAAGGGGTAGATTAATAAAATTTGTAATTGCAGCACATGAGCTCATCTGAACTCAACGGAGAAAGCACCAGATTTACCAGACCACAGTGTTAATGGAAATATCCACTTCCATTCTTCGTTACGCTAAGCATAGGAGTTACACTTTACAGGAGAGGACGCGAAATCTGAATCGCCAGCTCCGCATCATCGTCAAGACATCAACAAGAGAAAAAGATACATTACTCACGCACGATCTGAGAGCTCGCGGAGATCCACGACGGCAGACCGTGGCACGCCGGTCATTGTTGTTGCCAGCGGAGGAGAGAGAGTCAGGACTCAGGAGTAGAGCGGGCGCTCGGTCCATGCGCCGGCGACGTGTCCGTTCTCGCAGACGAAGGCGCGCACGACGGGCTCGCCGTCGTCGTGGTAGCCGTAGAAGCTCCGGAGGCAGAAGGCGGAGTAGAGGTCCCAGGCCTCGGTGCATCCGCAGAAGGCGCAGTCGACGGCGACGGTGGGGCGGCGCGTGTCCCGGAGCGCGCGGCGCACCTGGGAGCGCGCGAAGTCCTGGAACACGCCGCGGAAGACCATGTAGTTGCGCCGCTCCTCCGCGTGCACGCACCCGGGCCAGTCGCAGATGTAGAGCCGGTCGCCCCGGAAGCGGCTGGCCAGGAGCTTGTTGCCCTGCTCGCGGCTCAGCGTCCGGGAGCCCGACGCGAGGTGCGCGCCCACGGGCCCCAGCCACCTCCGCGGGCGCCGCCGGGTCCCCGACGCCACGCCCCGCCGGACGGCATTGGGTGGTGGTGCTGGTGGTGGTGTTGGTGCCTCTTCTGCCGGTGCGGCGGGGGCGGGGGCGGGGGCTGGAGGGGTGTGCGCCTCGGAGGTGCAGTCGTACGCCGCGTCCAGGTAGAGGTCATCGTAGAGCGACCAGACGGCGGCGTCGGGGTCGGCCGGTGGGTCGCTGGGGTTCGGCAGTGGACTGGTTCTTGGCTCGGAGGTGGCGGTGGGCTCGAGGGAGGAGGAGGACGAGGAAGCGGGGACGGTGAGGTCGGGCCCGATGTCGAGCTCGAGGCCGAAGTCGTCGGAGGGCTCGAGGAGGACCCCGGCGCGGAGGAGGCCGGGGCAGCAGACGGACATCTTGTGTAGCGCGGCCCACGCGGCGGGGGCGCCGTCCGCCGGGAGGAGCTCGGCGGGGAGCGCCCGGGAGACGCGGGGCGGGAAGCAGGCGGCCCGGAGGAGCGCGGCGAGGCGCGGGGAGGCGCAGGAGGCGCGCGCCCAGTCGCGCGGGTCCTCCTCCAGGCGGCCCAGGATCTGCAGCAGCACGTCGTCGGCCAGCGCCGCGAGCGCCGGCTCCTCGTTGGCCGGCGCCGCCTCCTTGCCGTCCCGCCTCCGCCTGACGGCGACGGGGCCGGCGATCTCCTCCTCCTGCTCGGACGCGCTCATGGCTGGCTGCGTCGTGGTCTCTCCTGGTTTCTTGGTGCGCGGCTGGCTGCTGACCGTTCGGGTGGGAAATCGGTTTAACTTTGTGGTTGTGTGGCGGTGATGTAAGCTGGGGCAGATAGACGATGCTTTCGACCCCGTATTTAAATTCGTTTCCTGCGATCGCAACGAGTGGATGGAGGCCGTGGTGTGGTGTTCACTTGTGTCGCCAATCATGAGCGGTCACTCTCCAGCCGTGTGTCAACATGCAAGATATTTTATATTCGATCAAATATGAGGGGCTCAACATTCTTCCAGCATGCACGAGACTTCTTATTTTCCTCAACAAATTTCTGAGCATAGACTTGTCGTGTCTTATCCACGAACTTACTCCACTAACGAAATGTATGTGATTAGAAAAAACATGGTTTTTTGCATTTCCATTATGAGCGAAAACGAGGTCTTTGGCAAAAGAAGAAAAAAACATGATCCATAGTATCATGCCAATCCTACTACTTTTCTTACTCTTGTATATCCGAAATATTACCGATGAAAGAGAACCTAGGAGCGAGTACCAGCCGAGGAGATACTCGCGGGAGGAGTTGCGTCTTTTCGAGAATTCACGCATTTAATCCATATCAACTCTTTCACCTCCTCTTATATTACACACACTGGCGAAGCTTACTGCAAGTCAAGGGGCGCTGCCGCCCCCATCCCCTCCCCTTTGTGCAAAGTTGTGAAGGAATTTTTTAGAGACGGTTTAGATGCAGAAAAATAGCATTTCACCTCCCTCCCCCGAACACTGACATTTTATCTTTCGCCCCCTGATTTTTGGTGAAGCTCCGCCACGGATTACACATGAATGAACTGTCTTATTCATTGAGCAAGCTCAACGGCTGAGGCCACACTCCATCAATGCTATACATCGGCGGATCATCTGTACTAACACGCCTATGCTCTGGAGGTCATGTTGTTGCTTCCCCATTCGGCTACATTGCTCGCTTTCCCTCTGTCCATCCGGTCTTAGCCGCACCCGGTGGCGGCTGCAAGATCTTCATTCGCGACGACACGATCTTCACGCATATCCTCCTCACTGCATCCTTCGGTGGTAATGCCATATTCTTTTACACCACCATCTTCTATAACAAGGGCTGTAAGCATCTTAAACTCTCTAAGGTGTACGTTGAATGAGTTAGGTTTATTCGAACAATAGATTGGGTCTAGAGTGATCGATCTTACATGCATGCTTAGTTGGGGATTGGTGCTCCCATGATCCAACGCCACCACGTATCTACGTGTAACTATACAAGGATGACCTCTGTACATGTATGCCACCCAAGACTAGTTTAAGCCGCAAATAATGGCTATGCTTCTCTAGTCCTTCAAGCTGAAGACATGCGATGAGTTACAAGACTTCCCCTAGTGAGCTCGTCTTTAATCTCGGCCATCAGAAAACATCTCATAATGGTCAGAATTTGGGGATCCTTATAAATATTCCCTTCTTCCCGAAGAAGTGGCATGACTTTTACCCCTTTCTCCTTCATTGTTCTTGAGCGTCAATCTTCCTATATCTCTCTCTCTCCCAAGTACATTAGCTTCCTTGATACTTTGGGATTTGAAAGAGATGATCTAGATCTAGAGTTTTACCAAAAGCAATGTTGGTCCCCTGTTGCAATCAACTGTGGATTTTGTTACTTGTGGATGTTTGGGTACCCTAGATAGTAGAGGTCACCCTAGATCACAATCATCATGGTGTAAGCTCCGTTAAATTTGAGTTTCTGGAGATTGCCCTAACCTTGTTTGTGAAAGCTCGGTTGCTGCCTCAAAGGGCACCACTTAGTGGATCATGACACCTCGCGCTGTGTGAGGGCACGAGGAGATAAGTCAGCCATTGTGGCTATGTGGGCATTGTGCCCTCACGCTTATCCAACGGAGACGTACCACCCCCAAAGGTGGGGACTCCGGGATATATCATTGTCTCCACCTTGCCGCTATTTCTATCCTTCACTTACTTGGTGTAACTTGCTAAATTTGTTATTTTTCTTGGCTACTTGTATCTTGTGTATTCTCATATAGGTTGTTCACCTAGTTGCATTATCAAGGCAACCTAGTTTATTGTTGTTCCCTATAATTGGAAAAAAATACTAAAAATTGGTGGTCTCCTATTCACACCCCTCAGCCGACCGTCTCGATCCTTTCAGTATAGTTATATGAACTTGATAGCCTATTTTATTATGATGATTCAGAAAAAAGCATACATATAGGAAAATGGTAAGATTGCAATGTCGCCGCCACTTGAGTCATACCTGATTTTGTTTTGATTGATTGCACCGTAGAGAAAACAAAGGATTATTTTCATGAGGTTTGAGTGGATGCAAAATTTAATATGACCAATACATTATTTGAGATGATCTAACTCCAAACAAACTCTAGCTAAGGCCACATAAGGCCCACTTGTCATTATACAGGGTTAAACCCCAGAAGCATTTCTCTGGTGTTTGAACTCCAGTGGTGTTTCTCTGGTGTTTGCGGCTGCTCCTGGTTGAACTCTAGGGATGCAATATATGCCATCGCCGGTGCGTCCAAGGTGATACCTTTCTCAGGGCAGACCAAGTCCCGCTTCCCACTCACCATCTTGTAGACGTTTAAGGGTGGATGGTGCATCGACAAAGAAAGTTTGGTTGAAGATATTGCTCTTTTTTGCGAATAGAACCATGGCATTAAGAGAAACATCGAATAGTACAAAGCATCCCACCAAGAACGATAATTACAACAAAATTCTTGAGATTCCCTTCGTCTTCAACCTCTAGACCGTGTCGACGGTGTGCTGCCGCCGCTGCTCCTCCCTGAGTTGGCCTGACATTGTTGGTTGTGGATGAAAAGTCGCGAACGGGTCTAGAAAGACCACATCCGTCTCGGAGACGAATAAGAAGGAATAACCGCCGATAAAGCTCCATGAAGATCAGAAGAAGTCCTCGAAAACCACACCACTCCCACAAGCTTCTCGATGTCGCCATCGAGATGAAGCTGAAGCCGGGGAGACTTTATTTGAAAATACGCCGCCGCCACCATCTGAGCGCCGAGCCCTCCCTCCGACGGGGACTGAGATCAACCCGGCCTCCATGTGTTTACCTGCTGATTTTCCAGTGTCTTTTTTGTTGGAGTTCTGTATTCCTCAACGGCATGATCAGATTATGATGTAACTGTTTGGTCGTGATAGGGAAGAGGGGGCGATTTACACAAAAATAACCCTTTTCTGAAACTATAGCACAGACTGACCCTCCGGGCAAACTATTTCACTCATCTAACCCTTTGTGTGGCGCCCCTCTCAGGAGCGCCACACATGCCCGAGTGGCGCCAGTGTGGCCGGCGCCACTATCCATCCGATGTGGCGTCCTCGACGCTGAGGTGGTGCTCTAATCTAACGTGGCAGGATGTGTGGCGCCGCCCACATCGGCGCCACACTTTGAAAGTGTGGTGCCCGTGGCAAGGGCGCCACACATCCTGTTATGTGTGGCTGCGCGAGCCTGCCCCAGCCCGACCCACCATTCTCCTCTCTCTTTCTTCTTCCCTCAGTAAAGGCGGCCGACTCTCTCTCTCCCCCCCTCAAATCCCTACTCAAATCTCTTGGATTTCGTCAGATCTGTCCGTGGAGATCGTTCCCAACCCGTTCCTTGAGGTAATCTCCTTCGTTCCCCTTCTTTTCATCCATTGATTTTGTGTATTTGGTTGAATCTACATGTGAAACCCTAGATGTGGATTTGGTTGATTTGAGGGTGGAGATGGATTTGGTTGGATGTTAGGGTTGTTGAAGTAGGAGAAATGGTAGTGTGCTAGTTTGTATGGGTAGATTATGTTGATTATGGTAACTAGTGAACACATGTGTGTATGTGTTGTTCCCTTTATGCTAGGGGGATGGAAAGAATTGTTCATGTTCATCATGTGGACAAGGATGCTTTCTTGAAGGGAAACATAGAGCCGGACCCGGAAGAGGTTGATTTGGTGTTTGACCTTAGCCCTAGCTTTGCGGAGGTGGTAGCACAAGTGAGGGTTGAGTTGAATTGGAATGAGCCAAATGATGGTGTTGAGCTAGAGGGAAGACATAATGTGGGATTTGGAATGCACACCCGTTGGAAGATAATGCGTATCAACTCCGAGCAACGTTGGTCCGTTTACAAGGAGACGGTGGCCGGGTCTGTTATCACCAGAATTTGACCGAGTCAGAGGTGGGCCGCGATCAAGATGGGCTTGAAGAATATACATCGAAGAATATACGTGAATCGGCCTTGAATAACGAGTTTGGGCTAATTTGCCCGTGTATCTGTAAATATAGTAGGATACGTGTCGTTTAGATAAAACTTGACTCGTGCACGGTTGGGATTATTCCCACGTTAGAAAGTCTACGGACTATAAATATGTATCTAGGGTTATCGAGATAAACAACAATCACGTTCATCACAAACCAATCTTGGCGCATCGCCGACCCCTTGTTTTGAGGGTTTCTTCCGGGTAAGCATCATGCTGCCTAGATCGCATCTTGCGATCTAGGCGTATACGTTATTCGTTGTTCATGCGTTGCTCGTCTGAAGCCTTTTGATGGCGAGCAACGTAGTTATCATAGATGTGTTAGGGTTAGCATCGTTTTACCTTGCTACATGCTTTCGTTCATGCAACCCTTAGACGTCTAGCCGTCCTTACACCTTTCTTAGGTATAAGGGCGGCACCTTGCTTGATCATTATTTAGTAGATCCGATCCGTTATGATTGTTCCTTGTTCTTCAAGGATTAGTTTAATATCTGCATAGTTAGGCCTTGCAAACGGGTTGAAGGATCCGGTGGCACGTAGGGTGCAGTTTGCTAACCCTAGATAAGATGTTCCGGGGATCAACTTCATGTTGGTTTTTAGGCCTTATATAGGGTTGGTTTATTGACACCGTGCGTGGCTGCTAGGCTCAATCACGAGTAGGATGTTCCGATTATGCGGTGAAAACCCTAAATCGTTGTAGATCGTTTTAGCTTTATGTTGATCAAGCAGGACCACCATGCTATCGTAAACCCTTTACGAATCATGGGTGGATCGGCTCCTTGAGCCGATTCACGGGAAAACCTGAGAGCCGATCGAGGCTCGTATTTAATGTTTACGTGTATGCCATGCGGGAAACCTAAGCGAAGCAAATCCATCACCTTCCGACCGGGTATAGGTCGGTGGCACGCCACCGGCATCGGACGTGTGTGCAGAGTCTTTGCGGGCCGTCGCGTGAGAGGACCAGGGCCAGCCGCAGCTCTGAATTGTTCCGGCTCTTCGTGTTGCCGGCCGTTGCTCGCCGGTGGGTTTCGGACGCCAACACATTGCACGCCGGTGGGACCATCTTCGACATCAGCGCATCGCCATCTACATCGAGATGGCGGAAGGTACTCCGATCACGTACGAGGATCTGCCGGAGGAGCTCAAGAAGAAGTATGACGATGTCAAAGCTCTCCTCGAGGCCGACCTCATCGGCTCTTTCCACAGGACCCGCTCACACGGCATCAGGTGGAGAGGGTTCTCACCTGGCGCGCTCGATGGAGTGGACCTGTCCACCCTTGAAGAACGCACCATGTCCTTGCGTCAGGAGATCAATTTCATGGTAGCTCATTCGCTACACCGCCACTCGAGAGCCTGGTGAACACTTTGGAGCGGGTCGCTCTTCGAGTGCTCCATGAAATCTTGAATCATCGGTACTCTCCGTCGGGACCTGCTCTAGGAACTCATCAAGGGAGCTACCACTCCAGAGCCGACCACCGCTGCCGTTCGCGCGACAGCACCAGAGGTGCCGAATACACCGGCATTCGTTGTCTACAAGATCGGGGGCGATCCTAGTGATTACCAGTTCTTGTACGAGGCGCCCAAGGAGATCCCTCACGGATACACGTGCACATACGTGCCGACAGCAGTAACGGGCACTCGTGAACCAGGCTGCAACAGCAGGGACTTACGGAACAGCAGGAGGAGTTTCGGATCAGATCTTGAGAAGCAGACGTGGCTGGCTAAGTATGCCGCTCCGACGAACCTCCGAGCTCAACTCCTGTGGCTAGCTCAGATCTCGAGAAGCAAGCGTGGCTAGCTAAGTACGCCACCCCAACAAATCTTCAGAGTTCAACTCCTGCAGCTAGCACGGCGGATCAGATCCACGATCTTAAGAGACCGGTTCGGCATGGTGCCGAAAAGGAGGGCAATCGGCTATTCCAAGCCGTATCCCAACGACTACGATTTGATCCCACTACCACCCAAATATCGGCTCCCTGAATTCTCCAAGTTTAGTGGGGCAGATGGCTCCAGCTCAATCGAGCATGTAAGCCGATATTTGGTGCAGCTGGGCACGATCTCAGCGCAGATCCACTACGCGTGAGGTTCTTCGCACAGTCCCTCACGGGATCGGCTTTCGGGTGGTACACCTCGTTGCCACGGACTCGATCCGGACTTGGAAGCAGTTGGAAGAACAGTTCCACATCCAGTATCACTCAGAGGCTTCCGAGTCGGCATTGCCGATCTAGCACAAGTACGTCGAAGCGCGGAGAAACTGTGCGGAATACATCCGGCGCTTGAGCGTTAGGAACCGATGTTATTCGGCTCGTGTGAAAAAGAAGCGGTCGAGTTGGCGGTGGTGGGCCTTGCATCACCAATCAAGGATATGGCCTCCAAGCAGACTACCCTTCACTAGCGCACATGGTTCAAGCTGTCGTTATATGAACAGCGCCACCCGGACTTGTACCAGGACAAATTCAAGCGTGCGGTAGTCTTGGTTGAAGCAGATGAAGATGAAGGGTCCGCGGGAGATCAAGAGGTAGCGTAGCTGAATGGACTCGGGGGCAACCCCCGTGTCCTGCAAATGGGTGAAGCCACAAGGTCCTCCTAGAGGGTTTGACTTCGACGTGACCAAAGCTGAGCAAATTTTTGATCTCTTACTCAAGGAAGCAGCTGAAGTTACCCGACGGTCTCAAACTCCCCACAGCACAGGAGCTGAATGGAAAGCCATATTGCAAATGGCATAACACGTTCAGCCATAACACTAACGACTGCAGGGTGTGGCGTCAGCAGATCCAAATGGCGATAGAGCAAGGGCGTCTAATCTTCAACCAGTACGCCATGAAAGTCGACACACACCCCTTCCCCGCCGTTAACACGGTGGAGTACGCTTACCCCGAGGGGTGCCAGCCAGGTTTTTCGTTAAGCATCAACATGGTCGGGCCTGGGCACCACTCTGGAAAGGACAAAGGCGAGGGCAGCCGCCCTCGTAGCAAGGACAAAGAGGAAGCCGCTCCACGCGATCGGCTCCGACACGATAGCAAGCGCTACATCACAAAGGGAGAAGTGAAGAGTGTGCGATATCAACGACCTCTCTCTGATCATCTCCTCAATAAATACGTGAGTCAGTATGACCAGCGCCGGCGGTACAATAGCGACGATGAAAGGGATCGTCTAGCTAGCAGGAATGCCAGGAGACATCGTCGGCATGATCGCGACGAGGAGGGATATGAGCGCCACGCCAAGGAGAAGTCGAGAGAACAGGACGACGTGGACAAGCACTGGGACTGCCCTTTCTTCAAACACTGCTGGGATTCAGGAATGAGCCGATTGCCTACGATCGGCAACTGCCCAGAATGTAGGCGGAAGAAGAAGGGTGCAACGGACGTATCAGTGTTCAAACATCTAGGGCCTCTCCCATCTAGGAACAAGCAAACCGAGTCCTCTCAGGAAGAAGACCTCGAGGAGTTAGAAGATGACTATGAAGAAGAAGAGGACAAGTACCACCGGTCAAGGTGGTGCCCTGATGGACTCAGCCGTTCCCAAAAGGGTAGGGTTCAGCGCGGCGTGGAAGAAGCCGAAAGGTTATACCTGCATACGCTAAGGAAGGCGCGGCCTGATCTGGCCGAGAAAATTCAGCGAACTCTGGACGAGGAGGGTCGACCACAAAGGAAAGAGTGGCGCCCCAAACAAAGGAAAGCCGATGATGAGACATCGGCTGGCACAAATATGGTGTTCATCCTTCCAGCGGAGTTTTGTGCTCCAGGATCAGACGAAGCACCTGTGGCACAACTTGACTTGTTTGTGATGATGGAGGCCGATTCCAGCAATCGGCCCATATTATCCTCGCCATGCGTCTTGCCTGTGTTCAGTGTCGATCTAACAGGTGACGGAAAGCTAGGGTATGGGTTTACATCGGCTGATGAGCTGGAAGAAGTCGACATTGGTCCTGGGGATAAGCCACGACCAACGTTCATTAGCAAGAAGTTAGATCCACATCTCAGGAGCCAGATGATAGCTCTATTAAAAGAGTACCCAGATTGCTTTGCATGGGACTACACAGAGATGCCTGGGTTAGACAGGAGCATCATTGAGCATCGGCTCCCTCTCAAGAAAGGATTTCGGCCATTCCAACAACGAGCACGTCAGATGAAGGCCGAAATTCTCGAAGAAGTCAAGAAAGAGATCGAAAAGATGTTGGCTGCTGGGTTCATCAGGCCCTGCAGATATGCTGAATGGATCTCAAGCATCGTACTGTGGAGAAGAAGGACGGCCGATGGCGTGTGGCTATAGATTTTCGAGATCTCAACAGAGCCACTCCAAAGGATGAATACCCAATGCCTGTGGCGGAGACATTGATCAACGCAGCTGCTGGCCACAAGGTGTTGAGTTTCATGGATGGCAACGCCGGCTACAACCAGATTTTCATGGCCCCGGAAGATATACACAAGACTGCGTTCCGAGTACCAGGATCAGTCGGCTTGTTTGAATACGTGGTCATGATTTTTGGTTTGAAGAATGCTGGTGCAACATACCAACGGGCCATGAACTATATTTTTCATGATCTGATCGGCAAGTTGGTGGAAATCTACATCGACGACGTGGTGGTCAAGTCTGTCTCCATGGAGGGACACTTGGATGATTTGAGGCGCATCTTAGACCGAACTCGGAAGTTCGGACTCAGAATGAATCCAAAGAAGTGTGCCTTTGGTGTGACGGCCGGTCAGTTCCTGGGTTTTCTTGTCCATGAACGAGGAATTGAGATCGGCCTGAAAAGTCAGGAGGCAGTGCGTACCATGCAGCCACCTACCACGAAGAAGGAGCTCCAACGCCTTATCGGCAAGATCAATTTCGTCCGACGATTCATCTCTAATCTCTCAGGACGAATTGAGCCGTTCATGGCGTTGGTGAAGATTAAATTTGATGACGAATTTCAGGGGGCAGAACAGCAGCGGGCGTTTGATGAGATTAAGCGGTATCTAACAACGCCGCCTGTGCTAGTTCCGCCTCGGCAAGACAGGCCGTTCTACATCCACCTATCAGTGCTGACACGTCCATCGCCTCGGTAGTGGTGCAACTCTACGAGGGTGTCGAAAAGGTCGTGTTCTACCTCAGCAGAAGGATGTTGGATGCGAGACAAGGTATCCCGAGGTCGAGAAGTTATGCCTCTGCCTGTTCTTCACCTGCACCAAGCTTCATCACATCCTCTTGACGGCAGAGATCATCGTCATATGCAAATCAGACGTTGTCAAGCACATGCTGTCGGCTCCTGTTTTGAAGGGCCGACTTGGTAAGTGGATGTTTACGTTATCGGAGTTCGATCTCCGGTATCAGCCTGCAAAAGCAGTCAAGGGACAAGCGTTGGCCGATCTCATAGCTGAACGGATCAATACCAATATAGCAGCACTATCTATACGTGCATGGGCTATGTTCTTCGATGGATCGGCTTGTGACGATGGTTGTGGCATCGGCATTCTGCTCGTGTCGCCTCGGGGGCAACGTACTCCTTCTCCATCAGATTATCTACCCCTTGCACCAACAATGTCGCTGAGTACGAGGCGACGCAGGGAATGGAGCTGCTGGAAGCCGGGGCAGAAGCGGTAGAGCTTTTTGGAGACTCGAAGTTGGTGATCAACCAACTTACGGACGAATATAAGTGTGAGAGTGAATCACTCTTCCCATATTGGATGGAATGTCGGGAGCTGATGACACATTTTCGGTACATCAATTTCAATTGGATCCCAAGATCTCAGAATACCGACGCCAATGATCTCGCACAGATGGCGTCAGGATACAAGGACATACCAGATGGGTCAGAAGTTCAGGTGCAGTTCCTGGAACAGGATGACTGGAGAGCCGATATCTTCAATTACTTGAAGGATTCGGCTCGGGGGCACCTAAACGGATAAGATACAAGGCCATGAAATATGTCCTTATAGGAGATGACATGTTCTACAGGACGTTGGAAGGGTTACTACTCAAGTGCCTGGGACCAACGGAGTCTAATCGGCTCTTACATGAGGTGCATGAAGGTGCCTGTGGAACTCACCAATCGGCTCATAAGATGAAGTGGCTGATTAGGCGATCAGGGTTTTATTGGCCCACCATGCTTGAGGATTGCTTCAAGTACTACAAGGGGTGCCAAGCGTGTCAGATGTTCGGGAAGATTCAGATGGTTCCCGCGTCAGCAATGAACCCTATCATCAAACCTTGGCCATTTCGAGGTTGGGGTATGGATATGATCGGCAAAATCCATCCTGCGTCGAGTAAAAAACATGAGTGGATTCTGGTCATTACAGATTACTTCACTAAGTGGGTGGAGGCCGTCCCTATGAAGAAGGTGAAATCAGAAGATGTGATCAAGTTTGTGAAAGAACACGTCATTCATAGGTTCGGGATTCCCCAAACCATCACGACCGATGGAGGTTCGGTCTTTATTTCTAAAGAATTCAGAAAGTTTTGTGATGACATGGGGATTAAGCTGATCCGATCATCTCCATACTATGCTCAAGCCAACGGACAAGCTGAAGCGTCCAATCAGAGCCTGATCAAGCTGATCAAGAGGAAAATCGACGAGAACCCTAGGGGTTGGCATGAAACGTTATCAGAAGCTTTGTGGGCCTATCGCATGTCATGCCATGGGGCTATAAAAACTTCGCCATACCAGCTCGTCTATGGATAGGAAGCCGTATTACCTTGGGAAATTACGGCTAGATCAAGACGTGTCACGTTTCAGAATGATCTAACAGCTGAAGAATATGCAGCTTTGATGAGTGACACTATTGAGGATGCAACGGAACTTAGACTTTGGTCGTTGGAGAAGATTAAAGAAAACAAAGCCAGGGTAGCGCGTGCATATAATAAGAAGGTGAGACCAAAGGAGTTTCAAGTTTGTGATCTAGTATGGGAAGCAGTGTTGCCATTAGGAACCAAGGATAAAGCATATGGCAAATGGTCTCCTAATTGGCACGGTCCATACAAAGTCGTCCAGGCCTTGAAGGGTAATGCATACATGCTGGAGCAGCTGGACGGTGTTAAGTTCCCAGTAGCCGTCAATGGTCAACACCTCAAGAAGTATTTCCCAAGCATGTGGGATGACCAGTAAATGAAGTATGAGGAGGGCCGATTCAGGAAATCGGCCAGTAAAAAAAAAATTTATATACAAATCACAGCCGATGCTCAGACATCGACTTGAGAAACGTGGATACCGAAACAGCCGATGCACGGCCATCGACTGTAGAATAATGAAAAAGCCGATGCGTAGCCATCGACTCTAAAGGAACAAGCTCAATGGAGGATCTGTTGACCGTGTGAATAGGCAACTTTTATGGCCTTAAAGCATGTTTATGGCATAAGCTGATGCCCTGCCATCGGCTCTTTGTGCATCGACTTCGTTTGACAATCGGCAAAATTGAATAAGGAGCGAAATTAATTGGGGAATATTTCTTCATTAATAAAAGGATTTCTTACAAGGAAAGAGCCGATTGCTCAAGAGGGGAGAAGAACAAAAGAAGGCCTCTTGGCCAATCTGCTACTACTGCTAGGCCTATGCTACTAGGTCCTAATCTACGGGCTGTTGCTGCCCTCGTCGTCGTCGAAGCTCTCGTCGGTGCTGCTGCCGGCGGGCTCCTCGTCGCTGCTCCAACGGCCCCCATTGGGGGCCTCCTCATCTTCATCATCGTCGTCGTCGTCGTCGCCGTTGTCGTCTGACCCAGCGCGGAACCGCTTCGCCGGCGGGTAATCCTCGAGGGAGTCGTTGTCGTCGTCTTCCTCCTCCCCTTCCTCGGAGGAGGTATAATTGTCCCAGGAGAACGAGTCATCCTCGCTCCCTGGCTCCAGTTTCCCATCAGCGAGGAACTGGAGGTCTTCATCTCCGCTGGTCAAGGACTTGTCGTCCTCGGACCAGACGGAGGAGGCGTGGTCATCCTGGTCCCACTCCTCCGGGGCGCACTTGTTGTACGCCGCCATCTGAGCCGCCGCCGGATCCCACTCTGGTGTGGGCTCGCGGGAGGAGGAGGATGAAGAGGAGTAGGACTGGGAGGAGAGGTCCGATGAGGCGGAGGAGGAAGAGGAGGAAGACATTGCTCTGAGATTGGGGGTTTTCCGGGTGCCGATAGCCAGAACAGAGCAAGGGGATGAAGTGGCGAACTGTTCAGAGCAGTTAAATAAGGGGATATGGTGGAGATTCAATACCACAGCAGTTTCCGAGGAAGTGGTGCCCAAAGAAAAAGAAAAAAACTGCCAAGTCACGCGGAGAAGTTGAGAAGGCAAGGCATCGTGATGAAGGATACTGCGATGGTTCTGCTCTGCTACGACATGACCCGACGAAGGAAAGACAGAGTGATTTTGGAATTATCAATTCCAAAACCAGGGGGGCATGTGTTATCACCAGAATTTGACCGAGTCAGAGGTGGGCCGCGATCAAGATGGGCTTGAAGAATATACATCGAAGAATATACGTGAATCGGCCTTGAATAACGAGTTTGGGCTAATTTGCCCGTGTATCTGTAAATATAGTAGGATACGTGTCGTTTAGATAAAACTTGACTCGTGCACGGTTGGGATTATTCCCACGTTAGAAAGTCTACGGACTATAAATATGTATCTAGGGTTATCGAGATAAACAACAATCACGTTCATCACAAACCAATCTTGGCGCATCGCCACCCCTTGTTTTGAGGGTTTCTTCCGGGTAAGCATCATGCTGCCTAGATCGCATCTTGCGATCTAGGCGATATGTTTATTCGTTGTTCATGCGTTGCTCCTGAAGCCTTTTTGATGGCGAGCAACGTAGTTATCATAGATGTGTTAGGGTTAGCATCGTTTTACCTTGCTACATGCTTTCGTTCATGCAACCCTTAGACGTCTAGCCGTCCTTACACCTTTCTTAGGTGTAAGGGCGGCCTTGCTTGATCATTATTTAGTAGATCCGATCCGTTATGATTGTTCCTTGTTCTTCAAGGATTAGTTTAATATCTGCATAGTTAGGCCTTGCAAACGGGTTGAAGGATCCGGTGGCACGTAGGGTGCAGTTTGCTAACCCTAGATAAGATGTTCCGGGGATCAACTTCATGTTGGTTTTTAGGCCTTATATAGGGTTGGTTTATTGACACCGTGCGTGGCTGCTAGGCTCAATCACGAGTAGGATGTTCCGATTATGCGGTGAAAACCCTAAATCGTTGTAGATCGTTTTAGCTTTATGTTGATCAAGCAGGACCACCATGCTATCGTAAACCCTTTACGAATCATGGGTGGATCGGCTCCTTGAGCCGATTCACGGGAAAACCTGAGAGCCAATCGAGGCTCGTATTTAATGTTTACGTGTATGCCATGCAGGAAACCTAAGCGAAGCAAATCCATCTTCTTCGACCGGTATAGGTCGGGTGGCACGCCCTTGCACCAGCATCGGACGTGTGTGCAGAGTCTTTGCGGGCCGTCGCGTGAGGGACCAGGGCCAGCCGCAGCTCTGAGTTGTTCCCGGCTCTTCGTGTTGCCAGCCGTTGCTTGCCGGTGGGTTTCGGACGCCAACAGGGTCACAAGACAAGGCTTTGGAGTTGTTTGCAACCAAGATGATTGATGCTCGTATCGAGCTTGACCTTAATCGGCCCTCCTCCCCCGTTCAAGAGAGGAGTCCACTGATGACGCGTGAAGCACACGTCCGTTGGGAACCCCAAGAGGAAGGTGTGATGCGTACAACATCAAGTTTCCCTCAGTAAGAAACCAAGGTTTATCGAACCAGTAGGAGATGAAGGCCACGTGAAGGTTGTTGGTGAAGGAGTGTAGTGTGGCGCAACATCAGGGATTTCGGCGCCAACGTGGAACCTGCACAACACGATCAAAATACTTTGCCCCAACTTAACAGTGAGGTTGTCAATCTCACCGGCTTGCAGTAAACAAAGGATTAAACGTATGGTGTGGAGAATGATGTTTGTTTGCAAAGAACAACAGAGAACAATGATTGCAGTAGATTGTATTTCAGATGTAAAAGAATGGACCGGGGTCCACAGTTCACTAGTGGTGTCTCTCCAATAAGATAAATAGCATGTTGGGTGAACAAATTACAGTTGGGCAATTGACAAATAGAGAGGGCATAACAATGCACATACATATCATGATGACTAATATGAGATTTACTTAGGGCATTACAACAAATAACATTGACCGCTATCCAGCATGCATCTATGCCTAAAAAGTCCACCTTCGGGTTAGCATCCGCACCCTTCCAGTATTAAGTTGCAAACAACAGACAATTGCATTAAGTATTGTGCGTAATGTGTAAACAATACAAATATCTTTAGACAAAGCATTGATGTTTTATCCCTAGTGGCAACAGCACATCCATAACCTTAGAACTTTCTGTCACTGTCCCAGATTCAATGGAGGCATGAACCCACTATCTAGCATAAATAACCCCTCTTGGAGTCACAAGTATCAACTTGGCCAGAGCCTCTACTAGCAACAGAGAGCATGCAAGATCATAAACAACACATATATGATAGATCAATAATCAACTTGACATAGTATTCCATATTCATCGGATCCCAACAAACACAACATGTAGCATTACAAATAGATGATCTTGATCATGATAGGCAGCTCACAAGATCTAAACATGATAGCACAAGAGGAGAAGACAACCATCTAGCTGCTATGGACCCATAGTCCAAGGATGAACTACTCACGCATCAGTCCGGAGGCGGGCATGGTGATGTAGAGCCCTCGGTGATGATTCCCCTCTCCGGCAGGGTGCCGGAGGCGATCTCCTGAATCCCCCGAGATGGGATTGGCGGCGGCGGCGTCTCAGTATGTTTTCTCGTATCGTGACTCTCAGTACTAGGGTTTCCGCGACGAAGAGAATTAATAGGCGTAGGGGCAGAGTCGGGGGATGCTCGAGGGGCCCACCCCATAGGGCGGCGCGGCCAGGGGTGGGGCCGCGCCCCCCTAGGGTGTGGCCGCTTCGTCGCCCCTCTTCGTCTCCTCTTCGGACTTCTGGAAGGCTCCGTGGGAAATAAGACCGTGGGCTTTTGTTTCATCCAATTCCGAAAATATTTCCTGTGTAGGATTTCTGAAACCAAAAACAACAAAAAACAGGAACTGGCGCTTCAGCATCTTGTTAATAGGTTAGTGCCGGAAAATGCATCAAAATGATATAAAGTGTATATAAAACATGTGAGTATTGTCATAAAACTAGCATGGAACATAAGAAATTATAGATACGTTTGAGACGTATCAAGCATCCCCAAGCTTAGTTCCTACTCGCCCTCGAGTAGGTAAACGATAACAAGGATAATTTCTGAAGTGACATGCTACTATCATAATCTTGATCAATACTATTGTAAAGCATATGAGATGAATGAAGTGATTCAAAGCAATGGTGAAGATAATGACTAAACAACTGAATCATATAGCAAAGACTTTTCATGAATAGTACTTTCAAGACAAACATCAATAAGTCTTGCATAAGAGTTAACTCATAAAGCAATAAATTCTTAATAGAAGGTTTTGAAACAACACAAAGGAAGATATAAGTTTCAGCAGTTGCTTTCAACTTCAACATGTATATCTCATGGATAATTGTCAACACAAAGTAATATGATGAGTGCAAACAAGCAAGTATGTAAGAATCAATACACACAGTTGACACAAGTGTTTACTTCTAAGATAGAAAGAAGTAGGTAAACTGACTCAACATAAAGTAAAAGAAAGGCCCTTCGCAGAGGGAAGCAGGGATTACTCATGTGCTAGAGCTTTTATTTTGAAAACATGGAAACAATTTTGTCAACGGTAGTAATAATTCATATGTGTTATGCATAAAACATCCTATAAGTTGCAAGCCTCATGCATCGAATACCAATAGTGCTCGCACCTTGTCCTAATTAGCTCAGATTTCCATGGATTATCATTGCATTACATATGTTTCAACCAAGTGTCACAAAGGGGTACCTCTATGCCACCTGTACAAAGGTCCAAGGAGATAAATCGCATTTGATTTCTCGATTTTGATAGATCTCAACTTGAGGACATCCATACCGGGACAACATAGAAAACAGATAATGGACTCCTCTTTAATGCTTAAGCATTCAACAACGATAATATTCTCATAAGAGATTGAGGATTAATGTCCAAGCTGAAACTTCCACCATGATACATGGCTTTGGTTGGCGGCCCAATGTTCTTCTCTAACAATATGCATACTCAAACCATTTAATCATGGCAAATCACCCTTACTTCAGACAAGACGAACATGCATAGCAACTCACATGATATTCAACAAAAGTGTAACAGTTGATGGCGTCCCCAGAAACATGGTTACCGCTCAACAAGCAACTTATAAGAAATAAGATACATAAGTGACATATTATTTAACACAATAATTTTTAAGCTACTTTCCCATGAGCTATATATTCCAAAGACAAGGAATGAAATTTTAAAGGTAGCACGCAAGCAATTTACTTTGGAATGGCAGAGAAATACCACATAGTAGGTAGTTATGGTGGACACAAATGGCATAAGTTTTGGCTCAAGGTTTTGGATGCACGAGAAGCATTCCCTCTCAGTATAAGGCTTTGGCTAGCAAGCTTGTTTGAAGCAAACACAAGTATGAACCGGTACAGCAAAACTTACATAAGAATATATTGCAAGCATTATAAGACTCTACACTGTCTTCCTTGTTTTTCAAACACCTTTACCAGAAAATATCTAGACTTTAGAGAGACCAATCATGCAAACCAAATTTCAACAAGCTCTCCAGTAATTCTCCACTAATAGGTTCAAACTACATGATGCAAGAGCTTAAACATGATCTATTTGAGAGCTCAAAACAATTGCCAAGTATCAAATTATTCAAGATAATATACCAATTACCACATGAAGCATTTTCCGTTTCCAACCAAATAGCAATAAACGAAGCGGTTTTCAACCTTCGCCATGAACATTAAAAGTAAAGCTAAGAACACTGATGTCTACGCACGCTTCTATTCCTGTAGACAGTGTTGGGCCTCCAAGAGCAGAGGTTTGTAGAACAGCAGCAAATTTCCCTTAAGTGAATCACCCAAGGTTTATCGAACTCAGGGAGGTAGAGTTCAAAGATATCCCTCTCAAGCAACCCTGCAATTACGATACAAGAAGTCTCTTGTGTCCCCAACACATCTAATACACTTGTCAGATGTATAGGTGCACTAGTTCAGCGAAGAGATAGTGAAATACAAGTAATATGGATGATTATGAGTAGTAATAGCAATCTGAAATAAAGATGGCAGCAAGTAAACATGCGGTAAAACAGTAAATAAACGGAGATTCAATATTCGGAAACAAGGCCTAGGGATCCTACTTTCACTAGTGGACACTCTCAACAATGATCACATAATAAAACTACTCTACACTCTCTTGTTGGATAACAAACACCATTCATTGTGTTGGGCTACAAGAGCTCCCTCAAGCCGGAGTTAACAAGCTCCACAACATCCGGAGTTCATATTTAAGTAACCTTAGAGTGCATAATAGACCAACGCAATTTAGACCGAGTACTAACATAGCATGCACACCATCACCGTCAGGATATGAAAGGGGGAATAGATCACATCAATACTATCATAGTAATAGTTAACTTCATAATCTACAAGAGATCACAATCATAGCTTATACCAAGTACTACATGATGCACACACTGTCAACATTACATCATGGAGGAGGAATAGACTACTTTAATAACATCACTAGAGTAGCACATAGATGATATTCAACTAGATCACAAAGAGAGAGATGAACCACATAGCTACGGTAGAGCCCTCAGCCTCGGGGAGAACTACTCCCTCCTCATCATGGGAAGCAGCAGCGGCGATGAAGATGGCGGTGGTGTCGATGGAGATGCCTTCCGGGGCACTTCCCCATCCCGACGGCGTGCCGGAACAGAGACTTCTGTCCCCCGAATCTTGGCTTCGCGATGGTGGCGGCTCTGGAACTTTTCTCGTATCGTGGCTTATGTTTTTAGGGTTTTCGCAACAGAGGCTTTAAGTAGGCGGAAGGGCAGCCTCGGAGGGGTCTGGGGGCCACACATAGGGGGCGCCCCCCCTTGGCCGCGCCGCCAGGTGGGGTGGGGCCCCCAGGGCTCCCCTCTGGTCCCTCTCTGGCTCTCTGGAAGCTTCCGTGAAATATAAGATCGTGGGTATTAATTTTGTACAATTCCGAGAATATTTCCTGTGTAAGATTTCTGAAACCAAAAACAGCAGAAAACAGGAACTTGCGCTTCGGCATCTTGTTAATAGGAAAATGCATCAAAACGATATAAAGTGTGAACAAAACATGTAGGTATTGTCATAAAACTAGCATGGAACATCGAAATTATAGATACGTTGGAGACGTATCGGCCTTAGTTCCTACTCACCTCGAGTAGGTAAACGATAACAAGGATAATTTCTGAAGTGACATGCTACCAACATAATCTTGATCAATACTATTGTAAAGCATATGAGATGAATGAAGTGATTCAAAGCAATGGTAAAGACAATGACTAAACAACTGAATCATATAGCAAAGACTTTTCATGAATATTACTTTCAAGACAAGCATCAATAAGTCTTGCATAAGAGTTAACTCATAAAGCAATAAATTCTTAGTAGAAAGTTTTGAAGCAACACAAAGGATGATTAAGTTTCAGCAATTGCTTTCAACTTGTAACATGTATATCTCATGGATAGTTGTCATCATAAAGCAATATAACAAGTGCAATAGGTAAACATGTAAGAATCAATGCACACAGTTGACACAAGTGTTTGCTTCTAAGATAGAAAGAAGTAGGTAAACTGATTCAACATAAAGTAAAAGAATGGGCCCTTCGCAGAGGGAAGCATGGATTACTATTTTTGTGCTAGAGCTTTTCATTTTGAAAACATAGAAACAATTTTGTCAATGGTAGTAATAATTCATATGTGTTATGCATAATACATCCTATAAGTAGCAAGCCTCATGCATAGATTACCAATAGTGCTCGCACCTTGTCCTAATTAGCTTGGATTTACATGGATTATCATTGCATAACATATGTTTCAACCAAGTGTCACAAATGGGTACCTCTATGCCGCCTGTACAAAGGTCCAATGAGATAGATCACATTTGATTTCTCGTTTTTGATAGATCTCAACTAAGGACATCCATACCGGGACAACATAGAAAACAGATAGTGGACTCCTCTTTAATGCATAAGCATTCAACAACAGATAACATTCTCATAAGAGATTGAGGATTAATGTCCAAACTGAAACTTCCACCATGATTCATGGCTTTAGTTAGCGACCCAATGTTCTTCTCTAAAAATATGCATACTCAAACCATTTGATCATGATAAATCACCCTTACTTCAGACAAGACAAACATGCATAGCAACTCACATGATATTCAACAAAGGTGTAATAGTTGATGGCGTCCCCAGAAACATGGTTACCGCTCAACAAGCAACTTATAAGAAATAAGATACATAAGTACATATTCAATACCACAAAGTTTTTAAGGCTATTTTCCCATGAGCTATATATTGCAAAGACAAAGAATGGAATTTTAAAGGTAGCACTCAAGCAATTTACTTTGGAATGGTAGAGAAATACCATGTAGTAGGTAGGTATGGTGGACACAAGTGGCATAGTTTTTGGCTCAAGGATTTGGATGCACGAGAAGTATTCCCTCTCAATACAAGGCTTAGGCTAGCAAGGTTGTTTGAAGCAAACACAAGTATGAACCGATACAGCAAAACTTACATAAGAACATATTGCAAGCATTATAAGACTCTACACTGTCTTCCTTGTTGTTCAAACCCTCACCAGAAAATATCTAGACTTTAGAGAGACCAATCATGCAAACCAAATTTCAACAAGCTCTATGGTAGTTATTCATTAATAGGTGCAAAGTACATGATGCAAGAGCTTAAACATGATCTATTTGAGCACAACAATTGCCAAGTATCAAATTATTCAAGACATTATACCAATTACCACATGAAGCATTTTCTGTTTCCAACCATATAACAATGAACGAAGCAGTTTCAACCTTCGCCATGAACATTAAAAGTAAAGCTAAGAACACATGTGTTCATATGCAACAACGGAGCGTGTCTCTCTCCCACACAAGCATGAATTTATTCAGAGAATGAAAATAAAAAAAGAAAAATAAAAGCACACAGACGCTCCAAGTAAAGCACATAAGATGTGACGGAATAAAAATATAGTTTCACTAGAGGTGACCTGATAAGTTGTTGATGAAGAAGGGGATGCCTTGGGCATCCCCAAGCTTAGACGCTTGAGTCTTCTTGAAATATGCAGGTATGAACCACGGGGCATCCCCAAGCTTAGAGTTTTCACTCTCCTTGATCATATTGTATCATCCTCCTCTCTTGATCCTTGAAAACTTCCTCCACACCAAACTCAAAACAAACTCATTAGAGGGTTAGTGCATAATCAAAAATTCACATATTCAGAGGTGACATAATCATTCTTAACACTTCTGAACATTGCACAAAGCTACTGAAAGTTAATGGAACAAATAAATCCATCAAACATAGCAAAAGAGGCAATGCGAAATAAAAGGCAGAATCTGTCAAAACAGAACAGTTCGTAAAGACGAATTTTTCTGGGGCACTTAACTTGCTCAGATCAAAATGCTCAAATTGGATGAAAGTTGCGTACATATCTGAGGATCACGCACGTAAATTGGAAGATTTTTCTGAGTTACCTACAGACGGGGCTGCTCAATTTCGTGACAGTAAGAAATCTGTTTCTGCGCAGTAATCCAAATCTAGTATCAACTCTACTATCAAAGACTTTACTTGGCACAACAATGCAATAAAATAAAGATAAGGAGAGGTTGCTACAGTAGTAACAATTTCCAAGACACAACAAAATAGTAGCAAAAATGAAAAAAAAATGGGTTATCTTTCAAGAAGTGCTTTCTTTATAGCCATTAAGATGGGCTCAGTAATTTTAATGACGCTCACATAAGGATGAGAGTTGAAGCAAAGAGAGCATCAAAAAGCAAGTATGAAACAAATTTAAGCCTAACCCACTTCCTATGAAAAGGAATCTTGTACACAAATAAATTCATGAAGAACAAAGTGACAAGCATAGGAAGATAAAACACGAGTAACTTCAAAATTTTCAGCATGTAGAGAGGTGTTTTAGTACCATGAAATTTTTTACAACCATATTTTCCTCTCTCATAATAATTTCCAATAGCAGCATGAACAAACTCAACAATATAACTATCACATAAAGCATTCTTATTCACATGCATAAAAGTATCATTACTCTCCACATAAGCATAATCAATTTTATTAGTAATAGTGGGAGTAAAACTATCACAACCATCATTGTAATCATCATAAATTGCAGGCATGGTATAATCATAATAAACTTTATCCTCCATAGTAGGTGGCACCAAAATACCACTATCATTATAATTATCATAAATGGGAGGCAAAGTATCATCAAAGAAAATTTTCTCCTCAAAACTTGGGGGACTAAAAATATCACAACCAGCTTCCCCAAGCTTAAATTCTTCCATAGCTTTAGCAATAATATTGTTCAAAGAGTTCATGCTAATATCATTGCTACTATCATGCAAATAAGGTTCCATAGGTTTTTTAATTTTCGCATCAAACAATCCATGTCTTAACTCAGGAAATAGATTAAAAAGCTCACTGTTGTTTTCCATTATGCCTAACTAGTGAAAAACAAAAACAAGAAACAAAAAGATGCAATTGCAGGATCTAAAGGAAATAGCTTCGAGCACTCACACACCGGCAACAGTGCTAGGAAATAGCTTAGTAGTCGGAGGATGTGAATACCTTTTACCTTACCTCCCGGCAATGGCGCAGAAAATAGCTTGATGTCTACGCACGCTTCTATTCCTGTAGGCGTGTTGGGCCTCCAAGAGCAGAGGTTTGTAGAACAGCGCAAGTTTCCCTTAAGTGAATCACCCAAGGTTTATCGAACTCGGGGAGGTAGAGGTCAAAGATATCCCTCTCAAGCAACCCTGCAATTACGATACAAGAAGTCTCTTGTGTCCCCAACACACCTAATACACTTGTCAGATGTATAGGTGCACTAGTTCGGCGAAAAGATAGTGAAATACAAGTAATATGGATGATTATGAGTAGTAATAGCAATCTGAAATAAAGATGGCAGCAAGTAAACATGCGGTAAAACAATAAATAAACGGAGATTCAATATTCGGAAACAAGGCCTAAGGATCCTACTTTTACTAGTGGACACTCTCAACAATGATCACATAATAAAACTACTCTACACTCTCTTGTTGGATAACAAACACCATTCATTGTGTAGGGCTACAAGAGCTCCCTCAAGCCGGAGTTAACAAGCTCCACAACATCCGGAGTTCATATTTAAGTAACCTTAGAGTGCATAATAGACCAACGCAATTTAGACCGAGTACTAACATAGCATGCACACCGTCACCGTCAGGCTATGAAAGGGGAATAGATCACATCAATACTATCATAGTAATAGTTAACTTCATAATCTACAAGAGATCACAATCATAGCTTATACCAAGTACTACATGATGCATACACTGTCAACATTACATCATGGAGGAGAAATAGACTACTTTAATAACATCACTAGAGTAGCACATAGATGATATTCAACTAGATCACAAAGAGAGATGAACCATATAGCTACGGTAGAGCCCTCAGCCTCGGGGAGAACTACTCCCTCCTCATCATGGGAAGCAGCGCGCGATGAAGATGGCGATGGTGTCGATGGAGATGCCTTCGGGGGCACTTCCCCATCCCGGCGGCGTGCCGGAACAGAGACTTCTGTCCCCGAATCTTGGCTTCGCGATGGCGGCGGCTCTGGAACTTTTCTCATATCGTGGCTTATGTTTTTAGGGTTTTCACGACGGAGGCTTTAAGTAGGTGGAAGGGCAGCCTCGGAGGGGTCCTGGGGGACCCACACCATAGGGGGGCGCCCCCTTGGCCACGCCGCCAGGTGGGGTGGGGCCCCCAGGGCTCCCCTCTGGTCCCTCTCTGGCTCTCTGGAAGCTTCCGTGAAATATAAGATCGTGGGTATTAATTTTGTCCAATTCCGAGAATATTTCTGTGTAAGATTTCTGAAACCAACGAAAACAGAACTGGCGCTTCGGCATCTTGTTAACGGGTTAGTTCCGGAAAATGCATCAAAACGATATAAAGTGTGAACAAAACATGTAGGTATTGTCATAAAACTAGCATGGAACATCAGAAATTATAGATACGTTGGAGACGTATCAAACACCAGTGTTCAATATGAAAAAGCGGAGCGTGTCTTTCTCCCACACAAGGAATGCTAGGATCCGAATTTATTCAAACAAAAACAAAAATAAAAGCATACAGACGCTCCAAGTAAAGCACATAAGATGTGATGGAATAAAAATATAGTTTCACTAGAGGTGACCTGATAAGTTGTTGATGAAGAAGGGGATGCCTTGGGCATCCCCAAGCTTAGATGCTTGAGTCTTCTTGAAATATGCAGGGATGAACCACGGGGGCATCTCCAAGCTTAGACTTTTCACTCTTCTTGATCGTATTATATCATCCTCCTCTCTTGATCCTTGAAAACTTCCTCCACACCAAACTCAAAACAATCTCATTAGAGGGTTAGTGCATAATCAAAAATTCACATGTTCAGAGAGGACACAATCATTCCCAACACTTCTGGACATTACCCAAGATTACAGAAATTTAATGGAGCAAAGAAATCCACTCGAACACAGTAAAAGAGGCAATATAAAATAAAAGGCAGAATCTGTCAAAACAGAACAGTCCGTAAAGACAAATTTTTTAGAGGCACTTAACCTGCTTAGATGAAGAAGCTCAAATTGAATGAAAGTTGCGTACATATCTGAGGATCACTCATGAATTTTCGCAGATTTTTCTGAGTTTCCTGCAGAGAGATCTACTCAAATTCGTGACAAAATCTGTTTCTGCGCAGAAATCCAAATCTAGTATCAACCTTACTATCAAAGACTTTACTTGGCACAACAATGCAATAAAGTAAAGATACAAAGGTATTGCTACAGTAGTAACAAGCACCTTGACTCAAATATAAAGCAAAAATTGCAGAAATAAAATAATGGGTTGTCTCCCATAAGCGCTTTTCTTTAACGCCTTTCAGCTAGGCGCAGAAAGTGTAAATCAAGTAACATCAAGAGAAGAAGCATCAACATCATAATTTGTTCTAATGATAGAATCAAAAGGAAACTTCATTATCTTTCTAGGGAAGTGTTCCATACCTTTCTTAAGAGGGAATTGATATTTAATATTTCCTTCTTTCATATCAATAATAGCACCAACAGTTCGAAGAAAGGGTCTTCCCAAAATAATAGGACAAGATGCATTGCATTCAATATCCAAGACAACAAAATCAACGGGGACAAGGTTATTTTTAACCGTAATGTGAACATTATCAATCCTCTCCAAAGGTTTCTTTATAGAATTATCAGCGAGATTAACATCCAAATAACAATATTTCAATGGTGGCAAGTCAAGCATATCATAGAGTTTCTTAGGCATAACGGAAATACTTGCACCAAGATCACATAAAGCATTACAATCAAAATCATTGACCTTCATTTTAATGATGGGTTCCCAACCATCTTCCAACTTCCTAGGAATAGAAGTTTCAAGTTTTAATTTCTCTTCTCTAGCTTTAATGAGAGCATTTGTAATATGTTTTGTAAAGGCCAAGTTTATAGCACTAGCATTAGGACTTCTAGCAAGTTTTTGCAAGAACTTAATAACTTCAGTGATATGACAATTATCAAAATCAAAACCATTATGATCTAAAGCAATGGGATCATTGTCCCCAATACTCTGAAAAATTTCAGCACTCTTATCACAAACAGTTTCAGCAGTTTCAGGCAATTTTGCATGCTTTGTATTAGAAGTAGAAACATTGCCAACACAAATTATTTTACCATTGATAGTAGGAGGTTTAGAAACATGTGAAGCATTAACATTACTAGTGGTGGTAATAATCCAAACTTTAGCTACATTATTCTCTTTAGCAAATTTTTCTTCTCTTTCCCACCTAGCGTGCAATTCAGCCATCATTCTAATATTGTCATTAATTCGAACTTGGATAGCGTTTGCTGTAGCAAATGACTTAATATCTTTATCTTCATTAGGCATAACTTTCAGTTTTAAAAGATCAACATCAGAGCAAGACTATCAACCTTAGAAGTAAGAACATCAATTTTACCAAGCTTTTCCTCAACAGATTTGTTAAAAGCAGTTTGTGTACTAATAAATTCTTTAAGCATGACTTCAAGACCAGAGGTACACTCCTACTATTGTTGTAAGATTTACCATAACCATTACCATTATTAGAAGGATATGGCCTATAGTTGTTACCAAAATTATTCCTATAAGCATTGTTCTTGAAATTATTACTTTTAATGAAGTTCACATCAACATGTTCTTCTTGAGAAACCAATGAAGCTAAAGGAACATTATTAGGATCAACATTAGATCTACCATTAACAAGCATAGACATAATAACATCGATCTTATCACTCAAGGAGGAGGTTTCTTCAACATTTACCTTCTTTCCTTGAGGAGTCCTTTCAGTGTGCCATTCAGAGTAGTTGATCATCATATCATCAAGAAGCTTTGTTGCAGCAGCCAAAGTGATGGACATAAAAGTACCTCCAGCAGCTGAATCCAATAGGTTCCTTGAAGAAAAATTCAATCCTGCATAAAAGGTTTGGATGATCATCCAAGTAGTCAGTCCATGGGTAGGGCAATTCTTTACCAAAGATTTCATTCTTTCCCATGTTTGGGCAACATGTTCATTATCCAATTGCTTAAAATTCATTATGCTACTTCTCAAAGATATAATTTTAGCAGGAGGATAATATCTACCAATGAAAGCATCTTTACATTTAGTCCATGAATCAATACTATTCTTAGCCAAAGATAGCAACCAGTCTTTAGCTCTTCCTCTTAAGAAGAAAGGAAACAATTTCAGTTTTATAATATCCCCATCTACATCCTTATACTTTTGCATTTCACAAAGTTCAACAAAATTATTAATATGGGCAGCAACATCATCAGTACTAACACCAGAAAATTGCTCTCTCATAACAAGATTTAGTAAAGCAGGTTTAATTTCATAAAATTCTGCTGTAGTAGCAGGTGGAGCAATAGGAGTGCATATAAAATCATTATTATTGGTGCTAGTGAAATCACACAACTTAGTATTCTCAGGAGTATTCATTTTAACAGCAATAAAAATAAGTAAAGCAAACTAAATTAAGTAAAGTAAAACAAGTAACTAATTTTTTTGTGTTTTTGATATAAAGAAAGCAAACAAGACAGAAAATAAAATAAAGCAAAGAAAGACAATAAACAAAGTAAAGAGATTGGGTGTGAGAGACTCCCTTGCGTGTCTTGATCTCCGCAACGGCGCGAGAAATTAGCTTGATGACGCGTGAAGCACACGTCCGTTGGAAACCCCAAGAGGAAGGTGTGATGCGTACAACGCAAGTTTCCCTCGAAGAAACCAAGGTTTATCGAACAGGCGATGAAGGCCACGTGAAGGTTGTTGGTGAAGGAGTGTAGTGCGGCGCAACACCGGGATTCCGGCGCCAACGTGGAACCTGCACAACACAATCAAGATACTTTGCCCCAACTTAACGGTGAGGTTGTCAATCTCACCGGCTTGCAGTAAACAAAGGATTAAAAGAACAACAGAGAACAATGATTGTAGTAGATTGTATTTCAGATGTAAAAGAATGGACCGGGGTCCACAGTTCACTAGTGGTGTCTCTCCAATAAGATAAATAGCATGTTGGGTGAACAAATTACAGTTGGGCAATTGACAAATAGAGAGGGCATAACAATGCACATACATATCATGATGACTAATATGAGATTTACTTAGGGCATTACGACAAAGAACATAGACCGCATCCAACATGCATCTATGCCTAAAAAGTCCACCTTCGGGTTAGCATCCCCCTTCCGGTATTAAGTTGCAAACAACAGACAATTGCATTAAATACGTGCGTAATGTAAACAATACAAATATCCTTAGACAAAGCATTGATGTTTTATCCCTAGTGGCAACGACATCCATAACCTTAGAACTTTCGTCACTGTCCCAGATTCAATGGAGGCATGAACCCACTATCTAGCATAAATACCCCCTCTTGGAGTCACAAGTATCAACTTGGCCAGAGCCTCTACTAGCAACGGAGAGCATGCAAGATCGTAAACAACACATATATGATAGATCAATAATCAACTTGACATAGTATTCCATATTCATCGGATCCCAACAAACACAACATGTAGCATTACAAATAGATGATCTTGATCATGATAGGCAGCTCACAAGATCTAAACATGATAGCACAAGAGGAGAAGACAACCATCTAGCTACTGCTATGGACCCATAGTCCAAGGATGAACTACTCAGGCATCAATCCGGAGGCGAGCATGGTGATGTAGAGCCCTCCGGTGATGATTCCCCTCTCGGCGGGTGCCGGAGGCAATCTCCTGAATCCCCCGAGATGAGATTGGCGGCGGCGGCGTCTCAGTATGTTTTCTCGTATCGTGGCTCTCGGTACTAGGGTTTTCGCGACAGGGAGAATAAATAGGCGAAGGGGCAGAGTCGGGGGGACTCGAGGGCCCACCCCATAGGCGGCGCGGCCGGGTGGGCCCCCCTAGGGTGTGGCCGCCTCGTCGCCCTCTTCGTCTCCTCTTCGGACTTCTGGAAGGCTCCGTGGAAAATAAGACCATGGGCTTTTGTTTCGTCCAATTCCGAGAATATTTCTGTGTAGGATTTCTGAAACCAAAAACAACAAAACAGAACTGGCGCTTCGGCATCTTGTTAATAGGTTAGTGCCGGAAAATGCATCAAAATAATATAAAATATATATAAAACATGTGAGTATTGTCATAAAACTAGCATGGAACATAAGAAATTATAGATACGTTTGAGACGTATCATCCACCACCCATGAGCCAAGAAGAAGCCACCCAATCTCCCATTGTCCAATCTCCCATTGCCCAACAAGCTCCGTTGGAGAATGAGTATGACGAGCATGACGATGGTGATGATGGTTTCGAGATGAATGACAACAATGTCGGTGATTTGGATAAATATTTGACGCAAGAGGAGATGGACCACTCCATTCCTTATTCCCGATGCTATGCGTCGGACTCGGATGATGATGGACCCGAAGAGGAAGTTGACGAGGATGGCTTGACGGCTAAGGAAGCCGAAAGAGGCGGTAAGGACGGTGCAGAAGAGGGAGAATGAAGAACTTGAGAGGAAGAAGAAGGAGGAGGAAGACAACAAGATGGCCGAGCGTGCCCGTATGCAAAGGGAGTATCAGCAATACATATGGCGCGAGAAGAAGAGGAATGAGAAGATCAAGGCCGGACGGGACCGTCTATGGAGGGAAAAATTCCAGAAGAACTGGCAACTTGCTCAAATAGCGAGGGAGAGGGCCAATATGATGCACCTTTATGTTGTCGAACCATGATGTTGTGTGAACCTTGATCTTCTCGAACCTTCATGTCGTTGAACCTTATTGTAATTGGAATGTCGTCGAACCTTATTTGTTATTTCAACCATTATGTTGTGTCGTACATATTCTGTGCAATGTTGTATTCAAAACTGTTGGAATATGGTAGGATTTTTCATGGTTTTAACACAAGTCAATGTGTGACACCCGTCCCACTGGCGCCACACTGCACTGTGTGGCGCCCATGGCGTCGGCGCCACACATGTCAACTTATATCAACTTTTGGGTCGAAAACATCCAGGGGCTTCGGACGATTAGTCCTTAGCCGTTTTTGCGAGCCTCTTTATGTGGCGCCCGTGCCTTCGGCGCCACATGGTGAGGTGTGGCGCCCATGACATCGGCGCCACATAAATAGGGTCGCCAAAACGGCCAAGCCCCTAGAGAAATGTCTTACAGTATGTTTTGTGCACACATAATAGGATGTGTGGCACCCTTGCCACGGGCGCCACACTTTCAAAGTGTGGCGCCGATGTGGGCGGCACCACACATCCTGCCACGTCAGATTAGAGCACCACCTCAGCGTCGAGGACGCCACGTCGAATGGATAGTGGCGCCGGCCACACTGACGCCGCTCGGACATGTGTGGCGTCCATGGGAGGAAAGCCACACAAAAGGGTTAGATGAGTGAAATAGTTTGCCCGGAGGGTCAGTCTGTACTATAGTTTCAGAAAAGGGTTATTTTTGTGTAAATCGCCGGAAGAGGACTAGCCTAACATGCGAGTTCGCTGAGCCGTTTATGCGGTTCCTGTGCTTGGTTACTTTCGGGCCATGTGCAGTGGCGTGAAGAGGCGTACTCCTCGCTGTGTGCTCTGTGCTTTTTCCCCACTTGGATTGGACTTGATGCTGCTGTCTACTCCCAACTATCATCAACAGGTCAACTACCTTGTACTCTTTCCTCCGGTACAGTGTGTTGACCAAATTAATTGTTCAGTGCAAGGAGCCCATGACTAGAGGTCATGAATCTCTTAACTCTACAAGAAGTAAGACTAAAACACAGGACTTTGCAGGCATAATTCTGTAGGCGCTACACACGTGCTTTGCACGAACTTACTCATGCAAGATGCAAAATCTTCCTATGGAACATATTTTCAAAGGAGACATATCTCACACGTAGAAGACTAAGAAGAGACCGACAACCAATACTGCAATACAGAGCCTTTTGGCTTACAACACCAATCCCAAGACTAGCAACCGCACACACAATACAAACACGATACAAAGAGGGCCTCGCCTAAAACCAAACAACAAAGCCGTGTCAGACTTGACCAAAGCCGGACACCTCTAAAGAGCAATATCTTCACACTTGAGTGTCCTGAACCGGTACGTCTCTAGAGCAAAGAGACCGCCGATCTGCCCCAGTTCTGTGGTCTTTGGGCCATCCCCTATGTCCTCTTATGAACATCTTATCGGAACGAGCTCTAACGTGTCACTGCAAGTCCTACAATCATGCATGGGCTATCTTTCCAATCTTCTCGGCCAGTCGTACAATCATGCATGTGCTATCTTTCCAATCTTCTCCCACAGCCGGCCAGCCACATAGGGGCCATCACTTGAATGCGGCCAGAGGCACATATGATCAGCATACATTCTTTTCTTCACTGAACAACATCCGGGCAGGCAGAAACCAGCCACGCACCACTGGACCAGCAGAGGGGAACATAGATCATGGAGCCAAATAGCAACAACCCAGGCGAGCTGAATTGTGCCCATAAAGGCCACACTAGCACATACCAAAGCTTTTGCACAATCAATGATCCAGAAACACAGCAATAATAGACCAAGGCAGTTGGGTTTTTCGTGACAAGAAACCACAAAAGTTGAAGTAGATTATTTAAAGCATATATAAACTCTACTGTAACATAAAGTTTTTGTGACAAGATACAATAGCATAAAGTTAAAGCCACGAGTTAACAACTTTGTATTCTGGCTACTGCTAAGTGCAGGAGTAAAACATAGTAGCGAAGAACCATATTGATCTGGAACCACACGGCTGACAACTCTTTTTCTTAATATAAGGAATAGGTATGCTATTTCTTAGAACAGAGGATTCATAATCGATATTACATTCTCTTAGTCCCAGTGATATGATTTTTGACGCTTCAGATGCATTTGCCTTCAGTCAGATTTCACCTGCAAGGAAAAGGAATTTGATCACTACACTACATTCTTACAAGATTATAAAATTTTCATGAGCGTCGAAATATGAAGTACACTGCATACAGGAGACTTAGATGGGGATAAACTTCTGCTCCTGGTGGGGCTCCTGCTCGCAGACTTGTCGTGAGGGGGCTGCAACAAACTCGAGTCAAAATATTAAAATAATTATTGAATAGAAGGATTAGATTCTCTCGAACACTTACAGCAGCTGGTGAAAGGGATCTTGATGATGACCTGCAAAATATTCCCACGGCCAAAAAATTGTGAATCAGCAAATTTGCATTCATATGGTATGTTCTCAATATATTTGCACCTATGCACATGAGAGCAACAGAATGTACTGCAAAATATTGGGTGGGCATCTGAGCAGATTCTCACCCCACACCACAGCTCATGACTTCTTATACCACAAAACAAATTCAAAAATTACATGCATTTTCCTTTCAAAAAGGAGTTAATTGCATGTGTTTTAAGGGAATATGCAGCCACTATGGATATCAGGCTTTGATCCAACAAGGAAAAACTTTTTTTTTTGTTGCACAGATGTGTGATCTAAAAACAAAATCTAAGGTTTATAGTTGAGAACCAGGACAGGTGTATATTTGAGTATAAAAGTGCTCAAGTCAACAGTAGTAATACCAATATACCACAAAATCCATAGCATACATGCTTAGTGCAAGCCCTCCTAGCGCTGGTTGTAGTCCAGTTGCCATCTCAAAAGGCCGTGTTGGGAAAAACAATGTATCAGCAAACGTAAGACACGAAGCAAACCAAAACAGAATTCGAGAAGTTCAAAGGTACATGCTATTTTTGTTTTTTATTTTTATTTTGCGGGTAATTTTTACTTCTTGTTAACAGCTCTTTTCGTTGCAGTTCCTTAGTTGGGACCACACAAGCTCATCACATCATTCAAAATACTTACTGAACAAACAGTAAGAACCTGACAGCATCATTTCCTTAGTGTGCTTTCTCGGTACCAAAGATGCAGATAGCTAGCGTTGTCAAACTTCAATCCCTACAGGAATGAAACTGGCCATACCTTGCTTTAACAGGTGTCGGAGACCGAGAAGCAGCTCTAGATTTGGATCAACGAAGAATATGCACATGTTAAGATCTAAGCTGTACCATCATGAACTAATTTGAGCATGAAGAAACTAAACCATACCTAGGACTCCTGCTATAACTGCGACTTCTGCTTCTCGAGTAAGAGCAGCTGGGGCTTCTGCTTCTCGAGTAAGAGCGGCTACGCTTAGTATTGTACTCCCTCACCTATTAGCAGCACAAGTTCATTAAGACATGTAAATCTTCAGTTCAGATGGGACAAACATGAATATATATATTCCAGTATAGCTAAAGAAGGGGAGAACAGAAGACAATCATACCCTGATATACGATCGTGAGAATGCATTACGGAACTCTGAATCATCAAGCTTCCTTATCTACAAGATACAACTAGTAAGCATATATGGTCACGGGCATGTCTGACTTTTGTGTATAACATATCTCTTTGTCAGTTACTAAACCAACCATCTACAAGACAACACAGAAGATACATTTAAACTTACCGCATGTTTCATATCTTCATAATTGGTATATTCAACTATTCCAGTAATTGCTGCAGCATGTAAAAAAATTTAGCAGTAATTGAGATTTCTATAGGATAACACGGGTTGAATGAACTATGAGTTTCATACTATCTAAGCAACCAGCCCCAAATTCATACAAAAACTCATAAGGGGCAAAAGAGGAACTGAAAAGTGGTCATTACTAACCTCCAGCCTCACGATAAACATCAGAGAAACAGACATCACCAGCTCGCCGCATATGATCCTGAAAAACGGAAGTAAATTTAAGATTCATGAAGGATGAACTTCAAGAGCTTATGTTCACATACAAACCTTGAGATCTTGCCATGATGCTGAAGAAGGTAATCCAGTAACCATAACTGGAGTCCGTGAATAGAGATAATAAGAGCAGGGATATCTCAAAATCAATATTGTGAAGCTTAAAGTAAGAAATGCAAACCACGGTAATCAGAACGTCTAGCTGCACCACGGCGTCCAGAACTGCTATAGCTGCTTGATCGATCAAAAGAAGCGCCTCTTCCACCGTGAGCTAACTCCACCTGGATAACTCACAAAAGAAGAAGTAAAGATAAGAAAAATTAAGATATATTTTCCATCTTTAAAAAGGAAAAAAGGACACTCATACAAGGTCCACCTACCCGCAACCTCTGGCCATCAAAGTCATATCCATCACGGCCATAAATCGCATCGTCAGCATCACGTGGGTCTTCAAACTGCAACATGCCACACTTCGGTGTTAACTCTGAGGTGCTATCCAAAAGATTTCTTTCAATGATTTTAGAAGTATATTAAGTAGAATGCTCAGCAAAACTGATGTATCCCATTGGTTAAATTTTGCATACTGGAAAGCATGTTGTTTTGCATGATGTGCCAATGAGGGTTTCAGGTTTTCCTTTGAAAAGGAGGTACAAACGAGTAGCTGAATTTATGTAAGAACAGTTTATGAGTCTTACGACAACATAATTTATTGTAGGAGTTTAGACTTTAGAGAGTAGAAAAAAAAAACTTTTGGGTTGTTTTGCTCCAAATACAAATATAAAACATGGTTACATATAGGAAATAAGGATCATGCCACTAAAAGATGTTTGGTTCAAAAAAATGTCAGTGCAAGTTTCTGGTTCAAGTTTCTGAAGCAGCCATCTGGGTGACTCTCATACTCCTGCTGTTTGTATCGAGGCCAAAGGGAAAAAGGTTGGCTTCACAAGTATGTGGGTTAACATCTTTTTTGCCACGTGCTCGTGTTCACACTGCAGAACTTATGTTCTGTTCACAGAAGTGGGGAATTAAACACGACATATATGGTTTGCTATGTTTTTATGGAGTCGTGATTGCATATCTCAAACAAGTACTTGTGCATTCAGGCCAGAGCCACCACCACCAATAATTTATGGACCGCGGCTAAAGCCAAATCTAGGTCAGAAGCCGTCAATATCTACTTGAATCCCTAAAATGTTATTCATTACATTGTTCCACAGAATATTACTTCTGGATGTTGATAACTCACCTAAGGTTGATGATGTAGCGATGCTTAAGTCACGAGTAAAGAGTTGGACATGTTTCCTCTGTCAGTAAAGTTGGGAGTTATGTCTTTGCATTTGCATATCGTTCAAGAGAGAATAGGCACTCCACAATTAGTGGTGGTATGGTCCATATGAAAGAGGGGTGGGGTCAATGTCATTAAGTGTCATCGGTGACTACTCCATTTGCAGTGCAAGTGTTAATGTTGCATAAAGAGGACGTTCGACACATGAAGTTGTCAACGATTAGATGTGTCCATGTTTATGTTGATAAAACCCAAAGTACCAAGATGAATAAGATGAGTGTAAAATGTGCAATTTGACTTAAGATGTGGTATTATGCTGTCTTTAATATTTAGTATGTACTTGTTGGGGACATCATTCACAAGAAAAACTGATGGTGAGCTTCCTTCATCTGACAAATAGAAGCAAAAGAACTACACCAATTCTTCTACTAGCTAAAAAACCGTCTCTTACTAAATAAAAAATACTCCCATCATATTAAGCCATGGCCGTCGTCCGTCGGCTCCACACCTTGGCTACGCTGTGGTGTCCATCCATATTGGCATCACACCACCTCTGTGTCATGGTCCGTTTGAATTGAAGAACTTTTTTTTGGAGGTGGTTAATTCAGTTAGTTTGTAGGGGAGCATCATTGTGTCAAGTTAACTGATTAATAACATTTTGAGCAAGGTGGGAAAGGAGGCAGGAAGCATGGATAAATCCGTCTGACCGACTCCAATGACAAAGATATTAAGTCAAGTCCAGGTCTCATTTCCTTGCAACATCACTCACATACTAGCAACAATAACACGTGGGATCCACTAGAAAGCCTAGCCTGGTCTCCCCCTCTATCACAAGAATCGTCTTTCCTCACTATGTCCATGCTGACCATTGGTGGTAGTGGTACTGTCCCTACTGGTCTCATACTCCAACATGGCAGGTGATATGGGCATGACTGTATGACCTCAGATGTGTCAAGATTTGATGAACAATTAAGGTAGGTTGAGGACAATTAAATGATACATGAGGACTTAAATGGGGCATTGTAAGATGACTATAAGCGGTTATGCAACTAAGTTGTTTCTAGGGAAGGGATGGAGTTATCTTGTTATATATATTATTGTAGAACCGATATAGAATAATCAAGTTGTCCTAAAACACAAAAAGATTTATTTCAAGATTGATTCATACGACTTTTGACAAAACTTGGGAGAAAATATTGACACAATGTATCGGAAATACTTTTGTACACCCACGCATGGGTGTGGGTGTTTCCGTCACCATTCATTTATTCCTCGAGATTCGTGCCCACCATAGTATATGAAAAGATTCCTTTCTCTCTCCTCTTTTTATCCGAATCTCAAAGCACAATCAACGGTGACGGAAACACCCACACCCATGCGTGGGTGTACAAAATCCACTCTCCACAATGTATGCCAAACATTTTATCAAATACAAGCAAAACAATCAACAAACAAATCTAATTTGCTAAAAGTTACATATTTTAACATGCCCCCTCTCACCCCAAATTTTTTTTTGCCACCCATATTTAATTTTTATGAAATACAAGCAAAACAACCAACAAACCAAATCTAATTTGCTTTAAAAAAAATTAGCATCCCCCCACCCCCCAAAAAAAAGTTTGGCACCCATACACTGAGACAACTGTCGCAAGAAAATAACACATACTGTAAATCTGAACACAATTGAGCAAGAATAAATATTCCTATAAAACCATGACGGCAACACATTACCTCAACAAAAGCAAAAACAGGAGGCCTTGGAGGAATTTTCAAGTCGATGTCCACGATAGGGCCATACTGCAGAAGCCAAGTAACATAAAATTAAATATACATGCAGGAATGCTTGACTAAACAGAAAAATATGGCTGACATCTAGGTAAGGTAGAAGTCAATTAGCAAGCTGACATTTGGGAAACTCACAGAGGACACGGTCACACAGACAAATTTTGATGCCACGGTGACAGTGAGCTTACATTTCAAATGGTGTTAGGATAGAGAATTATCTTGTTGAGCGCATGCAAGTACAACCACAGCGCTCACAATAATTGTTGTTACAAGAAAAATGATAATCCATAGAAATATCTTTTACTTTAACAACATTTAATACATCATTTCATATTTCCAAGTTCTACCAAAACTATACCCTCCATGTCTGACTGCTTATGTGAATTACAGTTTTAGCTGATATACCAGAAACAACTTACCGCTGAACTGACGCATTCTTAATAACAGACAAGAAGCAAATGAGTAAATCCAAACTCCTTAAAACTAACCTTGTAGAAGAGATCCTCGATTTCCCTCTCCCGGATGTCTTCGGGGAGATTGCCCACGTAGATGGTGCAGCCGTTGCGTCGGCTCATCGTTTCTGCAAGAAGGAGAAAATTCCCAATCAGCAAAAATAGGTTGCATATAGTACATGTAAGCAGTTTTGGGGGGGTATCAAATATCTGAAGCGGCAAGCCCAGTTCGAAAATCAATCCCCAATCAATTAAGACAAACCAATCGCCCCCAAAAGGCGCCACGCCTCTGTGCATACTGACTCAAAATCTGCAACCCATCCTCCAGAAACCACTGATATTCGTACGGCCGCAGGAGAGCAGCAAATCTATCTACAGGAAAAAAAATCGAACAAAACTCGCCGATCGAAAACACACGGCCTTCCAAACCAAACCAATCCAAGCAAAACGCGACACGATTACCGCGCGGAGAGGAAAAAAGAGAGACGTACGCAAAAGGGAGGCGGGAACACGAGCTTACGCGGGGATTGACGCGGAAGAACTAGGGTTCGACTGATCTGCGCAGGGACTCCGCGGCCGCCGGGAGGGTGACGACGACGAGTCGAGGACAGAACGGCAGTCTGTGTAGGGGGATCGAGAAGCTTCGGAGGGGAGCGGCGGCCGATAGAAAAGGAAGCAGGACTAGGCTTGTTTGCTTTAAGATCCGTGCCGCATATACTGGCCGTGGATGCTGTACCTGGCTGGCTGGGCTTTGGGCCCCAGCCACCCCACAGTGAGCCACGTCGGTCCGGATCGTAAAAGGCAGAAAGCTCGAGGGGTTCCGCGGAAAAGTGTGCCTCCGCCCATCCTCCTCTTCTTCCTCTCCTGGTCTCTCCCGTCGGGCGGTAGCGGTAGCGGTAGCGGTGGTCTCCTCGCCGTGCCGGCTTCTCTCTCTCTTCCCGGTAAGAACTTCCGGCAGATCGCTCCCAGATTACTTCAGAATCAACTCCGTTTAATTTTGCCTCGACCTTGTTGCCCCGAGCGCAGCTATTCACCCCAACTTGACTTTTCTGCCCGTCCTTATTGCGAAGCTATGTGGCCTAGGGTTTGCAAGAATCGTAGATTCGTAGCGGTAGGTAGGATCAACTATTTACTGCACGCGCGGTTCTTGTTTAGTCAGGATCTTTACATTCTCTAGTTAGTCGATGGCTGTTTTGGATCAGTCAGGCATAGGAATTTAACTATTTTCTGTTGCAAGTTTAGTACTAGTTTCTGTCCCCCATGGATAGATTAGTTTCTCTAGCGCAAATAGTAGCGTACATATTTTGTGAGCGTGGTTAGGATTTTTGGGCAGCAGAGCTACGATTCATGCAAAGTCTGGACCTTCTCGAATCTCGACCCAATTGCTTTCTGATTACCCGAGCAGTTGAATGCATACAAGTACCTTTTTCTTTGGAACATAGCAGGGTGAGCTGCTAATTTCGTTGATAATACAAGTGTTACAATGGGTTACAGGAAAGAGAAACAAAAACATCGCAGCTCTATCGTACGGCTTGGGCACTGATAGTAGGAATACCTTCTTAGATTGAGCTTTGTAATGTGTCGTTGCTTGTTAATTTCCTTCCACCGTTTTGTGTTAGGTCAGTTCTATTTGGCCATGGCCATGCTTGATAAATAAGTTTATCACATCGGAATTTCTTGCTCAATTTATGTAGTTTTTGTACTGATGAGTGCGGCATTCTGTTCTTTTTTTTTTTTGGTTTTATGTAACTCTTCTCATAATCTGGTGTTGTACTGTAATTTCTAATTTTGTATGCACCCAGGAGTTTCCTAGTAGTTTGTTGGGCTATTTGTTTACATCAACTGATTTCTGACGGTCATCATATACCGTTTCATACAGTGTATTATCTTACGAATCCATATCTTGTAATCCACCAATCTGCTGGTGCAAAGTTGCAATATACTCTTGTTTCATATGGCATACATTTTAACGCCCTACCTATATTTGTTTCAGACGAGGACGATTGACTAAAGTCATGGAGGGTAACAAAGATGAGGCTTTGAGGTCTGTCAAGCTTGCAGAAGCTGCACTTGCATCTGGAGATAGACAGCGGGCAGAAAAATTCATTCGAATTGCCCAAAGATTGGATCCTAGCCTTCCGATTGTTGATTTGTTGACCACAACCAAGAAGTTCGATCCGCTGGCTTCCCACGACAAGACCAGAAGAGGCGGACTTTGTGAAAACCAAAGAACTCCAAAAGAATGCGCCGGTCCTTCTAGTAGTGTTGAAAAGGGTTATAGCGAGGAGAATGTTAGAGTGGTCCGTGATATCAGAAAAAAGAAAGACTACTATGCAATTCTTGGAGTGGAGAGGAGTAGCTCTTTGGAGGAGATTAGGAAGGCCTACAGAAGGTTATCGCTGAAAATTCATCCTGACAAGAACAAGGCCCCTGGGGCAGAAGATGCATTCAAGATGGTCAGCAAGGCTTTCAAGTGCCTAGGCAATGATCAGTCACGGAAGACCTATGATCAGACAGGTGCCCTTGAGGGCCATGAGTTTAACGACCAATATTCCAATGTCACTAGGCAGAGAACTGCTAGGCGAAGGAGGCAACCAAGAAATGGCTTCTATAACTATGAAGAAGATCCAGATCCAGATGAGATATTCAGGTCTTTCTTCTATGGTACCCAGCACCATGATAATTCGTTCCGTGCTCACAATGCCAACAGAGCAAGAGGAGCAGCTAGGCAGGAGCAACAGAGAAGGGATCATCCAGTACAGGGTGGGTCAGTCATGAACTTAACAATACTGGTGCACGTTGGTGTGTTATTACTTTTTGTTTTGTTGGCATTCATTCCAGTATGGCAGCCTGAGTATGCCCTGCAGAAGACATACAACTATCCAATATCAACAGTCTTAGAAAAGCATGGGGTAGAGTACTTTGTCAGCAAACAAGATTTTGATCTGCGGTTTCCGCAAGGAAGTGTTTCTAGAGATAACCTGGAGGACCAAGTTTTCAGAGATTATAGGTCTATGCTAGGAAGAAACTGCCGTGTAGAACTCCACCGGCGTAAATGGGCCAAGAACTACCCTACACCTCACTGTGACAAGATACAGAGCCTTTCTGTGCCATAATAGTGTCCACATGGTGGTTAGTTTGTTCTTCCCTTGGCAGAATGTCACTCCCTTTAAAGGTACCATATATAAGTATATAACTTTTCTATGTTCATTTTGGGTACATAATAGTGTCCACCTGTATTTTCTGGTCTTTTAAGTTCAAATTGCCATTTCCCCATTTCTCAGTACTCCACCTCCTGCGGAATGGTAAATGATGTGTTATATGTGACACAATGTTTCAGTCCTTATTCCCTAGGAAATAATACTCTTCAAATGAAATTCAAAAAGGATCTTTCAAGTTGATGCACAGAAGCAGACTTTGATGTGTCGGTAAATTTTGGGTACAGTGTTTGCTGCATAAAACTAGATGAAAAACTTGAAATCAAAGCAAATCATTTTTAGTTAGCATATGTGATCAACTCACTTGGGGGTACTATGTAGTTGCCATTTTATTCAGTACTTAGTCTTCTCTAATGTGATAGTATCTCACAAGCAACTAATTAGGGATGGCAATGGGTACCCATCACCCGCATACCCACCGGGTAAAAACCCAATAGGAGTATGGGTATGGGACAAAATATTACCCATGGATTAGTAAATGGGAAAATATTATACCCATCGGGTAGAGCGGGTATGGGTATGGGATCGTAGAACCCATACCCACGTACCCACGTACCCATGGATTAGTTGAACTAAAGCTTTGTCTTCATATCGGAAACTTGAATGTGTGTTCATATCACATAGGTCTTTTTTGGTGTTCTCATGTAACTTTATTAATTATATAATGCAGGCTTAACACGTCAAGATTTTCTGGAAACATGATGAATACACACATATGATGTCATGAATGAGTACATGATGAGTTGGAGTACAGAGTACCTGGCGGCACGATGGGGCATGGATTTGGTTCATGTCATGGCATCCTGTTACATTTAGAAGAAATTATACGCCCTTCTCAGTTGCTGAGCGCAAAATTTTGTACAGATCCGTCTTTGAAGGTGGTTAGAGGTCACAGGAAAGGGGCTGCGTTGTACTGCTTGAAACAATCATCTCGGTTGGTTGTAGCGGCTGTTCTTACTGAACTGTAAAACCCTTGAAATACATAGTAGAATGTGTATGCCTGGTATCACTTTGGCATGTTTGATGCATATGCTGTTGAATTGTTGATTTGCTGGAGATCCAGGTTTTGTGTGTCTTTTCTTTTGCTTTTTCGACAATCAATAGCATATGTTGTACATGGTAGTGATCCAAGAATTACAAAATGCGCTTACAAAGTAAAATCTAAAATAGCACCTTCTCTAATGAGTGGTGAGTAGTGAATAAGTTTGAATTGGTCTATTACTTCGGAGCATCATTATAGTTAGCACCAGATGCACCACAAACTCTGGTGTGTGTTATGTTAACTACTACAAGTCTACAAAACAAATTGGTTGTTTGAAAGCTTGAGCAAGTACAGTTTTTCGTCTGTCTGAAACCACACACATGTTATTTTGTTCTTAAACAATAGTGAGATGTTTACGGTCCAATAGCATTACGGGTTAGACTACTTCTTCAACTTTGGTGAAAGAAAACAAACTAACACTTTTAGAATAATCACCCTTCCCCTCCCAACTCCAGCCGCACAGGTCTATGGGACCGAGGGGAGGAGATTCTTGCTCTTGTTTTTTGTGAAGTACGATCACTTTGGTTAGATTTTGGTTCCCCGTTGACATAGCTCAAACGGCGATGAGGAAGTTGCGTCCGATAAAATATATGTGGCTCCAATCCTATCTTGGTGGTGATTGGTTTGGCGTTGCCGAGGAGCTTAAGGGCATCTTTGATTTGCATTTAGAAACTTGAAGATCTGAATTCTTAGGAATTTTTTATATAGTGTTTGTTTGATTTATATGATTGTGTCCCACATGAATATTTTCTAAGGAATCATTTGCATTAAATTTTATGTGAAATCTAACATCCAGTGGAACTTCTTCATAATCTTTTTTCTGCAATGAATCTAAACAAACTTTAGTGCATACGAAATTTTGTTGAACTGGAGTGGACATGGCATTGCACTCATGAGTTTTCCATGTTCTTGTGTTTTTCTCGTTCATGTGCTTTTCCTAATCATGTGGACCGAGAGGGCTCTCCAACCCTACATGGTATTGTATGAACCATAGTTTATTTGATTCCATTGTAGGAAAAACAAACAAAGAATTCTGGAAAAGAGGTTTACGAATGTCGGGTTTGAGTGTTTAACAAACCCGACATTCTCCTAATTATTCGACAAAGGAAGCAGTATATTATTCTTGTGGCCCCTTTTTATGAACATTTCTGTGTAAATGGATTCAGTTAACCTATTATCTGGTAGTATCCCATATTCTTCTAATTAACATAGGCCAGATTTAATTTTGAAAACGGGGCCATGTTTAGACATGTTGTACTCTCTCTCCCTACAACTAAAATACGTATAAATACATTTGTTTTTAAACAAATCTACGACACTTATTTAGAATGGATGGAGAAAGTACTACTAGTATACACCTTTACGAAAATTCAATTCGGCTCTCGGGTACGTATGCTCCCTCTACAAAAAAAAAACCATATTTTAAAGTGTTGAAAAATTTCGACAAAAAATTCTACATGTACATTTTCATAGCATATGTGCCGCTCGTCAAGTTTCAAGAAATTATGGACTACTAAAAAAAAGAAAATATATCTTGTGAAAATCATTACGTTTAAACCATTAAGTTTATAAAGTTGTTACTAGTCGGCGTGGATGGTCAAAGCACTCGCCGACTCCTGTACCACTTCGGCACCACAGGGCCACACCTCTTCTCCTCGGAAAAATGGCGGCGGCGGCGGCGGAGGGGCTGGCGGCGTACCGGGCGGTTCTGCGGGCGGCGCGGCGGACGTTCACAGGCGACCAGCTGATGCTCACCGAGTCGGCGGTGGAGATCCGGCGCCGCTTCGAGGAGCACCGCAGCCTCGCCCCGGGATCCGAGGACGCCGTCCGCGCCCTCTCCGACGCCCGCGAGGCCGCGCACTTCATCACCAACATGATCGTCCAGGCTCAGCGCGCACCCTCCGGATCCTTCGGTACTACTATCATTACCCATACCATCGGCCACCGCCCGCTTGGATTGTTATGCTTTGCTTTCTGTTTGGGATCTTAGGGTTATGAAAGAATTCGTTGAGTGTTCATATTAGATGCATTTTTTTTTTTTTGCGCTATGTGAGTGAGGGCTTTCAGCAGGCTCGAATTTGGAGTTAAAGATCGTAGGATCAGAGGAGCAGGAGGAGCTTTTGCTGATTGGGGCTGTGGATTCAGACACTGTGATAACTGCATGACTTCATGAATTAAGAGTGCTTCAGACAGTTACAGAGTTGCGATTGTAATCTTTGAGATTACTAAAACAGATAAATTGCGCCAGCTCTGCTCCGCATGGAGCAATTCCCTAATATGGCAACAGTTAGTCTTCTAAAACACATAGTATAATTCGAGATGCTACTGATGATTTTACCGTGGAAATGTAAAAATTCTATAGTTGAACTTAAGGTATTTAGGTGCAAAGAGGGGTTACTAGTTTTTGTATTGGGCCTATTAACAGTAACGGCGCTCTTTAGACATACCATTCACGGATGTAAAAGAATGTCCCAGGCTACATGAACCGGCATTTCACCTAAATAATATAAGTCTAGGTACTGATTTTACTTGATTGACTACTGCCACATGGGGTTTGACTAGTTAGATTGGGCCTGCCCTTGTCAACTGCTATGTTTTGTGGTTTATGCCTAGCTGAAATTTCACTGTGATAGATGGGGTGCTCTGTTTACTGGTTCATGCCTAGCTGAAATTTCACTGCGATAAATGGGATGCTCTGTTTACTGGTTCATGCCTAGCGGAAATTTCGCTGTGATAGATGGGATGTTAGATTCAAACCAGTGTAACATATTTTGAGGTTGACCTTATGTACAATATCAATGTGATTTTCCAGCATCAACTGAACAATAGTCCTTGAAGAACTCAACATTACGTCTTACTATCAAGTTTGTGACTTGGCATGGCTAGATGACAGAATCTCAATGTGACACTATGTTATAGCTAAAGACACAAGGGCCAGTTGTGCCTGCCCATAAAAATGGATTAATTTGTCTTGCCCTTCCAGGAAACAAAATACAATCCTTTAAAATGGATTAGTGCCACTGGTTCTTTTGTTTAGTTTAGGTGAAAGGATCAATTTAGCTCCAACAGCGTTATTAATAAACAAATATGTGGGTTAATTATTCCAAACAACTGCAGAATAATTTAATGGCGGTTCAACCAGCCCAGAAGAATCTTTTTTTTGAGGGAAAGCTGCGTTACTCATATTAATGCCCGGACATGTCCTGGTCAAAACATCCACAATACAATCTGGGGCAATTAAAAACCAAGTCTTACTTATTTCTAATCCGCAGCCCTCTCTAGCTAAAATGTGAGCTACTCTATTTGCTGAACGTCGAGCCCATCTGATCCCATGATCCTCCAGCGCTCGCAGCTCCTGCTTAATGTCCTCAACCAGATGTGCATGAATCGATCTATCCGGCCCTTCTCCATTCAACTTTGCTACCGCTATCACACTATCAAGTTCGAAGACCACTTTCTTCAGCTTCAGATGCTTAACCAGTTCCATGGCACGCTTGCACGCTTGGAGCTCCGCTTCCTCAGGGTCCGTCAGGGAGGGGGAAAAATGGCTCGCTCCGCCTAGGAAGCGTCCATCGTGGTCGCGGACAACCACACCTCCTCCGCCTTTCTCCGTGGACTTCGACCACGCGCCATCAGTGTTTACTTTCGTCCACCCCTCCGATGGAGGGAGCCAGCACTCCTTCGCCACAGGAGGTTTTACGGCCTTGGGGGTCTGCACATTGTGCCACTCCTCTAGAAGATGAACAGCCCGCCTGGCAATAATCTCTGGGTCCTCTATCTTCTTGCCATCCCTAGCCTCATTTCTTGCCATCCAAGTCTGGTAGAGGACCATGAGGGTAATATCCATCTCTGAGTCCTTCACAGAAGCAAGCCACTCCAGCATCCAGTTCGCCATGTCTTTGTGATTGTGAATGTTATCTGGCGGTATCAAAGTCCCAGGGAACGAGAATTACTGTAGATGGGACCAGACTTGTTGAGCGTGTGGGCAGTGCCAAAACCAATGAAGAGCAGTCTCCTCTCGGCCGCACGCCACACATACAACCCCGCCCAGAAGAATCTTAACTGAAGTCTGTGATGAAGAGTTAGCCTGTAGGACTTTATCTTAGTTTTCTGCTAAATTATTTAATGGCACTTCAACCAGCCCAGAAGCATCTTTACTGAAGTCTGTGATGAAGGGTTAGCCTGTAGGACTTGAGCTTAGTTGTTGCAAAGTTTGCTGTAGTACCACAGTAGGAGCAAACATGTTGCAAGAACAAGTGCCCTATGAGGCTATGACAGCTGATGTTGCTGGAAGAGTGTGCACACTTCCCATTGATATGTTCCAGTGATTTAGTTCTTCTTTGGGTCATCAGTAATGCTCAAGTTGCAATGCATATGTACAGGACACTTAGGCAGTAAAATCATGAATTTATCTTTTCATGGTAAATTGTTCCACTTGCTTACAACTCTCAACTGATTTTGTTTTATGCCATCTTATAAGTGCATGCCTTGGTTAAATTATGTTTATTGGGTCAAGAGTATGGGGATTTCTCTACCTAATTCCTGTTTCTAGGTTATTGGTTAGTTGGCTACTATCACTCTTAAGCTACTTAAAGCTCCCAACCATTGGCCCAAAGTGTGGAGACTATCTCCACTGTGCAGCGTTCACAAAGTTACCTATGAACGAAAAATGCACAAATGTCTCTGCTTTGTGAAAAGCTTCAAGTGACTTGATTACTCTTAACATTTCAAATGTGTATTCTCTATCTAATTCCTGTTTGTAGGATATTTTTCTTTTGTTTCGTCTCAAAAAGTTGTATCAACTATTTTAGCAAAGTTTCCAGGTGCCATGGAATTTTCTATAATATACTTTTCTTAACGTAATCCTCGTAGTAGGTGAAGTGCCTATTAGGAAAATCCATTTCTATGTATATGTGTCAAGGAGTGCCTACACAATCTCACCCATAGAATGTACCTTCTTCTACCTTGAGATCTGTCCACAATTTTATTTTTGTAGGGGAATCCACACTCCAATTCTCTTCACCCCTTGTCAGTGAATGTGTTCTTCCTGCAAAAAAAAGGAAATGTGTTGTGAGAGTGTGCAATTTCAAGGCACGTTGTATGGGTGAGATAGTGCAACCACTTGTCTACACAAGCAAAAACTCTATTAGTATATTTTTCTTCTTTGCAGCCAGCCAGCAATTCTTTTCCCTGTAAAAATTAGTCCAGTAGTATTCTCAAAAAACTTAATCAAGTAGTGTTCTCCCCTCTTTCTGTCCTCTGAATGATAAGAATGAAGTTATGGCTTATACAGCAGGCAGAGTGAGTGAAAGGGAATCATTTTATGACCGTAATTTAAAACAAGTATACGATATTTTTGATGGTGTGCATAAATATCGACTTAAAAGCTGATCAACAGCAAGTATTATTATTGTGTTATCTTTTTGCTGGTATGGAAACATTGAAGTACTAATAAGATTGAAGATTAGGAGTCAAATCTTTCTTCTTTCAGTATTAGCCTTTATTGCTGCCCAAAATAGCGTGGCCAGACTCAAGGTAAAAGCAGATTGAGGTTTTGGTGTAGCATTAGTCTGTCCAACAAAATATCTGTTATACCTGTAGTTTTGTAGTTATTGGGATGGTGTTGCATGGTTATGACCAGTAGTCTGGATTACAATGTCATAGTATTCCCTGGCCTGATTTTGGTTTTAGCAATACAGCAGTACTGCTCGTTGTATCTGGTCGCAAGTGGTCCAGGTTACACCTCATGCCAACCACCAAGGCTGTGCAGGTTGCTAATGATGGAAAACTGGTCTCTCCAGACATGTATTGGCTTTACTAGTGCTTTGCTTGTGACTTCCTTATGCGGGTATTATTGTAATATTGGCCTCTGTGGAGAATCGTATAGCTGACAGCTGCTTGGTCCAGGGCAACCATTTTCCACCAATTGATTTCGAATTCTTCCTTACGATGAACTAAATATGAGCAACCTTGTACTTTATCAAGCTTTAGAACCTTGATATGTTGTTGTATGTGGTAGGTATAATGGCATTAAGGCATCACAAAAGGTTGCAAGTGTTTGATGTTTATCGGGACTTTCATGCTTGTTTGTTTAATGACATTACAAACTGGTTGTGTTGGTTGGTTCTGACAATTTACTTGGTGTTTTGCAGTTGTGAAGCCTGAGAAGGCACATGCTGGAGCTACACTTGAGATTCCTTCCGAGGAGATCCTTTCTCAGTTGAAATAGGGGGCGAGTTTTGTAGCGTCTGCTGTACGAGCGTCACAACAGAGACTCACCATGTCTAGGCTAGTTAATAAGACCTTGTCATCAGTCTGTCATATTAGTGGTCAACAGAATAGTTGCAGTACTTGTATTCTTTTTTACGTGCAAGTCAACATATTTGCCTACTCTGTTTTGAGAACTATTTCTGCGTCACGTTACGTTATCCAGGCAAGCCACTGGAACCATGAAGCTTTTTTCCTTAATGAATTGATCTGGACTCTTTCTTTTTTTCTTTTGGAGGAATACCTGTTTAGCCTGTTCTGCTGTCATTTTTAATCATTGTTTCAATATCCTGTTTCGAGGTGAGACTTCGAGATCTGTGGTAGTACGTCTGTTTGATTCGAAAACTTTGAAATGATGGAACACCTGTGGGCACCAGGGATTTGTCTTCTCATAGCTATGGTTTGTTATGTACCTTAGATCTCCTGAATTCTGTATTGCGTATTGCGGGCTGTTGAGGGGCAGTGATCACATTCCAGTTATTACAGTGTTTGAATGGCATCTTCGAAGGTTTGGAGAGAAGTCGTTGCTTGCAACCATGGAACTCACATTCGAACCTTTTCCGAGAAAACAAGCATGGCCCAGCTCTGTTTCTACCTGGCAGCGTCGCGTGGAATGGAAGGTCTGGCATTTCGCCGGGCTGTCTCCTGGGGGCGCATTCCCCGTGCTATATGCTTGTCGCTGCTAGTTCTTGGATGGCAGGATGAGGTCTGAGCCTCCGTGTTGATACTTGCATACTCTGTCTTGAGAACAATTTATAGCGGCGCTAAGTCACGTTATCCAGGCAAGTCTCTGGAACCATAAAGCTTTTCCATGATGAATTGATGTAGACTTATTTTGGGGGATTGCCGGTTTAGTCTGTTCTGGTGTCATTTTTCATCATTGTTTCACATCCTGTTCCATTCGAGCCGATGCTTGAGATCTGTGGTGGTACGGTTGTTTGATTTTGAAACATTGAAATGATGGAGAGCAGCCATGCAAAGGACATGCCCGTGGGCACCTGGGAATTGTCTTCTCGTGGCTATGGTTTGTTACGTACCTTAGATTAGATCTCCCGAATTTTGTATTGTGGATTGCTGTTGTACCTAATAAGCACTTGTCTGGTTAGGTTGTTCTGCAACTGGCCTTTATCTGCCGTAAGTCATTTTAGCAAGGGTTTGGGCAGAAGTGCATTCTTGAGTTCTCAGCGATGCTTTTGTTTGGAAGTTTTGAAGCAATAATGTACATTTAAATTGATCTGTGTTGAATTGGTTTTTTTCTGTCTCGTTTTGTGAGTATTCCCTCCGATCCATAACATTATAGCAAGCGTACTAAATCACCCGACGTGCATTAGTTTTTTCTGAGTGGAACTTCTATCATTGCGGACGTGCCATTCGAGGATGATACCTGGAGGGGCCAGTGATCACATTCCAGTTTTTGAATGGCATCTTGGAACGCTTGGAGAAAAGTCATTGCTTGCAGGTTGTGCAGCAGCCATGGAACTCACCTTTGAACCTTTTCTGAGAAAACAACAAGTAGGCAGAGGACACATCATGGCCCAGCTTTGTTTCTACCTGGCAGCGCGCGTCGCATGGAATGGAAGGTCTGGCATCTCGCCGGGCTGCCATACTCCCTTGGTTGCTACTCGGATGAGGCTCCATCCTCCGTGCCGATAATTGATGGCGTGTGATGGTTCCATCGCTGTCTGGCCCTCTTCACCGCGCGCGTCGGACAAACGCTTCCCTAACGCCTATGCGTCACGGGCGATCGAGCGAGCGCGCCTAGTCTCGCACCAACAATCAACCAGTTCACCCGCGATCTGCTCCTCGCACTGACTTACGGCAATGTCCTCTGCGCGCGACGCATAAATTCCTCCGAGATCGCCGAGAATTCAGAGCTGTCGCAGCTCAATTTCAGAGCTTCAATTTACTCTGCAGGTCGCAGTGCGGTGCAGATTCTGAATGCATGCAGGCCACGAGACGGAACCGCCCGCTCGATCGCCATGGGCGAGGCGATGCTTGTGCTGGGGATTTGCAACGTGTACGCGGCTGCTTCTGGGAGCAGAACCGCACAAGTACTGTCTGTGTCGTCGCTATGAATGGTAGACCAGTTGTTGGTTACAGTTTACCTCTTGGCTCTTGCCCGGTTGCTCCCTTTATTCGTCGCTCCTGTCGGTCGGTGGATCGGCGAACGTGTGTTGCGTCCAGGGCGAGGGAATCGTCTTGTGATCGACGCTTGGAGAGTTCTGCCGCGTGACTAATCAAAGTCGTGTGGCCTCTTGTTGCTGTTGGGTCTGGAGAAGCTCGTGAATGCCGGGCGCCTTGATCCTCCACCTGCAGCATCTCCACCAGCTCGAGGCAAATAGCGTGGTCGTGCGATTTTTTTCGAAATGGGGAGTATCACCCGTCTTTCTGCATCATGATGATGCACACAACCATTTATTAATAAAATCAAGTTTAGTATTATTTTACAAATCAAGCATCGTCCAGAATTGATATAAAAATTAACCAGCGAAAAAAGCACAAACTACTCCGAGTAACCACCAAAGTTTCTAGTATGACGCTAGCCTGGCACCAGATATCCTCTGTAGCAGTGTGCATCCAGAAACCATGGCATCCCGCTGTTCCTCCGGCGACAGGAGGGCCCAAAGCTGAACCCAATTTGACACCATATGGATAACCTCCAAGAAATGAAAAAAAATGTTTTTTTGTTAAAGATAATATCATTTCTGATCCTCCATATAGACAAACATAAAGCAGAAATCCCAATCCGGATAAAAGCCTTAGATTGTCTATCTACTCCATTCAACCAATTACCAAACATATTAATAGTATTGGTTTGAGGTGGAAGATCATATGTGAAATTCACTGCGCCAAAGAAGCTTAGCTAAAGAGAACACTAAAAGAATAGGTGTTGAATAGATTCCTCTTCTCCACATAAGACACATTTCGTGCACCCATTCCAGTGTCGTTTGGCTAGATTATCTTTAGTTAACAGAACCTTATTACTGAAGAACCACATGAATATTTTTATCTTGAGGCGAATTTTAACCTTTCATAGATACTTTCTTTAAAAAGGGGTATGATCACTCATAATATCATGTCCTCATACATAGACTTGACCGTAAACAAGCCATTGGTGTGAGATTCCAGACAAAACGGTCACTTTGTTCATTCAAGTTTACCATCATCAGTTTGCGACACAATTGTAACCAAGAGATCCATTTGTTACCGTTCAACACCCGTTGAAAACTAATATTCAGAGGAGTTTGGGCTAACACATGGGCTACTGTTATATTTTTGTGATGAACAATATTATATAAAGACGGATATTGCCGAGCTAAAGATACTTTTCCTAACCATGTATCTTCCCAGAAACGTGTACCCGTTCCATTTCCCACTTTAAAATATCCTCTAGAAAGAAAAACTTCCTTAACCCCCATCAACCCCTTCCAGAAAGGAGAATCGGTAGGCTTAACCTGTACCTCAGCTAAGGTCTTTTGTCTTAACTATTTGGCTTGTAGCAATCTTGCCACACCCCATCCTCATTAAGAAGTTTAAAAAGCCATTTGCTTAATAAGCATCTATTTTTGATTCCGAGAACCTCAATACCTAAGCCCCCTTGATCCTTAGGCCGACATACAATATTCCCTTTCGTGAGTCTATTTTTTTCTGTTCATCAGACTGCCAAAAGAATCTAGATCTATAGAAGTCCAAACGTTTCCTTACCCCAATAGGTATTTGTAGGAAGGACAACATAAACATTGGTAAACTAGTTAATACTGAATTGATAAGGACTAACCTATCACCATAGGATAGTAATTTTCCTTTCCAGCACCCCAACTTGCTCTCAAATCGGGTTTCCACCGGATACCAATCAGAATTCTTGAGCTTCCTGTAATGGATAGAAATACCCAAATATCTAAAGGGGAGTGAACCAGCGTCACATCCAAAGATCTGTCTGTACTGGACCTCCTCCTCCTTGGCCTTTCCAAAACAAAAAATTTCGCTCTTATGAAAATTAATTTTAAGTCCCGAGAGCTCTTCAAAAAGACGTAAAATTAATTTCATATTAACTGCTTTTTGTAAACATGTTCTAAAAATAGAATTGTGTTATCAGCATATTGTAATATAGAGATACTGTAAGGGTATATTGCCCCTATGTGTGGCTTTAGTAATTAATGACAACCCCTATGGATTAATGTTTTCATTGAGTTTATATGAAGGAATATTTCATAGGTACTACTTGTATTCCATGTGTTGGTTTCAAGTACGGATGCCATGAAGATAAAGATATACCTTGTGTATTGGCATCAAGATCATCGATTTGAAGAAATATATGTGATATGATCAAGAAGAAGAAATGAAGATGGAGTTCTTATCTGGAACTCAATATTAGCCATGCTAGCAATGAATGATCAAGATCTTGAGTGCTTAATTCCAAGTGAAGAATTCAAGTTATGGCTCTAAGTCGGTGTCATGATAGTCTCATGAGTTGAGCTATGGTTGACTAAGATTTAGAGGATGCAAACAAATGAAGAATTCTTTATACACCTCAAGATAGTATGATAGAGCATGAGAAGATACAAGGTTGACCAATACAAAGAGTGTAGAATAGATTCAAGTTTGGTCAACACATGAAGCATGAAGAATGTGCCACGAGAAGTCTTGTGGTATGGTAAGTTGTGTCAATTATGCTTTATGAACTAACCCATCATATATGTTCCCTTGTGTTGTCTATGTGGGTTAGGTATCTTTCCATGGGTATGCATCAAAAGTGAGATCTCATATAACCCATGAGAGGATGACGTCAAGTGGTGATCGTCATCAAGGTTGAGTTGGGCAAGTTCAAGTGGAGCATCTCAAGAGGATCACATGCTTGAAGCTTGTCGTCCATTTGGTGATAATGGACATGTGAAGATGTGCATCAATGGAGTTTTCCCATCATGGTGTATGGGGGGGCATTTGTGAGTCTTCACGAAGTAACGATGATCAAGTAAGGCATTCCGGAGCTTGAAGAGTTATCATCAAGATTAAGCGGGATGCACAAGGCAAAGGTATGGTCTTGATAGGTTTTTCTTTTGCCGGTCTCAAGGTGGTTGTTGCAAGACCGGATTATAGGATAGATAGCCGCACTATCAAGAGGGACTTTCGGTTGGGTAACTTGATCACATCGTCTTAGGGAGATCAACCCTTTGCATAGTTTGCATATCCCTATCACTTCTTGGTGTTTCTCTGTGAGAGGTTCTTGAGCTTGTTGCTAGCTTTACAACAAGCCCAGGTTCATCGAAAATGGAATCCGCATGCATCTTCTATTGCGTTTCGAGTTTGGACGTCTTCACCGTTTCTTGACGGTGGGAGACTCGCTCTCTAGAATCATCTAAAAATATCCTGTGAGGAGTCTCCATATTTCCAACAAAATTGGTTTCATGTCAATCGGAGTTCGGGAACATTTTCTGTTTTAAAAGGAAAAGAAAAGGTCTTCAGGGGTCCTGCGTATTCCGGCACCACGCCCGGCGTACGGTCCGGTTTGGACTGGCCGGTCCGGCCTCACACCTAGCCACGCCGGCCTGTGGACCGGCCTCCCCGGCGCGGACCGACTCCTGCTCTGGTGACAACCGGGGACATGTTCTGTATGTCTCCGATCCGCCCTGGTCACGGCCCGGCGCCTGATCCGGTTTGGACCGGATGGTCCGGTCTGTGGCCCGGTCGGACCGGCCCCTGCACCAGGTGGCCCGGTCCCTGGCCTGGTTTTGGCCCGGTTTGCCAGGCTACACGAAAAACTTCCAGATCTGCCATAAACGGTCATATTTCGTTTGGCTATAAAAGGGGCTTCTTTCCCAATAGTTTTCTAGGGTTCTTGAGCATCTTTTTGGCCACCATTGTTGAACCTCTTGAGCTTGCCTCCTCTCCCTTCCCTCCTATGATTCTTGCATATTCTTGGGGTATTTGAAAGAGGAGATCTAGATCTACAACCTCATCCAATCCTTTCCTCCTCTAAGTGAGGGGAACTCTTGGGATCTAGATCTTGGAGTCATTTGTTGATTTCCTCCATTGTTCTTCCTCTCTAATCTCATCCTAGCATTTGTTGCTTGGGTGGGATTTGAGTGTGAAGGATTTGAACACCTCTAGTGTTCTTGCTTTGCATCATTGCATAGTGTTGAGCTCTCCACCACGATTAGTTCGAGTGAGAGACCGTGAGCTTGTTACACTTGGAGGGTAACCTCCTAGTTGGCTTGGTTGGTGTCCCGGTGACCTCTTCGTGGAAGATTGTGAAGGGGCTCGGGCTTCTCCTTCGTGGAGCTTGTGAAGTGGTCGTGGAGCTTGCCATCTCCGGAGTGGAGGAAAAGCTAGCCATAAGGAAAGGGTTATTCCTTCGTGGGATAGGCTCGGAGAATAGGCTGAGCATTTGTGGTGTTGGGGAATCCTTCATGGGACCTCCACCCCTCCAAACGTGACGTACCTTCTTGCAAAGGAAATAAACATGGGAATACATCTTCGTCTCCGCGTGCCTCGGCTATTTCTATACCCGAGCTTACTTTCCTTGTGATAGCCATTGTGCTTGAAGTACATATATATTTTGCTATCACTTGTGCTACATATATCTTGTGCCTATCTTTCTTAGCTCTAGTTGTTGTTGTTGCACTTAGGTGAGCCAAGCATATTTAGGGTTTGTGCTTGTAAAATAAACATTAGTTTAATTCCGCATTCTTACAAGCCAAATCCGTAAGAGTTTTTAAATCGCCTATTCACCCCCCCTTTAGGCGACATCTCGTCCTTTCAGATAACACCCTCAACAAGATGAGGGATAGGCCCTCCTACTTAACCATCCTCTTTTGCACGTTCAATTAAGATAACAAGCATGTCAACTACAATATTAAAAAAACATTGGTGACAGAGGATCCCCTTGTCTCAACCCTTTTCTCGTCTGAAAATAATGACCAATGTCATCATTTACCTTGACATCCACATCCCCCCTTGAACAAACTGCTGAACTATTCGACTCCACTCTGGAGCAAAACCCTTCATTCTCAACGTTTGTTGCAAAAATGGCCATTTCACTTTATCATAAGCCTTTTCGAAATCAATTTTAAACAAAACCCCATCCAATTTCTTACTGTGTAACTCATGAATTGTTTCATGAAGAATGACCACCCCTTCCAAAATATTTCTTCCTGGCATAAAAGGTGATTGTATGTTGGTTTTAAAATTCTTGGGGCAATCCTCGTTATACGATTAGTACCAGCCTTAGTAAATATTTCAAAACATACATTTAACAAACAAATAGGTCTATATTGTTGTATTTGGACCGCATCTTCTTTCTTGGGTAGTAATGTGATTACACCAAAATTAAGTTTATAAAGAGGCAGTTCCCCTTTACTAAACTGAGTAAACAGCGCCATCAAGTTCTTGTTTATTACTTCCCAATTTTTTGGTAAAACTCTGATGGAAAACCATCCAGTCTAGGAGCTTTATTAAGTTCCATTTATGAGATTGCCTCATACACCTCCTCTTTAGAAAAAGGAGCTGTCAGAATCTCATTTTCAGCCATCGAAATTTGCGGTATATCTTGTACCACATCCTCTACTAATGAATTATTACTCGGAGCCGATGCCGCATAATTTTTTATAGAATTCAGTAATATAGACCTTCAAATTATCCTCCCCGACAATAGTTCCTTCTTGTTGTTCCAACTGAAAGATTTTCTTTTTTCAGTGTTTACCATTTGCTATCAAGTGAAAGTATCTCGTATTATTCCCTCCCTCTTGAATATGTTTAACTTTTGCTTGTTGAGCTCATTTCGACTCCTCTTCCCTTCTTAGTTTATTTAAACTTTCATTTGCTTTCTTAAGCTCTTCCCTTTCATTCAAATTCGATGAATTTGTTTCTGCTTTTAAATCCAAATGATCAGTAATAGATAACAATTTCTCTTTTTCTTTTTTATATTTGCCACTTTGATTCTTCGCACATCCCTTTAGAAATTTTCTAATATGTCTTAACTTATTCAACCAAACATCCATAGGGTTCGCTCCCTATAAAACTGAATTCCACTCCTTTACTATCATATCATTAAAACCTTCTTGTTTCAACCAATGTAACTCAAAAGAGAATTTCGACTTATTACCTAAATGAGCTTTTATTCCCAAATCAATAAGTATCGGGGTGTGATCAGAATCCACTCTTGTCAGTGCCCGTACAGTGACAAGTGGAAACTTTTGTTCCGACGATGTAGATGCTAGAAATCTATCTAACTTCTCATATGTAGGTTCAATACGCTGACTTGCCCAGACAAGGCAATTTCACGTAGGTTCAAATGCTCTATGATTGCATTAAAAACAAAAGGCCACCGCACCCTAAAGTTATCATTATTTTTTTCTTCCCGATATTGAAATCACCCCCTACCAACATAGGTAATGTTTTCGATTCACATGTTCTTACTAATTCCACCAAAAAATCTGCTTTATGCGTGGTCGTGCGTACCAACCCATTCTTAGCCTAAATTTAGGCTGAAAATACATCTAAGCGAACAACGCCCACGTTCGCTCATGTCTCCCTCTTCTACTCTCGGGGCTGACACACTAGTTATTTCCGCCACTAGTAGACGATTTTTAGCCAGCGCAAAGCTGCCCAAGTCCTAGCCCCGCAGGACAAGGTCGCAGCCCTAATCGACCCCATCACCCCCGAATCGTCCCTGCCGTTGCCATCCGCAAGCACAGCCAAGGAGGAGGACCCGCATTGCCGGCGCTGCTCGCCGCAGTTCCCACGCCGGCCGCCGCCTCGGTTCCCGAGCCCCCACCCGGTAAGCCGCTGGACAAGACCACCCGGGCAGCCACTCTGCCATAGTCATATATTTGTTACAGAGCCATGATATATACCTTTTGATTTCTAGAGAAACTTTAAACGTGGCAAGAGGACCAATAATCTTCTATTTCTAAATAGGAGCACCCCACTACAAGGACTTCTCTCAGCATGCAGCTATGCCACATCATTTGCCTATTTGCCTAAACATGCAGCCCTCCACGTCATCAATTAGATTAAAACCCCACGTCATCTACAGTTCAGTAAGAAAAAGGCCGTGCGTGCCATCTGCGTTGCTGCGCATCCTTCGTCTTCTCCATTAATTATCACAATTAGAATTTCAGATTAGTTGTTTCCTGCAGGTCACCTCACCAACAGTATGCATGCCACCGCATTGTCTTCCCTATCTGCTCCACTTCACGATCCTCCACCATAATAAAACATGGGAAACTGATGCAAAGGCAGCAGACCGTGAGAAAGAAACTGATGGAGGCAGCCAAGCAGTCATCTGTCTCCCTTTAAATTGATTGGTCCTGTCATGCACCCCACTACAAGGACTTCTCTCAGCATGCAGCTATGCCACATCATTTGCCTATTTGCCTAAGCATGCAGCCCTCCACGTCATCAATTAGATTAAAACCCCACGTCCCTCTACAGTTCAGTAAGAAAAAGGCCGTGCGTGTCATCTGCGTTGCTGCGCATCCTTCGTCTTCTCCATTAATTATCACAATTAGAATTTCAGATTAGTTGTTTCCTGCAGGTCACCTCGCCAACAGTATGCATGCCACCGCATTGTCTTCCCTGTCTGCTCCACTTCACGATCCTCCACCATAATAAAACATGGGAAACTGATGCAAAGGCAGCAGACCGTGAGAAAGAAACTGATGGAGGCAGCCAAGCAGTCATCTGTCTCCCTTTAAATTGATTGGTCCTGTCATGAGCCAATCCATTCCTAACATCCAGCCGGGCAATTTAGATTAGCTTCTAGGCGAATATCTCAAAACTGATCAGCGGCCACAAATCTGATTACCGACGAGTAACCCTTGCCTCTTCTCAACATTCTACCAGTTTTTCATACGACTTCCTCAGATTTCATTAAGCCGACTGCAAGGGAGATGCATAATTGTCAAGCCACAAACCATTGTTTCTTTTAAGTATATTATCTATCAGGTAAATCGTGTCCTGGCAATTATTTGGTATTTCATTACTATACCAGATTTCTTCCGCGAGAATTGGGAAGGAATCGCCATGCAAGATTTGGTACGTACACATTATTCTGTTCCTCAATCCTTAAATTCAATTCATAACCCAGTCAGTTCTTAATCTAACTATTGAAACATAGCCATATGTTGCTTCCGACTGCAGGCTCAAACACACACAACTTATGGATGCAGATAGGAAACAGAGGTTCGTTAAATTTCATGTCGATGTATCTGTTGTAAAGAAAGAAAATCTTTATGCAGGCATACGAACCGGCAAACCTCACCCTAATTCATGTTTGGATTCATTGGCTGCAAGTACTTTTTCAGTCCAATATTTTGCTGGCATTTGGTGTTAATATACTTTCGTTTACTACAATTTTTTAAAACTACAATTGATAATTCGCATTCTTACACAAGCTCACATTGCTAATAACACTTACGTGGGTGTCTCTTCCTTTTTTTAAGAAGAACATTTTGAGGACGATGGCTGATCAGATGTATAATACAATAGAACAGGTTAAAGGAAACTTGATCATTACCAGGACCATGCTTTTTCTTGCATGTTGTCTTGGTAATATTGCTTGGGTGTACAGCTGTGTTAACTTATAGCTTAGCAACACTGGACAAAAAATACCGTCGAGATGTTCTTGACATTTAACACATTTTTTGCATGCTTAATTTTTTGTATTAAAATGTAAATCCATAACTCTCACATTTCATTTGCATTGTCGAGTTCATTTTGTACCCAATATTTATGCATTTTTAAGCATGTTTCCGCAGCAACGCGCGGGGTATCAGCTAGTTAATCTAAACCGGATACCCTATTTAACTGCAACGGCAATAAATAATGTTCCAAAGTTTGCCAGTCTTGGAAGATCTCGACAGTGTGCGAAATGGAGGTGTGTGTACGTAAACGTACGTACAACATGGCCAGGTTGTTGTTGGGGTTACCAGACCCTCCGCGAGGTTTTGTACGTTGCAGAAGGCACCACTGGTGGAAAAACAGGCTTCGGGTGAGCCCCATAAGTCGCGATGCTGCAGGATCCGCGACAAATGGTACCTTTAGTCGCGGTTCGGGAGGAGAACCGCGACCAAAGGCCTGGGCCCAGGGCGCTCGGTGGCCAGCCGGTGCACGTGGGGGTCTTTAGTCGCGGTTGGCCAGGCCAACCGCGACTGTGCCCGAAGGCCTTTAGTCGCGGTTGGCCAACCGGACTAAAGCCCCTCCCCTATATATACCCATCCAGCAGCCAACACTTAGCCATTTGGTGCCATTCTCTTCACAAGCTCACAAGTGGGTGTTAGGTTTGCTTTTGGTTCCTCTTATGCACATAAGGTGTTTGATGAAATGCCCCAAGAGCATGAAACAAACATGATATGAAGTGTTGGAGCCACACTTGAGCTTTCTCATTTATTTTTTCCTCCTCGATCGCGGTTAGCAACTTGAACCTTTGATGTGTCGTTGATAAAATGTGCATGTGTGTGTAGTTCATTGTTTAATTTATATTGTTTGTAGCTAGTTAGTTTAACAAATGCATGATGGTTAATTATATATTTTATATTATAATAATGCAGATGAATCGACAATGGATGTACGGTAACCGACTCTCCGGCGAGTTCAGTACGGGTTTGAAAGATTTCCTCGTAGTGGCTAATGCGAACAAGCAGGGGGGTTTTGTTATCTGTCCATGTGTTAAATGTAAGAATCAGAAGGGTTACTCTTCCTCAAGAGATGTTCACATGCACCTGCTTCGGGTTTCATGCCAAGCTATAATTGTTGGACCAAGCATGGAGAAAGAGGGGTTATAATGGAAGAAGATGAAGAAGGGGATGATTTCATCGATGAAAGCTATCTTGCTCATTTCGGTGATACTTTCATGGAGGATGCTGAAGGTGAAGGGGAAGGTGAAGGGGAAGGTGAAGAAGAGGCACGTGATGATCCCGTTGATGATCTTGGTCGGACCATTGCTGATGCACGGAGACGCTGCGAAACTGAAAAAGAGAGGGAGAATTTGGATCGCATGTTAGAGGATCACAGGAAGGCGCTGTACCCGGATGCGATGATGGTCGAAAAAGCTGGGCTGCACACTGATTTCTTTGAGATGGCACAGGCAGGTGTAGCTGACTCGGCATTTGAAAACTTGCTGAAAATGTTGAAGAATATGTTTCCAAAGAATAACGAGTTGCCCGCCACTACGTACGAAGCAAAGAAGGTTGTCTGCCCTCTAGGTTTAGAGGTTCGAAGATACATGCATGCATCAACGACTGCATCCTCTACCGCGGTGAATACGAGAATTTGAATGAATGCCCGGTATGCACGCATTGCGTTATAAGATCGAGGCGATGACCCTGGTGACGATGTTGAGGGCAGAAACCCAGGAAGAGGGTTCCCGCCAAGGTGATGTGGTATGCTCCTATAATACCACGGTTGAAACGTCTGTTCAGGAACAAAGAGCATGCCAAGTTGTTGCGATGGCACAAAGAGGACCGTAAGTCGGACGGGGAGTTGAGACACCCCGCAGATGGAACGCAATGGAGAAAGATCGACAGAGAGTTCAAAGATTTTGCAGCTGACGCAAGGAACATAAGATTTGGTCTAAGTACGGATGGCATGAATCCTTTTGGCGAGCAGAGCTCCAGCCATAGCACCTGGCCCGTGACTCTATGCATCTACAACCTTCCTCCTTGGTTGTGCATGAAGCGGAAGTTCATTATGATGCAGTGCTCATCCAAGGTCCGAAGCAACCCGGCAACGACATCGATGTGTACCTAAGGCCATTAGTTGATGAACTTTTACAGTTGTGGGGCAGACCTGGTGTCCGTGTGTGGGATGAGCACAAAGAAGAGAATTTGACCTACGAGCGTTGCTTTTCGTAACCATCAACGATTGGTCTGCTCTTAGTAACCTTTCGGGACTGTCAAATAAGGGATACAATGCATGCACGCACTGCTTACATGAGACCGAAAGTGTACATTTGCCAAATTGTAAGAAGAACGTGTACCTTGGGCATCGTCGATTTCTTCCGAAAGGTCATCCAGTAAGAAAGAAAGGCAAGCATTACAACGGCAAGGCAGATCACCGGCCGAAGCCTGCGGAACACACTGGTGCTGAGGTATTTGATATGGTCAAGGGTTTGAAAGTCATCTTTGGAAAGGGTCCTGGCGGACAATCAGTTCCGAAGGGAGCTGACGGGCACGTAGCCATGTGGAAGAAGAAATCTATATTCGGGAGCTAGAATATTGGAAAGTCCTAGAAGTCCGCTCTGCAATCGACGTGATGCACGTTACGAAGAATATTTGCGTGAACATCCTAAGCTTCTTGGGCGTGTATGGGAAGTCAAATGATACAAAGGAAGCACGGCGGGACAGCAAAGTTTGAAAGACCCGATGACCGGCATCGGAACGGTTTCAAGGTCGTGCTACGCTCGACCAAAGAAGAGAAGGTCATCTTTTTTGAATGCCTGAGCAGTATCCCGTCGGGATTCTCGTCCAATATAAAGGGAATAATAAACATGGCGGAGAAAAAGTTCCAAAACCTGAAGTCTCTCACGACGTGATTATGACGCAATTGCTTCCGATTGCTTTGAGGGGGCTCCTGCGGAAAATGTTCGAGCCCATTGTGAAGCTATGTGCATTCCTCAATGCAATCTCTCGAGAAGGTAATCAATCCAGAAGTTCTACCACGGTTACTGAACGATGTGATCCAATGTCTTGTCAGTTTCGAGTTGGTGTTCCCGCCATCCTTCTTCAATATTATGACGCACCTCCTGGTTCACCTAGTCGATGAGATTTCCATTCTCGGTCCTGTATTTCTACACAATATGTTCCCCTTCGAGAGGTTCATGGGAGTATTAAAGAAATATGTTCGTAACCGTGCTAGGCCAGAAGGAAGCATCGCCAAGGGCTATGGAAATGAGGAGGTAATTGAGTTTTGTGTTGACTTTGTTCCTGACCTTAAGCCGATTGGTCTTCCTCAATCGCGGCACGAGGGGAGACTAAGTGGAAAAGGCACGATCGGAAGGAAATCAATGATATGTATGGACGGCCATTCTACTGAAGCACACCACACGTTCGACCAATTCCACTTGGTTGCTCCGTACTTTGAGAAACACAAGAATATTTTACGCTCGGACAACCTGGGAAGCCTGAATCCTGGATTAGGAAGGCCCACATGGAGACTTTCGGCGGTTGGTTGAGAAAACATTTAATGAGTGACAATAAGGTTGTAGATCAGCTGTACATGTTGGCCAAGACACCATCTTCGACTATAACGACTTTCCAAGGGTACGAGATAAATGGGAATACATTTTACACGATCGCCCAAGATAAAAAGAGCACCAACCAAAACAGTGGTGTCCGCTTTGATGCAGCAACCGAGAATGGGCAAAAGGTCACATATTATGGTTACATAGAGGAGATATGGGAACTTGACTATGGACCCTCCTTTAGGGTCCCTTTGTTCGGTGCAAATGGTTCAAGCTAACAGGAGGTGGGGTAAAGGTGGACCAGCAATACGGAATGACAATGGTGGATTTCAACAATCTTGGTTATCTTGACGAACCATTCGTCCTAGCGAAAGATGTCGCTCGGTTTTCTATGTGAAGGACATGAGTAGCAAATCGAGGAAACGGAAAGATAAGAAAACGATCAGTACATCATGCGATGATCAAAGCGCCACATTGTTCTTTCAGGGAAAAGAAACATCGTGGGAGTGGAGGACAAGACAGACATGTCAGAAGATTATAATATGTTTGCTGAAATTCCGCCCTTCAAAGTGAACACCGACCCAAGCATTAAGTTAAATGATGAGGATGCTCCATGGATACGGCACAATCGTAAGCAAGCAGGGACACAAGGGAAGAAATGATGTGTAATAATTTATTGTACCAAACTTTGTTGAATGAATCATGTGAATTATATTACCCGTGATGTGTTTGGTGTCCATTTTCGAATGATTCAATTGACTCGAGATAGCACTGATGATACATGAAATTTGGAGTGACTAAGTCATACTCCTGCATGCATACATGAAATTTGGAGTGACTAAGTCATACTCCTTCATACAGGAAATTTGGAGTGACTAAGTCATACTCCCGCATACATGAAATTTGGAGTGATTTAGTCATACTCCTGCCTAGGCGTATAATATGCATACTCGTAGTCTTCATAGCCGCCGCCGTTGTACTGGTAGTCGTCGCCTTCTAAGTTGCCGGCATCGTCGTCGCTGCGTCGTCGCTGTCGTCGGGCGGCGCTCGTGGCTCGAACGAGGGTAGCGCGGGCGGGGGATATCGCCGGCCATGATGTAGTCCATGACGCTGCGGAGTCGGCCGTACCACCATAGCCGACGGCCGGCCTCGTGGAAGTTTCCGGGAGGCAGACCGTCCTCCTCATACCTGGCGAGCGCCCTCTCACGCCGATTGATGAAGAAGGCGTCCCAAGTATGCTGGTTATCGGGATGCCAGCGGGGATTCATCGCTGCTCCGGCGTGAGGTCGAGGTAGTAGTGGTTCGATGGCGCGGCGCCGGCGAGGACGGGAGGGACCGCACGCCGCCGGCGCTTAGGCTCCGGCCGGCGGGACGCGGTAGCCCGAGGGCAGGGTAGTTCGAGGCGCAAAGCTCCTCCACCTGCGGTAGGTTAGAGTGGGTGCGGTGGAAGCCATGAGAGAGTGATGAGAGATTGTAGAGATGTGATAATGCTGGGCCGGGCTACCTATATGTAGTGACAAATGGCGGGAAAAATGGGAGCGGGAAGACATGAGGCGGGAAGAAAGAGGCGGGGAGAAAGTGGCGGGAAGAAATTGGCGGGAAAAAATTGGCGGGAAGAAAGAGGCCGAAAGAAATTGGCGGGAAACAATTGGCGGGAAGAAAGAGGCGGGAAGACAGGAAGAAATGGCGGGAAGACGAGGAGGGAAGAGGGGGTCGGCGGAAAGAGGCGGGAAGAGGGGGCCAACGAACTTTTGAATTGAATTAGTTTTATTTTTATGAATTTTTGATAATTTGTATTTTTAAAATTTTGAATTGAATTAGTTTTCTTTTTATGAATTTTTTGATATATTATATGTATTTTAAACATTTTGAAATGAATTAGTTTTATTTTTCTGATTTTTTGATACATTATTTGTATTTTTGAGATTTTGAAATGAATTAGTTTTATTTTTCTGAATTTTTTGATATATTATTTGTATTTTTGAGATTTTGAAATGAATTAGTTTTATTTTTCTGAATTTTTTGATATATTATTTGTATTTTTTGAGATTTTGAAATGAATTAGTTTTATTTTCTGAATTTTTTGATATATTATTTGTATTTTTGAGATTTTGAAATGAATTAGTTTTATTTTTCTGAATTTTTTGATATATTATTTGTATTTTGAGATTTTGAAATGAATTAGTTTTATTTTTCTGAATTTTTTGATATATTATTTGTATTTTTGAGATTTTGAAATGAATTAGTTTTATTTTTCTGAATTTTTTGATATATTATTTGTATTTTTTGAGATTTTGAAATGAATTAGTTTTATTTTTCTGAATTTTTTGATATATTATTTGTATTTGAGATTTTGAAATGAATTAGTTTTATTTTTCTGAATTTTTTGATATATTATTTGTATTTTTGAAATTTTGAAATGAATTAGTTTTATTTTTCTGATTTTTTGATATATTATTTGTATTTTTGAAATTTTGAAATGAAAAGTATTTTGAAAAAAGCCTTTAGTCGCGTTGGCTGGCGCGACTAAAGTCCTCCCGGGAACAAATTGGGCGAAAAAATCCTTTAGTCGCGGTTGGGGTCACCAACCGCGACTAAAACCCTTTAGTCGCGGTTGGGCTCCCCAACCGCGACTAAAGGTTGGAGCTATAAATGCCGCGCGGGCGGCGCCCGCGCCACTTCTTCTTCTCCGCGCGCCCATCGTCTTCTCCGCAGGTGCTGCCCGACCGAGACGCTGTCGCCGCCCCGCCTCTGACGCCGTCGCCGCCTCCGCCGCGCCTCGACGACCTCGCCGCGGCCCTCGCCTGCCGCGCCCTTGCCGAACGGAGTCTCCGCCGCCGCCAAGGTAACGGCCGGCGCGCCCTCGATCGCCTGCCGCGCGCGCGCGCCGAGCGCGCGAAGACCCCCGCCGCGCGCCCTAGCCTCGCACCGCCGCCGTCGCCGCCCTAGCCTCGCCCGCCGCCGCCGTCGCCTCGCCTGCCGCGCCGTCGCGCGCCCGCTGGCCGGCCGGTTACAGAGAGAAAGAGAGGAGGGGAGAGAAAGAGAGAGAAGATATGAGCAGCCGGCCTTTTTTTGTTTTTTGTTTTTTGTTTTTTTAGTAAACAGATCTTAACTAATAACAAAACAAAAACAAATATAAAAATAACTAAAATTTGATTTTAAAAAACTAAAAATTGACTTAAAAAGTTTGTCTAAAAAAAACGAAAATTTGACTTAAAAAAAGTAAAATTTGACTTAAAAAAACTTGCGCGCTCGCCCCGTGTGTATACGGAGGGGGCGCCGCGCGACCCTCTCGCGCGCTAGAGAGAAAGAGAGAGAAAGGAGGGACCGCCACCGCCACCGCCATTTCGCCACCGCCCTTTCGACACCGACCCCGCGTGTATACGGAGGGGGCGACGAGACGCCTTCGCCGCCCCCTCCGTATACGCGCGGGGTTTTTTTGTTTTTTTACGAGAGAGAGAAGGATCGGCACCGCCACCACCACCGCCACCCACCACCACCGCCACCGCCACAAAATTTAGACTTAATGATCAAAATTTTAACTTAACAAAATTTTATTTGGGATCGAGGGGGCGGCGAGGGTGTGTCCTCGGCACCGCCACCCTCTCGGTCACCGCCACACCGGTCTCTCGGTCACGCGGTCCCGTCCCCACCGCCACCGGTCTCTCGGTCACGCGGTCACTGCGTCCCCTTTCGCCACCACCACCGTTCTCTCGGTCACGCGGTCACTTGCGAGGTCGATCGTCCGCATATACACATCTAATACACGCGTCCTCTCGCCTCCCTCGTCGCCCTCTCTCTTTATATGTAGAAGAGATGTGATAATGCTGGCATATACACAATTAATTTGTTTTGACTACATGTTTTCAGGACGACATATGGCGGACGATAGAGCTGACCCGATTCTGGACAACTATGATCCGGACTTGAAGACCATATGTTCGGCATCATAAAAGGCGATATTCCATATGTGGAGAAGAAGAAGATGATATCTCTTCTTATCTGAACCTTGAGTGTGAAGATGAAGGGCGCCGTCGGCAAGCAGATGATGCCGTCGATAAACGACGATCTTCAATTGGAAGTAGCAACCACCTCCGGCGAGGTATATATATATATATACATATTGAGCGTCTGGTGATACAACTAACCGATTTGAATAAATGTGTGTGTACTAACGCGCGCGACTCTCTTTCTTATTTTAGCCCCGGCCGGATCGTCGAAAAAATCGAGTACGTGGTCAAAGCGTGGCGCAACCAAGACGATGAAAGCAGGAGAAACATGCACCATCGATGTTGTCGACGAAGAAACCGGCAGGCCGCTGGAGCCCGCAAGAACGCCACCAAGTTTGTCGGCCAATGCGGAGCCGTTGTTAGAGACAACGTCTCGATCACCCGCCAGTGGAATGAGCCAAAGAAGGCACGTGTTGGTTTCACTTTTGTCGATAAGAGAAAAAAAGATTGCTTCAACAAGCTTATGGAACATTTCGTACCTCCGAATACCGCAAATACGATGAGGAGGGTAACAAGATTGCGGAAAACAAGAAGAGGCGCAAGCTAGTCAAACAGTTCGCTCTTTCTAGGATGGCCAACGCATTCCGGAAATACAAGCAAAATCTAGCCCATGACTTTGTCAACCAGGGCAAGACTCCGGATTTCAAAGGACAATATGAGAAACTGCAACATGATTGGCCAGAATTTGTGAAGCAAAAGAAATCGGAGCAGTTCCTTGAACTATCGAAAAAATAAGGAAAATGTGGCCAAGAAGGAGTACAATCATAAAATGGGGCCGGGAGGGTATCGCTTTTGGCAGCCTAAGTGGGAGAAGATGGAGAACGAGAGGGCGCGAGGAATCCATCCAGGTACGGAGGGATGGGACCCAAGGGCCAAAAGCTGGTGGTACGGGCATGGGGGATCGGTGAACCCGGAGACAGGGGAGTGTGTTTATCGGGGCAAAATAATTACACCCACCCAAAAGCTTATTGAGGCAATGAGGGAGGCTCAAGAGGGGAGGATCAGGTTCAACAGAGAGAACGACGCCTGACAAAAGCCCTCGGGAATCCTGAACACGGAGGACGTATACGAGGCATGGGGCCCATTCCGTGGAAAATAGGGTTCCCAGAACGATGACCCGTACGGTTACAGAAGCCGTAAGAGAAAGATGGATCGGGATGCAGATGTTGTGGCGAAGTTGGTAACGGAAATGGATGTGATGAAGAAAACCGTGAGTGTACTAGTCGCCGAAAGAGATGCAGCTCGGGCGCAGCATGCGAAGATCATCCAATGGATCTCGGAAGCCAGCAGAGAAGAAGCGCGTGGCTTCCACGGAGGCCTCACCGGCTGGTGCACCGACGATAGAAATTACTGCACCGGAGCCTCTGGTGGTCGAAATTACTGCACCGGAGCCTCCTCGCTACCCCGTGGACGATATAAAGGAGATGAAAGCATGTCATCTGTATTATCCTATCGGGAACATGTCCATGAAGGTAGCCATCGGCAGTGCTTTACCACCTGGAGCACTCCACCACAACAACCCCATTCAAGATGGCTATGCTCGTGTGACGGTGGAGGAGATAGTCCAAGGGTTTGAGAACCTGGACATTGACATTGCTACACCTGAAGGGGTGAAAAGACTTGGAGATGTCAAGCGCCAGTTCATTCTATGGCGGAAGAAATTTATCAAGTTTCCAGGCGAGGCGCCAACAAGTCCACCCCGTACGGTGGTGGTGGTGGCGGTGGCGGTGACGGTGGCGGTGGCGGTGGCGGTGACGGTGGCGGTGGCGGTGACGGTGGCGGTGGTGCTTCACCTAATACACCTCATTCACGTCGCCACGCCGCCGCCCCCCTCCTCGTCCGGCGGGTGATCGGACACGGTACCGCCCCCAATCCACCTCCGGCGAAAGCGAAGCAGTCCTGGGTTATTAACCCGGACCCTTACGTACCTAAGAAAACAAAGGTACCGGAGGTATCACTGAAGCCTCTCCCCACGAGGCCTTGGGAAAGTAGTGCCGAGGAAGTCGGCGGGCGCGGCTGCTGATTTAGAGAAATGGAAGGCGAGCGTCAAAGAGGAAAATAGAGGGCGAGCCCAAGCCGGTATATTCTGACAAGGAAAAGCAGTGGGCTAAGTCATTTTTGAACACACCGTCCCAAGCCGCGAAGCCTGACGACTATTTACGTGAACTTCGTAGGCAAGCACTCGCGTTCAAGAACAGGAAAGAGTTGGCGGAGAAGAAAGCCGTGAAGGACGAGGCCGAGTCAAAATTAGAAAAGGGGAAAGAAGTTGCCCAGCTCGGGGAACAAAGTAAACAATCGATCGCCCCGCTCATAGTGCAAGCCGCCGATCCGGATGCCCCCGATATCATAGCAGCTGCGGCAGCACATGGATTGACCGTAACGAGTGCCAGAGAACAAGCGGCCGAGTTAGGTATCACTCTTCGTGCACTGCTAGGCCTTGATGAGGCGCCAATGAAGGACGTAGTATTTACATATGTGAAGAATGGCCCTCTCGTCGAGCCTGCGCAGGAAGGGGATCTACCTCGACAAATGCTAGGTCTGCTAAATTGGTACAAGGGTTACATAAAACATAAAAACGCCAAAGACTATATCTATGCGGAAGTTAGATATGAGCATCACTTCAAACATTACTGGGTACAAATTCCTCGAGTGAATTGTTCCAGCTGTTCAATCTGCGCGACCTCGACAAATCTATCATCGGTTGCTACGTTCGTAAGTGATTTATTAATTTCTACCCCATCTCGTTCATTGCCTGCATTGTCCTAACTATCTTGTTGTGTACGCTATTATGCAGAATGAAGAAGCGGGAAATGCGAATAAGGAACATCCATGATGTTGGGTTCATTGACCCACACATCGTTAATTCACATGTGTTAGAACACCACCCCGCCGACGTGGAGGATGACCTGTGGCGGTTTATTAGAAAACAGCAACAAAAGTGATATTCTATTTCCTTACCATTTTGGGTGAGTGTTTCTGAGCACATTCTCTTTTGTTTACTCCATGCATGGTATGTGGCTAATCGATGAGTTATGCATGACTGTGCATGTATCGTGTCCGCAGGTTCCACTGGATTCTTATGGTAATTAAAGTTCAGACCTCCTCAGTTCTCGTCCACGACTCTCTGAATATGGATCCGGCGCTTTGGGGCGACATGAGAAAAATGATGCAAAAGTAATTATTTTCATTCATTTGCGCTCTATATCGATCGGCCTATTTCGTTCATCATTTCCTAATATCAAGTAACTAATTAATAACTCTCTTGTTTATTTAATTTTCTTTGCCTCGTAGGGTTTGGAGACGGTTCGTAGATACCAAGGTCGGTGAATTCAAAAAAGAGCTACATTTTAAAATGGCAGTGCGGACGACTGGGGATACTCAGCCACCGGGGACCAACCTATGTGGATACTATGTTTGTGAGAGGATCCGGAGATACACCAATGAGCGGGAACGTGTGAGAACAACATCCGAGGAATAACCTCCGGAAGACGCTTAGTCCGAAGCTCGCTTCCGACCACTTCAAGAGGAACTAGCTGGATGGTTGGGGAAGTCATCGATCCTAAAGGAGAACACTATTACGATGACGTAGAACTTTATATGCACCAGAATTTGTAACTAACTTGTTCAAAATTGTATATGGTCATCCGATATTGAATATATATTGTATATGGTCATCCGATATTGAATATATATTGTATATTCCTCTTGAATTCTTTTTGGTTCTAATTTCAAATTTGTTTGAAATTGTACATTCATATGCATGTATGTATACGTACCGTAGAATATGTGAAACTCCTTCAAAATTAAAACCCAAAAGAAATAAAATAATACAAATTAAAAAGAAACCAGATTTGGGGGGGGGGCTAAAACCTAAACCCTGCGGAGGCCTTTAGTCGCGGTTGGCCTAAATATGTGAAACTCCTTCAGAATTAAAACCCAAAAGAAATAAAATAATACAAATTAAAAGAAACCAGATTTGGGGAGGGCTAAAACCCTAAACCTCGCGGAGGCCTTAGTCGCGGTGGTAGAAGAACGCGACTAAAGGTCTCCGCCCGCTGCACGCGGCCCACGTGGACGGGAGTCGCGCCGGGAACCGACTGGAAGCCAGTCGCAGCTTTGTCGCATTGGCAGCGGGCCAACCGCGACCTTTTTCCACCAGTGCACAGACCAATAATTCTGACTCTGTGATGTGCATGGTTGATCCTGGCTCCTTTCGCATGCCGCCAACATCGGGCCCAAGACGGCCAGCTCGCGATGCACCTTTTCTTCACTTCGTAGGCCAGCTAGGAGAAGACACCACACTACAACAAAGTGAAATTGTTTGTACAAGTGTCCTTTGGTCTGATTCACCATTCCCCACCAGCGTATACGCGAGCGTAGTGATAAGACAATGCAATCTGGTTCACACCAATCAAAGTTGTCTCTGCATCTCATTCGAAAAAAAATATGTCTGTGCATCTTTTCGTGGGAAACACATCTGTGTGTACCGTTGCACTCGGTATTTCTTACACGAAAAATCAATTTGAACCGTTGCAATATGGTACTATACGATTTCCTTCTTCCGGTTGCCTAACGGAGTCTTGAAAAGATTGAACTATTTTTGATCATGATTCTTTTAGCAAGGAGGTAGTGAGAATAGAAAATTTTATCTGGCTGAACAGAATGTAGTTTGCCGTCCAAAAGATGAAGAAGGACTTGGTATACATGATCTTGAGGTCAAAAATCGAGCCCTTCTTAGTAAATGGTTATTCAAACTTCTGATTCAAGATGGGATTTTGGCAAACCATCTAAAGAGAAATTATGTCATGTCCTACGTATATAGGAAAGCTGGTGAATCACACTTCTAGGGTGGTCTTATGGCGATAAAGAAGTTCTTCTTCTCATATGAGCTTTCTCTATCAAGGATGGACTTCACATAAGATTATGTGAACATAAGTGGCTTGGTAATACCACTCTCCGGGAACAATATCCTTCAATATACAACATTGTGCATCTCAAATCAGATACTTTAGCAAAGGTGATGAAAACTTCACCTCCGAATATGACGTTGAGATAAGATCTTGTTGGTCCAAGCATAGGATCCTATAATGTTTTGCTTCAGAGTAAGGATATGGTCCAGTTGATGCATGGGACTAAAAAGTTTTTGTGGAATCTACATAAGAGCGGACAATTCTCCGTGTGATCCATGTATAATACTTTGATCCATCCTGACGTGCCAGTTGAAAGTAATATTTTTTTAAAAAAAATCAAGATATCACTGAAAACTAAGGTTTTGCGTGGTATCTTAGTAGAGGGGTAATTCTAACTAAGGACAACCCTACAAAATGTAACTGGCACATAAGTAAAAGGTACGTTGTTGCCATCAAGACGGGACTATCAAACACTTATTCTTCCGGTGCCAGTTTGCTAGATCTATATATGGCCAGTCATCCAAATAGGTTCTACCTTATACCCGCCACAGACCATTGCTAATATTTTTGCCAACTAGGTAAATGGGGTGGATTATAGGTTTAAAATATTTATAAGGGTGGGAGCCCTTGCTATTATTTGGTTTGCTCTGGCTATGTATGAATGACAAGATTTTTAATGATAAAAATTATTCTCTCTTGCAGGTTATCTACCGGTGCAGTGCTTTGCTTCGTTCGTGGTCGTTCCTTAAACACGTGGAGAATCGGGACCTATTTATAGAGGTGTCTACACTGTTGTTGGAGACCACAACGAGGGAATATTTTCCCAACATAGGTGGCAGCGTAATCTACGGATTGGACCTTCATCACCCTAGACGTTCATACTGATTCTGAGATGATCACGTATCGATTGGATATCGGATGTTTGTGCGGATGTGTGCATCTCAGTTATGCAGAGTACGGGTGTAATACTTAAACCTTTTAAGTAATAAAACATTCTTTATTGAAAAAATGTACTTTTAACATATTCACTACTCAAAATTTCTAGAGAATCCACCTTGTAGCGTTTAATCTTACAAGTCAACTTCTAATAGGAGAAGAAGTTGATCAATTCTTACAACTATGTGGTAAAGATCTGTCTGAACTATCAATTGTCCCTAAATTATCTAAATAATCCATTTGAACCAAGATGGTCCAAATGTACCTAAGTTGCCTAAGAAAAATGAATATTCCTCTAACCACTTTTTGGGGATCCAGACTAGTTCTTGGTTCCCTATAACTAGAATGAAAACGTAAAAAAGTCACATATATGACGATGGCAAATATTATAATCATAACAAATATTTTTCTTTTATCTTTGATGTTTACCTTGCAGGTAAGAGGAACACTTTTATTTATTTATTTAGGACTTTGTAATATCCAATAAATGATGTAAAAATATTACAATATTTATAAAGATGTGAATTCTTTTGTTCTTATCTTTGCACTTTTTTTTATCTATTATATATCGGTAATTTCATTAATTATTCAATATTGAATATTTTATTTTGATTTAAAATTTGTAATGCTACTCTTAATTCAACCGTGATGATGATGTCATGATGACTTGTTGTTCTATTATTATAATCTTATTTATTAAATTTTTCCAAAAAAAACCTTAATAATTGGCAAAGGCCGTGTCAAAATTTATTGCTCTTAATTCAGATAATTAAACCCTAACTCACTGACTTAAGCGAGATCTCTTTGTCGAGTGTGACCCGGAAGTTCTAAATTTCCCCTGTTTTCAATCTATGAATACAATGAACATACACTACCCCTTCCGTTGGTCTACACTATGGGACCTGACACTAGGCTCCAGATATACACTGCGCCTTTTGATTGAGTATGATGTGGTTGTGATATGCAGTACGTATAATTGCTGGAAATTGATAACTTTACATTGATTTGTAATTTTCCATCATATGAGCCAAAAACGACATTTTCTATGTTAATTTGCAATTGTGGTTGACACATTCTATATTTATTTGCCATCATATGAGGCATGGATCCCAATGGTGGTGATGCCAATAGAGCCGATGTTGCCATTTGAGAGCTATATGCATTGATCATGTTTATACTACATGAAATTTTGTCTGTCACAATGTTATAATTTCAGACTTAAGTATCTAATTCGACTTGAAATGTTGCGTCATTATGCTAAGCATGATGATAATAAATTATCATGTCGTGATTTTTTTTATTTAGTTAGGATGATATATGTAATTGTGTAGTTGAGAAGTAGAAAGCTCGATACCCAGTATATATGTTGTAAATGCAGAAATTTGTTTTGGCTACCCAAGCTTTCTCTCATCTACCTAGAGTCGATTTGGGTAGGCAAAAAAAAGTACTCTCCTGGAGATGGCCTATGCTGCATGGTCTGAGAAGTGAGAACTTTGCTTCTACCTCTCAATCGCTCTTGTCTCTCACAAGAATAAGGTAGACAATGGAGTTTGGTGGACCAAGTAGTGGCGTGAGTGGACATGGCATGCGTGCCAAGACTTGTACTATATATATTCTGCATTGAGTTAATGAGAAAATCGGCCGTGAGGGCTGAACAAAAAGAATGTAGCCATTCTGATCACCAAGGAAGTTTCATGGCAAAGCTGCGTCTTCTTCCTTGGCTGAGTGTGTGCGTTAAGTTTCTCAGAGTGTGTGTCCGTGAGAGTGTGTTGAGAGGTAGAAGAAGAGAGAGGGGCTGCACCATGCACACCGACTGTAGGTGGCACCTGTCAATAAACTGCCAGTGCATACAAGAGTAGTCCATGAGAGTTCCTCAATGTGGAGTCGTGGAGAGGTGTAGACCGTACCACCTCTCTGACCCAGAAGCATCTATCTACCCCAAAGTCGTTATTTACTCCTGTCCGAGATTCATCCAAGAAACGTATTCGTTCATTTAACCGCAAAAAACCAAAATCCTTCCCCCTCTCTCCCTCTCTGTAATCCATCTAGGCTTGGGGATCCCCTACGCTTATCTCCACAAGGAGGAAGGACCAGCTCCTCGCATACCTACCACTACCACCATTGTCCGTGCGCGCCAAGTGCATCTCTTCTCTCTCCCTGCTTGTTACATTTCTCTTTCTCTCTCTCGCATGCAAACTCTTATCTCCCCGGCAACCAATCCTGCTGCAGGAGCCGTTGCAGAGAGATCGGCGCCGGCATTGCAATGCCGACGGTGACAGCGACGGCGACGGCAGTGGCGGCATTCCCACCGCACACCTCCATCTGCTCACTCATCTCCTTCCTCTACCACCACCTCCGCGCGCTCCTCGCCGATCCGACGCAGCTCCTAGCCACGCGACGCCGGTGCTTCGCGCTGCTCGCGTCTGCCCGGCGCCGTGGTTCGTCCCACTCCCACACGGCCTCGGCTGACGACGAAGACGACGACAACGCCGTCCTCGCCGCGCTGCACGGCGCCATCGACTCGTTCCCGTCCGCAGCCGCCGACGCCGAAGGAGCCAGTTCTTTGCTCGACGACGTCGAGGCGGCGCTGCAGGCGCCCGCGCTGCTTCCGGAGGACGGCCGGACGGCGGGGCGGGACAACAGGCTCGTCGCTGCTTGCGCCTACTTCTACCTCGCCCTCGTGCGCGCGGCGCAGGGGGACGCGTGGCAGACGGCCACGCACTTCCTGCAGGCCGTGCTCGTCTCCCCCGCCGCGGTGTCCGCCGGCGAGCTCGCGCCCCGCGCGCTCTGGGACGGGCTGTTCGACGAGGCCGTGCTGGCGCGCGCCGGCGGCGCCAGCGAGGAGGACGCGGCGCGCCGGGCGGCCAGGCGGTACAAGGACTGGCTCATGTACTACCGGGTCGTGGCCGCCGTGCCCGACGGCGTCGGCGCCGCCGCCTCGGCCGACAGTGCCGGGTGAGTGTCACTGTGTCAAGTCTCCATGAACGCGGGAAACTAAATTTTACCGCGACAGTTATAACGGCATCTCGTACTACTGTATATTCTCCCTCCTCACTCCGTTCATCTATACATAAGATATGTCTGGATATATCTAAATCAGCGATAACTACTATCCAACAGAGTGAGTACTTATGTATGTACATACTCTGAGCAGTATAATTATACGTACGCACATAGTACATCGGACGGACAGTACACCGACAAGGAGACGGGAAAGTGAACACTGAACATGGGACAGTACCCTTCATGATAGGGTCGTGATGTGGTGCAGTAGGGACGTCACTTTTTCATGGAAAAGATTTTGCTACTGCAGTTTTGTCCACTGTCTCTTTCACGTTCTCTTCTTTTCTCTCCATACTCTTGAATTGATGATGATTTTTCAAATATAAAGGTCTCAAGACAGTATTATGCTGAGAGTGTCTAAAGATGAAAAATGTCATATGCAAAACTCTCTTAAATTCTAATCCTGGGTTAACATCATAATTCTCAACTAGTTCCTAACTTAGCTTGACGATTGTTTCCACGCGGCAACTCTTTATATTGAAAATGTAGAGAAACCGAGTTGTTCCATGTCAAACTCAAACACAGCCACATTAAATTGGAATACCAGGACGGCAACTTGCTATTTCTGAAAAAGATGATTGGCATTTTGCCTTGATCATTCCCTTTATCCAACCTTTACTTGGTTTCTGCACACCACATTGTGCGGTCCATGGGCATTTGAGCACAAACCTGAACTTTCTCTAGCATGCCCTTGCGATGTGGCAAAAAGAAAATGAAAAAAGGAGGGAGAGATCAGCGCAGGACTAATCCTTTTTTTCAAAAGGATTCTAAAAGGAACATGCTGACACACCTTTTTTACCAGCATGCCGTCTCCAAATCCCTGACGAGTTTCTGAAGCAAAGCCAAAGATTCTCCACTAGCAGCTTGAGACAAGCATGCACACTAAACCGTCCTGACCCACAGCTGCGTGCATGCCTACAAAAACTTAACACCATCTAGAGAGATCATCCTGAGTGGTGCTACTGCTATATATAGTTCAAAAAGCCAGTAGATGAACTCCCTTTCCATTATTCTCTACACACCATAGTAGCAGCAGTTGTCTCTCTGTTCTGAATACGCATACATCCATGGACAGGTGTCTTCAGCTAGGAAAATCTGCAAGCTCTGTCATCCCAAGATGGCGAAATGTGTCCGAGGCAAGTGTCATACTTTTGCACACATGTTTTCATATAATGCAGTGTATATACAAAAGAGTTTAGGAGTTATTTGAGAGCTGAAATGGACTTGGCATTTCTGCAGGAGAGGACAATCCAACCGGTTGGATATGAAGAGAAGAGCATGGCCACCGTCTCAAACTTCTGCAGTTACGGTGGCTTCGCCGAGCTGAAGGATTTTCTCAGCTGTGCAGATCAAGAGTTTCAAGAAGATACTAAGGAGAGCTCTGACAGCAGGTGCCTCCATGAGATACTCGAGGAGGCCCAGTCCGACTCGCCGGTCTCCTTCTACTCACATCTTGATTCTAGTGAAGGAAGTGATGACGAGGTAAGACATACATTCTACCACTCAGTTATAATAAATTATAATTGTGAACAGAGTTTGTTATTCTCATTTTGTAGAACTAGTGCTCTTGTTTCAGTTCATTATCAGAAGAACAGCTACCAAAAGTGCGATCTTAACAGTCATTATTTGAATACTCATAAACTAGTACTTCAGTTTGTGGAAAAAAAAAATTTATACCAGGATATTTGGAAACCTACATTACCGAAAACTAGTGAAATACTTTCCTGCACTCATAAGCATGACTTGTAATATTAGCATATGGGGTAACAGATTATGTACCTCAACTGCAAAATCTTTGATATGCTTGAGCATCCCTAGGAATATAATTGAATTTTATTCATCTGAAGCAGGCAGCTCCCCATGAGAACGGGAGATCAGCAAAGATTATGCCTATTGATGCAGATTTCTTGTCATCTAAACTCCATGAAAGGTACTGCATTCTACTTCCATCTGATATGCTGTCGAGTATTGCTACACTCCTAACAGGCTCTTCTGTTGATTAGATCATGCCACAAGAAGAGTCTAACATGGTGCACTTCTCCCGAAAATGCAATGATATATGCTCCTGAATCTCCACTTTACCTTGTCGACGACAGCGAGATGCAACCAAACTACTTACAGACAAGCACCTCGCACGGTTCACTGAATAATCTGTCAAAGTCGGTCTTTGATCTGCACAATGCAGACTCATACGCCGTTTCCAAGTATTTTAACAAGGATGACATTGACATGCCTCCACAATGCACACCCAGGAATGATATCAGATGCTTCAGCAACTTCTCAACCAAATTCATCAAGAGAAGTGCTCTATCCGACCTAGTCTCTCGAGGAAGCATGAGTAGGAAATTCAGAGCTTTCTCAAATAGTGATGACTGGAGCGATATTACCTCGCGCTGCGGTAACAGCAGTCAGGTTGATTTCCTTGAAAGATTCGAGAAGGCGGTATCAAAACTGTTGGTCGCAGATGGGCTAGAAAGCTGCCTAGATGCCGGCTCAGAAGTCACAACTATATGGCAGCTGCTGAACCATAATTCTGAAGTGAGACACAAATCATCAGTGGGGCAAGACATTCTTGATCAACTGTTTGATAGCATTTCCACAGGAAAAAAGGAAAAAGTGATCAGAGCATCAGTATATGTTCTAGTGCTTATGATATCTGAAGATAGGAATGTAATGAGAGGCATCAAGAGGAAAGACTTCCATTTAACCAATTTAGCCACTGCACTGAAGCGAGATGTGCATGAAGCTGCCATTCTGATATATTTGTTGGATCCTTCACCTTCAGAGATTAAAAACTTAGAGCTGTTACCTTCACTTCTACATGTGGCCTGTAATTCTACCACTCAAAAATGGCCTACGTTGCTCCCCCTGACACCAACATCAGCATCAATAGCTCTCATTGAGATCTTAGTGACAGCATTCGACTATGTAACGAATAATGTCCACTTGGCCACCATCAGTTCTCCTCCTATTCTCTCTAAGCTTGTTGATGTTGCAAAGAATAACAACTTGGAAGAAGGTGTGGCCCTGGCAGCCATTCTCGTCAGGTGTGTGCGACTTGGTGGAAACTGTAAGAAGTTCTTATCACAGGCTACTCCAGTGGAACCTTTCCTTCATCTTCTCAGAAGAAAAGAGCAACGTGCCAAGTGTGCGGCGCTTGAATACTTCCATGAGATTCTTCAGATTCCTCGGTATGATACACACTCTGATAAGGTTGAATTTGTTAAATATTTGCCATAATAGCTTGTTCAACTGTGTTAACCTTCAGGTCTTCAGCAAGTTCTTTGCTACAAAAAATACGACAGCTAGGAGGAATTGCCATTATGCATACACTGATGGCCTGTCTCCATCAAACTGAACCTGAACATCGGGTTTTAGCAGCTAATCTTCTCCTTCAATTGGATATGCTGGTACTCCTACTGTCCTATATAATCTAAACAATCATTTTTTGGTCCATAAAACCATGTTGTACACTAGCTGCAATAAAATTTAAGAAAATGTGGTGTTTATAAAATACCAATCCTTTTTAAATTCAGTGTTTCTCTTCTCTTCTTTCTATGTGAAATGAGGCAGAGCTCCTACCCTTGATTCCATGAAGAAGATAGCTTTTGTTTTATATATCTATTGACAATGATGGCATTGCAGTGACCTTACATTATCTGTAATAACCGTTTATTTTCCTGCTTTTTCAGGGAGAACCAGATGGAAGGAGTGTTTTCAAAGACGAAGCAGTGGAGGTCCTATTGGAGTCTCTATCATCTCAAGAAAATTTGACTGTGCAGGCTCTAGCAGCATCTTTTCTTTCAAATCTTGGAGGGACTTATTCCTGGTCGGGAGAATCCTACACTGCTGCATGGCTCTCAAAGAAAGCAGGTCTCACCTCAATATCGCATAGAAATATGATCAGAAACATCGACTGGCTGGATACTTGTCTTCAGGTCAAGTATAAAACTATTCATTCATTTTGCCAACACAACAGAAACTAGCTTTAAAAGTGACAATTAAGAGTAAATATGATGCAGGATACAGAAATAAGCCCATGGAGCAATAGATTTGCACGAACAATTGTAAGAATAGGAGTACCAGCTATCACTACTTTGGCAAAAGGATTGCAAAGCACGGTGAAGGGAATCTCACGTGACTGCCTTGTATGTGCCGCATGGCTTGGAAGTGAGCTGGCTTCCTTTGGTGAAAATGATGTAAGATATTTTGCTTGCGAGATCTTGTTGCATGACATAGTGCGCCACCTTCATCCGGGATGTGAGCTTGATGAAAAGCTTCTGGCGTGCATGTGTGTCTATAACTACACGTCTGGAAAAGGTAAGGAAGGTTTCTCATTACCGATTTAAAAAATTAAATTAGAATGGTTTGGTATTGAACTACTAGTAATACACTGCATATTAAGATTTTGGAATGTAAAGATTAACTAGCCTAAGTGTGTGCACAAGAATGGTCAAAGCATTACTCCAAGTTATACACTATTCTAAGAAGTGATTTGTTTCCCTCAATTCAGGGAAGCAGAAGTTAATGAGCTTATCAGAGAGTTCACGAGAATCTCTTAGGAGGCTTTCATCATTCACATGGATGGCTGAGGAGTTACTCCAAGTTACAGATTATTACCTCCCCAGGAGACCAGTAAGTACTGTTAAAATTTAGTTAATTTTCTCTTTATTTATTTTGTTTTCCCATTCTTTCTGGATCACAACTGATGAGCGAGATCTTGAACATTCAGTAGATTTACTTAATTTTTTTTATTGAACTTTATTTACTTATATTTATCATTTTACCATGGTGCTTTAGTCCCTTCTAATCTAAATAATGATGTGCTATATTACAAACCTAATAAGAATGGACTCCAGTTCGCCCTTTCAAAGCTTTACTTTTACATGAATTCTAATTAACTGAAGTTGTCAGTGCAGAGTGTATCATGTGTGCATACACAAATCCTAGAGATTGGTCAACCTGGCAATGGAGCAGCAACTGCTATAACATTCTTTAGAGGGCAGCTCTTTGTTGGTTATTTCGATGGCACCATCAGGGTAATGCTATGTTCCATATCTCAGTAGACTTTCCAACTCATAAATCAACAGAAGAACACAAATGTAACATGACAATAGATAACTCATAATAGGGAAACAAATAATGATTTTCCTCAGAATTATAACCATTAAAACGACAGTATGTAACACTGTAATGTTTCCCTAATTAAAGTTCCTAATACTCGTGTTTCCTATACAGGCATGGGATATAAAAGGCCAGCGGGCAGTAATCAGCAGAGAGGTTAAAGAGCACAAGAAAGCAGTCACTTGTTTTGCACTATCAGAATCTGGAGAAAAACTCTTGAGCGGATCTGCTGACAAATCTATTCGGGTAGGTAATGCAATCAACAACAAAGGGAAATTAATAAAAATATCATTAATTACTATGCTCATTTGTACACTTCGTAGGTATGGAAAATGGCACAGCGTAAGCTTGAGTGTGTTGAGGTGATTCGAATAAAAGATGCTGTGCAGAAGTTTGGTATTTGTGGTGACAAAATAATTGTGCTTACACAGAAAAAGGTTCTCAAGGTGCACATTTGCTTCCTATGGTCTCAAGAATTGTGTCAATGAGTGATGGAATGTGTAGTAATAAACAATGTTTCTAACTTGAATTCCTACTACTTCCACAGTTCTCTTGTTCAGCAAGAAGTACCCAGACATTTTACAAGAGCAAGCATGTAAAGTCTCTAGCTCTTTTTCAGGGCAAAGCTTACCTCGGCTGCGGAGACTTGAGTATACAGGTTAGCTTTGTTATTACCATGACGGTAATGTCACCTAGAAACATGGAATCTGAAACATAAAACATGTCATCAGGAACTAGATGTATCAGTAGAATCGAAGATTGAGATAAGGGCACCTACAAGAAGCTGGAGAATCAGTAAGCAATCCATTAGCTCCATTGTAGTATATAAAGATTGGATGTACTGTGCTGGTTCTCAAGTGGAGGGATCTGCCATGAAGGTAATGATCAAATTTGACCTCTAGAAACCATTATACGAAAAAAATAATTCTAATCATGGTTTTATTTTTAGGACTGGAAAAAACGATGCAAGCCTGCAATGACAATGCCAATATCAAAGGGAACAAACGCAGATGCAATGGCAGTGGTGGAGGACTTCATCTACTTGACCTGCAATAAAAGCCCTAGTATCATCCAGGTGATTTTATTACTATTACTTTTTTGAGGGTTATTAGCATTACTTTTGTTAGTATTATTATTTCTATTTTATGGGAGATTGTTATTATGCTGGTAACAATGAATGTCAGTAATCTGTATAGTAATAAGTAACAGGTACCCGAACACATCCTTCACTCTGATGTCTTAGATTGCAAACAAAACTTGCAAACCTGATTATGCTTTTGCTTATGGATCTGGACAGATATGGTTGAGAGAGAAGCAGCAGAAAGTTGGAAGGCTATCTGCAGGGAGCAAGATAACGAGCATCTTCGCCGCAAATGACATCATTTTCTGTGGAACTGAAACTGGGTTGATTAAGGTTAGTAGCATACCATGAATCTGGGTAAGGTGCTATTCATGTTTATCTAAAATTTGCACCAACAATAAATGCAGCAGTAGCGTACCATGAATCTGGGTAAGGCGCTATTCATGTTTATCTAAAATTTGCGCCGATAATAAATGCACCCTGTTGCAATTACAGGCATGGATCCCTTTGTGAATGGCAGAAAAGAGACATAACAGAACAGAACATGGATAAAATTGTAAATGCAGAGCGTGTACAAAGAACATGGAAATTAAGGAAGGCATACAGTTTGGGCGTACAAGGCACTCTCCAGCGGACACAGCATCACATATAGTGTTTTTCCTGCTTCGTGGTTCATAATGCCTCATATGGTCGTACCTTCACAATGTAAATAGTGAGTGCTCCCTCCGATCCATAATAAGTGGGGTTTTAGTTCAACTAAAACCCTGACACTTATTATGGATCAGAGGAAGTATGTTTTTTCTTTGAAAGGATTGTGCCTGTAAATACTTGACATTGTCTCTCCCTCCTATATTTTCATAAATTCTCCTAGAATAGTGAAACTAAAATTGGACATTCGGGAGAAGTCCAAGGAACTGTAGAATCAAATATCATGGCCATCAGCATTCCAGCTATCGCGTAAAAAAGCGCATGATAAAGAATAAAAACAGCACAAAGTGGAAGACTGTACCATATCGGCGAACAATCATTATTAGGATCAAGCAAGATGCATCACCATCCGCCTGACGCACATCCGAAGAGAATTGGAATGGCCGCTGGTGCTACTGTGTCCATGGAAAGTCCGTTTGAGGAATTCCGACGAACACTTTGCGGGTGTGCTCAGTAGAATCGTTTCTCGGTACCTTCATGGCCCCTCCACTACGCACATGTATGCGCAACACCAGATCAACCAGGAATCAGATGACCCGGGGTGAACTGGAGGGAAGCCATCGAGAGATGTGCTAGAAGCTTCGGGAGAAAATATGCACAGTTTGAATGGACCCCTCACGCGCCGCGCTCAGAGCCCCGTACATCAATTTTCTATTTTGTGAGACGCTAGGCCCAGAGTGCACTAGTGGAAAGGTTAACGGCCCATAAAGCCTATGAGAAATGTTTTTTTTCCTCTCGGTCTCGACCTAAAGACTCACTGCCTTGAAAAAAGCAAAAACCGGATAGGGTATTTCTGCACCCTTTATTTGAATTGCATTTTGAACAGATTTAAAATGTTACAAAAATATAAAAATATATCTCGTGTATATCTTGACATGTTACATGCTTACAAAGTTGTTTCAGCAAAAATCGACATGTTCTAGCCTTTGTAAAAAAACAAATTTTTGTTGCAAAAATAGTCTATTTTTCGAGATATTTTTCTCTCTTTTATACAGGGCACAAAAATTGTCGGTTTTATATGAAACTTTACGCGCACATATAGAATATGTTCCTATACATGCGATTTTTTTCTTAAATTTAACTTTTTGAAATATGATTTTACAGTACCCGATATCAGTTTTGAGTTTCACAAACCTTCGATACCCCAAAAAAAAATTCAGTTAAGAGTTTTATCATACATTGTATCTCACTGATATGAGCCTGCTAAAACTTAATTATATCAACACATTTATTTATTTCTTGTTTTCGATGCAGAGATTAAAAAGGTAACTTAAGGCCACTTTAGATATATAGCAGGATTTTCAAAACTTATGAATGAAAAACATATTTATTTTTTGTAAAATGTGTCTTTAGTTGGTGCGCAGGAAACAAACCCATGAATTTCGCAGAATTAATGATCTAAAAACATGGTCAAACTTAGACATTGTTGACTTTTGACTAAACTTATATACCTTGTTTTATGGAAAATATATTTTGAGGTGGATCTGTTGATATTTGTTTAGAACTGTACAAAAATTCATTTTTTTTTTCTAAAAACATGGTCAAACTTAGGGTGACTTCTTTTGGGCTTCTAGGCCAGCTTCGAGGTGGTGCACCGCTGAAGCCCAAAAGAACTCTCCAGTTTCTGACTAGCTTATTTCCACCTAGAAGCCCACTTCCTGTCTATACGGAGAATCTGGCCGCGACGTGTTTCTGGAGAGCTTCCCGAGCTTCTCCCCGCGGACGAAACGGTACACATGGTTGCCCCTGTTGTTGCTCGAATTTACATCAGAATGCCATTCCGGAGGGTACTGGGGGATGAAAGAAAAAAAGAAAAAAAACATATCGCTCCAGAGTTTTTTCCCACCGAAACTCATAAGCCGGCTTATGCATAAGCACAAGCCCAAAAGAAGTCACCCTTAGACATCATTTACTTTTGAGTAAACTTATATACCATGTTTTATGAAATGGAATGAGTATGTAAAGATCAGATGAATCTTCACCATTTGTTCCTTTAATAGTCCACCTGAATACCTGATGTTTTCAAGCCTTAACCATCACATCACACCTTGCCTAATGGACATGCATCAGAAAATGTTGTTCCAAAGTTTCTAAGAAATGGGTAATCTAATTCGCAAAAAAGGTAATCTAAACGATTTACCACTAAATGAGTTAATTAGTGTCACAAATACGTAATGGTGGGTAAAAAATGTCACTCTAGAAAAATAAATTCAGACCGAGATCCTCCAAAATTCCTACTAAATCCAAGGGCACTTGGCCTTTCTCTTGTCTATAAGGAAAACGACACTACACCAACCTGTGCTGTGTGATTCGTCCATGCTGACCTGGATGGTTGCTACGTGCAATGAGCAATGGAGCAGGGCTACGAAATAAAATATAAGGGCTCATTTGATTCAAAGAATTTGCATAGGAATTGTGTAGGATTTAGTTCCTATGGGAAAATTTCTTATACATGTTATTTGATTCATAGGAACATAGACTATAGGAAAAATTCCTATAGGAATCTTGTAGTGTAATTCCTATAGGAAAAAAGCATTAGCTCATACCTCATGAAAAAATTCCTTTGCTACAATCAAACAAACTTCATCTTTCTATAGGATTCAAGTAGACATATCATTCCAATCATATACCTTTCCTATTTCTATGTTTTTCCTATCCTTCAAATTAAAGGAGCCCTAAAGAAAAGCCAGTAACCAACGTTTGAAGAAGGAAAACATCAAACTACGGGAAAGAAACACATGCACATTCACGGGCAAAGTGCAGCGAGGTGACGGAAGCATGGGGCACAGCTCACACCGCATGATCCACATGTATACCACCTGTCGACTCGTTTTTGTGTGACAACGCTGGCGACGGATCTCATGATTCATTCACACATACACCGGCTTGTGTCCGGTGTGAGCTCCAAGACGCATGGCACAAGCATATGTTGTCCTTAAAAAGGCACCATGGGGTCCATGGCCTTTCATCGCAAAAGTATGCATGGATGATTTCTTGCTTAATTTCTGCAGTTCATCCCATTGTGGCGCCATGCCATGCCTTCCTTTCATAGTTTCATATGAAGATTTTGCAAGTAATAATTACTGATGTAATCGTCCGTCGATCTCATATCTCCATGTGCTCATACGATCTCTGCGTAATTGCTTATGAGTAATTGAGTAGTACAAACCTATGTTCTAACTTTTTCTAAATACGAATATACATTCGTACATAGATAAATCCGAGCTATTAATTTCCGAACGAAGTGGGTACATTCAGAATTACACAAGGCCATGAGAAGAACACACACCGACACTGCCTACAGTTGGACGACTGTTGAGAAGGAGATGGCCAGGAAGGCTTGGCGACTTGTCAATTGCTAGACTGACAAATGTATGTAAGTGGTTCCATTTGTCACTCTCGTGTCCACTCCAGCCACACCTATCATGTGATTCATGTTCACGCATGAAATTCCTGGAAGTAGGGTTGCCACCTTCGTGGGGGTCACAAGGCCAGCCGGCCGGCCAAACATTTGGAATCTTCCCACATTGCTGGGAGCATGGACCAAGGTCGTCCACAGTCGGACTAGTGCATCTCTTTCACTGCTCCCCTGAACAGAAAACCAAGAAATATGGGTGTGCAGCTGCAGCAGAGAGTCCAGATCTGAAGCGGGGATCAACTGGGGCACCCGATTTTTGGGTTGAAATGGTGTGGTGGTTTGGCAGATTTCGGTCGGTAGTCGCCGTCCACTACTAGCTGTTGACTAATGCGCTTTCTCTTTTCGTGGAATTCCCTCCCATGGAAGATTCAAGCCTTCGGCCGATCGGGCAATCAGATCAGGTAAGCTGCGTCCAGCCGATTTAGTCCAGGCGTCGACTACGCCGTTGGTAGCGACAGAAATATCCAGTGCTCCCATCCAATATGTGTTACCGTTCTACAATACATTGGAGCGTTAAATGATCAAATACTTACACCGCTACAAGGAAAATCACGAGGTGCCGATGGCTTTTATCGGGGCCGTTGATATAGTCCCTGAACAGGGCAAGCCATGAAGAAAGCCGTCGGCACAAGCCCGGTGTGGTCCTTAGCACAGAAAAGCCATCAGCACAAGGGGTCTCTGTTGTGACGACGGGGCAACGGCGTTCGGACACCGTTAGCACAACCTTTTTTTTTTTTGCTCCACCCTACCCCCGAATTGCCTTTTCAGTTTTCAAAAAAATATTAGAAATTTGAAAAAATAAAATCTTTTGAGATGACCATGTATTATGTTTTCTTTTTGTTAGGAAAATTAACAAACATAAATTTTGATATATTATGCAAAATAGCGTCATGTTTCGGTAAAACTGATTTTCTGGTTTCATACGACCTCCGATGAAAATATTTTTATATGAAAATGTATCTACATAAATTTTTACCGATTTTTTTATTTCTCAAAATCAAAAGAGAAATAGGAGTTTTTCTGGTTTTAGATTTTGATTAAAAAATTATTTTATTGTTTCAAGATTTATTATTAAAAACAATAATGTATTCATTGTTCTTTAGTCAAATAATTGTTTGGAATTCAAATGATAAAGAAGTGTGATATCAAGGGTTAATAGGATTGATAATGTACTATTGTCGACAAAGTATAACTCATGTACCGGAATCTCATCCGGAAGGAACAAACAAGTTAAGCGTGTTAGGATGAGAGCAGTGTGAGGATGGCCATTAGGCCTCCGCCGGGCCCACCTAGGGGTTGTACCGACGATGGTTGTTGTGCTGACGGCCAAATGGATTGTGCTGAGAGAGTATTGTGCCGACCGGAAAATGGCCTGTACCGATGGCTTGTGGCCGTCGGCACCTCGACGGATTCCCGATCTTCAGACAAGAAATTAAAGAAAACATGTAGCTCGAAACAGCCAAAGTCTTCGATCTAGGCGAATGTAGTGCCAAGTTGTAGTCACAACCGCTGGAATAAGCCATCATTTGCTTAGACAAAGGACATAGTTGTCAATTTATTTATCCATAACAAAGAGGCACATGCCCTCTCGCCTTGGTTTGAAGGGCGCAGACACATCAGATGATTGAAAGGCTCACCCAGAGTTCGGATAGAACCAAGAAACCAGACCGCGAAAGAAGAGCGACTCCTAACACACCACCGCGCAAGCCAAGACCATCCTGAGAACCACATCATCGTCGCATATGAACCTGTCACCACGAAGACCAGTTGGTATGGAACAAAATCTCCTAAGACGACACCTCCAAAGAGATCACGATGCCAAGGCATCGCTGCTCCCTAGTCCGGCAAACTGGACCGAGGGTTATCACCCAAAGCCAATGGTGTAGTAACATGGACCCACATAAAGGATGTATGCATGTATATGCATGCCTAGTTTGAAATTTAACTAGGAAAGTATGTAACTTGGGAAAAGATGACAACTGACCAAGGTAGAGTGTGAGGATTGCGCAAAATTCCTATTCAAGCTCCATTTTTTTTTTCTTTTTATATAGGTTCCATATGGTTGATTTTTTTTTCTTGAAAAAACCACGAGCAAGTATCAATGTGATATATATGTGCATAATTTATTCAAAACTTTTGAAAACTCATAAATACAAAGTACGATTTTTAGATCTAATTCTCGCCTCCAATTATGCTTGCGGCCTGTAGCTGGGCCTTCTTGTTTGCGTTGATGGCAACCAAATGAGGAATGTCTGGTGGATGACAACGTGGTTTGGTGATACGTACTGTTTTTGTAGGTCTAGCAAAGAAGTCGTGTTTTTTTTTTTTGAACAAAGAAGTCGTGTTGATACTTGGCAAGGAGCTGAGCTTATGTATTACTTTGGGGGTAAAAGTCCTAGGTCTATCCTTTGCTTGTTGGGCCTGAAAAATTCAAAAACAATGTTACAACACGTTGAGATTTTTCAGGTCCATTTCCTATACATGATGACATGTTTGACATTTTTCCTTCACCGGGCTTTTCCTTTTTCCCCCATTTGTCGAGCTTAGCAGTCGTTTGTTTGCAATTTGTAATTTTTGGTTCGGAGTACATGGATCTCCATGGGTAATAATAAATTTCTTTATCCAGGGAAAAACAACATATTTGACCTTGTGTGTACCGTAGGTTGAATGGAATGTAATTGTGTGAACGTCATCATCCCATGATGCTAACCTCAAACTAGTTGGGGGCCAAGTTCAAAAAAAAAAAAAAAAAAAAAAAAACTATTTGGGGGCCATCACCGGGCCATGCCCAACGTACGCGGTGACAACATGGGATTACAGAAAATGGATGTTCGACGCATTTCAAGTGTACCACTTGCCATCATATGCCTACTACCTAGTCCTTCCAATTTCCCCCTTGCTACTCTCTTCATTTCATACTAGTTATTGTTGATTTAGTATAACCAATATGGAAAGGAGGGAGTAGCAGTTCAGCACTAGTATCAATATTTGTTTTCTTTTTATACAGTAGAGCAGAATGTTACCCCGTCGTTTTCAGTATTTATTTTCTTCAATGTCCGTCCTTACTTTTCTCGGGCACGTGGACCAGGCAAATCGTCTACTTGTACTATTTATACGGACCAAACTTGTGCTGAATTCAGGAAGACTGCTAGCTAGTTCAAGAGGAATGGTACATATGTATAGCTCGTGCCTCGCGAGACTTGTGTTTTGTCCGATCTTCACCAAACTTCTCCTCTCCATTAATCATTGGTCATACGTGCGTATGCAGAACGCATCAGTCCAAGTTCAACTGGAAGTATACAAATAGCTAGTCATCGATGGATCTGGCCATTTCCGCGAGGGCAGCGATCATGTGGAGCTAGTTGCGTGCAAGTCCTCAAATATCAACCCATCGAAGCTGGCCAGAACCATTGCTTTCAACCAAGCTGTCTATCACTTGCAGGCTGCAACGTATGTATATATATGGAGCACATTCTTCGGTATGCCGCCACTTGCATTCATCTCCGTGTCGGCACGATCATTAGATCACCAATTAAACAGATTTTCTACACATCTCGCCCCATGTTATGTGTTGATACTTGTATGTCTTGTATGCATATTGCGCAATTTTTGGCGGTGTTCGCGAATCTAATCGCAATTTTTGAGTACATGCGTTGGAGTACATAGATCGCCATGAGTATGTAGCAATCTGAATATGAACCAAATACTGGTGGGTGTAAATAAGAAGACCACCACCGCAACACCCCGTTGTCGTTGTCAGCCATCTTGGAGAATAGGTCGTAGACGTACATCGAATTCATGGACGAAATAGTCCTCTACAAAAACCTAACTAACCCTCTCCCGGTGCTAAATCTTAAGGAACATAATTTTAGAGGCATGCTCTTCTGAAGGCCGTGTACGCGACCGCCGTAAAGGGGAAGCCTTGAAGTAGCACAACAACAAAAAATGGCAAACGCGAAAGAGACAAAGAGTGATTGCTTGAAGTCGTGGACTAGTCTGTGCCATTCTCTCTGATGCATGATGATAGGCGAGAACAAACGTGGTGCAATAAGAGGGGCGCGTGTCAAGGATTCACATGCCTATTTGACACGCACATCACGAAAAAAATGTAATCTTCAACGGAAAGTAGGTTGTAATTTGAACTCAGTTGATGAAACGTGATGCTCATGCGATGCGTCGCAAGATGGGGCGATTGGGAGTGTTTATGAACTTGCTACTTTTTTTTTTAATTCACTTGGTAGATGTAGAAGACATGCCTTTATTAACTCTTTCTCCGTTAACTGAATGTATTAGCTCTTAGATTTTCTAGGATTCATTAGACTAAATGAGCTTCAACCCATATGTATTAGCTCTCCGTTAACCGATCATGATGAATGATGGAGTGATAAAACCACGTGGGCACCCGGCACGTGGCATGCGAGCTCGCCTCGATCTAGCACTAGTGCGGTGCATGCACCGTCCCATGACCTCACCTACCCCGCCGAAGGTGCTGCTGGCCTGTGATCTGTGAAGCTACTGTTGCTGTTCTGCGGTTTATGCCCAGATTCGGAACTTGGACTCCGTTGCAACGGGGACGCCGCGTCAGCTGCGAATAGACTATAGTCTCTGCAAACCTGATTCTTTTTTTCTACCTAGACAATTGGATCTAGTACTGTCAACGGCCAGATGTCACGCTTCTCCACGCCAGTGCACACAATATATGCAGAAAACGTCCTGGAGGTCAGATACATTTTACAAAGTCCGATGAAGAACAAGTCGCATGGACAATGATAATTCGTACGGAAATCCCCACCGATTTTGATTATTTCGAGCAGGCACATGTTTCGAATCAGATGAACAAGCAAACATTAATCTCCTTCAACATATGCATGATGGATGTGCATTTCTAGATTTCTGTCGATCGCCGCTGACCGAACCAAGGTATCAAAATTTGGGGTCCTAGATGAAATTGAATCCGGAATCTAGTCGGACATCCTGATTGTTAAGACTCGGGCACAAATCTAAAAGAATGGGAGAAAAAAAGGAAACAAGGGTGGAATCCTATAAATGGTGGTTGTTTGATCATTAGGATTGAATGCCATAAAAGAATTCTTAAAAGTCCATTGCGCTTGATTTATAAGAAATCTAAAATCCGCTCAATCTCTCATTCAGAATTCTCTATTTTTCATGTGATGAAATCAAACAAACATTGGTGCATAATAGAAATTCATTTAAAATTTCGGTAGGCATGACATTGCCACTACTAGGGAAACACCTATAACCGCAAGGCTTACTGCCGGTGCACCCAACTAGACATGCGCCGGTGCTTACTATCCCGCGAACCAAAGATGCTCTTAATTCAAGGCTTAAGCATAACACACTGATGGACATAAACATGAAGGAATCTAGGGAGAAGGTACTTCACATGAACATATCTGGTGATGAGCATCGAGGTTGCCGGATATAGTGGCACTAGGGTAGCTAACCCGATGATGCGACACTACATGCATGGCTCTTCATGTCATGTGGACATGTGAAGCCTTATCGGCCACGGTTCGAGCCTCATCGTGGTTGCACTACCTTGTGCGTGTTGTTGGACACGCTGCCACCGCCGACCCAGAAGATACACCGGTCCACATGGCCATCCTGCAGACCAACGCTGACATCGTCGTTGTTGACTTCGACGACGAATAGGTTCATGGCAAGGGTTAGATTAGTTTAGTTTAAATTCAAACTAAATTTATGTTCCAATGTAATATAGACAAAACCTTGAATGAAATTTGGCCTCTAAATGTGGGTGTTAAAAAACCAAATGATGGCGCTGCTGGGGCAGGCACCGCCATCAATCAGAACATGTGTTCTTGGGCTCCCCCTAGATGACAAAATTTGGGGTGACCAAAACACATTATGATGGGTGTTGAAGACGCTCTTAGATATATATATATATATATCCTCATGTATCTTGCTCGCGACATCACCTTTCTATATTCTTCATGAACATGGGAGAAATGAAAAGGGACAAGAGGTAGGGACGATTATCGATGGTAGAACAATTATGAACACATAAGCATTAAAACATTTCCAATTGTAAGATACCATCCAACGTTATACTCCCCCTTGTTGTAAGGCATCGATCTCTCATCCAACGGGTCCAAGCTCTCGCTGGCACTTATGTTACTGGGATGCAACACACCACGCCCCACACCACAATAAAGACCCCCTCTCCCAACTACCCACCGACACAGACAACCGTGACGTCTCCTGATGACACTCGTGTCTAGTGGCTTCTCGTGCCCCATGAGGCACCACGCAACATCTTCCACCGTCCATAGAATACCTCATCTCCCAACTACCCACCGACACAAACAACAGTGAAGTCCAATAGATCCAAACTCCTAATGAAACTTGTGTCTAGTTGTTGCCTGCCAAAACCCACCGGCGAGCAGCAACAAGCAACACGAAGAGCCGGGAGGCTCCCAGAACTGCTGGTGGGCCCTGGTCCCTCGGGCAACGGCCCGCAAAACTCCGGCACGTTCGGTGTTGCGCGTGCCACCTGACCTATACCTGGTCAGGAAGGTGATGGATTGCTTCAATTAGTTTCCTGCATGGCAGACACGTAAACATTAAATCCGAGCCTCGATCGGCTCAGGGAGCCGATCCACCCATGGTTTGTATTGGATCTACGAAAACATGGTGGTCCTGCTTGATCAATACCAAGTTAAATCAATCTACGACAGTCTAGGGTTTTCACCGCATAACTGGAATGTCCTACACATAGTTGAGCCTGGCAGATGCGAAAGATAACAGAAAACTAACCCTAGAAAAGGCCTAAAAATCAACATAGAGTTGATTCCCGGAACAACTCCTCTTGGATCGGCAAACCATACCTTACGCACTACTGGATCATTCAACTCGTTTGCAAGGCCTAACTATGCAGATATCAAACTAATCCTTGGAGAACAAGGAACAACCATAACAGATTAAATCTACTAAATAATGACTAGGCAAGATGCTGCCCTTACACCTAAGATAGGTGTAAAGGCAGCTAGATATGTAGGGGCAGCGTAACTAAGCAAACATACTAGAAAAGTATCGATGTTAGCCCTAACATATCTATGATAACGGCGTTGCTCGCCATTAACAAGGCTTCAGTACGAGCAACACATAAAACAACGAATAAGCGATACTCGGATCGCAAGATGCGATGCTGGGCTCCGAAGGAAGCCTCGAAACAAGGGGTGGCGATGCGCCTAGATTGGTTTGTTGTGAACGTAATCGTCCTCCTTTCTCAATAACCCTAGGTACATATTTATAGTCCGTGGACTTTCTATTTTTGGAATAAACCTAATTGCGTACGGACTAAACTCTATCTCTTAATTCTAAATCTATCATAATGTACAGATACACGGGCAATCTAGCCCAAATTCTCGTACGAGACCGATTCAGAAACACTCTTGTGTATACCCTCTAAGCCCATCTCAATCACGGCCCATCTCCTGATTTGGTTAAAATCTGGCGATAACACATGCCCCCCTGGTTTTGGCAATAATAATTCCAAAACCACTCTGTTTTTTCTTCGTAGGGTCACGCGTGGCAGCAGAACCGCCACGTATCCTTTCATCATGATGCCTTGCCTTCTCAACTTCTCTGCACGATTTGACAGTTTTGGCACCACATCCTCGGAAACCGCCGCAGCATTGAATCATCTCCACTATATCCCCTTTATTTAACCGCATCGAGCAGTTCGCTTCCTCATCCTCTCGCTCCACACTAGCAATCGAAACCCCTTCCTCTGCAACCATGGCCTCCTCCTCCTCTGCCTCTTCGGGTCTTTCCTTCCAATCCTCCTCGTCCCGTGAGCCGACGCCGTAGTACGACCCGATAGCGGCGTACGAGGCCCTCGCTCCTGAGCATTGGGACGAGAGGGATTGGGACTTCACCGTCGGGTCAGATGGCGAACCCTTGACCGTCGTCGGGTCAGAGGACGACGAACCCCTGACCGACGGGGAGGACGACCTCCAGTTCCTTGTCGACGGGGAGTTGGAGGAAGAGAGCAAGGACGACGCCTTCTCCTGGGGCGATGACACCTCCTCCGACGAGGAGGAGGAAGCGGAGGATGACACCTCCTCCGACGAGTACCCGCCGGCGAAGCGCTTCCGCGCCGGGTCGGAGGACGACGACGACGACGAGGAGGCAGAAGAAGAAGCCCCCGCCGACGGCAGCGGCAGCAGGACTTCCGGCAGCAGCGCCAATGGCAGCTATGACGGCGACGACGAGGGCAGCGACGGCGGCGATGGCGCCGGCCCCTAGACTAGGGATGCGGTGACCCAGCATACCACTGCATGTTGTAGTATACAAGTCGTTGATATGATCTTTGTGAAGGGACTTCTTCACAAATTGCCATATCCCTCAGAGTGGTACAACAGAAACATTGCAGGTCATAACACTCCATAATTTATTACAAACATTGTCTTAACAAGTTGGTATTCTCACAGGTCCTATGAGAACACCCTAAAATACTACTTAAGTACGATTACAACTCATAACAACTATAAGAGAGCTCAACAACTTATTTAAGTAAGTTCTACGTTGCTCGGCTCTATGATGCTAGGGTATGTCACTAATCCTCCACCTCCGTGTCATCTGGTCCGTAGACTATCCCATAGTCTACTCCTTCCACTCCGCCGGTAAGATCAGGTTCCTCGTAGACCAGCTCGTAACTTCCTTCTGGTGCTCCATCGTTGATGGCCTCCACTTCCGGATCACAGTCTAGCAAGGGTGTCGAAAGAAAGTGAGTACAGAGGTACTCAGCAAGTTCTAAAAGAGTAAAAAGGTGTTTGATGCACTAGCTACGACCATTGATCAGGAAATCGCAGGTCAATGCATGTTTTGAAATCATTTCTTCAAAAGGTTGCTTTTATTATGAAAACTATGCCCGTCGGTCTTCACAGTTGACCAGAACTTCGTGGAGTTCCTTTCTCGTTCAGTTCCCTTCCCGGAACAGGGAGTGACAGCCACAATTTGATACACTCTGCAGAGGTGCGTTACTTTTCCCACAAGAGATCTCACCCTTTTTGCCATCCGCAGGGACTTGCCCGTTCACACTTCCTTTGGTGTGAGGCCAGGTATAAAGATCCAAGCCCACACCGCCTTCTCCGCGACTGCAAACCCACCCTTTTTTCCACACCCACGAGTAGACTTCTCCCGATAATACGGCTTTACTCACGGTGTACTTTGGACAATCCTTCATAGATCGTAGAGCCATCATCACTAATGGATGGGGATTTAAAGGCTATCCCAACCTACGGAAGTGCCTCCAACACCCCGCCGGCTCTACCAATCCGTTGGCGTGCGAAGGGAAAAGATACGGCTGGCTTCCCCAGAGCCATTATAGATCTCATGGTCAACGCGGTTTGTACGGCGCTAGAATCATGGACGACATTGGTAATTTAATCCTAGGGTGATATAACCCATGCAATGGAACCTCCACCATATCAACACATACCATGGTTCCATTGCCAACCACATAGTTATATTCATAGTTGGAAAGTAACATTTTATTTGCGATGCAGGAATGATAAGTATATAGCTTTGCATTAAAGTAGTAGAAAATAATCAAGTTGACATGAGCAAGGGTGAACTTGCCTGTGGACTGCGAGATAGTGCAGTTCAATGCAGTTGATGGAACCTGGACCTCGGGTTTTGTAAGAAGCATCATTGTCCGGTAAGGACAATGTTATAAAATCCAAATAATGCAATCATGGATGTATTATTTTATGTTGAATCCCTTTACCCCGCTGAGTTATAGCAATTTAGGGTTGAGTTAAGATTTATGCTTTTTGCTGTAACATGCAATTGATTTAAAAGGGTAAACCATTTTAATTCACATAAAGTACAATAATTCAAATTAAAACTATTTGACTTGGTGGTTCATCAATCATTCCAAAACTGAATAAAAATAATAGAGTTGCCTCTATAGAGTATTTTTCTTTGAAAATTACCTTTCTCAATAGAAATGACTTGGAATAATAGAATTTCATTTTGAAATGTTTGAAAATAAGTATTTGAACTTATTTGAGATTTTTCCTTGAATTTCAAATACAAGGAAATAATAGTTTAAAATTCCAAGGTATTATTTAAATTCTGCAAATTCATAATTTTGAATTTGTTTCTTTAATTCTATTTCATATTTTATTCTAGTTAGGATTTATTTTTCATTCACTAATCCAATTTTTAATGGATTTTTAGAGTTGTATTTTATTTACTAAAAATTGGTGAAATTCTGTCTTTTTCTAAAAATAAAAAGACAGAAATACCCCTGGCCCCTATTGGGCCAGCCCACTTAACTAAGGCCCAGGGACAGCCCACTAAGGCATGTCCCCTAATGGGTTGGTGGCGCCGAAGCGGCCCACCTCGCTCCTCACTCGTCTCTCTCACTCGCTCGTTCCTAACCCTAACTCTCTCGCGTCTCCCGTGGCGATGACGTCGCCGCCATGGCCGCCGCCACTCTCCGGCCATCTCCATGTGCCCCTGTCCTAGCCACTTACCAAATCGGGACCGCCGCATGAAGATCTACCGATCTATCCGCGTGGTTTCTCACATCTCTTCCTCTCCTGGCGAATCGCCCTTCTCTGGATCTCGTGGAGAATCACCTCTGGCGATTGACGATCTCCGGTGAGCTCTCGTCCTCGCCGACGACGTGTGCACCCCGAGATTGACCTGGCGCGGTCTTGCTTGCGTACTCGTGCCGTCGTCTCTGGTGCTGCGGTGGTGTGTTTGTTTTCGCCGGCGTAACGTCGGTGCCTACCCTGGATTTGCACTACGCCGCGCGAGCACTCCTCGCCATGCCCTAGCTTCTGCTTCCAGGCACGTGTAAGTTCTTCACCTCCTCCTTCTCTTCTCCATGTCTGTGCGCCTCCCTTGCTACTGTACTTCTTCCTCCTCATGCTCTGTTGCTCTCTGGTGATCCTGTGATCACACAGAGCTTTGCCATGGCTGCTTAATCTGTCTATACTTACATTTGCTGCAAGCTCATGGCCAAAGCACCCATTTCTGGTACTGGCCAGTGTTGCCTTGCTTGCTGTTCATGCTCTTCTTGCTTATCTGTTGCTCCTAGCCTACTCTAATCTTGCTATGCTCTGCTGTGCTTACTTAAGAGCTTGCTATGCCATGCTATCCTTGTTTATGGCTTGCTTGTGCTTACTGGCATGTCATATTTGCTTGTCTAGGTGTACTGTGGTGCATCAGTGACACTTGTGTTTGCCAGTGGTGCTTGTGAAATGCTTCTGTGCTTCCTGTGTAAGCTAATGATCCATGGGATCATCCATTGCTTGTTGGCTTCCCTATCTGTATAGCTTGACTTGATTCAATTGATCCATTTGATCAATTAAATGTCAGTGATGGCTTACTGATTAATTCTATGACTAAGTGATTCATTTTCCTTGTTGATGCTGATGCTCAAGCATCACTATGCTACTGCTTACTTGTGCTATTGCTTGCTCTAGCTTACTGGACTAGATCCAGTAGCTGTGATGCAGTGATTGGTGCCATATTGCTCTACAGTGTGCTAGTGTCAATAATTAGTATGGATCTGTGATAAATTCATACTTGAGTTAAATTGATTCATAATGAACTGCTTATGCAGTGATGATTTAAATATTTAGCTTGTATATGAAGTTGCTATTCATGATTGTTTAGGAAGCAAATGAATCTGAATCCATTCCTGGATAATGATGTGCTATATTTGGCTTTCTTTTAAATGGTGCTAAGTGTGATGTGACCTCAGTAGCCTTGCTACTGATTGGTTGCTCACTTATTTGATTGGATCTTGTGGCTACTCAACCTTTGCTTGCATATTTGGGGATCATACTAGATATGAATGCCAATATGCTTGCCTGATGAAATCTAGGGTTTACTGATGGTTACTAGCTTAGGATTTACTGTGTAATCTGTATTAGCTACTATTTATAGCAACACATCTACTGGTGCTATCTGTGCATATGATCTTGCTAGTGTGTGCATCTGTGCATGATTGCTAGCTTCTGTGTACAAGATCTGTATCTAGATGATTTCTATTTTTAGTGGCTTTTAGACTGGCAGTAATCCTTGGTGAAAACCAAGTGATGATCTACCCACTTGAGCATCTGCTCAATCCCATGATTATCTCATGCATATATTATGGATCAGATCCATTGGATCTGTCCAGGAACTTGGTATACCTTGTTCCAGCTCCTAGTATGAGATGTTTTGTTGTTGCAGACTTGGGGTTTTGTGCACAGCCCTTCACCTCCAGGTTCTGGTTGATCTTCTCAGGTCACCATGATTCCTGGTGGCTAAGTGGTTGTGTGTTGGTGCTGTTCTTGAGTATGAACTGGATGAACTTGTGTTGGCTCTAGCTTCACCCTTACCTGGTGAATTATCTTATCTGTCGACTGTCAAGGTTCTAGGGTTTGTGTTCTATTTATATGCTCCCTACTTCTACCCTGGCCATGACACACAAGGCCTGGTTACTTTGTGACTCACCCCTTGCATTGCCTTGCTGTTGCTTGGTTAGCAACAACCTTCATATCTGAAACTTGAGCCCCTGTGGCTGCTCAGGTTTGGTCTGCCTTGGTCTTATCTTGTGCTGTCCAGAATTTGGACAAGCACAAGTGTGCAGTGACAGTTTCACTGTCCAAACTGAATTTCTGTGATTTGTGTTAACTGTCCAAACTGAAATTGCTAACACTTATATTCTGGTCAAGCACTTGTTATTTATGTTGCAGGTTTGAAGTGGAAGATAGCCAGAAGATCACCCTCAAGTTATTTAGTATAGGTTTTAGTTTAGAGCAGACTTGTAATTTTCCTCCTTTTATTTCTATTCTATATTTCTCAATTCTTGTATCAAGAATATTGTAAAGACTTTGTAATTGTGTTTATATCAATAAAGCTCAAGTTTTGTTTATGAGCTTTTGTATTATGTAATGTTTATATTCTTGATTAAATATTGTATTTGATATTCACTTTGAAATTCAAAGTGATTTGAATTTATAACTTGTGTTTGAATTATGAATTCATTACTTATATTGTGTGATGTTTATTGTTAAATGTTTTGACACTTATCAAATGCAATCATTCCCCAAAGTAATAAGATACAAAAGAGATCATGTCGAAATTGCCCTAACTCACATTGCCTAACCCTAAGTGCAAAATGAGAGAGAACCTCGATCCCTCTTAGGTTTAGTTGCAATAAGGCGCGAAAATTTCCCCCGTTTTGCGATGAAATGCACATCCCATTTCTAAATCTACCCTTCGTTGTTCCTATGTTCCGGGTTATTACAGCCTCTCCCCCTTAAGAAACTTCGTCCAGTTAAGATTGGTACCTGAACATCTCGGGGTAGGACTTCCTGAGTTCTTCTTCTGTCTCCCAAGTTGCTTCTCGCTCAGGATGATGTTGCCATTGAACTTTGCAGTATTTGATTGCTCTGTTTCTTAACTTCTTCCATTGTACCTCTAAGATCTTTTCAGGTCTTTCCACATAAGTTAGGTCAGATTGCAATTCTATTTCTTCATATGTGATAGGATCATCCGGTGCCTTCAAACACTTTCTGAGTTGTGAAACATGAAACACATTATGAACCTGACTTAGTTGCGCTGGTAATTCCAACTCAAAAGCTGTTCCTCGATTCTGACTGAGTATTTTAAATGGTCCTATATATCGAGGACTTAACTTTCCTTTCACTCCGAACCTCTTAAGTCCTTTCATTGGGCTAACCTTTAAATAAACCATGTCTCCCACTTTCGGTTCCCAATCTCTTCTTTTTAGGTCGGCGTAACTCTTCTGACGACTCTGAGCTATTTTGAGTCTATCCCGGATCACCTCGATGACTTCTTGTCTCTCCTTGATGTAGTCCGGTGTAAACTCCTTGTTTTCTCCGGTTTCAAACCAACAAATTGGTGATCGACACTTCCTTCCGTACAATGCTTCGTACGGTGCCATCTGGATGCTACTCTGATAACTATTGTTATATGAGAATTCCGCTAAAGGTAAATGGTCCTCCCATGAACCTCCAAAGTTCAGAGCACAGGCTCTAAGCATGTCCTCAAGTATCGGATTGGTTCTTTCAGTTTGTCCTCCGGTTTGTGGATGATATGCCGTACTGAAATCCAACTTGGATCCCAAAGCTTCTTGTAGTTGTTTCCGAAACGCTGATGTGAAACTTGAACCTCTATCTGAAACTATTTTCTTGGGTACTCCATGCTTACTCACAATCTCCTTCACATATATATCCACAAGATTTTCTGCGGTATCCTTTGTATTTACGGGTATGAAATGAGCACTCTTGGTAAGCTTGTCCACTATTACCCATATCATATCCTTCCTCTTACTAGTCATTGGTAGACCAGTAACAAAATCCATTCCGATTTCATCCCATTTCCACTCCGGTATCTCTAGTGGTTTGAGTAATCCCGCAGGACTCTGATGTTCTGCCTTCACTCGTTGACATGTATGACATTCCGAGACATATTGTGCTATTTCTCTTTTCATGTTGTTCCACCAGAACATCTCTTTCAAATCCATATACATCTTAGTACTTCCCGGATGTATTGAATAAGGGGTTTCATGTGCTTCCTTTAATATGATTGACTTTACTTCTGGATCATCCGGTACACATATCCTTTTCTGGAAGTATAATGAATCAAAATCCCCTAGATGGAATTCCGATGGTCTTCCCTCTCCAATCCTTTTGATTTCTTCTTGGATGAACAAATCATCCGCTTGTTTTCGGATAATCTCATACTTCAAGTCTGAGTACATCTCATCCATAATCCTCATGGTTGCTATACTTTCCTTAACATCACCTTGAATAAACAAAATCTGAGCATCCTCTAGCTCTTTCCGAAATTCCTTTGGAATCTCCCATTCCGTAGGTTGATTTTCCGTACTCTTCCTGCTTAAGGCATCTGCTACTACATTAGCCTTGCCTGGTGTATAGTTGATTGTAAGGTCATAATCCTTAATCAATTCTAACCATCTCTTCTGTCTCATGTTTAATTCCTTCTGAGTGAAGAAATATTTCAAACTCTTGTGATCGGTGTATAACTCACACTTGGATCCATATAAAAATTGTCTCCAACTCTTCAAAGCATACACAACTGCCGCTAACTCTAGATCATGTACTGGGTAGTTGTGTTCATGTGGTTTCAACTGTCTTGATCCATAAGCTATTACCTTCCAATCTTGCATAAGAACACATCCAAGTCCATTCTTGGAAGCATCACAATACACCGTGTAATCCTTTCCTGGTTCAGGAACTGCTAACACCGGTGCTGTGGTTAACTTATCTTTGAGTGTTTGGAAGCTGGCTTCACACTCATCCGTCCACTCAAATGGAGTATTTTTCTTGAGTAACTTGGTCATAGGTCCTGCAATCTTCGAGAATCCTTCTATGAATCTCCGATAATAGCCTGCCATACCAAGAAATCCTCGTATTTCCTTAGCATTTTTATGTGATTTCCATTCCAATACGGACTGAACCTTGCTTGGATTCACCGCTATGCCTTCTTTGGTTATGACATGTCCAAGAAATTCAACACTATCTAACCAAAATTTGCACTTGCTGAACTTTGCATATAGCTGATGTTCTCTCAAAATTTGCAGAACTATCTTCAAATGCTTGTCATGTTCTTCTTTATCTTTGGAATAAATTAGGATATCATCTATGAACACTATCACAAACTTGTCCAAGTACTTCATGAATATCTTGTTCATCAAATTCATGAAAATTGCTGGTGCATTTGTTAGTCCAAATGGTACAACCAAGTATTCATGGTGTCCATACCTTGATACGAACGCTGTTTTTGGTACATCCTCCTTCTTGATCTTGATCTGATGGTATCCTGACCTTAAATCTATCTTCGAGAAGACTCCAGCTCCTTGAACTTGATAAAAAAAGGTCTTGGATTCTAGGTAAAGGATACTTGTTCTTGATAGTTACTGTTGTGGGTATACTTTATGGGTATATTGACGACATGGCCTGGATCCGGCAAGCCCGGGTGGCCCACCGACGGTGATGGTGGCATGTGGCCCATCGGGCGGCCCAGTTGCTGCTGATCGTGAAGGATGAAGTCCAGTCCAGGAACGAGGAGTCGGATCTTAACCGACCTACGAGGAGGCCGGATCCGTGGAGGCCCATAAAGTATCCGGATCCGGCACGGCCTAGAAGGAAGGCGGATCCTTGACGTACACGGCAAGATATTGTACCGTAGTTAGGTAACTTGTATTCGGCTAGGACTCTCCATGTAAACCCTAGATCGTGCGCCTTTATAAGCCGGATCCCGGGAGCCCTAGAGGCACAACCACAACTCATTGTAACAACGAGCGCCCGGATAATTCCGGACAAGCGGTAGGCCTGTCATCGTGCAGGTGTTCCGAAGTGGGTAAATCGCGTACCACCATCCCGAGTGCACTCCGCCCTATGGCCCCTACTTCTTCTCCCCTCGTGAGGATCCCTCCTCCGGGGTACCGTCGATTAGGCGCGACGGTTGGCGCCCACCGTGGGGCTGTGGCGTCGGAGGCGGAACCGGGAGGGTTCCGCCATGGGAAGCTACGACGACACCATCGCCGGCGTGGGCGCCTCTACGCGGAAATGCCGATCGTCCCTCCGGACGAGTGTTGGATTCCGGCTAGGACAAACCGTCAAGCTCTCCATCGTCCCAGTTGGCGGCATACACATCTTCATCGGGAAACCGTCGATTCCGACGGAAACCCTGGTAAGTAACGCACGCGACCGCCGTTGGGACGACGTCGCGAAGATCCAATCGAGACGCAGAGCTTCCCAAGGAAGATTCCGCCGCGGATCTGGAATTTTCAAAGCCACCAATCCGCCCCAGAGCAGGAAACAACGGTGGAAGACCAATGGATCTGCCGGGTCTCCCAGGTGTTAGAAAAGCAGAGGTGCCATTTCGTACACTTCTTGGCCCATACCGCCGGAACCGCCCCTCAAGAAGATGGAGCTGGTCCTGAGCAGGTAGAGGCACCGGAAAACGACGCGGATCCGGATCAGGCTGAGCCTGTCGGAGAAAGCGAAACTCCGGTTGAAGAATCGATCTTGGGCAATCTGAGCCCAATTTCGGGAGATACCCCCTCCATGGATACTGAAGAGTTCGATCGCAAGATAAGGGAATACGGATATGGTGATCAGCCTGAAGTTGAATCCACCCAGCCTAAGCAGGTTCTCGCAACCGTAGCAGCGCTGGGACAACCTGGATCAGAAGAGGCAACCAACCAATCCGACCCTCAGCCATCCCGCCAAGGATCTCCAATGTCACGGAGCGACCCCGCAGGATTCTTCCTCGGAGGAACTCCTGTCACCCGAAGAGATGGTTGCACAAGCAGTTCTTAACAAACCTATAACCTCGGGCGACGCCGCAGATCCGGAGGCTCTAGAGGCCACGAGAGGAAATGCTGGCCACAGCCAAGAAGCTCGCCAATACCGCAGCCGCAATAAGGGATGAAAGGGCAGAAGCTGCAAATTTGATGGACCACTTCGAAAGACAGGATCGCGAAATTGCTGACACACTCGAGCATGTCAAGAGCATGAGGCAAGAGTGGGAAGTAAAGATGACCTATGCGCAGGCGGAGGCCGATCGAATCGTTAGAGAAGCAATTCCGCCCCGCAGAATCAATTTCGCCACGCCCGCAGAGCAGCAGCCGCTGGAAACCCCAAAGGATAACATGCTAAAAGCTGCGGAGTTATTGAAAAAGAAAGACGAAGAAGTTGATATCAACTACCTCCGCAAACTTGTCGCTTCAGCAATGCAGCAGCAAAGCAAGGCGGATACGCAGGTTAGAATCCAATCCGGATAACTGTGTATCTACCGCGCAGAAGGACGCTCGCGCCAATCGACATCCCGACGATGAATCACACACCGGATCCTCGGAGCGTAGAGCCAACCCAAATCCATCCGATCCCCGTGCCGTCAAAGATGCCTTCGTCAGATCCAAGAAAGGGAAAGGATGCAATGTACTCTGGACGAGACAAGTACCGCAACCCCTCTCCTCCACCTAATGGTTACCCGCGACCCCCTCGCCGCCGTAGTCCAGCCGGAAACACCAGGCCCCCAGGGCATGGTGGGATTGTTATCCGCGACAACGTGCTGCCAAGAAACAGAACAGGGAGCGCTCGCCGGAACCTCGCCGGAACCAACAACGATCGTGAGCCCGAGCCCGGGAGGAGTCGAATGAGGAGCGCGACCCGAGCCTCGCGGAGCCGGAACGACCGGGGCAGCCAGCGCCATGGCGAAGGCAGCCACGAAGCCGAGCCCGGCACCGGAAGGCCGAGGAGAATCGGAAGGCGGCAAGAAGTCGGATCGACCACCTCGCAGGTCTCCCTCACCACCACCTAGCGGTGGCGGCGGAGGTGGAGGCGGAGGCGACGGCCGGAGATCTCGCTCTCGCTCACAATCTCCTCGCCACGGCTCGCGCGACGCGCGGGAACGCCTTAACGAATACAGAACCGACTACATTGGTCCAAAGTGCTTTGGCAGGATGATTCGAGAGGAACCAAAGCCAAGGATGAACCTCAAGCTACCCGGAAACCTGAAGCATTATGATGGCACCGAAGGCCGGATACGATCGAGGATTACTATAATGCGGTAACCTTTGCGGAGGAACCCCTAACATCGCTGCCGCATGCTCCGTTGTACCTTGTAGGTCCGGCCGGATCGCTCGGTGACCTCGAAGAATTCCATCTTTCTTGGTTCGACCGAAGACCGCTTCGAGAAACACTTCGAGAGGCACCTACAAAAGACACCCACAGCGACTTGCAAGCTTGCATCCAGAAGAAGGAGAAACCTCAAGACACTACCTCACACGATGGTTGGCATGCAGGAACGAGTGCGAAAACGTCGACCACACCACCGCCATGTACGCCTTCATTGGTGGACTGCAGAGGGGAGGATTGCTGAGGCATACGCTCACTCGTTTGGCTAACTCAAACAAGCTGACTTTGGATGAAATGATCTCCATTGCTAGTGATCATACGCCGATGATGACACAGGCGGTGATCTCGCTACTGACAATCCCCTACATCAACAAAAGAAGAACCGTGATAACGGCAACAGCAGCAGCCATAAGCGCAAGAACCACGATGACCCAGGAAGAGTGGCGGATCCGAGATGGTCGCCATGGCGTTTCAACGCGGAGGTTCAGGAGGCGGAAGAGGACGCGGCCGTGGAGCGGAGCCGGCAGGGGTCAGCAGCATGCCAGCGAGAGTCCGGTGGCGGATCCCGCGCCCGCAAACCTACGAGGAGTACAGACACCTGGCCCACCTGGATCCGGTTACGGGGAAGTCCACTCAACCATAGCGCAAGTGGGTCAATGATCTAAAGAACGACCCGGAGGCGGGATACAAGTGAGCCGGAAGCACCGCCACGCGGCAAGGGAGAAGAGGGCAAGAACAAGGACAAAGAGGAAGATAGTTCCGAGGCGATGGATGAGGATGATAACTCGCCGGATCCCAAGGTAGGATCGCAGGTAAATCCAACCCATTCGAGAAAAAGAGCGTGGGGGCTTACCACACTTTCCTCGGAACCCCAACATTCGCGCTGCCAAGTCAGCTACCCGGATCTGAACGCACACAGTTCGGTGTGCCGTAGTATGTCAGGTGGTCGGAAGTCCCGTGCACATTTGATAGGGAGGATCACCCTGCCATTGTGCCAAAAGAATGCTACGCCTTGGTTGTAAGTCCCCGCATAGACGGGTATGACTTCTCCAAGTGCCTCATGGATGGTGGAGCCAGCTTGAACATCATGTACCTGGAGACTCTAGAGCGGATGAACCTCACCAAGGAACAGCTCAAACACAGCAACACGAGTTTCATGGCGTGGTTCCGGGTAAGAAGGCGAATTCCCTCGGCAGCATCACACTTCCGTGGCTTTTGGCGATGTTCACAATTTCCGCGAAGAGAAGATCACGTTTGAAGTTGTGCCCTTCAAGAGCTCCTACCACGTCATCTTCGGCAGGCCCACCTACCACAAGTTCCACGCAAGAGCATGCTACATCTACAACAAGCTCAAGATTCCGGGTCCTAAGGGTATGATTACCGTGTCAGGAGACTACAAAAAGGCTCATGAGTGCGAGTTGAAGCCGCCTTCGCGAGTCGTGATATCGGAGAGGGAGCGCAAGGCTACGAGGCCGCGGTGGATCCGGCGAGATGCAGACCACCAAGAAGCGGTCTACGAAGAAGACCTCCTTCAAGGCCGCGATAGAAACCAAGAAGCACCACCTCATCATAGGCGACCCTTCCAAGCAGGTTTCGGTCGGAGCCAACATGGACCCCAAATAGGAAGGCAGCTCGTCGAGTTCCTCCGCGCATGGATATCTTCGCATGGCAACCTTCTGACATGTGGGAGTACCTAGGGAACTCGCGAGCACTACCTCAACATAAATCAGGGGGCTAAACCGGTGAAGCAAGCTATGCGACGCTTTGGAGACAAAGCGCCGCGCCATAGGAATGGAGTTAGCAAAGTTGCTGGAGGCAGGTTTTGTAATAAAAGTTATCCACACGGATCGCAAATCCGTCCTTGTACCCAAAAAGAACTCGAAATACTAAGAATGTGTATCGATTACTCCTTGAACAAGCATTGCCCGAAAGATCCGTTTCCCCACCGCGCATTGACCAAGTCATTGATTCGACGGGCGGAACTTCTGTGTTTTCTTGATGCGTATTCCGGGTATCATCGGATCCGGATGAAGTCTGACCAAAAGGCAACTTCGTTCATCACCCCCTTCGGCACTTACTGTTATGTCACCATGCCCTTTGGTTTGAAAAATGCAGGTGCCACCTACCAACGTACGATGCAGCGGTGCCTGAAGGACCAAATCGGCCGGAACGTGCACGCTTACGTCGACGACATCGCGGTCATGACCGGAAAGGATCGACTTGATCGGCGACCTCACAGAAACCTTCGACAACCTCCGCAGGTACAAGATGATGTTGAATCCGCTGAAGTGCGTCTTTGGCGTGCCAGCCGGAAAACTCCTTGGCTTCATAGTCTCTCAAAGAGGCATTGAGGTTAACCCGGAAAAAATCAAGGCAATCATGTGTATCAAACGGCCAACTTGTCTTAAAGATGTGCAACGACTAGCGGTTGCGTCGCGGCAATCAGTGGGTTTGTTGCCGTCTTGGCGAGCGCTACCTTTGTACAAGGCTCAGAAGAAAAGACAAATTCGTCTGGGACGACGCAGCCGACGCAGCTCTTCGGGGGTTGAAGGAAATACTCACCTCCCCACCTATCTTGGCAGCCCCAGCAGAGTCAGAGCCAATGCTCCTTTATCTAGCAGCTACCAACAAAGTCATCAGCCTCGTCATCGTGGTGGAGCGAAAGGAAGAAGGTCATGAATATGACGTCCAAAGACCTATCTATTACATTAGCGAGGTGCTGACGGAGTCAAAGCAAAGATACCCTCACTTTGAGAAGCTAGCTTATGGAGTGTTCCTAGGCGCCGGAAGCGAGACATTACTTCCAAGAGCACCCGGTAACAGTTGTGAGCAAGGCTCCGCTGTCAATAATTCTCAACAACGCCGACGCAACATGGCGTACGGCTAAATGGGGCATCGAATTATCCGCCTTTGACATCAAGCCTAGGACTGCGTTAAATCCCAAGTCTTGCGGATTTCGTCGCGAGATTGGACGAAAGCTCCGGATGCAAGTACGGAGGAACCGAGAAACATGGGTCATGCACTTCGATGGATCCAAGCAGCATCAAGGCTCGGGAGCAGGTACTGAAGTCTGGAGAAGAAGCTGTATATTCTGCATATCCACTTGAAGCTACAAACAATATGGCGGAATACGAGGCTCTACTACACGGTGCTACGCATCGCTAAGGAAATCGGGATCAAGCACATTATATGTTGTGGAGATTCCGACCTGGTGGCACAACAAGTAGCCGGAACATGGACGCCCGAAACTCCGTCATGGCGGCCTACAGAGACGAAGTTGACGAGATCGCCAAGTGCTTCCTCGGATACGAAGTCAAGTACGTCGGGAGACGATAACACAGCGGCGGACATGCTATCCAAGCTCGGATCCGGCAGGAAGCAAATTCCGCGGTATTTTCTGGAGCACCTACGGATACCCTCGATTAAGGGCGCTACCCGGAAAACCCAGAGGTGGCAGTATCTCGGCAAAGGAAGTGATGGTTATCATTCCGGCTTGGACCCAACCTTTCCTGGACTACCTCATCGATCGAAGTTGCCAGAGGACGAGGTCTTCGCGCGACAGATCGTCAGACGAGCAAGATCCTACACAATTGTTGATGGACAGCTCTACAAACGAAGTGCAACAGGGGTATTTCTCAAATGCGTCTCCAATCAAGATGGCATTGAAATCCTCAGAGAGATCCATGCAGGGGATTGCGGGCATCATGCCGCCCCAGGTCCCTCGTTGCCAAAGCTTTCCGGCTAGGATTTTACTGGCACAGCTAAAGAAGATGCTGACAAGTTGGTAAAAACCTGCCGGGTTGCCAATACTATGCTACTCAACCAAATGCTCCAGCCCAAGAGCTGAAGACCATACCTATCACCTGGCATTTGCGGTCTGGGGGCTCGATATGGTTGGTAAGTTAAAAAGATCATCTCCTGGCGGTTTTGAATACCTTTTGGTCGCTGTTGACAAGTTCAGCAAATGGATCGAGGCTAAGCCAGTGAGAAAAGCCGACGGTGCTACGACACTAAAATTTGTCTGCAGCCTCGTGATGAGATTCGGCATCCCACACAGCATAATCACAGATAATGGCACAAACTTCGCTCAAGGAGAGTTGAGGGATTATTGTGAGACAGTAGGGATTGACTGGACCTTGCATCTGTGGCTCACCCACAATCCAATGGTCAAGTTGAAGGGCTAACGGCCTAATATTATCAGGAATTAAGCCACGCCTTGAAGAACCAACACGACGAGCATTGGAGCTTGGGCTGACGAGTTGGAAGTTGTCTTGTGGGTTTGCGAACTACCCTAACAGGTCAACGGGGTTTACCCCATTTTCCTGGTATATGGATCCGAAGCCGTGCTTCCCTCCGACATCATTCACGATTCTCCGAGTTTCACGCCTATAATGAAGAAAGCTTGGTGACGAGGCGAGACAGCTATCTGTGGACTGATCGAGGAAGCTCGGAACTTAGTGACGAGCGCTCCGCCATCTACCGTGAAGCTCCGACGCTATCACGGTCGTCGAGTTCGGAATCGCTCCTTCATGGCGGGAGACCTGGTCCTCCGCCTTCGACAGTGAAAGACCATAAGCTGCAATCTCCATGGGAAGGACCCTTCGTCGTTAGCAAAGTGCTTCATAACGGGTCGTACTACCTTGTTGATTTCCGTGAGCTGAAGGATAGACCTGCTAATTGGCACCGGAAACGCAAGCGTGAGGATCGGATGACATCTATGACGAGACAGATCGCCCTTGGAACATCGCACAGCTACGTCCTTTCTACACTTAGCATATTTTTTGTTACAAACTCTGTAATAGTTATACATGATCAATGAAATAAAGCTTATGGTTCACTCTTTGAGTCTTTTACCTCCTTTACTTGTTCATTTTTAGATTGTGTATGTTTTCCGACTAAAACCGCAGAGCTGGATGTTTCCGCCTAGGCGTGTATGAAAGTTGTGATTTTCAAAATCGTCCTTTAGGACGTAAGCCTAAGTTTTCTGGTGGAAATTTTTTTTGTTGCGAACTCATGGATTCCTGGTAGCGACTTCCGGCACCTAGGCTGGGGGCTTGTTTCCGCGGTTATGGACGGACGCCATTGGGTTTCGTCACCGCAGGCGAGCGTTTCCGGCCAAAGGTTTTCCGGCTCGTGGAAGGTCAAACGAGCAAGCCGGAAAATTAACAAACCAGCACTTGCTTTTAACAAACGAAACATGCAAATAATACTAACGGATAGCATGATCAGTTTTCCGCCCACGCATAATTGTTTCGTCCCTAGATACTTAAGAATTAAAGTTATATTACAAACCCTCGCTGGGGCCAAAATGATGCATTGTTTTTCCGCAGGACTAAGTTTTTACTTCTCCTTAACCGGAGAAGTTCCCACGTTGGCATCAGCTCCCCCTGCGTCAGTCGGAGCTTCCTTCTCTGCGTCTTTGGCAGGCGAAGAGACATCTTCATCTTCTTCCGCTCCAGCGGCAGTCGGAGAAGCAGCGCCACCTTGGTTCTTTGAGCTTGTCCACGTATACTGGCTTCCGGATTGGGCGGGCTTGTTTTCCGCTTCACGATCCTCCAAAAGCTCAGCTTCGAGAGGTTCGTCAGCAGGAAGAACCACCTTCTCATAAAATTCATCATGGCGGATCCTCCGAGCAATGCGTGTATCATAGCCGCTAACCGCGTCAAGCAGCGCATTGACATCACATTCCGGAGGAACGCCAGAAGTCACCCGGTCCAGGTTTAAACTCGGATTATGCGCTAAGCACATAGCCAAGGACATGGCAGCTGCACCCCGTGCTGAAGAAGATTGCAGGTCCACAACCAGCTCCGGAAGCAAATCCATCCTCTTGATGAGCTTGCGCACATCGCAGGTTCGGCTCTTCTTGATGTTGAGGTTGTGACAGATTTTCCTGGAGGCGGAGATGAGATCCTTGCAGTCTTCTCCGGCCAACTGAAGCAGGTCATCGCGCGGGAACTGGCTCCGACGTTCCTCGTCATATCCGAGTGGATCTGGAAGATGCAAATTTTGTTAAATACAACAAGTTACACATATGCTGTCGTATAAGTTTCGAGGACGTACCCATGACGTCGGAGTTGAGCAGGTCCCAGCAGCTCTCTGCTGTTTCCATATACTTGCGAAGACCTCCAATTTCTCTTTGCTGCTTCTGGATGGTGTCGTTGTCAGTTTGTCTTTTCAGCTCAAACTCACCAGTTTCCCGAGCAAGCTCCGAGTTCTTCTCAGAAATTTTCTGTTCTGCCATTGCGAGTTTTGCTTCGAGATTCTTTTGTGAAGCACGTAGAGTCTCCAACTCGGCGGAAGCTGCAGCGAGAGAAGAGGAGGCACCTGCTCATAGTTATATAAAGCATCAAGGTCGGAAAGTGCGGGACATAACCCACAATCGTCAGATGATCGGAAACCAACCTTGAGCTTCTGAAAGTAGTTTCTTCAGATCCGCATTCTCCGCCTGAAAGCACTGGATTTTCTCCGCCTGGCTGATGGTCACACGACGCTGCAGCGCAATGTTTTTGTGCAACTCGTAATGCAGGGCTTTTTGTTCCTGCAAACACAGTCAGAAACGGAGTGAATTCCGCCATCATGGTTTAAGTCTTTCTAAAGCATTGTCGCTGGAAATTCTTTCCGCCATCATGCTTGGGGGCTACCACGACATTTAAAACTTTCCTTTCAGATTGAGTTCTCTAAAAGTATTCAGACGCTAACTGATAGAGTTTCCGCCTAAATACTTGGGGGCTACTGGGGAGTTACCTTTTGCTTGCAAACAAGCTTGTCGAAGAATTCGCCAATGTTTTTCTTGACGTCCTGGATCTCCGACGTTTCAACGTCCGGTTTGTCCCAGGCATTGTTTAGCATAGCATTGAGCAAATCTTGCTCCAGCTCCCACTTCTCTGCCTCCGTTAGTTTGTTAAAAAACTTCGTGGCATAGGCTTTCGGGGTGGAAGTAAGATCAGCCGGATCTCCAAAGTTTTTGGGGAAAACGACCATATCACCTGTGGTGGCTTCAGCTTTGCCAGAGGAATTAACTTCTGCCTCCCCCTGGTTTCGTCCTTCAGTTTCGTCGTTGATGGGACCCTTGCCGCCGGAACCATCTCCGCTCGCTCTGTCGCTGCTAACCGGAATTACTTCCGGTGGAGTGGGTGCGGCAGGAGTTGGAGACTGGTCCGCGGGAGGAGGAGAAGGCTGCAGGGGGGCTTGTGGAGCGCTCGGCGGAGCTGGCGTCAAAGGACCAACGGCGGGAGATTTCTTCTGCATATACTTAGTGATATGCTCCTGAACATTGGTCCGCGCGGTGGTAGGGTTCGGATTCCTGTGAGCAAGTAAAAGAAAAGTATACATAACACAGCTTACCAAGATAAACAACGCATGTTACTCGGAAGCTTACGCTGTGCCCGGAATGTTGGGATGTGAGGGTTTCCCTGCTGTCGAAAGCATCTTCAGGCGCTGGCGCTCCGCCTTCCTGGAGTCAAGCGGAGGTGGTTTGATCACCCTGGGTTTCTTGGCGGAAGCCTCGCCGCTGCCTCCGGCGTCGGAGCCGGAGACTTTGGCGCGGGAACGCTTTGTAGGTCGAGGAGCAGCCTTTCGGGGCACTCGTTCTTCTTCCTCCTCAGGGTCTTCCGGATCCTCTTCCACCGAGTCACCGCTAACGGGAACTCGGAGTATGGCGCGTAGGTTTTCCTCCGCCAGAGAGTCAAGCTGCGAAAAGGGTGAGCAGAACAAGTTAAACACTTAGAAAATTGTGAAAGGATAAAGGAATGCGAAGGATTAAGTGCTTACCGGAGGACATTTGTCGTGTGTGCTAATATCCTTGATCAGTTCCGGGACCTGTTGGCCCCTAGCAATTTTCACCAATGTCTTGAACCTTCTCTTGAGGGAGTCGGCCGGAAGATCATGGCGAGTGACTCGGAGGAGATCGTCCGCCCCAGTGTAAGCGCACATCAGGCGTGCGTTGTAGCGCAGGGGTTGGATCCTCCGGGTAAACCAGCTGAGGGTGAGCTGGTCCATCATGAACTAACCAGGAAATCCTCCGCGCAGCCTTCTCCAGTATGGGTGATTGGGCAAGCATGGGGATGAAGCTCCAGCTCGCCAATTCTTCCGGAGGCGTGTTGCTGAAGGGCGGGAGTCCATCGTGGACGCTCGGAACTGACGCGTTCTTCACATAAAACCATTCGGCGTTCCAGTACCGAACGGATTCGTGGGAGTCGTGAGGAGGATACATCCAACCAGAGCGGAGCATGAACGTCATACTTCTGCAGTTTAGCATAGCCTTGTCCTTCGTCTCTTTCTTCACTCAGAAAAAGAATTGCCATAATTTGATGTCGGGTCGGATTCCGAGGTGCCCCTCGCAAAGAGTTGCGAAGTTCGAGAGCAGGAGGTAGGAGTTGGGGCAGATGTTGTGGGGCTGGAGCCCGTACGTGTCGAGGACGGAGAGGAAGAACTCCGAGCATGGGAGTGATAATCCGCGCTCGACCCACGCCTTTGTCATAACGCGTTCATCCGCGTCGGGTTTGGGAACGTCGGAGTCGCGCGTGAAACTCCAATGCTCGGAGATCATGCCTTCGTTTTGAAGCTCCCGGAGCTCCGCGTCAGTTGTCTCGCAGGGCCACCATTGACCCCGCACCCCTTCACGGCTCCGGGCCTTGGAAGCTTTCTTGTTTTCCACCTCTTGTACCTTGGCTGCCATTCTAGCTTGGCCTTGAAGCTCCTCTTCGAGCTCTTGGGCTGTTGGGATCCGGCCTAGTAAAGTACTGGAAGAGGCGGAGAACGGTTGAGCAAGCCTAACGTCGGAAACATATGGTGGTAGATACGCAATGGGATCCGGGCAAAATGGTTCCACGGCACTGGGATCCGGGCTACTCGGAGAACTACCAGTGCAGTGAGGAGAACCATGAGGCATGCTTCCGGCTGCACCCATGCGAGCTGAGTTGAGTAACCGGAAAATCTACACTACAACTACTTTTTCTTCCACGAGACCGGTGTACGTACCGGCAATGGCGCGACGGTCCGGCGAAGCTCCGGCGAAGTAGAGGTCGATGAGCTAGCGGTTTCGAGCCTCCGATGACCATGAATCGGCGGCGGAGTTGATTTCCTGGTCAACCGTGGCAATCTTGGTTCGAGGAGAGGTTTGGGATGGCGGCGCGCGAAGCTCGCTGTGGCAAAGTTCGCCGGAGTTGAGATCCGTCGGGCGGCGCGGCGCGAGGAGGAAGATGAAGTGATGAGGAGCGGTGAAAGAATGAAGGGTTACCGTGGGCGAGGGTTATATATAGACCTCGCGCGGAGATTCGTGTTTCGGATCTGACGGTAGAAACTGAACAGTCACGCCGTTGGATGATCGACACGTGTCTTAGGTCAAATAATGGTAAAATGACGTGGAGGTAACTTAACTGTGCGCTCCCGAAATTTCCGGCTAGAAGATTTGTATCTCCGAAAATTTAGCGCGGGAAAAAAGGAAGTTGTGCGCGGGAAAAGTGGGCTTTCCGTTTCATTACCAGTCCAGAAGAAAGGAAGATTTCCGAATAGATGATACCGGAAACAAGTAAAGGTTTTGAAGCTCTCCAAGATTCTCTTCGGATCCAAGCTGAATGAAGTCGGAGGAATGATGAATCTCGGAGAACTTCGGGGGCTACTGTTGTGGGTATACTTTATGGGTATATCGACGACATGGCCTGGATCGGCAAGCCCGGGTGGCCCACCGACGGTGATGGTGGCATGTGGCCCATCGGGCGGCCAATTGTTGTTGATCGTGAAGGATGAAGTCCAGCCCAGGAACGAGGAGCCGGATCTTAACCGACCTACGAAGGAGGCCGGATCCGTGGAGGCCCATAAAGTATCCGGATCCAGCACGGCCTAGAAGGAAGGCGGATCCCGTACACGGCAAGATATTGTACCGTAGTTAGGTAACTTGTATTCCGGCTAGGACTCTCCATGTAAACCCTAGATCCGTGCGCCTATATAAGCCGGATCCCGGGAGCCCTAGAGGCACAACCACAACTCATTGTAACAACGAAGGCGCCGGATAATTCCGGACAAGCAGCGGTAGGCCCTGTCATCGTGCGGGTGTTCGGAAGCTGGGTAAATCGCGTGCCACCGTCCCGAGTGCACTCCGCCCTATGGCCCCTACTTCTTCTCCCCCTCGTGAGGATCCCTCCTCGAGGTGCCGTCGATTAAACAGCACAGTTACATTGTTCAAATTTACATTAATCTCCACACATTCTCTTTCCTCCATCTCTTTTATCCACAAAAATATTTGGTGTACCCCATGGTGACACACTTTCTTGAATGAATCCCTTCTGTTCTAACTCATCAATCTGAGCTTTCAGTTCCACTAATTCCCTTGGCCCCATCTTATATGGTGGTTGAGCTATTGGTGCTGTGCCTGGAATCAGATCGATTGTGAATTCTATCTCCCTATCGGGTGGCATCCCCGGTAGTTCCTTAGGAAATACATCTTGAAACTCATTCACTACATGAATATCTTCAATCCTCACCTCCTTCAGACTATTGAGTTCCAATCCTATCTCCAACTCACTGTATTTGTCTCCTTGGAACACTATTCGACCTCCAATGGAGTTGCGAAGTGATACTGTTTTGTCTCCACAGTTAATCACCGCTCCATTCTCTGTCAACCAATCCATCCCTAGGATGACAGATATGTCCTTCATGGGTATGATGAATAGGTCCGCGAAATACACACAGTCACATATGGTTAAGACTTGTGCTTCTTTCACGTGGGTTACTAAGATCGTTCCCCCCGCGGATAGAACAGTTATAGGAGTTTCTAACTCAGAACATCTAAGCCCGAATTTTTCCACAAACTCCAATGCAAGAAATGATGTGGTTGCTCCAGTATCAAATAATACTTTACCAGGATGAGTAAGGATGCTTAGCGTACCTAAGACTGTTTGATCCGACTCTTCCGCTTGCTCCAAAGATGTGCAGTTCAGCTTTCCATAAGGCTTTCCCCTCTTGTTGTTGTTGTTGTTGTTGTTGTTGTTGCGGTTGTTGTTGTTGTTTCCACCTCGTCCTCCTGAGCTCTGTCCGCTCCAAGATGACTTGTTTGGGCACTCCGGCTTGATGTGTCCATCCTTCCCACAACCATAACAGATGATTCTGGGTTTCTGACAATCCTTCTGCAAATGACCCTTTAGGCCACAATTGTTGCAGATGATCTGGCTGATTGGATTCTGACTCTGACCTCCCCGGTTGTATTGGCTACTAGTAGTAGGTCGGTATCGGGGTTTGAAACTCCGATCAGGTATTGGTTTACTAATTGGGTACTTTCTTGGCTCAATACGAGCCCTCTTCCTCCTGTCCTCTTGGACTTGCCGGTAATCATCCTCGAAAGTGATTGCCGAGTCAATCAGTTCTGGAATTCAGCGGTCGTGCCAACCTCGGTTGCATCTTCATGTATGGATTCATGCCTTTCATGAACCGCTTCTTCCTTTTCTCCTCCGTATCAACATCCTCAGGTGCATACCTGGATAACCTGTTGAAATCCCGAACATACTGCATGATGGGTGCAGTTCTGTCGTAGTTTGTCAAACTCCCTCTTCTTCAGCTCCCACGCTGTCGGAACATGGGCATCCCGGAACTTCTTCTTGAACTCCTCCCGGTGAACACCTTATCTGGAGGGTGTACTGCTACAAAGTTCTCCCACCATGTGCTGCTGGTCCGACAACAGATAAGTAGTATATCTAATCTTCTCCTCATCGTTGCAACCAACGGTCTTCAGCTTCCGTTCCGTATCCATGAGCCAATCTTCAGCGTCCATTGGTTCTGGAGCTGATGTAAAAGGTAGTGGTCTTGCATTTTGGAAGTCTGATAAGGTTACTCCCTTGCCTTCATTACCCCTATCATTAATGACGTGGGTAAAAAAATCTTGCATGTTCTTGCTTTGACTTTCCTGGTAACGCCTCCTATCTTCCTCCATTGCTCTCATATACTGTTGGAAGTCTGGGTGCATCATTGGGTGTGGTGGTGGTGGTGCATTCTCTGCTCTAGCTGCTGCATCTGCCTCCTCTTTTTCTCTTGCCTCCCGCTCTCTGCGAGCCTCCTCGGTTTCTACTAACGCCATTTCCCCCTAGTCCTGTAACAAAGAGCGATTACTCATAATTACACCATGCAAATGCTTTCTGAGCTCAACTCAATGCCCAGAACTAGTCACACAATGAAATCAAGAAGCAAATCCAAAACAAACATTTATTATGCATATACTTTGTATAATACATAACACACACACAAACTTATATTACATGTGGTGTATATAAACCACTTATTTGGCTCAAAGCCCAAGCCAACGGGAATTTAAAATACGTTCTATTACAATACCACCTAGATTACTTTATTCTTCCTTGGAGCTCTACTCCTCGTCATCATAACTCGCCTCCGCGTACATCCACAGGGTCCATCCGGTACATCGGTTTGTCTTCCGAACACCGTCCGAATGAAGGTCCTTCCGGTAGGTATGTATCTGAATCGGAAGAAGTGCCGAGACAGAGATCTGTCATGCCAAAGTAACTGGATAAAGACTCATATGTATCCCCAGTGGGATACAACTCACCTTCTTCTGCCATCCATGGAGGGTTCCTATTCACTTGCCCTCATCTTCTTCTTCTTCTTTTTCTTGGTTCCAGAACTCTCACCTACAACGTATTGGGATGTTTTGGGTAACCCCATCTCCAGATCTAAAGAAATGGAGTTGGTATCTTTCTCTTCCTGCCCAAAGCTTTGATTAACATTCTGGTTAACCGCGCCTCCTTCATCCTCTGAATCACAAGTGATGGGTTCTCCTTCATCTCCAAATGGTTCCCCGAAGCGCCAACCAGTCGAATTCTCGATTGGTGACTCCGAGCAGTCTAGGTTCCTGGAATCATCTCCCCCATATCCAGACTCATATGATGCTGACACATGTGGATAATGTGGGACGAAGTTGGGTGTGAGTGGATCTTTATGGGACAACTAGTCACTCAAATCTACATAGCTGTCTAGGCTAAAGAAAGGTGTAGTATGTTGTGGTTGTGTCCTCAGATCACGCATCCGAGTTTGGACTTTATCAGGGTCCGTGAACTCAGCTAGCATGTGGTCAATCTCACCCCTCATCTTCATGTGTAAAAGGTACATCGTGGTCAGTAAAGACTTACAGCTATCCATGTGCTGTGTTGCAGCTTCAGGACTTCTGTGTGCTAACACCAGATGATTCAGAGTGGGATCCTCATCTTCCTCGGCATGAGGTATATGAGAAAACTCTGAACATAGTAGTTCTACTGACTTGTGCTGCCTTATCTCAAGGATTGCCTTGAATAGGCCCATGTGGTAGGCTGTGGTGATAGTTTTGGCTTCTCCGTATGGCATTACACGACTCATCAGCAGTTTTGTCGGTAGTTGGACCGATACTCTGCACTTGGCTAGGATTTCCCCATCATAGTAGGTATACTTGATAACAGGTATCCGTGGGTCACAATGGAGTTCCTTCAGCATCCCACACAGGAGAGCTGTGATTGGTCCATCATAATCACCGAGCCAACCCTCAACCTTCCTCAAAGTCCTCTTAGGAAAAGTGTTCGCCATTATGGCTGTATACAAAAGCAGAATATTAGTAGTGATAATGCATCATAATAGCTATAATAAAGAATTATCGCACTAAAATATATGGTTTTGCTATTCTCATGTGAATAATCTCCATATTTCTAGAGAATCCTTTACTATTTCTACTAGACTCCTACGGGTTTCTTCCCACTAGTTTTCCAACCTAAGGTCGCAACATTTGCTCTGATACAGTGGTGACCCGAGCTTGCATGTTGTAGTATACAAGTCGTTGATATGATCTTTGTGAAGGGACTTCTTCACAAATTGCCATATCCCTCAGAGTGGTACAACAGAAACATTGCAGGTCATAACACTCCATAATTTATTACAAACATTGTCTTAACAAGTTGGTATTCTCACAGGTCCTATGAGAACACCCTAAAATACTACTTAAGTACGATTACAACTCATAACAACTATAAGAGAGCTCAACAACTTATTTAAGTAAGTTCTACGTTGCTCGGCTCTATGATGCTAGGGTATGTCACTACTCCTCCACCTCCGTGTCATCGGGTCCGTAGACTATCCCATAGTCTACTCCTTCCACTCCGCCGGTAAGATCAGGTTCTCGTAGACCAGCTCGTAACTTCCTTCGGTGCTCCATCATTGATGGCCTCCACTTCCGGATCACAGTCTAGCAAGGGTGTCGAAAGAAAGTGAGTACAGAGGTACTCAGCAAGTTCTAAAAGAGTAAAAGGTGTTTGATGCACTAGCTACGACCATTGATGAAATCGCAGGTCAATGCATGTTTTGAAATCATTTCTTCAAAGGTTGCTTTTATTATGAAAACTATGCCCGTCGGTCTTCACGGGTTGACCATAACCGTGGAGTTCCTTTCTCTGGCGTTCGCGATTCCCTTCGGAACCGAGGAGTGAGCCACAATTTGATACACTCTGCCAGAGGTGCGTTACTTTTCCCACAAGAGATCTCACCCTTTTTCCGCAGGGACTTGCCCCGTTCACACTTCCTTTGGTGTGAGGCAGGTATAAAGATCCAAGCCCACACCGCCTTCTCCGCGATTGCAAACCCACCCTTTGTCCACTGTACACCCCAGTAGACTTCTCCCGATAATACGGCTTTACTCACGGTGTACTTTGGACAATCCTTCATAGATCGTAGAGCCATCATCACTAATGGATGGGGATTTAAAGGCTATCCCAACCTATGGCAGTGCCTCCAACACCCCGCCGGCTCTACCAATCCGTTGGCGTGCAGAGGGAAAAGATACGGCTGGCTTCCCAGAGCCATTATAGATCTCATGGTCAACGCGGTTTGTACGGCGCTAGAATCACTGGACGGCATTGGTAATTTAATCCTAGGATGATATAACCCATGCAATGGAACCTCCACCATATCAACACATACCATGGTTCCATTGCCAACCACATAGTCATATTCATAGTTGGAAAGTAACATTTTATTTGCGATGGAATGATAAGTATATAGCTTTGCATTAAAGTAGTAGAAAATACTCAAGTTGACATGAGCAAGGGTGAACTTGCACGTGGATCTGCGAGATAGTGCGATTCAATGCGGTTGATGGAACCTGGACCTCGGGTTATGTAAGAAGCATCATTGTCAGGTAAGGACAATGTTATAAAAAAATAATGCAATCATGGATGTATTATTTTATGTTGAATCCCTTTACCCCGCTGAGTTATAGCAATTTAGGGTTGAGTTAAGATTTATGCTTTTTGCTGTAACTTGCAATTGATTTAAAAGGGTAAACCATTTTAATTCACATAAAGTACAATAATTCAAATTAAAACTATTTGACTTGGTGGTTCATCAATCATTCCAAAACTGAATAAAAATAATAGAGTTGCCTCTATAGAGTATTTTTCTTTGAAAAATACCTTTCTCAATAGAAATGACTTGGAATAATAGAATTTCATTTTGAAATGTTTGAAAATAAGTATTTGAACTTATTTGAGATTTTTCCTTGAATTTTAAATACAAGGAAATAATAGTTTAAAATTCCAAGGTATTATTTAAATTCTGCAAATTCATAATTTTGAATTTGTTTCTTTAATTCTATTTCATATTTTATTCTGGTTAGGATTTATTTTTCATTCACTAATCCAATTTTTAATGGATTTTTAGAGTTGTATTTTATTTACTAAAAATTGGTGAAATTCTGTCTTTTTCTAAAAATAAAAAGGCAAAACCCTATTGGGCCAGCCCATAACTAAGGCCCGGGACAGCCCACTAAGGCATGTCCCCTAATGGGTCGGTGGCGCCGAAGCGGCCCACCTCGCTCCTCACTCGTCTCTCTCACTCGCTCGCTCCTAACCCTAACTCTCTCGCGTCTCCCGTGGCGATGGCGTCGCCGCCATGGCCGCCGCCACTCTCCGGCCATCTCCATACGCCCCTGTCCTAGCCACTTACCAAATCGGGACCGCCGCATGAGATCTACCGAACTATCCGCGTGGTTTCTCCCATCTCTTCCTCTCCTGGCGAATCGCCCTTCTCGGATCTCGTGGAGAATCGCCTGGCGATTGACGATCTCGGTGAGCTCTCGTCTCGCCGACGATGTGTGCGCCCCTGAGATTGACTGGCGCGGGTGCTGCTCGCGGTACTCGTGCCGTCGTCTCGAGTGCTCTGCTGCGGTGGTGTGTTTGTTTTCGCGGCGTAACGCCGGCGCCTACCCTAGTTTGCAGGCTGCTACGGCCGTGCGAGCACTGCCTCGCCATGCCCTAGCCTCTGCTTCCAGGCGCGTGTAAGTTCTTCACCTCCTCCTTCTCTTCTCCATGTCTGTGCGCCTCCCTTGCTACTGTACTTCTTCCTCCTCATGCTCTGTTGCTCTCTGGTGATCCTGTGATCACACAGAGCTCTGCCATGGCTGCTTAATCTGTCTATACTTACATTTGCTGCAAGCTCATGGCCAAAGCACCCATTTCTGGTACTGGCCAGTGTTGCCTTGCTTGCTGTTCATGCTCTGCTTGCTTATCTGTTGCTCCTAGCCTACTCTAATCTTGCTATGCTCTGCTGTGCTTACTTAAGAGCTTGCTATGCCATGCTATCCTTGTTTATGGCTTGCTTGTGCTTACTGGCATGTCATATTTGCTTGTCTAGGTGTACTGTGGTGCATCAGTGACACTTGTGTTTGCCAGTGGTGCTTGTGAAATGCTTCTGTGCTTCCTGTGTAAGCTAATGATCCATGGGATCATCCATTGCTTGTTGGCTTCCCTATCTGTATAGCTTGACTTGATTCAATTGATCCATTTGATCAATTAAATGTCAGTGATGGCTTACTGATTAATTCTGTGACTAAGTGATTCATTTTCCTTGTTGATGCTGATGCTCAAGCATCACTATGCTACTGCTTACTTGTGCTATTGCTTGCTCTAGCTTACTGGACTAGATCCAGTAGCTGTGATGCAGTGATTGGTGCCATATTGCTCTACAGTGTGCTAGTGTCAATAATTAGTATGGATCTGTGATAAATTCATACTTGAGTTAAATTGATTCATAATGAACTGCTTATGCAGTGATGATTTAAATATTTAGCTTGTATATGAAGTTGCTATTCATGATTGTTTAGCAAGCAAATGAATCTGAATCCATTCCTGGATAATGATGTGCTATATTTGGCTTTCTTTTAAATGGTGCTAAGTGTGATGTGACCTCAGTAGCCTTGCTACTGATTGGTTGCTCACTTATTTGATTGGATCTTGTGGCTACTCAACCTTTGCTTGCATATTTGGGGATCATACTAGATATGAATGCCAATATGCTTGCCTGATGAAATCTAGGGTTTACTGATGGTTACTAGCTTAGGATTTACTGTGTAGTCTGTATTAGCTGCTATTTATAGCAACACATCTACTGGTGCTATCTGTGCATATGATCTTGCTAGTGTGTGCATCTGTGCATGATTGCTAGCTTCTGTGTACAAGATCTGTATCTAGATGATTTCTATTTTTAGTGGCTTTTAGACTGGCAGTAATCCTTGGTGAAAACCAAGTGATGATCTACCCACTTGAGCATCTGCTCAATCCCATGATTATCTCATGCATATATTATGGATCAGATCCATTGGATCTGTCCAGGAACTTGGTATACCTTGTTCCAGCTCCTAGTATGAGATGTTTTGTTGTTGCAGACTTGGGGTTTTGTGCACAGCCCTTCACCTCCAGGTTCTGGTTGATCTTCTCAGGTCACCATGATTCCTGGTGGCTAAGTGGTTGTGTGTTGGTGCTATTCTTGAGTATGAACTGGATGAACTTGTGTTGGCTCTAGCTTCACCCTTACCTGGTGAATTATCTTATCTGTCGACTGTCAAGGTTCTAGGGTTTGTGTTCTATTTATATGCTCCCTACTTCTACCCTGGCCATGACACACAAGGCCTGGTTACTTTGTGACTCACCCCTTGCATTGCCTTGCTGTTGCTTGGTTAGCAACAGCCTTCATATACTGAAACTTGAGCCCCTGTGGCTGCTCAGGTTTGGTCTGCCTTGGTCTTATCTTGTGCTGCCCAGGAATTTGGACAAGCACAAGTGTGCAGTGACAGTTTCACTGTCCAAACTGAATTTCTGTGATTTGTGTTAACTGTCCAAACTGAAATTGCTAACACTTATATTCTGGTCTAGCACTTGTTATTTATGTTGCAGGTTTGAAGTGGAAGATAGCCAGAAGATCATCCTCAAGTCATTTAGTATAGGTTTTAGTTTAGAGCAGACTTGTAATTTTCCTCTTTTTATTTCTGTTCATTATTTCTCAATTCTTGTATCAAGAATATTGTAAAGACTTTGTAATTTGTGTTTATATCAATAAAGCTCAAGTTTTGTTTATGAGCTTTTGTATTATGTAATGTTTATATTCTTGATTAAATATTGTATTTGATATTCACTTTGAAATTCAAAGTGATTTGAATTTATAACTTGTGTTTGAATTATGAATTCATTACTTATATTGTGTGATGTTTATTGTTAAATGTTTTGACACTTATCAAATGCAATCATTCCCCAAAGTAATAAGATACAAAAGAGATCATGTCGAAATTGCCCTAACTCACATTGCCTAACCCTAAGTGCAAAATGAGAGAGAACCTCGATCCCTCTTAGGTTTAGTTGCAATAAGGCGCGAAAATTTCCCCGTTTTGCGATGAAATGCACATCCCATTTCTAAATCTACCCTTCGTTGTTCCTATGTTCTGGGTTATTACAAGGGACTACTAGAATAGGACTAGTAGTAGTAGATTAGGTAGCAGATCTTTCTTTTGTGAGCAATCGGCTCTTCTTTAAAAAACCCTCTTTATCAATGAAGAATGCTTCCATGTCGATTTTGCCGATTGTCAAAGTAAGTCAACGCATGAAGAGCCGATGGAAACGCATCGGTCTTTTACCATAAAACGTTAGTAAGGCCAAACTCAGTTGCCTATTCAAACGGTAACCTGCGACCCTTGTCTGAAGGAGCAAACTCAGATCCCCAAATCGCCCATCGAACAGATTCAACTCACAGCCACGCGAATCCCAGATCCCAATCGTGCAGATTCAACTCCGCAGCGAATCAAATGGCGGAATCGTCCAACGCCAACGCAACGGTCTCCGGCCTGAAGGTAATCCTTAACTGCCCCTCACCATCCGAGCATAGTGCTAGAACTAATAGCAACATCTGAATTAATGCTTTATTCCACCATTAATCTTAGGTATCAGACATTCTGCTGCCGCATCCTTCTCTTCCAAATTCTCTTTGTCTTGGCCCCCGTTCTGTCGAGAGTCCTGCCCATTTGATTTCTTGTGAGGCCAATAGAATTTCCTTCGTGAACCAGAACTTAGATCTAACCTCTTGGGCCGACTGCTTACGAGCCTGGCCTAACCCTCCTGAAGATTGGGTGTCATGGTACAGTAGAGTATCCAAAACTCACCAAGCCAAATGGGAAACCACAGGAATAGCCGATGCCTTTATCATTGTCTCCCCTTGAGAAGCATGAAAACCTTCTCAAAACCATCGGCTACTTCTGGTCGATGCTCTGAACCTTCATGTTTGGCCACGGCCCCATGACACCAACTCTGCTAGATGTGGCCATGATCACTAGCCTAGACGTCACATCCCCCAGCCCCTATGCTTTTATCTTGCCAAAGGTCCCCTTCAAGCTCTCTTCCAAAGCAGTGCACAAACGGGGTGCTTATCTTCGGCCACATGAAAAATAAAGGCCTGTATGAGAGAAAGAACACGGCCTTCCTGAATTTCTGGTTGGAACACTTTGTATTATGTGGCCCTTCACTTGCTCCGACCAAGAACTATCTTTCTTTGGCCTATGAACTCGCCAGAGGCACCCAGCTTGGCATTGGCAAACTATTCCTTGGAGAGGTCTACCGATATCTTCAACTAATGTCTGTCAATTTGTTTTCCCAAAAGACAGTCAAAACAGGAGATCCCTGGTGGTTTATTCAGCTATGGGCTCAGCTGTATTTCCAGAACCACATCCCAAACTTCCCACTTTTAGCCACTTGCACCTTTCCAGATACTAACGGGAAGCCAATCCGATGCACTAGCTACGGCCAAGCTCTATATAGCCTTCCAGGTAGTAAACTGATCCCCAAGGAAGCATCGAGTGGTTCAGATTTTCTTCCAAGGCACAGACACTCCTCTCTTCTTTCCTTACACGAGTCTGAAAATTTTGAAAATCCAGTCTCCTTCGGGCTAGACAGCTTTGCCGATGACCCACACCCGGCATTGTATTCCACCATGATCCGTCCCTGCTTCCTTCCGGTTGTCATGAGCACCTCAAACAGGATCATCAAACCTGGTTATGAGTCTTATCAGCCGGTCGTAGCAGCCCGGCAGTTTGGTCTTGGGCAGGTATCTCCCCATTTCTTCCTCCACCACTTAACAAAGAGCAGAGCCCGATGTCCTCACCGGTCAGAGGTGTTACTCCTTCTTTGATGCTCTAGCCATCCCAATCCCTAACAACCTCTCTTTCACCTCATCCGATGGTTTTGAGACCTGGTGGTCCATGTGGAAAACTCATGCCTTCGGGAGAGCTGCGGGGCCGTTCTTGAAACAACGATCTTGAATATGATATCCTATGAACAGGTACCACTACTCACAAATTTTCTTGAAGTGGCTTAGCTCTGAATATAATTTTTATAACCTTGCTCTGTCTCCTTGCAGCAACAAGATGGTCCAGATCCTGCACATGATGATGGCTCCCCCTTTAAATTCCTCCCACCAGCTCTGGTGGTCCTCTGTAAAAGCTCACCACCCTTGAAAAAGGTTGTGATGCAAAACCGCGATTTCACCAACATTGGCTTCCAAGAGCAAAGTATCTTCCAGGCCAGCTGCCCCCCGAGCCCCAACCAGAGCGAGAACGGCGGTGAGGAAAGTAGCCGCCAGGAAAACTCTGAAGCGCCAAAACCCTTCTCCAGATCAAGAAAGTTTGCACGTACGCTGGTCCATGCCTTGACTAATTTCATCTACCTTTATGGGTTTCTGTAAACATGCTTGTGCTTACTAACTCTTCTCTTGTAGGCCTCCACCGAAGACAACTCCAGTGAAGAAACGCAATCCAGTCGAGGGGATTCGAGCTCGCAACTTCTGGGAAAATCACCACGCAGAGCCGCCAGATTTGCCACCATTGGCTTCCGGGAAAAGGCCAATTCCTGAACCTGCCCCCAAGCTCCAATCAAAGCGGGCGGGCGGTCTCGCACAAAGAGCCGATGCATCAAGAGAGAGCTCGAAAGGAACATAAGCCCCTTCATCAAACCAAGAGGCTTCAAATGTAATTACCCTCATACTCTCTCCGGCTCATCTTTCATGCTAATCCATTGTTGCTCACATCGGCTAACCACCTCCTTTGCAGACCGATGACACTTCTAGTGGGGAAGTCGAGGAAATACGATGCCCTCCGCAAACCGGATGTAGCAACCTCTAAGGATCGTGTTGACAAGGTTGCCAACTTGGCCAAGCCCCAAGCGAAACACAAGAGCCGATCACCTCATCATCGGCTGTCCCTCTGGTCTTAGGAGAGGTAAACTCCTTTCATTTGGCTTACCCTTCCCTTTTGCATACGATGCATTCTGTTCATCAGGGTTGTGACCTCTCGGGCTTGTTAACGTTCGACCCTGAATCCATCGAACCAGCTCCTTCTACGGCATGCGATGAACCAGGACCCAGCGCTATCCTTGGTCAATTCCAGCGTCTCAAAGCTCTGCTTTCCTCCTTGATCGAGACGTTGGTCGAAGACCCAGGAAGTGAAGAGCATTCTTGAAGAAATCCGGCCCCACCTCCCGGTGCGTTGCGGTGAAACTGAGTTGTGACTACGTACGCCTACGGGTCAGAGTGAGTTGGCTCGTCGGAGAATCGACCTACGCCACGCCCACTTCCGTTGAAAGCCGATATTGTAGACAAATGTCGGTGGCTCAATGAGAAAAAGGCGGCCTTGGATGCCAAAGCGACACCTCTGTCGCACGCCGAACTTGAGACCTTGCGAAAGGAATTGGAGGAGCTTGAAGAGAGGGTCCGGGCAACCAAACAGCTTATCCACGACAAGGAAGCTCTTATTGCCCGCTCCCAAGAGGAAGCAGAAGGCCTCAAAGCTGAACTGAAAACTGATCTGGCAGAAATACGTGCCCTGAACAAACAGCTGGTGATGGGCAAGGATGAAGATGATGAGGCCGAGATCGCCGAGGTGGATCGTGTTCGTGCTGACTCCCTCCGTGCCTTCGAGGCATTCCTTCAGTAGAGCCTATCTATGTAACAGTTTGTACCTCTAGAGTCGATGACTGTGCATCGGCTTTTTAGTCTGAAGTCGATGTTTGTGCATCGGCTGTACTTTGCATCCTGTTGCTTTGCATACTTTTCTAAAGTCAATGTCTGCGCATCGGTTGTGCTTTATATATATCTTTTTTTTACTGGCCGATTTTATGCATCGGCCCCCATATTTAACTGTCCGTCATCCCACATGCTTGGGAAATATTTCTTGAGATGCGACCATTGTGACCAGGAATTTCACACGTTCAGCTCGATACGTCTCAGACGTATCGATAATTTCTTATGTTCCATGCCACATTATTGATAATATCTACATGTTTTATGCACACTTTATGTCATATTCGTGCATTTTACGGAACTAACCTATTAACAAGATGCCGAAGTGCGAGTTCTTGTTCTGCTGTTTTTGGTTTCAGAAATCCTAGTAACGAAATATTCTCGGAATTGGACGAAATCAACGCCCAGGGTCCTATTTTGCCACGAAGCTTCCAGAAGACCGGGAGACGAAGTGGGGCCACGAGGCGGCCAAACCCTAGAGGCGGCGCGGCTGGCCCCAGCCGCGCCGACGTGGTGTGGGAGCCCTCGTGTGGCCCCTGACCTGTTCCGCCTACTTAAAGCCTCCGTCGCGAAACCCCGATGCGAAAGCCACGATACGGAAAACCTTCCGGAGACGCCGCCGCACCAATCCCATCTCGGGATTCGGAGATCGCCTCGGCACCCTGCCGGAGAGGGGAATCATCTCCCGGAGGACTCTACGCCGCCATGGTCGCCTCCGGAGTGATGAGTGAGTAGTCTACCCCTGGACTATGGGTCCATAGCGGTAGCTAGATGGTTGTCTTCTCCCCATTGTGCTTAATTGTCGTCTTGTGAGCTGCCGAACATGATCAAGATCATCTATCTGTAATTCTATATGTTGCGTTTGTTGGGATCCGATGAATAGAGAATACTTGTTATGTTGATTATCAAAGTTATGTCTATGTGTTGTTTATGATCTTGCATGCTCTCCGTTATTAGTAGATGCTCTGGCCAAGTTGATGCTAGTAACTCCAAGAGGGAGTATTTATGCTCGATAGTGGGTTCATGTCTCCGTGAATGGGGGTGACAAGAACCTCTAAGATTATGGATGTGCTGTTGCCACTAGGGATAAAACATTGGTGCTATGTTCGAGGATGTAGTCACTGATTACATTACCGCAATACTTAATGCAATTGTCTGTTGTTAGCAACTTAATATTTGGAGGGTTTGGATGATAACTGAAGGTGGACTTTTTAGGCATAGATGCATGCTGGATAGCGGTCTATGTACTTTGTCGTAATGCCCAATTAAATCTCACAATACTCATCATAATATGTATGTGCATGGTCATGCCCTCTTTATTTGTCAATTGCCCAAGCTGTAATTTGTTCACCCAACATGCTGTTTATCTTATGGGAGAGACACCTCTAGTGACTGTGGACCCGGTCCAATTCTCTATACTGAAATATAATCTACTGCAATACTTGTTCTACTGTTTTACGCAAACAATCATCATCCACACTATACATCTAATCCTTTGTTACAAGCGGTGAGATTGACAACCTCACATTTCGTTGAGAAAGAAATACTTTGGTGTGTTGTGCGAGTTCCACGTTGGCGCCGGAATCTCAGTGTTGCGCCGCACTACATCCCACCGCCATCAACCTTCAACGTGCTTCTTGACTCCTACTGGTTCGATTAAACCTTGGTTTCTTACTGAGGGAAACTTGCCGCTGTGCGCATCACCTTCCTCTTGGGGTTCCCAACGGACGTGTCAACTACACGCATCAAGCAAATTTCTGGCACCGTTGCCGGGAGATCAAGACACGCTGCAAGGGAGTCTCCACATCCCAATCTCTTTACTTTGTTTTTGTCTTGCTTAGTTTTATTACTACTTTGTTTGCTGCACTAAATCAAAATACAAAAAAATTAGTTGCTAGTTTTACTTTATTTGCTATCTCGTTTGCTATATCAAAAACACAAAAATTAGTTACTCGCATTTACTTTATCTAGTTTGCTTTATTTACTACTGCTAAAATGGCCACCCCTGAAAATACTAAGTTGTGTGACTTCACAACCACAAATAATAATGATTTCTTATGCACACCTATTGCTCCACCTGCTACTACAGCAGAATTCTTTGAAATTAAACCTGCTTTACTAAATCTTGTTATGCGAGAGCAATTTTCGTGTTAGTTATGATGATGTTGCTGCCCATCTTAATAATTTTGTTGAACTATGTGAAATGCAAAAGTATAAAGATGTAGATGGTGACATTATAAAATTAAAATTGTTCCCTTTCTCATTAAGAGGAAGAGCTAAAGATTGGTTGCTATCTTTGCCTAAGAATAGTATTGATTCATGGACTAAATGCAAGGATGCTTTTATTGGTAGATATTATCCCCCTGCTAAAATTATATCTTTGAGGAGTAGCATAATGAATTTTAAACAATTAGATACTGAGCATGTTGCACAAGCATGGGAAAGAATGAAATCTCTGGTTAAAAATTGCCCAACCCATGGATGACTACTTGGATGATCATCCAAACCTTTTATGCAGGACTGAATTTTTCTTCGCGGAACCTATTGGATTCAGCTGCTGGAGGTACCTTTATGTCCATCACTCTTGGTGAAGCAACAAAGCTTCTCGATAATATGATGATCAATTACTCTGAATGGCACACGGAAAGAGCTCCACAAGGTAAGAAGGTAAATTCTGTCGAAGAAACCTCCTCCTCGAGTGATAAGATTGATGCTATTATGTCTATGCTTGTGAATGATAGGACTAATATTGATCCTAATAATGTTCCATTAGCTTCATTGGTTGCCCAAGAAGAACATGTTGATGTCAACTTCATTAAAAATAATAATTTCAACAACAATGCTTACCGGAACAATTCTAGTAACAACTATAGGCCATATCCTTATAATAATGGCAACGGCTATGGTAATTCTTATGGGAATTCTTACAATAATAGGAACACCCCCTGGACTTGAAGCCATGCTTAAAGAATTTATTAGTACACAAACTGCTTTTAACAAATCTGTTGAAGAAAAGCTTGGGAAAATTGATATACTTGCTTCTAAAGTCGATAGTCTTGCTGCTGATGTTGATCTTTTGAAATCGAAAGTTATGCCTAATAGGGATATTGAAAATAAAATTGTTACTACAGCAAATGCCATCCAAGTTAGAATTAATGAGAATATAAGATTAATGGCTGAATTGCGTGCTAGGTGGGATAGAGAAGAAAATGAAAAACTAGCTAAAGAGAAAAATGTAGCTAAAGTTTGGACTATTACCACCACAAGCAATGTTGATTCTTCACATGTTGCTGCACCTCCTACTATTAATGGTAAAATAATTGGTGTTGGCAATGTTTCTACTCCTAGTGCAAAGCGTACAAACTGGCTGAAATTGCTAAAACTGCTGAAACTGCCTGTGATAAAACTGCTGAAATTTTTTCCAACATTGGGGATGATGATCCCATTGATTTAGATTATAATGGTTTGAATTTTGATGATTGACACATCTCTGAAGTTATAAAGTTCTTGCAAAAACTTGCTAAAAGTCCTAATGCTAGTGCTATAAGTTTGGCTTTCACAACATATTACAAATGCTCTCATAAAAGCTAGAGAAGAGAAATTAGAGCGCGAAGCCTCTATTCCTAGAAAGCTAGAGGATGGTTGGGAGCCCATCATTAAGATGAAGATCAAAGATTTTGATTGTAATGCTTTATGTGATCTTGGTGCAAGTATTTCTGTTATGCCTAAGAAGATCTATAATATGCTTGACTTGCCACCATTGAAAAATTGTTATTTGGATGTTAATCTTGCTGATCATTCTACAAAGAAATCTTTGGGGAAAGTTGATAATGTTCGCATTACCGTTAACAATAACCTTGTCCCCGTTGATTTTGTTGTCTTGGATATTGAATGCAATGCATCTTGTCCCATCATATTGGGAAGACCTTTTCTTCGAACCGTTGGTGCTATCATTGATATGAAGGAAGGTAATATTAAATATCAATTTCCTCTCAAGAAAGGTATGGAACACTTCCCTAGAAAGAGAATGAAGTTACCTTTTGATTCTATTATTAGAACAAATTATGATGTTGACACTTCGTCTCTTGATAATACTTGATACACACTTTTTGCGCCTAGCTGAAAGGCGTTAAAGAAAAGCGCTTATGGGAGACAACCCATGTTTTTACTACAGTACTTTGTTTTTTATTTTGTGTCTTGGAAGTTGTTTACTACTGTAGCAACCTCTCCTTATCTTAGTTTAGTGTTTTGTTGTGCCAAGTAAAGTCGTTGATAGTAAAGTTCATACTAGATTTGGATTACTGCGCAGAAACAGATTTCTTTGCTGTCACGAATCTGGGCTGTTTTCTCTGTAGGTAACTCAGAAAATTATGCCAATTTACGTGAGTAATCCTCAGATATGTACGCAACTTTCATTCAATTTGAGCATTTTCATTTGAGCAAGTCTGGTGCCTCGATAAAATTCGTCAATACGAACTGTTTTGACAGATTCTGCCTTTTATTTCGCATTGCCTCTTTTGCTATGTTGGATGAATTTCTTTGATCCATTAATGTCCAGTAGCTTTATGCAATGTCCAGAAGTGTTAAGAATGATTATGTCACCTCTGAACATGTATATTTTGATTGTGCACTAACCCTCTAATGAGTTGTTCTAAGTTTGGTGTGGAGGAAGTTTTCAAGGATCAAGAGAGGGAGATGATACAACATGATCAAGGAGAGTGAAAGCTCTAAGCTTGGGGATGCCCCGTGGTTCACCTGCATATATCAAGAAGACTCAAGCGTCTAAGCTTGGGGATGCCAAGGCATCCCCTTCTTCATCGACAACATTATCAGGTTCCTCCCCTGAAACTATATTTTTATTCCATCACATCTTATGTGCTTTTCTTGGAGCGTCGGTTTGTTTTTTTTTTTGTTTTGTTTGAATAAAATGGATCCTAGCATTCACTTTGTGGGAGAGACACGCTCCGCTGTAGCGTATGGACAAGTATGTCCTTAGGCTTTACTCATAATATTCATGGCGAAGTTTCTTCTTCGTTAAATTGTTATATGGTTGGAATTGGTAAATGATACATGTAGTAAATTGCTATAATGTCTTGGATAATGTGATACTTGGCAATTGTTGTGCTCATGCTCAAGCTCTTGCATCATATACTTTGCACCTATTAATGAAGAAATACATAGAGCATGCTAAAATTTGGTTTGCATATTTGGTTTCTCTAAGGTCTAGATAATTTCTAGTATTGAGTTTGAACAACAAGGAAGACGGTGTAGAGTCTTATAATGTTTTCAATATGTCTTTTATGTGAGTTTTGCTGCACCGCTTCATCCTTGTGTTTGTTTCAAATAACCTTGCTAGCCTAAACCTTGTATCGAGAGGAATACTTCTCATGCATCCAAAATACTTGAGCCAACCACTATGCCATTTGTGTCCACCATACCTACCTACTACATGGCATTTCTCCGCCATTCCAAAGTATATTGCTTGAGTGCTACCTTTAAATTTCCACTCTTCACCTTTGCAATATATAGCTCATGGGACAAATAGCTTAAAAACTATTGTGGTATTGAATATGTACTTATGCACTTTATCTCTTATTAAGTTGCTTGTTGTGCGATAACCATGTTCACTGGGGACGCCATCAACTACTCTTTGTTGAATATCATGTGAGTTGCTATGCATGTTCGTCTTGTCTGAAGTAAGGGAGATCTACCACCTTATGGTTAAGCATGCATATTGTTAGAGAAGAACATTGGGCCGCTAACTAAAGCCATGATTCATGGTGGAAGTTTCAGTTTTGGACATATATCCTCAATCTCATATGAGAATAATAATTGTTGCCACATGCTTATGCATTAAAGAGGAGTCCATTATCTGTTGTCCATGTTGTCCCGGTATGGATGTCTAAGTTGAGAATAATCAAAGCGAGAAATCCAAAATGCGAGCTTTCTCCTTAGACCTTTGTACAGGCGGCATGGAGGTACCCCATTGTGAAACTTGGTTAAAACATGTGTATTGCGATGATCCGGTAGTCCAAGCTAATTAGGACAAGGTGCGGGCACTATTAGTATACTATGCATGAGGCTTGCAACTTGTAAGATATAATTTACATAACTCATATGCTTTATTACTACCGTTGACAAAATTGTTTCATGTTTTCAAAATCAAAGCTCTAGCACAAATATAGCAATCGATGCTTTTCCTCTATGGAGGACCATTCTTTTACTTTTATGTTGAGTCAGTTCACCTATTCCTCTCCATCTCAAGAAGCAAACACTTGTGTGAACTGTGCATTGATTTCTACATACTTGCATATTGCATTTGTTATATTACTCTATGTTGACAATATCCATGAGATATACATGTTATAAGTTGAAAGCAACCGCTGAAACTTAATCTTCCTTTGTGTTGCTTCAATGCCTCTACTATGAATTATTGCTTTACGAGTTAACTCTTATGCAAGACTTATTGATGCTTGTCTTTAAGTACTATTCATGAAAAGTTTTTGCTTTATGATTCACTTGTTTACTCATGTCATATACATTGTTTTGATCGCTGCATTCACTACATATGCTTTACAAATAGTATGATCAAGGTTATGATGGCATGTCACTCCAGAAATTATCTTTGTTATCGTTTTACCTGCTCGGGGGTGCTGATACGTCTCCGACGTATCGATAATTTCTTATGTTCCATGCCACATTATTGATAATATCTACATGTTTTATGCACACTTTATGTCATATTCGTGCATTTTTGGAACTAACCTATTAACAAGATGCCGAAGTGCCGATTCTTTGTTTTCTGCTGTTTTTGGTTTCAGAAATCCTAGTAACGAAATATTCTCGAATTGGACGAAATCAACGCCCGGGGTCCTATTTTGCCACGAAGCTTCCGAAGACCGAGAGGAGACGAAGTGGGGCCACGAGGCAGCCAAACCCTAGGGCGGCGCGGCTGGCCCTTAGCGCGGCCCTGGTGTGGGGCCCTCGTGTGGCCCCCGACCTGCCCTTTCGCCTACAAAGCCTCGTCGCGAAACCCCCAGAGCCACGATACGAAAACCTTCCCGGAGACGCCGCCGCCGCCAATCCCATCTCGGGATTCGGGAGATCGCCTCCGGCCTGCCGGAGAGGGGAATCATCTCCCGGAGGACTCTACGCCGCCATGGTCGCCTCGGAGTGATGAGTGAGTAGTCTACCCCTGGACTATGGGTCCATAGCAGTAGCTAGATGGTTGTCTTCTCCCATTGTGCTTAATTGTCGGTCTTGTGAGCTGCCGAACATGATCAAGATCATCTATCTGTAATTCTATATGTTGCGTTTGTTGGGATCCGATGAATAGAGAATACTTGTTATGTTGATTATCAAAGTTATGTCTATGTGTTGTTTATGATCTTGCATGCTCTCCGTTATTAGTAGATGCTCTGGCCAAGTTGATGCTAGTAACTCCAAGAGGGAGTATTTATGCTCGATAGTGGGTTCATGTCTCCGTGAATCTGGAGGAGTGACAAGAACCTCTAAGATTATGGATGTGCTGTTGCCACTAGGGATAAAACATTGGTGCTATGTTCGAGGATGTAGTCACTTGATTACATTACGCGCAATACTTAATGCAATTGTCTATTGTTAGCAACTTAATACTGGAGGGGTTCGGATGATAACCTGAAGGTGGACTTTTTAGGCATAGATGCATCTGGATAGCGGTCTATGTACTTTGTCGTAATGCCCAATTAAATCTCACAATACTCATCATAATATGTATGTGCATGGTCATGCCCTCTTTATTTGTCAATTGCCCAACTGTAATTTGTTCACCCAACATGCTGTTTATCTTATGGGAGAGACACCTCTAGTGAACTGTGGACCCCGGTCCATTCTTTAATCGAAATACAATCTACTGCAATACTTGTTCTACTGTTTTCTGCAAACAATCATCATCCACACTATACATCTAATCCTTTGTTACAGCAAGCCGGTGAGATTGACAACCTCAGCGTTTCGTTGGGGCAAAGTACTTTGGTTGTGTTGTGCAGGTTCCACGTTGGCGCCGGAATCTCCGGTGTTGCGCCGCACTACATCCCGCCGCCATCAACCTTCAACGTGCTTCTTGACTCCTACTGGTTCGATTAAACCTTGGTTTCTTACTGAGGGAAACTTGCCGCTGTGCGCATCACACCTTCCTCTTGGGGTTCCCAACGGACGTGTCAACTACACGCATCAAGATCCTCGAGCATGTATGCGTTACCCTTTAAAACTTGGTCGACTCTGTACGGCCCGTGCCAATTTGGAGACCATTTACCATATACTGCATCCTTAGTCCCCAATGGCAATACAGCTTCCCATACCAGGTCACCAACGTGGAACTCCTTTGGTCTTACCTTCTTATTATACGCGCGAGCTACCTTGGCTTTGTTCTCTTTAATTTTCTCAAGCGACCAAAGTCTAAGTTCCGTTAGATCCTCAATGCTATCACTCATCAGGGCTGCATATTCTTCAGTTGTTAAATCATTCTGAAACGTAACACGTCTCGACCCAGCCGTAATTTCCCAGGGCAATACGGCTTCTTGTCCATAGACCAGATGGTATGGCGAGGTTTTTATCGCTCCATGACACGACATGCGATAAGCCCACAAAGCCTCTGACAATACCTCGTGCCATCGTCTAGGGTGCTCGTCGACTTTCCTCTTAATCAGCTTGATAAGGCTCTGGTTGGATGCTTCAGCTTGCCCATTTGCTTGAGCATAGTATGGAGACGATCGGATCAACTTAATTCCCATGTCTCGCAGAACTTTCTAAACTCTTTAGAAATGAAGACCGAACCTCCATCGGTCGTGATAGTCTGGGGAATCCCAAATCTATGAATGACATGTTCTTTCACAAAGCTGATAACATCTTCCGATTGCCACTTCATAGGGACGGCCTCCACCCATTTAGTGAAGTAATCTGTAATGGCCAAAATCCACACGTGGCCTTTGCTTGATGGAGGATTTTTTCCGATCATATCCATGCCCCAACTCGAAATGGCCAAGGCTTGATGATGGGGTTCATTGCGATGCGGGTACCATCTGAATTTTCCCAAACATCCGACACGCTTGACACCCTTTATAGTACTTAAAGCAATCCTCAAGCATGGTGGGCCAGTAGAACCCCGATCGCCTGATCAACCATTTCATCTTATGAGCCGAGTGAGTTCCACGGGCGCCTTCGTGTACCTCGTGTAAGAGCCGATTTGACTCGGTTGGTCCCAGACATTTGAGAAGTAATCCTTCCAAAGTCCTGTAGAACATGTCATCTCCTATAAGGACATATTTCATGGCCTTGTACCTTATCCGTTTAGGTGCCCCCCGAGCCGAATCTTTCAAGTAATTGAAGATATCGGCTCTCCAGTCATCCTGTTCCAGGAACTGCACCTGAACATCGGCCTGACGTCCTTGTAGCGAGATCGTTGGCCTCGGTATTTTGTGACCTCGGGATCCAATTGAAGTTTATGTACCTAAATTGTGCCATCAACTCACGGCATTGCATCCATAATGGGAAGAGCGACTCGCTCTCGCATTTGTATTCTTCCGTGAGTTGGGAAATCACCAATTTTGAGTCTCCAAAAAGTTCCACTGCTTCTGCCCCGGCTTCCAAAAGCAACTTCATTCCCTTGCATTGCCTCATACTCAGCGACGTTGTTGGTGCAAGGGGTAGGTAGCCTGATGGAGAAGGAATATGTTGCCCCCCGGGGCGACATGAGTAGAATGCCAATGCCGCAACCATCATCACAAGCCGATCCATCGAAAAACATGGCCCATGCACGTACAGACAATGCGGCTATATCAGTGTTGATTCGTTCGCGATAAGATCGGCCAACGCTTGTCCCTTGACTGCTTTCGAGGCTGATACCGGAGATCAAATTCCGATAATGCAAACATCCACTTACCGAGTCGGCCTTTCAACAGGAGCCGACAACATATGTTTGATGACATCTGATTTGCATATGATGACAATTTCCAGACAGCAAGATGTGTGAAGCTTGGTGCGGGTAAAAAATAGGCAGAGGCACAACTTCTCGATCTCGGGATACCTAGTTTCTGCATCCAACATCCTTCTGCTGAGGTAGAAAGCAACCCTCTCCAGACCATCATAAAGTTGCACCACCACGAGGCGATGGAGTGTCGCTACGACAAGTAAATATAGAATGGTCTGTCTTCTTTGGCGGAACTAACACAATGACAATTAGATATTTAATCTCGTCAAACGCTCGCTGTTGCTCCGCCCGTGAAACTCCTCATCAGATTTAATTTTTACCAGTCCCATGAATGGCTCGATTCGTCTGATAGATTAGAGATGAATCTTCCGAAATTGATTTTGCGATGAGACTGGAGTTCCTTCTTCGTGGTAAGTGGCTGCATCGTTCGCACTGCCTCCTGACTTTTCAGGCCGATCTCAATTCCGCGTTCATGAACCAAGAAACCTAAGAACAAAACTCCGACGGAAGTATGAACACCATATTTGTGCCAGCCGATGCCTTCTCATCGGCTTTCATTTGTTTGGGGCGCCATTCTTTTATCTGTGGACGACTCTCCGCGTCCAAAGTTTGCTGAATTTTCACGGCAGATCGGGCCGTGCTTTCCTCAACGTGTGGGTGCACGCCTCGGCTTCCTCCAAGCTACGTAGCCGCTGAACCCTACGCTTTTGGGGTGACTGAGTCCATCAGGGCACCACCTTGGCCGGTGGTATCTATCTTCTTCTTTTCTTCTTCATCTTCGACTCCTCAGATCTTCCACCCTAGATGACTCAGCTCCTGTCTGAGATGGGAGAGGCCCTAGACGTTTGAACACCGAGACGTCACATGTGTCCTCCTTCTTCTGTCTACATTCAGTTGTCGATTGTAGGCAATCGGCTCATTCCTAAATCCCCAGTGCTTAAAGAAAGGACAATCCCATTGTCTGTCCATGTCTTCCGCTCTCTTGACTTTCCTTAGCGCGGCGCTCATATCCTTCGTCGTCTCTATCATACCGACAATATTTCTGTTGTCTACGTCGGACCGACGATATCTTCGTCATCCATGTCGTACCGCCGCGCGGTCGTGCGACGCTCATATTTGTTAAGGAGATGCTCGGAGAGTGGTCGTTGATACCGCACGTTTCTCACTTGTTCCTCGTGATGTACCGTCGTCATCGTATCGGGGCCGATCGCGTCCGGCCTCCTCCTTTCCTTGCCACTGGAGTGGCCCTTTCTTCTTTATCCCTGCCATGGTGGTATACAGGCCCTGCCATGTTAATATCGAACGAGAAATCTAGGCGCGCCTCACGGAGTGATTGCATTCCACCATGTTGGCCTTAAAACGGTTGCGTGTCACTTTCATGGCGACCAAAGATCGGACGGCCTTGTTCTATCGCCATTTGGATCTGCCGACGCAACTCTTCAGTCATTGGTGATATGGGTGAACAGTGATGCCACTTGAGTATGGTCTTCCGTTCATCTCTTGCGCCGTAGGGATTTTATGGCCTTCGGGTAACTTCAGCTGTTTTTCCTTAAGCAATAAATCGAATATCTGCTCAGCTTTGCTTATATCAAAGTCAAACCCTTTTGCAGACCCTTATTGTTTCACCCATTTGCAGGGACGGGATTTGCCCCAGAGCCCATTCAGCCACGGCTACCTCACGGTCCTGCGAGTCCCCAACTTCTTGTCTCGACCAGGCCTATCGGGCGTTTGAACTTGTCTTGGTACAGTTCGGGTGGCGCTGCTCATACAATGTTAATTTCCGGCCATAGTGAAGTGTATTCCGCTTGGAAAGCCGGATCCTTGATCGGCGCTGCGAGGCCAAAGATCGCCGCTCATCGCCTCTTTCTCATTTAAACGAGCCAATAACATCGGTTCTTGACACTGAAGCGCTGAATGTATTCTCGACACCGTTTCTCCCGCTTCTGCCCTTTCTGCGCCAAGTCAGCAATGCCACCTCGGTAGCTTCAGAGTGATATTGAATATGAAATCGCTCTTCCACTGCTTCCACGTCCGGGTGAATCGTGGCAACGAGGTGTACCACCCAAAGCTGGTCCTGTGAGAGATTGCGCAAAAAACTCACACGTAACGTTCGATGCTGAAATCATGCCCAATTGTGCCAAATATCGGCTCACATGCTCAATTGAACTAGACCCTTCTGATCCATTGAACTTTGAGAACTCAGGGAGCCGATACTTGGGCGGCAGTGGGATCAAATCATATTTTGGGGTATGGCTTGGAATAGCCGATTGTTCTCCTCTTTGGCACGATGCCGAACTGGTCTCTCAAGATTGTACTGATTTGTTCCACGGTATGAGCTGCAGGGGCTGAGCTTTCATGACTCGTTCGGTGGCATATTTAGCTAGCCACTGTTTATCGGCGTCGCTCCGTAAATCCTCTGCGCTCCAAATCCCTCCTGCTGCTTCTGGTTGTGCGCGTTATTGCGATCCGCACGTACGTGCACACGTATCCATGCGGGATTTCTTTAGGCGGTTCATACAGGAACTGGTAATCACCAGGATCGCCTCCAATCTTGTAGACGACGTATGCCGGTGAACCCGGCGGCTCGGAGCTGCAGCGAGAATGGCATTGCGGTCTGGTTTGGAACGGTATCTCTCCCTGGTGAGTTCCTAGGGCAGGCCCTGACGGAGAGTACCGATGCTTCATGATTTCTGAACCACGTGAACCGCGATGCGCTCGAAAGCGTTTACCAGCTCTCGGAATGACGGTGTAGGGAATGAGCCACCATGTAATTAACTTCCTGGCGCAGAGCTCGGTGCGTTCCTCGAAGGGAGAGACATCTACTTCATCGAGAGCGCCTTCTGCGAGAACCCTTTCCACCTAATGCCATGTTTACGGGTCCTTTCGAAAGAGCCGATGAGATCGGCTTCGACCTTTAATCTCATCATACTTCTTCTTGTGCTCCTCAGGCAGCTCTTCGTACGTGATTGGTGCTTCCGCCATCTCACTGCAGATGTTGACGCGATTCAGTAGATGTTGACGATTCTTTGTAGAGTGTCCCACCGGCGTGCGAGAATGTGATGCCCAAAACCCACGGCGAGCAGCGACGAGCAACACGAAGAGCCGGAGGCTCCCAAGACTGGTGGGCCCTGGTCCCTCGGGCAACGGCCCGCAAAACTCCGGCACACGTCCCGGCTGTTGCGAGGGCGTGCCACACGACATACCTGGTCGGGGAAGGTGAGCTGCTTCAATTAGTTTCCCATGGCGTACACGTAAACATTAAATCCGAGCCTCGATCGGTCTCGTTATCCTGTGAATCGGCTCGGAGCCGATCCACCCATGGTTCGTATTGGATCTAAAACATGGTGGTCTGCTTGATCAATACCAAGTTAAATCAATCTACGACAGTCTAGGGTTTTCACCGCATAACTGGAACGTCCTACACGTAGTTGAGCTTGGCAGATACGAAAGATAACAGAAAACTAACCCTAGAAAAGGCCTAAAAATCAACATAGAGTTGATTCCCGGAACAACTCCTCTTGGATCGGCAAACCATACCTTACGCACTACTGGATCATTCAACTCGTTTGCAAGGCCTAACTATGCAGATATCAAACTAATCCTTGGAGAACAAGGAACAACCATAACAGATTAAATCTACTAAATAATGACTAGGCAAGATGCTGCCCTTACACCTAAGATAGGTGTAAAGGCAGCTAGATATGTAGGGGCAGCGTAACTAAGCAAACATACTAGAAAAGTATCGATGTTAGCCCTAACATATCTATGATAACGGCGTTGCTCGCCATCAACAAGGCTTCAGTACGAGCAACACATAAAACAACGAATAAACTGATATTGCTCAGATCGCAAGATGCGATCTGGGCAGCATGGCGCTTACCCGGAAGAAACCCTCGAAAAAAGGGGTGGCGATGCGCCTAGATTGGTTTGTTGTGAACGTGATCGTCCTCCTTTCTTAATAACCCTAGGTACATATTTATAGTCCGTGGACTTTCTATTTTTGGAATAAACCTAATTGCGTACGGACTAAACTCTATCTCTTAATTCTAAATCTATCATAATGTACAGATACACGGACAATCTAGCCCAAATTCTCGTACGAGGCCGATTCAGAAACACTCTTGTGTATATCCTCTAAGCCCATCTCAATCGCGGCCCATCTCCTGATTTGGTTAAAATCTGGCGATAACACTAGTGCCTTCTCTTGCCCCATGAGGCACCACACAACTTTTTCCACCGCCCATAGAATACCTCATTTCCCAACTACCCATCGACACAAACAGTAGTGACGTCCAATAGATGAACTCCTGATGACACTCGTGTCTACTGCCTTCTCGTGCCCCATGAGGCACCACGCAACGTCTTCCACCACCCATAGAATACATCATCCCCCAACTACCCATCGACACAAACAACAGTGACGTCCAATAGATCCAAACTCTTGATGACACTCGTGCCTAGTGCCAGCTCGTGCCCCATGAGGCACCACACAACGTCTTCCACCGCCCATAGAATACCTCATCTCCGAACTACTCACCGACACAAACAACAGTGACATGCATCCAATAGATCCAAGCTCCCTATGACACTAGTGTATAGTGGCTTTTCGTTCCTATGAGGCACCACACAATGTGTCTTCCATTGCCCATAGAATACCTCACTACTGGACTCGCCTCGACACAAACAATCATGAGGTCCAACGGATCAACGCTCCCGCTGGCACTAGTCTCCCATGATGCACCACGTCACTTCTTCCACCGCCCATAAATACCTTGTCTCCCAACTCCTCATTACACAAACTACGACGATGCCCATAAAATCACGATATTCCAAGCATCATTGTTTGACCCGAGACCCTTCAGCCGAAACCTACCATCGTTTGCAAGGTTTGCGGCGTGACTAAATGTCATTGAGAATCGCGTCTTAAGCTTCGTTATTAGGTTGGCCACGATGATCTTCTCCGTTGAACAAGAGAAGGCCATCCGAACTAATGGAGGAGGAGGCCCCACGCCCAAGAACACAAGATGAAATCTCAACGAGAGTGCACTCGTAGTTTGAAAACAAAGTAGGAGCAACCAGGACACACAACATACTTCGGCGTTGAATTCATTAGTTGGCGACAAGGGTGTTTGATCAGTTAAATTCCTTCTACAATTCATTAGTTGACAAGGGACTAATTTTTTTTTTTTTTGACAATGACAAGGGACTAAATAAATAAGATAATAAATAAATCATATTTGGTATATATCTTGATTTGATACTCAAAGTAGGGCACCAAATTAAGAAATTAAAACCCTCCACGAAACCAATGTATGGAAGTAACAATGACAAGGGACTAAATAAATAAGATAATAAATAAATCATATTTGGTATATATCTTGATTTGATACTCAAAGTAGGGCACCAAATTAAGAAATTAAAACCCTCCACGAAACCAATGTATGGAAGTAGTAATCACTAATGACTGACTACCCAAAAAAGAAAAGGAAATGGATCTCAAACGGCTTGCAAACCAGGTTAGGTTTGGAGTAACAAATCAGGCCATTTTCACGTTCCTCAAGAAGCGAAGAAGACTCTTGTCCGTGCGCTTGAGAGTCGACTCCAGATTCTCGTCGCCGCCCTTTTCCTTCCTTCTTTCCGGCGGCGTGGCCGGCCGGCGAGGGGATGGACTAGGTGGAAGGCTTCCTCTATGTATATTAGGTGTAGTTCTAGTTCTAGGTTTGGCTTGTTTTGGTGCTTGCTTCTGTTGTGTCGTGGCGGATGCCCGTTTTTCTGCTTTCTTCCTCGGCCGGTCTCCGGTGAGCTTCCTCTTCTCCGGAGGCAGATCCCTCATCATCTTGCGTCTTGGTCCATGGTGGATCTACTGCAGGGATGGTGGTGGTCTTGGTCGCTTCAATAAAGAGGATTTTTGGCCGGTTCAGTTGCGGATCTTGCAATTCTTGACACTCTTTTCTTGCTACCGTGGTGGGAGTAGAAGGGCTGTGCAAGATTGGAGGTTTTCGTGGCCGGATCTGGTGGTTTTCCAGCTGCTCCCTACTCTGCTGTGTGAGTTCCTGCAGGTCTTGCTGCTGGTTCTGGCCAGCGACCTCGACCTGACCGACGGAGTGAATCGGGGTGTGTCCCCCGCCGATACGGCTACCAGCTCCCTCAGATGTCGGCGTCCGCGCCGGGTGGAAGATGCGGCGACTTCAACGAGGCTGGGTCCTCTAAAGGTTCATTCCGTCGACACAGCTGCGGCTTGCGGGCGCCTCTTCTCTCCCTCCGGCGAGGTGGAGGTGTCGGTGGATGCGGCGGCCGACCACGTTCATCACAGAAGATCCCAGGGGCCTACTTGTTATTTTTCTTTTTTCAGGGTTCTTTCTGTATTTTTGGGACAGCTGTCCCATGTCTGGAATGATCGTGTAGTCTCTTGTTTCCTTACTTAATATATTCCAGATATTTGGGTTCAAAAAAAAAAAAAAAAACAAATCAGGCCATTTTCACACTTCCAAGAAACACCCCGGCGCCAGCCGCCGACTGACTGACCAACTCCGGCCGTCGCGATCAGGCGGCGGCCGCACCCCCCTAGTCAAACCCACACCGGCCCCGTCCACGGTGAGCCATCTGAGCCGTACATCACGCATCCGACGGTCCACAGTGCCACACAAGGCACCGCACCGCGTCGTCCACCGGCCCATAAATACCTCCTCCCCGGACTCTGACACGCACCTCACCGCCCCCTACCGACACAAACTGCGGCGAGGTCCCTGAGCCCGAGGTTCGCTCTTACACGGCGCCCCCCCCAGAGTTACTCGGCGATCCGACCAGGTCCCGGCCCGGAGATGGCGTCGGAGCTGACCTACCGCGGCGGCGCGTCCCCGTCCGCCGGCGCCGCCGGCGCCGGCGCCTACGACGCGCCGAAGCCCGCCAGCGCCAAGCCGCTCGCGTGGCTGCCCCGCGCCGCCCGCTACGCCGCGGCCGAGCACCGCCCGGTCTTCGCCCTCGCCGGCATGCTCTTCGCCGCCGCCGTCTTCTGCTTCGCCGCCCCCTCCAACCCCGCCACCGCCACCGCCGCCGGCGCCTACTCCTCCGGCGGCGCCGCGGGCGTCTCCAGCTCGCTCGCCCGCTTCTCCGTCGACCCCGCGGCGCGCAACCCCGCGCGCCACTTCGTGGGCGGCAAGGTGCCCCTGGGCCTCAAGCGCAAGGGCCTCCGCGTCCTCGTCACCGGCGGCGCCGGCTTCGTCGGCAGCCACCTCGTCGACCGCCTCGTCGCGCGCGGCGACAGCGTCATCGTCGTCGACAACCTCTTCACGGGCCGCAAGGAGAACGTCATGCACCACTTCGGCAACCCGAACTTCGAGATGATCCGCCACGACGTCGTCGAGCCCATCCTCCTCGAGGTCGACCAGATCTACCACCTCGCATGCCCCGCATCACCCGTACACTACAAGTACAACCCGGTCAAGACAATCATATCCTTTCAACATCTGATTCAGTCGTTTCATCATACCTGCTCTTTCCATAGGCTTGGATCTTGATCGTTTCTGTGCAGCTGATCGCTAAGAAAAAATGTTTATTTTTACATTTTTCATTTTTTTTGGTGGGAGATGCTTCTGGTAAAGAGGGATTTGTTCTTTTGCGTAGCTCTGCCGGTCGCTGCACATCTGGGTAATAGTCTACGGCCTAAATTTCTGAATCTGGTTTTCCAAGGGGAATTTTTGGGTGCGTGGAGCTCGGGATTTTCGCCACGTTTCCCTGTGAATTCTTGGAGCTTTCTGCTCGGTACCCGCATCCTGGTGTCGAAACAGAGCTTGATCCAAATTACCATTTCCACCCACAAACAGTAGTACTACCATGTCCTGCATTATGCGAATGACTGAACTAGCGTCTACTTCAATCATACAGTAGTCTTTTGATTTTCTTTTATATCGAAATATGTCATCTGCATAAAGCTGATAGGAATCTGGAGTGCTTGGTACATAGGCAAAGGAGCAAAAGCTGATCCCATCATAGGATTTTCTAGATGTAGCATATTTTTAGATCAAAGCTTGTTTCTGCACTCCAGTTTAGTTTACTTTATGATCTGGTAATGTGAGGAAGGAGAAGAAAAGGCAAAAGCAGACCCACGTTGCGCCTGGATCTGGCTGAGCTGTGGAGTTGGCTTAACTCTGACATAAAGTAGGCCAAAAGAACGTGAGATCCAAGTGGCGACTGTCCCTTTCCCTGCTAAGCAGCTTTGCTTACTGTTCACTTCACATGAATTTCCTTGTGCTTGCTTTGGCAACAAACCTTTTGGAGTTTGTAGGGTAACAACCATGTTACTATTGCTATGCAATGTTGCGTGTTCTTTGGAAATGGTTTCTGTGATCCTTGACCTTTGAGCTGGCACAAGACCAATGTGGTTGGTACACTCAACATGCTCGGATTGGCGAAGAGGATCGGAGCGAGGTTCCTCCTCACCAGCACCAGTGAGGTCTATGGTGATCCCCTCCAGCACCCTCAGGTGGAGACCTACTGGGGCAATGTCAACCCCATTGGTAAGAGCTCTTCTCCTACTTACTCCGTCAGTTCATTTTCTTTCGTAAGCGCGATAGTGTTGACAGTGCTTGGTTCCTCATTGTGTTGATCGTTTATTGTTACACGAGGTTAGGAAAAATAGTAGATCTGAGTTGTACCATGCATAGTAGAAGCTGCCCAATCTTTGCGTGGCAGGAACTGTTGGGTTCCAAACAAATGATGTTTATGGGCTTCTGGCCTCACATTCATTACGTTTCATACTTCTGTATGATATGGAGAGTAGGTGTACTGAACATGCATTTTGGGTTGTCCTAGTTTTACTCAGTAGTAGTTGTGGAGGTACTTTTGAGTGATTTGATAGTGGTGGTGAATTGAGAATAAAAAAAAAAGGTATGCCAGTTGGTTTATTCTGCAGAAGAAAGCACAGGGAAGCCGGCCGAGATGGGTTGTTAAAAAAAAGAGACATGTTCTTGACTAGATGGTTACTGTTGAATCAGAAATCCTTATTTACTCAATTTGGGGAAAGTGGTGTTGGAATCTTACTAGCTGGAGATGCTGTCCGTGGAATCTAGATCAGTTGCCTCCTGCATGCTTTGATTCTTTCTGTTGGAAAGGGACAATTCTGGTTGGTGAAATGTGCTCCTGGAGGGCCAACTTGGTGGATCCCTTCTTAGTAAAGGAAGAAGGGGGCAAAACTATGTTTGCACTTGACCAAACATCCACCAACCAAGCACTTATATCATTTGGGAGCAAACAGAAAAAGGAGGAAAGTGTGTTGAGTTGCTCCACTTTTTCCCTTTTCTAGAACTCGCAGGAGATTTGCAAGTCTATATAGTAAGACAGAGGGAGTTCGTCATAAATGTATTTTTCGCGTACTGTTTAAATTGGTTACATATAAAATATATGCAGAAGTTTGACTGATGTATACATGTCTTTCTCTTCACTTCAGGTGTCAGGAGCTGCTACGATGAGGGCAAGCGTACAGCTGAAACATTGACCATGGACTACCACCGAGGTGCCAACCTTGAGGTATACTGCTACTTATATTGTTGCAAGAACTAGAATTTCCATTTCATTTGTATTGTATGGAAATTCATTTTCTTGTATAGTGATCACTGATGTTTGTCCGATTCAGGTTAGGATTGCTCGGATCTTTAACACATATGGCCCGCGTATGTGCATTGACGATGGCCGTGTTGTCAGCAACTTTGTTGCTCAGGTAAACACGCTGCTGCTCTGCTAGTTGCGAAATATTATGTATTTTTTTTTACCATTTCTCAATTATACTTAAATGCTCCATGTGTAATTATGGTGGTAGGCTCTAAGGAAGGAGCCTTTGACGGTTTATGGTGATGGCAAGCAGACCAGGAGTTTCCAATACGTTTCTGATCTGGTAAATCTTCTCTAACCATGAATGAAATAACTATAGCATTGCTATCCGAAATCAGCCTTCCAGTAGCTTTAGCCCTATGACATAACTTTGAAACAAGAATTCTTGTAACAGGGATTCAGCCATCCAATATGACATGGCATTTGCATTCCTTGTACTTATTTTTGTCTTGTTCCAGGTTGAGGGGTTGATGAAGCTGATGGAAGGGGAGCAGATTGGGCCATTCAACTTGGGTAACCCTGGTGAGTTCACCATGCTGGAGCTGGCCAAGGTTGTCCAGGACACCATCGACCCAAATGCGCGGATTGAGTTCCGTGAGAACACTCAGGATGACCCGCACAAGCGCAAGCCAGACATCACCAAAGCCAAGGAGCTCCTCGGGTGGGAGCCAAAGATCGCCCTCCGTGACGGTCTTCCCCTCATGGTCACTGACTTCCGCAAGCGGATCTTCGGCGACCAAGATAGTGCCGTCACCGCCACTGGAGGCCAATAAGCGTAGAGCGGAATACAATACTTCAAAATTTTGGTGGCCTGCTTCTAGCTTCTTGGTTAATCCTCTTACTGACAAAGCTGTTGCCACGTAGTTCTCGAGGGTTTTACTAAATACCTTGGTTGTTGGTGTAATGTGTCATTCTTTTTGTTGTCGTTTTTTCTGTCAGTCTCAACTATACCGGATTTTCCAGTTAAATTGTCAGAGATAAACCTGGATCTTCTAATTCTTTGTTGAGATGATAGCATTATATATGGTATAAATTACATGTTCTCTCAGGAATGTGCATCTGTTCTGCTGCCTCAGGAAGCTAATATTTCTCCAGAACAGCAGAAAATTAGTCGGTAATAAAAACCATCTGTTCCAGCTGAGAACGCGAGATTTTATTCAGTTTATTTATTGAGCATTCGTGCAGCACACTATTTACATCTTTTCACCTGCTGCTTTTTTTCCACACATATAGCTCTGGATGAATTATTTCAATGTTTACATTCTACATTGCCCACAGGGGAAGCAGCCTCGCCGCCGACCCTGAGGCTGGCCGCGTATCAAAGTGCTGTTGCTGTCAATGTTGCTGAACTCACAGGACACCTGTTGGTAAGTTGCAGGTTCTGACGGAGCTCTTACCCGACCATCCTGGCTGCGCTCCTTGAGCCAGGCGACTATGTCAGCAAAGACCAGCTCCACATTGTCGTCAGGCTCACCGGCGGTGAGGCCGTGCCACATTCCTGCATAAAGCTTGATAGTCTTGTCTGCGCTGGTGGCGCGCTCGTACAATGCCTGGCTCACCTCCGGGTCGGTCACCGTGTCGGCTTTGCCGTGCAGGATGAAGAAGGGCATCTTCACCTGTTGATCACCATATTCAGAGAAGTGCAGGACAAGTCATGGAAGGAGCACCCTGAAAATTCAGTACCTCCGACAAGCTGTCTTCGACATCCATGCTGGTTCTCAGCAGCTCCAGCGCTGTCTTGAGCCGTGGCTTGTCCTGGTAGATGAGCTTGTTCTTCCTGATCTGCTCCCAGTGCCAGAGGGGATGGTTGTTATTCAGGCAAGCAGATGCTACCACATATACTGAAACCAATAGAGTTTCGCCAAACCTTTTCGCGCTTGACAGGATCCTTGAATGCCGAGTTGATGACGTCTTTCGTCGGGACGATCTTCCACGTCGGGATGAGCTCCTCCACCTGCGTCAGGAGGGTGACCACCACCGGATGCGGTTTCACCTTCTCTGATATCTGCACCAGCATGACAAAAACACAACTCGCACTTGAGCCAGGCAGGCAGTTGGAACACAAATTATATAGCTCATTTGAGCCAGTACTGGATTTTGTTATTCCGTTATCTTCTGATAGCGGAACCCGGAGCTTTGCTCCATATGGAAAAAAAGAAGTTGCAGCAAAATTTTCAGTCCAGGCTGATCTGCACCTTGCACATTGGGGCCGCGAGGACGGCGCCATCCCAGAAGGTCGGGTCCTTCCTGTGCAGCAGCAGAGCAACGGCACCGCCCATCGACTCACCATACAGGAACCGGCTTTTCCTTCTGTACTCCTCCATGTCTGTAAACAGAATGCTGCACTCTCATCATTCATCTTAGCCGATATACCCAGTTCCATACATTTACAGAGGTATGGTTTTCTTACCGCAGATGGACTTGAAGAAACGGTCGCAGTCCGCGACGAGGTGGTCGAACTTCTGGATGTAGCATCTGGCACCCGTGGACTTGCCATGGCCTTCGTAGTCGATGCCGAACACACCGAACCCCGCCGCGGCCAACTTGACCCCACATGCTGACATGAAATAACAGTGTTCCCACTATAAGATAAGAGTGTACCTACTAACTTAATGAGCCAAGTCAAATGTATATATTATCCCATGCAACATCGTCTAGTCTAGTGATAATTTGCAGGCCGAATAGAACAGTTTCATCCCAATTACCATCAAACCAAAACTTGCAGGATAAAGTAGTTAGCTGCATCAGAGCAACAAAATGTAGGAACTAGATCTTTTTCTGTGATCGTAAGCAAAACAGCGATAGCGATGTACCAGGAATGAGAAAGTAGTTAGTTAAATCATCAGGGCCAGTCTGGAATCTGAAGTTTCTGAAGTTGACACTAGGAAGAAAAGGACCACTTCTACAATCATAAAAGTCATGCCTGTTTATTCAAGTGATCACATAGATAATGTATTGCTGGCAGTCAAATCTTTTATTTCCATTCTTCTGGGCAGGAAAGTGACTTGTACTGGAATTATGCGGAGCAGGTTTCAGCGTAAAGGACTCTGATGCATGCAAAGCTTACCCAGCACACAATGCATAAAGAATTTGATAAGATGCAACAAAGATGGCCCAGCACGGAGAAGGATGGCCCATACGCCGATCTGAAAATCTTTGTACTATCTGCTTGTGGAATATAACAAAGATGAAGTATAAAGAGAACAAAGGCGCCTGAACTCAAATCAGAACCAATTTTTCTAGAATTCCATGTTATCTATATAGATTTGTCATACTAAAAGGAAATATCACTTGATTGAACTTGAGTAGTAGTGCGTTGCCATCATCCTCCCTCTTTATCAAAAGCATATATTTTGCTTGCAGCCAAACAAAAGGACCCCATCACAACAAGTGAGAAGAGTGTTATCAACTAACACCTAAATTATAAAGCTTTGCTTGATCTCTATGGAAAGAGTAGACAGGAAAATAGATCTGATTCTTTTTTGTCTGGCAAAAATTTACTCAGGCGGCAGGAGTCTGTATTGGAAACTACCCAATAATGGCCATAACACTCCGTCCAAAAGCAAAGGGCTAATACAAGCAAGGGTACAGTAGCAGTTCTTGTCTGGCATGTGCTAAGTGCTAACTCCTTTCTACATCAAGGTTTTCTAGACAGCGAAGCTTAGAGAGTAGCTGTACAGTTTTTTCTTGTCTGCCTTTGCTGTTTCACTGTTTTTCCTTTTCTCTTTGGTTTGTACTTTGCGGGTGTCGACGATCTCTTCTAATACAAATGATACACATTTAATTGGAGAAAAAAGGTTTTCTAGACAAACTTGATGCTGAAACATGCGTATTGCAGCAGCCCCTGAAAGCCGCTTTATTTCTTTTGGAAAAAGTGGTAAAGTATCTATCACCAGCAAGTAGTTCCCTATCAGCATCTATAACCTTTTCTTTAGAGTGCACGGCAATGATCTCTGGTCGCGAATTTTCTGTTCGTGTCCTACAGATCTTTCCTATCTACGATCTTCTTCCGTAGATAAGCGAGGCTTCATGGCGCAAGTAGCACATAGACAATAAAACCAATTGACCTGAATAGCCTGTACGGAATAGCTTACAGAACAGGATCTACTAGAGGCTAAATTGCTAGTTATAGGAAGGAACAAGAAATCACCTGGAGATGCACAAAGCCAACATTAGACAACATCTTCTCTGATTTTCCGTAGAATGTAATGTAATGCAAAATTGTTTAACTGTATCAGTAACTATGTAATGTAATAGTCCGCAGCGCTCTTTCTATTTTAAGACAAAGTTGTTAAATCTTTGGACAGATCAAAGTTTGCCAGAATGACAGGAGAATGCCCCTGGCATATGGCAAGCACCAGGGAGGAAATAAAGGGCGGTTGTCTCTCCCATGCCCTCCTAACAACCAAGCTGACGCATGCATCTAGAAGGATCAATGACACTAACATATATAAAGCCTAGATCCATCCACAATGCATGCATGTGAAGTCATGGATGATGTGAGTGAGATATACTTATTCAATAAAATGCATGGAGGGCCTATATGCATTTAATAAATAGGCTTATATGATGTACGCAGACCGAGGAAATAATAAGTGAAACATTATCTTGTAGCTAGGCATCCATACCCCAATCGTCAAACTTCTTAAGTTTCTCTGAAACTATGTCTAAAACAAAAGGGGAAATGAACGGAGATAGGCATCAAGAATCATGAAGGTTCAAGTAGGCATTAGTACCTTTCATGAAGACACTGCATTCCATTCCATACCCTGAAGCAAATGAACACACATGGAAGCAAAAGAAAAGGGGTCAATATATATAAAATGATCGATCAAGACACAAAACTGCTTGTCTTCTTTAAGTACTGCTCATATCTAGGAATTACTCTTTACTAAAGCATTGAAATATGCATGGTTTGGGATGGTCGAATCGCAAACTGAGGAAGTAGTAGAGAGCAGTGATGGAGTTTGATTAGCAGCGGTAGCGGTACCATGGCAAAGGAAGACGAGCGCCTTGGGCGAGTAAGAAGCGGGCAGCCATCCGCACGTGAAGAGCTGCACCCCCCTGGGATTCATCACATATTCCTGCAGGATCATGCAACCATCAAAATGACTCTTTTTAGAAGGAAAAACTCATCGTAAATCCGATCGTGCGTGCACGATCGTTATTTATATATGCATCCAATCCAAAGATCAAGCATGGATTGACTTTTGAGGCTCACCTCGTGGTATTCCACATCCATCTTCCTGATCCACGCGCAAGAATTAAGCAGATGGGATCACGATAATTAATGGTGGAGATTCTGGAGGATGAGAGATAGAAACGGAAGGGGCAGAGAGAGAGAGAGAGAGAGGGAGGGAGAGAGAGAGAGAGAGGATAGGATTCTAGAGAGGGATAGAGGAGGTTGATCAGGGGGGCTAGCAGGAAGAAGAAGGGAGGGGGGAGACGGAGGGAACACGTGCCATGCGAACGCACGATTCTGTATAGGAAGAGGGGAAGGAGGATGGAGACGATCGGTTAATTGGACCTGGATTTTCTGTGGGCTGGAGCCGTTTTGGGGAACAGCCTGCAACGTTATACCAGATCGACTGGTGTATTTGCCCAATTTTGCAAAGATGAATACTTCCTCTATTCCATTGAGTAAGGCGTCCATGTTTTTTCTTTAACAAAAAATTATTTTAAATATATAAAAATTGTTGGTATAAAATTAGCATCATTTGATGATGTTTTCAAATACGAATATTTCATGGCTACCGGTGTATACCATGCTACGGTCATCCCGATGCCTAAATGGGCCAGAGAGACAGGATCAACAAGATTGCCAGGACCTTCGTCTGGGCGGGGGACGAGGGAGAACATGCGGCCCAAGGAAAAGCCCTCAGATTTTCTGGCGCCGTTGCCGGGGAGATCAAGACACACTGCAAGGGGAGTCTCCACAATCCAATCTCTTTACTTTGTTTTTGTCTTGCTTTATTTTATTTACTACTTTCTTTGCTGCATTATGTCAAAATACAAAAAAATTAGTTGCTAGTTTTACTTTACTTGCTATCTTCTTTGCACTCTATATCAAAAACACAAAAAAATTAGTTACTTGCATTTACTTTATCTAGTTTGCTTTATTTACTATTGCTAAAATGGGTACTCCTGAAAATACTAAGTTGTGTGACTTCACAACCACAAATAATAATGATTTCTTATGCACACCTATTGCTCCTGCTACTACAGCAGAATTCTTTGAAATTAAACCTGCTTTACTAAATCTTGTTATGCGAGAGCAATTTTCTGGTGTTAGTTTGATGATTGCTGCCCATCTCAATAAATTTGTTGAACTATGTGAAATACAAAAATATAAGGATGTAGATGGTGACATTATAAAATTAAAATTGTTCCCTTCTCATTAAGAGGAAGAGCTAAAAATTGGTTGCTATCTCTGCCTAAGAATAGTATTGATTCATGGACTAAATGCAAGGATGCTTTTATTGGTAGATATTATCCTCCCTGCTAAAATTATATCTTTGAGGAGTAGCATAATGAATTTTAAACAATTGGATAATGAGCATGTTGCCCAAGCATGGGAAAGAATGAAATCTTTGGTTAAAAATTGCCCAACCCATGGACTGACTACTTGGATGATCATCCAAACCTTTTATGCAGGACTGAATTTTTCTTCGCGGAACCTATTGGATTCAGCTGCTGGAGGTACCTTTATGTCCATTACTCTTGGCGAAGCAACAAAGCTTCTTGATAATATGATGATTAATTACTCTGAATGGCACACGGAAAGAGCTCCACAAGGTAAGAAGGTAAATTCTGTCGAAGAAACCTCTTCCTTGAGTGATAAGATTGATGCTATTATGTCTATGCTTGTGAATGGTAGGACAAATGTTGATCCTAATAATGTTCCGTTAGCTTCATTGGTTGCTCAAGAAGAATATGTTGATGTAAAACACATTAAAAATAATAATTTCAACAACAATGCTTACCGGAACAATTCTAGTAACAACTATAGGTCATATCCTTATAATAATGGCAACGGCTATGGTAATTCTTATGGGAATTCTTACAACAATAATAGAAATTCACCCCCTGGACTTGAAGCCATGCTTAAAGAATTCATTAGTACACAAACTGCTTTTAACAAATCTGTTGAAGAAAAGCTTGGGAAAATTGATATACTTGCTTCTAAAGTCGATTGATGGCCGAATTGCGTGCTAGGTGGGAGAAAGAAGAAAATGAAAAAGAAGATAATATAGCTAAAGTTTGGACTATTACCACCACTAGTAATGCTAATGCTACACATGTTGCTGCACCTCCTACTAATAATGGTAAAAGAATTGGTGTTGGCAATGTTTCCACTTCAAATGCAAAGCGCGAAAAACTGCCTAAACTGAAACTGCTTGTGATAAAACTGCTGAAATTTTTTCCAACATTGGGGATGATGATCCCATTGCTTTAAATTATAATGGTTTAGATTTTGATGATTGCCACATCTCTGAAGTTATAAAGTTATTACAAAAACTTGCTAAGAGTCCTAATGCTAGTGCTATAAATTTGGCTTTCACGAAACATATTACAAATGCTCTCATAAAAGCTAGAGAAGAGAAACTAGAACGCGAAGCTTCTATTCCTAGGAAGCTAGAAGATGGTTGGGAGCCCATCATTAAGATGAAGGTCAATGACTTTGATTGTAATGCTTTATGTGATCTTGGTGCAAGTATTTCGTTATGCCTAAGAAAATTTATAATATGCTTAACTTGCCACCATTGAAAAATTGTTATTTGGATGTCAATCTTGCTGATCATTCTACAAAGAAACCTTTGGGGAGAGTTGATAATGTTCGCATTACCATTAACAATAACCTTGTCCCCGTTGATTTTGTTGTCTTGGATATTGAATGCAATGCATCTTGTCCCATTATATTGGGAAGACCTTTTCTTCGAACTGTTGGTGCTATCATTGATATGAAGGAAGGTAATATTAAATATCAATTTCCTCTCAAGAAAGGTATGGAACACTTCCCTAGAAAGAGAATGAAGTTACCTTTTGATTCTATTATTAGAACAAATTATGATGTTGACACTTCGTCTCTTGATAATACTTGATATACACTTTCTGCGCCTAGCTGAAAGGCGTTAAAAAAAGCGCTTATGGGAGACAACCCATGTTTTTACTACAGTACTTTTATTTTATATTTGAGTCTTGGAAGTTGTTACTACTGTAGAAACCTCTCCTTATCTTAGTTTTGTGCATTGTTGTGCCAAGTAAAGTCGTTGATAGTAAGGTTCATACTAGATTTGGATTACTGTGCAGAAACAGATTTCTTTACTGTCACGAATCTGGGTCTAGTTCTCTGTAGGTAACTCAGAAAATTATGCCAATTTACGTGAGTTATCCTCAGATATGTACGCAACTTTCATTCAATTTGAGCATTTTCATTTGAGCAATTCTGGTGCCTCAATAAAATTCGTCTTTACGAACTGTTCTGTTTTGACAGATTCTGCCTTTTATTTCGCATTGCCTGTTTTGCTATGCTTGATGGATTTTTCGATTCCATTGACTTTCAGTAGCTTTGTGCAATGTCCAGAAGTGTTAAGAATGATCATGTCACCTCTGAACATGTAAGTTTTAATTGTGCACTAACCCTCTAATGAGTTGTTTTGAGTTTGGTGTGGAGGAAGTTTTCAAGGATCAAGAGAGGGAGATGATACAATATGATCAAGGAGAGTGAAAGCTCTAAGCTTGGGGATGCCCGGTGGTTCACCCCTGCATATATCAAGAAGACTCAAGCGTCTAAGCTTGGGGATGCCCAAGGCATCCTTCTTCATCGACAACATTATCGGGTTCCTCCCTGAAACTATATTTTTATTCCATCACATCTTATGTATTTTGCTTGGAGCGTCTGTTTGTTTTTGTTTTTGTTTTGTTTGAATAAAATGGATCCTAGCATTCTTTGTGTGGGAGAGAGACACGCTCCGCTGTTGCATATGGACAAATATGTCCTTAGGCTTTACTCATAATATTCATGGCGAAAGTTTCTTCTTCGTTAAATTGTTATATGGTTGGAAACGGAAAATGATACATGTAGTAATTGCTATAATGTCTTGGATAATGTGATAGTACTTGGCAATTGTTGTGCTCATGTTTAAGCTCTTGCATCATATACTTTGCACCTATTAATGAAGAAATACATTGAGCATGCTAAAATTTGGTTTGCATAATTGGTCTCTCTAAGGTCTAGATAATTTCTAGTATTGAGTTTGAACAACAAGGAAGACGGTGTAGAGTCTTATAATATTTACAATATGTCTTTTATGTGAGTTTTGCTGCACCACTTCATCCTTGTGTTTGTTTCAAATAAACCTTGCTAGCCTAAGCCTTCTATCGAGAGGGAATACTTCTCATGCATCCAAAATCCTTGAGCCAACCACTATGCCATTTGTGTCCACCATACCTACCTACTACATGGTATTTCTCCGCCATTCCAAAGTAAATTGCTTGAATGCTACCTTTAAAATTTCTATCCTCTACCTTTACAATATATAGCTCATGGGACAAATAGCCTAAAAACTATTGTGGTATTGAATATGTACTTATGCACTTTATCTCTTATTAAGTTGCTTGTTGTGCGATAACCATGTTCCTGGGGACGCCATCAACTACTCTTTGTTGAATATCATGTGAGTTGCTATGCATGTCCGTCTTGTCTGAAGTAAGGGAGATTTACCACTAAAATGGTTAGAGCATGCATAATGTTAGAGAAGAACATTGGGCCGCTAACTAAAGCCATGATCCATGGTGGAAGTTTCAGTTTTGGACAAACATCCTCAATCTCATATGAGAAAATTAATTGTTGTTGAATGCTTATGCATAAAAGAGGAGTCCATTATCTGTTGTCTATGTTGTCCCGATATGGATGTCTAAGTTGAGAATAATCAATAGCGAGAAATTCGATGCGAGCTTTCTCCTTAGACCTTTGTACAGGCGGCATAGAGGTACCCCTTTGTGACACTTGGTTAAAACATATGCATTGCGATGATAATCCAGGTAATCCGAGCTAATTAGGACAAGGTGCGGGCACTATTAGTATACTATGCATGAGGCTTGCAACTTGTAGGATATAATTTACATAACACATATGCTTTATTACTACCGTTGACAAAATTGTTTCTTGTTTTCAAAATCAAAGCTCTAGCACAAATATAGCAATCGATGCTTTCCTCTGCGAAGGGCCTTTCTTTTACTTTTATTGTTGAGTCAGTTCACCTATTTCTCTCCACCTCAAGAAGCAAACACTTGTGTGAACTGTGCATTGATTCCTACATACTTGCATATTGCACTTGTTATATTACTTTACATTGACAATATCCATGAGATATACATGTTACAAGTTGAAAGCAACCACTAAAACTTAATCTTCCTTTGTGTTGCTTCAATACCTCTACTTTGAATTATTGCTTTATGAGTTAACTCTTATGCAAGACTTATTGATGCTTGTCTTGAAGTACTATTCATGAAAAGTCTTTGCTATATGATTTATTTGTTTACTCATGTCATTTACATTGTTTTGATCGCTGCATTCATTACATATGCTTACAATAGTATGATCAAGGTTATGATGGCATGTCACTCAGAAATTATCTTTGTTATCGTTTACCTGCTCGGGACGAGCAGAACTAAGCTTGGGGATGCTGATACGTCTCGACGTATCGATAATTTCTTATGTTCCATGCCACATTATTGATGATATCTACATGTTTTATGCATACTTTATGTCATATTTATGCATTTTCCGGCACTAACCTATTAACGAGATGCCGAAGAGCCAGTTCTTTTTCTGTTTTTGGTTTCAGAAATCCTAGTAAGGAAATATTCTCGAATTGGATGAAATCAACGCCGGGGGCCTATTTTCACACTTCTAGAAGACCGAAGAGAAGGAGAAGTGGGGCCACGGCGCCGCCACACTGGGCGGCGCGGCCAAGGGGGTGGCCCTAGCGTGTGGGGGCCCCGTGTGGCCCCTGACCTGCCTTCCCTACATATAGTCTTCGTCGAAACCCCCAGTGGAGAGCCACGATACGGAAAACCTTCCGAGACGCCGCCGCCAATCCCATCTCGGGGATTCAAGAGATCGCCGGCACCCTGCAGGAGGATTCATCTGAGAGGACTCTACCGCCATGGTCGCCTCCGGAGTGATGATGAGTAGTTCACCCTGGACTATGGGTCCAGTAGCTAGATGGTTGTCTTCTCCTTATGTGCTTCATTGTCGGATCTTGTGAGTTGCCTAACATGATCAAGATCATCTATCTGTAATGCTATATGTTGTGTTTGTTGGGATCCGATGGATAGAGAATACTATGTTATGTTGATTATCAATCTATGTGTTGTTTATGATCTTGCATGCTCTCCGTTACTAGTAGATGCTTTGGCCAAGTTGATGCTTGTAACTCCAAGAGGGAGTATTTATGCTCGATAGTGGGTTCATGTCTCCGTGAATCTGGGGAGTGAGAGAAACCTCTAAGGTTATGGATGTGCTGTTGCCACTAGGGATAAAACATTGATGCTATGTCCGGGGATGTAGTTATTGATTACATTACGCACCATACTTAATGCAATTGTCTGTTGTTTGCAACTTAATACCGGAAGGGGTTCGGATGATAACCTGAAGGTGGACTTTTTAGGCATAGATGCATGCTGGATAGCGGTCTATGTACTTTGTCGTAATGCCCAATTAAATCTCACTATACTCATCATATCATGTATGTGCATGGTCATGCCCTCTCTATTTGTCAATTGCCCAACCGTAATTTGTTCACCCAACATGCTATTTATCTTATGGGAGAGACACCACTAGTGAACTGTGGACCCCGGTCCATTCTTTTAATCGAATACAATCCTACTGCAATACTTGTTCTACTGTTTTCTGCAAACAATCATCATCCACACTATACATCTAATCCTTTGTTACAAGCCGGTGAGATTGACAACCTCATTGTTTCGTTGGGGCAAAGTACTTTGGTTGTGTTGTGCAGGTTCCACGTTGGCGGAATCCTGGTGTTGCGCCGCACTACATCTCGCCGCCATCAACCTTCAACGTGCTTCTTGGCTCCTCTTGGTTCGATAAACCTTGGTTTCTTCGAGGGAAAACTTGCCGCTGTACGCATCACACCTTCCTCTTGGGGTTCCCAACGGACGCGTGCTGTACGCGTATCACCCTCGTGAATTGAAAAACGGTGTGCAGACCGAAGACTCTGGGGGGCTTGGGAATGCCGGATATTGAAAGATCTGGAAGAGCCTTAAGGCTCCGCTGGCCTTGGCTGCAATGGACCGACCCCGAGCGTACGTGGGCGGGATCAAAGCTTCCCTGTGATGATGCTGACATGGCGCTTTTCAGGGCCTCCACCAAGATCACTATTGGTAACGGAAAGCTTACCTCCTTCTGGCACGACAACTGGTGTGGACGGGGCCCCCTTTTGACTTGGGCGCCTGACCTTTTCAAAATCGCCTCCAGGAAAAACCGCACAGTTGCCAAAGAGTTGAGCGACAACAACTGGATCCGCTCCGTCATCAGGATCACCACACCCACGCAGCTGGCGCAATATTTGGAGCTTTGGGACATCATCCAAGCCGTCAACCTGGCCCCTGAGCAACCAGACTCCATTTTATGGACTCTCACTACCGACTCGACTTACAGTGCCAGCTCTGCTTACAAGGCCCAGTTCTTCGGCGGTCATGCAAGATTTCTCGCAACAAAGATTTGGGCTGCTCACGCCAAGCCGAAGTGCAAGCTTTTTGCCTGGCTTGCCCTGCACGGAAAGCTGCTCACTGCAGATATGCTCGCCATTAGGGGCTGGCCACATGAACCTCTATGTCCTTTATGTATACATGTGCCCGAGACGATAAACCACTTATGCAAGGATTGCCCCTTCACTATGGCCATTTGGAACCGGATGAAGACTTGGGACAACGATGACAGCCCGGACAATCGCCACGTCCACCATTCCATCTCTGAGTGGTGGGATGACTTGATCTCCGGAAAGGCTATTAAAGAACAGAAACGCATTAGTGGTCGGTTGAATGGATCGTAGCGGACAAGAGGGGGGTGAATGGACGCTACACAAATTTTAATACTTTTTCAGTTTTAGCGGTGCAGAAGGTAAAGGTGATTGCTTTAGTGGTGGAGGTGTTCCTAGTATGATCCTAGGCAAGTGCAACGAGTAAAGGAAACAAGCATGGTAGTAAGAGTAAGCAGTGGGACAACCGGATGGCGCGGAGATGAGGCGAGGTTTGTTTCCCGCAGTTCCTCTCACAAAAGAGAGTACGTCTGCGTTGAGGAGGTGCTAGCCTCACACAAGAGGCTAGGCGGCCACACCATGAAGGAAGGCCTCACCTTCTTCCTCGAGAGAGCTCCACAAAGGGGCTCCCCCTTCTCCACTATGGCACCGGTCGAGGCAGTGGTTCCTTCACAAGGTTGGGGCGAGCTCCACAGCACTAGGAGGCTCCCAACAACCTATGGAGCTAGCACAACACCAAGCTAGCCTCCATAGGTGCACTCCTCCAAGATTCCACCATAGGAACCCTAACTCCAAGATCCACTAAGGACTAGCAAGAATTGGTGAAATCTCTCTTGGTAGAACTATAGATCGGGGCCTCCTCCACCACTCCTCAAAATTTGGGCAAGATTGGTTGGATGGTTGGGGAGATCCTCAAGGTTTAAGCTCAGCAACAATGGAGGAGAAAGAGAGAGAAGAGATAAAATCGTGTTGGGGAAGAAGAGCCCTTTATATAGGCCCCCCGAAATCGAACCATTATCTGCAGTTTTTGCCTAAGAGGTACTACCGCTTTGGTAAGCGGTACTACCGCTCTGGATTCGAAATCCCACAGAACTTGTCCACATGGAGACATAGCGATACTACCGCTCACGGTACCGCTCAAGGTACTGCAATGGTCTCTAGAGCTTACTGGATTCCAAGCGGTACCGAAGCGGTACGGCCGTAACTCATGTTACGGTACTTAAGAGGTACCGAGGCGGTACTACCACTTGCAAGCGGTACTACCGCTCAAGGTACCGTAACTTGTTATGTGGGACAATCTCAGTCCAAAACACCAGAGCGGTACCGTTGGGCGGTACCAGTAGGGATAGCGGTACTACCGCTACTGGTACCGGTAGTACTGGCCTGACAAAAACTGCTTTCTCCTCTTTTCCTCTCCAACCATGTCACCTCACGATACACACACAAAACTAGAAAACCTATAAGCTATGCTTCAGTCCTCCAATCTTGACGTGTCCAGCGAGGTCACCGTGCACTTGCAAATCTATCAAAGACACTCTTTGCACACGGTGAGATTATTCAAGTGTTGTCATCAAACACACAAAACACGGGGTTTAGACTTTGCTCTTTCAATCTCCCCCTTTTTGGTGTTTGATGACAACACAATAATTTGCAATGGCATAAGATATTATGATGAGATTTTTTTTGGATTTGCAAAAGCTCGACGGAGCTCCCCCTAGACACGTGCATATTTGAATATGTATTTGAATACAAATGCACACATCCTAGAGACATAACTCCCCCTAGATTTTACAAACCAAGCACACATGCAACAAGGATACTTGACATGTTCATATAGAATGTGCACAATATGGAGACAACATAAGATCATGCAAAAAGTTTTGGGTGAAGTTATCATACCTTTGCCTTGAGAATACCCAAACTCACAACAATTGCCTCCATAGGGTTGGTGTAGCCACAAGAAGAGATAAGCAACTAGGACCAAAAGGCTACAACAACGAAAGTCCCCATGCAAAAACCCATCCTAATAGGCAACTTCTCCCCCTTTGGCATTGGAACACCAAAAAGGAGTATAAGCAAACTAAAAGGATGGTAAGGAAATACACAACCAATCTTGCAAAAACCAACAAGGGAAAACAAAGCTTGGATGAGACTCCCCAAAAACATGGAGAAAAAGAATGAAAGGACAACAAAAGAAGAAGGACAAAAGAAAGTCACAAAGAAACAAGAAGAACCAAAAACTCCTCAAAGAGGAGGTTGGTGGCCGAAGCCACCGTGTAAGAGTATAGTAGTGTGAGCTCGCGTAGATGTATCTAGGACTCACGGCTACAACTCAACATGAAGCTCATTAGTCACTTATTTGAAAAATAGCAAATGTTTAGGATTTATTTATGCATGATGGGGGGAGGGATAGCTTAATAAGTTTAAACCACACTCCCCCTATGTTCATGCGTGCCTTTCATCTAGATATATAGTTAAAGATTGGTATGTGCGCACGACGATCAAGCGAAGTTCGATGGATCAATGATATTTAGCTCATGCCTCAACTCAATGAAACGCTTCTCATCCAAGGGCTTCGTGAAGATGTCCACCAATTGCTCCTTGGTACCAATGAAGGATAGAACAATATCTCCGCGAGCAATGTGATCCCGGATGAAGTGGCTCCTTATCTCTATGTGCTTCGTCTTGCCATGAAGAACCGGATTGTAGGTGATCTTGATTGCGCTCTCATTGTCACACAAAAGAGGCACCTTGCTATACTCGAGTCCATAATCCCGCAAGGTTTGCCTCATCCATAAGATTTGAGCACAATTACTCGCCACGGCAACATACTTGGCTTCCGCGGTAGAGACGGAGACACAATTTTGCTTCTTCGAGGACCAACATACCAAGGATCTTCCAAGAAAGTGATAAGCTCCGGATGTATACTTCCTATCAACCTCGTCGCCCGCCCAATCGGAGTCGGTGAAGCCAACCAAAGAGAAGTCCGTGTCCCTTGGGTACCATTGTCCGAAGTGTGGGGAATCAACTAAATATCGAAAGATCCTTTTTACCGCCACAATGTGGCTTTCCTTCGGACTTGCTTGAAACCGTGCACAAAGGTAAAGAAGTGAACCTATCATCGAACAGTAGAGCTTGGATCCACCGCCTTGTCGGTCTCATCAAGGGAGAGTTGACATTTGAGATGCATTGGGGTTCCAATGACCTTGGCGTCCTTCATGTCGAAGCGCTTGAGCATGTCTTGGAGGTACTTTGCTTGATTGACGAAGGTGCCTTGTCGCATTTTCTTGATCTCGAACCCGAGGAAGTACTTGAGTTCACCCATCATCGACATCTCAAACCTATTAGTCATCAACTTAGCAAAATCATCATTGAACTTTGTGTTAGTTGAGCCAAATATGATGTCATATACATAAAGTTGGCATATGAAGAGCTCCCCATTGACTTTCTTAGTAAAAAGAGTGGGATTGATTTTCCCCACTTCGAAACCACGGTCTACAAGCAACTCCTTTAGATGCCCATACCAAGCTCTAGGAGCTTGTTTGAGACCATATAGGGCCTTTTTGAGCTTGAAGACATGGTCCGGGAAATGGGGGTCCTCGAATCTCGGGGGTTGCTTCACATATACCTCCTCATGTAAAGGACCATTAAGAAAAGTACTCTTAACATCCATTTGTTGCACCTTGAAGCCATGATGAGAGGTAAATGTCAAAAGGATACGGATGGACTCAAGCCTTGCAACGGGTGCAAAGGTTTCGCCAAAGTCCACGCCTTCAACTTGAGAATAGCCTTGTGCCACCAATCTTGCTTTGTTGCGGATGACGATGCCATGTTCATCTTGCTTGTTCTTGAAGACCCATTTGTGCCGATAACATTGCGGCAATGATCGGGTCGCTTCATGAGAGTCCACACATCATTCCTCTTGAAGTTGTTGAGTTCCTCTTGCATTGCTATCAACCAATCGGGATCTTCAAGCGCATCACTAACCTCGAGTGGTTCCACCATAGAGACAAAGGCGTGGTGCTCACAAAAGTTTGCTAGTTGCCTCCGAGTGGTCACTTTGCTCTTTAAATCACCAATGACATTACGCAAAGAATGGGACTTGAGACACAAATGTCTTGAAGTAGGATCTTCACGGTGAGTATCGGCTATAGGAGTAGATTCTTGTGAGTCCTCTTGGCCTTCATCATGGTTTAGATCCTCGCCTTGATCTTCATTGTTGTTGAAAGGGGCATCATCATCATCATCATGAGAGCCGGACGACTTGGGGGTATTAGGAATGGAATTGTCCATAAATATTGTCCCCGAGCCATTCGGTGAAGAACTTGAAGCTTGAACTTGGTCACTTGATGTCAGTTGTTGAGGTAGATGAGCTTGTGGTAGTTGTTGATGTTGTTCTTGAGCTTGTTGAGGTGGGCTTGCACTTGATTGTTGTTGTTGTTGATGATGTTGAACTTGAGGTTGTTGTAGAGGTTGGCTTGCACTTGTATGATCAACGGAAGAAGCTTGGCCTTGTGGTGTAGATGGCTCCACTTGGGTGGAACTTGGTCCTTCCCCGGTACTCATAGAAGGTAGCTCTTGAGGTCGGCGAATGCCAACACCCATCCTTCCTATGGCATCCGGGGGAATTGCATCTCCTTTCTCACAAGAAGCACTTCGCTCCTGCAAAGATCTATCATCTTCATCGAACGTCACACCACAAGATTCTACAACTCACCCATTTGACTTGTTGAAGACTCTATAGGCGTGAGAATCCGTAGCATAGCCAACGAAAATTCCTTCTTGAGCTCTTGAATCAAACTTGGATAGTCATGTGTCCTTGACAAGAACATAGCATTTGCAACCGAATACCTTGAAGTGTGACACATTGGGCTTGTTGCCGGTGAGAATCTCATATGGTGTCTTCTCTAGACCCTTGCGAAAATATAGACGATTAGTAGCATGGCATGCGGTAGATATAGCTTCCGCCCAAAAGTTGTAGTTGGACTTGTACTCCATCATCATTGTTCGAGCGGCTTCGATCAAGGTTCGATTCTTCCTTTCGGCGACCCCATTTTGTTGGGGAGTATATGGCGAGGAGTATTGATGTTGGATTCCTTCTTCGCCGAGGAAGTCATCCAAGGTGTAGTTCTTGAACTCCGTTCCATTGTCGCTCCTTATTGCGAGGATCGTGGCGTTGTAGTTGCGTTGAACTTGATTGGAAAACTCCATCATGGTCCATTGAGGCTTGAAGAAGAATACCCAACAATAGCGTGAATAGTCATCAACAATGACGAGGCAATACTTCTTCCCTCCAAGACTTTCATGGGACGGTGGACCGAAGAGATCAACATGTAGGAGCTCCAAGCATCTTGTGGTAGAGATGATCGTCTTGGCCTTGTGAGGAGCTCCATGCATTTTTCCTTGTACGCAAGCCCTACAAACACGATCTTTGCAAAAGGAAACATCTTCTTTTAGTCCAAGAATGTGGCCACCCTTGTGGAGACTTTGCAAAGTTCTCATGTTGACATGGGCTAGTCGGCGATGCCATAACCAACCCTTGTCACCTTTAGCGAATAGGCAAAGAGCGGAAGATGTTGTCTTTCCGAAGAAATCAACAACATACAACCCGTTCTCTACATATCCAACAAAGGCTACATGGAGTGTCTTGCTCCACAAGAGGACCACCATATGTTCATCGAAAAAAGTACATAGACCCATACGAGCAATTTGATGAATGGAAAGTAGATTGTAACCAAGGGTCTCGACAAGGAGGACATTCACAAGTGAAATGTCGGGTGTTACCACCACCTTGCCAAGACCAAATACCTTAGAGCACGTGTTGTCGCGATATGAAACGGTAGAATGAGATGGCTCGAGGTCGACAACAATTTCCTTGCTTTCGGTCATATGACTTGTGGCTCCACTATCAACCACCCATTTAGCGCCACCGGAAGCATAGTCCTACAAGGAATGAAGGCTTGGATTTAGGTACCCATTTTTCAATGGGTCCTAACATGTTAGTAACAAGGGGTTTGGGAACCAAAATAGTCCAATCAACATTGTTCTCTTGAGGACCAATAAAGCGAGCACGAATATGTCCATAGTAATCAACAAAAAGAACATGAGAAGGGTTGTTAGAGCCGGCGAAACTCTTCGTGGCGGAGTTGGGTACTCCATCCCTTCTTGAGCTAGCATCGCCTCCCTCATGGTTGATCTCCATGTTCTCCTTGTTCTTCTTCTTCTTGGTCCTCCTACTACTCTTCCTCTTTGGCTTGGTAGCCACTCCTTCTTCATTGCACGGGCCCTCTTTGGCTCCATCTTTGGCTTCAATGACTCCTTCCAAGTACTTGGCTTGGATTTGGAGTCTATCAATTTTGGCTTCAAACGAATAACCTCATCTTCATGCTCCGGGTGAGGGTGAGTGATATCAAACACTTGGACCTCCTTTGCCTTGTTCACCCGGAAATTATCCATCAAAGCTTCTTCTTAGAGAGAGTTCATCTTCATGAGTAGACGCTTGTCACTCTCCATCTTGGCAATATCACTTTCATGGTTGCATCACTCGCGGTCCTTGCTCAAGGGAAAGTACACCTTCAAAGCTTCCTCTTGCATGGAATTGACCTCCATGATCTTGGCTTCGCTCCTCTTCAAAGAGGCTATTTCTTCCTCATGATCACAACAAGTGACCTTCTCTTTGCTCATGCGGAGGCACTCCACCAAGGACTCTTCTTGCATGCTACTCAAACTCAATAGCTTGGCCTTGGTGCTCTCAAGAGTGGCAATTTCTTCTTCATGATTGCAACATGAGGTCTTCTCCTTGCACAAGCGGTAATACTCATCCAAGGCTTCTTCTTGAAGAGCATTGACCTCCAAGAGTAGAGCATTGTGCCTCTTCAAAGAAGCAACTTGATCAACAAGCTCGTCATGACAAGAGTTGGGGTCTTCCTCATCTTTCTCCTTGTTGGCTTCCTCGAGAGAAAGCATCTTATTCTTGAGCTCACCCATCAATCCAAGAGCATGATCTCGGTCCTTGGTGAGTTGGGAGATAATGGCATTGTTGGAGTCTTCGAGGGTGATGACACTAGCTTCAAGAGACATACGCAAATTTTGTTCCTTCTCAAGTGCTTGATTGAGAGAGGCAATCTCATTTGCCTCCTCCCTTTCAAGCCTCTCCTTCTCCTCTATAAGGTCTTGAGCCGCACCAAGTTGGGCCAAGAGAGCCCCAACATGAGTCTTGGTATCCCCTTGCATGTTAGTGAGAAAAGAATCCAAACCCACAATCTCACGCTTAATGGTGAGACTAGTGGCATCATCAATAGATAAAGCATTAGTTGGAGATGTGAGTTTGGAAGGGGATTCTACCTCTGATGATACCTTTGCCATAAGGCAATGCGCGTTGTTGGTGACAAGGTTCTCATTTGGAGAGTCGAAGAGGGAGATAGAGGGAGTGATAATGGCGATGGCGGCCACTCCCTCTCCTTCCTTGTTGGAGCTCTTGTCCTCATGCTCCTCATCCTCATTGGAGGAGTACTCTTCACGGATGATAAAGGCTCTTGGCTTCTTGGTGAAGGAGACCTTGTCGTCATCGGGCTTGGAGGAGAACTTGGAGAATCCTTTGGAGAGTGACTTGAACTTTTCTTTGCGGACAAGCCTTCCACCATTATCTTCTCTTCTCTCATAGATACAATCCGCAACAAAATGACTTTTGTCACTGCAATTGTAGCATGTTCTCCCCCTTTGCCCCTCCCTTGGACTCTTGGAGAAGTTTCTTGGAGAATCACGTGGTCTTCTTGGTCTTGTGCTTCGGGACTTGTTTCCCTCCCAAAATTTCTTGGCGGCGAGAGCCATGTGCTCATGATAGTTGGTCTTGAGATCATCCGGACCCCACTCAATGGGATCCTCATCGCTTTCACTAGCTTCATGCACCTTCATCTTCAATGCAAGGTTGGGCTTGCGGGTGTTGTGGGCGCGAGCAACAAGATCCTCCACATTCTTCTTGGAGATGTCCAAAGCGATGACTTCGCTAATGACTTCATCGGATGTCATAGCACGGAAGGAGGCGTTTTGGCGGATGGCCGTCAACTTCACTTCCTTATAAGGGAGGAGAGCGTTGTAGAACTTGCGCTTGATCCAATTGTCATCCACAAACGTTGCTCCAAGATCTTGCATTTCTACAGCAAGAGCGATGAGGCGCCGATACATTTCTTCGGGGGTCTCTCCTTCATTCATGACGAAGTTGTCGGCCATGTTGTTCACTTCATCTAAACGAGAGCTTTGGATGCTCTCATTTCCGAGGAAGAGCTTGTCGAGTTTATGCCATGCTTCCTTGGCGGTCTTGAGTGAGCGGATATGAGCGCGGTCCTTGGGCGTGACCGCCATGTGGATCATGTTGATGGTGGTGGCGTTGAGTTGGTCATCCACCACTTCTCTTCTTGTCAAGCTCTTTGGGTATCTTGGTGAATACCCCTCCTCAATGATGCGCCAAAGCTCAAAGCTATTTGACAAGTAACGGTGGTGAACCATGCGACAAGATATGTGGCATAGGTATTGGAACGTTTATGGTGTAATCACTTGGTGGTGTGATGTCTATGGGAGCTTCTATTCTTGTAGACAGTGTTGGGCCTCCAAGAGCAGAGGTTTGTAGAACAGCAGCAAGTTTCCCTTAAGTGGATCACCCAAGGTTTATCGAACTCAGGGAGGAAGCGGTCAAAGATATCCCTCTCATGCAACCCTGCAACCACAAAGCAAGAAGTCTCTTGTGTCCCCAACACACCTAATAGGTGCACTAGTTCGGCGAAGAGATAGTGAAATACGGGTGGTATGAATAAGTATGAGCAGTAGTACGGTGCCAGAAAAGTGCTTGCTGCTGGCGTGTGGTTGATGGTGGTAATATTGCGGACAGTACAGATGCAGTAAAACGGTAAACAAGCAGCGATAGCATATTTAGGAACAAGGCCTAGGGATCATACTTTCACTAGTGGACACTCTCAACATTGATCACATAACAGAATAAATAGATAGATGCTAGACTCTACACCCTCTTGTTGGATGATGAACACCACTAGCTGTGTAGGATTACACGAACCCTCAATGCCGGAGTTAACAAGCTCCACAATATTCGATGTTCATATTTAAATAACCTTAGAGTGCATGACAGATCAACATAACCAAACCAAGTACTAACATAGCATGCACTGTCACACTTCACGCTACGAAAGGAGGCATAGATCACATCAATACTATCATAGCAATAGTTAACTTCATAATCTACAAGAGATCACAATCATAGCCTACACCAAGTACTACACGATGCACACACTGTCACCATTACACCGTGCAGGAGGAATAAACTACTTTAATAACATCACTAGAGTAGCACACGGATAAATTGTGATACAAAACACATTGCAATCATAAAGAGATATAAATAAGCACTTCACTATGCCATTCATAACGGTGAATAAGTATTCTGTGAAATATAGCCTAAGAGACCCACACGGTGCACACATTGTCACCTTTACACACGTGGGACAAGGAGTCTCCGGAGATCACATAAGTAAAATCCACTTGACTAGCATAATGACATCTAGATTACAAGCATCATCATATGAATCTCAATCATGTAAGGCAGCTCATGAGATTATTGTATTGAAGTACATAGGGAGAGATGAACCACATAGCTACCGGTACAGCCCTTAGCCTCGATGGAGAACTACTCCCTCCTCATGGGAGACAGCAGCGGTGATGAAGATGGCGGTGGAGATGGCAGCGGTGTCGATGGAGAAGCCTTAGGGGCACTTCCCCGTCCGGCGGCGTGCCGGAACAGAGACTCCTGTCCCCAGATCTTGGCTTCGCGATGGCGGCGGCTCTGGATGGTTTCTCGTACCGTGGCTTTTCCGTGTCGAAGTTTTAGGTCGAGTGTAACATCCCTGTTTTACTAAACCCTAATTAGGAATTGTTTGTGCATTCATGAGCATCATCTAAAATGCATTAGGAAAAATTTGCACCTTAATTTAAGTGGAAACCCTAACAGTATGCAAATCTTCCTCTGTTTTGAAATGGTTTACAAAATGTTTCAAACATTAAAAGTTATGTTCAGTGATACATGTGAAATGATCAAATGATGCCATATAATTTTGGTACAACATTTTGGAAGTTTCTGGTTCTCAAAATATTCCAAAACAGCAAATATAAATAGTTTTAGCACTGTTTTTAATGGTTTTGCAGAAAATAGAAATAGGCAGGGGGTTTTGGGCAAAGTTGCCCTTGTCTTCTTCCTCCACGGGAGAAGCACCTGCGTGGAGGCTCCCTGGGCGTCGCTCGCCACCTCCTGCTCGTCGCCGTGGTGAGCGAGGAGACCACCCGAGCCCCGCACGCCTCTTCCTCTCCTTTATCCTCTCCCTGGCGCGCCCTCTCTTTTCCCTCTCTCCCTCCTCCCCCGGACCAAACCCTACCCTCACAGACGCCGTCGGCCGCCGCCTTGCGCCGCCGCTACGGCCATCCCCAGGACACGCCGCCGGCACCATTAGGACCGCCTCGTCCTCCTCTACCACCCTGCAAAAGGAATCGGCCTGGTTCGTCGTGAATCGCCGCCGCCATCGCCATTTCCGACCGCCACCGGCGGCCACCTCGTCGCCGATTCCTCCGCCGTCCGGCCACCTCCGGCCTCGCCGTCACCGCCATCGTCACCGGGGTGAGAAACCGCACCTCCTGGTGCCCTCGCCTCGCCCTCTCCCCCTCCGTAGCCCCCGCCGCGTCGAGCACCTGCCCCGGCCTCCGCCGCTTCTCGCCGGTGGCCGTGCTCCGGCGGCCAAACGCGGGCGGCGCCACCACCAAATGGCTCCCCGCGTCGCCCTGCGTCTTTTGCCCCCGCGCACGCGCCCGATTTCGGCCCGAATCGGCCGATTGCTGCTCAACCTGAGAGCTCAAGGTCGTGCTGACGTCAGCATGACGTCAGCATGACGCAGTAAATCGTTTTTCTTTTTCTGTTTTGTTATTTATTAATTTCAGAAATCTGTATAATCCATATCTTTTTCATATTAACTCAGAAAAAGATGTATAATATACCGAAATGTTCAGAAAAACATTCTCTACGAGTTTAGAAGTAATTCATACATCATTGCAACAATTAAATTTGCAAATATAGCGAAAACCTAAAAGAACCCCTCTCATATGTCGGGGTCCGATGCCGGAACCCCTTTAATCTGATGATGCATCTAGGGTCTATTCAATTCCATTAATATGACATATCATCATCCTTGTATGCGCATTGCATCGATGCCATGTGTTGATTGTTGTTTTACCCTTTCCGGTATTTGCTTCTTCGCGATCGATATAGCACGAGTCCGAGACGATGAAGATCGACAACACCGAAGGTCAATAATTGTCCACCGACGACAAGTCAAGCATGCATCGAAGATCCACATTGGTTTGTCAGGGACAAAGGCAAGCCCTAGCCTGGTTCATATATGTTTTTGAAATGCTTTTACTTCTGGTTCCTACATATTGCATACGATTCAACTGTCTTTTATCGATAGGTAGAGTTATCCTATCTATTGCATGTTCCACCCTTGTAGCCTCAAATCCATGATCCACTGCTCCTAGCATAACTAGGTTTGGCATGTGTGCATCGATAGAGCCTTTATCTCTTTATGCTTAGCCATGCTTAGTTTGTTACGCTGCTACTCCGGTCTTCGGACTGGAGCCTTACAATGAAATGAGTCTAGCATGACAGGTTGACGTGGTAAGTATAGAGATGATGATAAACATGATTAAAGGCTCAGACGAGAGGCCACATTGGGATGTGGTGGGTTGTTTCATTTCTGCCGACCCTAGGAACCGAGTTCTCGCCTCTTGAACCAAGACCGAGCGTACAACCACACGAGGCCCTATTATGGTACCCTCTCGACTCACTAACTTGCCTAGTAGATTCCATGAGTCACATAGTTTGCGCGTTACCTGGTCATATGCATTGCATTTTGCTTGGGGTTAAAGGTACATAACAGGCAGGTAAGCGTGGTCGTGGTGGCTGGGGGTTGCGGCCTCTGGGGAAACCCACCTCGGCTCACATCGTTAAGGACCGACTTCGGGACTTGACCGTTACGGCGGAACAATCCTTAGCGCGTGACTCATGGTCTCGGCGACAGCAAGGTAAGGTCGTGGTCAACCACCCTCTGCCGGCTTTCCAAGGAAGAGAGCTAATGTTCTGGCACTAAGAATCGGTTGGCACGTGTGGGTAAAGTTGTGCACCCCTGCAGGGTTAAATCTTTTCGAAAAGCCGTGTCCACGGTTATGGATGACTTGGGAATGGATTCTGTGATCATAGACAACTTGAACCTAATCGTAAAAGTTGGCAACCAATGTGTGTTTACGGACACCTTCTCCGGGTGTTGAGGGGGTGATCCGAGGATAGTGGTTCGAGATGATGAATATTGGTGGATACAATATGATGATGATAGAGATAGAGATATCGCTCTCTTATCCCCTTTCAAAGGTTCTGAGTAGTCGAGTTTCTTCTCTCTCTTGTCTTACAAAGGAAAACTGGCTTTACGCAAAAGAAGCTACAGAAAGCCCGCATACCCGCTTTGCTAAGGTTGTACTAAGTCTTGCTGAGTCCCTGTACTCAGCTTTGCATGCTTTTGTTTCAGAAGAAGTCGCTCCAACAGATGGTGGTTTCTAGTCGACATCGACGAGTAGCTTGGGGTTCCCAGGTGGCAGCCTGGAATCTATGGGCTGGGACGTCGCCGTTATGCTCCTGGCCTCTTAGGCCTTTTGCTATCTTGCTATGTCTAATAGCATAACTTTGCTTCCGTTGGTTGATGTATGTCAGGTCAGTGACCTCTGCTTGTAATGCTTTGGTTCTTCGCTCGGTTATGAGCTTGTATTTACTGAGTCGTAGAGTCTTGTTGTGTTCCGATTCTCTCACTGTAGTCTCTCGAGCTCTAGGTTAGGCTTATGTCGGACGAAGATCTGGTATTTGTCTAACCACGATCCCGGGGTGCCACAGGTTTTGGTATCAGAGCAGGACTGCCTGTAGGAAACCCTTGTTAACTGGTTGATGTTGAGTCTAGTGTTTGTGAAAACTATTTGAAAGCTAAAAGTATTTGCGAAAATCTGATTAGGCTTCTTTTTACTCCTTATCTGGTATCGCTCTAATTCTAAGGTGCCTTACCTTGTGTTGATTTGAAAGTTTTTCTATATCTTCTAGTCTTTCAAACTTAGGTGCCTCGAAGGCATGTCGTTCCTAAACCAGTTGACCTAGTGCAGAGTTCTCTAGAGTCGAGTGTGTTCTGTGCATCCTCCTTGTTTTGTTCTAATAGAGAGATTTCTTTCCATCATGATCTCTCCATTTTGTGGGTTCCACATCCTTCTGTTCTAGGCTTCGAGGTTTCCTTTCGCCTTGAATGCCTCCTTCCTATTTTCTTGGGTACTTCAGAAGCTATGCATTGCTTTTAGATGGTACATCGTGACTACTACCTCGTAGTGTCCTTTGTGTCACTCATTTAGTAGTTACCCCTTTCTCGGTTTTTAACCCCTAGACTTGAACCGAAGGTCCCCGATTGTGCTGGATTCTAGAAACAAATCTTAGTACATGAAGCTGGCCTTTAACCCAAGATCCATGCCATTGAACACTGGTGTTAATGTTCAAACATTACATCAGGATGGCTAAATTAAAATTAAGCTATCCTTCAAGCTTGTGTTTATTGTCGTGTTGAACTACGACAATAAAGATCTTTCCCTTCCACTAGCTATCGCAGAGATTCTTTCACTGAAACAAATGGATCATGACAAGAGTGATCTTTGTGAGTCCCTTATTGACATAGGCATCCCAAATGGGCCTGCCGAAGATAGTACCCGGGGTTTATTGAAGGCCCACTACCCGAAGAATAAGAAGATTCGGGAGCCCAAGATATATTAAGGAAAGTTGAGTTGTAATAGGAAGTGTTATTTGTAATCTGGCGGGATGAGTTAGAAACCGTCCCGGACTCTGTAACTTATATACAATCCTCGGCTCCACCTCCTATATAAAGTCGGGGGACGAAGAGATAATCGAATCATTGTTACAAACCCTAGCTTTCATAATCGTCGAGTACTTTTCGGCTGAAACCTTCGAGATCTACTTACCCTCTACTTTCAACTAAACCCTAGCCTACAATCCATAGGCATTGACAAGTTGATACCTTGTCAATTGGCGCCGTCTGTGGGAACTAGAGGCGTAAGGATCTGATCTCGATGGCACGTTCAAGATCTTCGGCATCGTCAACCGCAAGCAACGCAATGGATCGAGGTAAACAGATCGCTGCTGGTCCTGTCGATTTTGTTCCTCACCCTCCCGTTTGGATGCATATGCGTATCTGGCGGAGCCCATGGAGATGACGTTCGGAAGGTTTCACTTTCGCGTCGAGAAGGAGGGATCGTATCGTGTCGAGATTCCGATTTCGTCGGGATCGACGGCGGTCGACTCCGATTTTTCAAGCTATACATCATCAACCGAGTCAGGAGAAGAAGAAACTTCGTCGACACGCTACATCAGCACCAGGGCAAGAGAGAAACTCGCCAAATCTTCAACGACATGTCGTTTGAGTCATCTGCGGACTCATATATAAGCGATGGCTCAAGCGATGTCGACAGTTACGACTTCATCGACAAATCTATCACAGTGGGCGAGGTCTTCATCAATCTCAACGATGGTGTCACCAAACCCAACATAGATCTGAATACAAAATATCATCAGATTTACGCCATTGAAGATCAAGAGGAAACGTCGGAGGCTTTCGACGATTGGGAAATCCATACGTCGATCCCTCCAATCTGCGACAAGGCACGGGCAATAAATACGTCGGGCGCGGCCCGCGAGTTTCGCTTTCGCATGCGGCGTGGGACGAGCCACGAGAGCTATGAACGGTTGAGAACCAATGGCCACCACAGCCACACCGGAGGAATTGCAAGCATATCAATACGAGGCTCGCACGAGCTGCAAGAAGTGGAAAAAGCGGGACTGAGTTAAACAGAAGGAGGCAGCTTCTGCATCTAGCAGGAGGAGGGCAGATCTAAGTCGACAATCTAGAACTTCGGGTGATAGCCACAGGGAGGCGCGGAATAGAGCAAGATCAAGGTTGCAACATATACCCGAAGCAGAAAGAGAGCACTTGGTCCAAAACCTCGACATGTCCTTCATGTCGATAGATACAAGAGGAAACATCATCCCCAAGACACCAGAGGCCGGGTATATGGCGACACATGCTTTTATCCTCGCATCTAAACCACCTCCAGGTGATCCAAGGAAACAATACAATATGGCGGTAGCAGGGGTTGGAGCTATGGGGACAGCGTTTGTATCAACGCCTCCCGAAGGAAGCGGCAAGGCAAAATAGTCCACGACACGGCAGCAAGCAGTAGCACACGAAGGACCAAGTGGAGCAAGAGACACAGCAGCACAAGCGAGAGGTTGACGAGAGCGCGGCAAAGCGAAGGGATCATCGGCAGTCTCCGGAGCTTAACGACGAAGATATGTGCGGCTTACCATGCTTCACGAGGAGAGTCCGAAAAACTCGAGTCCCTCGGGATTCAAGTTGCAGATAATTTCAAGAAGTTCGCGGCCTTCAAGATCCAGAGGATTGGCTAGTTGACTATCTTGAGACAGTGAAGCTCACAGGAGGAACCAGGGCAACAGCTATGCAAAGCATTCAGGTGCATTTGAGTGGAGCTGCACGATCTTGGATAAAGAAACTCACTCCAGGATCCATTGACAGCTGGGAAAGTTTCGAGGATGTGTTCGTCAAGAACTTCAGATCCATGTGCAAAAAACCTGCATCGTTAGAGGAGTTGAGAGCATGTCGACAAAAGCCAGATGAGCCAATGAGAAAATATATCCAAAGGTGGAATATCATCAAAAACTCGGCATAAAATATATCTAACGAGAGAGCAATAGATGCGTTTGTCGCAGGAGTCAGGCGTGGAGATTTTGTCGAGGACTTGGGAAGGACCAATCCAAAGACAGTATCTGCGTTAATGGAGATAGCAAACAAATGGGCAGATGGAAGCGCTGTCCACAATAAGCGGCACAGGTCGCAGAGGAAGACCGTGGTCGAAACTATCAATCGAGGCGACGATTTCCTCGGCAGTGCAGAACTATGACACCCAGGGCAAATTTCGGCAGGTTTTCGGACAAACACGGGGAGGGAACAACGAGAGGATTATCAGAGAAGCGAGTGAACAGCGAGAGTGATTACGGGGATGATTCTCGCAACAACGGGCAAATAGCGGACCCAGGTTCCCAAGGCCTTTCGTGTCCCCCGAAGAGATGATGAATGGACCGTGTCAAATGCACTTTTCCTCGACAGCAACGGTAAAAGACAGTCAGGGCATCTGCAGAAAGATTGTCGAAATTTTCAGGCAATGCTGCGGTATGCTGAGAACGCTAATGCGCGGGCAACACAGAGAAACCCTCGAGAACCCAGAAGCGAGATTCACTTGCCACCTCCTCCGGCGATTACAGACGACAATCGGCATCAGCTCAGAATAGCGGCAGCACCTCCACCACCACCTTATGGTGATCCTAACTCCAACGGAGCAGTGTCGATGATTGAAGGGAAGGCCATCCAATAGAGCTCAGAAAGTAATCTCACGACAGGTGTTTATGGCAGAAAAATGCCTCCACCAACTGAGTTTAATTGGTCGGGACAAGATATTGGCTTCACCATAGCAGATCATCATGACAAGTTCCTCGACAGGGCATCAGCACTTATTCCGGCGTTATCGCGATTTGATGTCTCCCAGTGTTCATAGGCGGCGGCAACTAAACCTTATGTATGCAGATACATTGAGGAAGATGAACATATCCTTAGCAAACTTGAAACCAACAGACACAAGGTTCCACGGCATCACACCGGAGAAACCAAGTTATCCACTGGGGAAGATCAATCTCGACGTTCAGTTTGGGACCCGAGAAAATTATAGAATCGAGAGGCTCAAATTTGAAGTCGTGGATTTTCCGTCGCAATACCACGCTGTTGGGACGACCGCATATGCTAGATTTGCGGTGCCACACTATACATACATTGTGGAGGTTGCCTGGACCAAAGGGACCAATCACGATCAAAGGAAGTTTGCCTTAGCGATAAGTGCGACAAGGATTTTCAGCGGCTGTCAAAACTTTCGGGATGCAAGCTGAGTACTTGGCGTCAAAAAGCATGACTGATTACGACGTCTGCCAGACGTTGGAAGGCCAAACAAAGAATCAACTTTCAATACCGAGAAAAATTCAAAAGAGGTGCAGATTCACCCGACAGACCCGAAAAAGACGACATCTATCGCAAACGACATGGATATCGCATAGGAAAGCGTGCTCGTGTTCCTCCGTGAAGCTGGAAAATCTTCGCATGGTGTCCAGGTGACATGCCAGGAGTACCCAGGGAACTTGAGCACCACCTAAACTTGGATCCAATAGCGAGACCAATCAAACAACCTTTGCGGCGTTTTTCGGAACCAAACCGCAAAGCCATGCTGTCAGAAATTAATCGACTACGAGAAGCTGGTTTTATCAAAGAGATATTCACAGAAGCCACATGGGTAGCAAACCCTGTGCTGGTGCCGAAGAAAAACACTAAGGTCCTTCGCATGTGCGTCGACTTTACGTGTCTCAATAAACATTGTCCAAAGGATCACTTTCCTCTCCCGATCAAATTATCGACTCCACGGCTGGATGTGAACGTCTTTCCTTCCTGGATGCATATTGGTTATAACCAGATCAGATTGAAAGAAGAGAAGATGAAGTAAAGACCGCGTTTATTACACCTTACGGCGTGTTTTGCTACAGAACAATGCCCCGGTCTAAAAAATGCGGGAGCAACATATCGAGAGAATGATGCGAAGTGCTTGGCGACACGGATCGGGAAAACGTGCAAGTATACATCGACGATGTCGTTATAACGTCAAAAAAGGGGACAACCTTGATCGAGGATCTCAAGGAAACTTTTGACAACCTCGACAAATTCTGCTGCTGAACCCTACGAAGTATTCTTTTGGAGTCAGCGGGAGAACTTCTGGGTTTCTAGTCTCAGCAAGAGGATTGAAGCAAATCCCGATAAAATACAAGCTATCGTAACAATGAGGAAGCCAACAAAGTTGAAGAAATACAACATTCTTGGGCGAGTCGCAGCTTTGAGCAGATTCGTCGCTAGGGCTGGGAGAAAAAGCGTTACCATTCTACGCTCTGATAAAGCAAGGAGATAAATTCCAGTGGAACGAAGAAGCCGACAGAGCTTTTGAGGATTTGAAGCGCACAATCTCGACACCACCAATTCTGGTGGCGCCAAAGGAAAAGGAACCTCTCCTGCTGTATATTGCAGCCACGCCCCAAGTGGTGAGCACGGTGCTAGTTGTCGAAAGGGAAGAAGAAGGAAAACTCCACGGCGTGCAGAGGCCAGTATACTTCGTCAGCGAAGTTTTATCACCCTCAAAACAAAGGTACCCTCAGTACCAAAAGCTAGCATATGGAGTGTTCACAACGGCACGAAAATTGCGCCACTATTTTTCGGCACACCCGATCATAGTGGTCAATGAAGCTCCCTTGTCAAATATATTGAACAATCCAGAAGCTACGGGTCGTGTCTCCCTTTGGGGAATAGAACTTTCCCCTCGGGACATCACGTATGAAAAAAAAGCAATCAAGTCGCAAGTACTGCCGGACTTCATCGCAGAGTGGATGGAGTTGCAAAACACAGGACCTCCAGACTTGTCGAGAACCTGGACCATGAACTTTGACGGGTCCAAAAGACTAGAAGGAGCTGGCGCAGGAGTAGTACTCATATCACCTGAAGGCGACAAGTTGAAGTATATCCTTCGGATGACGTTCCCTAACGCATCTAACAATGAAGCAGAATATGAAGCTCTCATACATGGGATGAAGATGGCGAAAGCTTGCAGTGCAACTCGATTAAAGATATTTGGCGACTCACAATTGGTAGCCCAGCAAGTCATGAACCAATGTGATGCAGTCAATGATAGCATGATGGCATACAAGGAGGTGTACAACGAGCTTGAAAAATTGTTTGATGGATGCGAAGTAAATCATATTAGCAGATTGAGCAACGACGAAGCCGACGTTCTTGCAAACATCGGGTCGCAATGCCTTGCAGTTCCGCCGGATGTATTTTGGGAAGAGATAACAGAGAGGTCTACAAAATCAACAAAATCAAAAAAGAAGGAGAAGAAACCCTCGGGGGCTGCCAAGGAAGAGCAAGAACAAGAAGAAGATCAGGACCTGGTCATGGTGATACAGATACCATGGATGCAGACGTACATATCATACATCCTCAGGAAAGAAATACCCGACGATCCAGTTGAGGCAAGGCGAGTAATTCGACGCTCCAAAGCTTTCACGGTGGTCAAGGAGAATTGTACAAGCGAAGTATTTCAGGCGTCTTGCAAAGGTGTGTCACACCCGAAGAAGGAAGAATAATGAAGGATGTACACGAAGGAATATGTGGCCACCACGCAAGTAGTCGAGCTATTGCAGCCAAGGTATTTCGGGCAGGATTCTACTGGTAACAGCAATCGAGGACGCCAAGGAAATAGTAAGAACTTGTGACGCGTGTCAAAGGTTTGCCGCAAAACCTCACTCTCCAGCAGCAGAATTAACACCAATACCATTGTCGTGGCCTTTTGCCCAATGGGGACTCGATATGGTGGGCAAGTTACACAAATCCTGGCCAGGAGGAAAGGAGTACATGCTAGTAGCTGTCGACAAATTTACAAAGTGGATAGAAGCGAAGCCGATAAATTCACCAGACGGAGCATCTGCAGTAAAATTCATAAAAGGCCTCGTCTTCAGATTTGGAGTGCCCCATAGCATTGTCACAGACAATGGTAGTAACTTCACATCCCACGAGTTTAAAGATTATTGCGAAGAAGTGGGTATAAAGTTACACTTTGCGTCAGTTGCGCACCCGCAGACCAATGGCCAAGTCGAGAAAGCTAACGGAATCATCTGCAACGGCATTAAGAAACGCTTATTAGCGCCTCTGGAGAAAGCTCGACACACCTGGCCAGACGAGCTGCCCAGTGTACTATGGAGCATACGAACAACACCAAACACAGCAACACAGGAAACTCCATTCTTCTTGGTTCATGGAGCAGAAGCAGTACTACCAATCGAGATAGAGCATAACTCTCCAAGAGTCGGAGAATATGATGAAGAGATGTCGAGAAAGGCGCTAGAAGATGACGTCGATGCACTTGATGAAGCTAGAGATGAAGTATTGTCTCGGGTAACCAAATACCAACAGGACTTGAAGAATTATCACAGCCGACGTTTGCGGCCAAGATCCTTTCAAGTGGGAGACCTAGTTCTTCGGCTCACGCAAAAAGTCATGAAAAACTCGAGTCACCGTGGCTAGGCCCCTACATTGTCACGGAGGTAATCGGAGGAGGAGCATACGGGATAAAGGACAAGAAGACAGGGGTGGAGGAGCAAAACCCCTGGAACATGGCGCGCTCGGGCGGTTCTACGCCTAGAGTCGAAATATAGTCCTTGTAAAACTTCAATGTACTGAAACGCCCGCGAGTTTCAGACGCACTCTTTTCCTTTTTCGGGGCACCGAGTGGGGCCGGAAAAGGTTTTTAATGAGGCGGGCTCGCGGTGCTGCAATATAATAAAGATAGTGTCAATATAATTTTTCTTTATCGACATGCTCAAAGTCTCTGACCCGACAAAATTCAATATAGTTCCTCAAAAAAGAAAAGCCTTGCCTTGGTATTAAAATACCTCGTGAGTCAATAAACATACAAAATAGTACTCAATAAAGAAGCTCGGGGGCTGATGTTCGCCATAAATACATATTAAATAAATGCTTTGGTTCAAAACCTCGCAATATACAAATACAGCAAATAGCCACCGAAACACTCGGGGGCTAGGCAAATATAGAAATATGATGATTGTTTTACAATATAATCACAATCATGGGTCAAAAAGAAGAGTTATCTACCAAAGGAAAAAATTAGTCATGATTCAGAATGTCATCAAGGGTAATTCTGTTTTCTTCAGGAGCAGCGCCAAGAAAATCAGCATAATGACCATCTGCAAAAAAGTCGGCATCCATCCGAAGAAGGTCTTCAATCATTTCTTCGGCTATAGGCGAAACCTTCGTGTTAATACGGTCGACACCAACTCTTCGGCGCCTTACCTTCTCATGAACTTTCACAACAACTTGGGTCAGGTCAAGATTTGAGTGGCAAATCTGAAGCATGATAAGAGCAAATCTGGCGCCAGCTATCAATTGAGCCCTGACAAAATCATGGATACTGCGGGCATCCTTGAATTTCTCCATTAATTCAGGAAGAGTTTTTGGTTGGACGTTCCGAGGGAACATGGAGTTATAAACCATGGACAAGGTCTTGGTACAGAAGTCAAGGAAATCGCGAGTTTGAGAGGTGCGATCCTGAAATCTGACAATCTGGCGGGTCCTCTCTGGGGTAGCCCAAAACAAAGAACCATGATCAAGGGAAAGGTTAACAAGGAGGTTCGTCCTAGTATTCACCCTCTCTTCTTCGGCAACAGCATCAGTAAAAGAACCTATTAAAAGCAACGAAGTCGAAAACTTTAAGAGATGAAGCATGAAGACGAAAAATATCGGAGGATGGAACAAGCATACCCGACATATCCGCACTGGCTTCATTCATTAACTCGAGCATGAAATTTTCTCGAGTAGTCGCCTTTTCAGCCTCGGAAGTAGCGATCTCCTTAGCAGCCACGGCCTCGCGAGCTTGCTGAAGTGCAACTTTTTCGGCTTCAGATGACTTACGAGATTTCTCCATCATCACAAGTGTTTGCTTCTTCGCATACTGAAGTTGCTGTCGAAGTTCATCCAATTCTCGCGACAAAGAATCTTCGACAGGTGTAGCATCAGCAAGAGTTCTCCTTGAGTGAGAAGAAGAAGGCGAAACATTGGAAGGAGCGGAAGATGGAGTATAGTTATCAAATATCAACTGAAATTTAAACAAGACAACATCAAACAACAAGCAAAGATAGAGTTTTCATTAATCTCTCGGAATAATTACAAAGGCATTACAGTGGAGCTAAGGAAGTACGTGTCGCCAAATGACTACTTTGGCGACAAGAGCAAAAGAAACATAGAAAGAAAAATAAAGAGGCATGCAACTAGACCTCCGGCCTTGATGAGCTAGGAGTCGACGCTGGTTTGATCCCGAGATAGGCCAAGATCTTCTTCGTGTTGGGCTTGGCTGCCTTAATCAGCGACCTCCATCTTGATTGCTCTATCTGCTCGGTGTCGCCAACTTTCGTCCAATCAACAGCCTGTTGACTGTCAGCAACCAAAGCGACAGTGCTTTCGACGGCAATCTTCATATTTTCTTGGCGCATCTTCAGTCCAAGGTCTTCTGGTGAACTGAACATCTTGGCAAGGTTAAGGAAAGTCGAGGGCTCCTCTTTCTTCGGGAAGAAGTAGGGGAACAACGCCGACAATCCTGCATTAGCATTTGCCACGCCTTCATGAATTTCGGACCCATGCAGCTCCAGATAGGAAAGTGCGTCAAGGAGAGGGTCATCGACAGGATTCGCCAGATCAAAATCTTGGTTTGTTTGGTCTGTCAAGGAAACAAAGCGTTGGTCAAACAACAAGAAACAACGACTCTCATAAAAATAGAAGGGATCAATAATATTACTGAAAGTGCGGCGACTTTGGGTTTTCAGGCGCTTGAGGATCCCCTGTTCACGAGAAGCTTGTGCAGCTTTATGCTCGTTTAAGGCAGATGCAGTATCCTCAAGTTTTTTCTGCAGTTCCTCGACACTAGCAGCTTTTGCCTTGGCTTCATCAGCCTCGGCCTTGGCTTCGCTAGCAACAAGTTCGGCTTTCTTGCGAGCCGCCTCACTTTGCTCAAGTTTTTGAGCAAGTGCGTCGGCACGTTTGTTGGCCTCTGCAAGTTTCTCTGTCGAGATATAAAAAAAGAGAGAAAAGAAAGATCGAAAATCACGACAAGCAACAGGAGCAAAAAGACAAGGAAAAACGGCAAGTATAAAAGTTGTTACCTTCGGCTTTGCTAGCATATTCACGGTACCCAATAAATTGGGATCCGATGCGGAGAAGCTCTTTGATCATGGGCTGTTAAAGAAGAACACAGCAAGAGAAACATCGGCATGAAAAAGAGAGTGAAGGCGTGAAAAAACAAAATAGAGAAAATATAGATATCGACAAACTTACATCATCTAAGAGCAGAGTCGACGAACTGCCCAATTGAGGGGCAGGTTCAACAATCTTTTCAACCCTTGACCTTTTTGGTGAAGGAGCAAGGGGGCTTGCTGGCGGAGTTGTGGTGACGACGTTTTGTTGAGGAGGCGAGGATTCTTCTCCTTCAACTAGCGTGTCTGAGGCAAGTACAGTATGTGACGTGCTTGTCCGAGGAGCCACGTCAATAGTTGGTACTTCTTCCTCGTCATCACTGTTGATCAAAAATCGGCAGCATAAAAAGCAAGACAAGATAAACATTTCGAGTACAAGAATAGGGAGAAATAAAGATAACTTACGAGCTGACGAGGGATTCAATATAAGGATCATAAGCTGCCTTCGGATGAGAAGGAACAACTTTTTCAGCCTTAGAAGTGCCAGAATCCTCGGCATCATTCCTTTTCCTTTTGTTTCTTGGGGAAACAGCAGGAGGAAGGGATTGCGTCGACTCGCTGGCTGAAGATTCAACTTCTTTTCATGGGATGCCGCAGATTTGTGAGAACCTGCGACTTCACTTTCAGGAATAGAAGAACCTTGGGTGTCTTCGGCAACGATAGCCTGTTCTTCGACTTCTCCATCCTCAGGAAGAGGAGGAAGGGAAGTCATCGTAGGATGGTTCTGCAAGAAAATATCGACAAAAGAAAAATTAGAGAGATATCAATACAATGAGATGCAGGGAAAATTCGGAACAAGACAGAAACTCGAGAAGACAAAAATACCTTGGGGAGAGGATTGGCGGAGCTGTATGGTTCCACGCGACAAGAGGAGGGAATAGGATCCTTCTTGCCCAGGCGAGAAACTCTTCGAATCAACTTCTCCAAGTCCTTTGCAGAAAGATCACTGGAGATTCTGTTGGCGTCGTTTTCACCAGAATACGGGGGATTTTTGCGAGCCTGAAGAGGCTGCACTCTAATCCTAAGGAAGTAGGCAGTGATTTGAACACCAGATAGTTCTTTGCCTCGAGTATTTTGAAGCTGATGAATACGAGACATAAGTGCTTCTGTCGCCTTTTTCTCTTCTTTGGAAGCTTCAGCGTCCCAGGAACGGCGGCGCTGAATTTTGGCACTTCCGTCGAAAGGGATTATGTTGTGTTCCACAGAGTTGGCACTTTCTTCGTGAATGTAGAGCCATCTTTTGCGCCATCCTTGGACGAGAATCAGGAAGCTTGACGTCGAAATAATCAACGTCGGTTCGGACACAGATAACAACGCCGCCTATGTTATAGGTGACGTTGTGGGAGCCATTGCGGCGGAGGCAGAAAATGCGCTTCCACAGAGCCCAATTAGGAGGGACTCCAAGGAAGCATTCGCACAGTGTGATAAAAATGGAAATGTGGAGGATGGAATTTGGGGTCAACTGGTGCAGTTGAATCTCGTAAACAAAAAGGAGGCCGCGGAGGAAATCGTGAATTGGGGCCGAAAGGCCGCGGATGAGTTGATCAACGAAACTAACCCGGTACTCCATTGGAGGGTTGGGGTAGCTTTCTTCGCTGGGAAAGCGGATGGCGTCTTCCTTCTTCATGAGGCCAAGCCTCTTCAGCGTGTTGACGTCCTGGTTGGAGATTTTAGATCTCTCCCACTCAAGATCTTCGGCGGCCATCTTGGATTCTGGAGTGCTGTGGCGAGTGAGTCGCGTGCGCGGTGGCATCAACGGCAATGGAAAAAGCAATGTCCGTGAGTGCGGAAGATCAGCGAGAGTTGGGCGCAGGGGAAGTTTTTGCAGAGAAGAACAGATGTGCGGCGCAAGCGAAGGTGTGAACGGAGGTTGAAGAAAGGTTTATATAAGAATCGGGCGAAGCAATGCACCGTTGGATGAAGAAATCGTGTGGTGAAAAAAGATCTTCTAGATAAAAGGGTAAAAAGGTATTTTTACTGAGATAGGCGTTACCGTACGTGCGTCAGGAAAAGCGGAGGACGTGTGACCCCCACTTGCACGACGTGTCAACGTGGTGGAAACAATGGACCCACAAGGCAGAAAAATCAAGACTATTAACAAAGATGGAGTAAATTTGATTAAGGGAAGCATGTCGACAAGAAAAATAAAAGAAGATTGGCGACAGGAGGAATTATTAAATACTTTGGGAGCCTTTGATCAAATACAAGTTTTTGCCCAAAAGCTCGGGGGCTACTTCGATAAAAAGTAAAATTTCGAGTATGGCAATATAGAAATTGCGGGAGCCTACAACCAAGTACAAGTCCTTGGCTGTAGCCTCGGGGGCTACTCCCATCGGGAGCGCTTTTCGCGCACCCGAGAGATAAAAAAAGAGAGAGATCATATTGGGAAATAATGACAATATAGCGACAAGGTGGACTAAAATGTTGAGCCTACAACCAAGCACAAGTTCTTGGTTGTAGCCTCGGGGGCTACCCATCGGGAACGCTGTTCGCGTGCCCGATGAAATTAACAAAGGAAAGATAGAAAAGCAAGAGAGTATATTTCGAGTTATAATTAACTCTACATATACTCCCATCGGGAGAGCAATATAAGTCATATTTGACTCGATGAAATGTGCCATTCCAACAGCCGGAAAAGCACTCGACAATATATTCTCAGAACGCCAAAGTTGCGATCAATTTCTGATGCCGCAAATTTGCGAAGGTAAGACCCCAGATCCGTTCTGCTGGGCGTGGCATCGCCGAAGGCTGCGCTCTGCTACTTTTATCCGTATCAACAGATACGAAGAAAAATCCTAACGGACGCGTTAGGTACCCGATAAATTGGCTGGGACTCGACAGAATGGTAAGATCTTAAGCGGCACCTGTCGAAGTTTACACCAGTATTCCGAGATCATGTCCGGGGACGTGATTTTGAAGTAGGTTTTTGCGGATTGCCACTAGAGCAGTTAACTAGTACCTGATCCGTCAGATGAACTAGCCCCAATTACCATTATCCTGTACAATATAGAACTTTATGTGAAGAAATATAAAAAAGTTAAAAGCTCTTGAATAAAAATAAACAGTGGAGATTTTCCCTGACTCTACGATTCAAGCAAAATCTCGGGGGCTATTGACATAGGCATCCCAAATGGGCCTGCCGAAGATAGTACCCGGGGTTTATTGAAGGCCCACGAAGAATAAGAAGATTCGGGAGCCCAAGATATATTAAGGAAAGTTGAGTTGTAATAGGAGTGTTATTTGTAATCGGCGGGATGAGTTAGAAACCGTCCCGGACTCGCAGCTTGTATAGCACAATCCCTCGGCTCCACCTCCTATATAAAGGGGAGTCGAGGGACGAAGAGATAATCGAATCATTGTTACAAACCCTAGCTTTCATAATCGTCGAGTACTTTTCGGCTGAAACCTTCGAGATCTACTTACCCTCTACTTTCAACTAAACCCTAGCCTACAATCCATAGGCATTGACAAGTTGATACCTTGTCACTTATCTATGCACGTGACTCTGCTACACCTCCCTTTTTCAGCATGAGTTTCCCAAGAGTGTTAACTTGTGCATCTACCTCTCAGGAATTCTGATCCTGATCGTGTTTTTCTTCTTTAGTTGCTTTCCGACCTTTGTCTGCTAGTTATCAGCAAACTTGCAAATGTGCATTGATGTCTCCAGTGCATGTTACTCCCATGGTTCGTAAAGACATTCCACTTCAGTATGTCAGGAGAAACAAACTTCAGTACCTCGTCCGTTGCTAAGACTTGGTCAAAGTGTTTAATCCGCAGATTAAGAGGCCTCGTTAGCTTCTGTTCTGTTCAACCTTGGAGTATCACCCTCTTCCATATCATGAGGTCGTGTTGTGTATCATGACCTTATTGATGAAGTGATTCTCTTGCACGTCTTTACTCACCCTTTCTCCGAGCTGTCTATGCTTGGGAATGTTGGGGTTTGCATATTGATGTGGCCATCTGAGATTCTTAGCAATTGTTATTGCTTTGGGATCCAAGGACGTTTGTGTCATTCTTAGCATAATTGGTTCGCTAATTATTAAGCGAAGTTTGACTGTGTTGCCAAGTCCTTTTGTTCAGGCGCACATTTTCATTCAAAGAGTTAGGTTCATGCCAAAGCTCTTAAGACCACATCGGTTGCTTTGTAAAGCAAGATCCCCTCTCGAACTCAGTGATATACCGGTGGTTCGTGATATTCTAGTTGTCTTTCTAGAAGTATTACCATGTTGTTACATGACCGTGTTATCGAGTTCATGAGTTAGTTAGTTCTGTGAACTACTCCTTTCTCCAAGAAACCGTACAATATACCCAGGACTAATTGGTTGAGCTTAAACAACAACTTGGAGAGTTGAAGGACAAAAGCTCTATCCAACTTTGTTCCTTCATGAAGGGATGTCTAGTGTTGTTTGTGTTGAAGTCAGAAAGTATCTCCTTTGTGGATATGCTATCTTCCCCATATTTGATTTGAGCTTGGGCTAACGTCAAATCAAACTCAGTTCCAAGGACTATTTTGATGATGTTTATACTCATGGTGTCTCGTCTGAGTATACCTTCATGTCCTTTGGTATGACCAATATTTTTGCCAAGTTCATGTAGAATATGAGTCCCTCATTGGAGTATCTTGATAAGTTTGTTGTTGAGCCCATCGATGGCATTCTTATTTCCACCATATTTGAAAGAGATCCATATTGGACGTTTGGCACTAATGTTGGAAACTTTTGAGAACCATATTCGTGTTATCATGAAGTATGTGTTCTGGATGTTGGAAGTGACCTTCTCTAGTTCACGTGCACTTGCTGAAAGATGTCGTCGTGGATCTGAGTCGAGTTCCCTTTGTTATCCTCGGGAATCATCGCAAGTCGGTCAGGCATGTGCGAAGTATTCTTGAGATGGAAGGTTGTTACCTCCATTCCTTGAAAAGTTTCTCTATGCACACCAAGCCACTGACTGGTTTGTTCAAAGAGAAGAAGCTTAATAACTTCATTATCTTCTTTGATGTCCCCGCAAGGACTCACTTGTGTTATATTGCAAGTTCATATGCACGTAATGGCCTTTGCAGTCGCAACCATATGTATTATGCAATCTAGCTCAATCCTTTGGAGCTTGACATTGTGGTCCATGTCTTGAGAACCTAGCAACTTTACCTTGGTGGTAACTGTTGCAAATCTTACATTCAAACATTCTGAGTCCGAAAGTATCTTTACACCTAACCTAAGCTGAATCTCAAGCGGCAATGATGGTTAGTGTTTCTCAAGGATTTTTGACATAGGTCTCTTTGTAAATCCGACAAGATTGATGTCGTGGTTAACACAATTAGTCGGAAGGTCTAGTGTCATAATCTCTTGAATCATCAAGAATAACCACTCTCCATGAGGATCTTGTGCGGCTTATTCTAGGAGTTGCCCTCATAGCATCTTTTAAATTCCGAAGTCTGACCTTCGCTTGATGACCTATTGAAGGCTGGTCAATAGCCTAATATTGGTGTCTAGAACATCAAGGAGAACATTATAAACAAAGTTGCTAAATGTCTCTCGGACAATCCCTCGAAATCATTTCTCCGGTGACAACAACTTCGTTCGGAGAAATTTCACTCACCGCTGATCCTTGGCACTTCCCTAGCCAGTACCCTTCCCTTTCTGTTGGCCAGTACCTGAAACTCTAATCCATTCACACGTTGTGTGAATTCGTCAATCCTCTAGGCCCTAGCCTTTTGAGTAGACAACAATCATTTCATGTACCCTTGCCAGAAAAGTGACTATGATTCTTAAATCCAAAGTTGCTATGGTTGGATAATCATTTGTGCTTCCACGAGTCACCCTCTCTAAGAGTGCCTTGTCATGGTATCAAAGGCAGTTTAACTCCTCGCTACCTTGTCCTTCGTGTTCTTATCAAGCGTGGAGCAATTGTCTACCAAAAATTTGAATCTTCTTTCATCTCCTCCTTTACCTTGATGTGTTTCATGTCTAGTATTTCAAGAGTTGTTTCCGAACACTACTTCCATGAGTTAACCATGAGATACTCGATCTTTGTAAAGATCCACCGTCCAGAGTTATTCCCTCTTACCTTTAGAGTGAAGAAAATAAAATGAAGAACTCTTCATGGTGTTGTGGGTCAACTTCTCCATGGTGTCGTGGATCAACTTCTTCAACAAAGAAGATCATCATGGTATCGACAAGCTCGTTGAAGATCGGTGTAGTCCTTGTTACCTTCTCTTTTCCTACTTTAGGAATCTCGGGGACGAGATTCTTGTAAGGGGGATAGAGTTGTAACATCCCTGTTTTACTAAACCCTAATTAGGAATTGTTTGTGCATTCATGAGCATCATCTAAAATGCATTAGGAAAAATTTGCACCTTAATTTAAGTGGAAACCCTAACAGTATGCAAATCTTCCTCTGTTTTGAAATGGTTTACAAAATGTTTCAAACATTAAAAGTTATGTTCAGTGATACATGTGAAATGATCAAATGATGCCATATAATTTTGGTACAACATTTTGGAAGTTTCTGGTTCTCAAAATATTCCAAAACAGCAAATATAAATAGTTTTAGCACTGTTTTTAATGGTTTTGCAGAAAATAGAAATAGGCAGGGGGTTTTGGGCAAAGTTGCCCTTGTCTTCTTCCTCCACGGGAGAAGCACCTGCGTGGAGGCTCCCTGGGCGTCGCTCGCCACCTCCTGCTCGTCGCCGTGGTGAGCGAGGAGACCACCCGAGCCCCGCACGCCTCTTCCTCTCCTTTATCCTCTCCCTGGCGCGCCCTCTCTTTTCCCTCTCTCCCTCCTCCCCCGGACCAAACCCTACCCTCACAGACGCCGTCGGCCGCCGCCTTGCGCCGCCGCTACGGCCATCCCCAGGACACGCCGCCGGCACCATTAGGACCGCCTCGTCCTCCTCTACCACCCTGCAAAAGGAATCGGCCTGGTTCGTCGTGAATCGCCGCCGCCATCGCCATTTCCGACCGCCACCGGCGGCCACCTCGTCGCCGATTCCTCCGCCGTCCGGCCACCTCCGGCCTCGCCGTCACCGCCATCGTCACCGGGGTGAGAAACCGCACCTCCTGGTGCCCTCGCCTCGCCCTCTCCCCCTCCGTAGCCCCCGCCGCGTCGAGCACCTGCCCCGGCCTCCGCCGCTTCTCGCCGGTGGCCGTGCTCCGGCGGCCAAACGCGGGCGGCGCCACCACCAAATGGCTCCCCGCGTCGCCCTGCGTCTTTTGCCCCCGCGCACGCGCCCGATTTCGGCCCGAATCGGCCGATTGCTGCTCAACCTGAGAGCTCAAGGTCGTGCTGACGTCAGCATGACGTCAGCATGACGCAGTAAATCGTTTTTCTTTTTCTGTTTTGTTATTTATTAATTTCAGAAATCTGTATAATCCATATCTTTTTCATATTAACTCAGAAAAAGATGTATAATATACCGAAATGTTCAGAAAAACATTCTCTACGAGTTTAGAAGTAATTCATACATCATTGCAACAATTAAATTTGCAAATATAGCGAAAACCTAAAAGAACCCCTCTCATATGTCGGGGTCCGATGCCGGAACCCCTTTAATCTGATGATGCATCTAGGGTCTATTCAATTCCATTAATATGACATATCATCATCCTTGTATGCGCATTGCATCGATGCCATGTGTTGATTGTTGTTTTACCCTTTCCGGTATTTGCTTCTTCGCGATCGATATAGCACGAGTCCGAGACGATGAAGATCGACAACACCGAAGGTCAATAATTGTCCACCGACGACAAGTCAAGCATGCATCGAAGATCCACATTGGTTTGTCAGGGACAAAGGCAAGCCCTAGCCTGGTTCATATATGTTTTTGAAATGCTTTTACTCTGGTTCCTACATATTGCATACGATTCAACTGTCTTTTATCGATAGGTAGAGTTATCCTATCTATTGCATGTTCCACCCTTGTAGCCTCAAATCCATGATCCACTGCTCCTAGCATAACTAGGTTTGGCATGTGTGCATCGCTAGAGCCTTTATCTCTTTATGCTTAGCCATGCTTAGTTTGTTACGCTGCTACTCCGGTCTTCGGACTGGAGCCTTACAATGAAATGAATCTAGCATGACAGGTTGACGTGGTAAGTATAGAGATGATGATAAACATGATTAAAGGCTCAGACGAGAGGCCACATTGGGATGTGGTGGGTTGTTTCGTTTCTGCCGACCCTAGGAACCGAGTTCTCGCCTCTTGAACCAAGACCGAGCGTACAACCACACGAGGCCCTATTATGGTACCCTCTCGACTCACTAACTTGCCTAGTAGATTCCATGAGTCACATAGTTTGCGCGTTACCTGGTCATATGCATTGCATTTTGCTTGGGGTTAAAGGTACATAACAGGCAGGTAAGCGTGGTCGTGGTGGCTGGGGGTTGCGGCCTCTGGGGAAACCCACCTCGGCTCACATCGTTAAGGACCGACTTCGGGACTTGACCCGTTACGGCGGAACAATCCTTAGCGCGTGACTCATGGTCTCGGCGACAGCAAGGTAAAGGTCGTGGTCAACCACCCTCTGCCGGCTTTCCAAGGAAGAGAGCTAATGTTCTGGCACTAAGAATCGGTTGGCACGTGTGGGTAAAGTTGTGCACCCCTGCAGGGTTAAATCTTTTCGAAAAGCCGTGTCCACGGTTATGGACGACTTGGGAATGGATTCTGTGATCATAGACAACTTGAACCTAATCGTAAAAGTTGGCAACCAATGTGTGTTTACGGACACCTTCTCCGGGTGTTGAGGGGGTGATCCGAGGATAGTGGTTCGAGATGATGAATATTGGTGGATACAATATGATGATCAATAGAGATAGAGATATCGCTCTCTTATCCCCTTTCAAAGGTTCTGAGTAGTCGAGTTTCTTCTCTCTCTTGTCTTACAAAGGAAAACTGGCTTTACGCAAAAGAAGCTCCACAGAAAGCCCGCATACCCGCTTTGCTAAAAGGTTGTACTAAGTCTTGCTGAGTCCCTGTACTCAGCTTTGCATGCTTTTGTTTCAGAAGAAGTCGCTCCAACAGATGGTGGTTTCTAGTCGACATCGACGAGTAGCTTGGGGTTCCCAGGTGGCAGCCTGGAATCTATGGGTGGGACGTCGCCGTTATGCTCCTGGCCTCTTAGGCCTTTTGCTATCTTGCTATGTCTAATAGCATAACTTTGCTTCCGTTGGTTGATGTATGTCAGGTCAGTGACCTCTGCTTGTAATGCTTTGGTTCTTCGCTCAGTTATGAGCTTGTGTTACTTTTTGAGTCGTAGAGTCACTGTTGTGTTACCGATTCTCTCACTGTAGTCTCTCGAGCTCTAGGTTAGGCTTATGTCAGACGAAGATCTGGTATTTGTCTAACCCTGATCCCGGGGGTGCCACATCGAGGACCTTTATATAGGCGAAGAGGCGGAGTCGGAGGGGCGAAGAGGCGGTGAGGGGGTAAGGCGGCGCGGCCAGGGCCTGGGCCGCGCCGGCCACCCTCCTGGGGCCCCTGGCCCATCTCTGGTCCTTCCGGGTGTTCTGGAAGCTTCGTGTAAAAATAGGATGCTAGGCGTTGATTTCGTCCGATTCCGAGAATATTTCCTTACTAGGATTTCTGAAACCAAAAACAGCAGAAAACAGGAACTGGCCCTTCGGCATCTCGTCAATAGGTTAGTTCCGGAAAACACATAAATATGACATAAAGTGTGCATAAAACATGTAGATATCATCAATAATGTGGCATGGAACATAAGAAATTATCGATACGTCGGAGACGTATCGCATCCCCAAGCTTAGTTCTGCTCGTCCCGAGCAAACGATAACAAAGATAATTTCTGAGTGACATGCCATCATAAACTTGATCATACTATTGTAAGCATATGTAATGAATGCAGCGATCAAAACAATGTAAATGACATGAGTAAACAAATGAATCATATAGCAAAGACTTTTCATGAATAGTACTTCAAGACAAGCATCAATAAGTTTTGCATAAGAGTTAACTCATAAAGCAATAATTCATAGTAGAGGTATTGAAGCAACACAAAGGAAGATTAAGTTTCAGCGGTTGCTTTCAACTTGTAACATGTATATCTCATGGATAATTGTCAATGCAAAGTAATATAACAAGTGCAATATGCAAGTATGTAGGAATCAATGCACAGTTCACACAAGTGTTTGCTTCTTGAGGTGGAGAGAAATAGGTGAACTGACTCAACAATAAAAGTAAAAGAATGGTCCTTCAAAGAGGGAAGCATCGATTGCTATATTTGTGCTAGAGCTTTGGTTTTGAAAACATATAGAGAGCATAAAAGTAAAATTTTGAGAGGTGTTTGTTGTTGTCAACGAATGGTAGTGGGCACTCTAACCCCCTTGCCAGACAAACCTTCAAAGAGCGGCTCCCATTTTATTTTTATTTTTGTGTGGCACTCCTTCCAACCTTTCTTTCACAAACCATGGCTAACCGAATCCTCGGGTGCCTGCCAACAATCTCATACCATGAAGGAGTGCCTTTTTATTTTAGTTTTATTATGATGACACTCCTCCCCACCTTTGCTTTCTCAAGCCATGGCTAACCGAATCCTTCGGGTGCCGTCCAACAATCACATACCATGGAGGATTGTCTATTTTTTTTGTTAATTAATTTGGGACTGGGAATCCCATTGCCAGCTCTTTTTGCAAAATTATTGGATAAGCGGATGAAGCCACTAGTCCATTGGTGAAAGTTGCCCAACAAGATTGAAAGATAAACACCACATACTTCCTCACGAGCTATAAAACATTGACACAAATCAGAGGTGATAAATTTTTGAATTGTTTAAAGGTAGCACTCAAGCAATTTACTTTGGAATGGCGGAGAAATACCATGTAGTAGGTAGGTATGGTGGACACAAATGGCATAGTGGTTGGCTCAAGTATTTGGATGCATGAGAAGTATTCCCTCTCGATACAAGGCTTAGGCTAGCAAGGTTATTTGAAACAAACACAAGGATGAAGCGGTGCAGCAAAACTCACATAAAAGACATATTGTAAACATTATAAGACTCTACACCGTCTTCCTTGTTGTTCAAACTCAATACTAGAAATTATCTAGACTTTAGAGAGACCAAATATGCAAACCAAATTTTAGCAAGCTCTATGTATTTCTTCATTAATGGGTGCAAAGTATATGATGCAAGAGCTTAAACATGAGCACAACAATTGCCAAGTATCACATTATCCAAGACATTTTAGCAATTACTACATGTATCATTTTCCAATTCCAACCATATAACAATTTAACGAAGAAGAAACTTCGCCATGAATATTAAAAGCTAAGAACACATGTGTTCATATGAACCAGCGGAGCGTGTCTCTCTCCCACACAAACATTTATTCAAACAAAAACAAAAACAAAAACAAACAGACGCTCCAAGTAAAGTACATAAGATGTGACCGAATAAAAATATAGTTTCAAGAGAAGGAACCTGATAATTTGTCGATGAAGAAGGGGATGCCTTGGGCATCCCCAAGCTTAGATGCTTGAGTCTTCTTGAAATGTGCAGGGATGAACCACCGGGGTATCCCCAAGCTTAGACTTTTCACTCTTCTTGATCGTAGTATATCATCCTCCTCTCTTGACCCTTGAAAACTTCCTCCACACCAAACTCGAAACAAACTCATTAGAGGGTTAGTGCATAATCAAAAACTCACATGTTCAGAGGTGACACATTCATTCTTAACACTTCTGGACATTGCACAAAGCTACTGGAAGTCAATGGAACAAAGAAATCCATCCCACATAGCAAAAGAGGCAATGCGAAATAAAAGGCAGAATCTGCCAAAACAGAACAGTCCGTAAAGACGAATTTTATTGAGGCACCAGACTTGCTCAAATGAAAATGCTCAAATTGAATGAAAGTTGCGTACATATCTGAGGATCACTCACGTAAATTGGCATAATTTTCTGAGTTACCTACAGAGAATTTTGCCCAGATTCGTGACAGCAAAGAAATCTGTTTCTGCGCAGTAATCCAAATCTAGTATGAACCTTACTATCAACGACTTTACTTGGCACAACAAAACACTAAACTAAGATAAGGAGAGGTTGCTACAGTAGTAAACAACTTCCAAGACACAAATATAAAATAAAGGTACTGTAGTAAAATAAACACATGGGTTATCTCCCAAGAAGTGCTTTTCTTTATTGCCATTAAGATGGGCTCAGCAGTTTTAATGATGCACTCGCAAGAAATAGTATTTGAAGCAAAAGAGAGCATCAAGAGGCAAATTCAAAACACATTAAGTCTAACATGCTTCCTATGCATAGGAATCTTGTAAATAAACAAGTTCATGAAGAGTAAAGTGACAAGCATAGGAAGATAAAACAAGTGTAACTTCAAGATTTTAAGCACATAGAGAGGTGTTTTAGTAACATGAAAATTTCTACAACCATATTTTCCTCTCTCATAAGAATGTCCAGTAGCATCATGAGCAAACTCAACAATATAAGTATCACATAAAGCATTCTTATCATGAGTCTCATGCATAAAATTATTACTACCCACATAAGCATAGTTAATTTTATTAGTAATAGCGGGAGCAAATTCAACAAGGTAGCTATCATTATTATTCTCATCATCAAATATAGGAGGCATATTGTATTCATAATCAAATTTATCCTCCATAACAGGTGGTACCAAAAGGCTACTATCATTATAATCATCATAAATAGGAGGCAAAGTATCATCAAAGTAAATTTTCTCCTCAATGCTTGGGGGACTAAAAATATCATGCTCATCAAAACCAGCTTTCCCAAGCTTAGAATTTTCCATAGCATTAGCAACAATAGTGTTCAAAGCATTCATATTAATAACATTCCCATTAGCATGCATATAAAGTTCCATGAGTTTTTTAATTCTCTCTTCAAACACATCATGTCCTAATTCAAGATAAAGTTCATAAAGATCTCTCATATTTTTGTTGTTTTCCATTATGCAAAACTAGTGTTAAACAAGAAACAAAAAGATGCAATTGCAGGATCTAAAGGAAATAGCTTCGAGCACAAACACAATGGCACCAGAAAAGTACTGTTACCTGGAACCGGAGTATGAGTGCCTTTTACCTTTCCTCCCCGGCAACGGCGCCAAAAAGTGCTTGATGTCTACGGGAGCTTCAATTCTTGTAGACAGTGTTGGGCCTCCAAGAGCAGAGGTTTGTAGAACAACAGCAAGTTTCCCTTAAGTGGATCACCCAAGGTTTATCGAACTCGGGGAGGAAGAGGTCAAAGATATCCCTCTCATGCAACCCTGCAACCACAAAGCAAGAAGTCTCTTGTGTCCCCAACACACCTAATAGGTGCACTAGTTCGGCGAAGAGATAGTGAAATACAGGTGGTATGAATAAGTATGAGCAGTAGTAACGGTGCCAGAAAAGTGCTTGGCTGCCCAAGACTGGCGTGTAGTTGATGGTGGTAATATTGCGGAAGTAAAGATGCAGTAAAAAACAGTAAACAAGCAGCGATAGCCGTATTTAGGAACAAGGCCTAGGGATCATACTTTCACTAGTGGACACTCTCAACATTGATCACATAACAGAATAAATAGATAGATGCTAGACTCTACACCCTCTTGTTGGATGATGAACACCACTAACTGTGTAGGATTACACGAACCCTTAATGCCGGAGTTAACAAGCTCCACAATATTCGATGTTCATATTTAAATAACCTTAGAGTGCATGACAGATCAACATAACCAAACCAAGTACTAACATAGCATGCACACTGTCACCTTCACGCTACGAAAGGAGGCATAGATCACATCAATACTATCATAGCAATAGTTAACTTCATAATCTACAAGATATCACAATCATAGCCTACGCCAAGTACTTACACGATGCACACACTATCACCATTACACCGTGCAGGAGGAATAAACTACTTTAATAACATCACTAGAGTAGCACACAGATAAATTGTGATACAAAACACATTGCAATCATAAAGAGATATAAATAAGCACTTCACTATGTCATTCATAACAGTGAATAAGTATTCTGTGAAATATAGCCTAAGAGACCCACACGGTGCACACACTGTCACCTTTACACACGTGGGACAAGGAGTCTCCGGAGATCACATAAGTAAAATCCACTTGACTAGCATAATGACATCTAGATTACAAGCATCATCATATGAATCTCAATCATGTAAGGCAGCTCATGAGATTATTGTATTGAAGTACATAGGGAGAGAGATGAACCACATAGCTACCGGTACAGCCCTTAGCCTCGATGGAGAACTACTCCTCCTCATGGGAGACAGCAGCGTTGATGAAGATGGCGGTGGAGATGGCAGCGGTGTCGATGGAGAAGCCTTCCGGGCACTTCCCCGTCCGGCGGCGTGCCGGAAGAGACTCTGTCCCCCAGATCTTGGCTTCGCGATGGCGGCGGCTCTGGATGGTTTCTCGTACCGTGGCTTTTCCGTGTCGAAGTTTTAGGTCGAGGACCTTTATATAGGCGAAGAGGCGGAGTCGGAGGGGCGAAGAGGCGGTGAGAGGGTAAGGCGGCGTGGCCAGGGCCTGGGCCGCACCGGCCACCCTCCTGGGGCCCCTGTGGCCCATCTCTGGTCCTTCCCGGGTGTTCTGGAAGCCTCGTGTAAAAATAGGATTGGCGTTGATTTCGTCCGATTCCGAGAATATTTCCTTACTAGGATTTCTGAAACCAAAAAGCAGAAAACAGGAACTGGCCCTTCGGCATCTCGTCAATAGGTTAGTTCCGGAAAACGCATAAATATGACATAAAGTGTGCATAAAACATGTAGATATCATCAATAATGTGGCATGGAACATAAGAAATTATCGATACGTCGGAGACGTATCATGGTGGCACCGCATGATTACCCCCTAGACGTTCCGCAACCGGTGTCTCATCCTTCCCCTTTGTTGAAGTGCCGGTCTCTCCAGGCCCTTCCTTTTGTGGATCTTTTGTCGATTGCGCGATAAAATCAATAACAAGAAATTGACTAGCTTTTGGTGGGGGATCCTTGGCACTTGCCTTAGGATCTTCGATAGGGGTTGGCTTTTGAGCAACCAACTCCATCATCATTGCCTTCATTTGGCTAACGATGGATGACTCCAATTTCTTGAGGTCATCCAACGTAGCCGTTGTGCTATCGATGGTAGATGATGGAGCGGGTGGCTCAAGGGAAGGTGACCCATTCACAACCTTCTCTTGTCCGGCCATTTCTTAAGCGGTAAAGCCCGATCAAGAAAACCTTGCTCTGATACCAATTGAATGGATAGTAGCCGACAAGAGGGGGGTGAATGGACGCTACACAAATTTTAAGCCTTTTTCAGTTTTAGCGGTGCGGAAGGTAAAGGTGATTGCTTTAGTGGTGGAGGTGTTCCTAGTATGATCCTAGGCAAGTGCAACAAGTAAAGGAAACAAGCATGGTAGTAAGAGTAAGCAGCGGGACAACCGGATGGCGCGGAGACAAGGCGGGGTTTGTTTCCCGCAGTTCATCTCACAAAAAAGACTACGTCTGCGTTGAGGAGGTGCTAGCCTCACACAAGAGGCTAGGCGGCCACACCATGAAGGAAGGCCTCACCTTCTTACTCGAGAAAGCTCCACAATGGGGCTCCCCCTTCTCCACTATGGCACCGGTCGAGGCGGTGGTTCCTTCACAAGGTTGGGGCGAGCTCCACAACACTAGGAGGCTCCCAACAACCTATGGAGCTAGCACAACACCAAGCTAGCCTCCATAGGTGCACTTCCTCCAAGATCCCACCATAGGAACCCTAACTCCAAGATCCACTAAGGACTAGCAAGAATTGGTGAAATCTCTCTTGGTAGAACTATAGATCGGGGCATCCTCCACCACTCCTCAAAATTTGGGGAAGATTGGTTGGATGGTTGGGGAGATCCTCAAGGTTTAAGCTCAGCAACAATGGAGGAGATAGAGAGAGAAGAGATAAAATCGTGTTGGGGAAGAAGGGCCCTTTAAATAGCCCCCCCGAAATCCAACCATTATCTGCAGTTTTTGCCTAACCGGTACTGCCGCTCTGGATTCGAAATCCCACAGAACTTATCCACGTGGACACATAGCGGTACTACCGCTCGCGGTACCGCTTGAGGTACCGCAATGCTCTCCAGCTTACTGGATCCCAAGCGATACCGAAGCGGTACCGAGCGGTGGCCGTAACTCGTTACGATACCTCCCCCTTCTCCACTATGGCACCGGTCGAGGCGGTGGTTCCTTCACAAGGTTGGGGCGAGCTCCACAACACTAGGAGGCTCCCAACAACCTATGGAGCTAGCACAACACCAAGCTAGCCTCCATGGGTGCACTTCCTCCAAGATCCCACCATAGGAACCCTAACTCCAAGATCCACTAAGGACTAGCAAGAATTGGTGAAATCTCCCTTAGTAAAACTATAGATCGGGGCATCCTCCACCACTCCTCAAAATTTGGGCAAGATTGGTTGAATGGTTGGGGAGATCCTCAAGGTTTAAGCTCAGCAACAACGGAGGAGAGAGAGAGAAGAGATAAAATCGTGTTGGGGAAGAAGGACCCTTTAAATAGGCCCCCCAAAATCCAACTGTTATCTGCAGTTTTTGCCTAAGCGGTACTACCGCTCTGCATTCGAAATCCCACAGAACTTATCCACGTGGACACATAGCGGTACCGCTCGAGGTACCGCAATGGTCTCCATAGCTTACTGGATCCCAAGCGATACCGAAGCGATGCCAGAGCGGTACGGCCATAACTCAAGTTACGATACCTCCCCCTTCTCCACTATGGCACCGGTCGAGGCTGTGGTTCCTTCACAAGGTTGGGGCGAGCTCCACAACACTAGGAAGCTCCCAACAACCTATGGAGCTAGCACAACACCAAGCTAGCATCCATGGGTGCATGATACGTCTCCAACGTATTGATAATTTCTTATGTTCCATGCCACATTATTGATGTTATCTACATGTTTTATGCACACTTTATGTCATATTCGTGCATTTTCTGGAACTAACCTATTAACAAGATGCCGAAGTGCCGTTCTTCAGCTGTTTTTGGTTTCGAAATCCTAGTAAGGAAATATTCTCGGAATTGGACGAAATCAACGCCCGGGGCCTATTTTTCCACGAAGCTTCCAGAAGTCCAAGACGAACGAAGTGGGGCCACGAGGCGCCAGACTACAGGGCGGCGCGGCTAGGGTTTGGCCGCCGCGGTTATCATCTGGGCCCTCGTGTGGCCCCCCCGACTTACCCTTCCGCCTACTTAAAGCCTCCGTGACGAAACCCCAAGACCGAGAGCCACGATACGGAAAACCTTCCGAGACGCCGCAACGCCGATCCCATCTCGGGGATTCGGAGATCGCCTCCGGCACCCCGGAGAGGGAATCATCTCCGGAGGACTCTACGCCGCCATGGTCGCCTCCGGTGTGATGAGTGAGTAGTCTACCCCTGGACTATGGGTCCATAGCAGTAGCTAGATGGTTGTCTTCTCCCCATTGTGCTATCATTGTCGGATCTTGTGAGCTGCCTAACATGATCAAGATCATCTATCTGTAATTCTATATGTTGCGTTTGTTGGGATCCGATGAATAGAGAATACTTGTTATGTTGATTATCAAAGCTATGTCTATGTGTTGTTTATGATCTTGCATGCTCTCCGTTATTAGTAGATGCTCTGGCCAAGTTGATGCTAGTAACTCCAAGAGGGAGTATTTATGCTCGATAGTGGGTTCATGTCTCCGTGAATCTGGAGGGGTGACAAGAACCTCTAAGGTTATGGATGTGCTGTTGCCACTAGGGATAAAACATTAGTGCTATGTTCAAGGATGTAGTCACTAGTTACATTACGCGCAATACTTAATGCAATTGTCTGTTGTTAGCAACTTAATACTGGAGGGGTTCGGATGATAACTGAAGGTGGACTTTTTAGGCATAGATGCATGCTGGATGGCGGTCTATGTACTTTGTCGTAATGCCCAATTAAATCTCACTATACTCATCATGATATGTATGTGCATGGTCATGCTCTCTTTATTTGTCAATTGCCCAACTGTAATTTGTTCACCCAACATGCTGTTTATCTTATGGGAGAGACACCTCTAGTGAACTGTGGACCCCGGTCCAATTCTCTTTACTGAAATACAATCTACTGCAATACTTGTTCTACTGTTTTCTCCAAACAATCATCTTCCACACAATACGGTTAATCCTTTGTTACAGCAAGCCGGTGAGATTCACAACCTCACTGTTTCGTTGGGGCAAAGTACTTTTGTGTTGTGCAGGTTCCACGTTGGCGCCGAATCCCTGGTGTTGCGCCGCACTACATCCCGCCGCCATCAACCTTCAACGTGCTTCTTGACTCCTACTGGTTCGATAAACCTTGGTTTCTTACTGAGGGAAACTTGCTGCTGTACGCATCACACCTTCCACTTGGGGTTCCCAACGAGCGTGTGCTTTACGCGTCATCAAGCTAAATTTCTGGCGCCGTTGCCGGGGAGATCAAGACACGCTGCAAGGGAGTCTCCACATCCCAATCTCTTTACTTTCTTTTTGTCTTGCTTAGTTTTATTTACTACTTTGTTTGCTGCACTAAATCAAAATACAAAAAAATTAGTTGCTAGTTTTACTTTATTTGCTATCTTGTTTGCTATATCAAAAACACAAAAAATTAGTTACTTGTTTTACTTTACTTAATATCATGCATGTTTTTATTTCACTAGTTAAGCATAATGGAAAACAACAAAAATATGAGAGATCTTTATGAACTTTATCTTGAATTAGGACATGATGTGTTTGAAGAGAGAATTAAAAAACCCATGGAACTTTATATGCATGCTAATGGGAATGCTATTACTATGGATGCTTTGAACACCATTGTTGCTAATGCTATGGAAAATTCTAAGCTTGGGGAAGCTGGCTCTGATGAGCATGATCTTTTTAGTCCCCCAAGCATTGAGGAGAAAATTTTCTTTTATGATTACAATATGCCTCCTATATATGATGATAGCCACTTTGTTGAATTTGCTCCCACTACAACTAATAAAATTGATTATGCTTATATGGAGAGTAATAATTTTATGCATGAGACTCATGATAAGAATGCTTTATGTGATAGTTATATTGTTGAGTTTGCTCATGATGCTACTGAAAGTTATTATGAGAGAGGAAAATATGGTTGTAGAAATTTTCATGTTACTAAAACACCTCTCTATGTGCTGAAATTTTTGAAGCTACACTTGTTTTATCTTTCTACGCTTGTTGCATTATGCTTCTTGAATTTGTTTATTTACAAGATTCCTCTTCATAGGAAGCATGTTAGACTTAAATGTGTTTTGAATTTGCCTCTTGAAGCTCTCTTTTGCTTCAAATACTATTTCTTGCGAGTGCATCATCAAAACTGCTGAGCCCATCTTAATGGCTATAAAGAAAGAACTTCTTGGGAGATAACCCATGTGTTTTTTACTACAGTACTTTGTTTTTATTTTGTGTCTTGGAAGTTGTTTACTACTGTAGCAACCTCTCCTTATCTTAGTTTTGTGTTTTGTTGTGCCAAGTAAAGCCGTTGATAGAAAAGTAAGTACTAGATTTGGATTACTGCGCAGTTCCAGATTTCCTTGCTGTCACGAATCTGGGTCCACCTCCCTGTAGGTAGCTCAGAAAATTAAGCCAATTTACGTGCATGATCCTCAGATATGTACGCAACTTTCATTCAATTTGAGCATTTTCATTTGAGCAAGTCTGGTGCCATTTTAAAATTCGTCAATACGAACTGTTCTGTTTTGACAGATTCTGCCTTTTATTTCGCATTGCCTCTTTTGCTATGTTGTTGAATTTCTTTGATCCATTACTGTCCAGTAGCATTATGCAATGTCCAGAAGTGTTAAGAATGATTGTGTCACCTCTGAATATGTTAATTTTTATTGTGCACTAACCCTCTAATGAGTTGTTTCGAGTTTGGTGTGGAGGAAGTTTTCAAGGATCAAGAGAGGAGTATGATGCAACATGATCAAGGAGAGTGAAAGCTCTAAGCTTGGGGATGCCCGTGGTTCACCCCTGCATATATTAAGAAGACTCAAGCGTCTAAGCTTGGGGATGCCCAAGGCATCCCCTTCTTCATCGACAACATTATCAGGTTCCCCCTGAAACTATATTTTTATTCCATCACATCTTATGTGCCTTTTCTTGGAGCGTCGGTTTGTTTTTGTTTTTGTTTTGTTTGAATAAAATGGATCCTAGCATTCACTTTATGGGAGAGAGACACGCTCCGCTGTAGCATATGGACAAGTATGTCCTTGGTTTCTACTCATAGTATTCATGGCGAAGTTTCTCCTTCGTTAAATTGTTATATGGTTGGAATTGGAAAATGATACATGTAGTAATTGCTATAAATGTCTTGGGTAATGTGATACTTGGCAATTGTTGTGCTCATGATTAAGCTCTTGCATCATATGCTTTGCACCCATTAATGAAGAAATACATAGAGCATGCTAAAATTTGGTTTGCATATTTGGTTTCTCTAAGGTCTAGATAATTTCTAGTATTGAGTTTGAACAACAAGGAAGATGGTGTAGAGTCTTATAATGTTTTCAATATGTCTTTTATGTGAGTTTTGCTGCACCGGTTCATCCTTGTGTTTGTTTCAAATAAGCCTTGCTAGCCTAAACCTTGTATCGAGAGGGAATACTTCTCATGCATCCAAAATACTTGAGCCAACCACTATGCCATTTGTGTCCACCATACCTACCTACTACATGGTATTTTCCGCCATTCCAAAGTAAATTGCTTGAGTGCTACCTTTAAAATTCCATCATTCACCTTTGCAATATATAGCTCATGGGACAAATAGCTTAAAAACTATTGTAGTATTGAATATGTAATTATGCACTTTATCTCTTATTAAGTTGCTTGTTGTGCGATAACCATGTTCCTGGGGACGCCATCAACTATTCATTGTTGAATTTCATGTGAGTTGCTATGCATGTTCGTCTTGTCTGAAGTAAGAGCGATCTACCACCTTATGGTTAAGCATGCATATTGTTAGAGAAGAACATTGGGCCGCTAACTAAAGCCATGATCCATGGTGGAAGTTTTAGTTTTGAACATATATCCTCAATCTCAAATGAGAAAATTATTAATTGTTGTTACATGCTTATGCATAAAAGAGGAGTCAATTATCTGTTGTCTATGTTGTCCCGGTATGGATGTCTAAGTTGAAGAATAATCAATAGCGAGAAATCCAATCCGAGCTTTCTCCTTAGACCTTTGTACAGGCGGCATAGAGGTACCCCTTTGTGACACTTGGTCAAAACATGTGCATTGTGATGATCCGGTAGTCCAAGCTAATTAGGACAAGGTGCGGGCACTATTAGTACACTATGCATGAGGCTTGCAACTTATAAAATAATTTACATTATGCATATGCTTTATTACTACCGTTGACAAAATTGTTTCATGTTTTCAAAATCAAAGCTCTAGCACAAATATAGCAATCGATGCTTTTCCTCTATGGAGGACCATTCTTTTACTTTCAATGTTGAGTCAGTTCACCTATTTCTCTCCACCTCAAGAAGCAAACACTTGTGTGAACTGTGCATTGATTCCTACATACTTGCTTATTGCACTTATTATATTACTCTATGTTGACAATATCCATGAGATATACATGTTACAAGTTGAAAGCAACCGCTGAAACTTAATCTTCTTTTGTGTTGCTTCAATGCCTTTACTTTGAATTATTGCTTTATGAGTTAACTCTTATGCAAGACTTATTGATGCTTGTCTTGAAGTGCTATTCATGAAAAGTCTTTGCTTTATGATTCACTTGTTTACTCATGTCATATACATTGTTTTGATCGCTGCATTCACTACATATGCTTTACAAATAGTATGATCAAGATTATGATGGCATGTCACTCCAGAAATTATCTTTGTTATCGTTTTACCTGCTTGGGGATGCTGATACGTCTCCAACGTATCGATAATTTCTTATGTTCCATGCCACATTATTGATGTTATCTACATGTTTTATGCACACTTTATGTCATATTCGTGCATTTTCTGGAACTAACCTATTAACAAGATGCGAAGTGCCAATTCTTTTATTGTTTTTGGTTTCAGAAATCCTAGTAAGGAAATATTCTCGGAATTGGACGAAATCAACGCCCAGGGCCTATTTTTCCACGAAGCTTCGGAAGTCCAAGACGAACGAAGTGGGGCCACGAGCGCCCGGACTACGGCGCGGCGCGACTAGGGTTTGGCCGCGCGGCCTGTCATGCTGGGCCCTCGTGTGGCCCCGCGACTTACCCTTCCGCCTACTTAAAGCCTCCGTGACGAAACCCCCGGTACCGAGAGCCACGATACGGAAAACCTTCCGAGACGCCGCCAACGCCGATCCCATCTCGGGGGATCCAGAGATCGTCCGGCACCGGAGAGGGAATCATCTCCCGGAGGACTCTACGCCATGGTCGCCTCCGGTGTGATGAGTGAGTAGTCTACCCCTGGACTATGGGTCCATAGCGTAGCTAGATGGTTGTCTTCCCATTGTGCTATCATTGTCGGATCTTGTGAGTGCCTAACATGATCAAGATCATCTATCTAATTCTATATGTTGCGTTTGTTGGGATCGGGGAATAGAGAATACTTGTTATGTTGATTATCAAAGCTATGTCTATGTGTTGTTTATGATCTTGCATGCTCTCCGTTATTAGTAGATGCTCTGGCCAAGTTGATGCTAGTAACTCCAAGAGGAGTATTTATACTCGATAGTGGGTTCATGTCTCCGTGAATCGAGGGGTGACAAGAACCTCTAAGGTTATGGATGTGCTGTTGCCACTAGGGATAAAACATTAGTGCTATGTTCAAGGATGTAGTCACTAGTTACATTACGCGCAATACTTAATGCAATTGTCTGTTGTTAGCAACTTAATACTGGAGGGGGTTCGGATGATAACCCGAAGGTGGACTTTTTAGGCATAGATGCATGTTGGATGGCGGTCTATGTACTTTGTCGTAATGCCCAATTAAATCTCACTATACTCATCATGATATGTATGTGCATGGTCATGCTCTCTTTATTTGTCAATTGCCCAATGTAATTTGTTCACCCAACATGCCGTTTATCTTATGGGAGAGACACCTCTAGTGAACTGTGGACCCCGGTCCAATTTCTTTAATGAAATACAATCTCTGCAATACTTGTTCTACTGTTTCTCAAACAATCATCTTCCACACAATACGGTTAATCCTTTGTTCTGTTTCATGAGATTGACAACCTCACATTTTTGGGGCAAAGTACTTTGGTTGTGTTAGCAGTTCCACGTTTGGAATCCCCGGTGTTGCGCCGCACTACATCCGCCGCCATCAACCTTCAACGTGCTTTTGACTCCTACTGGTTTGATAAACCTTGGTTTCTTACTGAGGGAAACTTGCTGCTGTACGCATCACACCTTCCACTTGGGGTTCCCAACGAGCGTGTGCTTTACGCGTCATCAGTGCACTTCCTCCAAGATCCCACCATAGGAATCCTAACTCCAAGATCCACTAAGGACTAGCAAGAATTGGTGAAATCTCTCTTGGTAGAACAATAGATCGGGGCATCCTCCACCACTCCTCAAAATTTGGGCCAGATTGGTTGGATGGTTGGGGAGATCCTCAAGGTTTAAGCTCAGCAACAATGGAGGAGAGAGAGAGAGGAGATAAAATCGTGTTGGGGAAGAAGGGCCCTTTAAATAGCCCCCCGAAATCCAACCGTTATCTGCAGTTTTGCCTAAGCGGTACTACCGCTTTGCGCTACTACCGCTCTGGATTCGAAATCCCACGAACTTATCCACGTGGACACATAGCGGTACTGGTACCGCTCGAGGTACCGCAATGGTCTCCGAGCTTACTGGATCCGAAGCGGTACCAGAGCGGTACGGCCGTAACTCATGTTACGGTACTTAAGCGGTACCGAGGCGGTACTACCGCTCGCAAGCGGTACTACCGCTCAAGGTACCGCAAAGGTACCGTAACTTGTTCTGTGGGACAATCTCAGTGCAAAACACCAAAGCGGTACCGTTGGGCGGTACCAGTAGGGATAGTGGTACTACCGCTACTAGTACCGGTAGTACCGGCCTGGCAAAAACTGCTTTCTCCTCTTTTCCTCTCCAACCATGTCACCTCGCGATACACACACAAAACCAGAAAACCTATAAGCTACGCTTCAGTCTTCCGATCTTGACGTGTCCATCGGGGTCACCGTGCATGCAAATCTATCAAAGACACTCTTTGCACACGGTGAGATAATTCAAGTGTTGTCATCAAACACACAAAACACGGGGTTTAGACTTTGCTCTTTCACCGGTTCCTATATGTTCTTTGGAATGCTTGGAAGGAACGAAACAGACACATCTTCACTGGGCGCCGCCTTACCTATCTTGAGGTTGCCGATATCGCAAAGGAAGACGTCCTCCAGAGGGATCGTGCCATCAACGGCTTCGGGCCGGCCATACCGGCCGAACCGGACTGATTTTTTTTCCTTTTTTTTTCCTTGCATGGTTTTTCTGGGGCATACTTCCACCTTAATTTAAATATGCCCTATTTTGTACAGTTTGATCGGTTTTTCCCTCTTGCTTAATGAAAATGCAGTGCTCCTGCCGGTTGCTCCAAAAAAAATAATACGAATCTAACGATATGAATTACGTATAATATAATCAAGAGTTTGTTGCTTAATTTCTCCAATTAAAATTTATCTTTATGTACATGTGGCCTATTCATCAAAAAGAACATAGTATATGATAGATGTGTCGGGGATGGAAAAAAGAGGAGAATCCGACATTGGTTGAGTATACGACGCCATAGCACTGGCCGTGGGAGATCCGAAGGGAAGAGCTCCGGAGCGATCATTTTGATATTAGGATCCTGAGCAGCCTCCCCGGCGATCTCTTGCGCTCAAACGGTGTCGTGCGATTGGGGTTGACCGTATCTAGGTGTGTGCCTTTTCTATACCTAATAATAAAGAAAATAAGGCTTCTTATTCGTCCGTCTGTTTTTACCCCTATTTTTATGCCATAATTACCTGCCCTGTCACCGCCAAGTTAACATACCGCTTCATCCCGTCCCTCTTCACACCCGCGGGGGAAAACACATAGATCGACCAAAAACAAATCAACATCATCCTGCCTTGCCACCGCCCTCCGTTCCCCTCCGCAGACCAGGACGCCAACGCCTCTCAGCCTCAGGGGATCCTCTTCCTCCCTTAAACCAGGCTGCCGCCGCCCGACTAGGCTCTACCCACGCCTGGGGCCCGCAGAGGCGACACCGCGAGGCCTTTCAGCCTTTCCCCTCTCTGGCGCTCCTCCTCGCTAACCCCATCTAACCCATCCGACAGCAAGGCAAATGTTCGTGGCGGGAGACCATGGCCGCCGCCACCGTTCTGCCGGAGACGGTTCTACCCGCAGCGGACGGCTCCATAGAAGAAGAGGGTAGGTGGCGGCGGATTTCAGGAAGAATAGTATCAGCCGAGAAGGAACGAAAGAAAAAGAAGCCCCGCCTCCATGGCGAGAAATGGCGAAATTCGTCGACTGGTCCTCCCATGGTACTGTCTCTCCGTGCTCCTTCGCATGGCGAGAGTCGGGTACGTAAGCGTTGGCACCGTGCTCACCATCTGGTAGTCGCGGCATGGGAGACAGAGTAGCGATCCTTATCCCTTCGCGTGTGATGAGGAGGGGAACGAGGAGGGGCCACGCGTTACAGGCTAGACGGGACGGATGCGATGGAGGCTGGAGACACCAAAATAACCCAGCAGAGAGGTGAGAAAAACGGGTTCACAGCTGCTATCACTCCATGTCTTATGCTACAATCTTAAATGCATGTGTCTGATTTCCGAAGCTCACATACAGCAAACTGACACAACGTGTTATTGTTTTTGCACTACTAGCTTCCCAATATAAGTAGACTTCAATCTCTTACGAATTGTAATCCTTTAAGGTTCAAAATTACATTTTGTGTTTTGTGTATTCAATGTTTCTATATTTTTCATACTTGTAAATGCAATTTATTAACAAAACAGTTTTTGTCATTTGGTATAAAATTTCAGAAGCCCCTTCTTCACTGCTTAATTACCACCGTAGAATTGCAAGACAATCCAAGGTGAACCTCAATCGAATTGATAGAGCCATTCTTTGATGTGAAGCGATCGCCAAGTGAAGGAATAGATGAAGTTTGATCTCCAAAAATATTACTAGGAAGTGACGAGGATGTAAAAACACATATGATTCTTTTCTATTGTATTACTTTCTCATTTTAATTTTCAACATAATGTTTTAACGATGTATCTCCCGGTGCAACGCACGGGCAAATTTACTAGTATGTCCTTAATAGATTGGTGTGCTTGGCCTAGGTTTGATGGATTCGATGACAAGGAGTGGAATTTGATCGGGACTTTCTAACGAAACTGCTGGGTGCCTGGGTTGACGTAAGAACGATTGGTTGCTTTGTTGGGCTTGGCCTGTGCGGAATCACAACAACTAATTAAATAAATTTGGCCTGTTTGTGACACCAGCCAGTCACCTCTCTCAATTTAATAGTAAAGATATGAACTCACACAAACTCTATTCATATAAGCATTTTTCAGAGACTGAGTGCAAGAAACTGGTCCAATAAATTTTGAGATTAACGAAGTCATCACATGTGTCTCGCTGTCAACGGGAACATCGACCCCCACTGAAAGAATATTTTGCCTTTTATGAAAAATCAAAGTGTAAAACTTAGGGTTTGAACTTTGCTATGCAAGAGGTGCCACTAACCTCCTAACTACCCGACCACAAATTCATTCTCGCTAGAAGTAGTATCATTTGAGAAAACTATATGAAAGCATGTCTAGCAGATCCTTAAGACGGTACGGCTTAAAAAGTTTCTGCTGTTTTAACGGGAATATTCAATACTTCGGTACGAAATTACAGTGTACAGTGTACGGATCAGTTATAAAAAAGTTAGAAAGGAAAAGTTTCCTTCCGAATGTTTATTTGGAATTTGTCATTTTTGCTCAATCTATATATTTTTGGATTTAGTTATGGAAAATGGCGCGCACATACATATTGCGTCCTCTATATATGCAAATGTTTTTTCCTGAATTTTTAGAGGCCTACAAATACTGATTTTGGACTGGCCCAATATCACGTTCAACAATATCTAAGACCAGGCAGGTACTTTCGCTGCTTTTTTTTTCTTTGGTTTTCGCACAATTTTTTTTAACTCGGACTGATCCCACAAAATGGTCCAAACCTTTTAAAAAACAACGCCCCCTCAAACCTACCCCCAAGTACACATTTTCTCCAATTTCACATACCAAATATTCAGTGAACTGGAAACCAAAAAACGGTTGCCGGTGAAAATCAGCATGAATCACTCCCGTCGCTACCGCCGCTCCTGTGAGGAGGTTTGATTCCCTGCACCTATCATTGATCTCCGAACTTAAGTTGTTGATTCCTCGAAGTTGCGGCCTCCATGGTCGAGGATGACGAGGTAAGAGCATGGGGTGGCGACATGCTTGGAGCGGCGGGCCGGCGGCCCTGGCGGGAAGCTGACTACGACGATCGGGAGAGCGGGCTAGTCGAACTCATCGTGAGCACCTCCCGCGGGTTGCGGTCGTAGGGTCAAGTGGCTGGCGGGAAGGAGGATGCGACAGTTAGACTCAGGAAGCATGCAACAGGGTGGGCTTAAGCCTCTGGGCGGGGGCCTGGAGGCGCGCACGCGTGTAATTTTGTCGGGGAAATCAAGAACAATTGGAGGAAGAAGGGAAACATGATGAAAGAAAGGAAACGAGTGGGTCCATCCAAAATTTGTCTATAACCATAATATTTGAAGTATTGGTTTTGCTAGGCGACCACTTGCTACCGCATCCGTATTATGATGTATCTAAAAACACTTTCAGGGTACAAAAATTTATGAGATATGCTCTTACATTTGAGGCTTCATCTCAATGCATTGGATCGGCAATTTTAGAGAAATAAATGAGTTGGATAGGGGCTAGGAGGAACAAGGTAAGGGAGGGAACATGTGCCATGTGAATAGACGTGTGTGGAAGAGGGGAGGATTATGTAGACGATTGGTGAATTAGAGCATCTCCAGCCGCGTTCTCCAAAGAGTCCCCCAAACCGCGCCGGATTGAGCGTTTGAGGGACGTGTTTTGTTCGTGCCGCGTTTAGGGGACGTCGTTCCCCAGCCGCGTTCCCCAAATGCCGCCCAAATATTTAAAATACTTCTTTTTAACACAGAACCATTTATCAAATATAGCATATGAATAAAAATGTTTGCGAGGATTGTTTTCAAATTAAATTACAACAAACAATCAAACAAGTAAACAAATATAATAAATAGGGCTAGATGCTAGATCAAAGTGCCACGGTATTTCCTTTGATCCTCCACAAATGCTCAACAATATCAGCTTGAAGTTGATCATGAACATTGCTGTCACGGATCTCTGCGTGCGTGGCGAGAAAATCAGCAAAATCTGCAGGTAACTCATGATCAACCTCCGCAAGAGGGCCCCCGACACTCATAGGGACCAACATGTGTCCTGACATGATTCTTGCGGTCATCCTCGATGATCATGTTGTGCATGATCACACAAGCTGCATCACCTCCCACATTTGGTCGTGAGACCAGCTTAGAGCAGGGTACCGGACAATGGCAAACTGTGCTCGAAGCACGCCAAATGCCCGCTCGACATCCTTCCTGCAAGCCTCCTGTCGCGTAGCAAAGTGGAAATTCTTCAGACCTGATGGATTCGATATTGTTTTGACAAAAGTGGCCCATTTTGGATATATACCATCGGCTAGATAATAGCCTTTGGTATATTGGTGGCCATTGATCTCATAGTTGCATGGTGGAGCATGCCCTTCCACTAGTCTGCTGAACATCGGAGACTGCTGCAACACGTTGATATCATTGTGTGATCCCGCCATGCCAAAGAAAGAATGCCAATCCACAGGTCATAATCTGCCACAACTTCAAGCACCACACTGCAATATCCATGACGCCCTTTGTATATACCTTGCCAAGCAAACGTGCAGTTCTTCCATGCCCAGTGCCATGCAATCGATGCTTCCAAGCATTCCAGGGAATCCTCTGGCAGCATTTTGTGCCATGATCCTTGCAGTCTCTTCCTCGATTGGCCCTCTCAAATAGTATTTGCCAAACTTTCCCACCACAGCTCGGCAAAACTTGTACATGCACTCAATGGCGTAGACTCACTCATGCGAAGGTAGTCGTCATGTGTATCGACAGTGCTCCGTATGCAAGCATCCTCATGGCGGCGGTGCATTGGATGAGAACCCGACAACGCCTACAGCGTCGAGCTTGAGCTTGAAGTAGGGGTCGAACTCTCGAACGCCGTGGAGGATATTCATGAATAGGCCCTTGCTCATCCTGTACCGCCGCCGAAAATTGTCTTCATGTGTTGCACCGTCTGCAAAGTAGTCGTTGTGCAGCATGGTATGCCCCTCCATCCTTTGCCGGGCTTCGACTTCCTTCTTCCCCGCCCTTGATCCTCGCGCGGCGCGGCCTCTTCTCTTCTCCGCCTCAGCGTCAACCAAGTCCTGGAGGGACGCGATGATCAGCAAATGCTCCCGCAGGTCGTCGTCGAAGGTTTGCTCGTCCTCTAGCAGCAGGGCAAGCATCTCATCGTCGCTGTCCATGGCTAAAGCAAAATCAATGGTTAAAATTGCGCCGAGGCAGACGACGCAACAAACAACGGCCAATCGCGCCTACCAGCAAGTCGTCGAGCACCTTCGTGGCGCGGTGGGGCGGATTTGACGGCGCGTTCGGATGCGCTGGCGGCGGCGGCGGCGGCACGACCGGCGGGAGCCCAGCCGCGACGATGGTGCCGACTCTCAGAGAGATCAGACGCCCAAACGGCCGGGAAATCCAGCGGCGGCGGAGGGGTGGGAGGCGCGGGAAGGAAGGAGCGACGAGAAAAGAGGCACGAACCAACGGTTTATGCAAATAGTCACCGACATGTGGGAGCCCGCCTCGATTTTCGTTGTGTCCGGCGTGCCCGGAGCGTCCCCTGTGGGACGGGGACGGGCTCGGGGGCGCCGGATACCGTATCGGGACGCGCCGGACAAAAATGGGTTTTGGAGGACGTGGCTGGAATGGGTTTTTTGTCCGACGCGCCCCAAATTGCTTTGGGGGACGCTTTGGGGGACGCGGCTGGAGATGCCCTTAGTCCCAGATTGTAGGGGTGGAGTTTTCCTGAAGAGCAACGTGTAACGGTTATACTCCCTCCCTTTCAACAGATAAGACATAGTACAGTTTTGCAAAAGATAACATTCTCTAAGTTTGACCGACGTTATGGATAAAAGCACAATTATTTACTGTATCAGATTAATACGAATATATTAGCTATAAAATGCATTTTCGTAATGTATTTATCTTATATTGTTGACGTTGATATTTTATTCTGTATATCAGGGCAAACCTAGTAAGGTTTAACTTTTAAGTAAATTTATATCTTTAATTCGTTGGAAAAGGGTGTGTTTGCCTAATGAGGGCAGAGGAAACTGAATCCTTCCCGGAGTAGCTAGCTGTTGACGCACCACCCACCTCCGTGCGTGGGTCAATCCGAAAACGAGAATCATATTTCTGCATTAGGGTTCTTTGATTCATAGGATCTGTAAGGGCTCCTTTGATTTATAGGAATTTCATAGAAATTATGTAGGATTTGAATCATATAGAAAATTTCCTACACATGTTATTTGATTCATAGAAACATATCCTATAGGAATAAATTCTATAGGAATTTTGTAGTGTAAATCCTATAGCAAAAAAACATGAGGTCATACCTCATGAAAAATCCCCTTTGCTACAATTAAACATACTTTATCTTTCCATGGGAATTCAAGTAGCTATGACATTGCAATTCTGTACTTTTCCTATCATATGAATCAAAGGAGTATGGGAAATTTTTCTATATAAGTTGTTTGATTCATAGGAACACAACCTATAGGAATCTTGTAGTGCAAATCCTATAAAACATTAGGTCATACCTCACGAAAAAATTCCTTAGCTACAATTAAACATACTCCATCTTCCTGTAGAATTCAAATGGGCATAGCATCTTAATCCTATGCCTTTTCTATTTTTATGTTTTGCCTATCCTATGATTTAAAGTAGCCCTGAATCTTTGTAGTATTCACAGTACTCCATCGTCTGCGGAATAAGTGTATGTTTTCATTTTTTAGAAGTTAAATATTTTTAAGTTCAACTAAACTTTTACACATAAATAGCAACATACTACTATGTGACATCAAACTACTATATTATTGAACTATATGTCAAGATGAATTAACCATATTAATTTAGTGTCATAAACGTTACCACTTTTTCCTAAAAAATAGGTAAAGTTAATAAAATTTGACTTAAAACGTGTTATAACGTACACTTATTTGAGAACGAAGAGAATAAACTTATAGTATAGTATTTGTGTGTAGTATTCTACTTCCATAAATATAACTACTAGATAAGTTCACCTTTCATTCGAATTTGGATGGGATGGACGAAAACGAAAGGTGAGAGGCAGCCAATTCGTTTTGTACAGAATGTATAATCCCATCGCTGAAGATTAGTACAGTTTCTGCATCCTTCGGGGCCCTTTCCCTGTTAAAAAGAAAAAAAGAATGTACGCGACCACACAAGTCACCGCGGGCTGGAGTGTGCCCACAAAAGATCATCTCATGCGTGTCGTCGTCAAAGCTTCCGTCACGAGCTGCGGTACGCATTGCCCGGATTGCAAAGAGATTCAAGCGGCCGCTTTCTGACGTGGCAAATTATCTCCATCCTGCAAATATGCAAATGTGTTGTTTTACCTTGTTTTGATCGAGCCGCAGGCACCAAATCAGCTGCCCGAGCACAGATGTCTGTTTAGATCGAGGGGCAACTTCAGCGGCATGGCGCATAATTTTTTTTAGTTACCGTTATGGATGGTGAGGACGATTCCCATCGCCACTTCAGATAGCGAGTAATGATTTTCGCACGATGGACCCGCGGAAAATCGACTCCCGTGCATGGAACATTTCCCCACGCGGACATTTCTTTGGCTTGCAGCTATAAATGGACGGTGCCACCGGCCAGAAGTGCAAAAACCCTATCAACCAGCAATGTTAGACCAAAACGGCACCTAGAGTTGCATGAGCGAAATGGCGTGCGCCTGTTTCCCGGACGTCGAGGCGGCGACCGAGATCGCCGCTAGGGCGGCCTTCAAGGAGGAGGAGACCTTTGTGTACGCCGGTGTAGACGAGCTCTACGTGCCCTACATTGATGGCATGGGGGAGGAGGTGGAGGCTGTGACATCCTAGGTCATCTTCGAGCGCGACGAACACATCAAGGAGCGGGGTCGTATTGTGCAGGCAACACAGCTCCACGAGACGGCAGAGGCAGAAGGCAAGGTCATTGGGGCGCGGGTGTAACTTCAGGAGTCGTAGGAGGCCATACGTGCCCTCGCATCGGGGTGCAACCACTCGCGGCCGATGCCGGGCTCGTCGAGCTTGGCGAACTCGATGACGACAACTTCCACGTACGACTTCAACGATGACGAGGCGGTGGACGTTGAGCTACGAGCAGCGCGCTCCGCTCGCATCGTTCGGGACCATCCAACGTGGCATTGACCGCCAATAGCATATTGTTGCCACGTCACATCCCCACTACGTCTAGAGGGAGGCCAGCAGCTAGGCCGTCGTCGCTCTGTTCGCGTTGTTCAAGACCATCTAGCGCGATGTCGATCGCCAGTAGCAGGCCGTTGCCACGTCATAGGCCTACTACGACTGGAGGGAGCAACAACCAAGCATGTGTCTATCAAAAGTCTTCGCGGCGATGACCCACCGTGTGGCACACGAGGACATGGTGGTGGTGACGTGCCTCTAGCGTCCACGGGTGGAACGCAAGAACTGGGAGATGGAAGAGGGGGTGGCCGCAATGGCAGAGGCGGTGGAGACCGTGGCGAGGGACCAGACTCGCTACGACGCGGATATGGAGTAAGCCTTGTAGGCGGAGAGAGCCCGCTGGGTCGCCGCTATAGCACATGGCCATGTGCAGCGGAGGGCAGAGGAGGACGAGCGTGACCGTGGTAGGATGGAGGTCCTAGTTGCTAATAGGATGTTTGGCCGCAGGAAGCCGCCAACTTGTGCCGCCACACTCAACATGAACGGGAGAGGGCACTCCCACGGCTAGTAGGCTTGTAATGTCCCAGGTTTAGAGACGATCGAGGGGTAGATTTTAGAAAGGGATGTGCATTGCATCGTAAATTCTGGGGAAATTTCGCGCTTTTAAAACAAAACTGCATCGAAGGGGGACAAGTTTCTCTCTCGACATCTTACAGGGTTAGGGTTTCGAGAGTGCGACAAACTTGTTCTTATTCAACTAGGTTAGGGTTTTGAGAAGAGAGGAGAGAAGTTGCATCCCAACTTAAGTTGCATGATTGAATTCAAATTTAAGTTGCATGATTGAATTCAAACCTAAGTTGAATTTGAATTTCAAATTCAAACATCAAATAGATATCTCATAATTCAAACTTGAGATAATTCATTAAGTAAATTATAAACAATACACAATATGAACAATCCAAATAATAAGTAAAGCTCATTAGAGAAAACTTTGAGCTTTATTGATTAACACACAATATACATTGTCTTTACAATATTCACAATTGAAATAAAAGAATATTACAACACATTATAAGAATTGGCAAAATAGAAATAGAAAAGAAAAGACAAGTACAATGTGTTGATCTATCCTAAAACTACAAGCTAATCTTCATTTAAGCTTGAGCTTGATGATCTTCATCTTCATAAGATCATCCTAATTGATTCCCTGCACACAACAAAGAAAAGCACTAGTTATGCCAAGTGGCATTGCCACTTGGCAGGTTAGAAAGATAATAGTAATAGAGAAGATATGATCAACTCTGCCGAGCTGATCCACTCTCAGCCAAGAACCAAGCCTGGTACCAAGCATTTAGCCCACACACACAATCAGAGAACACTGGTTGTGTCAACACAGTGACACAACCAGAGAAATCCAGAGCATTACTGTGGGCTAGAAGGAAAAATTAACCAAGGGAACACTGGTTGTGTCAACACAGTGACACAACCAGAGAAATCCAGCATGGATTCAATCCAGGTAGCCATTCCAAGACACCAAGCACCTAATTGTCTAGCTACACCATCAGAATGGTAGAAATACAATCTTCTACCAATTTTGTCAATATCAAAAAGCCTTTGGCAATCATACATGATCAGCCAGAAAGCATTTGTCCATGCACAGTAAGCCACAGAGAGGGGAGCAACCATGACAGCATCACAAGTGCTGCAAGGGCCACCTCAACCCTAAGCCAGCACAAGAAACCACACATCAATATCCATTTGGATTCAGAAGAGGGCTAGGGTACCAACCAGAGGTTGTCATCCAGCTAGCCCTAGCTAATTTAATTGATATGATCATCACTGTGTCACAGTTCACATTATTCATCCATTTATCAAGGCAAAGTAAACAGATAAATGGAACAGACCAACAACTGTTGCACAGAGCTTTGCAGATGATCCAATGGATCATTGCAAGCATCCACTGATGCTTATGCAAGCACTAGCACACACAGGCTAAGCCTGTATGAAGCACAAACAGCACTGGATGAGCACCAGTGAGTCACAGAGAGGAGCACACACTTACTCACAAGCAAGAATTGATCAATTGATCATCAGAGCACCACTAGCTCTTGCTACAGATTGCCACAGCCAAGTACAGCAACAGAAATTAACCAGCCACTGAATAAATCCAACTATGTCATAACTGAATTCACAGATAATCACATAAATTACTTATGATTGTATCCAGTAGCACATCAAATGCTTGATGAACCACTGGATCATAATACACAAGCAAGGCATATATCAATTCATCACAGAATAACACAGATAAGCCCACAGTAATGCTCAATTGAGCATAATCATGAATTGAGCACAAGAATTAGCACACAATGGCTCTAGCACTTGCAAAATTGCAAGAACTACACACTGTAATCAAGCCATGGCAATTTAAATGAATACACTTGAGTATCTGGCAAGCTTATTAACAAGAACAGAGGCACAGAGATGGAATTAGACAAGAAATGCAAGCACAGCAAGTACTTAGACTAGAAATTCTTGCACAGAGGCATGGCAGGGCTGCACACAGCAGTAGCACACGCATGGCACAGCAGCATAGCACAGCAGCACAGGCAGCACAGCAACAGCACAGCAGCATAGCTTGCACAGCGAGCATGGCATGGCAGCAGAGCATGGGCACGGCAAGCTTCTCCACGAGGTGGAGCAACCGTGACCAGAATTAGAGGAGGAGGAAGAATAACAGGCACAGGAGAGTGAGAGAGAAGGGTGGCGCACATACCTGGGGCGAGCAGACATGCAGATGCGGCCATGGCGGCCACAGCGGCGCGCGCCGAGTGCTCGGTAGCACCTGGCCAGGCCAGGCCATGCTCCGACGAGCGCCGCAGCGCCCCACACCACCGCGGCAAGGCCCACGGCGGCGCCATCGCACCTGGAGCCCAGGGAGCAGCGGGATCGCCACGATCCCGTAACCCTAGCCGCCGCGAAGGAGGTCGAGGACGAGCGGGAGCAGCACCTGCTCCAGATCGACGCGGATGAGGATGACCGCCATCGTGGGGCGCGTCGATTGCGCACCATGGCGGGGGCCAAGTCCGGCGGAGCTCGCCGGAATCGGCGGCGACGGCGGGAGGAGACGCGAATCGCCGTAGAGAGGATTAGGGTTAGGGTTCGGACACACGCGCGAGAGAGAGAGGAGTGAGGCTGGTCGAGCCGGACCAGGTGGGTCGGTTCGACCTAACCCCACTGGGTTACACCGACAGGTGGGCCCAGGGGAAAAACTGCCATTTCACAATTCTTTAAAAATACAGAAACTTTGAAAATACACAACAAATGTTTGATAGCTCTAAAAAAATAATTAAAAATATGAAAAACACTCAGTATAAAAAACTCTATCATAATAAAATATGAAATAGAATTTTTGAAGTGAAACAAGAATAAGTTCAAATTTGATGATTTAAATAATCATTTAAATCACACATTTTATTTTAAATAATGAAAATAAGTCCATAAATTCTTTTGGACTCTAAAAACACCTTGACAACATTTCAAGGTTGTATTTTGCCCTAAATAAAGTATCCCTAAGTTATTCTTAGTATTAACCTCTCACATGAAATAATAACGACACCGGAAGGGGGGAACAAACCCTAAAACTGGAATCATGCATCAATGCTTCTTTAACCATTGCCCTTATCGGACAATGATGCTATTTTTCAACAACAGAGGACAAGGGTCAGTCCACACCATCCAACTGCAACACTTTGCAGTGTTCAGGCAAGTTCATCACTTGCTCATGTCATTCGAGTATTTTTATCAAATTACTTGCAAAGTACTATGTTTATCACTATTGCATAAAAACCAAAACCACTATATTTCATAACTATGTGGTGGGCAATGGAACCATGGATTGTGTTGATATGGTGGAGGTTCCATTGCAAGGGTTTATATCCATCTAGGATTAAACAACAAATGTCGTCCAGTGATTCTTGTGCCGTAATACCCGTGTTAACCATAAGATCCGGAGTGGGACGGAGTAGTCAAAAGTGGTTCCACCTCTCGTTCATCAACGGATGCGCTTTATCGTAGTACACTTGTAATCCAAGGGGGCAAGCTGGTGAGGCTGGGGAGTCCTAAGTCCCCACGGCATTGTCCGTAGTACACTTGTCGCCCGAAGGAGCAAGATGGTGAGGCTGGGGAGTCCTAAGTCCCCACGGTATTGCGGTCTAGGATGGGTTGCAGCTACCGGCGAAGGAGTTTGGTTCGATCCCAGACTGTCGTCGTGGTCGGGGTCCATCCTTAATTGGAGTAAGAGGACCGGCGAGGACCCAGGGTCGGGGCATGCAACAAAGGGTGGGTGTTCGAGGTAGCGGAGGAACATGATTGGCTAGACCTTATACCGGGCCTCACACCATAGGAAGTGTGGACGGGAAAGCTGCCCGGTTGGCACCAAGGATAAGATCTCTTATGGGTAAAGCAACACACCTTTGCAGAGTGTAAAGAACCGTGACATGTCACTCCCTGTTCCGGGATATGGAACTCCAAGGAGCTCCATGAAGTTCTAGTAAACCGGTGAAGGCTGACGGACATAGTTCTTTGAAATAAAAGCAACCTCTTGAAGAAATGTTTATCAAAACCTGCATTGGTATTAGACTTTCTGGTCTAATATCGTAGCTAGTGCATTAAACACCTCTTTTCTATAATGAACTTGTTGAGTACGCTCGTACTCATACCACTCTTAAATCCCCGGCTTAGATTCTGAACCATCTGGAGGAGGACAACGACAACCCTGAAGGAGCCGACATCATCGGCTATGAAGAACCGGACCTCTCGGAGGTGTTGAAGGCGTAGACTACCTTATAGTCTACGGAACCGGGGAGGGTTCCGGAGGAGATCAAGTTTAGACTAACCGAGTAGTAGCAGTATCCGAGCAGTACGAACCCTTAGTACTTAACTGCTCGAGGAAATAAATGTACCACTTAGTAAGACTTCTATATTGTAAGCTAAGTTGGGTTCGCCTCGAACCAGGAGTATCCCTCTTAGGACCCAAGAGGAGCTCCGAGATGATATGTACATATGCTTGTAATAATAAATGAATGAGTTATGGACCTGCTATGTTCTGTTGTACTACTCCGAGGGATGTAATATTTGCGGAATGGTACTTCGTGAATGTTATATCAACGACTGGCATACTACAACATGCAGTGGTATGCTGGGTCACCACAGTTGATATCAGAGCAAAAGCTTTGACCTTAGGCTGGAACCTAGTAAATGGGACCGAACGTTAGGAGTCAAATAGGATTAGTAAAGAATTCTCTAAAAATATGGTGTATATTCACTTGAGAATAAAACAATCATATCTTTTAGTGCGATAATTCTTTATTATCTCTATTATGATGCATTATTACTAATATTATATTCTTTCTATTCTACAGCCAACTATGGCAAGTTCACGTCCGGGACAAAACGTGAAAGTGATGGATTCAACACTGAGTGAATATGAAGGAGGACTCGCAGATATTCTACGTGCCATGTTACTTGAATTTGGGTGTGACCCCCAGATCCAAGTAAGGAAATACATGTACTACGACAGTACTGTATTGGCGAAGTGTAGGGTGATAACCCACAAGTATAGGGGATCGCAACAGTCTTCGAGGGAAGTAAACCCAAATTTATTGATTCGACAAAGGGGAGGTAAAGAATACTTATAAGCCTTAACAACCGAGTTGTCAATTCAGCTGCACCTGGAAAAGCACTAGACAGGGTGATGTGAGCAGCAGTAATATGAGAGCAATAGTAATAGTAACACAGCAGCGGTAATAGCACGGTGAGCAATGGCACCAGAAAAATAGTTGATACTACTTCCAATGACATATAGAACAAGTATATGGTGATGAGAGATGGACCGGGGTTCCCAGCGATCTACACTAGTGGTAACTCTCCAATAACAAGTGACAAGTGTTGGGTGAACAAATTACAGTTGGGCAATTGATAGGATTGATAAAGCATTAAGATAGAACATCAATTCATTAATCATGTAGGCATGTTTTCCATATATAGTCATACGTGCCGTAATGAGAAACTTGTACAACATCTTTTGTCCTACCAGCCGGTGGCAATCCGGGCCTCAAGGGAATCTACTGGATATTAAGGTACTCCTTTTAATAGAGTACCGGAGCAAAGCATTACCACTCCGTGAAAACATGTGATCCTCACATCACCGCCATCCCCACCGGTTGTCCCGATTCTTGTCACTTCGGGGCCTTTGGTTCCGGACAGTGACATGTGCATACAACTTGTAGATACAATCTAAGCAATAAGTATAGAGCTTAAATCTAAGATCATGCCACTCGGGCCCTAGTGACAAGCATTAAGCATAACAAGATTCAGCAACAATAACTTCACAAACTTTATAGATAGACTAATCATAATGTATCATCCATCGGATCCCAACAAACACAACACCGATTACATCAGATGGATCTCAATCATGTAGGGCAGCTCATGAGATCATTGTATTGAAGTACATGGGGGAGAGAATACCAACTAGCTACAGCTAGAACCCGTAGTCCATGGGGGAACTACTCACGGAGCATGATGGAGGCGGTATGTCGAGATGGCTTCGGGCACTGGTCCTACAGGTGCCGGAACAGACTCTATCCCCCGAATTGAGTTTCAAGGCAGGCGGCGCCCGGAGTCTTTCTGGAGTTTCATCAATTGGTGTCGTTTTTAGGTCGAAAGGGTTAAATAGGCGAAGAGGCGGCGCAGAGGGGCACAGGTGGCCCCACACAGGCCGGCGCGGCCAGTGTGGCCCGCGCGGCCCACATGTGTGGTGGCCCCCCGGCTCTCCTCCGACTCCCTTCTGTTCTGGAGCCTTCCGGGAAAAATAAGATCTTGGGTCTTTGTTTCGTCAATTCCGAGAATATTGCCCGAACAGCCTTTCTGGAACCAAAAACAACAGAAAGGGAACTAGCACTGTGGCATCTTGTTAATAGGTTAGTTCCTAAAACGCATAAAAACATTATAAAGTGCAAGCAAAACATGTAAGTATTGTCATAAAACAAGCATGGAACATCAGAAATTATAGATACGTTGGAGACGTATCATAGGGTAGGACTAAGACTTCCAGAATCCCTAGGAATGAGCATAGTGATGCCAGCAGGTGAGGCTAGAACTACCCAAACAGCCTACCAGATAGCCATTATGAGAGCCATCACTGATATTCGGGAACATAAGACGAAAAAACTTATGGGTTCCGAATTCTCACACATTCCTCATATGGAGGAGGAAGATGATCATATGCTTAACCACTTCAAATTTGCAAAACGCAAACCAGCAGAAGCCGCTAAGTACATGGACAATAGCCGCAACTTACTGTCATTGTTCTTTCAGTTGAACCGACATTTGTCGGGGGCAATTGATACAATGCTAGAGGAGTTCACTGAGCCCAAGGAGGAGACTAATTGGAAAGAACCAATGGAGAATGAAGTGCACACACCAGTTTACTCAGCTGGTGATTACATTAGTATTGACCATCCCGAACTACAAACCACACCCATTACACCTAGGTACTATCCTAGTAGTTCCCGTGGAGAATATGAGGGTGGAGAGGAATCCGGAAACAATCAGCGTTCCGAGACTCCTATAGAAAACTCAACAGGTTGGCGTTGGGGGTCAGACACGGGAAATTAGCAATTCAGGTAATCGTGGAGATGAATGAGGACGCCACAACCCAGTTCCAGAACAATCAGTATAATAGGGTGACTATGAGGAGTATCCTATACTGATTGAGTCAGATACTGATGGAGGTAATACCTATGGCGGAGTCACAGAGTAGTATACCCGATGGGTGGATTATGATGTTTTGAATAATCAATTCATGAACACAGATTTTCCCTCGGATCATCCTCTGATTCCGACTACCAGCCAACGGGAAGACCCTACGTTCCAGATTCTGTCAGGAGGACGACACGTTCGACCGGATGGAAGCCTGGGATGTACCGGGAGTGAAGTACGACTAGAGACCACCAAGGGAGGCGAGACTACAATACATAAGTACCACATGTATTGTAGTGTGTAATATTTGTAGAAATTTGTACATATACTTCAATAAGTGAGTTTGCATACTCACATCGACTTGAGTATTGTAATAAGACCACTTAAGTATGTATATACATGGTATATGTTTTGAATGATTTGGATTTGCTTCTTGATTTCCATTGCGTGACTAGTTCTGTGCACAAAGTTGAGCTCAGAAAACTTGCGCATGGAGTAATTATGAGTACCACTTTGTGTTGCAGAACTAGGGGGATATGTCGGGACCGGTAGGTGAGGAGAGTGAAGCGCAGCGCATGGAGCGCGAAGCAAAAGGAAGAGGCTGATGAAGCAGCCAGAAATCAGTTTCCACCACCACCACCACCCATGACGCAGCAGAACTTCCTCCAATACATGCAAATGTTGGAGGAAAGGCAACGTATAACGTTGGAGCAGCAGAACAAGTTCTTCCAGGAGCTGCTTCAACAGAACAAGGTGGAGAGACCTGACAATCAGGGAGTCACTCTGTCAGACTTCCAGAATACTAAGCCTATATCCTTCGCATACGCGCCCGAGCCTATGGACGCGGAGGATTGGCTGATGGACACTGAGCGAAAGCTCAACACCGTTGGATGCAATGACCTGGAGAAGGTCAGATATGCAACACACTTGTTGTGTGGACCCGCCGCATCATGGTGGGATAATATAGTAGCCGTTTATCCGGCTGAGAAGGTATTCACCTGGGAGGAGTTTAAGAGGAAGTTCAGGGAATCCAATGTCCCTGAAAGCATTGGGAGTTGAAGCGTCGAGAGTTTGAAAGTCTCGAGCAGAAGGATAAGGCCATCCTGACTTATGTCAGGGAGTTTTCAAAGCTGTCCCGGTATGCTGTTGAGGAGGTCAATGACAGCGGACAAGAACCCCAAGAGGAAGGTGTGATGCGGGGATTTCCCTCAGTAAGAAACCAAGGTTTATCGAACCAGTAGAGCCAAGAACGTTGAAGGTTGATGGCGGCGAGATGTAGTGCGGCGCAACACCAGGGATTCCGGCGCCAACGTGGAACCTGCACAACACAACCAAAGTATTTGCCCCAACGAAAGAGTGAGGTTATCAATCTCACCGGCTTGCTGTAACAAAGGATTAGATGTATAGTGTGGATGATGATTGTTTGCAGAAAACAGTAGAACAAGTATTCCAGTAGATTGTATTCGTTTAAAAGAATGGACCGGGGTCCACAGTTCACTAGTGGTGTCTCTCCCATAAGACAAATAGCATGTTGGGTGAACAAATTACATTTGGGCAATTGACAAATAGAGAGGGCATGACAATGCACATACATGACATGATGAGTATTGTGAGATTTAATTGGGCATTACGACAAAGTACATAGACCGCTATCCAACATGCATCTATGCCTAAAAAGTCCACCTTCGGTTATCATCCGAACCCCTTCCAGTATTAAGTTGCAAACAACAGACAATTGCATTAAGTATGGTGCGTAATGTAATCAATAACTACATCCTCGGACATAGCATCAATGTTTTATCCCTAGTGGCAACAGCACATCCATAACCTTAGGGGCTTCTGTCACTCCCCCAGATTCACGGAGACATGAACCCACTATCGAGCATAAATACTCCCTCTTGGAGTTACAAGCATCAACTTGGCCAAAGCATCTACTAGTAACAGAGAGCATGCAAGATCATAAACAACACATAGATTTATAATCAACATAACATAGTATTCTCTATCCATCGGATCCCAACAAACACAACATATAGCATTACAGATAGATGATCTTGATCATGTTAGGCAGCTCACAAGACCCGACAATGAAGCATAATGAGGAGAAGACAACCATCTAGCTATGCTATGGACCCATAGTCCAGGGGTGAACTACTCACTCATCACTCCGGAGGCGACCATGGTGTGTAGAGTCCTCCGGAGATGAATCTCTCCGGCAAGGGTGCCGGAGGCGATCTCCCGAATCCCCCGAGATGGGATTGGCGGCGGCGGCGGCTCTGGAAGGTTTTCTCGTATCGTGGCTCTTGGTGATCGGGGTTTCACGACGAAGACTATATGTAGGCGAAGGGCAGGTCAGAGGCGCACGGGGGCCCACACGCTAGGGCCGCGCGGCCGCCTCCGGGCCGCGCCGCCCTAGTGTGGCGCCCGCTCGTGGCCCCACTTCTGCCTCTCTTTGGTCTTCTCGAAGCCGTGGCAAAATAGGCCCCCGGCGTTGATTTCGTCCATTCCGAGAATATTTCCTTACTAGGATTTTTGAAACCAAAAACAGCATAAAAACAAGAACTCTTCGGCATCTCGTTAATAGGTTAGTGCCTAAAATGCATAAATATGACATAAAGTATGCATAAAACATGTAGATATCATCAATAATGTGGCATGGAACATAAGAAATTATCGATACGTTGGAGACGTATCAGCATCCCCAAGCTTAGTTCTGCTCGTCCCGAGCAGTAAAACGATAACAAAGATAATTTCTGGAGTGACATGCCATCATAACCTTGATCATACTATTGTAAGCATATGTAATAAATGCAGCGATCAAAACAATGTAAATGACATGAGTAAACAAATGAATCATATAGCAAAGACTTTTCATGAATAGTACTTCAAGACAAGCATCAATAAGTCTTGCATAAGAGTTAACTCATAAAGCAATAATTCAAAGTAAAGGTATTGAAGCAACACAAAGGAAGATTAAGTTTCAGCGGTTGCTTTCAACTTGTAACATGTATATCTCATGGATAATTGTCAATGTAAAGTAATATAACAAGTGCAATATGCAAGCATGTAGGAATCAATGCACAGTTCACACAAGTGTTTGCTTCTTGAGGTGGAGAGAAATAGGTGAACTGACTCAACAATATAAGTAAAAGAAAGGTCCTTCAAAGAGGAAAGCATCGATTGCTATATTTTTGCTAGAGCTTTGATTTTTAAAACAAGAAACAATTTTGTCAACGGTAGTAATAAAGCATATGTGTTATGTAAATTATATCTTACAAGTTGCAAGCCTCATGCATAGTATACTAATAGTGCCCGCACCTTGTCCTAATTAGCTCGGATTACCTGGATTATCATCGCAATGCACATGTTTTAACCAAGTGTCACAAAGGGGTACCTCTATGCCGCCTGTACAAAGGTCTAAGGAGAAAGCTCGCATTGGATTTCTCGCTATTGATTATTCTCAACTTAGACATCCATACCGGGACAACATAGACAACAGATAATGGATTCCTCTTTTATGCATAAGCATTCAACAACAATTAATTTTCTCATATGAGATTGAGGATATTTGTCCAAAACTGAAACTTCCACCATGGATCATGGCTTTAGTTAGCGGCCCAATGTTCTTCTCTAACATTATGCATGCTCTAACCATTTTAGTGGTAAATCTCCCTTACTTCAGACAAGACGAACATGCATAGCAACTCACATGATATCCAACAAAGAGTAGTTGATGGCGTCCCCAGGAACATGGTTATCGCACAACAAGCAACTTAATAAGAGATAAAGTGCATAAGTACATATTCAATACCACAATAGTTTTTAGGCTATTTGTCCCATGAGCTATATATTGTAAAGGTAGAGGATAGAAATTTTAAAGGTAGCACTCAAGCAATTTACTTTGGAATGGCGGAGAAATACCATGTAGTAGGTAGGTATGGTGGACACAAATGGCATAGTGGTTGGCTCAAGGATTTGGATGCATGAGAAGTATTCCCTCTCGATACAAGGCTTAGGCTAGCAAGGCTATTTGAAACAAACACAAGGATGAACCGGTGCAGCAAAACTCACATAAAAGACATATTGTAAACATTATAAGACTCTACACCGTCTTCCTTGTTGTTCAAACTCAATACTAGAAATTATCTAGACCTTAGAGAGACCAATTATGCAAACCAAATTTTAACAAGCTCTATGTATTTCTTCATTAATGGGTGCAAAGTATATGATGCAAGAGCTTAAACATGAGCACAACAATTGCCAAGTATCACATTATCCAAGACATTATAGCAATTACTACATGTATCATTTTCCAATTCCAACCATATAACAATTTAACGAAGAAGATTCAACCTTCGCCATGAATATTATGAGTAAAACCTAAGGACATACTTGTCCATATGCAACAGCGGAGCGTGTCTCTCTCCCACACAATGAATGCTAGGATCCATTTTATTCAAACAAAACAAAACAAAAACAAAGACGCTCCAAGCAAAGTACATAAGATGTGATGGAATAAAAATATAGTTTCACTAGAGGAACCTGATAATGTTGTCGATGAAGAAGGGGATGCCTTGGGCATCCCCAAGCTTAGACGCTTGAGTCTTCTTGATATATGCAGGGGTGAACCACCGGGGCATCCCCAAGCTTAGAGCTTTCACTCTCCTTGATCATGTTGTATCATCTCCCTCTCTTGATCCTTGAAAACTTCCTCCACACCAAACTCAAAACAACTCATTAGAGGGTTAGTGCATAATAAAAATTTACATGTTCAGAGGTGACATAATCATTCTTAGCACTTCTGGACATTGCACAAAGCTACTGAAAGTCAATGGAATCGAAAAATCCATCAAGCATAGCAAAACAGCAATGCGAAATAAAAGGCAGAATCTATCAAAACAGAACATTTCGTAAAGACGAATTTTATTGAGGCACCAGACTTGCTCAAATGAAAATGCTCAAATTGAATGAAAGTTGCGTACATATCTGAGGATCACTCATGTAAATTGGCATAATTTTCTGAGTTACCTACAGAGAATTAGGCCCAGATTCGTGACAGCAAAGAAATCTGTTTCTGCGCAGTAATCCAAATCTAGTATGAACCTTACTATCAACGACTTTACTTGGCACAAAAATGCACAAAACTAAGATAAGGAGAGGTTGCTACAGTAGTAACAACTTCCAAGACTCAAAATCTAAAATAAAAGTACTGTAGTAAAAACATGGGTTGTCTCCATAAGCGCTTTTCTTTAACGCCTTTCAGCTAGGCGCAGAAAGTGTGTATCAAGTATTATCAAAAGATGGTGCATCTACAGCGGGGTGTGGAGTTTTCTCAACCATGCATAGTATTTTGGATACATAAGTTTCAGCGGCTCCCTTTTCATTAGTCTTGGGCTTGCTACTCTCATCAAACAAATTTTCAGGAACAAGCCAAGCATAGTTATTTTCTAGTGCCTCATGCATTGCTAGGAGCTTACATGGTATTGGTGCTTTAATCTCCCCACCATTATTAACATTATTAGTATACTTAATTCTATCCATATCCATCTTTTCAAGTGTTCTTTTAAAATCGGTGATCATGCCAAGCCTATCATGCTTACTAAAAACTTTTCTAGCTTCTTTAGCTATATCCGCAAATTCTCGCACTAAGACCTTTAGAACAAAATCTCTCTTCTCTCCCCTCTCCATATCAGAAAGTGTAAGAAACATGTGTTGTATCATGGGGTTGAGACTAATAAATCTAGCTTCCATCATGCGTACCAAACAAACAGAGGCATCTTCATAAGTAGGGACAGCTTTTGCAAGGGGTATATCTTTAAGATCTTCATGCATACTAACATGGGTGAAAAATTCTTCTATATTATCTCTTCCAATTATAGACCCTTGTCCCACAGGTATATCTTTTACAGTGAAATTAAAAGGAAACATGTTGAAATAAGTAAAGCAAATGCAAGTAACTATTTTTTTTGTGTTTTTGATATATCAAACAAGATAGCAAATAAAGTAAAACTAGCAACTAATTTTTTTGTATTTTGATTTAGTGCAGCAAACAAAGTAGTAAATAAAATAAAGCAAGACAAAAACAAAGTAAAGAGATTGCGATGTCGAGACTCCCCTTGCAGCGTGTCTTGATCTCCCGGCAATGGCGCCAAAGAGCTTGATACGCGTGCAAAGACGCGTCCGTTGGGAACCCCAAGAGGAAGGTGATGCGTACAGCGGCAAGTTTTCCCTCGGTAAGAAACCAAGGTTTATCGAACCAGTAGGAGCCAAGAAGCACGTTGAAGGTTGATGGCGGCGAGATGTAGTGCGGCACAACACCAGGGATTCCGGCGCCAACGTGGAACTTGTACAACACAACCAAAGTACTTTGCCCCAACGAAACAGTGAGGTTGTCAATCTCACCGGCTTGCTGTAACAAAGGATTAGATGTATAGTGTGGATGATGATTGTTTTAAAACAGTAGAACAAGTATTGCAGAGATTGTATTCGTTTGAAAGAATGGACCGGGGTCCACAGTTCACTAGTGGTGTCTCTCCCATAAGATAAATAGCATGTTGGGTGAACAAATTACAGTTGGGCAATTGACAAATAGAGAGGGCATGACAATGCACATACATGACATGATGAGTATTGTGAGATTTAATTGGGCATTACGACAAAGTACATAGACCGCTATCCAAAGCATGCATCTATGCCTAAAAAGTCCACCTTCAAAGTTATCATCCGAACCCCTTCCAGTATTAAGTTGCAAACAACAGACAATTGCATTAAGTATGGTGCGTAATGTAATCAATAACTACATCCTCGGACATAGCATCAATGTTTTATCCCTAGTGGCAACAGCACATCCATAACCTTAGAGGTTTCTCTCACTCCCCCAGATTCACGGAGACATGAACCCACTATCGAGCATAAATACTCCCTCTTGGAGTTACAAGCATCAACTTGGCCAAAGCATCTACTAGTAACGGAGAGCATGCAAGATCATAAACAACACATAGATTGATAATCAACATAACATAGTATTCTCTATCCATCGGATCCCAACAAACACAACATATAGCATTACAGATAGATGATCTTGATCATGTTAGGCAACTCACAAGATCCGACAATGAAGCACATAAGGAGAAGACAACCATCTAGCTACTGCTATGGACCCATAGTCCAGGGGTGAACTACTCACTCATCACTCCGGAGGTGACCATGGCGGTGTAGAGTCCTCCGGGAGATGAATCCCCTCTCCGGCAGGGTGCCGGAGGCGATCTCATGAATCCCCCGAGATGGGATTGGCGACGGCGGCGTCTCTGGAAGGTTTTTCGTATCGTGGCTCTCGGTACTGGGGGTTTCGCGACGAAGACTATATGTAGGAGGAAGGGCAGGTCAGGAGGCGCCACGGGGGCCCCACACGCTAGGGCCGCGCGGCCTCCTCGGGCCGCGCCGCCCTAGTGTGGCGCTCGCTCGTGGCCCCACTTCGTCTTCTCTTCGGTCTTCGGAAGCTTCGTGGCAAAATAGGCCCCTGGGCGTTGATTTCGTCCAATTCCGAGAATATTTCCTCACTAGGATTTCTGAAACCAAAAAAAAAAACAACAACTGGCTCTTCGGCATCTCGTTAATAGGTTAGTGCCGGAAAATGCATAAATATGACATAAAGTATGCATAAAACATGTAGATATCATCAATAATGTGGCATGGAACATAAGAAATTATCGATACGTCGGAGACGTATCAGTCAACACCGAGGACAAGAAGAAAAAGAGGTTCATGCGGGGATTGAATCCCCAGTTCAAGGTTCAGCTCAGAATGATGAGAGCGACCGAGTTCCAAGAGTTGGTGGATGCAGCCATCACTCTTGAAGATGACTTCAAGCAGCTGCAAGATGAGAAAAGGAAGAAGGCTAAATTCGAGCCTAAGAGGTATGTCAGCAACAAGCCTAATACGGGCTTGAGTTTCAAACCAAGGTACAAAAACAACAACAACAACTACTACAACAACAACAACCAGAGGAGGAATCAAGGATTCCAGCAGGCAAACCAGATTGTTTGCCGTATCTGTGGAATGAAAGGACATCTCTCAACAGAGTGTCGTAAACCCAAGATAATTTGCTTTGGGTGTCGTCAAGAGGGGCACATGATGAAGGATTGCCCCAATAAAAAGAATGGAGGAGGTCAGTCTGGAGGAGGAGGAAGCCGAGGAGGAAACACCGGAGGGAATTGGAAGAACAAGAAACCCTTCGGCAAGTTAAACTGCACCAGCTTGGAGGAGGTGGTGAACTCCGATCAGGCAGTGATAGGTACGCTCCAGATACTTACTCATCCTGGCAAAGTACTTTTTGATACTGGTGCAACTACATCATTCATTTCTCAACAATTCATCATCAAACATGGGATTAGTTGCACTAAGTTAGATACACCCATAACCATACTTTCCGCGGGGGGAACGATAGTAGTAACCCATACCAAACAAAAACAAGTCATTATGATCAATAAATGCGCGTTTGACGCAGACCTGTTCATTTTACCGATGAAGGACATTGATGTCATTCTTGGTATGAACTGGTTGGAAGCTAATGGAGCATTGATCGACTGTGTGAACAAGACTGTGTCTTTGAAAAGCCCCGATGGAAGTAGAATGATCTACCAAGGAGACAAGCATACACAGATCGAAGTCGAGCTACAGCTGAACAGCATGAAGGAGGTGAAGTTGGAGGATATACCTGTAGTGAATGAATTCCAGGATGTGTTTCCTAAGGAATTACCTGGAATGCCACCAGATAGGGAGATAGAATTTACTATCGACCTAATTCCAGGAACAGCTCCGATTGCTAAAGCACCATATAAGATGGGGCCTAAGGAGTTGAAAGAGCTCAAGGAGCAATTGGATGACTTGGAGCAGAAAGGATTCATACAGGAGAGTATCTCACCATGGGGATCACCTGTGATCTTCGTGGATAAAAGAGATGGAGGTAGAAGGATGTGCGGAGACTACAGGAATTTGAATAATGTTACTATCAAGAACAAGTATCCACTTCCTAGAATACAAGATCTATTTGATCAAGTTAGAGGCGCGGGAGTCTTTTCCAAAATTGATCTAAGGTCCGGTTATCATCAGATAAAGATCAAGAAGGAAGACGTTCCGAAAACCGCCTTTGTCTCAAGGTATGGACATCATGAATACCTTGTAGTGCCTTTTGGTTTAACCAATGCCCCAACAATTTTCATGAATCTTATGAATAAGATTTTCATGCCATATCTAGACAAGTTTGTCATCGTATTCATCGATGATATCTTGATATACTCCAAAGATAAAACTGAACATGCTGAACATCTGAGGTTAGTGCTGCAAACACTAAGAGAACATCAACTCTATGCCAAGTTCAGCAAGTGTGAATTTTGGCTAGATCAAGTGGAATTTCTTGGTCATGTCATTAGCAAGGATGGAATAGCTGTTAACCCGAGCAAGGTAGCAGCAGTTTTAGATTGGGAAGCACCCAAGACTGTCAAGGAAATCCGAGGATTCCTAGGTATGGCAGGATACTATCGAAGATTCATTGAAGGATTCTCCAAGATAGCAAGACCAATGACAAAGCTGTTAAGAAAGAACACACCATTTGTGTGGTCGGAGGAGTGTGAGAAGAGTTTTCAAACTCTGAAGGAGAAACTCACCACAGCACCGGTGTTAGCAGTTCCGGAAGTTGGCAAGGATTACACCGTGTACTGTGACGCATCCAAACATGGATTGGGTTGCGTACTCATGCAAGATCGGAAAGTAATATCTTATGGATCGAGGCAACTCAGACCTCATGAAGTGAACTATCCAACACATGATTTAGAATTAGCAGCAGTCGTATTTGCACTAAAAACTTGGAGACATTTTCTCTATGGAGCCAAGTGTGAGCTCTATACGGATCATAAGAGTCTCAAGTACTTCTTCACTCAGAAGGAACTCAATATGAGGCAGAAAAGATGGCTTGAACTAATCAAGGATTATGATTTGACCATCAATTATACTCCAGAAAGGCTAATGTTGTAGCAGATGCCTTGAGTAGGAAGAGCACTGGAGGAGTGGAACAAGAGTTATCACCGGAGTTGAGGAAGGAAATAAGCCAAGCCCAAATACAACTTTGGGAGAAAGAAGCTCATGAAGGACTATCGGCTTTACAAGTAGCCGATGAGCTAAATGTTAACTTAAAGAATGAGATAATGATGGGTCAATTGGACGATCCATTCATCGTAGAGGAGATGAGAAGGATTGATGAAGGAAGACCATCAGAATTCCACCGAGGAGAATCAGGATCATTATGGTTCCAAAAGAGGATTTGCGTTCCCGATATTGCTGAGATCAAAGAAGTAATACTCCGGGAAGCCCATCAAACACCATATTCCATACATCCAGGAAGTACAAAGATGTACATGGATCTCAAGGAACTATTCTGGTGGAATAATATGAAGAGAGAAATAGCACAATATGTGGCGGAATACCATACCTGCCAAAGAGTGAAGGCTGAACATCAAAGTCCGGCAGGAAAGTTACAACCTTTACCAATCCCAGAATGGAAATGGGAGGAGATAGGAATGGATTTCATCACCGGACTACCCATGACTAATAAAAAGAAGGACATGATATAGGTAATCGTGGACCGGTTGACGAAAATCGCACACTTTTTAGCGGTAAATCAGCAGGATAAAGGAGAGAAACTCATCGATCTTTACATCAAAGAGATTGTGAGTAAACATGGAGTGCCCAAGAAGATAGTGTCAGATCGAGGATCCGTGTTCACATCAGCATTTTGGAGGCAACTACATGAAGCTTTAGGATCCAAGTTGGACTATAGTACCGCCTATCATCCTCAGACAGGTGGACAAACCGAGAGAACTAACCAGATCCTAGAGGATATGCTTAGGGCTTGTGCCCTAGACTTCGGAGGATCATGGGAGGAGCACTTGCCACTAGCAGAGTTTTCATACAATAACAGCTATCAGAGCAGCATCAAGATGGCACCATTCGAAGCTCTGTATGGATGGAAGTGTAGATCACCGATATGCTGGTATGAGGCTGGAGCAAGCAAAGAGTTTAATCCTGATTATGTCAAAGAAAAGCAACAAATCATTGACATTATAAAAGATAGGCTTAAGATAGTCCAAAGTCGACAGAAGAGTTATGCCGATCAGAAGAGGAGGACATGGGAGCCACAAGTTGGAGACATGATATATCTCAAGGTGAGCCCGATGAAAGGTCTTCAGAGATTTGGAGTAAAGGGGAAGTTAAGCCCTAGATACATCGGACCTTTCAAGATACTGAGCCAAAACCGAGGATTAGCCTTTGAATTGGAACTACCGGGAAGGTTAGCACAAGTTCACAATGTATTCCATGTGTCGCAACTCAGGAAATGCTTAAAGACCCCAGATGAGCCAGTATCACATGATGAGCTCGAGTTACAACCAGATTTGACTTACATCGAGAAGCCATCAAAGATTCTCGAGGAGAACTGGAAACAACTCAGGAATCGAGCTATTAAGTACTGCAAGATACAATGGAAACATCACCCCGAGAGGGAAGCCACCTGGGAAAAGGAGGAAGACCTGAGGAAAACATACCCCGAACTCTTCAGGTATTACAACCACAACTTCGGGATGAAGTTTTCTTTAAGGGGGAAAGGCTATAATGTCCCGGGTTTAGAGACGATCGAGGGGTAGATTTTAGAAAGGGATGTGCATTGCATTGTAAATTCTGGGGAAATTTCGCGCTTTTAAAACAAAACTGCATCGAAGGGGGACAAGTTTCTCTCTCGACATCTTACAGGGTTAGGGTTTCGAGAGTGCGACAAACTTGTTCTTATTCAACTAGGTTAGGGTTTTGAGAAGAGAGGAGAGAAGTTGCATCCCAACTTAAGTTGCATGATTGAATTCAAATTTAAGTTGCATGATTGAATTCAAACCTAAGTTGAATTTGAATTTCAAATTCAAACATCAAATAGATATCTCATAATTCAAACTTGAGATAATTCATTAAGTAAATTATAAACAATACACAATATGAACAATCCAAATAATAAGTAAAGCTCATTAGAGAAAACCTTGAGCTTTATTGATTAACACACAATATACATTGTCTTTACAATATTCACAATTGAAATAAAAGAATATTACAACACATTATAAGAATTGGCAAAATAGAAATAGAAAAGAAAAGACAAGTACAATGTGTTGATCTATCCTAAAACTACAAGCTAATCTTCATTTAAGCTTGAGCTTGATGATCTTCATCTTCATAAGATCATCCTAATTGATTCCCTGCACACAACAAAGAAAAGCACTAGTTATGCCAAGTGGCATTGCCACTTGGCAGGTTAGAAAGATAATAGTAATAGAGAAGATATGATCAACTCTGCCGAGCTGATCCACTCTCAGCCAAGAACCAAGCCTGGTACCAAGCATTTAGCCCACACACACAGCCAGACTGCTCACAAGGCAGTGTGCATGCAGCACAACACACACACACAGGTCAGTGAGTCACCAAGTGTGGCCAGGCCTTGTTGTCGACCATGAGAGCAAAGCCAGGGTGGTATAAAACCTTTTCCACCGCCGAAACCAGCAAACCATCGACAGGCTTCACTGGCAAGTCACCAAAAATCAACACAACACAAGAACAGGAAGAACAACACTGCTGTTCAACCTGCCCAAAACCATCATTGCAACAGATCAAGCATCACAGGCTTGCAAGGAGGAGCAGGGCAAGCAAATCACCACACTGAAGTAATCCTCTACAACAACAAAACCATCTAGGAGCTGGAGTGAGATATAAACCAAATCAACCTGAGCAGAACACTGATTTGCTCATAAATAAGCATACACTTGCATTACAGAAGCAAAGTGGGTATGAAACCCTGGATATATCATCATTTGGTTGCAAGACCAATTGGTGCCAGTAAATCAAACCAAGGGCTAGAAGGAAAAATTAACCAAGGGAACACTGGTTGTGTCAACACAGTGACACAACCAGAGAAATCCAGCATGGATTCAATCCAGGTAGCCATTCCAAGACACCAAGCACCTAATTGCCTAGCTACACCATCAGAATGGTAGAAATAAAATCTTCTACCAATTTTTGTCAACATCAAAAAGCCTCTGGCAACCATACATGATCAGCCAGAAAGCATTTGTCCATGCACAGTAAGCCACAGAGAGGGGAGCAACCATGACAGCATCACAAGTGCTGCAGGGCCACCTCAACCCTAAGCCAGCACAAGAAACCACACACCATTATCCATTTGGATTCAGAAGAGGGCTAGGGTACCAACCAGAGGTTGTCATCCAGCTAGCCCTAGCTAATTTAATTGATATGATCATCACTATGTCACAGTTCACATTATTCATCCATTTATCAAGACAAAGTAAACAGATAAGTGGAACAGACCAACAACTGTTGCACAGAGCTTTGCAGATGATCCAATGGATCATTGCAAGCATCCACTGATGCTTATGCAAGCACCAGCACACACAGGCTAAGCCTGTATGAAGCACAAACAGCACTGGATGAGCACCAGTGAGTCACAGAGAGGAGCACACACTTACTCACAAGCATGAATATATCAATTGATCATCAGAGCACCACTAGCTCTTGCTACAGATTGTCACAACCAAGTACAGTAACAGGAATCAACCAGCCACTGAATAAATCCAACTATGTCATAACTGAATTCACAGATAATCACATAAATGACTTATGATTGTATCCAGTAGCACATCAAATGCTTGATGAACCACTGGATCATAATACACAAGCAAGGAATATATCAATTCATCACAGAATAACACAGATAAGCCCACAGTAATGCTCAATTGAGCATAATCATGAATTGAGCACAAGAATTAGCACACAATGGCTCTGGCACTTGCAAAATTGCAAGAACTACACATTGTAATCAAGCCATGGCAATTTAAATGAATACACTTGAGTATCTGGCAAGCTTATTAACAAGAACAGAGGCACAGAGATGGAATTAGACAAGAAATGCAAGCACAGCAAGTACTTAGACTAGAAATTCTTGCACAGAGGCATGGCAGGGCTGCACACAGCAGTAGCACACGCATGGCACAGCAACATAGCACAGCAGGAGCAGGCAAGCATGGTGCTGCAGCAGAGCACAGCAACTCTTGCACAAAAAGCAAGCGCAGCAAGGGAGCATGGGCACGCAAGCTTCACGAGGTGGAGCAACCGTGACCAGAATTAGAGGAGGAGGAAGAATAACAGGCACAGGAGAGTGAGAGAAAAGGGTGGCGCACGTACCTGGGGCGAGCAGACACGCAGATGCGGCCATGGCAGCCACGGTGGCGCGCGCCGAGTGCTCGGTAGCACCTGGCCAGGCCATGCTCCGACAAGCGCCGTAGCGCCCCACACCACCGCGGAAAGGCCCATGGCGGCGCCATCGCGCTTGGAGCCCAGGGAGCAGCGGGATCGCCACGATCTCGTAACCCTAGCCGCCGCGAAGGAGGTCGAGGATGAGCGGGAGCAGCACCTGCTCCAGATCGACGCGGATGAGGATGACCGCCGTCGTGGGGCGCGTCGATTGCGCACCATGGCGGGGGCCAAGTCCGGCGGAGCTCGCTAGAATCGAGCGGCGACGGCGGAGGCGACGCGAATCGCCAGAGAGAGAGGATTAGGGTTAGGGTTCGGACACGCGAGAGAGAGAGAGAGGAGTGAGGCTGGTCGAGCCGGACCAGGTGGGTCGGTTCGACTGGGTTACACAGACAGGTGGGCCCAGGGGCAAAACTGCCATTTCAGAATTCTTTAAAAATACGAACTTTGAAAATACACAACAAATATTTGATAGCTCTAAAAAAAATATGAAAAACACTCAGTATAAAAAACTCTATCATAATAAAATATGAAATAGAATTTTTGAAGTTAAACAAGAATCAGTTCAAATTTGATGATTTAAATAATCATTTAAACCACACATTTTATTTTAAATAATGAAAATAAGTCCATAAATTCTTTTGGACTCTAAAAACACCTTGACAACATTTCAAGGTTGTATTTTGCCCTAAATAAAGTATCCCTAAGTTATTCTTAGTATTAACCTCTCACATGAAATAATAACGACATCGGAAGGGGGAACAAACCCTAAAACTGGAATCATGCATCAATGCTTCTTTAACCATTGCCCTTATCGGACAATGATGCTATTTTTCAGCAACAGAGGACAAGGGTCAGTCCACACCATCCAACTGCAACACTTTGCAGTGTTCATGCAAGTTCATCACTTGCTCATGTCATTCGAGTATTTTTATCAAATTACTTGCAAAGTACTATGTTTATCACTATTGCATAAAAACCAAAACCACTATTTTCATAACTATGAATATGACTATGTGGTGGGCAATGGAACCATGGATTGTGTTGATATGGTGGAGGTTCCATTGCAAGGGTTTATATCCATCTAGGATTAAACAACAAATGTCGTCCATTGATTCTTGTGCCGTAATACCCATGTTAACCATAAGATCCGGAGTGGGACGGAGTAGTCAAAAGTGTTTCCACCTCTCGTTCATCAACGGATGCGCTTTACCGTAGTACACTTGTAATCCAAGGGGGCAAGCTGGTGAGGCTGGGGAGTCCTAAGTCCCCACGGCATTGTCCGTAGTACACTTGTCGCCCGAAGGAGCAAGATGGTGAGGCTGGGGAGTCCTAAGTCCCCACGGTATTGCGGTCTAGGATGGGTTGCAGCTACCGCGAAGGAGTTTGGTTCAATCCGTCGTGCCGTCGGGGGTCCATCCTTAATTGGAGTAAGAGGACCAGCGAGGACCCAGGGTTGGGGCATGCAACAAAGGGTGGGTGTTCGAGGTAGCGGAGGAACATGATTGGCTAGACCTTATACCGGGCCTCACACCATAGGAAGTGTGGATGGGAAAGCTGCCGGTTGGCACCAAGGTTAAGATCTCTTATGGGTAAAGCAACACACCTCTCTAGTGTAAAGAACCGTGACTGTCCTCCCTGTTCCGGGATATGGAACTGCGAACGCGGCCGGAAAGGAGCTCCATGAAGTTCTAGTAATCGTGAAGGCTGACGGACATAGTTCTTTGAAATAAAAGCAACCTCTTGAAGAAATGTTTATCAAAACCTGCATTGGTATTAGACTTTCTGGTCTAATATCGTAGCTAGTGCATTAAACACCTCTTTTCTATAATGAACTTGTTGAGTACGCTCGTACTCATACCACTCTTAAATCCTCTGCTTAGATTGTCTAAACCATCTGGAGGAGGACAACGACAACCTCAAGGAGCCGAATCATCCTATGAAGAACCAGACCTCTATGGAGGTGTTGAAGGCGTAGACTACCTTATAGTCTACGGAACCGGGGAGTGTTCCAGAGGAGATCAAGTTTAGACTAACCGAGTAGTAGCAGTATCCGAGCAGTACGAACCCTTGGTACTTAACTGCTCGAGGAAATAAATGTACTACTTAGTAAGACTTCTATATTGTAAGCTAAGATGAGTTCGCCTCGAACCCAGGAGTATCCCTCTTAGGACCCAAGAGGAGCTCCGAGATGATATGTACTTTATGCTTGTAATAATGAATGAATGAGTTATGGACCTGCTATGTTCTGTTGTACTACTCTGAGGGATGTAATATTTGCGGAATGGTACTTCGTGAATGTTATATCAACGACTGGCATACTACAACATGCAGTGGTATGCAGGGTCACCACAAGGCTGCGCAACTACGAGTAGCCTCGGTCATGGTGCATGACGACAAGTAGATGATGAGTGGTAAAACGTTCATCTTTATCACCGTGTAAACCATATTTTTTATTTAAATAATGATAATATCTCTCTATACCGGATGCTATTCACTAATTAATACATAGATATGTAAACCCATATCTTTATTTATTTCCATGGAGAAATAGACATTTTTTAGAAAGGAAATTAGAAGCAAAGAAAGGAAAATTACGAGCTAGCTAGAAACTTTACAAAGTCAACCCAGACACGAAGAAAAATCACAGAAGATTTAATGAACAATGGTACAATCAGCCTCACCCTTACCTGGTGACCGTACCACACATGTCGGTGGCTTCGCCTCACCAACCCCTGTATTTAGCGTGAAGGCACCCAGGTCATCATCTAAGACACAAAGTAACACAAAGCACCACCAAAACTCCATTCAACAACCAGTCAACCACAAGATAGATCTCTATCAACATCGAAGATTTGTCGCCACTACGATTATCTCCATCACCATCCCATTACTCTTCACTTTGTAATCTTGATCCCGTCGTAATTGGTGGCATTGTAAGACTGCTACTATTCAATCTATTCAAGATCTTCAATACAAAGTTTATGAATGTTGATCTAATCATGTGTGAGTAGTTCTCACTGGCTCAGGGCCGAGGCTTAGCCCCGCATCAACAAGATCATCTTTATATTATCATTGAGATATTGTGAGTTATGTTATTTGGATCCATATACCTGTGGTTGTCTTCTTATCCCAATATCCAGGCATGTCAGGTACTCAAGTCTCGCGGGGTTAATAATGTTATGAAGGTAATGGAAGGTGATGATTCACATAATTCGATGACAACATGGTAAGGGTAGCAAAGGGTCGAAGGTGTGGTTGCTATCTAGGGACCAATGATGATGTCACTGATCTTAAGGATATTTTCTGTTTACTTAATTATCTTTATCGCCTAGTAATAGCTGCATAATCCAGCATCTATACTCCATGTCTAAATCCCATATTTGTTAAAAGGTTGATAAAATATATCTCTATCTTTTCCATTAATAACTAATTACCACCATGATGTGAAAATCTTCTGTTTAATTGTTTCCTTTCAAGAATATACACTTTTATGGCGAAATCTGGGAAATTAATGAAGAATCACGAGTTGTCAATACTCCCAAGTGAACGGCCTCGCGAAGAAGACCAATAGAGAGTTCAACAAGCAGATACGGGCAGAGCCCACCCGTATCGGTTGCCATCGCCTAGGCCAAGTCAACCCTAGCAACTTTCGTGAAGGGACCCCTATATAATTCGAGACCCAGACGCCACAAAAGAGAGAGATTCGCAGTCACCAACACCATATCACATCTGAGGAAATCTATCGTCGAACCGCTGCCATCGCCATCTCCACCTCCATAGCCATAATCCATCTAATTGTAACCTCGATCTCCGCAATTGGCGATATTGTAAGACTATTTGATATTTATATTGAATCCATCTTTGCAATATTTATGATCTTTGATGTCGTTATGACTGATTAGTCCTCACGGGATGCGAAATTGGGTGAAGGCTCGCAGCGTTGATGTGCATCTTTTAACATGGGAATATTGTGTTGAGTTTGAATAAGATTTTTTCCTTGTTTATCATATCTTTGCCTCAATCTAAAGACTTTATAGGTACCCAAGCTCCGAGGACCGATCCAGGTATTGAGGTGGTATGAGTGGTTCTTCAACCTCTAGATCGAAGATGGTCACAAAGGGATTAGTAGAATAGATGACCTGAGATCCACTTGGGGTAACGGTAATGTCACTATGTGTAATGCTTTGGTCTGTTTAATTACTTAATGACTGCTTAACATCCTGGACTGCAGAGGTGTGGTAGTGGACAAAAAGTCTATAGTAGTAGTGGCTGACTAAAGCTATAGAGAATTAGGACATACTGTCGTTACCTATTTGACGGTACTCCAGAGGAGTGATCCTCATGGAGGGAAGAAGAAGTAGGGGCTCTCGGGCGGAAAGTCCTCGGGACGGTGGTACGCGATTTACCCAGCTTCGGAACACCTGCACGATGACAGGACCTACTGCTGCTTGTCTGGAATTATCTAGGCGCTTTCGCGTTGTTACAATGATTTGTGGTTGTGCCTCTAGGGCTCCTATGATCCGGCTTATAAAGGCGCTCGGATCTAGGGTTTACACGGAGAGTCCTAGCCAGAATACAAGATGCCTAACTACGGAATATTACATTCCCATGCACGTCAAGGATCCACCTTTTCTTATGCGCCGTATTGGATCCGGATACTTCATGGGCCTTCACAGATCCGACTATCTTCATAGGGCGGTTAAGATTCGGCTCCTGTTACCTGGGTTGGACTTCATCCATCTTGATCTACAACAACTGGGCCGCCTGATGGGCGACATGCCACCATCACCGTCTATGGGTCACCCGGGCTTGCCGGATCTAGGCCATGTTATTGATACACCCATAAAGTATACCCACAACAGTAGCCCCGAAGTTCTCCGGGATTCATCATTCCTCCGACTTCATTTAACCGGATCCGAAGAAAATCTTGAAGAGCTTCCAAAACTTCCTTGTTTCGGACTCCATTCAACCAAAAATCATTTGTTCTTCTATAACGGTAACTTAGCAGATTTTTCGCCCACTCGCGCTCAACTTCCTTTTTTCCCGCGCTAAATTTTTGGAGATGCGAATCTTCATCCGGAAATTTCAGCGGTGCACTGTTAGGTCACCACTGTGTCGCTTTACCGCTTTGACCTAAGACACGTGGCAGTTATCCAATGGCGCGACCGTTCCGTTCCCACCGTTGGATTCGGCTCACAAATCTCCGCGCGGGGTCTATAAATATCCCTCGCGTTCGGTAAGTTCTCACTTTTCACCGCATTTACCTGTTCTTCCCCTACCTTGCGCCAACGCTGCCGGACGAATCTGAACTTCGGCGAACTCTTCCTCAGGAAACTTCGTCCGCCGCCACTCCAAGGCCGCCCTCGACCCGAGCTACGCACGGTTGATCGGGAATCATCATCCACCGCTGATTCGTGGTCATCCAGAGCTCCGCGCGCCAAGTCCGACGACCTCGACCTCGCCGGTGCCACGGGGAACCGCCACGCCATTGACGGTAAGGTTTGCCAGACCCGTAGAACAAGACCTAGCTTAGCTAGTTTAGTTCTGGCTACTCAAACCATTTCACCATATGCATGCATCCGGAAACATGTCCATTAATTCACCTAAGTGCACTGGTAGTTATCCGAGTAATCCAGAAACAAGTTCACCGGAACCACGTTTTTCGGAACCTTTAGCTTTCTAACCAGCGCACATTTCCGATACTAGGCTAGCTCAACCTTTCTCCGCCTCTTCCAGCAACGCCTTAGGCCGGATCCCAACCCTTCAGGAAATCCAAGAAGAGCTTGAAGGACAAGCAAGAATGGCTGAAAAATTGCTGGAAGCGGAACAAAAGAAGGGATCCATAGCCCGGAATCGTGAGGGTGAAAAGGGTCAATGGTGGCTGTGCGAAGTAACAGATTCGGAGCTCAGGGCTTTCCAGAACGAGGGCATGATTGCTCCGGACTGGAGCTTTATGAAGGATTCCATCACCCACAAGCCGGATCCCGACGAATGTGTCTTCACCAAGGCTTGGGTGGAACGCGGCCTATCCCTTCCCTGCTCCGAGTTCTTCCTCTCCATCCTTAACACATATGGTCTCCAGCCACATAACATATGTCCCAACTCCTATCTCCTCCTCTCAAACTTCGTGACGCTCTGTGAAGGGCATCTCGTAGTCCGCCCCGACATCCGTCTGTGGCAGTTCTTCTTCCGCGTCAAGAAGGAAACAAAGGATAAAGTGATGGTGAACTGCGGAACCATGACCTTCATGCTCCGCCCTGGGAGAATGTATCCGCCTCATTCATCGCACGAGTCCGTCCGGTACTGGAATGTCAGATGGTTCTACGTAAAGAACATCCAGGTTCCGGACGTCCACGAGGGGCTTCCCAAGTTCATCAACAAGCCCCCGGAAGAGTTAGCTAGCTGGAGCTTCGTCCCCGCCCTCGCCCAGTACCCGGAATTGGATATAGCAGCGTGGAGGATTTCCTGGTTAGTCCACGACGGTCTAACCGGAATGGATCTAACCCTCAGTTGGTTCACTCGTCGGATCTAGCCGCTTAAGTACAATAAGCGGTTGATCTGCGAGTACTCCAGGGATGAAGACCAGCTCCGAGTCACCCGCGACAACCTGCCGACGGATTCTCTAAATAAGAGGATCAAGACGCTTGTGAAGATTACCCGGGGCCAACCGGTCCCGGAGATTGTAAAAGACATCAAGACCAACAACCATTGTCCTCCGGTTCATATTCGTACTTCAACATTTTAACTTCTCATTCTTGAAGTGTTTTAACTTCTCCATATTTCCCTCTCCAGCTCAATAATTTGGCGGAGGAGGATTTTAGAAATGTACTCCGAGTACCCACCAGCGCCGAAGGGGCGAATGAGGATCCGAAGGACGACGAGGAGGAGGAGCAAGCTCCCAAGAAAGCTGCTTCCCGAATCGCCAAGCGTCCCCGCGGCAAGGTTTCTGGCTCCGAAGCAGGAGCCAGCGGCGAGGCCTCCACCAAAAACGCCAAAACCAAGCCACCCCCACGCCTCGACTCAAAAAAGGCGGAGAGCGATCGCCTCAAACTGCTTTCCACAATAGGGTATGGGTCGCGCCCACTGATCCCCGACACCACGTAAGTATCCGAGAACACATCTCAATTTTAACTGCGAACTTTGTTTCTTATATCTTTCCTTTGCTTGTCACAGGAGCCAAAAAGTTCTGGCTTCATGGGTTAACACCCAGAAGTCGATCACTAAGTATCTAAAGACGTCTCCGGCCGTAGGCGCAATTACTCCGACGCCACCAAGTACCTCCAACCCAGCTTCCCATCAACTCCGCCTGAGGCTCAGCCCTCCCCTACCCAGCCGCCCAAGCTCAACCAGAAATTATTCCTGTGAGCAGCGAGAAGGGCGGCGGAAGCTGCTCCGCTACGAAGCGAGCTGCTCCAGGGGAGCCTCAAGATAGGATCCCAGAAGAAGCGGAAGTGACTTCCCATGATAAGGCTGAAGCTCCGGCTAAGGATGCAATCGTATTTCCAGACAACTTCAGTGATCCATCGAACATGTACTCCACTCCGAAGGCTTATTCTCATAAGTTCTTCCACAAGCTGACGGAGGCAGAAAAGTGGGAGCTTGAGCAAGACCTGTTGAACTCCATGCTGAGCAATGCATGGGGAAAAGCTGATATTGATTCTTCCGAGATTCAACTCCACAAGAAGGAAATCAGTGACTTCTTCGACCAGCTGCTCGTCAAGCGCAAGGTAAACCAATATTCCAAGTAGCCCCCAAGTATCTAGGCAGAAACTAACAATAGTTAGCACCTTGATACTTTGAGTAAACCAAAAATGAAGAATTTTTAAAGTGTTGTGGTAGCCCCCAAGCGTCATGGCGGAATTTTTCCGGCAATGATGCTTCGAAAGAGTCTACACACAAAAAATTATATGCATCTGGAAACTTATCCGTGCTCTATCTCTTACAGGAACAGCAGGCGCTGCATTATGAACTGTATAAGAACATCTCACTACAGCGCCGCGTCACCTTGGGCCACGCGGATGATATTGCCGTACAAAAAGAAAAAATTGCGGATCTGGAAAAGTAGCTGGCAGAAGTCCAGGGTATATTTCCGACCAAGCTTACCATTTAGTCCAACTTTCCGACTATTGAATTGATTTTAACTTAACTTTTAACAGGTGCATCTTCCTCCCTTGCCACTGCATCCTCTGAGATTGAGAGCCTGCGCTCCACTCATAAAGATTTAGAGACAAAGCTCATGGAGGCGGATCAGAAGCGAGAATATGGAGAGAAGCAGCTGGCAGAGAAGAATTCTGAGCTCCTCAAAAAGGAAGCTGATTTTGTGATCAAGTGGAAGGTTGACATCGACACACTGCATAAACTGCAAAACAAAGTCTATGGGCTCCGGAACTACATGAATACCGCGGAGAAATGCTGGGACATTCTCAACACAGATGTCATGGGTAAGTATCCGGAACTCCCAAGTCAAACTTATCCCTTGAACTCAAACTGACGCCCAGCTCCGACCATTTTGTGCAGAGCCGCTCGGATACGACGAAGAGCGCCGCAACCAATTCCCGCGTGATGATCTGATCCGGCTCACCGGAGAAGATTGCAACGATCTGATCTCTGCATGTCGGAAAATCTGCTACAATTTGTCAATTAAAGAGAGCAGGACCCACAATGTCCGGGATCTTATCCAAAGAATGGATGCCCTCCCGGAATCTTCAAGCTTCATCTGCCAGGGGCGCTGCCCAAATGTCTTTGGCTATGTGCCTAGCGCGTGCTCCGCATCTGGACATCGATCTTACCACTACCGAAGTTTCTCTGAACGCAAATGTAGATGCATTATTAAATGCATGCAGTGGTTATGATACCCGGATTGTGCGCCGCATTCGCCACGATGAATTTTATGACAAGGTGGTGCTTCCTACCGACGAAGCCCTTGAAGTAGAATATGCCAGGGAGCGAGAAGCGGAGGCACGTCCTGTCGGATCCGGCGATGAAGACCAGTTTACCTGGACCAGTTCTAAGGACAAATCCAAGGGAGGCGCCACTTCTCCAGCAGAAGAAGTTGAGGATGAAGATGATGAAGGTGTTGTTTCTTTTCCGGCCAAAGGAACAGAGGGTGAACAAGCACAGAATGAATATGAAGCTCGCTCTTCTCCGGCTAAGGAGAAGTAGAAGACTTATTCCTGCGGAAAAAACAATACATCATTTTGGCCCCATCAAGGGTTTGTAATATATAACTTAAATATTCTTAAGTAACTAGGACGAAACAATTGCATGGGCGGAAAAACTTATCCTGCTATCCGTTTATCAGTATATGCATGTTTCGTTTGTCGGAAAAGCAAGTGCTAGCTTCTAAGTTTTCCGGCTTGCTTATTTGACCGTCCGCGAGCCGGAAGACCTTTAGCCAGAAACGCTCGCCAGCGACGACGAAGCCCAATGGCAATCCTTCAATAACCGCGGAAACAAGCCCCCAGCCAAGGTGCCGGAAGTCGCTACCAGGAATCCATAAGTTCGCAACAATAAAAATTATACCAGAAAACTTAAGCTTACATCCTAAAGGACGATTTTGAAAATCACAACTTTTATACATGCCTAGGCGGAAACATCCAACTCTGCAGTTTTAGCCGGAAAAAACATACACGATCCAAAAATGAACAACTAAAGGAGGTAAAAGACTCAAGGAGTGAACCATATGCTTTATTTCATTGATCATGTATAACTATTACAAAGTATGTAATGCGAAAATTGCTAAGTTTGGAAAGGATGTAGCTGTGCTATATTCTAAGGGCAGTCTGTTTCATCGTATATGTCATCCGGATCCTCTTGCTTGCGTTTCCGGTGCCAATTGGCGGTTCTATCTTTTAACTCTCGGAAATCAACGAGGTAGTAAGATCCATTGTGTAGCACTTTGTTGATGACAAAAGGTCCTTCCCATGGAGATTGCAACTTATGCTCTTTCACCTATCGAAGGCGGGGGACCAAGTCACCTTCCTGAAATGAGCGATTCCGAACTCGATGACTGTGATAGCGTTAGAGTTTCTGCTGGTAAATGGTGGAGCGTTGGTCAGCTAAATTCCGAGCTTCTTCGAACTGGTCCACAGATAGCTGTCTAGCCTCATCAGCTGTATCCTCATTGTAGGCGGAAACTCGTGGGGGATCGTGGATGATGTCGGAGGGAAGCACAACTTCAGATCCATATACTAGGAAGAAGGGGGTAACCCTGTTGATCTGTTAGGGGTAGTTCGTTCCACATAACAGAATCTAACTCCTCAGCCCAGGCTCCGGCTGCGCGGCGCAGCGGTTCCTCAAGGCGAGGTTTGACTCCGACTAGTATGAGGCCATTGGCTCGTTCGACCTGCCCATTGGACTGTGGATGCGCCACAGATGCAAGGTCCAGCCGGATCCCTATGTCATTGCAATAATCCTTTAATTATCCTTGAGCGAAGTTTGTGCCATTTTCTGTGATTATGTTGTGTGGGATGCCGTATCTCACCACGAGGTTGCAGGCAAATTTTAGTGTCGTAGCACCATCGGCTTTTCTCACTGGCTTTGCCTCGATTCACTTACTGAACTTGTCAATAGCGACCAAGAGGTACTCAAAACCGCCAGGAGATGATTTTTTCAATTTTCCGACCATATCTAGCCCCTAGACCACGAACGACCAAGTGATAGGGATGGTCTTCAGCTTCTGAGCCGGAGCATTTGTTTGAGTAGTGTAGTACTGGCAACCTCGACATGTTTTCACTATTTTCTCAGCATCTTCTTTAACTGTGAGCCAGTAAATCCTTGCCGAAAAGCTTTTGCAACGAGGGACCTGGGAGCGGCGTGGTGCCCGCAATCAGCTGCGTGGATCTCTTTGAGGATTTCAATGCCATCTTGATTTGAGACGCATTTCAGAAATACCTCGTCTGCGCTTCTTTTGTAGAGTTGTCCATCAACTATTGTGTAGGATCTTGCTCGTCTGATGACCTGTCGTGTGAGGACTTCGTCCTCCGGCAACTTATTGCGGTCCATAAGGTAATCCAGGAAAGGCTTGGTCCAAGCCAGAGTGATTACCATCACCTCCTTAGCCGGAGATACTGCCACATCTGGGTTTTCCGGGTTAGCGCCCTTCACCGAGGGTATCCGTAGGTGCTCAAGGAAAATTCCGGGAGGAATGGGTTTCCTGCCAGATCCGAGCTTGGACAGCATATTTGCTGCTGTGTTATCATCTCTCCTGGCATACTTGACTTCATATCCGAGGAAGCACTTGGCGATCTCATCAACTTTGTCTCTATAAGCCGCCATGATGGAGTTTCTGGCGTTCCAGGTTCCGGCTACTTGTTGTGCCACCAAGTCAGAATCTCCACAACATATGATGTGTTTGATCCCAATTTCCTTAGCAATGTGCAGACCGTGTAGTAGAGCCTCATATTCCGCCATATTGTTTGTAGCTTCGAAGTTGATCTGCAAAACGTACTGTAGTTCTTCTCCGGTTGGGGACTTCAGGGTAGCTCCAACCCTCGAGTCTTGATGTTGCTTGGATCTGTCGAAGTGCATGACCCAAGTTTCAGGTTCTGGCTCAGGTTCGGCATCTGGAGCCTCTATCCAATCAGTGACGAAATCCGCCAAAATCTGGGACTTAATCGAGGTTCTTGCTTTGTAGTTGAAGTCGAAGGCGGATAGTTCTATGCCCCACTTTGCTATGCGTCTTGTTGCGTCAGCGTTGTTAAGAATCGTTGACAGTGGAGCCTTGCTCACAACCGTCATGGGATGCTCTTGGAAGTAGTGTCTCAGCTTCCGGCTACCTAGGAACACACCGTAGGCTAGCTTCTGAAAGTGAGGGTATCGTTGTTTAGATTCCATCAGCACCTCGCTAATGTAATAGACTGGCCTCTGAACTCCGTGTTCAAGTCCTTCTTCCTTTCGCTCCACCACGATAACGAGACTGATGACCTTGTTGGAAGCTACCAGGTAGAGGAGCATAGGCTCTGACTCTTCCGGAGCTACTAGGATGGGTGGGGAGGTGAGTATTTCCTTTAGCCCCTGAAGTGTTGTATCTGCTACGTCGTCCCAAACAAATTTGTCTGCTTTCTTTAGCAGCTTGTATAGAGGTAGTGCCTTCTCGCCAAGATGGCTAACAAACCTACTAATTGCTATAACACAACCAGTTAGTCGTTGCACATCTTTGAGACAAGTTGGCCTTTTGATGCACATGATTGCCTTGATTTTCTCCGGGTTTACTTCGATGCCTCTGTGAGACACGATGAAGCCAAGGAGTTTTCCGGCTAGCACGCCAAAGACGCACTTCAGCTGATTTAACATCATCTTGTACCGTCGGAGATTTTTTAAGGTTTCTGTGAGGTCGCTGATCAGATCGGATCCTTTCCGGGTCATGACCGCGATCTCGTCGATGTATGCGTGTACATTCCGGCCAATCTGGTCCTTCAAGCACCGCTGCATCGTACGTTGGTAGGTGGAACCTGCATTTTTCAAACCAAAAGGCATGGTGATGTAGAAGTAAGTGCCAAAGGGTGTGATGAACGAGGTCGCTATTTGGTCGGACTTCTTCATCCGGATCTGATCATACCCAGAATAGGCGTCAAGAAAACACATAAGTTCCACCCCCGCCATCGAATCAATGACTTGGTTACATTCTTAGTATTCCAGAATTCTTTTTGGGTATAAGGACGGGATTTGCGACCCAATCAGTATGGATAACTTCTACTACAAAACCTGCCTCTAGTAACTTTGCTAATTCCATCCCTATGGCGCACCGCTTCTTATCTCCAAAGCGTCACATAGCTTGCTTCACCAGTTTGGCACCCGGATTTATGTTGAGGTAGTGCTCGGCGAGTTCCCTTGGTACTCCGGACATGTCAGAATGTTGCCATGCGAAGATATCCATGTTAGCGCGGAGGAACTCGACGAGCGCGTCTTCCTATTTGGGGTCCATGCTGGCTCCAATCGACACCTGCTTGGAGTTGTCTCCTACCTTGAGGCCGACTTTCTTGGTGTCTATCGCGGCATTGAACGAGTTATTTTGTTCGGAGATCTGCTTCTTGGTGGTATGCATCTCTTTTGGATCCACCGCGGCTCTGTAGCCTTGCAACTCCTCTTCGGATATCACAGATTCTGCGAAGGCGGCTTCGCCTATCTCGCACTCTCGAGCTTTCTTGTAATCTCCGGATACGTTGATCATACCGTTAGGTCCCAGAATCTTGAGCTTATTGTAGATGTAGCTCGCCCTTGCGTGGAACTTGTGGTAGGTGGTCCTACCGAAAATGACATGGTAGGAGCTCTGGAAGGGCACGACCTCGAACGTGATCATCTCTTCGCGGAAATTATTAACATCGCCGAAGGCCATGGGAAGTCTGATGCTGTACAGAGAGTTTGTTTTTTTACCCGGAACCACCTCGTGGAACTCGGTGGTGCTGTGCTTGAGATGTTCCTTGGTAAGCTGCATTTTCTCCAGAGTCTCAAGGTACATAATGTTCAGGCTGGCTCCGCCGTCCATGAGGCACTTGGAGAAATCATACCCGTCTATGCGGGGACTTACAACCAAGGCGTAGCACTCCTTCGGTATGATGGTGGGGTGATCCGCCCTATCAAACGTGCAGGGAGTTTCCGACCACCTGACATACTGCGGCACAGCCGGAACTGTGGCGTTCAGGATCCAGAGAGCTGATTTGTTGGCTCGGACTGTTGGTGTTCTGAGGAAGGTGTGGTATGCACCAGAAGACAACATCGTGATGATGAGTCGCGCACCGGATCCACGGAGCGCAGAAGGAGAACTAGAGAACATCCAAATCCGATCCCGGTACCTTCCTCCGGTTCAGCACCCAAGGAGTTCCCCCCCTACATGTCTAGAATCTGACTAAGTGTCGGAACCCCATGTCCGTGAAGACGGATACACCTGGGGGTTTAGCCTTGGATCCAAAACCATCCCAAATCACTTGTGTGCATGCCATGTGGAGGCACACAAGTTTTGGGGCTATTCCCACCCTCCGATGCTCGATTTCTGACGAAATCCTAGTTCTGTTGATTGCGAGATCTACCCCTTTGACTACATCCCAGCGGGTGTCCCCCGGTGGGCATATGTCTCCATTTGAGCATGGTTAGGTCATAGGTACATGTGGTAACAAGGATCATCCCATATGATCTCAAGATTCCTCTCCGGTTCACCGCCGAGGGAGGCCCTGATACGTCTCCAACTTATCTATAATTTCTGATGTTCCATGCTAGTTTTATGACAATACCTACATGATTTGCTCACACTTTATAATGATTTTATGCATTTTCCGGGACTAACCTATTAACAAGATGCCGAGGTGCCAGTTCCTGTTTTTGGTTCCAGAAAAGCTGTTCGGGCAATATTCTCGGAATTCGATGAAACAAAAGCCAAACCTCTTATTTCACCGAGACGGACCCAGAACACCGAAGGGGAGACGGAGAGGAGGCCCGCAGCCTCCAGACAACAAGGCGGCGCGGCCTAGGAGGGGGGCGCGCCCAGGTGTGGCGTGGGCCCCTCGGGACCCCTCCGACGCCGCCTTTTCGCCTATATATTCCTCGCGACGTGAAAACCCTATAACAATCGATCATATTCCAGAAAGACTCCAGGGGCGCCGCCATCGCGAAACCCCTGGGGACAGATCTGTTTGGCCGGGACGGGAAGTGCCGGAAGCCATCTCCATCGACGCCACCGCCTCCATCATGCTCCGTGAGTAGTTCCCCCATGGACTACGAGTTCTAGAAGCAGCTAGTTGGTACTCTCTCCCATGTACTTCAATACAATGATCTCATGAGCTGCCTTACATGATTGAGATCCATCGATGTAATCGGTGTTGTATTTGTTGGGATCCGATGAATTGTTACATTATGATCAGTCTATCTTTTTGAAGTTATTGTTGCTGCAATCTTGTTGTGTTTAATGCTTGTCACTAGTGCACGAGTGGCATGATCTTAGATTTAAGCTCTATACTTATTGCTTAGATTGTATCTACAAGTTGTTTGCACATGTCTATGTCCGGAACCCGAGGCCCCAGAGTGACAGCAACTGGGATAACTGGAGGGGAAGGCTTAGATATGAGGATCACATGTTTTCACCAAGTGTTAATGCTTTGCTCCGGTGCTCTATTAAAAGATTACCTTAATTACCAGTAGATTCCCTTGAGGCCCGGCTGCCACCGCTGGTAGGACAAAAGATGTTATGCAAGTTTCTCATTGCGAGCACGTATGACTATATATGGAAAACATGCCTACATGATTAATAAATTGATGTTCTATCTTAATGTTATTTCAATCCTATCAATTGCCCTTGTAATTTGTTCACCCAACACTTGTCACTTGTTATTTGAGAGTTACCACTAGTGTAGATAGCTGGGAACCCCGGTCCATCTTTCATCATCATATACTCGTTCCTATATGACATTGGAAGTAGTATCAACTATTTTCTGGTGCCATTGCCTCTGTGTTACTGTTACTATTGCTCTCATATTACTGCTGCTTTCACATCACCCCTGTTACTAGTGCTTTTGTAGGTGCAGCTGAATTGACAACTCAGTTGTTAAGGCTTATAAGTATTCTTTACCTCCACTTGTGTATCAATAATCAATAAATTTTCCCTCGAACTTCTTGCGATCCCCTATACTTGTGGGTTATCAGGCCCCCCCTACACGTCCAGAATCTGCCTAAGTTTTGGGGCCATTCCCACCCTCTGATGCTCGATTTCTGATGACAAACAATAACGATACACTTAAGAACTTGAGACCCACACACGATACAAAACAACTAAATAACTAGTCCCACACACAAACCAAAGCACTTAAAGAACTAGACCACACATGAACCGAAACACTTAAAGAACTACACCCACACACGAACCAAAACACTTAAAGAACTACACCCACACACAAACCAAAACACTTAAAGAAGTACACCCACACACGAATAAAGCACTTAACACTAGGTCGACACATGACCCGCTAGACACACGGACTCGACACACACGTACTAATCAGTTGTCGAAATCTTCGTCCTCGCTGGGGATGTCCTTTGAAGTGGTACTTGAGAGGTTCCACAGCCACCGTCCATCATTAGGCCCCCATGTCGATGCCTCTCCTTTGGCACACTCCGCTTCATATTCTGCCCTCCTCTGCCGCTTTCCCACCCTCCTCTCTCTCTTGTACGACTGCTTCTTCTTCCAGAATGCGCGCGTGGCCTAGACGTCTCTGGGATGGTCTCTGCGCCACTGTGCCATGAACTGCTCGTCCGCCTGGGTGGTATCACTCTACCGCTGATCATCGCTGTACCGCTGCGCTTCACAATCTGAGCGAAGTAGCAGCTCAGTAGCGAGACTCTAGGCTTCCGTCAGAGACGTGACCTTCGAGAAGTTCATTTCGTGGCGCGACCAGCCAATCCTCCAAGTCGCAACGTCGTATGTGCGGGCAACAACCACCTTTGTGTAGAAGGTGCCGAGCCACACACACGCGCACCACCGGCGGTGATTTCAGCCACGAAATGGCCCGCATGCCGCTTGCGAACGCCGATGATGCCCGTGTTTCTACGGCGACGAGGAGCCATCTCAACGGCAGCTAAGCTCATAGGATTCTGTGGTGCTGTTGGATGAGAGAAGTGATGAGGAGAGAAATGTTGTTGGTGCTGTTAGTGGAGAAGACATGGCTATATATAGGCCGACGAGGGGATGAAACGGCGGGAATACTTGGCGGGAGAGAATGGGTGCGAGAAGAATAGCAGGAAATCATGGCGGGAAACAAAGGGTGGGAGAGAAGGAGCGGGAAAGGGTGGGCGGAAAAACTTGAGGGATAGCTGGGCCGACGGCACATATAATATAAAACTGTGCCGACGGCCTAGCCGTCGGCACAGCTGACCGCCGTTTTCTCTCCCATGACAGCGTTGTCGGTGACCCCACCACCTGGCTTTGTGCCGACGGCCAGGATCTGTGCCAACGGCCGCCCTCGGCACAAACGAGGAGTGTGCCGACGGCTGCCGTCGGCCTAGCTGACCTTGTGCCAACGGCAAGTCTGGGCCGACGGCATTCTTCGTGGCCTGGCGGTGAGGCCTTCTGTGCTGATGGCTGCCGTCAGCCCATGATCTGTCCGTCGGCACCTTGACGGGTTCCCATAGTGAGGTGTGGGAGAGTAAAAATTGTAATCACAAACATAGTTGAACTGTAAACACCCCACAGATCTCTTCCCAGTGGATCAGCGGGAACTAATGAATATTGGGTGCAATTGATTGATATCTGTTACCTATTTTTAGTTAGGGTGGTTGGCTGCATTCTAGACGTCTGCCAGATGCTTTGGAAATTTTCTTTTATCTTGTTTAGATGGTTAATTTTTTGTTGCCACTTTATCTGATTTATAAGTTGTAATACTTGATACTTGATATTAGGGCATCTCCAGAGGCGCGACGCATTTCGAACGCCCAAAAGTGGTCGCGGGCGTCCGTTTGCGTCGCCCCGTGGACATATTTTATCCGCTCGTCCGTTTGCGTCTAGGTGTGCTGCCACCGGGGCGACCTATTTTTTGAATTGCAACATAGTTAAAAACATTCAAAGTAGTACATGAAAATGCATAAAAACTATACAAAGTAGATCTATAGGCCTAGACTACTTGCTTCCTGACAGGCCGGCACCGTCGTTGCGTCGCTCCGTCACCTGCTTCTCCGCCGCCTCCCGCGTGGCCACTATGGCTCGGTGTGCCGCCGCATCCTCTTGCAGGCACTGCTCCAGCCTCGCATTGGCGGTGTCGTCCTTGAGCGTCTCGAAAGACTTGACGAGGGCCCTCTGCTCCGCCGCCTTCTCCTCCGGCGTCGGCGCATCAGGGTCATCGGAGGACCAAGATATCTCCGAGTCGGAGTCCTCTGCGAGCGGCGGCCGCCAGCATGCGCTGTTCCAGCTCGGCGTCCAACGCCGCGTGGCCCGCCAGCTCCTCCTGTGCTTCCTTCTCCGCTTCAGCCAGGGCCGCGGCGTCCCTGACCGGGTGGAGGAGATCGGTGCTATCTTCGGAGTCGAACTCCTCGGAGGAGCTCGACGCCGGAGGAGGTGGAGTGGGAGGAAGGTGGAGGCGCGGCAGCCTGGCCGCGTCCGGCGCTGCTCATGGTGGATCTGCTTGAGAGGAAGCGGCGCTACGGCAGCGGCGGCTAGGGTTTGTGGGGAGGAGATTAGATGCTCGCGCCCCTGTATATATAGGTCGGAGGCAGGGCGACGGCCGCGCCACGCGTGGCATCGCCATTACTACGTGCGCAGAGGTAGGCGACGGCCGCGTGCCACGCGAGGCATCGCCACTAACGCGGCCACAGACTGCCGAAGCGACGCCTCGCTGCCAGTACTGGCGGAGAAGACGCATCGACGCTGCGTCACTGCCAGGCGGGCCCGACGAAACGTCCGCCAGACGCGAGCAGACACTTTCCGCGTCCGCCGAGCGTCCCCTAGAGACGCATTCTAGGCGCATATTTGGGCAAGGTTTCGAATGGATTACGAATTTCTGATTCAACTGAAGACCACAATTTACACTAGAAAGCTACCTACTATTCCATAGCACTCCCACTGCAAAAGGAAAAGAAAAAAGGGCCGAGAAAAGCAAGAGGGGAGAGAAGAAGCAACGCTTGTCCCATCCATCAGATCGACGGTCAGGTCCCCCGGGAATCGCTCGCGCCCGTCCGGCCGTCCACCCTTTCCATGCATCGATCTCCAGTTGCGTGCGTGCGAGCGTCGGAACAAGAAGTGATTGACAGCAGTACGTAGCAGTGTAGCACACTGCTCACTATGCAAAAAATAAATCATTCGCAACGCATGCATGCTAGCTTCATCACAATATAGCGTTGCCGCTGCAGTGACAGTCGTTCTGCACTGCACCTCACTACTCAGTCTGCGTTGCATGCAAGGTCGTCGATCTCCGGTTCTCCACGCACACAAAAATAAATGGATCAAATCAGATGTCACCATCTCATTGCGTTTAGACCCATAGCTGCTGCGCTGCTGCAAAGCCACCAGCCAGCCCCGGCCCGGCCGGCCTATACCTGTTCTAGGTCGGGGACGCAAGCGATAGATGGATGAATGCATATGCAGACATGCATGTTGCCCATGCCATGCATTGTAGAGCATAAATGATAAATTCAATCAGTACTACTACGTCGACTTATGAGCTGGAGCTGGAGATCAGTTGTCCATTTTGCATATGGGCTTTTTTCCCACAGACCTTTCTTTTTGGAGGTTGGTTCTTAGGTACACCAATAACCAATTGGTCGATCAGTGCGTAGTTAGGTGCATATACACTTGCTTAAAAATGACGTCTCTTTGTACAACCCACAGAATGGAATGAAAAAGAAGATGTCCCAGGTAGCTACTTTTTAACAGAAATGTAGATCGGCAAGTACAAACACAAGCTAGCTAGAGCTAATTACATGAGTGATGGACGTCCTCACTGTCCTACCTACAAGGCTACAACTCATGTTAGTCATTTTCTCTTCATCTTTTACTTTCGTCTCCCGGGCATCTGCATGCGGCTGCTTCACACACCCCTCATTCCTAGCTTGCTGGCCCCTGTGTCAACAAGTCTGTTAGTAAAATCAAGTAGATGTGTACATAAGGATATAACGACGATAGATTGCTACGAAACAATGATAGATGCTGGATGTATGGAAACAATGTGGTCATGTGCTGGAGCTAGTCAGCTAAATGCATAGCACACAATGCCAGTTCGAATCCGTTGCCAGCGGCAGACCCCGGCTGTGCCGACGATCTGAAGCGAGGAAGACGAAGGCTAGGTGAGAAGGCCATGGTGGAGAAGGGGAGCGCGTGCAGTACAACGATCCATGCATGCATGAAGCGTGCTCCGATCTCAGTTTGCACGTGCCCTGCTTCTCCAACAAGGACCTCCTCGCCAATTTGATAAGCTGCCGTACGCACAAGAAGCGAGAGAGCAAGAAGAAGAGCAGGAAGTGAAGAGTGAACTGGCTAGCTGGTGAAGAGTTGGATGCAGGAGGAGGAGGAAGAAGAGGCGAATGCACAAGTGGAGTACAATGCTTCACTGCTGGGTTTATATAGCCGGGCACGGCCCACGGCAAGGCGCCCTCGGCCATACTGATCGATGGCACCATGACATCACGAGCGGGGTTGAGTCTTGAAGTGGGTTTGCCCTACGGGAGGGAGGAAGCGTGTGGTGCGTCCGTCGAGTGTGGTGCAAACGAGAGTAGCTAGCTAGCTAGGGGGTCTCCCTCTTGGACATGACAGTGGTTTCTTTATGATCGCACCGAAAGATCATGGTCGGTAAGCTAGCTCTAACTATATGTGTCAGAGCAGTTGTTTGCTCTGTGTGTTACCGTACGTGTACCTTTCCTTAATAATCAACTGGAGATTTAAGCCTAAACATCGCATCGAACATTATTTCTACTATATTGTAGATTTGAAGGCTAAACGAACATACACATTGAGGAAACACACTAAGAGGTAGCAGCTCGTGTAGAAGAACTAACAAAAAAAAAGTTGAAGGCTCTAAATGTGGTACATGCTCCAAAAAGTGAGATGGAAGATAGGTAATCAGTGCAAGTTCAAATTTAGAGATTTGTACCTGCAACTTAGATCATCGCTAGGGGGTGGTTGCCTTAAGGTTTTTGTAAAGAAATAGTAATCAAAGTTCCTCTGCAAGTGAAAATCTCCATCTAGTTAATTCTTGAGAATTGCATTTTGATTTTCTTACCACAATTTGATTCAGAGGGGCTACACACTAGTACAGACCAAACCTGCATTTTTTAAAGAATTGTTTTTAAATAATAAGAACACAAATTCGCGTCCCCGGGGACTTAACATGGGTGACTGAGTTGTACATCCACTTTCCTAACCAAACTCACTTCTTGATCGAACATGCATGGCTGCTTAGATGGCTCATCTCACACATTTTACAGAAGCGTCACAACACATGTGTAGGAGATGGACCTCCACATCGCACACGGCTACATTAATAAATCGTGTTCGAAAGGATAACTTTCACAGGAGATTCGACGACTAGCCAAACCATTTGTGAATGAGAGGGCCTTCACAAATGATTTTTTATACTCGATTGTCAGCGGGATCGGAAGATCGTAAACGATGAATGTTAAACTAGATGTATGTGCTAAACTCATTTTGCACACGTTCGGTTTAACAAGACGTATGCTAATTTCAATCATTGCACACGTTTATACTATGCGCCAACTAGCAGTATCAGCTGAACCATGTAGAAGATGTGTGCCCATTTGTACCAGCAACTTATAACTTAACATTGGATGCAAATATATTGGCAAAACTAAATTTCTTTTGATTGTACATTTCATAAACCACATGTATACATGTATTTTGACAAAGATTAAATTGCTATCTATACGAATGAGATCCACAAAAAGATTTCTTGGTTACGTTGTTGTCTCCTTGACAGGTTCTGTTGGTATGATCTGCCACAGTTTTCGTATGGAAGGTAGAAAACATATCTAGAACACTATGGAGAAGTATCTCCCAATTGATTTACTTAAGATTAACCTCTCTTTTAAATCAGTTGCAATTTGTATCCATCTTCTTTTTGGATTTAGAATAAGAAGAAAACAATTTTGCATCTTTAGCACAATTTATATTTTTGTGAAAAGGATCATAATAAAATGGATTTAAGGTATCTTTATGTGCCCTCTCCACTCTCAGGGATTGTCTCATGTGATTTTGTGTGCTTTCGTCCTTACTAGGACGGCCGGCAATGTTGATGATGAAGCCAGCGGCTGGATTAACCCTTTTACTCCATCTTTATACGTACACTGGTAATCTGTGCGGGAGTAACGTACAGTTTGTTGGGCAATGTTTCAAACAACACTAGTGACCATTCTTCAGTAATCTACAGTTTTTGCAGCAAAATTGGCTCGGGCTATCGTCCACAAAAACACCGGAGACAAAAGAAGCCTTGTAACAGAGCGCTGAATCCCAAGAATATGATGTAAGTAACACATTCGCGTCGATGTGGTTGGGGGCCAACGGTTGGGAGGTTGTCAATCTGAAGATTTCTCTACATATGCATTTGACCTTTTTTTTTCTTTTTCTTTTTTTTTTGCTTTGTGATGTTTTAAATGCAATAAGACTGTATCATTTCATCTCCCTGACCACCGCCACCCCCGCTCCACCTCTCCACCTAAAGCAGGCGGGCAAAGCAACACTCGGAGGATGGTGGACGGGTCCTCGTCACCGTGGCTGTTCTCATGATGGGGTATATCCGGTAGAGAGCTACTCGGCCCAAGGGCTCAGACGTTGGACATTGCTCGCTCAATGATGATCTTGGGTGCAAGCCACGTGGAGATCAGGCCGGGGATTCTATCTGATACGATTGTAACTAATTGTCATTGGGGCCAAGGTATCTCGCTAGGGTTTTTTTTTACGACCGTAGAGGATCTCGACACTTGTAACCCTAGACAACGGTGTATATAAGAGGTATAGCGGCATGCCAAGCACACTAGTACGTAATAGCCTACCGCTCGCGTGTGGAATTTGACTAAAAGTCGTGGAACTTGACTAACTGTCGCGGGCTCCCACCCGCGACTGGTATGGTCCTACTAGTCGCGTGCGTACCCGGCATGCGACTAGTAGACCAGGTACTTGTCGCGTGTCTTTCCAACACGATACCAATAAAGTATTAGTCGCATGCGCTAGTCCGGCCCGCTGCTAGTTTGTTTTGCAATTCAAAAAAAAAAAGCTCGGACCAGCACCTAGTTGTCCACATGATTTTACACAAAATAGCCTAAAAACCAATAAAGAGGAAACCGAGCCCATGGTGCCTCCTTTTGGTTTTGACGAGAGGGGAGGACCAGTAGCAGGTCGCCGGACCAGGGCGTCGGTGGTGGAAGAACATGGCATCAAAGCAAGTAGTCGAAGCAGGGCGTTGGAGGTGGTCAGCGAAGGTGGTGGTCGTCGAAGGGAGGGAGATGTTGGGGTGCCAGAGAGAGAAGGAGAAGAGGAGGAGGGGAGAAGGTGAAGAAGTGGAAGAGGAGGACGGAAAGAAGATGGAGGAGGGGAGAAAGGTGGAGAAGGGAAAGAGGAGGAAGGAGAAGCTGGAGAAAGGGTAGGTGTAGAAGGGAAAGTGAGAAAGGATAGAGACAATTTTTTTCAAATTTGATTTTTTCGAGACGGAATCTAAAACGTCAGAAAACTTCAATTTATTTTCAATTTTAAGGATTCTAAAAAATGGTAAACGGCCATAAGCCATTGAAATCGGATGTAAATTTTTCTATAGATACATTTTCACGTAAACAACTTTTTCATTGGAGGTCGTATGCAAAATACACAACCATTTTACCGAAACATGGCGCTATTTTGCAAAAAAATGTCAAAATTCATGTTTGTTAATTTTTCATAAAACTAGATGACATAACATATGGACATCTCAAAGGATTCTAAATTTTAAAATTCTACCATTTTCTTTTATTTTTTCCAAAACTGAAATGGGGTTATCGATCCACGGGCAGGTGCAAATTTCATTTATTAGTAATTCGCGTGCGCTGCTAGTATTATGGCCCCACCCGCACCCCACCGGCAAAACATATTGGAAGCAAGAGAGCATAACACGCGGCCGGTATGAACATAGTAGTCGCGTGCCTGCATTGGGGCGATTTATTTAATAATACGAATTAATTATTTATTTCTAAGAATAGCACGCGTTTTCAATTATTTTCAAAAATGTGACTCGGTCGGTCAGTAGCTGACCGATCAGAATTTAGAAAAACGACTAGCACTAGTTGGTCAATAGCTGACCAATTGGTTACAGACCGACCGGCCTACTGGCTGCCTAACAACCGATGATTTGCATGGTTTTTGTTTAGGGTTAGTAGGACTGATATCTCCGGGCACTTCTCCCGCCATTCTTTTGCCGCCACCGCTTACTCTCCATATGTTCCCGCCACCACTCTCCCACCATATTTTCACCCTCTCCCGCAAGGCCGCAACCGCTCTCCCGCCATATTTTTGATGGGTTCGTTGCATGGAAAACAAAAAAATTCTACCGTGAACATGAACAAAAACCAAGATCCAATCTAGGAAGAAGCAAGATCTAATCTACAAGATCGAAGCAACGAGATGTATGTGAGACTAACCCTCGAAGATTCCAAAGCCTACGAGATTAAATCTCGTTGTTGATGTAGTCGATCGTCATTTGTTGCAATCCGGCAGCACTTCCGTACTTGGTCGTGCGTACGGTGTCGATGAAGCCCATCCTCTCTCCGTTCCAGTGGGCAGCAGAGGTGTGGTAGATCCCCTCGGAATCCGAGCTGCACGACGGCGTGGTGGTGGTGGTGGAGGAGAAAAGCTGCAGGGCTTCGCCAAGCCGGAACAGCCTATGGAGGAGAGAGGGGGCGGCCAGAGCTTGGTATGAAGGGGTGGTTGCGCCCCCTGCCCCCTCCCCTCTTTATATAGGGGGAGGTCAGTTGGGGTGTCCCTCCAAGCCCATCTAGGTCTAGGGCCGGCGGCCAAGTGGGGGGAAGGGGATCACATGCAATTCATAATGTGTGATATGATATGGTCTTTCTTCTTGTGCTTTTGATCTCCATCTACAAAGGACGGACATGATCTCCATCATCACCAGCATGGCGTCAAGGTTAGTGGAGCCGCTTCATGGTTGTCCATCACTTATATCTACTATAACAACTACTTGAAATAAAGCTATTACATGATGAATAGACACGCAGGTCTTTAACAAAAATTAAAGACAACCATTAAGCTCCTGCCGGTTGCCATAATAAAATAATGAACATCTCATACATCAAATATAATCATCATCACATCATGGCCATATCACATCACCAAACCCTGCAAACACAAGTTATACGCCTCTAATTTGGTTTGCATATTTTACGTGGTTTAGGGTTTTGAGTAATATCCAATCTATCGAACATGAACCACAACGGTGATAATAGTGTTGTCAATAGAAAGAGTAGATTGAATCTTAACTATGGTGAGAGAGACAGACACCTGCAAAGCCACTTATGCAATACAACTTGCATGTCAAGCGTGGAGCAAGTCTCATGAGACATGGTCATGTAAAGTTAGCCCGGGCCGCTTCATCCCACCATCTCGCAAGATGAAAAGTACACTAACTAAAAAAACAAAAGCATCAACACCCACAAAACTATTGTGTTCTACTCGTGCAGCAGATCTATGCATAGACACGGCTCTGATACCACTGATGGGTTCATTGCATGGAAAACAAAAAAATTCTACCGTGAACATGAACAAAAACCAAGATACAATATAAGAAGAAGCAAGATCGAATCTACAAGATCGAAGCAACGAGATGTATCTGAGACTAACCCTCAAAGATTCAAAAGCCTACGGGATTAGATCTCGTTGTTGATGTAGTTGATCGTCCTGTGCTGCAATCTGGCAGCACTTCCGTACTCGGTCATGCGTACGGTGTCGATGAAGCCCGTCCTCTCCCCGTTCCAGTGGGAAGCGGAGGTGTGGTAGATCCCCTCGAAATCCCGGCAACACGACGGCGTGGTGGTGGTGGAGGAGGAGAAAAGCTGCAGGGCTTCGCCAAGCCGGAACAACACTATGGAGGAGAGAGGGGGCGGCCCGAGCTTGGTATGAAAGGGTGGCTGCGCCCCCTCCCCCTCCCCTCTTTATATAGGGGGGGAGGTCTGTTGGGGTGGCCCTCCAAGCCCATCTAGGGCTAGGGCCGTCGGCCAAGTGGGGGGGAAGGGGATTTCTTCCCCCCCACCCAAGTTGACCCCCTAGGGTTTGGGCAAACCCTAAAGGGGTTGGCCGGCTGGGCCTTGAGGGGCATGTGCCCCTGGCCCATTAGGCTAGGGTGCATCCCCTTGGCCCATGCTAGCCCTCCTAGGGTCGTGGGCCCACTGGTGGGATCCCCGGAACCTTCTAGAACCTTCCTGGTCTCTCACCGGAAAAATCCCAAACTTTTTCGAAACCTAGAAATCAACTTCCCTCATATGAATCTTATTCTCCGGACCATTCCGGACCTCCTCGTGATGTTTTGGATCCCATCCGAGACTCCGAACAAACTTCGGTCTCCATCTCATATTCCGAATCTACTTATGCGACATCGAACCTTAAGCGCGTCACCCTACGGTTCGTGAACTATGCGGACATGATCGAGACTCCTCTCCGACCAATAACCAATAGCGGGACTTGGATATCCATAATGGCTCCCACACATTCAGCGATAACTTAGTGATCGATTGAGCCATTAACATACGATACTGATTCCCTTTGTCATGTGATACTTTACTTGTCCGAGGTTCGATCATCGGTATCTCCATACCTAGTTCAACCTCGTTTCCGACAAGTACTCTTTACTCGTACTGTGGTATATCATCTCTTGTGACCTAGTCACATGCTTGCAAGCTAATTAGACGAGATTACGCCGAGAGGGTCTAGAGTATATCTATCCGTCATCGGGATGGACAAATCCCACTCTTGATCCATATGCCACAACTCACACTTTCCGAATACTCAATCCCATCTTTATAACCACCCATTTACGCAATGGCGTTTGATGTAATCAAAGCATTCTTCCGGTGTAAGTGATTTACATGATCTCATGGTCGAAGGACTACGTAACTATGTATCGAAAGCTTATAGCAACATGAACTTAATGACTTGATCTCATGCTACGCTTATTTGGGTGTATGTCCACTATATCATTCACCTAATGACATAACCTTGTTATTAATAACATCCAATATTCATGATCACGAAACCATGATCATCTATTTATCAACAAGCTAGTTATACAAGAGGCTTACTAGGGACGCCTTGTTGTTTACATAACACACATGTATCAATGTTTCGGTTAATACAATTTAGCATGGGATGCAAACATTTATCATAAACATAAAGATATAATAATAACCATTTTATTATTGCCTCTTGGGCATATCTCCAACAGTTCCCACTTGCACTAGACTCAATAGTCTAGATTACATTATAAGGTACGTAACACTCATGGCGTTCTGGTGTAAGTCATGCTTTGCCCTAGGGAGAGCTTTAGTCAACGGATTTGCCACATTCAGATCTGTGTGTACTTTGCAAATCTTTACGTCACCATCTTCGACGTACTCGCGAATCACATGAAAACGTAGCTTGATATGCTTCAGCTTCTTGTGTGACCTTGGTTCTTGTGCATTGGCAATGGCACCCATGTTGTCACAATAAATGACTAATGGGTCCAATGCACTAGGAACCACACCAAGCTCAGCAATGAACCTCTTCATCCATATTGCTTCCGATGAAGCCTCCAAAGCCGCTATGTATTCAGATTCAGTTGATGACTTCGCCACCGTGCATTGCTTGACACTCATCCAGCTTAGTGCAGCACCATTCAATATAAACACGTACCCAGACCAAGACTTAGAGTCATCAGGATCAGTGTTCCAACTAGCATCGGTGTAACTGGTTACAACGAGCTCTTGGTCACCTCCATAACAAAGAAACATATCCTTAGTCCTTTTCAAGTACTTCAGGATATTCTTGACCGTTGTCCAGTGTTCCATTCCTGGAACACTTTGATCTCTGCTGGTCAAACTAACAGCATGTGCGATGTAGTACACAACATGACATACATGATAGAGCCTACTTCCGAGGCATAGGGGATCTTGTTCATCCTCTCTCTTTCTTCTGCCGTAGCCGGACCTTGAGTCTTACTCAAGACCTTACCTGGCAACATAGGCAAGAACCCTTTCTTGTTTTCATCCATTCTAAACTTCTTTAGAATCTTGTCCAGGTATGTACTTTGTGAAAGCCCTATTAGGCGTCTTGATCTATCTCTATAAATCTTGATGCCTAAAATGTACGCTGCTTCACCAAGGTCTTTCATTGAAAAACACTTATTCAAATAACGTTTAACACTTCTTAGAAGTTCTATGTCATTCCCAATCAATAATATGTCATCCACATATAATATCAGGAATGCTACAGAACTCTCACTCATTTTCTTGTAAATACAGGCCTCACCATGATTATGTATAAACCCTAAGTCTTTGATCACCTTATCAAAGCGTCGGTTCCAACTCCGGGATGCTTGCTTCAGTCCGTAAATGGAACGCTGAAGTTTGCATACCTTGTCAGCATTTTTAGGATCGACAAAACTTTTAGGTTGTACCATATACAACTCTTCCTCAATGTCACCATTAAGGAACGCCGTTTTGACATCCATATCTCATAATCGAAAAATGCAGCTATTGCTAACAAAATCCTTACAGACTTTAGCTTCGCTACGGTGAGAAAGTCTCATCATAGTCAACTCCTTGAATTTGTCGGAACCCTTCGCGACAAGTCGAGCTTTACAGACAGTAATATTACCATCAGCGTCTGTTTTTCTTTTGAAGATCCATTTATTCTCGACAACCTTGCGGCTATCAGGTAAGTATACCAAAGTCCATACTTGGTTATCATACATGGATCCCATTTCGGATTTCATGGCCTCGTGCCATTTGTTGGAATCTGGGCTCATCATTGCTTCCTCATACGTCGTAGGGTCTTCATCATTGTTATCCACAATCATGACATTTAGACAGGGATCATACCAATCAGGAGTGGTACGAGCCCTCGTCGATCTGCGAGGTTCAGTAGCTTCTTCGTTCGAAGTTTCATGATCATCATCATTTGCTTCCTCTCCTATCGGTGCAGGCTGCACAGGAACATCTTCCGGCACTGCGCTACTCTGATCTATGAGAGAAGGTTCAATAACCTCGTCGAGTTCTACTTTCCTTCCAGTCACTTCTTTAGTGAGAAACTCCTTCTCAAGAAAGGATCCGTTCTTGGCAACAAAGATTTTGCCTTCGGATCTGTGATAGAAAGTGTACCCAATTGTTTCTTTAGGGTATCCTATGAAGACACATTTCTCCGCTTTGGGTTCTAGCTTGTCAGGTTGTAACTTCTTTACATAAGCTTCGCAGCCCCAAACTTTAAGGAACGACAACTTAGGTTTCTTACCAAACCATAATTCATACGGTGTCGTTTCAACGGATTTAGATGGTGCCCTATTTAAAGTGAATGCGGCTGTCTCTAATGCATAACCCCAAAACGATAACGGCAAATCGGTAAGAGACATCATAGAATGAACCATATCTAAGAGAGTTCGATTACGATGTTCGGACACACCATTTCGCTGTGGTGTTCCCGGCGGTGTCAACTATGAAAGTATTCCGCATTTTTTAAATGCATGTCAAACTCATAACTCAGATATTCACCTCCGCGATCAGAACGCAGAAACTTAATCTTCTTGTTACGTTGATTTTCTACTTCACTTTGGAATTCCTTAAACTTCTCGAAAGTTTCGGACTTATGTTTCATAAAGTAAATATACCCATATCTACTCAGATCATCCGTGAAGGTTAGAACATAACAATAACCACCGCGCGATGCTACACTCATTGGTCCGCACACATCGGTATGTATGATTTCCAATAAGTCTGTAGCTCGATCCATTGTACGAGAGAATGTAGTCTTATTCATTTTCCCATTAGACATGCTTCTCATCTATCAAGTGACTCAAATTCAAGTGATTCAAGAACTCCATCGGAATGGAGTTTCTTCATGCGCTTCACTCCAATATGACCAAGATGACAGTGTGATACGTCTCCGATGTATCGATAATTTCTTATGTTCCATGCCACATTATTGATGATATCTACATGTTTTATGCACACTTTATGTCATATTTATGCATTTTCTGGAACTAACCTATTAACGAGATGCCGAAGAGCGATTCTTTTTTCTGCTGTTTTTGGTTTCAGAAATCCTAGTAAGGAAATATTCTCGGAATTGGACGAAATCAACGCCCAGGGGCCTATTTTGCCAAGCTTCCAGAAGACCGAAGAGTCAACGAAGTGGGGCCACGAGGTGGCCAGGAGGGTAGGCGGCGCGGCCCCACCCTTGGCCGCGCCGACCTGTCTCCTGGGCCCCTCGCGACGCCCCCTGACCTACCCTTCCGCCTACAAATAGCCTTCATCGCGAAACCCCCAGTACCGAGCCACGATACGGAAAACCTTCCAGAGACGCCACCGCCGCCAATCCCATCTTGGGGGATTCAGGAGATCGCCTCCGGCACCCTGCCGGAGAGGGAATCATCCCGGAGGACTCTACGCCGCCATGGTCGCCTCGGAGTGATGAGTGAGTAGTCTACCCCTGGACTATGGGTCCATAGCAGTAGCTAGATGGTTGTCTTCTCCTCATTGTGCTTAATTGTCGGGTCTTGTGAGCTGCCGAACATGATCAAGATCATCTATCTATAATTCTATATGTTGTGTTTGTTGGGATCCGATGAATAGAGAATACCATGTTATGTTGATTATCAATTTATATCTATGTGTTGTTTATGATCTTGCATGCTCTCCGTTATTAGTAGATGCTCTGGCCAAGTTGATGCTAGTAACTCCAAGAGGGAGTATTTATGCTCGATAGTGGGTTCATGTCTCCGTGAATCTGGGGGAGTGAGAGAAACCTCTAAGGTTATGGATGTGCTGTTGCCACTAGGGATAAAACATTGATGCTATGTCCGAGGATGTAGTTATTGATTACATTACGCACCATACTTAATGCAATTGTCTGTTGTTTTCAACTTAATACTGGAAGGGGTTCGGATGATAACCCGAAGGTGGACTTTTTAGGCATAGATGCATGCCGGATAGCGGTCTATGTACTTTGTCGTAATGCCCAATTAAATCTCACAATACTCATCATAATATGTATGTGCATGGTCATGCCTCTCTATTTGTCAATTGCCCAACTGTAATTTGTTCACCCAACATGCTGTTTATCTTATGGGAGAGACACTCTAGTGAACTGTGGACCCCGGTCCAATTCTCTATATTGAAATACAATCTACTGCAATATTGTTCTACTGTTTTCTGCAAACAATCATCATCCACACTATACATCTAATCCTTTGTTACAGCAAGCCGGTGAGATTGACAACCTCACTGTTTCGTTGGGGCAAAGTAATTGGTTTGTGTTGTGCAGGTTCCACGTTGGCGCCGGAATCCCTGGTGTTGCGCCGCACTACATCTCGCCAACCTTCAACGTGCTTCTTGGCTCCTACTGGTTCGATAAACCTTGGTTTCATACTGAGGGAAAACTTGCCGCTGTACGCATCACACCTTCCTCTTGGGGTTCCCAACGGACGCGTGTTGTACGCGTATCAAGCTCTTTTCCTGGCGCCGTTGCCGGGGAGATCAAGACACGCTGCAAGGGGAGTCTCCACATCCCAATCTCTTTACTTTGTTTTTGTCTTGCTTAGTTTTATTTACTACTTTGTTTGCTGCACTAAATCAAAATACAAAAAATTAGTTGCTAGATTTACTTTACTTGCTATCTTGTTTGCACTCTATATCGAAAACACACAAAAATTAGTTACTTGCATTTACTTTATCTAGTTTGCTTTATTTACTGTTTCTAAAATGGGTACTCCTGAAAATACTAAGTTGTGTGACTTCACAACCACAAATAATAATGATTTCTTATGCACACCTATTGCTCCACCTGCTACTACAGCAGAATTTTTTGAAATTAAACCTGCTTTACTAAATCTTGTTATGCGAGAGCAATTTTCTGGTGTTAGTTCTGATGATGCTGCTGCCCATCTCAATAATTTTGTTGAACTATGTGAAATGCAAAAGTATAAAGATGTAGATGGTGACATTATAAAATTAAAATTGTTCCCTTTCTCATTAAGAGGAAGAGCTAAAGATTGGTTGCTATCTCTGCCTAAGAATAGTAATGATTCATGGACTAAATGCAAGGATGCTTTTATTGGTAGATATTATCCCCTGCTAAAATTATATCTTTGAGGAGTAGCATAATGAATTTTAAACAATTGGATACTGAGCATGTTGCACAAGCATGGGAAAGAATGAAATCTTTGGTTAAAAATTGTCCAACCCATGGACTGACTACTTGGATGATCATCCAAACCTTTTATGCAGGACTGAATTTTTCTTCACGGAACCTATTGGATTCAGCTGCTGGAGGTACCTTTATGTCCATCACTCTTGGTGAAGCAACAAAGCTTCTTGATAATATGATGATTAATTACTCTGAATGGCACACGGAAAGAGCTCCACAAGGTAAGAAGGTAAATTCTATCGAAGAAACCTCTTCCTTGAGTGATAAGATTGATGTTGTTATGTCTATGCTTATGAATGATAGGACAAATGTTGATCCTAATAATGTTCCGTTAGCTTCATTGGTTGCCCAAGAAGAACATGTTGATGTCAACTACATTAAAAATAATAATTTCAACAACAATGCTTACCGGAACAATTCTAGTAACAACTATAGGCCATATCCTTATAATAATGGCAACGGCTATGGTAATTCTTATGGGAATTCTTACAACAATAATAGGAACACACCCCCTGGACTTGAAGCTATGCTTAAAGAATTTATTAGTACACAAACTGCTTTTAACAAATCTGTTGAAGAAAAGCTTGGGAAAATTGATATACTTGCTTCTAAAGTCGATAGTCTTGTTGCTGATGTTGATCTTTTAAAATCGAAAGTTATGCCTCATGAAAATCATAATCATAAAATTTTACTACAGCAAATGCCATCCAAGTTAGAATTAATGAGAATATAAGATTGATGGCCGAATTGCGTGCTAGGTGGGAAAGAGAAGAAAATGAAAAAGAAGATAATATAGCTAAAGTTTGGACTATTACCACCACTAGCAATGCTAATGCTACACAAGTTGCTGCACCTCCTACTAATAATAATAAAAGAATTGGTGTTAGCAATGTTTCCACTTCTAATGCAAAGCGCGAAAAACTGCCTGAAACTGCTAAAACTGCTGTGATAAAACTGCTGAAATTTTTTCCAACATTGGGGATGATGATCCCATTGCTTTAGATTATAATGGTTTGAATTTTGATGATTGCCACATCTCTGAAGTTATAAATTTCTTACAAAAACTTGCTAAGAGTCCTAATGCTAGTGCTATAAATTTGGCTTTCACGAAACATATTACAAATGCTCTCATAAAAGCTAGAGAAGAGAAACTAGAACGCGAAGCTTCTATTCCTAGGAAGCTCGAGGATGGTTGGGAGCCCATCATTAAAATGAAGGTCAATGATTTTGATTGTAATGCTTTATGTGATCTTGGTGCAAGTATTTCTGTTATGCCTAAGAAAATTTATAATATGCTTGACTTGCCACCGCTGAAAAATTGTTATTTGGATGTTAATCTTGCTGATCATTCTACAAAGAAACCTTTGGGGAAAGTTGATAATGTTCGCATTACCGTTAACAATAACCTTGTCCCCGTTGATTTTGTTGTCTTGGATATTGAATGCAATGCATCTTGTCCCATTATATTGGGAAGACCTTTTCTTCGAACTGTTGGTGCTATCATTGATATGAAGGAAGGTAATATTAAATATCAATTTCCTCTCAAGAAAGGTATGGAACACTTCCCTAGAAAGAGAATGAAGTTACCTTTTGATTCTATTATTAGAACAGATTATGATGTTGACACTTCGTCTCTTGATAATACTTGATGCACACTTTCTGCGCCTAGCTGAAAGGCGTTAAAGAAAAGCGCTTATGGGAGACAACCCATGTTTTTACTACAGTACTTTGTTTTTATTTTGAGTCTTGGAAGTTGTTTACTACTGTAGCAACCTCTCCTTATCTTAGTTTAGTGTTTTGTTGTGCCAAGTAAAGTCGTTGATAGTAAGGTTCATACTAGATTTGGATTACTGCGCAGAAACAGATTTCTTTGCTGTCACGAATCTGGGCAAAATTCTCTGTAGGTAACTCAAAAATTATGCCAATTTACGTGAGTGATCCTCAGATATGTACGCAACTTTCATTCAATTTGAGCATTTTCATTTGAGCAAGTCTGGTGCCTCAATAAAATTCGTCATTACGAACTGTTCTGTTTTGACAGATTCTGCCTTTTATTTCGCATTGCCTGTTTTGATATGTTCGATGGATATTTCGATTCCATTGACTTTCAGTAGCTTTGTGCAATGTCCAGAAGTGTTAAGAATGATTATTTCACCTCTGAACATGTATATTTTGATTGTGCACTAACTCTCTAATGAGTTGTTTTGAGTTTGGTGTGGAGGAAGTTTTCAAGGATCAAGAGAGGGAGATGATACAACATGATCAAGGAGAGTGAAAGCTCTAAGCTTGGGGATGCCCGGTGGTTCACCCCTGCATATATCAAGAAGACTCAAGCGTCTAAGCTTGGGGATGCCCAAGGCATCCCCTTCTTCATCGACAACATTATCAGGTTCCTCCCCTGAAACTATATTTTTATTCCATCACATCTTATGTGCTTTGCTTGGAGCGTCGGTTTGTTTTGTTTTTGTTTTATTTGAATAAAATGGATCCTAGCATTCATTGTGTGGGAGAGAGACACGCTCCGCTGTTGCATATGGACAAGTATGTCCTTAGGCTTTACTCATAATATTCATGGCGAAGTTTCTTCTTCGTTAAATTGTTATATGGTTGGAATTGGAAAATGATACATGTAGTATTTGCTAAAATGTCTTGGATAATGTGATAGTTGGCAATTGTTGTGCTCATGTTTAGGCTCTTGCATCATATACTTTGCACCCATTAATGAAGAAATACATAGAGCATGCTAAAATTTGTTTTCATAATTGGTCTCTCTAAGGTCTAGATAATTTCTAGTATTGAGTTTGAACAACAAGGAAGATGGTGTAGAGTCTTATAATGTTTTCAATATGTCTTTTATGTGAGTATTGCTGCACCGCTTCATCCTTGTGTTTGTTTCAAATAGCCTTGCTAGCCTAAACCTTGTATCGAGAGGGAATGCTTCTCATGCATCCAAATACTTGAGCCAACCACTATGCCATTTGTGTCCACCATACCTACTACATGGTATTTCATTCCAAAGTAAATTGCTTGAGTGCTACCTTTAAAATTTCTATCCTCTACCTTTACAATATATAGCTCATGGGACAAATAGCCTAAAAACTATTGTGGTATTGAATATGTACTTATGCACTTTATCTCTTATTAAGTTGCTTGTTGTGCGATAACCATGTTCCTGGGGACGCCATCAACTACTCTTTGTTGAATATCATGTGAGTTGCTATGCATGTTCGTCTTGTCTGAAGTAAGGGAGATTTACCACCTTTATGGTTAGAGCATGCATATTGTTAGAGAAGAACATTGGGCCGCTAACTAAAGCCATGATCCATGGTGGAAGTTTCAGTTTTGGACAAATATCCTCAATCTCATATGAGAAAATTAATTGTTGCTACATGCTTATGCATAAAAGAGGAGTCCATTATCTGTTGTCTATGTTGTCCCGGTATGGATGTCTAAGTTGAGAATAATCAATAGCGAGAAATCCGATGCGAGCTTTCTCCTTAGACCTTTGTACAGGCGGCATAGAGGTACCCCTTTGTGACACTTGGTTAAAACATGTGCATTGCGATGATAATCCAGGTAATCCAAGCTAATTAGGACAAGGTGCGGGCACTATTAGTATACTATGCATGAGGCTTGCAACTTGTAAGATATAATTTACATAACACATATGCTTTATTACTACCGTTGACAAAATTGTTTCTTGTTTTCAAATTCAAAGCTCTAGCACAAATATAGCAATCGATGCTTTCCTCTTTGAAGGACCATTCTTTTACTTTTATTGTTGAGTCAGTTCACCTATTTCTCTCCACCTCAAGAAGCAAACACTTGTGTGAAGTGTGCATTGATTCCTACATACTTGCATATTGCACTTGTTATATTACTCTATATTGACAATATCCATGAGATATACATGTTATAAGTTGAAAGCAACCGCTGAAACTTAATCTTCCTTTGTGTTGCTTCAATACATTTACTTTGAATTATTGCTTTATGAGTTAACTCTTATGCAAGACTTATTGATGCTTGTCTTGAAGTACTATTCATGAAAAGTCTTTGCTATATGATTCAGTTGTTTACTCATGTCATTTACATTGTTTTGATCGCTGCATTCATTACATATGCTTACAATAGTATGATCAAGGTTATGATGGCATGTCACCAGAAATTATCTTTGTTTATCGTTTACCTGCTCGGACGACGAGAAACTAAGCTTGGGGATGCTGATACGTCTCCGACGTATCGATAATTTCTTATGTTCCATGCCACATTATTGATGATATCTACATGTTTTATGCACACTTTATGTCATATTTATGCATTTTCTGGAACTAACCTATTAACGAGATGCCGAAGGGCCAGTTGCTTTTTTTGCTGTTTTTGGTTTGAGAAATCCTAGTAAGGAAATATTCTCAATCGGACGAAATCAACGCCGAAGATCTTAGAATCCCCGGAAGCATCCAGAACACCCAAGAGTCGCCAGAGGGGGGGCACAGGCCCACCAGACCATAGGCCGGCGCGGCCAAGGGGGGGCCCGCGCCCCCCTATAGTGTCGTCGCCCCGTTGACCTTCCGACGCCGCCTCTTCGCCTATTTAAGCCCCCTCGACCTAAAACCTCGATACGAAAAAGCCACGGTACGAGAAACCTTCCAGAGCCGCCGCCATCGCGAAGCCAAGATCTGGGGGATAGGAGTCTCTGTTCCGGCACGCCGCCGGGACGGGGAAGTGCCCCCGGAAGGCTCCTCCATCGACACCACCGCCTTCATCAGCTGTCTCCCATGAGGAGGAGTAGTTCTCCATCAAGGCTCGGGGCTGTACCGGTAGCTATGTGGTTCATCTCTCTCCTATGTACTTCAATACAATAATCTCATTGAGCTGCCTTACATGATTGAGATTCATATGATGATGCTTGTAATCTAGATGTCATTATGCTAGTCAAGTGAATTTTACTTATGTGATCTCCGGAGACTCCTTGTCCCACGTGTGTAAAGGTGACAGTGTGTGCACCGTGTGGGTCTCTTAGGCTATATTTCACAGAATACTTATTCACCGTTATGAATGGCATAGTGAAGTGCTTATTTATATCTCTTTATGATTGCAATGTGTTTTGTATCACAATATATCTGCATGCTACTCTAGTGATGTTATTAAAGTAGTTTATTCCTCCTGCACGGTGTAATGGTGACAGTGTGTGCATCCGTGTTAGTACTTGGCATAGGCTATGATTGTGATCTCTTGTAGATTATGAAGTTAACTATTGCCATGATGGTATTGATGTGATCTATGCCTCCTTTCGTAGCGTGAAGGTGACAGTGTGCATGCTATGTTAGTACTTGGTTTAGTTGTGTTGATTTGTCATGCACTCTAAGGTTATTTAAATATGAACATTGAATTGTGGAGCTTGTTAACTCCGGCATTGAGGGTTCGTGTAATCCTACGCAATGGTGTTCATCATCCAACAAGAGAGTGTAGAGTATGCATTTATCTATTCTGTTATGTGATCAAAGTTGAGAGTGTCCACTAGTGAAAGTCTAATCCCTAGGCCTTGTTCCTAAATACGCTATCGCTTCTTGTTTACTGTTTTACTGCTACTACTGGCGTTACTACTGCTTGTTTACTGTCCTGGGCAAAGCACTTTTCTGGTGCCGTTGCTACTACTTATTTATACCACCTGTATTTCACTATCTCTTCGCCGAACTAGTGCACCTATTAGGTGTGTTGGGGACACAAGAGACTTCTTGCTTTGTGGTTGCAGGGTTGCATGAGAGGGATATCTTTGACCTCTTCCTCCCTGAGATCGATAAACCTTGGGTGATCCACTTAAGGGAAACTTGCTGCTGTTATACAAACCTCTGCTCTTAGAGGCCCAACACTGTCTATAGGAAAAGGAGGGGGCGTAGACATCACGGAGCCAGAAGGACAAGTAAGGTGGAGTCCCGAGGGCCCCACACCTGTAGGCGGCGTGGCCTAGGGGGGCCCGCGCGGCCCTATGGTGTGGCCCCCTCGGCCGGCCTCCGACGCCCTCCTTCGGACTATATATTGCCTTCGACCTAAAAACGCACGGGGAGAAGTCGAAGTCGCCAGAAAGCCTCCAGAACACCGCCACATCGCGAAACTCCGTCGCGGGAGCCAGAAGACTCCGTTCTGGCACTCCGCCGGGACGGGGAATTGGAGGAGATCATCGCCATCATCACCGCCAACGCCTCTCCATCAACCAGCCATGCTTCCATCCATGTGTGAGTAATTCCCCCGCTGTAGGCCGAAGGGGATGGTAGGGATTGGATGAGATTGGTCATGTAATAGCATAAGATTGTTAGGGCATAGTGCCTAGTGTCCGTAATTGGTACTTTGATGATATTGTTGCAACTTGTTATGCTTAATGCTTGTCACTAGGGCCCGAGTGCCATGATCTCAGATCTGAACATGTTATTATTTCATCATGATATTCATTGTTTATGGTCTTACCTGCAAGTTGTATACACATGTCGTTGTCCGGAACCAATGGCCCCGAAGTGATAGAAATCGGGACAACCGGAGGGAATGGTAGTGACGTGAGGATCACATGTGTTCACGGAGTGTTAATGCTTTGCTCCGGTACTCTATTAAAAGGAGTACCTTAATATCCAGTAGTTTCCCTTGAGGCCCGGCTGCCACCGGCTGGTAGGACAAAAGATGTTGTGCAAGTTTCTCATTGCGAGCACGTATGACTATAATTGGAACACATGCCTATTGATTGCTTTGTACTTGGACACCGTTTTATTATTATCTGCAAATGCCCTGCTATGATTGTTACATGAGTTTCTCTCATCCATGCAACGCCCGTCATCCGTCCCCGTGCCTACAGTATTTTAATCCTGCTGTTTACTATAATCACTACTGTTGTCTCTGTTACTCTGCTGCTATTTCACTACTGCTCTTTGGTATAAAACTGTTACTTGATAAACTCTTGCGAGCAAGTCTGTTTCCAGGTGCAGCTGAATTGACAACTCCGTTAAGGCTTCCAAGTGTTCTTTGTCTCCCCTTGTGTCGAATCAATAAATTGGGTTATACTACCCGCGAAGACTGCGATCCCCTATACTTGTGGGTTATCAAGACTATTTTCTGGCGCCGTTGCCGGGGAGCATAGCTTTATTTGGAAGTTCACTTGGATTGATATTGTTCGCTGCAAATTCTCCATCATGGGTAAAGCTCGCGATTCTAAAGTCGCCATATTACCATCCACTACAAGAAAAGGTACAACTCTGAGTACCTCTGCTGCTCTTGATTCACCATCTGTGATAAGTCAACTTGTTTCACCGCCACAAGCTGGTACGTCTGCTGAATCTGAAAACTCTCATAATATTGATAATGTTTCTGCTGTGCTTGATGATAGTGGTTCATTGGGATCCTTTCTAGATGCTACAATTGCTAGGTCTAGACAAATTGAAAATGCTGAAACTCCTGATGAAAATGCCACTACACCTGTTAGTTCACCTGAACTTGATTATTCTAGTGATGATCCTGATGAAGATTATGTGGAGCTTAATGATGATTTTATTGATAAATGCAATTCTATTACTGATGCAAGAAACATTAAAAAGTTTCTCGCACAATATACTGTTAGACATAAGCTATCTCCTGATCCTGAATTTGCCACATCTCCTATATGCATTAAGGATAAAGATTATGATTTTTCTCTTGATCTATCTCATATAGCTATTGTAGAGAAAACACCCTTTTGTGGTACTGAAAAAGAAAGTGCTGTAGAACACATGATTGAACTTTCTTCTATGAGTAGCTTGTTTTCTGATGATATCAAGATGCGTACTTACTTTGTCGCTAAAATTTTTCCTTTCTCATTAAAGGATGATGCTAAAACTTGGTATAATAATTTGCCTCCTGGTTCTATTAAAAATCCAACTGAGTTGCGTGATGTTTTCTTTCGAAAATACTTTCCTGCTAGTGCTCAACATGCTGCTTTACAGAGAATTTACAGATTTGATCAGGGAGATGAAGAGAAATTGCCTGCGGCATGGGCAAGATTTTGTTCTCTTATCAGAGCTCGACCTGGACATGATTTAGAAAAGAATGATCTACTTGATATATTTTATAGTGGACTAACCATTGAATCTAGAGCATATTTGGATAGTTGTGCTGGTTGTGTTTTCAGGAAAAGAACTCCAGACGAAGCTGAAGATTTATTGGCTAGAATAAGCCGGAATCATGATGATTGGGAAACACCTGAACCAACTCCAACGCCAATATTGAAGAAGAGGGGTTTAATTGAATTGAATGATGAAGATATGAGGGAAGCTAAGAAGTCTCTCAAGGAGAAAGGTATTAAATCCGAAGATGTGAAGAATCTACCTCCTATAGAAGATATATGTGAGATAATTCCCCCTTCACCCATGATTGAGGTAAACTCCCTTCAACGCTTTACTAGGGAAGATATTCCGTATTCAAAACCTCCTGCGCAATGCTTAGATGAGTTTGATAATTATATTGTTAAGCAAGAAAATTTTAATATGAGAGTAGAGAATCATCTAATGGAAAATTCCCAAGCTATTAGCAATTTGCATGATATTGTGGAGAGAACCTCCAATGATGTTAAGGTGCTTGTTAAACATTTTCAAATGATTCAAACTCAAATTGATCAACTCACTAAAGTGCAAAATGATTTGCTAAATAATAATTCTAAAGAGAAACATGCTTATGAAGTAACAACTAGAGGTGGTGTCTCTACCCAGGATCCTCTATATCCTGAAGGGCATCCCAAAAGAATTGAACAAGATTCTCAACGCATTGAACCTAGTGCTCATTCTAAGAAGAAAAAGAAGAAGAAACATAAAAATGTTGTAGAATCCTCTGAACCTGTTAATGATCCTAATAGTATTTCTATTTCCGATGCTGAAACTGAAAGTGGTAATGAACATAATAATGATAATGATAATGATAAGAATGATGCTTCTGATAAAGAAGAGGTAGAAGATGAACCTGAAAAGCATGCTAAAAATAAAAAGTATACTAAAGAAGATTTTATTGCTAAGAAACATGGTAATGAAAGAGAACCTTGGGTGCAAAAGCAAATGCCTTTTCCTGCTAAGAAATTAAAATCAAAGGAAGAAGAACACTATAATAAATTTTGCGATTGGATGAAACCTTTATTCTTGCAAATCCCTTTGACTGATGCTATTAAATTGCCTCCTTATTCAAAGTATATGAAAGATATTGTTACTAACAAAAGGAAAATCCCCAATGAGGAAATTTCCACTATGCTTGCTAATTACTCTTTCAATGGCAAAGTGCCAAAGAAGTTGGGCGACCCAGGTATACCTACTATTCCTTGTTCTATCAAGAATAATTATGTTAAAACTGCTCTATGTGACTTGGGAGCCGGTGTTAGTGTTATGCCTTTTTCTCTTTATAAGAGACTTTATCTAGATAAGTTGATACCTACTGATATATCTTTGCAAATGGCTGATAAATCTACTGCTATTCCTGTTGGTATATGTGAGGATGTTCCTGTTCAAGTTACTACTAACTGCTTGATATTAACTGATTTTGTTGTGTTGGAAATGCCTGAAGATGATAATATGTCTATTATTCTTGGGAGACCTTTTCTTAACACCGCAGGGGCTGTTATTGATTGCAATAAAGGAAAGGTTACTTTCAATGTTGATGATAAGGAGCATACTGTCTATTTCCCCAAGAAGATTGATAAAGTATGTGGAGTCAATACTATTTCTAATGTGAGAACTATCAAAGTTGGAACTATCGATTGTCCTATATATGAGCCTAAAGAAGGTTATCAAAATCTTATGATTGGATCCATATCAATACAATTCAAGGTAACATGATTGATTTGAGGTTTATTTCTTCTTATGTTATGTAAAATTTATTTGGTGGCAAGACTTGATCAACCTTGTTAACGAATACTTTTTATATGCATAGAGGAGGTAAACAACATCTCTTTCTTCCTCCACTTGTCTTATTTGCTGTAGCACTTTTGATTTGCAAAGTTCCTTAGTTAATTAGAGTTTTCAAAAAATTTCCTGGCCAGTAATAATAAACTTAATACCCAGAAATGTGCATTTTTCAAAGTTTTCAAAAATTCACAAAAATTATACCGTTGGTCCTATTTTTCGAAGAGGCACCTGGGAGACCAGAGGATGACCTGTGGGGCACCAGGGTGCCACACCACCAGCCGGCGCGGCCAAGGGGGGCGCGCCACCCTGTGGTGTGGGCCCCTCCTTGCCCCACTTTAGCATCTCTTCCTCCCAGAATCTTCTCTCTCCGAAAAAACTTGAACCAGCTTTCTCTCACTCGCGTTTTTGCTCAAGAGCTCAGGATTTTTCGATCTCTTTGCTCAGCCCAGATTTCTGTCTGAAATTTGGCACATTTGCTCTCCGGTATGTGACTCCTCCGCCTATCCAAGTAGAATTTTGTTTGGTTGAGTATATCTTGAATATTTTGCTGCTGTAGGTAACATGTTTAGTGAGCTTGCATGCTTGTTCTAAGTTGTATAAACTAGTTTTGATGCATGATTAGTACTCTAGCAAGTTCCTATAGTAGTTCCCCTTGATTATATGTCACCAAATCAAATTTTATATTGTTTGTTGAAAATTTCAGAAAATGGAGTGGAATAGATATCAACTTAACCAACAAGAATTGGAGGTCCAACAAGTCATGAGAGTGAACCGTGAAGAGGGAGTATACCCCTCTTACTACCCGTGCGCGGATTTCATGAGAAGCGCGGGAATATTGGAAGATGTTCGGAGTCTAATTTCTCGTGCAGGGCTGAGTGATTTTGTTGAAGGAGAGCCAAGCCAATATGCAAAATTAACTATGTCTGTTGTGCAGGACTTTAAGTTCAATTGGTCGCGATCTAACCCCATGGTTCAATATAAGATTTATAATAAAACTATCAACTTGCCATTCAGTGATTTTTGTGCAGCAATTAGAGTACCGCAATGGGGGTCATGCGAGAAGATAAGGGGATCGCCGCAAGAACTCTTAAGCCTCTTCAAGATGATTTGCTATGGAAGGAGTTTCTCAGAGGATAGTGGTAAAATCACTAGCATTCAGCTCCCGGCTATCCGCTACTTTGCCTATTTCATTACTAAATGCGTTCTTGCTAGAAAGATTGGTGGTAAACTATCTATCCCGGATTTAGCTTTTCTAGCTGCGGCACTGCAAGGTAGTAGGACTTATAATTTGGGAGCATTGATAGCTTATAGACTTGCTACTAACCGTGAGAAAGGTGGAATTTGTGGAGGTCTCATCGCCTCTCGTTTACTAGCTTTGCATAATGTAGAACCTCATCATCTTGACATTCCACTTTCCATAGAAAAACTTGACATAGTCTCTATGATTAGACATGAATTTGTTTCTGACTCCTCCAACTTGGGTAACCTGTTTTACAAGATGACATTTTATAAGAAAGTCTGGAGAATAACTAAGAAAACTGAGAAACTAGTAAGATTGCCTGCGCCTGTTCTGTTTAACCTTGATTCCAGGGAAGATTGGTCGGTCACAGAAGGTGCACTGAATGCACACATAGAGGGAGGAGGCCATCATGCAAGAGACAACACGGAGGAGACCGAGGAACACCTCGACTCATCGTCCGATGCAGCAAGTTCCTCGCATCAACATGTTGGGCATGTGGAGCCTCCACGCTTTTCTTCTGCACAGGAACTTTACTATGACTACACCATGAATTATCCACCGGCGAGGAACAGCGACCCTCGATGGGATTGAACTCCACTTAGGCCAAAAGCCTAAGCTTGGGGGGAGGTATACCGGCATCACTCATTCTTTGCATATTATGATTGCTGGATACTTGTACATACTTGTTTTGTTTGTTTGAGTGGTTTTCCAATGAGAGGAAGATGATATTTGGGGAAGTGCTGCCTGAAAACAGATTCTGGACTGTTACCGTAAAAATTCTCAAAAATAGCCAGAACAGTATTTTGCGAAGCCAATTTTTGTGCATGTTCCCCAGGTTGTTATCTAACTTTCATTAGTTGAACACTTTTCGATTTGAGCAGTGGAAGAATTTATTAAAAATCGGGTACTGTACTGCTGTCAAGTTTGACGAATTTCTGCTGCTTTGTGTTTATGTGAGTTTTCTAGTTTGCTATTTCTTGTTTTTGCTTTGTTTCTTTCCCAAAACACAAAAAGACCAAAAATATTTCTGTTGTTTCTCTTCACCATTTGTTTGCTTTGGTTTCTTGCATTTGTTTCGCTTTATTTGCTATTGCTAGTTTGCTACAAGAAAACCCAAAAAGATTTTGCTTTGTTTGCTTGTTTCCTTTTGTTCTTGTTTCCAATTCGAAAACACCAAAAATATTTGCTGTTCTTCTTTGGTTTGTAAAGTTCATCTTGAGTTCAATGATCTTCGGTGGCTGGAGCGTGGTTTTCATTTCATATTATCCAAGCTACACAAGTGAAAGGCAATAATGACGATCTACGACAATTGGATTGTGGTGAGAGGCTGGTATGAACTCTATTTGTTTTCATTTTTGTACATATACTCATCCATGTGAGCATGCTTAGTTAGTTCATGTGAGGTATATGTTATTTGAGAAAGTCTAGTAGTTCATGATATCTCATGTTTAGCTCCAATCTATTAATATGAGTAGCATGTCATGGATGTTTGCTTGCATTGTTTTATTCATAAGTAGGTATGGCATTGTGGTATCCTCCTCTGAATAATTCATTTATATCGACTTGGCACATGCTCACGCATGCATATGACTGAACCAAAGTCAATTAAGCCTCGATGATTTATATTGCTTCAAAGTTCTTGTATCACTTTTATGCCTCCGTTAATTTATTTTGCCGCAAGCATGATTATGACAGTTACTGCTCTCTTGATTTGTCGCTCCCTAGTCTTTTGCTAGCCTTCACTTGTATTGAGCGGGAACGCTGCTCGTGCTTCCAAATACCTGAAAACCAAGTTGTTCCAAAGTGTCCACCATAAATACCTATGCATGGCATTTCAAACCATTCCAAGTAAATTCTCATGCGCTACCTTTAAAACCTTCAAAATGCTTCTCAATTTGTGTTTATGTTTCATAGCTCATGAGGAAGTATGTGGTGTTTAGCTTTCAACCTTGTCATTTACTTTTGACGGACTCTCACATGGACTAGTGGCACATCCGCTTATCCAATAATTTTGCAAAAAGAGCTGGCAATGGGATTCCCAGTCCCAAATTAATTAACTTAAATAGACACTCCTCCATGGTTTGTGATTGTTGGATGGCACCCGAAGGATTCGGTTAGCCATGGCTTGTGTAAGCAAAGGTTGGGGGGAGTGTCATCATCATAATAAAACTAAAATAAAAAGGCACTCCTTCATGGTATGTGATTGTTGGCAGGCACCCGAGGATTCGGTTAGCCATGGTTTGTGTAAGAAAGGTTGGAAGGAGTGCCACATAAATATGCAAATAATTCATGGGAGCCGCTCTTGAAAGTCCGGTTGGCGAGGTAGTTAGTGTACCCATTACCATTCGTTGACAACAACAAACACCTCTCAAAATAATTTTACTCCTGATTTCAAAAATGAAAAGCTCTAGCGCATGTTAATCCCTGCTTCCCTCTGCGAAGGGTCAATCTTTTACTTTTATGTTGTGTCTCCATTATTTCTTTGAGCACTATCTTGAGAGCACAACTGTCATTATTAGTATAATATGCTTGTCTCAAAATATGATTGATTGTGGTATAACTTTGATGCTTTTATCTTTGACAATCACTACTTCTAGTCTTTCTATGAACTCCAGAGGTGCCTGGCATTTATGTTTTGCCAATCAAATACGGGCAAGCGAGATACCACTTTATCATACTCTCTTATGAACATTGCAATCCTGCTTATATACATGATTCATGATGCTTATTATTAATTGTTGGTACCTCTCCATGATTGACATAGCTGTTAGATGATCTTATTTGTATGCATCTCATTATGAACTGCTTAAGTATTAGCCATAGCATGAGAATATATACATCATATGAGCAAATGTGTTCGTGAAAGTTCTTTTATCGCTCAGTTGTTAACTGAATTGCTTGAGGACAAGCAATAAGCTAAGCTTGGGGGGAGTTGATCCAAAACGTATCTACTTTCCCGAACACTTTTGCTATTGTTTTGCCTCTAATTTGTGTATTTTGGATGCATCTAACACGGACTAACGCTGTTTTCAGCAGAACTGTTCTGGTGTCTCGTTTTTGTGCAGAAATCCAACTTTCGGGAAAATCCTCGGAATTTATGCAGAAGGCCCTATTTTCCCAGAAAACGGAGCCGAAGGACAAGTAAGGCTGGAGGCCCGAGGGCCCCACACCATAAGGCGGCGCGGCCTAGGGGGGGCCCGCGCGGCCTATGGTGTGGCCCCCTCGGCCGGCCTCCGATGCCCTCCTTCGGACTATAAGTTGCCTTCGACCTAAAAACGCACGGAGTAGTCGAAGTCGCCAGCCTCAGAACGCCGCCACATCGTGAAACTCCGTCGCGGGGGCCGAAGACTCCGTTCCGGCACTCGCCGGACGGGGATTGGAGGAGATCATCGCCATCATCACCGCCAACGCCTCTCCATCAACCAGCCATGCTTCCCCATCCATGTGTGAATAATTCCCCCGCTGTAGGCCGATGGGGATGGTAGGGATTGGATGAGATTGGTCATGTAATAGCATAAGATTGTTAGGGCATAGTGCCTAGTGTCCGTAATTGGTACTTTGATGATATTGTTGCAACTTGTTATGCTTAATGCTTGTCACTAGGGCCCGAGTGCCATGATCTCAGATCTGAACATGTTATTATTTCATCATGATATTCATTGTTTATTGTCTTACCTGCAAGTTGTATACACATGTCGCTGTCCGGAACCGATGGTCCCGAAGTGACAGAAATCGGGACAACCGGAGGGAATGGTAGTGACGTGAGGATCACATGTGTTCACGGAGTGTTAATGCTTTGCTCCGGTACTATTAAAAGGAGTACCTTAATATCCAGTAGTTTCCCTTGAGGCTCGGCTGCCACCGGCTGGTAGGACAAAAGATGTTGTGCAAGTTTCTCATTGCGAGCACGTACGACTATAATTGGAACACATGCCTATTGATTGCTTTGTACTTGGACACCGTTTTATTATTATCTGCAAATGCCCTGCTATGATTGTTACATGAGTTTCTCTCATCCATGCAACGCCCGTCATCCGTCCCCGTGCCTACAGTATTTTAATCCTGCTGTTTACTATAATCACTACTGCTGTCTCTGTTACTCTGCTGCTTTTTATTTCACTACTGCGGTATAAAACTGTTACTGCGATAAACTCTTGAGCAAGTCTGTTTCCAGTGCAGCTGAATTGACAACTCATTTAAGGCTTCCAAGTGTTCTTTTGTCTCCCCTTGTGTCGAATCAATAAATTGGGTTATACTACCCGCGAAGACTGCTGCGATCCCCTATACTTGTGGGTTATCAGTGGCCAGGGGGTAGGGCGGCGCGGCCCCACCCTTGGCCGCGCCGACCTGTCTCCTGGGCCCCTCACGACGCCCCCTGACCTACCCTTCCGCCTACAAATAGCCTTCGTTGCCCGATACCTAGAGCCACGATACGGAAAACCTTACTGAGACGCCACCGCTGCCAATCCCATCTCGGGGGATTCAGGAGATCGCCTTCGGCACCGTGCCGGAGAGGGGAATCATCTCCCGGAGGACTCTACGCCGCCATGGTCACCTCCGGAGTGATGAGTGAGTAGTCTACCCCTGGACTATGGGTCCATTGCAGTAGCTAGATGGTTGTCTTCTCCTCATTGTGCTTAATTGTCGGGTCTTGTGAGCTGCCGAACATGATCAAGATCATCTATCTGTAATTCTATATGTTGTGTTTGTTGGGATCCGATGAATAGAGAATACCATGTTATGTTGATTATCAATTTATATCTATGTGTTGTTTATGATCTTGCATGCTCTCCGTTATTAGTAGATGCTCTGGCCAAGTTGATGCTAGTAACTCCAAGAGGGAGTATTTATGCTCGATAGTGGGTTCATGTCTCCGTGAATCTGGGGGAGTGACAGAAACCTCTAAGGTTATGGATGTGCTGTTGCCACTAGGGATAAAACATTGATGCTATGTCCGAGGATGTAGTTATTGATTACATTACGCGCAATACTTAATGCAATTGTCTGTTGTTTTCAACTTAATACTGGAAGGGGTTCGGATGATAACCTGAAGGTGGACTTTTTAGGCATAGATGCATGCTGGATAGCGGTCTATGTACTTTGTCGTAATGCCCAATTAAATCTCACAATACTCATCATAATATGTATGTGCATGGTCATGCCCTCTCTATTTGTCAATTTCCCAACTGTAATTTGTTCACCCAACATGTTGTTTATCTTATGGGAGAGACACCTCTAGTGAACTGTGGACCCCGGTCCAATTCTCTATATTGAAATACAATCTACTGCAATATTGTTCTACTGTTTTCTGCAAACAATCATCATCCACACTATACATCTAATCCTTTGTTACAGCAAGCCGGTGAGATTGACAACCTCACTGTTTCGTTGGGGCAAAGTACTTGGTTTGTGTTGTGCAGGTTCCACGTTGGCGCCGGAATCCCTGGTGTTGCGCCGCACTACATCTCACCGCCATCAACCTTCAACGTGCTTCTTGGCTCCTACTGGTTCGATAAACCTTGGTTTCATACTAAGGGAAAACTTGCCGCTGTACGCATCACACCTTCCTCTTGGGGTTCCCAACGGACGCGTGCTGTACGCGTATCACAGTGACACATATAAGTAGAATTATCATTCAATTTAATTCGCTTAGCATCAATATTATGAACATGTGTATCACTACTATCGAGATTTAACAAGTATAAACCACATTATTCATATAAATAGACCAACCATTATTCTCTAACTTAAACGAATAACCGTCTTGCATTAAACAAGATCTAGATATAATGTTCATGCTCAACGCAGGCACCAAATAACAATTATTCATATTTAAAACTAATCCCGAAGGTAGATGTAGTGGGAGCGTGCGGACAACAATCACATCGACCTTGGATCCATTTCCAACGCACATCGTCACCTCGTCCCTTGCTAGTGTTCGTTTATTCAGCAGTTCCTGTTTCGAGTTACAAATGTGAGCAACCAAACCAGTATCAAATACCCAAGCACTACTACGATTACCAGTAAGATAGACATCAATAACATGTATATGAAATATACCTTTCTTCTTGACGAGACCGCTCTTCAGATCAGCCAAGTATTTGGGGCAATTGCGCTTCCAGTGCCCTTCCTCCTTGTAGTAATAGCACATAGTATCAGGCTTAGACCAGCCTTGGGCTTCTTAGGAGGCGCATCAGCTTTCTTGCCTCCCTTCTTGAAGTTTCCCTTGTTGTTAGGCTTGCCCTGCTTTTTGAAACTGGTGGTCTTGTTGACCATCAACACTTGGTGCTCTTTATGTATCTCCACCTCAGCAGATTTCAACATGGAGAAGAGTTCAGGTAACTCTTTGTTCATGTTCTGCATGTTGTAGTTCATCACGAAGTTCTTGTAACTAGGTGGCAGTGATTGGAGGACACGATGAATACCCAGCTGGTTAGGAATCACAATCCCCAAGTCATTGAGCTTCTTCGCGTGCCCAGACATCTTGAGCACGTGCTCGCTAACGGAGCTACCCTCTTCCATCATGCAGCCAAAGAAATGTTTCGAGGCCTCATAGCTTTCCACGGCCGCATGAGTTTCAAAGATAGCTTTGAGCTCACGGACTAGCTCACAGGGGTCGTGGTGCTCAAAATGCTTTTGAAGCTCTGCCTCTAGGCTACACAGGATGGCGCACTGAACTTGGGAGTACCGAGTTTTCCGAGTCTCGTAAACATTCTTTACTTCATCGGTTTCAGTTTCTGCAGGTGGGGCACCTAGCGGTGCATCGAGCACATATTGCAGGTTTCCACCAGTGAGGAAAATCCTCACATGACGGAACCAGTCAGTGAAGTTGCTACCATTGCTTTTAAGCTTTTCTTTCTCTAGGAACTAGTTAAAACTGATGGTGGGGGACGCCATGATCTACAACATATTTGCAAAGAGCTTAGACTATGTTTATGATAAAATAATTTCAATTTTAATTCTTAAATTAACTAGGTGAACTCCCACTCAAAACAACATCCCTCACATTGTCTTAGTGATTACACAAACCAAATCCACTACACCAAGTCCGATCTTCACGAGAAAAGATGTAGTTTCAAAGGCAAACACTCAAAGTGTTCATCATATCATTCATATGACTCATGCTCTACCTTTCGGTATCCCGTGTTCCGAGACCATGTCTGTACATGCTAGGCTCGTCAAGGCTACCTTAGTATCCTGATGTCTACGGATGCTTCTATTCTTGTAGACAGTGTTGGGCCTCCAAGAGCAGAGGTTTGTAGAACGGCAGCAAGTTTCCCTTAAGTGGATCACCCAAGGTTTATCGAACTCGGGGAGGAAGAGGTCAAAGATATCCCTCTCAAGCAACCCTGCAACCACAAAGCAAGAAGTCTCTTGTGTCCCCAACACACCTAATACACTTGTCAGATGTATAGGTGCACTAGTTCGGCGAAGAGATACTGAAATACAGGTGGTATGAATGTATATGAGCAGTAGTAACGACACAGAAAATAGCTTGATGCTACAATGGCGTGTGGTTGATGGTGGTGATATTGCAGGCAGTACAGATGCAGTAGTAAACAAGCAGCGATAGATGTTTGAAACAAGGCCTAGGGATCATACTTTCACTAGTGGACACTCTCAACATTGATCACATAACAGAATAAATAGATGTATGCTATACTCTACACTCTCTTGTTCGATGATGAACACCACTAATTGTGTAGGATTACACGAACCCTCAATGCCGGAGTTAACAAGCTCCACAATATTCGATATTCATGTTTAAATAACCTTAGAGTGCATGATAGATCAACACAACTACACCAAGTACTAACATAGCATGCACACTGTCACCATCACACTATGAAGGAGGCATAGATCACATCAATACTATCATAGCAATAATTAACTTCATAATCTACAAGAGATTACAATCATAACCTACTACACGATGCACACACTGTCACCATTACACCGTGGAGGAGGAATAGACTACTTTAATAACATCACTAGAGTAGCACATAGATAAATAGTGATACAAAGCACATTGCAATCATAAAGAGATATAAATAAGCACTTCACTATGCCATTCATAACGGTGAATAAGTATTCTGTGAAATATAGCCTAAGAGACCCACACGGTGCACACACTGTCACCTTTACACACATGGGACAAGGAGTCTCCGGAGATCACATAAGTAAAATCCACTTGACTAGCATAATGACATCTAGATTACAAGCATCATCATATGAATCTCAATCATGTAAGGCAGCTCATGAGATTATTGTATTGTACATGGAAGAGAGATTAACCACATAGCTACCGGTACAACCCTTAGCCTCGATGGAGAACTACTCCCTCCTCATGGGAGACAGCAGCGGTGATGAAGATGGCGGTGGAGATGGCAGCGGTGTCGATGGAGAAGCCTTCGGGGCACTTCCCCGTCCCGGCATGCTAGGAACGGAGAGTCTGTCCCCGGATCTTGGCTTCGCGATGGCGGCGGCTCTGGAAGGTTTCTCGTACCGTGGCTTTTTCGTATCGATGTTTTAGGTCGGGGCTTCTTATAGGCGGCGGGCGTCGGGAGGGGTGCAGGGCCACCAAACACTAGGGCGCGCGCCGGCCGCGCCGCCACCATGTGTGGGCCCCGTGGCCCCTCTAGCGGCTCTCGGTGTTGTTGGAAGCTTCATCCAATTCTAAGATTGGGCGTTGATTTCGTCCAATTCTGAGATATATTTCCTTACTAGGATTTCTGAAACCAAAAACAGCAGCAACTGGCCCTTCGGCATCTCGTCAATAGGTTAGTTCAGGAAAACGCATAAATATGACATAAAGTATGCATAAAACATGTAGATATCATCAATAATGTGGCATGGAACATAAGAAATTATCGAGACGTATCAGCATCCCCAAGCTTAGTTTCTGCTCGTCCCGAGCAGGTAAACGATAACAAAGATAATTTCTGGAGTGACATGCCATCATAACCTTGATCATACTATTGTAAGCACATGTAATGAATGCAGCGATCAAAACAATGGTAATGACATGAGTAAACAACTGAATCATAAAGCAAAGACTTTTCATGAATAGTACTTTCAAGACAAGCATCAATAAGTCTTGCATAAGAGTTAACTCATAAAGCAATAATTTCAAAGTAAAGGTATTGAAGCAACACAAAAGAAGATTAAGTTTCAGTGGTTGCTTCAACTTATAACATGTATATCTCATGGATATTGTCAACATAAAGTAATATAACAAGTGCAATATGCAAGTATGTAGGAATCAATGCATAGTTCACACAAGTGTTTGCTTCTTGAGATGGAGAGAAATAGGTGAACTGACTCAACATAAAAGTAAAAGAAAGGCCCTTCGCAGAGGGAAGCATTGATTGCTATGTTTGTGCTAGAGCTTTGATTTTGAAAACAAGAAACAATTTTGTCAACGGTAGTAATAAAGCATATGCATCATGTAAATTATATCCTACAAGTTGCAAGCCTCATGCATAGTATACTAATAGTGCCCGCACCTTGTCCTAATTAGCTTGGATTACCTGGATTATCATCGCAATACATATGTTTTAACCAAGTGTCACAAAGGGGTACCTCTATGCCGCTTGTACAAAGGTCTAAGGAGAAAGCTCGCATTGGATTTCTCGCTATTGATTATTCTCAACTTAGACATCCATACCGGGACAACATAGACAACAGATAATGGACTCCTCTTTTATGCATAAGCATTCAACAACAATTAATTTTCTCATATGAGATTGAGGATATTTGTCCAAAACTGAAACTTCCACCATGGATCATGGCTTTAGTTAGCGGCCCAATGTTCTTCTCTAACATTATGCATGCTCTAACCATTCTAGTGGTAAATCTCCCTTACTTCAGACAAGACGGACATGCATAGCAACTCACATGATATTCAACAAAGAGTAGTTGATGGCGTCCCCAGAACATGGTTATCGCACAACGAGCAACTTAATAAGAGATAAAGTGCATAAGTACATATTCAATACCACGATAGTTTTTAGGCTATTTGTCCCATGAGCTATATATTGCAAAGATAAAGGATAGAAATTTTAAAGGTAGCACTCAAGCAATTTACTTTGGAATGGCGGAGAAATACCATGTAGTAGGTAGGTATGGTGGACACAAATGGCATAGTGGTTGGCTCAAGGATTTGGATGCATGAGAAGTATTCCCTCTCGATACAAGGTTTAGGCTAGCAAGGCTATTTGAAACAAACACAAGTATGAAGCGTTGCAGCAAAACTCACATAAAAGACATATTGTAAACATTATAAGACTCTACACCATCTTCCTTGTTGTTCAAACTCTTTACTAGAAATTATCTAGACCTTAGAGAGACCAATTATGCAAACCAAATTTTAGCAAGCTCTATGTATTTCTTCATTAATAGGTGCAAAGTATATGATGCAAGAGCTTAATCATGAGCACAACAATTGCCAAGTATCACATTATCCAAGACATTTTACCAATTACTACATGTATCATTTCCCGTTTCCAACCATATAATTAACGAAGCAGTTTCAACCTTCGCCATGAAAATTAAAAGCTAAGAACACATGTGTTCATATGAACCAGCGTGTCTCTCTCCCACACAAGCATTTATTCAAACAAAAACAAAAACGAAAACATACAGACGCTCCAAGTAAAGTACATAAGATGTGACCGAATAAAAATGCATCCCCGAGCTTAGATGCTTGAGTCTTCTTGAAATATGCAGGGGTGAACCACCGGGGCATCCCCAAGCTTAGAGCTTTCACTCTCCTTGATCATATTGTATCATCCTCCTCTCTTGACCCTTGAAAACTTCCTCCACACCAAACTCGAAACAAACTCATTAGAGGGTTAGTGCATAATCAAAAACTCACATGTTAAGAGGTGACACAATCATTCTTAACACTTCTGGACATTGCTCAAAGCTTCTGAAAGTTAATGGAACAAAGAAATCCATTCAACATAGCAAAACAGGCAATGCGAAATAAAAGGCAGAATCTGTCAAAACAGAACAGTCCGTAAAGACGAATTTTATTGAGGCACCAGACTTGCTCAAATGAAAATGCTCAAATTGAATGAAAGTTGCGTACATATCTGAGGATCACTCACGTAAATTGGCATAATTTTCTGATTTACCTACAGAGAATTAGGCCCAGATTCGTGACAGCAAGAAATCTGTTTCTGCGCAGTAATCCAAATCTAGTATGAACCTTACTATCAAAGACTTTACTTGGCACAACAATGCAACAAAACTAAGATAAGGAGAGGTTGCTACAGTAGTAACAACTTCCAAGACTCAAATATAAAACAAAATTACTGTAGCAAAATAAACACATGGGTTATCTCCCAGAAGTTCTTTTTTATAGCCATTAAGATGGGCTCAGCAGTTTTAATGATCGCAAGAAATAGTAGTTGAAGCAAAAGAGAGCATCAAGAAGCAAATTCAAAACACATTTAAGTCTAACATGCTTCCTATGAAAAGGAATCTTGTAAATAAACAAGTTCATGAAGAGCAAAGTAACAAGCATAGAAAGATAAAACAAGTGTAACTTCAAAGATTTCAGCACATAGAGAGGTGTTTTAGTAACATGAAAATTTCTACAACCATATTTTCCTCTCTCATAATAATATCCAGCGGCATCATGAGCAAACTCAACAATATAACTATCAAATGAAACATTCTTATCATGAGTCTCATGCATAAAATTATTACTACTCCCAACATAAGCATAGTCATTCTTATTAATTGTAGTGGGAGCAAATTCAACAAAGTAGCTATCATTATTATTCTCATCAAGTGTAGGAGACATAGTATAATCATAACAAAATTTACTCTCCATAGTAGGCGGTACCAAAAGACCACTATCATTATAATCATCATAAATAGGAGGCATATCATAATCAACATAAACTTTCTCCTCAATACCCGGAGGGCTAAAGAGATCATTTTCATCAAAACCGACCTCCCCAAGCTTAGAATTTTCCATAGCATTAGCAACAATAGTGTTCAAAGCATTCATATTAATAACATTCCCATTAGCATGCATATAAAGTTCCATGGGTTTTTAATTCTCTCTTCAAACACATCATGTCCTAATTCAAGATAAAGTTCATAAAGATCTCTCATATTTTTGTTATTTTCCATTATGCCTAACTAGTGTAAACAAGAAACAAAAAGATGCAATTGCAGGATCTAAAGGAAATAGCTTCGAGTACTTACAACGGCGAAAATAGCTTAGTAGCCGAGATCCGGAGTGTGAGTACCTTTTACCTTTCCTCCACGGCAACGGCGCCAGAAAAGTGCTTGATGTCTACGGGTGCTTCTATTCTTGTAGACAGTGTTGGGCCTCCAAGAGCAGAGGTTTGTAGAACAGCAGCAAGTTTCCCTTAAGTGGATCACCCAAGGTTTATCGAACTCAGGGAGGAAGAGGTCAAAGATATCCCTCTCAAGCAACCATGCAACCACAAAGCAAGAAGTCTCTTGTGTCCCCAACACACCTAATACACTTGTCAGATGTATAGGTGCACTAGTTCGGCGAAGAGATAGTGAAATACAGGTGGTATGAATATATATGAGCAGTAGTAACGGCACCAGAAAATAGCTTGATGCTACAACTGGCGTGTGGTTGATGTGGTGATATTGCAGGCAGTACGGATGCAGTAGAACAGTAAACAAGCAGCGATAGCGATATTTGGAAACAAGGCCTAGGGATCATACTTTCACTAGTGGACACTCTCAACATTGATCACATAACATAATAAATAGATGTATGATATACTCTACACTCTCTTGTTGGATGATGAACACCACTAATTGTGTAGGATTACACGAACCCTCAATGCCGGAGTTAACAAGCTCCACAATATTCCATATTCATGTTTAAATAACCTTAGAGTGCATGATAGATCAACACAACTACACCAAGTACTAACATAGCATGCACACTGTCACCATCACACTATGAAGGAGGCATAGATCACATCAATACTATCATAGCAATAATTAACTTCATAATCTACAAGAGATTACAATCATAACCTACGCCAAGTACTACACGATGCACACACTGTCACCATTACACCGTGCAGGAGGAATAGACTAATTTAATAACATCACTAGAGTAGCACATAGATAAATAGTGATACAAAGCACATTGCAATCATAAAGAGATATAAATAAGCACTTCACTATGCTATTCATCTGAATAAGTATTCTGTGAAATATAGCCTAAGAGACCCACACGGTGCACACACTGTCACCTTTACACACGTGGGACAAGGAGTCTCCGGAGATCACATAAGTAAAAATCACTTGACTAGCATAATGACATCTAGATTACAAGCATCATCATATGAATATCAATCATGTAAGGCAGCTCATGAGATTATTGTATTGAAGTACATAGGAAGAGAGATTAACCACATAGCTACCGGTACAGCCCTTAGCCTCGATGGAGAACTACTCCCTCCTCATGGGAGACAGCTGCGGTGATGAAGATGGCGGTGGAGATGGCAGTGGTGTCGATGGAGAAGCCTTCCGGGGGCACTTCCCCGTCCGGCGGCGTGCCGGAACATCTGTCCCCGGATCTTGGCTTCGCGATGGCGGCGGCTGGAAGGTTTCTCATACCGTGGCTTTTAAAGTATCGATGTTTTAGGTCATGGGCTTCTTATAGGCGAAGAGGCGGCGTCGGGAGGTGCGGGCCACAGAGACACTGGGCGAGCGCCCCCCTGGGCAGCGCCGCACCATGTGTAGATTTTGTGGCCCCTCTCGTGGCTCTCGGGTGTTCTGGAAGCTTCGTCCAATTCTAAGATGCTGGGCGTTGATTTCGTCCGATTCCGAGAATATTTCCTTACTACGATTTCTGAAACCAAAAACAGCAGAAAACAGCAACTGGCCCTTCGGCATCTCGTCAATAGGTTAGTTCTAGAAAACGCATAAATATGACATAAAGTATGCATAAAACATGTAGATATCATCAATAATGTGGCATGGAACATAAGAAATTATCGATACGTCGGAGACGTATCATATCCGCGTGTGCAAATCTGGCTTGCACCCGTTGTATGCACATGTAGAATCTATCACACCCGATCATCACGTGATGCTTCGAAACGACAAGTCTTAGCAACGGTGCATACTAAGGATGAACATTTTATTATCTTGATATTTAGTGAGAGGGATCATCTTATAATGCTACAGTCGCGATCTAAGCAAAATAAGATGCATAAAGGATTAACATCACATGCAATTCATAAATTGTGATATGATATGGTCTTTCTTCTTGTGCTTTTGATCTCCATCTCCAAAGCACGGACATGATCTCCATCATCACCAGCATGGCGTCAAGGTCAGTGGCGCCGCTTCATGGTTGTCCATCACTTATAACTACTATAACAACTACTTGAAATAAAGCTATTACATGATGAATAGACACGCAGGTCTTTAACAAAAATTAAAGACAACCATTAGGCTCCTGCCGGTTGCCATAATACAATAATGAACATCTCATACATCAAATATAATCATCATCACATCATGGCCATATCACATCACCAAACCCTGCAAAAACAAGTTATACGCCTCTAATTTGGTTTGCATATTTTACGTGGTTTAGGGTTTTCGAGTAATATCCAATCTATCTACGAACATGAACCACAACGGTGATAATAGTGTTGTCAATAGAAAGAGTAGATTGAATCTTAACTATGGTGAGAGAGACAGACACCTGCAAAGCCACTTATGCAATACAACTTGCATGTCAAGCGTGGAGCAAGTCTCATGAGACATGGTCATGTAAAGTTAGCCCGGGCCGCTTCATCCCACCATCTCGCAAGATGAAAAGTACACTAACTAAAAAAACAAAAGCATCAACACCCACAAAAACCATTGTGTTCTACTCGTGCAGCAGATCTATGCATAGACACGGCTCTGATACCACTGATGGGTTCATTGCATGGAAAACAAAAAATTCTACCGTGAACATGAACAAAAACAAAGATACAATCTAAGAAGAAGCAAGATCTAATCTACAAGATCGAAGCAACGAGATGTATCTGAGACTAACCCTCGAAGATTCAAAAGCCTACGGGATTAGATCTCGTTGTTGATGTAGTTGATCGTCATGTGCTGCAATGCGGCGGCACTTCCGTACTCGGTCATGCGTACGGTGTCGATGAAGCCCATCCTCTCCCCATTCCAGTGGGAAGCGGAGGTGTGATAGATCCCCTCGAAATCCCGGCAACACGATGGCGTGGTGGTGGTGGAGGAGGAGAAAAGCTGCAGGGCTTTGCCAAGCCGGAACAACACTATGGAGGAGAGAGGGGGCGGCCCGAGCTTGGTATGAAGGGGTGGCTGCGCCCCCTCCCCCTCCCCTCTTTATATAGGGGGGAGGTCTGTTGGGTGGCCTCAAGCCCGTCTAGGGCTAGGGCGGCGGCCAAGTGGGGGGAAGGGGATTTCTTCCCCACGCCCAAGTTGACCTCAGGGTTTGGGCAAACCCTAAAGGGTTAGCATTTGGGCCTTGAGGGCATGCGCCCCTGGCCCATTAGGCTAGGGTGCATCCCCTCGGCCCATGCTAGCCCTCCTAGGGTCGTGCGCCTACTGGTGGGACCCCCGGAACCTTCTAGAACCTTTGTCACACCCCAACTTTTTCAACCGTGTATAGTTGTCCAGAATACAAAAATTAGGGGGAACAAAAACTTTTTCTAAAGACTAACTAAGATGATTTGCCTTGATCTGTTTGTTATAATGAAATGCTTTGATCTGCTGGTAGATAAATTGTCTTGATTCGATTGTTGAGTTTTGTCTTGAGCTACCTCAAAGAACAACACCTCTAGTGGTAAAATCATCCTTGAATTCAAAACTTGGGATCATCTACCCCTTAATACATCCTTCTCTCTTACCCTAGTCAAAAACCCTAAGGCATCATAAATTTGGCTAAGTCCCAAAATCTGTTTAAGGTTCCATTTTGGAACCCCTGGATTAAGCTACCCCTTGCCATCTAAGGCAATGCACCTGGTCCTAGACCTACCTTGTCATAAGCACTTCCCAACCATGTCCTTGCCTTGAACCAGATCACTCTCTTACCCACTTATCTTTGATGGTTTTGAGGCCAAGTCAACAATCTGTTTTGGCAGGCTTAAAATGTTCCAACTTTGGCAGTTGTTTCTTAAGCACCCACAACTGTTATTGGTAACCTCAATGCATGGATCTCATCTATGCAACACCCTCTACAACTTCCACGTCTTGCATGTCCCAACCTACCCCTAGAATTCTTATTTTCACTTGATCTTCTACCCTACCCACTATTTCAGCACTAGATCACTTCATCCTCTTTTATCTCTTGTTTTTATTCTAATCCAAATAACCTCCACAAAACCAAGAGTGATGATGATATCTACACTAGTAGGTCATCATCCACCCTTGAGATCACTCCTCCAAGTGTTTTTCTTTCTCTTTTGGAAAATTCCCAAAAACCCTATTACTATTCTTATCTAGATTTAGCCACAAAATTATTTCTAATTTCATCAAAGCTTTCAAAAATGTTTCCTCAACTAAAATGGAGGATGTGAATGTTATTTCACATCATCCCATTTTCACCCTAAAAATAGTTAGTGCTATAGCACATTTTGTTTTGGCTTTAAAATAAAAATGTGGTTTCGGTACATATGCCATTCTTGCACTTAGTGTTGCCAAATAAATTTTGAGAATATTCTACTTAGAATATTCTATGCATTTAAGACTTATTTTATTCAAATATTCCTCTTTACCTCTCCCAAAAATTCCAAGGCAAGTTCAAAATAAACCCTACCCCAAAAATTTAGTCACCCCCATATAGTATTGAAGGCCATCCCTTTATTTTTCGAAATTTAAATAGTAACTTGTATCTATCAACCTTATGTCACTCATCTACCCTTTATCATCATCTAGCCTTGGTATATGTTCATTAGAGCAATGTAGGAATTACATTTTTGGCATGACACAAGGTGGGAACCGTGGCATGCATGGGCATGAGTGCCATGTACCTCCCCATATCTCTCTCTCTCTTGGCTTGCTCCTATGGGACAGCCCAACCTGCACCACTCTCTCCCTAGGTCAACTTGCATTGGAACAATACACCCCCACCTCCCTCTTGTTTACTCCTTCTCCTCCTTCTATGTCATCCATGACATAGGCACATCTAAATGCCCTAGACCTGCACCCCTATGCCTTTAACACTATCTCCAAGACTTCCACCGGCTCCTTAGACCCCTGAGTTGCCTAACACACGAGCCCCAAGCCCTAGCTTCCCCCTCCCTCATCTTTCTTCCTTGGTGGTTGATGGCGTGTAACTCACACGTTCGTTGGGAACCCCAAGAGGAAGGTATGATGCGCACATCAGCAAGTTTTCCCTCAGAAAGAAACCAAGGTTTATCAAACCAGGAGGAGCCAAGAAGCACGTTGAAGGTTGATAGCGGGGAGGGATGTAGTGCGGCGCAACACCAGGGATTCCGGCGCCAACGTGGAAACCTGCACAACACAACCAAAGTACTTTGCCCCAACGAAACAGTGAGGTTGTCAATCTCACCGGCTTGCTGTAACAAAGGATTAACCGTATTGTGTGGAAGATGATTGTTTGCAACAAAACAGTAGAACAAGTATTGCGAGTAGATTGTATTTCGGTATAGAGAATTGGACCGGGGTCCACAGTTCACTAGAGGTGTCTCTCCCATAAGATAAACAACATGTTGGGTGAACAAATTACAGTTGGGCAATTGACAAATAAAGAGGGCATGACCATGCACATACATATCATGATGAGTATAGTGAGATTTAATTGGGCATTACGACAAAGTACATAGACCGCCATCCAACTGCATCTATGCCTAAAAAGTCCACCTTCAGGTTATCATCCGAACCCCCTCCAGTATTAAGTTGCAAAGCAACAGACAATTGCATTAAGTATGGTGCGTAATGTAATCAACAACTACATCCTTAGACATAGCATCAATGTTTTATCCCTAGTGGCAACAGCACAACACAACCTTAGAACTTTCTGTCACTGTCCCAGTGTCAATGCGAGGCATGAACCCACTATCGAGCATAAATACTCCCTCTTGGAGTTACAAGCATCTACTTGGCCAGAGCATCTACTAGTAACGGAGAGCATGCAAGATCATAAACAACACATAGATATAACTTTGATAATCAACATAACAAGTATTCTCTATTCATCGGATCCCAACAAACGCAACATATAGAATTACAGATAGATGATCTTGATCATGTTAGGCAGCTCACAAGATCCGACAATGAAGCACAATGGGGAGAAGACAACCATCTAGCTACGCTATGGACCCATAGTCCAGGGGTAGACTACTCACTCATCACTCCGGAGGCGACCATGGCGGCGTAGAGTCCTCAGGGAGATGATTCCCCTCTCCGGCGGGTGCGGAGCGATCTCTGGATCCCCGAGATGGGATCGGCGGCGGCGGCGTCTTTGGAAGGTTTTCCGTATTGTGGCTCTCGTGCTTGGGGTTTACAACGGAGGCTTTAAGTAGGCGGAAGGGCAGGTCGGGAGGCGGCACGAGGGCCCCACACCAGGGCCGCGTGTCCAGAGGCGCGCCGCCCTAGGGTGCAGGCACCTCGTGGCCCGCCGTCTCCTCTTCGGACTTGGAAGCTTCGTGGCAAAATAGGACCTGGGCGTTGATTTTGTTTCGTCCAATTCCGAGAATATTTCGTTACTAGGATTTCTGAAACCAAAAACAGCAGAAAACAGGAACTGGCGCTTCGGCATCTTGTTAATAGGTTAGTTCCGGAAAATGCACGAATATGACATAAAGTGTGCATAAAACATGTGATAACATCATAAAAGTGCATGGAACATAAGAAATTATCGATACGTCGGAGACGTATCAGCATCCCCAAGCTTAGTTACTCGTCCCGAGCGAGGTAAAACGATAACACGAGATAATTTCTGGAGTGACATGCCATCATAACCTTGATCATACTATTTGTAAAGCATATGTAGTGAATGCAGCGATCAAAACAATGTATATGACATGAGTAAACAAGTGAATCATAAAGCAAAGACTTTTCATAAATAGCACTTCAAGACAAGCATCAATAAGTCTTGCATAAGAGTTAACTCATAAAGCAATAATTCAAAGTAAAGGCATTGAAGCAACACAAAGGAAGATTAAGTTTCAGCGGTTGCTTTCAACTTGTAACATGTATATCTCATGGATATTGTCAACGTAGAGTAATATAATAAGTGCAATAAGCAAGTATGTAGGAATCAATGCACAGTTCACACAAGTGTTTGCTTCTTGAGGTGGAGAGAAATAGGTGAACTGACTCAACATTGAAAGTAAAAGAATGGTCCTCCATAGAGGAAAAGCATCGATTGCTATATTTGTGCTAGAGCTTTGATTTTGAAAACATGAAACAATTTTGTCAATGGTAGTAATAAAGCATATGTATCATGTAAATTATATCTTACAAGTTGCAAGCCTCATGCATAGTGTACTAATAGTGCCCTCATAATTAGCTTGGACTACCGGATCATCGCAATGCACATGTTTTAACCAAGTGTCACAAAGGGGTACCTCTATGCCGCCTGTACAAAGGTCTAAGGAGAAAGCTCGCATTGGATTTCTCGCTATTGATTATTCTCAACTTAGACATCCATACCGGGACAACATAGACAACAGATAATGGACTCCTCTTTTATGCATAAGCATGTAACAACAATTAATAATTTTTCTCATATGAGATTGAGGATATATGTCCAAAACCGAAACTTCCACCATGGATCATGGCTTTAGTTAGCGGCCCAATGTTCTTCTCTAACAATATGCATGCTTAACCATAAGGTGGTAGATCTCTCTTACTTCAGACAAGACGGACATGCATAGCAACTCACATGAAATTCAACAAAGAGTAGTTGATTGCGTCCCAGTGAACATGGTTATCGCACAACAAGCAACTTAATAAGAGATAAAGTGCATAATTACATATTCAATACCACAATAGTTTTTAAGCTATTTGTCCCATGAGCTATATATTGCAAAGGTGAATGATGGAATTTTAAAGGTAGCACTCAAGCAATTTACTTTGGAATGGCGGAAAATACCATGTAGTAGGTAGGTATGGTGGACACAAATGGCATAGTGGTTGGCTCAAGTATTTTGGATGCATGAGAAGTATTCCCTCTCGATACAAGGTTTAGGCTAGCAAGGCTTATTTGAAACAAACACAAGGATGAACGGTGCAGCAAAACTCACATAAAAGACATATTGAAAACATTATAAGACTCTACACCGTCTTCCTTGTTGTTCAAACTCAATACTAGAAATTATCTGGACCTTAGAGAAACCAAATATGCAAACCAAATTTTAGCATGCTCTATGTATTTCTTCATTAATGGGTAAAGCATATGATGCAAGAGCTTAAACATGAGCACAACAATTGCCAAGTATCACATTACCCAAGACATTAATAGCAATTACTACATGTATCATTTTCCAATTCCAACCATATAACAATTTAACGAAGAAGAAACTTCGCCATGAATACTATGAGTAGAAACCAAGGACATACTTGTCCATATGCTACAGCGGAGCGTGTCTCTCCATAAAGTGAATGCTAGGATCCATTTTATTCAAACAAAACAAAAACAAAAACAAACCGACGCTCCAAGAAAAGCACATAAGATGTGATGGAATAAAAATATAGTTTCAGGGGAGGAACTGATAATGTTGTCGATGAAGAAGGGGATGCCTTGGGCATCCCCAAGCTTAGACGCTTGAGTCTTCTTGATATATGCAGGGGTGAACCACGGGGGCACCCAAGCTTAGAGCTTTCACTCTCCTTGATCATGTTGCATCATACTCCTCTCTTGATCCTTGAAAACTTCCTCCACACCAAACTTAGAGCAACTCATTAGAGGGTTAGTGACAATAAAAATTAACATATTCAGAGGTAACACAATCATTCTTAACACTTCTGGACATTGCATAAAGCTACTGGACATTAATGGATCAAAGAAATTCATCCAACATAGCAAAAGGCAATGCGAAATAAAAGGCAGAATCTGTCAAAACAGAACAGTTCGTATTGACGAATTTTATCGAGGCACCAGACTTGCTCAAATGAAAATGCTCAAATTGAATGAAAGTTGCATACATATCTGAGGATCACTCACGTAAATTGGCATAATTTTCTGAGTTACCTACAGGGAAAACAGCCCAGATTCGTGACAGCAAAGAAATCTGTTTCTGCGCAGTAATCCAAATCTAGTATGAACTTTTCTATCAACGACTTTACTTGGCACAATAAAACACTAAACTAAGATAAGGAGAGGTTGCTACAGTAGTAAACAACTTCCAAGACACAAAATAAAAACAAAGTACTGTAGGTAAAAACATGGGTTGTCTCCCATAAGCGCTTTTCTTTAACGCCTTTCAGCTAGGCGCAGAAAGTGTGTATCAAGTATTATCAAGAGATGGTTATCAAGCTCCCCCATCCGTAGTGGTACTAAGGGCTTTGTCAATTTTAGGCCTATAATAATACTTCTTTGGTTTAGGCACTTTAGAGACATACATAAACTTTTGCTCCTTACCCACATAAGCTTTCTCCTTATATTAAGAGAAGAAAATGTTGAACCCAAGGTTCCCATAGCTTTTTCAAGTTCGTCAATCCTATTGATTTGATCATCCTGGACAACACAAGTTCCTAGGACACTAATTCTTTCATCAATTCCTCCTAAGGATTTATCAAGTTCATCGGTTTTATCAAGTAACATTTCCAATTTAGTTGCAACACTTGGAAAAAATTTCTCTATGGTTTCCAATTTTTTCATAACATCTTCGAGAGAGATTTCAGTTTTAACTTCATCAACAGGGGGTATTCCAAATAGACTCTCAATAATGCAGCTAGCTTCTAATGCAGGAGTACTTAGGAAGTTACCTCCTGCGAGACAAAAGAACATACCTATTCCAGCTAGAGATACCAACATAAAAATTCCTGAGTAAAATAGTGGTGGAGTGTTTCTTAGTGCACCTATTATGGGCATTACTAATTCTATACCAAGCATCTTTAAAACATTCTCCCCCTTGTTGCTTAAATATGCGAACTTCAACTTAGGGATTACTCATTTTAGCAATTGCTAGGTGTTTGCCGACCAGACGGAGCGCGGCGGGCCAGCACGGTAGGGCCGGGAGAAGGAGGGGAGCCTGCATTTGCAATTTGTGAGACCCCTCCGACGACCGGCCTGTACTCTTGGTCACACGCGGCGTGCGAAGTGCAGGGCGTGCCACCCTGACTAACACGGTCGGGAAGGTGATGGGGATGCCTCGCTTTTCCTACATGGCATACACGTAAACATTAAATACGAGCCTCGATCGGCTCTCGGGTTATCCTGTGAATCGGCTCAAGAGAGCCGATCCACCCATGATTCGTACGGGGTGCACGAATACTTGGTGATCCTGCTTGATCAAGATGAAGCTAATTAGATCTACGACGATTTAGGGTTTTCACCGCATAATCGGATCATCCTACTCACGGTTGGGCCTCGCGGCCACGCACGGTGCTCATAAGCCGATCCTAAACAGAGGGCCAAAAAACCAACAATGAAGTTGATCCGCGGAACATCCTGTTTAGGACTTGCGAACGCCACCCTCGTGCCCTTTGGATCCTCCCCACATGAGACCCTATTCTGAGATATTAAACTAATCCTTGCATAACAAGGAGCAATACGTAACGGATCAGATCTACTAGATGATGAACAAGCAGGGTGCCGCCTGAGATAGGTGTGAGGGCGGCTAGACATGCGGGGTTGCACTACGTAAGCATGTTCATTACGAAGAGCTATGCTAACCCTAACATCTATGATAACTACGTTAACGCGCCATCAAAGGCAGCCGGTACGCGCAATGCATGAACAACGATGGAGCTTGTGCCTAGGTCATGAATGCGATCTCGGCGACTTATCACTCCACGTGAAACCTCGAGACGAAGAGGTTAGCGTGCGCGAGATTGGTTTGTTTTGGGGTGAACGTTGTGTTGTTTATTCCATAAACCCTAGATACATATTTATAGTCCGGCGGACTTTCTAACGTGGGAATATCCCACCGTGTGCGATACAAATTCTAAATCTTGATCTAAGATATAACCTACTATAATTAAAGATACACGGGCAAACTAGCCCAAATTCTCCGTGCAAGGCCGCTTCAGAGATCTTCCACGTGTAGTCCTCTAAGCCCATCTCTCTTACGGCCCACCTCTGGATTTGGCCAAAATATGGTGATAACACATGCCTGGTTTTGGAAATAATAATTTTTCAAAAATCATTAAACTTCTCTTCGTCGGGTCATGTCGTGGCAGAGCAAAACCGTCGCAGCAGTTTTCATCATGACAATTTACCTTCCCAACTTCTCTGCACGATTTGACAGTTTTGGCACCACCTCCTCGGAAATCACCACAGCATTAAACCTCCCCGTCCCCTTTATTTTTAACCGCGTCGAGCGGTTTGCTTCTTCATCCTCCTGTTCCGCAGTAGCCTTCGGCAAACAAAAAACCCTTCTTAGCCGCCATGGATTCCTCTTCCTCTTCCAGCCTGTCCTTCCAGTCCTCCGAGCTAGAGCCGGAGGTCAATCTGATGGCCATCTACGAGGCCCGCGCCCCAGAGTATTGGGACGCGCGGGACTGGGACTTCTCCCTCGAATCGGAAGACGACGAACCCCTCACCGAAGGGGAGGAGGACCTCCAGTTCCTCGTCGACGGGGAGCTGGTACCGGCGGGCGACGACGACCTCTTCCCATGGGAGGCAGTCCTCTCCTCCGACGAGGAGGAAGAAGAGGCGGAGGAGTCGGAGGACGACTCCTCCTCCGCGGGATACCCGCCGGCCAAGCGCTTCCGTGGCTGGGCCTGGTCGGATGACGACGACGATGACGAGGAAGATGAAACCCCTACCGGCGGCTTCATCAACAGCGACGAGGAGCCCGCCGGCAGCAGCGCCGACGGCAGCCACGATGGCGACGACGAGGGCGGCGACGGCCCTTAGATCAGGGAGTAGCATAGGGCTAGTAGTAGTAGTGCATTAGGCATCGGATGATCTTTTGAGAGCCATCGGCTCTTTCTTGTAAAAATTCCTCTTCGAATCAATGAAAATCGTTCTTCCAATTTGATTCTCCATTTGTCCAATTTCAAATCTTCCGATTGCCAAAACAAGTCAACGCACCAAGAACCGATAGCAACGTATCGGTCTTTCACCCTCAAACGCCCATAAGGCCGAGCTCAAATCTCAAATCAGACAGATATCCAAGCAAACACTCCACGAATTCAGACTGTAACTTGATATCTAACCACAATATTTTTGCAACTCTAAAGTCGATGGCTGTGCATCGGCTATAATGCAGGGCCAGTCGATGCGCCTCCAATCGGCTTTCCAAAAACAGAGCAGCCACCAGGCCAGCTGCCCCCCGAGTCTGAGTCGAAGCGAGAACAGTAATGGATCAGCCGAATGTGCCGCCTATGCAGAGTTAGCCGATTTCAACAAAATCGGCTTCCCAAAGCAGAGAACCTTCAGGGTGAGCTGCCCCCCGAGTTTCTTCAGTCTACTTCGCGCCTTGCAGGTCAAATCGGCTCCTCCCCTGCACTGACCGTCGATATCGATGTGAACTTTGAGCATATAAACAGCCGGTCCAGCTTCGCTTCTTAGTTCTGAAGTCGATGCCCCTGCATCGGCTGAATTTTTTTTTTATTTGGCCGATTTTTCTTAATCGGCCCCCCATGTTCCACTGCACGCATGTCTGCACGTGTTACCTGCACATGTTCATCTGACTATATGCCCCCCGAGCCGAATCTGCCAAATGACTGCAGATATCGGCTTTCATGGTTAGTCAGGGCACTGCACTTGTACGTCGGCTTCGCAAAGATTCATGCTGACTTTCATCTGCCGACGTGGCCGCTGCCCAGTAGATCGTTGCTGACCATAAACAGAATATGTGCAGAAGATAATTTTGGCCGATTGCTGGAATCGGCCTCCACATTGCTTGCTCGATGAAGGTTTTGTAATGTCCCTCCATAAACTTTTTTGGGGCCGATCACAAGGATCAGCCTCACCCGGTTTGCTCATTGGTTTAATCTTGCTACTCGGTTAGGCTGGATAAAACCAACCCAACCTCTGACTTGATGCGCCTGCTGTCGTCCACCTTGAGTGCATCGTATAATCGTGGAGCACTAAACTCCGTCGGAAGGATGAACACCATGTTTGTGCCAGCCGATGTTTCATCATCGGCTTTCCTTTGCTTGGGACGCCACTCCATTCTCCGTGGACGACCCTCTTCATCCAGGGCTCGCTGAACTTTCGCAGCCAGATCAGGCCGTGCCTTCCTTAGCGTATGCAAGTACAACCTTTCGGCTTCCTCCAGGCCGCGCAACCGCTGAACCCTGCGCTTTTGGGAACGGCTGAGTCCGTCAGGGCACCACCTTGGACGGTGGTACCTGTCTTCTTCTTCTTCCTGTCCCTCGTCTTCGGAATCCTCAAGATCTGCCCAACGAAGTGACTCAGCACGTTTGCTTGGTGGTGGGAGAGGCCCTAAGCGCTCAAACACAGACACGTTGGCTGCCTCCTTCTTCTTCTTGTTGCATTCTGGGCAATTGCCGATTGTAGGCAATCGGCTCATTCCTGAATCCCTGAAGAAAGGGCAGTCCCAGTGTCTGGCGTTGTCATCTTGCTCCCTTGGCCTGTCCGTGGCACGGCGCTCGTGCTCCTCCTCATCGCGATCCTGCCGACGATGTCTTCTGGCTTCTCTAGCCAGACGATCTTCTTCATCATCATAGTTGGACCGTCGGCGTTGGTCATGCTTGTCTCACATATTTGTTGAGGAGGTGATCGGAGAGGTCGTTGATATCTTATGTTCTTCACTTCTCCCTCAGTGACATAGCGCTTGCCATCATGATGGAGCCGATCGCGTGGAAGCGGCCTCCTCTGTGTCAACATGAGGCAGGCGCCCTCATCTCCATCTTTGCGAGTGGTTCCAAGGGTCCTACCATGTTGATGCGCAGAAAGTGGGACCTGGCGGCAGCTCTCGGGAGTAGATGACTTCTACCATGTTAACGGCGGGGAAGGGCTGGTGTCGACCTTCATGGCGTACTGGTTGAAAATTAGACGCCCTTTTTCTATCGCCGCTTGATGTGCGCGCCACACCTGCGGTCGTTGGTGGCATGGGAAGCGAGAGTTGTGGAACTGGGTATGGCACTAGTTTAGCTCTTGTGGTAAAGACTTGAGACCTTCGAGGAATCGTCAAGCTGTTTCTCCTTGAGCGGAGGTGAAAATTTGTTCGATCTTGGTCCGTCAAAATCAAATCCCTGGGCGGCCCGGTGGCTTTACCCATTTTGCGGGGACACGGGGGTTCCTCTGATCCACTCGACCACGCTACTTCTTGGTCTCCCGCCGAGCACTTCTCCTTCCTACGTATAAACCATGACCTGCACGCTTGAACTTGTCTTGAGTACGAATTACGGTGTGTTCATATGCGATAGTTACGAGACCATGTGCGCCCGACGAGGATGTCCTTGGGAGGCCATGTCCTTGGCTGTGTTGCAAGACGGCTACGCAACTCGGCCTTCCCTTTCGGTCCTACGAACCGAATTAACATCGGTTCCTAAGATTCCTGAAGCGCTGGATGTACTCTCACAGTTTCTCCACGCTTCTGACGTAGTTGTGCTAGATCGGCTTAATGCTTTGGACTCGGAAGCTTCTAAATGGTATTGCGTGGGCCCCATTCTTCAATTGCTTCAGGCGGATGGGTTCTTTGGCAAGAGGTGTACCATCCAAAAAGCCGATCTGTGAGGGAGCGTAGAAAAGGCCTCACGCCAGCTGATCGTCTTGAAGCCGGTCTAGTTCGCCAAATATCGGCCGATGTGCTCGATGGAGCTGGAACCATCTGATCCTGAATTTTGTGAAGTCCGGGAGCCGATATTTGGGTGGCAGCGGGATCAGATCGTGCTCGTCGAGTGCGGCTTGGAATAGCCGATTGCCCTCCTTTCGGCATAATGCCGGGCGGGTCTCTGATATGGGTACTGATCGATCCGCCGTGCGGGCTGCGGAATACGCTGCGGTCGCGGGGTGGCGTGTAGCCAGCCATGTTTGCTTTTCCAGCTCTGAGCCAACTGCCGGGAGCTGAGCTCTGGAGGTTCATCGGGGTGGCGTACTTAGTTAGCCACGTCTCTGCTTCTCAAGCTCTGTCGCTGACGTTCCTCCTGTTTGCGCCGGAGTCCCTGACGTTGTGGCCTGGTTTGAGAGTGGCCAGTTGCCACAATCTGGCACATACGTGCACGCGTATCCTTGAGGGATCTCCTTGGGCGCCTCAGCCAAGAACTGGTAGTCGCTAGGGCACCGATCTTGTAGACGACGAATGCCGGTGTAGCCGGCACTTCTGGTGCTGCCAACGCATATGGCAGCGGTGGACGGGACTGGAGTGGCAACTCTCCTTGATGCGTCCCGAGAGCTGGTCCTGACGGCGAGTACTGGTGGCTCATGATCTCCTGGATCACGCGCAGCGCGAGACGCTCCAACACGTTGACCAAGTTTTCAGAGTGGCGGTGTAGCGAGTGAGCCACCAAGTAGTTGATCTCCTGCCGTAGGGCCCTGGTGCGTTCCTCCGACGGGGCAGAGAGATCTATCCCATCGAGTGCACCTTGTGGTGAGAACCCCTTCCATCTGATGCCATGGGTACGGGTTCTCTGAAAAGAGCCGATGAGGTCGGCTTCGAGGACTGCCTTGATCTCGTCATGTTTCTTCTTGAGCTCGTCAGGCAGCTCCTCGTAGGGACTGGCGTGCCGTCCGCCATCTCGGATGTAGATGGCGATGTGGTTGATGTAGATGATGGTCCCACGTGTGCGAATGTGTTCGGCCAAAACCCACCGACGGGCAGCGGCGGGCCAGCACGGTAGGGCCGGGAAGAGCCTAGAGCTGCGGCTGGCTGAGACCCCTCCGAGCGCCCGCAATGCTCTTCTGGTCACACGCGGCGATGCGAAGTGCAAGGGCGTGCCCCCCCGGCCTCTGGTCAGGAAGGTGATGGGGATGCCTCGCTTAGTTCCTGCATAGCATACGTAAACATTAAATACGAGCCTCGATCGGCTCTCGGGTTATCCCGTGAATCGGCTCAAAGAGCCGATCCACCCATGATTACGTACGGGGTGCACGAATACTTGGTGATCCTGCTTGATCAAGATGAAGCTAATTAGATCTACGACGATTTAGGGTTTTCACCGCATAATCGGATCATCCTACTCCAGGTTGGGCCTCGCGGCCACGCACGGTGCTCATAAGCCGATCCTAAACAGGGCCAAAAAACCAACAATGAAGTTGATCCGCGGAACATCCTGTTTAGGACTTGCGAACGCCACCCTACGTGCCACTGGATCCTCCCCCCTTTGTAAGGCCTAACTATTGCAGATATTAAACTAATCCTTGCATAACAAGGAGCAATCGTAACGGATCAGATCTACTAGATGATGAACAAGCAGGGTGCCGCCCCCACACCTGAGATAGGTGTGAGGGCGGCTAGACATGCGAGGGTTGCACTACGTAAGCATGTTCATTATGAAGAGCTATGCTAACCACAACACATCTATGATAACTAAGACTACTTGCCATCAAGAAGGCAACCCCGATGCGCGCAATGCATGAACAACGTGGAGCTTGTGCTGGCCTAGATCGCCAGATGCGATCTAGGCAGCATGTCGCTTACCGGATAAACCTCGAGACGAAGGAGTTGGCGATGCGCCGAGATTGGTTTGTTTTGGGGTGAACGTTGTGTTGTTGTTTATTCCATAAACCCTAGATACATATTTATAGTCCAGCGGACTTTCTAACGTGGGAATATCCCACCGTGTGCGATACAAATTCTAAATCTTGATCTAAGATATAACCTACTATAATTAAAGATACACGGGCAAACTAGCCCAAATTCTCCGTGCAAGGCCGCTTCAGAGATCTTCCACGTGTAGTCCTCTAAGCCCATCTCTCTTACGGCCCACCTCTGGATTTGTCCAAAATATGGTGATAACATAAATAAAGCAAACTAGATAAAGTAAATGCAAGTAACTAATTTTTTTGTGTTTTTGATATAGCAAACAAGATAGCAAATAAAGTAAAACTAGCAACTAATTTTTTTGTATTTTGATTTAGTGCAGCAAACAAAGTAGTAAATAAAACTAAGCAAGACAAAAACAAAGTAAAGAGATTGGAGAAGTGGAAACTCCCCTGCGCGTGTCTTGATCCCCGGCAACGGCGCCGAAAAAGAGCTTGATGGCGTGTAACTCACACGTTCGTTGGGAACCCCAAGAGGAAGGTATGATGCGCACACAGCAAGTTTTCCCTCAAAAGAAACCAAGGTTTATCGAACTGGAGGAGCCAAGAAGCACGTTGAAGGTTGATGGCGGCGGGATGTAGTGCGGCGCAACACCGGGGATTCCAACGTGGAACCTGCACAACACAACCAAAGTACTTTGCCCCAACTTATGGTGAGGTTGTCAATCTCACCGGCTTGCTGTAACAAAGGATTAACCGTATTGTGTGGAAGATGATTGTTTGCAGAAAACAGTAGAACAAGTATTAAAGTAGATGTCGGTATAGAGAATTGGACCGGGGTCCACAGTTCACTAGAGGTGTCTCTCCCATAAGATAAACAGCATGTTGGGTGAACAAATTACAGTTGGGCAATTGACAAATAAAGAGGCATGACCATGCACATACATATCATGATGAGCATAGTGAGATTTAATTGGGAATTACGACAAAGTACATAGACCGCCATCCAACTCGCATCTATGCCTAAAAGTCCATTAGGGTTATCATCCGAACCCCCTCCAATTAAGTTGCAAAGCAACAGGACAATTGCATTAAGTATGGTGCGTAATGTAATCAACAACTACATCCTTAGACATAGCATCAATGTTTTATCCTAGTGGCAACAGCACAATTCAAACCTTAGAACTTTCTGTCACTGTCCCATCCCTAGTGGCAACAGCACACCACGAGCATAAATACTCTCTTGGAGTTACAAGCATCTACTTGGCCAGAGCATCTACTAGTAACGGAGAGCATGCAAGATCATAAACAACACATAGATATAACTTTGATAATCAACATAACAAGTATTCTCTATTCATCGGATCCCAACAAACGCAACATATAGAATTACATAGATGATCTTGATCATGTTAGGCAGCTCACAAGATCCGACAATGAAGCACAATGGGGAGAAGACAACCATCTAGCTACCGCTATGGACCCATAGTCCAGGGGTAGACTACTCACTCATCACTCCGGAGGCGACCATGGCGGCGTAGAGTCCTCCGGGAGATGATTCCCCTCTCCGGGCAGGGTGCCGGAGGGATCCCCCGAGATGGATCGGCGGCGGCGTCTCCGGAAGGCTTTCCGTATCGTGGCCTCGGACCGGGGTTTTCGCAACGGAGGCTTTAAGTAGGCGGAAGGGCAGGTCGGGAGGCGGCACGAGGCCCTTCACACCACGGCGCGCGCCAAGGGGGCCGCCGCCCAGGGTCTGGGCACCTCGTGGCCCCACCGTCTCCTCTTCGGACTTGGAAGCTTCGGGCAAAATAGGACCCCGGGCGTTGATTTCGTCTAATTCCGAGAATATTTCGTTACTAGGATTTCTGAAACCAAAAAAGCAGAAAACAGCAACTGGCACTTCAGCATCTTGTTAATAGGTTAGTTCGAGAAAATGCACGAATATGACATAAAGTGTGCATAAAACATGTAGATAACATCAATAATGTGGCATGGAACATAAGAAATTATCGATACGTCGAAGACGTATCAGTGGTCACCCGTTCTTGGTCAGAAAGGAAGCAGGCACCCCAGCCGTCGAGGCTGCGCCATGATGGTGTCCTGACATCCCTGCACCCGAGGTGCATGCTCCCAAGGCAAGTCTCCCTCTATAGCTGGCTCACCCATGCTCGCCCCGACGTGGTCACCCCAGCCATGAATGGCATTGGCGTTCCCAGACCTGCGATGATTCATTGGCCACCCCTATCCATATCCTGCAAGGGTATCGTGTCATGACTCAAACACAATGGTGCAACGCCTCCCTTCTTCACCCACGACCTAGCCCACACCATCAAACACCTTCGCGCACGCGCAATCATCACCTCGTTTCGGACAAACTGGCCCACCTTTTTCCTGGATTCCAGCTGCCCTAGATCTCTCTCTGGATGCTCTACTCAATGCCACCGTTTGTCCGTCCAACAACCCTCTACACCTCACCAGAGCTCCTGTAAAATGCTCGGACTAAAAAGGCACCCGAGCCCCTCACACCACCATCTTCCCCACTCACAGCAACCCTCTCCACCTCCCAGAGCTCCTGTAAAACGCGTCGAGACGCTCCCCTGGCCGCAGCATGCCGGCAAGGTTGCCACCGCCATGGGCACCGCAAGATGGCGGAGAAGAACGCGCCCGCCCCGGCCCCCTTTCTTCCTTCCCTTACCTTCCTCGACACTCAGCAGGCCCTGCTGGTCCTTATCAACACTTTTTCCGCTGCCAGGGTCACCGGAGAGACGCCGCCGTCGCGGTTCGGTTGAGGTTGCTGCGGAGAAGAACTTGACGGGTGGGCTGCTGCTAGGATGGGAGGAGATGCCGAGAGCGCCCTCGGACCGCCGTGACCCACCGCTACCCCGCCCAGCCGCCGCCGGCAACCGCCGCGCCCGCCGGTAAGTTTCCTGGCCGCCTCCGTTCCTCCCAGTACTCCCCGCGCGTGCGTAGACGAGGGAGGACGACGACCCAGGTCATTCCGATCGTGGTCGTGGGGCTGCACGGCCACTTAGCCACGTCAGCCCAAGTGGCCTGGCCCGCCTGGGCCCTTCCCCCTCCTTTTATTTTTATTTTCCTCAACTCCACCTGGATAATCTCCTGGGCCGGCCCACTTTGCACCCCTGCGTGGCCCAGGTTTTTCCCGCCCGTGTGAGCCGTTTAAAATTTTGGAAATTGCTGTTCTATTGTGTTAAAACCAGAGACCTTCAAATGCAAATATCTCGAGATGTACTAAGCCAAATCGCGTGAAACAAATTGCGTTAGTTCAGAAATTTTATTACCTTTCCAATTCCACTGGCCCCATATTTTTAGGATTTTTGTACGATTTTTAATGTATTAAACATGATCACTGGTTATTGTTTAGTATTTCTGGTTTCTAAATTTGAAAAATTAACCTTTTTGAATGAATCCAATTTGGTTAGCCTCATTTTAGTAGTGACCATCTAGAATAATTAGTGTTAGACCCTTTTCATAATTTTTGGTTACTATTTGTGCTAAGTGTGTGTCACATGAAGTGTTGTACCAAAACTTTTGCTTATTTAAAATCCTTGACCACCTCTTCTTTTTAAAAATGGTCAACCTATGTTTCATTCTTGCAAAACAAAACCCTCTGAGACTTAAACCAAGTTTTATTTGTTTTTCTTAAGATTTCAAATGTTGGGGTATATGGTTTACTTTCTATTTTTAGTGTAGTGTTTTAAAAATAAAATAGAGAAATGTTTTCTACCTCTTCAAAAATGTTTGAAAATAAAGGATGAATGTTTTTGAGGCCAAAGCATTGCACTTGTCTTCTTGATAGTGTTATCTACCAGGGGATGTTTAATTCTTGCCTTGGTGATAACCATAGAGGCAATTGCTCATTTGTGAAGCTTTCATGCTTTTATCAAGTGAATTAAATGAGTTTTCTTTTATAAAGTTGTTTTGAAATAACTATAAGTACATAACTTGGTAGCACTTAGTTGAGTGGTTAGTTTCTGATTGTTGCATTTTTGTGTTTGTTGGTGCAATGTGTTGATTGTGTTCCTTTTATATTTTCCGTCGATAGATGCGAACAATTCCGGAGAAGAAGAAGAAGTGGAATGAGGATTTTATTTATATTGTTGGAATTCTTATTTGATGGAGTTGAAGAAGTCCAGGGACAAATAAGCCAAGGCAAGCCATCTTTTGATCTCTTGCTATTTATCCTTCTTGTTGTGCTCATTGCTCCATTATATACTTGGTTCCTTGTATCATGTGTGATTTTTGGTCCTCTACTCTATGCATACTTATTCCCAAAGTATGATGAACCCCTTGTTGATGCTTTGCATACTTGCTCCCAAGTATGTGAACCCCTTGTTGATGTTATGCATGCTTACCCTAAGCATGTATGCCCCCTTGACCATATCCATGTTGTCATCTTCTTAGTGGTATGATGATTAACATCATGACCCCTGTTTGAATCATCTTAATTATGTTGTCCCTATGCATGCTTATCCTAAGTATGTATGATCCCCTTGACACCTCAATTATCATCCCCTTAGTGGTATGATGGCTAGCATCATGTCATTGTGACTCTTAGTTCCTTCATAAAACTATAGGTTGGGAACCCCTTGGAAAAATACCTTGTTGAAAAGAATTTTTGAAAACCTTGGGTGAGTTGGACTTACCCAAGTGTGTGTTTATGAAAGGAAAAGATCTTGGCAAAGATGGTTGAAAAGAAAATCTTGTTTTCGAAAACTTTGGCGCCTAAGTATTCACCCGTGACAATTAACCCGCGCAACCACATTACCCTGGAGTGGGACGGGGCTTAGCTCGTAGTTTGTTCTTCTTAACATGGGACACCGCACAACTATATAAGGGTAAGGTTACCCCTGAATCCGGATTGTCGTTGGTGGAGACAATAGTATAACGGGAGGCCTTCGGGGCTGACCCGTCCGGAAGACACTATGGGTCTCCTGGCTTGGCGGTGGAGCCACGCTCAAAGTGAGGTGAGCTGCCACGGTGCCGGGGAGGTACATACTCCATAGGGTAGGATCCCGTGCTAAGACGAATAGGCAAAAGGCTATGTCCGAGTTTTTGTCATGGCATAGTTGATATGCGGGGATGATGCCCACATGATGAACTCGCGGATCTTGTGGGGAAAGTGTGCAAACTCTGCAGAGTCAAATCTATTCGAATAGCCGTGTCCGCGGTCATGGACGGTTGGAATGGCTGTTGCTTAGCCTGATGAGTTTTGTTTTACAAAATTGTTTGACAAAGGAAAGGAAAGAACTTGTTTTGAAGTACCGGAAGGGTACGGGAAAGGATGTGTCGACCATATGGAGATGGTCGGGAAGGATAAATAAACTGGGTTACCCCTTCCTAGTGTTTTATGTTGTAGAACTCTTTTGAAGTATCTTCTTCAACAAAGATATAGAGATGTCATATGATCTTCTTAGTGTCCCCTTCAACTGTGATGTTGGGATGCTACATCCACAAGAGAAACTATTACTCTTTCATATGCTATATCCACAACTGAAACTACTTCTCTTCTTCATGCTATTTCCACTGGAGAAATTAGCTCTTCCCTCTTGTCATCTTAGATTAGCATTTGTTATCTTGCACTCTTGCAAAGTACCTTCTTGATGGTTTGCGAGTACAATTCCAAATGTACTCACGGCTTTGTCCCTGGCTATTTACTTGGCCAGACTTGGAGGAACACGATGGATGAAGAAGGAGTTGACGACGTCTATGCGAGCTAGGAACGTCTTCCCAGTCGTTGCCTGTAGGGTTATGGCAGATGACTTGGGTTCTGCGCTGTTGAAGATGATGCTACTCGATGTTTTAGTTAGGCCCTTCGAGGATATTATGTAAGTATTGGTCGTGTGACCATGTTGTAATTTTCTTATTCCGTTTTGTAAAGGATGATGTAATTTGATATCAGTTCGGTTATGTGTTCACGGCGCACTGATCATGGGATCGTGAACTGTATACATAAAAGGGTATTTCGGACAGCTAGTCCGGGGTCCCCACAGAGCTGGTATCAGAGCCATCCTGACTGTAGGAGACCGTAGTTAGCATGGACGTTAGTTAGGAAACAAGTACTTGGGAAAAACTATTTACGAAACAAATTATTTCTTTAGTCGGAAGCATAGCTTATACTCCTCTTATTTCTTCAAAACTTCTAAATTCTTATCTCTCCGCTTTATAAAAATGTTTGAAAATTCTTACTCCATTGTCTCATCCACTTCAATCCTACATATTGGACGATGTCCCCAACTCAGACCGGAGACTCGAACTCAAAGATGGATCAATCCCTCGGGAAGACTCATGTATCTCCAACAACAGTTATTGAAGATTGTTTGCCGAAGGGAAAAAAAGCATGTCTTTGGTTGTCACCAAAGTCTGTCGAGGAGCTGACCTTGTTCCTCCGTGAACTTGCACTTTTTGCAGTCGTCAGGGATCAAGTCCTCAATTCTTGACTAGAAATTTTTAGGGCAGCTACAAGAAGTTGTCGACCATGGGAGTACCTCAACAGCTACCGCTCTGAAGATCTCACATCCCCGGGATGTTGAGAACAGAAGACTATGCAGTTTTTCGCTCCACCTCAACATCAACGACTCAACACCAGGCTGCATCACCCCCATTTGCTTCGAGAATCCTTATTGAAGACGCCAACATATGTGACCAACCCCAAACCTATAGGATGGATAGGACAAACTCAATCGCCTTGATTGAGCTACCCGACGTATTAGGCATCCCTAGATTCTTAGAGTGTTTTGCTTGGTGTGATGATTGCTTATAGTTCCCTAGTGTGCTTCCTTGAGTGTTTTTATCTGTTTGTTGTGTGTATGATTGTCTTGGTCTTTAGGTCTGAAAAACACTCTTAGTGTAATAACCCAACATAGGAAGCCTTCCTAAGATGTTTTCACCCTCCTACCTCGCCGATGTATTGCTAACTGCTAGTTAGTTGGATAGGTTAACAAAAGGCTCTAACTCTAACCACGTTAGCAGTTGTTTTTCAACCATCAGAAAAACTAACCCAGACCCCTATCTACGCTGACTATCTCAAGATCAGCTGGAGCATCTCTACTACGCCAAGAAAGAAGAAGCCATACCTTCAAGATGACTGCACCTCTGCGAGAATACATACTAATTTGGACTAACCTTGGAGCATAATCGCGCTAACCTTGAGGATATCTTCTTGAAAACTACCCTCTAACACACCGTCTAACAAGCTGAGAAAACAATAGCGTCAAAGACAAGCTGCATCACATGGTTCATCTGCTCCTCATGAAGTGAAGCTCCTGAAGATACTTCAAGACTCAAGACTTTCGGCGTAGTTTTCCTGCTAACTTCTTAGCTAGTAGAAGTCAGCACCGACCCTCAAGCTCAAGATTGTCTTCGACGACCTCAGTTGTTGCTTCATATGGATACCAATCAAGCGTTTCGTCGACTTACTAACTCACCGCGCGTCCCAAACGGTTTAGTTAACACCTTAAGTGCCTCTTGAAGTTGTGGTCTGCGTGTTTCCCCCGAAGATTCTTCAACGGAATGCGGAAGATCGATGACTTATTCAGAAGCCCCAGACAGTACCACAAGGTAGAAGCTCTAAGTTTTTCCGAATACCCGATGAAAAATCTTAAGGGTGGAAGACTTCGTCTCCCACTAAAATTTAAAGTTAACTCTAAAAAGTTTTTAACCCTGCTAAAGCACCACTGGAGTGCACTAACTCTCCTAGAATCTTAAACACCCACTAGGGTCGCTTAGAAGCTACAGATCTAACACCTACATGGAGTAGTCACCCTCTTCATGAAGATCGCCATCAGCGGGGCGTGGGGTTGTGCCCTCTGGCTCCGGGCTAGAGGTAATTTCTATGATCTCTCCGGCCCTTTGTTCCTTGTCACCATCGCAATAAGAATAAGGAGACGCGTCGTCATCCAGACGGAAAAAGACACCCAGGATGCCACCAAAAGCCATTAGCCCCTTCCCGATTGGATTTCTCTTTTCGTTTTTCCGGAAACCACAGAGGAACAAAAAGAAAAGAAAGAGAATATGAACTATCGTACAAAATAACAGAAAGTCCGGCCACCAGTCGCTGACGAACTCCCAGTCTCCTTTTAAAAGGAACTGGCCGTGTCTCCAGAAGATGAAGCAACAACCTTCTCAACATTGGCACCTCTACAGAAGAATGGAGTCTAACTTTAGTTGAACTTTACAACCCCTCTAGTCCTACGCTTCGTAATCTCGGGACGAGATTATTTTAAGGGTGGAAGAGTTGTCACACCCCAACTTTTTCAACCTTGTATAGTTGTCCAGAATACAAAAATTAGGGGGAACAAAAACTTTTTCTAAAGACTAACTAAGATGATTTGCCTTGATCTGTTTGTTATAATGAAATGCTTTGATCTGCTGGTAGATAAATTGTCTTGATTCGATTGTTGAGTTTTGTCTTGAACTACCTAAAAGAACAACACCTCTAGTGGTAGAATCATCCTTGAATTCAAAACTTGGGATCATCTACCCCTTAATACATCCTTCTCTCTTACCCTAGTCAAAAACCCTAAAGCATCATAATTTTGGCTAAGTCCCAAAATCTATTTCAGGATCCATTTTGGAGACCCTGGGCTAAGCCACCCCTTGCCATCCAAGGCAATGCACCTAGCCCTAGACCTACCCTATCGTTAGCACTTCCCAATCATGTCTTTGCCATGAACCAGATCACTCTCTTACCCACTTGTCCTTGTTAGTTTTGAGGCCAAGTCAACAATCTGTTTTGGCAGGCTTAAAATGTTCCAACTTTGGCAGTTGTTTCTTAAGCACCCCCAACTGTTATTGGTAACCTCAGTGCATGGATCTCATCTGTGCAACACCCTCTACAACTCCCACGTCTTGCATGTCCCAACCTACCCCTGCAATTCTTATTTTCATTTGATCTTCTACCCTACCCACTATTTCAGCACTAGATCACTTCATCCTGTTTTACCTCTTGTTTTTATTCTAATCCAAATAACCTCCACAAAACCAAGAGTGATGATGATATCTACACTAGTAGGTCATCATCCACCCTTGAGATCACTCCTCCAAGTGTTTTTCTTTCTCTTTTGGAAAATTCCCAAAAACCCTATTACTATTCTTATCTAGATTTAGCCACAAAATTATTTCTAATTTCATCAAAGCTTTCAAAAATGTTTCCTCAACTAAAATGGAGGATGTGAATGTTATTTCACATCATCCCATTTTCACCCTAAAAATAGTTAGTGCTATAGCACATTTTGTTTTGGCTTTAAAATAAAAACGTGGTTTCGGTACATATGCCATTCTTGCACTTAGTGTTGCCAAATAAATTTTGAGAATATTCTACTTAGAATATTCTATGCATTTAAGACTTATTTTATTCAAATATTTCTCTTTACCTCTCCCAAAAATTCCAAGGCAAGTTCAAAATAAACCCTACCCCAAAAATTTAGTCACCCCCATATAGTATTGAAGGCCATCCCTTTATTTTTCGAAATTTAAATAGTAACTTGTATCTATCAACCTTATGTCACTCATCTACCCTTTATCATCATCTAGCCTTGGTATATGTTCATTAGAGCAATGTAGGAATTACATTTTTGGCATGACACAAGATGGGAACCGTGGCATGCATGGGCACTTGAGTGCCATGTACCTCCCCATATCTCTCTCTCTCTTGGCTTGCTCCACAATGGACAGCCACAACCTGCACCACTCTCTCCCCTAGGTCAACTTGCATTGGAACAATACACCCCCACCTCCCTCTTGTTTACTCCTTCTCCTCCTTCCCTATGTCATCCATGACATAGGCACATGTACAAATGCCCTAGACCTGCACCCCTATGCCTTTAACACTATCTCCAAGACTTCCCTGGCTCCTTAGACCCATGAGTTGCCTAACACACGAGCCCCAAGCCCTAGCTTCCCCCTCCCTCATCTTTCTTCCTTGGTGGTCACCCGTTCTTGGTCAGAAAGGAAGCAGGCACCCCAGCCATCGAGGCTGCGCCATGATGGTGTCCTGACATCCCCAGACCCGAGGTGCATGCTCCCAAGGCAAGTCTCCCTCTATAGCTGGCTCACCCATGCTCGCCCCGACGTGGTCACCCCAGCCATGAATGGCATTGGCGTTCCTAGACCTGCGATGCTTCATTGGCCACCCCTATCCATATCCTGCAAGGGTATCGTGTCATGACTCAAACGCAATGGTGCAACGCCTCCCTTCTTCACCCACGACCTAGCCCACACCATCAAACACCTTCGCGCACGCGCAATCATCACCTCTTTTCGGACAAACTGGCCCACCTTTTTCCTGGATTCCAGCTGCCCTAGATCTCTCTCTGGATGCTCTACTCAATGCCACCGTTTGTCCATCCAACCCCGCTCGTCCCCGACGCGGCCTCACCACCCGCACCATGTCCACCATGAGCCGGTGCTCGACTATAAAAAGGCACCCGAGCCCTCACACCACCATCTTCCCCACTCACAGCAACCCTCTACACCTCCCAGAGCTCCTGTAAAATGCGTCGAGACTCTCCCCTGGCCGCAGCATGCCGGCAAGGTTGCCACCGCCATGGGCACCGCAGGATGACGGAGAAGAACGCGCCCGCCCCGGGCCCCCTTTCTTCCTTCCCTTACCTTCCTCGACACTCAGCAGGCCCTGCTGGTCCTTATCAACACTTCTTCCGCTGCCAGGGTCACCGGAGAGATGCCGCCGTCGCGGTTCGGTTGAGGTTGCTGCGGAGAAGAACTCGACGGGTGGGCTGCTGCTAGGACGGGAGGAGATGCCGAGAGCGCCCTCGGACCGCCGTGACCCACCGCTACCCTGCCCAGCCGCCGCCGGCAACCGCCGCGCCCGCCGGTAAGTTTCCTGGCCGCCTCCGTTCCTCCCAGTACTCCCCGCGCGTGCGTAGACGAGGGAGGACGACGACCCAGGTCGTTCTGATCGTGGTCGTGGGGCTGCATGGCCACTTAGCCACGTCAGCCCAAGTGGCCTGGCCCGCCTGGGCCCTTCCCCCTCCTTTTTTTTATTTTCCTCAACTCCACCTGGATAATCTCCTGGGCCGGCCCACTTTGCACCTCTGCGTGGCCCAGGTTTTTCCCGCCCGTGTGAGCCGTTTAAAATTTTGGAAATTGCTGTTCTATTGTGTTAAAACCAGAGACCCTCAAATGCAAATATCTCGAGATGTACTAAGCCAAATCGCGTGAAACAAATTGCGTTAGTTCAGAAATTTTATTACCTTTCCAATTCCACTGGCCCCATATTTTTAGGATTTTTGTACGATTTTTAATGTATTAAACATGATCACTGGTTATTGTTTAGTATTTCTGGTTTCTAAATTTGAAAAATTAACCTTTTTGAATGAATCCAATTTGGTTAGCCTCATTTTAGTAGTGACCATCTAGAATAATTAGTGTTAGACCCCTTTTCATAATTTTTGGTTACTATTTGTGCTAAGTGTGTGTCACATGAAGTGTTGTACCAAAACTTTTACTTATTTAAAATCCTTGACCACCTCTTCTTTTAAAAAATGGTCAACCTATGTTTCATTCTTGCAAAACAAAACCCTCTGAGACTTAAACCAAGTTTTATTTGTTTTTCTTAAGATTTCAAATGTTGGGGTATATGGTTTACTTTCTATTTTTAGTGTAGTGTTTTAAAAATAAAATAGAGAAATGTTTTCTACCTCTTCAAAAATGTTTGAAAATAAAGGATGAATGTTTTTGAGGCCAAAGCATTGCACTTGTCTTCTTGATAGTGTTATCTACCAGGGGATGTTTAATTCATGCCTTGGTGATAACCATAGAGGCAATTGCTCATTTGTGAAGCTTTCATGCTTTTATCAAGTGAATTAAATGAGTTTTCTTTTATAAAGTTGTTTTGAAATAACTATAAGTCCATAACTTGGTAGCACTTAGTTGAGTGGTTAGTTTCTGATTGTTGCATTTTTGTGTTTGTTGGTGCAATGTGTTGATTGTGTTCCTTTTATATTTTCCGTCGATAGATGCGAACAATTCCGGAGAAGAAGAAGAAGTGGAATGAGGATTTTATTTATATTGTTGGAATTCTTATTTGATGGAGTTGAAGAAGTCCAGGGACAAATAAGCCAAGGCAAGCCATCTTTTGATCTCTTGCTATTTATCCTTCTTGTTGTGCTCATTGCTCCATTATATACTTGGTTCCTTGTATCATGTGTGATTTTTGGTCCTCTACTCTATGCATACTTATTCCCAAAGTATGTTGAACCCCTTGTTGATGCTTTGCATACTTGCTCCCAAGTATGTGAACCCCCTTGTTGATGTTATGCATGCTTACCCTAAGCATGTATGCCCCCTTGACCATATCCATGTTGTCATCTTCTTAGTGGTATGATGATTAACATCATGACCCCTGTTTGAATCATCTTAATTATGTTGTCCCTATGCATGCTTATCCTAAGTATGTATGATCCCCTTGACACCTCAATTATCATCCCCTTAGTGGTATGATGGCTAGCATCATGTCATTGTGACTCTTAGTTCCTTCATAAAACTATAGGTTGGGAACCCCTTGGAAAAATACCTTGTTGAAAAGAATTTTTGAAAACCTTGGGTGAGTTGGACTTACCCAAGTGTGTGTTTATGAAAGGAAAAGATCTTGGCAAAGATGGTTGAAAAGAAAATCTTGTTTTCGAAAACTTTGGCGCCTAAGTATTCACCCGTGACAATTAACCCGCGCAACCACATTACCCTGGAGTGGGACGGGGCTTAGCTCGTAGTTTGTTCTTCTTAACATGGGACACCGCACAACTATATAAGGATAAGGTTACCCCTGAATCCAGATTGTCGTTGGTGGAGACAATAGTATAACGGGAGGCCTTCGGGGCTGACCCGTCCGGAAGACACTATGGGTCTCCTGGCTTGGCGGTGGAGCCACGCTCAAAGTGAGGTGAGCTGCCACGGTGCCGGGGAGGTACATACTCCATAGGGTAGGATCCCGTGCTAAGACGAATAGGCAAAAGGCTATGTCCGAGTTTTTGTCATGGCATAGTTGATATGCGGGGATGATGCCCACATGATGAACTCGCGGATCTTGTGGGGAAAGTGTGCAAACTCTGCAGAGTCAAATCTATTCGAATAGCCGTGTCCGCGGTCATGGACGGTTGGAATGGCTGTTGCTTAGCCTGATGAGTTTTGTTTTACAAAATTGTTTGACAAAGGAAAGGAAAGAACTTGTTTTGAAGTACCGGAAGGGTACGGGAAAGGATGTGTCGACCATATGGAGATGGTCGGGAAGGATAAATAAACTGGGTTACTCCCTTCCTAGTGTTTTATGTTGTAGAACTCTTTTGAAGTATCTTCTTCAACAAAGATATAGAGATGTCATATGATCTTCTTAGTGTCCCCTTCAACTGTGATGTTGGGATGCTACATCCACAAGAGAAACTATTACTCTTTCATATGCTATATCCACAAGAGAAACTACTTCTCTTCTTCATGCTATTTCCACAAGAGAAATTAGCTCTTCCCTCTTGTCATCTTAGACTAGCACTTGTTATCTTGCACTCTTGCAAAGTACCTTCTTGATGGTTTGCGAGTACAATTCCAAATGTACTCACGGCTTTGTCCCTGGCTATTTTGGCCAGACTTGGAGGAACACGATGGATGAAGAAGGAGTTGACGACGTCTATGCGAGCTAGGAACGTCTTCCCAGTCAGTTGCCTGTAGGGTTATGGCAGATGACTTGGGTTTTGTGCTGCTGAAGTGATGATGCTACTCTGATGTTTTAGTTAGGCCCTTCGAGGATATTATGTAAGTATTGGTCGTGTGACCATGTTGTAATTTTCTTATTCCGTTTTGTAAAGGATGATGTAATTTGATATCAGTTCGGTTATGTGTTCACGGCGCACTGATCATGGGATCGTGAACTGTATACATAACAGGGTATTTCGGACAGCTAGTCCGGGGTCCCCACAGAGCTGGTATCAGAGCCATCCTGACTGTAGGAGACCGTAGTTAGCATGGACGTTAGTTAGGAAACAAGTACTTGGGAAAACTATTTACGAAACAAATTATTTCTTTAGTCGGAAGCATAGCTTATACTCCTCTTATTTCTTCAAAACTTCTAAATTCTTATCTCTCCGCTTTATAAAAATGTTTGAAAATTCTTACTCTATTGTCTCATCCACTTCAATCCTACATATTGGACGATGTCCCCAACTCAGACCGGAGACTCGAACTCAAGAATCAATCCTGAAGACTCATGTATCTCCCACAACAGTTATTGAAGATTGTTTGTGAAGGGAAAAAGATCATGTCTTTGGTTGTCACCAAAGTCTATCGAGGAGCTGACCTTGTTCCTCCGTGGACTTGCACTTTTTGCAGTCGTCAGGGATCAAGTCCTCAATTCTTGACTAGAAATTTTTAGGCCAGCTACAAGAAGTTGTTGATGAGTCCTCCCTAGTTGGGCCTCCAAGAGCAGAGGTTTGTAGAACAGCAGCAAGTTTTCCCTTAAGTGGATCACCCAAGGTTTATCGAACTCGGGAGGAAGAGGTCAAAGATATCCTCTCATGCAACCCCGCAACCACAAAGCAAGAAGTCTCTGTGTCCCCAACACACCTAATAGGTGCACTAGTTCGGCGAAGAGATAGTGAAACATGTGGTATGAATATATATAAAGAGCAACGGCACCGTAAAGGTGCTTTGCCCAGACAGAAACAAGCGAGTAACGCAAGTAGTAACGCAAAGAAAAAGAAACAAGCAGCAATAGCAAGTATTTAGGAACAAGGCCTAGGGATCATACTTTCACTAGTGGACACTCTCAACATTGATCACATAACAGAATAGATAAATGCATACTCTACACTCTTGTTGGATGATGAACACCATTGCGTAGGATTACACGAACCCTCAATGCCGGAGTTAACAAGCTCCACAATTCAATGTTCATATTTAAATAACCTTAGAGTGCATGAAAGATCAACACAACTAAACCAAGTACTAACATAGCATGCACACTGTCACCTTCACACTATGTAGGAGGAATAGATCACATCAATACCATCATAGCAATAGTTAACTTCATAATCTACAAGAGATCACAATCATAGCCCACGCCAAGTACTAACACGATGATGCACACACTGTCACCATTACACCGTGTAGGAGGAATAAAACTACTTTAATAACATCACTAGAGTAGCACATAGATAAATTGTGATAAAACACATTGCAATCATAAAGAGATATAAATAAGCACTTCACTATGCCATTCATAACAATGAATAAGTATTCTGTGAAATATAGCCTAAGAGACCCAGCACAATGCACACACCTCACCTTTACACACTCACAGGAGTCTCCGGAGTAAAATTCACTTGACTAGCATAACAAAAGCATCATCATCATATGAATCTCAATCATGTAAGGCAGCTCATGAGATTATTGTATTGAAGTACATAGGAGAGAGATGAACCACATAGCTACCGGTACAGCCCCGAGCCTCGATGGAGAACTACTCCCTCCTCATGGGAGACAGCAGCGTTGATGAAGATGGCGGTGGAGATGGCAGCGGTGTCGATGGAGGAGCCTTCCGGGCACTTCCCCGTCCCGGCGGCGTCGAACAGAGCCTCTGTCCCCCAGATCTTGGCTTCGATGGCGGCGGCTCTGGAAGGTTTCTCGTACCGTGGCTTTTCCGTGTCGAGGTTTTAGGTCGAGGGGCTTTATATAGGCGAAGAGGCGGCGTCAGAAGGTCAACGGGCGACGACACTATAGGGGGCGCGGCCCCCCTTGGCCGCGCCGGCCTATGGTTTGGTGGGCCTCGTGCCCCCCTCGGCGGCTCTCGGGTGTTCTGGATGCTTCCGGGGATTCTAAGATCTTTGGCGTTGATTTCGTCCGATTCCGAGAATATTTCTTTACTAGGATTTCTGAAACCAAAAACAGCAGAAAACAGCAACTAGCACTTTGGCATCTTGTTAATAGGTTAGTTCCAAAATGCACGAATATGACATAAAGTGTGCATAAAACATGTAGATATCATCAATAATGTGGCATGGAACATAAGAAATTATCGATACGTCGAGACGTATCAGCATCCCTTAGTTTTTGCTCGTCCCGAGCAGGTAAACGATAAACAAAGATAATTTCTGGAGTGACATGCCATCGTAATCTTGATCATACTATTTGTAAGCATATGTAGTGAATGCAGCGATCAAAACAATGTAAATGACATGAGTAAACAACTGAATCATATAGCAAAGACTTTTCATGAATAGTACTTCAAGACAAGCATCAATAAGTCTTGCATAAAAGTTAACTCATAAAGCAATAATTCAAAGTAAAGGTATTGAAGCAACACAAAGGAAGATTAAGTTTCAGCGGTTGCTTTCAACTTATAACATGTATATCTCATGGATAGTTGTCAATGCAAAGTAATATAACAAGTGCAATATGCAAGTATGTAGGAATCAATGCACAGTTCACACAAGTGTTTGCTTCTTGAGGTGAGAGAAATAGGTGAACTGACTCAACATAAAAGTAAAAGAAAGGTCCTTCAAAGAGGAAAGCATCGATTGCTATATTTGTGCTAGAGCTTTGATTTTGAAAACATATAGAGAGCAATAAAAGTAAAATTTTGAGAGGTGTTTGTTGTTGTCAACGAATGGTAGTGGGCACTCTAACCCCCTTGCCAGACAAACCTTCAAAGAGCGGCTCCCATGAATTATTTTTATTTTTGGGTGGCACTCCTTCCAACTTTTCTTTCACAAACCATGGCTAACCGAATCCTCGGTGCCTGCCAACAATCTCATACCATGAAGGAGTGCCTTTTTATTTTAGTTTTATTATGATGACACTCCTCCCCACCTTTGCTTTCTCAAGCCATGGCTAACCGAATCCTTCGGGTGCCGTCCATCAATCACATACCATGGAGGAGTGTCTATTTTTATTAATTAATTTGGGACTGGGAATCCCATTGCCAGCTCTTTTTGCAAAATTATTGGATAAGCGGATGAAGCCACTAGTCCATTGGTGAAAGTTGCCCAACAAGATTGAAAGATAAACACCACATACTTCCTCATGAGCTATAAAACATTGACACAAATCAGAGGTAATAAATTTTGAATTGTTTAAAGGTAGCACTCAAGCAATTTACTTTGGAATGGCGGAGAAATACCATGTAGTAGGTAGGTATGGTGGACACAAATGGCATAGTGGTTGGCTCAAGTATTTGGATGCATGAGAAGTATTCCCTCTCGATACAAGGTTTAGGCTAGCAAGGCTATTTGAAACAAACACAAGGATGAACCGGTGCAGCAAAACTCACATAAAAGACATATTGTAAACATTATAAGACTCTACACCGTCTTCCTTGTTGTTCAAACTCAATACTAGAAATTATCTAGACCTTAGAGAGACCAAATATGCAAACCAAATTTTAGCATGCTCTATGTATTTCTTCATTAATGGGTGCAAAGCATATGATGCAAGAGTTTAAACATGAGCACAACAATTGCCAAGTATCACATTATCCAAGACATTTTAGCAATTACTACATGTAGCATTTTCCAATTCCAACCATATAACAATTAACGAAGCAGTTTCAACCTTCGCCATGAAAATTAAGAGCTAAGAACACATGTGTTCATACGAACCAGCGGAGCGTGTCTCTCTCTCCCACACAAGCATTTATTCAAACAAAAACAAAAACAAGAAACATACAGACGCTCCAAGTAAAGTACATAAGATGTGACCGAATAAAAATATAGTTTCAAGAGAAGGAACCCGATAATTTGTCGATGAAGAAGGGGATGCCTTGGGCATCCCCAAGCTTAGACGCTTGAGTCTTCTTGATATATGCAGGGGTGAACCACCGGGGCATCCCCAAGCTTAGAGCTTTCACTCTCCTTGATCATGTTGTATCATCTCCCTCTCTTGATCCTTGAAAACTTCCTCCACACCAAACTTAGAACAACTCATTAGAGGGTTAGTGCACAATCAAAAATATACATGTTCAGAGGTGACATAATCATTCTTAACACTTCTGGACATTGCACAAAGCTACTGAAAGTCAATGGAATCGAAATATCCATCGAACATATCAAAACAGGCAATGCGAAATAAAAGGCAGAATCTGTCAAAACAGAACAGTTCGTATTGACGAATTTTATTGAGGCACCAGACTTGCTCAAATGAAAATGCTCAAATTTAATGAAAGTTGCGTACATATCTTAGGATCACTCACGTAAATTGGCATAATTTTCTGAGTTACCTACAGAGAATTTTGCCCAGATTCGTGACAGCAAAGAAATCTATTTCTGCGCAGTAATCCAAATCTAGTATGAACCTTACTATCAACGACTTTACTTGGCACAACAAAACACTAAACTAAGATAAGGAGAGGTTGCTACAGTAGTAAACAACTTCCAAGACACAAATATAAAACAAAGTACTGTAGCAAAATAACACATGGGTTATCTCCCAAGAAGTTCTTTCTTTATAGCCATTAAGATGGGCTCAGCAGTTTTAATGATGCACTCGCAAGAAATAGTATTTGAAGCAAAAAAGAGCATCAAGAGGAAAATTCAAAACACATTTAAGTCTAACATGCTTCCTATGCATAGGAATCTTGTAAATAAACAAGTTCATGAAGCATAATGCAACAAGCATAGAAAGATAAAACAAGTGTAGCTTCAAAAATTTCAGCACATAGAGAGGTGTTTTAGTAACATGAAAATTTCTACAACCATATTTTCCTCTCTCATAATAACTTTCAGTAGCATCATGAGCAAACTCAACAATATAACTATCACATAAAGCATTTTTATCATGAGTCTCATGCATAAAATTATTACTCTCCACATAAGCATAATCAATTTTAGTAGTTGTAGTGGGAGCAAATTCAACAAAGTAGCTATCATTATATATAGGAGGCATATTGTAATCATAATCAAATTTATCCTCCATAACAGGCGGTACCAAAAGACTACTATCATTATAATCATCATAAATAGGAGGCAAAGTATCATCAAAGTAAATTTTCTCCTCAATGCTTGGGGGACTAAAAAGATCATGATCATCAAAACCAGCTTCCGCAAGCTTAGAATTTTCCATAGCATTAGCAACAATAGTGTTCAAAGCATTCATATTAATGACATTCCCATTAGCATGCATATAAAGTTCCATGGGTTTTTTAATTCTCTCTTCAAACACATCATGTCCTAATTCAAGATAAAGTTCATAAAGATCTCTCATATTTTTGTTGTTTTCCATTATGCCTAACTAGTGTAAACAAGAAACAAAAAGATGCAATGCAGGATCTAAAGGAAATAGCTTCGAGTACTTACAACGGCGAAAATAGCTTAGTAGCCGAGATCCGGAGTGTGAGTACCTTTTACCTTTCCTCCCGGCAACGCGCGGAAAATAGCTTGATGTCTACGCCCTCCTTTTCCTGTAGCAGTGTTGGGCCTCCAAGAGCAGAGGTTTGTAGAACAGCAGCAAGTTTTCCCTTAAGTGGATCACCCAAGGTTTATCGAACTCAGGAGGAAGAGGTCAAAGATATCCTCTCATGCAACCCCGCAACCACAAAGCAAGAAGTCTCTTGTGTCCCCAACACACCTAATAGGTGCACTAGTTCGCGAAGAGATAGTGTACAGTGGTATGAATATATATATGTAGCAACGGCACAAAGGTGCTTTGCCCAGACAAGAAACAAGAGTAACGCAGTAGTAACAAAGAAAACAAGAAAGCGCGATAGTATTAGGAACAAGGCCTAGGGATCATACTTTCACTAGTGGACACTCTCAACATTGATCACATAACAGAATAGATAAATGCATACTCTACACTCTTGTTGGATGATGAACACCATTGCGTAGGATTACACGAACCCTCAATGCCGGAGTTAACAAGCTCCACAATTCAATGTTCATATTTAAATAACCTTAGAGTGCATGAAAGATCAACACAACTAAACCAAGTACTAACATAGCATGCACACTGTCACCTTCACACTATGTAGGAGGAATAGATCACATCAATACCATCATAGCAATAGTTAACTTCATAATCTACAAGAGATCACAATCATAGCCCACGCCAAGTACTAACACGGATGCACACACTGTCACCATTACACCGTGCAGGAGGAATAAAACTACTTTAATAACATCACTAGAGTAGCACATAGATAAATTGTGATACAAAACACATTGCAATCATACAGAGATATAAATAAGCACTTCACTATGCCATTCATAACAGTGAATAAGTATTCTGTGAAATATAGCCTAAGAGACCCACACACACACACACTCACCTTTACACACGTGGGACAAGTAGTCTCCGGAGATCACATAAGTAAAATTCACTTGACTAGCATAACGACATCTAGATTACAAGCATCATCATATGAATCTCAATCATGTAAGGCAGCTCATGAGATTATTGTATTGAAGTGAGAGAGAGATGAACCACATAGCTACCGGTACAGCCCCGAGCCTCGATGGAGAACTACTCCCTCCTCATGGGAGACAGCAGCGTTGATGAAGATGGCGGTGGAGATGGCAGCGGTGTCGATGGAGGAGCCTTCCGGGGCACTTCCCCGTCCGGCGGCGTGCTCAATGAGACTCCGTCCCAGATTTTGGCTTCGCGATGGCGGCGGCTTGATGACCCACAAGTATAGGGGATCGCAACAGTCTTCGAGGGAAGTAAAACCCAATTTATTGATTCGACACAAGGGGAGACAAAGAACACTTGGAAGCCTTAACAGCGGATTTGTCAATTCAGCGCACTGAAACAGACTTGCTCGCAAGAGTTTATCAGTGGCAGCTTTTATAGCAGATAGTGAAATAACATAACAGAGAAGAGACAGCAAGCGATTATAGTAAACAGGATTAAAATACTGTAGGCACGGGGACGGATGACGGGCGTTGCATGGATGAGAGAAACTCATGTAACAATCATAGAAGGGCATTTGCAGATAATAATAAAATGGTGTCCAAGTACAAAGCAATCAATAGGCATGTGTTCCATATATAGTCGTGCGTGCTCGCAATGAGAAACTTGCACAACATCTTTTGTCCTACCAGTGGCAGCCGGGCCTCAAGGGAAACTACTGGATATTAAGGTACTCCTTTTAATAGAGTACCGGAGCAAAGCATTAACACTCCGTGAACACATGTGATCCTCACATCGCTACCATTCCCTCCGGTTGTCCCGATTTCTGCCACTTCGGGGCCATCGGTTCCGGACAGCGACATGTGTATACAACTTATAGGTAAGACCATAAACAATGATTATCTTGATGAAACAATAACATGTTCAGATCTGAGATCATGGCACTCGGGCCCTAGTGACAAGCATTAAGCATAACAAGTTGCAACAATATCATCAAAGTACCAATTACGGACACTAGGCACTATGCCCTAACAATCTTATGCTATTACATGACCAATCTCATCCAATCCCTACCATCCCCTTCGGCCTACAGCGGGGGAATTACTCACACATGGATGGGGGAAACATGGCTGGTTGATGTAGAGGCGTTGGCGGTGATGGCGATGATCTCCTCCAATTCCCCGCCCCGGCGGAGTGCCAGACCGGAGACTGGCTCCCGCGACGGAGTTTCGCGATGTGGCGGCGTTCGGAGGGTTTCCGGCGACTTCGACTCTCTCCCGTGCGTTTAGGTCGAGGCCGATAAATAGTCCGAAGGAGGGCGTCGGAGGCCGAGGGGGCCACACCACAGGGCCGCGTGGGCCCCCCCTGGGCCGCGCCGCCCTATGGTGTGGGGCCCTCGGGCCTCCACCTCAATTGTCCTTCTGGCTCCGTCATTATTCTGGGAAAATAGGGCCTTCTGCATAAATTCCGAGGATTTTCCGAAAGTTGGATTTCTGCACAAAACGAGACACCAGAACAGTTCTGCTGAAAACAACGTTAGTCCGCGTTAGTTGCATCCAAAATACACAAACTAGAGGCAAAACAATAGCAAAAGTGTTCGGGAAAGTAGATACGTTTTGGACGTATCCCCCCCAAGCTTAGCTTATTGCTTGTCCTCAAGCAATTCAGTTAACAACTGAGCGATAAAAGAACTTTCACGAACACATTTGCTCATATGATGTATATATTCTCATGCTATGGCTAATACTTAAGCAATTCATAATGAGATACATGCAAATAAGATCATCTAACAGCTATGTCAATCATGAAGAAGTACCAACAATTAATAATAAGCATCATGAATCATGTATATAAGCAAGATTGCAATGTTCATAAGAGAGTATGATAAAGTGGTATCTCGCTTGCCTGTATTTGATTGGCAAAACATAAATGCCCGGGCACCTCTGGAGTTCATAGAAAGACTAGAAGTAGTGATTGTCAAAAGATAAATGCATCAAAGTTATACCACAATCAATCATATTTTGAGACAAGCATATTATACTAAGAATGACAGTTGTGCTCTCAAGATAGTGCTCAAAGAAATAATGGAGACACAACATAAAAGTAAAAGATTGACCCTTCGCAGAGGGAAGCAGGGATTAACATGCGCTAGAGCTTTTCATTTTTATAAAGATAGGAGTAAAATTATTTTGAGAGGTGTTTGTTGTTGTCAACGAATGGTAATGGGTACACCAACTACCTCGCCAACCGGACTTTCAAGAGCGGCTCCCATGAATTATTGCATATTTATTTGGCACTCCTTCCAACCTTTCTTTCACAAACCATGGCTAACCAAATCCTCGGGTGCCTGCCAACAATCTCATACCATGAAGGAGTGCCTTTTTATTTTATTTTCATTATGATGATGACACTCCCCCCTTTGCTTACACAAGCCATGGCTAACCGAATCCTTCGGGTGCCGTCCAACAATCACAAACCATGGAGGAGTGTCTATTTAAGTTAATTAATTGGGACTGGGAATCCCATTGCCAGCTCTTTTTGCAAAATTATTGGATAAGCGGATGTGCCACTAGTCCATATGAGAGTCCGTCAAAAGTAAATGACAAGGTTGAAAGCTAAACACCACATACTTCCTCATGAGCTATGAAACATAAACACAAATTGAGAAACATTTTGAAGGTTTTAAAGGTAGCGCATGAGAATTTACTTGGAATGGATTGAAATGCCATGCATAGGTATTTATAGTGGACACTTTTGGAACAACTTGGTTTTCAGGTGTTTGGAAGCACGAGCAGCGTCCCGCTCAGTACAAGTGAAGGCTAGCAATAGACTAGGGAGCGACAAATCAAGAGAGCAGTAACTGTCATAATCATGCTTGCGGCAAAATAAATTAACGAAGGCATAAAAGTGATACAAGAACTCTGAAGCAATATAGATCATCGAGGCTTAATTGACTTTTTGTTCATTCATATGCATGCGTGAGCATGTGCCAAGTCGATATAAATGAATTATTCAGAGGAGGATACCACAATGCCATACTTACTTATGAATAAAACAATGCAAGCAAACATCCATGACATGCTACTCATATTAATAGATTGGAGCTAAACATGAGAGATCATAAACTACTAGACTTTCTCAAATAACATATACCTCACATGAACCAACTAAGCATGCTCACATGGATGAGTATATGTACAAAAATGAAAACAAATAGAGTTCATACCAGCCTCTCACCACAATCAGATTGTCGTAGATCGTCATTATTGCCTTTTCACTTGTGTAGCTTGGATAATTTGAAATGAAAACCACGCTCCAGCCACCGAAGACCATTGAACTCATAAAGAACTTTACAAACCAAAGAAGAATAGCAAATATTTTTGGTGTTTTCGAATTAGAAATAGGAACAAGAGGAAACAAACAAACAAAGCAAAATCTTTTTGGGTTTTCTTATAGCAAACTGGCAATAGCAAATAAAGTGAAACAAATGCAATAAACTAAAGCAAACAAATGGTGAAGAGAAACAACAGAAATATTTTTGGTCTTTTTGTGTTTTGGAAAGGAAACAAAACAAAAACAAGAAATAACAAACTAAAAGAAACACAGAAAAGCGAGATGGCAGAAATCTGCCAAAACCTGACAGCAGTACAGAAATCGATTTTTACAAAAATCTTATGTTGCTCAGCTCGAAAAGTGTTCAACTAATGAAAGTTAGATAACAACCTGGGGAACCTGCACAAAAATTGGCAGCTCAAAATGACGCTCTGGCTATTTTTGAGAATTTTTACGGTAACATTCCAGAATCTGTTTTCAGGCAGCACTTCCCCAAATATCATCTTCCTCTCATTAGAAAACCACTCAAACGAACAAAACAAGTATGTACAAGTATCCAGCAACCATAATATGCAAAGAATGAGTGATGCCGGTATACCTCCCCCCAAGCTTAGGCTTTTGGCCTAAGTGGAGTTCAATCCCATCGATCCCATGAGGTAGTGTCTCCGTAGTATGACGAAGATGGATCGTATTCCGGGTATGTGCTAGAAGAAGCACCCGGATACGTGACGGTGTGGTCGTAGGAGGCCCCGGCGTCCTCGGAGTCATGTTGCTGGTGGAAGTCTTTTATCTTCAAATGTTCATCCACTTCCTCCTTAGTGCACGACCATGATTGCCTGTCAATACTGAACAAACCTGGTTGGGGAAGAGGAATTTCCTTCTCATCCCCGTCAGAAAACAACATTCTATAGACCATATTATCTAAAGTAGAATCAGTGGTAACAAAATGATGACTCTTCATAGCAGCAATATCGAGTCTCCTAGGGGCCAATGGCACATCATTAGGATCAATAGGAAGACTTAGATATGTTAAAACGCGCAGTGCAATAGTTCCTCCAAAAATAGGCCCCCTGTTAGTCAGGCGGCGAGCAATAAGAGCACCAAGGTGATAAGATGTCTGACCAGTAAGTGCAATATTCAAGAAAGCAAGATGGTAACTAGAAATGTTGCTAGTGTTCTCCCTACCAAGAATGCTAGTAGCAATGTAATATGCAAAATACTTAATGGCGGGGAGTTGAATGTTTCTTATCTTGCCACGCTGAATGGTGCGACAATCATCATCGGTAATCCCTCGATAGAGCTCCAACAAGTCCCGGGGGTTGTCATCAATCCTACTTGCTGTACCTACAGGGACAATATCCAATGCACGACAAAAATCCTCCAATTTCATAGTAACAGGATTACCATAGATCCTGAATGCAACCGTCGGCTCATATTGTTTGTTGTTGAACTGGAAACTCTCGACGAAGATTTTGGTGAGCATGTAGTATTGCTCCCTTTCATCTCCCACATAGGTGGTTAACCCTGCCCTGTTGACAAGGGTGAAGAAATCCTCCAATATCCCTGCATTCCTCAGAAAATCATAGCATGGAAAAGACGAAGCATTAGGAGCCCCGTTGTCCTCTTCGGGCGCGAAGCTAGGCGCGATGATGTCTTCATTGTATGATCGCCTAATCCGGGTGGCGGCCCTAGAAGGCCTCCCGGTGCTGGTTGTCCCTTTCTTGAACAACTCTCCAAAGTTGAACTTCTTCATAGCTTCTCTGAAATTTTTAACAAATGATATAAAATTTGATTTGGTGACATATAATTGAGGGAAACTACCATAGGAACTTGCTAGAGTACTAATCATGCATCAAAACTAGTTTCTACCACTTAGAACAAGCATGCAAGCTCACTAAACATGTTACCTACAGCAGCAAAATATTCAAGATATACTCAACCAAACAAAATTCTACTTGGATGGGTGGAGGAGTCACATACCAAGGAGCAAATGTGCCAAATTTCAGCAAGAAATCTGGGCTGAGCAAAGAGATCGAGAAATCTGGAGCTCTGGAGCAAAAACGCGAGAGAGAGGAACTTGGTACGAGTTTTTTCGGGAGAGAGAAGGTGCTGGGAGAAAGAGATGACAAAGTGGGGCAAAGAGGGGCCCACACCACATGGTGGCGCGGCCACCTCCTTGGCCGCGCCGGCCTGTGGTTTGGTGCCCTCTAGTGCCCCACAGGTCATCCTCTAGTGCTCCCAGGTGCCTCGTCGAAAAATAGGACCAACGGTATAATTTTTGTGAATTTTTGAAAACTTTGAAAACGCACATTTCTGGGTATTTAGTTTATTATTACTGGCCAGGAAATTTTTTGAAATCTCCAATTAACTAAAGAATTTTGCAAATTAAAAGTGCTACAGCAACTAGAGCAAGTGGAGGAAGAAAAAGATGTTGTTTACCCTCTCTATGCATGTAAAAGGTATTTGTTAACAAGGTTGATCAAGTCTTGTTACCAAATAAATTTTACATAGCATAGGAAGAAATAAACCTCAAATCAATCATGTTACCTTGAATTGTATTGATATGGATCCAATCACAAGAGTTTGATATTCTTCCTTAGGCTCATATATAGGACAATCAATAGTTCCCACTTTGATAGTTCTCACATTAGAAATAGTATTAACTCCACACGCTTTCTCAATCTTCTTGGGAAAATAAATGGTATGCTCCCTATCATCAACATTGAAAGTAACCTTTCCTTTATTGCAATCAATAACAGCCCCTGCGGTGTTAAGAAAAGGTCTCCCAAGAATAATAGACATATTATCATCTTCAGGCATTTCCAACACAACAAAATCGTTAATATCAAGCAGTTAGTAGTAACTTGAACAGGAACATTCTCACATATACCAACAGGAATAGCAGTAGATTTATCAGCCATTTGCAAAGATATATCAGTAGGTATCAACTTATCTAAGTAAAGTCTCTTATAAAGAGAAAAAGGCATAACACTAACACCGGCTCCCAAGTCACATAGAGCAGTTTTAACATAATTATTCTTAATAGAACAAGGAATAGTAGGTATACCTGGGTCGCCCAACTTCTTTGGAACTTTGCCATTGAAAGAGTAATTAGCAAGCATAGTGGAAATTTCCTCATTGGGGATTTTCCTTTTGTTAGTAACAATATCTTTCATATACTTTGAATAAGGAGGCAATTTTATAGCATCAGTCAAAGGGATTTGCAAGAATAAAGGTTTCATCCAATCGCAAAATTTATTATAGTGTTCTTCTTCCTTTGATTTTAGTTTCTTAGCAGGAAAAGGCATTTGCTTTTGCACCCAAGGTTCTCTTTCATTACCATGTTTCTCAGCAATAAAGTCTTCTTTAGTATACTTTTTATTTTTAGCATGCTTTTCAGGTTCTTCTTCAACCTCTTCTTTATCAGAGTATCATTCTTATCATTATCATTATCATGTTCATTACCACTTTCAGTTTCAGCATCAGAAATAGAAATACTATTAGGATCATTAGCAGGTTCAGAGGATTCTACAACATTTTTATGTTTCTTCTTCTTTTTCTTCCTAGAATGAGCACTAGGTTCAATGCGTTGAGAATCTTGTTCAATTCTTTTGGGATGCCCTTCAGGATATAGAGGATCCTGGGTAGAGACACCACCTCTAGTTGTTACTTCATAAGCATGTTTCTCTTTAGAATTATTCCCCAACAAGTCATTTTGCACTTTAGTGAGTTGATCAATTTGAGTTTGAATCATATGAAAATGTTTAACAAGCATCTTAACATCATTGGAGGTTCTCTCCACAATATCATGCAATTCACTAATAGCTCGAGAATTTTCCATTAAATGATTCTCTACTCTCATATTAAAATTTTCTTGTTTAACAATATAATTATCAAACTCATCTAAGCATTGTGCAGGAGGTTTTGAATACGGAATATCTTCCCTAGTAAAGCGTTGAAGGGAGTTTACCTCAATCATGGATGAAGGGGGAATTATCTCACATACATCTTCTATAGGAGGTAGATTCTTCACATCTTCAGATTTAATACCTTTCTCCTTGAGAGACTTCTTGGCTTCCCTCATATCTTCATCATTCAATTTAATTAAACCCCTCTTCTTCAATATTGGCATTGGAGTTGGTTCAGGCGTAGTCCAATCATCATGATTCCGGCTTATTTTAGCCAATAATTCTTCAGCGTCGTCTGAGTTCTTTTCCTAAAAACACAACCAGCACAACTATCTAGGTATGCCCTAGACTCAATGGTTAGTCCGCTATAAAATATATCAAGTAAATCATGCTTTTCCAGATCATGATCTGGCCGAGCTCTAATAAGAGAGCAAAATCTCGCCCAAGCCTCAGGCAACTTCTCTTCATCTCCCTGGTCAAAATTATAAATTCTCTGCAAAGCAATATGTTGAGCACTAGCAGGAAAGTATTTGCGGAAGAAAACATCAAACAATTCTTTTGGACTTCTAATAGAATGAGGTGGCAAATTATTATACCAAGTTTTAGCGTCATCCTTTAATGAGAATGGAAAGATTTTAGCAACAAAGTAAGTACGCATCTTGACATCATCAGAAAACAAGCTACTTAGAGTAGATAACTCAGTCATGTGTTCAACATCACTTTCTTTTTCAGTACCACAAAAGGGTGTTTTCTCAACAATAGCTATATGAGATAGATCAAGAGAAAAATTATAATCTTTATCCCTAATGTTTATAGGAGATGTGGCAAATTTAGGATCAGGAGATAGTTTATATCTAACAGCATGTTCTGCAAGCAACTTTTTAATTTTTCTTGCATCAGTAGTAGCATTGCATTTTTCAATAAAATCATCATTAAGCTCCACATAATCTTCATCAGGATCATCACTAAAATAATCAAGTTCAGGTGAATTAACAAGTGTAGTAGCATTAGGAGTTTCAGTATTTTCAATTTGTCTAGACCTAGCGATCGTAGCATCTAGAAAGGATCCCAATGAACCACTATCATCAAGCACAACAGAAACATTATCAATATTATGAGAGTTTTCAGATTCAGCAGACGTAGCATGTAAAGCATGTGGCGGTGAAACAAGTTTATCAATCACAGATGGTGAATCAAGTGTAGCGGAGGTATTCAGAATTGTACCTTTTCTTGTAGTGGATGGTAATATGGCGACCTTAGTATCGCGAGGTTTACCCATGATGGAGAATTTGCAGCGAACAATATCAATCCAAGTGGACTTCCAAATAAAGCTATGCTCCCCAACGGCGCCAGAAAATAGTCTTGATGACCCACAAGTATAGGGGATCGCAAAGTCTTCGAGGGAAGTAAAACCCAATTTATTGATTCGACACAAGGGGAGACAAAGAACACTTAAGCCGGATTTGTCAATTCAGCTGCACTGGAAACAGACTTGCTCGCAAGAGTTTATCGTAGTAACAGTTTTATAGCGTAGTAGTGAAATAAAAGCAGAGAGTAGACAAGAAGAGCGATTATAGTAAACAGCAGGATTAAAATATGTAGGCACGGGGACGGATGATGGGCGTTGCATGGATGAGAGAAACTCATGTAACAATTATAGCAGGGCATTTGCAGATAATAATAAAACGGTGTCCAAGTACAAAGCAATCAATAGGCATGTGTTCCATATATAGTCGTGCGTGCTCGCAATGAGAAACTTGCACAACATCTTTTGTCCTACCAGCCGGTGGCAGCCGGGCCTCAAGGGAAACTACTGGATATTAAGGTACTCCTTTTAATAGAGTACCGGAGCAAAGCATTAACACTCCGTGAACACATGTGATCCTCACATCGCTACCATTCCCTCCGGTTGTCCCGACTTCTGTCACTTCGGGGCCATCGGTTCCGGACAACGACATGTGTATACAACTTATAGGTAAGACCATAAACAATGATTATCTTGATGAAACAATAACATGTTCAGATCTGAGATCATGGCACTCGGGCCCTAGTGACAAGCATTAAGCATAACAAGTTGCAACAATATCATCAAAGTACCAATTACGGACACTAGGCACTATGCCCTAACAATCTTATGCTATTACATGACCAATCTCATCCAATCCCTACCATCCCCTTCAGCCTACAGCGGGGGAATTACTCACACATGGATGGGGGAAACATGGCTGGTTGATGTAGAGGCGTTGGCGGTGATGGCGGCGATGATCTCCTCCAATTCCCCGTCCCGGCGAGTGCCGGAACGGAGACTTCGGCTCCCGCGACGGAGTTTCGCGATGTGGCGGCGTTCTGGAGGGTTTCGCGACTTCGACTTCTCCCCGTGCGTTTAGGTCGAGGCCGATAAATAGTCCGAAGGAGGGCGTCGGAGGCCGGCCGAGGGGGCCACACCACAGGCCGCGCGGCCCCCCCGGGCCGCGCCGCCCTATGGTGTGGGGCCCTCGGGCCTTCACCTTAATTGTCCTTCTGGCTCCGTCATTATTCTGGGAAAATAGGGCCTTCGCATAAATTCCGAGGATTTTCCCGAAAGTTGGATTTCTGCACAAAAACGAGACACTGGAACAGTGCTGAAAACAGCGTTAGTCCGTGTTAGTTGCATCCAAAATACACAAACTAGAGGCAAAACAATAGCAAAAGTGTTCGGGAAAGTAGATACGTTTTGGACGTATCACGGCTCTGGAAGGTTTCTCGTACCGTGGCTTTTCCGTGTCGAGGTTTTAGGTCGAGGGGCTTTATATAGGCGAAGAGGCGGCGTCAGAAGGTCAACAGGGCGACGACACTATAGGGGGCGCGGGCCCCTTGGCCGCGCCGGCCTATGGTTTGGGGGCCTGTGCCCCCCCTCCTCGCGCTCTCGGGTGTTCGGATGCTTCCGGGATTTTAAGATCTTTGGCGTTGATTTCGTCCGATTCCGAGAATATTTCTTTACTAGGATTTCTGAAACCAAAAACAGCAGAAAACAGGCACTTGGCATCTTGTTAATAGGTTAGTTCCAGAAAATGCACGAATATGACATAAAGTGTGCATAAAACATGTAGATATCATCAATAATGTGGCATGGAACATAAGAAATTATCGATACATCGGAGACGTATCAGTTGTCGACCATGGGAGTACCTCAACAGCTACCGCTCTGAAGATCTCACATCCCCGGGATGTTGAGAACAGAAGACTATGCAGTTTTTTGCCTCCACCTCAACATCAACGACTCAACACCAGGCTGCATCACCCCCATTTGCTTCGAGAATCCTTATTGAAGACGCCAACATATGTGACCAACCCCAAACCTATAGGATGGATAGGACAAACTCAATCGCCTTGATTGAGCTACCCGACGTATTAGGCATCCCTAGATTCTTAGAGTGTTTTGCTTGGTGTGATGATTGCTTATAGTTCCCTAGTGTGCTTCCTTGAGTGCTTTTATCTGTTTGTTGTGTGTATGATTGTCTTGGTCTTTAGGTCTGAAAAACACTCTTAGTGTAATAACCCAACATAGGAAGCCTTCCTAAGATGTTTTCACCCTCTCCTACCTCGCCGATGTATTGCTAACTGCTAGTTAGTTGGATAGGTTAACAAAAGGCTCTAACTCTAACCACGTTAGCAGTTGTTTTTCAACCATCAGAAAAACTAACCCAGACCCCTATCTACGCTGACTATCGTCAAGATCAGCTGGAGCATCTCTACTACGCCAAGAAAGAAGAAGCCATACCTTCAAGAATGACTGCACCTCTGCGAAAAGACATACTAATTTGGACTAACCTTGGAGCATAATCACGCTAACCTTGAGGATATCTTCTTGAAAACTACCCTCTAACACACCGTCTAACAAGCTGAGAAAACAATAGCATCAAAGACAAGCTGCATCACATGGTTCATCTGCTCCTCATGAAGTGAAGCTCCTGAAGATACTTCAAGACTCAAGACTTTCGGCGTAGTTTTCCTGCTAACTTCTTAGCTAGTAGAAGTCAGCACCGACCCTCAAGCTCAAGATTGTCTTCGACGACCTCAGTTGTTGCTTCATATGGATACCAATCAAGTGTTTCGTTGACTTACTAACTCACCGCGCGTCCCAAACGGTTTAGTTAACACCTTAAGTGCCTCTTGAAGTTGTGGTCTGCGTGTTTCCCCCGAAGATTCTTCAACGGAATGCGGAAGATCGATGACTTATTCAGAAGCCCCAGACAGTACCACAAGGTAGAAGCTCTAAGTTTTTCCGAATACCCGATGAAAAATCTTAAGGGTGGAAGACTTCGTCTCCCACTAAAATTTAAAGTTAACTCTAAAAAGTTTTTAACCCTGCTAAAGCACCACTGGAGTGCACTAACTCTCCTAGAATCTTAAACACCCACTAGGGTCGCTTAGAAGCTACAGATCTAACACCTACATGGAGTAGTCACCCTCTTCATGAAGATCGCCATCAGTGGGAATCTACCGTGTCTCCAGAAGATGAAGCAACAACCTTCTCAACATTGGCACCTCTACAGAAGAATGGAGTCTAACTTTAGTTGAACTTTACAACCCCTCTAGTCCTACGCTTCGTAATCTCGGGACGAGATTATTTTAAGGGTGGAAGAGTTGTCACACCCCAACTTTTTCAACCTTGTATAGTTGTCCAGAATACAAAAATTAGGGGGAACAAAAACTTTTTCTAAAGACTAACTAAGATGATTTGCCTTGATCTGTTTGTTATAATGAAATGCTTTGATCTGCTGGTAGATAAATTGTCTTGATTCGATTGTTGAGTTTTGTCTTGAACTACCTAAAAGAACAACACCTCTAGTGGTAGAATCATCCTTGAATTCAAAACTTGGGATCATCTACCCCTTAATACATCCTTCTCTCTTACCCTAGTCAAAAACTCTAAAGCTTCATAAATCTGGCTAAGTCCTAAAATTTGTTTCAGGTTCCATTTTGGAGACCCTGGATTAAGCCACCCCTTGCCATCCAAGGCAATGCACCTCGCCCTAGACCTACCCTATCGTTAGCACTTCCCAATCATGTCTTTGCCATGAACCAGATCACTCTCTTACCCACTTATCCTTGTTAGTTTTGAGGCCAAGTCAACAATCTGTTTTGGCAGGCTTAAAATGTTCCAACTTTGGCAGTTGTTTCTTAAGCACCCCCAACTGTTATTGGTAACCTCAGTGCATGGATCTCATCTGTGCAACACCCTCTACAACTCCCACGTCTTGCATGTCCCAACCTACCCCTGCAATTCTTATTTTCATTTGATCTTCTACCCTACCCACTATTTCAGCACTAGATCACTTCATCCTGTTTTACCTCTTGTTTTTATTCTAATCCAAATAACCTCCACAAAACCAAGAGTGATGATGATATCTACACTAGTAGGTCATCATCCACCCTTGAGATCACTCCTCCAAGTGTTTTTCTTTCTCTTTTGGAAAATTCCCAAAAACCCTATTACTATTCTTATCTAGATTTAGCCACAAAATTATTTCTAATTTCATCAAAGCTTTCAAAAATGTTTCCTCAACTAAAATGGAGGATGTGAATGTTATTTCACATCATCCCATTTTCACCCTAAAAATAGTTAGTGCTATAGCACATTTTGTTTTGGCTTTAAAATAAAAACGTGGTTTCGGTACATATGCCATTCTTGCACTTAGTGTTGCCAAATAAATTTTGAGAATATTCTACTTAGAATATTCTATGCATTTAAGACTTATTTTATTCAAATATTTCTCTTTACCTCTCCCAAAAATTCCAAGGCAAGTTCAAAATAAACCCTACCCCAAAAATTTAGTCACCCCCATATAGTATTGAAGGCCATCCCTTTATTTTTCGAAATTTAAATAGTAACTTGTATCTATCAACCTTATGTCACTCATCTACCCTTTATCATCATCTAGCCTTGGTATATGTTCATTAGAGCAATGTAGGAATTACATTTTTGGCATGACACAAGATGGGAACCGTGGCATGCATGGGCACTTGAGTGCCATGTACCTCCCCATATCTCTCTCTCTCTCTTGGCTTGCTCCACAATGGACAGCCACAACCTGCACCACTCTCTCCCCTAGGTCAACTTGCATTGGAACAATACACCCCCACCTCCCTCTTGTTTACTCCTTCTCCTCCTTCCCTATGTCATCCATGACATAGGCACATGTACAAATGCCCTAGACCTGCACCCCTATGCCTTTAACACTATCTCCAAGACTTCCCTGGCTCCTTAGACCCATGAGTTGCCTAACACACGAGCCCCAAGCCCTAGCTTCCCCCTCCCTCATCTTTCTTCCTTGGTGGTCACCCGTTCTTGGTCAGAAAGGAAGCAGGCACCCCAGCCATCGAGGCTGCGCCATGATGGTGTCCTGACATCCCCAGACCCGAGGTGCATGCTCCCAAGGCAAGTCTCCCTCTATAGCTGGCTCACCCATGCTCGCCCCGACGTGGTCACCCTAGCCATGAATGACATTGGCGTTCCCAGACCTGCGATGCTTCATTGGCCACCCCTATCCATATCCTGCAAGGGTATCGTGTCATGACTCAAACGCAATGGTGCAACGCCTCCCTTCTTCACCCACGACCTAGCCCACACCATCAAACACCTTCGCGCACGCGCAATCATCACCTCGTTTCGGACAAACTGGCCCACCTTTTTCCTGGATTCCAGCTGCCCTAGATCTCTCTCTGGATGCTCTACTCAATGCCACCGTTTGTCCGTCCAACAACCCTCTACACCTCCCAGAGCTCCTGTAAAATGCGTCGAGACTCTCCCCTGGCCGCAGCATGCCGGCAAGGTTGCCACCGCCATGGGCACCGCAGGATGACGGAGAAGAACGCGCCCGCCCCGGGCCCCCTTTCTTCCTTCCCTTACCTTCCTCGACACTCAGCAGGACCTGCTGGTCCTTATCAACACTTCTTCCGCTGCCAGGGTAACCGGAGAGACGCTGCCGTCGCGGTTCGGTTGAGGTTGCTGCGGAGAAGAACTCGATGGGTGGGCTGCTGCTAGGACGGGAGGAGATGCCGAGAGCGCCCTCGGACCGCCGTGACCCACCGCTACCCCGCCCAGCCGCCGCCGGCAACCGCCGCGCCCGCCGGTAAGTTTCCTGGCCGCCTCCGTTCCTCCCAGTACTCCCCGCGCGTGCGTAGACGAGGGAGGACGATGACCCAGGTCGTTCCGATCGTGGTCGTGGGGCTGCATGGCCACTTTGCCACGTCAGCCCAAGTGGCCTGGCCCGCCTGGGCCCTTCCCCCTCCTTTTTTTTTTATTTTCCTCAACTCCACCTGGATAATCTCCTGGGCCGGCCCACTTTGCACCCCTGCGTGGCCCAGGTTTTTCCCGCCCGTGTGAGCCGTTTAAAATTTTGGAAATTGCTGTTCTATTGTGTTAAAACCAGAGACCTTCAAATGCAAATATCTCGAGATGTACTAAGCCAAATCGCGTGAAACAAATTGCGTTAGTTCAGAAATTTTATTACCTTTCCAATTCCACTGGCCCCATATTTTTAGGATTTTTGTACGATTTTTAATGTATTAAACATGATCACTGGTTATTGTTTAGTATTTCTGGTTTCTAAATTTGAAAAATTAACCTTTTTGAATGAATCCAATTTGGTTAGCCTCATTTTAGTAGTGACCATCTAGAATAATTAGTGTTAGACCCCTTTTCATAATTTTTGGTTACTATTTGTGCTAAGTGTGTGTCACATGAAGTGTTGTACCAAAACTTTTACTTATTTAAAATCCTTGACCACCTCTTCTTTTTAAAAATGGTCAACCTATGTTTCATTCTTGCAAAACAAAACCCTCTGAGACTTAAACCAAGTTTTATTTGTTTTTCTTAAGATTTCAAATGTTGGGGTATATGGTTTACTTTCTATTTTTAGTGTAGTGTTTTAAAAATAAAATAGAGAAATGTTTTCTACCTCTTCAAAAATGTTTGAAAATAAAGGATGAATGTTTTTGAGGCCAAAGCATTGCACTTGTCTTCTTGATAGTGTTATCTACCAGGGGATGTTTAATTCTTGCCTTGGTGATAACCATAGAGGCAATTGCTCATTTGTGAAGCTTTCATGCTTTTATCAAGTGAATTAAATGAGTTTTCTTTTATAAAGTTGTTTTGAAATAACTATAAGTACATAACTTGGTAGCACTTAGTTGAGTGGTTAGTTTCTGATTGTTGCATTTTTGTGTTTGTTGGTGCAATGTGTTGATTGTGTTCCTTTTATATTTTCCGTCGATAGATGCGAACAATTCCGGAGAAGAAGAAGAAGTGGAATGAGGATTTTTATTTATATTGTTGGAATTCTTATTTGATGGAGTTGAAGAAGTCCAGGGACAAATAAGCTAAGGCAAGCCATCTTTTGATCTCTTGCTATTTATCCTTCTTGTTGTGCTCATTGCTCCATTATATACTTGGTTCCTTGTATCATGTGTGATTTTTGGTCCTCTACTCTATGCATACTTATTCCCAAAGTATGATGAACCCCTTGTTGATGCTTTGCATACTTGCTCCCAAGTATGTGAACCCCCTTGTTGATGTTATGCATGCTTACCCTAAGCATGTATGCCCCCTTGACCATATCCATGTTGTCATCTTCTTAGTGGTATGATGATTAACATCATGACCCCTGTTTGAATCATCTTAATTATGTTGTCCCTATGCATGCTTATCCTAAGTATGTATGATCCCCTTGACACCTCAATTATCATCCCCTTAGTGGTATGATGGCTAGCATCATGTCATTGTGACTCTTAGTTCCTTCATAAAACTATAGGTTGGGAACCCCTTGGAATAATACCTTGTTGAAAAGAATTTTTGAAAACCTTGGGTGAGTTGGACTTACCCAAGTGTGTGTTTATGAAAGGAAAAGATCTTGGCAAAGATGGTTGAAAAGAAAATCTTGTTTTCGAAAACTTTGGCGCCTAAGTATTCACCCGTGACAATTAACCCGCGCAACCACATTACCCTGGAGTGGGACGGGGCTTAGCTCGTAGTTTTTTCTTCTTAACATGGGACACCGCACAACTATATAAGGGTAAGGTTACCCCTGAATCCGGATTGTCGTTGGTGGAGACAATAGTATAACGGGAGGCCTTCGGGGCTGACCCATCCGGAAGACACTATGGGTCTCCTGGCTTGGCGGTGGAGCCACGCTCAAAGTGAGGTGAGCTGCCACGGTGCCGGGGAGGTACATACTCCATAGGGTAGGATCCCGTGCTAAGACGAATAGGCAAAAGGCTATGTCCGAGTTTTTGTCATGGCATAGTTGATATGCGGGGATGATGCCCACATGATGAACTCGCGGATCTTGTGGGGAAAGTGTGCAAACTCTGCAGAGTCAAATCTATTCGAATAGCCGTGTCCGCGGTCATGGACGGTTGGAATGGCTGTTGCTTAGCCTGATGAGTTTTGTTTTACAAAATTATTTGACAAAGGAAAGAAAAGAACTTGTTTTGAAGTACCGGAAGGGTACGGGAAAGGATGTGTCGACCATATGGAGATGGTCGGGAAGGATAAATAAACTGGGTTACTCCCTTCCTAGTGTTTTATGTTGTAGAACTCTTTTGAAGTATCTTCTTCAACAAAGATATAGAGATGTCATATGATCTTCTTAGTGTCCCCTTCAACTGTGATGTTGGGATGCTACATCCACAAGAGAAACTATTACTCTTTCATATGCTATATCCACAAGAGAAACTACTTCTCTTCTTCATGCTATTTCCACTGGAGAAATTAGCTCTTCCCTCTTGTCATCTTAGATTAGCATTTGTTATCTTGCACTCTTGCAAAGTACCTTCTTGATGGTTTGCGAGTACAATTCCAAATGTACTCACGGCTTTGTCCCTGGCTATTTACTTGGCCAGACTTGGAGGAACACGATGGATGAAGAAGGAGTTGACGACGTCTATGCGAGCTAGGAACGTCTTCCCAGTCAGTTGCCTGTAGGGTTATGGCAAATGACTTGGGCTTTGCGCTGCTGAAGTGATGATGCTACTCTGATGTTTTAGTTAGGCCCTTCGAGGCTATTATGTAAGTATTGGTCATGTGACCATGTTGTAATTTTCTTATTCCGTTTTGTAAAGGATGATGTAATTTGATATCAGTTCGGTTATGTGTTCACGGCGCACTGATCATGGGATCGTGAACTGAATACATAACAGGGTATTTCGGACAGCTAGTCCGGGTCCCCACAACCTTCCCGATCTCTCACCGGAAAAATCCCGAACTTTTCCGAAACCTAGAAATCAACTTCCCTTACATGAATCTTATTCTCCAGACCATTCCGGACCTCCTCGTGATGTCCTGGATCCCATCCGTGACTCCGAACAAACTTCGGTCTCCATCTCATATTCATGCAACATCGAACCTTAAGCGCGTCACCCTACGGTTCGTGAACTATGCGGACATGATCGAGACTCCTCTCCGACCAATAACCAATAGCGGGACCTGGAGATCCATAATGACTTCCAAACATTCAGAGATAACTTAGTGATCGATTGAACCATTAACATACGATACCGATTCCCTCTGTCACGCGATACTTTACTTGTCCGAGGTTCGATCATCGGTATCTTCATACCTACTTCAACCTTGTTTCCGACAAGTACTCTTTACTTGTACTGTGGTATGTCATCTCTTGTGACCTAGTCACATGCTTGCAAGCTAATTAGACGACATTCCACCGTGAGGGCTTAGAGTATATCTATCCGTCATCGGGATGGACAAATCTCACTCTTGATCCATATGCCTCAACTCACACTTTTCGAATACTTGATAACCCACAAGTATAGGGGATCGCAATAGTCTTCGCGGGAAGTAAAACCCAAATTTATTTATTCGACACAAGGGGAGGTAAAGAATACTTATAAGTCTTAACAATTGAGTTGTCAATTCACGCACTGAAAAGCACTAGTAAGGGGTGATATGAAAAGCGAGAATATGAGAGCAATAAGATAACAAAAAGCGAATAGAACACAGAGCGATGGCACCAGAAAATAGTTGATACTACTTCCAATGACATATAGAACGAGTATATGATGATGAGAGATGGACCGGGGTTCCCAGCGATCTACACTAGTGGTAACTCTCCAATAACAAGTGACAAGTGTTGGGTGAACAAATTACAGTTGGGCAATTGATAGGATTCAAAGAATTAAGATAGAACATCAAGATTATTAATCATGTAGGCATGTTTTCCATATATAGTCATACGTGCTCGCAATGAGAAACTTGTACAACATCTTTTGTCCTACCAGCCGGTGGCCGGGCCTCAAGGGAATCTATGGATATTAAGGTACTCCTTTTAATAGAGTACCGAGCAAAGCATTAACACTCCGTGAAAACATGTGATCCTCACATCACCGCCATCCCCTCCGGTTGTCCGATTTGTCACTTGGGACCTTTGGTTCCGGACGACATGTGCATACAACTTGTAGATACAATCTAAGCAATAAGTATAGAGCTTAAATCTAAGATCATGCCACTCGGGCCCTAGTGACAAGCATTAAGCATAACAAGATTGCAGCAACAATAACTTCACAACTTTATAGATAGACTAATCATAATGTATCATCCATCGGATCCCAACAAACACAACACCAATTACATCAGATGGATCTCAATCATGTAAGGCAGCTCATGAGATCATTGTATTGAAGTACATGGGATAGAGAGTACCAACTAGCTATGCTAGAACCCGTAGTCCATGGGGGAACTACTCACGGAGCATGATGGAGGCGGTGGCGTCGATGGAGATGGCTTAAACTTCCCCTCCGGCAGGTGCCAACAGAGACTTCGTCCCCCGAATTGGAGTTTCACGATGATGGCGGCGCCCGGAGTCTTTCGGAGTTTCGTCAATTGGTATCGAGGATTTAGGTCGCGAGGGGTTAAATAGGCGAAGAGGCGGCGCAAAAGGGTTTCGGGGCACACAGGGCCCCCCTGGCCGCGCCGCCCCTGTGTGGGGCTCCCCCGACTCTCCTGTTCTGGATGCTTCCGGAAAAATAAGATGTTTGGCGTTGATTTCGTCTAATTCCGAGAATATTGCCCGAACAGCCTTTGGAACCAAAAACAAAAAACAGGAAGCACCGTGGCATCTTGTTAATAGGTTAGTTCCGGAAAACGCATGAAATCATCATAAAGTGCGAGCAAAACATGTAAGTATTGTCATAAAACAAGCATGGAACATCAAATTATGGATACGTTGGAGACGTATCAGCATCCCAAGCTTAGTTCCTACTCGTCCTCGAGTAGGTAAACGATAAAAAGAATAATTTCAAGTGACATGCTACTTACATAACCTTGATCATACTATTACAAAGCATATGAAATGAATGAAGTGACTCAAGGCAATGATCTATAGTTGCTAACAAATAGATAACATATAGCAAAACTTTTCATGAAGAGTACTTTCAAGACAAGTATCAAAAGTCTTGCATAAGAGTTAACTCATAAAGCAATAGATTCAAAGTAAAGGCATCGAAGCAACACAAAGGAAGATATAAGTTTCAGCAGTTGCTTTCAACTTTCAACATGCATATCTCATGGATAATTGTCAACATAAAGTAATATGATGAATGCAAATAAGCAAGTATGTAAGAATCAATGCACAGTTAACACAAGTGTTTGCTTCTAAGAAGGAAGGAAATAGGTAAACTGACTCAACATAAAGTAAAAGAATGGCCCTTCGCAAAGGGAAGCAGGGATTAAATCATGTGCTAGAGCTTTTCAAGTTTTAAAATCATATAGAGAGCATAAAAGTAAAGTTTTGAGAGGTGTTTGTTGTTGTCAACGAATGGTAGTGGGCACTCTAACCCCCTTGCCAGACAGACCTTCAAAGAGCGGCTCCCATTTTATTTTATTTTTGGGTGGCACTCCTTCCAACCTTGCTTTCACAAACCATGGCTAACCGAATCCTTGCCTGCCAACAATCTCATACCATGAAGGAGTGCCTTTTATTTTAGTTTTATTTAGATGACACTCCTCCCCACCTTTGCTTTCTCAAGCCATGGCTAACCGAATCCCGGGTGCCTTCCAATCATTCACATACCATGGAGGAGTGTCTATTTGTGATTAATTGGGGTGGGAACCCCGTTGCCAGCTCTTTTTGCAAAATTATTGGATAAGCGGATGAAGCCACTAGTCCATTGGTGAAAGTTGCCGAACAAGATTGAAAGATAAAACACCACATACTTCCTCATGAGGTATAAAACATTGACACAAATTGAGAAGCATTTTGAATTGTTTAAAGGTAGCACATGAAGTATTTGGAATGGCAGGAAATACCACATAGTAGGTAGGTATGGTGGACACATATGGCATAGGTTTTGGCTCAAGGTTTTGGATGCACGAGAAGCATTCCCTCTCAGTACAAGGCTTTGGGCTAGCAAGGTTATTTGAAGCAAACACAAGTATGAACCGGTACAGCAAAACTTACATAAGAACATATTGCAAGCATTATAATACTCTACACTGTCTTCCTTGTTGCTCAAACACTTTTACCGGAAAATATCTAGACCTTAAGAGAGACCAATCATGCAAACCAATTTCAACAAGCTCTACGGTAGTTCTCCACTAATAGGTTTAAACTGCATGGTGCAAGAACTTAATCATGATCTACTTGAGAGCTCAAAACAATTGCCAAGTGTCAAATTATTCAAGACAATATGAGGCATTTTCTGTTTCCAACCAAATAACAATAAGTGCTGTAGCTTCCAACTTTTGTCATTGAACATTAAAAGTAAAACGAAGAACAAGTGTTCATATGAAAAAGCGGAGCGTGTCTCTCTCCCAAACAAGGATTTCTAGGATCCATCTTTATTCAAACAAAAACAAAAATAAAAGCACACAGACGCTCCAAGTAAAGCACATATGATGTGACCGAATAAAAATATAGTTTCAATAGAAGAAACCTGATAAGTTGATGAAGAAGGGGATGCCTTGGGCATCCCCAAGCTTAGACGCTTGAGTCTTCTTGAAATATACAGGGATGAACCACGGGGCATCCCCAAGCTTTGACTTTTCACTCTTCTTGATCATATATCATCCTCCTCTCTTGACCCTTGAAAACTTCCTTCACACCAAACTTCTCATAAACTTCATTAGAGGGGTTAGTACTCAAAAAACTTGAATCCACTTTTAGTCCTGTAGTGACACATTGCAAGAACTCAATAAAACATTAGCTACAGCTCTCCACGTCTAGAAAGCCTTGCTTAAAGTCCACAAGAGACAATGCAAAAACAGAGACAGAATCTGCCAAAACAGAACAACCAGTAAAGACGAATTTTAAAGAGGTACTTCCGTTTCTCAAATCAGAAAAGTCAAACTAATGAAAGTTGCGTATATCCGAGGAACACGCACGTAAATTGGCAGATTTTTTGAGTTACCTACGAGAATCGACCAGATTCGTGACATAGAAATCTGTTACGGAAATCCAAATCTAGTATCAACCTTCGATTAGAGGCTTCACTTGGCACAACATTGCAATAAAATAAAGATAAGGAGAGGTTGCTGTAGTAACAACTTCCAAAACACAACATAGCAGTAGCAAAATAAACACATGGGTTATCTCCCAAGAAGTTCTTTCTTTATAGCCATTAAGATGGGCTCAGCTTTAATGATGCACTCGCAAGAAATAAGAGTTGAAGCAAAAGAGAGCATCAAAAAGCAAATTCAAAACACATTTAAGTCTAACCCACTTCCTATGCATAGGAATCTTGTACACAAATAAATTCATGAAGAACAAAGTGACAAGCATAAGAAGGTAAAACAAGAGTAACTTCAAAATTTTAAGCATATAGAGAGGTGTTTTAGCACCATGAAAATTTATACAACCATATTTTCCTCTCTCATAATAATTTTCAGTAGCTTCATGAACAAACTCAACAATATAACTATCACATGCAGCATACTTTTCATGATTTCCAAACACATAATTTTTATCAAGTTCAAAAATAGTGGGATTAAAACTTCCAAATCCACTTTTATCAATAATATCAAGAGATATGGGACTCCTAGATAAAGTCAAGACTTCTCCAATCCCATTTTCATTAGTAGTACAATTAATATTAACGAGTAACATAGGACCATCATCTAGAGATTTATCATAAACATTTGCTACGCAAAACTCTTTAGTATCATGCATTTCGACATCAGACACAAACAAAGCATTATCATAAGATTTATCAAAATAGCATGGATTATCATAGATAACAGTAGCATAATTATTCTCACAAGTATTACTCTTAGGTACTATTTCAAGAGAATCCACAGGAACATAACATTCAACCTCTTTCGGTAAGCATGGAGGACAATCAAATAGTGTAAGAGATAAAGAGTTACTCTCATTAGAAGGTTGGCATGGGTAGCTAATCCATTCTTCCTCCTCTTGTTCATCACTCTCCTCTTCTTTTTCATCCAATGAGCTTTTAGGTTCATCAATTTCTTCTTCCACAGGTTCCTGCAAATTGTGAGTGCATTCTTGTGCATTAATGAGTCTCTCTTTATAATCAATGATATAAGGATTATCACTGTAACTTTCATTGCAAAAATTAAGGATAGAAGAGACATAATCTTTAAGGTCCTTACAAACAACACAAGTTTCATAATTTTTAACCATGAAGGATTCTATCTCAGAAGCTCCCATAAATAAGACAAATTGTTCTACTTCTTCGAACCCAAGATGAATATAGTTATTCCAATTATAGTTCTTAATTAAAACTTCTTCACTAAAGCCACATTGAAATTTAAGATGTTTAGTATCCTCTTTAGAGCAACAATTTATATCATGGCATTTAAGCAAAATTTTAGCAATTGTATTCAATTTTTCTATCATAGCACTCATTACTTTACCCGTTATTGATTCTCTATAATTATTATAATATTCTATGAGCTCCAAATAGGTTGTAGGTTCTCCCATAACAGCAGTTTTTAATTTTTAGGTTTTTCAAATTTTTATGGATTTTTGGATATATAAGAAAAATAAAACAAGACAAAAAGAAACTAAGCAAAGTAATACTAGACAGAAATAAACTAATCACAAATAAACTAGGCAAAAGTAAACTAAGCAAAACAAAATAAAAGAAAATAAAAACAGAGAGAGAGGTAGAGTGTACTCCCCAGGTGAACTTATGAGTAGAGCTATGCCTCCCGGCAACGCGCCAGAAAACAGTCTTGATAACCCACAAGTATAGGGGATCGCAATAGTCTTCGCGGGAAGTAAAACCCAAATTTATTGATTCGACACAAGGGGAGGTAAAGAATACTTATAAGTCTTAACAACTGAGTTGTCAATTCAGCGCACTGAAAAGCACTAGTAAGGGGTGATGTGAAAGCAGTAATATGAGAGCAATAGTAACAGTAACACACAGCAGTAATAGTAACATGACGAGCGATGGCACCGAAAATAGTTGATGCTACTTCCAATGACATATAGAACGAGTATATGATGATGAGAGATGGACCGGGGCCCATCTACACTAGTGGTAACTCTCCAATAACAAGTGACAAGTGTTGGGTGAACAAATTACAGTTGAGCAATTGATAGGATTCAAAGCATTAAGATAGAACATCAAGATTATTAATCATGTAGGCATGTTTTCCATATATAGTCATACGTGCTCGCAATGAGAAACTTGTACAACATCTTTTGTCCTACCAGCCGGTGGCAGCCGGCCTCAAGGGAATCTACTGGATATTAAGGTACTCCTTTTAATAGAGTACGGAGCAAAGCATTAACGCTCCGTGAAAACATGTGATCCTCACATCACCGCCATCCCCTCCGTTGTCCCTTCTGGCCTTTGGTTCCGGACAAGATATGTGCATACAACTTGTAGATACAATCTAAGCAATAAGTATAGAGCTTAAATCTAAGATCATGCCACTCGGGCCCTAGTGACAAGCATTAAGCATAACAAGATTGCAGCAACAATAACTTCACAAACTTTATAGATAGACTAATCATAATGTATCATCCATCGGATCCCAACAAACACAACACCAATTACATCAGATGGATCTCAGTCATGTAAGCTCATGAGATCATTGTATTGAAGTACATGGGATAGAGAGTACCAACTAGCTAGCTAGAACCCGTAGTCCATGGGAGAACTACTCACGGAGCATGATGGAGGCGGTGGCGTCGATGGAGATGGCTTCCGGGGCACTTCCGTCCGGCAGGTGCGAACAGACTTCGTCCCGAATTGGAGTTTTGCGGCGGCGCCCGGAGTCTTTCTGGAGTTTCGTCAATTGGTATCGAGGATTTAGGTCGCGAGGGGTTAAATAGGCGAAGCGGCGCAAAAGGGTTTTCGGGGCCCACACGAGGGGCGCCCCCTTGGCCGCGCTGGTGGGGGCCCTGGTTCCCTCCGACTCTCCTTCTGTTCGGATGCTTCCGGGAAAAATAAGATGTTTGGCGTTGATTTCGTCCAATTCCGAGAATATTGCCCAAACAGCCTTTCTGGAACCAAAACAGCAGAAAAGAACCTTGTGGCATCTTGTTAATAGGTTAGTTCCGGAAAACGCATGAAATCATCATAAAGTGCGAGCAAAACATGTAAGTATTGTCATAAAACAAGCATGGAACATCAGAAATTATGGATACGTTGGAGACGCATCAATACTCAATCTCATATTTATAACCACCCATTTACGCAATGGCATTTGATGTAATCAAAGCATCCTTCTGGTGTAAGTGATTTACATGATCTCATGGTCGAAGGACTAGGTAACTATGTATCGAAAGCATATATCAAGATGAACTTAATGACTTGATCTCATGCTACGCTTATTTAGGTGTATGTCCATTATATCATTCACCTAATGACATAACCTTGTTATTAATAACATCCAATGTTCATGGTCACGAAACCACGATCATCTATTAATCAACAAGCTAGTTATACAAGAGGCTTACTAGGGACTCCTTGTTGTTTACATAACACACATGTATCAATGTTTCGGTTAATACAATTATAGCATGGGATGCAAACATTTATCATAAACATAAAGATATAATAATAACCATTTTATTATTGCCTCTTGGGCATATCTCCAACAATTTTCCCACCACGCTCTCAGATTTTTTCCTATAAATAAAGCAGGGATCGACACACTTCGCTGCACAGGTGCATCTACCACTCTTTTTCCTACCTTCTCACGCTTAGCTACCATGAGTGTGTCGTGCTCTGACCAGGGCCTAGAATCATGGTCAAATCACTGCACACTCATGGTAGCTAAGCGTGAGAAGGCAGGAAAAAGAGGGGTGGAAGCACCTGTGCAACAAAGTGTGTCGATCCTTGCTTTTTATTATAGGAAAAAAATCCAAGAGCGTGGCGAAAAAATATGGTAGGAGAGCGGTGGTGGGAGAGGAAAAAAATATGACGGGAGAGTGGTGGCGGAAACATATGGCGGGAAAGCAGTGGCGGCAAAAGAATGGCGGGAGAAGTGCCCGAACATATCAAGCGTACTAACCCTAAACCAAAATCATGCAAGCCGGTTAGCAGGTCAGTCTACAGCTGACCAATTGGTCAGCTATCGACCAACTAGTGCTGCCATGTGTCCGATCGGTCGGCTACTAACCGACCGAGTCACATTTTTAAAAATAATTGAAAACGCATGCTACTCCTAGAAATAAATAATTAATTCGTATTATTAAAAAAATCGTCCTAGCGCGTGTTGCGGGAAGTTTCTTGACCGGAGCGCGGTTGAGGATCACCTAGTAGTCCTATGCCCTATTTTCCTCTCCGCTGCTAGTATAAGCACACCAATTGCGTGCGTGTTTCTGGCCGGCGACAAATAAAAGCAGGCACGTGCATTCAGATGGGTGTGCAGCTTACACCTATAAAAGTTTTCCTGCTAGTGGCTACTGGCTAGAGAGGCATACCACAATAGATCCAATCTCACCATCCAGCATAGACGAGGTTGATATATATTTCCTCGAGTTTGTACCTCAGCAGAGAGAGAGAGATAACCAATCCGCCAAACACACAGGAAGTAGGGATTTTACCGTGCACTGTAAACCTGTATAAACCTTCATCTGCCGTGTGCTACCATTTGATACTGTTGTACGTGCACCCTGCCAAACAATAAATTTACTTACGGGAAAATACCGCACGCATAAGTTCAAGAAAATAAATCGAAAATAACCTGAAAGAACAATAGGTTGCAGGGGTATCCCAAGCTGATGATTTTGCTAGTTCTGGTTTTCTTCCCCTTCCACATCAACCTAGAAAATATTTTTATCCCTGTGATACTTTTATTGCCTCAAGAATGCCTAGTTCTTAAAAAAAGAGTCATAATCAAATTTTAATTTTTTTAAATAGAATTTACACTTAATCCTCCTCTAGTTTTACAGTAGCATTCATGTTAAACAAATCTTTGCACCATAGAAAAACTTCAATTGGATAAATCAACAAATCAGAAAGAGGGAACGCTTCAAAAAAATAATTTAACAACATAGTATATAATCTTGATCTTTTACATGGACTTCTTTTTGACACAAAAATATGAAATAATGAGTGAATGTTATAGACAAATAGCGACAAATTTTGTGAAGTTTTCACAATTTACTAGTACCACACACAAGTAGGAAATAAAAAAAAAGTATTAAGAGCTAGGGTGCAGATTTCAACAAACAAGCAAACAAGATCCCAGCTTATTAATGCAAAGATATTTTTTGGAAAGCTATTTTTATTAGAAACAAAGAATACATATGCCAAGAAACATTGTTTATAATTGGTGTATTTAATTAGAAACAGTTTAAAAATTTAGTTGGAATTAACAACACATGCTTAAGGTCGACCCCACCTTCTTTGTTTCTCGTCCTTCTCATGTTCTTATCAAAAAATTATTATTAAAAATTCTAAACTTATTTAAAGAAACACGAGAGTCTAAAGATGTGTTCATTACAAATCAAGATATAATAAGTCAAATCATGGTAGAAAGCAAGAGACATGATAAATCAAGGACACTTATATATGAATACATCATGTGATTGCCACTTGGAAGTAGTAATAATATAGAGAGGAAAATCAGCTCCTTTTTCATAATATAATGCAAGCATTATAACCAAACTTTACAATTTATCTAGTAGAATTGTGCAACTTTGCAAACTTTGGAAAATGAAGAGGATTATTAAAATTATCCTAATAACTTATTTTATCTACCAAAGTAAATTCATGAATTATACATCAAAGTCAACATCATGATTGTAGCTAGAATTATCATGAACACAAGATTTTCGATAAAAAGTATATATTAATATCCAAAAGATACCTATTGCAACAATGTAGTGCCGTAATGGCAATACGGATGCACACAACAACAAAAAATTGAATAAAAGATAAGTCCTGATATAGTGATCTATTTCTTGTAGCAGCTAATCAAACACTATGAAGACATCACCAGAAATCCAACTTCTCCAAAAGCGATGCCTCCAAGAACGAAATAATGCACAAGCGCCATCATCGCCCTAATCAAAGATTATAAGTTTTCACCCCGGAGAAAGTCCATGCTCACAAAACAATGCCTTCAGCAAGGTTATTGCCAGACACCACCAATTAAGATCAGACCTTGGGTTTGCACCCTACAAGTTTAGACTCTGAATTTCTCCTGTATTGTCACCCCCACTTGCCGATGCCACTACTCTAAGTCACAAATCATGAAGCCAGTTCCTCATCGGCACCGGAACTCGAACCACCACCACTAGTCCCGAGATCTCGGCTTCCATGCCATCCTCCACGACTTCACCATGGCACTAAAGACATGTCCCATAACGGCAATAGATGACGACGTGGGCTTAGCCCAGTGGTTGGGATCGCAGTGGCACACCCCAACGACTGGAGTTCGATTCCTATCAGGGACAAATTTCGGAATTATCACGCCAAGTTCTGCTTCTACTATATCCAAAAAAGTGTCTAGTTCCTCCTAGACACGGTTTCATTTTTTATAATGGAAACAGACAGCAGAGCTTCACATTCCTCCCTACCCCAAACGGTCGGAAAAAACATGGTTGCGCGCGACTGAATCCCATCCGTTCCGACAATCTCCATGGAGTTCGTCGGCGGAGCCTTCCGAAACTCGAGACTCTGGCCAGAACCCGACATGCATCAAAAAGATCTTCATCTTGGCGTGAAAGGAAACCTAGGACCTCCACCTTTATTAAGGCCAAGCCAAAAACCTCACACCACCGGTGGCTGCAGAGAAGAAGACGAACATCAGATGGCTGGGAAATCCATGTCGCACAAGCAGGTTTCACACATAGGCCACCAAGCCCAGATGCAGGTGGCAGCAGCACGACGCAAGCCTCCCTACGTAGGCTAGGCGATGGAGACCAGCGATCTAGTGAATGAGACCACATTGATACCACATTGGCGGAAGAGGATGGCAGGCAAAAACCAGCCAAAACGAACAAGACCCCTTGGCACCCATGCTGCCGCTCGTGCGCCAAGTGCCCTGTCGAATGGAGCAGGCAAGCCTGCCGCCTGAACAACGACGCCGCCCTAGCAACCATCAATGCCGCCAACACCTCGCCTCCAGGGCCGCCGCCCTCAGTCCAGTACCTGTCGCACCCGGCCGGGGACCCTCCTCCCCTTTTTGTGCGGCGGGAGGGGGGGGGGGGCACCGCGGCCAGAGGCCTCGGAGGAGCACTGGCGACGCTAGGGCTGGGTTGGGGTGTCGGGTCTTTAGTTGTAAACCACAAAATATTTGTTAACGTAAGCATATTTTTCATCGAAAATATAGGTAGGAGAATTCAAGAATTGAGTTATGACGTTTCACAACAAACAATTTGACAAGATATGTACTGTAGATGAAATCGTTTTGATTTTTCAAATATTTTCAAAATATCTGTGATATTGGTGGGTCCCAAAGAAGTTCTCAATCGAGCTTGAAGAACACATGAGGTGCCCGTTTGATGGATGCATCTTTCATAGCACGTTGTGACTAAATAAGTACATCGGCTCAACAAAAAAAATACAGGTACATGTGTGTGGTACTGGTAGCCGTGTGTCGGTCTACGTACGTACGTACGACAGCGATGATCGGTGACGGGGGACGCAACGCAGTACCATCGAGTACGTACGCGACCGAATGATTCGAACCCGTGTGAGGCGCGCGCGCGTGCACGCAGTGATCGACGCTAGCAAAACCTAGCGTTGGATTCTGTAATGATTTCGTCGCCAGCAGATCGAAGCCGACGGCCAGAACGCGCCAGTGGTCGATCCTCCGGCGACGGAGAGAAATTGCAGAAACGAGAACTGGCGCACTCCACCGGCCGGCTAGATTTTCAACTGCTGCTGCTGCCATAGGCATGACCTCCCTGCGGCGTCCCTGCTCTGCTCTCTGCTTCAGCACTCTGACTGAGTAAAGACAGTTCCGCTGAAGCAATGAATTGCGATCATGGCGCGCTCGTACCCCGACCTAGCCGCCGAGACGTAAGCACGTCCGCCGTGCATCATTGTCCAGGAGCCTTTCTTGGAAAGTCTATGGTCTGCTCGATCGCCTTACCGGCTGACCGGTAAAGGCCACTTACGTGTGGCGATCTATCCTTGGATTCGATATGCATCTTGCGGGCGCAAGAAGACGGCATCCTCCATGTGATGATATTCTTCCAAGGGATGCGTACACCATGCAAGAACAAGGTAGACAGATTATTTTATATTTTTGTAAAAGAAGTTGAGTCCATCAAAATAATAATGCACAAAACTTTTTTTTTCATTAGATTATTATTTAGCAAAATGTAGCGGAACAAATACATTGATCGATCCAAAGCCACTATCCCACACATACGCACATCATCTAAAATCGGAGACCTCACCAAGCCGTCCAACGGCGACCCGAGAGCACAACCAGCCTAGAAAAACCTCAGCGCATGTGCACGCTCCAAAAGCCACCACAACCATCTTTCGCCGATCCATCTTCATAGATCAATGCATCAACCTTGCTAGATCTAATATCGACCCTCGTCACGACGCTAGATGACACCACCTCTCTACACGTGTCTATCGTCGTGCACCAGATGCTGAGACTCCGCTGAGCCATCCTGCTGAGACAGATTATAGATGGATGAACACACGCCAGCTAGCTGGTCAACTCTATGCATCCTTCATCCTTTGATGCAAGAGTTAGCGTCTTATACCGTGCTATGCGTTAGTAATGTATTAAAATGAATCTCATGAAAGCGGCAGATCATCAGACAAATACGTACTCTGTATCAATATACTATATACTAGAAATATCTATCTCATCCATGGATTTTAAAATGCCATGGAGTGCTGCATCGTGCATGGCTTGCGTGAGGAGCAAGAGATCCAGGATGATTGACAGATGGAATGATGGATGGAGTGGATGGATAGCTTGTGTTGACCTGAACCTACCTGGCTAGCTGCAATAAATCCGGACAAGCCTAGTACCCACAGGCCACGGCAGCTACGTAGCTAGCTCGACCGGCCGGGCGGGAAGAGGGATCGCTGGCAACGCCTCTCGATCTCCGTACGTCGACGGCATGGCAGTGGCATGGCGCTCAATTGACGCCACTGTTACTGACGCTGCAAGCAAACAGTCAATGGGAATAGATGGATGGATGGGATAGCTACCTAGCCCGCCCACACGCATCCATGGCTTTGGCACAGATCGATCGATCGCTACACCGTGTGTGCGTGCATCCCCATGATGATTGGAAACGCCCTAACTTCGCGGCTGCCGCCGTGAGCCAAGCTGCAGCAAAGCTCAGCAGCGACGTACACCAGTTGACCACCGTCATGTCCACATTTCGTGTCCTGGTCTCGGAAGCAGAACATGGAGCAAACTCAGGATGCATGCAATGCAATGCAATGCATGTGTTGTTGGATTAATTGCGAAAACGCATGCATGAACACAAACTCTTATTTTTTAGTCAAACATGTTTAAATTTGTGTAGTTTATAGAAAACCTAGCATTCACAATACCAGGTGAATTTATCACCAAAACGTATTTCATGATTGATTTAGTACTGTAGGTATGTATCGATATATTTTTCTTCATATACTTTCGTACCCCCAATTTGTTTGGAAAAGAAAACATTGATGTTGTTTTATAATTGGTCAAGCTTAAACAAGTGTGACTTAAGAAAAGATTATGTTTCCTTAAATATATATGCCTAAAGTTTGAATGTGTGGAGGAAATATTTGAAACCATTCGTATGTCTCCCTTCAAAGTGAGTCTGGGGCCTCATTTTGATGCAGAGGCCAGGTTATACTTCAATTTAAAAAGAAAAAGAGAATCTCCTTTTGTGTTTAGATGAATTCAGTGGCGGCAAGAGCCAGCTCACTCATAGAGCCCGCCCAAGTGCATGCGTATATGGTCGACGGCGTAGAAGCTGATAATTGCATTCTCGTTTCTTGCTGCACCTTAATGGTGTTTCCTGAGCAGAGGTCGGGCAGCTGGCCAGGGTTGCCGGGACGTAGCTCCGCCACTAGATGAATTTTAGAATCACTACAGGAATGGCACGATACACCGAGGGTTTTTTATACATCGACGGCCAAAAGGTCAGCCTGACAAAAAGACCCTCGGCGTAGCGTTGCCGTCGGCGTAGCGAGGTCTACGCCGAGGGCAGCCCTCGGCATATCTTTCGCCCTAGGTGTAGCCGATAGGGCTACGCCGACACTCTCGGCGTAGGCCATCCTTCAAATTTGTCCGATTTTGTAAAAATCATAACTAATTCATATGACGTCAAAAAAATACGTATAACGTATCAAAATTTAAACACTTTCTTATATGTCCTCGGGTTTCCGTTTTAGCCAGATTACAATTTAAACGAAGTCAGAAAATCGCGCGGAGCCGTATGGCGTCATTTTATATGTCCTAGTAACCACTCCAAAAGTCGGAATTAGGATACGGCAATTATTTTGAAAAAACCCTTCACGAACAGGACTATCAAGTTCGGAGTTCTATGGGAAACGGCTTGTGACACCGCATAATTTGTCGAAACGAGGCCATATTTGTCACGTGAGTGGGCCCTGGGATGGAAAGCAAGGCTCCAGGCGCGTATTTCCAATCTGACCCATGGGCGATGGTTTTTTCATTTTCGGGGTGCCAAAACAGTTTTTTTTTTGTGAAGCAGCTACATGGGGCGCATTTTAGTATTACGCGGGACCTCCGTGTAGTGGTAGGAGACCGCCTCCGCACCATATATCACATGTTATATGCGTGTGCTAGCTATCTAGGAATCCATGTGGCTTCCTGCGGTGTCCCACCGAATCCGCTGGAAACTTTACGGATTTGAACTAAGGGTAACTAAGGGTACACTTTCCGTCACTCAATAAATTCCGGGAAAATGTTTTTAGGTCTACAACACATCACTTTATGTGCTAACTTTTTTCCACTTAGCGCGATGGTGAACGGGTGCACCAGCGCGCCCGGTACGGCCATACCACATCTTCTAGGGCCCCCGAATTAGCCAGATGCCAATTTAAACGAAGTCAGAAAATCCCGCGGCTTCGCATGGCGTCATTTTATGTGTCCTAGTAACCACTCCAAAATTCGAAATTGGGATACGACAATTATTTTGGAAAACCCTTCACAAATAGGGCTATCACGTCCGGAGTTCTATGGCTTTTAGGGGAAATAAGTAGGAAACAACCCGTCACACCGCATAGTTTGTCGGAACGAGGCCATATTTGGCACGTGTGTGGTGCCTAGTTTTTTCATTTTCGGGGTGCTAAAACATTTTTTTGTGAAGCAGCTATATGGGCCGCATTTCAGTATTGCGCGAGACCTTCACATAGTGGTAGGACACCACCTCCGCACAACATATAACATGCCATATATACGCACTAGCTATCTGGGAATATCTGTGTCTTCCTGCGATGTCCCGCTGAATCCACTGAGAAGTGACCGGATTTGAACTAGGGGTACACTTTCCGTCGTTCAATAAATTCCGGAAAAAATGTTTTTAGCCCTACAACACATCACTTTATGTGCTAATTTTTATCCGTTTAGCGTGTTGGCGAACGGTGCACCAGCGTGCCCGGTACCATTCCGCATCTCCGGGGGGGTGCATTTTGGCCAGATGGTAAACTGGACGTTATATTTGGATTCTTCTAATTCTTAGTTCAAAATATGATATGGATGTTATATTTAGATTCCTCTCATTTTTCTGATTGATTTAGACATATTATTTGTGGAATTTCGATTTTCTGATTTAATAGATATTAATTATTCCATATTAAATAGTAAAAAGACCAAAAAATAAAATCATTTTATTGTTATTTGAATTCAATATTATTATTACTTATATATTCATTGTTGTTTACTTAAGTAATTTTTTGGAATTCAAAAATAAAGAGGTGCGACATCACGGTCCAAGGGTTAATAGGGTTGGTATGTTATTATTATCAGCAATGTGTCAATTTTTTAATGGAAGCTCATCCGAATGGAACCAAGATGCTAAACATGCTGAGGCTGGAGTAGTGTGAGCAGGGTAACCATGATTGTAATTCGACCTAAGATTAAGTGTACTTAGAGTTAAAAGTGTCTTGGGTGAAAGATAAACAAGTAAAAAAAGAAAAGAAAAAATGGTGTAAAACAAATTAAATTTTGAAAAAACTTAAAACTCTATGCCGAGAGTTTTGCCGCCTGCATAGCCAAAAAAAAATTAAATTTTTTATTCAAAAAGGAAATTTGAATTTTTTAAATTAGTATGCCGACGATTTTGCTGTCGGCGTAGCGTGCTACACCGACGGCAATAATGGCTCCGCCGAGGGAGGTCGTTGCCGAGGAGCTATATGCCGAGGGCTGCCCTCGGCGTAGCCTACGCCGACGGCCAAAATCGGCTACGCCGAGGGTTCCCATTCGTCGGCATATCAGCCCATTCTTGTAGTGAATTTCATGGAGCTACAATGGCAAAATATCATATTGTTCCCTGATCAAAGTAGTTCGTTTTTGTGTACCACACAGAAAGTCGTATCATATTGTTCAACATGGCCATAAAATCATATCATAGATAATGACCCGATTGTTAAAAAAAAAACCACACTCATGTTTCGAAAATTACGGGAAAAATCATGCATGTAAAATAATCAGAAAATCACCAGAACTTATGATCTAGAAATTCATCTTCCGATGGTCGCACAGATGATCAATGGTCATATCTTCTACGAAAACATGCGTAAAAAAGGTCTAATTTTTGTTGAATTTGTAACACCCGGTTGGCCAGCTATTCATGAGTGGTAATCGGTGACATGAAGAATAGGTATACTACGGACCAGTGCTGTAGGTGTCAACCTTAAATCTGTCGCTCTGCAGGGGGTCAACGGTTCTCAGATCAAATGTTCAGGTCATCATGACGTACGTTGCTGAAAGTAACTTGTAGAACACATCAATCATCAATGGCTCACGAGTTATGAAGAATGTAAAGGCTGGGAACAGGATGCGTTGTCTGTTTGGTACTTAAAACATAAAATTTTCAGAATTGGTCTAAGATGATGAAGGCGTTTGAGTACCACATAGAAAAATTCTAGGAAACAAATGCAATATTAGAGACAGGAAGAGAAGACACAAAAGGATGTTTTGCCCTAAGCTTTTGAAAATGAAATGAATACATAGTGTTAAGTTAGTTAATTTTGGTATTTTCAGAAAATGTAGGAAGTTTTTCTATAAAGAGAATATAGTAATATCAAGATGATAGTAAGTACATCCAACCTCCACAACAACATAATATCTAGAGCTAGTCGTGGCATCAACGATGCACAAAAAAAAGTATGACCCCGCCAAAGCGATCAGTGACTTGACCAACTTTATCCATTTTTTAACGAAAATGGCGGAAGCTATAACTTCTCAACTTTTTGCTTATCGAAGAATCTAAAAAGTATTTTATAATTATTATTTTGCTTCTCCGTTCTTACGAATTTAATTAGCCTTTTATCGGAAAGTCCACTGATCTATTGATATTCATCCATAGTAGTACACAGAACGCAAAAGGTAATAAATACTGCAAATAAATACTCCCTTCGATCCTAAATATAAGCCATATAGTTTTTTGTACGAATATTAAAGAACGCACTTGGAGGCAATGCTAGAGCAGATTTGGGTAAGATTATTCCTGACTAATTGACGTGAGAAAATAGAGGAGTTCATATTAGATAAGTAAACATAATAAAAAATTTAAAAGAAATTCTCCATACAAGTGATACAACGCAATATATTTTATATTTTGGATTTTTTTTATCGAATAACTATATGGCTTATATCAAGGAATAGAGGGAGTATGTATTTAGAGTGAAAAAGGGTTAACTTCGTCAATGCTCATGATGATGAACTTGGATTTCAGGAAGGAGGACACCGGCGAATCAACGAACTGGTCAGCCAAACTTAGGCAGCCGACGGATATTACTATCAAGGGCGAATCGCCAAGATTACAATATGTGGAACAAAGGTTACAAGGGTGTTTGCTCTGATTCAATATGTACCCTCTCGGTGGCTCCTCTCAGCCCTTATATAGTGGGTTGGGTCTCTGAGTCCACCTCGAGATCGAGTTACAGTTCATGTCGGTTCACCCGATATGGGCTTTAGCTTTACTAATGAGATATCTTCGGATTCCTCCATACTTCTTAGTGGGCTTTCCCCTATTCCTTCCTGAGCTTTGTACCATGGATATCAATGCTTAGAACCCGATATGTCATAGACCACCTAGCGACGACTACAGAGACTAGCACGAGCCCAAAAGTGTGCCACCATCCTCGCCTCTCCATTGCCGGAGCCAGACAAAGCTTGTCGTAGTAGAGCTTATTGTAGTAGACAAACAAGAAGTTGTCGTGCTAAGGCCACAACAACCATCATGAAAGATTAACACATAGATCGGAATAACTACACATAACTTCACGCGACCTTCGCAGACACTAGCGGCACCAACAGAGCGAGGATAGAGCTAGCAGAAATAATCTTATTTTGACTTCAAGATATAGTCGCCGCCATCACTATTTTGAAAAAACCGAAACAAAAAACGAGAACCCTACCGCCAGCGAGGGTCGTGGTCCACCACACATCTCCAAGGCTCCAAGGCCACTGGAGTGGACCGCCGGCGTCGCCGGCAAGAGGGGTAGAACCATAGAACCCTAGATGAGTTTTACAGCCACCTCACAATCGTTTCTCTCCTGAATCACGTACAAAAGTTAATTAGCCTTCGTGGTTCTCCCAACATACGCAGCAAGGTTCGATCCATTGACACACATGCCCATCCCGAAGCAAAGAATCTCTCATACTCACTACGCTACACACCACTGCGCTAGCTATAGCTTTGGCTGGTGTGTTTCGGTGAAAGCTCTAGCAAGCTAGATCGATATGTGCATGCATTATAACTTGGCCTCGCCATCGCGCACACTCAAGCACCTGGAATTGGACGGTTGCTTGTTCGGTTCTTGCAGCCTGTCCTTCTTCAGCACTCTGAACAGATTTATCGATCGGGACGATGATGACATACGAGAGGACAGAGACACTTCTCCTATCTACGCTAGATCTCTCGATGATGCAAGCAACGTAAGGGCCTGGGAGAAGTGGCTTTACTTATTCCCAAATTCTTTCTTATTTGGCCTTTTGGGGCCAGACATGGTGCTAGCTTGTGTGCCTTTTGTTATGGGGTAGTGTAGGTAGCTAGATCGGGTACGTGATGACGACGAAGGATCCTAGGATTTGATGGTCCTAGGCTTCAGCCTTTAGTTTTGAGCGCCTTTTAACCTAGTTTGAGTTTGTGTTGATGGTCCATCTAGTCTAACATGTAATCCGCTGCCAAGTGTTTTTGCACCAGCTCGAACAAAAAAAAAAAAAAAAAACCAAGATTATGGAAGAAAACGTCTTGCCTAGCTTCTGTATCCGAAGATGCAGTTCAAAATTTAGAAGAAAAAATAACACAACGTCAAGACAAGCAAAAAACGAAGACAACAAGATCGCAACACACCAACTCGACACGTTAATTAAGAAACCTATTGCTAAACCGCCACCCAACATAATTTAGTTAATTATTTTGCATTCTAGGTTTTCCTACCCCCTCTAATTCATATTACCTGTTGCTGATTTTGTACAAAATTGTACTAAATCAATGACAAGTCATATGGAACAAAGGAACTACAAAAAATATCAAAACATCCGTAGATGTACGAAGGGCATATGGAAGCTTCTAACATGGAAACAATTGTGTATGTTAATAAAATGCATTCCACTTGTATTTTGTGCGGGTGAGAAAATTATAATATTTTTTGATGAATTTTGTGCATTATCAAAGTTTAGAAGTTTAGAACACCATATGCATACGATATTTTTTTCTATATTTTGACAAACTTTTGACATGCAAAGCCAACATAAATAACTCGGATAGCTAATGCCTAGATCCTGTCATATTTTATGCCCAATTCGGATCAAAAGAATTTTGAGATAAAAAAAAGGTAAGATTGAAAATCATCAAGAAAAAACCTTTGGACATTAGTTGTTTTCTCCAAGATTTTAGAAAACCAATTATCATGTGCTCAAACTTAATGTTTTTTTTGTTTCAGAGTTCATATGCATCTTCCCTTCCTCTTCCCTATTTATCTAAATAGGCAGTACTTAATCTCAATATAAGTATTTTTCTACTTTGCAGCAATCAAACACATCTTTCAGGTATTTGTGTTATGATACATGAGTATTCAATACTTCATGAAATTTTTCCCTACAGAATCACAATTCCAATCGTGTGTATTCCTATTGTTGCAACACAAACAAGCCCTCATGGTTTATTTTTTTTCGAAACAATTCATGGTTTTAGATCATACTGTAAAGTTATGCTACTAAAACATCAACAACAGATATGATCATTTTTGCTCCTCCCAAGAAGTATATGAGATAAATTTATCATTTTTCATGGGACAAATATATTCATTTTTTCTATAAATGTTTGTAGATTTCCATTTTATAGTATTTCTACTGTGATAAATTTTACAAAAGTAACATTTCACACACCTCTGATTTTTAATTTTTTTTAAAAAAAATCATAAAAGCATAAATACCATTACCAATAGCTTTCCTAAGGTTCATCTTGAACAAACCAGATATTTTATGGTGTTACATAGATATCTTCATGGTACATAGTTCATTTTGAATCAAGCACCATAATTCAGGGTTCAAAATAGACATTGTTCTACTAACTACATTAACTCAAGGTCAAAGTACATAAGCATAAATATTATTTCAGTAACGAAGGTACCTTTTTGGATTAATGATACGAATTTGTTAAGTTATTGAAAGGAATAATTACACCATGTCAACAAACTAAAACATAATGCACAAGAAGCCCCCCCCCCCCAATAAAACCAAAAGTTACATAAGGGGACCTATATCTTTATTTTTGCATTGTGCACCTCAAAGTACCTCCAATGGTTTTATGAATAAACTACAAATGGGAATAAAACCTTCAGAAGCTTTAGAGACCTCAAAAGATGTATGTTGTTTATTAGAAAGGGTAGCAAATCTGCTTTCATATATTCAAATCAGCTCCCAAGGGCATATTCTCTCGGGTTTTACAAAAAAAATGATGATTTTTCTTACATGCTTATGTACGCCCATGTTTCATGTAAAATTTTATGGACAAGTGGTAAACTTTGTGGCATGTGTGAAAAAACAAATTTGGTGCTTCAAATAATGTTTTTATAGAACACCTAGGTGGTGGTATTGTGGGGTGTTTGTACAAGCAAAACAGGGACACATGTTTTTACTGGAGTATAATAGCCACTTATGGGCACATGTCTGTATTTATTATGGGCCGTTATCGTGGGTGAGTTCACAGCCCAATAGTATAGCAACCAGTCCGTTCTAAACAGGGCCCATAGATCAGCTTTCAATTTCGAAAGCCCAACGAAACTCTTGCTCTCATTGTGATTTAAGTTTCTCTTTCTCCTTTAAAAAAGGAGTAGTCACTACTTCCTCTTGCAACCAAAGCAAGCAGGGCGGTGTTATGGCTATGCAGATCATATGTTCCCAGTATGAGCAATAAAATCATTAAAAGCTAAAAAATCAAAAACATATATTTTTCGTAAAATATAATATGTTTTGTTTGCATGTGTGTGTAATGTTTACCGTGCCATAGATATAGAAACCAAGGCATGTCGCAGATTATTCAGAACACACTCTGGTGGTCGTCTCTTTGGCCATCACGTTTTCACATCGCCAGCACACGGCAGCCAGTTGTTCGAAATTCCCAAGTTTCAAGTTATTCAGTAGTTCTGATATTCCAAGTTGACAAATTTCTGACTTACAAGGAAATTAAGAGATGTACTAGCACTACAGCATTAGATGCTGACAAATTTCTCTAAAACATGTTAAAAACATGTGCTCCGACTCCAAGTTGTCGCGGATCGAGAGGCTGTTGATCTGCCTCCGCTTTCGCCTCCGACATGCTCTAACAACCATCCATTCTCATGCTCCTTGTTTGGCTCCTTCCCATAATAACAGGCATGCCCCCTTATCTCTCTCTTTCTTTCTTCCATCCTAATAAACCAAAAGAAGAGCCGTCGCAAAGAACACCACAGAGAAGAAAGATTAGAATTCATTCTGCTCGTCCGATCCGGATCAGATGGCGCGAGTTGCGTCGAGCTGTTCCGCCCTCTTGGCACAAAGGTCGTCTCCTGTATTATTCTGCAAACATATGATCCTCATATTTGAATCAAAACTATGAACTCATGCGTGAGGAACGTATGGCGCAGGAGGGGAATCTCTGCTGCCATAGCCGCCATTGATGTCTCCGCGAAGAAAGTCGAGGAGAAAGCGGTGAAGCTCGGCGCGACAGCAACGGCTACCACCACGGAGGACAAGACGGCCTTCTGGGAGCCAGACCCCAAGACAGGCGACTACAGGCCGGTGACTGGCACCAAGGAGGTCGACCCAGCCGACCTGCGCGCCGAGATGCGGAAACAGAGGTTGCTGCAGCAGTAATGCACCGAAGCTACGACTCCAGGTTCACGTTTGTGCAACTGTACAGCGAAGAAACATTGACGGACAAACTAACTATTTAAGCCCCGTGTCGAATTTTAAGGAAACAGTTTAAATGCTCTACGCAGATATCATACTATACTGAAATCTATGATGTTCATTGCAGCAGAGAAAACTAGAGATTTTTTGTCCCGATGAATATTTTCTATGAGATAGAATGAGAAGATCATCCGTTGACACAGAGAGGGGACAACTAGCCGTAGATGTCTCCTATCGTTGAATCGTTGATGATGTCCGTCATTTGAGCACAGGTGGCAGACACAACAAGAGCAGCCCAAGGACAGTACTAACAACAACAACAACAACAACACACTTGCTACGTCCTATCTTTCACAACCCACTGCCCTGATTGTTACCACAATCGCTATTGCTTGGAGGCTGACTCCAGCTTCTCTCCTTAAAGTTTCAACTTTCAAGGACTATATCGAGTGGCAAATCTTTCTTCAGTGTAACAAATTCTGAAGAATCTGGCTCTTATCCTAAATGGCCAACCTTTCTCTTACCTCCGAAGAGATACCCGGTACCTTTCTAATCTATCAACCCTGATAGACAGTAATTGCATGCTTACAGAACAGTTCACAAGCTGAAATAGCAGAAGGCTCCGACCAATCTCAATGGTAGTCAGGAGCATTGCAAAATTGCAAGTCCAAATTCACAGTTTCCATGCAAATTCTAGTAGGAGTATATATCTTTATTAGCAACATAAATAAAACACTAATTATCACAAAAAAGCTTCCATCACATTTGAAAGCCGTAGAAAACAAGCTGGTTATTCAGCCTAGGGCTGTCAGTTGGGGCATACTATAAGGTGATGCTATCTTCTCATATACTCCCTCCGATCCCTTTTAATTGACTCGGATTTAGTATAACTTTGTACTAAATCCAAGTCAATTAAAAGGGATCATAGGAAGCAGTTGACAACATTTGTTCGCAACTAAGTTCATAGATCTCTATCAGTGTTTTACTGTGGCCATTTTTCAGGTATACTAAGTGTACTAAGTTACTAAATGCATAGTGCATCCTCTCTCTTACAAGTTTTCGTTCGTTTTACATGCTTGCTTTTATTTAAACCATTGTCTGCCCACCACAAAACAGTTCCACTTGAGTTTAGCACCTACTCTAGTGGCCTCCAAGAGAAAAAAAAGACGATTTAGTGAAAACATAGTCAAAAACAAGAATCAAAATTGAGCAAGGGATGTGGATTCTAGTTTTGACAAAGATGGTATTGTTTACACTGATGTTAGTAACTACCTCGATCGCAGTTTAACTTTTGATAAGCAAGTCTGTTATAGGATGTAGTTCGGGGCTACTGGACTTACTCCAGCGTTGTAAGCAGTTGGGTTCTGAAAAAAATATCCCAGATTAACTTTTTCCTGGGATAACTCTGATAAGTTTTGGGATCACAAGTACTTTGTACTCAGATGATTCTTATTTCTGTTGCAAGAGGATGTTGGAAGATTGATAGTTTCGGTCGATTTTCTTTACTCTGCAGCCTCTAATTCATTAGAAGATTTCAGTGTCTATTGATCCTTGATAATTAAATGATTGCTTCCAGAGAAAAAAACATGATCTTCCCTCGTGACTGAATTAAGAAAACAGCACCACCAAAGCAAGACGGAAATTCAAATTTTGGATCTTCAAATAAAAATCTTATGGATTGGTTTCACACGTCTTGAAGAATGAACAGATATATTGTTTGCCTAGTTAGGAAAGAAGATTCAGTAAGGTATGCTACAAGCAGAGATGACAGCAAGCCGTGTTGACGTGTTCCAATTCGGCAATTCCTCTCTAGTACGATATAGGTTAGTAACTTATGATCATGGTGATGGAAAAGAGCAATGACTTCATGATGCATAACATCCATTTATTTATGGTAATGGATGTATGTTCAATCTTTAATGTATAACATAAGTTGAAGGTAAGATCAATGAACCTAAATTTTGGTTTCGTTTATGATATAAATGGAATCGGGAAGGTGTCTCCCTGAGAATCCAGAAAAAAAATCAATGAACCTAAAAGTATCATGCTAAACGGTGCTTTGAACAGCAAAAACTCTCTGCACCTAACTAAAAGTTCAGCATTACTCTTGGTGACACAAATTCCTATATTTATGCCTCAGAAGGAAACAAACTAGGACCTGTAAACATTAACTACTACCTCCGTTACACAATATAAGCCGTTTTAGCAAATCAAATTATTTTAGTTGGCTAAAACGGATTATATTATGAAACAGAGTGATAGTTAGCATAGTCAGCTTTTTTCATAACCAAAGAGGAAAACCATTGTGCTAAAGGCATATTCCTGGAATGTTCTATACTTGCAATGAACAGTTAGGTTTGGAAAACAAATACCAAGAGTGGGTAAACATAATTCGATGATAATTCTCGGGGGCTTAAACTGATTCTGGATCCCATCTAACAACCAGTCAAGCCATGCCTGGCCCTGGTTTATGAAACCAATCGCCATCACAACTCCTATCTTATTAGTATACTACAACTTGCAACAAAATTAATACTCTGCAAAAAATAACATTAAATGCAGTCTCTGTCTTAGCAGACGAGAAGAATACTATATATATACTCACTCCGTTCACAACTACTTTGTGTTCTAGATTAGTCAAAGTTAGAGTTTATAAAGTTTGACTAAATATTTAGGAAAAAAATTCAAGAGCTACAATGTAAACTCTGTAGTGTTAGAATCGCCCTAAACCTAAAGTATATTTTCGTATTAGGTGCATTTGGTATTATGAATACTGATATTTCTTCCTATATTTGTAGTTAAACTTGGCAAAGTTTGACTTTGACGTAATGAAGAGCACGAACTAAATTAAAACTGAGGGAGTATCTCACCAAAAAAGAAATATCACTGAACCTAAGATAATCACAAGCTTAAGCTGCTACACCTAACTCCCTGTAGAACTCCCATGTGCTAGACCAAATAGTTAGCATACTATTCAAACATAGAATTCAAGAAACAGCTTCAACCTGCGAACCTGCCTGATTCGTGAGCATGCCGCAGAAATGACAAAGCACAGCAGATGAATTGATCAGAAAATTTTAGAAATCTGAAACATTTATTGATCTTAAGTGTTGTTCTCTAAACTTTCAGAAACAGTACACCTCTCACACACGCAACGAAATGGAGTTCTGAAGTTGTTGTCCCATCTAAAACGGAACTACAAAGTACTACCAACCCCTTGGATTCTTGCAACAACAACAATAGCAAGATTATCGATCCAAGAAGTAGTCGAATCTCGAAGGGGGGCCTTCTTCTCGGGGAACGGGGGCGGGGATTCTAGAACGCACCTCGCAGGCGCAGGCTCGGCTCCGCGGGCAGCTGGAGGCCGTTGCAGTCGAATCCGCATCCGCAGGTGGGGCACTCGAGGAAGTTGTCGAGGCCGAACTCGGCGGAGGCGATGCCGACGGAGAAGCCGAGGTTGTCGCCGCTGCGGGTGACCTCGATGATGTTGACCCAGAAGAAGAGGATCTTGACGGACACGCCCTCCAGGTTGGTGAGCTTGTCGACGGAGATGCGGCCGCTGATGTTGGGCTTGTAGCGGAGCGAGTAGGAGCCCTGGATGGAGAACTCGCAGGTGGATTTCATGTCCAGGTGCGCCGTGAAGTCGCCCGTGGCGTTGTCCAGCGTGTACGAGACCACCCCCTTCGGGATGATGCCCGGCGGGAAGTCGAAGTCCGCCAGCGCCTCGTACGCCGTCTTCGTCGCCGCGGCCGTGCCGGCGCCGGCGACGGCGAGCAGGGGCAGGAGCAGGAGGAGGGGAAGCATCGTCGAGGATTTTACTGGTTTTTTTTTTCTTTCTTCAGCGGTGGTAGCTGGATGTTTGGGCACTTCACCGGAGATCTGGAGATGCCCCTTCCGGTTTTATGAGAAGGGTCCCACGTGCCAACGAACCTGCTAGTGCACCTACTAACAAAAAAACAAATCATGAAGAGATTGTACTATGCCAACTTTTTGTACTTTCATGGGCTAACCAAAAAAATAATCAGTTATGGGGACTTTATTTTGGCTTCCTAACTTTTTTTTTGTCTTAAGTGTAAGGCTCTGAATAGTCCCCGAAAACCCTAACCGCTAGGACAGTCGTAGAGGAGGCGGCATAGCTCCCAGTTGCAGTTCCGCCTTGGATGTGGAGGACCTCGTGGCCTTTCGAGATGGGGCGGATCTTGGCTCCACGCCGGCAAGAGAAGGTCCTAGTTCCTCTTCCTTATGTTGTCTTGGCGTGGTGGTGACGGTGATCTCACGTTAGAATAAGTCATCATGCCTCATCCGTAGCTCTGGTGGTGTCGGCTCCCGTACCAATGAGGAGCATAGAGGTTTCAGATCGCCTATCTTTTATCGAATCTAGTGGATTATTCAGGAGTTGGTGACTCTTCATCTGCGTGTAGGGGTGGTCGCGATCCTTCAAATAAGTTCGCGAGGGATAGCAATGGTATGTACATGTATATGCGCCGAGCAGATCTAGGTGTCTTCCTCGACGACGTTTGTTATTGGCCTCATATATGAGTTAGAGAAACATGGGTGTGTACGAATGTGTTCTATGAGCAAAGTATTCGACTCTATCTTTACAAATGGTTTTATGAGAAGGGCCCCGCAACCAGCTAACATGCTAGTGCACCTGCTAATAAATAAACCAAATCGTGAAGGAATTGTGTTGTGCCATGTTTTTGTACTTGCATAGGTTAAAGGAAGTTGTTTTAGTTATGGGAATTTTGTCTTAACCTTTCTATTGATTTATTTTTTCTTAAATGTAAGCCTTCCCACAAACCGTAGCCGCTAGGACAGCCTCAGAAGCGAATGCATGCCTCCAGGGATTTAAAATAGAGTTTAAAATAAATGAAAAATATTCAAGATCATCAAGCTCTTTCTTCTTTCGTAACACAACCTTATATGTTTTAAAGAAAACGAAAAAGAAAACAAACCATAGAGCTAGACATAAAGGACTGTTTAGTATTCTTCACATTTTCTAGACAAGTTGTTTTCGAGAACCAACTGGTTGGATAGTTAGGAGGGCAGTGACACCATCAACCCACCAAAGTTTAAATCGCAGATTTGACATTTTCGTGTCTCATGAAGGAGGAATATTCTTCAGTGTGAGGCGATGTTCCCGTAGACAGCGAGACGGCTGTGGTGACTTCATCAATCTCAAGATCCGCCGGATCAGTTTTTCGGCACAGTCTCTCGAAGGTGCTAATAGGGGTGAGTGTGTGCGCGTATGTATGAGGTCATTGATTGTGTTGTGTTTCGCGAAAAAAAAAAAGACAAGTTGTTTTCTTTTTGTGGTTTTTACAAGTTGACAATACAACAATACAAGCCGTCCCCGAGATGTATGGCGTACAAATTTTCACCCCTCTCATAGAGCTAGGGCCTAGCGAAGGTTAATTTCCACGTGTTGGCATGTGGTATCGTCAGGATATGCTTTTCTTCAAGGCCGCAACGTCGCTCACGAATTAGGGCATCTCCAGCGGCGCGACGCATTTTAGCGTCCACGCGCGTCCGTTTGCGTCGGCCCTTTTGGTCGAAAACGACCGCGCGTCCGTTTGCGTCGGGGTGGCTCCAGCGGCACGACGCATTTTTAGGACGAATCATTTTTTTGAACTGAAACATAATTTACAAAAACTGAAACATAACTTACATACTTGAAAACATAAAAAAAACCTAAAACGCCTACTGGTCGCGTGGCCGTCTGCTCCTCGTCGCCGAGCACGATGACCTCCGGTATGTCCCACGGCCAGTTGCCATCCGGGGAGCGTACGCCGGGCGCGATCGCGGTGCTCGAGGTTGAGGAGGCTGCGGCCGAGGCGGTGGAGGCGCCCGGGGCTGCTGGGCGGATGAGGAGCCCACCCAAGGCCGTGGCGGCGGGGAGGCGCCCAAGGCTGTGGCGGCGGTGGAGGAGGCGCCGCCGAGTCCAGGAGCGCTGTCGAAGGGCTTCATCCGCGGACAGCCCGGCGGCATGACGCGGTGGCGTAGCGGGGCAATGGCGGCGCACAGCGCTGCACTCGGAGACGAGGAGGCCGAGCTTGGCCATCTCGTCGTCCGTCATGTTGTCGGGAACTCGAAGTTCCCGCTCCGCCATGGCTCTGCCATTCGTGGAAGACGAGGCCGACGTAGTCCTCGCTGTCGTCCTTCACCTCCTCGCTATGGTACGCGAGCGCCTCGATGTAGTCGCTGTCGTCGTCGTACACGGCGTAGGCTTCGTCGTCGTCGTCCTCGTCCTCGCGGTCGTTGTGCTGCAGCTGCTCACGTCGCTCGGCGCCCGCCGACGACGAGCCGGCGGCAGGCCGAAGGATAATCCGTCGCCCATGAAGAAGCCCTTCGTCTGCTGTCCATCTCCGTGGACAGTACGTACGCCAACTCTCCGAGTCGATGGCGTACGCCGGATCGGCGCGGAGGTCCGCCGGCAGATATCGCCTCCTGCGCCGGATCTCCTTCCGTCGGCTCGCGCGCATGCTTGGAGGGATGGGCACCCGGCGGCAATGAGCCGCCACCGCCAGTCGCACGCGACAGGCGTCGCACGGCACCCATTTGCCGTGCATGAGCCTCCCCACCGTGACGGGGAGCGCCACCTTGCTGCCGCCGAGGCCTCGAAGTCGTTCTTCTTCCCCATGGCGCAGCGGCGGTTGTGGTGCGAGTGGAGCTGTGGGCGAAACGCGGCCGCTGGACTTTTAAGGGTGGCCGCGCACGGGATACGATGCCATTGAAGGCGGCGCAGGCCCCCACGCCCGCCGGCACGCGCAGAACAGGAAGTCGCGGCATTCATGGCGAAGGGCGGCGCGACGCCGAAGCGCCGACCGCGGGCGATGGCCGCGAAGCGATGCCCTCCATGCAGCTCGCCGCCGGGCCCGGTGGAGACCGCAGCGGACACTTTGCGCGTCCGCGCGCGTCGCCGAGACGCATACCGCGCATATTTGGGCCAGGTTTGCGTCTCCGCGGACGGCCTCACTTTGCGTCGTCTGGAGAGGGTGCCGACGCATTTACGACCAAAGCGGACGCAACGGGCCTCGCGCCGCCGGAGATGGGCATCTCCGCGCGACGCATTTCGGACGCCCAAAAGTGGTCGGCAAGCCGTGCCGCCACGGACATATTTTGACCGCGCGTCCGTTTGCGTGTGTGCTCCCACCGGGCGACCCATTTTTGAATTGCAACATAGTTTGATCTTCATACAATTCCTTTGGTTTTCTACCACGAGCGATTGATTACATATGAAAACCAAACATAGAAAGTACATAAAAACTATACAAGACCTAGACTACTTGGTTCCTGACGGGCCGGCACCATCGTTGCGTCGCTCCGTGGCCTGCTTCTCCGCGCCTCCCGCGGCCGCTGGCTCGGTGCGCCGCCGCGTCCTCTTGCGTGCCTGCTCCGCGTTGGCGGCCTCGCCCTTGAGCGTCTCAAAAGACTCGACGAGGGCCCGCCGCTCCGCCGCCTTCTCCTCCGGCGCGCATCGTGGTCATCGGATGACCATGAAATCTCCGAGTCGAGTCCTCGGCAGCCGGCGGCCGCCGCCCTGCGCTGCTCCAGCTCGGCGTCGGCAGCCGCATGGGCCGCCCTCCTCTCGCTTCTTCCGCTCGCCAGTCCGCGCGTCCCCGACCGGGTGGAGGAGGTCGGTGTTGTCATCGGAGTCGAACCCGTCGTCTCGAGCTCGAGGCCGGGGAGGTGGAGTGGGAGGTGAAGGTGGAGGTGGAGGCGCGTAGCCTGCCGCGCCCGGCGCTGCTCATGGTGGATCTACCGAGGCGCGGCGCGCGGCGGCTAGGGTTTAGTGGGAGGAGATGAGATGCCGGCGTTTATAGGCCTGAGGCGGGCGACGGGCCGCGCCACGCGGGGCATCGCCATTACTACGCGCGGCACGCGAGGCAACCGCAGACGCCGAAGACCCGACGCCGCCGCGGAGAAGACGCATCGACGCCGCGTCACTGCCTGGTGGAGGCGAGGCACGCCATTAACGCGCCCGCAAAGGCTGCGGCGCGCCGCCCGCAAGTAATGCCGCCGAAGACGTTGGGCCGCGAGCCGCGGCGGCCTGCAAGGCACTTTGCGGTCGCAGTGCCGAGACGCAACCTACATATTTGGGCCATGCGTCTCTGGACCCGATCACTTTACGTCGCGTCGCTAGAGAAGGTGCACGACGCATTTGGTCATACCCTTAAACTTTTTCATTCGCGATAGCCGGAGACGAGCGGACAGCCCGACGCCGCGAGAACCGGCACATGCACACGCGCTGCGCTGCCCGAAAGATTCTTCTCTTGAATGAACAGTTGAGCGAGCTGGTTGGCCGGTCGACGCTGCTGCAGGTAGCTGTTGACTTCATTTGAATAAATGAATTCTGGTGGAGTTTGAACTTTATTTTTTCCTCCACCTCTAAATACACATGTGGTTGATTTAGACGAAATGTACTTTAAAATTTGTCTAGATTTATTAAATCTCTGATAAGTTAAATGTATTTATAGACACTATTTGGTGTACTACTGTAACATGTCAACAACCAATCCATCTAAATTTAGATAAATCCAAAACTTTCTTTTACGGATGGAGAGAGTACTACTATAACATGTCAACAACAAATCTAAAATACATTAAAATAAATAAATTATATCAAATACGTAGGGTATGATCGCTTATTTTCATGTACTGTATTATTATTGCTTACAAAGCTAAAACTGTAATCTAAGATCCGGAGTAAAAGAGAACCGAGGGAGTAGAGTTGTGTTGCCCTGCACCACGTACGTTGCACATACAGGCATACTACTGCGTCCAGTGGCGGACCTAGAACTTTCTAGAAGCCTGGGCTGGGCAAACATGCCTCCCATGCCAATTTTTGGAACAAAATGCTACAGAACATCATATGATACAAGGCGTGCCGCCACCGCCAAGCCCGGACGGCCGCCCGGGCTGGAGGGATAGTAGATCTGCCCATGACTGCGTCGAAACAAAAACAAACAAAAAAACATACTACTGCCGCTATTGTGGAACTGAAATGCGTACTGTTGGCCATTCCAACCCAACAAATACAGCCGGCTCGTCACCATCGGCCGCGCGGCAGCGGCTGACAGGTGCTGCTTGCGGACGCTGCACACGGCTGGACACCGGAGGAGCTCCACGTCGCGCGCAGCAGAAATTCATGTGGCACTCGGCTGTCGGCTGGTGATTTTGACTTTTTTAAAGGGTTGAAATAAAGGTGTGTCTATGTTTTAGTTGACTGAGATTTTCTTAAGTTTCAGTCACCTCAGAAAAGTGCAATTGCAGTTTAAAGAAAAGTGCAACTTGGTTCAGTTACACATTTCGAAAAGTGCAACTCAAACATTTTTTTGTAAATAACTTAAACTTAAGAAAATCTCAGTTAACTGGAATATAGCAAAACCAGCTTTTAACGAAGCTATGGGTCATCTAGGAGTTACACCAAAAAATACACACGCTGGGTAAAACGCACACCAAAATCATCAAAAGAAAACAACAAAGAAAAAACACTAAGCCTAAACACTACCTTGATTCAGGTTGAGAAAGCCCTGCACATGAGCGACCACAAACATGTCCACGAGATCAACAAATCTTCATCGCACTAAATCCGTAGACTAAGGGGGAAATCGATGATAGGTCAGCAGACTAGCAGAACTTGAGGAATCAAAGAAGAAGGGGTCTTGCGACGACGCTTCCAAAAAGATGCATGGCGCGTCATCATCCTCAGCAGAGATCGAGTTCTGCAAAGCTTTCACCTAGACCACACATCACAACCCCTAGAACTTGGGCCGGGTCCATACAATGGCGTTGGGAATAGGAACACTGACAACAGCTATGGCCTGATGCCGACTTAGGAACACCACCCAAGGCACTAGGAAAGCCGCTAGCAACCGACAAAACAGTGTAGAAGCAGCCATGACGATGTTGCGAGAGGGCTGTGACACCAGAGAGAGATCGAAGGGTGATCCACAATACCATACAAGAGAAGCTTGCCCGAAGCGAGGCCATCAAAAGGAGCAGTTTGAGGCGGAGGGATCGAGTCCGTCAATTCGAACCGAATGATCATCATCAGGACGCCTTCAACAAGGGAATGGCACTCGGAGATGACGTCGTCATCGACATTGGCCAAAGCCATGTGTGGCTTTCGCCGAAATCTAGCCCGATCAAAAATCAGGTTGCCGTCACGTGGGCACAGAGCGTACAAAGCAGAAATTGCAGTCGCACCACCACCCAACCCCCACTATGACCTAGCCCAAACTAGCCGCATGAAGAACGCAAGAGCTGGCTGGCCAAGCCCGGCCAGACTCGGATCCAGACGACACTAGATCGGTGGTACCACGACGGTCGCACAATCTCCAGCGCGACCACGATGGTCGGAGGGAAAACCACATCTGTGAGAGCAATTGCAGCAAAGAGCATGCTGCCAACCCCGACGAGCATGCACTGGTCTAGGGACCCACCCACAACGACGCCAAAACTATCGGATTCCCAATAGGGCTTCGACATGGCCGAGCGAGCAGGCCGTTAGATCGGAAGCCACCGACACAGGTCGAGCATGGCCGCCAGCAGCGACGAGGGCATGGTGGCAGAGGGAGTCCATGAGCGCAGCACCTCGCACCCACGAATCACCCACATGTCCCAAAGATCTTGGCCAGGCCCACTAGCCAGTTATGGGCGCCACCGCCATCGAGCCCTGCATCACCGGCGGTTAAAGGCGCCACCGCCACGACCGCCCACCTCGCCACCAACCACGCTAGCAGCCTAAGTCGGCCGAGGTCAGGGCCAGCGCCATCCACCATCACGAGGTCAAGCTCGCCCCATCGAGGCCGCGTGCTCGCCGCGTCTAGCCCTCCCAGCGGGCGGGAGAGGAGGAAACAGCCGCCTCCATCACCGCACGTTCCCACAGAAGCAGAAGTGCCGTGCTTGAAGTCAAGTACTGGTAGTTAGTACTGTATATGAAATGAATAGAAGGCAGTAACCCAAGGTTGCGAAAAGTGTATTTGGCTGATTTTTAAAAATCACATTTTTGGATTCCAAAAAAAATGAAATTAAATACCGATATACATATAAACATTCGAAGGTAAGGTATGAATTTTGGAGAAAAATATGTTGTATTTTGAGCTATACAAAAAAAAACAGAAATTTCTGACAAATATCTACCCCTATACATAGCCACAAATTTGATTTTTTCCTGTAGCTTAAAATATAATGCAATTTCTACGAAAACTTTGCACGAATATTCAGGACATGTGTATGTATTCATGGAATAATTGTGATAATTTTCTAAAACACAGATATACAGTTTTTGAATATTTTGAAAACTGGGAGCACTAGTGCTCATATGTGCACTAAATCTGCTTCAGAGGAGTTTGGCGGACATGCTGCAACATATTCCATGGGAAACCACAATGCATAAAACCACTGCAACGTGCTCATGTTCACCACAACATTTACCAACACCTGAACCAACATATCATTTCCCCAGTTTTACATCTACAAGACTACCACAGTCAAAGCTCCTGCCAAGTCTTTCATCTCGGACTGGACAACAAGGCAGACCTCCAAACAGAAACGGATGCACGGCTTAGAGTCGCGGTTTCGCAACTGTGGCAGCCTGCAGCAGGGTTTTCAGGGATGCACAATCAGGTGATGCTATTGGCACAAAAAATCAGTAGAATGACAGGATGTGCCATCTGAGATCACAAAGCCACACCAACAATGTAAGCATGCCATAGATCTTACCAAGGATGCACCCCGGCGAGCTCTCCAAGCTAAATATTCACAGGGTCTGAAGAACTCCCCGTAATCCTTGGACCAAGCATCCAATCTCTTGTACACATATTCTGACCCGAGAGAGTCAGCCCAAAACATCACTCCACCCCTAGTGTAAAAGAAGAGCACAGAAGACCGATTAGTTAGATAAGCATATAAGAGGAAAAAAACTTAGTGAATTAGGGTTCAGGAATAGGCAATTGAACCTATAAGAAGGAAAGCCCATTCCCATGATGGAAGCTACATCAAGATCAGATGTTTTCAGAGCAATCCCCTCATCAAGGACTCGGCAGGCCTCATTCACCACAGGGAAAAAGGCCATCTCTACGATGTCATTGTCTGTTATTTTCATCAGCTGAGGGAAAATAAATTGTTTGTCAGATTCTTTGAGCAAAAAAAAAGTGGATCTACAGGATAGCATGCACACTGTAGTTAGTGGTATTCTGCATGTAAATGATACAGTAGACAAGAGATGCGCGAACAGACAACGAGGTACTCATGAATTGTTCAAAATAATTCATTACACTATGCACTGCACTATGGTTCTCTCATAAATTTTCTGCATTTTGCTACACAGAATAATCAATTTCTGCATATTTTTTCCAGATCATCCAGAGAAGTGAGCACAGAAAGGAAGACAGAACACAGAGGGTACTGTGAGAAGTAAAACAAATACATCTGCGAGATTGGGATGTGTCCAGGCATGGGGTGTATCAATAACAAGAAAGTTTTGGCTGCAAACCCTTCTCTGAACCAGAAGTAGATAATTAAGTTAGATATAACATGACCTTAGGATCTTGTGCAACACCTGCCATGATTCTTGATTTCTCCACATACTTTTTGATATCAGGATCTGGAGAAGCTTTTCGCTTATCATCATAAAGATAAAAGCCCCTACGAGAAGATTCACCTGTCCAGAATTCCACGAGTTAAATATAACCGTGAGATACAGCTTCACAGGACCAAGAATTAAGTGAAGCGAATGTATTTTCGACATGCAAGAACCTGTCCTGTTGTCCTCAAGCATAATTTCAGTAAGCCGTGATTTATAACATCTCTCAGGATAACTTTGATAATATTGCTTTGTGGTGGCAACGGCAACACCAAAACCTGCAAGATCAGCTAATCTGTACAGACAAGAAATACTACTGTTAGACAAATAAATAGATATCTATGAAAATGTTCCATCAAAAAACACAAAGGTGTGTACATGTCTTGCATTTATCTGAACAAGGAACAATGTTACCACACTAATATGATAATAAAACAAGTCCCACCAATATCAAAGCAAAGAATGGACAAATTTCATTTCTGTTCTCAATCAAAAGAAAGCCATTACAAAACAAAAAGGAAGCAGCTAGTCTGATTTATTAACTTAATAGATGAAAAATTCAGCAGCAAAATTATATCTAACTAAACTGAAATATATTAAGAAGTAAGCAGGTCAAAGAAAAGAGTAATTGACTAGAGCAAAAAATGAAGGACCATATGGCAGGGGATATAGATACTAGCAGTAAAAACTTACATTTAAAACCATAACGCTTTCTCAAAAGTGTGGACAATCTAGTTGGTTCCAGTGGTATCAGAAATGGGAAAACAGGGTAAATTTTATATCTTAATGCTCTTCAGTAATTTACTAAAAAGTATTTGGCTAACAACCCTAGTATAAAAAGGAACTGGCCCATCTAGTGCAGCTGAAAATATCTGATATGTCCTTACCGGAAAGGTCCCATTGGCATTCCAAACTGTGTTATCACACGATCTATGTGATATATATCCAAACCATAATCAACCAGCAAACCAGCCACCTGGACGTAAGGGAAAAACATCCTATTGACAGCAAACCCAGTGCAGCTCCCAACAACAATTGGTGTTTTCCGTATCTTTTTTGCCACATCTAGCAAATCCACAATAACTTGTGCGGAAGTTTGATGAGTACGAACTATTTCCAATAGTGGCATGACATGAGCTGGACTGCAAGTATACAACAGTAGATACTTGAGTTGAGAAAGATGGGAAATGGAAGTGCTCTCTGGAAATGTGCATAATGAATTACCTGAAGAAATGGGCACCAACAATTCGATCTTGACAAGCCGTCTGTTGGCCAATTAACTTCAGGTCTATTGTTGAAGTGTTTGTGGCAAATATGCAATTAGAGTTACAGTGCCTTTCAAGGTCAGAGAATATTTGCTGCTTCAGCAATATATCCTCGATGACTGCCTGCAAGGGTTATCAAGTAGCTGTCAAGATCATTCTGTGTTCTCCATCATCTAAGCATGTACATTAATGCAGTTAGACTGCTTGAATAAAAAGCTGTGATGAACATAATAGATATACATAAGGAAATGTTTTGGCAGTACTTGAAATAAATAAATAAAATGTTGCTTCCACAATATATTGTCAAGAGTTTTGCTAATTTTCCATCACGCTCATTGTCTCTTTGGCCCTAAGTTCAGTGATTATTTTGTTTATCAAAGGGTAAAATGCTGTTAAATGAATATTCTGACACTGGAGCTGATTTTACAACTATGTTGGAAGTTACCACAGACCAGGGAAATTACTCCTGCAGCACAGTTGCATGTTACGATACAATTGTACTTTTATACTTCACTGTTATATATATGATAATTTCAACAATTGTAGCGTCACCCTAGCAAAATAACAGGTGTATCTCCTTTTCTGTTGGTCTATGATAAGAGTTTGTAGTATTTTTTTTTTGTTTTTACGATTACCATGGGGCTTATTAGCCATTTTTTTCCTTTTACGATTATTCTAGGATTTTTCTTTGCCAGCAAATGGAAGAAGCTTCAGTGAATATGACCACCTGTATGCCCCTATATAGGTTATTATTGAGGGGCAAGATGAAACAAACACTAGATTGTCATTTGTTATTTTTTCTATTGAGCACAAAACCATAGAAACAATTATTTGTATGAAACTGGATCTACCTCAATGACCACATCTGCATCTCTAAATTGTTCATAGTCAAGAACACCGGAGAGTAGAGAAAGTTTCTTTTCATAATCTTCTTTGGTCATTCGCCCCTTCTTGACAAAATTCTGCAAATTGGCTGAACAGAAAAGAACGAATATATGATAAAGTTCAAAGAAAAACTCACTTTAAGTTTCTGTGGTTACAAACACACCTTTAACTCTGTTAATTCCAGCATCCAAAAACTTCCCATTAACTTCTTTCAAGACTACCATGATGTCACTCATTATCAGTGCAGTTGCAATACCAGATCCCATTAGACCTCCCCCAATAATGGCCGCCTTCAGTATTCTCCGTGGTGTCAAACTCAAGTTGGTAATATTTGGAATCTGTTAGAGCTTGAGATGGTCAGATAAACGATTGCACATGACACAGCAAGCCTCAACTTCCAAGAAGATCCTAGGTTCTCATTGAAGACATATACATGGAAAAGGTTACAAACATTTGTTATCACGGGATCCAAGAGCTTACTTGTGATCATGGAAATCACAACACGGTCATCAAGAAAATTTGGCACACATTCATTACGATGAGTTGATTCATCTTAGAGAATGAATAAATAAATGTACTCCACTTATAAAACTTGGACTAGTATTTGTTGGAATCTAAGATTAAGTGTAATAGTACTCTAGTAGAGTCTAGAATGCTCTAGGGGAATTGGAGATCAGTAGTCTCCTAGGAAAGTCTAGAATATTCCAGTAGTGTGCTAGAATCTAAGTTAGTTTATTAGCAAAGTCTAGAGTATTCTAGGGAGTGTTAGTATAGTAGTAGTGTCTAGACTATTCTAGCGTATGAGTTAACATGTAAGCCTAAGTTGAGCTATATATATGAGAGGGTGTGGAGGTCCAAGTGACCAACCCATCCACAATTTCCCCAAAAGCCTACATGGTATCCTAGAGGCAGTGATGGTGTGTGCTACGGGCTGCCTGTGGTGATTCGGTGGAGTGAGGTGGAGTTCCGCAAAATCCAGGGGAAATACAACAGACGGGCAGAGGAGTGGAGTGCTGCCCAGGTAGAAGTGTTGATGTGAGCTGCTGCAGAGGTGCGGAGCCAACCGTCTGCAGCGTTCGGAGTGGTGGTGAATCTTGCAAAGTTCGGTGTGGTGGTGAAGGGAGCAGCTGGGTGAGGTGCAGCTGCTTGTGGCTTGCAGTGAAGAGGGAGAAGCAAAGGTGCTGATTTCTGCGTGTGCGAGTAGAGGACAGAGGAGAGACCTAAGCTGCGTGTGCAGCCAGAAGAAAGATCCAAGGGGGTCTGTGAGATCTGCAAGAGTAGGTCAAATATAGCAGAGAAGAGAAGAAGCACATAAGCTGGTTTGTTGGTGATTTTCAGCAATATTGATCAATGGGGGAGAATCAAACAATTGAGAAGCTACTTGAGAAAATGACTCAATTGCTCAAGGAGATTGAGAAGTTGAGACAATCAAGGGAGAGTGCAGAAATTCCAAAACAAAGTGGAAAAACAACTGTCCTAGGAAATTGTGTGAATCTTGCACAAACAGAAGAAGCAATCTCAAGTCAGGCTCCTGCATTAAATGGAACTTGTTCAAATTGGATTCTGGATTCGGGAGCATCAGCACATGTCACGGGTAAGTGGAGTGAGTTTGCATCATATACTCCACATCCACCCATGCATAAAGAGACAATCCAAACAGCCGATGGAACTTATCAACCTGTGAAAGGGGTCGGCACAGTGAAATGCACTCCGTCCATTACATTGTCTTCGGTATTATATGCTCCATCGTTTCCGGTGAGTTTGGTGTCTATGAGCTCTTTGGTTGATGATATTGATTGTCGAATAATTGCCGATCGATATAATTGTATAATTGAAGAGAGGAAGACTGGAAGGAGGCTTGGGATAGGTGTGAGACATAAGGGATTGTGGTACTTGGATAGAAGGGAAACCGATGAAGCGTTGTGCACTGCTCTCACAGTTGTTACCAATGATGATGAGGCAAGGTTGATACTCCAACATTGTCGATTGGGCCATATGTCCTTTGATACTATGAGTAAGATATTCCCTGAAGAAATGAAGAAGGTGGACAAAGAAAAACTTGTGTGTGATGCATGTGAGTTTGGAAAACACACCAGGACATCATATGTGAGTCGTGGACTGCGGAGCACGTTGCCCTTTGTACTGATTCACTCTGATGTATGGACTTCCCCGGTGGTCTCTGTTAGCGGGATGAAGTATTTTGTCACCTTCATTGATTGCTACTCCCGAATGACTTGGATATATCTTCTGAAACATAAAAGTGAGGTGCTTACATGCTTCAAGGACTTCTATGCATATGTCCAAAATCGCTTCAACGCTAGTATTCAAATTATCAGGACAGATAATGGGACGGAGTATGTGAACAATGAATTTGGCAATTTTCTTTCCCAAAAAGGAATACTTCATCAAACTTCATGTCCTGATACTTCTCCACAGAATGGAGTAGCTGAAAGGAAGAATCGTCATCTGCTGGAGGTGGCTCGATCACTTATGTTTACCATGAATGTGCCCAAATTCTTGTGGAGTGAAGCGGTTATGACTGCTACTTATCTCATCAACCGGATGCCCTCAAGAGTGCTTGGGATGAAAACTCCATATGAAATGATCTATGGCCAAAATGAGTTCATCGTTCCGCCAAAGGTGTTTGGGTGTACTTGCTTTGTTAGAGACCATAGACCTTCGGTGGGAAAATTGGATCCTCGTGTTGTGAAGTGCATCTTCATTGGATACCCATCTGGACAAAAGGGCTACAAGTGTTGGAGCCCTAGTGAGCGGAGAACATTTGTTAGCATGGATATGACATTTAGAGAGTCTGAGCCGTTCTATGGAGAGAAGACGGACCTCAGCTCGTTGTTTGACTTTGACTCTCCTAGCACAATCGAAGCTAGTCGAGAGGGGGAGAGTGAACTTTTGAGGACAAAGGAACATGAACCATCCAGAGTTGTTGTTGGTTCAATTCCATCTCCTACGAGTGAAGAGAGATGGACAAAGCCAAATGAGGAAGAAAATCTAAGGGTGTCTACAAGGAGACAAGCTACAAGTGAAGAGAGATGGAGAAAGCCAAACGAGGAAGAGAACTTGAAAGTGTATACACGGAGAAAATCGCAGCATGAGCAGCAGCAACAACAGGTTCCCACGACAAGTGACACACAGGTGCAGGGGGAGCAACATGTGCAACAACAGGTTCCCACGACAAGTGACACACAGGTGCAGGGGGAGCAACATGCTCCAACAGGTGTTGAAACTGATGAATTGTCTGATGACGCAGGTCCATCTATTACGAGGGATTCAATGGACTTGCCCATTGCCTTAAGAAAAGGAACCCGAGCTGCAGCTAGAAAACCTCCAAATTGGTACCGGGAGGAGCATGACATTGCTAATTATGTATCATATGCATCTCTATCTACGAACTACAGGGCCTTCATCGCATCATTGCAATCTGTGGTGATCCCAAGAGATTGGAAAGAAGCAAAACAAGACCCAAAGTGGTACGAGGCCATGTTGGAGGAAATGAAAGCTCTTGAGAAGAACAATACATGGGATCTTGTTACTCTTCCAGCTGGAAAACGTCCAGTTACTTGCAAATGGGTGTATTCCGTGAAGCAATCCCCAGAAGGGAAAATAGAACGATACAAGGCAAGGTTGGTGGCAAGGGGTTACAGTCAAACATATGGGATTGACTATGACGAGACCTTTGCGCCTGTTGCAAAGATGAGTACTATAAGAACTCTTATTTCTTGTGCTGCTAACTTTGGTTGGCCCTTGCATCAGCTGGATGTCAAGAATGCTTTCTTGCATGGAGATCTCCGGGAAGAAGTTTATATGGACATTCCACCTGGCTTTAGTAACTCCAACACCCAGGGGAAGGTGTGCAGATTGAAGAAGTCTTTATATGGTCTCAAGCAGTCACCAAGGGCATGGTTTGATAGGTTCCGGAGAGCCATGCGCAATATGGGTTACAAGCAATGTAATAGGGATCATACCGTGTTCTATAGGCATTCAGGGCGTCGTATTACCATCCTTGCAGTTTATGTGGATGACATTGTTATCACTGGAGACGATAATGATGAAATAAGCCGGCTGAAGATGAGATTGAGCAGAGAATTTGAGGTTAAGGATCTAGGACAACTCAAGTATTTCTTGGGTATTGAGATTGCGAGATCTCCTAAAGGAATAGTTATCTCTCAACGGAAATATGTGTTGGATCTACTCAATGAGACTGGTATGCTTGGGTGTCGGCCTGCTTCAACTCCTATTGAGCAAAATCACCAGCTATGTGCTCAGTCAGGAGATCCAGTTAATAGAGAGCGCTACCAACGGCTTGTTGGTCGACTTATCTATTTATGCCATACGAGACCTGATATATCTTATGCCGTGAGTGTGGTGAGCCGCTACATGCATGACCCAAGAAGTGGACATCTAGAGGCAGCTTATAGAATTTTACGCTATCTAAAAGGAAGTCCTGGAAAAGGTCTATGGTTCAAGGCCAATGGGCACTTGAGTGTGGAGGGATATTGTGACGCTGATTGGGCAAGTTGCCTTGATGACAGAAGGTCAACATCAGGCTTTTGTGTCTTCGTAGGAGGAAACTTGGTATCTTGGAGGAGCAAGAAGCAGCATGTGGTCTCAAGATCAACTGCAGAAGCAGAGTATAGAGCAATGGCGGTGTGTTTGTGTGAGATGTTATGGATGAAAGGCCTCCTATCAGAATTGAAGCTACTGCGGAGAGGGCCATTGAATCTTTGGTGCGACAACAAGTCAGCAATAAACATTGCTAACAATCCCGTTCAGCATGACCGAACAAAGCATGTGGAAATAGATCGATTCTTCATTAAAGAACGGCTTGACGAAAGAACCTTGAAGTTAAGCCATGTAACCTCTAGAGAACAAATAGCAGATTTTCTAACCAAAGGATTAGGTAGTAAGGAATGTTTGTTGGCATGTAACAAGATGGGAATGATAGATATCCATCGCCCATCTTGAGGGGGAGTGTTGGAATCTAAGATTAAGTGTAATAGTACTCTAGTAGAGTCTAGAATGCTCTAGGGGAATTGGAGATCAGTAGTCTCCTAGGAAAGTCTAGAATATTCCAGTAGTGTGCTAGAATCTAAGTTAGTTTATTAGCAAAGTCTAGAGTATTCTAGGGAGTGTTAGTATAGTAGTAGTGTCTAGACTATTCTAGCGTATGAGTTAACATGTAAGCCTAAGTTGAGCTATATATATGAGAGGGTGTGGAGGTCCAAGTGACCCACCCATCCACAATTTCCCCAAAAGCCTACAGTATTATTAGTTTAGTCAGACTTCAACTAGTTTTTTTTCATAAATATTTATATTGGATAACTGAAAATCGAATATCTACATTTGCCCCGGAAAGTATATTTATAACACATACAACTTATTGAAGTTTATAAATACATTACGATGAAATCAAATATCCATTTAATATGTTTAATCAACAGACTGATACCGATGATTCATTGATGAATAACTGTTCAATCATTGTCCGAGTGTTGGTAGATTCTGTGATCATGAATGACTGGGTATGATAGACCTTCTCTTTTCTGTTCTCCAGTCATAGCTGGCTTGCAGAGAGACTATGGAGAAGCCCTAAGAAGGAATGATGTCAAAGCAATCGTTCTCACTGGTATTTACTTGTCAAGCCTCATTTCCTAGCAAAGTACTACCTCTGTCCGGATTTAATTGACGTCAATCTGTTCATTAGCCTTCTTCTCCCGCGTCGATTAAATAGGAACGGAGGGAGTATATCTGATATATTTGGTTTTACTGGAAGGTTAACTAATTAACACTATTCTGAATAGGATGGGCTAGTATGAGAACATATATTTTCAATGCTTTAATCTTTCACTAACCTTTGAAGTCGCACGTTGGGCAAAGAAGACATGTCTCAAGCTCTTGCTTGTTTGAGACTGCTGGAGCATATTTCCAGAGAGCACTTCCTGTCAATTGTAAAAAATATATATATATTGAGAAGCAGCAATATCCACTTAATCATGCCATAGATGTTCCAAAAGGAAGTTCATTAACTAGTTATTTACCTTCATGAGGACAGCACGAGGGTCAGAAAGTATCCCCTCTTCAATAATGTCAATGCAAACTAATGGATGTTGAAGATTAGCAGCCTGCTTTTGGGCTTGAACTCTAGCAAATTTAAGAATTTTCTTTGCTTCCCCAAGATCTGGAAGTCTATCAGTTCTATGGAGACTCTTGAACCATGGTCTTTTCTGTTCAAGGATTTCCAGAGCACAGGAACAGGCGGTGCTGACCAACTCATTAGCTGGAACTATGACATCAACTAAACCGAGTTTTTGAGCCTCTACTCCTTTTATAGACTTTGACATCTATTAAGAGAAGACACCAGCACAAAGTCATGGTCAACCATCAACATAACCAACGAAAAGAAGAAAAAAAGTGTGTATGCATTGCAACTTGTAATGCACAAGTCAGCCATACCAACATCATCTCAAGAGCTTTTGGCAGGCCAACAAGGCGGGGCAACCGTTGCGTTCCTGCAGCAGGTGCAAACTTGTGAATCAACGTAAGACGGGGAAAAAATAGAACAGCGTATGCATTTAGCAGATAAATCAACATGCAAGAGGCTGTTTCTTGACCTTGGTGCAGACCAGTTTTTTGTGTTTATTATTTACATTTAAAACATATGTTAGCTGCATGATACAACAGAGCAGACAGATCAACAAGAGTGTTTTCAAAAGATTACAACAAGTTTCCCATTTTCCTGGTTCCTTTCGTATCTATGTTCGTTCACCGGACTACTACAAGTTTCAGGAGCAGCTAATTGAAAATGTTTCTGTGTCCACTTTATCCAGCACAGGTCAATTGCCAGTGGGGTGACATCGATGTAGATTTTGATTAACCATTCTTCTTTTCCCTCCTCTGTATCTTATAAGTATAAACACATGAATACGAACACAGTAGTCTCCTTCGGAAAGGAGACAGGCAAAGCGCAAGATGTACTTGTGGCTATGCTAAAGACCAAAAATACACATATACGAGCAAGAGCGAATACATATCACGTGAAAGACCATGCTGGGACTAGAGAGTACCTCCCATTCCAGGAATGACACCAAGTGTAAGTTCAGGTAGTCCTAATTGAGCTGACGGTGTAGAAACACGAGCATGGCAAACCTACAGAAAAAGACATCACAACGTTGAACCAACAGTCAAAAGAACCCAATTGGTTTAAGCTTAATCTGTCTAATGCAATCTAGACATACCATTGCAACCTCTAAGCCACCACCTAGAGCAACGCCATCTATGGCAGCAACTGACGGTTTCCGAGCATCTGGCAGCATCAAGCAAGTACTTATTGACGAGAAGTAAAACATTGTCCACTGGCTGACATACTTGGTTTAGAGCAAGAGTATCACAAATTACCTTCTACTATGTCAGTCAAAAAATCAACGGAGAGGGACCAGGGCTTGTCGTTTTCTGGTGCATACGAAAACTTAGCAGTGGAAGTGAGAAATGCAAGAACATAGAGTGACCGCCTCGTCCTTACTTGGCTTATTTTGGAATCCATTTATATCAAATCCTGCTGAAAACCTCCCTTTGGCTCCTACAACACATCGCGTAAAACATCAGAAATACTGCGCTAGGATTTGAGGCTTGACAAGAGGTTCATTGTAAATACCAGTGAGAACGATTGCCTTGACATCATTTCTTCTTAGAGCTTCTTTGTAGTCCCTCTGCAAGCTAGCTAGGACTGCAGAACAGAAAAGAGGGGGCCTATCATACCCAGCCATTCATGATCGCAGAATCTACCAACAGTCGGAAAATGATTGAATAGTTGTTACTCAATGGCTTTTCGATTAAACATACTAGTAAGCTGTATTTCATTATAATATATTTATGAAACCCAATAAGGTTTCTATGTTATAGAAGTACTTTCTGTGGCAACTGTAGATATTTGGTTTTCAGGTATCCGATATAGATGATATTTAAGGACATGTTAAGTACTCCAGTCCATAATACTTGCCGCTGAAGGCTAAAGAACACACAGTACCAACTTTCCCCTCTCGTCCCTATCTCTTTCTACAGTACCTGAGAGAGGCGACCGGAGGGTGAAGCTTCTTCCGCCGGCGATTGGGCGGCCTTCTCCTGTCCGTCGGCGTTTGTGCCGTCGGCGGGGGGTGGAAGCTCGATTCGCCGGCTGGATCTATGTACAGTAGGGTAGGTTTGCCTAGTCTAGCTGTTAGGGTTTCCGTCCGTCCGGCGCTTCGGTCTCCGAGGGTGGCGTCGGCGGCGTGGAATAAAGGTGCTCCCTCTTTGCTTCTGCTCGTCGGCTTGGCGGCGGCAGGTGGCGGATCTGGGAGCTGGGTGTCCAATCGGGTTGACTGCTCCGGCGGCGGTCATCTTGATGTGGATTTTGTGCTTGTTCCCCGTCGGCGTGGCGATGCAGGCTCCGGTGTCGTCATGGGGATTCTGAGCTTGTACAGGAGCGAGGTGCTGGCGGCGTGTGCTGGTGGTGGCTGTTGCCGCTGTTGGCCGTCACCTGTTCTGAAGGTTTTACCTGGATCCTCCCTCTTCATCGTCGTCGGTGAGGACGGAGTTGTGCTTCCTCCGGTGTCTTCGAGATCTGCAGGTGCTCCGGCGTGCTGGTACGGTGAGACCGAGGCTTACGACTTCCCGTCTGCGACTTCTCCGTCATCATTCAACAAGGTTGGGCCGGCTCCAGGCGGGAGCGGCGATGGCGGCGCGGCGGCGCGTCCTGGGCCCGCGCCTCTGTTCCTGTTAGATCAAGCTAGGGACTTCGTTGTAATTTCTGTTTACGGCAGGTTCCTTTGTAACACTGGCTATCTTATGTAAGTGATCCAGGGTTTTCCCGCAAAAAAAACATAATACTTGCCGCTGAATTGCATGTATCTAGAGTTGTAGACACATTTTAGTATGTCTATCCACTCATTTCAGTGACAAGTATTATAGGTCGGAGGGAATAGTTAAAGTTTGACTAAAACCCATGTCCAAAAACGCTGTCTTTTGGGATCTGGACACTTGAGGAAGTAATATTTAGCAGAGCAGGTAGCAGGAAGAGGCACTCTGTTGCTCAAGTCAGATCCGACCATATACAATACTAAAAAGCTAACTGCAACGTGATGTAGATCTGTTACGAAATTCCCATGACCTTAACATAAGAATTCTCCAATGCGCAGCAAAACTGCGTTGCTAAAACAGCACGCTGCCTGCCTGCCTGCTACAGCAAACGAGCCGCGCCGCTACCCGCTATGTAAATTCCGCACGGAATCTCCATAAACCGCGCTCGTCAACGGGACCGGGTAGGGCGGAACCTAGCCATCTGGTGATCTGGGTCAAATCCGGCGGCGGCGGCGCGCCGCCGCCAGGAAAAGGAAAGTGAACACACAGAGCGAGAGGAGATTCGTGTGCGCGGAGAAGGGTGGGGATACCGTCGAAGGAGAGGGCGTTGACGGGCGGGTTGGAGATGGTGATGACGGCGACTCCGTCATCGCGGACCTCCATGGTGGTGGTTCCCCTCGCCATCTCCGGCAATGGCGGGACAGAGCCGGCGCCGTTGACGCCTCGTACGTGTGCAGTGTTGACAGTAAACGCTGAATGTGTGTTTCCACTAAATTGGGCAAGCTGTGGTTTGAGCGTTTTGGGTACCCAGGCCCACCGGGAGCATATGCTTACGACCGGACGGAGATAACAAAGGGCGATCCAAAAAGATTTGAGGGGACATTGGACAAAATAAATCACTGCATAGGAATTAATTTTTCTTGTCCCATGCATTTCGAAATTGTGTCCGACATCTCGCGACCCTAGAGTGAAGACATGAAGTTTCATAGCAAGACCTAGGAGGAGATCTACTCCAACATCTATGTTCCCTTCCGCAAGAAGGTGATCCCACAATATTCCATTGAGATCGAGAAGATGAGGGCCTCTCCAAGATACTTTGGTGAAGCTTTGAGCATGTGTGAGGACTGAGGAGTTTAGGCTTCTTCCCATTAATTATGGAGCTCAACCATTCTTATGATGCAAATATGATCATGTAGGTCTACACCAAGGTTCACTTCCAAGACGACGAGGCTCGGACTTTTCCGGTGGTTGACCAGTGGTGTTCTTCTTGAGTTCGATTTGGGCAAGTTTGCGATCTCTCTTGGATACCCTCGCCTTCCAGGAGAGGATGCAAATGGATTGTGCAGCGAAGACACCGAGTTTGCCATGGATCGTGAGGTGTTGAGGCTGCTCTACATCAAGGGTTGGGCCAATTCGGGCAAGAGTGCGGATCTTCTCCCCGCTTGGGACATCATGCTAAGAGCATCTCTAACAGAGCCCGTATAAACGCAAACTGAAAACCCGGAGTTCAGTTCACCAAACTCGTTTTTACGGGTCGGAAAATCGCTGGCGCAAAACAAAGTCCGTAAAGGCAGGGTTTACAATGGAATTTGTTGAAGATATGCCCAAGAGGCAATAATAAAATGGTTATTATAATATATCTTTGTGTTTATGATAATGTTTGCATACCATGCTATAATTGTATTAACCGAAACATTGATACATGTGTGTTATGTAAACAACAAGGAGTCCCTAGTAAGCCTCGTGTATAACTAGCTTGTTGATTAATAGATGATCATGGTTTCGTGATCATGAACATTGGATGTTATTAATAACAAGGTTATGTCATTGATGAATGATATAATGGACTCACCCAAATAAGCGTAGCATTAGATCATGTCATTAAGTTCAACTTGCTATTTGCTTTCAATACATAGTTACCTAGTCCTTCGACCATGAGATCATGTAAATCACTTATACCGGAAGGGTACTTTGATTACATCAAACGCCACTGCGTAAATGGGTGGTTATAAAGGTGGGATTAAGTATTCGGAAAGTATGACTTGAGGCATATGGATCAAGAGTGGGATTTGTCCATCCGATGACTAGATATACTGGCCCTCTCGGTGGAATGTCGTCTGATTAGCTTGCAAGCATGTGAATGGTTCACAAGAGATGATATGTCACGGTACGAGTAAAGAGTACTTGTCGGAGACGAGGTTAAACGAGGTATAGAGATACCGATGATCAAACCTCGGACAAGTAAAATATCGCGAGACAAAGGGAATCGGTATCGTATGTAAATGGTTCAATCGATCACTAAGTTATCGTTGAATATGTGGGAGTCATTATGGATCTCCAGATCCCGCTATTGGTTATTGGTCGGAGAGAAGTCTCAACCATGTCAGCATAGTTCACGAACCGTAGGGTGACACACTTAAGGTTTGATGTCGTTTTAAGTAGATATGGAATATGGAATGGAGTTCGAAGTTTTGTTCGGAGTCTCGGATGGGATCCAGGACATCACGAGGAGGTCCGGAATGGTCCGGAGAATAAGATTCATATATAGGAAGTCACTTTCCAAGTTTGGAAATGATCCGATGAATTTATGGAAGGTGGTTTCTAGAATTATCCGGAATAAATCACTATGGAAGGAGGAGTCCCGGAGGGACTCCACCAACCCTAACCAGCCAACCAAGTGGGAGGATGACCGGGCCGTCCGCGGAGACGCAAACCTGCCGCAAATATGCGCCAGGTTTGCGTCTCTCGACGCCCGACGCGGAAACCGTCCGTTTCCACCGACCCGCCCGGCGCCGAGTTCGACGAGCGCATCGCGGCCAGCGGTCGCGTCTGCGACCTTCGCCATCAATGGCGCGGCTGCTTGTTCGCACGCGCGGGCGGCGGCGGCCGGGCTTCGCGCGCCTTCAATGCCATCGCCGCGCGCGGTCGCCCTTAAAAGACCACCGGCCGCGCGTCCTCCTTCCCCCACACCTCCACTCACACCACCCACCGCAGCGCCATGGGGAAGAAGAACGACTTCGAGGCCTCCGCAGCGGCAGCAAGAGGGTGCCGCTCCCCGTCACGCTGGGGAGGCTCATGCACGGCAAATGGTTGTCGTGCGAGGCCTGGTCCGGCGTGCAACGCCTGGCGCCGGCGGCGGCCGCGCCGGTGCCCATTCCTCCCGTCCTCGCGCGAGCCGATCGGACCGCGGAGATCCGGCGAAGGAGGCGGTACTGCCGCCGGACCTCCTTGCCGATCCGGCGTACGCCATCGACTCCGACACCTGGCGTACGTATCTGACAACCGAGACGGATAAGAGAAGAAGGGCGGGCTTCATGGGCGACAGGGATTTCCCCTTCGGGGATGCACCGCCGACTCGTCGACGAAGACAAGAGGCGCCGAGGCGTCGTCAGCAGGCGTCGACGCGCACGCAGCACAACGACGCGGACGACGACGATGACGCTGCCTACGCCACCTATGACGACGACTACATCAAGGCGCTCGCTTACCAGAACGAGGAGGTGAAGGACGACAGCGACGACTACGTCGCGGCCGTCTTCCACGAATGGCAGCAAGCCGTGGCGGAGGGCCGCGTTTTCGAGTTCCCGGACAACATGACGGACGACGAGATGGCGAAGCTCGGCCTCCTCGTCTCCGAGAACGACGCGCCTGTGCAGCCGCCGATGCCCCGCTACGCCACCGGCGTCATGCCGCCGGGCCGCGTTTTCGAGTTCCCGGACAACATGACGGACGACGAGATGGCGAAGCTCGGCCTCCTCGTCTCCGAGAACGACGCGCCTGTGCAGCCGCCGATGCCCCGCTATGCCACCAGCGTCATGCCGCCGGCTCGGAGGATGAAGCCCTTCGACCGGCACTACAGACTCGGCGGCGCCACAACCGCAGCCACGGGCACCTCCTCCACCGCCCCACAGCAGCCCCGGGCGCCTCCTCCACCGCTGCCACAACCATCCCTGGCGCTCCGCCGCAGCCCTAGGCGCCCACCGCCGCCGCCGCAGCCCTCCTCCACCTCCGGGACCGGTGGCGCGCCCGGCGACGCTCCCCCATGGCTACGGACGTGGGCGATAGGAGCTCATCGTGCTTGACAGCGACGAGGAGCAGCAGTAGGCGTTAGGGTTTTTTTTCATGTTTTAACTATGTAAATTATGTTTCATGTATTAAAAAAAAGTTTTGGCCAAAAAAAATGTGTCGTGCCGCTGGAGCCACCCCTCGACGCAAACGGACGCGCGGTCGATTTCGACCATTTCGGCCGACGCAAACGGACGCACGCGGATGCTAAAATGCGTCACGCCGCTGGTGATGCCCTTATCCCAGAGAATTGATTGGGAATTCTTTCCATTATGAAGTAAAAGACAAAAGTGTTTGTTAATGTTACTTGCTTATTTCCAAGAAATTGTTTTCTAGCGAAATATTTGAGTGGGAGGACAATAGAACTTGATAAGGTTTATGAACCTAAGTATAATGATCAGAGTAGCGCAGCATCGGAAATTGGTTCTGGAAGCGGCCACGACAATCATGACTCCCATGACTACAAAGTGTTTTAGCCATGGAGATCGAAGTACATATTGAACCTTGTAGGTATGGTTTACTTTGTGATCAAATAAATGATTTGTGGACAAAAGATTGATTTTGAACAATGATAAACCAACTACAAACAAAGAAATTATGATGGGCCCTGACTCCGTTAAAATGGCTATACGCCATGAAATCCAAGATAGATGAATACTTTTTGAAAGTAAATGGATCTATAAAATTGATGGACTTGGATGGAATATCCTTGAATAAGCTCGACTTGTCAAAAGATTGTTTACGACAAAGTTCAAAGAGTTGACTACGATAAGATTAGATCTTCTGTAGCGATGCTTATAGTCTATGTGGACTATTCTAGTAATCGCTACATATTTCTTTTATGAGATATGCTAGTAGGATGGCAAAATACATTACTTAAAGAAGTGTGTATTAAAGGTGTACACAAGATACAACCAAGAGTTTTGCTGGTCCGTGAAATACTAGATAGGTATACAAACTTCAATTGGATGAAGTGAGTATCGCAGAGTTAGAATCTTCACCGGATGAAATAGTCAAAGAGTTTTTGATTTCATCAAACGATGAAGATGCTTGCATTTGCAAGAAATTAAGTGGGAGTGCTGAGACATATTTATAATACTTTATGTAGATGACATATAGTTGGTTATAAATGATGTAATTATATACTTGATTATAAAAGGTTTCATTGAGAACTAACTTCAATGAAAGGATATGGACTGAAACATATTAAGTATCAAAGATCTATGAAGATAGATTGAAACACATAATAAGTTTAAGTCAAAAGTACATAGAATAGATATTGAAGTAGTTCAATATAGAAATATTAAGAAGGTGTTCTTTTCATGTGAAGGTTTAACAAGACTTGAGTGTATTTGACACTCGATGAGTAAAAACACATGAGTGATTTTAGATCACGAATAATATGTACAAAATCAGATGTCCTGTGCTCTAAAAGGTTAGGAGCATATACCAGAATGATTCATGTGATGATCATTGGATAACAGTAAGAATATCCCTGAGTGTTTTAGAAGAACCAAGGATATATATAGTTTTGTATGGGATAATGACAAACAAATCGTTGTAAGATGTTGCACCGATATTAGTTTGGTCACATATAAAAATAAAATTTCAATCTCAATTAGGATAAGTGTTGGTTAAAAAGGTAGCACAATGAGCTAGAAGAAATCTATGCTAGATTTAGATGAGTTCTAAATATTGTGACAGATTCTACAAGCGAAGGCAGAGTATGTCATTGTTTTGACAATGACTGAGGATGTTAAGTCGAAAAGTTCTTTGAGAACTTGGTGTAGTTCCGATAGTGTCAGAACTTTGAAGCTATATTGTGTGTGACAATATTAGTGACATATTTCGACCGCGGAATTAAGGTTCCACCAAAGACCGAACATATACGATAAATGACTCATTTGGAAAATGAGTGATGCGTTGAGACGCAAATGAATTGCAAAATACATACGTTTCGAGCGTGTCAGATCCGTTGACTAAAACCTCTCCGTGAGCAAAACATGATAAAGCACCGAAGGCCAAGGTGTTATATCTTTACAAATGTAAACTAGATTATTGACTCTAATGCAAGTGGGAGACTTGGAGATATGCCCAAGAGGCAATAATAAAATGGTTATTATAATATATCTTTGTGTTTATGATAATGTTTGCATACCATGCTATAATTGTATTAACCGAAACATTGATACATGTGTGTTATGTAAACAACAAGGAGTCCCTAGTAAGCCTCTTGTATAACTAGCTTGTTGATTAATAGATGATCATGGTTTCGTGATCATGAACATTGGATGTTATTAATAACAAGGTTATGTCATTGATGAATGATATAATGGACACACCCAAATAAGCGTAGCATAAGATCATGTCATTAAGTTCAACTTGCTATTTGCTTTCAATACATAGTTACCTAGTCCTTCGACCATGAGATCATGTAAATCACTTATACCGGAAGGGTACTTTGATTACATCAAACGCCATGCGTAAATGGGCGGTTATAAAGGTGGGATTAAGTATTCAAAAAGTATGAGCATATGGATCAAAGTGGGATTTGTCCATCCCGATGACGGATAGATATACTCTGGGCCCTCGGTGGAATGTCGTATGATTAGCTTGCAAGCATGTGAATGGTTCACAAGAGATGATATGCCACGGTACGAGTAAAGAGTACTTGTCGGTGACGAGGTTGAACGAGGTATAGAGATACCGATGATCAAACCTCGGACAAGTAAAATATCGCGAGACAAAGGGAATCGGTATCGTATGTAAATGGTTCAATCAATCACTAAGTTATCGTTGAATATGTGGGAGCCATTGTGGATCTCCAGATCCCGCTATTGGTTATTGGTCGGAGAGAAGTCTCAACCATGTCTGCATAGTTCACGAACCGTAGGGTGACACACTTAAGATTTGATGTCGTTTTAAGTAGATATGGAATATGGAATGGAGTTCGAAGTTTTGTTCGGAGTCTCGGATGGGATCCAGACATCACGGGAGGTCCGGAATGGTCCGGAGAATAAGATTCATATATAGGAAGTCACTTTCCAAGTTTGCAAATGATCCGGTGAATTTATGGAAGGTGGTTTCTAGAATTATCCGGAATAAATCACTATGGAAGGAGGAGTCCCAGAGGGACTCCACCAACCCTAACGAGTCAACCAAGTGGGAGGGTGGAGTCCATGGTGGACTCCACCTCCTTGGCTGGCCAAAGAAAGGGGGAAGGGGAGAGTCCCTGTCCCTCTAGGTTTCGTCCATATGGCAGTTTTTGAATTGGGGTCTTATTCGAAGACTTTGGGCAAACCCTAGGGATTCCACCTATATAATGAGGGACAAGGGGAGGGGGCCGGCCACTTCTTCAACCAAGTTGGCCGCACCCCTCAAGGATGCCCAAGCCGGCGCCCCCTCCCCCCAAACCCTAGCCGCCCTCCTCCTCCACCTCTCCCGCATACGCTTTGGCGAAGCTCGGAGATCTCCACACCACCGCCAGCACGCGTCCGTGCCGGGATTCCGAGGAGGATCTACTACTTCCGCTGCCCGCTGGAACAGGGAGAAGGAGGTCGTCATCAACACCGAACGTGTGACCGAGCACGGAGGTGCTGCCCGTTCGTGGCACCATCAAGATCTCACGCGCTTCGAAAGCGGCAAGTGATCGACTACAGCAACAACAAGATCTAATCTCGTAGGCTTTGGAAATCATCAAGGGTTAGTCTCGTGATCTTCTCGTTGCTCCCATCTACTAGATTACATCTTGGCTTGGTTTTCGTTCTTGCGGTAGGAAATTTTTTGTTTTCTATGCTACGAATCCCATCAGTATTGGCATATGATCAAACAAATGACACAATCAAATGCAAACAACTCATGCATAGTTCATAGTGCAAACATCAAATGACACAATCATAGCAAATAGTTCATAGTTCACCATCTCCTCTCACCGCCGGCATCAAACCGAGGTTGGACCGCCGTGACCATCATCGCCACCACCTCCATGAGTCACCAAACCACCACCACTTGCCTCTTCACGAGCTAGTCTTCGTCTCTCCATGATCTCCGCCGAGGCCTCCTTCCACCACTCCATTTGTTGCTCATTCATGCCCTTTGTGTTCATCATCATGATCTCGCTCTCTTCGGCTAATAGTTGCTTCATTGCTTTGGCCTTCTTCACATTGATCATCATCTCCTCCAACTTGGCCTTGTTCCTTGCTTCCTCTCGGCTGACTTCAACCTTGGCAAGACTCGCCTATTTCTTCTTCTCTATGATGACAAGCTTGGTCTCCAAAGTCTTAGCCGCTATCACCTCATTGGACTTCATCATTTGATCAAACTTGTCCCTCACCATTGTTGCCTCCCCCTCGAGCTTGAGCCTATCTTTGGCCTTCTTTTTTCCCTACGGCTTGTCATTGTTCCAGCCCTCCTCCTCATCCTCGGTATCATCCAGTGCAAGCATTGCAGCTTTCTTGGGTGCAATTTCTTCTTACCTCAATTACCACTTGGGGAGGTGTTGAAGCACATCAAAGCAATGACGCATGGGCAATGCGGTCCTACATTTGCAAAACCAAACACAAATCATCAATATGTGGTCACCAAACCAAACAAAAATTGTGCAAACATAAAATGCGAGAAAATACACTCACATATTCGTCCACAGTTGCGCCGCTAGGAGGATTCGACACCACTTGATCCATTGCTGCCGCCCAGTGGCTGCATGCCGGTTTGATCGCGTCCCAATGTCCTTGGAGAGATCGGTACGTGCGATCGACAGGATGGCGAACTCACGACATCAGTTTATAGAATTTGTCCTTGATGTGTTGCCAGTAGCGCTTCCCGGTTTGATCGGTGCCGAAGACTGCATCCATCCCCACGGCGGCCTGATACGTTGCAAACATATCTATAATTTTTGATGCCCCATGCTTGTTTTACACTGATTTCTATATGTTTTATTTACACTTCGTTGCACTTTATGTATTTTCTGGAACTAACCTATGACAAGATGCCACAGTGACAGTTCCCTATTTTCTGTTGTTTTGTATTTCAGAAAAGTTGTACATGAAATATTCTCGGAATTGGACGAAACGAAAGCCGAAGTTCCTATTTTACTGTAACGAAGACGTCCAGAGGGCAAACGAAGAAGTGCCAGGAGGCGGGCACGCCATGCCTAGGCGTGGGCCACCCCTGGTCACGCCTGGGGGTGGTGTGGGCCCCTCGGGCGCCCACCGACCTCGCCCTTCTGCCTATAAATACATCTGACCGGGAAAAACCTAAATACCCAAGCCTCCATCCATGAAAAGTTCCGTCGTGGCCGCCATCACCGTCCCTAGCTCGGGAGGGTTCTGAAACTCTTCCGGACACCCTGCCGGAGAGGGAGATCATCACTGGAGGCTGATGACCCACAAGTATAGGGGATCGCAACAGTCTTCGAGGGAAGTAAAACCCAATTTATTGATTCGACACAAGGGGAGCCAAAGAATATTTGTAAGCCTTAACAACAGAGTTGTCAATTCAGCTGCACCTGGAAACAGACTTGCTCGCAAGAGTTTATCAGCAACAGTTTTATAGCAAAGAGTGGTGAAATATAAGCAACAGTGTAACGAGGACAACAATAGTGATTATAGTAAACAGGATTAAAATACTGTAGGCACGGGATGGATGAACGGGCGTCGCATGGATAAGAGAACTCATGTAACAATCAAGGCAGGGCATTTTGCAGATAGTAATAAAACAGTATCCAACTACTAAACAACCATAGGTATGTGTTCCGCATATAGTCATACGTGCTCGCAATGAGAAACTTGCACAACATATTTTGTCCTACCAGCCGGTGGCAGCCGGGCCTCTAGGGAAACTACTGGTAATTAAGGTACTCCTTTTAACAGAGTACCGAAGCAAAGCATTAACACTCCGTGAACACATGTGATCCTCATATCAGCCTTCCCCTCCGGTTGTCCCAATTTCTGTCACTTTGGGGCCTCGGGTTCGGACAGAATATGTGTATACAACTTTGTAAGATCATAAAACAATGAATATCATCATGAATCAATAACATGTTCAGATCTGAAATCATGGCACTCGGGCCCTAGTGACAAGCATTAAGCATAACAATTTGCAACAATATCATAAAAGTACCAACAACGGATACTAGGCACTATGCCCTAACAATCTTATGTCTATTACATGAACAATCTCATCCAATCCCTACCATCCCCTTCAGCCTACAACGGGGAATTACTCACACATGGATGGGGGAAGCATGGATGGTCGATGGAGAGGCATCGGTGGTGATGATGGCGATGATCTCCTCCAATTCCCCGTCCCGGCAGGGTGCCGAACGGAGTTTCTGGTCCCGAGATGGAGTTTCGCGATGGCGGCGGAGTTCTGGATGTCTTCCGAAAAGTGGTCGAACCCCGTGCGTTTTTAGGTCGAGGGCTTTAAGTAGTCCAGAGGGGAGCGTCGGGGGCTAGCCGAGGCGGCCCCACCATATGGTGGCGCGCTGATACGTCTCAAACGTATCCATAATTTCTTATGTTCCATGCTACTTTTATGATGATACTCACATGTTTTATACACACTTTATGTCATTATTATGCATTTTCCGGCACTAACATATTGACAAGATGCCGAAGAGCCAGTTGTTTTTCGCTGTTTTTGGTTTCGAAATCCTACAAAGGAAATATTCTCGGAATTGGACGAAATCAACGCTCAGGGTCTTATATTTCCACGAAGCTTCCGAAGACCGGAGGATACGAAGTGGGGCCACGAGGGCCCGTACCTATAGGCCGGCGCGGCTAGAGGGGGGCCCGCGCCGCCCTATGGTGTGGGCCCCTCGCGCCGCCTCCAACCCTACCCTTCCGCCTACTTGAAGTCTTCGTCGCGAAAGCACCGAGAGCCACGATACGGAAAACCTTCCAGAGACGCAACCGCCGCCAATCCCATCTCGGGATTCAGGAGATCGCCCGGCACCCCCGGAGAGGGGAATCATCTCCCGGAGGACTCTTCACCCCCGCCTCCGGATTGATGTGTGAGTAGTTCACCCCTGGACTATGGGTCCATAGCAGAGCTAGATGGTTGTCTTCTCCTCATTGTGCTATCATGTTAGATCTTGTGAGCTGCCTATCATGATCAAGATCATCTATTTGTAATGCTACATGTTGTGTTTGTTGGGATCCGATGAATATGGAATACTATGTCAAGTTGATTATCAATCTATCATATATGTGTTGTTTATGTTCTTGCATGCTCTCCGTTGCTAGTAGAGGCTCTGGCCAAGTTGATACTTGTAACTCCAAGAGGGATTATTTATGCTCGATAGTGGGTTCATGCCTCCATTGAATCGGACAGTGAGAAAGTTCTAAGGTTGTGGATGTGTTGTTGCCTCTAGGGATAAAACATCAATGCTTTGTCTAAGGATATTTGTTTTGATTACATTACGCACCATACTTAATGCAATTGTCGTTGTTTGCAACTTATACTGGAAGGGGTTCGGATGATAACCCGAAAGTGGACTTTTTAGGCATAGATGCATGCTGGATAGCGGTCTATGTACTTTGTCGTAATGCCCTGATTAAATCTCATAGTAGTCATCGTGACATGTATGTGCATTGTTATGCCTTCTCTATTTGTCAATTGCCCAACTGTAATTTGTTCACCCAACATGCTATTTACTTATGGGAGAGACACCACTAGTGAACTGTGGACCCCGGTCCATTCTTTACATCTGAAATACTATCTACTGCAATACTTGTTCTTTACTGTTCTTCGCAAACAAACATCATCTTCCACACTATACGGTTAATCCTTTTCGCAAGCCGGTGAGATTAACAACCTCACTGTTACGTTGATGAAAAGTACTTTGATTGTGTTGTGCAGGTTCCACGCTGGCGAATCTCTGGTGTTGCGCCGCACTACACTCCGTCACCAACAACCTTCACGTGTTCCTTGACTCCTACTGGTTCGATAACCTTGGTTTCTTCTGAGGGAAAACTTGCTGCGTACGCATCACACCTTCCCTTGGGGTTCCCAACGGACGTGTGTTTACGCATCACGCTCCCCTCCTTGGCCGCGCGCCTATGGTGGTGGAGGCGTGGGCCTCCCCGGCCTGCCCTTCCGCTCCGTGTGTCTTCGTAAAAATAGGCCCTTCGCAATTATTTCGGGATTTTCCGAAAGTTGATTTTCCGCAAATAAGACACTAGAGCAATTCCCGAAAACAGCGTTAGTCCGTGTTAGTTGTATCCAAAATACACAAATTAGAGGCAAAATAATAGCAAAAGTGTTCGGGAAAGTAGATACGTTTTGGACGTATCAACTCAAGCTTAGTGATGCGTGTAGTTGACACGTCCGTTGGGAACCCCAAGAGGAAGGTGTGATGCGCACAGTAGCAAGTTTCCCTCAGTAAGAAACCAAGGTTTAATCGAACCATTAGGAGTCAAGAAGCACGTTGAAGGTTGATGGCGGCGGGATGTAGTGCGCAACACCAGGGATTCCGCCAACGTGGAACTCGCACACACCAAAGTACTTTGCCCCAACGAAACATGAGGTTGTCAATCCGGCTTGCGTAACAAAGGATTAGATGTATAGTGTGGATGATGATTGTTTGCAAAAAAGAAAGAACAAGTATTGCAGTAGATTGTATTCAATGTAAAAGAATAGGACCGGGTCCACAGTTCACTAGAGGTGTCTCTCCCATAAGATAAATAGCATGTTGGGTGAACAAATTACAGTCGGGCAATTGACAAATAGAGAGGGCATGACCATGCACATACATGATATGATGAGTATAGTGAGATTTAATTGGGCATTACGACAAGTACACAGACCGCTATCCAGCATGCATCTATGCCTAAAAAGTCCACCCAGGTTATCATCCGAACCCCTTCCAGTAATTGCAAACAACAGACAATTGCATTAAGTATATGCGTAATGTAATCAATAACTACATCCTCGGACATAGCATCAATGTTTTATCCCTAGTACAAAAGACATCCACAACCTTAGAACTTCTGTCACTGTCCCAGAGGAATGGAGGCATGAACCCACTATCGAGCATAAATACTCCTCTTGGAGTTAAAACTTGGCCAGAGCCTCTACTAATAACGGAGAGCATGCAAGATCATAAACAACACATAGGTAATAGATTGATAATCAACATAACATAGTATTCTCTATCCATCGGATCCCGACAAACACAACATATAGCATTACAGATAGATGATCTTGATCATGTTAGGCAGCTCACAAGATCCGACAATGAAGCACACAAGGAGAAGACGACCATCTAGCTACTGCTATGGACCCATAGTCCAGGGTGAACTACTCACTCATCACTCCGGAGGCGACCATGGCGGTGAAGAGTCCTCCGGAGATGATTCCCCTCTCGGCAGGGTGCCGGAGGCGATCTCCGAATCCCCGAGATGGGATTGGCGGCGGCGGCGTCTCGGAAGGTTTTCCGTATCGTGGCTCTCGGATGGGGGTTCGCGACGAAGACTATATGTAGGCGGAAGGGGAGGTCAGGGGCCACACGAGGGCCCCACACACCAGGGCCGCGCGGCCAAGGCCGGGCCGCGCCGCCTTGGGCGGCGGCGCGTGGCCCCACTTCGTAATCCGGTCTTCGGAAGCTTCGTGGAAAAATAGGCCCCTGGGCGTTGATTTCGTCCAATTCCGAGAATATTTCCTTACTAGGATTTCTCGAAACCAAAAAGAGAAAACAAAGAACGGCTCTTCGGCATCTCGTTAATAGGTTAGTGCCGGAAAATGCATAAATATGACATAAAGTATGCATAAAACATGTAGATATCATCAATAATGTGGCATGGAACATAAGAAATTATCGATACGTCGGAGACGTATCACTTAGCTTATTGCTTGTCCTCAAGCAATTCAGTTAACAACTGAGTGCGATAAAAGAACTTTCACGAACACATTTGTTCATATGATGTAAATATTCTCATGATATGGACGAGTACTTAGGCAATTCATAATAAGATAAATGCAAATAAAGTCATCTAATAGTTATGTCAATCATGAAAAAGATACCAACAAACTAATAATAAGCATCATGAATCATATCTATCAGCAGGATTGCAATGTTCATAAAAGATATGATAAAGTGGTATCTCGCTTGCCCGTATTTGTACAACAAAACATAAATGCCCAGGCACCTCTGAATTTCATGGAAAGACTAGAAGTAAAGATTATCAAAGATAAAAGCATCAAAGTTATACCACAACTGATCATATTTTGGGACAAGCATATTACACTAAGAATGACAATTATGCTCTCAAGAAGGTGCTAAAAGAAAGGGTGGTGACTCAACATAAAAGTAAAAGATTGACCCTTCGCAGAGGGAAGCAGGGATTAACATGTGCTAGAGCTTTTCATTTTTCTAAAGACAGAAGTAAAATTGTTTTGAGAGGTGTTTGTTGTTGTCAACGAATGATAGTGGGTACTCTAACTACCTTGTCAACCAGACTTTCAAGAGCGGCTCCCATGAAGGACGTTATCTCTACCAGCAAGGTAGATCATCCCTCTTCTCTTTTGTTTACACATGTATTTTAGTTTCATGAGTGTGGATTTGGTGACCGGGTGTATACGTGAGCACCCTCCAGATGCCACACATTTTGCTTTGAGATCAGGTTCTCTTCACCCGGATCGGATACCCTAACTTTGTCTTATCCTTGTCTAAGCGTGATTCCCGTGGGCTGCGGGTCCTGCTAGTATATGATTGGTAGCGCCAATCATTACTGTATCCTTTGGCGGCTGCGTTTCGCGCGGGACGTTGTGGCGCTAAGTCGGGGAAAAACAAGCGCCAAAGACTAAAAAAGCGCGGATCGACGCTCTGATTCACCCTTGACTGCCCTGTTGGTACGCCTTTAAAGGGCAGCCGGCGGCACATGTAAATGTAGGAAGTAAGGTAGGTCTAGTTAGAGCAATGGCCTTCCTCTCGTGCATCGTCGCCTCCCTCTTCCTCCTATGCGTATTCCTCTTCATCCAAGTTCAAGATGTGTGATTTTTCCCACCTCCGGCGGCCGGATTCATAGCGGCGCTGCTATATTCTTGTGGCTAGGAATGATCCCCATCGGCGATTAATATGCTGAGGCCGGATTCGCGGCGGCGCCGCTAGATTTCCAGTGCTTGTGCGCACCGGTGCCGTCGACGGCGGGGAGCTGCTGCTGCCAGAGCAAAAAAGCGTCTTCCCCGAGTTGAAGCCGCCAGCCGTCGCTATGGCTGGACGCGTCTTCCCCTGAAGATGTACGCAGACAAGAGAGAGGGGATCTACGTGGTGAACGGGGAAGGCAACCTGGACGGCCTCATCATGCGCGGGCACATCATCGCCAAGCTCGTCTATGAGCTGCCGTGGTACTTCAACGGTGTCATCCCCTTATCGCAGAACAACATGTTAGGTAAGATCAGAATTTCTCTTGCTTATTTGTCCTTACAATTCCTCCTTAATTTGAGCAAATCGGAGCTTTAATGGAGTACTCCGTATGTTCTGCTTGCTGCAATGGGTTTCAAGTTTCAAAATTGAAGTTTGTTTCATTTGAAAATATTCCATAGACATGATTGAAGCAGTGAGGAGTATGGTTGATCTACCAGCAAGTAAGTACAGTACTCTGCTTCATCGACAAACCAACTCTAATTTCATTACATTTAAATTTCATTACAGTTACAGTTAAATTTCACACAAGATACACAATATTGATCTCAATTTGTGATGCAGATTGCAGGATACCTCCGCTTCATCAACTAGGGAGGAGAAGATGGGCCGGTGGCGCCGGCATCCTTGAGGCGGACACATGGGCTTAGGAGGCGAGCAGAGACTGGCAGCGAGGGGCGAGCTCGAGGCAGTGGCCGGCGGGAGAAGGTTGCAGGTGCGGCCGCCAGGGTGGGAGTAGATGTTGGCTAATCAATAGATTCGTGCAGCGAGTTGAAGTTGATGCGAGTGTGTCAATTGATTTTTGTCCAACCATCAGCCGTCAACTGCGTGGGAGTTTTCCTTGGAAGATAAGATCGGACGAATGTTCATAAGGGTATGGGGAGTGGAGATCTCTAAGGAGATGAATGTTGTGTGGGTAGGCGCTAGATGGGCAAAGTTTGCTTCTAATCAGGCACGGACGGTGGGTGACACTCGCTTGTCACTATACTGTCAGACAAGGTCTGGGAAATCTCTGTCTTCCATGATAACGGGAAGGAGAAAGAGAAGCTGGTAATAGTGGGGTTTGGAGCTACTTATCTTGCAGTAGCAGGTGAGTTGGTAGTAGCTAATGTTGTTTTAGTGGTTTGTCCAAGACTACTGTGAAATGTGTTCTGCTTCACTACTTTTGTTGTCTTCCTATGAACCTCATGAAACCCTGTTTAAGTGATCAAACCATGAATATTGGGTACCAGTAGATGTGTCAGCTGATTAAGTTACTGTTACCGTGTGCTTTTTTCAGTAGTAGTGCAGAAGAAAGCCTTGTAAACTAGATTGGGTTGAGACATGGACATGCAACAAAAATATCAGTGCTGTAGGGGGAGATTTCCTGATATATCACAACTTCGGGACCTCAAATTTTTTTAGTGGAAACTTCTGAAATAGGTAGGTTATGATGGCAGGTGGAATACTTGGTCATGGCTTTTAGGTGGGATTACGGTGCAGCATTACTAAACTTTCTGGGGGATTAAGCTGTGGAAATAGAAACTTATAAAGAAGAGAAAAACTAATATGATGGACTCATGTTTTATTTTGATTATATGGATGTGACTATAGAAAACGAACATGGAGATTTAACTAGTTTGATAGCATTTCATGCAGGCCTCCAGCTAGTTAGATTCATCACGATAAATATAACTATGGCCGCTAAAAGTATTAGCTTGCCAAGAACAACTTCCGTTTCCCTAATGGCTCGTCGCTTGTGCACTTGGCTGCCTCCGAGTTCACGCTGCAAAGGGAGAGCCTTGTCGATGACTGGGACAGCCACAACTGTGTGCATTGATCTGGCCCGTAAGAGGATAAGGACTAAAGATGTGAGTATGCTTGTTGCTCCCGTGACTACCATGCCAGCTCAAGTGGTGTAAGTTGCAACTTGTGAACTAGATGTGAGGATCACAATGATTGGGGTTGAGCTACTTTTCTACTATGTGACCACAGGTCGATGTACTGTTCATCTTCTCCAACCTCTGCTTCTATGCTGCACACCGCTATACTCGCTGGAAAACGAAGGCTCGTTCCTATAACTTGGGGCAAAGCAAAACGAGAGATTCAGTTTAATCTAATACTGCTTACTATACGAGATTAAAAAGCTAAGTTTGTTAGGAATAATTATATCCAGCAACCTGTTTTAGACAACCTCGTGACACTATGTAATTTGGTAGCAGTTGTTGTAATGGGTGTTAGTATAGTATGAACAAGCATAATTTTTTTGAAGCTGTATATATTATACCTTGATTCTTTCGCTGCGCTGGTGGTAGTCTCACTATTAGAATTGTAATGAAGGGCAAGGAGGTAAGTAGCACCCAGGTCCACGTACTAGGGTCCCGCTGTTTAAATTCAAATGTAGGGTCATGTTGTAAGTAGCATTCGGGTCCACTTTTTTGAATTCGAAAAGTGGGTCCGGTCAGAGATGAGTGGGATAACAGGGAATGATAGGATGGACTAACAAACAAGTGGGGATAACCACATCTACCTAATGGGGACACGTGTCGCACATTCACCGCGTGCTCACGTATACACCCGGTCACCAGGCTTCTTTTGTTAGTTTCATTATGGATGACACTCCCCCCAACCTTTGCTTACACAAGCCATGGCTAACCGAATCCTCGGGTTCCTTCCAACATTCTCATACCATGGAGGAGTGTCTATTTGCATTTTAAGTTGCTTACTGATAAATCAGGGCAAAACATGTGAAGAGAATTATTAATGAAAGTTGATTAATTGGGGCTGGGAACCCCGTTGCCAGCTCTTTTTGCAAAATTATTGGATAAGCGGATGTGCCACTAGTCCATTGGTGAAAGTCTGTCAGGAGTAAATGACAAGGTTGAAAGATAAAACACCACATACTTCCTCATGAGCTATAAAACATTGACACAAATTGAGAAGTACTTTGAAGGTTTTAAAGGTAGCACATGAAAATTTACTTGGAATGGTTTGAAATGCCATGCATAGGTATTTATGGTGGACACTTTGGAATAACTTGGTTTTCGGATTTGGAAGCACGAGCAGCATTCCCGCAAGACAAGCGAAAGCTAGCAATAGATGGAAGCGACAATCAAGAGAGCAATAACTGTCATAATCATGCTTGCGAGAATAAAATTAACGGAGGCATAAAAGTGATACAAGAACTCAAGCAAAGTAAATCATCGAGGCTTAATTGACTTTTGTTTTTCAGTCATATGCATGCGTGAGCATGTGCCAAGTCAATTCAAATGAATTATTCAGAGGAGGATACCACAATGTCATACCTATCTATGAATAAAACAATGCAAGCAAATATCTATGACATGCTACTCATATTAATAAATTGGAGCTAATCACGAGAGATCATGAACTACTAGACTTTCATTAAATGACATATACCTCACATGAACCAACTAAGCATGCTCACATGGATGAGTATATGTACAAAAATGAAAACAAATAGAGTTCATACCAGCCTCTCACCACAGTCAAGTTGTCGTAGATCGTCATTATTACCTTTCACTTGTGTAGCTTGAATAATATGAAATGAAAACCAAGCTCCAACCACCGGAGACCGCTGAACTCCATAATAAACTTTACAAAACCGTAGAAGAACAACAAATATTTTTGGTGTTTTCGAATTGGAAACAAGAGCGAAAGTAGAATCTTTTTGGATTTTCTCATAGCAAACCAACGATAGTAGATAAAGCAAAATAGGAACAAGAAACCAAATAAACAAATGATAAAGAGAAACAACAGAAATATTTTTGGTCTTTTTGTGTTTTAGAAAAGAAACAAAGCAAAAACAAGAGAATGAAAACTAAAAGAATCACAGAAAAGCAAAGTGGCAGAAATCTGCCAAAACTTGACAGCAGTACAGTAATCAATTTTTTTGAAAATCTTCTGGTGTTCAACTCGAAAAGTGCTCAACTAATTAAAGTTAGATAATAACCTGGGGAACATGCAAAACATTTTGCAGCTCAAAATAACGTTCTGGCTACGCACAGGAATTTTTTTGGTATCAGTCCAGAATCTATTTTTTAGACAACACTTCCCCTAATATCATCTTCCTCATATTAGAGGCAACCATCGGCACACAAATGAAATAAAAAGTAAAAGTAAAGGTTACTACATTAGTAACAACCTTCAAAAACTAAAATAAGAAACCTACTGAAAATAAAATAACCGAAAGAGAAACAACCAAAAGAAGTCAAACAAGTATATACAAATGACCGGCAATTGTAATATGCAATGAATGAGTGATGCCGGCGTACCTCCCCCCAAGCTTAGGCTTTTGGCCTAAGTGGAGGTCAATCCCACGGTATAATTTTTGTAAATTTTTGAAAACTTCGAAAAACGCACATTTCTGGGTGTTAAAATTACTATTTCACGGTAGAAAAAGATTTTCAAACTTCTAAACAACCAAAGCATTTTGCAAAACAAGTAGTACTACAGCAAGTAAAACAAGTGGAGAAAGAAAGAAATGTTTTTTAGCTCTTCCATGCATTTAAAATATACTTGTTAACAAGGTTGATCAAGTCTTGCCACCAAATAAATTTTACATGTCATAAGAAGAAATAAACCTCAAATCAATCATGTTACCTTATATTGTATTGATATGGATCCAATCACAATAGTTTGATATCCTTCTTTAGGCTCATATATAGGACAATCAATAACTCTCACTTTGATAGATCTCAAATTAGAAATTGTATTAACTCCATATACTTTATCAATCCTCTTAGGAAAATAAACAGTATGTTCCTTGTCATCAACATTGAAAGTAACTTTTCCTTTATTGCAATCAATAGCAGCCCCTGCAGTGTTAAGAAAATGTCTTCCAAGAATAATAGACATATTATCATCTTCAGGCATTTCCAGCACAACAAAATCAGTTAATATTAAGCAATTATGAGCAACTTGAACAGGAACATCCTCACATATACCAACAGGAACAGCAGTAGATTTATCAGCCATTTGCAAAGATATATCGGTTGGTATCAACTTATCTAGATCAAGTCTCTTGTAAAGAGAAAAAGGCATAACACTAACTCCTGCTCCCAAATCACATAGAGCAGTTCTAACATAATTATTCTTGATGGAACAAGGAATAGTCGGTATACCTGGGTCTCCCAGCTTCTTTGGAACCTTGCCATTGAAAGAGTAATTAGCAAGCATAGTGGAAATCTCCCCATTAGGAATTTTCCTTTTGTTAGAGACAATATCTTTCATATACTTTGAATAAGGAGACAATTTAATAGCATCAGTCAAAGGGATTTGCAAAAACAAAGGTTTCATCCAATCACAAAATTTATTATAGTGTTCTTCCTCCTTTGATTTTAGTTTCTTAGCAGGGAAATGCATTTGCTTTTGAACCCAAGGTTCTCTTTCATTACCATGTTTCTTAGCAATAAAATCTTCTTTAGTGTACTTTTTATTTTTAGCATGCTTTTCAGTTCATTTTCAATCTCTTCTTTATCGAAACATCATTCTTATCATTATCTTTATCATGTTCATTACCACTTTCAGCATCAGAAATAGAAATACTATTAGGATCATTAACAGGTTCAGAGATTCTACAACAGTTTTATGTTTCTTCTTCTTTTTCTTAGAAGGACCACTAGTTTCTTTAGTTCGTTGAGAATCTTGTTCAACTCTTTTGGGATGCCCCTCGGGATATAGAGGATCCTGAGTAGAAACACCACCTCTAGTTGTTACTTCATAAGCATGTTTTTTATGAGTATTTTTTAACAAGTCATTTTGCACTTTAGTGAGTTGATCAATTTGAGTTTGAACCATATGAAAATGTTTAACAATCATCTTAACATCATTGGAGGTTCTCTCCACAATATCATGCAATTTACTAATAGCTTGAGAATTTTCCATTAAATGATTCTCTACTCTCATATTAAAGTTATCTTGCTTAACAATATAATTATCAAACTCATCTAAACATTGACCAGGACGTTTTGAGTAAGGAATATCTTCTTTATCAAAGCGTTGAAGAGAATGTACCTCAATCGTGGATGAAGAGGGAGTTATCTTACATAAATCTTCTATGGGGGGTAAATTCTTCACATCTTCCGATTCAATACCTTTCTCTTTAAGAGATTTCTTGGCTTCCCTCATATCTTCATCATTTAATTTAATCATACCCCTCTTCTTCAATATTGGTGTTGGGGTTGGTTCAGGTGTAGTCCAATCATAATGATTTTGGCTTATTCTAGCCAACAATTCTTCAGCTTCGTCTGGAGTTCTTTTCCTGAAAACACAACCAGCACAACTATCCAGGTATGCCCTAGACTCAATGGTTAGTCCACTATAAAATATATCAAGTAAGTCATGCTTTTCCAAATCATGTCTAGGCCGAGCTCTAATAAGAGAGCAAAACCTTGCCCAAGCTTCAGGCAATTTCTCTCCATCTTCCTGGTCAAAACTATAAATTTTCTGCCAAGCAATATGTTGAGCACTAGCGGGAAAATATTTTCGAAAGAAGACATCAAGCAAACAACCTGGAATATCAATGGAATCAGGAGGCAAACTATTATACCAAGTTTTAGCATCATCCTTTAATGAGAAAGGAAAATTTTTAGCAACAAAATAAGTACGCATCTTAATATCATCAGAAAACAAGCTACTTAAAGTAGAAAGCTCATTCATGTGCTCTACAACACTTTCTTTTTCAGTACCACAAAAAGGTGTTTTCTCAACAATAGATATATGAGATAAATCAAGAGAAAAATCATAATCCTTATCCTTAATGTTTATAGGAGATGTAGAAAATTTAGGATCAGGAGACAGTTTATATCTAACAGCACGTTGTGCAAGAAGCTTTTTAATGTTACTTGCATCAGTAGTAGCATTACATTTATCAATAAAATCATCATCAAGTTCCACATAATCTTCATCAAGATCATCACTAGAGTATTCAACAGACTCAGGTGAATTAACAGGTGTAACAGTATTTTCATTAGGAATTTCAGTATTTTCAATTTGTCTAGACCTAGCAATTGTAGCATCTAGAAAAGGACCTAATGAACCAATATCATCAAGCACAGTAGAAGCATCATCAAAATTATCAGAGGAATTTTCAGTTTCAGCAGAAGTACCAACACGTGAAGCTTGTGGTGGTGAAACAAGTTGACTTATCACAGATGGTGAATCAAGAGCAGCAGAGGTACTCAGAGTTGTACCTTTTCTTATAGTGGATGGCAATATGGCGACTTTAGTATCGCGAGGTTTACCCATGATGGAGGATTTGCAGCAAACAATATCAATCCAGGTGAACTTGCAAATAAAGCTATGCTCCCCGGCAACAGCGCAAGAAAATAGTCTTGATGACCCACAAGTATAGAGGATCGCAACAGTCTTCGAGGGAAATAAAACCCAATTTATTGATTCGACACAAGGGGAGCCAAAGAATATTTGTAAGCCTTAATAGCGGAGTTGTCAATTCAGCTGCACTGAAAGACTTGCTCGCAAGAGTTTATCAGTAGCAACAATTTTATAGCAGAGTGGTGAAATATAAGCAACAGTGTAACGAGGACAGCAGTAGTGATTATAGTAAACAGCAGGATTAAAATACTGTAGGCACAGGGATGGATGAACGGGCCCTGCATGGATAAGAGAACTCATGTAACAATCAAGGCAGGGCATTTTGCAGATAGTAATAAAACAGTATCCAAGTACTAAACAACCATAGGCATGTGTTCCGTGTATAGTCATACGTGCTCGCAATGAGAAACTTGCACAACATATTTTGTCCTACCATCCGGTGGCAGCCGGGCCTCTAGGGAAACTACTGATAATTAAGGTACTACTTTTAATAGAGTACCGGAGCAAAGCATTAACACTCCGTGAACACATGTGATCCTCATATCACAGCCTTCCCCTCCGGTTGTCCCAATTTCTTCACTTTGGGGCCTCGGGTTCCGGGCAGCAATATGTGTATACAACTTGCAGGTAAGATCATAAAACAATGAATATCATCATGAATCAATAACATGTTCAGATCTGAAATCATGGCACTCGGCCCTAGTGACAAGCATTAAGCATAACAAGTTGCAACAATATCATAAAAGTACCAACAACGGATACTAGGCACTATGCCCTAACAATCTTATGTCTATTACATGAACAATCTCATCCAATCCGTACCATCCCCTTCAGCCTACAGCGGGAATTACTCACACATGGATGGGGGAAGCATGGATGGTCGATGGAGAGGCGTCGGTGGTGATGATGGCGATGATCTCCTCCAATTCCCCGTCCCGGCAGGGTGCCAGAACGGAGTTTCGCGATGGCGGCGGAGTTCTGGATGTCTTCTGGAAAAGTGGTCGAACCCCGTGCGTTTTTAGGTCGAGGGCTTTAAGTAGTCCAGAGGGGAGCGTCGGGGGCTAGCCGAGGCGGCCCCACCATATGGCGGCGCGCCCTCCTTGGCCGCGCGGCCTATGGTGTGGAGGCCGTGGGCCTCCCCCGGCCTTCTGGCTCCGTGTGTCTTCTGTAAAAATAGGCCCTTCGCAATTATTTCCGGGGATTTTCCTGAAAGTTGATTTTCTGCACAAAAATAAGACACCATGGCAATTCTGCTGAAAACAGCGTTAGTCCGTGTTAGTTGTATCCAAAATACACAAATTAGAGGCAAAATAATAGCAAAAGTGTTCGGGAAAGTAGATACGTTTTGGAAGTATCATAGGCGTCTACATCGCCATGCCTACCTCCGTAGTGATGTGTGAGTAGTTCATCTCTAGACTACGGGTTCATAGATGTAGCTAGATGGTTGTCTTCTCCAATTTATGCTTCATGTTTTGATCTTGTGAGCTGTCTATCATGATCAAGATCATCTTTATATAATGCTACATGTTGTGTTTGCTAGGATCCGATGAATATTGAATACTATGGTTGAGATTGATTATATATTTGGCATATGTTATTTGTGATCTTGTATGCTCTCTGTTGCTAGTAGATGCTCTGGCCAAGTATGTGTGTGTGACTCCAAGAGGGAGTATTTATGCTCGATAGTGGGTTCATGCCTCTAGTAATATGGAAGAGTGACAATAACTTCTAAGGTTGTAGATGTGTTGTTACTACTAGGGATAAAACAACAATGCTTTATCCAAGGATAATTCTATTATTTACTTTACACACTTTGCTTAATGCAATAATCTGTTGCTTGCAACTTAATACTGAAAGGGGTGCGGACGCTAACCGGAAGGTGGATTATTAGTCATAGACGCAAGTGGATTACCGTCTATGTATCATGTTGTAATACCAAAATGAATCCCATAGTAATCATCTTGTCATGTATGGTCTTTATTATTTCAATTGCCCAGCTGTAATTTGTTCACCTAGCATGTTATTTATCTTTATGGAGAGACACCTCTAGTGAACTATGGACCCCGGTCCTTTTTTTACACTGATAAATTCATCTACTGCAAACACCAGCTCTGTTTACTTACTGCAAGCATTGTTCTCTTTATTTCACTGCAAACAAATATCTCTTTCCACACTATACGGTTAATCATTTGTCTTCAGCAAAACCGGTGAGATTGACAACCTCATTGTAAGTTGGGGCAAAGTATTTTGATTGTGTTGTGTGCAGGTTCCACGTTGTTGCTAACACCGGTAGTGCGCCCTGCCAAAAGTCAGCTAGCAACACCTTCGGAAGTGATTTCTTTGTCCTACTGGTCGATTAAACCTTGGTTTCTTACTAAGGGAAATTTGCTACTGTGTTCATCATACCTTCCTCTTGGGGTTCCCCAACGGTGTGCTCTGCACTCATTAAGCTATATTTCTAGCGCCATTGCCGGGGAGAAAGAAAATTTCTGCAAGGGGAGTCTCTCTTCTCCAATCTCTTTACTTTGTTATTGTTTTTCTTAGTTTATTTTACTTTTTCTTGTTTGCTTCTTTATATCAAAAGCACAAAAAATAGTATCTTTTATAGTTGTTATTTTGTTGCTTTATTTTTTAAGTTTATTATGTTGATCCCTAAGTACGTTCTGAAAGACCTATCAATAGGTAGTGGTTCTATAATTGGGAGAGATAACATCGAAGAATTCTTTAATCATGTTAGTAGGCACAAAGATATTAAGGATAGGTCCTTAGTAGAACTTGCTCCTAATTATGAAACCGCTGCAGCTTGTTTAGTTCAAATGTTGGTGGCTAGCTTTGTTAGCCTTAACCCCATAATGCAGCAAACGTTTCTTAAACTTCATGAAGTTGAGGATGATGAAAAGATATATTTTAACCTGAAAACTTTGCTTAAATAATTTAGAGATGTTGTTATAGAAGCTAGGAAAGTCTTTGATCGGTTTAAGATCCTAGACTCATGTGTAGATGTTATTGGAACACTTGAAAAGATAGACAAAATCAAACCTGAAAATAGGGAGGAAATCAAAATACCAATACCTTTTCAAACTCGTAGGAGTGCATGAAGCTTTGGAAAAGAATTTTGATTGGATTGTTCCTGAAAACCCATTTTATGAAAGTAGTGAACCCAAAAGTGTTGAGAGAGGGTCTTCTGAAACTTATATGGATAAAATACAATTCCTTGTTGAAAAGACTTCTGGCATTGATCTTGATGCTTCTTCACTAGAAAATACATGATTCGAGTCCCCTTTTTGCGCCTAGCTGAAAGGCGTTAAAGAAAAGCACTCTTGGGAGATAAACCATGTTTTATTTCTGTAATTTTTATTTTTTCGAGTCTTGGAAGTTGTTACCTCTGTAATAACCTATCCTTATCATTATTATTTTCGTTTTTGTGCCAAGAATAGCCTCTAATAGAAAGAAAGTAAGATTTAGGGAAGTCGATGTCCTGAAACAGATTCTATGCTGTCACCAACAAAATTAGTATTCCCAGCCAGAACGTCATATTGAGCTGATAATTTTTGAGTATATTCCCCAGGTTATTATCTAATTGTTGTTAGTTTTGCACTTTTCGATTTGAGTAGCAGAGGATTTTCGAAAAAATCGATCTTTACCTTCTGTTCTGTTTTGACAGATTTCTGCCACTATTTGCATTTCCCTCTTAATCTTTTTCTTTTTTAGTTCTTTTGAGAGAAAGAGCTTTTTGAAGAAGTTTCTACAGTAGCTAATGTTTTAATGGATGTTTGACTTATGTTAGAACTGGACCAAGTGGATTTGTTATTTTGATTGCACTAATGTTGCTAACGAAAATTGTGTGAAATTTTGTATGAAGGAAGTTTTCAAGTGTAGGTAGAGAAGAATGATGTAATGCGATGAAGTATGGACAAAAGATCAAGCTTGGGAATGCCCATGTCACCCCAAAAAATATCCAAGAGGTACAATCGTCAATGCGGCATCCCCTTCTTCATCGACAAAGTATCAGGTCATCTTTCAAAACGCTATATTTTTATTGCTTCATATGCTATGTGTTGTTCTTGGAGTGTCTTTATTTTTGTTTTTAGTTTTATTTTGTTTTGTTTGCTGTATCATATGGTTGAATTCCAGCGTATTTATTTTGGAGAATAACACACTCCATTTTAATTGCATAGAACACTCTAGTTTTCACTCTTATTGTTTCGCGAGTGTTCTCTTTTGCTAGTACTGAATTTAGCTCTTGTTTTCCACTCGTATTTTGTTTAGAACTTGTTAGTTTTCTTTAGTTAGGTATTATTAACTCTCTGGTCTTTATTGATTATTATCTATGAGAGTTGTTTCAAATAAATTGATTGGTGTTGGAGACGAGTAAAATGTTTCATGCTTATAGTGATGCAAAAGGGAGCTTGTTTAGACTGTGGCATAGACTTTGACATGTCATGTTGGATGTTATTTTAATCATATGCTTAGTAGTTATTGTTTTTTTTGAACAGGTAGTAGTTATTGTTGTAGCATGACTTTTCTCAAATAGCTGAGAGTGCTTAATGTGTCATTGAAAGAACCATGCGTTGTTTCCATCTACAAAGCATTATATTGTGGTATTCTCCTTTGATGCTTTATTGGGTTGACTTGGCACATGCTTACATCATGTTATGACTACAAACCAGTCACCTAAAGTCTCTATGATCATTTAGTTTTTAACTTGTAATATCACTTTATGCTTTGATTAATAATGTTTTGTCGCAATGCATGATTATGGCCATTATTGCTCTCTTAGTTGGTCGCTCCCAGTCTTTTGCTAGCCTTCACCTCTACCGAGTATGAGCTCTACTCGTGCAGCCAACTACTAAAAAACCAAAGTTGTCAATTGTGTCCACCATACCTACCTATATGTGGTATTTCACCGCCACTCCAAAGTGAATTGCTTGTGTGCTACCTTTAAACCTTCAAAAATTATTACTTGTTTTGTGTTCTTGTTTTAGCTCATGAGGAAGTGTCGAATGCTTTATTATCTATTTCATGTTTATTTTGGATTCACACCTTGACTATCATGCATAATGTGCTAGTCCCTAATATTGCAAAAAGCGCAGGCACGGGTGCCCAGCCCACTAAAATATAAATTGTACCAATAACCAAAATCTCCAAACACTATGTACTTGAGAAATCATGAACTTAGCTTGTTCAAACAAAGGAGAAGAGGAACTTTATTATCCTCTCTATGGGATCCGCTCTTGAAGCCATTAAACATGGAAGGATGATAGATCATTGGATGCCATTCGCATTCGTTGACATAGACATACATACCTCTCAAAATATATTTTCAACACCTCTATTGTATTCAAAATAAAAAAAACTCTAGCACATGAGTAATCTTGCTTCCCTCTGCGCGGGGCTTTTCTTTTACTTTTATGTTGAGTCTTCATCTTCTTGCTTTATGCACCAATTAAGACAGCATAGTTGTCATTCTTAGTATAATGTGCTTAGTCCCAAAATTTATTATTGATTGATTCATGATTATGCTATTGCTTGTTCTCAAATTATTTGTATCTATAGTCACCCTTTGAACTTTAAAGGTGTCCTGGCATTTATGTTTTGCTACTTAATAAAGGACAAGCTGAATACCACTTTGCTATGTTTTCTCTATGCTAAAAAACAAACAGTTGCGCACAATTATTCATGATCTTCTGTTTGAGTTACTTCTTATGTTGTAACATAGTTGCTAAGTTCTATTGTTAGAATTATGTCTATCATGCCTATATTTAGAGTACTTTGATCCCAGCTCACAATGCTTTTACAATAAACTGGATCAAGATTGTGTTGGCTGCATGTCACCACAAAAATTATTTTTGTTATCACTTACCTACTCGAGAACGAGCAGGAGTTAAGCTTGGGGATGCTGATACATTGCAAACATATCTATAATTTTTGATGCTCCATGCTTGTTTTACACCAATTTCTATATGTTTTGTTTACACTTCGTTGCACTTTTATGCATTTTCTGGAACTAACCTATTGACAGGATGCCACACTGTCTGTTCTCTGTTTTCAGTTGTTTTGTATTTCAGAAAAGTTATACATGAAATATTCTCGGAATTGAACGAAACGAAAGCCGAAGTTCCTATTTTACTGTAACGAAGACGGAGTACAGAGGGCAAAAGAAGAAGTGCCAGGAGGCGGCCACGCCATGCCTAGGCACGGGCCACCCCCTGGCCGCGCCTGGGGGAGGTGTGGGCCCCTTGGGCTCCCACCGACCTCGCCCTTCCGCCTATAAATACATCTGATCGGGAAAAACTTAAATACCCGAGCCTACATCCACGAAAAGTTCCATCACGGCCACCATCGCTGACCCTAGCTCGGGAGGGTTCTGAAGCTCTTCCCGGCACCCTGCCGGGAAGGGAGATCATCAATAGAGGCTTCTACATCGCCATACCCGCCTCTGAAGTAATGCGTGAGTAGTTCATCTCTGGACTACGGATCCATAGCAGTAGCTAGATGGTTGTCTTCTCCAATTTATGCTTCATGTTTAGATCTTGTGAGGTGCCTATTATTATTATCAATATCATCTTTATATAATGCTACATGTTGTGTTTGCTGGGATCCGATGAATATTGAATAGTATGGTTGAGATTGATTATATACTTATCATATATTATTTGTGATCTTGCATGGTCTCCATTGCTAGTAGATGCTCTGGCCAAGTATGTGATTGTGACTCCAAGAGAGAGTATTTATGCTCGATAGTGGGTTCATGCCTCTAGTAATCTGGGAGATCGAGTGACAATAACTTCTAAGATTGTAGATGTGTTGTTATTACTAGGGAGAAAATAACAATGCTTTATCGAAGGATAATTCTATTGTTTACTTTACACACTTTGCTTAATGCAATAATATGTTGCTTTCAACTTAATACTGAAAGGGGTGCATACGCTAATCGGAAGGTGGATTATTAGTCATAGACGCAGTTGGATTAAGGTCTATGTATCATGTTGTAATGCCCAAATGAATCTCATAGTAATCATCTTGTCATGTATGGTCTTTATTCTGTCAATTGCCCAGCTGTAATTTGTTCACCTAATATGTTATTTATCTTTATGGAGAGACACCTCCAGTGAACTGTGGACTCCGGTCCTTTTTTTTACACTGATAAATTCATCTACTGTAAACACATGTTCTGTTTACTTACTGCAAGCACTGTTCTCTTTATTTCACTGCAAACAAACATCTCTTTCCTAACTGTGTAGAGTTTGTATGGCATACGCCCGTGTAATCTTGTCATGTAACCTCCTAACCTCCTTCTATATATACACGCAATGAAAGACTCGGAAATTATCCGAGTAGTTTCAAACTACCTGATCTTATTCACGTTTAATACAAATAGGTATCTTTTTGGTGAAAGTATCTGTTTACTAGGTGGGCAAGCGCGTTTCGCCTCACCGCTTATATTGCATTTGAGCACTCATGGTAAGGGCCGTGGATTTGCGGGTATGTTCCGCAGAGCTAATATGGCCATGTAATAAGCTAATTATTAGGAGGTCTTCGGTGTCCATTCCCATCACAGATGCTGACAATAACTTTTTGCTCAAGACGTTTCTCACACTGAGCGAGATTGCAAAAGTGCTCATAAGCAAGACCCAAATCATTGATAAAAAGATGGCACACGAATGGCCCATGAAATTCAATGGTATGATGTATGCCCTGCAAAGATGAACGCCTTAGTTTATCTGACTCAGTGAATCACCTGGAGGTAACTAATAAAGTTTTCCTTAGTAAGATTGATAATTAGCGAGTATATGCAGAATATGGTGCATAGAGTTTATAATACACAATTCTAGAAATAAAATACCAATTTCTCTTGGAAAAACTTATCACTGCCATGATTACAGTTGTAGTTTACATAATGCATTGTATCCTAAATTAATCATATACATATCCAAAATTCACTCGATCATCGTTGTTCTTTTCACCACCTAAAATACCTATTATGGATCTCTGCTATCATGTCAACCCGTTTATCAATCCGCATTATCTGTGAAGCAAAGAATGCTCTTCCAGCGGAGATCTTATTTCCATATTAAATCAATCATGCATGTGACTACATCATGCACACATTAGTCCCCAAAGGATACATAATTTTAGTCAATGCAATACATAATTCAGTAACATTGAACTTGAACCAAAGATCTTTGTCCTCTTCTTCCAAATTACACCTGAACCAAAATATCACACAGGGTAAAACCATATGTACCTGAATCATAAAAATAAATTTGCAGATAAAACTTTTATATATCATTGTACCATGATCATCGTAATATAGAGCATGTAACCATTGTAATATATTATAAGAAAACAGACAATTACCTGACGGATGATAATATAGAGCATGTCCCCCTGCCGAATGATAAGGATGCTTCTGTCTTAGTCAGAGCCGCCTCCCACGTCCATCTCGGCAACGGCAAGCGGGTGCGCTTCTGGACTGCCAAATGGGTGGCTTCCTAACAGGTCCTCGATCTCTGACTCCTTCCCCTTCTGTTGGCCTCCTTCGTCCGAGATTCGGGCATCACGGTTGCCCAGGGTTTGCACCGCAATCGCTGGGTCAAGGTCATTAGAGGAGGTGCTTCTACGGCAGCCTTGGCTCAATACCTCTGCCTCTGGGACCAGATGCTCCACATTCACCTGGACCGTGATGAGCATGATTCCCTGGTCTGGAGCCGCTCCGAGAGCGGTCAGCTCACAACCAACATATCATATGGTCTGTTTTTCGCGGTGAATGTCCGGTTTCCCTGCGCGGCAGCTATTTGGAAGTCTAAAGCCCCTGCTTGATGCAACTTCTTCATGTGGTTGGCAGTTCAGAAGAGGTGCCTCAAGGCAGACAACTTGCAACGAAGAGGGCGGCCGAAGGGTCCTTTCAGTTGTGTCACTCCACACCTTAGACAAATACCCACATCTTTGTCCATTGCTGTTTCAGCTCGCAAGCCTGGCAAAGTATTAGAGCCTGGTCAGCAGCAGACTTCCCCATTTCAGGCGGTGGACGAAAGTCAGGAAGAGGGTGCCAAAAACTAACAGGCGTGACTTCAACACAATTTCTATCCTGGTACATTGGAAGATCTGGAAGGAGAGGAACTCCAGATTTTCTTAGAATTTACAGCATAGTGCACAGTATGTGTTTCTTGGATTTAGGGAGGAGTTAGTTGTGGCGATCAACTGGTGGAGCGTGCTCCATCTAGCTGTACGCTTAGTGCTTGGAGTTGTGGAGTGGTGTTCTCTTTGTAAATCTTGGGCCTGTCCAATATCAGCACCCTGCCTGTTTGCTCCATCTCGGAGCTGGTTGTAATACCTCTGTACTCTCTCCTTATCTTAATAAAGACCGGCCACAGCCTTTCGAGAAAACATACAACTGTACCATGTAGATACAACTTGTTGGATTAACTAAAATGAGTGACACGTACCACTGGTGTGAGAGAAGAAATTTAGCAATGTTGCAAGAGAAAAGTAATGAAAAAAGAAAAATCTATAAGTGTTTTATGATGTGTTTTCAGGAAATAGCACAACAGACATCAACTTTAAAAAACATAGCACTACTGTGACTGTTCTATGGACATGTACTGAGATGATTAATGAGACATGCCACCCACAAATGCATTATGGAAAGCTAATCCGTAAGAGTTAGAACTCAAAGTTGGGTCATCGTAGCTAGAAGTTAAAAAAATGAGAGAAAAGGTTGCTCGTAGGCTTATTAATCTCTACTCAATACCTTAGGATCTGCAAGCAGGCAAGAAAATCATCTTGAATTAGTATTACATAAGTGGAACATGTTTAAAGTTACTGAAACCTTTGAGTCTCGAAGCAGCACAATACAGTAAGGTCATACATATCATGCATCACAGAAGGAACTATCACAATTTGATGCATAAAAAAAGACAAGCACATGCCCAGTAGCCGTAGCCCCAAGGAAAATGTCAACAAGCATGTACATATAGTAAAAAAAAACTCTATTTTGCGTCAACAAAGCATAATAAAGACATGAACCAAGACCTCTACAATTATTCATTCTCTCACCTATATGAAAGTCAGACTTCAAAATATTTATTCTTCTTCTCAATTATTCCCATCCATTTATAGAATATCACTTACATAAGGATAGATAAGCTCACACTACCATTGACTCTCATCATAATCTAGAGCTACACTTTGAGGCATACGCTTGGTTAAGCAGACTACATAAATACATGGCATTAAAGGGAAAGCACAATACTTAACCTCAACAAAATAACCCATTCCTGAACCGCATACAGTACTGTACATTAAACATGCTAAAGAATGAAAAACAAATAGATATGTCAACCAACGATCCATAATTTCTTCAGATTTTGAGCTTCCATTGGTCTCACACCTAACAATCTACCTCATGTAAGCTACTGATTTCTTCAGATTTTTTTAGCTTAAATAAATCCCATACCTAACTATCTACCTCGTGTAAGCTACTATGTACATGCTGATTAAGAACTATACATGGAAGAGGTAACAGTCTAATAGGGATACTAACAGCATGCTCTTGCAAAGGAAAAGTAAGGAAATGTTTCTCTGAAGCCAAGAAAGGCATCAAACAAGCAGACTACAGATCCTAACAACATGTAGAAATGAACTAAGATAGAGTCAGCTAAATGTATTGAAATACAATCTCTAATGATTTGATCCAACATAAGTGCAATGAAATAGTAGACAACAAAATCAATTCAAATGGGGCGGTCATTAGCAATTCTGGGTGTAGAGACAATGTGTACCAGGGGCTTCCCTTTTTAGATCAAACCAGGGGCTGCCCTTTGCTAGCAATCTGCAGACGTGAACTCCTGCACTGTCAGCTTCTTAGCAGCACCAGAAACCTCCCTGCCCCAAACGCCGGCGTCATCCTGGAAGGTGCCGGCAAACACGAATGCGGACAACTGCGAGATGTCTGGGAGTAGCACTGGATCCACCCCCTCGGGGATGCAGTGCTCCATGCCACGGCCCAGCACATCGAGAGCAGCACGGCGATCTCCCCCAACGCAAGCTCGGCCACGACCTTGACGTTGCCGCCGTCCTCGTCAGGCTGGAACCGCACGCCGTAGGGCACGCCCTCAATGGTGCAGACACGCGTAGGAGCTGCGCCAGTGGCAGCGAGGCCCGGGCGCGCCGCAACAGGCGTCGAAGGCGGCCGCCGCTATGGTTCGGAGGTGGGGAACTGGGGATGCACGATAGATTAGGGAGAATGAAGGAAGGGCGGAGGTGAATGCGAAGCTGGGGAGCGGTGACGTTTTTCTACCAAGCCTTGATGGTGGGAGGAGACTGACGAATGGGGTCAGATTACACCGGATCCAGTTACAATAACTGCAAAAAAACAACTCACAGTGAAAAAAAATCTGAGACAGACAATGGAAACTCCAAATGCATGCGCGGAGAGTAATTTGATCCTACTAGTAAAAGTGCACGTGCAACGCACGTCTCCGTCAAGACCAAAAAACACAGAAATAATAAAAAATCACCAATTCTCAACAACAAACTGTGAGCTACAAAACATTCAACTTTCAAACATCCAAACTTCCTGCCGCAATCTTTTTCTAAAATCCTCAACAGAAGGCAGAAGAGAACGGAATGACACAAGTCGCTTAAGTACACACATACACTATTTCTTCTTGGAATTGTAAGCTAAGAAAATGTATTGTAATTTACAAAATGTTTAGACCGCTCTGTCGGAACTCTGACAATTGATCTTTTTTATTTAAACAAAGATGACAGTTAGAGATTAGTGGCATACTTTTTTATAAGAAATATAATAATGATATTAATTTTCATTCCACCAATCTGGATATTGTTTTTGTGCATAGATAGCAAAAGTCATTTAAGTTTGACTATATGCTTTGTTGGAAATCAAATTAATTCAAGATTCAGTTGTAGATAAACAATGACAATTCTTGAGGAGGATCAGATATGATCGGTGCCCGAAACAAAGCATAAATATCATGGTTATTTTGGCATAAAGCTCACTGACTGTTGTGTATTCCTAAACTGGAAGCATTAAAATACACGCGATGAAATTGGATTTTATAGGGCTACAAATCGGAATGAACTAATCCAGTTTTTATACAAATCAAATCTCACAAAGGTGGCAGAATGCTACATTTAGGGACCTTTCACTGATATACTCATCTTTGTGAAGAATTAAAACAAAACATTTATGCAAGAGCAGGGTTAATCTTTCTTTCTTTGTCTTTAGTGCAGTACGCAGTTTTGGTTTTGAACGTGATGCCACAAATGAGAGCATTGTCGTTAGAGAAGTTCAGGGAAGGACCACATGATGAACTAACATAGATGTTGATCTCGAAGAATTCTATGCGGTTTGGTCTGCCAACCATGAGCAGATTGATCAAAATTAAACTGGTACCTCACGAATATCTAAGTTTCAGATAGATGATGCACGGATCCAAGCAAATGTTGAGCATTTGCATGAAAACTTGACCTTGTTTAAATTATTGGATTATGAAGCACGACAGAGCTCAATTCCCGCTGAATTATATGGAAAGGACCATAGAGGATGAAAGGTTTAAAACATCTGTGTGAATAGTTCATCAGATCCACAAGTAAATTGGAGTCGCTTTTTCAGAAAGGAGAAAAAGGACCAACCTGCGGTGATTATAACAACACAATATTTTGTAAGTTCTCAAGTGTCCTCGGCTTAAGAAAAAAAACAGTTCATGGTTAATTCACGTACCAGTGAACGTCTTGATGGTGTTGTGAGCTTCGTCAATAGTACTCATGGGGTAATCCACAGCTTTGGCTTGACTCTGTCCTAAATGACCTAAAGTTGAACACAGCCACATCAAAAAACAAAAATGATCCATCCCTGCCATGTTATTTGATACAATTTCCAATCCTTAAGAAATAATACAACTTCCACAACATTCAATAGTAGACGACAAAAAAACATGAATTAAAAAAATACAGGGCTCGCATCTACAGGGAAGTAAGAAACTTGTTTCTCGCAACCGACAGTATGGCATGGAAACTGATAGGCATCTAAAATCCACAGTGAGAGCCACCTCAATTGCATCAATATTCATTTATCTTCAGAATTTCAGAAAAGAATAAAAGTTATCGCAGATTGACATGATTTGGCATGCAATGGCCTATCAACCAGAATAATGCAGCACCTAAGATTCCGAAGGACCCAAGTACCAACGACTATGAATGAATAATATCAAAGCCGAGGATTGAAAGTTAAAACTGGGGTTTTAAACTACCCTTTGACATGTAAATGTTATAATTTTCTTATATGAAACTCGAGTACTAACAACCAAATATGACAAAACAAACTAAATAGATCTTATATCCATGGCAGTGAGCTCACCCCTACAGAAACAACAGTGGTATATAAGCCGAAAACCTATTGACAAAGTTTGGTGGATCACAACAAGCACATGTCAGTTGTGAGAAACTAAAGTTAGGAGACATCTTACATCACAACATCCCAGAGATCACCACATACCGCATCAAATTCTGCAGCTGCGAGTGTAAACACTGAAATAAGAGATAAAAAAATGGATAATCTTACATTACAAGAGGACACAGCCTGATCATTCAAAGAAAACAGATGACAAAACCTGAAACCTTTCTGTACTATGAATACAAATTGAGATATCCACAAGAGGTTTTTTCCTGTTAAAAAAACCATAACAAAACCAGCCGCAAGGAGCTGAAAATCACTAAACAAGCAATAGTCCAGACATATTTACAACTGTTTAACTAAGCTTACAAAGTTGGCATTATTGGCATGTCTCTTGTTAAGAAGGTACAGAATAAAGCCTATGTATAAGATAGCCGAAATAAGGATCCTATTGCCAAGTTCGCAAATAGTATTTTTTTTGTTTTTGATATGGTTAAGATTGGTTTATCTTTGTTAAGGGCATTCCATCTATCTGAAGAACTGCCACATGCTATTTGAAGTTAAGCAAAAATTAATAAAAGAAGTTCATTATCATTCCTAGTCTCTTCTCTCCCCCAAAAAAGCACTGCAGCCATGCCATGTCTCGAACATTACAACCATACTAAAGCATGAAATTCCAGTGAAACATCTAACATGGTGGAATGGCAAGATGAACAATAGTGGTGTTAACTTTGGCCAGAAGCTTACGGAAATTATAGTAGCAACATTTCTTCACGATGAAAGTGGCCTAAGGTGAATTTATCAAATGTTAAGTAGCTATTAAGGAGGAGAGATTATCTTTGGCGCTTTTTTCAGCACCATCTCATTGCTATGCAAAATGATCAATCACGTGTCGAGAATAGCCAGAATACGTGTGGTGGGATACCTTTTGAATCTTTTCTATCTCCGGAAGATAATCGATCTTCAAATTCTTTCCAAGTGAGACATCTATCCTATTACTACTTCCAAAGAGATTTTCCTACATAAGATAGATAGAAAATACAAAATTACTAATATCATTAAACTTCCATATATTTAAAAGGACCATTTACAACTCGCAAACCAATCCAGTTTTCAGCTCATTGTACCGCAAGATGCTTGGCCCCTGTTAACATCCAAGTTTAAGTAAACGGATGTTACCTTTACCTCCATGACTCCATGCTAGTCTTTCCAACTCCATTCTACACAAATGTGAAGTTCAAATGAAATGTTAGCACTATTACATGTAGAATCATCTCATTTCATATATGCTGCTTAGCGTAAGTTTGAGACTTCAGTAGGCCAAGCTTCACTTTAACACACAATGGGTTTATTTTTGGATCATGCTTTTCAAAACAATATGTGTAAGCTGGCTTTTACAGTGATACATACATGTCCATAAGTAATTATTTTGTCATTTATTCCACTGACAACATATGTACCCAATATTATTTACTCAGTTCGTACTATGGTGACCAAATAAATCTAGTCATGACCAAACGGTATAATACGAAAAATCTCTACCTTATGCAAATTTTAGGAAGAAATACAAATAATCAAAATGCGCAACAATGGGCACTGTCCGACAATTATAGACATCATACTGTTCAGCACATCATAGAACACCTTGTCAAAGCTGAATATGATATCTTCCTCCAGCTCATCCTAACCCAAAGTATTTTTCAACACATCAGGAGAAAAGGCTGTAATCAAACATGAGAAAACAAAAATAACATGCCAAAAAAATCTCAGGAATTTTCCATGAATAATATATGGGCTACAAAAGGAATTACGGAGAAGGCATTTGTTCCTCTCTTTATAATCTAGTGTTTCCGTTACTACTAATACCTACCAGCCTATTATGTAGCCCCAGAACTGCACCCGAACATGAACATTAATCTATGTTCCTAATATGACAGAGCTAAAGGTAGAAGAGTGTCCAAACCTTGAAAACAGAGAAGACTCATGGTCCAATCTCTTGAAGCAAACTTTTCCGCCATCAGCCTTCCGCTCTTTGTGGATGAGTGGCCTGAATTGCACACACAACTGTGACATTAGAGCTCGACATCCAGTACGTTTCACACAACACTAATACATCTGTTCCTTGAGATAACGGTATGGTATACTTTCATGTCCACCATTGCTTGACGACAGGTCTCTGTTTAAAGTTAAGACTGACTGACCTAAAGAGAGTTCGGCAACCGGTGGTCGGATTGCAGGAAGTTGTGAGCTGCGTGCGTCCAGCTAGTGCGAGTGTCGTCAGAGTAGCAGCGTTCAGGTTGGCCTCGCTGCCCGGCGTGCAGGGCAGCGTCGCTTCCCCTGCGTGCAGAGCGGCCTCGCTACCCCGGAGTGGAGCGCAACCTCGAATTGCCGGCATTGAGGGGGGCCCGATTCCACGGCGTGCAGGGCAGCGTCGCTTCCCCAGCGTGCAGAGCGGCCTTGCTTCCCCGGCGTGGAGCCGTGGAGGACGGCCTCGAATCCCCGGCGTGCAGGGCGGCGTCGCTTCCCCGGAGTGGAAGGCGGCCTCGAACCCGGCGTTGAAGGAGGCCTCGATTCCCCGGTGTGCAGGGCGGCGTCGCTTCCCCAACGTTGAGGGCGACCTCCACTTCCCCGGCGTTGAGGGCGCGGCCCTCCCGTGCAGGTTGTTGAGGTCCTAGAGCGGGTCGACGGGAGGGCATTGGCGGCGGGAGTGAGTCTGGGATGGCTGCGGTGGTAGGCGGCGACTGCGAGAGGACTTCAACGGCGGCAGGGTTAGGCCTCGATCGGATATTGATATTTCGTGGTGAGCGGTTCGTTCGCTAAGAAGTGATTACCGGGGTGGGGAGTTGTCTGCTCCGTCAAACATGGATTGGCTCTGAGACGTTGGATACATTGGTTCAACGGCTGAGATTTGTTGGATCAGCCCCTCTGGGTCTTTTATTAGTAGTGGTGACTAGCTAGATACATGGGCAGGTAGACATGCATATTGAGCTAGCATGCTAACATATACTCCCTCCGATCCAAAAAAAAGAGTCGTATGCCACAGTCTAAATAAATTTTGCAATAAACCCCTCCTAAATCAATGAAAAGAAGCCCAACACCATCTGTCGTTGAAACCAAAAGCAATCCGGCGCGTCCGACCACCAGGTGCAGCACATCCAGCCTTGCTGCCAGAAGGGCTTGGCGCGGCACGGGGATCTCGGCGGCGCGTCCAGGGGAGCTCGGCGGCACGGGGCGGGGATCTCGGCGGAGCGGCGCGGGGCGGGGATCTCGGCGAAGCGGCGCGGGAATCTCGGCAGCGCGACTAGGGGAGCTCGGCGCGGCGCAAGGATCTCGGCGGCGCGGGTCTAGGGGAGCTCGGTGGCGTGGGGCAGGGACCTCGGCGGCGCGGGAATCTCGGCGGCGCGGTCAGGGGCAGAACGACTGGGATGGGGTGCGGGATTCGTGCGGGTTGAGGAAGAAAAAAGCTCGAGGGAGTAGTATATATATGACTGCAATATATTTACATAAAATTTTCGATACCATCATAGGATCACATAGGAACCTGCATGCTCCTCAAGACAAGCAAGAAAGAAGGAGAAATATGACACGTATCACTCTTTTATTGAGCATCATTGCACCTAGCTACACGACACAAACGTAATTAAAATCACGCTCACAACCCTCCAAAAATTTCAAGAAATTTCAAATGAACAAAGACACATTCCCTTTCTGCTAATGAGGAACAATTTAACCTTAACGAGACAAATGATAACACTCATACATCGGCTTAGTTGTTAGCCATAGGCGGAGGATCACGTGCGTGTACTGGTGTATTTGCGGAAGGCGGAGGAACACCCGGCACGTGCGTATCAGGGTGAAATCTGTGAGGGGGAGAACCATTGTGCACAGGGTTCTCACCACTTGGAACATCATGCATAGTACGGTAAACCTCTCGAGTAGGAGGAGGAGGAGGAGGAGGAGCATGGTTAGAGTGGATTGGGTCTATGCCTCTCTTGGAGGTGAGAAACATTGCCCTTGCTCCGAAGGAAGAAGGTGGGCGATGAAGGATGTCGAGAGCGCCGGGAGCCTCTCGCGCCACTGTTGATGCTGCGAACCCCAAGGTAACAATCAAGAGGAGAATGCAACTAAGCTCCATCTTCCCCATATGATGAAAATATATGCTCACAGAAGTTGTTTGTGACCGCGGTCGACGCCGTTGCACTAGTACGGTATATATATCGCGCATGTCCGAGTGGAAAAATTATGTACCATTAATGTTGGGATATGCTATTGAGAATTTGAGATATTGTTTAATTAGATGAGGATAAATGACGTCAATGTCAAACCAAATGCATTTTTGGAAATTGCGTGCGCCTGCCCAAGATATCAATCTGCCCAAGATATCAATCTACGGAAAATCTTAGGTTTCGGTCTAACAAACAGTGTTTAGGATCGCCAACGAAAATTGATGTATGCAACCTTGTGACAGTGTCTAGGATCGCCAACGCGAAGTTAATGATCAAGAGGAGAAGGCAGCGCAGCTCCATCTTCCCCATATATGATGGAAATATATGCTCGTGGAAGTTGTTTGTGGCCACGGACCACACAGTTGCACTGGTGCGGTACATATAGAGCATGTCCCACGAGTAGAAAAATTATATACTACATCTGTCCATAAATAGATGCCAAAAGTTTATCTAAATTTAAACGTATCTAGCTACGATTTAGTGTATAGATACATACGAATTTGAATAAATCTTTGGCATCTATTTATGAACGGAGGAGTACCATCAATGTAGGGATTTGTTATTGAGATACCTTTTAGTTACATGAGGATAAAATGGTGTCATTGTCAAATCAAACGCACTTTTGGTAACTGTTACCTGCTGAAGATATCATTCTGCAATAAATCTTTGGTTATCTGTCTAACGGACGGTGTCTACGTAGGATTTTTCTGAATCGCCTATGAAAATTGATGTACTATACAATCTGCACTTTTGGCAACTGTACCTGCGGAAGATTGCATACATGCAATCTGCAGATCGTAAGTATTTATATGTTGCCAACACGAATGCATTTATAGTGGCACAACAATAATCGTAGCCTCGTAGGTATCATCGCGCGGACGGATCGGCATGCATGGTTAAAGCAAATCAGAGGAAGTAAAAAAAAAATACTCCAAGATCAAAGACGCAATTACTAATAAGATTTCCACTCTAATTTATTTTTCTCGATCCTTTGGTACGTATGGCAAACTGACAATCACTTCCTACGGGCGCACTACAAGTACTACCCTCTATTAGGTTGCTCATAGTGGTAACTGGTAAGTATCATGTAGTAGTATTACTACATGATACTATCTTTAGACTACCCACAATGGGAGTATCATAGCTAGTATCATGCATCACATGCATGTAAAATGCTGATGTGTCACATCAATAAATGAAGAAAGAGATGGTAGTAGTATCATAGGTAGATACTGTATCATAGCACGTAGAACTAGACAAATTAATGTCAAAACGATCTTGTACACACTTTTGCATTGAGATTCTACAAATCACTAAATATAAGTAATATATGATACTACTACATGATACTATGCATTGTGAAGATAGTATCACACACTAGTACCATATGCATGATACTACTATATGATACTCCCCATTGTGACTAGTCTTATAGTGGGTAGTATCATGAAGTAGTATCATAACTATACTATATTTATTATTTTTTAGAATCTCAATGCAAATTTGTATACTGTACAAGATTTGTTTAGGACTAACTTTTTTGTTGTTTGCGCTATGATACAGTATCTACCTATGTTACTCTAATCTCCTCTCTCCTCCTTAATTAGCTGCCACATTAGCATTTTTGTGAAACCAATGTGCATGATACTAGCTATGATACTAGCACTATGGCTAGCTTAAGAGTGGTCAGCTAGCTAGGCCTAGGCATGCTCTGAAGGGGGAGTATTTTCATGTATCGAGGGATCGCTGGAAGGAGCCGGGGGAGCAGTAGACGCTCGTAGCACGGCATCGACGGTCGCGCTGCCGTAGCCGTGGTAGGAAGGAGGATAGCGGTTGTGTATCGGGTTCTCGCTGCTGGGAACGTCCGGCTTCGAGTCGCGATACTGGCTATCTCCACCATGAGCCCGTCCCTTGGTGCCGTCTGCTGCCCCGAACGGAACGAGATCTTCGGTAGCGCCCCCGCCGGGAGCCTCGCGAGCCAGCGCCGCCGCGACGAAGCCTAGCGCGGCGATGGCGAGGAGGATGCGAGAGGTAGCGCCCATTTGCTTCATCGTGGCTATGGCTTCACGCAGGGGGATCGATCGGCGTGGAAGTTGCGATGGATCGAGCCATCTCTGGGTGGATGTTTATGTAGGCGCACGCCGGATCTGCAATCATCCATGCATGGTATGTTCATCACATATTTGCAAGCCTTACGACATTGTACCTTGCTGCGTTATGATATCCTTCCGTTTTGCCTAGGATCGAAGCGTCTAATCTTGGAATTTGTAACAGCTGGTATGATCTACTGCCATCTTGAATGTGCCTTCAGAGAAGCTTTGCAGTACATATTTACATTAACTAACGGAAGGTTAAAACCTATATGTACTCTCATGCATGTCTATTTCGAAAAAAAAAAAATGCCTCCCTTAAGTAGTATTGGCATCCAATACAAAGATGTTGTGATTCTCCAAGAGACAATCAAACAAGACTTTACCTCTGTTGAACTTAGCAGTCTCGAGATTGGGGACAAGTTCGTTTGGTGCTGGCTGTCTGCTAATGGTCATTCCGGGGGAATGCTCGTTGGTTGCAGAGACAGCATGTTTGAAGTTGGCGCTATCAGTAAAGGACAGTTCTTCATCAGTGTCCAACTCCTCCACCGACCTTCCAAGCATATCTTTGAGGCAATTGGGATTTACGGCCCGGCGGACCATGGGCGGTCGCGCCTCTTCCTTGAAGAGCTTTCCGCAAAGATCACCGCCTCCACCCGCCCCCTTTTGATAGGGGGAGATTTCAATTTAATCCGCTCGGCGGCCGATAAGAACAATTCTAACCTTAACTGGGCTCTGATTGATCGTTTCAATGAGTATATTGCCTCCTGGGCACTCCAGGAAATTCCTCGCACAGGGGCGAGGTTCACCTGGTCCAATAAACAGATCAACCCAGTTCGCTCAACCTTGGACCGTGTTTTCATCTCGCAGTCCTTCGAATCTCTCTTCCCTCTCTGTTCCTTGGCGGCGGAAACCAGTCTGGGTTCGGACCACACGCCGCTGGTCTTTGATTCTAGGGACGAAGCCCCTCCTCGCAGTTCTCGGTTCTTCTTCGAAACAGGTTGGTTCGCGAGGGCTGATTTTCTTCCCCTTCTTCAGTCTACCTGGGACGGGTTCCAGGCTACGGCTGGAGGTCGCGATATTCTTGATTGGTGGATTCACATGTCGGGTGGTCTGAGACAATACCTTAAAGGGTGGAGCAGGAATTTGGGCAGACAAGGAAGACTGGAGAAGACTTCGCTGCTTGCACAGATTGAAGCGTTGGATAGGCAAGCCGATTCTTCCGGAATTGATGACGAGGCATGGGCGTTGCGTTATCACCTGGAGGAGGGCCTGCTGCAGCTTTATAGACAAGAGAAGGAGTATTGGCGGCAACGCGGCAGAATCAAGTGGGCGCTCCAGGGGGACGCCAACACTGCTTACTTCCACGCCGTTGCCAATGGGCGCAAAAGGAAATGTGTGATCACCGCGCTCATCACCCCGGCGGGCATCGTTTCGGACCCGCGTGGCCTCCAGGAACATATTTACGGCTTCTACTGTGACCTGCTAGGCACGGCGGCCACGCGGGTGTGCGGTTTATCACCATCTGCTTGGGGGGCGGATGGTAAGGTCTCTACTGAGGAAAACGAGGGGTTGGCACTCACTTTCTCGGAGCAAGAACTGGAAGAAATCGTCAAGGACATGAAATCTGACACGGCACCTGGGCCGGACGGCTTCTCGGTGCTCTTTTTCAAGCGATGCTGGCCATTGGTTAAACATGGTGTTTTGCACATCCTCAATGACTTTGCGCTGGGGCGCATCGACATATCAAGACTGAACTTCGGCATCATATCCCTTATCCCTAAGGTTCCGGGGGCGGACCAGATCTCGCAATTCCGGCCCATCACACTCATAAATGTCATTTTCAAGATTGTCTCCAAGGCCTTTGCGGTCAGGCTGGATCCTATTGCCCATCGTATTATTAACCCGTGCCAGACAGCTTTCATCAAGGGGAGGAACATCCTGGACGGATCCTTAGCGCTGATAGAAATTGTGCATGAGCTGAGGAAGAAGAAACTAGGTGGCATCCTGCTAAAACTAGACTTTGAAAAGGCCTACGACCGCGTTAACTGGGAGTTTCTGACGGAAGTTCTGCGCTGCAAAGGTTTTGACTCGGGCGTCATTCACCGTTTCTCGCAGCTAGTGTCGGGTGGGCAAACTGCTATCGCCATCAATGGTGAGATTGGCCCCTTCTTTAGGAACAGGCGAGGAGTGCGTCAAGGGGATCCGCTCTCTCCCTTGCTCTTCAACTTTATTGGAGAAGCTCTCTCTGGCATCTTGGTGGCAGCAGTAGGGGCTGGTCATATTCAAGGGGTAGTTCCTCACCTGGTACCGGGAGGCATCACCCACCTCCAGTATGCGGATGATACCCTCGTCCTCATCCAGAACACAGGCGTTTGCATCAGAAATCTGAAGTTCCTTCTTATGTGCTTTGAGGATATGCCGGGCCTCAAAATAAACTATCACAAGAGCGAAGTCATCGTCATGGGTCAGCCGGAGGAAGAGCAAGACAGGATCGCAAACTTACTCAATTGCAAGAGGGGTTCCTTCCCTTTCATGTACCTTGGCCTGCCGATCTCTGATCGCAAGCTTACTGTTGAGCAATGGTTGTTCCTTGTGCGGAAACTTGGGAATAAAATCGAACCTTGGCTAAGTAGGCTTTTGTCCTCGGGTGGACGGCTTACCTTAACCAACGCTTGCCTTGATAACCTTCCGATGTTCGCCATGGGTCTTTTCCTTCTGCAAGACGGTATACACGCAAAGTTCGACTCTCTGAGATCCAAATTCTTTTGGGAAGGCGCTGGCCCTAAGCGTAAATATCACATGGTTAACTGGCCGGCGGTCTGTAGACCCAAAGACCTGGGGGGTCTGGGTCTCCTCAATACTAAACTTATGAATGTGGCTCTGCTTCTCAAGTGGGTGTGGAGACTCTACCAAGCCGATGAGGGTATCTGGGCAGCGATTGTTCGGGCTAAGTACCCGGAGGCAGATAACATAATGGCTGGCTCGGGTCGCGGAGGCTCGCAGTTCTGGAAAGGCATCCACAAGGTTAAACACCTTTTTGGGTTGGGGGTTAAGTTTGTCGTCAGAGATGGGAGACGTACCCGCTTTTGGCTTGACAAGTGGTGTGGGGACACCCTGCTCAAGGATCGTTTCCCTCTGATCTTTGCTGTGTGCGCGGATCAGGATAGCTCGGTGGCGTTGGCCCTTTTGGGGGAAGGAGCCGACGTTAATATCAGTCTGAGACGTGCTTTGAATCATCAAGGTTTGGTGCAATGGAATCTGCTCTGTGAGGCGGTGGAGGGTGTCACGATGTCATAGGGCAGCGACTTGGTGCTTTGGCAGCTGGAAGATTCGGGCGTGTTTTCGGTCCGATCTTTGTATGCTAAGTTGGCTCAGGGTGCGACGGTGGCGCACGCCAAAGACCTATGGAGGGCGACTGTACCCCTGAAGATCAAATTTTTTGCTTGGCAACTGGCCCTAGACAGACTGCCATCGAGCTTACAGATCGCCTCTCGCAATGGCCCTTCCAATGGCTCTTGCGCCCTCTGTGGAGCTCCTGAAGACGCGGCTCACATTTTCTTCTCTTGCTCCTTGGCCGTTTTTGCCTGGAGTGTTTTGTCCACCACATCCTCTCCAGTTTGGCGGGTCTAGCGCGTAGATTGCTATGGCTTTTATTTTTTGGCACAGTCGTGGGCGTTGTGGCTCATTCGTAATAAGCTTACAATTGAGAAGAAAATTATTAACCATCCCACTGACGTTATTTTTAAAACTATGGTCTTCTTGCAGCTGTGGAGTATAAACTCCAAGACTAGGGATAAAGAGGGGCTTTGCTGGATGATCAATGAACTCAGAGATCTTTACTCCGCCCTCCGCCCCGCCTCCTGAAGATGGCGCTCTCTTCTCCTGCCTCGTCTGGGTGACCCCCCAGGAGATGTTGACGCCCCTCTTTCTGCGCTTCGTTTTTAGTACCTGCCTCCTGTTTTGGCAAGCTTGTTAGTGGTTTTATCTATCACCTTGGCTAAGCTGTATGCCGCAGCGGTTGTAATAAATGTTTAAATCTCTCCAGGCTTTATTAATTTAAAGTCGGGCTAATAGCCTTTTATCTAAAAAAAATGTTAGTTAACTCCATCTATTTTTGAGAAAAAAAATCTGAAATATATATTTTCCGACAACTTTTGTCATTAGTGGCAAGACAAAAGGATCTAGGCCAATGCTAGACATGGAGGCCAATTCAATTGGTGTGTGGTTTGGGTTTTGTGTTAAGAACTTCAGATGGCCCTAGAGGGATGTAGGCAGCGGTGGTGGCTCCAATCTGCAATTTTGTGTCTAACACAATAGCGTTGGAGGCTCGAAGTAGTGTTGACAAAACTTTGAAGGCAGGGTCCCCAATCCACATTCAAACAAAACCTTCGTTCTTCCTCTCGCGCCGCCCACTCGCATCACCCTTTCATTGTTGCCTGTGGTTGACGCCTCTTCTCACGCGGTTGTCCCCGAGGATGACGAACGAGTCAACTCACTCGTGGGAAGTGATCCATCCTGAGTAGTCTTTGTTTGTCGCCACCTCCTGTTGTGGGTATACTTCATGGGTGTACCATCGACAGTGCCTAGATCCGGCAAGCCCGGGTGGCCCATGATGGCATGCCGTGGCCCCGAGCGGCCAGTTATTTTGAAGTCCGGCCCAGGATCAGGAATCCGGATCCTAACCGACCTTCGGATGAAGTCGGATCTGTGAAGGCCCATGAGGGACCCGGATCCAGTACGACGTAGATGGAAGGCGGATCCTTGACATACACGGCAAGATATTGTACCGTAATTAGGCAATCTGTAATCCAGCTAGGTGATACGTCTCCAACGTATCTATAATTTCTTATGTTCCATGCTAGTTTTATGACAATACCTACATGTTTTATTCATACTTTATATCGTTTTGATGCATTTTCCGGAACTAACCTATTAACAAGATGCCGAAGTGCAGTTCCTGTTCTGCTGTTTTTGGTTCCAGAAAGGCTGTTCGGGCAATATTCTCGGAATTCGACGAAACAAAAGCCAAACATCTTATTTCACCGAGACGGACCAGAACACCGGACGGAGAGGAGGCCCAGGGCCTCCACACCATAGGCTGGCGCGGCCTAGGAGGGCGCGCCGCCCTATGGGGTGGGCCCCCTGGCACCCCTGCGCCGCCTCTTCGCCTATATAATCTCTCGTGACGTGAAAACCCTACAACAATTGACGAAACTCAGAAAGACTCCAGGGACGCCGCGCCATCGCGAAACTCCGTTTCGGGGACAGAAACTGTGTTCCGGCACGCGCCGGACGGGGAATTGCCCCGGAGTCATCTCCATCGACACCACCGCCATCTTCATCGCCGTTGCTGTCTCCCATGATGAGGAGGGAGTGGTTCTCCCCGAGGTTGAGGGCTCTACCGGTAGCTATGTGGTTCATCTCTCTCCCATGGTGTGATCTTTATGAATATGTAGATGTTACTCTTGTCTATTATGCACTCTAGAGGTTACTTTAAATATGAACTCCGGATGTTGTGGAGCTTGTTTACTCCGGCTTGAGGAGCTCTTGTAGCCCTACACAATGAATGGTGTTTGTTATCCAACAAGAGAGTGTTTGAGAGTAGTACTTATTTGTTCATCTATGTGATCATAGGCTTTGCAATCTAGATGTCATATGCTATTCAAGTGTTTTATTATGTGAACTTTGGAGTTACTGTGACCTCGGTGTAATGGTGACAGTGTGCGCCGTGTGTAACTCCCTTATGAATTGTGGTGTGTTAGTACCTCCTATGAATGCTCACGGTGACGGTGTGGGGTGTTTATTAGTACTTGGGAATATGCCTTTGAGGTGTGATTTTGCACACTTGCCCAATGAATTTGAGTTCTTTATTCAACAGGAGAGTAGTATGATGAAGTGCTTATTTATATTCAATTATGATTGCAATGTTGAGAGTGTCCACTAGTGAAAGTAGGATCCCTAGGCCTTGTTTCTAAGCATTGAAACACCGTTTCCAACAAGTTCTGCTACATGTTTGCTTGCTGCCATCTTTATTTCAGATTGCAATTACTACTTACAATCATCCATATTACTTGTATTTCACTATCTCTTCGCGAACTAGTGCACCTATACATCCGACAAGTGTATTAGGTGTGTTGGGGACACAAGAGACTTCTTGTATCTTAATTGCAGGGTTGCTTGAGAGGACTATCTTTGACCTCTACCTCCCCGAGTTCGATAAACCTTGGGTGATTCACTTAAGGGAAACTTGTCTGTTCTACAAACCTCGCTCTTGGAGGCCCAACACTGTCTCAGGAATAGAAGCGTGCGTAGACATCAAGCTATTTTCGGCGCCGTTGCCGGGAGGTAAGGTAAAAGGTATTCACATCCTCCGACTACTAAGCTATTCCCTAGCACTGTTGCCGGTGTGTGAGTGCTCGAAGCTATCTCCTTTAGATTCTGTAATTTTATCTTTTTGTTTCTTGTTTTTATTTTCACTAGTTAGGCATAATGGAAAACAACAAAAAATTTAGTGAGCTTTTTAATCTTTTTCCTGAGTTAAGACATGGATTGTTTGATGCGAAAATTTAAAAACTTATGGAACCTTATTTGCATGCTAGTAGCAATGTTATTAGTATGAACGCAATTACTGCTAATGCTATGGAAAAGTCTAAGCTTGGGGAAGCTAGTTTATATAAAAATAATCTTTTTTGCTCCTCAGCTTTGGAAGAAATATCTTGCCTTGATAATGCTTTGTCTCCAATATGTGGTGATTCGAATGATGCTTGTGATATTCCAAATCCACCTACTGAAAGTATTCCCTTCAAGATACCTATGAAAATTGTTGAACTTGCTATGAACAATTGCTATTTTGGAGATGGGACTGTCCATCCTAGTGATCATTTACTCTTTATACATGAATAATGCGAGCTGTTCGAGAGTGCAGGTATTTCAAAGGACCAAGTTAAGAGGAAGATATTCTCTATATCTCTGAAGGGCAGAGCTGCGGAATGGTATAAGATGCTGAAGAATGGTCGATCTATTGGTTGGGAGGAAATTGTATCTCTCTTTTACTCCAAATTTTATCCTCCTCATGAAGTGCATATTGATAGGAATTACATTTATAACTTTTATCCTCGGAATGAAGAGAGTATTTCCCAAGCATGGGGGAGATTGAAGTCACTAATGCTCAAATGTCCCATTCATGAGCTTCCCCGTAATGTTATTACTAATAATTTTTATGCAAGGCTTTCAGGACACCACAAGGACTATCTAGATGCCTGTTTGGAGGGATCTTTCACAAGCAAGGAGGTTGAAGCTAGATGGGATCTTCTTGAAAGAATTCAAAGCAATACTGAAGATTGGGAGAATGACAAAGGTAAAGAATTAGGTATAAACCATGAGTATGATTGCATTAAGTCTTTCGCTCAAACTGCTGATTTTCAAGAGCTTAGTGCTAAATATGGTCTTGATCCTCAAATTATGGTCGATTGCTATAGAGCCTTTGCTTCTCATATTAATGTTCCTAAAGAAAATTGGTACATGTATCATGAACCTTTTAAAGACACTTGCATGGAAAATGAAATTGTTGTTAATGATTGCAATAAACATGCTCAAACTTCTGAAAATGCTATTTCCTATAAGCATGTTAATTTTTGTGGAGTTCATAGACCTTGTGAAAAGAATAAAATTGAAGAAGAATATTGTATCCATCACAGGAATGAAAAAACTAGAAAGTGGTCTAGGGCTCTAGATGATCTTGGTGAAAAAGTTTGTGCCCTCTATCCTTTTATTTGTGAACTTTGCTATAGAGTGGGTCATTTTAATTTTCAATGCTCCTCCAATGATAATTCGAACCTTATGAGTGCTGCAAATTTGTATTGTGATGATGAAATCACTCCTAATCAGCATGATGAACTTACTTTATTTTTGGGGTGTGAAGAGTTATTGAGAAAAACTTCTTTGGTGGATATGAGTGCTCTTGATATTAATAGTGTCCTGCATGGGTGTCTTTCTTATTGCATTGATAATTTCCACACAAACACTTACATACAAAATATTTTAGAAGATGACACTTTGCCAAAATATGATAGAACCGCTGTGTGTTTCGAACTTATTAATGAAAAGGAGGAATCCTCCCAAGTTTCTTCAATTGTTTCTGGAAATAAATCAGGTTATGTGGAGAAGCCTCCCTTCAAGCCTCTTCCTCCTAAAGAAGGGAACGGGGAGAAGGAAAAGAAGAAGAAGGGAACGAAGAAGAGGAAGAAGAGGGGAATAAAAAGAAAGAGGTAACGACATATCCCCGTGTGTATGAGATAACGATAGGTAACCGTAAGTATGTTGCTCCTAATGATTATTATGATAATGAATCTGAGTACAACGATCTTCCTATGCCCTTTACCTATATTAGTGATCATGATTTGGAAGAGCACACTACTTTTGATATTGAAGATCTCTGGGACACTAATTCTGAAAATGATGATGTTAATAATTGCCATAGTATTAGTACTATCCATGTTTCTTTCCATAATGATATAGAAAGTTCTAAGCTTGGGGAAGCTGGTTTTGAGGAGCATGATATTTTTAGTCCCCCAAGCATGGAGGAGAAAATTTACTTTTATGATTACAATATGTCTCCTATATATGATGATTATGGTGATGAGAATAATAATGATAGCTATTTTATTGAATTTGCTCCCACTACAATTAATAGTAATGACTATGCTTATGTGGAGAGTAATAATTTTATGCATGTAGCTCATGATAAGAATGTTTCATGTGATAGTTATATTGTTGAGTTTGTTCATGATGCTACTGAAAGTTATTATGAGAGAGGGAAACATGGTTATATGCATCTTAATAATATTAAGTTTCCCCTCTTTATGTTGAGAATCTTGAAGTTGCGCTTGTGTTGCCTCTCTATGCTTGTTGCATTGTGCTTACATGACTTGTTTATTTACAAGATTCCTTTTCATAGGAAGTGGGTTAGGCTTAAATGTGTTTTGAATTTGCTTCTTGATGCTCTCTTTTACTTCAACTCTTATTTCTTGCGCGAGCATCATTAAAATTACTGAGCTCATCTCAATGGCTATAAAGAAAGCACTTCTTGGGAGATAACCCATGTATGTTTTTATTACTGTTTTGTTGTGTCTTGGAAGTTGTTACTACTGTAGCAACCTCTCCTTATCATATTGTTGTGCCAAGTAAAGTCTCTAATAGTAAAGTTGATACTAGATTTGGATTGCTGCGCAGAAACAGATTTCTACTCGTCACGAATTTGAGTAGATCTCTCTGTAGGAAACTCGTAAAATGCTGCAAATTTACATGCGTGATCCTCAGATATGTACGCAACTTTCATTAGTTTTGAGCTTTTTCATCTGAGCAAGTTAAGTGCCTCTGAAAATTTCGTCTTTACGGACTGTTCTGTTTTGACAGATTCTGCCTTTTATTTCGCATTGCCTCTTTTGCTATGTTGAGTGGATTTCTTTGTTCCATTAACTTTCAGTAGCTTTGGGTAATGTCCAGAAGTGTTAAGAATGATTGTGTCCTTGCTGAACATGTGAATTTCTGATTATGCACTAACCCTCTAATGAGATTGTTTTGAGTTTGGTGTGGAGGAAGTTTTCAAGGATCAAGAGAGGAGGATGATATAATGTGATCAAGAAGAGTGAAGAGTCTAAGCTTGGGGATGCCCCGTGGTTCATCCCCGCATATTTCAAGAAGACCCAAGCGTCTAAGCTTGGGGATGCCCAAGGCATCCCCTTCTTCATCAACAATTTATCAGGTCATCTCTAGTGAAACTATATTTTTATTCCATCACATCTTATGTACTTTACTTGGAGCGTCTGTGTGCTTTTATTTTCATTTTGTTATCTTAGTTCTCTGAATAAATTGGATCATACCTTGTGTGGGAGAAAGACACGCTCCGCTTTTTCATATGAACACTAGTGTTCTTCGCTTACTTTTAATGTTCATGGCGGAGTTGAAAACCGCTTCGTTAATTGCTATTTGGTTGGAAACAAAATGCTTCATGTGGTAATTGGTATATTGTCTTGAATAATTCGATACTTGGCAATTGTTTTGCTCAATAGATCATGTTTAAGCTCTTGCATCATGTACTTTGCACCTATTAATGAAGAACTACCATAGAGCTTGTTGAAATTTGGTTTGCATGATTGGTCTCTCTAAAGTCTAGATATTTTCTGGTGAAGTGTTTGAACAACAAGGAAGACAGTGTAGAGTCTTATAATGCTTGCAATATGTTCTTATGTAAGTTTTGCTGTACCGGTTCATACTTGTGTTTGCTTCAAACAACCTTGCTAGCCAAAGCCTTGTACCGAGAGGGAATTCTTCTCGTGCATCCAAAACCTTGAGCCAAAACCTATGCCATTTGTGTCCACCATACCTACCTACTATGTGGTATTTCTCTGCCATTCCAAAGTAAATTGCTTGAGTGCTACCTTTAAAATTTCATTCCTTGTCTTTGCAATATATAGCTCATGGGAAAATAGCCTTAAAACTATTGTGGTAAAGAATATGTAGCTTATGTATCTTATTTCTTATAAGTTGCTTGTTGAGCGGTAACCATGTTTCTGGGGACGCCATCAACTATTACACCTTTGTTGAATATCATGTGAGTTGCTATGCATGTTCGTCTTGTCTGAAGTAAGGGTGATTTATCATGATCAAATGGTTTGAGTATGCATATTGTTAGAGAAGAACATTGGGGCGCTAACTAAAGCCATGAATCATGGTGGAAGTTTCAGTTTGGACATTAATCCTCAATCTCTTATGAGAATATTATCTGTTGTTGAATGCTTATGCATTAAAGAGGAGTCCATTATCTGTTTTCTATGTTGTCCCGGTATGGATGTCCTTAGTTGAGATCTATCAAAAACGAGAAATCAAATGCGATCTATCTCCTTGGACCTTTGTATAGGCGGCATAGAGGTACCCCTTTGTGACACTTGGTTGAAACATATGTTATGCAATGATAATCCAAGCTAATTAGGACAAGGTGCGAGCACTATTGGTATTCTATGCATGAGGCTTGCAACTTATAGGATGTCTTATGCATAACACATATGAATTATTACTACCGTTGACAAAATTGTTTCTATGTTTTCAAAATAAAAGCTCTAGCACAAAAATAGTAATCCATGCTTCCTCTGCGAAGGGCCATTCTTTTACTTTATGTTGAGTCAGTTTACCTACTTCTTTCTATCTTAGAAGCAAACACTTGTGTCAACTGTGTGCATTGATTCTTACATGTTTACTTATTGCACTTGTTATATTGCTTTATGTTGACAACTATCCATGAGATATACATGTTACAAGTTGAAAGCAATTGCTGAAACTTAATCATCCTTTGTGTTGCTTCAATGCCTTTTACTTTGAATCTATTGCTTTATGAGTTAACTCTTATGCAAGACTTATTGATGGTTGTCTTGAAAGTACTATTCATGAAAAGTCTTTGCCATATGATTCAGTTGTTTAATCATTATCTTTACCATTGCTTTGAATCACTTCATTCATTTCATATGCTTTACAATAGTATTGATCAAGATCATGTTGGTAGCATGTCACTTAAGAAATTATCCTTGTTATCGTTTACCTACTAGAGGGCGAGTAGGAACTAAGCTTGGGGATGCTTGATACGTCTCCAACGTATCTATAATTTCTTATGTTCCATGCTAGTTTATGACAATACCTACATGTTTTATTCATACTTTATATCGTTTTGATGCATTTTCCAGAACTAACCTATTAACAAGATGTCGAATGCCGCTCTCCTGTTTTTGGTTCCAAAGGCTGTTCGGGCAATATTCTCGAATTCGACGAAACAAAAGCCAAACATCTTATTTCACCGAGACGGACCAACACCGAAGGGGAGACGGAGAGGAGGCCCAGTGGCCTCCACACCATAGGCCGGCGCGGCCTAGGAGGGCACGCCCTATGGGGTGGGCCCCTGTGCACCCCCTGCGCCGCCTTCGCCTATATAATCTCTCGTGACGTGAAACCCTACAACAATTGACGAAACTCCGTAAAGACCTGGACGCCGCGCCATCACGAAACTCCGTTTCGGGGACAGAAGTCTCTAGCACGCCGCCGGGATGGGGAATTGCCCCCGGAGTCATCTCCATCGACACCACCGCCATCTTCATCGCCGTTGTTGTCTCCCATGATGAGGAGGGGAGTAGTTCTCCCCGAGGTTGAGGGCTCTACCGGTAGCTATGTGGTTCATCTCTCTCTCCCATGGTGTGATCTTTATGAATATGTAGATGTTACTCTTGTCTATTATGCACTCTAGAGGTTACTTTAAATATGAACTCCGGATGTTGTGGAGCTTGTTTACTCCGGCTTGAGGGAGCTCTTGTAGCCCTACACAATGAATGGTGTTTGTTATCCAACAAGAGAGTGTTTGAGAGTAGTACTTATTTGTTCATCTATGTGATCATAGGCTTTGCAATCTAGATGTCATATGCTATTCAAGTGTTTTATTATGTGAACTTTGGAGTTACTGTGACCTCGGTGTAATGGTGACAGTGTGTGCGCCGTGTGTAACTCCCTTATGAATTGTGGTGTGTTAGTACCTCCTATGAATGCTCACGGTGACAGTGTGGGGTGTTTATTAGTACTTGGGAATATGCCTTTGAGGTGTGCTTTTGCACACTTGCCCAATGAATTTGAGTTCTTTATTCAACATGAGAGTAGTATGATGAAGTGCTTATTTATATTCAATTATGATTGCAATGTTGAGAGTGTACACTAGTGAAAGTAGGATCCCTAGGCCTTGTTTCTAAGCATTGAAACACCGTTTCCAACAAGTTCTGCTACATGTTTGCTTGCTGCCATCTTTATTTCAGATTGCAATTACTACTTACAATCATCCATATTACTTGTATTTCACTATCTCTTCGTCGAACTAGTGCACCTATACATCTGACAAGTGTATTAGGTGTGTTGGGGACACAAGAGACTTATTGTATCTTAATTGCAGGGTTGCTTGAGAGGACTATCTTTGACCTCTACCTCCTTGAGTTCGATAAACCTTGGGTGATTCACTTAAGGGAAACTTGCTGCTGTTCTACAAACCTCTGCACTTGGAGGCCCAACACTGTCTACAGGAATAGAAGCGTGCGTAGACATCACTAGGACTCTCCATGTAAACCCTAGATCCGTGCGCCTTTATAAGCCGGATCCCGGGAGCCCTAAAGGAACAACCACAACTCATTGTAACAACGCGAAACCGCCCAGATAACCTGCATACAGCAGAGGCCCCCGTTCTCCGAACAGGTGTTCCAAGCTGGGTAAATCGCGTACCACCGTCCCGAGGACTCTCCGCCCTATGGCCCCTACTTCTTCTCACCTACATGAGGATCCCTCCTCTCCGGAGTACCGTCGAATAGGCAACGACAGCTTGGCGCCACCACGGGGCCAGCCGCGCTCGAGGCCGGAACCGGGAGGGTTCTACCTTCGGAGGCATCGGCGACACCATCGCCGTGGGCGCGCTGGCACGCCGGAACTTTCCGATCGTCCCTGAGGATGAATGTTGGATTCCGGCTAAGACAAACCCCGTCAAGCTCTCCATCATCCCGATCGGCGGGATACACCTCTTCATCGGCGAGACCGTCGATTCCGACAGGAACGCCCTGGTAAGTAACACTGACGCGACCACCGCTGAGCAGGACGTTGTCGCAAAGATCCGATCTCGAGACGCAGAGCTTCGAGAAGATTCCGCCTTAGATCTAGAAAATCAAAGCCCACCCAATCCGCCCGAGAGCAGGAAATAAAGGTGGAAGACCAATGCATCCGCCCGGTCTCCCAGGTGTTAGAGAAGCAAAGGTGCCACTTCGTGCACTTCCTCGCACATACCGCGGAACCGCTCTTCCCTCAGAAGAAGCGGACCCATGCAGGATGAGGCTGCCGGAGCTGGCGACGCTCCGAACAACAAGAAGTTGTCGGAGACAGCGACGCCCCGGAACAGCCAGAGGATGCCGGAGAAGCAGAGGAGTCAATCCTGGGCAACCTCAGCCCAATATCCGACGACGCCTCCACCATGGACACGGAAGAATACAACCGCCTCACTAAGGAGTTAGAGGATGAAGAGGCAGCTGCGGCGGAATCTGCTCCTCCTAAGCAGGTTCTTGCAACCTTAGCATCGCTGGATCACCAGGAAGAGGAAGATGAGAATTCTCAGTCCGACCCACAGCCGTCCCACACAGTATCTCCGCTATCGTGGGAAAGACCGCGTAAGGAAGTCCTGTCCCCAGAAGAACTGGTTGAGCAGGCAGGCATGGATGCAATTGCGCACTAGGAAATCCTCAACAAACCTATAACACCTGATGATGCAGCAGATCCGGAAGCTCTAGAAGCCAAGAGCCAGGAGATGCTGGCAATAGCCAAAAAATTCGCCACCACTGCAGCAGCAATGCTGGATGAGAGGAAAGAAGCCGCGCATTATGTGGATAATTTTCTCAAGCGAGAGCGCGAGGTTGACGAATCACTGGTAAAAGTCAAGCAGCTCCAGAAGCACTGGGAGGACAAGGTCACCGAGCTCCAACAGGAGGCCGAGAAAATCAGGCGAGAGGCTATACCTCCCCGCAAGATCACCTTCGCAACTCCTACCGAGCAACAGCCATTCGCAACTCCAAAGGATAACATGAAAAAGGATGAGGAGATCTTGAAAAAGAAGGACGAGGAGATTGATATTGACTACGTCCGCACGCTCGTTGCCTCGGCAATGAAGCAGCAGAGCAAGGCAGATACTTCGCGTAGGTTGGAATCCAATCCGGATCATTGTATGTCTACCGCGCAGAAGGACGCCCACAACAATCGTAATGCCGATGACGAATCGCGCACCGGATCATCGGAGCGCAGAAGGAAAACCAGAGAACACCCAAATCCAATCCCCATACCGTCAAAGACGCCTCCATCGGATTCGAAGAAGGGAAAGGATGCGATGTATGCTGGTAGGGACAAGTACCGGAACCCGTCACCTCCGCCAACGGGTACCCGCGTCCTCCACTCCCCCGCCGTAGTCCAGCCGGAAACACTAGGCCTCATGGGGCTGGTGGAATCAATATCCGCGACAACGTGCCGCCTCCGAGAAACAGGAACACGGAGTCGCCGGAACCCCACCGAAGCCGGAACAACGATCGTGAGCCTGAGCCCAGAAGGAGCCGGAACAATGATCGTGAACCTGAGCCCAGGAGGGGTCGGAACGAAGAACGCGAGCCGGAGCCCCGCCGAAGCCGGAACGACGGAGGCGACTATCACCAAGGTGAAGGTAGCCACCGAAGCCGGAGCCCGGGAGAGGCGCCGGGAATCTGAGGCGGAAGCAAAAAATCTTACAGCCCCCTTGTAGGTCTCCCTCACCACCACCAAGTGGAGGAGGTGGAGGCGGAGGCGGAGGCCGGAGATCTCGCTCTCGCTCAACAACCCCTGGCGGCGGCCCACGTGATGCCCGGGAATGCCTCAACGAGTACAGAACCGACTACATCGGCCCAAAGTGCTTTGGCATGATGATTCGAGAGGAACCAAAGCCAAGGATGAACCTTAAGCTACCCGGAAACCTGAAGCATTATGATGGCACCGAAAGGCCGGATACCTGGATCGAGGATTACTATAATGCAGTAACCTTCGCCGGAGGAACCCCTAACATCGCCTGCCGCATGCTCCAGCTGTACCTTGTAGGTCCAGCCCGGATCTGGCTCAGTGACCTCGAGAAGAACTCCATATTTTGCTGGTTCGACCTAAAGAACGCCTTCGAGAAACACTTAAGGGGCACCTACAAGAGACCTGCCACAACAAGCGACCTACAGGCATGTATCCAGAAAAAGGGTGAAACGTCAAGGAGCTTCCTCACCCGATGGTTGCAAACCAGGAACGAGTGCGATAACGTTGACAACCGCCTTTATAGGTGGACTGCAGAGAGGAGGATTGCTGCGGCACAAGCTTACTTGCTTGGTCAACGCAAACAAACTGACTTTGGATGACATGATCACCATCGCCAGCGATCACACTCGCCATGACGACGCAGGCGGAGATCTCAGCTACAGCCATAGCCTGCAGCAAAAGAAGAACCGTGATAACGGTGGCAGCAGCGGCACCAAGCGGAAAAATCCCCCTGATGACCAAAGAAGTGGCGGATCCGACTTGATCGCCATGGCTTTCCAGCGCGGAGGTCAAGGAGGCGGAAGAGGCCGCGGCCGCGGAGGCGGAGCTGGAAGGGGCCAGCAGCGTGGTGATGAGGTCACCGCTGCCGGAACCCGCGCTCCCCAAACTTACGAAGAGTACAGAGACATGCCTTGCCTGGCCCATCTGGATCCGGCTACAGGGAAGTCCACTCACACCAACCGCAACTGCAAGTGGGTCAATGATCTCAAATCTGACCCGGAAGCAGGATACAAGCGAGCCCAAGCACCGCCCACGTGGCAAAGGAGGCAAGGGCAAAACAAGGACAAGGGGAAGTATTCCGAGGCAATGGATGAGGATGATACTTCGCCGGATCCCAAGGAAGGATCCGCAGCTAAACCCAACCCCTTCATCAAAAAGAGTGCGGGTGCATACCACACCTTCCTCGGAACCCCAACAGTCCGTGCAAGCAAATCAGCTCTCCGGATCCTGAACGCCACAGTTCCTGCTGTGCCGCAGTATGTCAGGTGGTCGGAAACTTCGTGTACGTTTGATAGGCAGGATCATCCTACTGTCATTCCGAAAGAGTGCTATGCCTTGGTTGTAAGTCCCCGCATCGACGGATATGACTTCTCCAAGTGCCTCATGGATGGCGGAGCCAGCTTGAACATCATGTACCTGGAGACTGGAGCGGATGAACCTTACCAAGGAATAGCTCAACACAGCACCACCGAATTCCATGGTGTGGTTCCGGTAAAAAGGCAAATTCCCTTGGCAGCATCAGACTTCCCGTGGCCTTCGGCGATGTATAATTTTCGCGAAGAGATGATCACGTTCGAGGTTGTCCCCTTCAAGAGCTCCTACCATGTCATCTTCGGCAGGCCCACCTACCACAAGTTTCACGCGAGAGCGTGCTACATCTACAACAAGCTCAAAATTCCGGGTCCCAAGGGTATGATTACCGTATCCGGAGACTACAAGAAGGCTCACGAGTGCGAATTAGGTGAAGCAACCTTCGCAGAGTCTGTGCTATCTGGAGAGGAGCTGCAAGGCAAAGCCGCTGTGGATCCGCAAGAGATGCACACCACTAGAAGCAGATCTCCGAACAGAAAACCTCGTTCAAGGCCGCGATAGAGACCAAGAAAATCGACTTCAAGGAAGGAGATTCCACTAAGCAGGTCTCGGTCGGAGCCAACATGGACCCCAAATAGGAAGACGCGCTCATCGAGTTCCTCCGCGCTAACATGGATATCTTTGCATGGCAACCTTCTGACATGTCCGGAGTACCAAGGGAACTCGCCGAGCACTACCTCAACATAAATCCGGGGGCTAAACCGGTGAAGCAAGCTATGCGACGCTTTGGAGATAAGAAGCGCCGCGCCATAGGAATGGAATTAGCAAAGTTACTAGAGGCAGGTTTTGTAGTAGAAGTTATCCATACTGATTGGGTCGCAAACCCCGTCCTTGTACCCAAAAAGAATTCTGAAATACTAAGAATGTGCATCGATTACTCCGGCTTGAATAAGCATTGTGAAGGATCCGTTCCCTTGCCGCGCATTGACCAAGTCATTGATTCGACGGCAGGGGCGGAACTTCTGTGTTTTCTTGACGCATATTCCGGGTATCACCAGATCCGGATGAAGAAGTCCGACCAAAAGGCGACCTCGTTCATCACCCCGTTCGGCACTTACTGCTATGTCACCATGCCCTTTGGTTTGAAAAATGCAAGTGCCACTTACCAGCGTACGATGCAGCGGTGCTTGAAGGACCAAATTGGCCGGAACGTACACGCTTACGTCGATGAGATCGCGTTCATGATCCGGAAGGGATCCGACCTGATCAGCGACCTCGCAGAAACCTTTGAGAATCTCCGACGGTACAAGATGATGTTAAATCCGCTGAAGTGCGTCTTGGCGTGCCAGCCGGAAAACTCCTTGGCTTCATCGTCTCTCATAGAGGATTGAAGTTAACCCGGAAAAATCAAGGCACACTGCATCAAAAGGCCAACTTGTCTCAAAGATGTGCAACGACTAACTGGTGTGTTGCAGCAATCAGTAGGTTTGTTAATGTCTTGGCGAGAAGCGCTACCTTTGTAAAGCTGCTGAAGAAAACAGACAAATGGTCTGGGACGACGCAGCAGATGCAAGCACTTCAGGGTTGAAGGAAATACTCACCTCCCCACCTATCCTAGCAGCTCCAGAAGAGTCAGAGCCTATGCTCCTTTACCTGGCAGCTCCAAAAAGTCATCACCTCACGTGGTGGAGCGAAAGGAAGAAGGGCACGAGTTTGGAGTCCAAAGACCAGTCTATTACATTAGCGAGGTACTGACGGAATCCAAACAAAGATATCCTCACTTTCAAGCTAGCCTATGCGTGTTCCTAGGCAGCAGAAGCTGAGACACTACTTCCAAGAGCACCCGTAATGTGAGCAAGACTCTCGTCAACGATTCTCAACGCTGATGCAACAGACGCACAAAAAATGGGGCATTGAATTATCCGCCTTCGACATCAACTACAAAGCCAGGACTGCGATCAAATCCCAGATCTTGGCAGATTTAGTGATTGGACAGAAGCTCCGGATGCAAATATGGAGCCGGAACCAGAAACATGGGTCATGCACTTCGTGATGGGGTTCGTAGCATAGAAAAAAAAAAATCCTACCGCAAAACGAATAAATCCAAGATCTAATCTATGGAACACCCAAGATCTAAGCTACAAGATCGGAGCAACGAGATTGATGTGAGACTAACCCTCGAAGATTTCCAAAGCCACATATATCATCATGTATGTTTCCACTAAGTTAGTTGCCCGTTCAACTCTTGGCCTATGAACGGTATTTCAGTCATTCTCTTTAGAAAAGATTTGCAAGTGCCAAACGATTCAAAAATCAAATGACTCCAAAAATCCATTTGCATGGAGTTCCTTCATGCGCTCCTTTCTAACATGACCTAAATGGCGGTTCCACAAATAAGTGGAATTCAAATCATTTGCCTTATGGCATTTTAGCGTCGGTGTTATGTATGTGTGTTTCACCATTAAGATTTATAATAACTTATCCATCGTACATGGAGTAATGTCATAATTTGAACAACTCATTGTTTTCATTTGACCAGAGCAAAATAACAATTATTAAGTTCTTTATTATAAATTCTAAGGGCTAGGTAGAATGCCAACGACAAACATAATAACACTTTATTATGTTCCAGACGTGCATTATTACCATATTCCTTATCAGTCACTTAGGCCATCGTATTCTTGTATTGTGTTGTATTGTATGACATATCATACCAACCAATCTGGTACAAATACCCAAGAATTTCATTATGTGACCAAACAAGGAATACATCCATAACATGTATATCATTTATATACACCGAGCTAGACTTTCTAGTCTTTTCTTTCTTTCTACCAAAATATCTTTTGTAGTTTCTCTTTTAGCTTTCCTCATTCTCAGAAAACACTTCACCTTCAATAACTTCTAGGTACATTGGTCAAATACCAATAACTTTGAGGTTCTTACTTTAAAGTTGATCATCATATGACAAGTGTTCCAGATTTCACTATTAGTAATTTTTATTATATGATGAACAATTTGACTCATAATTTTATCCATCATATCATGACGACTTTCCGAGACCATGTCTGTACATGCTAGGCTCGTAAAGTTTAACCTCAGTATTCGCATGTGCAAATTTGGCTTGCACCCGTTGTATGCACACGTAGAATCTATCACACCCGATCATCACGTGATGCTTCGAAACGACGAGTCTTAGCAACGGTGCATACTAAGGACGATTACTTCATGGATATGTGAATATCGTTAGTGCCCAACTTAGTTGGAGGATTGGGACGCCTGGCGTCTTCAACCTTCGTACATTCCCATAAAACTTATGAGTTTATGTAGTCTCACTAGATTATATTCTATCATCTTGCAATAAGGTCTTAGATATCACATATATCTCATACCTTGCTTATTTATGAAAACAAAATTTCCAGATCCTTAATTTTCAAACAGATTTGAACTTCAAGTTTCACGGAGACAAGATGACTTTAGGTACTAATTGAAACCATAGCTCTTTGAATCATCAATGTGAGGTTTACTAAAAGTTTGCATTAGGACTTAATAATATCTTGATTCTTTAACAATACGGTACCAGTCCGTAAAGTTACTTGTCAGACTTAACAATATTTCTATCTCAATTACAAGACTAGCGCATGGTAGATAACGGATGCCAATTCTACAAATTTAATTCAAAATACTATTCAGACTATGTTCATGATAATTAGTTCATGTTCTAATCTAATTACTAATGAACTCCCACTTAATACAACATCCCTCATAGTTGTTAAGTGGCACACGATCCACATCCACTACACCAAAACTGATCATCACGTGAGATGATGTAGCTTCAATGGTGAACATCAACATGTTGATCATATCATCCATATGACTCGTGTTCAACCTTTCGGTTTCCTGTGTCCCGAGGCCATGTCTGTACATGCTAGGCTCGCCAAGCAAACCCAAGTATTCCGCTTGTGCAACATGGCTTACACCCGTTGTATGTGAACGTAGAATCTATCACATCCGATCATCACGAGATGCTTCGAGACGACGAACTGTAGCAACGGTGCATACGAGGGGAGAACACTTTATTATCTTGATATTAATGTGAGGGATCATCTTATAATGCTACCGTCGCGATCTAAGCAAGATAAGATGCATAAAGGATTAACATCACATGCAATTCATAATATGTGATATGATATGGCCTTTCTTCTTGTGCTTTTGATCTCCATCTCCAAAGCACATGAGCATGATCTCCATCATCACCAGCATTGCACCAAGGTCCATGGCACCGCTTCATGGTTGTCCATCACTTATAGCTACTATAACAACTACTTGAAATAAAGCTATTACATGATGAATAGACACGCATGTCTTTAACAAAAATAAAGACAACCATTAGGCTCCTGCCGGTTGCCATAATACAATAATGAACATCTCATACATCAAATATAATCATCATCACATCACCAAACCCTACAAAAACAAGTTAGACGCCTCTAATTTGGTTTGCATATTTTACGTGGTTTAGGGTTTTCGAATAAGATCCAATCTACCTATGAACATGAACCACAACGGTGATACTAGTGTTGAATAGAAAGTGAAAATTGGAATCTTCACTATGGTGGGAGAGACAGACACCCGCAAAGCCACTTATGCAATACAAGTTGCATGTCAAGCGTGGAGCAAGTCTCATGAGACGCGGTCATGTAAAGTTAGCCCGGGCCGCTTCATCCCACCATCCCGCAAGATGCAAAGTACACAAACTAAAGCAACAAAAGCATCAACACCCACTAAACCATTGTGTTCTACTTGTGCAACAGATCTATGCATAGACATGGCTCTGATACCACCGATGGGGTTCGTAGCATAGAAAACAAAAAAATCCTACCGCAAAACGAATAAATCCAAGATCTAATCTATGGAACACCCAAGATCTAATCTACAAGATCGAGCAACGAGATTGATGTGAGACTAACCCTCGAAGATTTCAAAGCCTACGAGATTAGATCTCGTTGTTGGTGTAGACAATCGTCCCGGTGCTGCAATCCGCAGCACTTCCGTACTCGGTCGCGCGTACGGTGTCGATGAAGCCCTTCCTCTCCCCGTTGGGCAGGGGAGGTGTAGTAGATCTCCACGGAATCCCAGCAAGACGACGGCGTGGTGGTGGTGGTGGAGAAGAATTCCTGCAGGGCTTCGCCTAAGCCTGCAAGATATGGAGGAAGAGAGGGGGCGGCCAGGGTTTCTGGATTGGGGTGAATGGCCGGCCACCCCCTCCCCTCTTTATATAGGGGGAGGGGTCGGCCTAGGGTTCCCCCTGGGCCCCACCTATCCCTTGGCCGGCCAAGGGGGGAGACTTTTCTTCCCCCTCAAGCCTTCCCCTTATCTCTTCGTTTAAACACTTTATTTTAGAGATAGATCTTATCTCTAGATTTAAACCATTTAAATTAAGAGATAGATCTTATCTCCAAGGGGTAGGCCGGCCTGGGCCCACATGTCATAGTGGGCAGGCCCCACCATGCCATGTGGCGCCTATGTGGCCTCTCCCGGGGTGGTGGGCCCACTGGTGGCCCTCTAGAACCTTCTAGAAGCTCCGGTCAAAACACCGGACTTTTTCCCGAACCCCGGAAATGACTTCCCTTATATGAATCTTATTCTCCGGACCATTTCGGACCTCCTCGTGATGTCCTGGATCCTATCCGAGACTCCGAACAAAAACTTTGGACTCCATCTCATATTCCGAATCTACTTATGTGACATCGAACCTTAAGCGCGTCACCCTACGGTTCGTGAACTATGTAGACATGGTCGAGACTCCTCTCCGAGCAATAACCAATAGCGGGATCTGGAGATCCATAATGGCTCCCACATATTCAACGATGACTTAGTGATCGATTGAACCATTTACATACGATGCCGATTCCCTTTGTCACGCGATATTTTACTTGTCCGAGGTTCGATCATCGGTATCTTCATACCTTGTTCAACCTCGTTACCGACAAGTACTCTTTACTCGTATCGTGGTATGTCATCTCTTATGATCCAATCATATGCTTGCAAGCTAATCGTATGACATTCCACCGAGAGGGCCCATAGTATCTATCCGTCATCGGGATGGACAAATCCCACTATTGATCCATATGCCTCAACTCACACTTTCCAAATACTTAATCTCATCTTTATAACCACCCATTTACGCAATGGCGTTTGATGTAATCAAAGTACCCTTCCGGTGTAAGTGATTTACATGATCTCATGGTCGAAGGACTAGGCAACTATGTATCGAAAGCTTATAGCAAATTGAACTTAATGACTTGATCTTATGCTACGCTCATTTGGGTGTGTGTCCATTATATCATTCACCTAATGACATAACCTTGTTATTAATAATATCCAATGTTCATGATCACGAAACCATGATCATCCATTAATCAACAAGCTAGTTATACAAGAGGCTTACTAGGGACTCCTTGTTGTTTACATAACACACATGTATCAATGTTTCGGTTAATACAATTATAGCATGGGATGTAAACATTTATCATGAACACTAAGATATAACAATAACTAATTTATTATTGCCTCTTGGGCATATCTCCAACACTTCGATGGATCCAAGGAGCATCATGGCTCAGGAGCCGGAGTCACCCTGAAGTCCCCCACCGGAGAAGAAATGCGTGCTCAGATTCACTTCAAGCTACAAATAACATGGCGGAATATGAGGCTCTACTACACGGTCTGCGCATCGCTAAGGAAATCGGGATCAAGCATATGATATGCTGTGGAGATTCCGACCTGGTGGCACAACAAGTAGCCGGAACCTGGAACGGCAGAAACTCCGTCATGGCGGCCTACAGAGACGGTTGACGAGATCGCCAAGTGCTTCCTCGGATACGAAGTCAAGTACGTCAAAGAGATAACACACAGCGGCAGACATACTATCCAAGCTCGGATCCGGCAGAAACCAATTCGCCTGGCATTTTCCCCGGAGCACTTACGGATACCCTCGGTAAAGGGCGCTAACCCGGAAAATCCGGACATGGCAGTATCTCCGGCTAGAGAAGTGATGGCTATCATTCCGGCCTGGACACAGCCGTTCTTGGATTACCTCATCGATCGAAAGTTGCCGGAGGACGAGGTCCTCGCACGACAGATCATAAGACGAGCAAGATCCTACACAATAGTTGATGGACAGCTCTACAAACGAAGCGCAATTGGGGTATTTCTCAAATGCGTCTCCAATCAAGATGGCATCGAAATCCTCAGAGAGATCCACGCAGGGGATTGCGGGCACCATGCCGCCCCCAGGTCCCTCGTTGCAAAAGCTTTCCGGCTAGGCTTTTATTGGTTAACAGCTAAAGAAGTTGCTGATAAACTGGTAAAAACTTGTCGAGGTTGTCAGTACTATGCTACTCAACGAAACGCTCTAGCCCAAGAGCTGAAGACCATCCCTATCACCTGGCCATTTGCGGTCTGGGGGCTCGATATGGTTGGAAAACTAAAGAAATCATCTCCTGGCGGTTTTGAGTACCTCCTGGTCGCTATTGACAAGTTCAGTAAGTGGATCGAGGCAAAGCCAGTGAGAAAAGCCGACGCTGCTACGGCACTAAAATTTGTTTGCAGCCTCGTAACGAGATTCAGCATCCCACACAGCATAATCACAGATAATGGCACGAACTTCGCACAAGGAGAATTGAAGGATTATTGCAATGACGTAGGGATCCGGCTTGACCTCGCATCTGTGGCTCACCCACAATCCAATGGTCAGGTCGAAAGAGCCAACGGCCTCATACTATCCGGAATTAAACCACGCCTTGAAGAACCACTGCGACGCGCAGCCGGAGCTTGGGCTGATGAGTTAGACTCTGTTCTGTGGAGTTTAAGAACTACCCCTAACAGGTCAACCGGATTTACTCCGTTTTTCCTGGTATATGGATCCGAAGCCGTGCTCCCCTCCGACATCATCCACGATTCGCCGCGAGTCTCCGCCTACAATGAAGAAACTGCTGACGAGGCTCGACAGCTTTCTGTGGACCTGATCGAAGAAGCTCGGAATTTAGCTAACCAACGCTCCACCATCTACCAGCAGAAACTACGACGCTATCATAGCCGTCGAGTTCGGAATCGCTCGTTCATGGCCGGAGACCTAGTCCTCCGCCTTCATCAGGTGAAAGACCACAAGTTGCAATCTCCATGGGAAGGACCCTTTGTCATCAGCAAAGTGCTTCACAACGGATCGTACTACCTCGTCGATTTCCGGGAGTTAAAGGATAGACCTGCTAACTGGTACCGGAAACGCAAGCGAGAGGATCCGGATGACATATACGATGAAACAGACCGTCCCTGGAATATAGCACAGCTACGTCCTTTCCACACTTAGCAAAATTCACATTACATACCTTGTAATATCTATGATACATGATCAATGAAATAAAGCATCTGGTTCACTCTTTGAGTCTTTTACCTCCTTTACTTGTTCATTTTTGGATCGTGTATGTTTTCCGACTAAAACCGCAGAGCTGGATCTTTCTGCCTAGGCGTGTATGCAAGTTGTGATTTTTCAAATCATCCTTTAGGACGTGAGCTTAAGTTTTCTGGCGGAAATGTTTTTTGTTGCGAACTCATGGATTCCTGGTAGCGACTTCCGGCACCTACGCTGGGGGCTTGTTTCCGCGGTTATTGACGGATCGCCATTGGGCTTCGTCGCCGCTGGCGAGCGTCTCCGGCTAAAGGTCCTCCGGCTCGTGGAAGGTCAAATGAGCAAGCCGGAAAACATAAAACCAGCACTTGCTTTCAACAAACGAAACATGCAAATAAAATATAAACAGATAGCAGGATAAGTTTTTCTGCCCATGCATAAGTGTTTCGTCCCTAGCTACTTAAGGATTTAAGTTATATCACAAACCCACTCCGAGGCCAAAATGATACATCTGTTTAATTGTTCGACAGGGTTCACTCGGAGGACTGATCCTCATCAGAAGCAACATAGGCGGAGCCATCGCCAGAGTCGTCGCCGGAGCCCTCCTTGGAATGATCAGCGCTTGACCCGGAGCCTTCCTCGTCGCCCTCCTCAGCACCTTCCTCTTCTTCATCCTCCGCGTCAGAGAAACCCTCGGGAAGATTGTGCTTGTTATACCAGAACGAGTGGTTAACTTGTCGGACAAACAGTCGATCATATCTCCGCGAGAATGGCTCTCATGTTGGTGCCCTTGGGAGCTCCGCGCGCAACATCCACAAATTTCAAGGTTGGGAAGTGCGCTTTGCAAGTCGCCAACACGAGGGAAGCAACTCCGCGGGCGGAAGACTCCTGCCAATCCTTGATGAGTTCCGGCACCTGCAGCATCAGCTTGGACATGGTGTCGATCACCGTGGTTCCGGCTCTCTTCAGGGGCAGCAATTTGGCAACCTCGCGACATGCCTCGAAGAGGTCATCAATTGAATTCCGCGCCTCATCATACGCTTCAGTCCTTTTGAGGGTCGACTCTTTGGTCCATTCGAAGCCAAGACTCGTTGCGAAAAGCATGGTCAGTTTCTTCCGCGGACAAAGCAAAGTATGAGGAAGCCGGAGGTAAACAAAAAGGTCCTTACGGAAAATCATGCATCTTGTCAATAGCCTCCGCCTCCGCCTCATGACTCTTATTCTTCGTCGCCAAGGTCTGGACCCTCTTGAATGTACTAGGACGTCGCCTAGAGGGGGGTGAATAGGCGGTGTATAAAAACTTCTACTTGAGAGCTAAACTAGGCGGAATATAACTAAGTGTTTACTAGTTTAGCTCAAGGCCTAACAACTAGGGGTTTGCCTAAGTGCTAGCATGATGAGCAACAAGGTGATAACAAGGTAGGTATAGCATCAAGCATTATAGATATCACAATGTAAAGCGCATAGGTAAAGGAGCTCGGGTTGAGAAGTAACCGGTGCACGAGGAGACGACGATGTATCCCGAAGTTCACACCCAAGGGTGCTACGTCTCCGTTGGAGCGGTGTGGAGGCACGAGGCACTCCAATGAGCCACTAGGGCCACCGTATTCTCCTCGAGCCTTTCCTCCAAGGAGGAAAGCCTCGATCCACTAAGGGACCCTTGAGGGTGGTCACCGAACCCGTACAAGCTTGGGCAAACTCCCAAGTATCAAGCTTGAGGCAACTCCACAACACGGAGGCTCTCAAGTACAAGGCCACAAGAGGCTACAACACGCCACACCGGCGGCAAGGCCACCAAGACACCAACGCGCCACAACCGGCTCCAAAACCACAAAGGCTAACACACTCCACAAAGGCAACAACACCACTAAGGCTACCACACCACAAAGGCAACAACGCCACAAAGACGACAAGGCCACAAAGGCTACAAGGCCACAAAGGCTACAACACCACAAAGGTAACAAGGCCACTAAGGCAACAACACCACCAAGGTCAACATGCCCTCTACGAGACCGAAACCCCGGAGAGAACCCAAACCGATGCACCTAATGCAATGGCTAAGAACACCACTAAGATGCCCAAGTTCTTCTCTCCCAAATTCCAACAAAGCTACAAAAGCTATTGGGGGAATAAGGGAGGAAGAACAAATATGAGGAGAAACACCAAGCAACTCCAAGATCTAGATCTAGCAAGATCCCCTCACTTGGAGAGGGATTCAATTGGTGAAGCTCTAGATCTAGATCTCCTCTCTCCTTTCCCCCAAAAATATGCAAGAAATAGTGGGGGGATCAAGAGGAGGAAGAAACAACTCAAGGTCAACAATGGAGGAGAGAGAATGGAGGGGAAGAAGTGTTTGGGTCGGAGGTGGAAGAGAGGTATAAATAGGGGCCCAGAAATATAGCTGTTGGGGCGAAAAAACGGTCAGATTCGCGCCCGAGCGGTACTACCGCTTGTCAAAGCGGTACTACCGCTCGCGCGCGAACTGCGTAGAAAATAGCAGAAAATGAGCCCCAAATCGGTACTACCGGATATTAAACCGGTACTACCGTTCATATAAAACAGATCTGAAAAAAGAGTGAGAGAGAGAGGTGATAACCCACAAGTATAGGGGATCGCAACAGTCTTCAAGGGAAGTAAAACCCAAATTTATTGATTCGACACAAGGGGAAGCAAAGAATACTTATAAGCCTTAACAACTGAGTTGTCAATTCAGCTGCACCTGGAAAAGCACTAGTAACAGGGGTGATGTGAAAGCAGGTAATATGAGAGCAATAGTAACAGAACACAGCAGCAGTAATAGTAACACAGAGGCAATGGCACCCAAAATAGTTGATACTACTTCCAATGACATATAGAACGAGTATATGATGATAAGAGATGGACCGGGGTTCCCAGCTATCTACACTAGTGGTAACTCTCAAATAACAAGTAACAAGTGTTGGGTGAACAAATTACAGTTGGGCAATTGATAGGATTGAAATAGCATTAAGACAGAACATCAAGTCTATTAATCATGTAGGCATGCTTTCCATATATAGTCATACGTGTTTGCAATGAGAAACTTGCATGACATCTTTTGTCCTACCAGCCGGTGGCAGCCGGGCCTCTAGGGAATCTACTGGCAATTAAGGTACTCCTTTTAATAGAGCACCGGAGCAAAGCATTAACACTTGGTGAAAACATGTGATCCTCATACCTACGCCTTCCCCTCCAGTTATCCCAGTTGCTGTCACTCTGGGGCCTCGGGTTCCGGACATAGACATGTGCAAACAACTTGTAGATACAATCTAAGCAATAATTATAGAGCTTAAATCTAAGATCATGCCACTCGTGCACTAGTGACAAGCATTAAACACAACAAGATTGCAGCAACAATAACTTCACAAACTTATATAGATAGACTAATCATAATGTAACAATCCATCGGATCCCAACAAACACAACACCGATTACATCAGATGAATCTCAATCATGTAAGGCAGCTCATGAGATCATTGTATTGAAGTACATGGGAGAGAGAGTACCAACTAGCTATAGCTAGAACCCGTAGTCCATGGGGGAACTACTCACAGAGCAGGATGGAGGCGGTGGCGTCGATGGAGATGACTTCCGGGGGCACTTCCCCGTCCCGGCGGCGTGCCGGAACAGAGACTTCCGTCTCCCGAAACTAGGTTTCGCGATGGCGGCGGCGCCCCTGGAGTCTTTCTGGAGTATGGTTGATTCATCTCGGGTTTTTAGGTCGCGAGGGACTTTATAGGCGAAGAGGCGGAGTCGGAGGGGCCACGGGGCCCCTCCCCAGGTGGCGCGGCCGGGCCACCCGCGCCGCCATATGGTGTGGGCCCCTGCTGCCCGCCTCCGACTCTCCTTCGGTGATCTGGAACCTTCCGGGGAAAATAAGATATTTGGTCTTTGTTTCGTCGAATTCCGAGAATATTGCCCGAACACCCTTTCTGGAACCAAACAACAGAAAACAGGAACTGGCACTTCGGCATCTTGTTAATAGATTAGTTCCAGAAAATGCATGAAAACATTATAAAGTGTGAGCAAAACTTGTAGGTATTGTCATAAAACTAGCATGGAACATCAGAAATTATAGATACGTTGGAGACGTATCAAGAGGCAGCAACAGGTGCAGGGTGGCAGGCAGCAAGCAGCAGCGTGCAGTAGGTGGGGCCAGCTGTGGCATCAGCGCATGGCCGCATGGGAGCAGGCAGCGCAGGAGAATTCTCCCGCGCGGGAGATTCCCGGCCGTACCGAGCGGGCGGGAGACGCAAAGGATCGAGCGATCCTTCTCCTGGTCAGCGCTCTCCCGCGAGCGAGCGGAGGTGGACTAAAGCGGCGGCCTGGCTAGCTGGGCCGGGCAAGGGAGGAGCGGCCCAGTGCGGGGCTGGGGTGGCAGCGGCTAGGGCGGCCCACGTGCGAGCGGGAAGCTGGGCCGGAGGCTGGGCAGCGGCCCACAAGGGAGAGGGTGGTGGCTGGCTGGAGGGAAAAAAAGAAAGAGGGCCCCGAGTCCCGGGTACCGTAATGGGCCGGCCGGTACTATCGGCCCAGTACCGCCTCGGTACCGGACGCAATCCAGTAAGGAAATAGCAGATGCGGTATTGGGCCCGGTACCGTCAGCGGTGGTACCGCCCGACCCAACAAGGCTTTTTCTTTTCTTTTTCAAATATGATGCAATGTAAAATCCATAACTCGAGCTAGAAAACTCGGATCGAGGTGAAACCAATTTTGTTGGAAAGAGGGCGACAAGAGCTATCTTCTCACATGATAAAATCATGGAAAAGAGTGGATGATGATTTTCTCATGGTCATAGAGGTGTAACCTCTCAATATGGTATATCGGGAAAATCATCACCCTCGCACATGCAACATGCAATGCATCCGGAATCCGTTTCCGATGAGCTAGAGCTTGTCATGAGAATGAACACAAGCTCTCGAACATCTCAAGGATAAGAACCAAGAACAACCGAGAAACACGATGCAATGCATGCAAGGTTTGAGCTCTCTCCGATGATGCGACCCACTATCCTATCGAGCACAAACCTTATCCTTGCGCGTTCCTCTCGAGTCGGCAAGCTCCGTCTTCACCCTCTTCATCATTGTACATGCCGCCATCTTCCGCCAACATACATGCCACCGTATCCATCTTGTACACACGCCACCGTCTTCATCTTGTACGCACGCCACCGTCTTCGTCTATGTCGTCTTCGTCTCTCTTCATCTTCTACACCGCTGATATGTCCCAAACGTATCTATAATTCCTTATGTTCCATGCTACTTTTATGATGATACTCACATGTTTTATACACATTATATGTCATTATTATGCATTTTCCGGCACTAACCTATTGACGAGATGCCGAAGAGCCATTTGTTGTTGTTTTTGGTTTCAGAAATCCTAGTACGGAAATATTCTCGGAATTGGACGAAATCAACGCCCAGGGCCTATTTTCCACGAAGCTTAGAAGACCGGAGGGGAGACGAGTGGGGCCACGGGGCGCCGCCACACTAGGGCGGTGAGGCCTAGAGGGGTCCCGCGCGCCCTAGCGTGGGCCCCGTGACTCTCCCGACTCCGCCCTTTCCGCCTACTTAAAGCCTCCGTCGCGAAACCCCCAGTACCGAGAGCCACGATACGGAAAACCTTCCGGAGACGCGCCGCCACCAATCCCATCTCGGGGATTCAGGAGATCGCCGCACCCTGCCGGAGAGGGGAATCATCTCCCGGAGGTCTCTTCATCGCCATGATCGCCTCCGGATCGATGTGTGAGTAGTTCACCCCTGGACTATGGGTCCATAGCAGTAGCTAGATGGTCGTCTTCTCCTCATTGTGCTATCATGTTCGATCTTGTGAGCTGCCTATCATGATCAAGATCGTCTATTTGTAATCCTACATGTTGTGTTTGTTGGGATCCGATGAATATTGAATACTATGTCAAGTTGATTATCAATCTATCATATATGTTATTTATGTTCTTGCATGCTCTCCGTTGCTAGTAGAGGCTCTGGCCAAGTTGATACTTGTGACTCCAAGAGGGAGTATTTATGCTCGATAGTGGGTTCATGCCTCCATTAAATCTAGGACAGTGAGAAAGTTCTAAGGTTGTGGATGTGCTGTTGCCACTAGGGATAAAACATCGATGCTTTGTCTAAGGATATTTGTGTTGATTACATTACGCACCATACTTAATGCAATTGTCTGTTGTTTACAACTTAATACCGGAGGGGGTTCGGATGATAACTCGAAGGTGGACTTTTAGGCATAGATGCATGCTGGATGGCGGTCTATGTACTTTGTCGTAATGCCCTGATTGAATCTCATAGTACTCATCATGATATATGTATGTGCATTGTTATGCCTTCTTTATTTGTCAATTGCCCAACTGTAATTTGTTCACCCAACATCTGCTATCTTATGGGAGAGACACCACTAGTGAACTGTGGACCCCGGTCCTATTCTTTACATCTGAAATACAATCTACTGCAATACTTGTTCTTTACTGTTCTTCGCAAACAATCATCATCCACACTATACATCTAATCCTTTGTTACAGCAAGCCGGTGAGATTGACAACCTCAGTTACGTTGGGGCAAAGTACTTTGGTTGTGTTGTGCAGGTTCCACGTTGGCGCCGGAATCCCTGGTGTTGCGCCGCACTACACTCCTCCGCCATCAACCTTCAACGTGCTTCTTGACTCCTACTGGTTCGATTAAACCTTGGTTTCTTACTGAGGGAAACTTGCTACTGTGCGCATCACACCTTCCTCTTGGGGTTCCCAACGGACGTGTCAACTACACGCATCAAGCAAATTTCTGGCGCCGTTGCGGGGAGATCAAGACACGCTGCAAGGGGAGTCTCCACTTCCAATCTCTTTACTTTGTTTTTGTCTTGCTTTATTTTATTTACTACTTTGTTTGATGCACTAAAACAAAACACAAAAAAAAATTAGTTGCTAGTTTTACTTTATTTACTGTCTTGATCTCCATATTAAAAACACACAAAAATTAGTTACTTGCATTTACTTTATTTAGTTTGCTTTACTTGTTTTTATTACTGTTAAAATGAATACTCCTGAGAACACTAAGTTGTGTGACTTCACTAGTTAGGCTTAATGGAAAACAACAACAAAATGAGAGATCTTTATGAACTTTATCTTGAATTAGGACATGATGTGTTTGAAGAGAGAATTAAAAAACCCATGGAACTTTATATGCATGCTAATGGGAATGTTATTAGTATGAATGCTTTGAACACCATTGTTGCTAATGCTATGGAAAATTCTAAGCTTGGGGAAGCTGGTTTTGATGAGCATGATATCTTTAGTCCCCCAAGCATTGAGGAGAAAATTTTCTTTGATGATACTTTGCCTCCTATTTATGATGATTATAATGATAGTGGTCTTTTGGTGCCGCCTACTATGGAGAGTAAATTTTATTATGATTATACTATGCCTCCTACACTTGATGAGAATAATAATGATAGCTACTTTGTTGAATTTGCTCCCACTACAACTAATAAAATTGATTATGCTTATGTGAGAGTAATAATTTTATGCATATAGCTCATGATAAGAATGTTTCATTTGATAGTTATATTGTTGAGTTTGTTCATGATGCTACTGAAAATCTTTATGAGAGAGGAAAATATGGTTGTAGAAATTTTCATGTTACTAAAACACCTCTCTTTTTGCTGAAAATCTTGAAGTTACACTTGTTTTATCTTTCTATGCTTGTTGCATTATGCTTCATGAATTTATTTGTGTACAAGATTCCTTTTCATAGGAAGTGGGTTAGACTTAAATGCGTTTTGAATTTGCTTTTTGATGCTCTCTTTTTGCTTCAACTCTCATCCTTATGTGAGCATCATTAAAATTGCTGAGCCCATCTTAATGGCTATAAAGAAAGAACTTCTTGGGAGATAACCATGTGTTTATTTTGCTACTGTTTTCTTGTGTCTTGGAAGTTGTTTACTACTGTAGCAACCTCTCCTTATCTTTATTTTATTGCATTGTTGTTCCAAGTAAAGTCTTTGATAGTAAAGTCAATACTAGATTTGGATTACTGCGCAGAAACAGATTTCTTGCTGTCACAAATTTGGGTATGGTTCTCTGTAGGTAACTCAGAAAAATCTGCCAATTTACGTGCGTGATCCCCAGATATGTACGCAACTTTCATTCAATTTGGGCATTTTCATCTGAGCAAGTTTGGTGCCACTTTAAAATTCGTCTTTACGGACTGTTCTGTTTTGACAGATTCTGCCTTTTATTTCGCATTGCCTGTTTTGCTATGTTTGATGGATTTCTTTGTTCCATTAACTTTCAGTAGCTTTGTGCAATGTCTAGAAGTATTAAAAATGATTGTGTCACCTCTGAACATGTGAAATTTTTGATTATGCACTAACCCTCTAATGAGTTTGTTTCGAGTTTGGTGTGGAGGAAGTTTTCAAGGGTCAAGAGAGGAGGATGATACAATATGATCAAGAAGAGTGAAAAGTCAAAGCTTGGGGATGCCCCCGTGGTTCATCCCTGCATATTTTAAGAAGACTCAAGCGTCTAAGCTTGGGGATGCCCAAGGCATCCCCTTCTTCATCGACAACATTATCAGGTTCCTCTAGTGAAACTATATTTTTATTCAGTCACATCTTATGTGCTTTACTTGGAGCGTCTGTTTGTTTTTGTTTTCGTTTTGTTTGAATAAATCGGATCCTAGCATTCTTTGTTTGGGAGAGAGACACGCTCCGCTGTTTCGTATGAACACATATGTTCTTAGCTTTATCTTTAATGTTCATTGCGAAATTTGAACTATTTCATTCATTGATATATGGTTGGAAACGGAAAATGCCTCATGTGGTAAATGGTATAATGTATTGAATAATGTGATACTTGGCAATTGTTGTGCTCATATAGATCATGTTTAAGCTCTTGCATCATGTACCTTGTACTCATTAATGAATAACTACATAGAGCTTGTTAAAATTTGGTTTGCATGATTGGTCTCTCTAAGTCTAGATATTTTCTGGTTGAGGTGTTTGAACAATAAGGAGACGATGTAAAGTCTTATAATGCTTACAATATGTTTATATGTGAGTCTTGCTGCACCTTTTATACTTGAGTTTGCTTCAAACAACCTTGCTAGCCTAGCCTTGTATTGAGAGGAATTCTTCTCGTGCATCCAAATCCTTGAGCCAAAATCCATGCCATTTGTGTCCACCATACCTACCTACCACATGGTATTTCTCTGCCATTCCAAAGTACATTACTTGAGTGCTACCTTTAAAATTTCTATTCTTTGCCTTTACAATATATAGCTCATGGGACAAAATAGCTTAAAAACTATCGTGGTGAAGAATATGTACTTATGTGTCTTATTTCTTAGTAAGTTGCTTGTTGAGCGGTAACCATGTTTCTGGGGACGCCATCAACTCTTTTACCTTTGTTGAATATCATGTGAGTTGCTATGCATGTTCATCTTGTCTGAAGTAAGGGCGGTTTTCACAATCAAATGGTTTGAGTATGCATATGTTAGAGAAGAACATTGGGCCGCTAACTAAAGCCATGATTCATGGTGGAAGTTTCAGTGTGGACAGCTAATCCTCAATCTCTTATGAGAATATTATCTGTTGTTAAATGCTTAAGCATTAAAAGAGGAGTCCATTATCTGTTGTCTATGTTGTCCCGGTATGGATGTCTAAGTTGAGAATAATCAAAAGCGAAATCCAATGCGAGCTTTCTCCTTAGACCTTTGTACAGGCGGCATAGAGGTACCCCTTTGTGACACTTGGTTGAAACATATGCTATGCAATGATAATCCGTGTTAACCCAAGCTAATTAGGACAAGGTGCGAGCACTATTAGTATACTATGCATGAGGCTTGCAACTTATAAGATGTCTTATACATAACACATATGCTTTATTACTACCGTTGACAAAATTGTTTCTTGTTTTCAAAATGAAAAGCTCTAGCACAAATATAGTAATCAATGCTTCCCTCTGCGAAGGGCCTATCTTTTACTTTATTGTTGAGTCAGTTTACCTACTTCTTTCTATCCCAGAAGCAAACACTTGTGTAAACTGTGTGCATTGATTCTTACATGTCTACCTATTGCACTTGTTATATTACTTTGTGTTGACAATTATCCATGAGATATACATGTTAAAGTTGAAAGCAACCGCTGAAACTTATATCTTCCTTTATGTTGCTTCAACGCCTTTACTAAGAATTTATTGCTTATGAGTTAACTGTTATGCAAGTCTTATTGATGCTTGTCTTGAAAGAATTATTCATGAAAAGTCTTTGTTATATGATTCATTTGTTTACTCATTATCTTCATCATTGCTTCGAATCGCTGCATTCATCTCATGTGCTTTACAATAGTATGATCAAGATTATGATAGCATGTCACTTTAGAAATTATCTTTGTTATCGTTTACCTACTCGAGCGAGTAGGAACTAAGCTTGGGGATGCTTGATACATCCCAAACGTATCTATAATTCCTTATGTTCCATGCTACTTTTATGATGATACTCACATGTTTTATACACATTATATGTCATTATTATGCATTTTCCGGCACTAACCTATTGACGAGATGCCGAAGAGCCGTTGTTTTTCTGTTTTTGGTTTCAGAAATCCTAGTACGGAAATATTCTCGGAATTGGACGAAATCAACGCCCAGGGGCCTATTTTTCCACGAAGCTTCCAAGACCGGAGGGGAGACGAAGTGGGGCCACGGGCGCCGCCACACTAGGGCGGTGAGGCCTAGAGGGGTCCGCGCGGCCCTAGCGTGTGGGGCCCCGTGACTCTCCGACTCTGCCCTTCCGCCTACTTAAAGCCTCCGTCGCGAAACCCCCAGTACTGAGAGCCACGATACGGAAAACCTTCCAGAGACGCCGCCGCCGCCAATCCCATCTCGGGGGATTCAGGAGATCGCCTCCGGCACCCGCGGGAGGGGAATCATCTCCCGGAGGTCTCTTCATCGCCATGATCGCCTCCGGATCGATGTGTGAGTAGTTCACCCCTGGACTATGGGTCCATAGCAGTAGCTAGATGGTCGTCTTCTCCTCATTGTGCTATCATGTTCGATCTTGTGAGCTGCCTATCATGATCAAGATCGTCTATTTGTAATCCTACATGTTGTGTTTGTTGGGATCCGATGAATATTGAATACTATGTCAAGTTGATTATCAATCTATCATATATGTTATTTATGTTCTTGCATGCTCTCCGTTGCTAGTAGAGGCTCTGGCCAAGTTGATACTTGTGACTCCAAGAGGGAGTATTTATGCTCGATAGTGGGTTCATGCCTCCATTAAATCTGGGACAGTGACAGAAAGTTCTAAGGTTGTGGATGTGCTGTTGCCACTAGGGATAAAACATCGATGCTTTGTCTAAGGATATTTGTGTTGATTACATTACGCACCATACTTAATGCAATTGTCTGTTGTTTACAACTTAATACTGGAGGGTTCGGATGATAACCTGAAGGTGGACTTTTTAGGCATAGATGCATGCTGGATGGCGGTCTATGTACTTTGTCGTAATGCCCTGATTGAATCTCATAGTACTCATCATGATATATGTATGTGCATTGTTATGCCTTCTTTATTTGTCAATTGCCCAACCGTAATTTGTTCACCCAACATCTGCTATCTTATGGGAGAGACACCACTAGTGTGTGGACCCCGGTCCTATTCTTTACATCTGAAATACAATCTACTGCAATACTTGTTCTTTACTGTTCTTCGCAAACAATCATCATCCACACTATACATCTAATCCTTTGTTTACAGCAAGCCGGTGAGATTGACAACCTCGTTGTTACGTTGGGGCAAAGTACTTTGGTTGTGTTGTGCAGGTTCCACGTTGGTGCCGGAATCCCTGGTGTTGCGCCGCACTACACTCCTCCGCCATCAACCTTCAACGTGCTTCTTGACTCCTACTGGTTCGATTAAACCTTGGTTTCTTACTGAGGGAAACTTGCTACTGTGCGCATCACACCTTCCTCTTGGGGTTCCCAACGGACGTGTCAACTACACGCATCAACCGTCTTCGTCTCTCTTCGACTCCGTCTTCGTCATTGTACTCCATCTTCTCCATCTTGCAACCTTGAGTCCAACACATGGCTATGGACTTGACCTAAGATTGATTCTCAATGCAACCGTTAGTCCATAGGGATTGTCATCAATTACCAAAACCACACATGGGGTAATGGACATGTTCTTTCAATCTCCCCCATTTTGGTAATTGATGACAATCTCTTTGAGAGGGTTTAAATATGGAATTTAGCGAACAACCCAAGTTGAATATTTAGAACAAACTCCCCCATAATATATGCATGTGTGAATGAACTTGAATTTCATTGCATATACCGGCAATTAAAGCCTAGCGGAGTATCCTCTAAATATTCAACCATGCAAAGCAACAAATGCAAGGCATGAAAGGCAAATGCTTAAGAACCAACAAAAGCAATTCCCTTAAACCCTCCAAACTTCTCCCCCATTGGCATCGATTGCCAAAATGGACGAAAGGTTTGGAAGGCCAATATAGTGAGCGTTCCTCCATAAGTTGTGCATTTCTCATAATTGTGAGTGAAATCAAATGCACATATTCAATGACGAATATTCGGAGGAAATCAAACTATATTGAGGATCAAAGATTGCAAGAGAATAAGAAGGTGAGAAAGCTTCAACAAATGAAGCAAGCAATCCAATGAACCAACAATCAAGTATGAGTGCGTGAAGATGCAAATAGGATAAAACGAGCAGCCATAGCCAAGTTCTTTGTGGAGTCATCAAAGAGTCAAATAAGAATAAAGGAATGGACTCCAACAAAGAGGGATATCAAAAGATATGTACCATCTCTCATGTATATAAGTTTCTCTAAGTGGAAAACATCACAAAGATATTTATCCACAAAGAAACATGCACACACAAGATAGGTACAAGAGAAATAGAGCAAGATATCCAAAACAAGCATGCTCAAGGACTTATCTCATTTTAGGAAAGTAAAACCAAATATCAAGTAATGAGATAGCCAACTCCCAAAGAAAGCAAGGTTCCAAATAAACCAAACCCTCAACGCTTTTCATGATGGCACAAAAGTACCAAAAAGAAAAGGTGTGTCTTCCAAGTCAAATTCTTGAAACAAGGGAGTGTTCTAGCAAACATAGGAGAGCTCCCCCAAAATTAGTGCACCATTTAGGATTTTGCGTTTGAATACAAAATGCACAAATGCGGGATCATCGCTCAACCATTGTTTATCAAAACACTAACAAGGTTCAAGTGAAAAGAGGAGATACATAAGAAGCAAGGAAGACACATGGGAGTCTAACCCACAAGGACAAATTCTTGGCAAGAAATGAAGCAATTGAGCACATGAGCCAAGTGTGAGGATGATCCGGAACAATACCACACAATTTATTACCAATTGTCCAAGGACAAGAGGTATTTAGGAAATATCCATATGGTAGTTTGTGAGTATGTCCAAGATTATCTTCACAACAAAGAAAGCATATGGTAAAGTGGGATTTGTTTGAGCACACATGTCACATAGGAACAAGATAATCTATAATATCAATTCTATGTGACACAACCTCAAATGTTCACATTTTCTAGGCTTGTAAAATGCACAAAGCACAATACTCCCCCATAATGTGATAAAGACATTTTCCGTGCAAGAGGCAAATAAGAACCAAGTGAGATAATTAATGGACATTATAGAATTTTAATTCATCATGTCGCACATTTTAGGATTGTGAAATGCACAAAGCATATCACTCCCCCAAAATGGGATAGTCCATTAATTTCTCACATGAGCCAACAACTAAGATATCAATAAGATGCAATAGGCTCAACAAACAACAATTGTACATGATGTGCCACCCAACATATATAAGCAAGCAAGCAAGATAAGCAAGTAGGAGGCACAACATACACAACCACATGCAAGGTACAAAACCAACACATGTAAAAGGGGAGCGAGTAACTTTCAATGTAAAGGAGTTGAGGACTCGTTACCGCAAGGAGGTGCATGCATAGAAAAAAAAATACCGAAAGACGAATAAATCCAAGATCTAATCTATGGAAAAGCCAAGATCTAATCTATGAGATCGAACAACGAGATGGAGATGAGACTAACCCTCGAATATTCCAAAGCCTACGAGATTAATCTCGTTGTTGGTGTAGACGATCGTTCCGGTGCTGCAATCCGGCAGCACTTCCGTACTCGGTCGCGCGTACGGTGTCGATGAAGCCCCTTCCTCTCCCGTTCCAGCTGGCAGCGGAGGTGTGGTAGATCTCCTCCAAGTTCCAGCAGCACGACGGCGTGGTGGTGGAGGTGGAGGAAGAAAAACTGCAGGGCTTCGCCTAAGCCGGCGTATGGTGGAGGAGAGAGGCGGCCAGAGGAGGGGCTAATGATGGGATGGGTGGCCGGCCACCCCCTCCCCTATTTATATAGGGGGCCAGGTCGGTGGGGTGGCCCCCTTCCCATCTAGGGTTAGGGGGCGGCGGCCAAGTGGGGGGAGAGGGATTTCCCCTCCCCCAAGTTGATCCCCCTAGGAAACCCTAGGGCGGCCGGCTGGGCCTTGGGGGGACATGTGCCCCCGGCCCATTAGGCCAGGGAGCATCCCCTTGGCCCATGCTAGCCCTCCTAGGTCGTGGGCCCCATGGTGGACCCCTCCGGAACCTTCTAGAACCTTCCAGTCAATCACCGGAAAAATCCCGAACTTTTCCGAAACCCAGAAATCAACTTCCCTTATATGAATCTTATTCTCCAGACTATTCCGGACCTCCTCATGACATCCTGGATCACATCCGAGACTCCAAACAAACTTCGTCTCCATACCATATACAAATCTACTTATGCGACATCGAACCTTAAGCGCGTCACCCTACGGTTCGCGAACTATGCAACATGGTCGAGACTCCTCTCCGAGCAATAACCAATAGCGGGATCTGGAGATCCATAATGGCTCCCACATATTCAACGATGAATTAGTGATCGATTGAACCATTTACATACGATGCCAATTCCCTTTGTCACACGATATTCTACTTGTCCGAGGTTTGATCATCGGTATCTCCATACCTTGTTCAACCTCGTTACCGACAAGTACTCTTTACTCGTACCGCGGTATGTCATCTCTTATGATCCAATCATATGCTTGCAAGCTAATCAGACGACATTCCACCGAGAGGGCCCAGAGTATATCTATCCGTCATCGGGATGGACAAATCCCACTATTGATCCATATGCCTCAACTCACACTTTCCAAATACTTAATCCCATCTTTATAACCACCCATTTACGCAATGGCGTTTGATGTAATCAAAGTACCCTTCCGGTGTAAGTGATTTACATGATCTCATGGTCGAAGGACTAAGGCAACTATGTATCGAAAGCTTATAGCAAATTGAACTTAATGACTTGATCTTATGCTACGCTCATTTGGGTGTGTGTCCATTATATCATTCAACTAATGACACAACCTTGTTATTAATAACATCCAATGTTCATGATCACGAAACCATGATCATCTATTAATCAACAAGCTAGTTATACAAGAGGCTTACTAGGGACTCCTTGTTGTTTACATAACACACATGTATCAATGTTTCGGTTAATACAATTATAGCATGGTATGTAAACATTTATCATAAACACAAAGATATTATAATAACCACTTTATTATTGCCTCTTGGGTATATCTCCAACAGTCTCCCACTTGCACTAGAGTCAATAATCTAGATTACATTGTAAGGTACCTAACACCCATAGTATTTTGGTGTTGGTCATGTTTTGCCCTAGGGAGAGCTTTAGTCAACGGATCTGCAACATTCAGATCCGTGTGTACTTTGCAAATCTCTACTTCACCATCTTCGATGTACTCGCGAATCGAATGGAAACGCAGCTTGATATGCTTTAGCTTCTTGTGTGACCTTGGTTCCTTTGCATTGGCGATGGCACCCGTGTTGTCACAATAAATGACTAACGGGTCCAATGCACTAGGAACCACACCAAGCTCAACAATGAACCTCTTCATCCATACCGCTTCCGATGAAGCCTCTGAAGCCGCTATATATTCAGATTCTGTTGAAGATTTCGCCACCGTGCACTACTTGGAACTGCTCCAGCTTACTGCCGCACCATTCAATATAAACACGTACCCAGACTGAGACTTGGAGTCATCAGGATCGGTGTTCCAACTTGCATCGGTGTAACTGGTTACAACGAGCTCTTGGTCACCGCCATAACAAAGAAACATATCCTTAGTCCTTTTCAAGTACTTCAGGATATTCTTGACCGCTGTCCAGTGTTCCATTCCTGGATCACTTTGATATCTGCTGGTCAAACTAACAACATGTGCGATATCCGGTCTAGTACACAGCATGGCATACATGAGAGAGCCTACTGCCGAAGCATAGGGGATCTTGCTCATCCTCTCTCTTTCATCTGCCGTAGCCGGACCTTGAGTCTTACTCAAGACCTTACCTGGCAACATAGGCAAGAACCCTTTCTTGCTTTCATCCATTCTAAACTTCTTTAGAATCTTGTCCAGGTATGTACTCTGTGAAAGGCCTATTAGGCGTCTTGATCTATCTCTATAAATCTTGATGCCTAAAATGTACGCTGCTTCACCAAGGTCTTTCATTGAAAAAGACTTATTCAAATAACCTTTAACGCTGCTTAATAGTTCTATATCATTCCCAATCAATAATATGTCATCTACATATAATATCAGGAATGCTACAGAGCTCCCACTCACTTTCTTGTAAATACAGGCCTCACCATGAGTCCGTATAAAACCGAAGTCTTTGATCACTCTATCAAAGCGTAGGTTCCAACTCCGGGATGCTTGCTTCAGTCCATAAATGGAACGCTGAAGTTTGCATACCTTGTCAGCATTTTTAGGATCGACAAAACCTTTGGGTTGTACCATATACAACTCTTCCTCAATATCACCATTGAGGAACGCCGTTTTGACATCCATCTGCCAAATCTCATAATCGAAAAATGCAGCTATTGCTAACAAAATCCTCACAGACTTTAGCTTCGCTATAGGTGAGAAAGTCTCATCGTAGTCAACTCCTTGAATTTGTCGGAAACCCTTTGCGACAAGTCGAGCTTTATAGACAGTAATATTACCATCAGCATCTGTTTTTCTCTTGAAGATCCATTTATTCTCGACAGCCTTGCGGCTATCAGGTAAGTCTACCAAAGTCCATACTTTGTTATCATACATGGATCCCATTTCGGATTTCATGGCTTCTTGCCATTTGTTGGAATCTAGGCTCATCATTGCTTCTTCATACGTCGCAGGGTCCTCATCATTGTTGTCCACAATCATGACATTTAGACAGGGATCATACCAATCAGGAGTGGTACGTTCCCTCGTCGATCTGCGAGGTTCAGTAGCTTCCTCGTTCGAAGTTTCATTATCATCATCATTTGCTTCCTCTCCTATCGGCGTAGGCTGCGCAGAAACTTCTTCCGGCACTGCGCTACTCTGATCTATGAGAGAAGGTTCATCAACCTCGTCGAGTTCTACTTTCCTTCCAGTCACTTCTTTAGTGAGAAACTCCTTCTCAAGAAAGGATCCGTTCTTGGCAACAAAGATTTTGCCTTCGGATCTGTGATAGAAAGTGTACCCAATTGTTTCTTTAGGGTATCCTATGAAGACGCATTTCTCCGCTTTGGGTTCTAGCTTGTCAGGTTGTAACTTCTTTACATAAGCTTCGCAACCCCAAACTTTAAGGAACGACAGCTTAGGTTTCTTCCCAAACCATAATTCATACGGTGTCGTTTCAACGGATTTAGATGGTGCCCTATTTAAAGTGAATGCGGCTGTCTCTAATGCATAACCCCAAAACGATAACGGCAAATCGGTAAGAGACATCATAGATCGAACCATATCTAAGAGAGTTCGATTACGACGTTCGGACACACCATTGCGCTGTGGTGTTCCCGGCGGTGTCAACTGTGAAAGTATTCCGCATTTCTTTAAATGCATGCCAAACTCATAACTCAGATATTCGCCTCCGCGATCAGAACGCAGAAACTTAATCTTCTTGTTACGTTGATTTTCTACTTCACTTTGGAATTCCTTGAACTTCTCAAAAGTCTCGGACTTATGTTTCATAAAGTAAATATATCCATATCTACTCAGATCATCCGTGAAGGTTAGAACATAACGATAACCACCGCGCGATGCTACACTCATTGGTCCGCACACATCGGTATGTATGATTTCCAATAAGTCTGTAGCTCGCTCCATTGTACCAGAAAATGGAGTCTTAGTCATTTTTCCCATTAGACATGCCTCGCATCTGTCAAGTGACTCAAAGTCAAGTGACTCAAGAAGTCCATCGGAATGGAGTTTCTTCATGCGCTTCACTCCAATATGACCAAGACGACAGTGCCACATATAAGTAGAATTATCATTCAATTTAATTCGCTTAGCATCAATGTTATGAACATGTGTATCACTACTATCGAGATTTAACAAGAATAAACCATTCATCTCAGGTGCATGGCCATAAAAGACATTACTCATATAAATCGAACAACCATTATTCTCAGACTTAAATGAATAACCGTCTTGCATTAAACAAGATCCAGATATAATGTTCATGCTCAACGCAGGTACCAAATAACAATTATTGAGGTTTAAAACTAATCCCGAAGGTAGATGTAGAGGGAGCGTGCCGACGGCGATCACATCGACTTTGGATCCATTTCCAACGCGCATCGTCACCTCGTCCCTTGCCAGGTTTCGTCTATTCCGCAGTTCCTGTTTCGAGTTACAAATGTGAGCAACCGAACCAGTATCAAATACCCAGGCACTACTACGAGAACCAGTAAGATAGACATCAATAACATGTATATCAAATATACCTTTCTTTTTGACGTGGCCGCTCTTCAGATCGGCCAAGTATTTGGAGCAATTGCGCTTCCAGTGCCCCTTCCCCTGGCAGTAATAACACACAGTCTCAGGTTTAGGACCAGCCTTAGGCTTCTCAGGATGCGCTGCAACTTTCTTGCCGCCCTTCTTGAAGTTACCCTTGTTAGGCTTGCCCTGCTTTTTGAAACCGGTGGTCTTGTTGACCATCAACACTTGGTTCTCCTTTTTAATCTCTACTTCAGCAGATTTCAGCATGGAAAAGAGTTCAGGTAAATCTTTGTTCATGTTCTGCATGTTGTAGTTCATCACGAAGTTCTTGTAACTTGGTGGCAGTGATTGAAGGACACGATGAATACCCAGCTGGTTAGGGATCATCATCCCCATGTCACTGAGCTTCTTCGCATGTCCGGACATGGCGAACATGTGCTCACTAACGGAGCTGCCCTCTTCCATCATGCAGCTAAAGAACTGTTTCGAGGCCTCATAGCTCTCCACGGCCGCATGAGTTTCAAAGATAAGTTTGAGCTCACGCATCATCTCACAGGGGTCGTGGTGCTCAAAACGCTTTTGGAGCTCTGCCTCTAAGCTGCACAAGATGGCACACTGAACTTCGGAGTACCGAGTTGCCCGAGTCTCATAAACATTCTTTATGTCCTCGGATACTGCAGGAGGTGGTGGGGGACCTAGCGGTGCATCGAGCACATATTGCAGGCTTCCACCAGTGAGGAAAATCCTCACATGACGGAACCAGTCAGTGAAGTTGCTACCATTGCCCTTAAGCTTTTCTTTCTCTAGGAACTGGTTAAAATTGATGGAGGGGGCGCCATGATCTACAACATATTTGCAAAGAGTTTAGACTAAGTTTATGATAAAATGAGTTTTTTTAATTAACTAGGTGAACTCCCACTCAAAACAACATCCCTCGCATTGTCTTAGTGATTACACGAACCAAATCCACTACACCAAGTCCGATCTTCACGAGAAAAGATGTAGTTTCAAAGGCGAACACTCAAAGTGTTCATCATATCATTCATATGACTCATGCTCTACCTTTCGGTATCCCGTGTTCCGAGACCATGTCTGTACATGCTAGGCTCGTCAAGGCAACCTTAGTATCCGCGTGTGCAAATCTGGCTTGCACCCGTTGTATGCACATGTAGAGTCTATCACACCCGATCATCACGAGATGTTTCGAAACGACAAGTCTTAGCAACGGTGCATACTAAGGATGAACACTTTATTATCTTGATATTTAGTGAGAGGGATCATCTTATAATGCTACCGTCGCGATCTAAGCAAAATAAGATGCATAAAAAGGATTAACATCACATGCAATTCATAATGTGTGATATGATATGGCCTTTCTTCTTGTGCTTTTGATCTCCATCTCCAAAGCACGAACATGATCTCCATCATCACCAGCATGGCGTCAAGGTCAGTGGCGCCGCTTCATGGTTGTCCATCACTTATAGCTACTATAACAACTACTTGAAATAAAGCTATTACATGATGAATAGACACGCAGGTCTTTAACAAAAATTAAAGACAACCATTAGGCTCCTGCCGGTTGCCATAATACAATAATGAACATCTCATACATCAAATATAATAATCATCACATCATGGCCATATCACATCACCAAACCCTACAAAAACAAGTTAGACGCCTCTAATTTGGTTTGCATATTTTACGTGGTTTAGGGTTTTCGAGTAAGATCCAATCTACCTACAAACATGAACCACAACGGTGATACTAGTGTTGACAATAGAAGTGCAAATTACAATCTTCACTATGGTGGGAGAGACAGACACCCGCAAAGCCACTTATGCAATACAAGTTGCATGTCAAGCGTGGAGCAAGTCTCATGAGACGCGGTCATGTAAAGTTAGCCCGGGCCGCTTCATCCCACCATCCCGCAAGAAGCAAAGTACACAAACTAAAGCAACAAAAGCATCACCACCCACAAAACCATTGTGTTCTACTCGTGCAACAGATCTATGCATAGACATGGCTCTGATACCACTGATGGGGTTCGTTGCATAGAAAACAAAAATTTTCCTACCGCAAAGACGAATAAATCCAAGATCTAATCTATGGAAAAGCCAAGATCTAATCTATGAGATCTGAACAACGAGATGGAGATGAGACTAACCCTCGAAGATTCCAAAGCCTACGAGATTAATCTCGTTGTTGGTGTAGACGATCGTTCCGGTGCTGCAATCCGGCAGCACTTCCGTACTCGGTCGCGTGTACGGTGTCGATGAAGCCCCTTCCTCTCCCCGTTCCAGCGGGCAGCAGAGGTGTGGTAGATCTCCTCCAAGTTCCAGCAGCACGACGGCGTGGTGGTGGAGGTGGAGGAAGAAAACTGCAGGGCTTCGCCTAAGCCGGAGCAGCGTATGGTGGAGGAGAGAGGCGGCCAGAGGAGGGGCTAATGATGGGATGGGTGGCCGGCCACCCCCTCCCCTCTTTATATAGGGGGCCAGGTCGGTGGGGTGGCCCCCTTCCCATCTAGGGTTAGGGGGCGGCGGCCAAGTGGGGGGAGGATTTCCTCCCCCCAAGTTGATCCCCCCTAGGGAAACCCTAGGGGTTGGCCGGCCTGGGCCTTGGGGGGCATGTGCCCCCGGCCCATTAGGCCAGGGAGCATCCCCTTGGCCCATGCTAGCCCTCCTAGGTCGTGGGCCCCATGGTGGACCCCTCCGGAACCTTCTAGAACCTTCCAATCACCGGAAATCCCGAACTTTTCCGAAACCCTAGAAATCAACTTCCCTTATATGAATCTTATTCTCCGGACTATTCCGGACCTCCTCATGACATCCTGGATCACATCCGAGACTCCAAACAAACTTCGTCTCCATACCATATTCAAATCTACTTATGCGACATCGAACCTTAAGCGCGTCACCCTACGGTTCGCGAACTATGCAGACATGGTCGAGACTCCTCTCCGAGCAATAACCAATAGCGGGATCTGGAGATCCATAATGGCTCCCACATATTCAACGATGAATTAGTGATCGATTGAACCATTTACATACGATGCCAATTCCCTTTGTCACACGATATTCAACTTGTCCGAGGTTTGATCATCGGTATCTCCATACCTTGTTCAACCTCGTTACCGACAAGTACTCTTTACTCGTACCGCGGTATGTCATCTCTTATGATCCAATCATATGCTTGCAAGCTAATCAGATGACATTCCACCGAGAGGGCCCAGAGTATATCTATCCGTCATCGGGATGGACAAATCCCACTATTGATCCATATGCCTCAACTCACACTTTCCAAATACTTAATCCCATCTTTATAACCACCCATTTACGCAATGGCGTTTGATGTAATCAAAGTACCCTTCCGGTGTAAGTGATTTACATGATCTCATGGTCGAAGGACTAAGGCAACTATGTATCGAAAGCTTATAGCAAATTGAACTTAATGACTTGATCTTATGCTACGCTCATTTGGGTGTGTGTCCATTATATCATTCAACTAATGACACAACCTTGTTATTAATAACATCCAATGTTCATGATCACGAAATCATGATCATCTATTAATCAACAAGCTAGTTATACAAGAGGCTTACTAGGGACTCCTTGTTGTTTACATAACACACATGTATCAATGTTTCGGTTAATACAATTATAGCATGGTATGTAAACATTTATCATAAACACAAAGATATTATAATAACCACTTTATTATTGCCTCTTGGGCATATCTCCAACAGTTACCGCAAGGAGGAGCATGGGTAAAGGATGAAAGGAATAGTACTTGACTTGAGGAAGTGAGAATGATGAAGATCCCCCAAGTCTTCATGAACTAGTCAAGCCTCCATGCCCTCCACTTGTACCTATTGATCAAATTTTGGCTTGTTGGTCCCCAACCAAGTTGGGTCCTAAGAAGTTAGTCACAATAGGCTTGGCAACCCAAATGGTTCTTTTTGAGAAACCACATTGAGTGCCCATATATTTGGCAAACACATTTCCAACCTTATCCTTGCAAAGAGAATAAGCACCACGGATCAAGATAGGGTTGGATGAGTTACCAATAGTGCAAAAGGAGGAGATGTGGCCCTTCTCATGGCATATGTAGCATGTCCTTCTCTTCTCCTTCTTCTCACTTGATTTCTCCACAACGGGAGCCTTGGCTTGATCCTTCTTGGGTAGCGGCCTTTCTTCAAGTCGAGGTAGACCTTGAGCTTGGCCTTGAGGTAGACCATGAGCTCCATCTTGAGGCCGCTTCCCTTGTTTCTTCTCGCCAAGTGGCTTCTTCTTCAAGGGGCACGATCTAACATGATGCCCTTCAATCTTGCACTTGAAGCACACAATCTTGGCGGGATCCTTTACATGCCCATGGCCCTTCTTCCGCTTGTGCGTGGTGGACTTGTTCTTGTTGTTGGAGTTGAATCCAAGTCCACTCTTGTCATTGGGGGATTGCTTCCCTTCATGACCCTTTACCAAGTCCTTCTTCAAAGAAGAGACTTGGGCCTCGAGCTCTTCGATTTCCCCTACATGGTTAGTAACAACACAAGTACTAGAGGAAGTGGAAGCTTCATTGTTAGAGCAACAAGGCAAGGTATGTAATTCACCACAAGATATAGCAATAGCATGGGTGGGTGAATTACTAGCACTAGCACATGGAATTGTAGAGCAACAAGGCATAGAAGGTAGTTCACCACAAGATAAATCAATAGCATGAGTGGGTGAACTAAAAGCACTAGCACATGGCAAAATAGCATTTTGAGAGGTAGTGCTAGTACTCACATGAGGCTCACAAGATTTTACCTTTGACATGATAGCCTCATGAGCTAACTTTAGCAAATCATGAGAGACTAGAAGATCATCATGGGAGCTAGAAAGCTTTCCATGACTTTCTTCCAATTTCTCATAATTGCTTGTTAGCAAAGCAAGTTGAGCCCTTAGCTCAACATTCTCCTTCAAGATGGATGCTTCACAAGAGGTAGAGTTAGTAGCACAAGCATTATCAATTATAGCACAAGGAGAAGGCAACTTAGCAAGCTCTATTAGGTTGAGAGCCTTAAATTGCTCATGTGACTCGGTGAGTTTGATGAGCTCACTCTCAATGGTCCTAGAACCATTTTTGAGAAGCTCAAAATCCTCAAGGAGTTTAGCATGAGCAACTACTAGCTCATCACACTACTAGGAAAAGGCCTAGCCGTAAGACTGCCATCAGTGGCGCACCATGACTGCCGTGCGCCACTACTACTTAGCAGTGGCGCACCACAAAACGGTGGGCCACTGTTACAAAAGTAGTAGTGGCGCACCTTGATTGTGGTGCGCCATAAGTAAGTGGTGACAGGAGGCCAGCTCCTCCCCCAACCTAGTAGTGGCGCACGTCTCCGGGGTGCGCCACTGCTACATTCCTTACCTATGGCGCACGTTGGAGAGGTGCGCCACTGCTAGGAGGTGTCCAGAGCCCGTTTAGAGATGATAGGCTTAGCAATGGCGCACTGCTGTGGTGCGCCACTGCTACATAGGTTACCTATGGCGCATGTCATTAGGTGCGCCACTGCTAGGGGGTGGCCAGAGCCACTTTAGAGATGAGAGGCGTGTGCCTCACAGCCTCACAGCCTTGATGTCATGCACATCACGAAGAACGTGTGCGAGAGTCTGCTTGGTACCCTCCTCAACATGCCAGAGAAGACCAAAGATGGGCCGAAAGCAAGGTACGACTTGCAATCAATTGGGATCAGGGAGGAGCTTCACGCGGGACGCCCTAATGATGATGATGATGATGACGATGACGATGATGAGGCGGAGGACACGCAAAGTCGTCGCAAGGGCAAAAATGCCAAAAAGATTGAATATTACTGCCCCCCGCGTGCTTCACTCTAAGTCAGAAGGAGATCGAGCAGTTTTTCGACTGTCTCCTAGGAGTAAAACTTCCCTACGGTTACGCGGGGAAGATAAGCAGGTACCTAGACAAAGCGAAGCAGAGGTTCAGCGGGATGAAGTCTCACGACTGTCACGTGCTGATGACGCAGATACTTCCGGTTGCAATCCGTGGGATCATGGACGCGCACGTCCGTGAAACGCTTTTTGGCCTATGCAACTTTTTCGACGTCATCTCTCGGAAGTCTGTTGGCGTGAGGCAACTTAGAAGGCTACAGGAAGAGATCGTGGTGATACTGTGCGAGCTTGAGATGTACTTCCCGCCCGCATTCTTCGACGTTATGGTGCATCTGCTGGTACATATCGTGGAGGATATCATCCAACTGGGGCCGATGTTCCTGCACAGCATGATGCCGTTCGAAAGGATGAATGGTGTCATCAAAGGGTACGTTCGCAACAGGGCACGTCCAGACGGAAGCATAGCCAAGGGCTTTCTGACCGAAGAGTGCATCTCCTTCTGCACGAGTTATCTAGAAATCGAGAACCCCGTTGGCCTGCCCGTAAACAGGCATCTCGGGAAGCTCGCTGGATGGGGTCACCGCGACGGTAGCCGCGAAATGCATGTCGACTTCAAGGGTCGAATCGCCGACTTTGAAAGAGCAAACCTAGTCGCGCTACAACACATAGACGTGGTCGATCCTTGGGTGGTAGAGCACAAAACCTTCATCGCAAAGACGTACAGTGATCAGGGCCAACAGAGGACGGACGGAGATATAATCAAAGAGCACAACTCAACCTTCACGCGGTGGTTCAAGGACAAGATGCTGACGTACCCTATAGACGAGGATTCTTCTGCGGAAGAAAAACTCATATTCGCCTTGTCACAGGGCGCCGAACACAACCTGATGACATTTCAGGCGTACGATATCAACGGCTACACATTCTACACCGAGGAAAAGGACATGAAGAGCGATTATCAGAACTCCGGGGTAACGATGGAGTCCTACACCGGTGACGTCAAGCAGAGATACTACGGAAAGATCGAGGAGATCTGGGAGCTGAGCTACGCCGGAGAGAATGTGCCGATGTTCCGTGTCAGGTGGGCCAAGAACGTCATAAAAGAAGACCGGCATTTCACCACCATGGTTATACCCGAAGCCAAATCCAAGACAGCGGGCGCAAAGGTCACCGCGAAATATGAGCCATGGGTACTAGCTTCCCAAGTGGACCAATGCTTCTTCATTACCGACCCGCAAAAGCCCAGCCGTGTTGTCGTGAGGAGAGGCAAAAGGAGCATCATCGGAATGGATGGAGCCGCCAACGAGCTAGACTTTGACCAGTACGGCGATCCGAAGATGGAAGATGACGACGACGATGATGAAGAACCATACACAACAAGAAGAAGCAGGACCACCCTACCTAAAGGCCGTCCATTCAAGAGAAGAAGTCTAGGAGTTCCGGGGCTAAATTATTCAACCGCGAGAAAGAAGGGCAAGAAGATTGTGAAAAGATAATTATGTATCATTTTCTTGTATGAATAATGGATGTCATATTGTTAATCTACACATTGTACCGATCAAAATAGACATATAATTTATATTTTTGGATATTTTCTAGATTCTATAGTATTTTAAATATTCTACATAATTATAATTATTTATGCCTTTTATTTTGGTGTATTATGCTATGTACTATAGTGTTAAATCAATTTAATGAAAAAGTGAAAAAAATGGGGCCGCCAGGGTTCGAACCTGGCCGGCCAGGTTTGGCAAACCAACCAAGGGACAGAGCCAGTGCGGTACTAATCGATTTCTGTCAAACCCTGGTCTGTTTGCGTTTTGACCCAAACCTATACTGGTAGTGGCGCACCCCTAGAAGTGCGCCATTGCTAAGCCTCATAGTGGCGCACCCCTGGAGGTGCGCTATTGCTAAGGGGGTCTGTGACTTAGACAAAAATCCCCCGTCTCGACCATCCTCCCCATTCCCCACTCGATCTCGATTCACCGGCGCCACCTCCCACCGGCGACGCCCTCTCCGACGCCACCTCCCACCGGCGACGCCCTCTCCGACGCCACCTCCCACCGGCGGCCGCCTCCTCGATTCACCTCGGACCCCGGCGACGCCGCGCAGACCCGGCGACCACAGACCCCGGCGACGTCGCGCGGTACCCCTCGATTCACCTCCCGCCGGCGGCCGCCCCCCTCGATCCCACCCGCCTCACGGTCTCGCCCCAGATCCTCTCAAGCTCGCCGCGGAGCAGGAGCAGCACGTCGGCGTCCTCGTCTGCGACCTCGTCGGCATCCTCGTCTGCGACCTCCTGCCCCATCTCGCCGCAGAGCACGAGTAGGAGCCACCGCTCGACCGCTGACGCCGCCACGCCCTCGACCGCTGACGCCTTCCAAGGTAGCCACCGCGCCCCTCCTCCTCCTCGATGTTAACTGCTAAGAGTCACCAGTTTGCTTGCTACTGCTGCTGCTCCCCCTCGAGCCGGTGCTGCCATGTCCCTGCTGCTGCTGCTAGAAAGGCTGCTGTGTTGCTACTAGCTTTCTGCTGCTAGGTTGCTGCTAGGTGCTGCTGTTAGGTGCTGCTGCTATTAGGTGCTGCTGCTAGAAATGAAAGAACCTTGGGTAGCACATTGTTCAGTAGACCTGTGGGTACCATGTTTAGAGTTCAATAAGAGAACAAAACTCTCTTAGGCAGATTAATTCAAAATTATAAATGTTATAGGTGGCAATCAAAAAGGCAGTACTCCAAGAATAGAACAACTGTTTATCATGTTGCTTAAGGATTAGTTTTTGCTTGCTTGATGATGTTGTTCAACCATGTTGTTGCTTGCTTGCTGATGTTGTTCTGGTTCCTAGATGTTGCTTGCTGCTACACTAGCTATTGCATGCTACTGGTATCTTCCTGCTGCTTCTAGTTGCTGTTGTTGGATTGCTTGCTGCTGCCATGTCCCTGCTGCTGCTGCTAGCTAAGTGCTCCCCTTTATGTAGTCATCCAACTCTGCTCTTTTATTAATCCTAGCTACCATGTTAGTTTTTGCTTACTGGATGAAAACTTGATGTTCTTGCTGCATATGTGTATCATTTAAATACACACCTTATATTATTTTAAATTGGAGCAGTAGTAGATATCTAGTGATTTTAAGCTACTGACTATTATGTATCTGACATTGCATACTCTATTTCGAAAATAACATGGAAACTAAAAAAGAATTAGTAGTTACTATGCTATTTGCAAAATAGCAGGAAAACTAGAAGATACAACATACTACTGCTGATTTAACTACAAAAGAACTAGTAATGAAGAAGAAGCATGGCACTATGAGCACCAGCACTCCTACTGCTGTTAACTAGTATATTATTTTTTTAGAAGAAATGCATTGCAAAATGGGTGTAATTATAGGAATATGTTGTTGCATGAATTTTTGCATTCTATATTTTGGAAATCATGGGTTTTCAAACAATCTGCATAGCTTCTTTTTTTAGAGGTGAGGTGCTGCTAGGTGCATGTGCTAGGTAACTCTTTTATTTTTAGAGTTCAAAGCTTACTGAATTTTTATTTTGAAAATTTGCAAGGCTTGGAGCAGGAGCAGGACAAGCACGCCGCCGTCGCCCTCGACTGCTAACACCGCTGCAGAAGACCGCCGCCGCATCCTCCAAGGTAGCCCTCTAATAAGCTTGCTGCTGTACATTTATTTGCTCTCTAATAAGCTTGATGTTGTACCCTTTATTTGGATAGCCATTTTGTACTAGCTTGGTAGGGAGATGTCTTAAGTGCACAACTTAAGGGCAGATTGAACAACTTCATATTTAAGAACTGCATTTTTGTACTAGCAGTCATCATCAAATGAAATGGTATAAATGTCTGTACTGTTGGGGGCAACAATTGGTACCAGTCCAGGCTTGCATTTTGGCGCCTTTCTTTTATTTCTGCCATAGTAGTAGCAAGTGTAGCTCTTTTATTTTCAGAGTTCAAAGCTTACTGAATTTTTATTTTTATGTTTTGCAAGGCAGAGTTGAGCACCTGACCACCGCCCTCGCATCTTCCTCGTCCTAGAGCAACACGTCAGCTCTCCGTGACTCCCCGCGACTCACGGTGAGCAACACCTTCCGTCTCCTGCTTGCTGGTGCTGGTGTGAGCTGCTGCTGGTGCTGGTAGCTGCTGCTGGTGTTGGCTGCTAGCTGCTGCTGGCTGATGGTGTTAGTTGCTGCTAGCTACTACATGTTGTTGCTGGTGTGGTGCTGCTAGCTGCTGCTGCTGCTGGCTGATGGTGCTGTTGGCTGATGTTGCTGCTGCTAGCTGGTGCTGCTAGCTGCTGCTACTGAGATGTGCTGCTAGCTGTTGTCGTGCACCTATGGTGTCATATTCTTGTGCAGGGATCGACAGAGTTGCCCATTATCGCCGAAATGTTGATTCATTTCCGTTTCGGCGAAAATGGGGCACTCATATGTCCATAAATTAGCATAGGTCATGCCCAATTTTTCCGTGAAATCTTGCGCTAATTTTATGCATTTTTTCCTACTTAGTTCGAACATGGCCAACAACGAAGAGGCCGGCGGCAGCGGCAGCAAGCCATTCTGGATGCTAACCGATGAAATGGAGGTGATGGAGTCACAACCTCGCCGCGACGACGGCGAGGATGATGGCACCGATCCAGAGTACCGAGCGGACGATGCCGCCGAGGATGACACCACTGATGGTGCCGGCGAGGATGACACCACGGATGGTGCCGGCGAGGATGACACCGGCGCACCGAAGAAGCTACGGAGGGAGCGTCGCCCGAATGTGCTCAGCACCGTGAAGCAGGCATTCACCGAAGTGAACGCCAGTGGGCATCCAACGGCGCCCCCTGATTTAGTCAAAGGGTACTCTGCCCAACTCGGGTGCATCCTCCGGAGCACGGTCTCGATCAACACCGAGAACCTCAGGCATCCTGACCGAGCGAATTTGCGCACCCTCCTCTTCAAGAAGCTGCACGAACGATACGAGTTCCCGGTGGACTGCTCAGAAAAGCGTCTCATGCGGAACAAAGTGCACAATGCCGCCCTCACGAAGATGAGCACCGCCCTCGCTAGTTGGAGGACCCGAGTGAAGAAAATGATTAATAGTGGTGAGAGTTACGAGAAGATCAAGGAGTCAAATCCCTCGATCACCGAGCAAGACTACGCTGATTTCAAGATCAAGTGCGAGAGCGAGTCAACGTCGGATTCTAGTCAGTGGGGGAAGGACATGCGAAAACTGAACTTAGGCACCCACAAACTTGGTCCTGGCGGTTTTAGGGTGGCGCAACCGAAATGGGACGCCGCGGATGAGGAGCGTGTGAAGAACGGCCTCGAGCCCCTCTTCCCGCAATACAAAAACAAGCAAACCAGGAACTTTCTCCTGGCCCGGTACCGTATTGACCCGGAAACAAAGGAGCTCACCACCACTCCGGATGTGAAGCAGTTTGAGGCTCTTCTGGTAAGGAATGCACCCGCTTAATTAGCTCCTTTATGGTTGCATTCTTATTGATGAATCCAAATTTCTAAATGGTTCATGCATGTTCCTCCCGTAGGCTAAGGAGGTTGCTGCGGAAAGTGAAAAGGAAGCTAGTAGCGGCGCGGGGTCCACGAGCTCCTCGCAGTGTGCCCCTTGGGACAACCCTTTAAATAGGGCGTTGAATGCCCACAAGAAGAGGGATCCATTGAGTAAGCCGACGTCGGCTGGTCGTGTGGTCGGCGAAGGATGCTCTATGAAATGGTCAGAATACTATAAGTCGGGGAAAAAGGAGAGAAAGGCCACCATCGATGAGAAGGAGGTCGCACAGCTCAAGGCACAAGTTGCGCAGATCCCGACATTGGTCGAGGAGCAAGTGCGGCAACAAGTGCAACAAATCGTGGAGACCCAACAGAGGACGCAAAGACAGCAAGTGGAGGACCAAGTGGGCACGACGCTTAGCTCCCTCATCCCTACCTTGGTTGCCGGTCTGGACGCGTGGTATGAGGGAGGAAAAAAGGGGCCTCCCCCGGTTCCCAGTTTCACGGGCAGCAACTCCCACAGCGTGGAGCCATCGGTGAGTCCGCAGGCGGCAACAATGGTGTCTCCGGCGGCGCCAACATTGGTGGCTCCGGCGGCGCCAACCTTGGTGGCTCCCGCGGCGCCAACCGTGGTGGCTCCCGCGGCGCCAACCTTGGTGTCTCCCGCGGCGCCATTACTTCAGCTCAATGCACCCGTCGCTGCGGATAATACGCCGCCCGGCACCGCGCCAACAAGCGGCCACTCCATCAGTTGCACGCCCGCCGCCGGCGGTGCCTCGACCTTAGCCGAGCTGGACGCCATCACGGTAACCAACCCTTGGCCAATGACTTCCATATCCTTGCCTTTGACTAGCTAGCCATCCCTAACGCCCTACATGTTTTCCGCAGAGCTCCGCCGTCGACGTCCCATGCACTCTCCTGCAGTTTGTGAACGGCGAGTTGATCGATGTTGCCAAGGCCAAAATCGTTCAACCGAGCAACCGTCAGTTACACGGTAGACCCATGCAACCCGACGTGTATAGGATTCAACTGGTTCGGGTGCTTAGCGGCTACGATGACGTGCTACCTCCCTTTCAACCCCATGGTGCCGACGAAGATGAGGTCCTTACCCTCCAGCATTGCTTCAATTGGTCCATGGTTTGGCCAAAGAGCCAGATTCGTTTGGGGGCGAGGGACACCACCCCACAGACAGCACCCCCAGCCGTGCCGGCGCCAAGCCATGGCAAGACCACCCCAACGGTGCCGCCATCAGCTGATGTGGACATGCAGATGGCACAGGATCCGAACGATGGTCCGGACGAGGACAGTACGTTCGCCAACCTGGACTGCAACTTCGATTTTGGGGTGATGGACTACGATCTCAGTAGCCAACCCTCTCAAGCTGCCGCCGAGGGGAAAACCTATTGCAACAAGCGGCGCCTATTCTGTTCTCAGGAGACGCCTCCAGCTGCCGATTTCACCGAGACTCAGCCGATAGCCGAGGTGAGAAGTGTTATCAGTCCTAACACACTGAAGAAGGCTTGCGAAGAGGAGAATGCAGTCCCAGTAAATACGAAGCCGAAGGGACGGAAAAGAAAGAAGAAGGATGACAAGTCTGCCAGCCAGCCGGCACCTATCCGTGCTCAGGACGGGCCACCAGTGCCCAAGAATATAGAGGCGAGGGTGCATGTGTCGGGTCAGCGGATGCTAATTCAAAGATTGTACGATGCTGCACCCGGTCCTATGCGATCTCTGGTTGACGGTGTTATGTTTATGGAGGAGCGGCGTCTCAGGGAGAAAGATCATGGATACCCAGTGTATGTTGCCAAGGTGCCCTCGGGCCATGGCTTTGTCGATAGTGGCTTCGCGGAGAAGATCTTCCTGCGGTATGATGACATCTTCGCCATGCTGAACAGTTATCCGCTGCACTACACCTTCATTCGCCTATACTCGCTCAGCAAGGCGATGCGGATCATTAGACACAACATCCCGGACATCGCGATAGCCGACCCCTTCTACATGCGTGCCGTCCACTTGGCCACCGCCGGAGACCGGGCAGTCGCGAGTGGATACCTCAAAGACTTCTTTCTAGCGAACCAGAAGAAGTGTAACATCCTCCTGCCTGTATTTCCCGAGTAAGTCACCCCCTCACCGTACCGGTCTTAACTCGTGATTTTTTTAGATTTCAATCGTCATGTTCTTAAACATTATGTGTTCTACGCAGAGACAAAACCTGCACACTCATCTCCATAACCCCGAAACATTCCGTGGCCACATACCTCGATGCGGACGGTAAGTCAACCACGGACTACACGAATGTCAAGGCCGTACTTGATGATGCTCTCAATGGCTACGTCAAAGCGAAAGGCAACATGCAGAGGCCAAATGTTAGGTACGGGAAGCATGTGTTCAAGCACCAAACAAAGTTTCCCTGCGTCAAGAAGCCGCCTTCTAGTAACAAGGATGCCTACTACGCCCTCTATCACATGGATAAGTTCATACGGGACCAGCAGCAGCTTACGCTACCTGAGCATCTCAGAGACTGGGCCAACAAATTGGCGCGGGTCCCTGACGACGGCATCAAGCAAGACTTCTTCCGCATCCAAGTAGAGTTTTGTGAAATCATCCATCAAGATGTCGTTAGAAGCGCGGGGGAGTTCTTCGCCGGCTATCAGCCGTCAAACAGTGACATAGACACAATGCTCCAAATGCAGGGTGACGACTACCGCTCATGGATGTGCTTGAAGAAAGGCGGCGGTTTTATCCACGCTCCGAGAAAGTCTTGATGTGCGAGCCTAGTTATGTAGTTGTGAACTAAAGACGAGCTTCTGTTGTAATAAACTTTATCCAGCACTTTACTTGCTATTAATTACTAGTTCGGCTATGTTTGTGAACTTATATATATGGCTCTGTCATTTTCCGCACTTGATTTGGTCGTTAATTTTGTTTGCATATGCCGATGATTAGAATGGTTGGTCACTTGTACACTCGGGGGTGGAGCGAGCGAGCCTGGTGTGATGGCACAAATATCCATGTCTTGTGCATCCTACCTGGCCTCGCTCACTCCATCCCTGAATGTTAAAATTTGTTTTGACCAACAATGTATGAGGCATTCCATTTAGTTCATAGTAGCTACTTATCTCTTGTTTGAGTTGGCACTTCTTAATTGCATTTGGCCGATGATTAGAATGGTTGGTCACTTGTACACTCCGTGGTGACGTAAGCGAGCCTGGTGTGATGGCACAAATATCCATGTCTTGTGCATCCTACCTGGCCTCGCTGACGCCATCACGGAATGTTAATATTTGTTTTGACCGACAAAGTATGAGGCATTCCATTTAGTTCATACTAGCTACTTATCTTCTTATTTGAGTTGGCACTTCTTAATTGCATTGGCCGATGATTAGAATGGTTGGTCACTTGTACACTCCGTGGTGACGTAAGTGAGCCTGGTGTGATGGCACAAATATCCATGTCTTGTGCATCCTACCTGGCCTCACTTACGCCATCACGGAATGTTAATATTTGTTTTGACCGACAAAGTATGAGGCCCTTGTCATTCTTCCATTTGCTTTCGTATTTCAAAATGCCGATGATTAGAATGTTTGGTCACTTGTACACTCGGGGGAGGGGCTAGTGAACCTGGTGCGATGACACAAGTATCAATCTCTTGTGCATCCTACTTGGTTTCACTAACCCCTTCTCTGAATGTTAATATTTGTTCCGACCAATAATGTATGAGGCATATGCTATTTAGTTGATACCACTTGGCTCTTTCTTCCATTTTAGTGCCGATGATTAGAATGTTCGGTCAACTGTACACTCCGGGGTGTCGCTAGTGAGCCTGGTGTGATGGCACAAATATCAATCTCTTGTGCATCCTACCTGGCCTCACTAACGCCATCCCGGGATGTTCATATTTGTTTCGACCAACAATGTATGAGGCATTCCATTTAGTTCATACTAGCTACTTGTTTCTTATTTGAGTTGGCACTTCTTAATTGCATTGGCCGATGATTAAATTTTGTGGTCACTACACTTGGGGGAGGCGCTAGTGAGCCTGGTGCGATGACACAAATATCAATCTCTTGTGCATCCTACTTGGTCTCACTAACTCCTTCCCTAAATGTTAATATTTGTTTGGACCAACAATGTATGAGGCCCTTGTCATTCCATTTGCTTTGGTATCTCAAAATGCCGATGATTAGAATGTTTGGTCACCTATACACTTGGGGGAGGGGTCAGTGAACCTGGTGCAATGACACAAGTATCAATCTCTTGTGCATCCTACTTGGTTTCACTGACCCCTTCCCTAAATGTTAATATTTGTTCCGACCAACAATGTATGAGGCATGCCTTTTAGTTCATACTACTTGGATCGTTTTTGAGTTTGCTCTTATTCGTTGCAAACATCTATGAGCGTGCACTAATGTTTCTTTGGCTTGTTCATATATGTGCAGATATGACGTGGTATGTCGTGTACAAGGGCAAGGTTCCCGGAGTCTACAACGACTGGGAGGAGTGTCGGAGACAGGTTCACCGTTTTAGCGGTAACAGCTACAAAGGGTACACCACTAGAGCGGAGGCCGAAGATAGATACGCACGCTATTTGGCGGGAGAGAGGAGGGAGCGGAGGAGGAACCGGATGAAGACCACTATCATCGGGATGGTGCTAGTAGTGACTCTAGCTCTCTTCTATGTGATTGTACTTTAGATGATCGATCTTGTGTAACCACTAGCTCATTTGCGACTTTGTAACCCCATAACTCGTCTAATATTCGAAATCTTGTGAATCATGGAGGCTAATGTGAAGAACTATGTATTGATATACTGTGATGTTGTTTATATGTGTATTTGTGCTGTATTTGTGTTGTTATACTGTTCTATACAACCTGTACAACTGCCAGCCAGAAATGCAAAAAATAAAAACGAAAAACTAGCAGTGGCGCACTGGTGGACCCTGAGTGGCGCACGACCACTAAGTAGCAGTGGCGCACTAGTCTGGACCTGTGGCGCACTACTGGTGATCCCCTTCGAAAGTAGCAGTGGCGCACCAAAGCTGCTAGCAATGGCGCACGTCTGAGATACAATAGTGGCGCATCTCGACAACCAGCAATAGCGCACCAGCTCGAGGTAACAGTGGCGCACCCCAGGAGGCAGTAGTGGCGCACCAACAACGAGAGTAGTGGCGCACTGCTGCTCAACAACAGTGGCGCACCCATTTGGAGTAATAGTGGCGCATCGCTGGACATTTCAATGGCGCACGTAGTGCGCCACTGTTACTTAGGGTAGTTGTGGCGCACCAGTAGTGCGCCACTACTAAAACTTAGCAGTGGCGTGATAGTAGTGGCGCACCAGCAGTGCGCCACTGATGGGGAATAGTGGTGCGCCACTGAATAGCTTTTTCCTAGTAGTGTCATTTTTAATTTGAAAATCACGTGCCACCTTTAAAGCTCTATCACGAGATTCCTTTACTTTAGATAGCTCTAGAGTAAAGGTCTCCTCAAGAGATTCATTGGTGGTTTGTTGTTCTTCAAGAGCTTCACTAAGAGTTGCAATCTCGTTTGCATACTCGCGCTCATGCCCTTCCATTTTCTCAATAAGTTTTGTGCTCTCAATGGCAAAAGCCAAGATTTTCATGAAGTTAGAGCAAGCAAATTTCTTATCATGGAGAGCATGGAATACTAACTCACCCATCATGTTTAAGGAAGCAACATTAAGTTCTTCCATATCATCATCCTCATCATCACTAGATAGATAGGGTTCCAAGGAAGGAGATACCTTAGAAGCCTTAGCCATAAGGCAAGTGTAAGTACCATGAGATGAAGAAGATGAACTAGTTGAAGCTCCATCCAAGATCTTGTCTTGGCCCATAGCATCTTCGGTTTCCTCTACATTGTTAGTCACACAAATACTAGAGGAAAGCAAAGTATTTTCATTATGGCAACAAGACAAGGCAAGCATATCATCATGGGATGAAGATATGCAATGACTAACAACACTAGCATGTAAAGCATTTATAGTGCTATAAGTGTTCAAGTCCAAAGATGAACCATTGCAATGGGATAGGGATGAAGAATCATCAAGAGAAAGCTCACCATCAACAATGCAATGTTCATCACCACTCACCATACCATTACCTTGTGTCTTACCACACATTGGTGAAGTGGAAGGAGTGCGATCATCCTCAATGGTCTTGGACCCACCATATGTATCTCGAAGCTTTGTCCAAAACTCATGAGCACTCCGGAAAGGCGCGATGGAGGAAATCACTACATGACTCACAACATGGCAAAGCACTTTAGTAGCTTGAGCATCTAGATAAGAGTTTTTCTTCTCCTCAAAAGATGGATTTTGTGGATCCTTAGGAGGAGAAAAACCCATATCAAGAATTTGCTCCACATGTGGGTGCATGCCCCTAAAATAATCAAGCATGTAGAATTTCCAAGCATCATAATTAGTGCCATCAAATGTAAAGAGGAAATGTGCACTAATCCTCTAGCCGACGTCATACTCTCTAGGCGGTGAAGCCCAACAAGATAAGAGAGCCCTAGCTCTGATACCAATTGAATGTACTAGGACGTCGCCTAGAGGGGGGTGAATAGGCGGTGTATAAAAACTTCTACTTGAGAGCTAAACTAGGCGGAATAAAACTAAGTGTTTACTAGTTTAGCTCAAAGCCTATCAACTAGGGGTTTGCCTAAGTGCTCCAACAACCTATGCTAGCATGATGAGCAACAAGGTGATAACAAGATAGGTATAGCATCAAGCATGATAGATATCACAATGTAAAGCGCATAGGTAAAGGAGCTCGGGTTGAGAAGTAACCGGTGCACGAGGAGACGACGATGTATCCCGAAGTTCACACCCAAGGGTGCTACGTCTCCGTTGGAGCGGTGTGGAGGCACGAGGCACTCCAATGAGCCACTAGGGCCACCGTATTCTCCTCGAGCCTTTCCTCCAAGGAGGAAAGCCTCGATCCACTAAGGGACCCTTGAGGGTGGTCACCGAACCCGTACAAGCTTGGGCAAACTCCCAAGTATCAAGCTTGAGGCAACTCCACAACACGGAGGCTCTCAAGTACAAGGCCACAAGAGGCTACAACACGCCACACCGGCGGCAAGGCCACCAAGACACCAACGCGCCACAACCGGCTCCAAAACCACAAAGGCTAACACACTCCACAAAGGCAACAACGCCACTAAGGCTACCACACCACAAAGGCAACAACGCCACAAAGACGACAAGGCCACAAAGGCTACAAGGCCACAAAGGCTACAACACCACAAAGGTAACAAGGCCACTAAGGCAACAACACCACCAAGGTCAACATGCCCTCTACGAGACCGAAACCCCGGAGAGAACCCAAACCGATGCACCTAATGCAATGGCTAAGAACACCACTAAGATGCCCAAGTTCTTCTCTCCCAAATTCCAACAAAGCTACAAAAGCTATTGGGGGAATAAGGGAGGAAGAACAAATATGAGGAGAAACACCAAGCAACTCCAAGATCTAGATCTAGCAAGATCCCCTCACTTGGAGAGGGATTCAATTGGTGAAGCTCTAGATCTAGATCTCCTCTCTCCTTTCCCCCAAAAATATGCAAGAAATAGTGGGGGATCAAGAGGAGGAAGAAACAACTCAAGGTCAACAATGGAGGAGAGAGAATGGAGGGGAAGAAGTATTTGGGTCGGAGGTAGAAGAGGGTATAAATAGGGGCCCAAAAATATAACTGTTGGGCCGGAAAAACGGTCAGATTCGCGCCCGAGCGGTACTACCGCTTGTCAAAGCGGTACTACCGCTCGCGCGCGAACTGCGCAGAAAACAGCAGAAAACGAGCCCCAAAGCGGTACTACCGGATATTAAAGCGGTACTACCGTTCATATAAAAACAGATCTGAAAACAGAGTGAGAGAGAGAGAGGCAGCAGCAGGTGCAAGGTGGCAGGCAACAAGTAGCAGCGTGCAGTAGGTGGGGCCAGCTGTGGCATCAGCGCATGGCCGCATGGGAGCAGGCAGCGCAGGAGAATTCTCCCGCGCGGGAGATTCCCGGCCATACCGCGCGCGGGCGGGAGACGCAAAGGATCGAGCGATCCTTCTCCTGGTCAACGCTCTCCCGCGAGCGAGCGGAGGTGGACTGCAGCGGCAAGCTGGGGGCCAAGGGAGGAGGGAGCGAGTGCGGGGCTGGGGTGGCAGCGGCTAGGGCGGCCCACGTGCGAGCGGGAAGCTGGGCCGGAGGCTGGGCAGCGGCCCACGCGGGAGAGGGTGGTGGCTGGCTGGAGGGAAAAAAAGAAAGAGGGCCGATGATGTCTACGGGTGCTTCTATTCTTGTAGACAGTGTTGGGCCTCCAAGAGCAGAGGTTTGTAGAACAGCAGCAAGTTTCCCTTAAGTGGATCACCCAAGGTTTATCGAACTCAGGGAGGAAGAGGTCAAAGATATCCCTCTCATGCAACCCTGCAACCACAAAGCAAGAAGTCTCTTGTGTCCCCAACACACCTAATAGGTGCACTAGTTCGGCGAAGAGATAGTGAGATGCAAGTAATATGAATGAATATGAGCAGTAGTACGGCGCCAGAAAAGTGCTTGCTGGCGTGCAGTTGATGGTAGTAATATTGCAGGCAGTATAAATGCAGTAAAACAGTAAACAAGCAGCAATAGCAGTATTTAGGAACAAGGCCTAGGGATCATACTTTCACTAGTGGACACTCTCAACATTGATCACATAACAAAATAAATAGATAGATGCTAGACTCTACACCCTCTTGTTGGATGATGAACACCACTAACTGTGTAGGATTACACGAACCCTCAATGCCGGAGTTAACAAGCTCCACAATATTCAATGTTCATATTTAAATAACCTTAGAGTGCATAACAGATCAACATAACCAAACCAAGTACTAACATAGCATGCACACTATCACCTTCACACTACGAAAGGAGGAATAGATCATATCAATACTATCATAGCAATAGTTAACTTCATAATCTACAAGAGATCACAATCATAGCCTACGCCAAGTACTACACGATGCACACACTGTCACCATTACACCGTGCAGGAGGAATAAACTACTTTAATAACATCACTAGAGTAGCACACAGATAAATTGTGATACAAAACACATTGCAATCATAAAGAGATATAAATAAGCACTTCACTATGCCATTCATAACAGTGAATAAGTATTCTGTGAAATATAGCCTAAGAGACCCACACGGTGCACACACTGTCACCTTTACACACGTGGGACAAGGAGTCTCCGGAGATCACATAAGTAAAATCCACTTGACTAGCATAATGACATCTAGATTACAAGCATCATCATATGAATCTCAATCATGTAAGGCAGCTCATGAGATTATTGTATTGAAGTACATAGGAGAGAGATGAACCACATAGCTACCGGTACAGCCCCGAGCCTCGATGGAGAACTACTCCCTCCTCATGGGAGACAGCAGCGTTGATGAAGATGGCGGTGGTGTTGATGGAGAAGCCTTCCGGGGCACTTCCCCGTCCCGGCGACGTGCCGGAACAGACTCCTGTCCCCAGATCTTGGCTTCGCGATGGCGGCGGCTCTGGAAGGTTTTCTGGTTTCGTCGAACGTGGTAGGGTTTTCGCGACGGAGACCTTAAGTAGGCGGAAGGGCGGCGTCAGAAGGGGTCTGGGGCCACCAGACACTAGGGCGGCGCGCCCCCCTCCTGGGCCGCGCCGCCACCATGTGTGGGCCCCCTGTGGCCCCTCTGCTCTCGGGTGTTCTGGAAGCTCCCGGGGATTCTAAGATGTGGGCGTTGATTTCGTCCAATTCCGAGAATATTTCCTTACTAGGATTTCGAAACCAAAAACAGCAGCAAACACTAGCCCTTCGGCATCTCGTCAATAGGTTAGTTCCGGAAAACGCATAATAATGACATAAAGTATGCATAAAACATGTAGATATCATCAATAATGTGGCATGGAACATAAGAAATTATCGATACGTCGGAGACGTATCAGCATCCCCAAGCTTAGTTCTGCTCGTCCCGAGCAGGTAAACGATAACAAAGATAATTTCTGGAGTGACATGCCATCATAACCTTGATCATACTATTGTAAGCATATGTAATGAATGCAGTGATCAAAACAATGGTAATGACATGAGTAAACAACTGAATCATAAAGCAAAGACTTTTCATGAATAGTACTTTCAAGACAAGCATCAATAAGTCTTGCATAAGAGTTAACTCGTAAAGCAATAAATTCATAGTAAAGGTATTGAAGCAACACAAAGGAAGATTAAGTTTCAGCGGTTGCTTTCAACTTATAACATGTATATCTCATGGATAATTGTCAACATAGAGTAATATAACAAATGCAATATGCAAGTATGTAAGAATCAATGCACAGTTCACACAAGTGTTTGCTTCTTGAGGTGGAGAGAAATAGGTGAACTGACTCAACATAAAAGTAAAAGAAAGGTCCTTCAAAGAGGAAAGCATCGATTGCTATATTTGTGCTAGAGCTTTTATTTTGAAAACATGAAACAATTTTGTCAACGGTAGTAATAAAGCATATGTATCATGTAAATTATATCTTACAAGTTGCAAGCCTCATGCATAGTATACTAGTAGTGCCCGCACCTTGTCCTAATTAGCTTGGATTAACACAGATTATCATTGCATAACATATGTTTCAACCAAGTGTCACAAAGGGGTACCTCTATGCCGCCTGTACAAGGGTCTAAGGAGAAAGTTCGCATTGGATTTCTCGCTTTTGATCATTCTTCAACTTAGACACCCATACCGGGACAACATAGACAACAGATAATGGAATCCTCTTTTAATGCTTAAGCATTCAACAACAGATAATATTCTCATAAGAGATTGAGGTTTTATGTCCAAACTGAAACTTCCACCATGATTCATGGCTTTAGTTAGCGGCCCAATGTTCTTCTCTAACAGTATGCATACTCAAACCATTTGATTGTGAAAACCGCCCTTACTTCAGACAAGACGAACATGCATAGCAACTCACATGATATTCAACAAAGAGTTGATGGCGTCCCCAGGAACATGGTTATCGCACAACAAGCAACTTAATAAGAGATAAAGTGCATAAGTACATATTCAATACCACAATAGTTTTTAAGGCTATTTTGTCCCATGAGCTATATATTGCAAAGGCGAATGATGGAAATTTAAAGGTAGCACTCAAGCAATTTACTTTGGAATGGCGGAGAAATACCATGTAGTAGGTAGGTATGGTGGACACAAATGGCATAGTGGTTGGCTCAAGGATTTTGGATGCATGAGAAGTATTCCCTCTCGATACAAGGTTTAGCTAGCAAGGTTATTTGAAACAAACACAAGGATGAACCGGTGCAGCAAAACTCACATAAAAGACATATTGTAAAAATTATAAGACTCTACACCGTCTTCCTTGTTGCTCAAAACTCAATACTAGAAATTATCTAGACTTTAGAGAGACCAAATATGCAAACCAAATTTTAGCAAGCTCTATGTATTTCTTCATTAATGGGTGCAAAGTATATGATGCAAGAGCTTAAACATGAGCACAACAATTGCCAAGTATCAAATTATTCAAGACATTTTTAGAATTACTACATGTAGCATTTCCCGATTCCAACCATATAACAATTTAACGAAGAAGATTCAACCTTCGCCATGAATACTAAGAGTAAAGCTAAGAACACATGTGTTCATACGCAACAGCGGAGCGTGTCTCTCTCCCACACAAGGATGAACTTATTCAAACATAAATAAAAACAAACAGACGCTCCAAGTAAAGTACATAAGATGTGACCGAACAAAAATATAGTTTCAAGAGAAGAAACCTGATAAGTTGTCGATGAAGAAGGGGATGCCTTGGGCATCCCCAAGCTTAGACGCTTGAGACTTCTTGAAATATGCAGGGATGAACCACCGGGCATCCCCAAGCTTAGACTCTTCACTCTTCTTGATCATAGTATATCATCCTCCTCTCTTGACCCTTGAAAACTTCCTCCACACCAAACTCGAAACAAACTCATTAGAGGGTTAGTGCATAATCAAAAATTCACATGTTCAGAGGTGACACAATCATTCTTAACACTTGGACATTGCCCAAAGCTACTGGAAGTTAATGGAACAAAGAAATCCATCCAACACAGCAAAAGAGGCAATGTGAAATAAAAGGCAGAATCTGTCAAAACAGAATAGTCCGTAAAGACGAATTTTAAAGTGGCACCAGACTTGCTCAGATGAAAATTCCCAAATTGAATGAAAGTTGCATACATATCTGAGGATCACTCACGTAAATTGGCATAATTTTCTGAGTTACCTACAGAGAATTAGGCCCAGATTCGTGACAGCAAGAAATCTGTTTCTGCGCAGTAATCCAAATCTAGTATGAACCTTACTATCAAAGACTTTACTTGGCACAACAATGCAACAAAATTAAGATAAGGAGAGGTTTCTACAGTAGTAACAACTTCCAAGACACAAATATAAAATAGAGGTACTGTAGCAAAATAAACACATGGGTTATCTCCCAAGAAGTGCTTTCTTTATAGCCATTAAGATGGGCTCAGCAGTTTTAATGATGCACTCGCAAGAAATAAGAGTTGAAGCAAAAGAGAGCATCAAGAGGCAAATTCAAAACAAATTTAAGTCTAACATGCTTCCTATGCATAGGAGTTTTGTAAATAAACAAGTTCATGAAGCATAATGCAACAGGCATAGAAAGATAGAACAAGTGTAGCTTCAAAAATTTCAGCACATAGAGAGGTGTTTTAGTAACATGAAAATTTCTACAACCATATTTTCCTCTCTCATAATAACTTTCAGTAGCAACATGAGCAAACTCAACAATATAACTATCACATAAAGCATTCTTATCATGAGTCTCATGCATAAAATTATTACTCTCCACATAGGCATAATCAATTTTATTGGTAATAGTGGGAGCAAATTCAACAAAGTAGGTATCATTATTATTCTCATCATCAAATATAGGAGGCATATTGTAATCATAATCAAATTTATCCTCCATAACAGGCGGTACTAAAAGACCAATATCATTATAATCATCATAAATAGGAGGCAAAGTATCATCAAAGTAAATTTTCTCCTCAATGCTTGGGGGACTAAAAATATCATGCTCATCAAAGCCAGCTTCCCCAAGCTTAGAATTTTCCATATCATTAGCAACAATGGTGTTCAAAGCGTTCATACTAATATGTTCCATAGGTTTTTTAATTTTCGCATCAAACCATCCATGTCTTAAATCAGGAAATAGAATAAGAAGCTCATTGTTGTCCATTATGCCTAACTAGTGTAAACAAGAAACAAAAAGATGCAATTGCAGGATCTAAAGGAAATAGCTTCGAGCAAACACACAACGGCAACAGAAAAGTACTTTACCTGGGACCGGAGTATGAGTGCCTTTTACCTTTCCTCCCCGGCAACGGCGCCAGAAAAGTGCTTCGTTGCCGGGATCCGGTGTGTGTGTGCCGTTTACCTTTCCTCCCGGCAACGGCGCAGAAAATAGCTTGATGTCTACGGGTGCTTCTATTCTTGTAGACAGTGTTGGGCCTCCAAGAGCAGAGGTTTGTAGAACAGCAGCAAGTTTCCCTTAAGTGGATCACCCAAGGTTTATCGAACTCGGGGAGGAAGAGGTCAAAGATATCCCTCTCATGCAACCTGCAACCACAAAGCAAGAAGTCTCTTGTGTCCCCAACACACCTAATAGGTGCACTAGTTCGGCGAAGAGATAGTGAGATGCAAGTAATATGAATGAATATGAGCAGTAGTACGGCGCCAGAAAAGTGCTTGCTGGCGTGCAGTTGATGGTAGTAATATTGCAGGCAGTATAAATGCAGTAAAACAGTAAACAAGCAGCGATAGCAGTATTTAGGAACAAGGCCTAGGGATCATACTTTCACTAGTGGACACTCTCAACATTGATCACATAACAGAATAAATAGATAGATTCTAGACTCTACACCCTCTTGTTGGATGATGAACACCACTAACTGTGTAGGATTACACGAACCCTCAATGACGGAGTTAACAAGCTCCACAATATTCAATGTTCATATTTAAATAACCTTAGAGTGCATAACAGATCAACATAACCAAACCAAGTACTAACATAGCATGCACACTGTCACCTTCACACTACGAAAGGAGGAATAGATCACATCAATACTATCATAGCAATAGTTAACTTCATAATCTACAAGAGATCACAATCATAGCCTACGCCAAGTACTACACGATGCACACACTGTCACCATTACACCGTGCAGGAGGAATAAACTACTTTAATAACATCACTAGAGTAGCACACAGATAAATTGTGATACAAAACACATTGCAATCATAAAGAGATATAAATAAGCACTTCACTATGCCATTCATAACAGTGAATAAGTATTCTGTGAAATATAGCCTAAGAGACCCACACGGTGCACACACTGTCACCTTTACACACGTGGGACAAGGAGTCTCCGGAGATCACATAAGTAAAATCCACTTGACTAGCATAATGACATCTAGATTACAAGCATCATCATATGAATCTCAATCATGTAAGGCAGCTCATGAGATTATTGTATTGAAGTACATAGGAGAGAGATGAACCACATAGCTACCGGTACAGCCCCGAGCCTCGATGGAGAACTACTCCCTCCTCATGGGAGACAGCAGCGTTGATGAAGATGGCGGTGGTGTTGATGGAGAAGCCTTCCGGGGCACTTCCCCGTCCCGGCGGCGTGCCGGAACAGAGACTCCTGTCCCCCGGATCTTGGCTTCGCGATGGCGGCGGCTCGGAAGGTTTTCTCTGGTTTCGTCGAACGTGGTAGGGTTTTCGCGACGGAGACCTTAAGTAGGCGGAAGGCGGCGGAGGGTCCAGGGCCACAGACACTAGGGCGGCGCCCCCTCCTGGCCGCGCCGCCACCGTGTGGGCCCCTGTGGCCTCTCTGGCGGCTCTCGGGTGTTCTGGAAGCTCCGGGGATTCTAAGATGTTGGGCGTTGATTTCGTCCAATTCCGAGAATATTTCCTTACTAGGATTTCTGAAACCAAAAACAGCAGAAAACAGCAACTGGCCCTTCGGCATCTCGTCAATAGGTTAGTTCCGGAAACGCATAATAATGACATAAAGTATGCATAAAACATGTAGATATCATCAATAATGTGGCATGGAACATAAGAAATTATCGATACGTCGGAGACGTATCAGCCGACCGGTACTACCGGCCCGGTACCAGTTGGGTACCGTAATGGGCCGGCTGGTACTACCGGCCCAGTACCGCCTCGGTACCTGACGCAATCCAGTAAGGAAAATAGCAGATGCGGTATTGGGCCCGGTACCGTCAGCGGTGGTACCGCCCGGCCCAACAAGGCTTTTTCTTTTCTTTTTCAAATATGATACAATGTAAAATCCATAACTCGAGCTAGAAAACTCGGATCGAGGTGAAACCAATTTTGTTGGAAAGAGGGCGACAAGAGCTATCTTCTCACATGATAAAATCATGGAAAAGAGTGGATGATGATTTTCTCATGGTCATAGAGGTGTAACCTCTCAATATGGTATATCGGGAAAATCATCACCCTCGCACATGCAACATGCAATGCATCCGGAATCCGTTTCCGATGAACTACAGATTGTCATGAGAATGAACAAAAGCTCTCGAACATCTCAAGGATAAGAACCAATAACAACCGAGAAACACGATGCAATGCATGCAAGGTTTGAGCTCTCTCCGATGATGTGACCCACTATCCAATCGAGCACAAACCTTATCCTTGCGCGTTCCTCTCGAGTCGGCAAGCTTTGTCTTCACCCTCTTCATGATTGTACATGCCACCGTCTTCCGCCAACATACACGCCACCGTCTCCATCTTGTACGCACGCCACCGTCTTCATCTTGTACGCACGCCACCGTCTTCGTCTATGCCGTCTTCATCTCTCTTCATCTTCTACACCGTCTTCGTCTCTCTTCGACACCGTATTCGTCATTGTACTCCATCTTCTCCATCTTGCAACCTTGAGTCCAACACATGGCTATGGACTTGACCTAAGATTGTGATACGTCCAATTTGCATCACTATTTTATATCATAATTTGCTGTTATTCATTGATATATTTCATATTTGGAGATGATACTTATGTTATTTCATCTATTTTGCATGTTTCATGATTATTGGAGGATCGCGCACCGGAGCCAGGATTCTGCTGGAAAAAGCACCGTCAGAATGCAATATTTCGGAAGATCAACTGTTGACGGAAATTATATGAAAAATCCTATTTTCCAGATGACGAAGGGAGCCAGAAGGGGGAGCTGAGGGGACCCGAGGTGGGCCCACCTCATAGGCCGGCGCGGCCCAAGGCCTGGCCGCGCCGGCTGTGAGGAGGGGGCCCCAGCCCCTCTCGCCTCCTTTTCTTCGCGTACGCCTTCGTCCCGAAAACCTAAGCCCCAGAGGATAGTCGCGAAGAGTCACAGCCGCCTCTGCGGGGCGGAGAACACCAGAGAGAAAAGAGCTCTCCGGCGGGCAGGAATCCGCCGGGGAAATTCCCTCCCGGAGGGGGAAATCAACGCCATCGTCACCGTCATCGAGCTGGACATCATCTCCATCACCATCGTCATCATCTCCATCATCATCACCGCCATCTCCACCGCTGCACCTCGTCACCGCTGTAACAATTCGGGTTGGATCTTGATTGTTTGATAGGGGAAACTCTCCCGGTGTTGATTTCTACTTGTTATTGATGCTATTGAGTGAAACCATTGAACCAAGGTTTATGTTCAGATTGTTATTCATCATCATATCACCTCTGATCATGTTCCATATGATGTCTCATGAGTAGTTCGTTTAGTTCTTGAGGACATGGGTGAAGTCTAAATGTTAGTAGTGAAGTATGGTTGAGTAATATTCAATGTTATGATATTTAAGTTGTGGTGTTATTCTTCTAGTGGTGTCGTGTGAACGTCGACTACACGACACTTCACCTTTATGGGCCTAGGGGAATGCATCTTGTACTCGTTTGCCAATTGCGGGGTTGCCGGAGTGAGAAACCGAGCTCCCGTTGGTATATCGATGCGGGAGGGATAGCAGGATCTCGAGTTTAAGGCCGTGGTTAGATTTATCTTAATTACTTTCTTGTAGTTGCGGATGCTTGCAAGGGGTATAATCACAAGTATGTATTAGTCCTAGGAAGGGCGGTACATTAGCATAGGTTCACCCACACAACACTTATCAAAACAATGAAGATTAATTAGCTGTATGTAGCGAAAGCACTAGACTAAAATCCCGTGTGTCCTCAAGAACGTTTGGTCATTATAAGTAAACAAACCGGCTTGTCCTTTGTGCTAAAAAATATTGGGCCACTCGCTGCAATTGTTACTCTCGCACTTTACTTACTCGTACTTTATTCATCTGTTACATCAAAACCCCTGAATACTTGTCTGTGAGCATTTACAGAGAATCCTTCATCAAAACTGCTTGTCAACACCTTGCTCCTCGTTGGGATCGACATTCTTACTTATCGAAGATACTACGATACACCCCCTATACTTGTGGGTCATCAAGACTATTTTCTGGCGCCGTTGCCGGGGAGTGAAGCGCTATTGGTAAGGGAAATTTCTACTGTTTGTGCTGATTTTATTTCTGCCTGCTGCTATAACTCATTATGGAGAGATCTTCTCTTGAGTGTTTATTTGGGAAATCTACTACTACTGCAAAGGTAGTGGATGAGGCGCCAGGTAAGGAAGAAATACCATACAAAATACCTATGAAAATTATTGAACGTGTAGTGGGTAACCGTTATACAGGGGATGGAACTGTCCACCCTGGAGATCATTTACTGTTCTTACATGAATTATGCGGTTTATTCAAGTGTGCAGGTATTGCTATGGATGAAGTGAGGAAGAAACTATTCTCTATATCGCTGTCTGGTAAAGCGGCGCATTGGTATAAATTACTGGATAATGGGGATTCTCTTGAATGGAATGATATTGTGCCCCGGTTTTATTCTAAGTTCTATCCTCCAAGTGAGATTCACAAAGATCGGAATCGCATATATAATTTTTGGCCTCATGAAGGAGAGAGTATTGCCCAAGCGTGGGGAGATTGAAGTCTTTAATGCTCAAATGCCCCATTCATGAGCTTCCTGGTAATGTTATTATTGATAATTTCTATGCAAGACTTTCTTTTCAAGACAAGACCTTGCTGGATACTTCTTGTTCTGGATCATTTACACACAACAAGGAAGAGTTTAAAAGGGACCTTCTTAATCGGATCCAAGAAAATACTGAAGGATGGGAGAACGACAAGGATAGAGAATCAGGTATAAATTATGATTATAAATGCATTGAAGCTTTTATGGATACCGATAAATTTCGTAATATGAGTGCTACTTATGGTCTTGATTCTCAAGTTGCTGCAAATCTTTATAAAGCTTTTGCTTCTCATTATGAATTGCCTAAGAAGAATTTTGATAAGTATCATGAACCGTATAAAGATAAAATTGATTCATCTATAAATAAATGTGTTGTAGTTGAAACTATTGATCATGTTATTCCTGAAGCTTATATTGAAAAAACTCCTTTCCCTGCTAAAATGAAGGAGTATTCTGTTATAAATAGTGCGGTTCATAAAAGTGAAAAGAAACCTATAGAACCTGAAGAACAAATAAAAGTTGAACCTGCTGTTGCAATTATTAAAGATCTTGTGACTGAAAATGTGGAGGATGGTCATATTATTTTCTGTGAAGATGCCTCTAATATTGTTTCGCATCCTAATAAGTCTAGGAAAGCTAGTGTTCCTATGCTATCTGTTAGAATTGGTGATCATTGTTATTATGGTTTATGTGATATTGGTGCAAGTATTAGTGCTATTCCTTATGAGCTTTACACGGAGATTATGCACGAAATTGGTTCTTGTGAACTTGAAGATATTGATGTGGTTATTCGGCTGGCTAATAGAGAAACTATCTCTCCTATTGGTATTATTCGAGATGTGGAAGTTCTATGTGGTAAGATTAAATATCCTGCTGACTTTTTGGTACTTGGTTCTGCTGCTAGTAAATATTGTCCTATCATTTTTGGTAGACCTTTTCTAAATACTTGTGGAGCTATTATAGATTGTAAGAAAGAGAAAATTTTGACTAAATTTGCTGGTGAATCTTATGAGTTTAACTTCTCTAAATTTACCAAAACTCCTTATAAAATTGATTCGCCTAATAGTGATTTTAAAGTTGAACAGTGTGCATCTATTGCTCTTGCTCCTAGTAATCCTTTGCAGCAACATTTGGAGAATAGTGAGAGTGAAGTTTTTAGGGAAGAAAGAGATGAGCTTGATGAAATTTTCCTTCGTCAACCTATTCTTAAGCATGATTTACCGGTGGAAGATCTGGGTACAACACCACCACCAAAGGAAGATCCTGTCTTTGATTTAAAACCATTGCCTGATAATCTTAAATATGCTCATATTGATGATAAGAAAATATATCCTGTTATTATTAGTTCTAAGCTTTCAGAGTTTGAAGAAGAAAGGTTATTGGAAATATTGAAGAAACACCGAGGAGCTATTGGCTACACTCTTGATGACTTGAAGGGGATTTCTCCCTCTATTTGCCAACACGCCATTAATATGGAAGATGATGCGAAGCCTGTTGTTGAACCTCAGTGTCGTCTAATTCCTAAGATGAAGGATGTGGTAAGAAATGAGGTATTAAGACTCCTTGAAGCTGGTATTATATATCCTATTGCTGATAGTAGATGGGTTAGTCCTGTGCATTGTGTTCCTAAGAAAGGAGGAATGACTGTTGTGCCTAATGATAATGATGAGCTCATACCTCAAAGAGTAGTTGTAGGTTATAGAATGTGCATTGATTACCAAAAAGTTAATAAGGTTACTAAGAAAGATCATTACCCTTTACCCATTTATTGATCAAATGTTAGAAAGGTTATCTAAAAATACTCATTTTTGCTTTCTTGATGGTTATTCTGGGTTTTCACAAATTGCTGTTAAAACTAAAGATCAAGAGAAAACCACTTTCACTTGTCCCTATGGAACTTATGCTTATAGACGTATGCCTTTTGGTTTATGTAATGCTCCTGCTACTTTTCAAAGATGCATGTCTGCTATTTTTCATGGCTTTTGTGAGAGTATTGTAGAGGTATTCATGGATGATTTTTCTGTCTATGGGAATTCTTTTGATAGTTGCTTGACCTTGATAAAGTTTTGCAGAGATGTGAAGAAACTAACCTTGTTCTTAATTGGGAGAAATGCCACTTTATGGTTAATGAAGGGATTGTATTGGGACATAAAATTTCCGAGAGAGGTATTGAAGTTGATAGAGCTAAAGTTGAAGCCATTGAGAAGATGCCCTATCCAAGGGATGTTAAAGGTATTCGTAGTGTTCTTGGTCATGCTGGGTTTTATAGGAGATTTATTAAAGACTTCTCTAAGATTTCAAAGCCTCTTACTAATCTTCTTCAAAAAGATGTACCTTTTGTTTTTGATGATGATTGTAAGGAAGATTTTGAAACTCTAAAGAAAGCCTTAACAACTGCTCCTATAGTTGAACCTCCTGATTGGAACTTACCATTTGAAATTATGTGTGATGCTAGTGATTTTGCTGTAGGCGCTGTTCTTGGACAGCGAGTAGATAAAAAACTGAATGTTATTCATTATGCTAGTAAAACTCTTGATGCTGCTCAAAGAAATTATGCTACTACTGAAAAAGAATTGTTAGCTGTAGTCTTTGCTTGTGATAAGTTTAGATCTTATATCGTTGATTCAAAAGTTACTATTCATACTGATCATGCTGCAATTAGATACCTTATGACAAAGAAAGATGCTAAGCCGAGGCTTATTAGATGGGTACTTCTTTTGCAAGAATTTGATTTACATATTGTAGATAGGAAAGGTGCTGATAATCCTGTTGCTGATAATTTGTCTAGATTGGAAAATATTGCTTATGATCCTGTTCCTGTTAATGATAGTTTTCCAAATGAACAATTGGCTGTAATAAAGGTGAGTTCGCGAGACAGTCCTTGGTATGCTGATTATGCTAACTTTATTGTTTCCAAGTACTTGCCTCCAACCTTTTCAGCTCAGCAAAGGAGGAAATTCTTTTATGACTTGAGGCATTATTTTTGGGATGACCCACACTTATATAAAGAAGGAGTGGATGGTATTCTGCGAAGATGTGTTCCTGAATATGAACAACAAGAGATATTGAGTAAATGTCATGGTAGTGCTTATGGAGGACATCACGCCGGAGATAGAACCGCGCAAAAGGTTCTACAATCAGGTTTTTATTGGCCAACTCTCTTCAAAGATGCAAGGAAGTTTATTTTATCTTGTGATGAATGTCAAAGGGTTGGTAATATCTCCAGACGCAATGAAATGCCTATGAATTATACTCTTGTTATTGAACCATTTGATTGTTGGGGATTTGACTTCATGGGTCCTTTTCCCTCTTCAGAAGGTAACACTCATATACTTGTTGTTGTTGATTATGTTACTAAATGGGTGGAAGCCATACCTACAAAAAGTGCTGATGGTGAGACCTCTTTAAGAATGCTTTTAGACATTATTTTTCCTAGATTTGGAGTTCCTAGATATATTATGACAGATGGAGGTTCTCATTTTATTCATGGTGGTTTTAGAAAAACTCTTGCTAAATATGGTATTAATCATAGAATTGCTTCCGCTTATCATCCTCAAACTAGTGGGCAAGTAGAACTATCAAATAGAGAAATTAAATCTATCTTGCAAAAGACTGTTAATAAAACTAGAAAGAATTGGGCTAGTAAATTGAAGGAAGCACTATGGGCTTATAGAACTACTTATAAAAACCCCATGGGAATGTCACCTTATAAAATGGTTTATGGAAAAGCTTGTCATTTACCTTTAGAATTAGAGCACAAAGCTTATTGGGCTGTTAGAGAACTAAATAAAGATCCTAAACTAGCCGGTAATAAGAGGTTGCTGCAATTAAGTTCTTTAGATGAATGGAGAAGTGAAGCTTATGAAAATGCTAAACTCTTTAAAGAGAAAGTTAAGAAATGGCATGATAGAAGAATTATCAAAAGAGAATTTAATGTTGGGGATAAAGTCCTATTGTATCGGTCTCGTCTCAGATTCTTTGCAGGGAAGTTGCTCTCAAAATGGGAAGGACCATATGTCATTGATGAGGTTTATCGATCAGGAGCAATTAAAATTAGCTCTCTTCAAGGTAATGCCACACAGGTAGTGAATGGACAAAGACTCAAGCATTATATCGCTGGAGATTCTTATAATGAAGATGTTGATATTATCCAAGTGGTAACTCCGGAAGCTTTCATCAAAAGTCAAGTTGACAGTCCTGCAGAATCCGACTTTGAATAGGTAACAGTTACGGTAATAAAAAGTCCGCGTTTTACTTTCCGAACAATGTTTTTGCTGTTTTTGGAAAATATGAAAAATTACGAGATCGAAACGGAGTGGAGGAGACGCACGAGGGCGTGCCCCCATAGGCCGGCGCGGCCGGGCCTTGGCCGCGCCGCCCTATGAGCTGGCCGCCTCGTCGCCCCTCTCCGACTCGGTTCGACCTGGTACTTTCCGTTTGTCATAAAAATTCCTGCTATATAATCCCCGGACCCCTGGAGGTCCGTATATCGTTTTCTCGACGTGTTTTGTTTCGAGCTGTTTCTGCCAGGATCTATTTTTGATCTAGAAGCGCCATGGTCTCCAACAACAAAGACAAGGAGCCTATGGAGGAAAATATTCAAGATCCCGAGTGGAAAGAGGTGGACGAGAGCGTCAAGGAAGAAGATGAAGAAGAAGTGGAGGAAGACTCGCGCGTACCCGCGTGCTACCATTGCAAGCATCGAGGTGGTGGAGAACCCTTTTAATGCAAAGAAGAGCGCAAGAATTCGCACCGGAGGAAGACTTCCACGTCACTACCTAGCTCCAAAGACATCTTCTCCAGGCACTCATCACCCCTTCCGCAATCTAATTTACAATAATCAAATTGAAAGGACTCCCAAGGCAGCATTGCCTAGCAATTGGGATATAGATCGTTCTAACACTGCAGGAAGGATGAAGCCTGAAACTGAAGAGTGGGGAAATAACTCCAAGAGTTGGGACTCGCCGTCGGACATACTTCTTAACCGCGTCGAGCACAACTCGGATATGATCCGCAACCTCATGTACAAGATTGATGAGCTTCAGGAGCTTGTTGAGAAGCTTGTCAAGGATTCACCATCATCACCGAAGGAGTAATTCATCATCGTTATTGGCATCCCCTTGGTTTGTTCCAAGCTTGGGGGAGTGCCGCGGTATCACATCATCACTATCTTTTACTTTTTATTATCAAGTAGTGTCATATCATGAGTAGGGAAGTTATCATATAAGATGGGTTGCAGTGTGGAAGTATCTCTCCTTTAGTTTGTCTATGTATCCCTTGGGGTGAGTTATCGTTATGAAATATTAATGAGAAGTCTTATCATTTACATATTGCACACCTTATTTTAGTTTGCAATTTCTATTATATGATTGATCTTGATTTTAGTATTGGTACCACTTTGGGAGCATTGAGTAAATCTATTTGGTTTTGGCAAACTTAGCATTGGTCAATAGCAACAACACCTTGAGGTTTAAGTAGAAAAGAGAAATACATATAGTTGTTTCATTGTCTTCCTTTCTTGTTAGCTCGTAGCTTATTATTCTGAAGTTAAAATTGTTTGTGCTTGCAAGAAAGATGCATGATTGCTTCTATCACATGTATATTCGTTTGTTTCCCTCAACTCTTATGCTTGCTAATTAACCTTGCTAGCCAAAGACCTGTATGAGAGGGAATGCTTCTCGTGCGTCCAAACCTGAACCCAAACCTATGCCATTTGTGTCCACCATATCTACCTACTGCATGGTATTTCCTGCCATTCCAAGTAAATACTTCATGTGCTACCTTTAAACAATTCAAAATTTATTACTTCTTATTTGTGTCAATGTTTTATAGCTCATGAGGAAGTATGTGGTGTTTTATCTTTCATCTTGTTAGGCAGCTTCCACTAATGGACTAGTGGCTTCATCCACTTATCCTATAATTTTGCAAAAAGAGCTGGCAACGGGGTTCCCAGCCCCAATTAATCAACTTTCATTAATAATTCTCTTCACATGTTTTGCTCGATTCATCAGTAAGCAACTTAATTTTGCAATAGACACTCCTCCATGGTATGAGATTGTTGGAAGGCACCCGAGGATTCGGTTAGCCATGGCTTGTGTAAGCAAAGGTTGGGGGAGTGTCATCCTTAAATAAACTAAAATACATGTGTAAACAAAAGAGAAGAGGGATGATCTACCTTGCTGGTAGAGATAACGTCCTTCATGGGAGCCGCTCTTTGGAGGTCTGTTTGGCAAGGGGGTTAGAATACCCGCTACCAGTCGTTGACAACAACAAACACCTCTCAAAATATTACTTTTATTCTCTTTATGTGATTTCAAAATTGAAAAAGCTCTAGCACATGATTTAATCCCTGCTTCCCTCTGCGAAGGGCCTATCTTTTACTTTATGTTGAGTCAGTAAACCTATTTCCCTCCATCTCAAGCAAGCATTTGAGTTGTTGCGATCAAACTATTATATTGTGATTTATTTCATCATGTCTTTTATTCTTTCTTGTTTAGTACAAGTTTTATCTAAATGAATATAGCTTTGGAAGTTATCAATGATCATTATGATTGAGTATGCAAAATGAGCCATATAAACTTTAACATGAGAGCGCTGCTCAATAGATAAGTATAATCTGTTAACTATTCTCTAACCAAGAACAAAGTTTGCCATCACCAACTATGATTTCTTATGCACCTTTATTTGTGATTACCTTATACTTGTTTCAAGTTGAGTTATATGAGGAAGTTGTCCACTAGAATGTCTTGTGTGAATGAATATGATGCTTCTTGTCCGTATTTGATTTATCGACTCTTCACTCCATAAACATGTGGTCTGTTTACCGAGTTCAGTTTCGCTTGGGGACAAGCGAAGTCTAAGCTTGGGGGGAGTTGATACGTCCAATTTGCATCACTATTTTATAGCATAATTTACTATTATTTATTGATATATTTCATATTTGGAGATGATACTTATGTTATTTCATCTATTTTGCATGTTTCATGATTATTGGAGGATCGCGCACCGGAGCCAGGATTCTGCTGGAAAAAGCACCGTCCGAATGCAATATTTCGGAAGATCAACAGTTGACGGAAATTACATGAAAAATCCTATTTTTCCAGATGACGAAGGGAGCCAGAAGGGGGAGCCGGGGGGACCCGAGGTGGGCCCACCTCATAGGCCGGCGCGGCCCAAGGCCTGGCCGCGCCGCCCTGTGAGGAGGGGGCCCACAGCCCCTCTCGCCTCCTTTTCTTCGCGTACGCCTTCGTCCCGAAAACCTAAGCCCCGGAGGATAGTCGCGAAGAGTCACAGCCGCCTGCGGAGCGGAGAACAAAAGAGCTCTCCGGCGGCGGGAATCCGCCGGGAAATTGCCTCCGGAGGGAAATCGACGCCATCATCACCGTCATCGAGCTGGACATCATCTCCATCACCATCGTCATCATCTCCATCATCATCACCGCCATCTCCACCGCTGCACCTCGTCACCGCTGTCACAATTCGGGTTGGATCTTGTTTGTTTGATAGGAAACTCTCCCGGTGTTGATTTCTACTTGTTATTGATGCTATTGAGTGAAACCATTGAACCAAGGTTTATGTTCAGATTGTTATTCATCATCATATCACCTCTGATCATGTTCCATATGATGTCTCGTGAGTAGTTCGTTTAGTTCTTGAGGACATGGGTGAAGTCTAAATGTTAGTAGTGAAGTATGGTTGAGTAATATTCAATGTTATGATATTTAAGTTGTGGTGTTATTCTTCTAGTGGTGTCGTGTGAACGTCGACTACACGACACTTCACCTTTATGGGCCTAGGGGAATGCATCTTGTACTCGTTTGCCAATTGCGGGGTTGCCGGAGTGACGAAAAGTCCCGTTGGTATATCGATGCGGGAGGGATAGCAGGATCTCGAGTTTAAGGCTGTGGTTAGATTTATCTTAATTACTTTCTTGTAGTTGCGGATGCTTGCAAGGGGTATAATCACAAGTATGTATTAGTCCTAGCAAGGGCGGTACATTAGCATAGGTTCACCCACACAACACTTATCAAAACAATGAAGATTAATTAGCTGTATGTAGCGAAAGCACTAGACTAAAATCCCGTGTGTCCTCAAGAACGTTTGGTCATTGTAAGTAAACAAACCGTCTTGTCCTTTGTGCTAAAAAGGATTGGGCCACTCGCTGCAATTGTTACTCTCGCACTTTACTTACTCGTACTTTATTCATCTGTTACATCAAAACCCCCGAATACTTGTCTGTGAGCATTTACAGTGAATCCTTCATCAAAACTGCTTGCCAACACCTTTTGCTCCTCGTTGGGATCGACATTCTTACTTATCGAAGATACTACGATACACCCACTATACTTGTGGGTCATCAGATTGATTCTCAATGCAACCGTTAGTCCATAGGGATTGTCATCAATTACCAAAACCACACATGGGGTAAAGGACATGTTCTTTCACCTCTGCTGGCTCCTTTTAAGCTTATCAGCAAGATCCTCCATGTCTTGAGCATGTTTCTCCAAGAGTTCCTTCTTCTTGGCTTCCTCCTCGGAGGATTCTTTCAGGAAGTTCTTGAGAGACTCATTCTCAGCCTCCAAAACTTCGATCTTGGCGGAAAGGGTGTCGATGGAGGGGCGCTTGGCAATTTCTTCTGTAAGGCGGAAAACCACACAATTATACACTATGTTTGTTCATGATAAGACACGCGTTGATAAGCTTAAAGGGCAACCAGGAGTTCTTACCTTCGTAATTTTTTATGCGGGTCTCCAGGATTGATATAGCTTTCTGGCTATCCGCGGCGTTCTGGCGCAGCCCTTCAATCTCTGTCATTTGCTCCAGCACATGGATGCGCAGATCTTCGTGCTGTTTCCGCGTGTTCTGAGAAGCAGGCAACAGTTAGCCGGAAATTCAAAATTCTGGGGGCTGCCGAGAAGTTTAAATCCTTAGGTTGAGAAAATTCTAAATTTCCGCTAAGGTGCACATTTAAAAGCATTGGCTCACACATGTTACTCGGAAAAATGTCCAACCCAATGCTTGGGGGCTAGTGTTACCTGGCGCACGTGCTTGTGCTTGGCAAAGAAGACCTTGATCTCGCCCTCGAGCTTTGTCAACATTTGCTCTTCTGTATCCGGGCTTCCCCACACCTCGCTCATCAGACGAGACATTTCCGCGTGGCGCTGAGAGAGGGGAACCTTCTGGAGAGTCGGAAACAGATGTGGGTGCGTCTGGGGCGTACCAGTTGCACCACTTAGCAGCAGTTTTTGTTTGGCATCATTAGCCGTAGCTTCAGCCGAAGTAATATCTGGTTGCTCGGGTGCAGAATGAGTCGAGGACGCTTCTTTGCCAGATTCGCCCTTGCCGGAGCCGCCATGGCCAAATTCGCCCTTGCCGGAGCCGCCATGGCCAGATTCAGTAGCGGGATCTTCGGGAAGGTCATCCACGTTGATGACATCCTTCGGATTGGCTGCAGTAGATGAAGAAGGCTTTGGCGGAGCCTTCGCTTGAGGGGTAACAGGCATCGAAGCCGGAGATGGCTTGGCTTTCTTCTTGGGGATCTTTGGGGGCTGGCTTCCGGAGCTTTTGTTGCAAAATAAAGGAGGCATAACATTTAGCATATGCTGATTCACAGTAGCAAAAGAATTTTCAGACGGAAATCAAGCGCTTACCCGGATGACATGAAAAATTGGTGGATGTTGGGTTGAGCTCAGTTGCTGGTGTCGATGAGTTTGAGGTGCTTCTTCTCCGCCTCCGCTTTTCGGGTAGCCGCGGTGCTAAGCACTTCGCGGGCACGTTTAGCAGCTGGGCCGGAGGAAGCACCCCTTTTCCTTTTGGAGGGATGCGGAGCTTTGGGAAATTCCACGCCGGACGAGACCTCTGGGTCGGTGTTGCCCGCGTGAGGGACTCAGAGGAGAATTCCGAGATCTTTTTCCTCGAGGGCCTCAAGCTAAGTTACCCAGCCAACACTTAGACGAATTTAGCAAAAACTGAAAAGGAATCAACATTTGAGTCAAGGAAACATACCGCGGTCCCGGAGCCGTTAGTGTGAATATCCATATTGCACACGTGGATCCGGAGATCACGTGGAATTTTGATCAGCACCCGGAGCCGCCTGTCCAAGGCGTCAGCGGAGAGGTTGTCCTTAGAGGCGCGCATGATATCGTCGCGCCCCGTGTACTGGAACAGCAGGCGGTCCCGATGTTGTAGGGGCTGGATCCGCTTAGTGAACCAGGACATAGTGAGGTCTTTCCCCGACAAGCCCTCGTCCGTTAGCTTGCAGATCCGCCTAACTTCCCGAGTCAATTGAGGTGACTCGGATAGATGGGGACATTGAGTCCAGGCCGGAGTTTCGTTGGGGGGGCCGTCCTTGAAATCTGGCAACACCTTTGGGGAAGCCGGATCAGTCACGTCCTTCAAGTAGAAGAAGTTGCCGGACCAGTACCGCACAGACTCATGGCGATCTGTATGCGGATACACGCGCCCGGGGCGGAGCTTGAAGGTGATGCCACCGCAGGTGGCCAGCGTGGAAGTCTGTGAAACTTTCTCCTTTTTGACGGAGAAGTAGTACTGGAAGAGGGAAAGTTACGGGGTTATCCGGAGGTGGCCTTCACACAGCGTTGCGTGGTTGCTGATGGCCAAGATGCTGTTCGGAGAAATGTGGTGAGGTTGAAGCTCGTACGCCTTCAGGATTTCCGAGAAGAAATCGCTGGGCGGGAGAGAGAAGCCACGCCCAACGAGCGCCTTGGTCACCACCCACTCTCCGGCTTCGGGAACCGGACACAGGGCGCCTGGGATTGTATGCCAAGATCCGGGTTTCAGAAAACCTTCCGCCTCGAGGTTGCGGAGTTCGATCTCCGTGGTGAAGCAGGGCCACCATTTTCCCTTGGCCTCGCTATCTCGCGTGCGAGCCTTTGATTTCTTGGTGGCTGCTTCCTCCACCTTCTTTTCCATTTGTTCAGCACCCGCAGTTTCCTCCGGGTTGGCTGATGATCCTTCTATGCTCTTGCCGGAGTCTTTTTGAGGCTCCAGATGAACTGGGACGAGGGAAGGAGGGGCGGAGGAGATTGGAGTCGCCATGATCGGCTCGGACGAGGGAGGTGGAGTAGAAGAAGACATCTACAAAGAAAATGCAAGTTGGTTAAACTTAGTCGGATCCAATGTTAAATACCCTAGTCATCCCTACCGACTACGGCGAGAAGGCAAAGCTCGAAGAGCTTACCGGAATGGATTCCGCGGTGGTCGGAGTCGCCGACGGTGAGGTTTCGCTGCGGTGGCTCGCCGGACTTAAGAACACGAATAACAGCACGCGGCGGCGATGATGCTCCGGTGATCTTCCGGCGGACTCCGGTGCGGCGGAGGAGGAGCTCGGAGGTGGCGCTGTGCAGAGAGGTGAAAGCGGAGCGAATGGGGTGATTTAGGATTGAACGGCGGATATTTATAGGCTGAGGGGAAGAGATTCGTGCTCCGCATCCTGTGGTCGGAACGCAAGCGTCGCGCCGTTGGATGGTTGAGACGTGTCGAAAACCCTAAGCGGTAAAAATGGCTAAGGATAAGTTACCGCTCAAATCGCCTGAAAATGGCGCCAAAATTGGAGGAACCGTTTGAACCCTTTGAGGTTCCGGGTAAGAATTTAGTTGTTGACCGTTATCTCAGCAGGGAAGTAATCCGGAGACGCGTTGTAATAATGATGTCGATGGATGAAGTCCCGCGGGATAAAGGTATTTTCCGACTAAGAGTTGGGAAAGAAGAAAATATGAAGTTGGAGTTCTTCAAGTTTCCCCATGTTACCAAGATTGTCGGAAGCTATAAAGTTTTAGCAAGGCGGAAACAAGAGGTGAATCTCGGAGAACTCGGGGGCTACTGTTGTGGGTATACTTCATGGGTGTACCATCGACGGTGCCTAGATCCGGCAAGCCCGGGTGACCCACAGACGGTGATGTGGCATGTGGCCCATCGGGCGGCCCAGTTGTTGATCATAAAGGATGAAGTCCGGCCCAGGATCAGGAATCCGGATCCTAACCGACCTTCGGATGAAGCCGGATCCGTGAAGGCCCATGAGGGACCCGGATCCATACGACGTAGATGGAAGGCGGATCCTTGACGTACACGGCAAGATATTGTACCGTAGTTAGGCAACCTGTAATCCGGCTAGGACTCTCCATGTAAACCCTAGATCCATGCGCCTTTATAAGCCGGATCTCGGGAGCCATAGAGGCACAACCACAACTCATTATAACAACGCGAAAGCGCCCAGATAATTTTAGACAAGCAGCAGTAGGCCCTGTCTCCGAACAGGTGTTCCAAAGCTGGGTAAATCGCGTACCACCGTCCCGAGGACTCTCCGCCCTATGGCCCCTACTTCTTCTCCCCTCCATGAGGATCCCTCCTCTGGAGTACCGTCGAATAGGCAACGACACCTCCCACCCTAAGCATGTGTCACACCCACCTACAACCATGTCTCCATCATGCCCATGCCGTGCACCCGAGATGCCATATTATATTTTATCTTCGGTTATCATCATGTATTCAATGAACGAAATTGCAGTTTGTATTCGCCAAGCTGTATTTGTTATATATGCGCAAGTTTTGTGAATAATGAACGAGAATGAAAGGACTCCCCACAACATGTAGATTATAATTTTTCATACATAAAAATGAGAGACAGAGAGAATGAAACCACATAATTATTTTGAGAAACATGTAAACCTTTGATTTGTAACGGGATGTTAGATAAAAAAATAATAAGTAGATTTCTTAAGATAAATTTACTTAGTTAATATATTATACTTCGCTAGATGACCTTGTTGTATTAATTTGTTACATAATTTTGTAGTATGAAATGGAGAACAAGCGCAGAGACCCAGGGTCAAGTACACAATAAACATCAAAGGGCAGATGTGTCAGACGAATTCTTGCCAACCACTGACCTTGCGATGATCTGACCGGTTGGTTGCTTTCTTCGTTAAAAATTAACATCTTAAAAGTTCCACCAGAGGAAATTGCAGCTTCCACCAGGTTCTGTTCATTTGGGTGCGCAAAACACCACATTGACAAAACTTTTGCAGTCTCCACCAGGTCTACATCTAATCAGTTGCAACCCAGTCTAAATACTCATTTTATCACCTTTAATAGCTAAACTGACGAGTCAGTCCCACAAAGGTAAGCCTGTTTTTAATCTTGCCCATGCTTAGAGTATCCCTGCCATGTGTTACCAACGACGTCTGGACTCTGGCGTAAACTTTGGAAACATCCGATTTTATTGAAATTTCGTTAAATTTACAAGTTTAAATGAAATACGTGAAATTTGAACACCTAAACTAATTACAGTGTGGGCTGACGCACCAGAACTACTCCATATCGGGCTCCTCCTCCGCCGCATCCTCCTCATTGATGGCCGAGTTGCCGCCCGCGCCTGCTCCTACCGTGTCGGCTGCACTAGTTCCTTCGCTGGCCGTGAGGTCAACGAGTTTGCCTGACTTGCTGGCCGACCATGCAATGCCGACGGAAAGCGGCGCCTCCCAAGCGCGTTGGTCGTACATCGAGTTGTTTGGGCTTGAAGAAGCCTCGGCTCCATCTCGGGGTCGCTGGCGCTATGCATCACCACCACCTACGGAGTGTACTCCTCCAGTCCTCCTCCTTCTCCCACCTCTACCTGGCGGAGGCGTCCGCAGGCTAGTGCTTCATGCAAACTTGACCGCGAGGCGGCTATGGATAGGGCGCCTCGCGGATCATAATCCCGCCAGTGCGGCGACTCCTTGGAAGAGACATCGGCTCCTCCTTCGAGATGATGTACGTCGGCGTGTCATGGACGAGGAGGAGCGCGGGGACGACGAGACGGACGCCGTCCTCCTGAGAGCCCACCTCTATAGCCAATGATGTGCACTACGAACTTGTAAATTGTCAATATGAACTATTTTATATTCTAAACTGCAAAAAAATGACAAAATCTGACAAATTTTGTAGTGTTGAAATGTGCACTATTCACTATAAAATTTGTCGGATTTTGTCATTCTTGTGTGTCTTAGAATACGAAGTAGTTTGTATTGAGATTTTACAAGTTAGTAGTATACATCAATGGCTAACTCTAGAATTTTATTTCAGATATTTTCTAAAACTCTCAAATACAAATTTCGAGTGTTTGAAAAGAAAGTGGTACATGTAGCTTTTGCTTCCATTTTAAGTTTCTCCACTGTTATGGTCATATTCTATTTTATATATCGTGCACTGTTAATATTTATTGTCTCCTAAATTACACTCTTAGATTGCTGCACCATTTCTAATTTTTTTGGCATGCACTTAACTAAAACAGCTTCCCATTGTAATTTTGTTGCTAGGTTAGCTGTCAACATGGTATTAGACTGGACTGCAAAGAATTAGATGTAGACCTGGTGGAATGTGCAAAATTTCTATTGATGTGGTGGTATGTGCAACGGTTTGAGATGAGCCTGGTGGAGAGTGCAATTCCCTCGTTCCACCACAACGAAGAGTACTAGCGATGGAGTTGTTGAAATAAACGGGCTAATTCCTTTGGCCCCCCATGTAGTACTTCAGAATTTGGCTAAACACTATTGCAGAAGCTCTTATAGCCGTCATGTGATAAGTGACAGGCCTGTCTGGGCATGTATAAGCCTATTACTAGTACAAAAAAAAATTAGTGACGGGCTGATAAAAAAAAGTTGTCACTAGTGTTTTTTTAGGAGGCTGGCTGAAAATGTAAAATATGGATAGTGAGAGGCTTCTATAAGTGCTTGTCATTGACAGGTTTTACTTTTTTTACCCAACTGGCTAGTCGGGCTGATGGCCTAGCTAGCCAACCTGGTGGGCTGCCACCTACACATTCCGCCTGGGCCGGCCCATGCGCGCGCCTCCTCCTTGGAGCCAGCCACCCGCGCTCGCTCGATAGAGTCCATGCATGTGGAAGATCAGGTGAGGTCTGTTTCCATGTTCATTCTGAAACTGGCCCATGTTGGTGGCAGCTCACAGGGGAGTGAAAGAGGTGAGAGTGCAAAATTTAGTGAGAAGGTAAGTTAGACCACCTTATAAGGTGGGTTATTTCACCACTAGTAAGTGAGTGAGAAGAGGTGTGGTACATATGCGCTCCTCTTCCTCATCGCTCGCTCATCTCGATGTGTCGCACTCGTGTTGAGTGGATTGAACCTTGAGCCTCGTGTTGAGTAGGTTTTTGCCACCTTTCACTACTAGGAAAAATCCTATCGCCTGCGCACCAAAAAAGGTTACCGCCCGAGCACCAGCGGTGGTACGCTTTTCTAGAAGGTACTTTTACAAGCAGCCCCTGAATTCAAAATTGGGAAGCAATCGAATCCATAGATTTTGCAGAGATCTAGAGCTCGAGGTCGAGGAGGAGCTCGATGCGGCATGTCAGAGCTCTAGGTCAAGGAGGAGATGGCGTCGGTGGTATCGTGGTCGACAGAGCTCGAGGAGAAGCTCGAGGCCAAGGAGAATGAGCTCAAGGTGGGGCTGCTTGAGACATCGGCGTAGCTTGAGACGGCTGCTTCATGGTAGGAAGAGTAGAATAGGAAGAGGAAGAGAAGAAGAGGAAGAGGGGAAAATGATGATGAGAAAGAGGAGAAGAGGAAGTGGGAAGAGGAAAAGGGGAAGAGGGAATAGGAAAGAGGAAGAGAGAAGTGGAAAAGGAGGAAGAGGAAGAGGTGAAAGGAAGAGAGAAGAGGAAAATGAAAAGGAAACGGAGGAAGATGAGATTAGTGCTTCTCGGGTATACCCGATTTTTTTTGCATCAAAATCTAAAACCTCCAAAAACTTTATTTTCCTTTTCGATTTTGAGGATTCTAAAATATCGCTGAACGCCCAAATGTCGTTGAAATCGGATATACCTTTTCTCGGTAGATACATTTTCATATAAAATATTTTTTTATCGGAGGTCGTATGCAAAATCTAGAGCCATTTTCTAAAACATGATGTCATTTTGCAAAATTTGTCAAAATTCATGTTTATTCATTTTCCTAACAACCAGAACACATAACATATGGACATCTAAAAGGATTTTGAAATGTGGAATTTCTATCATTTTCTTTTATTTTTCAAAACTAGAAAGACGATTGACTGTGGGGGTGGGGATGGAAATCTACCAACACGATGCTTCTCTCGGGACCGACTAAGTCCCGCCATCTTCTACTTTTGGTGGTGCGTTGACAAGGAGAGTTATGTGGAGCTTTTGTTCTTTGGAGGTAACCGCAGTGGTTCGGGACGTGGCTTTGATGTTCGGCTTTGGATAGGCTTTTTTGTGTCGTAGTTGTAGTTCGATGGTGGCGATCTTCGTACTAGCCGGTGTGGAGTGGAGTGGAGTTCGAACTACGCTTGTTGTTTGCAACGAGTTGTAGTCATCTTGTATTCAAAATTCTGTCTTCTATAAAGATACGATACGCCTTCAACGTACTCTCGAAAAAAAGAGAAATCTGCCACCATTTACTGGACGCATACGGCTATAGTGGTGGGCCGGTGGTATCAATTTTTTGGTATGCTGGTGGTATTTGGGCATCACCGGCGCCCATAAATTTGGTGCTCCTGTGGTAATATAGCGTCAGCGGGCCACTTTTTTGGCGTGTTAGCAGTAGTTTGGGGCCTATAAGCTTTTTTTTTATAGTAGTGTCTCTATACTTGCGCCGCCACCGTAGTCTACTCCATCCCGCCCGTCGGCGTGCACCGGTGAACGGGAGAGCAGGTCTCCGGAATCAATCGTGTGTGTGATCCTGTACGAGAAAGAGCGAATTAAGTTTTTATGAAGCGCTCTGCGCGACTGCTTAATCTCTTCATCACGGGTCATCTACCAGACAAGTCGGGCGGTGCTGCATACTATGTTCTTCTAACCGTATGCGTCAACGTTGTCATCAACAACGTCACCGCTGCATCAACTACTGCTTCATCTACAATTGATCGATGCGTGAGACATATCCTGATTTGTTTAGCGTTGTAGACACTAGTGTTGTTCATGTTGATTAATGCATCTGGTATGTTCGAGTTTAACACGATAGTAGTTGTTATCATCATGTTAATATTATCATGATTAATATTCCAGAATTAATCATGGTTAAATTGCCTAATTACCAACAATTGTCAAGTGGTTATCCTTCTCTAGCACCTCTATGACTTGTGATCTTAACTTTTGATTGTTTTCTTTTAAATGGGGATGTCTCCGGCCTCTGTATCAATAGATGCACATAACTGTTTTTATTACGATTATTACGAGGTTTGCAGTATAAAGTTATTATATATCATGAATCACGTAAGATCGATAAAAAATCAACCATCTATAAAATGTAAACATATACTACCTCCATCTCAAAGTTTAAGGATTATACTATTTTTAGAAGATCAAACTATGTCAAATTTGACTAAATTCTTATAAAAAATCATTGGAATGAAGGTAGTAGTACCTAGACATCTTTCAGTCTACTAGTGTGCTGCCAACTAGACTGGCCGTAGATATCCTAAGCATCCGTCTACCCGTATCGACTAACATAAAGCAAAAAACTCCAATATTAATGCATATTCTAGATTTAGTTTTCTTATTAATTATTTAATCAATTTCGAAACATGAATTTTTTTGAAGCCGTTCTAAACATGATTTTGATACTGGCAGGTGGTGCAATGTTGTAGGTAAGACCTATAATATCAATATCGCCAAACACCTCAAGCACATCACTAACAAATTGCTTTAAAGATTTATGATGGTCCTTTCCCCAATAACAGCATTTCATCATATTCAAGCGCTTATATTAAATTAAGGGACGTGCCAAGTGGTTTCATTTGGCACCTCTAGCGGCAATTGGATATCGATGAAAAAGCTGCAAGACAGCAAGAGCTCACCTCCTTGAGGGAAAATAAAATAAAATAGAAGTACGTGTAGCCCCGTCTTCATTTTAAATTTTCCATCACAAAGCAGCAAAATAACTTTTTTTGTCAGGAGTGAGACCTACTATCTAGTGTACAAGCAGAGAAAGACCGTGGCGAAGACTCGATACAAGGAGTGATAGTACGGGTTGAGGTCGTTTTCCATCACGTGCGAAGCCGCGCGCACCGCAACCAGGCGTAAGTTGCAGTCTCGTAACCGGTGTGCCGCGCCGGTGGTTTTGGATCTGAAGCGGAAAATCTCGCGGCGACGCGCGAAGAACCTGGACTGTAGCGCCGGAAAGACGGAGGAAACGTTTAAGAAAAGAATGCGAGTGATTAGGCAGCGTGCCATCGTCGAGGCGGCCGGTGCCCAGATATAGGGTTTGGTGCGATCACGAAGACCGGCCAAGTATTGTACGTCCGATTTCTTCTAGAAGCACTAACAGCAAATGCAAATGTACATAAGATGGTAAGAAGTACAAATGTCAAATTCAAAATGATCTTGCGTTTAGTAGATTTTTTTTCCGATAGGGGACGCTCTATTACTTGGAATAAGTATTATGTCTGGCCTCTGCATAACTAACATGCACACAGCCACGAAGAACCAGTTATTACAAACCAAAAAGGCTAAAAGTCTAGATAGCACCATATCAAAAAGTCAGAAAGCACAATTATAACCAAGCCGTAGATCACACTGCCGCCCATGTTGAGAAAAAAATAATTCTCGTACCCTCCAACCGTATAGACACTACTGTAAAGTGGTCTTGATGCACCGACTGTTGTAGAGGTGACCATAAACGGAGCTAGCTGTGTAACCGTAGATGACTTGCAAAAGGGAAGAACATTTATTATTAAAAACCATGTCATTCCTACATAGGCATAGCGATTAAATAACGACAATCGCTCCCATCTAATAAGTAATTTAAACGTAGAATCCATGGCATTAAATCACAATTGGCAACACTCCGTAGCGGGTATAAGGTAGAATTTATTTGGATGGCTGACCATATAGAACAAGCAAACGAACACTGGAAGAAAATATATTTAGTAGTCTCACCTTCATGACATAAGGCACCTTTTGCTTCCCCACCAATCACATCTTGCAAAGTTATTTTTGGTAAGGTCCACCCCACGAACGAAAATACCACGCAAACACCTTGGTTTTCAGCGAGATCTTCATCTTCCAAATTTTCAGATTATTGTACATAGAGGCCGCTGAGAAAACATCAGCCCCGGTAAGGTTCCAAAGAAACACATCCGATCCTTGCGTCAACCGGACATAATCTAGACACCGTAACAAGTTATTCCATGATGCTTGTCTAGACACAATGAAACTTTGTTGGAACAACACATTAGGTGGGAAAGTTTACAAAACCTTAGCGAGAGTATCACGGCTATGCCGCACGATATTGTACAAAGTCGGATATTGTTCCCAGAGCATGGCATTACCTAGCCATTTAATTTCTTCATCGTCACACAAGCCCTGTCAAAAATTGGGGCCTCCAAGTTTTCAAGAAACCTGAGACAACGCATCTAAGCCGATTTAATTATTTTCTTCTAAGGAGGATTCACTAGATTACTTTTGCACTAAGTAGATTGAACAACCATTTACTAAGTATGGTCCTATTTTTGATCTCGAGGTCTTAAATAAGAAGACCTTATTGATCTTTAGGACGACAAACCACACACCATTTCACAAGTCGATATTTATGTTTCTCAATATCCCCTTGCCAGAAGAATCTTGACCAAAAATAATCTAGTCGTTTTAAAACTTCTCTCGACAAGTGGAAGAAATAAATCACGTACATCCTCATGTTACTTATTACGGAATTAATGAGAATAAAACTTCCTCCCAGAGATAGTAATTTCCATTTTCAACTACTTAATCTAATTTGTGGTCGTTCCCCGGCTAACTTTTATTCAGCTAATGTAAGTCTCCGATAATGAATCTGTACCCAAATATCTAATAGGAAACTGGCCTTACCGCAGCCAAATATTCAGCATATAGGTCAACCTAATCCTTGGCCGGCCTCACCGAAACAAAATAACTCACTCTTATGAAAATTTATCTTTAGACCCGATCATTGGTCAAACGCTGAAAAAATTAGTTTTAGTTTTCTTGCTTTTATGATGTCATGTTTCATAAAAAGAATTGTATCAACAACGTATCGAAGAATGAATAATCCACCATCAACCATATGAAAAATCACACCTTCAATTTGGATCGATGAGGAATCACAACTTCAATTTGTCCATCAGATTTTGCCCCGTTTAGCACAATTTGAGTGCTCATGATATATATCGTGATCACGTGTTAACTGAAAAATTGAACAACGAAGGGCTACGGTCACATTTGGCAGATCTACTGGGGAGGTGTTCTGTTTGCAATGAGAAGAGACAAGACTGAAGCTGACTGGACATTGCTTTGTTGTTTATTAGCTTCTATGCAGTGAACCTGGGAGCTGTGCTTCTTAATTTGAAAAGAAATTTTATAATTAAAAGCAAATAGGCTGTCGATACCTAAACCTGACATGATATTTTCATTCATAGGTACATTGATCTCTCAAATCTTAGATAATACGATGTTTTCATGGAGATTATTATGAATTAAGGTTGCTTTCATACATGCATACATTCTAGAGACTGAAGTTGACTGCTTACATGAATGCCCTAACACTTCGCCGCAAATGTGAGTGTTCCCCACATTCTGATCATGCAAATTAGCATTGCACCAGGAGAGCCGGAGGAAACGTGCAGGTGCAGTCATACACCATGGCGCTAATCCAATGCAGACCTCTCCATAGGGAGAGCAGAGTGCAGACACAAACAGATCGACGGCCGCGCGTGGCGACGACACAAGGGCAAGGCTACTCGAACATGAGATCGACGGCCTCCCAGGTCTCCACGTCGTCATCACCACCGTCCCGGCCGGCGTCCTCCAGCCCCAGGAAAGCCTCGAGCCCGGACATGCACTCCCGCAGCCTCTCCGCGCCGGCCGCGGCCGGAAGTGGCGACGAAGAAGCCGAGCTCTCCTCGGCGGCAACACTCCGTCCCTTCTTGGCCGCCACCGCAGCGGCGCCGCCCACTGCGGGCGGGAAGTTGAGCTTGGCCTTTGCGCCGCGGATGTCGCGCGCCGCGACGTCGTAGGCGCGCGCGGCCTCCTCCGCCGTGGCGTAGGTGCCCAGCCAGACGCGCGCGCCCTTCCTCGGGTCCCGGATCTCCGCCGCCCAGCGGCCCCACGGCCGGCGCCTGATCCCGCGGTACGCCGTCTTCCGCCCTGGCGCCGGTAGCTTGGCCGTCGGCTTCTCGTCACCTTGCAAGGAAACAGGAATCAGCTGGTCTGGTTGATCATATATATACGGCAGGACGGCAGCTATTTTACAGTACAAAACCATCGGTTATCACTCTACTGTGAGTCTGTGACCATGTTTAACTTCAGTATCATCACCAGCATAAAACAACAATGGACAAGTTGCATAAGACCAGGAATTGAGATGCAGGCGGCTGCAAGTTGAAGCTGATGATTGTACAAAACGGGCATCGGTCCACTAGCTAGTAACTACCGGTGAGGCTGGAGCCGCCGTCGGCTGAGGAGCCGGCCGGGACGAAGTCTGCGATGACCGCTCCGCCGCACATTTTCAGGCTACTAGTAGCTTCTTCTCGCCTTGTTCGCAAGGCTTGGCAGCTAACTATGCCGGATGTTTCCTTGCTTGGCTACTGGAAGCCTGCCTTCCCTCGCTCTATGCCTCTATATAATACTAGGCGAGTGGTAGAGCTAGTCCAGGAAACAGAAGAATGGATCGACGCAGAGGAGCACGTGACGCCTTGAAGCTTGTTCAGTGGAACCTGGAATAGCGCCGGCGACAGGTGGCACGGTAGCCAGGGAGACGTGGCGGCCATGGGAGCCCCGCGCGGCGGGCCGCGGCGTCACTGTGGTCTGTGGACTGGTGGGAGCGTAAACATGCGTTGAACAGGGTCAGCGCGCGGTTCTGAAAAGGCCGGCCGGCCGGAAAGTCGCGCCACCAAGAATCCGCTGCTACGCGCGCCGTCGGTTTCGCCAGAAAACGGTGGGTTCCCACAGCTTCCGATACCCCGCGGTTTTGCTCAACTTGCAGAAAGGCCGAAGAACACACGGCGTGTGCACGCCGCCGTGGCCTTTCTATTTTATCTACAGTAATGCTGGCCATCGCGCCGGCCCGGCACGGCCGGCGCATGCACAGTGGAAGGCACGGTCCGGTGCGGCCCGGATTTCTTTCGTGCCGGGCCGAGCCGGCCCATGTGCGCTGAGCTGGAAAAAAGCACGACACAATAACTTCCTGTTCCTGACGTGATGGCCCGAAAGCCCGCGGGAGCACGGCCGGAGAACGACCGGAGGCGTGGAGCTGCGCCATCCATGGCGCGTCAAGGCGTCGGGGGTGAGCAGGTGAACAGCCGGAGGCGCAAATTAGCGTCGTGCATGGCGAGGCAATGCGTCGGGGTGGGGAGGTGAGTGTTCAGAGCACGGGTGAGGCGCGCATGGCCTTCTGCCGGAGAGAGAAACATGGCAGATGCATAGAGGTAGAGAGCTAGAGAGGAGAGAGGGGCGAGGGGCAAGCGAGCTAGGAAGGAGGAAGAGGAGGGAGGTGAGCGAGCGAGGCTCTAGCGTAGACGCGTCGTAGGTGTTACGGCGGCGCGGAATTCACAGAATCACAATTAGGTACAACAAGGGTTCGTGGGCGATTTCGTGCCGTGCCAGCCTAGCCCCCCTGTGTGGAAGCTGGAAAAAGCCCGACATGCTACGGGCTTCCTCCTGGCATCGCCAGATTAACTCATGTTGTGTCGTGCTATGAGCCTGTGCCTTACTTCGTGCTTCCAGACGGCCCAAAATAGCCCGACCCGATGGCCATCATTAATCTAGAGGCGTCCCATATGTCATCAACTTTTGCTTTTTGGTGATAGAGTATGTTGAATAATTAGGCATAACACTACTAGAAAAACTGCTAGCCCATAACGAATGCTGCACTAGGACGAGAGGTGCGTCACTGCTATTCTTGAGCCTAGTGGACCCCCTCCATACCAGTGGTGCATCACACATAGGTGTGCCACTGCTAGGAATTTTCGGCACCACTTAGTAGTGCACCATGTGCTCAATATCCCCCTCCCCCGCTTGGATAGCATTTTTGGTTTCAACAAAAATAAAATAAAATGATGGAAGTTTCAAAACATAAAATCTTTCGAGATGACATGTGTTGTGTGGTCTAGTTGTTAGCAAAATTAACAAACATGACTTTAGATATATTTTTTTGCAAAATGGAGCCATCTCTAAAAAAACGGTTTTTCTAGTTGCATACAGCCTCCGATGAAAAAAATAAATATATAAATTGTATCTATACAAAAAGTTACATTCGATTTCAACAACCTACGGTCGTTTACTGATTTTTTAGATTCCTCAAAATTAAAAAGAAAATAGGAGTTCTCTAAGGTTTTAGATTTCGAAGAATTTTTTTTTTAGCAGTAGCGCACCATGTCTTCGTACGCCACTGCTATGTTTCCCTCATTTGAATTTCAAATCGACAGGTACCTACCCGCACTACCTTCTTATCCACCTCCTCTCCTCCTTCTCCTTTACTCCATCCTCTCCTCCTACTCCAAATTTCTCTCCTCCAACATCTCATCCTCTCCTTCTCCTCTACTCCATCATCTTCTCCTACTCCTCATTTCTCTCCTCCAACATCTCCATCCTCTCCTCCTCCCTTTTCTCCTCCATCACCTTCTTCCCCTCCTCACTCTACTCTCCGGTGCACCTCTCTCCTCCTCCTCCTTCCTCTCTGGCGCCCTACCTCCTCTTATCCTCTACTACTTCCTTCATCCTCTCCGACGACCTACTTTCTCTCCTCCATCTCCCTCCTCTGGGGCATCCTCTCCTCCTCCTCCTCTCCGGCCTCTTTGTTGGGGTTTGAAATATAAAAAAATTCCAACTAACGCACTCCGCCGAACAAAAAAGGGAGCCTCATTCCCCGGTGTCTCAATCCATGACAAGAGATCTGAGAGAATGCTAGGGTATGTGCTGCTTCCGTCCCCACCCGCATGCAATAGTATCACACAAACAAAGGTTTTTGATTTTGATTTGTGCCAAATTTCCATACACGACAAAATTTTGGAAATCAATATAGAATTTTCTCATCTAAATTTCTTTTAATTTTAATTTTGAATTAATATATCCCAACAAGTATGAGTATCATATACTTTGAAAGCCAATGAAATTGTTGACCTTTTTACTTTGGTGGAAATGAAGTTCAGAGTTTTAACCCCTTGCACATATGTCTTCGGTATACGACACACCACCATCTATCTCTCGTGTGTCCGTTTTATCCAACTTCTACACGCATCTTCTCCATCGTCTCCACTCCCCACTGTGTGATTGGGTGTCCACAACACCAGTGTATGGTCGTTGGGAGCAATTTTGGTTAGACAACACAAGCCACTCGCCCCGAGAAAATAATTGCTCTACTAAAATGGCAGAATGGAGTTTATGCAAACTTAATACTGCCATGGTACATGGACAAAAAGAATTGAAAGTCTAAATATCGTGCTCGATGAAAAGTCCATATCCATAGAAGACGGGGGACTTCTTATGCCCCACCACGAAAGATGACATGATTGGCCCTTTGGGAAAGCCACAACCCATGTTGTCGTGGCACACTTTATCAATTACTCGTATAAAGTGTTATGGTGTGATCCAAATTCATAATAAAGGGAGGCTAACTTCTGACGAGCGAATTGAGGTCCGTCGTCGGTAGACTTGAGCCGAGTGGATGTGCCGTGAGTTCGAAGGCAATGTTATAACCTATTGGATTCAGATTTTGCTGCTTATTTGAATAAGAGGAGATCCTTTACTGTTGGTGGATGTGTTGTGAGTTGGATATCAACGTTATAATCTGTTGTTGCTCAATCTACAACCAAGACAAAATACATGGCTATTGCCGAAGCTAAGAGTTTGTTTGGTCGAAAGTTTGTATGCTGGGATTTGTGGAGATGATTGTTGCATTAACTTGTTTTGTGACAGTCAAAGTGCCATATACTTTACTAATTAAAGACCAAATGTTCCATGAGATAAGGCACATGATGTCAAGTACCAGTATGTTCATGATATTGTTGCTCAAGGTAAACTGAAGGTATGCAATATAAGCACTCATGATAATCCAGTTGGTTATGAGAAATTTGTCTGAAGGTGGAGTTTTTTATGTTGTAATCAAATTCATAATAAAAGGGGTGCTAACTTCTAACGAGCGGAGCGAATCCCGTCGTCGGTAGGCTTGGGCTGAAGTCCGCCGCGGTACAGATTGTCATCACCGCCTATTTATACCTCTTGTAAGCCACCTAGTAGGGTTAATCGCTTCATAATAGAACCCATGACATTTGTAGGTACTCTCGACATAGCCCAGAACATTTGCAAATACTCTCGATATAGTGAAGTTTTGCTGGCTAGCCCCCTTGGTTTTTTCCTCTCTTTGTTGGAGAGGGTTTTTCACGTCAAAATATTGTGTCCCTAGCGTGTGTTGTTATCCATTCTTCGTTATTTGCTTGTCGCGTTTATAACATAACGAACCCTAACACCGAGTCTCACTATCCATATTCTATGATAGACATGAAACCCTTGTCCCGCTCCCTAGTCCCCACTCTCCATGATCACTTCTCACTCTTCATGCCAACGATTGTAAACCCTATCTAGATGCACTCACCTCCCCTTAAACGAGTGCATTTTACACTCACCATTTCTCACTATCCCCTTAAATTATTTTTTCTTTTGATTACTTTTCAACATTTTATTTTCTTTTTATAATTTTTGTTCACTAACTTTTCATTATTCAACCTTTTAAAATCTATCATTCTGTTTATATAGTTTATTTTGGTTGTTTTTATTCTGTAAATACTTGAAATATATTGCAATACATGAATACCTTTTCTTTTATCCATAAATACATTTATTTTTTTGTATTTTAATTTCTTCATTTATTCTTTTGTTGTCCATTGTCGTTGTTTGGGACATGGAGATATATGGATAGATTATTTGATGTATGTGAGCACATATTTTGGGGAAATGAACATTATCGTGTAAGTATGATAACATTAATTTATGAGTACAAAAAAATATTTATAGATATTTACATTAATTTCGAAACACAAAAGATTTATTTAAATACAGGTAAACAATTCATGCAAACTATATGAACAGATTTTGAAGCAGATTTTTGTCTTGAGTTATAATATTTAGGACATGTTTTTACTAATCATTAAATCATTTTTGTAATAAATCATAGAATTATACCAAAAAAATCTATATACTTTTGATAATGGAGAGCTGCGAATTTTGAACATGAGACCTTGGCCGAGCCCAAAGACAAATTTTGGATCTGCCTTCTTTACCCAACAAAACAAGGTCAGGTCTAGTGGGCTGGGCCCGGTCTACCTTGGGCAGTACGAGTTCCAATCTTCTCTAATAGGCCTGGTCCAGAAATTGGTTTACTTTATGCTGTGAGAAAAAAAAAATACTTGGTGGAGACAAGTGCGTGAAGTGACAGCCGCAACTGTACCAATTTCAACAAAATAATACTCCGTCGTGTCATGTATATAAGTCTACAAAGTTATATTTCAGGTACCAAGAAAATAAAGGTAACTCATAAATATCATAACTAATTATATGAAAATATCGTTGTGTTATAGATTAATTAAATATGTTATTTTTTTTTTGAACACAGGGAGGAGTCTAGAAGACCTCAGAGAAAATTTCATTAAAGTAGCAGGTATACAACTCTGCAGTAAGCCCCTTGCAATACTCACTCTAAGAACCTAGTATTTGAAAAAAATGGCCCACACTTTACTTAAATCACCCTACAATAAGCTAGAACTAAGAAATCAAGGACACATGTGTCTCCGCCACACATCACCGGCGTCCTCCAGGCGTCGCTGCCGAGGAACGAGAGCCTGCTGCTCGGGAGCCCTCTTCCGGCGAGGACTCTTGGCCGCGGTCCACCACCATGCTGCGGGGAACAAATCACTTCGCAGTAAGATGGCTTCAAGCACCCGCGACTGAGTCGATGCAGGGCCTCCTCATCAAAGGTTGAAGATTAGCCGCCCTGGAGGCCTTGGATTGCAGCGGCGTGATTGCCAACTGCATGGAACACTTGTATTTGTAATAAGCACCGTTCTATGCTGCAGAAATCCAATCAATTTTCTCGATTAGTGTTACTAGCCTTGTATCTCCATCTCCACTAATATAATATAAAAAGGGAGAGAGAGGCAGATCCAACATATCTCAGCCGTCAAATGAGTTCAATCCAACGATCTAGATGGCTCCAATGTTGAGTATCAAACACGTTGAGCGCTCAACCCTCCACTCCCGCATAAACTGTTTCCGCTAATTCCTCCATCTTTCCTCCCCACGCGAACAGCAACCGCCCCCTCTCGAAGCTTTCTCCAGCCGCACATGCACTCGACCCTCCCATCCGGCCTCCCAGATCCTCGCCGGACGTCGCCATTTCGGTACGCCATCCGCCATCGCTGCTCGCCGGTCCTCGCGATTTGATCTTAACGGAGCCGTCGCAGCCGAATCAATGTCTTCTGCCAATTTCGTTATCCAGTTCCACACCGGCGGCTTTCCCCTGTGACGTCGGCGCCACTCCGGCCTCCCTCCGCGGCCTTCGCCTGCCCATGCGCCCCCGCGACGCCAGATGCCACGCGTGACCCTCTAGCACCGGCATCCGTCCACCGCGATGAAGACCTTGCGCGACAGCCTGTAGGCGCAGACTGCTCAGTCCTCACGCTGATGCCGAGCGCAAGACCGCCCGAATCGTCCTCCATCTGGATGGTAAATTATTCTCTTCTTTTATCTCATATATAATCTATCTTGCAAGGACTATTGGATAGTTCAAGTAATCACCTCCATTTTGGCTCTCGGGAATGATTCAAAAGAACAACCTTCTGTGCAGTTTCCTTCAGGCAACATAACCGTAGACTGAATTGCTGGAACATATTTCTAACTTACACTGATGATTTACCATTAGGCCATGATGTCAATTGAATTTTTACAGGGGCCTGGATGGGAGCAGTGTGTACCAGTGTACGGTTCGTATTGTAGATTCAGTGGGATGCTTGCCAGATTTTTATCGTATACAATCTTGCTAGGTGAACTTAATCTATTTTATGGGCACTACAAATGATACTTTAGGTCAATTCGTTATGCTTTAAAAAAATCTCAGTCAAGATCTGGTGGTATCGTATTTTCGACTCAACTTTGGCCTTAATTATTTTAAAGGGTCAACTATAGCTTTTGTAACTGTTGGCGTAGTCTTCCTATGGTTGTAACAAAAAAAAACTGTTTTGGCTTTTTTTTTTTTCCTTTTGTAGAATCTAATTATATGTAATGCAGGTGCATTATATTTCATGGGAGCTGGTGGGGATATAATTCTGGAACACTCAGAAAAACATGTTTTTTGGTACCAAATCATCAATCGTATATCAATTTTTGCACCATTCATATGCTATCTAGGATGATAGTTCATTACTATAAAAAAAACTACACTTCAGGTAAAGCCTTCTGGTGTAAGGTTGGTTCATACAAAGTCAATATATTTGATAGTGGAATTCTTCTGCAAGTACCCACATGAAGTGGACTCGGATCGGGAAAGGGAAACTCTTTTACTATTTGTGTTCATTAATAGAATTACATGAGCACGGTAAATCATATATCAAAAAATACAATCGCTAAGCTTGTTTGTTTTGAGTTCATACCTGCTCAGCCATGGTGACCTCATGGCTGCAGCTAAGTGACTATTCTTGGATTTCAGATGGAGCGGACCAGATTCACATATGCCCTGGCGAATGGATGAAACGTGTAAGTCTAGAGCGCCTAGCACACCTCTCATGTGTTTCTAGGCTAACAATAGCTACGTGGTTTGTATCCCTCTGAAAACGGTGTAATTCAATTGAGAACTTGATCTAGGTGAAAGAACTAAATGTGGAAGGCATGAAGCCAAAATATGATTGATTGACCATGAATTATTTTTTTCCTAAATAAAAAACGTTAAGTGGAATTGTTTGGTTTACTACCATAGTGAATGATTTTATGGAATTGATCTATTCTGCAGGAGGCACTTGACTTCTGTAGGGCATGTATTTCCTCTTCTTTTTTTTGCTAAAATGCAGAACCAATCTATCGGTCTAGCTTTTTTGCTATTAGAATTGGCTGTGAACAAGCATATCCCCTTTTAGTAAGTAGCTAATATCTCAAAACTTGCGTGATTTTTGTGTTGCCACTTGTTTCATTTCTAGCCTAACATTTCTATTTACTGATGTTGATTTTGGACGCCAACAGTTAGCGGTCATCTTTTTGCATTTTATTTAGATCGTGGTTTCTGAATCGAATTAGATCTAGCTTATTTCCCTGTTTTTGTGCTTTTAATCTGTTTCAGATGTAGAATTTTAAAAGTTAAAACTTGCCTTGTCCGTATAATTAAGCAACATTAATTATTCTTCTTGTTAAGGTGCTAAGATTTGTTCTACAAATCCATCTAGATTGTTCCTCCGATTCATTCAATTTTTGTATCCTTTTGAATGTCTAATACATGCTGCTACTAATTGTTTACTACTCATCATCATTACTATTTTCAGTATGTGCCTACATGGCACAAAAGAATTTTCCTATTTCCTTTGGAGTGGATTTTTTGTCAGATTTAACATCATTTCTGCAATAATGTAGATACTAGAAGATGTTGCAATATTCGAAATTGGGATCACAAGAGAAGAGAGCAGGCAGCCCATGTGATTGCAGATTGATATGAATAATTGCAGTATTGCAGTTTGCTGAACATCTAGAGCAGTTTTCAGTACCACTTCTGGTAGAAACTTCTTGCTTCTTTAATGAAAACAATCTGAGGTAAAAATAAGAGGTGCACACCCAAACTATAGAACTTCTGATGGTCCCCATATTATTCTTTCTTAATTGCCTCGCAGCATAGAAGGTTGGTATTTTTTGGCCTGCTAATTGTCCGTATTTCTTTCTTAACAGTAATTTTATTGTAATACTATGAGAATTCTTATTTTATTTATAGTTGACGTACAACCTAGCAGGGTATTTTTTTAATTACTATAGGAGATAAAATTCCCTATAACTGTGTAGTATAACAGGTTCTTGTTTGTTGCTCTTAACAGGGTTGTGTGATTATTTATTTGGAGAAAGTAAAGACTCAAGTTTGATAATTCGTGGTGCTAATATCTATAATGGATCATATGGTAGTCCTTCTTTGTAATGTAGGCGAAGATTTTAATCATGGAGCCATGCATATGGAACTGTAGTAGATTGAAACTAAGATCTTTTTCATTTTAAATTTATTTTATCTGCTATGAATATTCCAAAAAAACCTGGATCCACATTTTTTGTTAGTTGTTTTTTGAGATCTTTAGATTCCTTAATTAATGTCTACCATATAGGGATGCCTCGGTTTCCCCTTCATAATGGTGGCTGCATAGCTGAACATCATCTACGTCTCCGTCGAGGCGAGATAATCTTCTGTGTGGTTTGTATAGCCTGTTACTTTTGTTTGTCTCTTATTTTTACAAATTATAGTATTCACAGTAAGCATATGTAGGACCTGCTGAAAGCATAATAGCTAGATACGTGTTTCTACAAGATCGGACCTTGGTCTTCCTGATGATGATAATCTGACATATATATTTTACTATGGAAACACCAACATGTAGCAGAAATCGTTTCTCTTCTGCACATGGTTGCTATCGCTCTTTGTATTTTTCTGTACATTTCATACATTTCCCCCTATTTGTAGTTAGAAAATTGATGAGATTTACTTATTTGTTTAGTTCAAATTTATGTTGGTTGTATAAATTAAAAGGAAGTGGCTGGCTTTTTGAATCTGGTGGATGCCTTGACTTCTCTTTGCTTATTCCATTCTTAATTGGTGTGTTAAGTAAAGATTGTTGCATCATATAAATAAGCTGGGTCGTTACTACTGTTTTTCTAAATTGGTGGGAAGATCAATCTTGCACTTGCTAATTTTAGATACTCCTTCTAAATTGGTGAGAAGATCAATCTTGTAGTTGCTAATTTTAGATACTCCATCCAATATATTAATTATTTGGCAGTAATGTTATTTTAATGCTTATTTGCTAGAAGTTGATGAATGGGTATTCTGTTTTGTTTACAGGAACCTTTGTCCTCTTTAAGGAAGTTTACATCCTTTTTGTTAGGACACTAATGAGTAAGTATAGGGATTTGTGATGATAGAAGGAACCACAATCGAGAGCAATATCAGTTGGGTTGATTGACGTGCTAGGAATAGACATACATGCATGCTATTGTAAAAATATTCTTTTTTATTTTCCTTTGAGTAGGGTGTAGTTTATATTTGAATGAAAAAATGCTTATATGGAATGAAGAAGGCTGAAGGCATTTTATATAATTTATCTGTGTGATGTTCTTAGATTTTGAATGCGATCATACCTTTTCTACTCATGTTAGGTAGAGCTTGAATTGTATTAGTTTTGTAATGATACATACTTCGTGTATTCCGCATCTATACGAATTGAAACGTGCGTTGCACGTGCTCATTTACTAGTACATGAAAAAAATCGAGGGAGTAGATGTATTTCTTGCCTAAGTTTAAGGTTCGTCCGTAAACTCAAACATCCAGGATGATTAAGACATCCGCTCCTAACCGGCAATCTAATTATTTTCTGCACACGAAAGTACATACAATCGATCACCATGCATGATGTACGTGACTGCTGCCAGATTCTGTAAAAGGTGCGAAAAGCACGAAAGAGAATGTCACCACTGACTTTCATTCATCTCCTTTACGTAGAAAAGCACCCCTACCTCCTAATTAACAACCTTATGCAAAGCGGATTAACACACAGATGGCCTGGATGTATGTTGTAGCGAAACGCATTGTCAAATCCCACCGAGTTTTTGGGTTGTAACAAAAGCTCTGGATATGATCATGCGAGCCGGGGCAATTCGTTAGAGGCGCACTTACCTGCACCTAGCCGAGTTTTTGGGTTGTAACAAAAGCTCTGGATATGATCATGTGAGAAGTAATTAAGTTGTGGTCTAAAAGAAAGCTCATTAAGTTGTCACGCAGGTTAGTGCTTATGGAGTAATTGACACCGCAATTGCATCAATGTAAAAAAATATGCATGACCGGTACGGTATGCCCTGAAAAGATGATACAAATACGTATACCCGTTTTCACATTAACTATTTAATTATAGTGAAAAGTTCGAACGAGGAAGACCCTAACACTAAAAGGGTTTTGCGAATTCTCTGTCGATTAAAAGTTAACTTAATTCTCATTTGATATTCATATCATTAGTTTGCTTCTTGATTCATGCTAACTATAAGCTGCAACATGAGTAGCACTTGTATATGGGTTGTAATTGAGAAAAGTAACTGAAATTGGATGACATCACTAAAATATAAATTAAGTAATTACTTCTCAATGGAGTCTACTGCGAATTAATTACACTCCGAAAAAAAAACGACCTATGTCACATTCAGTTCCTCGGGCTTTGCTTTGATGTTGCAACTGAGGTTGCAAGCCCCATCCCGCATAAGCAAAACCAGGCATTTCACAATGCATCGTTTCTTAGCAAATTATTATAGGTAACTATGCATGTTAAGAAATAACTACCACAATGTATTATTTCTTACTCAGGCATGCATGAGTAGTGTTGTATCCAAATTTAATGACTTTAGGCTCATGCATGCATGTGATTGGCTTTAGTAATGTATTTTGCCTATGGCTGCGTACAAGAGTATAATTAATTATGGTGCCACATCATCACTTTACCTATGATACCGCGCTAAGAGATAAACATTGGAGAAGGTCTCATTGCAAAAGTTGATATGGAATCAGATGAAAATTAGTGCAGGGTAGTGTAAATGTGATCGCCGCATGACACCCTTAGTTGCAACTACAACTTGTCATCTGCACCGCCAGGGTAAACGTCAACACAAGGAACGGCCGCACTTGAATATGAAACAACACAAATCGTCGCCATGGTGTTGCTACAAAGCCGCACTTGATCTCTTTAGTTGTAGCTAGGCGCCTAGATTGCTGCTTTGCCAAATCATTTGCTTTTTCAAGAAAAGGTAATATATCCGTAAGATATGAAATATATCTGACCTCCGCGAAAACTCAATATCATAAGTAATTGGAGACATTGAGAAAGCATGCAGTTAAATTATATCACGAGCGCTTGATCTCTTTAGCTATAGGTAAGTTGGCGCTTTTCCACTTGCATTAGTGCATGTTTAAAACGGCTGTACCTTTTGTATGGGCACCGATTTTTGCCTATGCAAAAATTATTGCATGTTTAAAACCGCTGTTATATATAGATAGGAACAAAAAGATCAATATGATTTCTTCATAATAAAATGTTGAGATATTCAAGACATTATGGTATTATACCTTGCAAGTCTTGAACCTATGCCGGAAGCATGGTGCCCATTGATCTTCGTGACAAATTTAGAAGTCTCTTTCTTGATTCATATGTGCGTTCTTCGCAACGACTTATATATGAAAATAGTGTAATGACACAACAACAGAAGTGTAATTGCATAAGAAAGAACTGCAATGACTAATACCTACCCCAAAAATATTCAAAACCTTATACGAAAACTTGAAATAGAAATAACCAGTACCAAGAAAAAGAACCATTGAAGAAATTATTACCAGGAAAATGCCTATAGGCCCCGAGCTACCGCCGGTGCGCCAAACAAGTGGTCCATCGGTGCACCAAACAAGTGGTCCACCGGTGCACCAAATATTGATGGGTTGGTGATGCTCAAATACCACCGGCTGACCAAACATTTGGTGCACCAAGGGTAAGGGTCTCTCAGGTCCGACCAGGGAAGAGCCATGGTGCACCCCACTTACCACTGACGCACCAATATAGTGGTTCGATAGTGGTATATTGCTACCGCCGGCGGATTGGTCTGCCAGCAGCATGTGTAGGCCAAAAAAACTATAAGTAATAAAGCACCCTTTATCGAAAAATGTGTAGGCAAAAATTGTAAACCCCTCACTCCTAGATCTCCTTTTCAGTTTTGAAAAAAATAAAAGGAAATGATAGAAACATTAAAATTTAAAATCATTCAAGATGTCCATATTTTAGGTAATCTAGTTGTTAGAAAAATAAGAAACATGAATTTCAACATATTTTGCAAAATGGCGCTGACGAGGGATTAACTCGTCAATGCCTACATATTGTAGACTTAGGGTTTCGTAAGAAGTAGAGGGCAAGTAGATCTCGAAGGTTCAGCCGAACAAAGGTGCTCAACTCAATATTACGATGGCTAGGTTACAATGATTTCGATCCCTTCTTTCTCCCTCGGCTTCCCCATTATGTAGGAGGCAAAGCCGATGCTTTTCCGTGTCGTACAAGTTACAAACTGTCGAGCCGCATTGGGCTTTTCCTATATTGATACAAATTTCCTATAATAACTCTATTTTCCTAATCCGAAAGCTTCCAACCTTCTGGGCCTCCAAAGATTCGAGTTCATGGGCTTCCTGCTTTCATGTAGACCTAGGGTACTTATTCGACATGCCTGGTAAGCATACCTATGCCAGTAGCCCCCGAGATTTTGCTTGAATCGTAGAGTCGAGTGTAATCTCCATTGTGCATCTGTTTAATAAAACTTTCGAGTTACATTCAAATTCTACTCAATGTTTATTTTGCACAGGGAAAAGGGTAAATGAGGCTGGTTCATCTGACGGATCAGGTATCAATTAATTGCTCTCGTGGAAAACCCGCATAAATCTACTTCATGCTCAAGAATGTGGACTCGAATCTGGAATACTGGTGTAATTTGATACATGCCGCTTCAGGACTTACCGTAAATCAAATTCCATCTTGTTTTATCGAGTACTCAACGCGTCCGTCGGGATTTTTCTTCACATCTGTTGATGTGGATAAAGTGGGAGAGCGCATTCATGTGCGATACCACGCCACACATGATGGATCATGGGGTCTTACCTTCGTGAACCCTTTTACGAGTCACGACATTCAGAGTTTTTATCGCGGTGGACGCGCTCTGAGAATATATTGTTGAGTGCCTTCGTACAGGTGATGAAATTCTTTATTTCTTCGGGTTGACGTATTATATTTAATAATATCTTGATCTCCCAATGGTAGTACATGACGAGTTATATGTAACTCGAAGATGTACGTAGAAAAATTCTTCAGCTTCATTCTATATTGTCTTGTCATTTTTCTTTCCTCTTACTTCTATATTTCATCGGGTGCGCGACCAACGCTTCCGATGGGAGTAGCCCCCGAGGCTACAGCCGAGTGTTTGCACTTGGTGTAGCTCAACTTTTGCTATTTAATCAACTCTATATTTTCATCATCAACACGCCATCTTATCAGAAGTATATTTAATACTTCTGATAAGAGTAGCCCCCGAGTATATGAACAGGTGCTTGCAGCTGTATATAGGCTCCGATTTTTACTTCTGACTATATATTGTTCAGGCACTCGAAAATTCATTCAACCATGACGTCGATGCTGATGAAAACCATGTGTGGTCACATCGGGAAGACACGAGTGCTGGTGGACCACTGTTTTGTGGGCCCAAAGTTTCTTCTCTTACCCCATGGCGTGCAAGTGGGGCTTGCACGTCCTCCAACATTCTCGGCACGCTTGCAGTAACTTCCTTATTTTCAAAATAAACTGTATAATATTTTTACCACGCGGCCACGTGTAGGGTTCAAGATCATACTACGTTCATCCAATGGTTGAGCCACTTCATCTTCCAGGTTATAAAGGTTTACCCCTGGGCTCATTTTTCCCCTTCACTCCGCCGCACAAGACATTTGCTCCTACCATTGCCCTAATCCCCATTCTCCTTGAGCACCTCCTGCGCCCATTCTCTTCTTTCCTTTTCCATTCCGCCGCGCTCCATCGCCATGGCTCCCCGGACCAAACGTACGAAGAACATCGCCGCTGGTACCGCTGACCGCGTGGAGAAGGAGAAGATTTCCGGATGGGAGAGATCCAAAATCTCTTCCCAGGACCACCGCATGCTCAAGAAGATGGGCTTGCTCAAGGAACAGGCGAAAGTGTTCCCCATCCTCCTGAAGGTTTCCGGATAATTTTCACTGACTTTCTTGTCTGTGGATTATCCGTTCCAGTCCACGAATTCCTTCCTGGACTTCTTTTCGTTTATGGGATTCAGCTTCATCAGCTGACCCCCAACTCAATCCTCCACATATCCATCTTTATTACTTTGTGCGAGTTCTTCCTTGGCATCCACCCCCACTGGGGTCTGTACATGGAAGAACATTTTCTATCTCCGCCGTAACCACTCGAAAAACGCCATCTACAATGTGGGTGGTGTCTGCATCTGTGTGCGGCCAGAAGCCGGTTATTTTGATTTGAAGTTTGCCGACTCCGTCCAAGGCTGGCGCGAGAAATGGCTGTACGTCAAGGACGAGTCTTCTGACACTCAGGAGTACAGTCTTGCTCCTTTCGACTTGTCGGAAGACATTCTGAGGCGCAAGTCTTGGGACGCCGAGGCTACAGCCGAAGAAATTGCGGCCACCGAGTCCGTGGTTGCTCGGATCCAAGCGCTGTAGAGCACTCAAGGGAAAGAACTATCGGGTGTGCAAATTATTGCGCACTTCCTGCCGATTCGAGTACAACCTCTTCAAGCTCGCACGAGTCCCCTCTGGTTACATTCAGGTGTTGGCGACGTTGCCCGGATTTCCAAAGATATTTATTTGAAGGACATTGAAAAGCTAGTACGCTGCTTCACTTCTTTGATCAAGAAGAGTGATGTTCCTTCCTCCTATCGCGTGGAATCATTCAGTGGTACCAATGCCCTTCCAGTTGTAAGTACCTTTTCCTCGTATTGTATTATTCTTCTTTTGGGTTCGATAATTTTGTTGTGTTGACTCTTCTTTTCTTTATGCAGAGCCACCAAACCCTTTCTTCTCTTCCTCCACTCCCCGAGGGTGGAGATGTACCTGAGCGAGCCATCATCACCGATGACTCGCAAGAAACCTCTGTTCGCGAGAGTGAACCCGCAGAATCTAAAAAGAGTGCGGGTTCCCTGACAAAGTTTCGGAGTCAGAACAAGTTTATGGCTCCTCCCACACAAACTCTCCTCCTCCTGCGGCTTCTCTAGATAAGCGTAAGAGGAAGAGAACTCCTGACGAAGAAGATTTCGGCGCGTCCAAACTGTCTCAACCAGCCACTGAAGAATCTTCTCCCGAAGGACAAGAAAACTTCGACTCCTTCGCTTGTGCTGGCAACATCAGCTCGTAAGTTTGTCTTCCTTTATTTCAACTATCTTGACTTGTATTCTTTTTTGTGTGCTAAAATTGCTAATGTGTAGACAGGGATGACGAAACATTTTTGGAACTCGAGGCTCCTAGGCCAGCAAACACGAGCACATCTCACACGCTGGTCCTTTCCGAGGAACTTCAAGTTGCTCTAGAAGCTTCGGCTCCACAATGCAGCCCCCGAGCGTTGAAGAAAAAAAGCTAGGATGGGCTGGTAAAGAAGAAATTGCCACCGGGAGCTTATTGACTCCTCTCCTTGATGATGTAAGTTATCCTTTCTTGTCTTGTCTTACTCTTTGTTTACTCGAAAAGTTGCCAACTTTTTGATACTGTATTTTTGCCCGTCTACTATTTTACAACCCGTGATGAAGGAGATGGTCGCCATAGGCTCCCATTTTATCGGGTTCCCCGATGAGGCTGATTCTCTAAGGAGTGAGTTTTTATTGCACGTATTACCTTATTCTTTTGGTGTGTCTTATAACCTAATCCCTCCTTTTTCCAGAGGCGTTGCATCTTGCCGAGAAGCGCGCCAATGACTTGGAGAAGAAGCTTAAGGCCAGCGAGAAAGATCGAAAAAAGGCTAAGGAAGATGCTGCTGGTGTCGAAGATCTTCGAGAAAGACTTCACGCTGCCAAAAATGCCTTGAGCGATAGAGAAACAAAGCTCGCCCAACGGGAGGCCGCCATAATTGCACGCTTCGAGACACAGTCCGCCAGATTTTCGAGTAATATTGCATTTCCCTTCTCTATCCTTTTTACTTGCGTGTCCATGCCAACGTCATATCTATATTGACAGGATGCTTCCTTTTTCCAGCAGGAAAAATTGGTGAGATGTACACAAAGAACCAGGACTTAGATGAAGATCGCCTCCTGGATACTCTCACAGTCCTGGAGATGAATTGCTCCCTGGCGCGCGAGTGCTTGAAGTCAGCACGGACTGCGTTTGAACGCATCTTCCCGCACTTTTTCCCAAATACTGACCTGCCCAAGAGATTTGACCAGCTCGCCAAACACTTCAATGGAAAAGATGACCCAGCTTTCACGCATCGCCAAGCAAGTCTAAAGATTGGAGTCGAAGGCACTATTGCTCTCGTGGCGGCCATTAAAAAATCGACTGGGCCAAAGTCACTGCTGTCAGAGGCTTAAACAACAACAAGTGTACTGCTCTGATAAAGAACGTGAAGTTCTTCTTGAGGAAAATTATCGCCATCCTTGACCCGATGTCTTCTGCTTCTGCCAGCACTGCCCAAAAGGGGATCAAGTAGACAAACTTGTACTCCCTTTTCTTTGTAGAAATTTTCTCCTTTTGTTGCTCCCGATCATTATGTAAGCGCCTTATGAGCCATATATTTTGAAAACTCCTTTTGTGTAATGTACTATGGCTATGGATGAAAAAAGTTTGCCTTGCTGAGTGATTGATTTCGAGAATATTTTGCTTTCCAGTTGATTTTTGAAAATTATACCGGGACTGGATACTCCGACACATCTCCTGCTGCATCACACTATATGAAAGTGCCAGAAAATACTTCCTTGGACGTTTCATCATGTCCTAACTAGATGAAAAGGGAGATGGCATATTTGTGACAGTAACTTCAATTGATGAAGAAACGAACAACGACTGCTTTGGAACAAGCGCGAAATTCCTCGGACCGCGAATAAACTGCTCTTCATCAGGCGCAAGAATCTCTTGAACTGGAGAAATCTGCGACATCCAACACCGCCCAGTATGTTCAACGTGAAAACTACATGCTGGACCTTATGACTAATGCGAGTCAAGATATGGCTGGTACGTTATTCTTGTCCCACCACTTTCATATTAACTTTCTGTATTTGTCCGTGTATTATATTGCTTTTTCTTTGTCTCCCGTAGGTGCTTTTTTAGATACTGCTACCGAAGAACAAAGAGTGAACTTGCGGGTTGATAGCCTTCTACGTCTTTCCAGATATCCTCAACCCGAAAATCTTACTCAGCTCATGGATAAATTTAAGAATGTACACAATATTCATGACTTCGTGCAGACTCAGATGATAGTTGGCGCCAAATTTGCTTTGATCTGGCTGAGGATTTACCACCCGAAGATGGATCTTGATGAAGTCGTGGAAGGTGTTCTGCTAAAGAGCTCAAAGAGGAAGATAAAGCTTGATCGAAATAATGCGGCCGTGTCCCCTGTTGCCGAAAAGATGATAAATAAACTCCTTGAAATAGACTCCTCCTTCTTCAAAGAATACCGATATGATGATTCAAAGCAACAGATGCTTGCTGCAAAGGAAAATATAGACATGTTGATATAGGAATTCCTTATACTTCTTGTTGCGTGAGGTTTGAGCCAGGACGCAATGTTATATATATGTACTTGTCATATATTTTGTTTGTTTAAATATCGGGTCCTTGTATGGACAACAATTTTTCCGTATACTATATTGTCGTGTCATTATAGAATTTTACGAGACAGTTGGACAGTCAAAACAAACTCTTCTGATGGTGATCCCCTCTATTGAATTGTAATTTTCTTCTTAGCCCCCGAATATTTGGAGAAAACATAAGATTACTGTTTTTCGTGAGGCTTTTCATGAAACCAGAGCGGATATATTGCAATTTTTGTCAAATTAAGCTATGTTGTATTTTGCGGGTTCTAACCCTCGAGCGTTGCTTGCAATAAAGATATTTGTCATCAATATTTTTATTTCAACCATGCTATATTGCAGCAAAGCAAGCCCGCCTCATAAAAAATCTTTTAGCCCCACTCGGTGCCCTGAAAGGGAAAGAGTGCGTCTGAAAACTTGCGAGCTGTTCAGATACAATGTATGTTTACATGGTTTCTACTATATTGACTTCCTTCTACGCGTAAAAACATCGCAATTGTGCAACGGTACACGGGTTTCCTTCATATTTGTCTGTCTTCTTATCTTTTACTCGGTATGCTCCTCCTGGAATAACTTCTCTGACGTTATGGTCCTCGTGGTCGTCCTGCTTAATTAAGTTGAAGAACTAGATCGCCGACTTCGGAAGATCTGGGTCGCAACCGTCAATTGTGGTAGTTCTTGAGGTTCTGTTGATATGCGCTTACTCTTGATAGCAACACATCTCTTGCTTCATCAATTGCATCAACGTCATCTTCGAGTGCCTTTTGTGAGGCCTCTTCGTCATATTCCACAACTATAGGAGAATTGTGTTCTATTTATATCGAGAGAAATGCTTCAGCGTCGTGGACTAGAAAGAACGTAGTTTCTTGAGTTGCTGCATTTGGTGTTGTTCTTAAGCTCCATAACACGGAGGGTAACTTGTCGACTGATACGTCTCCGACGTATCGATAATTTCTTATGTTCTATGCCATATTATTGATGATACCTACATGTTTTGTGCACACTTTATGTCATATTCGTGCATTTTCTGGAACTAACCTATTAACAAGATGCCGAAGTGCCGATTCTTTGTTCTGCTGTTTTTGGTTCAGAAATCTAGTAACGAAATATTCGGAATTGGACGAAATCAAGACCCGGGGCCTATTTTGCCACGAACCTTCCAGAAGACCGAAGAGCATACGAAGTGGGGCCACGAGGTGGCCAGACCACAAGGCGGCGCGGCCAAGGGGGCCGCGCCGCCTGTGGTGCCCTCGTCGCCCTCCGACTGCCCTTCCGCCTACTTAAAGCCTCCGTCGCGAAACCCCGCGAAGAACCACGATACGGAAAACCTTCAGGCCGCCGCCATCACGAAGCCAAGATGCGGGGACGGGAGTCTCTGTTCCGGCACCTGCCGGAGGGGAAGTGCCCCGGAAGGCTTCTCCATCGACACCGCTGCCATCTCCACCGCCATCTTCATCACCGCTGCTCCCATGAGGAGGAGTAGTTCTCCATCGAGGCTCGGGGCTGTACGGTAGCTATGTGGTTCATCTCTCTCCTATGTGCTTCAATACAATAATCTCATGAGCTGCCTTACATGATTGAGATTCATATGATGATACTTGTAATCTAGATGTCATTATGCTAGTCAAGTGAGTTTTACTTATGTGATCTCCGGAGACTCCTTGTCCCACGTGTGTAAAGGTGACAGTGTGTGCACCGTGTGGGTCTCTTAGGCTATATTTCACAGAATACTTATTCACTGTTATGAATGGCGTAGTGAAGTGCTTATTTATATCTCTTTATGATTGCAATGTATTTTGTATCACAATTTATCTATGTGCTACTCTAGCAATGTTATTAAAGTAGTTTTATTCCTCCTACACGGTGTAATGGTGACAGTGTGTGCATCCGTGTTAGTACTTGGTTTATGCTATGATTATGATCTCTTGTAGATTATGAAGTTAACTATTGCTATGATAGTATTGATGTGTATTATTCCTCCTACATAGCATGAAGGTGACAGTGTGCATGCTATGTTAGTACTTGGTTTAGTCGAATTGATCTTTCATGCACTCTAAGGTTATTTAAATATGAACATTGAATTGTGGAGCTTGTTAACTCCGGCATTGAGGGTTCGTGTAATCCTACGCAATGTGTTCATCATCCAACAAGAGTGTAGAGTATGCATTTATCTATTGTTATGTGATCAAAGTTGAGAGTGTCCACTAGTGAAAGTCTAATCCCTAGGCCTTGTTCCTAAATACTGCTATCGCTGCTTGTTTACTATTTCTTTGCGTTACTACTGCTTGTTTCTGTCTGGGCAAAGCACTTTTAAGTTGCCTTACTCATATATATTCATACCACTGTATTTCACTATCTCTTCGCCGAACTAGTACACCTATTAGGTGTGTTGGGGACACAAGAGACTTCTTGCTTTGTGGTTGCGGGGTTGCATGAGAGGGATATCTTTGACCTCTTCCTCCTGAGATTGATAAACCTTGGGTGATCCACTTAAGGGAAACTTGCTGCTGTTCTACAAACCTCTGCTCTTGGAGGCCCAACACTGTCTACAAGAATAGAAGCTCCCGTAGACATCATCGACCCAAGTGCGTCTTGCTTTTTCGAGTGGTGCCAGCAGACATTTCTTGATGCCATTGCATATGAGGCCATTTGCTTTTTCAACTTTACCGTTGGTTTGTGGATGTGCGACAGATGCAAACTGCAGCTTGATGCCTACACCCTCACAATAATCCTTGAATTCTCGGGAGGTGAAGTTGCTGCCGTTATCCGTGACTATGCTGTTAGGGACGCCGAACCTCAAAACTATCCCTTTGATGAAGTTTACTGCTGACGTTGCACCCGCCGAGGTTACTGGTATTGCTTCTATCCGTTTGGTGAATTTGTCGACCGCTACGAGCAGATAGACATGTCCCCTTGGCCAAGACTTATGCAATTTTCCCACCATATCTAATCCCCATTGAGCAAACGGCCATGCCAAAGGTATTTGCATTAATTCTGCTGCTAGAGAATGAGGTTTAGACGCGAATCTTTGGTAAGTTTCACAAATGCGCATGATTTCCTTCACATCCTCAATGGCTGATAACTAGTAAAAACCAGCTCGAAAAGCTTTGGCTGCAATTGCTGGACTGCTTGCGTGGTGGCCACATATCCCTTCGTGTATGTTCTTTAATATGAATCGTCCTTCTTCGGGTGTAACACACCTCTGCAGTACACCTGATATGCTTCGTTTGTATAATTCTCTCTTAACCACTCTAAACGCCTTAGGTCGCCGAATAACTCTTCGTGCTTCCACTGGATCTTCGGGTATTTCCTTCTTCGTGATATATGCCAAGTACGTTTCCATCCAAGGGATTTGTATCATCATCACCTCCTCTAGCTCTTCCTCTTCATCCAAATATGCAATTTTGGGCTGCTGCAGCCCCCGAGGCTTTCTTGAGTTTATCCATTTTCTTCAGCTGCTTCGGCTCTACCGTTTTCTTCGACTTAGTTGACCTTTCACTGATTTCCTCCCAAAAAACTCTGGGTGGTATGGGTAGACATTGTGACCAGATGTTTGCCAAAACGTCGGCTTCGTCGTTGCTAAGTTTTCTCACATGATTTACTTTGCAACCATCAAAGGTTTTCTCGAATTTATTGCATGCATCTCTATATCCTATCATGCTGTCATTGACTGCATCACACTTGTTCATCACCTGTTGTGCGACCAATTGAGAATCTACAAAGATTTTGAGGCGTGTAGCGCCACATGCCTTTGCCATCTTCATCCCATGGATAAGAGCTTCATATTCTTCTTCATTGTTTGATGTGTTGGGGAAAGTCATCCGCAGTATGTACTTCATCTTGTCGACTTGCGGCGAAACAAGTATCACGCCCGCTCCAGCTCCTCCTACTCTTTTGGAACCGTCGAAGTTCATATGCCAAGTACTCGACAAATCTGGAGGTCCTGTATTTTGCAGTTCCATCCACTCTGCAACAAAGTCCGGCAAAATTTGCGACTTGATTGCTTTTCTTTTTTCATATGTGATGTCCCGAGGGGAAAGTTTAATTACCCAAAGGGAGACATGTTCTGTAGCTTCTGGGTTGCTCAAAATATTCGAGAGAGGCGCCTCATTGACCACTATTATCGGATGTGCCGAAAAGTAATGCCTTAGTTTTCTTGCTGACATGAAAACTCCATATGCTAGCTTATGATAATGTGGGTAGCGCTGCAAGGATGGTGACAAGACTTTGCTAAGGAAATATACTGGTCGTTGCACTCCATGAATCTTTCCTTCCTCCTCCCGTTCCACCATGAGGACTGTGCTAACCACCTGAGGTGTGGCCGCAATGTATAGCAGTAAGGGTTATTTTTCTCGTGGTGCTACCAGTATTGGTGGTGTCGAAATTGTACGCTTCATATGCTCAAAATCCTTGTCTGCTTCCTCGTTTCACTCGAACTTTTCCCCTTGCTTTATAAGCGCGTAAAAGGGCAACGCTTTTTCTCCCAACCTTGCGATGAATCTGCTTAGAGCTGCGACTCGCCCAGTCAGCTGCTGTATCTCCTTGAGTTTGGTTGGTTTTCTCATCGTCACAATAGCCTATATTTTCTCTAGATTAGCCTCGATTCCTCTAGCTGACACCAAGTATCCGAGGAGTTCTCCCGTAGGAACGCCAAAGGAACATTTTGTCGGGTTCATCTTGATGCAAAACTTGTCAAGATTGTCAAAGGTTTCTCGAAGATCATCGATGAGGGATAACCCTTGCTTTGTTGTGATGACAACATCATCGATATGCACTTGGAAATTTTTTTCCGATTTGCGTGGCAAGGCACTTCTGTAGCAGAACACACCATAAGGGGTTATAAAATCTGTCTTGACTTCTGATGTCTACGGGTGCTTCTATTCTTGTAGACAGTGTTGGGCCTCTGATACGTCCAAAACATATCTACTTTCCTGAACACTTTTGCTATTGTTTTGCCTCTAATTTGTGTATTTTGGATGCAACTAACACGGACTAACGCTGTTTTTTGAAGCTTACAGTGTCTCGTTTTTGTGCAGAAATCCAACTTTCGGGAAAATCCTCGTAATTTATGCGAAAGGTCCTATTTTCCCAGAATGCGCGAGCCGGAAGGGCAAACCAGGTGGGGGCCGGGCCCCACACTAGGCCGGCGGCCCGGGAGGGGGCGCGCGGCCCTAGTGTGTGGTGGCCTCGGCTGGCCCGACGCCCTCTTCGGACTACTTATTGCCTTCGACCTAAACGCACGGAGAGAAGTCGAAGTCGCCGAAACCCTCCAGAACGCCGCCACATCGCGAAACTCCGTCTCGGGAGCCAGAAGTCTCCGTTCGGCACTCCGCCGGGACGGGGAATTGGAGGAGATCATCGCCACCATCACCACCGACGCCTCTCCATCGACCAGCCATGTTTCCCCCATCCATGTGTGAGTAATTCCCCCGCTGTAGGCTGAAGGGGATGGTAGGGATTGGATGAGATTGGTCATGTAATAGTATAAGATTGTTAGGGCATAGTGCCTAGTGTCCGTAATTGGTACTTTGATGATATTGTTGCAACTTGTTATGCTTAATGCTTGTCACTAGGGCCCGAGTGCCATGATCTCAGATCTGAACATGTTATTATTTCATCATTTCATTGTTTATGGTCTTACCTGCAAGTTGTATACACATGTCGCTGTCCGGAACCAATGGAAGTGACAGAATCGGGACAACCGGAGGGATGGTAGTGATGTGAGGATCACATGTGTTCACGGAGTGTTAATGCTTTGCTCGGTACTCTATTAAAAGGAGTACCTTAATATCCGGTAGATTCCCTTGACTGCCACCGGCTGGTAGGACAAAAGATGTTGTGCAAGTTTCTCATTGCGAGCACGTACGACTATAATTGGAACACATGCCTATTGATTGCTTTGTACTTAGACACCGTTTTATTATTATCTGCAAATGCCCTGTTTGATTGTTACATGAGTTTCTCTCATCCATGCAACGCCCGTTATCCGTCCCCGTGCCAACAATATTTTAATCCTGCTGTTTACTATAATCACTACTGCTGTCTCTCCTCTATGCTGTTATTTCACTACGCTATTGCTATAAACTGTTACTTGATAAACTCTTGCGAGCAAGTCTGTTTCCAGGTGCAGCTGAATTGACAACTCCGTTGTTAAGGCTTTCAAGTATTCTTTGTCTCCCCTTGTGTCAAATCAATAAATTGGGTTTTACTACCCGAAGAAAGCTTGCGATCCCCTATACTTGTGGGTTATCAAGGTTTCGCGCCGTTTGGGGAGCATAGCTTTATTTGGAAGTTCACTTGGATTGATATTGTTCGCTGCAAATTCTCCATCATGGGTAAACCTCGCGATCCTAAAGTCGCCATATTACCATCCACTACAAGAAAAGGTACAACTCGAGTACCTCTGCTGCTCTTGATTCACCATCTGTGATTGATAAACTTGTTTCACCACCACATGCTTCACTTGCTGGTACTTCTGCTGAATCTGAAAACTCTCATAATATTGATAATGTTTCTTTTGTGCTTGATGATAGTGGTTCATTGGGATCTTTTCTAGATGCTACAATTGCTAGGTCTAGACAAATTGAAAATACTGAAACTCCTAATGCTACTACACCTGTTAATTCACCTGAACTTGATTATTCTAGTGATGATCCTGATGAAGATTATGTGGAGCTTAATGATGATTTTATTAATAGATGCAATGCTACTGCTGATGCAAGCAAAATTAAAAAGTTTCTCACACAATATACTGTTAGACATAAGTTATCTCCTGATCCTAAATTTGCCACATCTCCTATATGCATTAAGGATAAAGATTATGATTTTTCTCTTGATCTATCTCATATAGCTATTGTAGAGAAAACACCCTTTTGTGGTACTGAAAAAGAAAGTGTTGTAGAACACATGATTGAACTTTCTTCTATGAGTAGCTTGTTTTCTGATGATGTCAAGATGCGTACTTATTTTGTCGCTAAATTTTTTCCTTTCTCATTAAAGGATGATGCTAAAACTTGGTATAATAATTTGCCTCCTGGTTCTATTAAAAGTCCAACTGATTTGCGTGATGTTTTCTTTCAAAAATACTTTCCTGCTAGTGCTCAACATGCTGCTTTACAGAAAATTTATAGATTTGACCAGGGAGATGAAGAGAAATTGCCTGAGGCTTGGGCAAGATTTTGTTCTCTTATCAGAGCTCGACCTGGACATGATTTAGAAAAGAATGATCTACTTGATATATTTTATAGTGGACTAACCATTGAGTCTAGGGAATATTTGGATAGTTGTGCTGGTTGTGTTTTCAGGAAAAGAACTCCAGACGAAGCTGAAGAATTATTGGCTAAAATAGGCCGGAATCATGATGATTGGACTACGCCTGAACCAATTCCAACGCCAATATTGAAGAAGAGGGGTTTAATTAAATTGAATGATGAAGATATGAGGGAAGCCAAGAAGTCTCTCAAGGAGAAAGGTATTAAATCTGAAGATGTGAAGAATCTACCTCCCATAGAAGATATATGTGAGATAATTCCCCCTTCATCCATGATTGAGGTAAACTCCCTTCAACGCTTTACTAGGGAAGATATTCCGTATTCAAAACCTCCTGCGCAATGCTTAGATGAGTTTGATAATTATATTGTTAAGCAAGAAAATTTTAATATAAGAGTAGAGAATCACTTAATGGAAAATTCTCAAGCTATTAGCAATTTGCATGATATTGTGGAGAGAACCTCCAATGATGTTAAGATGCTTGTTAAACATTTTCAAATGGTTCAAACTCAAATTGATCAGCTTACTAAAGTGCAAAATGACTTATTAAAAAATAATTCTAAAGAGAAACATGCTTATGAAGTAACAACTAGAGGTGGTGTCTCACCCAGGATCCTCTATATCCTGAAGGGCATCCCAAAAGAATTGAACAAGATTCTCAACGCATTGAACCTAGTGCTCCTTCTAAGAAAAAGAAGAAGAAACATAAAAATGTTGTAGAATCCTCTGAACCTGTTAATGATCCTAATAGTATTTCTATTTACGATGCTGAAACTGAAAGTGGTAATGAACATGATAATAATAATGGTAATGATAAGAATGATGTTTCTGATAAAGAAGAAGTTGAAGATGAACCTGAAAAGCAAGATAAAAATAAAAAGTATACTAAAGAAGATTTTATTGCTAAGAAACATGGTAATGAAAGGGAACCTTGGGTGCAAAAGCAAATGCCTTTTCCTGCTAAGAAACTAAAATCAAAGGAAGAAGAACACTATAATAAATTTTGTGATTGGATGAAACCTTTATTCTTGCAAATCCCTTTGACTGATGCTATTAAATTGCCTCCTTATTCAAAGTATATGAAAGATATTTTTACTAACAAAAGGAAAATTCCCAATGAGGAAATTTCCACTATGCTTGCTAATTACTCTTTTAATGGTAAGGTTCCAAAGAAGCTTGGCGACCCAGGTATACCTACTATTCCTTGTTCTATTAAGAATAATTATGTTAAAACTGCTCTATGTGACTTGGGAGCCGGTGTTAGTGTTATGCCTTTTTCTCTTTATAAGAGACTTTACTTAGATAAGTTGATACCTTGATATATCTTTGCAAATGGCTGATAAATCTACTGCTATTCCTGTTGGTATATGTGAGGATGTTCCTGTTCAAGTTACTAATAACTGCTTGATATTAACTGATTTTGTTGTGTTGGAAATGCCTGAAGATGATAATATGTCTATTATTCTTGGGAGACCTTTTCTTAACACCGCAGGGGCTGTTATTGATTGCAATAAAGGAAAGGTTACTTTCAATGTTGATGATAGGGAGCACACCGTCTATTTCCCCAAGAGGATTGATAAAGTATGTGGAGTTAATACTATTTCTAATGTGAGAACTATCAAAGTGGGAACTATCGATTGTCCTATATATGAGCCTAAAGAAGAATATCAAACTCTTGTGATTGGATCCATATCAATACAATTCAAGGTAACATGATTGATTTGAGGTTTATTTCTTCTTATGCTATGTAAAATTTATTTGGTGGCAAGACTTGATCAACCTTGTTAACAAATACTTTTTATATGCATAGAGGAGGTAAACAACATCTCTTTCTTCCTCCACTTGTTCTACTTGCTGTAGCACTTTTGTTTTGTAAAGTTCCTTAGTTAGTTAGAGATTTCAAAAAATTTCCTGGCCAGTAATAATAAACTTAATACCCAGAAATGTGCATTTTCAAAGTTTTCAAAAATTCACAAAAATTATACTGTTGGTCCTATTTTTCGACGAGGCACCTGGGAGCACGGGGATGACCAGTGGGGCACCCCGGTGGCACCCACAGGGCGGCGCGGCCAGCAAGGGGCGCGCCACCCTGGTGTGTGGGTCCCCCTTTGCCCCACTTCATCATCTCTTTCGCCCACTCTCTTCTCTCTCCCGAAAAAACTCGCACCAGGTTCCTCTCACTCACGTTTTTGCTCAAGAACTCCAGATTTCTCGATCTCTTTGCTCAGCCCAGATTTGTCTGAAATTTGGCACATTTGCTCTTCGGTATGTGACTCCTCCAACCATCCAAGTAGAATTTTGTTTGGTGGAGTATATCTTGAATATTTTTTGCTGTAGGTAACATGTTTAGTGAGCTTGCATGCTTGTTCTAAGTGGTAGAAACTAGTTTTGATGCATGATTAGTACTCTAGCAAGTTCCTATGGTAGTTTCCCTCAATTATATGTCACCAAATCAAATTTTATAGTGTTTGTTGAAAAATTTCAGAAAATGGAAGGGAGTAGGCACCAACTCAACCAACAAGAATTGGAGGTGCAACAGGTTATGAGAGTTCACCGCGAAGAAGGAGTATACCCCGCTTACTACCCGTGCGTGGATTTTATGAGAAGTGCAGGAATCTTGCAAGATGTTCAAAGTCTAATCTCTCGTGCAGGGTTGGATGATTTTGTTGATGGTGAACCATGCCAATATGCAAAACTGACTATGTCTGTAGTGCAGGATTTTAAATTCAATTGGTCGCGATCTAACCCCATGGTTCAGTACAAAATTTATAATAAAACTGTCAACTTGCCATTCAATGATTTTTGTGCAGCAATCAGAGTGCCGCAATGGGGATCATGCGAGAAGATAAGGGGATCGCCGCAAGAGTTCTTGGACCTTTTCAAGATGATTTGTCATGGAAGAAGCTTCTCAGAGGATGGTGGTAAAATCAGTAGCATTCAACTCCCAGCTATTCGTTACTTTGCTTATTTCATCACCAAGTGCGTTCTAGCAAGAAAGAATGGAAGTAAAATATCTATTCAGGATTTAGCCTTTCTAGCTGCTGCATTACAAGGTGATAAGACTTATAACTTGGGTGCTTTGATAGCCAACAGACTTGCTACTAACCGTGAGAAGGGAGGAATTTGTGGAGGTCTCATCGCCTCTAATTTATTAGCTATGCATGGTGTAGAACCTCACCACCTTGATATTCAACTTCCCATAGAGAAACTTGACATAGTCTCCATGATTAAGCATGAATTTGTTTCTGACTCATCTAATTTGAGCAACCTGTCTTATAGAATAACATTTTACAAGAAAGCTTGGAGAATAACTAAGAAAACTGAAAAATTAGTAGGATTGCCTGCACCTGCTCTGTTTAACCTTGATTCCAGGGAGGATTGGTCAGTCACGGAAAGTGCAGTTAATGCACACATAGAGGGAGGAGGCCATCGTGCAAGAGACAACACGGAGGAGGACGAGGAACACCTCGACTCGTCATCCGATGCAGCAAGTTCTTCGCATCAACAAGTTGGGCATGAGGAGCCTCCACGCTTTTCTTCTGCATCGGGACTTTATTATGACTACTCCATGTATGACCCACCGGCATGGAACCCAGACCCTCGTTGGGGTTGATCTCCACTTAGGCCAAAAGCCTAAGCTTGGGGGAGGTATACCGGCATCACTCATTCTTTGCATATTATGGTTTCTGGATACTTGTACATACTTGTTTAGTTTCTTTGAGTGGTTTTCTAATGAGAGGGAGATGATATTTGGGGAAGTGCTGCCTGAAAACAGATTCTGGACTGTTACTAAAAAAATTCGTGCGCACAGCCAGAACGTTATTTTGAGCTGCCAATTTTTGTGCATGTTCCCCAGGTTGTTTTCTAACTTTCATTAGTTGAACACTTTTCGAGCTGAGCAACGGAAGATTTTTGTAAAAATCGATTTCTGTACTGCTGTCAGGTTTTGGCAGATTTCTGCCATCCTGCTTTTCTGTGTTTCTTTTAGTTTTCATTTTCTTATTCTTACTTTGTTTCTTCCCTAAAACACAAAAAGACCAAAAATATTTCTGTTGTTTCTCTTCACTACTTATTTATTTTAGTTTCTTGCTTTTATCTTGCTTTATTTGCTATCGTTGTTTTGCTATAAGAAAATCCAAAAAGATTTTGCTTTGTTTGCTTGTTTCCTTTTGTTCTTGTTTCCAAATTCGAAAATACCAAAAATATTTGCTGTTCTTCTTTGGTTTTGTAAAGTTCTTTATGAGTTCAATGGTCTTCGGTGGCTGGAGCGTGGTTTTCATTCCATATTATTCAAGCTACACAAGTGAAAGGCAATAATGACGATCTACGACAATCGATTGTGGTGAGAGGCTGGTATGAACTCTATTTGTTTTCATTTTTGTACATATACTCATCCATGTGAGCATGCTTGGTTGGTTCATGTGAGGTATATGTCATTTAAGAAAGTCTAGTAGTTCATGATCTCTCATGTTTAGCTCCAATTTATTAATATGAGTAGCATGTCATGGATGTTTGCTTGCATTGTTTTATTCATAAATAGGTATGATATTGTGGTATCCTCCTCTGAATAATTCGTTTGAATTAACTTGGCACATGCTCACGCATGCATATGACTGAACAAAAGTCAATTAAGCCTCGATGATTTACATTGCTTCAGAGTTTTTGTATCACTTTTATGCCTCCGTTAATTTATTTTGCCGCAAGCATGATTATGACAGTTACTGCTCTCTTGATTTGTCGCTCCCTAGTCTTTTGCTAGCCTTCACTTGTACTGAGCGGGAACACTGCTCGTGCTTCCAAACCCCTGAAAGCCAAGTTGTTCCAAAGTGTCCACCATAAATACCTATGCATGGCATTTCAAACCATTCCAAGTAAATTCTCATGCGCTACCTTTAAACCTTCAAAATGCTTCTCAATTTGTGTTAATGTTTCATAGCTCATGAGGAAGTATGTGGTGTTTAACTTTCAATATTGTCATTTACTCTTGACGGACTTTCATTATGGACTAGTGGCACATCCGCTTATCCAATAATTTTGCAAAAAGAGCTGGCAATGGGGTTCCCAGCCCCGATTAATCAAACTTCATTAATAATTCTCTTCACATGTTTTGCTCTGATTCATCAGTAAGCAACTTAATTTTGCAAATAGACACTCCTCCATGGTATGTGATTGATGGAAGGCACCCGAGGATTCGGTTAGCCATGGCTTGTGTAAGTAAAGGTTGGGGGAGTGTCACTCATAATAAAAACTAAAATACGTGTGTAAACAAAAGAGAAGAGGGATGATCTACTGGTAGAGATAACGTCCTTCATGGGAGCCGCTCTTGGAAGTCCGGTTGGCGAGGTAGTTGGTGTACCCATTACCATTCGTTGACAACAACAAACACCTCTCAAAACAATTTTACTCCTGTTTTAAAAATGAAAAGCTCTAGCGCATGTTAATCCCTGCTTCCCTCTGCGAAGGGTCAATCTTTTACTTTTACATTGAGTCTCCATCCTTTCTTTGAGTACTTTCTTGAGAGCATTGTCATTCTTAGTGTAATATGCTTGTCTCAAAATATGATTGATTGTGGTATAACTTTGATGCTTTTATCTTTGACAATCACTATTTCTAGTCTTTCTATGAACTTCAGAGGTGCCTGAGCATTTATGTTTTGCTGATCAAATATGGGCAAGCGAGATACCACTCTATCATACTCTTTTATGAACATTGCAATCCTGCTTATATACATGATTCATGATGCTTATTATTAATTTTTGGTACCTTTCCATGATTGACATAGCTATTAGATGATCTTATTTGCATGTATCTTATTATGAACTGCCTAAGTGTTAGCCATAGCATGAGAATATTTACATCATATGAACAAATGTGTTCGTGAAAGTTCTTTTATCGCTCAGTTGTTAACTGAATTGCTTGAGGACAAGCAATAAGCTAAGCTTGGGGGAGTTGATACGTCAAAACGTATCTACTTTCCCGAACACTTTTGCTATTGTTTTGCCTCTAATTTGTGTATTTTGGATGCAACTAACACGGACTAACGCTGTTTTCAGCAGAACTGTCAGTGTCTCGTTTTTGTGCAGAAATCCAACTTTCAGGAAAATCCTCGGAATTTATGCGAAAGGTCCTATTTTCCCAGAATATGACGGAGCCAGAAGGGCAATCCAGGTGGGGGCCCGAGGGCCCCACACACTAGGCCGGCGCGGCCCAGGAGGGGGGCGCGCGGCCCTAGTGTGTGGTGGCCTCGGCTGGCCCCCGACGCCCTCTTTCGGACTACTTATTGCCTTCGACCTAAAAACGCACGGAGAGAAGTCGAAGTCGCCAGAAACCCTCCAGAACGCCGCCACATCGCGAAACTCCGTCTCGGGACCAGAAGTCTCCGTTCGGCACTCCGCCGGACGGGGAATTGGAGGAGATCATCACCACCATCACCACCGACGCCTCTCCATCGACCAGCCATGTTTCCCCCATCCATGTTTGAGTAATTCCCCCGCTGTAGGCTGAAGGGGATGGTAGGGATTGGATGAGATTGGTCATGTAATAGTATAAGATTGTTAGGGCATAGTGCCTAGTGTCCGTAATTGGTACTTTGATGATATTGTTGCAACTTGTTATGCTTAATGCTTGTCACTAGGGCCCGAGTGCCATGATCTCAGATCTGAACATGTTATTATTTCATCATTTCATTGTTTATGGTCTTACCTGCAAGTTGTATACACATGTCGCGGAACCAATGGCCCCGAAGTGACAGAAATCGGGACAACCGGAGGTGATGGTAGTGATGTGAGGATCACATGTGTTCACGGAGTGTTAATGCTTTGCTCCGGTACTCTATTAAAAGGAGTACCTTAATACAGTAGATTCCCTTGAGGCCCGGCTGCCACCGGCTGGTAGGACAAAAGATGTTGTGCAAGTTTCTCATTGCGAGCACGTACGACTATAATTGGAACACATGCCTATTGATTGCTTTGTACTTAGACACCGTTTTATTATTATCTGCCCTGTTTGATTGTTACATGAGTTTCTCTCATCCATGCAACGCCCGTTATCCGTCCCCGTGCCTACAGTATTTTAATCCTGCTGTTTACTATAATCACTACTGCTGTCTCTGTTACTCTCTGCTGTTATTTCACTACTGCTATTGCTATAAAACTGTTACTACTGATAAACTCTTGCGAGCAAGTCTGTTTCCAGGTGCAACTGAATTGACAACTCCGTTGATAAGGCTTTCAAGTATTCTTTGTCTCCCCTTGTGTCGAATCAATAAATTGGGTTTTACTACCCGCGAAGACTGCTGCGATCCCCTATACTTGTGGGTTATCAGCCTCCAAGAGCAGAGGTTTGTAGAACAGCAGCAAGTTTCCCTTAAGTGGATCACCCAAGGTTTATCGAACTCAGGGAGGAAGAGGTCAAAGGTATCCTCTCATGCAACCCTGCAACCACAAAGCAAGAAGTCTCTTGTGTCCCCAACACACCTAATAGGTGCACTAGTTCGGCGAAGAGATAGTGAAATACAAGTGGTATGAATGAATATGAGCGGTAAGGCGCCAGAAAAGTGCTTTTGGCGTGCGATGATGGTAGTAATATTAGGAAGTAAAGATGCGGTAAAAAAGTAAACAAGCGGCGATAGCGATATTTAGGAACAAGGCCTAGGGATCATACTTTCACTAGTGGACACTCTCAACATTGATCACATAACAGAATAAATAGATAGATGCTAGACTCTACACCCTCTTGTTGGATGATGAACACCACTAAGTGTAGGATTACACGAACCCTCAATGCGGAGTTAACAAGCTCCACAATATTCAATGTTCATATTTAAATAACCTTAGAGTGCATAACAGATCAACATAACCAAACCAAGTACTAACATAGCATGCACACTGTCACCTTCACACTACGAAAGGAGGAATAGATCACATCAATACTATCATAGCAATAGTTAACTTCATAATCTACAAGAGATCACAATCATAGCCTACGCCAAGTACTACACGATGCACACACTGTCACCATTACACCGTGCAGGAGGAATAAACTACTTTAATAACATCACTAGAGTAGCACACAGATAAATTGTGATACAAAACACATTGCAATCATAAAGAGATATAAATAAGCACTTCACTATGCCATTCATAACAGTGAATAAGTATTCTGTGAAATATAGCCTAAGAGACCCACACGGTGCACACACTGTCACCTTTACACACGTGGGACAAGGAGTCTCCGGAGATCACATAAGTAAAATCCACTTGACTAGCATAATGACATCTAGATTACAAGCATCATCATATGAATCTCAATCATGTAAGGCAGCTCATGAGATTATTGTATTGAAGCACATAGGAGAGATGAACCACGTAGCTACCGGTACAGCCCCGAGCCTCGATGGAGAACTACTCCCTCCTCATGGGAGACAGCAGCGTTGGTGAAGATGGCGGTGGTGTCGATGGAGAAGCCTTGGGGCACTTCCCCGTCCGGCGGCGTGCCGGAACAGAGACTCCTGTCCCCCAGATCTTGGCTTCGCGATGGCGGCGGCTCTGGAAGGTTTTCTCTGGTTTCGTCGAACGTCATAGGGTTTTCGCGACGGAGACCTTAAGTAGGCGGAAGGGCAGCCTCGGAGGGGGCCTGTTGGGCCCACACACTAGGGGGGCGCGCCCCACCCCTTGGCCGCGCCGCCCTGGCGTGTGGGGCTCCCCTGGATCCTCTCCGGTACTTCTTCGATGCTGGAACCTTCCGGGAAAAATAGGATGTTGGGCGTTGATTTCGTCCATTCGAGAATATTTCCTTACTAGGATTTCGGAACCAAAAAGCAGAAAGAAACAAGCCCCTTCGGCATCTCGTCAATAGGTTAGTTCGGAAAACGCATAAATATGACATAAAGTATGCATAAAACATGTAGATATCATCAATAATGTGGCATGGAACATAAGAAATTATCGATACCTCGGAGACGTATCAGCATCCCCAAGCTTAGTTCGTGCTCGTCCCGAGCAGGTAAACGATAACAAAGATAATTTCTGAAGTGACATGCCATCATAACCTTGATCATACTATTATAAGCATATGTAATGAATGCAGCGATCAAAACAATGGTAACGACATGAGTAAACAACTGAATCATAAAGCAAAGACTTTTCATGAATAGTACTTTCAAGACAAGCATCAATAAGTCTTGCATAAGAGTTAACTCATAAAGCAATAAATTCATAGTAAAGGTATTGAAGCAACACAAAGGAAGATTAAGTTTTAGCGGTTGCTTTCAACTTGTAACATGTATATCTCATGGATAATTGTCAACATAGAGTAATATAACAAATGCAATATGCAAGTATGTAGGAATCAATGCACAGTTCACACAAGTGTTTGCTTCTTGAGGTGGAGAGAAATAGGTGAACTGACTCAACATAAAAGTAAAAGAAAGGCCCTTCGCAGAGGGAAGCATTGATTGCTATATTTGTGCTAGAGCTTTGGTTTTGAAAACAAGAAACAATTTTGTCAACGGTAGTAATAAAGCATATGTATCATGTAAATTATATCTTACAAGTTGCAAGCCTCATGCATAGTATACTAATAGTGCCCGCACCTTGTCCTAATTAGCTTGGATTACCGGGATTGTCATCGCAATACACATGTTTTAACCAAGTGTCACAAAGGGGTACCTCTATGCCGCCTGTACAAAGGTCTAAGGAGAAAGCTCGCATTTGGATTTCTCGCTTTTGATTATTCTCAACTTAGACATCCATACCGGGACAACATAGACAACAGATAATGGACTCCTCTTTAATGCATAAGCATGTAGCAACAATTAATGTTCTCATATGAGATTGAGGATATATGTCCAAAACTGAAACTTCCACCATGATTCATGGCTTTAGTTAGCGGCCCAATGTTCTTCTCTAACAGTATGCATGCTCTAACCATTAAATGAGTGGTAAATCTCTACTTCAGACAAGACGGACATGCATAGCAACTCACATGATATTCAACAAAAAGTAGTTGATGGCGTCCCCAGGAACATGGTTATCGCACAACAAACAACTTAATAAGAGATAAAGTGCATAAGTACATATTCAATACCACAATAGTTTTTAAGCTATTTGTCCCATGAGCTATATATTGCAAAGGTAAAGAATGGAAATTTTAAAGGTAGCACTCAAGCAATTTACTTCGGAATGGCGGAGAAATACCATGTAGTAGGTAGGTATGGTGGACACAAATGGCATAGTGGTTGGCTCAAGGATTTTGGATGCATGAGAAGTATTACCTCTCGATACAAGGTTTAGGCTAGCAAAGTTATTTGAAACAAACACAAGGATGAACCGGTGCAGCAAAACTCACATAAAAGACATATTGTAAACATTATAAGACTCTACACCGTCTTCCTTGTTGTTCAAACTCTTTACTAGAAATTATCTAGACCTTAGAGAGACCAATTATGCAAACCAAATTTTAGCAAGCTCTACATATTTCTTCATTAATGGGTGCAAAGTATATGATGCAAGAGCTTAAACATGAGCACAACAATTGCCAAGTATCACATTATCCAAGACATTTTACCAATTACTACATGTAGCATTTTCCGTTTCCAACCATATAACAATTAAAAGCAGTTTCAACCTTCGCCATGAACATTAAAAGCTAAGAACACATGTGTTCATATGAACCAGCGGAGCGTGTCTCTCTCCCACACAAGCATTTATTCAAACAAAAACAAAAACAAAAAAAACAGACGCTCCAAGTAGAGTACATAAGATGTGACCGAATAAAAATATAGTTTCAAGAGAAGGAACCTGATAAGTTGTTGATGAAGAAGGGGATGCCTTGGGCATCCCCAAGCTTAGATGCTTGAGTCTTCTTGAAATATGCAGGGATGAACCACCGGGGCATCCCCAAGCTTAGACTTTTCACTCTTCTTGATCATAGTATATCATCCTCCTCTCTTGACCCTTGAAAACTTCCTCCACACCAAACTCGAAACAAACTCATTAGAGGGTTAGTGCATAATCAAAATTTCACATGTTCAGAGGTGACACAATCATTCTTAACACTTCTGGACATTGCTCAAAGCTACTGGAAGTTAATGGAACAAAGAAATCCATCCAACACGGCAAAAGAGGCAATGCGAAATAAAAGGCAGAATCTGTCAAAACAGAACAGTCCGTAAAGACGAATTTTAAAGTGGCACCAGACTTGCTCAAATGAAAATGATCAAATTTAATGAAAGTTGCGCACATATCTGAGGATCACTCACGTAAATTGGCATAATTTTCTGAGTTACCTACAGATAATTAGGCCCAGATTCGTGACAGCAAGAAATCTGTTTCTGCGCAGTAATCCAAATCTAGTATGAACCTTACTATCAAAGACTTTACTTGGCACAATAATGCAACAAAATTAAGATAAGGAGAGGTTGCTACAGTAGTAACAACTTCCAAGACACAAATACAAAATAAAAGTACTGTAACAAAATAAACACATGGGTTATCTCCCAAGAAGTTCTTTCTTTATAGCCATTAAGATGGGCTCAGCAGTTTTAATGATGCACTCGCAAGAAATAGTAGTTGAAGCAAAAGAGAGCATCAAGAGGAAAATTCAAAACAAATTTAAGTCTAACATGCTTCCTATGCATAGGAGTTTTGTAAATAAACAAGTTCATGAAGAAAAAAGTAACAAGCATAGGAAGATAGAACAAGTGTAGCTTCAAAAATTTCAGCACATAGAGAGGCATTTTAGTAACATGAAAATTTCTACAACCATATTTTCCTCTCTCATAATAACTTTCAGTAGCAACATGAGCAAACTCAACAATATAACTATCACATAAAGCATTCTTATCATGAGTCTCATGCATAAAATTATTACTCTCCACATAGGCATAATCAATTTTATTAGTTGTAGTGGGAGCAAATTCAACAAAGTAGCTATCATTATTATTCTCATCATCAAATATAGGAGGCATATTGTAATCATAATCAAATTTATCCTCCATAACAGGTGGTACTAAAAGACCAATATCATTATAATCATCATAAATAGGAGGCAAAGTATCATCAAAGTAAATTTTCTCCTCAATGCTTGGGGGACTAAAAATATCATGCTCATCAAAGCCAGCTTCCCCAAGCTTAGAATTTTCCATATCATTAGCAACAATGGTGTTCAAAGCGTTCATACTAATATGTTCCATAGGTTTTTTAATTTTCGCATCAAACCATCCATGTCTTAAATCAGGAAATAGAATAAGAAGCTCATTGTTGTCCATTATGCCTAACTAGTGTAAACAAGAAACAAAAAGATGCAATTGCATGATCTAAAGGAAATAGCTTCAAGCACATACACAACGGCAACAGAAAAGTACTTTACCTGGGACCGGAGTATGAGTGCCTTTACCTTTCCTCCCCGACAACGGCGCAGAAAAGTGCTTGATGTCTACGGGTGCTTCTATTCTTGTAGACAGTGTTGGGCCTCCAAGAGCAGAGGTTTGTAGAACAGCAGCAAGTTTCCTTTAAGTGGATCACCCAAGGTTTATCGAACTCGGGAGGAAGAGGTCAAAGGTATCCCTCTCATGCAACCCTGCAACCACAAAGCAAGAAGTCTCTTGTGTCCCCAACACACCTAATAGGTGCACTAGTTCGGCGAAGAGATAGTGAAATACAAGTGGTATGAATGAATATGAGCAGTAGTACGGCGCCAGAAAAGTGCTTGCTGGCGTGCAGATGATGGTAGTAATATTGCAGGAAGTAAAGATGCAGTAAAACAGTAAACAAGCAGCGATAGCGTATTTAGGAACAAGGCCTAGGGATCATACTTTCACTAGTGGACACTCTCAACATTGATCACATAACAGAATAAATAGATAGATGCTAGACTCTACACCCTCTTGTTGGATGATGAACACCACTAACTGTGTAGGATTACATGAACCCTCAATGCCGGAGTTAACAAGCTCCACAATATTCAATGTTCATATTTAAATAACCTTAGAGTGCATAACAGATCAACATAACCAAACCAAGTACTAACATAGCATGCACACTGTCACCTTCACACTACGAAAGGAGGAATAGATCACATCAATACTATCATAGCAATAGTTAACTTCATAATCTACAAGAGATCACAATCATAGCCTACGCCAAGTACTACACGATGCACACACTATCACCATTACACCGTGCAGGAGGAATAAACTACTTTAATAACATCACTAGAGTAGCACATAGATAAATTGTGATACAAAACACATTGCAATCATAAAGAGATATAAATAAGCACTTCACTATGCCATTCATAACAGTGAATAAGTATTCTGTGAAATATAGCCTAAGAGACCCACACGGTGCACACACTGTCACCTTTACACACGTGGGACAAGGAGTCTCCGGAGATCACATAAGTAAAATCCACTTGACTAGCATAATGACATCTAGATTACAAGCATCATCATATGAATCTCAATCATGTAAGGCAGCTCATGAGATTATTGTATTGAAGCACATAGGAGAGAGATGAACCACATAGCTACCGGTACAGCCCCGAGCCTTGATGGAGAACTACTCCCTCCTCATGGGAGACAGACAGCGTTGGTGAAGATGGTGGTGTCGATGGGGAAGCCTTCCGGGGGCACTTCCCCGTCCCGGCGGCGTGCCGGAACAGAGACTCCTGTCCCCCAAATCTTGGCTTCGCGATGGCGGCGGCTCTGGAAGGTTTCTCTGGTTTCGTCGAACGTCATAGGGTTTTCGCGACGGAGACCTTAAGTAGGCGGAAGGGCAGCCTCGGAGGGGCCTGGTGGGCCCACACACTAGGGGGCGCGCCCCACCCCTTGGCCGCCGCCGCCTGGCGTGTGGGGCCCCCTGGCTCCTCTCGGTACTTCTTCGATGCTCGGAACCTTCCGGGAAAAATAGGATGTTGGGCGTTGATTTCGTCCGATTCCGAGAATATTTCCTTACTAGGATTTGAAACCAAAAACAAGAAAACAGCAACTGGCCCTTCGGCATCTCGTCAATAGGTTAGTTCCGGAAAACGCATAAATATGACATAAAGTATGCATAAAACATGTAGATATCATCAATAATGTGGCATGGAACATAAGAAATTATCGATACGTCGGAGACGTATCAACTTCATCTTCTTCTTTTAGACGGATCTGATTGTAAGCAGAATACGCGTCCAGGAAGGAAAGACGTTCGCAATCTGCCGTGGAGTCGATAATTTGGTCGATCCTTGGGAGGGGGAAGTGATCTAAGTGGCTTCAGTTTTTAGTTCTCTGATGAAACTAGCTTTTCTGATTCGATGGATTTCAGATAACATAGCTTTGCGCTTTGGCTCGAAAAAACGCCGCAAAGGTTATCGAATTGGTCTGGCTCTTGGATCCAGATTAAGTGCGTGCTCGGGAAGTTCCCTGGGTACTCCTGGCATGTCAGCTGGGCACCATGCGAAGATTTCCCAGCGCTCACGGAGGAACTGGATGAGCGTGCTTTCCTATGCACTATCCAAGTTGGTGGCGATGGATGTCGTCTTTTTAGGATTTATCCGGTGGATCTGAACTTCCTTGGAGTCCTTGGAGGTGTCGAAAGCTTGCTCTTGCAGGATCTACCTCCGTCTGGTAAAACGTCGTGATTGGTGGTTAGCTTGGATGCTTCATATTCAGCTTGCATGCCAAATGACTCGGAAATTTTATGAAAATCCCTATCACACTTATCAGACAGAGCAAAGCTTCCCTTAACCGTTATTGGGCCCCTAGGTCCAGGGATCTATAGTGCGGCACTGCCATAAATCTGGCGTATGCGGGTCGTCCTAAGAGTGTATGGTACTGTGACGACCAATCTATCACCTCAAACTCGAGTTTTTTTCCTTCCTGAAATTTTCTTTGTTTCCAAACTGCACGTCGAGTGCTATTTTGCCCAAAGTATAAGTTGGTTTCTCGGGTGTGATGCCATGAAAGCCTGTGTCTATTGGTGCCAAGTTAGCCAATGAGATGTTCATCTTCCTCAACGTATCCGCGTAAATGAGGTTTGTGCTGCTTCCTCCATCAATGAATATACGAGAGACATCATATTCTTCAATGACTATTGGTAACACCATTGCTGAATGTCATGGCCGCGGTACTTGTGGTGGATGATCCTCTATGGAGAATCCTATTGGTTGACCTGACCAATTTAGATACTCGATGGTTGGTGGGGTGCCAACACTGCCATGTTTACTTGCCGCGAAATTAGCTTCTGCGATCTACTCGACAATCTGCCCTTCTGGATCATCAACACCGCTCCCTTGTGGGGGTGAAATCGTCATTACCATTTGGGGGACCCGCAATATGTAGCTGATGCTGGTTTGCGATTGGTAATTGCGGGTGGTGGTGGAAATGGTACATGCACCTCACTTCTTAGCCCTTGTGTGTATCCTCTCCTGATTGCCTCCGCTTGCGTGATCTCTGTCGCCCTGATGCGCGTGAGACACACGTCCGTTGGGAACCCCAAGAGGAAGGTGTGATGTGCACAGCAGTAAGTTTTCCCTCAGAAAGAAACCAAGGTTTATCGAACAGTAGGAGCCAAGAAGCACGTTGAAGGTTGTTGGTGGCGGAGTGTATTGCGGCGCAACACCGGGATTCGGCGCCAACGTGGAATCGCTGCACAATCACAGTACTTTGCTCCAATGTGGTGAGGTTGTCAATCTCACCGGCTTGCTGTAAACAAAGGATTAGATGTATTGTGTGGATGATGATGATTGTTTGCGAAGAACAGTAAAGAACAATTGCAGTAGATTGTATTTCAGATGTAAAGAATAGGACCGGGGTCCACAGTTCACTAGTGGTGTCTCTCCCATAAGATAAACAGATGTTGGGTGAACAAATTACAGTTGGGCAATTGACAAATAAAGAAGGCATAACAATGCACATACATATATCATGATGAGTACTATGAGATTTAATCAGGGCATTACGACAAAGTACATAGACCGCTATCCAGCATGCATCTATGCCTAAAAAGTCCACTTTCAGGTTATCATCCGAACCCCTTCCAGTATTAAGTTGTAAACAATAGACAATTGCATTAAGTATGGTGCGTAATGTAATCAACACAAATATCCTTAGACAAAGCATCGATGTTTTATCCCTAGTAACAACATCCACATCCACAACCTTAGAACTTTCTATCACTGTCCCAGATTTAATGGAGGCATGAACCCACTATCGAGCATAAATACTCCCTCTTGGAGTCACAAGTATCAACTTGGCCAGAGCCTCTACTAGCAACGGAGAGCATGCAAGAACATAAATAACATATATGATAGATTGATAATCAACTTGACATAGTATTCAATATTCATCGGATCCCAACAAACACAACATGTAGCATTACAAATAGATGATCTTGATCATGATAGGCAGCTCACAAGATCTAACATGATAGCACAATGAGGAGAAGACAACCATCTAGCTACTGCTATGGACCCATAGTCCAGGGGTGGACTACTCACACATCGATCCGGAGGCGATCATGGCGATGAAGAGACCTCGGGAGATGATTCCCCCTCTCCAGGGTGCGGAGGCGATCTCTGAATCCCCGAGATGGGATTGGCGGCGGCTGCGTCTCTGGAAGGTTTTCCGTATTGTGGCTCTCGATCTTGGGGGTTTCGCGACGAAGACTATATGTAGGCGAAAGGGTAGGTCGGGGGCGTCACGGGGACCCACACAACAGGCCGCGCGGCGGGGGCCCGGCCGCGCCGCCCGCGTGTCGTCGCCCGTGGCCCCACTTCGTTTCCTCTTCGGACACGGAAGCTTCGTGGAAAAATAGGACCCAGGCGTTGATTTCGTCCAATTCCGAGAATATTTCCTTACTAGGATTTTGAAACCAAAAAACAGACAGGCTGGCTCTTCGGCATCTCGTCAATAGGTTAGTGCCGGAAAATGCATAATAATGACATATAGTGTGTATAAAACATGTGAGTATCATCATAAAAGTAGCATGGAACATAAGAAATTATAGATACGTTTGGGACGTATCAAGCATCCCCAAGCTTAGTTCCTACTCGCCCTCGAGTAGGTAAACGATAACAAAGATAATTTCCGAAGTGACATGCTATCATAATCTTGATCATACTATTGTAAGCATATGAGATGAATGCAGCGATTCGAAGCAATGATGAAGATAATGAGTAAACAAATGAATCATATAGCAAAGACTTTTCATGAATAATACTTTCAAGACAAGCATCAATAAGACTTGCATAAGAGTTACTCATAAAGCAATAAATTCAAAGTAAAGGCATTGAAGCAACACAAAGGAAGATATAAGTTTCAGCGGTTGCTTTCAACTTCAACATATTTATCTCATGGATAATTGTCAACACAAAGTAATATAACAGGTGCAATAGGTAGACATGTAAGAATCAATGCACACAGTTGATACAAGTGTTTGCTTCTAAGATAGAAAGAATAGGTAAACTGACTCAACAATAAAGTAGAAGATAGGCCCTTCGCAGAGGGAAGCATGGATTACTATTTTTGTGCTAGAGCTTTTCATTTTGAAAACAAGAAACAATTTTGTCAACGGTAGTAATAAAGCATATATGTTATGTATAAGATATCCTATAAGTTGCAAGCCTCATGCATAGTATACTAATAGTGCTCGCACCTTGTCCTAATTAGCTTGGATTAACACGGATTATCATTGCATAGCATATGTTTCAACCAAGTGTCACAAAGGGTACCTCTATGCCGCCTGTACAAGGGTCTAAGGAGAATGTTCGCATTGGATTTCTCGCTTTTGATCATTCTCAACTTAGACACCCATACCGGGACAACATAGACAACAGATAATGGACTCCTCTATTAATGCTTAAGCATTCAACAACAGTTAATTTTCTCATAAGAGATTGAGGATTAATTGTCCAAACTGAAACTTTCACCATGAATCATGGCTTTAGTTAGCGGCCCAATGTTCTTCTCTAACAGTATGCATACTTGATACGTCTCCGACGTATCGATAATTTCTTATGTTCCATGCCACATTATTGATGATATCTACATGTTTTATGCATACTTTATGTCATATTTATGCGTTTCGGAACAAACCTATTGACGAGATGCCGAAGTGCAGTTCCTATTTTCTGCTGTTTTTGGTTCAGAAATCCTAGTAAGGAAATATTCTCGGAATTGGACGAAATCAACGGGGTCCTATTTTTCCACGAAGCTTCCAGAAGTCCGAAGGGAACGAAGTGGGGCCACGAGGTGGGGACACGAGGGCGGCGCGGCCCAAGCCCTGGCCGCGCCGGCCTAGTGTGTGGCCCCACCAGACTCCACCGACCTTGCCCTTCCGCCTGCTTAAAGTCTCCGTCGCGAAAACCCTACCACGTTCGACGGAAAAGCCACGGTACGAGAAACCTTCCAGAGCCGCCGCCATCGCGAAGCCAAGATCTGGGGGACAGGAGTCTCTGTTCCGGCACGCCGCCGGGACGGGGAAGTGCCCCGGAAGGCTCCTCCATCGACACCACCGCCATCTCCATCAACGCTGCTGTCTCCCATGAGGAGGAGTAGTTCTCCATCGAGGCTCGGGGCTGTACCGGTAGCTATGTGGTTCATCTCTCTCCTATGTACTTCAATACAATAATCTCATGAGCTGCCTTACATGATTGAGATTCATATGATGATGCTTGTAATCTAGATGTCATTATGCTAGTCAAGTGGATTTTACTTATGTGATCTCCGGAGACTCCTTGTCCCACGTGTGTAAAGGTGACAGTGTGTGCACCGTGTGGGTCTCTTAGGCTATATTTCACAGAATACTTATTCACTGTTATGAATGGCATAGTGAAGTGCTTATTTATATCTCTTTATGATTGCAATGTGTTTTGTATCACAATTTATCTGTGTGCTACTCTAGTGATGTTATTAAAGTAGTTTATTCCTCCTGCACGGTGTAATGGTGACAGTGTGTGCATCGTGTAGTACTTGGCGTAGGCTATGATTGTGATCTCTTGTAGATTATGAAGTTAACTATTGCTATGATAGTATTGATGTGATCTATTCCTCCTTTCGTAGTGTGAAGGTGACAGTGTGCATGCTATGTTAGTACTTGGTTTGGTTATGTTGATCTGTCATGCACTCTAAGGTTATTTAAATATGAACATTGAATATTGTGGAGCTTGTTAACTCCGGCATTGAGGGTTCGTGTAATCCTACACAGTTAGTGGTGTTCATCATCCAACAAGAGGGTGTAGAGTCTAGCATCTATCTATTTATTCTGTTATGTGATCAATGTTGAGAGTGTCCACTAGTGAAAGTATGATCCCTAGGCCTTGTTCCTAAATACTGCTATCGCTGCTTGTTTGTTTTGCATCTTTACTTCCTGCAATTTTACTACCATCAACTGCACGCCAGCAAGCACTTTTCTGGCGCCGTACTACTGCTCATATTCATTCATACCACTTGTATTTCACTATCTCTTCGCGAACTAGTGCACCTATTAGGTGTGTTGGGGACACAAGAGACTTCTTGCTTTGTGGTTGCGGGGTTGCATGAGAGGGATATCTTTGACCTCTTCCTCCACGAGTTCGATAAACCTTGGGTGATCCACTTAAGGGAAACTTGCTGCTGTTCTACAAACCTCTGCTCTTGGAGGCCCAACATGTCTACAAGAATAGAAGCACCGTAGACATCAAGCTATTTTAAAGCCGTTGTGGGGAGGAAAGGTAAAAGGCACTCATACTCCGGTCCCAGGTAAAGTACTTTTCTGTTGCCATTGTGTGTGTGCTCGAAGCTATTTCCTTTAGATCCTGCAATTGCATCTTTTTGTTTCTTGTTTACACTAGTTAGGCATAATGGACAACAATGAGCTTCTTATTCTATTTCCTGATTTAAGACATGGATGGTTTGATGCGAAAATTAAAAAACCTATGGAACATATTAGTATGAACGCTTTGAACACCATTGTTGCTAATGATATGGAAAATTCTAAGCTTGGGGAAGCTGGCTTTGATGAGCATGATATTTTTAGTCCCCCAAGCATTGAGAAAATTTACTTTGATGATACTTTGCCTCCTATTTATGATGATTATAATGATAGTGGTCTTTTAGTACCGCCTGTTATGGAGGATAAATTTGATTATGATTACAATATGCCTCCTATATTTGATGATGAGAATAATAATGATAGCTACTTTGTTGAATTTGCTCCCACTACAACTAATAAAATTGATTATGCTTATGTGGAGAGTAATAATTTTATGCATATAGCTCATGATAAGAATGCTTTATGTGATACTTATATTGTTGAGTTTGTTCATGATGCCACTGGAAATTATTATGAGAGAGGAAAATATGGTTGTAGAAGTTTTCATGTTACTAAAACACCTCTCTATATGCTGAAATTTTTGAAGTTACACTTGTTTTATCTTTCTATGCTTGTTGCATCATGCTTCATGAATTTGTTTATTTACAAGATTCCTATGCATAGGAAGCATGTTAGGCTTAAATTTGTTTTGAATTTGCTTCTTGATGCTCTTTTTTGCTTCAACTCTTATTTCTTGGGAGTGCATCATTAAAACTACTGAGCCCATCTTAAATGGCTATAAAGAAAGCACTTCTTGGGAGATAACCCATGTGTTTATTTTGTTACAGTACTTTTATTTTGTATTTGTGTCTTGGAAGTTGTTACTATTGTAGCAACCTCTCCTTATCTTAATTTTGTTGCATTGTTGTGCCAAGTAAAGTCTTTGATAGTAAAGTCAATACTAGATTTGGATTACTGCGCAGAAACAGATTTCTTGCTGTCACGAATCTGAGCCTAATTCTCTGTAGGTAACTCAGAAAATTATGCCAATTTACATGAGTGATCCTCAGATATGTACGCAACTTTCATTCAATTTGGGCATTTTCATCTGAGCAAGTCTGGTGCCTCTTTAAAATTCGTCTTTACGGACTGTTCTGTTTTGACAGATTCTGCCTTTTATTTCGCATTGCCTCTTTTGCTATGTTGGATGGATTTCTTTGTTTCATTAATGTCCAGTAGCTTTGTGCAATGTCCAGAAGTGTTAAGAATGATTGTGTCACCTCTGAACATGTGAATTTTTATTATGCACTAACCCTCTAATGAGTTTGTTTCGAGTTTGGTGTGGAGGAAGTTTTCAAGGGTCAAGAGAGGAGGATGATATACTACGATCAAGGAGAGTGAAAGCTCTAAGCTTGGGGATGCCCCGGTGGTTCATCCCTGCATATTTCAAGAAGACTCAAGCATCTAAGCTTGGGGATGCCCAAGGCATCCCCTTCTTCATCGACAAATTATCAGGTTCCTTCTCTTGAAACTATATTTTTATTCGGTCACATCTTATGTACTTTACTTGGAGCGTTGTGTGCTTTTGTTTGTTTTTTGTTTGAATAAATGCTTGTGTGGGAGAGAGACACGCTCCGCTGGTTCATATGAACACATGTGTTCTTAGCTTTTAATGTTCATGGCGAAGGTTGAATCTTCTTCGTTAAATTGTTATATGGTTGGAATCGGGAAATGCTACATGTAGTAATTCTAAAATGTCTTGAATAATGTGATACTTGGCAATTGTTGTGCTCATGTTTAAGCTCTTGCATCATATACTTTGCACCCATTAATGAAGAAATACATAGAGCTTGCTAAAATTTGGTTTGCATAAGTGGTCTCTCTAAAGTCTAGATAATTTCTAGTATTGAGTTTTGAACAACAAGGAAGACGGTGTAGAGTCTTATAATGTTTACAATATGTCTTTTATGTGAGTTTTGCTGCACCGGTTCATCCTTGTGTTTGTTTCAAATAACCTTGCTAGCCTAAGCCTTGTATCGAGAGGGAATACTTCTCATGCATCCAAAATCCTTGAGCCAACCACTATGCCATTTGTGTCCACCATACCTACCTACTACATGATATTTCTCCGCCATTCCAAAGTAAATTGCTTGAGTGCTACCTTCAAATAATTCAAAATTTATCACCTCTGATTTGTGTCAATGTTTTATAGCTCATGAGGAAGTATGTGGTGTTTATCTTTCATTCTTGTTGGGCAACTTTCACCAATGGACTAGTGGCTATATCCGCTTATCCAATAATTTTGCAAAAAGATGGCAACGGGGTTCCCAGCCCCAATTAATCAACCTTCATTAATAATTCTCTTCACATGTTTTGCTCTGATTCATCAGTAAGCAACTTAATTTTGCAAATAGACACTCCTCCATGGTATGTGAATGTTGGAAGGCACCCGAGGATTCGGTTAGCCATGGCTTGTGTAAGCAAAAGGTTGGGAGGAGTGTCATCCATAAATAAAGAAAAACTAAACTAAAGTACATGTGTAAACAAAAAAGAAGAGGGATGATCTACCTTGCTGGTAGAGATAACGTCCTTCATGGGAGCCGCTCTTGAAAGTCTGGTTGATAAGGTAGTTAGAGTACCCACTACCATTCGTTGACAACAACAAACACCTCTCAAAATTTTACTTTTATGCTCTCTTTATGTTTTCAAAACCAAAGCTCTAGCACAAATATAGCAATCAATGCTTCCCTCTGCGAAGGGCCATTCTTTTACCTTTTATGTTGAGTCAGTTCGCCTATTTCTCTCCACCTCAAGAAGCAAACACTTGTGTGAACTGTGCATTGATTCTTACATACTTGCATATTGCATTTGTTATATTACTCTATGTTGACAATTATCCATGAGATATACATGTTACAAGTTGAAAGCAACCGCTGAAACTTAATCTTCCTTTATGTTGCTTCAATACCTTTTACTTTGAATTATTGCTTTATGAGTTAACTCTTATGCAAGACTTATTGATGCTTGTCTTGAAGTACTATTCATGAAAAGTCTTTGCTTTATGATTCAGTTGTTTACTCATGTCATTACCATTGTTTTGATCGCTACATTCATTACATGTGTTTACAATAGTATGATCAAGGTTATGATGGCATGTCCCTCCAGAAATTATCTTTGTTATCGTTTACACCTGCTCGGGACGAGCAGAACTAAGCTTGGGGATGCTGATACGTCTCCGACGTATCGATAATTTCTTATGTTCCATGCCACATTATTGATGATATCTACATGTTTTATGCATACTTTATGTCATATTTATGCATTTTCCGGAACTAACCTATTGACGAGATGCCGAAGTGCCAGTTCCTGTTTTCTGCTAGTTTTGGTTCCAGAAATCCTAGTAAGGAAATATTCTCGGAATTGGACGAAATCAACGCCCGGTCCTATTTTTCCACAGCTTCCAGGAGTCCGAAAGGGAAACGAAGTGGGGCCACGAGTGGGGACACAGTAGGGCGGCGCGGCCCAAGCCCTGGCCGCGCCGGCCTAGTGTGTGGCCCCACCAGGACTCCACCGACCTTGCCCTTCCGCCTACTTAAAGTCTCCGTCGCGAAAACCCTACCACGTTCGACGGAAAAGCCACGGTACGAGAAACCTTCCAGAGCCGCCGCCATCGCGAAGCCAAGATCTGGGGGACAGGAGTCTCTGTTCCGGCACGCCGCCGGGACGGGAAGTGCCCCGGAAGGCTCCTCCATCGACACCACCGCCATCTCCATCAACGCTGCTGTCTCCCATGAGGAGGGAGTAGTTCTCCATCGAGGCTCGGGGCTGTACCGGTAGCTATGTGGTTCATCTCTCTCCTATGTACTACGTCCAAAACGTCTACTTTCCCGAACACTTTTGCTATTGTTTGGCCTCTAATTTGTGTATTTTGGATGCAACTAACACGGACTAACGCTGTTTTCAGCAGAACTGCTCTGGTGTCTCGTTTTTGTGCAGAAATCCAACTTTCGGGAAAAACCTCGGAATTTATGCAGAAGGCCCTATTTTCCCAGGAAACTAACGGAGCCAGAAGGGCAATTGGGCCCGCGCGGCCCTGTGGTGTGGCCCCCTCGGCCGGCCTCCGACGCCCTCCTTCGGACTACTTATTCGCCTCGACCTAAAAACGCCAGGGAGGAAGTCGAAGTCGCCAGAAACCCTCCAGAACGCCGCCACATCGCGAAACTCCGTCGCGGGAGCCAGAAGTCTCCGTTCTGGCACTCCGGGGACGGGAATTGGAGGAGATCATCACCGCCATCACCGCCAACGCCTCTACATCAACCAGCCATGTTTCCCCATCCATGTGTGAGTAATTCCCCCGCTGTAGGTGAAGGGGATGGTAGGGATTGGATGAGATTGGTCATGTAATAGCATAAGATTGTTAGGGCATAGTGCCTAGTGTCCGTAATTGGTACTTTGATGATATTGTTGCAACTTGTTATGCTTAATGCTTGTCACTAGGGCCCGAGTGCCATGATCTCAGATCTGAACATGTTATTGTTTCATCATGATATTCGTTGTTTATGATCATACCTGCAAGTTGTATACACATGTCGCTGTCCGGAACCAATGGCCCCGAAGTGACAGAAATCGGGACAACCGGAGGGGATGGTAGTGATGTGAGGATCACATGTGTTCACGGAGTGTTAATGCTTTGCTCAGGTACTCTATTAAAAGGAGTACCTTAATATCCAGTAGTTTCCCTTGAGGCCCGGCTGCCACCGGCTGGTAGGACAAAAGATGTTGTGCAAGTTTCTCATTGCGAGCACGCACGACTATATATGGAACACATGCCTATTGATTGCTTTGTACTTGGACACCGTTTTATTATTATCTGCAAATGCCCTGCTATGATTGTTACATGAGTTTCTCTCATCCATGCAACGCCGTCATCCGTCCCCGTGCCTACAGTATTTTAATCCTGCTGTTTACTATAATCACCACTGCTGTCTTTGTTACTCTGCTTCTTTGTTATTTCACTACGCTGCTATAAAATTGTTACTACCGATAAACTCTTGCGAGCAAGTTTGTTTCCAGGTGCAGCTGAATTGACAACTCCGTTGTTAAGGCTTCCAAGTGTTCTTTGTCTCCCCTTGTGTCGAATCAATAAATTGGGTAATACTTCCCTCGAAGACTGTGCGATCCCCTATACTTGTGGGTCATCAAGACTATTTTCTGGCGCCGTTGGGGAGCATAGCTTTATTTGGAAGTTCACTTGGATTAATATTGTTCGCTGCAAATTCTCCATCATGGGTAAACCTCGCGATACTAAGATCGCCATATTACCATCCACTACAAGAAAAGGTACAATTCTGAGTACCTCCGCTACACTTGATTCACCATCTGTGATTGATAAACTTGTTTCACCGCCACATGCTTCGCATGCGGGTACATCTGCTGAATCTGAACACTCTCATAATATTGATAATGTTTCTGCTGTGCTTGATGATAGTGGTTCATTGGGATCTTTTCTAGATGCTACAATTGCTAAATCTAGACAAATTGAAAATACTGAAACTCCTAATGCTACTACACCTGTTAGTTCACCTGAACTTGATTATTTTAGTGATGATCTTGAGGAAGATTATGTGGAGCTTGATGATGATTTTATTGAAAAATGCAATGCTACTACTGATGCAAGAAAAATTAAAAAGTTGCTTGCAGAACACTGTTAGATATAAACTGTCTCCTGATCCTAAATTTGCCACATCTCCTATAAACATTAGGGATAAAGATTATGATTTTTCTCTTGATCTATCTCATATAGCTATTGTTGAGAAAACACCTTTTGTGGTACTGAAAAAGAAAGTGCTGTTGAACACATGACTGAGTTATCTACTTTGAGTAGCTTGTTTGATGATGTTAAGAAGCGTACTTACTTTGTTGCTAAAATCTTTCCATTCTCATTAAAGGATGACGCTAAAACTTGGTATAATAGTTTGCCACCTAGTTCTATTAAAAGTCCAAAAGAATTGCTTGATGTTTTCTTCCGCAAATACTTTCCTGCTAGTGCTCAACATGCTGCTTTGCAGAGAGTTTATAATTTTGATCAGGGAGATGAGGAGAAATTGCCTGAGGCTTGGGCGAGATTTTGCTCTCTTATTAGAGCTTTGCCTGACCATGATTTAGAAAAGCATGATTTACTTGATATATTTTATAGTGGACTAACCATTGAGTCTAGGGCATACCTGGATAGTTGTGCTGGTTGTGTTTTCAGGAAAAGAACTCCAGACGACGCTGAAGAATTATTGGCTAAAATAGGCCGGAATTATGATGATTGGAATACGCCTGAACCAACTCCAACGCCAATAGTGAAGAAGAGGGGTTTAATTAAATTGAATGATGAAGATATGAGGGAAGCCAAGAAGTCTCTCAAGGAGAAAGGTATTAAATCTGAAGATGTGAAGAATCTACCTCCTATAGAAGATATATGTGAGATAATTCCCCCTTCATCCATGATTGAGGTAAACTCCCTTCAACGCTTTACTAGGGAAGATATTCCGTATTCGAAACCTCCTGCACAATGCTTAGATGAGTTTGATAATTATATTGTTAAGCAAGAAAATTTTAATATGAGAGTAGAGAATCATTTAATGGAAAATTCTCAAGCTATTAGTCAATTGCATGATATTGTGGAGAGAACCTCCAATGATGTTAAGATGCTTGTCAAACATTTTCAAATGATTCAGACTCAAATTGATCAACTCACTAAAGTGCAAAATGACTTGTTAGGGAATAATTCTAAAGAGAAACATGCTTATGAAGTAACAACTAGAGGTGGTGTCTCTACCCAGGATCCTCTATATCCTGAAGGGCATCCCAAAAGAATTGAACAAGATTCTCAACGCATTGAACCTAGTGCTCATTCTAAGAAGAAAAAGAAAAAGAAACATAAAAATGTTGTAGAATCCTCTGAACCTGTTAATGATCCTAATAGTATTTCTATTTCTGATGCTGAAACTGAAAGTGGTAATGAACATGATAATGATAAAGATAATGATAAGAATGATACTCCTGATAAAGAAGAGGTTGAAGAAGAACCTGAAAAGCATGCTAAAAATAAAAAGTATACTAAAGAAGATTTTATTACTGAGAAACATGGTAATGAAAGAGAACCTTGGGTGCAAAAGCCAATGCCTTTTCCTGCTAAGAAACTAAAATCAAAGGAAGAAGAACACTATAATAAATTCTGCGATTGGATGAAACCTTTATTCTTGCAAATCCCTTTAACCGATGCTATTAAATTGCCTCCTTATTCAAAGTATATGAAAGATATTGTTACTAACAAAAGGAAAATCCCCAATGAGGAAATTTCCACTATGCTTGCTAATTACTCTTTCAATGGCAAAATTCCAAAGAAGTTGGGTGACCCAGGTATACCTACTATTCCTTGTTCTATTAAGAATAATTATGTTAAAACTGCTCTATGTGACTTGGGAGCCGGTGTTAGTGTTATGCCTTTTTCTCTTTATAAGAGACTTTACTTAGATAAGTTGATACCTACTGATATATCTTTGCAAATGGCTGATAAATCTACTGCTATTCCTGTTGGTATATGTGAGAATGTCCCTGTTCAAGTTACTACTAACTGCTTGATATTAACTGATTTTGTTGTATTGGAAATGCCTGAAGATGATAATATGTCTATTATTCTTGGGAGACCTTTTCTTAACACCGCAGGGGCTGTTATTGATTGCAACAAAGGAAAGGTTACTTTCAATGTTGATGATAGGGAACATACCGTTTATTTCCCCAAGAGGATTGAGAAAGCGTGTGGAGTTAATACTATTTCTAATGTGAGAACTATCAAAGTGGGAACCATCGATTGTCCCATATATGAGCCTAAAGAAGAATATCAAACTCTTGTTATTGGATCCATATCAATACAATTCAAGGTAACATGATTGATTTGAGGTTTATTTCTTCATATGCTATGTAAAATTTATTTGGTGGCAAGACTTGATCAACCTTGTTAACAAATACTTTTTATATGCATAGGGGAGGTAAACAACATATCTTTCTTTCTCCACTTGCTTTAGTTGCTGTAGCACTTTTAATTTGCAAAGTTTCTTAGTTGATTTGAGATTTCAAAAATTTTCTTGGCCAGTAATAATAAACTTAATACCCAGAAAATGTGCATTTTTCAAAGTTTTCAAAAATTCGCGAAAATTATACCGTTGGTCCTATTTTTCGACGAGGCACCTGGGAGCACCAGAGGATGACCTGTGGGGCACCAGAGGGCGCCAAACCACAGGCCGGCGTGGCCAAGGAGGTGGCCGCGCCACCATGTGGTGAGGGCCCCTCCTTGCCCCACTCTGCCATCTCTTCCTCCCAGCACCTTCTCTCTCCCGAAAAAACTCGTACCAAGTTCATCTCTCTCGCGTTTTTGCTCAGAGCTCCAGATTTCTCGATCTCTTTGCTCAGCCCAGATTTCTGTCTGAAATTTGGCACATTTGCTCTTCGGTATGTGACTCCTCCACCCATCCAAGTAGAATTTCGTTTGGTTGAGTATATCTTGAATATTTTGCTGCTGTAGGTAACATGTTTAGTGAGCTTGCATGCTTGTTCTAAGTGGTAGAAACTAGTTTTGATGCATGATTAGTACTCTAGCAAGTTCCTATGGTAGTTTCCCTCAATTTTATGTCACCAAATCAATTTTTATATTGGTTGTTGAAATTTCAGAAAATGGAATGGAATAGATATCACTTGAACCAGCAAGAATTGGAAGTCCAACAAGTTATGATAGTCAATCGTGAAGAGGGAGTATACCCCTCTTACTACCCGTGCGCGGATTTCATGAGAAGCGCGGGGATATTTGAAGATGTTCAAACTCTAATTTCTCGTGCAGGGCTGAGTGACTTTGTTGAAGGAGAGCCAAGACAATATGTAAAATTAACTATGGCTTTTGTGCAGGACTTCAAGTTTAATTGGTCGCGATCTAACCCCACGGTCCAGTATAAAATTTACAATAAAGCTGTCAACTTGCCATTTAGTGCTTTTTGTGCAGCAATTAGAATACCGCAATGGGGGTCGTGCGAGAAGATAAGGGGATCGCCGCAAGAACTCTCGGATCTTTACAAGATGATTTGCGATGGAAGGAGTTTCTCAGGTGAAAGTGGTAAAATCACTAGTATTCAGCTCCCGGCTATCCGCTACTTTGCTTATTTTATTACCAAATGCGTTCTCGCCAAAAGGATTGGTAGTAAACTTTCTATCCCGGATTTGGCTTTTCTAGCTGCAGCACTGCAAAATAGTAGGTCTTATAATTTGGGGGCATTAATAGCTTATAGACTTGCTACTAACCGTGAGAAAGGTGGAATGTGTGGAGGCCTCATCGCCTCCCGTTTACTAGCTTTTCATAATGTAGAACCTCATCATTTTGATATTCCGTTCCCCATAGAAAAACTTGACATAGCCTCTATGATTAAACATGAATTTGTTTCAGATTCCTCCAACTTGGGTAACCTGTATTATAAGATGATATTTTATAAGAAAGTTTGGAGAATAACTAAGAAAACTGAGAAACTAGTAAGATTGCCTGCGCCTGTTTTGTCTAACCTTGATTCCAGGGGAGATTGGTCGGTCACAGAAGGTGCACTGGATGCACATATAGAGAGAGGAGGCCAACATGCAAGAGACGACATAGAGGTCGAGGAGCACCTCGACTCATCATCCGATGCAGCAAGTTCCTCGCATCAACATGGTGGATATGCGGAGCCTCCACGCTTTTCTTCTGCGCAGGAGCTTTACTATGACTACTCCATGGACTACCCACCGGCGAGGAACGACCCTCGTTGGGGTTGAACTCCACTTAGGCCAAAAGCCTAAGCTTGGGAGGATACCGGCATCACTCATTCTTTGCATATTATGGTTGCTGGATACTTGCACATACTTGCTTTGTTCGTTTGAGTGGTTTTCTAATGAGAGGAAGATGATATTTGGGGAAGTGCTGCCTGAAAACAGATTCTGGAACGTTACCGTAAAAATTCTCAAAAATAGCCAGAGCGTCATTTTGAGCTGCCAATTTTTGTGCAGGTTCCCCAGGTTGTTATCTAACTTTCATTAGTTGAACACTTTTTGAACTGAGCAACGTAAGATTTTTGTAAAAATCGATTTCTGTACTGCTGTCAGGTTTGGCAGATTTCTGCCATCTGCTTTTCTGTGTTTCTTTTAGTTTGCTATTTCTTGTTTTTGCTTTGTTCCTTTCCAAAACACAAAAAGACCAAAAATATTTCTGTTGTTTCTCTTCACCATTTGTTTGCTTTGGTTTCTTGCATTTGTTTCGCTTTATTTGCTATTGCTAGTTTGCTATAAGAAAACCCAAAAAGATTTTGCTTTGTTTGCTTGTTTCCTCTTGTTCTTATTTGCAATTGAAAACACCAAAAATATTTGCTGTTCTTCTTTGGTTTGTAAAGTTCTTTATGAGTTCAATGGTCTTCGGTGGCTGGAGCGTGGTTTTCATTTCATATTATCCAAGCTACACAAGTGAAAAGGCAATGATGACGATCTACGACAATCCGATTGTGGTGAGAGGCTGGTATGAACTCTATTTGTTTTCATTTTGTACATATACTCATCCATGTGAGCATGCTTAGTTGGTTCATGTGAGGTATATGTTATTTGAGAAAGTCTAGTAGTTTATGATCTCTCATGTTTAGCTCCAATCTATTAATATGAGTAGCATGTCATGGATGTTTGCTTGCATTGTTTTATTCATAAGTAAGTATGGCATTGTGGTATCCTCCTCTGAATAATTCATTTATATCGACTTGGCACATGCTCACGCATGCATATGACTGAACAAAAAGTCAATTGAGCCTCGATGATCTATATTGCTTCAGAGTTCTTGTATCACTTTTATGCCTCGTTAATTTATTTTGCCGCAAGCATGATTATGACAGTTACTGCTCTCTTGATTTGTCGCTCCCTAGTCTATTGCTAGCCTTCACTTGTACTGAGCGGGAACGCTGCTCGTGCCTCCAAACACATGAAAACCAAGTTATTCCAAAGTGTCCACCATAAATACCTATGCATGGCATTTCAAACCATTCCAAGTAAATTCTCATGCGCTACCTTTAAAATCTTCAAAATGCTTCTTAATTTGTGTTAATGTTTCATAGCTCATGAGGAAGTATGTGGTGTTTAGCTTTCAACCTTGTCATTTACTTTTGACGGACTCTCATATGGAATAGTGGCACATCCGCTTATCCAATAATTTTGCAAAAAGAGCTGGCAATGGGATTCCCAGTCCCGAATTAATTAAACTTAAATAGACACTCCTCCATGGTTTGTGATTGTTGGACGGCACCCGAAGGATTCGGTTAGCCATGGCTTGTGTAAGCAAAGGTTGGGGGGAGTGTCATCATCATAATAAAACTAAAATAAAAAGGCACTCCTTCATGGTATGAGATTGTTGGCAGGCACCCGAGGATTCGGTTAGCCATGGTTTGTGCAAGAAAGGTTGGAAGGAGTGCCAAATAAATATGCAATAATTCATGGGAGCCGCTCTTGAAAGTCCGGTTGGCGAGGTAGTTAGTGTACCCATTACCATTCGTTGACAACAACAAACACCTCTCAAAATAATTTTACTCCTGATTTATAAAAATGAAAAGCTCTAGCGCATGTTAATCCCTGCTTCCCTCTGCGAAGGGTCAATCTTTTACTTTTATGTTGTGTCTCCATCCTTTCTTTGAGCACTTTCTTGAGAGCACAACTGTCATTCTTAGTATAATATGCTTGTCTCAAAATATGATTGATTGTGGTATAACTTTGATGCATTTATCTTTTGACAATCACTACTTCTAGTCTTTCTATGAACTCCAGAGGTGCCCGGGCATTTATGTTTTGCCAATCAAATACAGGCAAGCGAGATACCACTTTATCATACTCTCTTATGAACATTGCAATCTTGCTTATGTACATGATTCTTGATGCTTATTATTAATTGTTGGTACCTCTCCATGATTGACATAGCTGTTAGATGATCTTATTTGCATGTGTCTCATTATGAATTGCTTAAGTATTAGCCATAACATGAGAATATGTACATCATATGAGCAAATGTGTTCGTGAAAGTTCTTTTATCGCTCAGTTGTTAACTGAATTGCTTGAGGACAAGCAATAAGCTAAGCTTGGGGGGAGTTGATACGTCCAAAACGTATCTACTTTCCCGAACACTTTTGCTATTGTTTGGCCTCTAATTTGTGTATTTTGGATGCAACTAACACGGACTAACGCTGTTTTCAGCAGAATTGCTCTGGTGTCTCGTTTTTGTGCAGAAATCCAACTTTCGGGAAAAACCTCGGAATTTATGCAGAAGGCCCTATTTTCCCAGGAAACTAACGGAGCCAGAAGGGCAATTGAAGTGGAGGCCCGAGGGCCCCCACCATAGGGCGGCGCGGCCCGGGGCCCGCGGCCCCTGTGGTGTGGCCCCTCGGCCGGCCTCCGACGCCCTCCTTCGGACTACTTATTCGCCTCGACCTAAAAACGCCCGGAGAGAAGTCGAAGTCGCCAAACCCTCCAGAACGCCGCCACATCGCGAAACTCCGTCGCGGGAGCCGCCAGTCTCCGTTCTGGCACTCCGCCGGACGGGGAATTGGAGGAGATCATCACCGCCATCACCGCCAACGCCTCTACATCAACCAGCCATGTTTCCCCCATCCATGTGTGAGTAATTCCCCCGCTGTAGGTGAAGGGGATGGTAGGGATTGGATGAGATTGGTCATGTAATAGCATAAGATTGTTAGGGCATAGTGCCTAGTGTCCGTAATTGGTACTTTGATGATATTGTTGCAACTTGTTATGCTTAATGCTTGTCACTAGGGCCCGAGTGCCATGATCTCAGATCTGAACATGTTATTGTTTCATCATGATATTCGTTGTTTATGATCATACCTGCAAGTTGTATACACATGTCGCTGTCCGGAACCAATGGCCCCGAAGTGACGAAATTGGGACAACCGGAGGGGATGGTAGTGATGTGAGGATCACATGTGTTCACGGAGTGTTAATGCTTTGCTCCGGTACTCTATTAAAAGGAGTACCTTAATATCCAGTAGTTTCCCTTGAGGCCCGGCTGCCACCGGCTGGTAGGACAAAAGATGTTGTGCAAGTTTCTCATTGCGAGCACGCACGACTATATATGGAACACATGCCTATTGATTGCTTTGTACTTGGACACCGTTTTATTATTATCTGCAAATGCCCTGCTATGATTGTTACATGAGTTTCTCTCATCCATGCAACGCCGTCATCCGTCCCCGTGCCTACAATATTTTAATCCTGCTGTTTACTATAATCACCACTTGCTGTCTTTGTTACTCTGCTGCTGTTATTTGACTCTCTCTGCTATAAAACTGTTACTATGATAAACTCTTGCGAGCAAGTTTGTTTCCAGTGCAACTGAATTGACAACTCCGTTGTTAAGGCTTCCAAGTGTTCTTTGTCTCCCCTTGTGTCGAATCAATAAATTGGGTAATACTTCCCTCGAAACTGTTGCGATCCCCTATACTTGTGGGTCATCTACTTCAATACAATAATCTCATGAGCTGCCTTACATGATTGAGATTCATATGATGATGCTTGTAATCTAGATGTCATTATGCTAGTCAAGTGGATTTTACTTATGTGATCTCCGGAGACTCCTTGTCCCACGTGTGTAAAGGTGAGTGTGTGCACCGTGTGGGTCTCTTAGGCTATATTTCACAGAATACTTATTCACTGTTATGAATGGCATAGTGAAGTGCTTATTTATATCTCTTTATGATTGCAATGTGTTTTGTATCACAATTTATCGTGTGCTACTCTAGTGATGTTATTAAAGTAGTTTATTCCTCCTGCACGGTGTAATGGTGACAGTGTGTGCATCGTGTAGTACTTGGCGTAGGCTATGATTGTGATCTCTTGTAGATTATGAAGTTAACTATTGCTATGATAGTATTGATGTGATCTATTCCTCCTTTCGTAGTGTGAAGGTGACAGTGTGCATGCTATGTTAGTACTTGGTTTGGTTATGTTGATCTGTCATGCACTCTAAGGTTATTTAAATATGAACATTGAATATTGTGGAGCTTGTTAACTCCGGCATTGAGGGTTCGTGTAATCCTACACAGTTAGTGGTGTTCATCATCCAACAAGAGGGTGTAGAGTCTAGCATCTATCTATTTATTCGTTATGTGATCAATGTTGAGAGTGTCCACTAGTGAAAGTATGATCCCTAGGCCTTGTTCCTAAATACGCTATCGCTGCTTGTTACTGTTTTACTGCATCTTTACTTCTGCAATTTACTACCATCAACTGCACGCCGGCAAGCACTTTTCTGGCGCCGTACTACTGCTCATATTCATTCATATCACTTGTATTTCACTATCTCTTCGCCGAACTAGTGCACCTATTAGGTGTGTTGGGGACACAAGAGACTTCTTGCTTTGTGGTTGCAGGGTTGCATGAGAGGATATCTTTGACCTCTTCCTCCCTGAGTTCGATAAATCTTGGGTGATCCACTTAAGGGAAACTTGCTGCTGTTCTACAAACCTCTGCTCTTGGAGGCCCAACACTGTCTACAAGAATAGAAGCACCCGTAGACATCAATACTCAAACCATTTGATCATGAAAATCGCCCTTACTTCAGACAAGATGAACATGCATAGAAACTCACATGATATTCAACAAAGGTAAAAGTTGATGGCGTCCCCAGAAACATGGTTACCGCTCAACAAGCAACTTATTAAGAAATAAGACACATAAGTACATATTCTTCACCACAATAGTTTTTAAGGCTATTTGTCCCATGAGCTATATATTGTAAAGGCAAAGAATAGAAATTTAAAGGTAGCACTCAAGTAATGTACTTTGGAATGGCGGAGAAATACCATGTGGTAGGTAGGTATGGTGGACACAAATGGCATAGTACTTGGCTCAAGGATTTGGATGCACGAGAAGAATTCCTCTCAATACAAGGCTAGGCTAGCAAGGTTGTTTGAAGCAAAATCGAGTATAAAAGGTGCAGCAAAGCTCACATATGAACATATTGTAACTATTATAAGACTTTACATTGTCTCCTTGTTGTTCAAACACCTTAACTACAAAATATCTAGACTCTAGAGATCAATCATGCAAACCAAATTTTAACAAGCTCTATGTAGTTATTCATTAATGGGTACAAAGTACATGATGCAAGAGCTTAAACATGATCTATATGAGCACAACAATTGCCAAGTATCAAATTATTCAAGACATTATACCATTTACCACATGCGGCATTTTCCGTTTCCAACCATATAGCAATGAATGAAATAGTCCAACTTTCGCAATGAACATTAAAGATAAAGCTAAGAACATATGTGTTCATACGAAACAGCGGAGCGTGTCTCTCTCCCAAACAAAGAATGCTAGGATCCGATTTTATTCAAACAAAAACAAAAACAAAAACAAACAGACGCTTCAAGCAAAGCACATAAGATGTGACGAAATAAAAATATAGTTTCACTAGAGGTGACCTGATAAGTTGTCGATGAAGAAGGGGATGCCTTGGGCATCCCCAAGCTTAGATGCTTGAGTCTTCTTAAAATATGCAGGGATGAACCACGGGGGCTGATACGTCCATTTTGCATCACTATTTTATATCATGATTTGCTGTTATTCATTGATATATTTCATATTTGGAGATGATACTTATGTAATTTCATCTATTTTGCATGTTTCATGATTATTTGAGGATCGCGCACCGGAGCCAGGATTCTGCTGGAAAAAGCACCGTCAGAATGCAATATTTCGGAAGATCAACAGTTGATTATATGAAAAATCCTTTTTCCAGACAAGGGAGCCAGGAAGGGGAGCCGAGGGACCCGAGTTGGGCCCACCTCATAGGCCGGCGCGGCCCAAGGCTGCCGCCGCCGTGAGGAGGGGGCCATAGCCCCTCTCGCCTCCTTTTCTTCGCGTACGTCTTCGTCCGAAAACCTAAGCCCCAGAGGATAGTCGCGAAGAGTCAAGCCGCCTCTGCGGAGAACACCAGAGAAAAGAGCTCTCAAGCTTGAAATCAGCTGGGAAATTCCTCCGGGGGAAATCGACGCCATCGTCACCGTCATCGAGTGGACATCATCTCCATCATCATCTCCATCATCTCCATCATCATCATCATCATCACCACCATCTCCACCGCTGCACCCGTCACCGCTGTAACAATTTGGGTTTGATCTTGATTGTTTGATAGGGAAACTCTCCGTATTGATTTCTACTTGTTATTAATGCTATTGAGTGAAACTATTGAACCAAGGTTTATGTTCAGATTGTTATTCATCATCATATCACCTCTGATCATGTTCCATATGATGTCTCGTGAGTAGTTCGTTTAGTTCTTGAGGACATGGGTGAAGTCTAAATGTTAGTAGTGAATTATGTTGGTTAGTATTCAATGTTGTGATATTTAAGTTGTGGTGTTATTCTTCTAGTGGTGTCGTGTGAACGTCGACTACATGACACTTCACCATTTATGGGCCTAGGGGAATGCATCTTGTATTCGTTTGCCAATTGCGGGGTTGCCGGAGTGACAGAAACCTAAACCCCCGTTGGTATATCGGTGCAGGAGGGATAGCAGGATCTCAGAGTTTAAGGTTGTGGTTAGATTTATCTTAATTACTTTCTTGTAGTTGCGGATGCTTGCAAGGGGTATAATCACAAGTATGTATTAGTCCTAGGAAGGGCGGTACATTAGCATAGGTTCACCCACACAACACTTATCAAAACAATGAAGATTAATCAGCTATATGAAGCGAAAGCACTAGACTAAATTCCCGTGTGTCCTCAAGAACGTTTGGTCATTATAAGTAAACAAACCGGCTTGTCCTTTGTGCTAAAAAGGATTGGGCCACTCGCTGCAATTATTTCTCTCGCACTTTATTTACTTGTACTTTATTCATCTGCTATATCAAAACCCCCTGAATACTTGTCTGTGAGCATTTACAGTGAATCCTTCATCGAAACGCTTGTCAACACCTTCTGCTCCTCGTTGGGATCGACATTCTTACTTATCGAAGATACTACGATACACCCCCTATACTTGTGGGTCATCAAGACTATTTTCTGGCGCCGTTGCCGGGGAGTGAAGCGCTATTGGTAAGTGGAAGTGGTAAGGGAAACTTTTTACTGTACGTGCTGTTTTTATTTCTGCCTGCTGCTATAAATTATTATGGAGAGGTCTTCTCTTGAATTCCTCTTTGGGAAATCTACTACTACTGCAAAGGTAGTGGATGAGGCGCCAGGTGAGAAAGAGGTTTCATACAAAATACCTATGAAAATTATTGAACGTGTTGTGGATAACCGCTATGAAGGGGATGGAACTGTCCATCCTGGTGATCATTTACTGTTTTTACATGAATTATGCGGGTTATTCAAATGTGCAGGTATTGCTATGGATGAAGTTAGGAAGAAACTATTCTCTATATCGCTGTCTGGTAAAGCGGCGCACTGGTATAAATTGCTGAAGAATAGGGATTCTCTTGATTGGGAGGACATTGTGCCTTTATTTTATTCCAAATTCTATCCTCCAAGTGAAATTCACAAAGATCGGAACCGCATATATAATTTCTGGCCTCATGATGGAGAAAGTATTGCCCAAGCTGGGGGAGATTGAAGTCTTTAATGCTCAAATGCCCCATTCATGAGCTTCCTGGTAATATTATTATTGATAATTTCTATGCAAGATTGTCTTTTCAAGATAAGACTTTGCTGGATACTTCTTGTTCTGGATCATTTACACGCAATAAAGAAGAGTTTAAAAGAGACCTTCTTGATCGGATCCAGGAGAATACTGAAGGATGGGAGAACGACAAAGATAGAGAGTCAGGTATAAACTTTGATTATAAATGCATTGAAGTTTTTATGGATACTGATAAATTTCGTAATATTAGTGCTACTTATGGTCTTGATTCTCAAATCGTTGTAAATCTTTATAAAGCTTTTGCCTCTCACTTTGAATTGCCTAGGAAGAATTTTGATAAGTATCATGAACCATATAAAGATAAAATTGATCCATCTATAAATAAATGTGCTATAATTGAAACTGTTGATCATATTCTTCCTGAAGCTTATATTGAAAAAACTCCTTTCCCTGCTAAAATGAAGGAGTACTCTGTTATATCTAGTGCGGTTAATAAAAGTGCAAAGAAACCTATAGAACCTGAAGAACAAATTAAGGTTGAACCTGCTGTTGCAATAGTTAAAGATCTTGTGACTGAAAATGTAGAAGATGGTCATATTATTTTCTGTGAAGATGCTTCTAATATTGTTTCGCATCCTAATAAGTCTAGGAAAGCTAGTGTTCCTGCTCTCTGTTAGAATTGGTGATCATTGTTATTATGGTTTATGTGACATTGGTGCAAGTATTAGCGCCATTCCTTATGAGCTTTATACGGAGATCATGCATGAAATTGGTTCTTGTGAACTTGAAGATATTGATGTGGTTATTCGGCTAGCTAATAGAGAAACTATCTCTCCTATTGGTATTATTCGAGATGTGGAAGTTCTATGTGGTAAGATTAAATATCCTGCTGACTTTTTGGTACTTGGTTCTGCTGCTAGTAAGTATTGTCCTATTATTTTTGGTAGACCTTTCCTAAATACTTGTGGAGCTGTTATAGATTGCAAGAAGGAAAAAATTATGACTAAATTTGCTGGTGAATCTTATGAATTTAATTTCTCTAAATTTGCCAAAACTCCTTATAAAGCTGATTTGCCTAATAATGATGTTAGAGTTGAACAGTGCGCGTCTATTGCTCTTGCTCCTAATAATCCATTGCAGCAACATTTGGAGAATAGTGAGAGTGAAGTCTTTAGGGAAGAAAGGAATGAGCTTGATGAAATTTTCCTTCGTCAACCTATTCTTAAACATGACTTGCCGGTTGAAGATCTAGGTACAACACCACCACCAAAGGAAGATCCTGTTTTTGATTTAAAACCATTGCCTGATAATCTTAAGTATGCTCATATTGATGATAAGAAAATATATCCTGTTATTATTAGTTCTAAGCTTTCAGATATTGAGGAAGAAAGGTTATTGGAAATATTGAAGAAACACCGAGGAGCTATTGGCTATACTCTTGATGACTTGAAGGGGATTTCTCCCTCTATTTGCCAACATGCTATCAATATGGAAGATGATGCAAAGCCTGTTGTTGAACATCAACGTCGTCTAATTCCGAAGATGAAGGATGTGGTAAGGAATGAGGTATTAAAACTTCTTGAAGCTGGTATTATATATCATATTGCTGATAGTAGATGGGTTAGTCCTGTGCATTGTGTTCCTAAGAAAGGACGAATGATGGTTGTGCCTAATGATAATGATGAGCTCATCCCTCAAAGAGTTGTTGTAGGGTATAGAATGTGCATTGATTATCGAAAAGTTAATAAGGTTACTAAGAAAGATCATTACCCTTTACCATTTATTGATCAAATGTTAGAAAGGTTGTCTAAAAATACTCATTTTTGCTTTCTTGATGGTTATTCTGGGTTTTCACAAATTGCTGTTAAAACTAAAGATCAAGAGAAAACCACCTTCACTTGTCCCTATGGAACTTATGCTTATAGGCGTATGCCTTTTGGTCTATGTAATGCTCCTGCTACTTTTCAAAGATGCATGTCTGCTATTTTTCATGGCTTTTGTGAGAGTATTGTAGAGGTATTCATGGATGATTTTTCTGTCTATGGGAATTCTTTTGATAATTGCTTGCGAAACCTTGATAAAGTATTGCAGAGATGTGAAGAAACTAATCTTGTTCTTAATTGGGAGAAATACCACTTTATGGTTAATGAAGGAATTGTATTGGGACATAAAATTTCGAGAGAGGTATTGAAGTTGATAGAGCTAAAGTTGAAGCAATTGAGAAGATGCCCTATCCTAGGGATGTTAAAGGTATTCGTAGTGTTCTTAGTCATGCTGGGTTTTATAGGAGATTTATTAAAGACTTCTCTAAGATTTCAAAGCCTCTTACTAATCTTCTTCAAAAAGATGTACCTTTTGTTTTTGATGATGATTGTAAGGAAGCTTTTGAAACTCTAAAGAAAGCCTTAACAACTGCTCCTGTAGTTGAACCTCCTGATTTGAGATTATGTGTGATGCTAGTGATTTTGCTGTAGGCGCTGTTCTTGGACAGCGAGTAGATAAGAAATTGAATGTTATTCATTATGCTAGCAAAACTCTTGATGCTGCTCAAAGAAATTATGCTACAACTGAAAAAGAATTATTAGCTGTAGTCTTTGCTTGTGATAAGTTTAGATCCTATATTGTTGATTCAAAAGTTACAATTCATACTGATCATGCTGCAATTAGATACCTTATGACAAAGAAAGATGCTAAGCCAAGGCTTATTAGATGGGTACTTCTTTTGCAAGAATTTGATCTGCATATTATAGATAGGAAAGGTGCTGATAATCCTGTTGCTGATAATTTGTCTAGATTGGAAAATATTACTTATGATCCTGTTCCTGTTAATGATAGTTTTCCAAATGAACAATTGGCTGTAATAAAGGTGAGCTCGCGAGATAGCCCTTGGTACGCTGATTATGCTAACTTTATTGTATCCAAGTACTTGCCTCCAACTTTTTCAGCTCAGCAAAGGAGGAAATTCTTTTATGACTTGAGGCATTATTTTTGGGATGACCCACACTTATATAAAGAAGGAGTGGATGGTATTCTGCGAATGTGTTCCTGAATACGAACAACAAGAGATATTGAGTAAATGTCATGGTAGTGTTTATGGAGGACATCACGCCGGAGATAGAACTGCGCAAAAGGTTCTACAATCAGGTTTTTATTGGCCAACTCTCTTTAAAGATGCAAGGAAGTTCATTTTATCTTGTGATGAATGTCAAAGGGTTGGTAATATCTCCAGACGCAATGAAATGCCTATGAATTATACTCTTGTTATTGAACCATTCGATTGTTGGGGATTTGACTTCATGGGTCCTTTCCCTTCTTCAGAAGGTAACACTCATATACTTTCGTGTTGATTATGTTACTAAATGGGTGGAAGCCATACCTACAAAAAGTGCTGATGGTGAGACCTCTTTAAGAATGCTTTTAGATATTATTTTTCCTAGATTTGGAGTTCCTAGATATATTATGACTGATGGAGGTTCTCATTTTATTCATGGTGGTTTTAGAAAAACTCTTGCTAAATATGGTATTAATCATAGAATTGCTTCCGCTTATCATCCTCAAACTAGTGGGCAAGTAGAATTATCAAATAGAGAGATTAAATCTATCTTGCAAAAGACTATTAATAAATCTAGAAAGAACTGGGCTATTAAATTGAAAGAAGCACTATGGGCTTATAGAACTGCTTATAAAAATCCCATGGGTATGTCACCGTATAAAATGGTCTATGGGAAAGCGTGTCATTTACCTTTAGAACTAGAGCACAAAGCTTATTGGGCTGTGAGAGAACTAAATAAAGATCCTAAACTTGCCGGTAAGAAGAGATTGCTACAATTGAGTTCTCTAGATGAATGGAGGAGTGAAGCTTATGAAAATGCTAAACTCTTTAAAGAGAAAGTTAAGAAATGGCATGATAGAAGAATTATCAAAAGAGAATTTAATGTTGGAGATAAAGTCCTATTGTATCGGTCTCGTCTCAGATTTTTTGCAGGAAAATTACTCTCAAAATGGGAAGGACCATATGTCATTGATGAGGTGTATCGATCAGGAGCAATTAAGATTAGCTCTCTGCAAGGTAATGCCACACAAGTGGTGAATGGACAAAGACTCAAGCATTATATCTCGGGTGATTCTTATAATGAAGATGTTGATGTTATTCAAGTGGTAACTCCGGAAGCTTTCATCAAAGGCCAAGTTGACAGTCCTGCAGAGTCCGACTTTGAATAGGTAACAGTTCTGGTAAGAAAAAGTCCGCGTTTAACTTTCCGAACAATGTTTTTGCAACTTTTGGAAAATATGAAAAATTACGAGATCGAAACGGAGTTGAGGAGACGCACAGGGCGTGCCCCCACGCCGGCGTGAGCCCCGCTGGCGCGCCGCCCTGTGAGAGGGCCCCTCATTGCTCCTCTCCGACTGGTTCGACCTGGTACTTTCCGTTTGTCGTGAAATTTTTGCTATATAATCCCCGGACCCCTGGAGGTCCGTATATCGTTTTCTCGACGTGTTTTGTTTTGAGCTGTTTCTGCCAGGATCCGTCGTTGATCTAGAAGCACCATGGCCTCCAACAACAAGGACAAGGAGCCTTTGGGTGAAGTGAAGGGGATGTCTTCAACAAAAAGGAAGGAAACTGCGGGGAGTGAGCCAATCTTGGTGGGATCGGTTAACACTGGACGTTCTTTTTCATAACCTGCAGGGACCTCTACCACCTGCCCTTAACCTCGGCTCTTTCCCTGCTGTGGAGGAAGCACTGCGGGTTACTGATGAGTTTTGTGATCAATCGTGTCTGAGAAGAGAGGTGGAGATACTTCGGGAGGAGAACCACCGACTGCGCAGAATGATGGAGTATCACTCAATTTCCATCACAAGGCCACCACCGACATCTGTGGACAACAATGAATCTCTTCGAGTCTTAGTGCAGAATTGCCAAACTGAGAAGCTGAAGTTGAAGGAGATCTTTAAGAATTGCGGGAAGAATTCATCACCACCGCCGGAGGAGTAATTCGTCATCGGTATTGGCATCCCCTTGGTTTGTTCCAAGCTTGGGGGAGTGCCGCGGTATCACATCATCACTATCTTTTACCTTTTTACTTTCAAGTAGTGTCATATCATGAGTAGGGAAGTTATCATATAAGATGTGTTGCGGTATGGAAGTATCTCTCTTTAGTTGGTTATCTATGTATCCCTTGGTGTGAGTTATCATTATGGAATATTAATGAGAAGTCTTATCATTTACATATTGCACATCTTATTTTAGTTTGCAATCTCTATTATATGATTGATCTTGTTGTTAGTATTGGTATCACTTTGGGAGCATTAAGTAAATCTATTTGGTTTTGGCAAACTTAGCATTGGTCAATAGCAACAACACTTTGAGTTTTAAGTAGAAAAGAGGAAACACATGTAGATATGTTATTATCTTTCTTGTTAGTTCCTAGCTTAGTATTCTGAAGTTAAAATTGTTTGTGCTTACAAGTAAGATGCATGATTGTTTCTATCACATGTATATTTGTTTGTTTCCCTCAACTCTTATGCTTGCTAATTAACCTTGCTAGCCAAAGACCTGTACTGAGAGGGAATACTTCTCGTGCATCCAAAACCCTTAAACCAAACCTATGCCATCAGTGTCCACCATAACTACCTATTACGTGGTATTTCCCTACCACTCCAAGTAAATACGTCATGTGCTACCTTTAAATAATTCAAAAGCTATTACTTCTTATTTGTGTCAATGTTTTATAGCTCATGAAGAAGTATGTGGTGTTTTATCTTTCAATCTTGTTGGGCAGCTTCCACTAATGGACTAGTGGCTTCATCCACTTATCCTATAATTTTGCAAAAAGAGCTGGCAACGGGGTTCCCAGCCCCAATTAATCAACTTTCATTAATAACTCTCTTCACATGTTTTGCCCTGATTCATCTAAGCAACTTAATTTTGCAATAGACACTCCTCCATGGTATGAGATTGTTGGAAGGCACCCGAGGATTCGGTTAGCCATGGCTTGTGTAAGCAAAGGTTGGGGGAGTGTCATCCTTAAATAAACTAAAGTACATGTGTAAACAAAAGAGAAGAGGGATGATCTACCTTGCTGGTAGAGATAACGTCCTTCATGGGAGCCGCTCTTTGGAAGTCTGTTTGGCAAGGGGGTTAGAGTGCCGCTACCATTCGTTGACAACAACAAACACCTCTCAAAACTTTACTTTTATGCTCTTTATATGATTTCAAAACTTAAAAAGCTCTAGCACATGATTTAATCCCTGCTTCCCTCTGCGAAGGGCCTGTCTTTTACTTTATGTTGAGTCAGTAAACCTATTTCCCTCCATCTCAAGCAAGCATTTGAGTTGTTGTGATCAAACCATTTATATTGTGATCTATTTCATCATGCCTTTTACTCTTCCTTGTTTAGTACAAGTTTTATCTGAATGAATATAGCTTTGAAAGTTATCAATGATTATGAGGAGATTACTATGATTGAGTATGCAAGTTTATCATAAGCTTTAATATGAGCGCTGCTCAATAGATGAGTATAATCTGTTAACTGTTCTCTGACCAAGAACAAAGTTTGCCATCACCAATTATGATTCCTTATGCACCTTTATTTGTGATTACCTTCTACTTGTTTCAAGTTGAATTATATGAGAAAGTTGTCTACTAGAATGCCTTGTGTAAGTGAATATGATGCTTCTTGTCCGTATTTTATTTATCGACTCTTCACTCCATAAACATGTGGTCTTGTTTACCGAGTTCAGTTTCGCTTGGGGACAAGCGAAGTCTAAGCTTGGGGGGAGTTGATACGTCCATTTTGCATCACTATTTTATATCATAATTTGCTGTTATTCATTGATATATTTCATATTTGGAGATGATACTTATGTAATTTCATCTATTTTGCATGTTTCATGATTATTTGAGGATCGCGCATCGGAGCCAGGATTCTGCTGGAAAAAGCACCGTCAGAATGCAATATTTCGGAAGATCAACAGTTGACGGAAATTATATGAAAAATCCTATTTTCCAGATGACGAAGGGAGCCGAAGGGGGCGAGGGGACCCGAGGTGGGCCCACCTCATGGCGGCGCGGCCCAAGGCCTGGCCGCGCCGCCCTGTGAGGAGGGGGCCCACAGCCCCCTCTCGCCTCCTTTTCTTCGCGTCGTCTTCGTCCCGAAAACCTAAGCCCCAGAGGATAGTCGCGAAGAGTCATAGCCGCCCTGCGGGGCGGAGAACACCCGAGAGAAAAAGCTCTCGCAGGCTGAAATCTGGGAAATTCCCTCCCGGAGGGGGAAATCGACGCCATCGTCACCGTCATCGAGCTGGACATCATCTCCATCATCATCTCCATCATCATCATCATCATCATCATTACCACCATCTCCACCGCTGTAACAATTTGGGTTTGATCTTGATTGTTTGATAGGGGAAACTCTCCCGGTATTGATTTCTACTTGTTATTGATGCTATTGAGTGAAACTATTGAACCAAGGTTTATGTTCAGATTGTTATTCATCATCATATCACCTCTGATCATGTTCCATATGATGTCTCGTTAGTAGTTCGTTTAGTTCTTGAGGACATGGGTGAAGTCTAAATGTTAGTAGTGAATTATGTTGGTTAGTATTCAATGTTGTGATATTTAAGTTGTGGTGTTATTCTTCTAGTGGTGTCGTGTGAACGTCGACTACATGACACTTCACCATTTATGGGCCTAGGGGAATGCATCTTGTATTCGTTTGCCAATTGCGGGGTTGCCGGAGTGACAGAAACCTAAACCCCCGTTGGTATATCGGTGCAGGAGGGATAGCAGGATCTCAGAGTTTAAGGTTGTGGTTAGATTTATCTTAATTACTTTCTTGTAGTTGCGGATGCTTGCAAGGGGTATAATCACAAGTATGTATTAGTCCTAGGAAGGGCGGTACATTAGCATAGGTTCACCCACACAACACTTATCAAAACAATGAAGATTAATCAGCTATATGAAGCGAAAGCACTAAACTAAATTCCCGTGTGTCCTCAAGAACGTTTGGTCATTATAAGTAAACAAATCGGCTTGTCCTTTGTGCTAAAAAGGATTGGGCCACTCGCTGCAATTATTTCTCTCGCACTTTATTTACTTGTACTTTATTCATCTGCTATATCAAAACCCCCTGAATACTTGTCTGTGAGCATTTACAGTGAATCCTTCATCGAAACTGCTTGTCAACACCTTCTGCTCCTCGTTGGTATCGACATTCTTACTTATCGAAGATACTACGATACACCCCGTATACTTGTGGGTCATCAGGGGCATCCCCAAGCTTAGACTTTTCACTCTTCTTGATCATAGTATATCATCCTCCTCTCTTGACCCTTGAAAACTTCCTCCACACCAAACTCGAAACAAACTCCTTAGAGGGTTAGTGCATAATTGAAAATTCATATATTCAGAGGTGACATAATCATTCTTAAAACTTCTGGACATTGCACAAAGCTACTGAAAGTTAATGGAACAAAGAAATCCATCAAACATAGCAAAACAGGCAATGCGAAATAAAAGGCAGAATCTGTCAAAACGAACAGTCCGACGAATTTTTCAGGGCACTTAACTTGCTCGAGATGAAAATGCTCAAATTTAATGAAAGTTGCGTACATATCGAGGATCACGCACGTAAATTGGCAGATTTTTCGAGTTACTACAGAGAACCCTGCCCAAATTCGTGACAAGAAATCTGTTTCTGCGCAGTAATCCAAATCTAGTATCAACATTACTATCAAAGACTTTACTTGGCACAACAATGCAATAAAATAAAGATAAGGAGAGGTTGCTACAGTAGTAACAACTTCCAAGACTCAACAAAACAGTAGTAAAAACATACATGGGTTATCTCCCAAGAAGTGCTTTCTTTATAGCCATTAAGATGGGCTCAGTAATTTTAATGATGCTCTCGCAAGAAATAAGAGCTGAAGCAAAAGAGAGCATCAAGAGCAAATAAGAAACAATTTTAAGTCTAACCCACTTCCTATGAAAAGGAATCTTGTAAGGGAACAAGTACTGAAAGCACAAAGCAACAAGCATAGAAAGGCAACACAAGCGCAACTTCAAGATTTTCAACATAAAGAGGGGAAACTTAATATTATTAAGATGCATATAACCATGTTTCCCTCTCTCATAATAACTTTCAATAGCATCATTGATGAAATCCACAATATAAATATCACATGAAACATTCTTATCATGAGCTACATGCATAAAATTATTACTCTCCACATAAGCATAGTCATTACCATTAATTGTAGTGGGAGCAAATTCAATAAGATAGCTATCATTATTATTCTCATCACCATAATCATCATATATAGGAGGCATATTGTAATCATAATTAAATTTCTCCTCAATAGTAGGTGGACTGAAAATATGATAGTCATCATTGTAATCATCATTTATAGGAGGTAAAGTATCATCAAAGTAAATTTTCTCCTCCATGCTTGGGGGACTAAAAATATCATGCTCCTCAAAACCGGCTTCCCCAAGCTTAGAATTTTCCATAGCATTATCAACAATGGTGTTCAAAGCATTCATACTAATAATGTTGCCATTAGCATGCATATAAAGTTCCATAGGTTTTTTAATTTTCTCTTCAAACACCTCATGTCCTAACTCAAGATAAATACTATAAAGATCTCTAATATTTTTGTTGTTTTCCATTAAGCCTAACTAGTGAAGTCACACAACTTAGTGTTCTCAAGAGTATTCATTTTAACAGTAGTAAATAAAGCAAACTAAATAAAGTAAATGCAAGTAACTAATTTTCTTGTGTTTTTAATATAGAGAACGCAAACAACACAGTAAATAAAGTAAAGCTAGCAACTAATTTTTTTTGTGTTTTTATATAAGAGCAAACAAAGCAGTAAATAAAGTAAAGTAAAGCAAGACAAAAACAAAGTAAAGAGATTGGAAGTGGGAGACTCCCCTTGCAGCGTGTCTTGATCTCCCCGGCAACGGCGCCAGAAAACAGTCTTGATGCGCGTGAGACACACGTCCGTTGGGAACCCCAAGAGGAAGGTGTGATGCGCACAGCGATAAGTTTTCCTCGAAAGAAACCAAGGTTTATCGAACCAGTAGGAGCCAAGAAGCACGTTGAAGGTTGTTGGTGGCGGAGTGTAGTGCGGCGCAACACCGGGGATTCCGGCGCCAACGTGGAACGCACAACACAATCACAGTACTTTGCCCCAACGTAACGGTGAGGTTGTCAATCTTACCGGTCTGTAAACAAAGGATTAGATGTATTGTGTGAATGATGATGATTGTTTGCGAAGAACAGTAAAGAACAATTGCAGTAGATTGTATTTCAGATGTAAAGAATAGGACCGGGGTCCACAGTTCACTAGTGGTGTCTCTCCCATAAGATAAACAGATGTTGGGTGAACAAATTACAGTTGGGCAATTGACAAATAAAGAAGGCATAACAATGCACATACATATATCATGATGAGTACTATGAGATTTAATCGGGCATTACGACAAAGTACATAGACCGCTATCCAGCATGCATCTATGCCTAAAAAGTCCACTTTCAGGTTATCATCCGAACCCCTTCCGGTATTAAGTTGTAAACAACAGGTTGCATTAAGTATGGTGCGTAATGTAATCAACACAAATATCCTTAGACAAAGCATCGATGTTTTATCCCTAGTAGCAACAACACATCCACAACCTTAGAACTTTCTGTCACTGTCCCAGATTTAATGGAGGCATGAACCCACTATCGAGCATAAATACTCCCTCTTGGAGTCACAAGTATCAACTTGGCCAGAGCCTCTACTAGCAACGGAGAGCATGCAAGAACATAAATAACATATATGATAGATTGATAATCAACTTGACATAGTATTCAATATTCATCGGATCCCAACAAACACAACATGTAGCATTACAAATAGATGATCTTGATCATGATAGGCAGCTCACAAGATCTAACATGATATCACAATGAGGAGAAGACAACCATCTGCTATGCATGGTCCAGGGGTGGACTACTCACACATCGATCCGGAGGCGATCATGGCGATGAAGAGACCTCCGGAGATGATTCCCCTCTCCGGCGGGTGCGGAGGCGATCTCTGAATCCCCGAGATGGGATAGGCGGCTGCGTCTCGAAGGTTTTCCGTATCGTGGCTCTCGGTGCGGGGTTTCACGACGAAGACTATATGTAGGCGAAAGGGTAGGTCGGGGGCGTCACGGGGGACCCACACAACAGGGCCGCGCGGCCAGGGGCCGTGCCGCCCTGGCGTGTCATCGCCCCGTGGCCCCACTTCGTTTCCTCTTCGGACTCTGGAAGCTTCGTGGAAAAATAGGACCCTGAGCGTTGATTTCGTCCAATTCCGGGAATATTTCCTTACTAGGATTTCGAAACCAAAAACAGCGAAAACAGCAAGCGGCTCTTCGGCATCTCGTCAATAGGTTAGTGCCAGATAATGCATAATAATGACATATAGTGTGTATAAAACATGTGAGTATCATCATAAAAGTAGCATGGAACATAAGAAATTATAGATACGTTTGGGACGTATCACGCCCTTCTCAAAGTTTGAAAAGTTCGGCAGTCCTTCTGGAGATAACCTGAATGTCTTCTTCCATCAGAGTCGACGTAGAAGTGCATCTGGCACGGCCCATTCAGAAGTTCCTCGGGTGCACATTGTATGGCCTTGGAAACCTGGGTCGATTATTTTGTCTACTGGAACTTGAAGCATCTCTGTGATCACTTCGTTGATCATTGCTCCTGTGATAATCATCACGATGGTGTCCACCATTGTTTCCTCGGAAGCCAGCCGATACTTGACCGGGACCATCGTATTGCGCGAAGTTGCGAAAATTTCGCCTGTGCTGATTGCTGTTTCTATTGCGATCTTCTTCGGTGATCTGTGCCGTTTATTGTGAACAGCGTCCTCACCGTCAGCCCACCGATTCGCTATTTCCATGAGTTCTACTACCGTTCTTGGGTTAGATCTCCGCAACTCTTCGATGAGGTCCCTTCTGCGTATGCCCGCACGCGTCGATTTCCCTTTCATTAGACACGTGCTCCGCCGAATTTTTGATGATACTCCACCGTTGAATATATGTTCTCATCAAATCGTCTGATTTCTGCTTGCAAGTCCTTAACTGCTATATTGACGCTGGTTTTTTGCAAGTAGATCGAAAATTCTTTACGAACGGGTCCTCGAAGGTTTCCCAGGTATCTATGGATCCCTCTGGTAACTTCCTCATCTAGGATCTTGTGGCTCCACTAAGGTGAACCTGGATGCTTTGCATAGCTGTTGCTCTTGTGCCACCCATCAACTTCACTGTCTCCAGATAATCGACCAGCCAATCCTCTGGATCTTGGAGTCCGTCGAACTTTTTATAGTTGTCGGATAGTTTGAAACTAGTGGGTACTCGAGTTTTGCGAACCCTTCGGGTAAATCAAGGGAGTCCACACAAGTCTTCATCAGTATCCTCTGCTATTTGATGGCTTTCCTGAGTTATGTTTTCCCATCCTCTTTCCTCGTGTGCTCTGTCAACTTGAGCTTGAGCTACCGTGTTCCTCGCGTCGCCTTCTCTTGGAGCATCTCGCGTTGCCGTCACAGTATGTCGGGGACTATTTTGCCTTGGGCTGTTCCGGCGTGGAGCACTTTCAGATTGTGGTGCTATTTCTCTTCCTGCTATCGCCGCACCCATAACACCGACTCCTGCCATAGCCATCTGGTACAATGATGATCGGGGATCTCCTTGAGGTGGCATGAATGCCACCAGATATGTGTGTGTTGCCATGTATCCTAACTCTGACGTTTTCCGGATTATGTGCCCTCTCGTGTCTATTGACATGACGGACATGTCAATGTTTTGAATCAGGTTATCCTGTTCACCTTTGGGTATGTCTGCCAATCGAGATCTTGCTCTTCCGCGGCTATCTCTCTGATTGTCTGCTGAATTTCTCGAGTGTTGACTCAAGTTGTTTCTGCGCTTGCTGAAAGCATCTGCTGCAGCCCTTCTTTCGTCGAGTTTTTGCTGTAGTTTTTCCAACTCGCGTCTGGAACGACTAAGTTTATATTGATATGCTTGTAGCGCTGCTGCTGAAATCTAGAGCCGTTCATGGCTCTTGTAGCTCTGTCCCGTGCTTCCTGCGACAGCTGCACTTTTTCTCGTGGCTCGGCTCCAATATATTTGCTTCCTGTTCCACACGTGAGGTCTGCGGGATCGACGTAAGGGTTACCCAAGTCGTCGAAAGCCTCAGATTCTTCATCAGCTTGACGGCCTGTTCCCGTGATTACACAGATCTGGTGATATGTTGCAGTTGTATTTTCGTTGGATTCAGGATAGGTGACACCATTGTATAGATCGGCGAAGACCTCCATACTAGTAGTAGAGTTGCTGATGTTGGTGAAGTCGAAGTTGGTGAAACTTTCCAAGTCGCTATCTTGATATAGATCGGTTCCCGCGAATGACCTAAAAGTCATATCACCGAACAAATCAGCTAGTGCCCCACCGTCGGCGGGATTGGTAAAACGTGGCGGCGAAACTTCTTCATCGCCTGAATCAACGGATGATGTTGACGATCCAGAGTAATCGGGATCGACCGCCAACGGTCCTGAAAAAATTGGTGCCGCCAAACGATGCAATCCTTCTTTCTCGACGAGAAAGCGGAAGCTCCCGAAAGTCATCTCCGTCGACTCCTCCAGATCTTCATATGCATGCAAACGGACGAGAGGGTGAGGAACAAAATCGGCAAGATCAGGTTGGCCTCGTTTACCTCCTTCCATCGCGCTGCTTGTCGTTGATGATGATGTTGAAGATGCCATCGAGATCAGAACCTTGCAACCTCCAATCCCCACAGACGGCGCCAATTGACGAGGGATTAATTCGTCAATCGTATTGTAGACTTAGGGTTTCGTAAGAAGTAGAGGGAAAGTAGATCTCGAAGGTTCAACCGAACAAAGGTGCTCAACTCAATATTACGGTGGCTAGGTTACAATGATTTTGGTCCCTTCTTTCTCCCTCGGCTTCCCATTTATATAGGAGGCGAATCCGAGGCTTTTCCGTGTCGTACAAGTTACAAACTGTCGAGCCGCATTGGGCTTTTCCTATATTGATACAAATTTCCTATAATAACTCTACTTTCCTAATCCGAAAGCTTCCAACCTTCTGGGCCTCCAAAGTTTCGAGTCCATAGGCTTCCTGCTTTCCTGTAGACCTAGGGTAATTATTCGACATGACTGGTAGGCATACCTATGTCAGGCGCAACGTTTTAGTAAAACGGCTCTAGATTTTACATAAAACCTCTGATAAAAAAGTTTTTATATGAAAATGTATCTACAAATAAAGTTACATCCAATTTCAACTGCCGGCCGTCTACCGATTTTTTAAGAATCTTCAAAATAAAAAAATAGAGTTTTCGAAAGTTCTAGATTTGGATGCCAATTGTTTTCTGAAATGGAGAAACCTCACTCTAATTTGAACCCAAGCCCTCCTCCTTTTCTCCTCTTCCTCCTCCTCCCTTTACCTTGCTCATTCTCTCCTCCTCCACTTCTCAACTCTCCTCCCCGATAGCCTCCTTGTGCATTTTATCCTCGGCTCCGCGCGTCGATGACAGGGCAGCGCGGGGGGGGGGCACGATGACGACCTCGCAACAGCTATGACGACAAACTCCCCCACACCGGACTCGACTGCTTTTTAGTTTTGAACGCAGGGGCTGGTAGTAAAAGTGCACACGTGGCCCCCCACGAGGCTTTTTTTTTCTTAAAATAATGCCACCGACGTACCATAGTGGTGCCCCGGCGGTAACAGCATTACCGCTGGCGTACCTGGCTGGTGCACCGGTGATAGGCCATTACCGCCAGCGTGTTACTGCTGGCGCACGCTAGTGCGCTTGTGGTAACCGTTTTTGGTCCATCGACGGTAAGCCTTTTCCTAGTACTGAATTGCGCTATAGTAAATACTGACATCCCCAGAAACCACTATTCAACGCTCAGCTCCCCAATAGCATGCTATAAGCTAACAATTGTATGTTGAGTCCATTTAGCAACACCTGTTTACCTTTGGAAGCCGAACTATGTCTAACTCTTTATTTTTAAAATTCAAAAGTCATATTTTGGATCTTAAAAAATTCGGAAAAACATTCTGGATGTAGCCAATGATATATATGATAAACGTGCAAAATCGCAAGATGAACTACTACTTCATATTATAGGGTACACCGAAATGAAAAAGGTAGATCCAAGTATAGCAAATAGTTCATATTTCATAACCATAAAATTTGTCAGATTTTGTGATTTTAAATGATAGTAAGATACATCCTTTACTACATCCAAACTTGAATATATAATTTTAAATATTTTGAAAATAAAGGTCTACAAGTAGCTCGGTCTCCATGTTTGTATTTTCTAGCAGCGCGCTATTTAAAACTATGGATAGAAAAACGTAGCATATCAAAACAAAACAGTCATTCAAATACTACCTCTATCTATATACAGACGTCTAGGATTTTTCTAAATCTAGATATATCTAGACGCTAAATATTAACATCTAGATATATCCGATTTAAAAAATAGACATCTATTTATAAATGGAGGGAGTACAAAATATGTGGATGTGGATTGCGAATAAGAGTTGTTGTAACTAACAAACGTACTTACTAGGCACAATTGCTGAACTGTAGTTACTAGGCACAATTTTCTGTTGGTGAGGGAATCTATCAAAGTTTTTTTTTCGAAATTTCACCCGATTTGTTAATAATCAGAATATTAGTACAAATAGCGTAAAATATAGCAAAAATTACAAATAGGTACTTGAACCACCTAGGGAAGGCTACAAACACTAGCACGAGGCAAAGGCACATCATCGCCACTCCATCACCGGAGTTGAGCAAAGCTTGTCGTTGTAGAACTTGTTGTTGTAGGCCGACAGAAAGTCGTCGTGCTAAGGTCTCAAAGGACCAGCGCACAAGAGCAGTAACTACTGCCAATGACGACAACCCTAGATCGAACTAGACTGACATGAAACTACGCCAACAAATACGAATATCTACCAGATCCCAAGAGAATCACCGGACACACAAGTCTAGGCACCATCCGTTAGTGCTAGATGCACTAGATGCACAACCGAAGCAAGAATAAAGCGAAGAGTACTAAGAAAACAAAAACTCCCATCATCCAAGGAGTCATGATTCGTCACATCTCCAAGGCCCCTAAGACACCGGAGACGAACCGACAACATAGCCGGCGAGTAGAACGGAACCGTAGATGAGTTCTGGCCGCCGCCGCTCCTGATCGCCTCTTCCGCTCACGTAGACACGTAGTGATTTACCAAGTTGACTACGCGATGCAAGCGGTGCCAAATTTTCATAAGAGAGAGAGTTAGGTCAACCCAATCGTTCAACATTGACGAAAAGAGCAACGTACGAGAGCGATGGCCATTTGAATCCGACCAAACCAACCCAAACAATCGATTAACGCCTTGTCCTCTATCCGAACATGTGCGTCCATGATTCAAGCCAGCTCGAGGGTGCTTGGCCTACACGCACGCACATTCGCCACCCACTTGCCACACGCTTTTTTCTCGAGACTTAGAAAGCCAGCTCTCACAATCCTGACTCCTAATTAATCGCTTGTCAGTTTTTTGACCATCAATTTTTTTTGAAACCTTTTTGACCATCAATTAATTTGTCACCATGAAGCCCCTCTCATCTTCCCCTATAAAAAGGCCACTGATCACTTCGCTCATCGATCACTAACACACTCACAGAACACATAGCTCAGCTAGCACCATGGCACTCTACTGTGAGAGCGCTCTCTCCGCCGTCCTGCTGCTGTCTTTGCTGGTTCTCTCGCTCTCCGACGACGCGCCACCGTCCACGCAGGTGTCGCCGTCGACCGCGTGCAACGCCACGACGGACCCTACCTTCTGCCGGACCGTGCTGCCGCCGCACGGCACCAGCGACCTCTACACCTACGGCCGCTTCTCTGTCGCCAAGTCGCTGGCCAGCGCCAACAAGTTCGTCGGCCTCGTCGACCGCTACCTCTCCCGCCACCGCCACCTCTCCCGCAGCGCAGTGGGCGCGCTGCAGGACTGCAAGCTGCTCGCCGGGTTCAACGTCGACTTCCTCTCCGCCACGGGCGCGGCGCTCAAGCGCACGGAGACGCTGCTCGACCCGCAGGCCGACGACGTGCACACGCTGCTCTCGGCCATCCTGACCAACCAGGAGACCTGCCTGGACGGCCTCCAGGCCGCTTCGGGAGCGTGGTCCGACCGCGGCGGCCTCGCGTCGCCAATCGCCAACGGCACCAAGCTGTACAGCCTCTCGCTGTCGCTCTTCACAAGGGCGTGGGTGCCCACGGCGAAGGCACCCAGGATTCCCAGGAAGACGCCGCACCATGGCCACAAGAAGCCACCCGCTGCCGCAGCGCACGCCAGGAGAGGGCTGTTCGACGCGAGTGATGAGGAGATGGTCCGGCGGATGGCAATCGAGGGGCCCCAAGGGACCGTCGCGGTGAACAGAGCGGTGACCGTGGACCAGGGTGGCGCCGGTAACTACACCTCCGTCGGCGACGCCCTGGCCGCGGCGCCCACCAACCTCAACGGCAGCACTGGGTACTACGTGATATACGTGCTGGGGGGCGTGTACGAGGAGAACGTGGTGGTGTCCAAGAAAATGAAGTACGTGATGATGATCGGCGATGGGATCGGCCAGACGGTGATAACCGGCAATCGGAGCGTTGTCGACGGCTGGACGACCTTCCACTCGGCCACCGTTGGTAAGTTTACAACGAAATGCATAAAGGACACAATCTAGTTTCTAGGTCACCGAGAGTGCATATTTCTTGGTTGACATTATTTTAAAGTCAGTTATTAGCTTGCCAAAGAAGATTTTTCATAACTTAATACTTGCACAAATCTCTATACTATAATCGGTTGGTTTTCATATGTGACTTAGAAATAGTTATTTGTCGGTTACATGAGCAATAAAACGACATAATTTTTTTTGGTTTTGTTAGTCATAGCTCAATTCTTAGTCAACTCGTAAGGCCACTCGGTTGCGTCGTGATTTTTTCAGCTACACATGAGGTTGCAGCTGGGATAAGCTGAGATGAGATGCAACACGGGTTGGAATCGAGAGAACTATACCGGATCGTTAAATTGTTTCGTGATTATTGTTAACTATGATTTGTAACATGAATTGCAATAAAATTAGATGGCATCACCTTACTAAAAATTATGTTAATTCCTAGTCACACCCAAAAGAAATAAGAAATAGAGTCTTTCAAGCTCCATTAATTTCAACAATATTATTATTTTTAATTTTGGAAGAGTACAAATAACGCATTATCTGTCTATCATGCTGTAAATACACCTTTGACCTTTCCATGAACCAAACATTGAATCCTAATGTTTACTTTCCTAATGATGGATTAGAGTAATTATTCAACATTTGTTATATGTTGTCCCGGATTTATTATAATTCTATAAGTTGTCCAAGGTACACGTTGCAAAGTCTAATGTACAAACAAGTTTTGTACAACTTTAGGCACAGAAGTTTGCAACTACCAAGTTGCAAAGTTTCAAACATAAGGTTACAAACTTATTCTACAACATATAGCTACTCACTTACCCTTAGAGACAGAGTCAACTCATTTTTATTTAATAGGGACAGACTCAGACCATTTTTTTGAACAAAGAATCAACTAATAACAGTGCTGATTTAGGAATAGATTTTCCCAGTCAGCCTAGAAACAGAGCATTCGGATATTCTAACCGCAACAACTATCGTACGATCGATGAGGTGCATTTTTAATACTTTATGAAGAAAATCAAATAATACTCAACTACATTTAGTGTAAGATAAATTTTGTATGTGTGTGCGCGTGTGTGTTGATAAATTTTGTAGTAGTTGTTATGAGTGATGTTAATTGATATATATGGACCAAACATTAGAGCTTTGCTGGAAACTAGCTAGTGGCCATTTGAGAGCTTGCACTTCCATCTAGACAAATTATGAAATGGTAGTGGCACTAGGCGTGCTCTTGCTGGCAAATGGAGAGGGAGGATGAAACCTAACAAAATTCGCTTTAATTTGGTCCCATGACACCATTACGCATGTGTTGGCAAGAGAGTGAATGAGTGAGTTTCTCCACGCCTTCGATCTCCAATTTTGTCTCTTGTCACATCACCATCCCCACGAAGATCTAATTGCTTCTAGATAGCAAACATGCACACGTCGATGACTTTATGTTAACATATAACGGTTTATAGTGGCACCTTAGGTGAAATATAAAACTGGAATTTTATCAGTTTCGTGCTATCTATTTTGTAAGGTCAATCATTTCCTGAATTTTCAAGCAGATCGGTCGTAAAAGCGGACGAAGGATGAAAAAACAAGTCGTCAACTTGCAAATTTCATCTACTAGATATAACTTTGCTTATTTTGAGCGTCCGCATTGCGCAGCTGTACAAGGGCAAGGGTTCGTGGCAATGAACATGACGTTCCGGAACACGGCCGGCCCGGCGAAGCACCAGGCGGTGGCGCTCCGGTCGAGCGCGGACCTGTCGACGTTCTACAGCTGCAGCTTCGAGGCGTACCAGGACACGCTCTACACGCACTCCCTCCGCCAGTTTTACCGGGGCTGCGAGGTGCACGGCACCGTGGACTACGTGTTCGGCAACGCCGCCGTGGTGTTCCAGGACTGCACCTTCTACTCCCGACTCCCCATGCAGGGCCAGAGCAACACCATCACGGCGCAGGGCCGCACCAACCCGGACCAGAACACGGGGACCTCCATCCAGGGCTGCACGCTCCTCCCGTCCCCTGAGCTCGCCGCCAACGCCGTCTACGACACGCGCACCTACCTCGGCCGGCCGTGGAAGAACTACTCGCGCACCGTGATCATGGAATCGTACCTTGGGGGGCTGGTCGACGGCACCGGGTGGATGCCGTGGTCCGGGGACTTTGCGCTCGATACACTCTACTATGCCGAGTTTAACAACTCCGGGCCCGGCGCAGACACTGGCCGTCGGGTAAGCTGGCCGGGATACCACGTGCTCGGGGACGTCGCCGACGCCGGCAACTTCACAGTCAACAACATGGTGCTCGGGGACAACTGGCTGCCACAGACCGGCGTGCCGTTCACAAGTGGATTCAAGTACTGATCGATCGATCAAACTTATTACTTATACTAGCTATCACACCTATAGACATACTGAATACGCAGTATATAGATATTGGTATAGTCACTACCGGAGATTAATTATGGTTATTAGTGGAGTTGTCACATACTCACATGCAGACAAAGCAGAGAGAGATGTAGCAGAATAAGAGTGAGGTGAGTAGTGTTGTGTTTGTGTGGATCAGACGGCTACTTTTGCTATATCTGGCTATCAGTTTGTAAGAGATGAGAAACGGTTTGTACCGCATGGAAAGCTAATTGTGGTTCACTGTGTAACTTTGTGGTGCTTTTGTTTTCCGTCAACACGGTTTCTCAAATCGTCTGCTTGTGTGGGTGTGCGATGGGGCTGGCATCTGTGATGGGTCTCACTTTAGTAACCTACATATGTATTAGAGCAATTCCAATAGTGTAGTCAACTGCTGGCTATAAGCCAAGTGCCATGTCATCTATAGCCAACTTAGAGCCAACATATACAATAGTGATCTATAAAAATGTAGTACTTAATCAATGTGTGGCCCACCTTTCACTCTCACAAAGTGCCTAGGAGGCGTGCTAGAGGCTCTGCATTCTCTCTCTTCCCCTCTCTCCTCCAACTAAGCAATAATATACTATTTTAATTCTTATAGCCAGCTGACTAGGACTTATTGTACTTGCTCTTAGGTTGTCACAAAAAAGAGTTGGTAGTAATATATATGTGATGTCAAGTAAAGTTATATTTATTAGGTTGAAGAATGATGTTGTCTTGGAATGTGTGATACGATGATAACATAGCTAGTTACCATAACCTTTTTTTTCAACTAATAACTTGCCATGTCACAAAAAATGCTTAGTTGGCATTGTATATATTACTATGTTACTACCTACCTTACTCCCATTATGACTAGTCTTTAGCATGGTCAGACATAAAATTCCGTGTACAATGTCTCTATGTCTCTGAATATGCACACCATAAATTATACAGAAACAGTGTGCCAAGTACTCCGTTTTATAAGATATTGATAACCCACGGCATTTGTAAACACTCCATATATAGTGAAGTTTTGTTGGCTGACTTTCGTGATTTTCCCCTCTATGTTTTAGAGGTTTTCCACCTTAAATCTTGTGCCTCTGTGATTTTCTTTTCATCCTTCATTATTGCTTGTCGTGTTTATTACAACACCGACACAGCCAATGACAAGAGACAATGAAGCTCGAGGTCAGCTAATCAGCGATGACATTACGTCCAGTAACGTTGTGTCGCTGCTGTTATGGGAGTGGCACCACTATTGCCGGATACCTCGTCGTCGATCCGCAACCACTATAGCACCTACCCGTTTTACTTGTGGATGTCGTCGATGACCTTCGTCACCATGCCCCATGCAGGTTACCATCTGACACAACCTCTCGGTACCCCCACTTTGCGCCATGAAGCTCATCTTCCTCCGGTATGCAATGACCATGAAAATGTACATTTGTCGGCTCTACCTATGCATAAAACAGAAGTAGATCCAAAAAAAAAAGAGCACATACAAGTGCCTATGCTCTACTGCCTAGGCCACAACAAATTTTAATTGAGTGAACAAGTTGCGATAAATACATCCATACTTTCCTTGCTGCCAACACATCTAACATGATAAAAGGAACATCTTTTTTTGGCAAAATTACATTGAGAAGTAGGAGAGATATTTTTTTGAAATAGATGGAAAGAGATTATTTAGTTGGAGAAAATGCAGAGGTTGCTGGACTCTGTAAAATCGTACACAAGAAGGCTCACCACATACATGATTAAAACTTTAGAGAGTTCACAATTCCAGCAAAGAGAAATGCAAGAGTTTTTACGAACTTTTCCTCTATGCCAATTGTGATTTTGGCCAGTATTAAGTGAAATTCTTCACTTTGAGGGATCGCGGACGTGAAACATTTGAGATCCATTTTGTCATGTAAGCATGTTTTGTATTTCGCTTTGTTTGCAAGCTCGGCCGCTTGGCTTGGGTTGTACTCTAAAACTCTTCTTTAGGAATGAAATAGGCAAAGCGTTGCGTCGTTTTTTTTTTTTTAAAAAAATCAGCCAGGTAAGTTGTAAATATTTACCACACGCAAAAATCAGCCCGGGAAGGAAGAGGTATATGTATTTACTAGCAAAAGTGCCCGTGCGTTGCACCGGGAGAAAAAACTCGAACACTCCAGTGAATCAACAACGAAACATGTTAATTCTAAGAAGATTAACTTGCGAGGCTCTCGCTACACTGACTTATAATACTGCAGACTTGTAATGACTTTCTTTAAAAGGTAAAAGGCCCCGAAGAACCAGGAAACAGTGCTAAAACGTCATATGGTACTATTTTATAGAAAGGCCCTAAGAGGAGCACAAATATGTACACAAATGTTCTTGATTTTCAAGAATTGCACCCTAGAAGCAATCGCGTCGACCAGTTAAACGCGATCGAGTCCTTGTGCTCTGCCGTTAGGTGCAGTCATTGCAAGCGCCGCGGGGGACGAAACCACTTGGGGCATCGGAGACAGTAGTCACGTCTTGCTTCCACCAACAAGGCCTCGGTGCCGTGCCCTCCCTTGGATCCTCCACGCGGTCGTCTGTCACGTGCCTCCATCCTGTGGGCACCTGTTCGTAAAAATTAAATATAGTTTCCAATTCTGTATTTTGGTATATTGAAAATAGTATTCTATTTGGAAATACTCATGGAAAATGTAGAATAACAGACTTGTACACGCCTTTTGGGAATTTTCTAATTTGGGGCATCGTGTTTAACAAAAGAAGCAACAAAAGAAGCGTGCCCCCACATGTAATTAAAATGTTTTATGTGTAGTTATGGAAATACTTGCTGAAAAATGAGAAAGAAAAAAATGAAGAAGCAGAGGTCTGCTAGGGACTCGTGTGGTGTTCCTAGCGTACAAGCCGCCACCTGTGCTGTCGAGGAAAGGATAAGGCTTCCCTTGCAAAGGCAAAGGGGATCGATGCCCCCATTCTCTTCCCTTAATTTCTATCGCGGCGGCGGCTCCTGGTGGTCTGGGCGCCGGTATGAAATCTGCTGCTGCTCCCGGCCCATGGCAGTGCTCACACCTTTTTCCTTCTTCCTGGTCAGTTCCCTTCTCTAAATTTCTACCGCGCCGGCTCCCTGTGGGCGTGTTCTTCTCTGCTCCACCGTCCTCCTGCCCCATCTGGCGCTCTAGGGCCGTGCCTGCGCTCACCCGTGCCTGCGCTCTATGTATTCCGGCGCTCACCATTTTTCCTCCGGTCCTCCTCCGGGACCATTCCCACACATATATTTTTCAATCCTTCCTTTTCCTCTCTTTAATTCATGTAAGCAGCATATTTCACACCAATCAATGGTGTGGTACTTGATTCACCTTGCTGATATTCCAGGCAAATTTCAACGTATATAAACCGGTGGCACTTGTTGTAAGGGAACGATGTGGGACTATTTAACTCGTAGTATCGATTATATGTTTTCTGGATGGATTTTTGGGTTGCTTGTAAATTTCTCTTATGGGCCTGATTCGAGAAAAAATTGTAGTCGCATGGCCGTGCGTGGGTCAACCGGTTTGTTTGGTTCGTGCGGAACCATGGACGATCGCGGGCGCGCTGGTATTTTGTTGGGCGAGCCAGTAGGCGGAGCGAGAGGGTCAGAAACGCGTGCGGTCTCCACGGTCCAGGCGAGTGAGTTCGCCGGCAGCGCGGGTGTGCGGGTCGTCGAGAGGGACCCGTGGAGCACCTGGGGGCAACCGCGTCTCCGCGCGTGTGAGATGAAAAGACGACGAACCGGTACAATGGCAGTCTGCGTATTATGTGAATCGGTGGGAGGGTAAAACCGTCCGCAAAAAATGTCGGACCAAGGAAACAATCCTCCCTTTATTATTAGGTATAGATAGGTGGAATCACATATCCATGGATGGATGGATCGAAACAGAACCGACCACACCCCGTACATGTAGAGATGGACGGCTACCACATGGCAGACAGTTTTCAGTGTCTCGGGAGCATCCGCGTGACGGCTGTGGCAACATTACATAGGCTTTGGACTTTGCGGTTGCGCTCGATGAGCTCCCACTGCGGCGGCACGGCCTGGCACCCCCTCTGGCACAGCTTCACCTGCGCCTGCACGGTCCCCAGCAGCAGGTTCGCATCGTCGAACTTGCCCTTCTCCAGTGCCACCGCCGCGTCGCCGAGATAGGCCACCGCCGCTTCGTACCTAGTAATGACGGCAACAATTAAAACATCTACACACTAATACATCTGGCCATCAGACATGATCGATGTTTCATTTGACATGCATGTTTGATACGTACATACCTCTTCTTGCAGCCCTGGAAGCACCGCTGGAGCTCCAAGGGCTTGCTCTCGAGGCTCTCGGAGTCGTACGGGTGTGGGAGGTGCGCCGCCGTCTCGGAGGCGTTCTTCTTCGCCTTCAGCACGAGCGCGCGGGCGAACCTGCTTGTCTCGGCCGGTGACTGCGCCGCCGTGTCCGACGACAGCGGTTCTACGCATAGGACCGCGTTCAGGCCGGCGCTTTCGCACGTCTCCTGGAAGAAGCTGCCGGACGAAGGCGCCGGCGCGGGGGCAGTTGACGCCTTGGCACCGGCCGTCACGGCGACGAAGCAAAGGAGAGCCACGACGGCGACGATCATGTTGGAGGAGGCAGCCATTGGTGCGCACTTTTTATATGTACGCCAAACGATGCCGCTATTATTATTGGGCGATATCAGAGCAAGGAACGACCGTTTGCTTGCTCTGATATCTGCCGGCTGCTCAATCTTCAAAGGTGGCATGGGTAGAGTATTTATGCCGTGAGACACTGCTAATTTTAGACATTCGCTGTAAGTTTAGACATTGACGGTGGTTAGCTAGGCAGCTACGAGCGCGAGCCATGTCTCGTTCTGTGGTTATGCTGGTTTCAAGGAAATGCATGTCCAGTGTTTAGGTTTCTGACTCTGCAATATTACATCTTGTTCTTAAGTAGCATGTGCTTACCATTGGCCACTAAGAATAAGATGGTCATATGAAAGTGTAGAGCTGGATCTATATAATTACCTTCCCATGTGTTTTATTTTCCATTTTACCAAAATTGATCTAAATTCCCGCATGTCTCAGCTATCTAAAGACCCAAATGACCAAGTTTGAAACTGCAGTTTTTATAGCCTGTAACTAGGGAGGTAACAAGCCCATTTGTGTGGCTACATTTCTACATAATACCGAATTAACATGGTTTTCAACACGAATACTTGACCACATTTTTCTATACAAATATACACGTGGAAGATATATCGGTAATAATATCGTCAAAAAACAAATGGCCAATAAAGATGAGATTGTTCGTTTGACTATTTTTTTTATTATATTAATAACCATAATAGAAAACAAATGGACCATTCTCAAGTTGAGGGTGCTTCGTTTAACCCAGTTGACGTGGGACTACCACGACAATGGCCATGAATTATGGATTGGGGTTTTAGGAAAGAGAGCATGCTGGTGGTTTTGTCGGTGTGCAAACAAGACACGGGACACGATTTACCCAGCTTCAGGTCCCCGGAGTGAAAACCATACGTGTTGCTTGTCTGTTATTAATTGATGATGATCGAGGTTACAATGTCGTTGTGACGGCTATGGTGCTCTCTCTAGGTTACGAGTTTTCCTCCATGTCGATCCCTTCTAGCCCTTATAAAAGAGGCTAGATCTCTGAACTCCGGGTCAGTTACATGTTAGGTTTTTCTTGTATGGGATAGTTCTTGTGTCACATGCCAGGTTCCTTGGCTTCGAGTTCCAATGTTTTTTTAGGCTTTGCAACCTTTATGTGGGCCTCTAGTTTGAACCATACTAGGTATGCTGAAGTAGGGTACCCGACGGTTCACGCCCACGTCAGTAGCCCCCTAGTGCCTAGTCGGGTCGTAGACTCGGATGGGGACACCAAGCCTTGAATCCTTATCAAGACATAGTAGTCCACAACTTCGACAGGTGAAACCACTAACCCACCAAGTTATCATGTCAGTTTTATCTAATAGCAATCTACGATCATGTCGAGTGAAGCTACAGACTCGAAACATCATTAGTCGGCGTCTTGCTTGCCTCGAAGAGCTTAATAGTCATAGGGATGATGGTTTAACGTGCCAAGTGCTATCGACGTATCAAGACTGGCTAGCAAAAAATAACGTTAACCTACCTCAGACTCGAGTCCCTGGACTCAAACCCGGCAAATGATCGGTAGTTAAACTCATGTCGTAGAGGCCTTACCGAGTCAAACTTCGGCCGAAATTGTGGTACCCAACGCGTCCTTCGGGATTTTCGTCATGCTTTCAACATGGAAATCAACTAGTAGTGCACAGCAGGGCGGTTGCCAGGCCTGTAGATTAGATTTGCAGGTCTTATCTTCAGGTTGTAGACACGACAGTGTGATACTTTTTCGTTGCGGATGCGGTCTAGGCAGTCGAGGAGATATTGACTCCATACTTGATGTTATGTAGGTTTCAGCTGATGGGATTGTAGGAAGCCAAGAGTCGACAATGCGGACAAAGTTAATGCAATAGATAAATGGTGCCATTGTTTCTATCGGGTGCGCGACCAGTCCTAGTCCTCCCGACGGGAGTTGCCCCCGATGCTATGGTCGGGTACTTGTAGCCGTGCATAGCCTCGTGTTGTTACGACATCCGAGGAGCTACTCGGCTCAGGTTATACACTTATGATCTATATGCTCCTGCTGGAGGATTTGATAAAGGATCTTGGTGTAGCTGATGTCATGGATGGCATCACTATGCACCCGACATCACTATGCACCCGACCGCTGCTCAGCATAGCTGATGGGACAAAACGATGGTGGTCCCGTGTCAGAATGCTGACTGGCACACACGACCGCAGTGGTCGATTTGACCACACGGTGTGCGCAGAAAACGGAGCATGCCACGCAGTAATTCATTGATCTCTGCGCACGATCAACTAATATGCGACGGTTCGCTCCATGTGCTGCCATGAGTCATCATGGATGCAGGGCAGCGACAGATCAAAAGGTAAAGGGAGGGCATGGATGACCTCTCCTCCCATCCCTTTGCCACTATTCCTCCTTCCTCTTCCTTGCACCCTTTGCCACTTGGAAGCTAAGATTTTGTGTGCCCTGTTCGCCCAGTTGAAAAGCTCTTGGCCCAAGACCATGGGGAAGAAGAAGGAAAGCGCTCATGCCGACACGTAAAGCAAGAAGAAAGCTAGCACATGGGGGACATCAGTGTGCAACAAGAGGGACATCACGAGCCTGAGATCCGCTGGCTTGTTGTCGCAATCCAATGCCGATGTGAAGATGGCGAGGTATTCCCCTGCCCCAAGACTGGATGGCGTGTGGTGTTTGCATCTTTTTTCCATTGCGGCCTTTCTCTTCCCATCCACGAGTTTCTTCGCGGGCTTCTTTTTTTGTACGTCATAGAGTTGCATCAGTTGATGCCGATTTCGCTTCTTCGCGTCGTCTGCTTCATTACGTTGTGCGAGTGTTTTCTAGGCATCCACCCTTATTGGGGGATCTCCATCCGATCGGATGTTGAGTATTTCAAATTCCGGGTGCTCGACTCGGTCTAGGGTCGGAGGAAGTGATTTTATATCCGTGACAAGCCAGACACTTACCAAAAGTATTGACTCGCGCCCTTCTCGCTCGCCGCCATCAAAAGGAATAAGACTTGGAAGTATGCCATGACAAACGTCGAGCTGGTGGAAACCGACATGCTCATGACACAAATCAAAGAGATCCAAACGGAGGTGACCAGAGTTCAGATCACTCCATCTCCATAAAGCATCGGATCCAGCTTCTCTAGGCAGAGAGCATGCCATGTGGATGTACTCGGGTTCCTTGGACCCAACACGTGTTTCGGCGGAGGATCTCTCCACCAAAGAACTGCAGAAAAGTGTGAAGGGCATCACCAAGATGAAGGAAGAGGACTGATGACCCACAAGTATAGGGGATCACAACAGTCTTCGAGGGAAGTAAAATCCAAATTTATTGATTCGACACAAGGGGAGACAAAGAATACTTATAAGCCTTGCTGCACCAGGAAAAACACTAGTAATAGGGGTGATGTGAAAGCAGCAATAATATGCGAGCAATAGTAATAGTAACACAGCAGCAGGAGCAGTAACACAGAGGCAATGGCACCAGAAAGTATTCCAGTGTGTAGTTCACTGTAGGGAAATGATGACGACAAAAGGATCGGGGTTCCCAGCTATCTACACTACTTATAACTCTCCAAACAAATAACATGTGTTGGGTGAACAAATTACAGCTGTGCAATTGATAATTGTGAGGGCATGACAATGCATGCTATGATAAGATAAAGTTTACTGTAGTATTTAATTAGGCATTACAAGATAATACATAGACTGTAATCCAACTGCGTCTATGACTAATAATCCACCTTCATGTTATCATCCGAACCCCTTCCAGTTTTAAGTTACAAGCAATAGATTATCACATTAAGCAATGTGTGTAAAGTAAACAATAGAATTATCCTTAGATAAAACATTGTTGTTTTCTCCCTAGTAGCAACATCAATCTACAATCTTAGAAGTTAGGGATTTCTATTTTCGTGCCCTCAGGTCCTTAGTTGTACTCAGTTTTCCCCAGCTCCTTAGTTTTTCCTCAGTTTTCCCCAAGCCCTTGTCTGAAATCCTCAGAAGGAGCTTGGACGGGAGGATTCCCGTTTAGTTGACTGTTCCGTGCAGAAGTGTGGGGCCGCGTCGCGTGGGGCTGGTAGAAAGGAACCGCATGGGACAGGACGAGATCGCGTTTGGTTGTTAGTGAGAGCTCGGTTCTGTCTCTCTCGGCCCAAATTGGTATTTTTCAGAGCGCCTTTTTCCCCTCTCTCTCTGTAATAGTTGTCTCTCTTTTCACCAAATTAGTATCAAATCTAGAGAAGCTTCTATTTCTGTCTTTCTTCAATGATTGTTGCCTTTTGACCCTCGTTTTTTGCCCAATATGGTAACAAATCTAGTAGAAAATCTTGAAGCTAGTATAGAATAAATTCACAGCAGCATAATAAATCCAGAAAACTAAGTACAATACATAAACTGCATACAACAACCAATAATGATGTTAATGTTCACGACAAACTAAGCTGAAAATAATAGAAGACTCAATGTATGACCAACATGAAGATTAGGATACCCCAGGATGAATGAATCTATTCTTCATTCAGCATATATTTCTTCGTTCCTCCATTCTATGATCTGAACGAAATATTCATTGAACTCCTTCCGTCTGCAGTGTGCAGCCAATACATCATCCAAATGGTATGGCATTTGTTCATTTCTCAGACTGTAGTTTCCTAATCTATCCACACGTAGTGGCCACTCATCCCAGGCCTTTATATCATCAAAGTACTCTCTGATATAACCCAAATCCGCGTAGTAGATGTAGCCAGGTCGAAGTGTCGGGTGCACTCTGGTGCCGACGGAGATATACCGGATATAATGGACGAAGAAGGAACGACTGCCAATGTTACTGACGGCATGGAGAGAGCGGCTCTCAGTGTCTACACGGTACACTAATGGTTGACCTTCCTACAAATGCATGTTGTCCAACAACACAAGCAGCAGATCACCATCCGACTTCACAAGGTAGAACTTGTCATTTCCAAGTTCTGAAAATGAAAATAGTGTCTCCATGTTGACAGTGCTCGCGCGCTGCTCCAACTGGACATTGTTGGTGCACACTAATTTTCCAAACTCAAAATTGTTCACAGATATGGCATACAATTCACCATTGAACGGGGTAATGCAACGCAGAGAATGGTGCTCGATAGAAAATCTTCCTTCTCCCCAATCTTCATCTATACCCTTAGTTGGAGTGCTCTCGTCGACCCAAGAAATTTCCGCCGGGCAATCTGTGGAAACGAAGACCATAGTCGGGGACTTCATTACAGCGACTGACTCCAGAATAACAGATGGCATCTGCTCCTCAAACATAGTGTTCAATATCTTTGTAAGTGGGTTCAGAAGCCCTATCTTGTGCGGATGGTTCTTCTGGGCAAGCACGATGACGCCACGGCAGAAGCCGACAAGTAGTATCTAAAATATATTGATGAAGATAAGATTTAACACTAAGATGTTCACGATTGAATATAAAAATAGATTAACTCTATAGATATGAAGGAATCTGAACCTTGCATGAACTTCCGTTAGATAGATGGTGACGTAGCGGGATGTGGGGAGGTGGAGGAAGGTGAACTCAGCGGCGCGTGGAAGGGCGTGTTCTACCATGATCCATTCGTGCAGGTGCACGTCGGGCTAAGGTAAACATGAGGGCCAATTTCTACAAACTTGCCTCAAAGCAGAGTAGGTGTGCACGTACTCCTCGTTCGCCACTAAGCAGTCGCCGATCTTGTGAAGTGGTCCATCAGCCATCAGAGAGGCCTAGTTCACGGAGGCGCCGCGCTTGGATGCGCCGCCCTCGGAGGCGACGGGCTCGGCGGCGACGGGTTCGGATGCGATGGGCTCGGAGGCGATGGGCTTGGAGGTGACGGGCTCGGAGGCGACGGGCTTGGGGGCGACGGCCGCTGGCGCATTCTTCTTCTCCATCACCGGCAAGGCAGCGCGCGTACGGCGGTTGGGGTTTTTTTCCTTCGATTTGGAGAAGTTGATGTGACGTGAGAGGCGTGGTTGCGTGCGCGAGTGAGAATGAGATGTAATGTGTGCAGAGGGAGGGAGAGAGGGGCTTACGCGTCCTAAATGCGACCTGCGTTCTATGCGTCCACTATTGCACGTCTGCACGTCTTTGACTTCTGCACCGCGGCACGCGTCCACGATTGCACGTCTTCAACTTCTTTACCGTGACCCGCGTCCTACGCGTCAACAATTGCATGTCTTCCACTTCTGTACCGCAACACACGTCCTCGAGTCTAACCCTGAAAATTTAGATATACTCAGGTATACCCTCGAGTCTTATACTAGCATTTTTGTGTGCTCAGTTTTCCCCTTGAGTGCTAATACTGGCTAGTGCAATATACTCAGTTTTACCCTCAAGTGGCTGGTCAACAGAGAGTCAACAAATGAGATTAAGCTAGTTAAATGAGTCATTTAATATGCCAAAATTTCCAAAAAAAGATAAAACCATAGTGGCACTTACTCATGCAGTCTTCTTACGCGACCTGCCACGTTGGGAACCATAACAATCATAGATAAATTAAGTTTTACCACAAATTGCCACTTCTCAAATTACCTAGTAGCTATGAAGGTGCATGGCTTTCCCTAATAAGCCCTTCCCAAAACAGCTCTCCCCAAAACATACTTTGTCTGAATGGGGCCACAATTTTCACACTCATGTATATTTGTATTGCAAATAGTTTGAGGTAGGCCAAGATGGGTCTCATTGTACAAAACACACATTTTTCATTTTTTAAATCTCATATTTGAATCCCTTAGTCCGTTTACTACTCACGTGCCCTTGGTTTCTTGATACTACTCAGTTTTGCCCTCTCCCTTCACAAATTCTCACAGACGCCCAACCTTGCCCTGATTGGTCTAGCCCTTGTCACGCGTATCGTGCCCGCCGACCATTGATCGTATGATCTAACGGGCAGGATAACCCCTCTCTCTCTCTGATCGGGGCCACCACCCTCTCTCTCTGTGTCAGCGGCTAGCGCGTTTCCATCCTCTATGTATGGTAAATACCCAGTTTGCCACCGGATTCAGTAAGTTTGGGTTTCTGTATTATTTTTCACGCGCTAAATATTATAAACTCTTTTAGGCATTACTTTTCACGCAAAAAATGAGAAACCATCACCGATTTCTTGTAGCCATTACTTTTCACGCGAAAAATGATAAACCATCACCGATTTGTTGTAGCCATTAGTTTTTACGCAAAAAATGATAAACCATCACCGATTTCTTGTAGCCACGTTACTTTTCACGCAAAAAATGATAAACCATCACCATGTACTTATGTTAACTTTCGAGGGTTTGACCTGTAAATCAACTGGGTATTATAAAGGGAAATAAAAGTTCAAAGAAATGTAAAAACGGAACAATCTACCTATCTTTGTATAGAAGATCATCTGTATGATTTTTGAGGTCATTTAGAGAAGGTCAAAAAAACCTAACTTGTTACAAAAGCTGGTTTCAGTGAGACCAAACGACATGCGCTTAAGCAAAGTGATTTTTTCGAACATCTCCAAATGACCCCAAGTTTGGCATACATGATGCCATACCTGTAATAACAATGGATATCTAAAAAGTTTGTAAAATTTGAAATTTAGGGTAAAAATGATGCCATACATGATGCTGTTTTTCGAGGTTTTGACCTGAAAATCAACTGGATATTATAAAGGGAAATAAAAAGTTCAAAAAATGTAAAAACAAAACAATCTATCTATCTATGTATAGAAGATCATCTGTATGAAATTTGAGGTCATTTAGAGAAGGTAGAAAAAATCACCTTGTTACAAAAGCTGGAGTGAGACGAAACGACATGCGCTTAAGCAAAGTGATTTTTTCGAACATCTCCAAATGACCCCAAATTTTCCATACATCATGCCATACGTGCAACAACAAGGAATATCTAAAGAGTGTCAAAAACTTTTGCCGAACCGTATAGCTCTATCAAAAAGAACCTCACCGTTACAAACTTTCGTATTTTACCTAACCTTCAACAGGAAACTTGTTTCAAATTCATTTTGGCGTACAAGAAACAAATCCCACCTTGATTCGAGCACCACAGCCTCCAAACGATGCCGATGCCGATATCGGCATGGTCAGAACGGCTATGCTCGCCGCCAGCTAGGTCACCGTCGGGATGCACCCTCAATCCCGTCCCCTCATTCGATCAACGACACACAGAGATATCGCGAGGACAATCACGAACGTACATGCTGATACCAATGCCGAACATGCACGCCGTCAGGCACGCCCCACTATGCTGGATGCCACAGACCACCGCGAGGTCTTTCCCTTCGCCACCACCCCCTAGCACCCATCTATACACGCCAGAAAGGAGAGAGACTAGTTTTCTCTACACTGCTCGCGTTCGTGTCCGACACCGTCAGTCAAAGTGTTGAGGTAGTCGTCGATGTCCTTGACCATTTCTTCTCTTGTTTGCATGGTTTAACGTGTCTAGTTCATATCTATCTAATGCGTCTGGTCTCGCTTCATGCAGTTCTTTGTGGACGTCGATCTCATCTCGGCACCCCGCAGGCCACCTCCTCCGTGCCATCGATGTAGAGCTCCGTTTAAAAATCTAATCCTACCCATGTATTCCCCCTTGTATCAGCGTCATGGCCCCACTTGTAATTCGATATACCGAAGCCCCACTCGTCCGCGTTTTGGTCAGGGATACGGCGATGCTTACGGTCAAACAAAGATGGATGGTCTAACGTGTCTTTGCGGGCTCTACGTGGCCCCACTAGTCAGCAGATAACGGTCAAAGTTGTTGACCCGTCGGGCAACCGGCCGTTCCAGCACTTGTGAGGGTTTCAAACAAGGGCTTGGGCAAAACTGGGGAAAAACTAAGCGGCTGGGGAAAACTGAGCACAACTAAGGACCCGAGGGCACGAAAATAGAAATCCCTAGAAGTTATTGTCCCTCTTCCAGATTACTAGAGGCATGAACCCACTATCGAGCATAAATACTCCCTCTTGGAGATACATGCAACTACTTGATCAAGGTAACTACAAGTAGCATGCAAGATCTTAAATAACAGTAGTATGATAATATGATGAACAATCTGATCACAATTCCACAATTTGTTAGATCCCAACAAACACAACACCGATTACATCATATGGAACTCAATCATGTAAGGCAGCTCATGAGATCATTGTATTGAAGTACATGGGAGAGAGAGTACCAACTAGCTACAGCCGAGAACCCATAGTCCAGGGGGACTACTCACAAACCATCATGGAGTCGAAGTGGAGGCGGTGGAGTCGATGGAGATGGCTCCGGGGGTCAATCCCCGTCCTGGCAGGGTGCTGGAACAGGAACTTCTGACCCCCGAAACTTGTCTGGACGATGACGGCGGTGATGGAACTTTTCGTGGACGAAGGCTGGATTATTTAGGGTTTGTGCGTCGAAGGCAATTTTGATGGGATTCGTAGCATAGAGAACAAAAATTTTCCTACCGCAAGAACGATAACAAGCCAAGATCCAATCTAGAAGATGGTAGCAACGAGAAGATCATGAGACTAACCCTCGAAGATTTCCAAAGCCTACGAGATTAAATCTCGTTGTTTTTGTAGTCGATCACTTGCCGCTTTCAAAAGCGCGTAGAAGATCTTGACGGTGCCAAAGTCGGGCAGCACCTCCGTACTCGGTCACACGTATGGTGTTGATGACGACGTCCTTCTCCCCATTCCAGCGGGCAGCGGAAGTAGTAGATCCTCCTCGGAATCCCGACAGAACGACGGCGTGGTGGCGGTGATGGTGGAGAACTCCGGCAGGGCTTCGCCTAAGCGCTACGGGAGGTGTATGAGGAGGAAGGTGTGCTAGGGTTTGGGAGAGAGGGGGTAGGGGCGCCGGCCAGGGGCCCCCCTACGGTGGTGCGGCCAAGTACAAGGCTGTCCCCTCCCTCTCCTCCTCATTATATAGGTGGAACCCTAAGGGTTTTCCCAAAGTCTTCGAATAAGACCCCAATTCAAAAACTGCCATATGGACGAAACCTAGAGGGACAGGGACTCTCCCCTTCCCCCTTTGTTGGCCGGCCAAGGAGGTGGAGTCCTCCATGGACTCCACCCTCCCACTTGGTTGGCTGGTTGGGTTTGGTGGAGTCCAACCGGGACTTCCACCTTCCATGGTGATTTCATCGGAAGGTTCTAGAACATTCTAGCGCCTTCCATAAATGCACCGGATCATTTCCAAACTTCGAAAGTGACTTCCTATATATGAATCTTATTCTATGGACCATTCCGGACCTCCTCGTGATGTCCTGGATCCCATCCGAGACTCCGAACAAAATTCGAACTCCATTCCATATTCCATATCTAATTAAACGATATCAAACCTTAAGTGTGTCACCCTACGGTTCGTGAACTATGTAGACATGGTCGAGACTCCTCTCCGACCAATAACCAATAGCGGGATCTGGAGATCCATAATGGCTCCCACATATTCAACGATAACTTAGTGATCGATTGAACCATTTACATACGATACCGATTCCCTTTGTCACACGATAATTTACTTGTCCGAGGTTTGATCATCGGTATCTCCATACCTTGTTCAACCTTGTCTCCGACAAGTACTCTTTACTCGTACCGTGGCATATCATCTCTTGTGAACCAGTCACATGCTTGCAAGCTAATTAGACGATATTCCACCGAGAGGGCCCCAGTATATCTCTCCGTCATCGGGATGGACAAATCCCACTCTTGATCCATATGCCTCAACTCACACTTTCCGAATACTTAATCGCATCTTTATAACCACCCATTTGCGCAGTGGCGTTTGATGTAATCAAAGTACCCTTCCGGTATAAGTGATTTACATGATCTCATGGTCGAAGGACTAGGTAACTATGTATCGAAAGCTTATAGCAAATTGAACTTAATGACGTGATCTTATGCTACGCTTATTTGGGTGTGTCCATTATATCATTCATCTAATGACATAACCTTGTTATTAATAACATCCAATGTTCATGATCATGAAACTATGATCATCTATTAATCAACAAGCTAGTTATACAAGAGGCTTACTAGGGACTCCTTGTTGTTTACATAACACACATGTATCAATGTTTCGGTTAATACAATTATAGCATGGTATGCAAACATTTATCTTAAACTCAAATATATATAATAACCACTTTATTATTGCCTCTTGGGCATATCTCCAACAGTCTCTCACTTGCACTAGAGTCAATAATCTAGTTTACATTTGTAAAGATATAACACCTTGGCCTTCTGTTGCTTATCATATTTTTCTCACGGGAGAGGTTTTTAGTCAACAGATCTGACACGCTCAGAAACGTATGTATTTTGCAATTTATTTGCGTCTTTACGCATCACTCATTTTCCAAATAAGTCGGCATTAAATATGTTTGGTCTTCGAGTTGAACCTTAATTCCGCGGTCTGAAATATGTCACTAATATTGTCACACACAATATAGCTTCAAAGTTCTGACACTATCGGAACTACACCAAGTTCTCAAAGAACTTATCGACTTAACATCCTCAATCATTGTCAAAAACAATGACATACTCTGCCTTCTTCTGTAGAATCCGTCACAATATTTAGAACTCATCTAAATCTAGCACAGACATCTTCTAGCTCATTGTGCTACCTTTTAAACAACACTTAGCCTAATTGAGATTGAAATTTTATTTTTATATGTGACCAAACTAATATCAGTGTAACACCTTACAGCGATTTGTTTGTCATTACCCCATATAAAACTATATATATCCTTGGTTCTTCTAAAGCACTCAGGGATATTCTTACTGTTGTCCAATGATCATCACATGAATCATTGGTATATGCTCATAACACTTTAGAGACATCTGATTTTTTACATATTATTCGTGATCTAAAATCACTCATGTGTTTTTACTCATCGAGTGTCAAATACACTCAAGTCTTGTTAAACCTTCACATGGAAAAGAACACCTTCTTTTTATTGAACTACTTCAATATTCATTCTATGTACTTTTAACTTAAACTTATTATGTGTTTTGATCTATCTTCATAGATCTTGACACTAAATATGTTTCAGTTCATATCCTTTCATTGAAGTTAATTCTCAATGAAACCTTTTTAATCAAATATATAATTACATTATTTATAATTAACGATATGTCATCTACATAAAGTATTACAAATATGTCTCGCCCCACTTAATTTCTTGCAAATGCAAGCATCTTCATCGTTTGATGAAATCAAAACTCTTTGACTATTTCATCCGGTGAAGATTCCAACTCCGCGATACTCACTTCATCCAATTGAATTCGTATACCTATCTAGTATTCCACGGACCAAAAAAATTCTTGGTTGTATCTTGTATACACCTTTAATACACACTTCTGTTAAGTAATGTATTTTGCCATCCTACTATCATATCTCATAAAAGAAATATGTAGCGATTACTAGAATAATCCATATAGACTATAAGAATCGCTACGGAAGATCTAATCTTATCGTAGTCAACTCTTTGAACTTTGTCGTAAACAACTTTTCGACAAGTCGAGCTTCTTCAAGGATATTCCATCCAAGTCCATCAATTTTATAGATCCATTTAGTTTCAAAAAGTATTCACCTATCTTGGATTTCATGGCGCATAGCCATTTTAACGGAGTCAGGGCCCATTGATGACCCACAATTATAGGGGATCACAACAGTCTTCGAGGGAAGTAAAACCCAATTTATTTATTCGACACAAGGGAGCCAAAGAATATTTGTAAGCCTTAACATGGAGTTGTCAATTCAGCTGCACTGGAAACAGACTTGCTCGCAAGAGTTTATCGTAGTAACGGTTTTATAGCTGGCAGTGGTGAAATATCAGCAGTGTAACAAAGACAGCGTAGTGATTATAGTAAACAACGGGATTAAAATACTGTAGGCACAGGGATGGATGAACGGGCGTTGCATGGATGAGAGAAACTCATGTAACAATCAAGATAGGGCATTTGCAGATAATAATAAAACGGTATCCAAGTACTAATCAATCCATAGGCATGTGTTCCATATTTAGTCGTACGTGCTCGCAATGAGAAACTTGCACAACATGTTTTGTCCTACCAGCCGGTGGCAGCCGAGCCTCTAGGGAATCTACTGGAAATTAAGGTACTCCTTTTAATAGAGCACCGGAGCAAAGCATTAACACTCCGTGAACACATGTGATCCTCATATCACCGCCTTCCCCTTCGGTTGTCCCAATGTCACTTTGGGGCCTCGGGTTCCGGACAACAATACGTGTATACAACTTGCAGGTAAGATCATAAAGCAATGAATATCATCATGAATTGATAACATGTTCAGATCTGAGATCATGGCACTCGGGCCCTAGTGACAAGCATTAAGCATAACAAGTTGCAACAATATCATAAAAGTACCAATTACGGATACTAGGCACTATGCCCTAACAATCTTATGCTATTACATGACCAATCTCATCCAATCCCTACCATCCCCTTCAGCCTACAGCGGGGGAATTACTCACACATGGATGAGGGAAACATGGCTGGTCGATGGAGAGGCGTCGGTGGTGATGATGGCGATGATCTCCTCCAATTCCCCGTCCCGGAGTGCCAAACGGAGTTTCTGGTCCCGAGACGGAGTTTCGCGATGGCGGCGGTGTTCTGGATGTCTTCTGGCGATTTCGTCTAACCCCCCGTGCGTTTTTAGGTCGAAGACGTTAAGTAGTCCAGAGGGGGGCGTCGGAGGCTGGCCGAGGCGGCCTAACCATAAGGCGGCGCGGCCCCCTCCTAGGGCGCCGCCGTCGGAGGCCGTGGGCCTCCCCCACTGCCATACGGCTCCGTGAGTCTTAAAATAGGCCATTCGCGATTATTTTGGGATTTTCCTGAAAGTTGAGTTTCGCACAAAAACGAGACACAGGGCAATTCTGCTGAAAATAGTCCGTGTTAGTTGTATCCAAAATACACAAATTATAGGCAAAACAATAGCAAAAGTGTTCGGGAAAGTAGATACGTTTTGGACGTATCACCCATCATAACTTCTTTGTATGTAGTTGGTTTATCATTGTTCAAAATCAATCCTTTGTTCACAAATCATTTATTTGATCACAAAATAAACCATACCTACAAGGTTCAATAGGTACTTCGATCTCCATGACTATAACACTTTGTAGACATGGGAGCCATGATCATCGTGGCCGCTTCCAGAACCACTTCTGATGCTGCGCTACTCTGATCATCATGCTCAGGTTCATCAACCTTATCAAGTTCTATTGTCCTCCCACTCAAATACTTCGCTAGAAACAATTTTTTGGAAATAAGAAACATCGACAAACATTTTTGTCTTTGTCTCCATAGTGGAAAGAATTCCCAATCAATTCTTTGGGATAACCAACAAAGACATTCATCCGATTTTGGTTGCAAACTTATTTACTTATGCTATGCATACCAAAATTTAAGAAAGGCCTATTAGGGTTTTGTAACATCCCAAATTTCAAATCAATGAAGAAGGAGAAGTTCAATTACTCAAATTTTAGAACCAACAAAAACTTTTATTTGCATATAGTGCCATGCATAAGGTTTGTGCATTATTGTATGAGATTGCCATGATGTTTGTTTAGGTGCTTATGCTCACCCCCTAAAACACTAACTTGATCCTTGGAAGATCACAAAGAATAAGAAAGAAGAAGAAACAGAAGAAATAGAAAAATCACAAAACCCTCACATATGGTTTATGCCATTTTTGCAAATCTTCAACCTATACCATTTTGGCTTGCACCACTGGTTGTAGAATGTTACTAAACACTTATAAACACTTTTGGAATCAAAGAAACTCAAATCAAATCAAATTTGAATGCAAATTGTGCTCACATGCACTAATGGTCAAAACTGCCATTTTAACCTGATGCCTACTTTGAGCCTCTGTATTTAGAGATTTTCAAACCAAACAATTCCAACTCTTTGCACCTCATCCAAGACCACATCAAGGTGAACAACTTTGGTAAAGCACACCCCTGCAAATTCTTGCTAGATTCAAAGTTATGCTCAAGCAAAGTTGGGACTTTGAAGCAGATTCAAGATGGTACCCATTTTGAAATTTCACAAACCAATTCAATTTTGCACACCACCACCACCATTGTGTGCCTTTGATCATATGATTCAACTCCACCAAATTTCATTCAAAATTTAGAAATTATCTTTCATGCGGCCATTATGACAAACACATGGTGAGCAAGAATCAAACTAAATCAAAATCACTATTTGAAATAGTGTTTGGCCCAATTTTTGAACTCAACTTGATCAAACATTGTCCCCTGGTCCTCTTCAGCACAATGCCTCCACCTAGCACCCCTGGACATAGGTAGACATGGCAATGCCATGCCATGCCGGCCATGTCTCACATACAACATGCCAACTCTACCCCCTCTCTTTTCTAGCCGTGCCAACCTTGTCCCTCTGCTTCTCCTAGCTCTACTGGACACGCCTGCGCTAGCCCTGGTCGGGGGGAAGCACCGCAGCGCCGGACACGCGCCATGCCCACGACGTCCAGAACGTGCCAGGGTGCGCATGGACACGCCCTGGACACGACTGAGCGTCGACGAACGCCGTCGACACAGCCCCCCTCTGATAACCCACAGGTATAGGGGATCACAACAGTCTTCGAGGGAAGTAAAACCCAAATTTATTGATTCGACACAAGGGGAGGTAAAGAATACTTATAAGCCTTAACAGCGAGTTGTCAATTCAGACACTGGAAAAGCACTAGTAACGGGGTGATGTGAAAGCACGGTAATATGAGAGCAGTAATGGTAACACAGCAGTGATAATATGAGAGCAATGGCACCGGAAAATAGTTGATACTACTGCCAATGTCATATAGGAACGAGTATATGATGTTGAGAGATGGACCGGGGTTAGCTATCTACACTAGTGGTAACTCTCCAATAACAAGTGTTGGGTGAACAAATTACAGTTGGGCAATTGATAGGATTGAAATAGCATTAAGACAGAACATCAAGATTATTAATGATGTAGGCATGTTTTCCATATATAGTCATACGTGCTCGCAATGAGAAACTTGCATAACATCTTTTGTCCTACCAGCCGGTGGCAGCCGGGCCTCTAGGGAATCTACTGGAAATTAAGGTACTCCTTTTAATAGAGCACAGAGCAAAGCATTAACACTCGTGAAAACATGTGATCCTCATATCTAAGCCTTCCCTCCAGTTATCCCGATTCTGTCACTTTGGGGCCTCGGGTTCCGGACATAGACATGTGCAAACAACTTTTAGATACAATCTAAGCAATAAGTATAGAGCTTAAATCTAAGATCATGCCACTCGGGCCCTAGTGACAAGCATTAAACACAACAAGATTGCAGCAACAATAACTTCACAAACTTTATAGATAGACTAATCATAATGTAACAATCCATCGGATCCCAACAAACACAACACCGATTACATCAGATGAATCTCAATCATGTAAGGCAGCTCATGAGATCATTGTATTGAAGTACATGTGAGAGAGAGTACCAACTAGCTACAGCTAGAACCCGTCGTCCATGGGGGAACTACTCACGGAGCATGATGGAGGCGGTGGCGTCGATGGAGATGGCTTAGGGCACTTCCCCATCCGGCGTGCCGGAACAGAGACTGTCCCCAAAACGGAGTTTCGCGATGGCGGCGGCGCCCCAGGTCTTTAGGAGTTTCGTCAATTGGTATCGCGTTTTAGGTCGAAAAGGGGTCTTATAGGCGAAGAGGCGGCGCGAGGGTGCCAGGGCCTCCTCACCATAGGCGGCGCGGCCGGGCCAGGGCCGCGCCTTATGGTGTGGTGGCCCTGGCCCGCCTCCGACTCTCCTTCGGTGGGGTCTTGGAAAAATAAGATCTGGGTCTTCGTTTCGTCGAATTCCGAGAATATTGCCCGAACAGCCTTTCTGGAACCAAAAACAATAGAAAACAGGATGCTGTGGCATCTTGTTAATAGGTTAGTTGGAAAACGCATAAAAACATTATAAAGTGTGAGCAAAACATGTAGGTATTGTCATAAAACAAGCATGGAACATCAGAAACTATAGATACGTTGGAGACGTATCAAGCATCCCCAAGCTTAGTTCCTGCTCGCCCTCGAGTAGGTAAACAATAAAAAGAATAATTTCTGTAGTGACATGCTACTTACATAATCTTGATCATACTATTATAAAGCATATGAGATGAATGCGGTGACTCAAGGCAATGATCTATAGTTGCTAACAAATAGATAACATATAGCAAAACTTTTCATGAATAGTACTTTCAAGACAAGCATCAAAAGTCTTGCATAAGAGTTAACTCATAAAGCAATAAATTCAAAGTAAAGGCATTGAAGCAACACAGAGGAAGATTTAAGTTTCAGCAGTTGCTTTCAACTTTCAACATGCATATCTCATGGATAATTGTCAACACAAAGTAATATGATGAATGCAAATAAGCAAGTATGTAAGAATCAATGCACAGTTGACACAAGTATTTGCTTCTAAGATGGAAGGAAGTAGGTAAACTGACTCAACATAAAGTAAAAGAAAGGCCCTTCGCAGAGGGAAGCAGGGATTAAATCATGTGCTAGAGCTTTTTAAGTTTTGAAATCATATAGAGAGCATAAAAGCAAAGTTTTGAGAGGTGTTTGTTGTTCTCAACGACTGGTAGTGGGCACTCTAACTACCTCATCAACCAGACTTTCAAGAGCGGCTCCCATGAAGGACGTTATCTCTACCAGCAAGGTAGATCATCCCTCTTCTCTTTTGTTTACACATGTACTTTAGTTTCATTATTTATGGATGACACTCCTCCCAACCTTTTCCTTACACAAGCCATGGCTAACCGAATCCTCGGGTGCCTTCCAACATTCACATACCATGAAGGAGTGTCTATTTGCAAAATTAAGTTGCTTACTGATAGATCAGGGCAAAACACGTGAAGAGAATTATTAATGCAATTTAATTAATTGGGGCTGGGAACCCCATTGCCAGCTCTTTTTGCAAAATTATTGGATAAGCGGATGTGCCACTAGTCCATTGTGAAAGTCTGTCAGGAGTAAATGACAAGATTGAAAGATAAATACCACATACTTCCTCATGAGCTATAAAACATCAACACAAATTGAGAAGCATTTTGAAGGTTTAAAGGTAGCACATGAAGTATTTACTTGGAATGGCAGGAAATACCACATAGTAGGTAGATATGGTGGACACAAATGGCATAGGTTTTGGCTCAAGGTTTTGGATGCACGAGAAGCATTCCCTCTCAGTACAAGGCTTTGGCTAGCAAGGTTGTTTGAAGCAAACACAAGTATGAACCGGTACAACAAAACTTACATAAGAACATATTGCAAGCATTATAAAACTCTACACCGTCTTCCTTGTTGCTCAAACACTTTTACCGAAAATATCTAGACCTTAGAGAGACCAATCATGCAAACCAGTTTCAACAAGCTCTACGGTATTTCTCCACTAATAGGTTTAAACTACATGATGCAAGAGCTTAATCATGATCTACTTGAGAGCTCAAAACAATTGCCAAGTATCAAATTATCCAAGACAATATGAGGCATTTTCTTTTTCCAACCAAATAGCAATAAATGCAATAGCTTCCAACTTTTATCATTGAACATTAAAAGTAAAACGAAGAACACAAGTGTTCATATGAAAAAGCGGAGCGTGTATCTCTCCCACACAAGGATTGCTAGGATCCGAATTTATTCAAACATAAACAAAAATAAAAACACACAGACGCTCCAAGTAAAGCACATAAGATGTGACCGAATAAAAATATAGTTTCAATAGAAGAAACCTGATAAGTTGATGAAGAAGGGGATGCCTTGGGCATCCCCAAGCTTAGACGCTTGAGTCTTCTTGAAATATGCAGGGATGAACCACGGGGCATCCCAAGCTTAGACTTTTCACTCTTCTTGATCATATATCATCCTCTCTTGACCCTTGAAAACTTCCTTCATACCAAACTTCTCATAAACTTCATTAGAGGGGTTAGTACTCAAAAAACTTTAATCCACTTTAGTCCTGTAGTGACATATTGCAAGAACTCAATAAAACATTAGCTACAGCTCTCCACGTCTAGAAAGCCTCACTTAAAGTCCACAAGAGACAATGCAAAAAAAACAGAGACAGAATCTGTCAAAACAGAACAGCCAGTAAATACGAATTTTTAAGAGGTACTTCCGTTGCTCAAATCAGAAAACTCAAAACTAATGAAAGTTGCGTACATATCTGAGGATCACTCACGTAAATTGGCATATTTTTCTGAGTTACCTACAGAGAATCATACCCAGATTCGTGACAGCGAGAAATCTGTTTCTGCGCAGAAATCCAAATCTAGCATCAACCTTCTATTAGAGACTTCACTTGGCACAACATTGCAATAAAATAAAGATAAGGAGAGGTTGCTACAGTAGTAACAACTTCCAAAACATAACAAAACAGTAGCAAAATAAACACATGGGTTATCTCCCAAGAAGTGCTTTCTTTATAGCCATTAAGATGGGCTCAACAATTTTAATGATGCACTCATAAGAAATAAGAGTTGAAGCAAAAGAGAGCATCAAAAAGCAAGTTCAAAACACATTTAAGTCTAACCCACTTCCTATGCATAGGAATCTTGTACACAAATAAATTCATGAAGAACAAAGTGACAAGCATAAGAAGATAACACAAGAGTAACTTCAAAAGTTTCAGCATATAGAGAGGTGTTTTAGTACCATGCAAATTTCTACAACCATATTTTCCTCTCTCATAATAATTTTCAGTAGCTTCATGAACAAACTCAACAAAATAACTATCACATACAGCATGCTTTTCATGATTCACAAACACATAATTTTTATCAAGCTCAGAAATAATAGGATTAAAACTTTCAAACCCACTTTTATCAATAATATAACAAGATGATTGATCAATCTCAAAAGATATGGGACTCATAGATAAAGTCAAGAACTCTCCAATCCCATTTTCATTAGTAGTATAATTAATATTATCAAGTAACATAGGACCATCATCTAGAGATTTATCATAAACATTTGCCAAGCAAAACTCTTTAGTACCATGCATTTCGACATCAGGCACAAACAAAGCATTATCATAAGATTTATCAAAATAGCATGGATTATCATAGATAACAGTAGCATAATTATTCTCACAAGTTTTACTCATAGGAATATTTCAAGAGAATCCACAGGAACATAACATTCATCCTCCTTCGGTAAGCATGGAGGACAATCAAATAGTGTAAGAGATAAAGAGTTACTCTCATTAGAAGGTTGGCATGGGTAGCTAATCCATTCTTCCTCCTTTTGTTCATCACTCTCCTCTTCTTTTTCATCCAATGAGCTTTGGTTCATCAATTTCCTCCTTTTTCATCCAATGAGCTTTCAGTTCATCAATTTCTTCTTCCACAGGTTCCTGCAAATTGTGAGTGCATTCTTGTGCATTAATGAGTCTCTCTTTATAATCAATGATATAAGGATTACTGTAACTTTCTATGCAAAAATTAAGGATAGAAGAGACATAATCTTTAAGGTCCTTACAAATAGCACAAGTTTCATAATTTTTAGACATGAAGGATTCTATCTCAGAGGCTCCCATAAATATGACAAATTGTTCTACCTCTTCGAACCCAAGATGAATATAGCTATTCCAATTATAGTTCTTAATTAAAACTTCCTCACTAAAGCCACATTGAAATTTAAGATGTTTAGTATCCTGTTTAGAGCAACAGTTTATATCATGACGTTTAAGCAAGATTTTAGCAATTGTATTCAATTTTTCTATCACAGCACTCATAACTTTTCCCGTTCTTGATTCTCTATAATTATTATATAATTCAATAAGCTCCAAATAGGTTGTAGGTTCTCCCATAGCAATTTTTAATTTTTAGTTTTTCAAATTTTTATGGATTTTTGGGTATATGAGAAAAGTAAAAAAAAACAAAAACAAAAGTAAACTAAGCAAAATAATACTAGACAGAAATAAACAAAGCACAAATAAACTAGACAAAAGTAAACTAAGCAAAACAAAATAAAATAAAACAGAGAGAGAGGTAGAGTGTACTCCCCAGGTGAACTTATGAGTAGAGCTATGCCTCCCCGGCAACGGCGCCAGAAAATAATCTTGATAACCCACAAGTATAGGGGATCGCAAGCTTCGAGGGAAGTAAAACCCAAATTTATTGATTCGACACAAGGGAGGTAAAGAATACTTATAAGCCTTAAAACTGAGTTGTCAATTCAGTGCACCTGGAAAAGCACTAGTAACAGGGGTGATGTGAAAGTAGCAGTAATATGAGAGCAGTAGTAACACAGCAGTAGCAGTAATATGAGATTAATGGCACCAGAAAATAGTTGATACTACTTCCAATGTCATATAGGAACGAGTATATGATGATGAGAGATGGACCGGGGTTCCCAGCTATCTACACTAGTGGTAACTCTCCAATAACAAGTGTTGGGTGAACAAATTACAGTTGGGCAATTGATAGGATTGAAATAGCATTAAGACAGAACATCAAGATTATTAATCATGTAGGCATGTTTTCCATATATAGTCATACGTGCTCGCAATGAGAAACTTGCATAACATCTTTTGTCCTACCAGCCGGTGGCAGCCGGGCCTCTAGGGAATCTACTGAAAATTAAGGTACTCCTTTTAATAGAGCACCGGAGCAAAGCATTAACACTCCGTGAAAACATGTGATCCTCATATCTAAGCCTTCCCCTCCGGTTATCCCAATTCTGTCACTCGGGGGCCTCGGGTTCCGGACATAGACATGTGCAAACAACTTTTAGATACAATCTAAGCAATAAGTATAGAGCTTAAATCTAAGATCATGCCACTCGGGCCCTAGTGACAAGCATTAAACACAACAAGATTGCAGCAACAATAACTTCACAAACTTTATAGATAGACTAATCATAATGTAACAATCCATTGGATCCCAACAAACGCAACACCGATTACATCAGATGAATCTCAATCATGTAAGGCAGCTCATGAGATCATTGTATTGAAGTACATGGGAGAGAGAGTACCAACTAGCTACAGCTAGAACCCGTAGTCCATGGGGGAACTACTCACGGAGCATGATGGAGGCGGTGGCGTCGATGAGATACCTGGGGCACTTCCCGTCCCGGCGGCGTGCGGGCAGAGACTTCGTCCCCGAAACGGAGTTTCGCTGGCTGGCGGCGGCGCCCTGAGTCTTTTTCGGAGTTTCGTCAATTGGTATCGCGTTTTTAGGTCGAAAGGGGTCTTATAGGCGAAGAGGCGGCGCAGGAGGTGCCAGGGGCCTCCTCACCATAGGCCGGCGCGGCCAGGCCTGGGGCCGCGCCTTATGGTGTGGTGGCCCTCGGCCCGCCTCGACTCTCCTTCTTTCTGTACAGGGTCTTCCGGGAAAAATAAGATGTTGGGTCTTCGTCAATCCCGAGAATATTGCCCGAACAGCCTTTCTGGAACCAAAAACAACAGAAAACAGGAACTGGCACCGTGGCATCTTGTTAATAGGTTAGTTCCGAAAACGCATAAAAACATTATAAAGTGTGAGCAAAACATGTAGGTATTGTCATAAAACAAGCATGGAACATCAGAAATTATAGATACGTTGGAGACATGTATCACCCTCTCGCCCTCTCCTTTCTCACACGCGCTCACCTGGACGACAGCAACCCGCCAGACATGCTCCAGTGCCTGCGCAAGCGCTGAAGCCGTCGCCATCATCGCCGCCTGCCGCCACGGCCACGCAGATCATCACATGCGCCCGACCGCGTTAGGCACCGCCCAGCCTCGCCAAGAGCACCAGGAGGACCGCCAAGACACGCTGAACACCGCCGCGCCCTCGCCTAGCTCGCTAGCGCGCCTCAGCCTCGTCGCCATGGTCGACCCCTCCGCAGTACCCTGCCTCCCTCCGCCGCTATAAAAAGGGGACTCCCCCGCTCGATTTCTCCAGACCACACTGCTTCCCTCTCCTCCCTCGACCTCCTCGACCCCTCTCTACTCAACATTAGCCACCACCACCGCCCAATTGCTTCATCGGAGCTGCCGCACCGCCGCAGACGTCGCCGTCGATTGGAGCCGCCCCAGGACACGACGCCGGTACCAGGAGGTTCGCCGTCATCGACAACGACCCTGCGCACCTCGCTGACCGTCGCCGGAGCTCCGGTGAGCTCTCCGACCCCCCACCTGCGCCGCGCCAGTACCCCACTCTCGCCGGAGATGACGATGGCCGTGCGCCGTCTGATCCAAATCTAATCGCACGGCTCAGTTTAAAACGTACCGATTCGCGTTGTAAGAGAGGCTGACATGTGGAGCCCACCATGTCAGGCAGCCCACGCGTGCAAGACGCGTGGTGGGCTGGCTTTCTCGCGTTTAAACTGTTTTGGCCCAAGTTCGTTCCCGCGCGGTCCAGAAATTCAAATTCGTTATTTTGATTTAAATCAAATTTGCTCACATATGCTTTTTCAAAATTGAATAGAATCAAATTGGCTAAACCAAATTAGATGAATTTTATATGGTTGGAAAGCTTGTGAAAAGATCTACCCAACCACACTGGCCTAAGTACCAGATTAGTTGTAGAATTAATGTGACAAAAATAACAAGGAAAAGCCTTTTCAAACTTCAAACTTTATTTAAAAATCAACCAAAAATGCTTTTGAGTTGATTCCAACTCTCATAAATCACATTTCACATACTCTACATGTTTATGTAAAAATATTACATGGTTACTTTGTATGATTATGGGATAGAATAAGTAGTGGCTTTATGGCTATTTCTAGTCCATTTAAAATTTCCAAACCTATTTGTTAAATCATATGAGAGGTTTTCTCTCATTTAAATCTTGTCTCAAGTAACTCAATATGAGGTAGTGACCATGGTCTACATAATCTCATATTGAATTATTTGGTGATATTAAATCATAGGTATGGTAGTGTTAAATTGCATGAGGTACTTTACCTCATTTAAACCATTTTCCCCAAATGATGAATATGAATGGTTGACCTTGGTCAACATGGGTTCATATATTATTTATTTGAGGAACTTAAATCTTAAACAAGATTCAATGAGAGGAAATTATTTCTCCTAGAACTAAAGAGAAACCCTAAATCAATATTTGTAATGAGAGGAAATTATTTTTCTTAGGAAGAAAACAAAGTCAACCAACATGATAGCATTATGGTGATGATAGAGTAGCTTGTGTGAACTTTGTGTGTGATTAGACTAGCTCTTAAGCTTGTTTGGTGATTGTTACCTCGTATCCGTTTTTAGACGCTAGTACAGAGGAGTACCAGGAGGAGGAGGTCTACTTCTAGGAAGAAGAGGACCACTTTGATCAGTACACCAACCAAAGCAAGCTAATATTCTTGCAAGTGCAAAGCTCTACTAGAGCAAGACACCATTACACTGTTATTTTATGTTCAAGGATCCAATCCCAAGTTTTTATCTTGGAAGTTTTACTTTGTTTTATCAAAGCTTCCTTTTATAGTTAACTTTGGTCTAAGAATAGAATAGAGCAAGAGTATCAAGTTTAGCCTAAAGAGCTACAAGATAGTTAGCACCCCTCATGACTAGTTGCTAGTGCTAACAACTAAAATTGACTACTCTAGATGGGAACTTGAGAAGTGAAATGACTTTGAAAGATTTTTGAAGGTGAATACGACTGGTGAATGACTTGGTGATTTTGATAAAAACTGATGGTGGGTTTGGAACTTTGGATGCGATACCTTTCCATCCAGACAATGGGTGGCTAACTAGGGTTTATAGTAGGGTTCCCTCTAAACAAGCATCATAGGGGTTATGCCGAGGCTGCCTCCGTTGAAAGTGAAATGATGTGAAATGAGGTGAATGTGCGGCCCAAGCCCCTGCAGTTCCCGGGTTGACGGTTTGTCTTCACCGGAGGCCAAGCTCATGGGGAGAGGTACCTATACTAGGGTATGTAAGTGAAAGGTTATGGTTGATGATCCGCGTACTGAGTTACGATGATTCAGGGTTATCCCTGACGGATGTAATCAAATGTTGTGGCACAAGTGTGCAACCTCTGCAGAGTGTAAACCTATTCGAATAGCCGTGTCCACGGTTACGGACGATTGGAAAGGCCATATTGTACCGTTGTCAGATGTTTTCTTGAAAGGCGTTGATGATTTGAATGGTGAACTTGACTTGAATCACAACTGAGTTGTGGGAATGACACTAATGTTCCCACTTGAGTTAGTTAGCATATGAAGAGTCTTTTATCAAATGCTTGTGAACTAAAATTGGCTTTATGCAAATAAACCTAGAGCTTAGCACCCCATTACTAAAATTGTTAAGTACTTACACTAGTATTAGTTTGCGAGTACTTTAAAGTACTCACGGCTGTGTCCCTGGCTATTCAAATGGCCAGACTATGAAGAGGAGCAGCAGTACCAAGATGATGGCCAGCAGGACGTCTACGACAACTAGGAGTATCTTCTGACATCAAGCGTTGGCCTGTGGATTAGATAGTCCACTACTTCTACGCTTCCGCTATGTACTATGTTCGTTGATCATTAGATCAACTATTTGTGTAATATTGGATCATGTGATCTATATTTGTAAGACGACTATGGTTTGTAATGAATGATGACTTATGATATCAACTGTTATGTCTCGCAACAACAATCTTCCTGGGATTGCGATGTATGGCATAATAGGCATCCGGACTTAAAAATCCGGGTATTGACAGGTTTATACCCATGCCATAACTTGTATGGTGTAATTTCAACGGATTATGATGATGCTCTATTTAGTGTAAAAGCGGTAGTCTCTAAAGCATAATCCACAAAATATAATGGCATCAATTTATATTATCTCATCATTAATCCAACAAGGTTTGGATACATCTCTCTCTATCATCACCATTATACTCCAAGAAACGTGAGTTGTAGAACAATTTCATAACTCTCTTAGATGTTCGCTAAAACTCGTAATTCAAATATTTCCACCATGATCAAATCATAGATATTTGACTTTTCTATTACGATGATTTCCACTTCATGCTGAAATTTATTTGAACCCATTCAAATGTTTCAAACTTCTTCCTTATCGAATAAATATATCCACATATATATACTCATTTCATTGTTGGAAGTTTTTATGAAGTAGAAGAATCTCCCGCACACAACTATGCCTAGTGAACCACATACATCATCATGTATGTTTCCACTAAGTTAGTTGCCCGTTCAACCCTTGGCCTATGAACGGTATTTCAGTCATTCCTTTTAGAAGAGATTTGCAAGCGCCAAACGATTCAAATAATGAAATGACTCCAAAAATCCATTTCAATGGAGTTTCTTCATGCATTCCTTTCTAACATGACCTAAATGGCGGTTCCACAAATAAGTGGAATTCAAATCATTTGCCTTATGGCATTTTAGCGTCAGTGTTATGCATGTGTGTTTCACCATTAAGATTTATAATAACTTATCCATCGTACATGGAGTAAGGTCATAATTTGAACAACTCATTGTCTTCAATTGACCAGAGCAAAATAAAAATTATTAAGTTCTTTATTATAAATCCTAAGGGCTAGGTATGAATGACAGACATAATAACACTTTATTATGTTCCAGACGTGCATTATTACCATATTCCTTATTAGTCACTTAGGCCATCGTATTCTTGTATTGCGTTGTATTGTATGACATCTCATACCAACCAATCTGGTACAAATACCCAAGAACTTCATTGTGTGACCAATCAAAGAATACATTCATAACATGTATATCATCTATATACACCTGAGCTAGACTTTCTAGTCTTTACTTTCTTTCTGCCAAAAATCTTTTGTAGTTTCTCTTTTAGCTTTCCTCATTCTCAGAAAACACTTCACCTTGAATAACTTCTAGGTCCATTGGTCAATTACCAATAACCTTGAGGTTCTTACTTTGAAGTTGATCATCATATGACAAGTGTTCCAGATTTCACTATTAGTAACTTTGTAATATGATGAACAATTTCACTCATAATTTTATCCATCATATCATGATGACTTTCCGAGACCATGTCTGTACATGCTAGGCTCGTAAAGTTTAACCTCAGTATTCGCATGTGCAAATCTGGCTTGCACCTATTGTATGCACACGTAGAATCTATAACACCCGATCATCACGTGATGCTTCGAAACGACGAGTCTTAGCACGGGCATACTAAGGACGATCACTTCATGGATATGCGAATATCGTTAGTGCCCAACTTAGTTGGAGGATTGGGACGCTTGGCGTCTTCAACCTTCGTACATTCCCATAAAACTTATGAGTTTATGTAGTCTCACTAGATTATATTCTATCATCTTGCAATAAGGTCTTAGATATCACATATATCTCATACCTTGCTTATTTATGTAAACAAAATTTCCAGCTCCTTACTTTTCAAACGGATTTGAACTTCAAGTTTCACGGAGACAAGATGATTTTAGGTACTAATTGAAACCATTGTTCTTTGAATCACCAATGTGAGGTTTACTAAAAGTTTGCAACAGGACTTAATCATTTCTTGATTCCTTAACAATACGGTACCAGTTCCTTAAAGTTACTTGTCAGACTTAACAGTGTTTCTATCTCAATTACAAGACTAGCGCTTGGTAGATAACGGATGCCAATTCTACAAATTTAATTCAAAATACTATTCAGACTATGTTCATGATAATTAGTTCATGTTTTAATCTAATTACTAATGAACTCCCACTTAATACAACATCCCTCATAGTTGTTAAGTGGTACACGATCCAAATCCACTATACCAAAACCGATCATCACGTGAGATGATGTAGCTTCAATGGTGAACATCAACATGTTGATCATATCATCCATATGACTCGTGTTCAACCTTTCGGTTTCATGTGTTCTGAGGCCATGTCTGTACATGCTAGGCTCGTCAAGCAAACCCAAGTATTTCCGCGTGTAAAACATGGCTTACACCCGTTGTATGTGAACGTAGAATCTATCACATCTGATCATCACGAGATGCTTCAAAACGACGAATTGTTGCAACGGTGCATACGAGGGGAGAACACTTTATTATCTTGATATTAATGTGAGGGATCATCTTATAATGCTACCGTCGCGATCTAAGCAAAATAAGATGCATAAAGGATTAACATCACATGCTATTCATATGTGATATGATATGGCCCTTTAGTCTTTGCGCCTTTGATCTTCATCTCCAAAGCACGGACATGATCTCCATCATCAACGGGCATGATCTCCATCATCGTCGGCGTAGCGTCAAGGTCCATGGCGCCGTCTTCATGGTTGTTCACCACATGTAGCAACTATTACAACTACTTTGAAATAACACTACTACATGAAATATAAAGACAACCATAAGGCTCCTGCCGGTTGCCACAATACAATAATGATCATCTCATACATATTCATCATCACATCATGGCCATATCACATCACCAAACCCTGCAAAAACAAGTTAGACGCCTCTAATTTGGTTTGCATATTTTACGTGGTTTAGGGTTTTCGAGTAAGATCCAATCTACCTACGAACATGAACCACAACGGTGATACTAGTGTTGTTAATAGAAAGAGTAGATTGAATCTTCACTATGGTGAGAGAGACAGACACCCGCAAAGCCACTTATGCAATACAAGGTGCATGTCGAGCATGGAGCAAGTCTCATGAACACGGTCATGTAAAGTTAGCCCGGGCCTCTTCATCCCACCATCCCGCAAGATGCAAAGTACACCAACTAAAGACAACAAAAGCATCAACGCCCACAAAACCATTGTGTTCTACTCGTGCAACCAATCTATGCATAGACACGGCTCTGATACCACTGATGGGATTCGTAGCATAGAAAACAAAAAATTTCCTACCGCAAGAACGATAACAAGCCAAGATCCAATCTAGAAGATGGTAGCAATGAGAAGATCATGAGACTAACCCTCGAAGATTTCCAAAGCCTACGAGATTGGATATCGTTGTTGTTGTAGTCGATCACTTGCCGCTTTCAAAGCGCGTAGAAGATCTTGACGGTGCACGGTGCAGCACCTCCGTGCTCGGTCACACGTACGGTGTTGATGACGACGTCCTTCTCCCTGTCCAGCGGGCAGCGGAAGTAGTAGATCCTCCTCGGAATCCCGACACACGACGGCGTGGTGGCGGTGATGGTGGAGAACTCCGCAGGGCTTCGCCAGCGCTACGGGAGGTGTATGAGGAGGAGGTGGCTAGGGTTTGGGAGAGAGGGGGTAGGGGCGCCGGCCAGGGGCCCCCTATGGTGGTGCGGCCAAGTACAAGGCTGCCCCCTCCCTCTCCTCCTCATTATATAGGTGGAACCCCAAGGGTTTGCCCAAAGTCTTCGAATAAGACCCCAATTCAAAAACTGCCATATGGACGAAACCTAGAGGGACAGGGACTCTCCCCTTCCCCCCTTGTTGGCCGGCCAAGGAGGTGGAGTCCTCCATGGACTCCACCCTCCCACTTGGTTGGCTGGTTGGGTTTGGTGGAGTCCAACCGGGACTTCCACCTTCCATGGTGATTTCATCCGAAGGTTCTAGAACATTCTAGCGCCTTCCATAAATGCACCGGATCATTTCCAAACTTCGAAAGTGACTTCCTATATATGAATCTTATTCTATGGACCATTCCGGACCTCCTCGTGATGTCCTGGATCCCATCCGAGACTCCGAACAAAATTCGAACTCCATTCCATATTCCATATCTAATTAAAACGATATCAAACCTTAAGTGTGTCACCCTACGGTTCGTGAACTATGCAGACATGGTCGAGACTCCTCTCCGACCAATAACCAATAGCGGGACTGAGATCCATAATGGCTCCCACATATTCAACGATAACTTATTGATCGATTGAACCATTTACATACGATACCGATTCCTTTGTCACACGATATTTTACTTGTCCGCGGTTTGATCATCGGTATCTCCATACCTTGTTCAACCTCGTCTCCTGACAAGTACTCTTTACTCATACCGTGGCATATCATCTATTGTGAACCAGTCACATGCTTGCAAGCTAATCAACGATATTCTACCGAGAGGGCCCAGTATATCTCTCCGTCATCGGGATGGACAAATCCCACTCTTGATCCATATGCCTCAACTCACACTTTCGAATACTTAATCCCATCTTTATAACCACCCATTTATGCGGTGGCGTTTGATGTAATCAAAGTACCTTTCCGGTATAAGTGATTTACATGATCTCATGGTCGAAAGGACTAGGTAACTATGTATCGAAAGCTTATAGCAAATAACTTAATGACGTGATCTTATGCTACGCTTAATTGGGTGTGTCCATTACATCATTCATATAATGATATAACCTTGTTATTAATAACATCCAATGTTCATGATTATGAAACTAATCATCTATTAATCAACAAGCTAGTTAAGAGGCTTACTAGGGACTCATTGTTGTTTACATAACACACATGTATCAATGTTTCGTTAATACAATTATAGCATGGTATATAAACATTTATCATAAACATAAAGATATATAATAACCACTTTTATTATTGCCTCTTGGGCATATCTCCAACAGTCTCCCACTTGCACTAGAGTCAATAATCTAGATTACATTGTAAGGTACCTAACACCCATGGCATTCTGGTGTTGGTCATGCTTTGCCCTAGGGAGAGCTTTAGTCAACGGATCTGCTACATTCAGATCAGTGTGTACTTTGCAAATCTTTACTTCTCCATCTTCGATGTACTCGCGAATCGAATGATAACGCAGCTTGATATGCTTCAGCCTCTTGTGTGACCTTGGTTCTTGTGCATTGGCGATGGCACCCATGTTGTCACATAGATGACTAGTGGGTCCAATGCACTAGGAACCACACCGAGCTCTACAATGAACCTCTTCATCCATACGCTTCCGATGAAGCCTAAGCCGCTATGTACTCCGATTCGTTGAAGACTTCGCCACCGTGCACCGCTTCGAGCTTGCCCACCAGCAGCACCATTCAATATAAACACGTACCCAGACGTGACTTAGAGTCAGATCGTTGTTCCAACTTGCATCGGTGTAACTTGTTACAACGAGCTCTTGGTCACCTCCATAACAAAGAAACATATCCTTAGTTCTTTTCAAGTACTTCAGGATATTCTTGACCGCTGTCCAGTGTTCCATTCCTGGATCACTTTGATATCTCTAGTTAAACTAACAAAGCATGTGCTATATCCGTCTAGTACATAGCATGGAATACATGATAGAGCCTACTGCCGAGGCATAGGGGATCTGACTCATCCTTTCTCTTTCTTCCGTAGCCGGACCTTGAGTCTTACTCAAGACCTTGCCCGGTAACATAGGTAAGAATCCTTTCTTACGTCCATTCTAAACTTCTTTAGAATCTTGTCCAGGTATGTACTCTGTGATAGCCCTATTAGACGTCTTGATCTATCTCTATAAATCTTGATGCCTAATATATACGATGCTTCACCAAGGTCTTTCATTGAAAAACTATTATTCAAATAACCTTTTACAATGCTTAATAGTTCTATATCATTCCCAATCAATAATATGTCATCTACATATAATATCAGGAATGCTACAGAGCTCCCACTCACTTTCTTGTAAATACAGGCCTCTCCATGACACTGTATAAACCCGAAGTCTTTGATCACCTTATCAAAACGTCGGTTCCAACTTCTCGATGCTTGCTTCAGTCCATAAATTGAACGCTGAAGTTTGCATACTTTGTCAGCATTTTTAGGATCGACAAAACCTTTGGGTTGTACCATATACAACTCTTCCTCAATGTCTCCATTAAGGAACGCCGTTTTGACATCCATCTGCCAAATCTCATAATCGAAAAATGCAGCTATTGCTAACAAAATCCTCACAGACTTTAGCTTCGCTACAGGTGAGAAAGTCTCATCGTAGTCAACTCCTTGAATTTGTCGGAAACCCTTTGCGACAAGTCGAGCTTTATAGACAGTAATATTACCATCGCATCTGTTTTTCTCTTGAAGATCCATTTATTCTTCGACAGCCTTGCGGCTATCAGGTAAGTCTACCAAAGTCCACACTTTGTTATCATACATGGATCCCATTTCGGATTTCATGGCTTCTTGCCATTTGTTGGAACGGGCTCATCATCGCTTCATATGTCGCAGGGTCTTCATCATTGTTGTCCACAATCATGACATTTAGACAAGGATCATACCAATCAGGAGTGGCACGTTCCCTTGGTTCGGTAGCTATCTCGTTCGAAGTTTCATGATCATTATCATTAGCTTCCTCTGTTGCCGGTGCAGGCGGCACAAGAACATCTTCCGGTACTGTGCTACTCTGATCAACGAGTGAAGATTCATCAATCTCATCGAGTTCTACTTTTCTTCCAGTCACTTCTTTAGTGAGAAATTCTTTCTCAAGAAAGGTTCCGTTCTTAGCAACAAAGATCTTGCCTTCGGATCTGTGATAGAAAGTGCACCCTATAGTTTCCTTAGGGTATCCTATGAAGACGCATTTCTCCGCTTTGGGTTCTAGCTTGTCTAGTTGTAACTTTTTTACATAGGCTTCGCAACCCCAAACTTTAAGGAACGACAGCTTAGGTTTCTTATTAAACCATAATTCATATGGTGTCGTTTCAACGGATTTTGATGGTGCTCTATTTAAAGTGAATGCGGCTATCTCTAATGCATAACTCCAAAATGATAACGGCAAATTAGTAAGAGACATCATAGAACGAACCATATCTAAGAGAGTTACGATGTTCGGACACACCGTTTCGTTGTGGTGTTCTCGGTGTCAATTGTGAAAGTATTCGCATTTCTTTAAATGCATCCCAAACTCATAACTCAGATATTCACCTCCGCGATCAGATCGTAGAAATACAATCTTCTTATTACGTTGATTTTCTACTTCACTTTGGAATTTCTTAAACTTCTCGAAAGTTTCAGATTTATGTTTCATGAAATAGATATACCCATATCTACTCAAATCATCTGTGAAGGTTAGAACATAACGATAACCACCGCGCGAAGCTACACTCATTGGTCCGCACACATCGGTATGTATGATTTCCAATAAGTCTGTAGCTCGCTCCATAATACCAGAAAATGGAGTCTTAGTCATTTTTCCCATTAGACATGCTTCGCATCTATCAAGTGACTCAAAGTCAAGTGATTCAAGTAATCCATCGGTATGGAGTTTCTTCATGCGTTTCACTCCAATATGACCAAGACGACAGTGCCACATATAAGTAGAATTATCATTCAATTTAATTCGCTTAGCATCAATGTTATGAATATGTGTATCACTACTATCGAGATCTAACAGAAATAAGCCATTCTTTCAGGTGCTCGACCATAAAAGATATTCTTCATAAAAATAGAACAACCATTATTCTCAGACTTGAATGAATAACCGTCTTGCATTAAACAAGATCCAGATATAATGTTCATGCTCAACGCGGGTATAAAATAACAATTATTGAGGTTTAAAACTAATCCCGAAGGTAGATGTAGAGGAAGTGTGCCGACAGCGATCACATCGACTTTGGATCCATTTCCAACGCGCATCGTCACTTCATCCTTCAATAGTCTTCGTTTATTCTTTAGTTCCTGTTTCGAGTTACAAATATGAGCAACCGAATATCAAATACCCAGGTACTAGTACGAGAACCGTAAGATAAACATCTATAACATGTATATCAGATATACCTTCTTTCTTCTTCTTGACAAGGCCGCTCTTCAGATCCGCCAAATACTTGGAGCAATTACGCTTCCTGTCCCTTCTCCTGCAATAGCACTCAGATCAGGCTTAGGGCCACTTAGGTTTCACAGGAGGCGTGGCAGCTTTCTTGCCACCCTTCTTGTTTCTTCCTTTAGACTTGCCCTGTTTCTTGAAACTGGTGGTCTTGTTGACCATCAACACTTGGTGCTCTTTCTTGATCTCAATCTCAGAAGATTTCAGCATGGCGAAGAGTTCAGGTAACTCTTTGTTCATGTTCTGCATATTGTAGTTCATCACAAAGTTCTTGTAACTAGGTGGCAGTGATTGAAGGACACGATTAATCCCCAGTCTGTTAGGAATCACTATTCCCAAATCACTGAGTTTCTTCGCATGCCCGGTCATGGCGAGCATGTGCTCACTAACGGAGCTGCCTTCTTCCATCATGCAAGAAGTGTTTCGATGCTTCATAGCATTCCACGCCGCATGAGTTTCAAAGATAGCTTTCAGCTCATTGACCAACTCATGAGGATCGTGGTGCTCAAAACGTTTTTGAAGATCGGCTTCCAGACTGCATAGGATGGCACACTGAACTTGAGAGTACCGAGTTTTCCGAGTCTCGTAAACGTTCTTTACTTCATCGGTTTCAGTTTCTGCAGGAGGGTCACCTAGCGGTGCATCAAGCACATATTGCAGATTTCCGCCAGCGAGGAAAATCCTCACATGACGGAACCAATCGGTGAAGTTGCTACCGTTGCTCTTAAGCTTTTCTTTCTCTAGGAACTGGTTAAAATTGATTGAGGACGCCATATCTACAACATATATTTGCAATAGTTTAGACTAAGTTTATGACAAATTGGGTTCAAATTTTAATTTAACAAAATTAAAAAACTAGGTGAACTCCCACTAAAAACAATATCCCTCGCATTGTCTTAGTGATCACACGAACCAAATCCACCACACCAAGTCCGATCATCACGAGACAAGATGTAACTTCAATGGCGAACACTCAAAGTGTTCATCATATCAATCATATGATTCATGCTCTACCTTTCGGTATCACGTGTTCCGAGACCATGTCTTACATGCTAGGCTCGTCAAGGCCACCTTAGTATCCGCATGTGCAAAACGGCTTGCACCCGTTGTATGCACTTGTTGATTCTATCACACCCGATCATCACGAGATGCTTCGAAATGACAAGTCTTGGCAACGGTGCTACTAAGGATGAACATTTTATTATGTTGATATTTTAGTGAGAGGGATCATCTTATAATGCTACCGTCGCGATCTAAGAAAAATAAGATGCATAAAAGGATTAACATCACATGCAAGTTCATATGTGATATGATATGGCCCTTTGTCTTTGCGCCTTTGATCTTCATCTCCAAAGCACGGACATGATCTCCATCATCAACGGGCATGATCTCCATCATCGTCGGCGTAGCGTCAAGGTCAATGGCGCCGTCTTCATGATTGTTCTCCCATATAGCAATTATTACAACTTCTTTGAAATACTACTCAACATGAAATTTAAAGACAACCATAAGGCTCCTGCCGGTTGCCACAATACAATAATGATCATCTCATACATATTCATCATCACATCATGGCCATATCACATCACCAAACCCTGCAAAAACAAGTTAGACGCCTCTAATTTGGTTTGCATATTTTACGTGGTTTAGGTTTTTTAGTAAGATCCAATCTACCTACGAACATGAACCACAACGGTGATACTAGTGTTGTTAATAGAAAGAGTAGATTGAATCTTCACTATGGTGAGAGAGACAGACACCCGCAAAGCCACTTATGCAATACAAGGTGCATGTCGAGCATGGAGCAAGTCTCATGAACACGGTCATGTAAAGTTAGCCCGGGCCTCTTCATCCCACCATCCCGCAAGATGCAAAGTACACCAACTAAAGACAACAAAAGCATCAACGCCCACAAAACCATTGTGTTCTACTCGTGCAACCAATCTATGCATAGACACGGCTCTGATACCACTGATGGGATTCGTAGCATAGAAAACAAAAAATTTCCTACCGCAAGAACGAATAACAAGCCAAGATCCAATCTAGAAGATGGTAGCAATGAGAAGATCATGAGACTAACCCTCGAAGATTTCCAAAGCCTACGAGATTGGATATCGTTGTTGTTGTAGTCGATCACTTGCCGCTTTCAAAAGCGCGTAGAAGATCTTGACGGTGCCACAGTCAGGCAGCACCTCCGTACTCGGTCACACGTACGGTGTTGATGACGACGTCCTTCTCCCTGTTCCAGCGGGCAGCGGAAGTAGTAGATCCTCCTCGGAATCCCGACAGCACGACGGCGTGGTGGCGGTGATGGTGGAGAACTCCGGCAGGCTTCGCCTAAGCGCTACGGAGGTGTATGAGGAGGGAGGTGTGCTAGGGTTTGGGAGAGAGGGGGTAGGGCCGCCGGTGGTGCGGCCAAGTACAAGGCTGCCCCCTCCCTCCCCTCCTCATTATATAGGTGGAACCCCAAGGGTTTGCCCAAAGTCTTCGAATAAGACCCCAATTCAAAAACTGCCATATGGACGAAACCTAGAGGGACAGGGACTCTTCCCTTCCCCCTTTGTTGGCCGGCCAAGGAGGTGGAGTCCTCCATGGACTCCACCCTCCCACTTGGTTGGCTGGTTGGGTTTGGTGGAGTCCAACCGGGACTTCCACCTTCCATGGTGATTTCATCCGGAAGGTTCTAGAACATTCTAGCGCCTTCCATAAATGCACCGGATCATTTCCAAACTTCGAAAGTGACTTCCTATATATGAATCTTATTCTATGGACCATTCCGGACCTCCTCGTGATGTCCTGGATCCCATCCGAGACTCCGAACAAAATTCGAACTCCATTCCATATTCCATATCTAATTAAAACGATATCAAACCTTAAGTGTGTCACCCTACGGTTCGTGAACTATGCACATCGAGACTCCTCCGACCAATAACCAATAGCGGGATCTGGAGATCCATAATGGCTCCCACATATTCAACGATAACTTATTGATCGATTGAACCATTTACATACGATACCGATTCCCTTTGTCACACGATATTTTACTTGTCCGCGGTTTGATCATCGGTATCTCCATACCTTGTTCAACCTCGTCTCCTGACAAGTACTCTTTACTCATACCGTGGCATATCATCTATTGTGAACCAGTCACATGCTTGCAAGCTAATCAGACGATATTCTACCGAGAGGGCCCAGAGTATATCTCTCCGTCATCAGGATGGACAAATCCCACTCTTGATCCATATGCCTCAACTCACACTTTCTGAATACTTAATCCCATCTTTATAACCACCCATTTATGCAGTGGCGTTTGATGTAATCAAAGTACCTTTCCGGTATAAGTGATTTACATGATCTCATGGTCGAAAGGACTAGGTAACTATGTATCGAAAGCTTATAGCAAATAACTTAATGACGTGATCTTATGCTACGCTTAATTGGGTGTGTCCATTACATCATTCATATAATGATATAACCTTGTTATTAATAACATCCAATGTTCATGATTATGAAACTAATCATCTATTAATCAACAAGCTAGTTAAGAGGCTTACTAGGGACTCATTGTTGTTTACATAACACACATGTATCAATGTTTCGGTTAATACAATTATAGCATGGTATATAAACATTTATCATAAACATAAAGATATATAATAACCACTTTTATTATTGCCTCTTGGGCATATCTCCAACAGTCTCCCACTTGCACTAGAGTCAATAATCTAGATTACATTGTAAGGTACCTAACACCCATGGCATTCTGGTGTTGGTCATGCTTTGCCCTAGGGAGAGCTTTAGTCAACGGATCTGCTACATTCAGATCTGTACTTTGCAAATCTTTACTTCTCCATCTTCGATGTACTCGCGAATCGAATGATAACGCAGCTTGATATGCTTCAGCCTCTTGTGTGACCTTGGTTCTTGTGCATTGGCGATGGCACCCATGTTGTCACAGTAGATGACTAGTGGGTCCAATGCACTAGGAACCACACCGAGCTCTACAATGAACCTCTTCATCCATATCGCTTCTGATGAAGCCTCTGAAGCCGCTATGTACTCCGATTCTGTTGAAGACTTCGCCACCGTGCACTGCTTCGAGCTTGCCCAGCTTACTGCAGCACCATTCAATATAAACACGTACCCACTGTGACTTAGAGTCATCAGGATCGTGTTCCAACTTGCATCGGTGTAACTTGTTACAACGAGCTCTTGGTCACCTCCATAACAAAGAAACATATCCTTAGTTCTTTTCAAGTACTTCAGATATTCTTGACCGTCTGTCCAGTGTTCCATTCCTGGATCACTTTGATATCTGCTAGTTAAACTAACAGCATGTGCTATATCCGGTCTAGTACATAGCATGGAATACATGATAGAGCCTACTGCCGAGGCATAGGGATCTGACTCATCCTTTCTCTTTCTTCTCCCGTAGCCGGACCTTGAGTCTTACTCAAGACCTTGCCTGTAACATAGGTAAGAATCCTTTCTTACTTTCGTCCATTCTAAACTTCTTTAGAATCTTGTCCGTATGTACTGGTGATAGCCCTATTAGACGTCTTGATCTATCTCTATAAATCTTGATGCCTAATATATACGATGCTTCACCAAGGTCTTTCATTGAAAAACTATTATTCAAATAACCTTTTACAATGCTTAATAGTTCTATATCATTCCCAATCAATAATATGTCATCTACATATAATATCAGGAATGCTACAGAGCTCCCACTCACTTTCTTGTAAATACAGGCCTCTCCATGACACCGTATAAACCCGAAGTCTTTGATCACCTTATCAAAACGTCGGTTCCAACTTCTCGATGCTTGCTTCAGTCCATAAATTGAACGCTGAAGTTTGCATACTTTGTCAGCATTTTTAGGATCGACAAAACCTTTGGGTTGTACCATATACAACTCTTCCTCAATGTCTCCATTAAGGAACGCCGTTTTGACATCCATCTGCCAAATCTCATAATCGAAAAATGCAGCTATTGCTAACAAAATCCTCACAGACTTTAGCTTCGCTACAGGTGAGAAAGTCTCATCGTAGTCAACTCCTTGAATTTGTCGGAAACCCTTTATAGACAGTAATATTACCATCAGCATCTGTTTTTCTCTTGAAGATCCATTTATTCTGAAGATCCATTTATTCTTGACAGCCGGCTATCGTAAGTCTACCAAAGTCCACACTTTGTTATCATACATGGATCCCATTTCGATTTCATGGCTTCTTGCCATTTGTTGGAATCTGGGCTCATCATCGCTTCTTCATATGTCGCAGGGTCTTCATCATTGTTGTCCACAATCATGACATTTAGACAAGGATCATACCAATCAGGAGTGGCACGTTCCCTTGTCGATCTGCGAGGTTCAGTAGCTATCTCGTTCGAAGTTTCATGATCATTATCATTAGCTTCCTCTGTTGCCGGTGCAGGCGGCACAAGAACATCTTCCGGTACTGCGCTACTCTGATCAACGAGTGAAGATTCATCAATCTCATCGAGTTCTACTTTTCTTCCAGTCACTTCTTTAGTGAGAAATTCTTCTCAAGAAAGGTTCCGTTCTTAGCAACAAAGATCTTGCCTTCGGATCTGTGATAGAAAGTGCACCCTATAGTTTCCTTAGGGTATCCTATGAAGACGCATTTTCCGCTTTGGGTTCTAGCTTGTCTAGTTGTAACTTTTTTACATAGGTTTCCCAAACTTTAAGGAACGACAGCTTAGGTTTCTTATTAAACCATAATTCATATGGTGTCGTTTCAACGGATTTTGATGGTGCTCTATTTAAAGTGAATGCGGCTATCTCTAATGCATAACTCCAAAATGATAACGGCAAATTAGTAAGAGACATCATAGAACGAACCATATCTAAGAGAGTTCGATTACGATGTTCGGACACACCGTTTCGTTGTGGTGTTCCCGGCGGTGTCAATTGTGAAAGTATTCTGCATTTCTTTAAATGCATCCCAAACTCATAACTCAGATATTCACCTCCGCGATCAGATCGTAGAAATACAATCTTCTTGTTACGTTGATTTTCTACTTCACTTTGGAATTTCTTAAACTTCTCGAAAGTTTCAGATTTATGTTTCATGAAATAGATATACCCATATCTACTCAAATCATCTGTGAAGGTTAGAACATAACGATAACCACCGCGATGCTACACTCATTGGTCCGCACATCGGTATGTATGATTTCCAATAAGTCTGTAGCTCGCTCCAATACCAGAAAATGGAGTCTTAGTCATTTTTCCCATTAGACATGCTTCGCATCTATCAAGTGACTCAAAGTCAAGTGATTCAAGTAATCCATCGGTATGGAGTTTCTTCATGCGTTTCACTCCAATATGACCAAGACGACAGTGCCACATATAAGTAGAATTATCATTCAATTTAATTCGCTTAGCATCAATGTTATGAATATGTGTATCACTACTATCGAGATCTAACAGAAATAAACCATTCTTTTCAGGTGCTCGACCATAAAAGATATTCTTCATAAAAATAGAACAACCATTATTCTCAGACTTGAATGAATAACCGTCTTGCATTAAACAAGATCCAGATATAATGTTCATGCTCAACGCGGGTATAAAATAACAATTATTGAGGTTTAAAACTAATCCCGAAGGTAGATGTAGAGGAAGTGTGCCGACAGCGATCACATCGACTTTGGATCCATTTCCAACGCGCATCGTCACTTCATCCTTCAATAGTCTTCGTTTATTCTTTAGTTCCTGTTTCGAGTTACAAATATGAGCAACCGAACCAGTATCAAATACCCAGGTACTAGTACGAGAACCAGTAAGATAAACATCTATAACATGTATATCAGATATACCTTCTTTCTTCTTCTTGACAAGGCCGCTCTTCAGATCCGCCAAATACTTGGAGCAATTACGCTTCCAGTGTCCCTTCTCCTTGCAGTAATAGCACTCAGCATCAGCTTAGGGCCAGTCTTAGGTTTCACAGAGGCAGCTTTCTTGCCACCCTTCTTGTTTCTTCCTTTAGACTTGCCCTGTTTCTTGAAACTGGTGGTCTTGTTGACCATCAACACTTGGTGCTCTTTCATCTCAATCTCAGCAGATTTCAGCATGGCGAAGAGTTCAGGTAACTCTTTGTTCATGTTCTGCATATTGTAGTTCATCACAAAGTTCTTGTAACTAGGTGGCAGTGATTGAAGGACACGATTAATCCCGAGTCTGTTAGGAATCACTATTCCCAAATCACTGAGTTTCTTCGCATGCCCGGTCATGGCGAGCATGTGCTCACTAACGGAGCTGCCTTCTTCCATCATGCAACTGAAGTGTTTCGATTCATAGCATTCCACGGCCGCATGAGTTTCAAAGATAGCTTTCAGCTCATTGACCAACTCATGAGGATCGTGGTGCTCAAAACGTTTTTGAAGATCGGCTTCCAGACTGCATAGGATGGCACACCGAACTTGAGAGTACCGAGTTTTCCGAGTCTCGTAAACGTTCTTTACTTCATCGGTTTCAGGCAGGAGGGTCACCTAGCGGTGCATCAAGCACATATTGCAGATTTCCGCCGAGGAAAATCCTCACATGACGGAACCAGTCGGTGAAGTTGCTACCGTTGCTCTTAAGCTTTTCTTTCTCTAGGAACTGGTTAAAATTGATTGAGGACGCCATATCTACAACATATATTTGCAATAGTTTAGACTAAGTTTATGACAAATTGGGTTCAAATTTTAATTTAACAAAATTAAAAAACTAGGTGAACTCCCACTAAAAACAATATCCCTCGCATTGTCTTAGTGATCACACGAACCAAATCCACCACACCAAGTCCGATCATCACGAGACAAGATGTAACTTCAATGGCGAACACTCAAAGTGTTCATCATATCAATCATATGATTCATGCTCTACCTTTCGGTATCACGTGTTCCGAGACCATGTCTGTACATGCTAGGCTCGTCAAGGCCACCTTAGTATCCGCATGTGCAAAACTGGCTTGCACCCGTTGTATGCACTTGTTGATTCTATCACACCCGATCATCACGAGATGCTTCGAAATGACAAGTCTTGGCAACGGTGCTACTAAGGATGAACATTTTATTATGTTGATATTTTAGTGAGAGGGATCATCTTATAATGCTACCGTCGCGATCTAAGAAAAATAAGATGCATAAAAGGATTAACATCACATGCAGTTCATATGTGATATGATATGGCCCTTTGTCTTTGCGCCTTTGATCTTCATCTCCAAAGCACGGACATGATCTCCATCATCAACGGGCATGATCTCCATCATCGTCGGCGTAGCGTCAAGGTCAATGGCGCCGTCTTCATGATTGTTCTCCCATATAGCAATTATTACAACTTCTTTGAAATACTACTCAACATGAAATTTAAAGACAACCATAAGGCTCTGCCGGTTGCCACAATACAATAATGATCATCTCATACATATTCATCATCACATTATGGCCATATCACATCACCAAACCCTGCAAAAACAAGTTAGACGTTCTCTAATTTGGTTTGCATATTTTACGTGGTTTAGGGTTTTCGAGTAAGATCTAATCTACCTACGAATATGAACCACAACGGTGATACTAGTGTTGTCAATAGAAGAGTAAATTGAATCTTCACTATAGTAGGAGAGACAGACACCCGCAAAGCCACTTATGCAATAAAAGTTGCATGTTGAGCGTGGAGCAAATCTCATGAACGCGGTCATGTAAAGTTAGCCCGAGCCGCTTCATCCCACTATGCCACAAAGATGCAAAGTACTCAAACTAAAGACAACATAAGCATCAACGCCCACAAAACCATTGTGTTCTACTCGTGCAACCATCTATGCATAGACACGGCTCTGATACCACTGTAGGGATTCGTTGCATAGAAAACAAAAAATTTCCTACCGCGAGAACGCAATCCAAGCCAAGATGCAATCTAGAAGATGGGAGCAACGAGGAGATGATCGAGACTCACCCTTGAAGATTTCCAAAGCCTACAAGATGAGGCTCTTTTTGGTGCGGTAGACGATCACTTGCCGCTTTCAAAAGCGCGTAGAAGATCTTGACGGTGCCACAATCGGGCAGCACCTCCGTACTCGGTCACACGTTCGGTGTTGATGAAGACGACGTCCTTCTCCCCGTTCCGCGGGCAGCGGAAGTAGTAGCTCCTCTTGAATCCGGCAGCACGACGGCGTGGTGGCGGTGGCGATGGAGAACTCCGGCGGAGCAGCGCCGGGAGAGGTGGAGGAGGTGGGGCGGCTGGGGTTTGGGAGAGGGGGTGGCCGGCCACTATGGGGTGCGGCCAAGGCTATGGCTTGAGGTGGCCGGCCCCCTCCCCTTGTCCCTCATTATATAGGTGGAACACCCAAGAGTTGGTCTACAAGTCTTCGAATAAGACCCCAAACCAAAACCTTCCATATGACATGAAACCTACCCAAGGTGGGATTCCCACTTGAGGCCTTGTTCGGCAGACATGGTTCATTGAGTATTTCCGGGTATTATCTCCAGTGTTTTGGGTGAAAACACTTTCACCACCCAATCCGCTTCAATCCTCTTTGATCCTAATCCTCTACAAACCCTGTCATAAAAAAGGTTGTTCGGTAAACATGCGTGTAGGAAGAGGAAAACATAAGAATAGCGTGTCGCAGCTGACCAAATGGAGATAGATGAATTGATGGATGGGTCAGCATGATGTCGCTCTGACATCAGCATGCGCTTCTGGCCGTGAAAACCATGCAATGTCCTGATACCGGGGCGGAAGCTACGTGCGTTGTTAACAGCAACAAAACGCGAGGGGGGGCAAGCGTTTTCATTCCACGTCGGGTTGGCGTGTTTCCTGGGGGTCAGCGTGGTTGAGCCCGCCTCAAACCGGCCTACCGAACGGCCCAGCAGTGGTTTCCAGGGGATTCTAAGTAGGCCGGGATCACACCCAACAAAACCGGTCAAACCACCCCTGCCGAACTAGGCCTGAGGTGGGATTCCCACCTTTCCTTGGGAGGGGGTGGCCGGCCCCTATGGTGGAGTCCACTTGGGACTCCACCCCTCTAGGGTTGGCCGGCCATGGGTGGTGGAGTCCCTTCGGGACTCCGCCATCCAAAGTGATTTCTTCCGGACTTTTCTAGAACCTTCCATAAATGCACCGGATCATTTCCAAACTTGGAATATGACTTCCTATATATGAATCTTATTCTCCGGACCATTCCGGAACTCCTCGTGATGTCCGGGATCCCATCCGAGACTCGAACAAAACTTCGAACTCCATTCCATATTCAAGTTCTACTATTACAACATCAAACCTTAAGTGTGTCACCCTACGGTTCGCGAACTATGTAGACATGGTTGAGATCTCTCTTCGACCAATAACCAATAGCGGGATCTGGAGATCCATAATGGCTCCCACATATTCAACGATGACTTAGTGATCGAATGAACCATTCACATACGATACCAATTCCCTTTGTCACGCGATATTTTACTTGTCCGAGGTTTGATCATCGGTATCTCTATACCTTGTTCAACCTCGTCTCCTGACAAGTACTCTTTACTCGTACCGTGATATGTGGTCTCTTATGAACTTATTCATATGCTTGCAAGCTAATTAGACGACATTCCACCGAGAGGGGAGTATATCTATCCGTCATCGGGATGGACAAATCCCACTGTTGATCCATATGCCTCAACTCATACTTTCCGGATACTTAATTCCACCTTTATAACCACCCATTTACGCAGTGGCGTTTGATGTAATCAAAGTACCTTTCCGGTATAAGTGATTTACATGATCTCATGGTCGAAAGGACTAGGTAACTATGTATCGAAAGCTTATAGCAAATAACTTAATGACGTGATCTTATGCTACGCTTAATTGGGTGTGTCCATTACATCATTCATATAATGAAATAACCTTGTTATTAATAACATCCAACGTTCATGATTATGAAACTAATCATCTATTAATCAACAAGCTAGTTAAGAGGCTTACTAGGGACTCATTGTTGTTTACATAACACACATGTATCAATATTTCGGTTAATACAATTATAGCATGGTATATAAACATTTATCATAAACATAAAGATATATAATAACCACTTTTATTATTGCCTCTTGGGCATATCTCCAACAGGCATCAGCGCTGCGCCGCCACCCGCAGGCCTAGGGTGGCCAGTGGATTGCGGCAGCTACAAGTTCAGCGGCGCTGCACGAGCATGGCCACCGGTCGGAGGTCCACCAGCCGCCAAGCAAGGCCACGACTAAATCCAGCCCCTTATCTTCTCCAAATTTCCTATCCATGTACTTTCCATTCTTTCCTCAAATTTTTGGTTAGCAATCTGATAGCACGATGGATTGTATTACAATTTATTCTTCAATCTTGCAAACTTAGATAGCCTGGGTACATACTACATACCCATTTCTAGTTATTGGTCAGAACAGAAAAATGTACTTTCTTTTAGATCAGCCCGCCCATTGAATCTTTTCAAGCTCCGCCACTGGTGCTACACTAGGCTATGACCCACGCGGCCAGATGTAACCAGCAACATCAGACATGCGTGCGGGCCAAGTCAACGGAACACGTACGGAAAGAAAGGAAAATGCACGTACATGTCGTGGCCCACACAAAAATAAAACAAAAGGAATTGATGCATGCACCTCTCGGTGTCCGTGTCAAATTGAGTTAAAGAGTTTTCCTCGGATATATTAGTTATGTGAATTTCAAAATTTGGGGCACAATATTTGTTTCTGACATCCCTAGAGACGACACAACACGAGAGAAAGATGTTGAATTGCACAAGGTTTTTTCTTCCAGAATACTGAATTGCACTAGTTTGACAACACGCTTATTGGCGCCGACGCTTGTGCCAGATTTTGATGTAGTTTTGACTTTCGATGATCTGGACGTCTCAAGTTCAAAAGAATCAGATTTATTTAAAAAAAATCCGTGAAAGCCACGTCTGAAACAGAAAGAAAATACTAAAAAGCATGAAGTATCCGAGACCAATTTGACCGTTGGCGTTGGTCGTCGCTCTTTAAGTCCTGTGCGAACGCCAGCCCTTCTCTTTTTTCAGAAAGAAATTACTACGTCGATCGTCAGTTCTTCCCGATCTATTCGGCCGCTGCCGCCGCCACGGGCGACGAGCGGACTTGGCGGCGCCCAGGTAAGTTTACGCCGCCGCAAGGCGTGCCATCTTCGATCTTCCTCTTCCGATTCTCTCCACCCTTGCACGTTATGAATATATGATGGTTTCTTCTCCCCGCAGCGTCGACGTCCGCCGCCTGTTCAACGGAATGACTCCGTGCAAGAGGGGCAAGAAAGCGCCTGCGGCGGCCGGCGTCGACCTCATCAGCGCACTTCCGGAGGAGATCCTCCACCATGTCCTCTCTTTCCTACCGGCGCAGGAGGCCGTCCGTACGTGCCTGGTCGCACCGGGCTGGCGGCACCTCTGGAAGTTCACCGCAGGCCTGCGCATCGTCGAATTTGAGGGTGCGAGATCTGTTAAGGATGTCCGGGAATTCGTGGACTATCTGTTTATCCTGCGTGGGTACGGGGATCTTAACACTTTTGAGGTCGAGCTCTCTGAGTTCTCAGAAGAGGACGTGCTCTATGTGAACCTATGGACCCGTTTTGCTGTGTTCTCTAAAGTTCGTGCAATCACCCTTCACCTCCATGACAATAAATTCCTCGACATAGAAGGCCAACCTCTTGTCTCTCGGGAGCTCAGGACATTAGACCTTCGGGGAGTATGCCTCCGAATGGCCTTTCTTGATTTTTCTAGCTGCCCATCATTGGAGGATCTGAAGATGCAATATTGCCAGATTGATGTTGATAAGATATCGTCCCTGTCCCTGAAACGGTTGAGCATCATCTTTTGCCGTTCCGATCAGTCTCATCGAGTCCGCGTTTCTGCTCCATGCCTCATCTCTTTTACACTAGACAGCTTTGCTGGTAGAACCCCGCTGCTTGAAAGCATGCCAATGTTAGAGACTGCAGTTGTGGAACTTGGGCGTGCCTGCAGCGATTTCTGTCATAACTACAGAAATCAGGGTTTCTGTGGTGCTAACGGTTCTAGATGTGTGTATTGTTTTTCTTACAATGGTCAAAGCAGAAATACCGTGCTTCTAGGAGCTATCTACAATGCTAAACATCTCCGGTTGATCTCTCCACTAGGAATGGTATGGTTTTACACCTCTGTCCTATGTTTGTTTCATTGTTTGTACTCTGCATCAAAAACATTAAAAGGTGCTTGTGAAAAGTAATTGTGGGATATAATTGTTCATACATTTTCTTACATCCTGCAACTCCTTAATTTTGATGTCAACTTATCAAAAATGCGATTTAAAATGATATACATGTGATGGTCATGTTAGTTTGTAACGCCGTCAGTTTATTTAGCCAAAACTGGGATTTGCCTAACTAAATCAAGAGGAAGTTGGAATACATGGCAGCTTTTGTGCTGTTTACAGCCATTACTGGCATCCATAGACAATGGACATACTTTCCGTATTTATGGCCACCAGTTGGGATTTCTAATGAGGATTACTCCATCATTCTGTTTGTACTTATTCCAGGTGATTTTTGCAAGGGATTTGAAAAGTTGTCCGACATTTAACAAGCTAAAGACTTTATTACTCAATGCCTACTGGTGCGTGGGCCCTGACTTTGATGCACTAACTTGCATTCTCAAACACTCTCCAGTTCTAGAGAAGCTCACTTTTCAGTTTGCTTTCGAGGTATATATGTCATCTGTAGATGATTGCTGCACTGTTGAAGTTTATTGATTATTCATCTTGGTTTAATGATTGCATCTTCCCAGGAACAAGAACATAAAGTGGAAATCAAAGGAAGCTACAGTTCAACGGAAAAACCTACTGGAATATCAGAACACCTGAAGTTAATTTCTGTCAAGTATAATGTGGTTGATGATAGAGTTCTCCAACTTTTGAAGTTCATGTGCACATTTAACATACGTAAGTTGACTGGTAACGCTTCTCATGCTTTTAATTTTCTATATTCTGTAGTCACTTTCTTGAATGTGTGTTAAAGAAAGTAAGTAATTGAGAAACTCATAATTGTATAGAAAACCATTATGTTAGGATCCCCAGTTAATTGGAACATGGAATCCTGCACTGCATTTTGTTTGACAGAGAAATGAAAGCATTACTATAATCCATTTTGTAGAGGAGTTTAAATTTTATTATGGTGAACAAACCAAATAGGCTTTCTGCTTACTTCTTGTCGAGAGCAAAATTTGTGAATTGATTAGGTTTGAAGGGTACTAAATGATGTGGATTCTTTCTTAGCTCCGAATACTAATACACGTGTCCAAAAATGATGATCTCCAACCGGGTTAACTTATACCCTATACATGAAATGCATCTTCCTCGCTAGGCAAGGTACTGATGTTTGTTGAGAGAAAAACATGAATGGATATCATGCTATAACAACCAGACTTGCAAAATTTGATGGAAAAGAATATGACCAGATGCATCCTGTTTTTCTTTGGTACAGTTTCAAACTTTCAATAGCATACTATTCAGTATCCAGTTCTTATTCACACACGCGCGCACGCTATATGAATTCAGTCATTCCCCGTTGTCATTTTACTACATGCAGTTTCATAAATAGTTCTGGTCTCCCCACACTAAAGTTTTTTCTGTGATTTCCTTTTCCGCTGTTGGTTTGAGGAGACTTGAACATAACTTCTACTAATGCATCTTATCATTCCCTGTTTTATTTGCTTTGTTGTGAAATTTATTTTATTCCATAGACCCCCAAATCTTAAAGCAGTGTAAACCACCAAAGAGGTATCGTTGTATCATTTAATCTCAGCCATCCTACTCCTAATCCTGAACAGGGATCATTTAATCTCAACCGTTATTGCGTTTCACTCTCTTCGGTGGTTTACACTGCTTTGAGATTTGGGGGTCTATGAAAGCACAAGCCTTAAACCATTTGATTTCTTTTCTTTCCTTCGGGAACATTTGATTTCCTTTCTTTCAGCTTGTTGCACATTCTGAAGTAGCTAGTGTCACCGTTCCATGACCTTTCTGTTTGCTTCCTTCTCCCACTAGCTGGCATCCACCCGCGCAACAACCTTGAACTGCATATTTTTATACAAAATTGCTGCATTGCTACGACCAAAGAATTTAGACGTGCATGTTATTGTTAGATAGATTAAGCTAGAAACGGTCAGGTACCATATCTATCCTATTCCTAGGAAACTACACACTTTTCAGTTCGGAAAGAGAGTACCAACATGTGAAATTTATCTCATGAAGTCTTCCAGTATATTCACTGCATTGTTAACTGAGAACTATAGTTACATGCAAATGACACTACTCTTATCTCAACGTGTCCTTTTTCCTTTTTGGCAGGATTCAGTTTTCAGTGAGGATGAAAGAATCGACTTGATGGTGGATGTGCCATCTCTCAAGACTCTCAACTACTGGAAACTCTAAGGCTTTAGTGTGATGTGACGTGGATGATGCTAGCATGTTTTCATATTTTAAGTATGAACATCTTATGAGTTCCAGAAAGTCCGATGGACAATGTAGTAGTCCTGGCTTTGAGCCTAGCTTAAATCATCCAACTAGACTTATATTATAATATCATGTTTATTGTACTTTTCTGTCGTACTTGTAATGTGCTTAAGCACAGAACCAGTAGCATGAATTATTCCATGTGATCTGGTTATTATCTTTCTTGTTCCAAGCTTCCATGATTTGAAATCAGGCCATCATTTAAGTATACTGAACCGGAGCGAATAAAGCAACATCCGGATAGTCGCATGAGACACAAAGAACATATAGAGAACAAATCATTTTCTGTCTAGTTTGGTGGGTAGTCGTATCCTTGCGAGATAGAAGGTTTAGAGATAATGCGTTTTTTAAAGCGCAATATTATTCTTTTATTGGGGAGTAAAATTTTCCATTGTGACACGCCGATGCGTGAGTGACAGCCCACATTGATCAGGTAAACCCTGACAATAGATCTTCACCTTCCATCTCTGAGCCATCTGCAATTTCCCCCTCTGCAGTTCATCTTGTTGGGCGCCAGGGTAGGAGGGTCACAGCAAGTAACTAATGACGAAGACGAGATGGTGTGTGTGTGAGCTGCTTCCAACGTCCAAAGTGATTTTACTCTGAAATCACACACATGGACAATGGCTTGGTTTAAGAGATTGATTTCCAAAATTTCTACAGTGGTTTTGCGGGCTTAATAATTCTCTTATCACATTTTGTTTTTGGTCCATTGAAACAATTGTGATTATTAAGGGAGAGTTCATTGATTGTTATTGCAACAAACAGGTACATGTTGCACTATTCTTCATCTCTGCTTATTAAGGAAAAAAATACAAGTGCCAATGCTCTTTAGACGAAGCATGAAATACATTTCTGTTCCAAGTAATTGTCTTAGCAGTGTTGTCCGGAGAGGTCACTTGTGCCATTTTCAACACTAAGATATTTTGAATTTCTAACCAGTTGTCATTTGTCAAGCACTAGGTTTCTATATTTAGAGATAGAAGGAATCTTATGGATGTAGGGAAAATCTGGACGACACATGTATATCTAATTACATAATTAATCTTGGTACGACCAATATGTGAAACCTTTTTAGTTTCCTCTGAATTGACCTATATGCCTATTTAATATTTGAACATATGGTTTTGCAATATTTCATGAACACCGAATCTATTTTCTGTAGATTGTTCACGCCTTCAACATGGTGCAACACTATACAGCTATCAGAACATCAAGATGATCAGAAGGTTTTATATTTCCTCCTGATCATTGGTACTGCAGAAAAAGTTAAATGTTATAATGCAATTGAGTGTTCTCTTGAGTGTTGCACACTGTTGCCGGTATCATACTAGCTTACTGATACATAGGTTATTTGTTTATTAACTTTTGATTGGAAAAAAAAAAACTATGTAGGATGACATCATGAACCTCCAAGATGAGATATGCTTCACAATTGTTTCAGAATTTATATGCAATGCGACATGCCCACTTTAGCTCCCAACTAAAGAATTACACCAGCCACTTCTATCTGTTTTATTATTCTATGTTTGTAGAATTTTGATTTCTCCAACGCCACGAGATATCTGCAGTTGGCCATACATAATATATATTCTCTTAGGCGTTGCTTACACACTCAAGAAATTACAAAAATGCTCTGAAAACTCACTCATGTTTAACACTGTTTTTTTTGCAAAAAATTTACCGATCTATTAATAATCATCAATAGCAGTACAAAGATGTCCAAAAGTAATAAAAATTACAAATAAGTCATTGAACCACCTAGCGACGACTACAGGCATTAGCGCGAGCCGAAGGCGCGTCGTCGTCCTCGCCGCTCCATTACCGGAGCCAGACAAAGCTTGGTGTAGTAGAGCTTGTTGTAGTAGACACTACTAGAAAAAATCCTATAGGTGGAAGAGCTAATGCCGGCGCACCTCACTATGCATGCGCCGGTGGAAAGTGGTGCCGGCGCACCCCTTTTCAGCCGCGCCGGCGATGAACGTTTACTGCCGGCGCACCAGCGAGGATGACGCGAGACAGACGAGAAGTTGTCGTGCTAAGTTTCCAAAGGACCAGCGCACCAGAGCAGCAGCCATCGCGAATGATGATAAGCCTAGATTGGAAGAAACTAACCTGAAACTACACAATCGAACACAAAAGATGACCGAATCACGGGAGATCCGCCGGACACACAACTCCACGCGCCCTCCGCTGGTGCTAGATGCACCACCGAAGCAAGGATAGGATAGGGAGGACCTTATTCTAACTTCAGGAGTTAGGCGCCGCATCACCATCCCAAAGAAGATACTGAATAAAAACTAAACGAAGAACTAAAACCTTCCCGCCAGCGAAAGACCGCGGTCCGCCACACCACTAAGGCCCCAAGACCACCGGGAACGGAGCGGACCGGCAGCGTTCCGAAACCCTAGATGAATTTTAGATCCACCTCCCGATCGCCTTGCTGTCTCACTTTGCCGTACCGGTTCGGTTTCTGCTTCCGTTGTTTAACACTTTTTTAAATAGATCAATAAAGGGCGCGTAGCTCCAGCCTACTGGCTGGAGAAGTAACTCAAGTACAAACTCCAGGGGCTTTGGTGGAGGAACTGCTCTTTGATATGGGCAAGACGGTCGTGAGGCCATGGCGACGAGATCTGAAGTCTTGCATGGGCATGTACAAGGAGGTGCCACTCCATCTTCAGTTCTGGACGGTAGCATTGGTGTGATTATCCTTCCGAACTTTCTTTTGTGAAATCTGTGTCTTTTATAGACAAAAATGCAGAATTGTCATGTGGTGTCCTTACCACTTATTTATGAGATTTCATAAACATATCAAGATTTATCTATTGTGTTTACATTCAAAATAGGAGTATGCAGTATGAAGTATTTACTTTTGAAAAACTATTGATTACACAATTTTTTTCAAAAAGCAAGTATATATATTCTATTGCCCACTGTCCACGGTGTTCGCCCCAAATTTATCCCCAACGATATTGACACCTGCCGCCAGTGGCGGACCCAGCCCAAAAATCTAGTGGGGGCCTTAGTGAGTGGGAGCCTTATTACTTGGCTAAGTGGGGGCCTAAATAGTAAAATAGTAGGCTTCAAAGCTGTAAAAGCAAAAATTGACTGCCTGCCGCCGTTTAGGATGACCTCACTGACGCCACAAGGTCAAAAGTTTCACTTTACTCGTGCTCTAATTGATTCCATGCCCGCCTTCCACGTAGTTGCATTCGTGACGATTTGAACCTGTGTGGGTGGATTGGTAAATCCACCTTCCTAACAAATTGAGCTAGGTCCAATTCTTTTGTCTATCTATAAATTAGAGAGACACATGTTGACAATTAAAAAATAAACTGAGCTCTAAAATTATATCTATACTCCTCCGTACGTAAATAAGTGATCCGGATTTGTCTAGATTCACATGTATCTAAACATGTTTTAGTCCGTATGTAGATACATGCTAATTTAGACAAATCCGAGTCACTTGGTTCCTGTCGGAGGAAGTCATATATTTGAATTTACTTGTGCCATTCGATTCTCGAAATATACTGAATTTGCACATAGATGTTTGAGGACCAGATGCACCGATGAATTTAATACAGTATGTAGTTTTTGCCCCGTGCAAAAGGCATAAGGAGGGGTGGCTCAAATGTGAAGCTTCTGTTCACCAAATTAGCACTATATTTCCCACAAGCTACAGAATTTCAACTTTTTGTACAAGAAATCTCATGTACACATAGTATTCATACGTTTACATGTGTATTTTTTTTTCCTAAACGAAATCCAAAATGGATGAAGTTTTAGGCAGACTCATCATGTGTGGCCGGGGGGACTTTTGAGTTTCCATACATTCAACTCCCGGATCGATGATCGAAGCAGTCATGCAAGGATGAGTTCCTAGTGTTGTAGGAGCAAGCGAGTGATGGATGCGGCGATGCCGCAGAGGAGGTCGACGTTCTTGCTGCAGACGGTGAGCTCCCCCTTGGGCACGTTCTGGCACGTCCTCTGGCATAGCTTGATGACCGACTGCGCGCCCGCGATGAGCACGTTGGCCTCGTCGAACGACCCGGCGTCCAGCTTCGACGACGCCTGGCTCAGGAACGTCCCCGCCGACTGGTACCTAGCATGCATATACACCAATGGGTCGACACATCGATCAATCAAAGACCCCATGAATTGCTTCAGATTCTTCTTCTTCTTTTAAGCTAATACTGAGCGTGCTACCTACCTCTGGGTGCAGTCCTCGATGCAGCGCTGGAGATCAGGGCTCTTGGTCTTGATGTCGTCGGAGTCGAAGAGCTGATTCAGCTTCTCCGCCGTCGCCGTCGCGTTCGCCCCCGCCGCCATCACGGCCGCGTGCGCCAGCCCGAGCGTGTCCACCGGCGTCTTCTGGGCCGCCGGGTTCGACGACAGCAACACGCTGCACAGCACCGCCTGCTCGCCGGCGCTCTTGCACGTGTCCTGGAGGGTGGCCGGCGGCACGGCAACGGCCGAGGCTGCCACGAGGCAGAAGACGGTTGCGAAGGTGATCATGGATGAGAACGCCATTGGTGTTTGTCAGCGTTGGTCCAATCGACAGGCCAAATTAATTTCTCGGTCCTAGAAGGAGACCTCCCGTATTTATGCTGTCTGACGTTTTTGCTAATTTTAGACTCGTGGTTGTGTGGTTCTGCAATTACAAAGGCGTGGGCGTGGTTGCTTTTGGTCGTTGTGCTTGTTTTAGGATAGATGAATGCATAAGCATATGATAATTTTCGAATTGAATTCATTTCGTATCTATTTTGGATAATCCATATATATCCGGTTCGAAGGAATCCGACTGATAAGGATATGGTAGCCAAATAACATCCGGATATTCGTATATGAAAATAATTTAAGATTATCTGATGATTTTTATTTAAATAATCCGATTTTGATACGAAAAGTGAAAACTAACAGAGCATATATAGTAATTAGTGAGTTCCGAGTTCATCTGTTAAACAATAGCTCACGCATATAATAACTCTATCAAATATGAGTGTTTTATTGAACTCATTTTTGATTGTATGGTTTACGGATATCCGATTATTTTTTGTTTTCCTCCTGAATCCGATCCGTTTCCGATCCGAGATCACGGTCTCATATTTACGGATTCAAATTCGTAACCGGTTATTGTCCAATCCACTAGAAATATGTCGTGAAATTATATGGTACTCCGATCAATTTACATCTCTAGATATAATGAGCTTTAGTGATGTTGGTTTGAGTTTTGGTAACTATGAACAGAAAGGCCTAGTTAATAGGTCATGTCAGTAATAAACTATATAATTCCGGGCGAGTTGCTTTACTTCCTCCATCTCGGTTTAAAAGGCTCGCATGTAGTTTAAGAAATTGCGTTGACCATTATTTTGTTCAATAAAATATGAATATATGTCATAAAAATTATATTATTGGAAAGTTTTTTTCATATAAATCTAATGATATAGACTTTGTAGACATAATTTTTTATTTTGTTGACCAAATCAGTGGTCAATGTTTATCTTAAACTGTGTGCGTGCAGATGGAGGGAGTAGCATATTTATTCAAAATTATTTGGAAGATGTATGTGCAATAAAGATGTTATGGGATCACTTAATTAAGTGCATGATTCCCTCACGTTTCTCTTGCAAACAATAACATTGTTTGTGTTATTAAATATGCCACTACATGTTTGTAGATAGAAAATGAATCATCTTTCAACATTAGTAAATTAGAGATGAAACACTGACTAACAGTCCGAAGAAATTTCCAGGAAATATTGAACCGTAAATATTTAAATGTCTTGACCAACATTAGAGTCAAATTTTAACCTACATTTTTCGAGATCATGTCAGTGGATTGCGTGCGTCATATATGTTTGATATACCGACGTTTGGTTAGCGTGTATTGTAATAGTGTTGATCTGATGGTTTAAGGTTTTAGTGTCAAAGGTCATGCGTGCAAAATAAAAACGCCAGATATCTGTAGACCGCGGAGTTGTGTTGCAAACGATAAATGTTGACATGACTCTGCAAAGATGTTCACATATATAAGAATAAATTTTCATTCACTCTGCATTCGAAAATAAGACTCAGCTTTTTCTGCATGCCGATGCATCTAGAGTTATAGACGCATTCAGTGTGTAGATATATATGTATCTCTACTATATTAAATGGTTAGAGGTGGTGAGATGGTTGGTACGTCCTCCTCTGGCTCCCACTCGGACGGAAAAAAATCATCTCCCGCGTGTAAAAGAAATCATGGCGTGGTTTCTCCAAAATCGTGGCTAGAAACGGTTCGTCTCGCGAGGGGAGGAATCCTCTCCCTCTCCCGAGCAAACCCCAATCGTGTTCTTGCTGGCCATTCTCCTTTCTTCTCGACTTCCCCCAGATCTCTCTCTCTTTTCTCTAACTTACAGGCTTCTCCCTCCTTTCTCTGTGCGCGGAGGGGAAGGGCGACCTGCGTAGGCGACTGGCGACAGGGAACGACGACCTGCGTTGGCGGCGGGCGGCAGGGAACGGCGACATGTGTAGGCGGTTGGGCGCCAGATGTGCAGCCCATAGGTGTGGCGCCGGCCGGAGTTGATGGTGGCGGACGCGTTCTAGCAGCTTTAGATCCGTCCTCGACTCAATCCTGCTGTTCTTTCGGTACGCAATAGTTATCTTCTGCTGATCCCATGCTAGATCTTGCAATTTAACTACTACGCAAGATTTTTTAGCTGCATGTTCATGGATAAAAAAAATTCAATGTTATTTATGTCCGTTTCAACGCTCTCTTGAGTGCCAATTGATCTTGTTGGATCATCCACGTGTCCTCCATAAAATCTTTGTCATATACCGCCAAGGCTTTTTGTTGGTCCCTTCTTTATGGCCACAATGCATCGCCAGGGTGTTGATTAAAACATAGTGTCCATCTAATTCATGGTAGGCTTCGGGGTGTACAGAAGAGAAATTCATATGTGTTTGTTTTGATCGGTCTTCCTTTTTTTGACAGCCCCAAGAATTTCTCTTCTAGATTGTGTTCATTAGTTATTCTGATGTTTTTTGGCCCCCATCAATCCAGTTCAGTCCGAGTTACATAAATATATTCTGTGGCAAAGGATCTGCACAAGTGATCAATCGATTCACACTTCATCTTGGTTCATGAAGAAATTTTGCTCGAATTTGCAATGAAATTCAGGAGCAGCTATTTCCTATGTTAGGTCAGATGAAGTGAAAAGTACAGCTTAACATTCTACACCCTAAAACGGCTATCACGAAGAAGTTTTCACTGTCATAATTCCAAATTCTCTATTATCCTAACCTATTTCATTGTCCTGCAGAGTGCTTCTTGCACTTGATGCCGTCGAAAGCTTCTAAAGTCGTTCAGCATCCTGTTTTCCTACCTACTGTGCGCAATGATTTGTACATATGCATCCCATAAACTGTATAGACTAAATCTAATATGATATAACTGTTCAACACTTCATCCTTCTTTTTTTATACTGAAGAATCTTAACTTTATTGATGCATATTTGGGCTTACAATTTTACTGCTTGATAGCAGAATTTTCTGTAATAATGTGATCTACGTTGTTAAATACCCCAGTGCTTGAACATATACAGCCTTCTCATGATCACAAGGGCACCGCTGCACCGGTGGACAAGAAGACAGCCTATATATCACGCTCATCTTGCCTCTGATTTGCTACTATCATACCACATCGCCGTCTTGAATATGAGTTCCTGGTGATCATGTATGTTTACTAAGCTCTGTTCAGCTGTTTGTTTTGTCTGTGTTGCTATGTTTCCTGTTTAGCAGTAGGTTAAATGACAGTATGTTGTCGTCTTTCTTTTTATAATTAATACTGTCATTTACTCCACTGCCTTACCTTTCTTTCTATAAAGTAATTCCGTCATTCTCTCTTCAAGATGAACAATGGAAAGGAGAGGCATGACCAACGACATCATAAATTGCAGTATTGGGCCACATGCATGGTGGCCTGGATGTACTACAAAAAATAAGTAAGCTTCCTACACTATATCTTTGAGGTAGTAATACATATCATGTGTTCTTCAATGTAGTAATCAAGTTGGAACTGTCAGATCGTTATGACATCTGCACTTAATCAAAATAATTGATTGGGGTACTGCCTTAATCAAGCAAAAAAAAATTGGGTTTGGAGTGGTCTAAATTCTGCAAATAATCATAGAACCAAAGATGATGCTATGTTTTGTTTGCTATTACCACACTTTTAAAAAGAATTTAAGATCTATTTTAAGTAGATGGTGTGCTTTTTAGGAGATAAAACTTTTTGGTATTGCAATGCAAGTCAACATGTGCATACTTTGTCTGAAGCTAATATACCTTCTGTGTTCTTAGATATCAAGCCCATATACCCTGCTCCATCGGGGCTGTATGAACTATGGCGTCAACAGAATGGCGGTGGTTGTTACTGAAACCCTCAACATGCAGCATCTACTATTTCTTGACTTCAATTTGGTAAGGATTTTGCTTTTCCTCCTCTGCTCTGCTGCTCTGTGTAGTATGGCCATTGAGTAGTGGTTTTATTTCTGTGTACATGCTCAGGCTCGGGAAGAATCAGGCGGTTGCAAATAGAAAATTGCTTTAGGCTTGGATGTACTACAAAAAGAAGTAAGCTTCCAACGCTATATCTTCAACATAGTAAACATATGGTGGGTTCCTCAATGTAGTAATCAAGTTGGAACTATCTGATCGTTATAATGTATGCACTTAATCAAAATAATTGATTGGCATACAATCAAGCATTATTATTTTTGGTTTGGAGTGGTCTATATTCTGTAAATAATCATAGAACCGAAGAGGATGCTATGATTTGTTTGCTATTAGCACACTCTTAATAATAATTTTATATGCCATGTGTGGCTGGTAGGAATACAAATAATTGGATATAGTTTAAGTAGATGGTGTGCTTTTTCGGAGATAGAACTTTTCGGTATTGCAATGCAAGTAAGCAGGTGCATACTTTGTCCGAAGCTAATATATCTTCTGTGTTCTTAGATATCAAGCTCATATACCTTGCTCCATCGCGGCTATCTCAAGTATGGTGTCAACAGAATGGCGGTGGCCGTTACTGAAACCCTCGACATGCAGCATCGACTATTCCACAACTTCGGTTTGGTAATGATTTTCGTTTTCCTCCTCTGCTCTGCTGCTATGTGTAGTCTGGCCATCGGGTAGCGATTTTCTTTCTGTGTACATGCTCAGGTTCAGGAAGAATCATACTGTCGGAAATAGAAAATTCCATTAGGCTTGGATGTACTGCTAAAATGAAGTAAGCTTCCAACGCTGTATTGTCGAGACATTAATACATATGGTGTGTTCGTCAATGTAGTAATCAAGTTGGAACTATCTGATTGTTATGAATGTTATGACGTGTGCACTTAATAAAAATAATTGATTGGGATACTGCCCTAATCAAGCATTTTTTTTTTTGGTTTGGAGTGGTCTATATTATGTAAATAATCATAGAACTGAAGAAGACGCTATGATTTGTTTGCTATTAGCATACTCTTGATAAGAATTTGATATGCCATGTGTACCTGATAGGAATACAAATAATTACAGTTGGATATATTTTAAGTAGATGGTGTGCTTTTCCGGAGATGAAACCTTTTGGTATTGCAATGCAAGTAAGCAGATGCATACTTTGTCTGAAGCTAATATACCTTCTGTGTTCTTTGATATCAAGCTCATATACCCTGCTCCATCGCAGCTATCTCAATTACGGTGTCAACAGTTTGGTGGTGGCTGGTACTGAAATCCTCGACATGTAGCATCGACTATTCCTCCACTTCGATTTGGTAAGGATTTTGGTTTTCCTCCTCTACTCTGCTCTGTGTAGTCTAGCCATCGAGTAGGTGTGTTCTTTCTATGTACCTGCTCATGTTCAGGAAGAATCATACTTTTGCAAATAGAAATTTGCTTTAGACTTGATTTGACAATCTAGAGAAACACTCCCTGCAACTACTCTTGTTATTATATGTAAGTATCATTATATCACAAGTGTTATTGACGATCTCTTATCTTTGTTTTGCTCTATATTTATGTTTCATAGTTGAAAAAAATATTGGATTTTGTTTATGATTACCTAATACTACTATGTGTTTACGAAGACTGCTTATGGAGTTAAGTACAATAAATGACCGGATCATTTGATTTGGCTAAGATATTTGCCGATGATTTTGGAGTCTATTTCTTGGGTCGTATGTTGTAGACTATAGTTTAGTGTCAATATTTTTTTCCTCGCTCAACAAATAACAAATATAAGTTATACTACTTTTTTAGCGCATAATATGTATACTGTCGGTTTAAACTGGATTTTTTTTTTATTCTGTTTAGTAGCTTCAGCTGTTCTTTTGATATATATAGATTTCGTGTCTCTTGCATTTTTTTGCTTGGTGATTTTTTCCTTTAAAAGAATAGTAGAAACATACCCCACGTGTCGCAGCAGGAATCCTCAGTGATATCTTTGGTCAAATAAGAATTCAATATCGAGTGAATAGTGTAAATAAAAGTATAATTGGAATTCCAAATGGTATTTCCAGTAAAATATTCAAAGACATCGGTATTATGAATACTGAATTTGGCCAATGACATTTTTTATCCGCCATACACAGACTATAGAGTGAAAGCTACAAGCAATTGCAATAGACGGGTAGACAATCATGATCCAATTGGTATTATTATCTGATGATGTGGACGGGCTACATGTTAAGATAAATATCATTAAGAAATCATAGTGAGGTTTTTCTTGATGATGTGGATGGGCTACGTGTTAAGATAAATATCATTAAGAACTCATAGTTAGGTTTTTCTTTAGGGGGCACCAGCTTTCATCTTGGGCGTTGAGTCAGCCAGTGAGAAAGCGCTCTATTTTTTCTTCATGCAGCATATGGCAATTTATTTCGTAATAACTACTCCCTTGATTCACGCCCATGCAATTTGCTTCCATGTGAAGAATTTTAGTTTCCAATTGAAGATCACTTTATTTTCGTTGCAACTTAATTTGCTTCATATTTTAGAGTAGTTAATTTGCTTCTAATCCAATTCGAAATTATTCTCATCCAAAAATAAAACTCGGTGTCCAGATCCCAACACATAGAGAAACAGTTTCCTCAATCGGAAAATTGCTTAGCAGTGAAACTATTCTTGCATTGAACAAAGATATGGTGTTCACAATTTTTATTTCCATGGAAGAAAAATTGTGCTTCGATCCATAAGAGAATTTACTTCCAATGCTGCTAAGCAACTAAATTTCTTTTCAATCAAATAAAGGAAGTTTTGCATCGTAAATGGTTTCCAATGATACCCTACTTTGCTTCTATTGGTTCTCAAATTAGCTTTGATATAATATGGAAGCACTAATCATGCTTAACTTGTATTCCCGCCTTGTAGGAAGCACAAATAATGTATCTGGACCTCATCCGCATGTTGCCGATTCGTGTCGTTGGAGGAGAGTGTGGAAAAAAGCAGAAGAATGGAAGCAGCCATGCACTCCATGCCGGCGGGAGAGCCTAACCTTTCCCTAGGTTAGCCGCCTCCTGTGAACAACCCGGAAAAAAGATTAGTGCTTCATATATCCAGAAAAAAAAAATTAGTGCTTCATATATTCACTTGACATATTTCAGACAACATATATATTTGCTTCCTTCAAGTCATCAAAATACACAGCTTTGTAGTTTCATATCACATGTTTCCTAAATGTTACAAATTTGCTTCATACTGCTTGATGATATGATTCCTAGATGCATATGTTAACCAACAATGTATTATAAACACGCAATTCATTTCCTTTGGCACGGGGACACATTAATCCAAAAGGCCTTAGCTCTCGACCGATACGATGCAGTCGTGGGTTCCATTTGCTTCTTTTGTTGGTCCCCTCGTCGACCATAGTCATCACCACCAAGATGAAATTCATTGCAGAATTCTCAGCCATTGATTCTATGAATACATGGATTTAATCTTCAAAAGTTGTGAGAGAAGGATCGCCATAGCAGGGTTAGAGATGGTGTTGAGGAGGGCTCTGATTTTGGGAAGGTTTGTGTGGGGTAGGTGCGGGGTTACCGGGCGGAAACAAATCATGGGGATCGCGGCATGTTCGATAGAAAAAAGATGGATGGTGTTGGAAGGGTCCGATAGTTTGTTTCTGACTATGATCTGTAGTATTTATCTTTTCTTTACCCTGCCTTGCTCCCCAAATATTAAGAGAGATTTAAAGAAACATTTAAATTATGTGCATGAATGCTAAGTGATAACTTTTTAGAGTAGTGAGGTAATTCTTCAACATGGTGTTTGTCTTTCTTGTACCCATGAAATCAAATAGGATAGATTGGTAAATGAAATCCGATAAAACAAGCATGTCTGATTTCTCAGAAGATAACGAAGTATATTCTTATCTGCATGACCTGAAAATGGTAGTTTGATTCCTATCACCGTAAGGACATGTGATACAGAACAAATAAGCAATTTAACCATGGCTGGTGAATCCTTGTTGGTCATCAAATAGTTTATGTGCACAGACTCAAACATATTGTGATGTCAGCTTGCAGGAGTCATCAAATACCAAAAAGCCTTCATGGATTGCAAAAGTAGGAAAAAAGCCACATGACTCGGATAATTTGCTAAGTCAAAAAAAAGTAGCAAATCACAAAAAAGAAAATAGTAAACTATACACCTTGAGTCCTTGAAGTGTTGAAGGCACACGCTGGCAAGCCATGCGTGAGATGATCCACAGAGATCCAAGTTCTCTTGCTGCTATTTGATCAAGGCAACGCGTGCCTTGCTTATGTCCATAGGCCCACGAGGCACGGTTGGCACCGTATCGTCAGTTCATTTATTAGTGGATGTTGGTAGGGAATGAAGAGACAAAGGAGATATAGGGGGTGGAAGAAAATTGACTGTTTAATTACCGTTTGGTTCGGCTTCCTTCTTTTCTCTTTATATGTGGCTGCCTATGTAGAGAAACAAAGTATCAAATGAATGGACACGATGAAAAAATGTTGACAATCGAATAACATGGATTACTTGATGATATGGCTAGGCTGCATGTTAAGATATATAGCTGCATGTTGAGATAGATAATTTAAATGATCACTTAGTAGGGATTTACTTTATAACATATATAGATTGAGAGTTTATCTGAGAACACGGGCATGCAATGATATGTTATATATGAACATACAGATGATTTAATCAATATATCTAGGTCTAACTTTGTTGAGTCGTGGCAACGCACGGGCATTCAACTAGTATCTAGATAAAATTGGGTCACTTATTTCCGAACGAAAGCTAAATCTTTTGAAAAATGTAAACGTGTTATAAAAATGTGTTACCTATCTCTATCTCTACTACTTATAAAGGCACGAAGTGCCGTTGGAAAATTGAATCTAACCCGTCCATCTGCATGCATCACACGGTCCAAAATTGTCTCTTCTCCCCATCCCCGACCCCTTCCATCCCGCCCGCATCGCACGTACACCTACCATACCTTCCATCAATCGCTGAAATACCGGTGCCGATGGTTCTCGCCTCTTCCGATCCTCCCGAGATCTCCTCCTCCTTTCTGGTTGCTGCCGCCAGAGATGCAACCTCCGCCTTCAATCACCGGTGCAGGTCGGTTGGTCTGGATGCGTTTCTCGCCGAGTTTGCTCCAGCTTCCCTGGGAGCCGCTGCCTCACGAAGGACAGCCTGCAGGAGCAAGGTTAGCCTGCATATATTCAGTTTATTTCGTGTGTAAACTTTGCGTCTCCCTGAATTCACGCCGCCGCCCGTCCCCAACGTCGCTCGTCGGTGCGTGGAGGCGATCTCGGGCTTCTTCCGCGTCACGAGGGCGCCCGGGGCAGCAACCTTGGGTTCGACGGAGGAGGTGGCTCTCTTCTACGCCGGAGAGGGTCGGCCTGCGGTTGGTGGTGGTGGATGTAACATCCCAGATTTCAATAAAAGAGAGAAGAAGAATTCCAGAGATCCAAAATTCAGAACCAACAAAAACTTTTATTTGCATATAGTGCCATGCATAGGACTTGTGCATTTGAGTGATATGCCATGATGGCGTGTAACTAACACGTTCGTTGGGAACCCCAAGAGGAAGGTATGATGCGCACAGCAGCAAGTTTTCCCTCAGAAACCAAGGTTTATCGAACCAGGAGGAGCCAAGAAGCACGTTGAAGGTTGATGGCGGCGGGATGTGTGCGCAACACCAGGGATTCCGCCAACGTGGAACCTGCACAACACAACCAAAGTACTTTGCCCCAACGAAAGTGAGGTTGTCAATCTCACCGGCTTGCTGTAACAAAGGATTAACCGTATTGTGTGGAAGATGATTGTTTGCAGAAAACAGTAGAACAAGTATTGCAGTAGATTGTATGCGATAAAGAATAGGACCGGGTCCACAGTTCACTAGAGGTGTCTCTCCCATAAGATAAATAGCATGTTGGGTGAACAAATTACAGTCGGGCAATTGACAAATAGAGAGGGCATAACAATGCACATACATGATATGATAAGTATTGTGAGATTTAATTGGGCATTACGACAAAGTACATAGACCGCTATCCATGCATCTATGCCTAAAAAGTCCACCTTCGGTTATCATCCGAACCCTTGCAGTATTAAGTTGCAAAACAACAGACAATTGCATTAAGTATGGTGCGTAATGTAATCAATAACTACATCCTCGGACATAGCATCAATGTTTTATCCCTAGTGGCAACAGCACATCCACAACCTTAGAACTTTTGTCACTGTCCCAGATTTAATGGAGGCATGAACCCACTATCGAGCATAAATACTCCCTCTTGGAGGTAAGAGTAAAAACTTGGCCAGAGCCTCTACTAATAACGGAGAGCATGCAAGATCATAAACAACACATAGGTAATAGATTGATAATTAACATAACATAGTATTCTCTATCCATCGGATCCCGACAAACACAACATATAGAATTACAGATAGATGATCTTGATCATGTTGGGCAGCTCACAAGATCCAACAATGAAGCACATAAGGAGAAGACGACCATCTAGCTACTGCTATGGACCCATAGTCCAGGGGTGAACTACTCACTCATCACTCCGGAGGCGACCATGGCGGTGAAGAGTCCTCCGGGAGATGATCCCCTCTCCGGCAGGTGCCGGAGGTGATCTCCGAATCCCCCGAGATGGGATTGGCGGCGGCGTCTCGAAGGTTTTCCGTATCGTGACTCTCGGTGGGGGTTTCGGACGGAGGCTTTAAGTAGGCGAAAGGGTAGGTCGGGAGGCGACGCGAGGGGCCCACACCACAGGCCGGCGCGGCCGGGCCTCCGCGCCACCCTGGTGTGTCGCCACCTCGTGGCCCCACTTCGACTCTCCTTCGGAAGCTTCGAAAAATAGGACCCCGGGCGTTGATTTCGTCCAATTCCGAGAATATTTCCTTTGTAGGATTTCTGAAACCAAAAACAGCAGAAAACAGCAACTGGCTCTTCGGCATCTTGTTAATAGGTTAGTGCGGAAAATGCATAAATACGACATATAATGTGTATAAAACATGTAGATATCATCAATAATGTGGCATGGAACATAAGAAATTATCGATACGTCGGAGACGTATCAGCATCCCCAAGCTTAGTTCTGCTCGTCCCGAGCAGGTAAACGATAACAAAGATAATTTCTGGAGTGACATGCCATCATAAACTTGATCATACTATTGTAAGCATATGTAATGAATGCAGCGATCAAAACAATGGTAATGACATGAGTAAACAAATGAATCATAAAGCAAAGACTTTTCATGTATAGTACTTCAAGACAAGCATCAATAAGTCTTGCATAAGAGTTAACTCATAAAGCAATAAATCAAAGTAAAGGTATTGAAGCAACACAAAGGAAGATTAAGTTTCAGCGGTTGCTTTCAACTTATAACATGTATATCTCATGGATAATTGTCAACATAGAGTAATATAACAAGTGCAATATGCAAGTATGTAGGAATCAATGCACAGTTCACACAAGTGTTTGCTTCTTGAGGTGGAGAGAGATAGGTGAACTGACTCAACATAAAAGAAAGGTCCTTCAAAGAGGAAAGCATCGATTGCTATATTTGTGCTAGAGCTTTTAGTTTGAAATCATGAAACAATTTTGTCAACGGTAGTAATAAAGCATATGTATTATGTAAGTTATATCTTACAAGTTGCAAGCCTCATGCATAGTATACTAATAGTGCTCGCACCTTGTCCTAATTAGCTTGGACTACCGGGATCATCGCAATACACATGTTTTAACCAAGTGTCACAAAGGGGTACCTCCATGCCGCCTGTACAAAGGTCCAAGGAGAAAGCTCGCATTTTGGATTTCTCGCTTTTGATTATTCTCAACTTAGACATCCATACGGGACAACATGGACAACAGATAATGGACTCCTCTTTAACGCATAAGCATGTAGCAACAATTAGTGTTCTCATATGAGATTGAGGATATATGTCCAAAACTGAAACTTCCACCATGATTCATGGCTTTAGTTAGCGGCCCAATGTTCTTCTCTAACAATATGCATGCTCTAACCATTAAAGTGGTAGATCTCTCTTACTTCAGACAAGACGGACATGCATAGCAACTCACATGATATTCAACAAAGAGTTGATGCCGAAGCATGGTTATCGCACAACAAGCAACTTAATAAGAGATAAAGTGCATAAGTACATATTCAATACCACAATAGTTTTTAAGGCTATTTTGTCCCATGAGCTATATATTGCAAAGGCGAATGATGGAAATTTAAAGGTAGCACTCAAGCAATTTACTTTGGAATGGCGGAGAAATACCATGTAGTAGGTAGGTATGGTGGACACAAATGGCTTAGTGGTTGGCTCAAGGATTTGGATGCATGAGAAGTATTCCCTCTCGATACAAGGTTTAGGCTAGCAAGGTTATTTGAAACAAACACAAGGATGAACCGGTGCAGCAAAACTTACATAAAAGATATATTGTAAACATTATAAGACTCTACACCGTCTTCCTTGTTGTTCAAAACTCAATACTAGAAATTATCTAGACTTTAGAGAGACCAAATATGCAAACCAAATTTTAGCAAGCTCTATGTATTTCTTCATTAATGGGTGCAAAGTATATGATGCAAGAGCTTAAACATGAGCACAACAATTGCCAAGTATCAAATTATTCAAGACATTTTAGAATTACTACATGTAGCATTTCCCGATTCCAACCATATAACAATTTAACGAAGAAGATTCAACCTTCGCCATGAATACCATGAGTAAAGCCTAAGGACATATTTGTCCATATGCAACAGCGCAGCGTGTCTCTCTCCCACACAATGAATGCTAGGATCCATTTTATTCAAACAAAACAAAAACAAAAACAAACAGACGCTCCAAGCAAAGTACATAAGATGTGATGGAATAAAAATATAGTTTCAGGGAGGAACTGATAATGTTGTGATGAAGGGGATGCCTTGGGCATCCCCAAGCTTAGACGCTTGAGTCTTCTTAGAATATGCAGGGGTGAACCACCGGGGCATCCCCAAGCTTAGAGCTTTCACTCCTCTTGATCTTAGTATATCATACTCCTCTCTTGACCCTTGAAAACTTCCTTCACACCAAACTTCAAGCAAACTCATTAGAGGGTTAGTGCACAATCAAAAATTCACATGTTCAGAGGTGACACAATCATTATTAATACTTCTGGACATTGCACAAAGCTACTGGACATTAATGGATCAAAGAAATTCATCCAACATAGCAAAAGGGCAATGCGAAATAAAAGGCAGAATCTGTCAAAAACAGAACAGTCCATAAAGACGAACCTGGAAGGGGCACTTAACTTGCTCAAACGGAAAAACTCAAAACTAATGAAAGTTGCGTACATATCTGAGGATCACGCACGTAAATTGGCATATTTTTCTGAGCTACCTACAGAGAGGCAGGTCGAAATTCGTGACAGCAAAGAAATCTGTAACTGCGCAGTAATCCAAATCTAGTATGAACCTTACTATCAAAGACTTTACTTGGCACAACAAAACACAAAACTAAGATAAGGAGAGGTTGCTACAGTAGTAAACAACTTCCAAGACTCAAATATAAAACAAAAATACTGTAGTAAAAACATGGGTTGTCTCCCATAAGCGCTTTTTAACGCCTTTCAGCTAGGCGCAGAAAGTGTATATCAAGTATTATCGAAAGATGATGCATCTTCAGCGGGGTTTGGAGTTTTCTCAACCATGCATAGTATATTGGATACATTAGTTTCAGCGGCTCCCTTTTCATTAGTCTTGGGCTTGCTACTCTCATCAAACAAATTTTCAGGAACAAGCCAAGCATAGTTATTTTCTAGCGCTTCATTCATCGCTAGGAGCTTACATGGTATTGGTGCTTTGATCTCCCCACCATCATTAATATTATTAGTGTACCTTACTCTCTCCATGTCCATCTTTTCAAGGATACTAACAAAATTGGTGCAAGAACCAAGCATCTTATATTTAATAAAGACCTTTCTAGCCTCTCTTGCTATACTACCAAATTCTCTAAGAAGGGTTTCTAAAACAAAATCTTTCTTTTCCCCTTCTTCCATATCACCGAGCGTAAGAAACATGTGTTGGATTATAGGATTGAGATTAACAAATTTAGTTTCCAACATGCGAACTAAAGCAGCAGCAACAATTTCATAAGTAGGAGCAAGTTCTACCAAGTGTCTATCTTCAAAATTTTCAACGGTACTAACATGATTGAAAAATTCTTCTATATTATTTCTCCCAACTATAGACCCACGTCCTACCGGTATGTCTTTTACGGTAAAATTAAAAGGAAACATGTTGAAATAAGTAAGCAAATATAAGTAACTAATTTTTTTGTGTTTTTGATATAGAGAACAAGGCAGTAAATAAAGTAAAGCTAGCAACTAATTTTTTTGTGTTTTGATATAATGCAGCAAACAAGAAAGTAAATAAAATAAAGCAAGACAAAAACAAAGTAAAGAGATTGGATTGTGGAGACTCCCCTTGCAGCGTGTCTTGATCTCCCCAGCGGCGCAGAAAATATGCTTGCAGTTGCCGTGGGAGTTGGAAATCTTTGTGGTGTAACTTTTCTTCGTTCCCCGGCAACGGCGCCAGAAAATATGCTTGATGGCGTGTAACTCACACGTTCGTTGGGAACCCCAAGAGGAAGGTATGATGCGCACAGCAAGTTTTCCCTCAGAAAGAAACCAAGGTTTATCGAACCAGGAGGAGCCAAGAAGCACGTTGAAGGTTGATGGCGGCGGGATGTAGTGCGGCACAACACCAGGGATTCCGGCGCCAACGTGGAACCTGCACAACACAACCAAAGTACTTTGCCCCAACGAAAGTGAGGTTGTCAATCTCACCGGCTTGTGTAACAAAGGATTAACCGTATTGTGTGGAAGATGATTGTTTGCGAAAACAGTAGAACAAGTATTGCAGTAGATTGTATGCGATGTAAAGAATAGGACCGGGGTCCACAGTTCACTAGAGGTGTCTCTCCCATAAGATAAATAGCATGTTGGGTGAACAAATTACAGTCGGGCAATTGACAAATAGAGAGGGCATAACAATGCACATACATGATATGATAAGTATTGTGAGATTTAATTGGGCATTACGACAAAGTACATAGACCGCTATCCAGCATGCATCTATGCCTAAAAAGTCCACCTTCAGGTTATCATCCGAACCCCTTCCAGTATTAAGTTGCAAAACAACAGACAATTGCATTAAGTATGGTGCGTAATGTAATCAATAACTACATCCTCGGACATAGCATCAATGTTTTATCCCTAGTGGCAATAGCACATCCACAACCTTAGAACTTTCTGTCACTGTCCCAGATTTAATGGAGGCATGAACCCACTATCGAGCATAAATACTCCTCTTGGAGTTAAGAGTAAAAACTTGGCAGAGCCTCTACTAATAACGGAGAGCATGCAAGATCATAAACAACACATAGGTAATAGATTGATAATTAACATAACATAGTATTCTCTATCCATCGGATCCCGACAAACACAACATATAGAATTACAGATAGATGATCTTGATCATGTTAGGCAGCTCACAAGATCCAACAATGAAGCACATAAGGAGAAGACGACCATCTAGCTACTGCTATGGACCCATAGTCCAGGGTGAACTACTCACTCATCACTCCGGAGGTGACCATGGCGGTGAAGAGTCCTCCGGGAGATGATTCCCCTCCGGCAGGGTGCCGGAGGTGATCTCCTGAATCTCCCGAGATGGGATTGCGGCTCTCGAAGGTTTTCCGTATCGTGGCTCTCGACTGGGGGTTTCACGACGGAGGCTTTAAGTAGGCGAAAGGGGTCGGAGGCGACGCGAGGGCCCACACCACAGGCCGGCGCGGCCGGGCCTGGCCGCGCCGCGGTGTGTCGCCACCTCGTGGCCCCACTCGACTCTCCCGGACTTGGAAGCTTCGTGCAAAAATAGGACCCGGGCGTTGATTTCGTCCAATTCCGAGAATATTTCCTTTGTAGGATTTCTGAAACCAAAAACAGCAGAAAACAGCAATGGCTCTTCGGCATCTTGTTAATAGGTTAGTGCCGGAAAATGCATAAATACGACATATAATGTGTATAAAACATGTAGATATCATCAATAATGTGGCATGGAACATAAGAAATTATCGATACGTCGGAGACGTATCATGCCATGATGATTGTTATTGTGTTTATGTGCTAAACCCTAAAACCCTAATGTGATCAAGTGAAGATCACCAACCAAATAAATCAAAAAGAGAAAGAAATCAAATAAGAATAAAACCCTAAAACCCTCACATATGGTTTATGCCATTTTTGCAAATCTTTACCCTAGACCATTTTGGTCTTCACCATTAGTTGTATTATGTTACTAAACACTTATTACAACTTTTGGAATCAAAGAAACACAAAACAAATCAAATTCAAACTCAAAATGGGATCACATATGATAATGGTCAAATCTGCCATTTATAGTCTGATCCCTACTTTGAGCCCTTGCAATTCAAAATTTTCAAACTAAACTTTCCCAATTCTTTGCACCTCATCCAAGAGCACATCAAGGTGAACAACTTTGGTAAATACCATCATGCCAAAATCACTTTGGATCAAATTCTATGCTCATGCAAAGTTGAGACTTTTTAATATGAGCAACAATCTCACTTTGTCAAATTTTGCAATTCTTTGAATTCTAAAATTCCACCACCACACATAGTTGTCTCTGGTCACTTGCAAATTAACCAAATACACCAGTTTCAAATTTTGCAACCTTATGAATTCAACCAAATTTGGGCAAACTTTGCAAATTTCATTTATGGAACAATTCAAAAACACTATTTGCATAGTGTTGGCCTAACCCTACTTGCCCCCTCTCACTCTACCCTGTCCCCTGACCCCTCTCTCTCTCACCATAGCACAGAAACCCTAGGAGGAACTCTAGGGAGACAAGAACATGGCCATGCCGGCCATGTCGCCACCATGCCGCACCACCTCTTCTCCCCCTCCTCTCCCTTACTGGCCCTGGTGCCTGATGTCTACGTGTGCTTCTATTCTTGTAGACAGTGTTGGGCCTCCAAGAGCAGAGGTTTGTAGAACAGCAGCAAGTTTCCCTTAAGTGGATCACCCAAGGTTTATCGAACTCAGGGAGGAAGAGGTCAAAGATATCCCTCTCATGCAACCCCGCAACCACAAAGCAAGAAGTCTCTTGTGTCCCCAACACACCTAATAGGTGCACTAGTTCGGCGAAGAGATAGTGAAATACAAGTGGTATGAATGAATATGAGCAGTAGTAACGGCGCCAGAAAAGTGCTTGCTAGCGTGCAGTTGATGGTAGTAATATTGCAGGAAGTAAAGATGCAGGAAAACAGTAAACAAGCAGCGATAGCAGTATTTAGGAACAAGGCCTAGGGATCATACTTTCACTAGTGGACACTCTCAACATTGATCACATAACAAAATAAATAAATAGATGCTAGACTCTACACCCTCTTGTTGGATGATGAACACCACTAATTGTGTAGGATTACACGAACCCTCAATGCCGGAGTTAACAAGCTCCACAATATTCAATGTTCATATTTAAATAACCTTAGAGTGCATGACAGATCAACATAACCAAACCAAGTACTAACATAGCATGCACACTGTCACCTTCACACTACGAAAGGAGGAATAGATCACATCAATACTATCATAGCAATAGTTAACTTCATAATCTACAAGAGATCACAATCATAGCCTACGCCAAGTACTAACACGATGCACACACTGTCACCATTACACCGTGCAGGAGGAATAAACTACTTTAATAACATCACTAGAGTAGCACACAGATAAATTGTGATACTAAACACATTGCAATCATAAAGAGATATAAATAAGCACTTCACTATGCTACTCTGAATTACTCTCTGGCAAGATAACGAACACTAATTCATCATGTAGGCAAACCTTAAAGATGCATTCCCAAGTACTAATGAACACCCCACGCTGTCACTTTGAGCATTCACAGGAGGTACTAACACACCACAATTTCATAGAGACATCCAACTCAAATCATAACTCAGTGAATAAGGATTCTGTGAAATATAGCCTAAAAGACCCACACGGTGCACACACTGTCACCTTTACACACGTGGGACAAGGAGTCTCCGGAGATCACATAAGTAAAATCCACTTGACTAGCATAATGACATCTAGATTACAAGCATCATCATATGAATCTCAATCATGTAAGGCAGCTCATGAGATTATTGTATTGAAGTACATAGGAGAGAGATGAACCACATAGCTACCGTACAGCCCCGAGCCTCGATGGAGAACTACTCCCTCCTCATGGGAGACAGCAGCATTGGTGAAGATGGCGGTGGTGTCGATGGAGGAGCCTTCCGGGGCACTTCCCCGTCCCGGCGGCGTGCCGGAACAGAGACTCTTGTCCCCCAGATCTTGGCTTCGCTATGGCGGCGGCTCGGAAGGTTTTCTCTGGTTTTCGAACGTTGTAGGGTTTTCGCGACGGAGACCTTAAGTAGGCGGAAGGGCAGGTCAGGGGGCCACACGAGGTGGCCACACAATAGGCCGGCGCGGCCCAAGCCCAGGCCGCGCCGCCTTGTTGTGTCATCGCCTCGTGGCCCCACTTCGTTTCCTCTTCGGTCTTCTGGAAGCTTCGTGGAAAAATAGGACCCTGGGCGTTGATTTCGTCCAATTCCGAGAATATTTCCTTACTAGGATTTTGGAACCAAAAACAGCAGAAAACAGGAACTGGCCCTTCGACATCTCGTCAATAGGTTAGTTCCGGAAAACGCATAAATATGACATATAATGTGTATAAAACATGTAGATATCATCAATAATGTGGCATGGAACATAAGAAATTATCGATACGTCGGAGACGTATCAGTGCCCAAGCTCGCCACCTCGCTCTTCTACACCACCTAGCACCGCCAGTGTCGAGGTAGACGCCGTAGCATCACCGGAGATCGCGCGCCCAAGATCGCCAGCATGCCGCTCGCGTCGCGCCCGTGCACGCCACGGACATCACCTGGCCACGCGCCGCTCCACCAGCACAAGCTCGCCCTGGCCCCTCTCTTGACGCGTTGAGCACCGCCGTGCCACCGCGGATGCGCCAGACTTGCCCACGACACGACCCTGGACCGCCGCCGCCGGAGATGATGAACAAGATCCCGTAGCCGCCGCGGCAGACACGGAAGCAATGCGTCTCCATCCGACGCCGCCCGACCGCGCTGTCGCCGCCAATAGCTTCGCCTGGACACGCTGAACAGATCCTCGCCATCGCCTAGCTCCCTAGCTCGCCGGAACCGCCGCGCCCATGTCGACCCTGACCCTGCCCTGCAGCACCCTCTCCTCTCTATAAATAACGAGTTCCCTGGACGCCATTGAGCACACCACCTCGCTCCCCATCCTCCACTGCCTCTCCTCAACACATTAGCTACCTCGATCATCGCCGGAGACGCCGCAATCGCAAGCTCGGAGCCGCGGAAGCCCTGGAGGAATCACCGTCGATTGGAGTCGCCTCGAGCTTCGCCACTGCTACAGGCTGCTTCACCGTCGTCAACAACCTCGCCCTGAACACCGCCGCCGCTCGCCGGACCACTGGTTAGCCCTCCGACCCCCTAGGCTCGCCGCGCCAGTGGCTCGATCTCGTCGGAGAAGACGACGACCCTGCGCCGTTAGATCGCGTTTTAATCCAACGCCCCACGTTAGTCCATACCGTTTCGGGTTTAAACAGACGCTGACGGGTGGCCCCCACACTGTCAGCAAGCCCACTCGCACGAGATGCGCTGCTGGGCCGTTTCTCTCTGTTTGAATCGTTTCGGCCCACTTCGTTTTCCCGCCGGCCCTTTTAATTTAAATCTCGTTTAATAAATTCAAATCAAATCAATACTGGCTCCAACTTTGAAATTAAATAGAATTTGTTTGGCTTGGCCAAATTTAGCAAATTTGATGTTGTTGGAAAGCTACTGAAAAGATCTACAACTTGCCACTGGTCTCACTGTGAGATCTGTTGTAGAAATAAAGTGACAAAAAGATTAAGTCAGGGACTTTTGCATTTTCAAATAAATCTTAAAAATCAACCAAAAGTGATATTTAGTTAACTCCAACTCCAATAGCTCACATTTAACTTACACTAATTGTTTCTGCAACAAAATGGTGTGGTCACTCTGGATGATCATGCCCTAGTTTAAATAATGGACAATATGACTAGTTTACTTAAGTGATATTGTCCAAAACTATTATGCAAATCATATGAAGTATTTTACTTCATTTAAATCTTGTCCCAAGTACTTTCATATGAAGTTTGAACCCCTGGTCAAATACTCTCACATGAAATACTTGGAGAATTTAAAACATAATAGGCATTGTTAAATAGTATGAGGTGGTCTACCTCATTTAAATCATTTTCTCAAATAATGATGATGAATGGTTGACTTAGGTCAACATGATTTCATGTATGATTGCTTGAGAAATTAAATCTTAAGAAGATTCAATGAGAGGAAATTATTCCTCAAGAACTATATGGAAACTATCATTTACATATGTAATGAGAGGAAATTATTTTTCCTCAAGCAAGACAACCAATGCACCAAATTGTATTAATTGTGTGACTAGAATAGTTTTCCTCGTATTCAAATTTAGACGCTAGCACCGGAGAATACCCGGAAGAAGAAGGTTGCTACCAAGAGGAGGAAGAGGAGAACTTTGAGAACTACCAAGGCAAGCTAATATTCTTGCAAAGTGCAAAGCCCTTTGGGGCAAGGCACCATGATTCTTATCTTTCTTACCACAAGCCTATCCCAAGTTTTCACCTTACAAGTTTTTACTTGTTTATTCAAAGAGTTACTTTTATAGTTAACTTTGGTCTGAGTTAAAGAAGGTTACTAGAGTAGCAAAGTTAGTCTCAAGCTAGCCAAGCAAGATAGCACCCCTCATGATTAGTGCTAGTGCTAAATATTAAAACTTGACTGCTCTAGATGAGAACATGTGACTGGAACTGAATTTTGAAACCTTGGAATGATGAGTCATTCCATTGAATGATTTTTGAAGGTGAATATGACCAAGAGAAGATGGTAATTTTTGATATAAAACTGATATTGGTTTGAATGCGATACCTTTCCAATTTTGAGTACCCCCACAATACCTGATTATGGGTAGGGCTTAACTGGAAATTCATGCATCTCAGTATGGGTTTCCTCTGAACACACATCATAGGGGTTATGCCGAGGCTGCCTCCGTTGTTGATGAATGATGTGAATTGAGGTGAATTGTACGGCCAAGCCCTGTGCAGTTCCCAGGTTGACAGTTGGTCTTCACTGGGAGGCCAAGCTCATGGGGAGAGGTGCTCATACTAGGGTTTGTAAGTGAAAGGTTATGGTTGATGATCCGCGTACTGTGTTACGATGATTCGGGGTTATCCCGACGGATGGAATCAAATATTGTGGCACAAGTGTGCAACCTCTGCAGAGTGTAAACCTATTTGAATAGCCGTGTCCACGGTTACGGACGGTTGGAAAGGCCATACAGTTTCCGGTGTCAGATTCTTGAAAAATGTTGGTGAAATGAATGGTGAATTGGTGACTTGTTTTGAATCACAACAAATGTTGTGGGAATGACACTAGTGTTCCCACTTGAGTTAGTTAGCACTTGAATAAGTCTTTTCTCAAATACTTTTGAACTAAAATTGGCTTTATACAAATTAAACTAGAGCTTAGCACCCCCTTACTAGAATTGTTAGCACTTACACTAGTATTAGTTTGCGAGTACTTAAAGTACTCACGGCTTTGTCCCTGGCTATTCAAATGGCCAGAGTATGAAGATGAACAGAACTACCAAGGAGATGACCAGCAGGACGCCTACGACAACTAGGAGTCTTCCGACGTCAAGCGTTGGCCTGTGGACTAGAGAGTCCATTTATCTTTACGCTTCCGCTATGAACTTGTGTTTGTTCGTTGATCAATAGATCAACTATTTGTGTAATATGGATCATGTGATTCAAGTTGTAAGACAATATGGTTTGTAATGAATGATGACTATGATATTCAACTATTATGCCTCGCAACAACAATATTCCTGGGATTGCGATGAATGACATAATAGGCATCTGGACCTAAAAATCCGGGTGTTGACAGTGGATCTTTTGATCTATCACCGCGATCCGGCGGCGAGATGGAGGGGCATGGAAGCCGGCGATGGCGTCGCCGGTGGAGGGTTGGATTGGCCAGCCCGGGATGGTCGCCGACGTGGGGTCCGACCTGTATAAAGGCGGCGGTCCTAGGGCCTCTCTTGCGTGAAGAGGAGGACCTACCGGAGGCCTGGACTCGTGATCTAGCCAGGGGTTGAGTTCCGGAAGGCTCCGGCGAATGTAACAGTGCTTTGCCTGGAGTTTGCTGGATCGGAGGTATTCGGTCGTGCGCACCCATGCTTTTATTCTGACCGATTGGTTCTGGAGGGAGCGGCGCGAAGCTCTTTTTCTGTGTTGACATCAAGTGACTATGGATCCATGATGAAAGTCGGAAGAAGAGAATTTCATGAAGGCCAGAGGGGAGTACTAGCTAAGGGAGGTTCAAGTCTTCGCGCTGTTGAGAGACTTGCTTGGTGTTCCGGGCTTCACAGCAGCGGTATGAAAGTGGGGGCGATAACACAGGTGAAGTGCAGAGTCCTACCTTTCAGGGTGAAACCCAAGGTCTGGCCTTAATTGGTTGTGCCTGGCAATGGCCTTGGTGGATGCATTGTTTTGAGAGCGGGACTATCTTCAGGGTGAAAACCTAAGATCTTTGATCGGACGACGGTGTTTGAGCACTGTTCCCTTTTTGGAGGCGTCGTTTTTGGAGAGTCTGTAATTCAGGTGTTGTCTTGGCGGTGGATGTATTGCTGTTGTTAGGCCCGAGATACTGTAGCGGGACTTTTGTTTCTTAGTTTTCTTTTCCTTTTTTTGGCTGTGTGCATCCGTAGTGCCATTAGGGTAGTGCGTTGTTGCAGAGGCTGGGTGTAATTGTTATCTTATTGATATTAATATATTCCCTTTATCGAAAAAAAACTCCCCGTCGCTGCCCGTTCCCAAAGTCAAGGGCGCCCGTCTCCGGCGCCGCCCGTCCCGAACTCCGCGGCGCCAACCATCCCAAACGTCGTGGCCGTGCCCCCATGCCGCCGCCCTCTCTCCGCGCGGCTGCCCATCTCGGCGTCTCCCACGTCGCCTTACAGGTTTGCCCGTATAGGTTGGGGTATTCAGCTGACAGAAAATGCAAGAAAGTGCCATCTACAAAAATTTGAGAAAGAAGGAAGGGTGTGGATCTGGGCAAGCTTCCATAATTAAATATCTGTTCCTCTCTCATAATAGTATGAAGTGTCATTTTCAAGAAACCAGGTCTTATGCTTATCTTAGTTCTTCTTCTGACTATTCTAGCCCATCTCGATCTAGAGTTACATACAAGTTTTAACATAGTCATTGTGATTTCCTAATGGGATTTGTAGCTAGAGAAGTATATGTTCTTCCTTGCATGGTCTGCATTTTTAGAACTTCTACTGTCAATGTCTTTTTTTTGAACTTGTTAGTGCATGGGCTGGATTAAAACTCATGCATGCTGCGCAAGTGCTGAATAGCTACTTACAGTGGATTGCAACACAATCTAATTTGCTTCAATGGTTTTTTAGCTTTCTTCCCCAAAGTTGCATGCTGTCTAATCAAGTATATCCTTTCTTCAATTGGTAGCGACTTCATCAGTTTGTGTGCTTTTGTTAGATACCAAGCCAATGTGTATGCTACAACCATTGCAAGAAGGACATACTTAACCTGAAAAGATCCGCAAGAAATCAACTCAGAAATGGGTGTTTGGCTTAGTAGATAAAAGAGACTAACAATGTACCAGGTATATTAAAAGTATTAGCAGGCATATTTGACCAATATCGTTGATGCAACTTTGCTAAAAGCATGCTATTCCAGCTATATTGTTTCTATAACAAAGGACGATTCTTTTCTTTGTACAATGTCCAATGGAGGGGATCAGTGGTAAGAGTCAGTTACCTATGTTGAAGAACTCAAGCGTCGAGGATGATCTGAACGTTGTACAATGGAGGGGGTCAGTGGTAAGAGTCAGTTACATATGAATCATAGATCTGCATAACACATAGTCCTTCATTTCCTTCCGTTTCAGTAGGTAGGATGGTTGGTATTACACTGATAGAATTATTATCCAGTACAAACCGCATGGAACATTAGAGTGGGTTTGGATCTAATTTTTGGATAGCAATGTCCAACTATATTTAAGATCTGCTACCATGGTTAACCCGCCTTTCTTCTCTGTTTTCTAAAATGAAATGTAGTCAACCTGAAGCTGGTATACTATATATAAGCCACTTAGCATTTACTTCTATGTACAGTCGTTTGATAATTTTTACGCTAATTCGCTTCAGAAGATATCTTCTATCAGCTATAAGTACTCCAAGAGTAGGTTTTCCTTTGCACTATTTAACTTTTGTACTCCAAGAGTAGAAGTCGATGATTGCTGATTTTCATACGTTTTAGCCCATGTGTGGAATCAAATGACTTATCCCCGGTTACTGGTGCAAAAGATATAACATTCCGGTGTTCTTCTTATTACCTACGATTTTGCAATTATGCATGACCAAATAACATTGTCTTCTTGCATATATAAAGTCTCTGATCTATATAATGTTTTACACTGGCAATCTTCCTCATGACTTATGGATTGTCTTGGTTGGGCACTTGCCAAGACGCAACACGATCTGCTCCCCAAACTGATCACCAACCTCTAGGTTGCTCAAATGTGATTTAATTGTGATCAACTATGATGTTGCTTATACTTGATAGATCAGACGTGCAACATGCATCTGCTAATGATTATTATATCCCACTTTATTTGATTGATGTCATTTCCAGTTATTGATGCCATTTCCAGAAAGAAGAACCTGACAACTTGAATATCAATCATGGTGGTTTCTTTCATGAGGAGAGTTGCAGTTTAAGCAGCTTGTGTTCTTTTCAGACAAGGTAATGCACTTCGCCGTAGAATAATATCAAGGATGCAATGACATTGTATATAAATACACAATTAATTTACGTTCCCACTATCTTTAATTATGTGGTCAGATTGACAGTTTTTAGGCATTGGCACTCTTCATAAATAAGGCTCCCTTTTGCCCTTCTAATGGCCTGTGGGAAAAGGCATCTGGCAGTTGCTGTTGAAACAAAGGATAGGAGCATACACCGACAAAATTCAACCCTTAGATGTTAGCTTTTCCATGTTTTCTGTAATAGTAGCATAGATAAAAAAGGCTGGCACATTTTTGACAGATCATACTAATGCTTAACATATAGACCTATCATATAACCATCTGTAATCCCTTGAACAGATGCTGATCTGTGCTTTCTGATACGTACTTTCTAATATGCTCCCAGCAATTCCCTATGATGCAACAAATTAGAGTGCTAGAGGCACTTCTTATTGTGTTCCAACTCTTTTGAACTTGCAAGGATGGGTTGATGCTATGGATTGTTTGGGTCGACACTCATCGCCATAAGCCACAACCAAACTCATATTTATAACAGGCTGAGTTGTTTTCATTTTGGTTTTTAGATAATTTAGGAACAAACTGGATTCGAAATTGTAAATGATTTTGCCTATGCCACTGTATTAGGAGTGGTCGTAGAAGACAAAAACTTGCTTGACTGCTTACCCCTTAGGTTTATTTGTTACCCATTTGTGAGTATATTTGCTGCTCCTTATTTAATCATTCATTAACAACAGTGCCCACTGAATGAAAAATTGACAATGTTTAGTTATATCTTTGTTGATTGTCTTGGGAGTTGCTAGCATTTATAGTGAGTATTGAGCAAGTTTCTTGCCCGGTGACGCGATTGGTTGAGAGAGGACACAAGATTTGAGTATTCAAACCTTTCATGATCTGGCCATCCTTGTAAGAAACAATTTGTTAAATCAAAACACGACTATTTCAGTAATACTCTAACAGTTAGGTTTATGCATAAACATGTTCTGAAATTATTGTTGTAATGAGCAGGCTATTCATATGAGATTATGAATTATCTTTGCAACGGACATTTTATTCATATGAGTTCACATGTTTCCATTCTGCAAGGCTGAAACATAGTTCTAAATATAAACACCGTGTATGTTTGTTGAATGTTCTTATTACATCAGGCATGTATAGGTTGGGTGTTCTTGGATTGTTTGATTCTTTCGCATTCTGGTTTGTGTCTACATAGAGAGCGTGCGTTGCACGTGCAGACTTACTAGTAATGATAAAAATTATCATATAAGTAAGATAGTCATGGAAAGAAAAAATATGCATAGATACCAAATTTAGTGCTTTATATATCTTTAAACCTTCTTATGTATTAAATAAAGATAAATGAAAGTAAATTGAAAAATAAAAAATAAAAAATAAGAAAAGAAATAGAACGTCGTGTTGACCACAACCCACCATCATCTCCTTCCTCTCAAGCATATTCTCCTTCCTCTCATCTTCTCCACCGAAACCAACTCAGTCCCCTCGCCGCCACCGCCGGCCAGGCCGCCAGCCCCGCCACCGCGGTCGCCACCGTTCATGCGGTACCTCGTCGCCCCGCCCTCCTCGACTGCATCCCACCGCCGCCCCGGCCTTCCGTCTAACCCCCTCCCCCAAACTTCGGAGCCCTCACGCGCACAACAACTACCCTTCACTAAGTTCTCCGGCGACCCCCACTTTCCCCTAAGTTCTCCGGCGAGCCCCGCACCCGAAACTCTAATGTTTTCGGCCTCACCTCCACCGGCGATGCCGCGGCCAATCGCGCCGTCCCTGTCTCCGGTGAGGTCCGGGCCTCGCCTCCGCCGGGGACGCCGCGGCTAGTGTCTTCTCCATCTCTGACGAGGTGGGCGCATGGAGTGTGGTCATCTTCTTCCTCCCCTGGCTCCTTCCTCTTCCCCCCACCACCTCCGAGTTGGGCCGTCCAACAAATCCCGCGTTGAATGATTGACGTATGTGTTGCACCGCAACCCACATCAAATAGGAATCACCCAAAGAAACAGACTCCTTCAACAGTGAAATGGGCGGATGTTGTTTGTTCTTTCTGGGTTAGCATAGCTAACAAAAACGGTTAGTTCGTTGTACACAATCTTTCCGGGTTAGCATAGCTAAAATTTAAACAATGAAGGATGAATAATTTTTTTTAGAGTATGTTACTCCCTCCGGTCCTTTTTAATTGACTCAAATTTAGTACAAAGTTGTACTAAATCCGAGTCAATTAAAAAAGACCAGAGGGAGTACCTTTCTTAGAAGTTAATATTTGAAAAATGTTCATGACTTCAAAAAAAGATTCATATTTTAAAAAAGTTCATGGTTTAAAAAAGGTCCAGTTTTAAAAATTATTCATGTTTAAAAAAGGATTCAGATTTGAAAAAAGTACATGATTTTAAAAAGGTTTGGATTTCAAAAATTGTTCAACGATTAAAATGGTTCATATTCGAAAAAATATTCATTATTTTGAAAAGTTACGGATTTAAAAATTGTTCACCGGATAAAATGCTTCCCATTAAAAATCATACTATTCACAGTAAGCGATATATTACAAAAAAAATGTTCAGGGTTCAAAACTGTTCACGAGTTAATAAAGTATATAAAAAGTTAATTTCTAAATATGGTTCACGACTTCAAAATGTTTAGGTGTTTAAAAATACTCATAAGTTGATAAAATTTCTAAAAAAAATGATTTCAAAAAAATGTTCATGTCAGCGGAAAAAATGGTTTTTGGAAAATAAAAGAGTAAATAAGAAAATTGTGCCTCTTTCCTGTCGGCGGAAAAAAAAGGACAAGAAGCGAAAAGGAGACGTATTGGTTCCCACGGACCGTCAGCGGAACGAAAAGAAACGAAAAATCACAGAACTGTTTTCGTGCTAATCACTTAATGGGCCGCGGCCTGCCAGTATCGTGAGCGCGGGCGAGCGGTATTGCCTGCCGCTCGCAATAAGCGAGCAATAGCGTTTGCGGGCAATCCGCGTTATAGTCCACGGGAGAGATTTTTTCACTACTGCTGGTTGAATGCTCACCTCCACAACCTTCATCCTCCAAATTCACGACTTACCATCTCCTTGTTCTCGTCAATAGTTGAAGCGATGCACTACACGACGTGAACTCAAGCGTGAGACTGATGATCATGCTCCAAGGGAAGTCAGGCTGAGTAGTATCATGCCAAAAGCTTTGGTGCATCAGCTTCCCAGGTCGCCATGCAGGGACTCCTACAGTCCTACCTCCTGCTAGAAGTATATGCTAAGTAAAAAAGTGCACCCTCCGTTCCATAGTCTTGTTGTAGTTCTAGTTTAAATTTCAACTAAGACCAGAGTAGAAGGGATGCTTAGTCGTGGAACATTGGAAGCCTCTCCCTCGTACTCGCATGGCAGTTCCTTTAGCATGTCTAACAATGAAGAGATGTCCTGAACACATAAAAACATATACTACATCATGCCTATCGAGATTATGCTTTGGATTTTATAAATGGAAAACGTGCCCCCGGAACATCATTGAGTGACTGGAAAAATAAGGTTTCAGGGTCATTCTCATGCAGTCCTGGTAATTCTTAGTTTTCCTTTTTCTTTTGGGAAAAGACCATAGCCGTACGATGGATGTTGGGCTCGCGTGCGGGTGATGCTAGATTTTGAAAGTGTGTGTGATATGTACTCCCTCTGGTCGAATGTAATCGATGCGGAGGTCGTACATGCGATGCGAGAGCTGGATGCCGAGTGTGCGTCGATTAAATCTGTCCCGAGGTAGTGCGTCGTCCTTATGATTGTGCTCTTGGGTTACCCGATTTGGTATTTGACATGTACTCCAACGGTTCACATTTAAACTCACGTTCTAAATTTGAGCTGTGTTACGGTGATTGGGTAGTACTACAAAGTACTACCAGGTACTACCGTCGCGATTATTTATGTCCGTCCAATGAGCCTAATTAATTTAATTCTTAAATTAACATCCCGAGGGGTATTATGGTAACTTCATACTAGAACTGCCCCGCACGACCAAACCTCGTGACCACTCCCTCGCCAGACGCGCCGCCCCTGCCTCGCCTCCGTTTCTTACCCTTAGCTGCCGCCGCCGATCTCCGGAAGTGGAGCCTGCTCACCGGACGCGCAGCCTCTCGCCGGACGCGGATGCTCCAAACCTGCCTAGCCTCCATTTCTTACTCTCACCCGCCGCCGCTTGCCGGATGCGGAGACGCTCACCGACGCGCCGCCGAATCAACGCTCCGCCTCCGCATCCATTTCTGCACTGCGTCTGGATCGCCTTACTCACTTTGGAGCTCGGCATGCTCGCACTTGAGATCGTCCAGGTCGTGCAGGAAGTTGCGAACTAAAGCAGCAGCAACAATTTCATAAGTAGGAGCAAGTTCTACCAAGTGTCTATCTTCAAAATTTTCAACGGTACTAACATGATTGAAAAATTCTTCTATATTATTTCTCCCAACTATAGACCCACGTCCTACCGGTATGTCTTTTACGGTAAAATTAAAAGGAAACATGTTGAAATAAGTAAGCAAATATAAGTAACTAATTTTTTTGTGTTTTTGATATAGAGAACAAGGCAGTAAATAAAGTAAAGCTAGCAACTAATTTTTTTGTGTTTTGATATAATGCAGCAAACAAGAAAGTAAATAAAATAAAGCAAGACAAAAACAAAGTAAAGAGATTGGATTGTGGAGACTCCCCTTGCAGCGTGTCTTGATCTCCCCGGCAACGGCGCCAGAAAATATGCTGTTGCCGTGGGAGTTGGCAATCTTTGTGGTGTAACTTTTCTTCAGTTCCCCGGCAACGGCGCCAGAAAATATGCTTGATGGCGTGTAACTCACACGTTCGTTGGGAACCCCAAGAGGAAGGTATGATGCGCACAGCAGCAAGTTTTCCTCAGAAAGAAACCAAGGTTTATCGAACCAGGAGGAGCCAAGAAGCACGTTGAAGGTTGATGGCGGGATGTAGTGCGGCACAACACCAGGGATTCCGGCAACGTGGAACCTGCACAACACAACCAGTACTTTGCCCCAACGAAACAGTGAGGTTGTCAATCTCACCGGCTTGCTGTAACAAAGGATTAACCGTATTGTGTGGAAGATGATTGTTTAAAACAGTAGAACAAGTATTGCAGAGATTGTATGCGATGTAAAGAATAGGACCGGGGTCCACAGTTCACTAGAGGTGTCTCTCCCATAAGATAAATAGCATGTTGGGTGAACAAATTACATGGGCAATTGACAAATAGAGAGGGCATAACAATGCACATACATGATATGATAAGTATTGTGAGATTTAATTGGGCATTACGACAAAGTACATAGACCTCTATCCAGCATGCATCTATGCCTAAAAAGTCCACCTTCAGGTTATCATCCGAACCCTTCCATTAAGTTGCAAAACAACACAATTGCATTAAGTATGGTGCGTAATGTAATCAATAACTACATCCTCGGACATAGCATCAATGTTTTATCCCTAGTGGCAATAGCACATCCACAACCTTAGAACTTTCTGTCACTGTCCCAGATTTAATGGAGGCATGAACCCACTATCGAGCATAAATACTCCCTCTTGGAGTTAAGAGTAAAAACTTGGCCAGAGCCTCTACTAATAACGGAGAGCATGCAAGATCATAAACAACACATAGGTAATAGATTGATAATTAACATAACATAGTATTCTCTATCCATCGGATCCCGACAAACACAACATATAGAATTACAGATAGATGATCTTGATCATGTTAGGCAGCTCACAAGATCCAACAATGAAGCACATAAGGAGAAGACGACCATCTAGCTACTGCTATGGACCCATAGTCCAGGGGTGAACTACTCACTCATCACTCCGGAGGTGACCATGGCGGTGAAGAGTCCTCCGGGAGATGATTCCCCTCTCCGGCAGGGTGCCGGAGGTGATCTCCAGAATCTCCCGAGATGGGATTGGCGGCGGCGGCGTCTCAGCAAGGTTTTCCGTATCGTGGCTCTCCTGGGGGTTTCGCGACGGAGGCTTTAAGTAGGCGAAAGGGTAGGTCGGAGGCGCGCGAGGGCCCACACCACAGGCCGGCGCGGCCAGGGCCTGGGCCGCGCCCGGTGTGTCGCCACCTCGTGGCCCACTTCGACTCTCCCTCGGACTTGGAAGCTTCGTGCAAAAATAGGACCCGGGCGTTGATTTCGTCCAATTCCGAGAATATTTCCTTTGTAGGATTTCTGAAACCAAAAAGCAGAAAACAGCAACTGGCTCTTCGGCATCTTGTTAATAGGTTAGTGCCGGAAAATGCATAAATACGACATATAATGTGTATAAAACATGTAGATATCATCAATAATGTGGCATGGAACATAAGAAATTATCGATACGTCGGAGACGTATCATGCCATGATGATTGTTATTGTGTTTATGTGCTAAACCCTAAAACCCTAATGTGATCAAGTGAAGAGATCACCAACCAAATAAATCAAAACGAGAAAGAAATCAAATAAGAATAAAACCCTAAAACCCTCACATATGGTTTATGCCATTTTTGCAAATCTTTACCCTAGACCATTTTGGTCTTCACCATTAGTTGTATTATGTTACTAAACACTTATTACAACTTTTGGAATCAAAGAAACACAAAACAAATCAAATTCAAACTCAAAATGGGATCACATATGATAATGGTCAAATCTGCCATTTATAGTCTGATCCCTACTTTGAGCCCTTGCAATTCAAAATTTTCAAACTAAACTTTCCCAATTCTTTGCACCTCATTCAAGAGCACATCAAGGTGAACAACTTTGGTAAATACCATCATGCCAAAATCACTTTGGATCAAATTCTATGCTCATGCAAAGTTGAGACTTTTTAATATGAGCAACAATCTCACTTTGTCAAATTTTGCAATTCTTTGAATTCTAAAATTCCACCACCACACATAGTTGTCTCTGGTCACTTGCAAATTAACCAAATACACCAGTTTCAAATTTTGCAACCTTATGAATTCAACCAAATTTGGGCAAACTTTGCAAATTTCATTTATGGAACAATTCAAAAACACTATTTGCATAGTGTTGGCCTAACCCTACTTGCCCCCTCTCACTCTACCCTGTCCCCTGACCCCTCTCTCTCTCACCATAGCACAGAAACCCTAGGAGGAACTCTAGGGAGACAAGAACATGGCCATGCCGGCCATGTCGCCACCATGCCGCACCACCTCTTCTCCCCTCTCCCTTACTGCCGGTGCCTGATGTCTACGTGTGCTTCTATTCTTGTAGACAGTGTTGGGCCTCCAAGAGCAGAGGTTTGTAGAACAGCAGCAAGTTTCCCTTCGTGGATCACCCAAGGTTTATCGAACTCGGGAGGAAGAGGTCAAAGATATCCCTCTCATGCAACCCCGCAACCACAAAGCAAGAAGTCTCTTGTGTCCCAACACACCTAATAGGTGCACTAGTTCGGCGAAGAGATAGTGAAATACAAGTGGTATGAATGAATATGAGCAGTAGTAACGGCGCAGAAAAGTGCTTGCTAGCGTGCAGTTGATGGTAGTAATATTGCAGGAAGTAAAGATGCAGTAAAACAGTAAACAAGCAGCGATAGCAGTATTTAGGAACAAGGCCTAGGGATCATACTTTCACTAGTGGACACTCTCAACATTGATCACATAACAAAATAAATAAATAGATGCTAGACTCTACACCCTCTTGTTGGATGATGAACACCACTAATTGTGTAGGATTACACGAACCCTCAATGCCGGAGTTAACAAGCTCCACAATATTCAATGTTCATATTTAAATAACCTTAGAGTGCATGACAGATCAACATAACCAAACCAAGTACTAACATAGCATGCACACTGTCACCTTCACACTACGAAAGGAGGAATAGATCACATCAATACTATCATAGCAATAGTTAACTTCATAATCTACAAGAGATCACAATCATAGCCTACGCCAAGTACTAACACGATGCACACACTGTCACCATTACACCGTGCAGGAGGAATAAACTACTTTAATAACATCACTAGAGTAGCACATAGATAAATTGTGATACTAAACACATTGCAATCATAAAGAGATATAAATAAGCACTTCACTATGCTACTCTGAATTACTCTCTGGCAAGATAACGAACACTAATTCATCATGTAGGCAAACCTTAAAGATGCATTCCCAAGTACTAATGAACACCCCACGCTGTCACTTTGAGCATTCACAGGAGGTACTAACACACCACAATTTCATAGAGACATCCAACTCAAATCATAACTCAGTGAATAAGTATTCTGTGAAATATAGCCTAAGAGACCCACACGGTGCACACACTGTCACCTTTACACACGTGGGACAAGGAGTCTCCGGAGATCACATAAGTAAAATCCACTTGACTAGCATAATGACATCTAGATTACAAGCATCATCATATGAATCTCAATCATGTAAGGCAGCTCATGAGATTATTGTATTGAAGTACATAGGAGAGAGATGAACCACATAGCTACCGGTACAGCCCCGAGCCTCGATGGAGAACTACTCCCTCCTCATGGGAGACAGCAGCATTGGTGAAGATGGCGGTGGTGTCGATGGAGGAGCCTTCCGGGGGCACTTCCCCGTCCGGCGGCGTGCCGGAACAGACTCTGTCCCCCAGATCTTGGCTTCGCGATGGCGGCGGCTCTGGAAGGTTTTCTCTGGTTTCGTCGAACGTTGTAGGGTTTTCGCGACGGAGACCTTAAGTAGGCGGAAGGGCAGGTCAGGGGGCCACACGAGGTGGCCACACAATAGGCGGCGCGACCCAAGCCCAGGCCGTGCCGCCTTGTTGTGTCGTCGCCCCGTGGCCCCATTTCCTCTTCGGTCTTGGAAGCTTCGTGGAAAAATAGGACCTCGGCGTTGATTTCGTCCAATTCCGAGAATATTTCCTTACTAGGATTTCTGGAACCAAAAACAGCAGAAAACAGAACTGGCCCTTCGGCATCTCGTCAATAGGTTAGTTCCGGAAAACGCATAAATATGACATATAATGTGTATAAAACATGTAGGTATCATCAATAATGTGGCATGGAACATAAGAAATTATCGATACGTCGGAGACGTATCAGCATCCCCAAGCTTAGTTCATGCTCGTGTAAACGATAACAAAGATAATTTCTGGAGTGACATGCCATCATAACCTTGATCATACTATTGTAAGCATATGTAATGAATGCAGCGATCAAAACAATGGTAATGTCATGAGTAAACAAATGAATCATAAAGCAAAGACTTTTCATGAATAGTACTTCAAGACAAGCATCAATAAGTCTTGCATAAGAGTTAACTCATAAAGCAATAAATCAAAGTAAAGGTATTGAAGCAACACAAAAGAAGATTAAGTTTCAGCAGTTGCTTTCAACTTATAACATGTATATCTCATGGATAATTGTCAATGCAAAGCAATATAACAAGTGCAATATGCAAGTATGTAGGAATCAATGCACAGTTCACACAAGTGTTTGCTTCTTGAGGTGGAGAGAGATAGGTGAACTGACTCAACATAAAAGGTAAAAGAATGGCCCTTCGCAGAGGGAAGTGATGACCCACAAGTATAGGGGATCGCAACAGTCTTCGAGGGAAGTATTACCCAATTTATTGATTCGACACAAGGGGAGACAAAGAACACTTGGAAGCCTTAACAACGGAGTTGTCAATTCAGTGCACTGGAAACAGACTTGCTCGCAAGAGTTTATCGTAAGTTTTATAGCGATAGCGTAGTGAAATAACGGCAGAGTAACAAAGACAGCGTAGTGATTATAGTAAACAGCAGGATTAAAATACTGTAGGCACGGGGACGGATGACGGGCGTTGCATGGATGAGAGAAACTCATGTAACAATCATAGCAGGGCATTTGCAGATAATAATAAAATGGTGTCCAAGTACAAAGCAATCAATAGGCATGTGTTCCATATATAGTCGTGCGTGCTCGCAATGAGAAACTTGCACAACATCTTTTGTCCTACCAGCCGGTGGCAGCCGGGCCTCAAGGGAAACTACTGGATATTAAGGTACTCCTTTTAATAGAGTACCGGAGCAAAGCATTAACACTCCGTGAACACATGTGATCCTCACATCACTACCATCCCCTCCGGTTGTCCCGATTCTGTCACTTCGGGGCCATTGGTTCCGGACAGCGACATGTGTATACAACTTGCAGGTAAGACCATAAACAATGAATATCATGATGAAATAATAACATGTTCAGATCTGAGATCATGGCACTCGGGCCCTAGTGACAAGCATTAAGCATAACAAGTTGCAACAATATCATCAAAGTACCAATTACGGACACTAGGCACTATGCCCTAACAATCTTATGCTATTACATGACCAATCTCATCCAATCCCTACCATCCCCTTCACCTACAGCGGGGGAATTACTCACACATGGATGGGGGAAACATGGCTGGTTGATGTAGAGGCGTTGGCGGTGATGGCGGTGATGATCTCCTCCAATTCCCCGTCCGAGTGCCGAACGGAGACTTCGGCTCCCGCGACGGAGTTTCGCGATGTGGCGGCGTTCGGAGGGTTTCGACGACTTCGACTTCTCCCGGCGTTTTTAGGTCGAGGCGAATAAGTAGTCCGAAGGAGGGCGTCGGAGGCCGGCCGAGGGGGCCACACCACATGGCCGCGCGGGCCCCGGGCCGCCGCCGGTGTGGGGCCCTCGGCCTCCACTTCAATTGCCCTTCTGGCTCCGTTAGTTTCCTGGGAAAATAGGGCCTTCGCATAAATTCCGAGGTTTTCCCGAAAGTTGGATTTCTGCACAAAAACGAGACACCAGAGCAGTTCTGCTGAAAACAGCGTTAGTCCGTGTTAGTTGCATCCAAAATACACAAATTAGAGGCCAAACAATAGCAAAAGTGTTCGGGAAAGTAGATACGTTTTGGACGTATCAACTCCCCCAAGCTTAGCTTATTGCTTGTCCTCAAGCAATTCAGTTAACAACTGAGCGATAAAAGAACTTTCACGAACACATTTGCTCATATGTTGTATATATTCTCATGTTATGGCTAATACTTAAGCAGTTCATAATGAGACACATGCAAATAAGATCATCTAACAGCTATGTCAATCATGGAGAGGCACCAACAATTAATAATAAGCATCAAGAATCATGTATATAAGCAAGATTGCAATGTTTATAAGAGAGTATGATAAAGTGGTATCTCGCTTGCCTGTATTTGATTGGCAAAACATAAATGCCCGGGCACCTCTGGAGTTCATAGAAAGACTAGAAGTAGTGATTGTCAAAAGATAAATGCATCAAAGTTATACCACAATCAATCATATTTTGAGACAAGCATATTGTACTAAGAATGACAGTTGTGCTCTCAAGATAGTACTCAAAGAAATAATGGAGACACAACATAAAAGTAAAAGATTGACCCTTCGCAGAGGGAAGCAGGGATTAACATGCGCTAGAGCTTTTCATTTTTATAAATCAGGAGTAAAATTATTTTGAGAGGTGTTTGTTGTTGTCAACGAATGGTAATGGGCACACTAACTACCTCGCCAACCGGACTTTCAAGAGCGGCTCCCATGAATTATTGCATATTTATTCGGCACTCCTTCCAACCTTTCTTGCACAAACCATGGCTAACCGAATCCTCGGGTGCCTGCCAACAATCTCATACCATGAAGGAGTGCCTTTTTATTTTAGTTTTATTATGATGATGACACTCCCCCAACCTTTGCTTACACAAGCCATGGCTAACCGAATCCTTCGGGTGCCGTCCAACAATCACAAACCATGGAGGAGTGTCTATTTAAGTTAATTAATTCGGGACTGGGAATCCCATTGCCAGCTCTTTTTGCAAAATTATTGGATAAGCGGATGTGCCACTATTCCATATGAGAGTCCGTCAAAAGTAAATGACAAGGTTGAAAGCTAAACACCACATACTTCCTCATGAGCTATGAAACATTAACACAAATTAAGAAGCATTTTGAAGATTTTAAAGGTAGCGCATGAGAATTTACTTGGAATGGTTTGAAATGCCATGCATAGGTATTTATGGTGGACACTCTGGAATGACTTGGTTTTCATGTGTTTGGAGGCACGAGCAGCGTTCCCGCTCAGTACAAGTGTAGGCTAGCAATAGACTAGGGAGCGACAAATCAAGAGAGCAATAACTGTCATAATCATGCTTGCGGCAAAATAAATTAACGAGGCATAAAAGTGATACAAGAACTCTGAAGCAATATAGATCATCGAGGCTTAATTGACTTTTTGTTCAGTCATATGCATGCGTGAGCATGTGCCAAGTCGATATAAATGAATTATTCAGAGGAGGATACCACAATGCCATACTTACTTATGAATAAAACAATGCAAGCAAACATCCATGACATGCTACTCATATTAATAGATTGGAGCTAAACATGAGAGATCATAAACTACTAGACTTTCTCAAATAACATATACCTCACATGAACCAACTAAGCATGCTCACATGGATGAGTATATGTACAAAAATGAAAACTAATAGAGTTCATACCAGCCTCTCACCACAATCAGATTGTCGTAGATCGTCATTATTGCCTTTTCACTTGTGTAGCTTGGATAATATGAAATGAAAACCACGCTCCAGCCACCGAAGACCATTGAACTCATAAAGAACTTTACAGACCAAAGAAGAACAGCAAATATTTTTGGTGTTTTCGAATTAGAGACAAGAACAAAAGGAAACAAACAAACAAAGCAAAATCTTTTTGGGTTTTCTTATAGCAAACTAGCAATAGCAAATAAAGTGAAACAAATGCAAGAAACCAAAGCAAACAAATGGTGAAGAGAAACAACAGAAATATTTTTGGTCTTTTTGTGTTTTAGAAAGGAAACAAAGCAAAAACAAGAAATAGCAAACTAAAAGAAACACAGAAAAGCGAGATGGCAGAAATCTGCCAAAACCTGACAGCAGTACAGAAATCGATTTTTACAAAAATCTTACGTTGCTCAGTTCAAAAAGTGTTCAACTAATGAAAGTTAGATAACAACCTGGGGAACCTGCACAAAAATTTGCAGCTCAAAATGACGCTCTGGCTATTTTTGAGAATTTTTACGGTAACGTTCCAGAATCTGTTTTCAGGCAGCACTTCCCCAAATATCATCTTCCTCTTATTAGAAAACCACTCAAACGAACAAAGCAAGTATGTACAAGTATCCAGCAACCATAATATGCAAAGAATGAGTGATGCCGGTATACCTCCCCCCAAGCTTAGGCTTTTGGCCTAAGTGGAGTTCAACCCCAACGAGGGTCGTTCCTCGCCGGTGGGTAGTCCATGGAGTAGTCATAGTAAAGCTCCTGCGCAGAAGAAAAGCGTGGAGGCTCCGCATATCCACCATGTTGATGCGAGGAACTTGCTGCATCGGATGATGAGTCGAGGTGCTCCTCGACCTCTATGTCGTCTCTTGCATGATGGCCTCCTCTCTCTATGTGTGCATCCAGTGCACCTTCTGTGACCGACCAATCTCCCCTGGAATCAAGGTTAGACAGAACAGGCGCAGGCAATCTTACTAATTTCTCAGTTTTCTTAGTTATTCTCCAAACTTTCTTATAAAATATCATCTTATAATACAGGTTACCCAAGTTGGAGGAATCTGAAACAAATTCATGTTTAATCATAGAGGCTATGTCAAGTTTTTCTATGGGGAACGGAATATCAAAATGATGAGGTTCTACATTATGAAAAGCTAGTAAACGGGAGGCGATGAGACCTCCACAAATTCCACCTTTCTCACGGTTAGTAGCAAGTCTATAAGCTATTAATGCCCCCAAATTATAAGCCCTACTATTTTGCAGTGCTGCAGCTAGAAAAGCCAAATCCGGGATAGAAAGTTTACCACCAATCCTTTTAGCAAGAACGCATTTGGTAATAAAATAGGCAAAGTAGCGGATAGCCGGGAGCTGAATACTAGTGATTTTACCACTTTCACCTGAGAAACTCCTTCCATCGCAAATCATCTTGTAAAGATCCGAGAGTTCTTGCGGCGATCCCCTTATCTTCTCGCACGACCCCCATTGCGGTATTCTAATTGCTGCACAAAAAGCACTAAATGGCAAGTTGACAGCTTTATTGTAAATTTTATACTGGACCGTGGGGTTAGATCGCGACCAATTAAACTTGAAATCCTGCACAAAAGCCATAGTTAATTTTACATATTGTCTTGGCTCTCCTTCAACAAAGTCACTCAGCCCTGCACGAGAAATTAGAGTTTGAACATCTTCAAATATCCCCGCGCTTCTCATGAAATCCGCGCACGGGTAGTAAGAGGGGTATACTCCCTCTTCACGATTGACTATCATAACTTGTTGGACTTCCAATTCTTGCTGGTTCAAGTGATATCTATTCCATTCCATTTTCTGAAATTTCAACAACCAATATAAAAATTTGATTTGGTGACATAAAATTGAGGGAAACTACCATAGGAACTTGCTAGAGTACTAATCATGCATCAAAACTAGTTTCTACCACTTAGAACAAGCATGCAAACTCACTAAACATGTTACCTACAGCAGCAAAATATTCAAGATATAACCAACCAAACGAAATTCTACTTGGATGGGTGGAGGAGTCACATACCGAAGAGCAAATGTGCCAAATTTCAGACAGAAATCTGGGCTGAGCAAAGAGATCGAGAAATCTGAGCTCTGGAGCAAAAACGCGAGAGAGATGAACTTGGTACGAGTTTTTTCGGGAGAGAGAAGGTGCTGGGAGGAAGAGATGGCAAAGTGGGGCAGGGGGCCCACACCACATGGTGGCGCGGCCACCTCCTTGGCCGCGCCGGCCTGGTGTGGCGCCCTCTGGTGCCCCACAGGTCATCATCTGGTGCTCCCAGGTGCCTCGTCGAAAAATAGGACCAACGGTATAATTTTCGCGAATTTTTGAAAACTTTGAAAAATGCACATTTTCTGGGTATTAAGTTTATTATTATTGGCCAAGAAAATTTTTGAAATCTCAAATCAACTAAGAAACTTTGCAAATTAAAAGTGCTACAGCAACTAAAGCAAGTGGAGAAAGAAAGAGATGTTGTTTACCTCCTCTATGCATATAAAAGGTATTTGTTAACAAGGTTGATCAAGTCTTGCCACCAAATAAATTTTACATAGCATATGAAGAAATAAACCTCAAATCAATCATGTTACCTTGAATTGTATTGATATGGATCCAATCACAAGAGTTTGATATTCTTCTTTAGGCTCATATATGGGACAATCGATGGTTCCCACTTTGATAGTTCTCACATGAGAAATAGTATTAACTCCGCACGCTTTCTCAATCCTCTTGGGGAAATAAACGGTATGTTCCCTATCATCAACATTGAAAGTAACCTTTCCTTTGTTGCAATCAATAACAGCCCCTGCGGTGTTAAGAAAAGGTCTCCCAAGAATAATAGACATATTATCATCTTCAGGCATTTCCAATACAACAAAATCAGTTAATATCAAGCAGTTAGTAGTAACTTGAACAGGAACATTCTCACATATACCAACAGGAATAGCAGTAGATTTATCAGCCATTTGCAAAGATATATCAGTAGGTATCAACTTATCTAAGTAAAGTCTCTTATAAAGAGAAAAAGGCATAACACTAACACCGGCTCCCAAGTCACATAGAGCAGTTTTAACATAATTATTCTTAATAGAACAAGGAATAGTAGGTATACCTGGGTCGCCCAACTTCTTTGGAATTTTGCCATTGAAAGAGTAATTAGCAAGCATAGTGGAAATTTCCTCATTGGGGATTTTCCTTTTGTTAGTAACAATATCTTTCATATACTTTGAATAAGGAGGCAATTTAATAGCATCAGTTAAAGGGATTTGCAAGAATAAAGGTTTCATCCAATCACAAAATTTATTATAGTGTTCTTCTTCCTTTGATTTTAGTTTCTTAGCAGGAAAAGGCATTGGCTTTTGCACCCAAGGTTCTCTTTCATTACCATGTTTCTCAGTAATAAAATCTTCTTTAGTATACTTTTTATTTTTAGCATGCTTTTCAGGTTCTTCTTCTACCTCTTCTTTATCAGGAGTATCATTCTTATCATTATCTTTATCATTATCATGTTCATTACCACTTTCGTTTCAGCATCAGAAATAGAAATACTATTAGGATCATTAACAGGTTCAGAAGATTCTACAACATTTTTATGTTTCTTTTTCTTTTTCTTCTTAGAATGAGCACTAGGTTCAATGCGTTGAGAATCTTGTTCAATTCTTTTGGGATGCCCTTCAGGATATAGAGGATCCTGGGTAGAGACACCACCTCTAGTTGTTACTTCATAAGCATGTTTCTCTTTAGAATTATTCCCTAACAAGTCATTTTGCACTTTAGTGAGTTGATCAATTTGAGTCTGAATCATTTGAAAATGTTTGACAAGCATCTTAACATCATTGGAGGTTCTCTCCACAATATCATGCAATTGACTAATAGCTTGAGAATTTTCCATTAAATGATTCTCTACTCTCATATTAAAATTTTCTTGCTTAACAATATAATTATCAAACTCATCTAAGCATTGTGCAGGAGGTTTCGAATACGGAATATCTTCCCTAGTAAAGCGTTGAAGGGAGTTTACCTCAATCATGGATGAAGGGGGAATTATCTCACATATATCTTCTATAGGAGGTAGATTCTTCACATCTTCAGATTTAATACCTTTCTCCTTGAGAGACTTCTTGGCTTCCCTCATATCTTCATCATTCAATTTAATTAAACCCCTCTTCTTCACTATTGGCGTTGGAGTTGGTTCAGGCGTATTCCAATCATCATAATTCCGGCCTATTTTAGCCAATAATTCTTCGTCGTCTGGAGTTCTTTTCCTGAAAACACAACCAGCACAACTATCCAGGTATGCCCTAGACTCAATGGTTAGTCCACTATAAAATATATCAAGTAAATCATGCTTTTCTAAATCATGGTCAGGCAAAGCTCTAATAAGAGAGCAAAATCTCGCCCAAGCCTCAGGCAATTTCTCTCATCTCCCTGATCAAAATTATAAACTCTCTGCAAAGCAGCATGTTGAACACTAGCAGGAAAGTATTTGCGGAAGAAAACATCAAGCAATTCTTTCGGACTTTTAATAGAATTAGGTGGCAAATTATTATACCAAGTTTTAGCGTCATCCTTCAATGAGAATGGAAATATTTTAGCAACAAAGTAAGTACGCTTCTTAACATCATCAGAAAACAAGCTACTCAAAGTAGATAACTCAGTCATGTGTTCAACAGCACTTTCTTTTTCAGTACCACAAAAAGGTGTTTTCTCAACAATAGCTATATGAGATAGATCGAGAGAAAAATCATAATCTTTATCCTTAATGTTTATAGGAGATGTGGCAAATTTAGGATCAGGAGACAGTTTATATCTAACAGCATGTTCTGCAAGCAACTTTTTAATTTTTCTTGCATCAGTAGTAGCATTGCATTTTTCAATAAAATCATCATCAAGCTCCACATAATCTTCCTCAAGATCATCACTAAAATAATCAAGTTCAGGTGAACTAACAGGTGTAGTAGCATTAGGAGTTTCAGTATTTTCAATTTGTCTAGATTTAGCAATTGTAGCATCTAGAAAAGATCCCAATGAACCACTATCATCAAGCACAGCAGAAACATTATCAATATTATGAGAGTGTTCAGATTCAGCAGATGTACCCGCATGCGAAGCATGTGGCGGTGAAACAAGTTTATCAATCACAGATGGTGAATCAAGTGTAGCGGAGGTACAGAATTGTACCTTTTCTTGTAGTGGATGGTAATATGGCGATCTTAGTATCGCGAGGTTTACCCATGATGGAGAATTTGCAGCGAACAATATTAATCCAAGTGAACTTCCAAATAAAGCTATGCTCCCCGGCAACGGCGCCAGAAAATAGTCTTGATGACCCACAAGTATAGGGGATCGCAACAGTCTTCGAGGGAAGTATTACCCAATTTATTGATTCGACACAAGGGGAGACAAAGAACACTTGGAAGCCTTAACAACAGAGTTGTCAATTCAGTTGCACCTGGAAACAGACTTGCTCGCAAGAGTTTATCGAGTAAGATTTATAGCAGAGATAGTGAAATAACAGAAGTAAAGAAAGACAGTAGTGATTATAAAGTAAACAGGATTAAAATACTGGGGGGGACGGATGACGGGCGTTGCATGGATGAGAGAAACTCATGTAACAATCATAGCAGGGCATTTGCAGATAATAATAAAACGGTGTCCAAGTACAAAGCAATCAATAGGCATGTGTTCCATATATAGTCGTGCGTGCTCGCAATGAGAAACTTGCACAACATCTTTTGTCCTACCAGCCGGTGGCAGCCGGGCCTCAAGGGAAACTACTGGATATTAAGGTACTCCTTTTAATAGAGTACCGGAGCAAAGCATTAACACTCCGTGAACACATGTGATCCTCACATCACTACCATCCCCTCCGGTTGTCCCGATTCTGTCACTTCGGGGCCATTGGTTCCGGACAGCGACATGTGTATACAACTTGCAGGTAAGACCATAAACAATGAATATCATGATGAAATAATAACATGTTCAGATCTGAGATCATGGCACTCGGGCCCTAGTGACAAGCATTAAGCATAACAAGTTGCAACAATATCATCAAAGTACCAATTACGGACACTAGGCACTATGCCCTAACAATCTTATGCTATTACATGACCAATCTCATCCAATCCCTACCATCCCCTTCACCTACAGCGGGGGAATTACTCACACATGGATGGGGGAAACATGGCTGGTTGATGTAGAGGCGTTGGCGGTGATGGCGGTGATGATCTCCTCCAATTCCCGTCCGGCGGAGTGCGGAACGGAGACTTCGGCTCCCGCGACGGAGTTTCGCGATGTGGCGGCGTTCGGAGGGTTTCGACGACTTCGACTTCTCCCGGCGTTTTTAGGTCGAGGCGAATAAGTAGTCCGAAGGAGGGCGTCGGAGGCCGGCCGAGGGGGCCACACCACATGGCCGCGGGCCCCCGGGCCGCGCCGCGGGTGGTGTGGGGCCCTCGGGCCTCCACTTCAATTGCCCTTCGGCTCCGTTAGTTTCCTGGGAAAATAGGGCCTTCGCATAAATTCCGAGGTTTTTCCCGAAAGTTGGATTTCTGCACAAAAACGAGACACCAGAGCAGTTCTGCTGAAAACAGCGTTAGTCCGTGTTAGTTGCATCCAAAATACACAAATTAGAGGCCAAACAATAGCAAAAGTGTTCGGGAAAGTAGATACGTTTTGGACGTATCAGGAAGCATTGATTGATATATTTGTGCTAGAGCTTTGGTTTTGAAAACATAAAGAGAGCATAAAAATAAAGTTTTGAGAGGTGTTTGTTGTTGTCAACGAATGGTAGTGGGCACTCTAACCCCCTTGCCAGACAAACCTTCAAAGAGCGGCTCCCATGAATTATTTTTATTTTTGGGTGGCACTCCTTCCAACCTTTCTTTCACAAACCATGGCTAACCGAATCCTCGGGTGCCTGCCAACAATCTCATACCATGAAGGAGTGCCTTTTTATTTTAGTTTTATTATGATGACACTCCTCCCCACCTTTGCTTTCTCAAGCCATGGCTAACCGAATCCTTCGGGTGCCGTCCAACAATCACATACCATGGAGGAGTGTCTATTTAGGTTAATTAATTTGGGACTGGGAATCCCATTGCCAGCTCTTTTTGCAAAATTATTGGATAAGCGAATGAAGCCACTAGTCCATTGGTGAAAGTTGCCCAACAAGAATGAAAGATAAACACCACATACTTCCTCATGAGCTATAAAACATTGACACAAATCAGAGGTGATAAATTTTGAATTATTTAAAGGTAGCACTCAAGCAATTTACTTTGGAATGGCGGAGAAATACCATGTAGTAGGTAGGTATGGTGGACACAAATGGCATAGTGGTTGGCTCAAGGATTTTGGATGCATGAGAAGTATTCCCTCTCGATACAAGGTTTAGGCTAGCAAGGTTATTTGAAACAAACACAAGGATGAACCGGTGCAGCAAAACTCACATAAAAGACATATTGTAAACATTATAAGACTCTACACCGTCTTCCTTGTTGTTCAAAACTCAATACTAGAAATTATCTAGACTTTAGAGAAACCAATTATGCAAACCAAATTTTAGCAAGCTCTATGTATTTCTTCATTAATGGGTGCAAAGTATATGATGCAAGAGCTTAAACATGAGCACAACAATTGCCAAGTATCAAATTATCCAAGACATTTTATCAATTACTACATGTAGCATTTCCTGTTTCCAACCATATAACAATGAACGAAGCAGTTTCAACCTTCGCCATGAACATTAAAAGTAAAGCTAAGAACACATGTGTTCATATGCAACAGCGGAGCGTGTCTCTCTCCCACACAAGCATGTATTTATTCAGAGAATGAAAATAACAAAACGAAAATAAAAGCACACAGACGCTCCAAGTAAAGTACATAAGATGTGATGAATAAAAATATAGTTTCAAGAGAAGAAACCTGATAAGTTGTCGATGAAGAAGGGGATGCCTTGGGCATCCCCAAGCTTAGACGCTTGAGTCTTCTTGAAATATGCAGGGGTGAACCACGGGGCATCCCCAAGCTTAGACTTTTCACTCTTCTTGATCATAGTATATCATCCTCCTCTCTTGACCCTTGAAAACTTCCTCCACACCAAACTCGAAACAAACTCATTAGAGGGTTAGTGCATAATCAAAATTTCACATGTTCAGAGGTGACACAATCATTCTTAACACTTCTGGACATTGCACAAAGCTTCTGAAAGTTAATGGAACAAAGAAATCCATCCAACACAGCAAAATAGGCAATGCGAAATAAAAGGCAGAATCTGTCAAAACAGAACAGTCCGTAAAGACGAATTTTAAAGTGGCACCAGACTTGCTCAGATGAAAATGCCCAAATTGAATGAAAGTTGCGTACATATCTGAGGATCACGCACGTAAATTGGCAGAATTTTCTGAGTTACCTACAGAATTAGGCCCAGATTTGTGACAGCAAAAAATCTGTTTCTGCGCAGTAATCCAAATCTAGTATGAACCTTACTATCAAAGACTTTACTTGGCACAACAATGCAATAAAAATAAGATAAGGAGAGGTTGCTACAGTAGTAACAACTTCCAAGACACAAATATAAAACAAAGTACTGTAGTAAAATAAACACATGGGTTATCTCCCAAGAAGTTCTTTCTTTATAGCCATTAAGATGGGCTCAGCAGTTTTAATGATGCAATCGCAAGAAATAGTATTTGAAGCAAAAGAGAGCATAAAGAGGCAAATTCAAAACAAATTTAAGCCTAACATGCTTCCTATGAAAAGGAATCTTGTAAATAAACAAGTTCATGAAGAGCAAAGTAACAAGCATAGGAAGATAGAACAAGTGTAGCTTCAAAAATTTCAGCACATAGAGAGGTGTTTTAGTAACATGAAAATTTCTACAACCATATTTTCCTCTCTCATAATAATATCCAGTGGCATCATGAGCAAACTCAACAATATAACTATCACATAAAACATTCTTATCATGAGTCTCATGCATAAAATTATTACTCTCCACATAAGCATAATCAATTTTATTAGTTGTAGTGGGAGCAAATTCAACAAAGTAGCTATCATTATTATTCTCATCATCAAATATAGGAGGCATATTGTAATCATAATCAAATTTATCCTCCATAACAGGTGGTAAAAGACCAATATCATTATAATCATCATAAATAGGAGGCAAAGTATCATCAAAGTAAATTTTCTCCTCAATGCTTGGGGGACTAAAAATATCATGCTCATCAAAGCCAGCTTCCCCAAGCTTAGAATTTTCCATATCATTAGCAACAATGGTGTTCAAAGCGTTCATACTAATATGTTCCATAGGTTTTTAAATTTTCGCATCAAACCATCCATGTCTTAAATCAGGAAATAGAATAAGAAGCTCATTGTTGTCCATTATGCCTAACTAGTGTAAACAAGAAACAAAAAGATGCAATTGCAGGATCTAAAGGAAATAGCTTCGAGCACACACACAACGGAAAAGTACTTTACAGGACCGGAGTATGAGTGCCTTTTACCTTTCCTCCCCGGCGGCGCCAGAAAATAGCTTAGTTGCCGGGGTCCGGTGTGTGTGTGCCGTTTACCTTTCCTCCCCGGCAACGGCGCCAGAAAATAGCTTGATGTCTACGTGTGCTTCTATTCTTGTAGACAGTGTTGGGCCTCCAAGAGCAGAGGTTGTAGAACAGCAGCAAGTTTCCCTTAAGTAGATCACCCAAGGTTTATCGAACTCAGGGAGGAAGAGGTCAAAGATATCCCTCTCATGCAACCCTGCAACCACAAAGCAAGAAGTCTCTTGTGTCCCCAACACACCTAATAGGTGCACTAGTTCGGCGAAGAGATAGTGAAATACAAGTGGTATGAATGAATATGAGCAGTTACGGGCCAGAAAAGTGCTTGCTAGCGTGCGATTGATGGTAGTAATATTGCGGAAGTAAAGATGCAGTAAAACAAACAAGCAGCGATAGCGTATTTAGGAACAAGGCCTAGGGATCATACTTTCACTAGTGGACACTCTCAACATTGATCACATAACAGAATAAATAAATAGATGCTAGACTCTACACCCTCTTGTTGGATGATGAACACCACTAATTGTGTAGGATTACACGAACCCTCAATGCCGGAGTTAACAAGCTCCACAATATTCAATGTTCATATTTAAATAACCTTAGAGTGCATGACAGATCAACATAACCAAACCAAGTACTAACATAGCATGCACACTGTCACCTTCACACTACGAAAGGAGGAATAGATCACATCAATACTATCATAGCAATAGTTAACTTCATAATCTACAAGAGATCACAATCATAGCCTACGCCAAGTACTAACACGATGCACACACTGTCACCATTACACCGTGCAGGAGGAATAAACTACTTTAATAACATCACTAGAGTAGCACACATATAAATTGTGATACTAAACACATTGCAATCATAAAGAGATATAAATAAGCACTTCACTATGCTACTCTGAATTACTCTCTGGCAAGATAACGAACACTAATTCATCATGTAGGCAAACCTTAAAGATTCATTCCCAAGTACTAATGAACACCCCACGCTGTCACTTTGAGCATTCACAGGAGGTACTAACACACCACAATTTCATAGAGACATCCAACTCAAATCATAACTCAGTGAATAAGGATTCTGTGAAATATAGCCTAAGAGACCCACACGGTGCACACACTGTCACCTTTACACACGTGGGACAAGGAGTCTCCGGAGATCACATAAGTAAAATCCACTTGACTAGCATAATGACATCTAGATTACAAGCATCATCATATGAATCTCAATCATGTAAGGCAGCTCATGAGATTATTGTATTGAAGTACATAGGAGAGAGATGAACCACATAGCTACCGGTACAGCCCCGAGCCTCGATGGAGAACTACTCCCTCCTCATGGGAGACACAGCAGCATTGGTGAAGATGGCGGTGGTGTCGATGGAGGAGCCTTCCGGGGCACTTCCCCGTCCCGGCGGCGTGCCGGAACAGAGACTCTTGTCCCCCAGATCTTGGCTTCGCTATGGCGGCGGCTCTGGAAGGTTTTCTCTGGTTTCGTCGAACGTTGTAGGGTTTTCGCGACGGAGACCTTAAGTAGGCGGAAGGGCAGGTCAGGGGGCCACACGAGGTGGCCACACAATAGGCCGGCGCGGCCCAAGCCCAGGCCGCGCCGCCTTGTTGTGTCATCGCCTCGTGGCCCCACTTTGTTTCCTCTTCGGTCTTCTGGAAGCTTCGTGGAAAAATAGGACCCTGGGCGTTGATTTCGTCCAATTCCGAGAATATTTCCTTACTAGGATTTCTGGAACCAAAAACAGCAGAAAACAGGAACTGGCCCTTCGACATCTCGTCAATAGGTTAGTCCGGAAAACGCATAAATATGACATATAATGTGTATAAAACATGTAGATATCATCAATAATGTGGCATGGAACATAAGAAATTATCGATACGTCGGAGACGTATCAGTGCCAAGCTCGCCACCTCGCTCTTCTACACCACCTAGCACCGCCAGTGTCGAGGTAGACGCCGTAGCATCACCGGAGATCGCGCGCCCAAGATCGCCAGCATGCCGCTCGCGTCGCGCCCGTGCACGCCACGGACATCACCTGGCCACGCGCCGCTCCACCAGCACAAGCTCGCCCTGGCCCCTCTCTTGACGCGTTGAGCACCGCCGTGCCACCGCGGATGCGCCAGACATGCCCACGACACGACCCTGGACCGCCGCCGCCGGAGATGATGAACAAGATCCCGTAGCCGCCGCGGCAGACACGGAAGCAATGCGTCTCCATCCGACGCCGCCCGACCGCGCTGTCGCCGCCAATAGCTTCGCCTGGACACGCTGAACAGATCCTCGCCATCGCCTAGCTCCCTAGCTCGCCGGAACCGCCGCGCCCATGTCGACCCTGACCCTGCCCTGCAGCACCCTCTCCTCTCTATAAATAACGAGTTCCCTGGACGCCATTGAGCACACCACCTCGCTCCCCATCCTCCACTGCCTCTCCTCAACACATTAGCTACCTCGATCATCGCCGGAGACGCCGCAATCGCAAGCTCGGAGCCGCGGAAGCCCTGGAGGAATCACCGTCGATTGGAGTCGCCTCGAGCTTCGCCACTGCTACAGGCTGCTTCACCGTCGTCAACAACCTCGCCCTGAACACCGCCGCCGCTCGCCGGACCACTGGTTAGCCCTCCGACCCCCTAGGCTCGCCGCGCCAGTGGCTCGATCTCGTCGGAGAAGACGACGACCCTGCGCCGTTAGATCGCGTTTTAATCCAACGCCCCACGTTAGTCCATACCGTTTCGGGTTTAAACAGACGCTGACGGGTGGCCCCCACACTGTCAGCAAGCCCACTCGCACGAGATGCGCTGCTGGGCCGTTTCTCTCTGTTTGAATCATTTCGGCCCACTTCGTTTTCCCGCCGGCCCTTTTAATTCAAATCTCGTTTAATAAATTCAAATCAAATCAATACTGGCTCCAACTTTGAAATTAAATAGAATTTGTTTGGCTTGGCCAAATTTAGCAAATTTGATGTTGTTGGAAAGCTACTGAAAAGATCTACAACTTGCCACTGGTCTCACTGTGAGATCTGTTGTAGAAATAAAGTGACAAAAAGATTAAGTCAGGGACTTTTGCATTTTCAAATAAATCTTAAAAATCAACCAAAAGTGATATTTAGTTAACTCCAACTCCAATAGCTCACATTTAACTTACACTAATTGTTTCTGCAACAAAATGGTGTGGTCACTCTGGATGATCATGCCCTAGTTTAAATAATGGACAATATGACTAGTTTACTTAAGTGATATTGTCCAAAACTATTATGCAAATCATATGAAGTATTTTACTTCATTTAAATCTTGTCCCAAGTACTTTCATATGAAGTTTGAACCCCTGGTCAAATACTCTCACATGAAATACTTGGAGAATTTAAAACATAATAGGCATTGTTAAATAGTATGAGGTGGTCTACCTCATTTAAATCATTTTCTCAAATAATGATGATGAATGGTTGACTTAGGTCAACATGATTTCATGTATGATTGCTTGAGAAATTAAATCTTAAGAAGATTCAATGAGAGGAAATTATTCCTCAAGAACTATATGGAAACTATCATTTACATATGTAATGAGAGGAAATTATTTTTCCTCAAGCAAGACAACCAATGCACCAAATTGTATTAATTGTGTGACTAGAATAGTTTGTGTGAATGCATGTGATGCTTAGAATAGCTATTGAATTTGTTGAGTGATTATTCCTCGTATTCAAATTTAGACGCTAGCACCGGAGAATACCCGGAAGAAGAAGGTTGCTACCAAGAGGAGGAAGAGGAGAACTTTGAGAACTACCAAGGCAAGCTAATATTCTTGCAAAGTGCAAAGCCCTTTGGGGCAAGGCACCATGATTCTTATCTTTCTTACCACAAGCCTATCCCAAGTTTTCACCTTACAAGTTTTTACTTGTTTATTCAAAGAGTTACTTTTATAGTTAACTTTGGTCTAAGTTAAAGAAGGTTACTAGAGTAGCAAAGTTAGTCTCAAGCTAGCCAAGCAAGATAGCACCCCTCATGATTAGTGCTAGTGCTAAATATTAAAACTTGACTGCTCTAGATGAGAACATGTGACTGGAACTGAATTTTGAAACCTTGGAATGATGAGTCATTCCATTGAATGATTTTTGAAGGTGAATATGACCAAGAGAAGATGGTAATTTTTGATATAAAACTGATATTGGTTTGAATGCGATACCTTTCCAATTTTGAGTACCCCCACAATACCTGATTATGGGTAGGGCTTAACTGGAAATTCATGCATCTTAGTATGGGTTCCCTCTGAACACACATCATAGGGGTTATGCCGAGGCTGCCTCCGTTGTTGATGAATGATGTGAATTGAGGTGAATTGTACGGCCAAGCCCTGTGCAGTTCCTTGGTCTTGGGAGGCCAAGCTCATGGGGAGAGGTGCTCATACTAGGGTTTGTAAGTGAAAGGTTATGGTTGATGATCCGCGTACTGTGTTACGATGATTCGGGTTATCCCGACGGATGGAATCAAATATTGTGGCACAAGTGTGCAACCTCTGCAGAGTGTAAACCTATTCGAATAGCCGTGTCCACGGTTACGGACGGTTGGAAAGGCCATACAGTTTCCGGTGTCAGATTCTTGAAAAATGTTGGTGAAATGAATGGTGAATTGGTGACTTGTTTTGAATCACAACAAATGTTGTGGGAATGACACTAGTGTTCCCACTTGAGTTAGTTAGCACTTGAATAAGTCTTTTCTCAAATACTTTTGAACTAAAATTGGCTTTATACAAATTAAACTAGAGCTTAGCACCCCCTTACTAGAATTGTTAGCACTTACACTAGTATTAGTTTGCGAGTACTTAAAGTACTCACGGCTTTGTCCCTGGCTATTCAAATGGCCAGAGTATGAAGATGAACAGAACTACCAAGGAGATGACCAGCAGGACGCCTACGACAACTAGGAGTCTTCCGACGTCAAGCGTTGGCCTGTGGACTAGAGAGTCCATTTATCTTTACGCTTCCGCTATGAACTTGTGTTTGTTCGTTGATCAATAGATCAACTATTTGTGTAATATGGATCATGTGATTCAAGTTGTAAGACAATATGGTTTGTAATGAATGATGACTATGATATTCAACTATTATGCCTCGCAACAACAATATTCCTGGGATTGCGATGAATGACATAATAGGCATCCGGACCTAAAAATCCGGTTGGTGGTGGTGGATCTTTTGATCTATCACCGCGATCCGGCGGCGAGATGGAGGGGCATGGAAGCCGGCGATGGCGTCGCCGGTGGAGGGTTGGATTGGCCAGCCCGGGATGGTCGCCGACGTGGGGTCCGACCTGTATAAAGGCGGCGGTCCTAGGGCCTCTCTTGCGTGAAGAGGAGGACCTACCGGAGGCCTGGACTCGTGATCTAGCCAGGGGTTGAGTTCCGGAAGGCTCCGCTGGCGAATGTTTGCCTGGAGTTTGCTGGATCGGAGGTATTCGGTCGTGCGCACCCATGCTTTTATTCGACCGATTGGTTCTGGAGGGAGCGGCGCGAAGCTCTTTTTCCGTGTTGACATCAAGTGACTATGGATCCATGATGAAAGTCGGAAGAAGAGAATTTCATGAAGGCCAGAGGGGAGTACTAGCTAAGGGAGGTTCAAGTCTTCGCGCTGTTGAGAGACTTGCTTGGTGTTCCGGGCTTCACAGCAGCGGTATGAAAGTGGGGGCGATAACACAGGTGAAGTGCAGAGTCCTACCTTTCAGGGTGAAAACCCAAGGTCTGGCCTTAATTGGTTGTGCCTAGCAATGGCCTTGGTGGATGCATTGTTTTGAGAGCGGGACTATCTTCAGGGTGAAAACCTAAGATCTTTGATCGGACGACGACGGTGTTTGAGCACTGTTCCCTTTTGGAGGCGTCGTTTTTGGAGAGTCTGTAATTCAGGTGTTGTCTTGGCGGTGGATGTATTGCTGTTGTTAGGCCCGAGATACTGTAGCGGGACTTTTGTTTCTTAGTTTTCTTTTCCTTTTTTTGGCTGTGTGCATCCGTAGTGCCATTAGGGTAGTGCGTTGTTGCAGAGGCTGGGTGTAATTGTTATCTTATTGATATTAATATATTCCCTTTATCGAAAAAAAACTCCCCGTCGCTGCCCGTTCCCAAAGTCAAGGGCGCCCGTCTCCGGCGCCGCCCGTCCCGAACTCCGCGGCGCCAACCATCCCAAACGTCGTGGCCGTGCCCCCATGCCGCCGCCCTCTCTCCGCGCGGCTGCCCGTCTCGGCGTCTCCCACGTCGCCTTACAGGTTTGCCCGTATAGGTTGGGGTATTCAGCTGACAGAAAATGCAAGAAAGTGCCATCTACAAAAATTTGAGAAAGAAGGAAGGGTGTGGATCTGGGCAAGCTTCCATAATTAAATATCTGTTCCTCTCTCATAATAGTATGAAGTGTCATTTTCAAGAAACCAGGTCTTATGCTTATCTTAGTTCTTCTTCTGACTATTCTAGCCCATCTCGATCTAGAGTTACATACAAGTTTTAACATAGTCATTGTGATTTCCTAATGGGATTTGTAGCTAGAGAAGTATATGTTCTTCCTTGCATGGTCTGCATTTTTAGAACTTCTACTGTCAATGTCTTTTTTTTGAACTTGTTAGTGCATGGGCTGGATTAAAACTCATGCATGCTGCGCAAGTGCTGAATAGCTACTTACAGTGGATTGCAACACAATCTAATTTGCTTCAATGGTTTTTTAGCTTTCTTCCCCAAAGTTGCATGCTGTCTAATCAAGTATATCCTTTCTTCAATTGGTAGCGACTTCATCAGTTTGTGTGCTTTTGTTAGATACCAAGCCAATGTGTATGCTACAACCATTGCAAGAAGGACATACTTAACCTGAAAAGATCCGCAAGAAATCAACTCAGAAATGGGTGTTTGGCTTAGTAGATAAAAGAGACTAACAATGTACCAGGTATATTAAAAGTATTAGCAGGCATATTTGACCAATATCGTTGATGCAACTTTGCTAAAAGCATGCTATTCCAGCTATATTGTTTCTATAACAAAGGACGATTCTTTTCTTTGTACAATGTCCAATGGAGGGGATCAGTGGTAAGAGTCAGTTACCTATGTTGAAGAACTCAAGCGTCGAGGATGATCTGAACGTTGTACAATGGAGGGGGTCAGTGGTAAGAGTCAGTTACATATGAATCATAGATCTGCATAACACATAGTCCTTCATTTCCTTCCGTTTCAGTAGGTAGGATGGTTGGTATTACACTGATAGAATTATTATCCAGTACAAACCGCATGGAACATTAGAGTGGGTTTGGATCTAATTTTTGGATAGCAATGTCCAACTATATTTAAGATCTGCTACCATGGTTAACCCGCCTTTCTTCTCTGTTTTCTAAAATGAAATGTAGTCAACCTGAAGCTGGTATACTATATATAAGCCACTTAGCATTTACTTCTATGTACAGTCGTTTGATAATTTTTACGCTAATTCGCTTCAGAAGATATCTTCTATCAGCTATAAGTACTCCAAGAGTAGGTTTTCCTTTGCACTATTTAACTTTTGTACTCCAAGAGTAGAAGTCGATGATTGCTGATTTTCATATGTTTTAGCCCATGTGTGGAATCAAATGACTTATCCCCGGTTACTGGTGCAAAAGATATAACATTCCGGTGTTCTTCTTATTACCTACGATTTTGCAATTATGCATGACCAAATAACATTGTCTTCTTGCATATATAAAGTCTCTGATCTATATAATGTTTTACACTGGCAATCTTCCTCATGACTTATGGATTGTCTTGGTTGGGCACTTGCCAAGACGCAACACGATCTGCTCCCCAAACTGATCACCAACCTCTAGGTTGCTCAAATGTGATTTAATTGTGATCAACTATGATGTTGCTTATACTTGATAGATCAGACGTGCAACATGCATCTGCTAATGATTATTATATCCCACTTTATTTGATTGATGTCATTTCCAGTTATTGATGCCATTTCCAGAAAGAAGAACCTGACAACTTGAATATCAATCATGGTGGTTTCTTTCATGAGGAGAGTTGCAGTTTAAGCAGCTTGTGTTCTTTTCAGACAAGGTAATGCACTTCGCCGTAGAATAATATCAAGGATGCAATGACATTGTATATAAATACACAATTAATTTACGTTCCCACTATCTTTAATTATGTGGTCAGATTGACAGTTTTTAGGCATTGGCACTCTTCATAAATAAGGCTCCCTTTTGCCCTTCTAATGGCCTGTGGGAAAAGGCATCTGGCAGTTGCTGTTGAAACAAAGGATAGGAGCATACACCGACAAAATTCAACCCTTAGATGTTAGCTTTTCCATGTTTTCTGTAATAGTAGCATAGATAAAAAAGGCTGGCACATTTTTGACAGATCATACTAATGCTTAACATATAGACCTATCATATAACCATCTGTAATCCCTTGAACAGATGCTGATCTGTGCTTTCTGATACGTACTTTCTAATATGCTCCCAGCAATTCCTTATGATGCAACAAATTAGAGTGCTAGAGGCACTTCTTATTGTGTTCCAACTCTTTTGAACTTGCAAGGATGGGTTGATGCTATGGATTGTTTGGGTCGACACTCATCGCCATAAGCCACAACCAAACTCATATTTATAACAGGCTGAGTTGTTTTCATTTTGGTTTTTAGATAATTTAGGAACAAACTGGATTCGAAATTGTAAATGATTTTGCCTATGCCACTGTATTAGGAGTGGTCGTAGAAGACAAAAACTTGCTTGACTGCTTACCCCTTAGGTTTATTTGTTACCCATTTGTGAGTATATTTGCTGCTCCTTATTTAATCATTCATTAACAACAGTGCCCACTGAATGAAAAATTGACAATGTTTAGTTATATCTTTGTTGATTGTCTTGGGAGTTGCTAGCATTTATAGTGAGTATTGAGCAAGTTTCTTGCCCGGTGACGCGATTGGTTGAGAGAGGACACAAGATTTGAGTATTCAAACCTTTCATGATCTGGCCATCCTTGTAAGAAACAATTTGTTAAATCAAAACACGACTATTTCAGTAATACTCTAACAGTTAGGTTTATGCATAAACATGTTCTGAAATTATTGTTGTAATGAGCAGGCTATTCATATGAGATTATGAATTATCTTTGCAACGGACATTTTATTCATATGAGTTCACATGTTTCCATTCTGCAAGGCTGAAACATAGTTCTAAATATAAACACCGTGTATGTTTGTTGAATGTTCTTATTACATCAGGCATGTATAGGTTGGGTGTTCTTGGATTGTTTGATTCTTTCGCATTCTGGTTTGTGTCTACATAGAGAGCGTGCGTTGCACGTGCAGACTTACTAGTAATGATAAAAATTATCATATAAGTAAGATAGTCATGGAAAGAAAAAATATGCATAGATACCAAATTTAGTGCTTTATATATCTTTAAACCTTCTTATGTATTAAATAAAGATAAATGAAAGTAAATTGAAAAATAAAAAATAAAAAATAAGAAAAGAAATAGAACGTCGTGTTGACCACAACCCACCATCATCTCCTTCCTCTCAAGCATATTCTCCTTCCTCTCATCTTCTCCACCGAAACCAACTCAGTCCCCTCGCCGCCACCGCCGGCCAGGCCGCCAGCCCCGCCACCGCGGTCGCCACCGTTCATGCGGTACCTCGTCGCCCCGCCCTCCTCGACTGCATCCCACCGCCGCCCCGGCCTTCCGTCTAACCCCCTCCCCCAAACTTCGGAGCCCTCACGCGCACAACAACTACCCTTCACTAAGTTCTCCGGCGACCCCCACTTTCCCCTAAGTTCTCCGGCGAGCCCCGCACCCGAAACTCTAATGTTTTCGGCCTCACCTCCACCGGCGATGCCGCGGCCAATCGCGCCGTCCCTGTCTCCGGTGAGGTCCGGGCCTCGCCTCCGCCGGGGACGCCGCGGCTAGTGTCTTCTCCATCTCTGACGAGGTGGGCGCATGGAGTGTGGTCATCTTCTTCCTCCCCTGGCTCCTTCCTCTTCCCCCCACCACCTCCGAGTTGGGCCGTCCAACAAATCCCGCGTTGAATGATTGACGTATGTGTTGCACCGCAACCCACATCAAATAGGAATCACCCAAAGAAACAGACTCCTTCAACAGTGAAATGGGCGGATGTTGTTTGTTCTTTCTGGGTTAGCATAGCTAACAAAAACGGTTAGTTCGTTGTACACAATCTTTCCGGGTTAGCATAGCTAAAATTTAAACAATGAAGGATGAATAATTTTTTTTAGAGTATGTTACTCCCTCCGGTCCTTTTTAATTGACTCAAATTTAGTACAAAGTTGTACTAAATCCGAGTCAATTAAAAAAGACCAGAGGGAGTACCTTTCTTAGAAGGTAATATTTGAAAAATGTTCATGACTTCAAAAAAAGATTCATATTTTAAAAAAGTTCATGGTTTAAAAAAGGTCCAGTTTTAAAAATTATTCATGTTTAAAAAAGGATTCAGATTTGAAAAAAGTACATGATTTTAAAAAGGTTTGGATTTCAAAAATTGTTCAACGATTAAAATGGTTCATATTCGAAAAAATATTCATTATTTTGAAAAGTTACGGATTTAAAAATTGTTCACCGGATAAAATGCTTCCCATTAAAAATCATACTATTCACAGTAAGCGATATATTACAAAAAAAATGTTCAGGGTTCAAAACTGTTCACGAGTTAATAAAGTATATAAAAAGTTAATTTCTAAATATGGTTCACGACTTCAAAATGTTTAGGTGTTTAAAAATACTCATAAGTTGATAAAATTTCTAAAAAAAATGATTTCAAAAAAATGTTCATGTCAGCGGAAAAAATGGTTTTTGGAAAATAAAAGAGTAAATAAGAAAATTGTGCCTCTTTCCTGTCGGCGGAAAAAAAAGGACAAGAAGCGAAAAGGAGACGTATTGGTTCCCACGGACCGTCAGCGGAACGAAAAGAAACGAAAAATCACAGAACTGTTTTCGTGCTAATCACTTAATGGGCCGCGGCCTGCCAGTATCGTGAGCGCGGGCGAGCGGTATTGCCTGCCGCTCGCAATAAGCGAGCAATAGCGTTTGCGGGCAATCCGCGTTATAGTCCACGGGAGAGATTTTTTCACTACTGCTGGTTGAATGCTCACCTCCACAACCTTCATCCTCCAAATTCACGACTTACCATCTCCTTGTTCTCGTCAATAGTTGAAGCGATGCACTACACGACGTGAACTCAAGCGTGAGACTGATGATCATGCTCCAAGGGAAGTCAGGCTGAGTAGTATCATGCCAAAAGCTTTGGTGCATCAGCTTCCCAGGTCGCCATGCAGGGACTCCTACAGTCCTACCTCCTGCTAGAAGTATATGCTAAGTAAAAAAGTGCACCCTCCGTTCCATAGTCTTGTTGTAGTTCTAGTTTAAATTTCAACTAAGACCAGAGTAGAAGGGATGCTTAGTCGTGGAACATTGGAAGCCTCTCCCTCGTACTCGCATGGCAGTTCCTTTAGCATGTCTAACAATGAAGAGATGTCCTGAACACATAAAAACATATACTACATCATGCCTATCGAGATTATGCTTTGGATTTTATAAATGGAAAACGTGCCCCCGGAACATCATTGAGTGACTGGAAAAATAAGGTTTCAGGGTCATTCTCATGCAGTCCTGGTAATTCTTAGTTTTCCTTTTTCTTTTGGGAAAAGACCATAGCCGTACGATGGATGTTGGGCTCGCGTGCGGGTGATGCTAGATTTTGAAAGTGTGTGTGATATGTACTCCCTCTGGTCGAATGTAATCGATGCGGAGGTCGTACATGCGATGCGAGAGCTGGATGCCGAGTGTGCGTCGATTAAATCTGTCCCGAGGTAGTGCGTCGTCCTTATGATTGTGCTCTTGGGTTACCCGATTTGGTATTTGACATGTACTCCAACGGTTCACATTTAAACTCACGTTCTAAATTTGAGCTGTGTTACGGTGATTGGGTAGTACTACAAAGTACTACCAGGTACTACCGTCGCGATTATTTATGTCCGTCCAATGAGCCTAATTAATTTAATTCTTAAATTAACATCCCGAGGGGTATTATGGTAACTTCATACTAGAACTGCCCCGCACGACCAAACCTCGTGACCACTCCCTCGCCAGACGCGCCGCCCCTGCCTCGCCTCCGTTTCTTACCCTTAGCTGCCGCCGCCGATCTCCGGAAGTGGAGCCTGCTCACCGGACGCGCAGCCTCTCGCCGGACGCGGATGCTCCAAACCTGCCTAGCCTCCATTTCTTACTCTCACCCGCCGCCGCTTGCCGGATGCGGAGACGCTCACCGACGCGCCGCCGAATCAACGCTCCGCCTCCGCATCCATTTCTGCACTGCGTCTGGATCGCCTTACTCACTTTGGAGCTCGGCATGCTCGCACTTGAGATCGTCCAGGTCGTGCAGGAAGTTGCGAACTAAAGCAGCAGCAACAATTTCATAAGTAGGAGCAAGTTCTACCAAGTGTCTATCTTCAAAATTTTCAACGGTACTAACATGATTGAAAAATTCTTCTATATTATTTCTCCCAACTATAGACCCACGTCCTACCGGTATGTCTTTTACGGTAAAATTAAAAGGAAACATGTTGAAATAAGTAAGCAAATATAAGTAACTAATTTTTTTGTGTTTTTGATATAGAGAACAAGGCAGTAAATAAAGTAAAGCTAGCAACTAATTTTTTTGTGTTTTGATATAATGCAGCAAACAAGAAAGTAAATAAAATAAAGCAAGACAAAAACAAAGTAAAGAGATTGGATTGTGGAGACTCCCCTTGCAGCGTGTCTTGATCTCCCCGGCAACGGCGCCAGAAAATATGCTGGCAGTTGCCGTGGGAGTTGGAAATCTTTGTGGTGTAACTTTTCTTCGTTCCCCGGCAACGGCGCCAGAAAATATGCTTGATGGCGTGTAACTCACACGTTCGTTGGGAACCCCAAGAGGAAGGTATGATGCGCACAGCAGCAAGTTTTCCCTCAGAAAGAAACCAAGGTTTATCGAACCAGGAGGAGCCAAGAAGCACGTTGAAGGTTGATGGCGGCGGGATGTAGTGCGGCACAACACCAGGGATTCCGGCGCCAACGTGGAACCTGCACAACACAACCAAAGTACTTTGCCCCAACGAAACAGTGAGGTTGTCAATCTCACCGGCTTGCTGTAACAAAGGATTAACCGTATTGTGTGGAAGATGATTGTTTGCAGAAAACAGTAGAACAAGTATTGCAGTAGATTGTATGCGATGTAAAGAATAGGACCGGGGTCCACAGTTCACTAGAGGTGTCTCTCCCATAAGATAAATAGCATGTTGGGTGAACAAATTACAGTCGGGCAATTGACAAATAGAGAGGGCATAACAATGCACATACATGATATGATAAGTATTGTGAGATTTAATTGGGCATTACGACAAAGTACATAGACCGCTATCCAGCATGCATCTATGCCTAAAAAGTCCACCTTCAGGTTATCATCCGGAAGTGGAGCCTGCTCACCGGACGCGCAGCCTCTCGCCGGACGCGGATGCTCCAAACCTGCCTAGCCTCCATTTCTTACTCTCACCCGCCGCCGCTTGCCGGATGCGGAGACGCTCACCGACGCGCCGCCGAATCAATGCTCCGCCTCCGCATCCATTTCTGCACTGCGTCTGGATCGCCTTACTCACTTTGGAGCTCGGCATGCTCGCACTTGAGATCGTCCAGGTCGTGCAGGAAGTTGCACGAACCTCTCGGCAGATGCACTGCACCGGAACCGCCGGGGATCTCCCATTCTGAACGCAGGCAGCGGCGGCGGCCGTTCACTCCACCGCCACGTTCGCGTCGGCGATCTCCACCTGAAAGTGCAGAGCTCCTCAAACACAGCTAGGTACACATTCAACCCAAATCAGCTTGCATTTTCTGGGATTGTAGTTACGGGATCATGTCATATATATGTCATATATCAGGTGTTTGTGCAACATGGATGCCCTTATTAGTATTCACAACCATAGGAGTAGTATTTTCTTACAGGAAACATCTAAAGATATCTACTCTACGAAACGACCAGAAACAGTAATCAGAGTCCATTTTCTTATTGCCATACAACAACTGAATTTTTTTGGAGAAACAGTAATCAGAGCTAAACTTGTCACTAGATACCATATGTACATGGTTAAATTTTGCAATATTAAGTATTTCTGGAGAAATATTAGTGAAGAAAGGAATGCATGAGGTATGGTTCGGTGCTGCCACAAACGACGCCACTTGATTCTGGAGAACTGGAAAAGATTCTAGATCATGTGCATGTCCAAGGCCGAGGTGCACCAAAGAAAGGACTGAAGCCAAAGAAGCGGAAAGATCGAACTCAAAATGCGGCTACTGCGGTGGAGGGTCACAATCGGCGTAAATGGACCAAGTGGGTAGAGATTGTAAATTAGACAAAAGGTTATTTTTTGCATGTGGTTGACTTGTGAATATAGTGAGTGGAACTAATTGTCTTTTTGTTATGCGGGACAACAATCTGGTAGAACCTTGTTAGCTGTCTACACTTTGAGCTTTGTCTTAGGTTTTTTTTTTAAATAATCCTGGGTGATTACTTCAATTTTGTTGTTAAGTTCTGAAAAGAAAAGTGCATACACAAAATTGTGTGATCACCTTCCTACTTCGCCTTTGGTCCTTTGAAATTTCGAGTCAAGGGAACAATGCTCTGAAGATACTGTAAACCACTAACCATGACCAGTGTTGCTTGTGTGCAGGCGATGGTGATCTTTCGGATCTTTCGATCCAATAAGGGAGGCTAATACCGGAGTCTACAAATGCTTCTTGGCAATGTTTTCTAGAAGTTTTATACTACAGTGTGTCTGCTCTTAGCAATGTTTTATCACATTTCCTACAGCCTGCACAAGTATTCTGTAGCTCGGGGGTTCTAGGAAGAATGATAAGGATCATGCTGGAACACGGGAATGATCCGTTTGCATTGCAAAGGATGGCACAAAATGTGCTGATACCAATTGCCTCTTCTTACAGGACCATGTGATCTGCAAGGCTTTGCCTGGAGGACTGCCCCGGAGCAGTGTCATGCCATAGTTTTAGTTTACACATCCACAGAGTTTTACAATGAATATGTTTTCATTTAGTACCATTCTCTGTAGCATGTATGTGAGTTCCCTAACTTCTTAATTCCCCTGGATCCTGGGCTGTCGCTGCATTCTGCTGCTAGTGTTGGTTTCAGAATCCTGAACAACCTGGCCGTCTTGCTACTGGTGGATGCTGGTCATTGTTTGAAGGACAAGCAGACGGCAACTAAGGATAATTATTTATTTCGGAGTTGAAAGGAAAAAAAAACCTGCTTGTTAGAGCTATATTGTGTACGTAGGATTATTGAAATTGTCGGTCTGCTAATATTTTGAAATATGGACTGATGTTAACATTGACTGTACCTGTGGAAGCACTGCTGTCAGTTTCTGCTAAAACAATTGGCAAAAAATGCATTCTCAGTTTTCCGCTTTGGAGGAAGTACTTAAATTCCCTACCAGTCAAAGTAGTTTGAAAAAATTCTCCGTTTTCCCATTTAGAGGAAGTAGTTAAAATTTGTAAACTGAATTATGCTGCCTCATAGAACTTAGTAGGCTTTTGCATAGTGTGATTCTGGATATTAGTTGTACTATTATGCAACAACACTAAACTGAGAATCATGCCACTTATCAAGTCAAGCGTTAGTAGCCAATCTTTCAAAGCATGTCAACTCCAGGTTTTATTTGTTTTTGTACATGATCTGAGATTGCTTTAAGTGAAGAAAAATAATAGTTTTAACTCAAGACCACCAGCATGTAAATACTAACCTACAGAACTACTTCAACATGAGTTAATCTTCAGTTGTGTTCCAAGAGTTCTAATGAAATATGCCAATGCACTGGAGACACCTTCCAAATAAGAGAACGGAATATACATGGTATATATAGATGTTACGAAAACAATCTAGCAGTTGAACTACTCATAAAAGTTTAACCATTAGCACCCACATTTGTTCAAAATAAAATAAAAATTAGCACCCAAATATCACCTGTAATCACTTAAGTAAGAGTAGAGAAATCTACGTAGGGTGAACTGAACAAAGATGAAACTGTAGATGAGCGGCTGAATTACAGTTTTTGCAGGAGTAGAGACTATGTGCTCATGTGGTCATGGGCACTGCTAAAGTTCAATGTCCTCTTATGAGTGTTCAGTTCATGTTCTCCATGGTGACTACCCATCTTCCTCCAATTTCTCATGCTCCTGCTTCAACATCCGAGCGTTCTTCCATCACCTTCCAGTCTATATCCTCACGCTTCGACTTCACCTTCATTTACATCTACTCATGGATACTTTTGAACTTCTATTCCATCTTCTCGCACTCCTGCTTCATCACCTTCATCACCCTGTCCATGGCTGCACGTTCTTGTCTCACCTTGTTCCAACTCATCATGCTCGCAATGCACCCTCTTGCCCATCTCGTCACATTCGTGATGCACATGCTTATCCACCCCCACATTGTTGTGACGCCTTTGAATCCATGGTCCCTACAAAATGTAGCATTCTGCTAATTTTAATTATTCATTTGGTGAACAATAAGAGGTCAAATTATGTGCATAGTAAAACCAGGTATATTTTTTGTTTAGTACCAATTATCTAATGGGCTACATACCTACAGTTACTCAGGTTGCAGGATAGTAGTATTCAAAACAGTCAACGTGAGCTACCTATAGTCTTTCAAGGTCTGAAGAGAGTGCTTCATTTTCTAAATCCACCGCAGATTTAAAAACACAGCTCATATACCGTAGACTTGATTACTTGCAGGTAAACAAGAAGCATTAAAATGAACATGACTTGTACCCGGCATGAATCAGAAATAGTCAGAAAAGTAAATTAGAAAGCACCACAATATTATTAATCTCCCAAAGCTGAAACGCGCTCCAAGACGATAGAAGTAACACCATTATAATTCATAGGTTAATTGTGCTTCTTAGCCTAACCCAGCATGTAAGCATAGCTGAATTTTCTTTTGTGGACATTACACAAGATGCAACGAATGTACTCCTGGACTGAGCTTCATTAGTAATTGTTTGAGCTTCAATAAGCGCAAGACAAAATAATGGAGAATCTGCACATGCCTTTGAACCTACTACTGAATACTACCTAAACATCAAGCAAAAGCAAAACAGATCTGAACAAGTATAAACATACAGAGAGTGATATATTATTAGCAACTATAAAGTCAATGAATTTTAGTAAGACAATACAACAGCAGCTACGAAATAGTATGATATTTTGCACATCTAATAAATCAATATATACCATGATACACTTAGCCTAATTATTTACTGCCAAAAACTTATTCCTACAGTAGTTGGTGGACTATATTGACTGCAATGATCAACTCATGCTTAACCAACACTTTACAGTGGTTATATCCTCATGTGGTATTCACAGTAGTTGTGAATGTCAGAAAATAAGTTTGAAACTATATGCAGCATCCCTACTGAATTTATAATTCTAGACTCGATACAGGAGAAATCAACGAACACTATCTCCATTCAGGACGGGGATCCATTCATCTTGGCCAAGCAACCATTCTTACCGCACATGTACATCAGTGGATTTGCAGCTAGGAGGTTGAACCCAAAAGAAGTGCTGCAGTGGACCGGACGCACCTGAAGTAGCACCTGATCATCATGTTCAAGGCCACCAGTGCCTCTGACAGGTCGCGCCAGCGTTCCGGCCACCCGTAACCTCGACACCGCGGTTAGCGGCTACCGCCGGCTCCACCTCGTCTGCCTTGGTCCGGCGCCATATGAGAGGCGCTCTGACCCCTAGATGTAGAGCCGACATCTAGTCCTGCGGCGGGCCCGAACACCCGCATCTTCTATGCCACGCTCTACAGCTACATCCGGCTCCACATACGTTGCCTCGCCCTGGCAGTCCACCGGTGGTGACCTGGAGGTCGTTGGAGAGCTCCACATCTCGCAGACGGTGAGGTGCGGGTCGAGCACGTCGTCCTGGGAGACGAATCCTGTGCGGCGCTGCACGACACAGAACTAGGTGTGTCCGCCGGCCAGCATGGTGCCGGAGTGGCGGCCGGAGAGGGCTGCCGGAAAGGGGAATTTTCTAGGGGCTAGGGGATGGTGGTGGTGAGTGAGCGCGGACGGGCGGCGAGGCAGTATGCCGGCGGGGAGGGGGTCGCTTTGGGAGGGGAGAAGAGGGCATCAGCATCAGGGTGGCGGTTTGGGGAGACGACAGTGTTGCCGCCGCTGGCCGCCTCCATGGCACGACGGGATGGAGCGGCGACGAGGGGAGGGTGAAGTCGGAGGAAGGATGGCATCTGATGGTGAAACTCGTAACTACCCTTCTATTAAATTAAAATAAATAAATAATTTCAGTACTTATCAGTACTTTCCGGTACTTAATTTCCAGTTCTTTTCAGTGCTACTGATTTTCCACCGTAGGATTAACTAGCGTCAACGGCTCCTAAATTCCCCAACCATAGTAAAAGTTGTATCTAAATTTAGGTAAAGTTATACTTTATAAAGTTTAATCAAATATTTAAGAATACATATATCAATATCTACAATATAAAATCTATCTACCAGAATTGTCATAAAACATATTTTCAAATTGTGTGTATTTGATATTATAATTGTTGATATTTATCTTTCTCTTATTGATCAAACTTTGCAAATTTTAACTTTGACTAACTCTAGAACAATTGTGAACGGAAGGAGTACAACCTCCCCGGCCGGATAGAATAATCAGTGGTAATTAACCTCCAATTCGCCACTACTCCGATCTCTGTAGCTGCCAGCCAACAGTACTGGCTTGGCTTGCTTGCTTCGATCCAACTGTGGCGTGAAGCATCTGTTCCCCAAGCCTCAATCGCAATCGGCGACCGCCGGCCAACAAGGCTAGCAACATCGGAGCAGGACCAGCAACAGTCCGGCTGATGTTGGGTAGAAATATGATCAGTTCGTCCTCGGCACATGGTGGATGCCGACGGAATGGAATCAATCATGCGATCGAACAGCTAGCATATCACCCCAAAATCGGGCCAAGATTCTGGAGCTTGTGATAACACACTAGGCACAAACTAATCAATCTACGACTCTAGTCGTGGATGCTACTGCTGCCGTACCAGATCGTACAAGCACATCACATCAATTACGAGATGCCTTCTCCTTGTTCTGGCATCTCTCAGTTCTGCTCCCAGATAATATGCGCACGTCACTGGTACCGGTAGACGTCCGTACACATCGACCTCAGAAGCGGCGGCGAAGTTGGTGGCTGTAGCTTTCTCGCGTTGGCGACGGATCCGCCTGTCATGTCGCCGTGCCTTTGAAAAAGAAGAGAAATGGGAGGCGACGACCCGAAGCTCGCCGTGTCCCCGTCGCCGTCGACGTACGAAATCGGTACGATCTGAGGACGGTATAACTGACTAGGACGACGACCACGTAATCGGATGGATGGGAAAGATATTTTTTATTGAGCTCGCCGCTCCCAGCTACTCTATTATTAGAAGCGCTCCGTTTTTGGTTCATTTGGGTTGGGCCACATATATAAAATTGGTTGTGTCCACATCTTTATCCGTTTGGATCTGGGGCAGCCTAGCGTCCCGATGTAATTCTATTTTCCGTTCACCGTCACCGAAAATGTTGTGATCAATGCCGACGTCGGCTTCCTGCGCGGCGCGACTCGATTCATGCATGTTGTGCTCGGGTTTCCTAGACGATGCATGCCCGTTTCCCGCCCTGGTCGTGGCTATAAGAGGGCGTCGCCGCTGGGGGAAGGGCAACCCCTAAGCAACCCAAACATCCATTGCCGACCACATCGCTACCTAGGTGAGGATCAGTGTGATGGAGCGTGAGTGCTACCGGACAACGTCAACTCAGCGACGATCGCCATCCCGGGAGGTGTTCGAGGTGGATGAAACCGTCGTGTATGCCAGCGCCGAGGCCCACGAGGAGTGGTTCAGACCATACATCGAGGGGATATGGGAGGAGGTGAAGGTCGTGGCTCTCGAGGCCTTGGCTGAGGAACAGACGCGTGCGGAGGCGAAGCACGGGTGGACAAAGACGATGGCGGTCCAGGCAGATTCTAACCTTACAAGCTGCAAATTTGACGGTGGTAGCTTTCGCGCCACATTCACCTAAGCATTAGGATTTTTGAAAAGGTTTTACACGAAATTTAACTCAAGTAAAACCCTAGAAATACTAGCGGTGGTCAAAGGCATTCCACATGAGGCTATCTACGCCGATATTCGGCCTGTTGCCACCATAAACGATGTCGTCATCACGGAAGGAAGTCATCACGGAAGGAAGACGAGAAGCCATTGGACTCGACGTCGTCTATTAGATTGATGCACTAGCCAAGTTTTCCAAAAGTCCGAACTGTTGGAAAGAGCTAGGCTATATATTTTAACACTCCCCCTCACGTCTAGGCTGGGATAAACGGGAGGCTGCAACTATTTTTAGATTAAATAGTGCGTAAGCCGGGGTTTGAACTTGAGACCTCCTGACTCTGATACCATATTAGATTGATGCACTAGCCAAGTTTTCCAAAAATCCGAACTGTTGGAAAGGGCTAGGCTATATATTTAACATCGTCGACCTTGATGACGGCACCGCTATCATTCCCCAATTAACCACCACTTCGTGAACTCCTCGTTTCCCGCCAGCACGTCGTGTGTGAAGCGGTCAGGCTCACGGTTAACACCGGCTTAGCGAGTCGAGCCGTCACCAGTCGAGAACCAGCGGCGAAGCGTGACGCCTCGAAACAGCGCGCTGGTCACTAACTAGGCTGACCGCTCGCACGTGTCACTGACAAAGGTGGCCTGCGATGCTGATCCGACGTGGTGTTGGTTGTCGACGTCTCCAGGTAGCTCCTACGCTTCAAGATTGGCATGGATGTCGGACAGATTAATGGGCCGCGCATATGCTGCCAGCATCCGACGGAGCTGCGGCTGCGAACCCTTTTTTGTCTAGCACTTCCATAGCCTAGTGGAAGCTTTTGGGGGTGCAGGTGGAGATGCTCTGTAAAAAAAGGGAGAAATCGGCAGTAACGAAGTCGTTTGTGTCCTAGACTTAGAGTGTATTTATTTTGGCTTGTCGTGATCCCGTTGTGGTCGACGTACGAAATCGGTACGTTCTGAGGACGGTACAACTGACCAGGAAGACGATCGACGACGTAATCCGATGGATATATATATCGGGAAGAGAATTTTGTATTGAGCTCGCCCCTTCTGTCTACTCTAATTCTTGGAAGAATGGTGGATAGATGCTAGGGCGCTTGTAGCTAGGTTCGTTGCGTAGCAAGGGAGGCGTTAGCTGTGAGCTCCCGATGGGGCTTATCTGTGACCATGACACTACATGTGCACGGATGAAGAGGTTAGCAAGATACCATAGGAAAAGTGCGTGAGTGCGTGACCTAACCGGATGGAGACGATGTAAAATATCTCCTGCTAGTTACCCTACTGTTGCATGCACTGCAGCGACTCCATGGACGACCACCCATCCACGTCCATGGAGCTGGAAGCAAATGTGTGGCAAGTGGGATTATAGGTGTGTGTGGCCAGTTGGTACTATGTACTGTACATTTGTGGAAAGGTCAGTGGTTTGGAAACATTCCGAGTGATTGTGCACTTCAGCGATTTCGCTCGTTCAGATTTTGCACTGGATAATGCATCATCTCTTTCGCTCCCCTTACTCTATATAATCATGAAAAAGGAGCCCTGGTGTGATTATTAGTGTTCCCATGGTACATCAAATTGCTCATTGTTGTTACTGTTGTTCTCTCGGGTGGTTGTCTTTGGACTAGCCTCAGTATGGAGTTCATGCTACGCTTGTTGTATGCGACGACTTCTAGCTTTGTTGTACCCGCAATTTCACATTCTGTAAAGACATGGTACGCCATTGACATACTCTCGGAAAAAAACCCGCCTCTTGCTAGTAGCCACATCTACTGTTAAGTGATCGATTTGACTTGAGAAGGGATTCTTACTCATCTCCACCGCTCTCATTCTAACCGGCTCTCTCTCTATCTCTCCCCGATCACTCCCTCTCTCTCTCTCTCTCTCTCTCTCTCTCTCTCTCTCTCTCTCTCTCTCTCTCTCCCTGCTCTTAAAGATCTAAATCGACATGCTTGTCTCTCTCTCTCTTCTTCGGCGGTTCCCATCTTCAAGATAGGGCCTCTCCCACATGTACGACAATAACGATAGTGCTAGGTTTAGGGCTGGCCTAGGTCTAGGTTTGCACATGTGGCGTTCTGGTGTGACGCAATCGGGGAGTTCACCGCCAGAGCTAGCGACCGACTTCTACTGGTGGGTGATGTTGTGGGCTCCAGTGGACGGAGCCGAATGTGATCAGAGTTAACACCTCTACCCCCCTCTAATAAAGCTCGCTTACAGCCAAGATCTGTAGAATTTCGTCACCTAGTTTTCGATGTGTGGCCACCGTGGAGATGGTGGCACACGAGATGCTAGGTTTTGGCCCAATTTGAGACCTGTGTTGCACGGAATTAGTGATGCAGGAGTTACTAGGAGATCCTCGATAGGAGAATTGCGACATTTGGAGCTTCTTGGCGCCCCTACTCTTAATGGCCGAATGGTGGCCATCCTCAAGATCCAAATCACATGTTTCTGGATGATGTACAACCTCTAGGGGTGATGCTGATGCGAAGACCATCTAGCTGCTTTAACCCGCTGTTCCCCGGAGTTACCATCCCAAGTGGTGTGTCCCTCGTGACGGCGATTCTAGCTAGGGTGTTGAGCGGAGCTCATCTTAGCGGTGGAGAAGGACCCGATCACATTTCTTCTTTATGTCTTAGGGGCCCTTATGTAAATTTTAGGCCTTGAAAGCAATTTCTATTTTCTATTGGACCTCTTTGCATTGTCTAGCCCAAAACAGGAATGAATGCAGTTACTAGGTCCTTCGAGAATCCGAACCTTTCCCGATTAAAACAAAACCCGTAAATTCTATTTGAGCCCGTTTGTTTCTTTACCTTTATTCATTTTCACATTATGCACGAGTTCAGGATGTCACTTCTACATGGGTGAATAACACTTTCTCGTTCTTGTAGAATGTAATTAATTAGTTGCCAATCGATCTGTATAGTTACCCTTGGAGTTGAATGATTAATTTACAAGTTCAAGTATGGTAATTTCCCGTGCGACTACATATGTACCGCGGACAGTCTAGGCTCTGGAGACACAGGGTCCAGAAATTCACCCACCAAAACGTCGGTCATGATTTTCATTAATTTACATACAACCTCAATTACAGGTACTAATTCTATCATGCATGCAGGACGCAAGTCTATACTGCAATTCCAATCATATGCGCATCATCAAATAAAAGAAGACTAATCTAAATATGCACTAGCTCGCCGGTCCCAAACGGCCAAAACATGAAAAGAAATCAACGCAAGAAAACAGGAACGACGAAGCCAGCCGTACCTCGCCGACTTTCGCGCGAGGACAGCGACACCGATGGAAAGAATCTTGTGCCCTTCTGCTGTTACGTGCTCCTCCTCTCCTCTGCATTGGCGTCGATCTCATCTTCCCAGCTCACACCGGACACTCCGCGCCGCCGTCGTCCTTGGGGTCGTCGTTCTTGGGCTCGGCGGCGGTGGGTGGCGGGGCGAGGACGCTGGCCCGGCAGAGCGGGCACGTTGTTGGAACTAATCTTGTTAGTTTGTGTTAATTCATGTTTGAAGTTTTTTGAGTAAGGCATGTAGACCACTATGCTGCGGCAATATTCACGTGAAGATGCGGAACGTGTGTACATGCAAGTTTTAGTGGGCTATTTAGTTAGAAATAAAAGTATTAGTTGCTAGCTGATCTAGTTAGGCTTAGTTGAGGACCGAGTATTCAGCAGAAGAGTGGGACGTTGGCAGACTTGCGTGGCTACGTCAAAGAGCTGTTACTCGTGGCCTAGATATCAGCTAGTGGAGTGATCTTCGGATCAGGCAAGTGCGAGCCTGGCCGTTGTGTGAGTGTGTGCTATTTATAGTCGTGTAATCAACTCAGTTTAGTTAATGAGAATAGAAGAGAAAATGTAGCACTTGTGGCTGCCAAGGGAGAGTCTCACGGCAAAGCTGTTTTGTTCCTCCTTGGCTTATGCGTGCGTGTGTGGAGTTTCTCAACGCGTGTGTTCTTAGTCTTCTTCCACCTTGTGTTTGTGTGAGAGATTGAGAGAAGAGGTAGAAGAAGAGGGGCTGCAAGATTGCAGCTCCTTCATTTGGTATCAGAGCCTCGTGCGATCGAGGTTGGAGTCTCCATCATCGTCAAGCTGCGTCACGAGCGATGGAGGAAGGTATGCTGCCCGGTAAGTTGCGTCATCGGCGGCAAGGAGGTGATGGCCAAGGTGCGGAGGCCATTACCGTGAGAAGTTCATCGTCCATGTCCGAGTCATCGACAAGGTGCGTCATCGCCGACAACATGGAGGAGAGAGACACCGGCAAGTTGCGGCACCGGTGGAGAACATGGAGGCGAGTCACCGGCGAGCTGCGCCACCGGTGGTGAAGATGGAGGCGAGTCACCGGCGAGTTGCGGCACCGGCGGCGAACATGCGGCAGCGAGCACGTCACAGCGGCGCGCGCGCGCTCGTGGTGAAGGCGTAGGAGGTGCGTCTCTCAACGAGTGCAGCGGCGACGACGGCAATCGACGCGACAAGATGGCATGCGGCCGTCTGCGTGTTGCAACGATGACATCAATGTCAATGGGCTTCAAGAGAGAAATAATAATAACAAGATTAGGGAGGTGATTGTTGGAACTAATCTTGTTAGTTTGTGTTAATTCATGTTTGAAGTTTTTTGAGTAAGGCATGTAGACCACTATGCTGCGGCAATATTCACGTGAAGATGCGGAACGTGTGTACATGCAAGTTTTAGTGGGCTATTTAGTTAGAAATAAAAGTATTAGTTGCTAGCTGATCTAGTTAGGCTTAGTTGAGGACCGAGTATTCAGCAGAAGAGTGGGACGTTGGCAGACTTGCGTGGCTACGTCAAAGAGCTGTTACTCGTGGCCTAGATATCAGCTAGTGGAGTGATCTTCGGATCAGGCAAGTGCGAGCCTGGCCGTTGTGTGAGTGTGTGCTATTTATAGTCGTGTAATCAACTCAGTTTAGTTAATGAGAATAGAAGAGAAAATGTAGCACTTGTGGCTGCCAAGGGAGAGTCTCACGGCAAAGCTGTTTTGTTCCTCCTTGGCTTATGCGTGCGTGTGTGGAGTTTCTCAACGCGTGTGTTCTTAGTCTTCTTCCACCTTGTGTTTGTGTGAGAGATTGAGAGAAGAGGTAGAAGAAGAGGGGCTGCAAGATTGCAGCTCTTTCACACGTGGAGTGGAGCTGCAGCCACGCGCCGACGCACGCAGAGTGAAACCGGTGCCCGCAGCGCGGGAGGAGCCGCACCTGGTCGCCGTCCCGGAACTCCACGATGCACACCGCGCACTCCGGGGCTGCCTTCCCACCGACCGCGCCGCTGCTGGAGTCGAAGACGGTCACGGGCAGGGAGGACGCGATGTCCGGATGGTCTGGGTCGCAAAGACGCCTGGACCCTCCCGGCGAGGCTGCCGGGGACGTGTCGGCCGAGGACGCCTCCTCGTCGTTTCCGCCGCCGGGTGCCAAGGGACCTCGCTTCCCGGAGAAGAACCGCCAGAAGTAGAAGAAGATGAGGAGGATCATGAGCAGGTTGATGCTGACGAGGCAGGCCGTCAGCGCCGGGCCGTGCGCAGCCCAGTGCTTGCTCTTCTCCACCGCCGCCGCCGCCACCGCGGTGGCTGGGCTCTGGGCCGTTGTCATGGCGCCGCCTGAATCTGATGCGAGAAGATGGCTTTGGACGAGAGAAACAGAAGACGACAGTTGCCAATGGTGTGCATAAACCACCGAAGCTAAATCTTTTTACAGAATACTAAGACGTCCAGTTCGTTCTTCGATCTCAGGAAAGAAGAACAAGAACGAGGAAAGCTTGTTCAAAGGAACATAAATGCACGCCAAGAACATGGAATGCAGCAAACAAGAATAGAGAAATAAGTAGTATGAAAGTGGTGAAGGGAAATGGAGCACATTGGGTGGGGGGGGTATAAAAGGTTGGAGGGGGAATATAACCTCGGCCCTTGGTGTTTTGGTGGTACAAAATATATGGTGAGATCATGAGTTTTATCAGTATGCAATTGTTTGACTATGGTGGTCTGATATGGTTGCAGTTGTAAGCTAATTCAGGTTTTACAGCTCCTGGGTTGGAGAAGTCACAGTGGATGGGTGCTAGGAAGACTTGGTACTATTCTCAGCTCTCTCAATAAAATTGATATGTAGTTTTTTGTGCTCCGAAAGGAAGAACACTAACGAGGCCGGACCTATTTCTTCCTGGTTCGATGTGGCGGTAAGTTGATCTATAATGTTGTCCTCTGGTCGTGTTTTTCATATGAAAATGGCATTTACTCAAGGCGATCGGTGGTCCGTAAGGCAGCTTTGTCTATTTTCGCCAACCCTATGACAAAAATAATGTTCAACATTACAACATACCATGATAGTCCCGTTATGAAAACCAATTATATCATCTGTAAGTACCACTCAAATTATGCACGATGTGAAATAATTAACTACAAACATGAAACATATCATTCGAGATAGCTTCATTTTGAAAATATATTCTTTATCAACAGAAATATATCAGTTAAAATATGATTGAGATGGCTTCGCTTGTTTAATCTTGTGTATTGAGAAAATCATGCACATGTAAAAGAAAAGTACAGAAATTTTCAACAAAAATAAACCAAAATTGGCATGTAGTTCGCTCTCGGTTAGATGTGAAGTTAAGATGATATATAGGATTATCCTCTTGTTGATTTTTTATATAAAAATACCATTTTATTACGGTACTCGGTGGTCCATAAGAAGATACAGTCTATTTCCGCCAACCGGCAACCGCATAACAACAACAATGTTCAACTTTCCAACAGAGCTTGATAATCGTGTTAGGAAAACCAATTCTGGTGTTTGTCTTACTCAAAGCGTTATACACGCTAGCACAGTCCAATCCAAACAATCATCATCATCATCACTGATAAGTTGATATATGGAGCCTGTCTGCAGCAATATCCGTGTGGGATTATGGAATACGGCTACCGATCACTTCAAGGGACATCTAAATCTTTGGCCTGTCCTCCGTACGTCTCTCCAAGCATACACGCCAATAATTCATATGGGATCAATCACACGAAAGATCAACGTAGGATCCTTGCGAATGAGAAATCAAGGCACCAAAAACGTTTCTGATTCTCGCTAAAGCATTCTTGTTGTCGCACGTACTCACTGTTCAACACGCCTGTCCGAGGTCGAGTGAATAGTAGCGGCAACTTGCGCGAGAGTACGAGAGTGGCGTTTATTCAACCATTCGTTTCGTTGTGTTTATTTTGAGATCAGCACAATGATGAAATCTTTACATGCAGCTTACCCGGTGTTGTATCTTCCGTTTTTTAGTATATGGGTTTCATAATTACTCTTTGATTTTCAAGAGCCATATGTATCGGATTATCCGATTGAATATTTATATTATTATGATATCTTTTAAATAATCCTAAAATGGTTCATTCTGACAAAATTTAAAATTGGAATTATAAAACATATTCAAACATGATGATGCACGATAAAAGTAAAAAATAAATAGATACAAAAATGTCATCTCTAAATTGAACTCTAAGCGAAATAATTTCTAGCTTTGACGAACAAAGTTTGAAACAGAGTGAAATAAATTGTTTCAACAGAGTGAACGGACAAGAATCACAAAGTTTCAACAAGTTTCATCAGTTTTCAAAAGTTGATTTTTAAAAATGATCAAAACATACTCAACATTAGTATTGTTTTGTAGATCTCTTCACTAGAACTCAAATATTTATTCCAACGGCTCACACAATGTACTTTTGGATAAAAAAGCTACAGACGTTTCAAGTTTCAAACCTAGATCTGATGGTCTGGTGGGCTAAAAAATTCAGTTGGCACAAATATGTAAAATAATACTCCCTTCGATTCATATTACTTGACACTAATATAGATGTATCTAGACACATTTTAATAGTAAGGTACATCTATTTTAGTGACAAATAATATGAATCGGAGGAAGTAGAAGAGAGAGAAAGTGAGCCGTGCAAGGAACAAAGTCATTTCTCCGAGAATACCAGACCACAGACTGCGCTCTGAGTTTCTAGCTAAGGGATGGTACGAGCACGGGTCGAGAGTGACATAGATTCGCCTTTGCCGTCTTTCTCACCGGCAACTAGGGCGCAGAACCATGCCGTGGCAGCCGGCGGAGGCCAAAGCACTAGAAGAAAAATGGCCTTTAGTCCCGATTGCTTACGAATCGGGACTAAAGGTCCATCCGCGTGGGTTCTGTGCGTCGGAGTGAAAATGTCTCCCGGGTGAATTTTCTAAATTTATTTTTTTCGAATTATTTTCCACTCTATTTTTTTCTATTTTTCCAGAATTTCTGTTATTTCAGTTATTTGCATAGTTTAGTCTCTATCTCTAACTACACTTATCTCTAGTCAAATTACTTACTCGTGGTCAAACTTCCCGCTCCCATCCTCCCACTACTCTAGCACTAGCACGCTTAACTTCCGAGTTCCATCCCGTTCTGCATCCAACTGTTTCGCGCACATGTATGTGATACTAGTATCATGTCAATCCTATTAACATGTTGGTCGATGTCACATTTCTTTATTGTTTGAATTTCAAATAATTATTTTAATAAACAAAAGTAATGATGTAATAATAATCATGAATAAATAAATAAACATTAACTTTTTAATTTGTATTATTTTTAATTTTTTAAATATTTTCTTTTGCCAAACCAAAAACCTAAAAATTTGAAAATCTAAAAATTGGGTAAAAGTAATAGTAATCTTTATGCAGGATGCAATTATTAATTTTAATTGTTTAAAAAATAAAAAATAAAAAATCCTTAATTTACAGAAAAACAAAAATCATCCTGCTTTCGTATTTTCATTTGGAATTTTGAAAATCTAAAATTTGGCTACGTTTTTTTTCCCGACGTCGTATGCAAAAGTTAATGCAGTTTTACCATTTTTCAAACTTTGTTTGCAAAAAAGTGAAAATTCAAATTTCTTAATTTCTCCGAATGGTAGGTTGCATAACATACAAGAATCTGAAAACATTTTATTTTTTGAACTTTCTATCATTTTTTTTTGTATTTTACAAAGAAAAAAAGGCGATCCAGGTAGTGCGGAGAGTAAAAACCAGCAAAAACCTTTAGTCCCGGTTGGGGACACCGACCGGGACTCCCGGTTGGTAACACCAACCGGGACTAAAGAGGCCTGCGCCGGCCGCAGCCCGATTGGTAAGCCGTTGATTTATTGGACGATTCATTAGACTAAAGGACATTAATTTTGAATATTTTGGGGACTAAATGAGTCGTATGAAAGACCTTTTTTCTACTAGTGAAGCGAGCCGTCATCGTCATACGGCGTACGAACCGTGGGAGAGATCTAGGAGCGCTCTTCCGTAAGTCAATATACTTGAGTTATACGAAACGGTACGATCTGAGGGAGGCACATGTCATACTCAATCGTAAAGATTATGTCCACTTGGACCGACAGGTTGAGATCGATGGATCATATAGATTCAGAGGCTGCACCGGGAGAGGACATGGGGCGGCACGCAGAGCTGAACTGAAGCCTGACGATGGTCGGTGCAAATGTGGGTGACTGCTTCCTGGTCCTGGGCACATGGTCTATGCCACATGCCAGCCGCTTCCAAGATCAACTGAAGATTCTGCAGCTCGTGATAAGAACACAGTAGGCGCGAGCTAGTTAATCAACGGCAGTTTTTGTGGTTTCCGACCGTCCCCCGGGGGAAACCTAGCCCGCCGCCGCCGCCACCCCAGCCCCCAGCTCCAACCCCTCGCCGTCGCCGGATGACTTCGCCGGGCAAAGCCCGTGCGGAAGACGGCGGCGGCGGGGCCTCTCCCGCGCGGCCGCGCTGCCGCGGATCGGGGCGGCGGCTCTGCTCCGGTGGGGAGGCTCGGCCCCCGCGGCGACGGACGGTCGGCCGGCGGCCCGCCCCTCGCGGCCGTGGACTCTCCTGCTGCGCCTCCGGTGGCCGAGCTCCGGCTCCCCTGCACCGGCCCGGCGGCGTCGACGTCGGCAACCCTGTGGCTGCGGCTCGTCGCGTTGGGGTGGGGTGGCGGCCCCCCCTCCTGCTTGGTGGTTCCTTTGTGCGGGGTGGCGGCCTGCTGGCTGTTGCTGGTCGTCGGCGGCGCCCTGGAGGTGGTCGCCAGATCGTGCAGGATCTGGCCCGTCGACTTCGAGGTCTGTGGTGGCCCTGCTTCGCGATGGCGCGGTCGTGGTTGCAGGTGTGTGCGGGCGTGGAACTGCAGGCTGGCTTCGGCCAGTTGCGTGGGGATGGTGGCCTTGATGTTCCGGGCGAAAGTCTGCCCGGCTATGTCCGGCCGGCGGTGGCTGCGCCTGCGGGCGTTGTTCCCTCGTTGGAGGCACTGCCGTGGAGCTCCCTCGGCCTCCAAGCTCGGATCAGGCTCTTCGGGTGAAAGCTTTGGCCCTGTTGGGCGCGGCGGCCTCCTTTGGGGTGAAAGAACATTTCCCGCCCTTTTGGGTTTTGTGTGTTTGACGTCAACACTATGTATATTTTTATGTGTGTTAATGTAGACAGGTACAAGCCATCAAAAATCGATGGATCGGTGTATTGGTTTTGCTGTTCTGAAGGTTCTGAGGTTTTGGATCGGCGGAAGTTCCGGCCAAGTCGCGGAAGTTCCGGCCTGTCATTTTTCAGCAGAAGCTTCTCAGCGCAGTCTGCTCTTTTTCTTCGGGCGGAAGTTCCGGTGGAGTTGGCCGGAAGTTCCGGCCAGCGGAACTTCCGCCCAACTTCCGGGCAAGTTCCGAAATTCCGAGTTTCGGCTCGTATGTTCCAGTAAGGTTTTGCCAATTTGAACTTGGCCGGAACTTGGCCGGAACTTCCGGCACCGGAAGTTCCGCCCCATGTGCTTTGATCGGAAGTTCCGGCCCAGTGGCCGGTACTTCCGGTGGAGCCGGAACTTCCGCCATCCTGGCCGGAACTTCCGGTGTTAGTGGATTTCGTCCCCAACGGTCAGATCTGAAAGCTCCTCCCATATAAATAGCTTTCTCCTCCAAAGGGACAAGTTGCTCAATCATTGCAAGAAAAATCTGCCAAGCTTCATCACCATTAGAGCCACCTCAAGAACACAAGATTTGCAAGATCTCCTTCCTCCCCCAACCAAAGCTCTTGATCTTTGGAGATTCGAAGGAGAAGACACCGATCTACATCCTCACCGAAGCGTTCTTCATTTCCCCCTCTCTTGTTTGAGGGATCTCATGCTAGTGTTCCTATTCGGTTCGCTAGTTGATTTGTGTTGATATATTGTTGTTGATTGTTGTGTTGTAACAGATTTGGGAGCCTCCAATTAGGTTGTGGATGTGTGCCCCAAGAACCTTGTAAAGGCCCGGTTTCCGCCTCGAGGAAATCCCTTAGTGGAAGTGGGCTAGGCCTTCGTGGCGTTGCTCACCGGAGATCTGAGTGAAGCCTTCGTGGCTGTTGGTTTGGCTTTCGTAGCAACCACACTCCTCCAAACGTAGACGTACCTTCTTGCAAAGGAAGGGAACTACGGGAATCATCTCCGTGTCATCGCGTGCTCCACTCTCGGTTACCTCTATCCTATTCTATCTCTATATCTTGCTTAGTTGTTATCCTTGTCATATAGGTAAATTCACTTAGTTGCATATCTAGAGAATTTACCTTTTGTGTCAAGCCTAAATTGAAAAAGAACTAAAAATTGGTTAGCACCTATTCACCCCCCCCCCCTCTAGGTGCGGCATACGATCCTTTCAGGGGCGTCGTCTAGAAGACCTCGATCACATCTGCTCTTCCTTTGGGCTGGACGCACACATCTTCGCGGTTGGCAGGTGTCCAACCGGCGATGTCGGTGTTCCGTGTGGCGGCTTATGTGGCAACGATGGCGTTGAAGAGTGATGGTTTGGTCGCGGCAAGACCTTGTTAGTCGGCTTGGCCCGGCGTGTCCGAGTTTCCTCCATGCTGGTCTTCCGTTGTTGTGGAGTCGGAGCTGCCATGTTCTTCGAGGTCTTCTCTTGGGCGGCGTACGATGACCTGCAACGGGCGGTCCAGGTGAAGTTCACCTTCGGCGCGGGTCTTGCGCATCCCCTCACCGGAGCTCGTCATCCGAGTCGGAGCTGCATTCCCCTACACGAGGAGCCACCTGTTTGGCGTTGGCCAGCTTGAACCTCGCGGTGCCGCTTCGGCAAGGTCTTCTTTGTTGGTCGCTTCTTCGGGGAAGTCGGAGTCGCTGCGGGTGCGGAGTGATGACGATGACGCCGGTGGGCAACCTCGACGACGATCTTCGCCTAGGTGGTGTTTGTGCAGCTTCGGTGGGTTGCCAGGGTGGTTGTGTTTGCCCATGCGACGGTCGTGTTCCATGACGGTCGGCATGGGTGTTTGTACTGGTTTTTGGTCGGTTTTCCGTTAATAAACTGACCACCTATTCTTCTCTATTAATGAAAATGGCAAGTCTTGCCTCGTTTCAAAAAAAGTTAATCAACGGCTCTAGTCCAGATGCTACGTGCTGCTGTACCTGACCGTACAACCACACATGATACTACTGAGAAGAAGCTCTCCGCCGATCAACCATCTTTCTTCTCCCAAGATATCGGCGAGATTTGTATGGGGCGGAAACGGCGAGGTTGGTGGTGCATGGTGCGCGTTTGAATATGCGGCCGTAGCTTTCGCGCCCTTGTCGCCGTACCCTTAGAAAAATGAAGAGGATCGGAGGCGAAGCTCGCCGTGACCACGTCGCCGTCGACGTACGAAATCGGTACGAACCGAGGACGGTATAACTAACCAGGACGATCGACGACGACGTAATCGGATGGATCGGAAATTGATTTTGTATGCTGCTCGAGCAATCGCGCACCGCTTCTGTAATCTATATCTTGGATGGAAGCGTGCTATATTTGCGCAGGATTAGCTAGGTATACGGTAGAGCCAGGTAGGGCGTTAGCTCCGACCCCCGAGGCTTATCTGTGACCTTGAGCTGGCTATAGGATGAATGGGACATGGATGGAGCAGCAAGAAACCTGAATAGTACTGCCCCTTGACTCTTGCGAGAGTGCCCGTACTGTTGCTTGCACCACAGTGACTCCATAGTCCATAGACCACACACATCCGTGTCCGTGGAGCTGGCAGCTAGCTTAGAGCATCTCCACCGATGCCTCCCAAATAGTCGCCGGTAGAGACGTCGGCACTGCCGTATGGAGGGCGCCGTCACTGCATCCTCTATTTGGGAGTGCTATATTCCCACACCGGTGCCCCAAATCGGCGACCCCGATATGAGTTTTTTTAAAACAAACTAAATATTTTCTTGTAGTTTTATTTTCATGTCATTCATGATTGAGGAATGAATAATATTTTAGGGCAAATCCGAGCAAAACATTATTCACTCCTTGAGTCCGGATGACATGTGAAACCTGTTTCATCTCTAGCCTACTACCTACTGGCCACCCGGCTCTATGGAGATGGACGATCACCCGCTGCTCTCTCCGATGGTCTCTCCGCTGCTCCTCTGTCGCTGATCTCCCGCTGCTCTCTCCGCCACGAACGTCAAGTAGGCGGCTCTATACGCGGCCACTGCCTCCTGGCGCAGCTGCTGCTCCAGCTCCTCCCGCAGCTGACGGTGCTCCACCTCCTGCCTCCGTAGCCGCCGCTGCATCTCCGCCAAACGCCGCCGCTCGTAGACTTCATCCTGACGCTGCTGCTCCTCCCACATCAACCGCCGCAGCGCAAGCTGCTCCCACCCCTGCTGGCGCACCTCCCACCGGCGCTGCCGCTCCGCCTCCCGGTGACAACGCTCCACCTCCCGGTGACGCCGGCCCGCCTACAGCGGTGGCCCCTCATATGCATCTACGGTCGCCGCTAGCGCCGCCTTCTCCCACGCATCGAACATTGTGATATTTTTTAGGATTTAGATTTTTGCACCAATGAGGCGGGGGAGGAGGGATAATATAGACCAGTGGCGAGGCGGGAAACCTCCTGTGTGGCGTCTTGGTGGGAGAGTTTCCCGCGCGGCATCGTGGCGGGAGAGTTTCCAGCCCGATGTCGTGGCGGCAATCTCCCGCGCGGCGCACTGGCGTCACTGACATGCGGCTCCTGCGCCCAAAAAAAATTAGTGCCACGAGGCGCCGGCGCGCCCGATTCGCGCCCTTCGCGAAGGGGCCGGCACGGGGTTGCCAGCGCTTCTATTGGCCTCGAAAAAGCGTCAGCGCTGTTTGGGGCGCGCCAGTGTGAACCCATTTTCGCTGCCGGCCACCAAAACGCTATCGGGGCCGCTATGGGGCGCGCCGGTGGAGATGCTCTTACATAGGTAGTACCAACTTGGCACAACACACCAATAATTCCGCTTCCCACACAACCGACTGTACATATGTACAAGGTCAGTGGTTTGCCACAATATGTGGAAAGGTCAGTGGTTTGGCGCATGCGCGCTTAGGCCATCACTATGTTCTTTATAAGAGCATCTGCATCGGCGAGTTTTTAATAGGCACCGGCAGCAGCTCGGGATGATGGTATTAGGGTGCCGATACTAGCTAGCTCCGTTGATATAGGGAGCGGTTTCCCACACCGATGGTTCCAATAGCCTAGTCCAAATACATATTTTGGTCCAAAATAAATTGTAATTTACAAATAGGGATAGAAATTGAAGTCAATATTTTTGGATAATTATCAAAGAGTAGTTCGGCCAACACATCCGACCACCAAAACAACTTCGGCTTCATGGACAAATTGATCAAATGAATAGTGTGGACGGTGCGGTTTGTCGATCACCGGCGTCTGCACAGTCTCTAGTGGCTCCTCCATCACCGATGGTGTTGCGGCGACTTGCCAACTGATGGCACCGACGATTGGGCAATCAACTCCTTACTAGTACAGAATAGCCTATTAGTGGTGTACCCAACCGCCTACGCTGGCAGACCCCGCTACGCCACCGCTAACACTCCACTAGTAGGAGTTTACTGGTGGCATACATACCTGGTACTCCACCAGTAGTTGATTTACTGGTAGCGTGCGGGTCTAGCACGCTACCAATATTTGATACTGGTAGCGTGTAGGTTGGCATGCTAGCAGTATATTAGGCTGCTAGTCGCGGGCTTTATTTCAGCAACCTATAAGTAGGGCATGCTACCAATCCTCTGTAGGCAAGCTAACGGTATTATTCTCTATAGAATTACAATTATAATGCTTTAAATTTTTATTACCTAAAGAGTATACCTGAACCTGGTGGGGATATCTATGGTTGTTGCATTCTTATAATCAACAACTAGAGACAACACTTTCGACGTACCTTCATTTATATTTAATTTACTAAAGAATAACTATACAATTGCAGGTATTGCTAAACCTTGGATTTTTCTAAGTTAAGACAACACAATAAGTCTTGATCTCCATTCAACGAATAAGTTTAGGTTGCATTAAGTAATGTGACATGTCATATGCTATTGCTGATTTGTCAATGATTTAGTGCTTGACTTAAATTTTGGCCAGTTTTTAGCAATCCAGCTCATCACCTGCACTGCTGATGTGTCTATATATTAGCGGCTGGGGAAGACAACATCCAATAGGGCTTAACAAAACGATATTGAGTAAATAATCTATTTAGTTCTTAAATAGCATCAAGGAGGGATAAAAAATTCGCCGTGATCATGTGGTGCCCCAGGAATGCTGATGAAATGTGAATAGTCTTGTACGCGGAATGTAATTAGAAAATTAGACACTTGCGTATTCACAATGCAACTTAATTTGATACAGGTGTCATTTGTTAGATGTATATTTGTACACTTGTATTTTCCCCATTTGTTAGGAGGCTTTCTGTATATTTGCACCTGTATCTGTACTATATATTGTGGCCTTTGGCCCCTGGTAATACAAGCTGTCTATTACCCTAACATGGTATCAGAGCAAAATTAGGTCCGTCCGTGACATCTCCGGCCGCCGCCTCCCATCCTCCGGCTGCCGCTCCTTCTCCGGCTGCTGCCCGTCCTCCGACCGCCGCCCGTCCTCCGGCCGCCGCTCCTTCTCCGGCTGCTGCCCATCCAGGCCGCCGCCGCCCGTCCCGGTCGCCGCCTCCTGGCCGCCGCTCGTCCGGCCGCCGCCTCTCGGCCGCCGCCCGCCCGTCTCCGTGCGCCCGCCCGTCTCCGTGTCTGCGTGATCTGATTCAGTTTTCAGTTCCGTCCCGTCCAGTTCCAAACCAAGAGAGAGAGAGAGAGAGAGAGAGAGATGTCTTCCTCGTCGGGCTATTTTGCGATTCCTCGATGTCCGGTGATTTTTGATGGCGCGAATTACCCTGATTTCGCTGCCTTTATGCGCGTCCACATGCGCGGTCTTCGTCTTTGGGGTGTGCTTTCTGGCGAGGTCTCCTGTCCGCCGCGCCCCACTGCTCCTACGGCGCCTATTCCACCGACGCCCGTTGCCCTTGCCCCCGATGCTACTCAGGAGGTCAAGGATGCAGCCAAGAGTGCTAGTGATACTGCTCTGACTGAGTATGTGAACTGAACAGATCTTAAAGACCTGGTTTATTCACAGGTCCATTGGTCCAAACACTATCAAGTGGATTGTGACGTCGATGAGGACATAGAAAAAAAAATTAAGAAACACTATACGAGTCGAGGAAGGAATAATATAGGGGAAAAACATTTCACGCATTTCTATCTTATTAGCTCCCCGGTGCTACAATCAGTTTGTAGTTTGTTTTTTTTTTTAAGTTTGAAGTTTCTTAACGATAATGAGATGAACTCGTTTAATAAAATGGTGCACACAAGTTAGGTTAAATCATTTTCATTTAATTATAAATAAAATAACACTAAGGCCATATGCATCAAGTGATGCAGGGGCCGGGATGTTCTCCCCATTTCGAAAAATAAACTACAATTACTGCAAAGAAAAGTTATAGCACTTAATTACTTCATGTACGCCAATCTCCATACACAAGTTCAAGCAGGTAACCGAAAGATAAAAACATACAGAAATGCTTTACCCAAATGTAAATACGTGGGAAGGAGCTCTGTGGGGCAGCATGCATGGAGGGCATTGCCCTGTCGACGAAGTGGTCGTACGGGCCGTGCATTGTCGAGATGGACAATACTGTAGCTTTTGCCTTGATACATTAGAAGATCAGTGGCCGGTCGACAGAAGCATCTTCTTGGTGTTGATGAGAAGTTTAAAATGGAGTTGATTAGGCGAGAACAAAATAATGTAAGCCATGTTTTGGTAAACTTGAGTAGATCGACCATGAGAACCAACTTTTTGTTAGGCTCTGGTCCTGAAAACATTCATGTACTCGCCCAGGAGAAGAGCTTTGCTCCTCGTTAATTAATCAAGTTCCATTCACAAGAAAAATGTAGATACTATTATCCGTGGCCATGCTAGAATAAGTCTTGCACATGCTACATTACAACTTATTGATTAATATCTTCCAATGAAATAAAGAAACTAACTTTTTTAGTCATGAACACTACCTATTGGCTTATGAAGAAGTGTCCGACTAACAATTGCTAGTAAATAAGATTTGGTTGCATTCAGAGGGAGGGCCAAGGTCGGTGACATACCAACAGAGGTGAAAATTTTAAAAGGGTTGTGTGGCGAGGCTCCGCAGCAGCACACCGGCCACCGGTGGCGGTGCCTAGTGGTTCGGCCGGTGATGACAGTAGGGCGGATGAGGTGGTGGTGGTGTGGCGGTTCTTACCTCCTTCCCTCTCGGCTCTGATGGATAGCGGTGGTGCTCTGCTCCCCCTCCTTTTTTCCGCTCCCACTACTAGGGAGCTCAACACGGTTTAAGGTTCTATCTCACTACCTATTGGGGTTCTATTCTTCTTTCCATTGCGGTACTACTTCGCTATCGGTCACCCAAGAGTATGTAGCTTTGCAATATAATCCTTTCTTATGGCTAAACGAATACCGGGGGCTGCCAAAATATCGGTCGCGCCATGGGTGCCCTCAAGTTGGGAGGGCCCATTAGTTGCCTTGATGCATTAGACTATTAGATGGGACACCATCACTTTTTTACTACTACACACGAAAGTATAACCCGTTGATGATCTATATGCATATATCCTCTAAGGCCACCTCCAACAGGCCACCGTGAACGGACACATTGTGTCCGTCGGTGTTCGTGAGGCCCAAAGACGAGGCCCAACAGCGAACAACAAATGGAACACGCGGTCGTTTGTGTCGATTTGGCCCTCATTTCCAGCCCAAATTTGTGCTGGTTTGCGATTGCCACGGCTAGCGCGCGTGTCTGAGCGTCAGAGACCGAGGGAGGCGAGGAGACGGCGGGTCCATGCAGTCCTTATTAATGGCAACTCGTCGTTCTACCCAGGCATTAGCATGCATTTCCCAGCCACATCATAGTTCATTGAATCGTCCGAAGCTTCCAAAACCCTAGCGCAGCTTGTCGGTCATGGCGAAGGGAGGTGGCAAGTGCCCGCCCCGGGCGGCGACCACCTCTCATGCCCTGTTCTGAGCGGTGGGTGTACGTCGAGGTCCTCCCATGCCCAAGCACCGGAGCAACTACCACCCCCTCCTCCGGCAGAGAATGTGTGGCCGGCCCCACATGTCCTCCTCGATCTCAGCGAGAAGGACTAACCCGCCGACGAGGAGGCCTAGAAGTTGTCGGCCTGCATGCCATTATCTATTATTTTCCTTTTTTTTTTGTTGTAAAACATGAACTTCTGGGCCCAAACTATGTAAATTATATTTATGTTTTTTGCTACCTTTTTTTTTTTTTTTTGCAATTCGCAGACGTTTTTTTTTGTTTTTGAGCTGCAGTTTGAAGATGTTAGCAGCTACATATGAAGCAAGGCTTATTTCTTATCCGCGGGCCACCGCAAACAAACTCGGAAAATTCAACATAGTAAGATCAAGGCACGGAAAGATTTCATGTTTTCGCAGGAGCAATCCTGTTGTCACACTCAGTATCTAGCTAAGCGATCGTGCGTGCACTGTTCGAGACTCGAGGTGACGTAGATTTGGGAGACGAACATATCGCATGTACGGTACCACGTTGAGAATTCTTGGCCGCTGCTCCCTTTCCGCTGCCGTCTTTGTCACCGGCAGCTAGCGCGCGGACGCATGCGGCGGCAGCCGGCGGAGGCCATAGCACGCGAGCCGTCGCCGTCATACAGCCTACGAGCCCTGGGAGCGTCCGTCCGGTCGCCTTCCGGCCAGGCCGGGCAGACGGCGACGCTGCCGCCGCCGCGCGCCGCCGGATTATAGAATTCTAGGGGCGCCCTTCCGTAAGCAACGCTCGATTTAGGAAACGGTAACATCCGAGGGAGGCACATATGATACTCGTAAAGATATTCCACTTGGGCAGTTGGGCAGACAGGTTGGGATGGGATCTATGGATGGATTTGTTCAGAGCTTGCACCCGGACGACATTAGGCGCCGCTGAACTAAGGGCATTTTTAGCTGAACTAATGGCATTCTTAGCGACGCGAGCTAAAACGGCGATCTAATCTAAATAGTTTGATTCTGTTCGTTGGGATCGTGTCGCAGGAGGTATTTGGCTCGTGGTTCGGCTGAGCAGGCCACTACACCTAGTTTCGGAACAATTTGCTTCAAGCAAATTGGTACGGTGAACTAGAAATTAATAAAAACATAGTACGAAAACCCTAGTGTCTTCATCTTGCCCTCGTCTAGTCATCCTCGTTCGAGTGGTAGTGGCGGCGGCAGATGGTCTTGTAAAATATCTTGACGGTGTGCAAATCGTGGCTGTCGTACCTGAAGACGACGAAGAGTCCGACTTCAATGACGTGCGTGTGGATTATCCACCTTCAGCCGTTGTGCAGGAAGGTATATGCGGTCGAACAACACTCCACGGACCACATGCCGGTCAAGCCGCTGGCCACCCGCAGTACGACCTCGTGGGGCCTTGCCCATCGACGGCCGACACGAACTTCTATGGAGGCGCAACATGTCCCAATCCATGCCCAAGTGGATGGTGACACCGAACTCAAACCGGAGAGGTCCATGGTGATGGACTCGAGCAACAATGGCGGCACCAGGGACGACGGTGGTTGACTCGGTCCTCCCCCCACATCTTCCTCGGAGACCTCGGCATCGGCCATACCCTGGGCTCGGCAGCCATCCTATTCGCCCTTCCCTCGATCCTATGCGAACAACCATGGCTGCTCGCGATGCATGTGATGTTGGTGGTGAATGGAAGAAGATGAGGCTGTGGAAGAAAATGGTCGCGGCTGGCCTATTAGAAAGGTGAAGACATTGGATACCGGCGCGAAGACCGAAAAGCCATCATTCAATGAAAGCAGGCGGCTAGCCCAGACATCGGGCGGCGCGGCCAGTCAGACGGTACAGCCAGCGTAAGAGTGCAAGCGTGAGACGCCGCGGGCACCTTTGGAGTCAGCCTAGAGGATGAAGGACGCTAGGTTGCTGCAATGTGGGCCCTTGATCCACGCAAGGGGACACGAGAAGTCGTGATAAATCTACAACATAATAAATGATACAATGCATGACACCACATATAAGTTACTACCCACTAACCTAGACTAGTAACATGTCATATGTACTAGTTTAAGTTACTCCCCACTATCACTAGCCTAATTAGTTAATCTGCGCTCAGTGTGCTACCACGAGCTGCAGAATCTTCAGTTGATTTTGGAAGCTGCTGGCATGATCGACATCGACCATGTGCTCACAACGAACCACATTTCCACTGGGAACTGGCCTTCTGGTACTACATTAATTGCACTTGCAGATGAACTTGACCGGCTTCTCAGCTTCGGGACATCTCTAGTTCTCTACCGATGCGACTCAATCGGTGTTCAAACCGGTCCGCCTATTCAGTGGGCCGGGCGCGGGCGCGTACGCTGCGACGGTGTGATCTAAACAGATTTATCACTTTGGCATATCCATTTGTTCACCAAATTTAGTGAATAGATATATATGTGTGGACAGCGTAGGGGAGTAGTAAGCTAATACGTATACATGTACTAGTCTAGGTTAGTGGGTAGTAACTTATATGTGGTGTCATGCATTGTATCATTTATTATGTTGTAGATTTATCTTGCTTTGAGGTGTATCATTTATTATGTTGACTGCTCATAGTGGGAGTAACATAGGTAGTAACATCGCACACCCCAAAACATTTTGGTGACATGGCATGACAATAAATGAAGAAAGAGAGTGGGGTGGTAACTAGTTATGTAATAACATCTTATCAAGACAGATGAGTCATAATCTAATAAATATAACGTCGTGATCCACATATGTAACTACTCACTATGAAGGTAGTAACATAGGGTAGTAACATGCACCATATTACTACTCTATGTTACTCCCCACTATGACTAATCACGGTAACGAGTCCTGCTATACACATGATAAAATTCGTCCGATACTCATACGATCCTACGTGGCTAAGAATCTTCTCGCGCGAGGCAACTGAAGGCAAACTCGGTTTGGGTTTGGGCTGGTTGAGACTTTGGTTGGCCCCACCTGCCTAATATTCTTTTATTTTTTTACTTTTCCTTATCCCCTTTCTTTGCTGGCTCGACATGAAATCCATAGATGCTACTCGATGGAAGCTCTGATGTCAGAGGTGAGTGCTAGTTAGAGCATCTCCACCGGCGGCCCTGAAATAAGCGCCGGCAGGGCATCGGCACTGTCGTATGGAGGGCGCCGGCAGAGCATCCTCTATTTGGGGATGCTGCTCCTGCACCGGCGCCTCTAAACCGGTGGCCCCGATAGATTTAGAAAATTAAAATCAAATTTTGAAAACGATATTCATATGAAGTTCGAACGAAATTTACACAAATTTAACGTGAATTTAAATAAAAAAAATAAAAAAATATCTAGCGGCGCTGAGAGTCGAAGGCGCTGAAGTCTAGGTCATCGCCATCGTCGTTGGATGCCCCGAAGGACCAGCTATCGTCCTCGTCGGCATTCTCCTCCTTTGGCGCCGACAGCTCCGATGGTCCGGCGAGGTCGACGAAGTTGGCGCCGTGGTCCCTGGCGGACCACACCGCCGCCTGCCGCAGGTCCAGCGTGATATGCCGGTAGTCTTCGTCGACGGAGCGACCGACCATGAACTTTAGGCCGGGGAATTCCTCCTCCTTGTCGTCACCACTGAGGGCCGCCTGCGCCTCCGCCTCTTTCTCCCACCATTTCTTCTTCGCTGGAGGAAGTGGTGGCGAGGCCGCGAGTCCTCCTCCTTGACACGGGGCGGCGGCCGACCCGTCGTCCGGCGGGACGGAGCAGAGGACGCGCGCCTCGCGTCGCGGATGACGACGCCTCGGGCGCGCGTGCGGCGACGGCGGACGACGATCGGTGCGCGAGCCGGGCGCCGCGGTCCTTTCCGGCGCCTCGCAGAGTCGGCGCCGCCGGCGCCATGCACGCCGCCTGTGGGAAGTACAGCGGGTCCCGTTGCCATGTGGCGAAGGGTTGTGTCGTCGTCGCGGATGTACCACCAGGCACGGCGGCCGACGGTGTTCAAGTGGCCGCGCGAGCGGTCGGTCGCTCGCACGAGCTCGACGGCGTGCTCGTCTTCGAAACGCCGTGCCAAGCCGGGCTGTCGACCGCGTTGTCCGGCAAGCTTCTCTCCGTCGTTCCGCGAGGCGCCGGTGTGCCTGATTCACGCCATTCGCCAAGGGACCGACACGGGTTGCCAACGCTTCTATGGGGCTCGAAAAAGCACCGACGCCGTTTGAGGTTCATCGGTGTGACCCCATTTTCGCTATCGGCCCCCAAAACATTATCGGGCTTTCCTGTACGAGCTCTCCCTTGTAGCATAGAGATTTTCTTACTACTAAAAATACATCAACCGTTGTGGCGTACTTCAAAGGAAATCACAAATTGATTGGAAGCTCCTTGCAAGAAATTTACTATGGCAGATTTGGAGTTACTGTGACAGATTTAGAGGTCGACAAGGAAGGGATTGGGGAACAAGATGTGGCGCCTTCGTGCTTTGGAGGAGGATGAGGAGGCGTGAAAGATTATGGAGAGAAGATGTGGAGTCTGGGTTTGGGTTTGGGCTCGGGTGGGGCTGGGACTTTGGGCAAGGGGCACATGAATTAATTTGGGTTCTGCTTTCGCTGTGGAGGAGTTGTCGTACAGAGATCGGATAGGATTTGTCGTGTGTGAAGCAATTTCGTATGGTAACATAGCTAGTTACCACCTCACTCTCTTTCTTTATTTATTAGCATGCCATTTCACCAAAATACTTTGAGATATGTGATGTTACTAGCTATGTTACTTCCACTATGAGCAGTCTTAATCCACGACTCTAGTCTAGATGCATGCTACTGCTGCCGTACCTGATCGTACAACCACATGACACTAATGGCAAGATGCTTCCTTCCTGTTTTGTTTCGGCACCTCTCTCCCGAAAGGAAGCTGCAAATAAACACCATAATTCAGGTAAGGGTTTGAAAGGACCACCACTATACTTTTTTTTTCTGCAAAAACACATAATTTCAGTAATTTTGTGGCAGAAAGCCGCTGATTGTTATGTTTATGCTGGCTAACTGTGTTTTCTGATCGGTGGGTCTTGGTAGCAGGCGTACATGGCAGGGGTTAACAGTCTGGGATTGGATGATTGCCAACTCGTTCAAAATTTGGGTTTTTTTGTAAAATATTGGGAGACCACATGCATGTGGTATACTCTGTAGGTAAAATAATATCTCCTCAAATAAAGGTGGTAAAGTAGCCCAAGGATGGGGAGAGGAAGACGGTGCATGAGGTGTGGCCTTTGTGCCACGCCATTGGAATGGTCAGCAATACATAGCGCAACCCCTCGACGTGGGCACTAGAACATTGACGATGGTGTGGCACGGATCACGGTGATGAGATCTCGGTCGGGGCGCTCGAAAAACTTTGTATGCGCAATAAAGGTGATAATGTAGCACAAGGCCCCTCGCCAAGCCGCACACACCAAGGACGGGGAGGAAGACGGTGCATGAGGTGTGGCCGTTGTGCCACACCATTGGGATGGTCAGCAATACATGGCGCGGCCCCTCGACGTGGGCACTAGCACACTGATGGTGTGGCATGGATCGCGGTGACGAGGTCTCGGTCTCCCGACACGAGGGTTGGCCATCGTCCCTGATGGCATGCGGCAGCGGTGGACACATGGTACCAGCCTGCCTCCTGCAAGCAGAATGAGGAGGAGCAGTGTTGCCGCCACCCACACGCATGCGCTCACCGGTGGCCATTCCTGATTTGGCGTCTTGGTGGGAATTTTTTTTTTGAATTTTTTGAAAGAGAGGTGAAATTTACACAAAGGTCCGACAAGGACCAGGACTAACCGTTGTCACATATAACCGTGTTCCTCTTTGCCAACTAAGCCTGACACCCATCTCTATATCGGTTAGAAGCTCACTTAGAGCGCGTCAACTGAACAACGAGTGCTTTGCCAAAAAAATTACTGAAGACCCATGTTGGAATTTTCAATTTTCAATTTTCCCGATCGACCATGCTTCTGCTCCAAGATATCGTGGAGATATATATGCACATGTCACCAGATGCCGTACGTACAGGTCAAGCTCAGAAGCTTTCGCGGCTCTTTTCCCGCGCGGAGGGGACGGATCCGCCTGTCCTGTCTCCGTGACATAGAAAAAAGGAGAAATGGGAGGCGATGAGGCGAAGCTGGGTCGCCCTCGTGTTCACGTCGCCGTCGACGTACGAAGTCGGTACGAACTGAGGACGGTACAACTGACCAGGACGACGTAATCGGATCGGTCTGGAAGAGATATTAGTTGTATGGATGGAAGCGTGCTAGATTTGCACAGGATGTTAGCTAAGTATGGTAGAGCCAAGTAGGTGTTAGCTGTGAGCCCCGAGGCTTATCTCCTCTGACCGTGAGCTGGCTCCATCGGATAACACTATGAGAATGGGCCATGGATGGAGCAGCAAGAAACCATACTATGTCTCTTGACTCTTGCGAGTGCCCATACTGTTGCTTGCCCGAATGTGTGGGAAGTGGGATTATAGGTATGTCCTCATGGTCCACACTTGGTACCATGTACTGTACATATGTGGTACTGTACATATGTGGAAAGGTCACTGCTTTGCAAATTGATAACATGCTGACTCTTTGTCTACTTTAATGATTTCAACCGTTCAGATTTTGCACTGCGTTAAGCGATATAGAATCTCCAACCCTTCTGCTAGTTGTAGGATAGCCGAGAACAAAATTAGTTCTAAGGTAATACCATTAGGTTTGCTCCGAAATTAGTGTGCATCAAAATTATACATGGGTGAGCAATTACATGTGGGTATCAATTGCACCTTTTTTTCTAAATTACACATGAATTGCACATAAAATTGGGTGACCGAATATTAAGTTAGTTTTTGATCAACCGAGAACTAGCCGACTAGCCGCGTGCAATATCCGACCGGTACTTGTTGCCAGACATTTCTGCACGGATATAAATGTTTGGATGTACACACGATATTGTTTTCTTTTCTTTTGGTATTATGAAATGTGGTTTAGACAATGGATTAATACACACCTACGAGCCAAGAAGTGAGCCTGCCTCACTTCGTGGAGAAGTGCCTCGCCAGCGCCGTCGACTGCATGAGCTTTGTCCTGCAGCATCCTCCGGGCAACGAGGAAGGAGATGGAGAGAGTCGTGGCTAGGGTAGATGGAGGGGGTCGGGAGGGTGGTGGCTGATGAATAGCATAGGTAATAGCTTTCGTCTGGAAGCATTGTTCGTTTGTGTCGTTTAAATGAATATAGCAAAGGCAGAACAAAGGAATACTTCCTTTGATATCACCTTTGTAAACAAGAACGCAAAAGTTCAACAATCCACCCGAAGAACGAAACAAAGATATTTCTTGCAAAATAGTACTATATGATATGTTGATTTGATCATGTTTATTATATTTTTTCTGTTTTTTCTATTCTTGTCAAGCAAAAAAACACCAAAGTTTAAAACATTCATGTGTTTTAAAATCCATTATTTAGCAAATCCATTTCAATCATTTTTTTTGTTCTTATTCATACTTTCTTTAATCCTATGAAACAGATATGCCCTAAATGAAAGAGTGTCTTTACAGCATAACCATCATGGGGTTTCTCCAGTACAACCCTCTCACCCCAAACTCAGTTTAGCCTCTTGGGTAATTAGCCGATTAATTAATTAATTGATTGTGAGCTCTCATAATCCCATATCCAAACCCGGGACCCACCTATGGGTATACCGTATAATGCGTAGAGCAGCCAAGATCTCTGTCGTCACTCACGTTCTCGCCCCGCTAGTTATTGTGCTCGTCGTTGCCACAATCCACTCCCTTCGATTGCGATCTACTTCGCCATTGGTGAGACAAAAAGAAATGTCGGGACAAGCCGGTGGTGATAGGCCAGACACGCCGGCGCCTCTCGCTGTAATTTTGACAAATAAACCAAGCATGCCAGAGTTGAGAGGCCGGACAACCCACATCTTTCGGATAGATATGTCGACATCCGCTGCTTGGTCTTTGAAGCACTGGCTAGCCTGACTAGCTTGCGGTAGCCGGACGCACGAGTCTTCCAACGCGTCAGAATGTTTGGCCAAATGTTGCCACACTGTCCGGTCGCACACCACGCCGCCATCGTGCCTTCTTGTGCCGGTCAGCACCGCCTTGCGGTGCCTCATGGCCGTCAACTACCACATTTCCGTGCCTCCAGCATGCTAACCACGACCGCCACCGCCCGGCAATATCGTCATCGATGAGCCGTCAACGGCGTACATACATACTAGTCCTATATATATGTATGCTACATATTTGAAAGAAAAAAATCGGACCATACGGTTCTTTTTTTTCGATAAAGGGAATATATTAATATCAAAAGATAAATGGGCCTGTGACAACGCGCAATGGAAGTACGGATACACACAACCAAAAAGTAAAGAAAGCCAAGAAATAAAAGTCCCGCTACCCTTCTACTAGCAGCAATACAACCACCACCGTGACAACACCTGAAATACAGACTCTCCAAAAGCGACGCCTCCAAAAACGAAACAGCGCACCAGCGCCGTCTTCGCCCGACCAAAGGTCTTAGGATTTCTCTCTGAAGATAGTCCCCACTCTCAAAACAATGCCTCCAACGAGAACATTGCCAGACACAACCAGTTAAGACCAGACCTTGGGTTTTCCCACGAAAGGTAAGACTCGAACTTCCCCGCCACCCCCACATGCATACCTTGTTGCAAGCCCGGAATGCCAAGAAGATCCCTCAACATCACGTTGACTCGAACCTCCTTTAGTCAGTCCACCAATCCGGCCTTCATGATATTCCTTCTTCTGACTTCACCATGGACCAAAAAGTTACCTGATGTCAACATAGAATATAGCTTCGCGGCGCTCCCTCCGGAACCAAGTTGTCGGAATAAAAACATGGGTGCGTGCGACCGAATACCACCCGATCCAGCAAACTGCAGGCAAAATATGCACTATTCCATTCGCTAGCGGAGCTTTCCGGAACTCATCTCTCCTGCCAGATCAAAGCAAACTAACCTCCGGTAGATCCTCATCTTCGTTTGCGAGAAACCCGAGGACCGCCACCAAAAACAAAGCAAGACCAGCAGCCCCCACGCCGCCAGTCCCTCCAGCCGGATTGCCAAGGAAGAAGACGGCGGCACGGATCATGCGTACCACCGCTGAACCGTCCACCAGGGGCGGAGGCTGCCACCGCTCCACCGAATCCTCCATGGCTACCGACGGAGAGCATCAGGCCCCGGCCAAGTAGCCGTGCCGCCCGACTTCCTCCACCGGTGCTTCATCACCTCCCATGGAACGCCACCGTGGAAACCCTCTCCTCCTCGTTGTTCGACGGAAGGGCGCCTCCACCGCCGCCGTGGCCGAGGCCGGGCCGGGCGTGGTCGGGCGGCGAAGCCGGGGCCAAGGCCAAGGCCGGGGCCGGGGCCGAGGCCGGCAGCAGCGGCGGCTGAGGTGCGGCGATCCGGGGGCGGCTGCTCGGAGCGGGACGGGTAGATCCTCCGCCGCCGCCCCGGAGGGGGGCGGGAGAGGAGGAGGCGGCGGCTAGGTTAGGAGAGGAGGTTCGGGCTGATGAACCTAGGGAGCGCACACGGTTCGATCTACCTACCATACGGTTCTTGGACAGTGCTATATATACACCCATGAAGTTTTTATTAAAAACCCATCATAACCTTAATTATGAAGGGGTATCAGGTGATCTCGTGTTTTTGTTTGAGTCTAAATTTAGAAGGAAGGGTTGTACCGGAGCAAACTCCTCCTGGACTTTCCATCCGTTGCGACTATGCGAAGTGCAGAGTTGCAGACACAAATGGTCCAGAAATTCTCCCACCAAAAAGTTGATCAATTTTTCTAGTACTGTTAATTTACAGACAAACTTAATTACACAACCAATTCTCTTTTACGCAGAGGCAGTCTGTTACTACTTACTGATCTTGCAATTCCAATCATCCGCGCATCAACTATAAGAAACTGGTCTAAATATGTACTACCTCGGCGACCCTCAAAAAGGCCAAAACTGAAAAGAAATGTTTATAGCAGGATCAACACGGCAAAACAGGAGGCGACGAAGCCAACCGTACCTCGCCGACTTCTAAGCTAGTCAGCTAACGGACAGCGACGCCGACAAAGAATCTTGTCGCCTTCCGCCGTTACGTGCTCCCCCCCCCCTGCTCTGCATTGCCGTGGATCTCATCCGCTCAGCTCACACAGGACACTCTGCACCGCCGTCGTCCTTGGGGTCGTCGTTCTTGGCCTCGGCGGCGGCCGGCGCCGGGGCAACGACGTCAGCGCGGCAGAGCGGGCACGTAGAGTGGAGCCGCAGCCACGCGTCGACGCACGCCGCGTGGAACCGGTGCCCGCAGCGAGGCAAGAGGCGCACCAGCTCGCCGTCGCGGAACTCCACGATGCACACCGCGCACTCCGCCTTCCCGCCGGCGGCGGCGTCGTCGTCGCTGCTCGAGTCGTACACGGAAACGGGCAGCTGGTCGGGGTCGGTCAGGCGCCTGGACCCCCTTCGAGACGTCGCCGGTGAACTGTCGGCCGACGAGGACGGCGCCTCCTCGTCGTTTCCGCCGCCGGGGGCCAAGGGACCTCGCTTCCCGGAGAAGAACCGCCAGAAGTAGAAGAAGATGAGGAGGATCATTAGCAGGTTGATGCTCACGAGGCAGGCCGTCAGCGCCGGGCCGTGCGGAGCCCAGTGCTTGCTCTTCTCCACCGCCGCCGCCACCGCGGTCGCAGGGCTCTGGGCCGTTGACATGGCGCCGCCTGATGCCAGAAGATGGCTTTGGACGAGAGAAACTGCGGATGGCCGTTGCCAATGGTGTGCATAAAACAACCGAGACGTCAAGTTCGTTATTCAATCTCAAGAAGAAGAACACGAAAGAGGAAAGCTTGTCCAGAAGACCAAAAATGCAGGCTAGGAAAGGTAGCAAGCAAGAATAGAGGAAGAAGTATGAAAGTGGTGAAGGAAACTGAAGGCACATGGGGGGTTTATAAAAGGGTGGAAGGGGAGGTACAAACAATACTATGGTGATGAGTTTATTACGTAGTATGCAAATAAGCAAATTGTTTGACTGCTGTGTTTAATATGGTTACAACTGTAAGCTAGATCAGCCTTTACAACCCTGGAATTTATTGTAAAGTTTGTTGGGAAGTGATGGTAGCTAGGCAGACTTTGTTTTATTCTCAACTCTCTCTCGTAACAAATATGATTTATGTTAATTTTTTGTTCTCCAAAAAGATGACTACTGAGGATGTTGGACCGTTTGCCTCCTGGTTCGATGTGGCGGTAGGTTGATATGTATAGTTGTCTCAGCAAGAGCTTTCTCCGATTAGGGTTGACGCTGGTTAAGTAATTAATAACTGGAAACACACTATCCTCTTCTGTATTTTGTTCGACAGGACTTCCCCCTTGAGCTGCTATGCCGACTTGGTTTTGATGCTTCTTGCTAGTCATCAATTTCTAGAATGCATATGACATCGACCTTGAGGAGATCGAATCAATCGCATCTTGAGCACCAATAATTCATCGAAGAGGACTCCGCCAAGGCCACCGGTTTTCTCTTATGCTATTTGATTTGGCTATTGATCCCCTTCATCGGCTACTTCATCTAACAACTGAGGCACGCCTCTCCACCCTGCTTCAAAGAAGATTCATCAAGCTCAAAATCTCCATGTATGCCGATGATGTGGTCATTTTTTTCTCAAGACAATCAGATAGGACGTCAAAAATTTGGCAGACATTCTAGACATTTTTGGCCAGGTCGCCGGACTTTGCACCAATATTGCCAAGAGCAGCCTCGCACCCATTCGATGTGAGAACCTTGACCTTGGCAACGTCCTACAAGATTTCCAAGGTACTAAAGGTTATTTCCCAATCAAATACCTTGGGAGTCCCTATCTCCCTTGGACGCTTGAGGAAGGTGTACATTCAACCAATCATGGACAAAACGGCAAACAAGGCCACAACTTGGCAAGGATGTTTCATCGCCATGGCAGGAAGGTCATGGGTAAGGAAATCTACACTACGCTCTTACCCAACACTACTAGGAAATGCCTTACCGCCGGCGTCCCAAAATGCATTACCGCCGGCGTTTACGCATTCGCCGGCGACCACCTCGCCGGTGGTAATGTCGTATCGCCGGCGTTTTCCAAATCGCCGGTGGTAACTGCTGTTATCCCCGGCGCTTTACCCGAATCGCCGGCGGTAGCGACTTAGCACTGGCGGTTTGCGAATTCGCCGGGGGTAATATGCTGTAGCGCTGGCGATTACAATTTCGCCAGGGGTACAGGTTTGGGGGCGCCGGTGGTATTGTTTACAGGATTAAAAAAATAAAACTCGAAATATACACCAGAATACACACAGAATACATAGTATACCAGAATACACAGAATACACAGTATAAATACACAGTATACCAGAATACACAGAATACACAGTTATATAGAAAGTCCCAAATGTTCACAACATGCATGCATTAATAAGACAAGTTTAGATAGTAGATAGTTGACCATAACATCACGACTCGAAGTAGCACATGTTACAGAAATACATATAAGTCCAGTGTCGATGACCTAGCTAAACAACAATGACATAATAAACTAGAGAGGCGGTGGCGGCAAGCATCATCACGATGAAAGGGGTCCTCCACATCTCCCTCCTCTGTCCCGCTCGAAAGTTGGCGTATCGAGTTTCCGCCTCCTCCAAAGTGGTGTACCCCTTGTAGCTGTTGCCGCTGAAACGGTGGACCTGCCTCCTACAGTCTTCCCAGTCCTCGTAGACTCCAGGAACCCTGCCGTGGTAGACGACATAGTACGTCATCTATGCAAACACACAACAAAGAAATGTAAGTTGTTAGGACATCCATAGAGAGAGATATAACATATAGGTGTGCAAAAGAACAAACATAAAAAATACTTATGTAATTTATGACTAACATTTGCAGGACACAAAAGTTTTTGACTCAAGTCTACTTCGGCGGGAAGGGACGGATGCCCTCGAGCGTGTTGAATGTTCTCTCGTCACATCCATCTTCTAATCGGCCTTCTATCTCGGAATTAGAAAGTGCGGAGGCATAGTTGAACAAGCCACCATTCATGATGACATCCCTCCAGAGTATTGTGCAAATGGTCCGCTGGATGGCACGGAAGTCGCCTCTCACGTTTTCATCGGTGGTGTCCGCCATGTTCACGAACTTCCCCTGCAGAGCAGATGGCAACAAGAGATCGTTCTGAGACCTTACAACCGCCCTCATCTGTAGGATGGCAAACCATGCCTCCATCCCATTGTCATCCACCGATTGCTTTAGGCAGGGGAACTTGGTTATGTGGTTGCACACATGGCAACCCTTAACTTTCTTCTCATGCCTGAGTTTGTTGACGCCAACCTCAGCTATGAAGCCGCTGAGGGCTTTATCAAGTGTAGACTTAAGGTCGGTGAAGTCTTTCTCCTTATCAAGCCCGGAGTCGAGATAAGTGACATCGGAATGATACGGGTAAAAGAGGAGGAGGGTGCAATACTTGAAACTGCGCAAAATGGAAATAAACCATCATACTCAGCTATTAAGGAAATTCATGAAAGAATGTAATATAGGGTACTTTAGTAACCAAATACTTACTCGCGGAAATATGGTATGACAAAGCAACTCTTATCCTTGTTTAACACCAAGAAATTCTTGATATAGTTGGCGAGAAACGCTTGTTCGGTCTGGGCGACAGTTGGAGTCATGTAGTAGGGGTCCATGATAGCGATGTGCGTTGTGTTCTCCATGGCGATATCGTGCGCCATGCTGAGCGATATGAGGCGGACCAAGCTTCGGTCTAGCTGTTGCATGTGCAAGAGCCTGAAGATGTCTTCGTACCGAATGAATATCAAGTCCGCAGGGTATGTGTTGACAAAGCCAAAGCCAGTGGGCACCTTGGCGATCAAAATCGGGTACGAGGGATTTCTATCTTTAAGAAGTAGCTTCTCCTTTGTTAGAATAGCATCATGCACGCTCCTCATATCCGGCGTCAACTTGTTGACATAGTGTGCCGGCAGCATCGGCTCGCCTAAGTGATGCAACTTCCTCCACGGGGTCGGCAACTTGTCATTAACCACTATCTTGCTTGCCGCAACATCTCCCGACTTCTTCCGCTTCCTGCCCTTCTTCTTACTGCAACTGGGGAGCGGCGTTTTGTTTCATACCTTCCGTGGTCGCACCAAGGAGTGTCCTCGGGGTAAGCCCAACTCGGGGCGGAGCGGTGAAGGCGGTAGTGTCCTCCTGCTCGGGCGTTTCTTGTGAAAGGAACAACTTCTTCTTTAGGATATGACCGGCGGGTGGCTTGTAAGGAGAAACCGCGTCGGCGTCGAGCTCGGCGATGAACGTATCAATGGGAGCTTGATCGATGTCCAACGCCTTGTCGTGCTGACTCTCGTGCGGACTATCGGGCTGACTATCGGGCTCAAATTGATCATAAGCCGGTGGAGCACTGGCCCTGCCTTTGCCTGCCGTCAAAGCAGTCGTTGGAGCTGGGACCTTGGCTTGGCTCGGGGCATCCGTTGCATCCTGAGGAGTGACCATGCCATAGCTTGCCTCCGAACCTGAGGCGGTGTTCAGCCGAATTAGGGCTTTCGGCCATAGAAGGATGTGATTCTTGAGGTCCCCGAGAGTGAGCGGGGTTTCCGTTTCCGGGGGTTGATAAGGAGGATGGAGGTCTTGGCATCCCGGTAACGACCGGTTCACGCGAACCCGGCTCAAGCTATCATCCATCCTGACGCAGTGGAAAATCCGCTGTGTTGGCAGGATGACACTGCCGCTCGCTACAGCCTTCAACTTGTTGTCCACATTCAGTAGCAAGGTGCAAGGAGTCGCGTTCGCCTGTGAAAACATGTGTATGTCAGAGAGGGGCGACGACAAAGTAACTAATTTGTAGAGCTTGAGATACTAAATTAATTACCGTGAGGGCGTCGAGCTCGGCTCGCGTTGAAGGACCGAGGCCAGGCGTGCAGGTGAGGGGCTAGTCTGGGCCCCCAGGTCCGGCGAATCCTCTCTAGCGCCGACATTGCCGGCGGGTGGAGTCACCAAGTTGGGTGTGCATTGAGCGTGTCTAGTTGGAGGCCGGTTGTCCGAGTTGCTGGCGCCTAGGCTGATAACCGGCATCGGTCCCTTACCGCCGGCGTCGAAGTAATTCTTCATCGACGGCACAAGATCAGGGATGATTTCATTGACCTGTTGGCCAGCGCGTCATCGACCCTGGTAGCAACCTCGGCACGACGCGTTGCTGAACCTCGGCTGACTCGTTGCTGAACCTCGGCACGACGCGTTGCTCCATGGTTGTTTCCAAGTCGGCCACCTTTTTCAGAAGAGCCTCGTGCTCCCGGTCCTTCTGCGCCTGCCGCGACTCCCTAGTGCTTGAGGGCACGTCCAAGCCATAGTCGGCAAGCTTGCGACCTCCTCCGGCGCCGGGGACACGGTGGGGCTTGTCCAAAGCGGCCGCGCCTTCACGGTGTTCAGACCCACGATAAAAGGCGTGTCCCACGGGACTTTGCCGGTCGACGTCTGGGACGAGGAGCCAGCTGATTCGGCGGCTGCTTGTTCCGCCAACTGCCAGAAGTAACATGAACAATTTTAGAATGTAATGGACTTGGTGAGCAGTATCAAATTAATAAGCTGGTAAATTGCTTACCACTGCTTTCTCTAGTGCCATCACCTTCGCGTCGGCGACCAACTCAACTCCCACCACCACATCAGGTTTCGTGACACGTTTCCCAGCCAATTCTCGATGGTATCGGGACCTGAGATATGCCCTAAAGAGTGGGTCTTTGTACTTGGCAAAAGGGGGCTCGAGGCCAGCATTTATGTAGGCCTGGTCCTCCTTGTCCCATACCGGCTGCTTGCCTTCGAAGCCACGGCAACCGAGATTGTGGTGACCGATGTTCTTATCCGCCAGCTCCTTCCCCAGGTCGATTGTCTTTTGGTGTACTCGAGCTCCTCGTTTTCCAAGAATTTATTATACTGCTCCAGCGTCATCCGCGGGAAGTGGCGCTGGATCTCTTCCCAAGTCTCATTGTCACCAAGCATCCCCCTCGGCATGGTTTTATAACCGCTGAGGTTCTTGGAGAACTTAGAGAGGGCTCGTCTGTTCACGATGTTATCCTTGGTATCCTCGTTCCTGTATTCCACGGGGAACTCATACCGTGCGTGCAGCCGCGCAAGGAGTTGGGCCTGCAGATGCTGCTTCTTCTTGGTTCGGAGTTTCGTCTCGTTGACGTCGACGACGTCCCGAAGGATTGCTCCCAGTTGGAGGCCGTACCCCTTCGCCACGTGCTTGGGCTCAGTAGGAATCCCGGTCTTGGCGTCCACCGCGGTGATTATGTCGCGAGTGGTGCCGACCCTGTTTGGGCGCCGCTGCTTCCGTTTCCTCTTGGCCTCGGTAGTAGTATCCGAGCTACCCCGGCAACGCCACTGTCGGTGGTCTCGTCGGCAGCCCCCCTCTCATCCTCACCATCGTTGTCCATCTCAGCATCCTCCTCCTCCGAGGACTCGTCATCGCTGCCTGGAAGTTCCTCCAGCTGATCCGAGACCATGAGCCTGTAGTGCTCATCCAACTTCCGCTGAGAAGACCCGTCAACGTCTTCGTTGGGGTCTGCAGAAGACGACATCGCTAGCTAGAGAACAATAGCATCAAAAGTATAGTAAGTACTAAATTCATTAATTTGACCATGAGCCTAATGTTGCAGTTTAGTCTAAATATGAACACCAAACCAAGAGACCTAGAGCACATGAGCACCAGATGTAATTGATCTAGAAGCAAGACAATGCCATGCGAAAATTCGGCATGACCTTTGCTAAAATTGGTCATGCCGGAGTGCCCGAAATTCGCCGGAACGGAAGTTAATCGACATTCCGGCGAAACATGGACACTCAATGTGTACCTGCAGAGAGATTTCACACAACTTTTCCAAACACATGCTCAGGTCTACCACCACCACATCAGGCTCAGGTCTACCACCATCAAAAGGAAATGACAGAGTTTGGACAACACAAAATCTGCTTCATTTTCTGAACTTCTCCAACCAAATAGACAAACATAATAATATGGAAAGAAATTAACTCAACAGCACTTGTTAATATCAACCAGCATATGAACTCAACAGCACTGTTAGCCCTTTTTATGGGTCCAGTCCAACCTGACAGTAAAAACTGAAACACAAAAATAAAAGGAACGAAGTGTCCAGTCCAACCTCACAGTAAAAACTGAAAACTATTGCTTTATGGATGTTAATGTTCAGCTTCTGGGAGAACTTATGTGTGAACAACACGCAGATGCCTTAGACTAATACTTACTGGGCTATGCAAAATCAAATAGGAAAATAAGTTGACATAAATGAATCAACTTTTGATTTGTGTTACCTATGCACTCAAGCATGGCAACAAATAACAATTCTAGAAGCACGCAATGGAAATGCAAATCAGAGGATAGACAATACAGAGTAGCATCAGGCATCATAACTTAACAAAAATGGTCAAGCATGGAGCCAGATGGAGCAGATGCAAAATCTGAATTCATCTTGAATAAATCCAGTATAGGCACAACCAGTACAGCACTGAATTGTTTGTTCATGGCTTAAACATTGATAAATTCCAACTTGAGTTCAGAACAGTATAGAGGCATTTGGTTAAGCAAATAAAAATCAAGGACAGTGAATGATACATGCTGTAAGTTTGCACACAGCAGATGTGAAAAATTAAAAACCGCATCTACTGAAACTAAAGCCTCATAGTGTAAATGATTGCAAAGAATCAGTATGCCATCTAGTCCCTATTGCCTAAAATAAATTATGGATATAAGATCAGTAGCCAAAACAATTCTTTTTTGTTTGAATCTCGTGGGCGGCCAGACCGAATCGTAGCTAGTGGTGGGGATGGATTGGGCGGATCTCGCTGGCCGCACAGGCAGACGCATGAACAAGGAGAAAGGGAAATCAAGAGTACATTTTGTTTAATAGAAGCAAATTAAACAAGTACATTTTGGTCAAGACACAAGCTATTCACTACATGAGGATTGTGTTATCAGAAAACAAGAGTACATTTTAGTTGCTAGCAAGGCATCCCCTTTGAACTAACATAAATCAAGGTTGAAGCGTCAGACATGCTCAAATTGCACGAGAATTATCAGTGGCTAGTTGGATTTTCTTTAGGTTGATAAAGCTACAAGTCAGACCATCTGCATCCAAATTTTCAACTCAAACAGAAATTACCACAGACAAATCCAATCCTTATACAGAAATTTCTTACTCAGACGGCTATTCAACATTGGATGATGCTAATCAACGAGGACGACCTCAACACATAAGGAAAGTAAGCACAATTAAATCTTACAGGCACATCTTATCCAAATCTACTACGCAGCTAAATAGAGAATATTATGGTGCGTCCATCCTCTCCTCTCAAAGACCCGTATGTGTTCAAATTCCTACAAACTGCAGCAATGAACCTAACCGCAAAAGGATTACCTTGACTGAGACGGTGGGGTGGACCTGGTGGTGCTCGTAGAGGACGGAGCGGAGAGCGGAGCCGCCCGGCCGACCGATCGGAGGTGGGGGAGAGGTAGCACCATGGGGCGGGAGGCGGAGCCGGTGCTAATTCGCCACTCGTTGCAGCAGGCGAGGAGCGGCAGTGGGGGAGGCCGGCGGTGGCGGGTCGAGCTGCGGCAGGGGAGAGAGAGGGCGCTCGATCTGATGCGGGACAGCAGCTCCGACGTCGAGAAGAGGAGGGGAGGGGCCGGGGGCGAGCTCAACGGACGGCCGGCGCGTGGGGGTGAGCTACGTGGGAGGTGGGCGGGCTGGAGCGCGCGTGGGAGCTCGGCGGCGGCGTGTGGGAGCTCGGCGGCGGCGTGTGGGCGTTGGTATTTGGGGGGAACGACGACAGACGCGAGGATCGACCAAAACGACTAAGTCGTGGAGACTTTACCCCCGGCGTTTTGCGGTAAACGCCGGCGGTAACGTTTGAGCCACTAACAGGTGGGCCCAAGTGCGTTTACCACCGGCAAAATCGAGCAATTCGCCGGGGATAACAGGTGTCTATGTATTAATACCGTAAACCCTCGTAGTTATGCAGAATCGATTCGATAGCGCAGTGGTTCGGCCAGTCGCTTCTGCACAGCCGAAGCCCCCGGGTTCGAATCCCTGTGGGTGCAAAAAAGGCACCATTTTTTGCACTTTTCTTAAGACTTTTTTTATTGTTTCTAGTTATTTAGATAAATTGTAAAGTCCTTTGGCAACTTTTTTTTCTTTTCTTAAGACCTTTTTTTATTGTTTCTAGTTATTTAGATAAATTGTAAAGTCCTTTGGCAACATCCGATAAAAAACCAAGACATAAAAAACCAAGACATAAATTTAGGATAAATTGCGAGACATAAATTGATGATTTTAATTCTTGAATGACTTCAAAGTCCTTTCGAGGATATCCGATAAAAAACCAAGACATAAATTTAGGATACACTTGAGAAGGACAAATGGTTGTTCGAGAGATAATTATTATAAATACACAAATGACTTCAAAGTCCCTTCCGCTTGGTCCTTGTGACCCCACCGGTATCGTCGCGACTCCTTGTGTACGGAGGAACACTTGACCTAGGTAGCGTCGTCCTTCTTCTTCTTAGTGTGTAGGTTCTATCGTCTTCATCGGGTTCTTCCATCATTGGGTCTCCGACGAGGCCGTCGAAGTCTTGCTCGTCGGCAACTCCATCCATTCCGACGAGGGCCCTTTTTCCTCTCCTTACGACAACACGGCTGGGCCTTGACGGGTCAGTTATGAAGAAGCATTGCTCGACGTGCTTAGCCAATACCCAAGGCTCATTTTGCGCGGTGGGGTTCTTGGTCTTGGATTTGGGGGGCAGTCGCATGGTGGTGACATACGCATCTTCTTTTGTGACGTCCGTAGCCCATCTGACACGAAACATCGGTAGCTTCTCCCCGACGTAGTCGAGCTCCCAGATTTCCTCGATCCTTCCGTAGTACCTTTTCTTCTCTTCACCCATGTACGATTCCATCGTCACGCCCGAGTTCTGATAGTCGCTTTTTTGTCTCTCTCCTCTGTGGAGAATGTGTAACCGTTGATGTCGTATTTCTGATAAGTCATGAGGTTGGCGGCGGGCCCATAAGACAAGGCCAATATCATTTTGTCTACGTCGCTTGCCATTGGTGGGGGATTGGCATCAATCTGGTCTTTGAACCAGCTCGCGAAAGAGGAGTTGTGCGCTCTAAATACCTCTTGTTCCGTCATCGGCTTGTCAGCCCTGCTCTTGATCATGTTTATGTGCTGATCCACCCAAGGCTCTACCTCGTTCATGTGCTGTAGTGCTACTAAGTGGGCCCTGTTAAAGTCTGTTCTCCTATCATCTTGATCGGCGTCGAGTTCCCTCCTGCCAGCGTTGTGGCCTACTCCCTCGAATCTGCCGAGGTGCTTGTTGGCGGGCAATCCAACCGGACGTGGGTCGTCCTCATTTAAATAATTCTTGCAGAAAGAGATGCACTCCTCGGTGAGAAAGCCCTGGACGATGCTTCCATCCGGATGTGCCCTGTTACGAACGTATCCTTTGATGAAGCCGTTCATTCTTTCTAACGCCATCATGTTGTGCGGGCCCGAGATCCTCGATATCGTCCACTATATGCACCAGCAGATGGACCATGATGTCAAAGAATGCGGGCGGGAAGTACATCTCCATCTCGCATAGGATGGTGACGATCTCTTCCTGCAGCCTCCCGAGTTTCTTGACGGTTATCGACTTTCGAGTGATGACGTCGAAGACGTTACACAGGTCAGTCAGCGTCGCACGAACGTGCGGTTCCATTATCCCTCGGATAGCAACCGGAAGTATCTGCGTCATCATGACATGACAGTCATGAGACTTCATCCCGCTGAAGATTTTTTTCGTCGGGTCCAGCCATCTGCGTATCAGCCCCGCGTAGCCTAGGGGAAATTTGACTTCTAGTAGGCACTTGAAGAATTGTTCGAGCTCATCGGGATTTAGAGTGAAGCAGGAGGGGCGAGGAGTTTCGCGCTGCTTGGCCACCCTTTTGCGTTTGCGACCATCCGTCTCCTCCTCCTCGGTTTCCTGGTCAACCTGGGCGAAATGAAGCTCTTTTCTGATATCAAGGGCCATCAGGTCGTGTCTTGCTTTCGACCCGTCTTTGGTCCTCTCCGGCATGTTGAGCACAGTGCCAAGCAAGCTCTCGCACACGTTCTTCGTGATATGCATGACATCAAGGCTATGAGGCGTACCGAGGATCTTCCAGTACGGCAAGTCCCAAAACACGGACCTCCTTTTCCATACCCCCAAGAGCGGCCCGGGTTCCTTTTTCTTTCTCTTGTCTCCTTTCTTCCGCTTCTGGATCTTTATCTTACCCGCCGGAGGGCAGTCTTTCCAGTTTTTCAACAGAGTATCTATCTCTTCGCCGCTTCGCCTAGGTGGAGGTCCCTCGACCTCATCCTTCCCATTGAACAGGTCTCCACGCTTCCTCCACGGGTCATTCTTGGGAAGCCACATTCGATGCCTCATGTAGACGGTTTTTGAAGACCCGGGATCCTTACCCAGCTGTAAAAATGGCGTCTTTTCCATGCACCTCACACATGCCTTGTGTCCGTGGCACACCTGGCACGCGATATATCCGTATCCAAGATAGTCCTGCACCGTCGTCAACAGTGCGGCTTTCATACGGAAAGTTTCTTGTCCGTAGGCGTCCCAAGTTTCTGTCCCTTCCTCCCACAGAGTGACTAGCTCCTCCTTCAATAGCTCCAGATACAGGTTGATATCGCTCCCTGGCTGCGTCGGCCCTTGGATTAGCATACTCATGTGTATGTACTTCTTCTTCAGGCATAGCCATGGAGGGAGGTTGTACATCCATACAAACACGGGCCAGGTGCTGTGCTGCTGCTTTGGTTCCCAAACGGATTGAGTCCGTCGGTGCTCGCACCCAACCTGATGTTCCTTGGTTCTTTCCCGAATTCTTCGTAATACTCATCGTCTAATGTTTTCCACTGGCTTGCATCCGAAGGGTGTGTTAGCACTGGGTTTTCAACCCGTTCTACATCACGCATCACCGCCTCCTTTCTTTCCGCGTGCCGCGCATGAGCTTTGCTTCCTTGGGGTCCACAAGTACCGCTGCAGACGGGGCGTGAGAAGTACCACACAACTTTTCGAGGAGATTTTTTTGTCCCTCTCTTGTATCGAGATTCGCCACACTGTGGGCATGTATCGAGATTGGCATGCTCGTTCCGATATATTACGCAGTCACCGATGCATGCGTGGTATTTCTGGTGCGGTAAATCGAGAGGGCACACGATTTTCTTGGCCTCCTGTAGGCTACCGGCACACGTGTTATCTTTAGGAAAGTGGATCTTCAAGTATCCGAAGAGTTCGTCCACGCTTGTGTCCGTCCATTTGTGCTTTGCCTTCATCTCCATAATATCGAGAGCGTATCTCAGACGGCTCTCCTCCGTCCCACGAGCTGCATCGTACAACGGAGTTCTCGAGTCTACCTCGAGTTGATCTAGCTTAGCCTTCCGTCTACCAGCGATTTTGGGGTCGGTCGATGTGTTGCTGAGAAGAAGTTCTTGAACATGACGGTCCTGCACGGCCGCGGTTAGCGGGGTATTTCTACTCATGTCCTCGTCGGCCGCATGCTCTTCCCGGCCTTCTTGATCACCATCAACGTGTGCGCCATCCTCTTCAACCTCGTCTCCATTGTCGTGTGGGGCATCCTCTCCATCACCTTCGTTATCATCATCTCCACCATCATCATCTCCATCACCATCGATATCATCATCTCCATCATCACTCATCCACTGAGTATGCCCCTCCATGAAACTATACCTGAGCAGGTGTTGATTCACTATGCCTGAGAAGGGGTCAAACAACGATCCTAGCTTGCATCTTCGACAAGGACACATTATATCCTTTCGCTTTTTCGATACATGTCGGCCGTCGCGCGTTCCACGTATCTATCCACGACGCTTTCCCTCATCGCGATGACCATCGCCGCCTACAAGACAAGATAATTGATTACACCGCCGTCTCGGAAAAAATTCGGCATGACCTTTGCTAAATATTGTCATGCTGGAGTTCCAAAATTCGCCGGAACGGAAGTTAATCAACATTCCGGCAAAACATTGGCAACTCAATGTTCCTGCACGCGTAAACAAATGCAAAACAATGCATTTACATATATGGAACCGCCTTTTGCCACCACTAGTACTAGTGATATAACCGCGAATTTTCGCCAACACATGAACATTCCACTCATTTAGTTATGTACCTATTAGTTGACGCGACGTCCAAAAGCACCGGAGAGACGCCACACGTCGACTTTAATGCTTGAGAGATCTAGAGATCTAAGAAATGGAGAGATCTAGCTAGATCTAGTGCAAAAGGTGGTGGGAGGAGATAGATCTAGATCTAGATTATGCAAATCATGCAAGAGGGGCTAGGTAGTGCATGATTTGCTCAAATACATCATATTTTAGTGGTTGAAATAGCTAAAATGGGTGGGGGAATGAGCTAACTAGTGCTTGGGTTGATTTGCCATCACATATGAGTGTGTGTGGGTGGTGGTAGGTGGCTGGTCGTCCTAAATGGACATGCCCAGGTTACCGCCGGCGCCTATAACATAAAATGCCAGCGGTAGGGCACGTTACCGCCGGCATCTGCTGGCCGAAAACACCGGCGGTAACTTAAGGCCTGGTGGCCCACCCTGGCTTGGCTATACCGCCGGCATCTACTGCGCGCGTTCGCCGGCGGTAGAGCCCACTATCCCTGGCGCTTCGGCCCGAAGACGCCGGCGGTAAGGCTAGGCCCAATTGGGACCCCGGGGCCCATTGCACCCCCGGCGCCTCGATTTTATTTTCGCCGGCGGTAAAGGAGCTACCCCCGGCGCCGTCCTACCTATTCGCCGGCGGTACTGTTAGCCCCCCCTGGAAGGTATTACCGCCGGCATCTTCAGATCGTATTTGCCGGCGGTAAGGAGTGCGGCTATAAGCCTTTCCCTAGTAGTGCAACTCACATACTCACCTACTCACTACCCATAGGATGACAAAAGGATCAATCAAGATCTTCTCCTAGAAGTGTCTAGCTTCCATTGAGACGCAAAAGAAGAGGTTACAAGGAGGCAACGCAAGGTCAATTAGGCTCGGGTCGGCTGCCCCAAAATGATAGGGAGGATAGAATTCTGGACTCCATTTTTTTGTGAGAGCACTTCATCTTCACTGGCTCTAGCATAATCAGAAGTCCCCTCACAAACCCTGGGTGGGCCTCTCCATGCTGTATGGCAACATGGAACATTATCTACTCGATGCATGCACTACGATAACCTTGGTTGATGGAGGTTTTGCAAAATTTTAGAAGTCAACATGGCTCAACAGGCTTCTATTGCATCTAGCGGCGCCTCTGCTATAAGCCTTCTCCAATCACAAGAACAAGACGGTTGCATAAAATCTTGACCACAATGCTTGGATTCTCAACCTCTGCCTATACCTTCTCTCCGCCAACTACCTGGTTCAGTTAACCATTCTCAGTAACAAGCAAGAATTTGTTGCCATAATCACCAATGGTCTCTATGCAACCTTATAGCTTATTATAAAGTGCAATTTGACGAGTCGGTTGGTAGGGGACCCATTGTGTCGCGTTAGATACATTGCCCTCCAACCCCACCCTCCCCAAGTGTAGAATCCCCGCCTTGCTTTTCACGTAGAAAAGGGTCTGGATTGTTGACTCCCTGGCAACAAAGGGTTGCCCCATGATCCTCTCTGCCAACTATGTAAAGCAGCACGAGAGAATGTCGAACACATGCTATTCATATACTACTACTCAAGGATCGGTGGACCTATTCCACGCTCGTACCTCTATCTCAGGCATCTCCAATCTTTGGGAGCAGTATTGTTATACACAGCGGGTGTCCGAAAAAAGGGCTTAGATCAGCCACTACGCTTGTGTGCTAGGAGATGCGGAAGGAGGGAAAGCTAGTGTTTCAATAACAAAACATCTATTCCCTCACTCCTTGTGACCAAGTTTAAGGAAGGCCTTTCCTAGATCGTGGCAGGCGCCAAGCACTTTGCGCAACTAGTTCCTTGGACATATTCATGTACTTTACCCACCCACGTGTGGTTGCTTTATGTGATATAACATGTGTTGTTTGGCTTAGGCCTTTGGGTTCTCCTTCTTAATCGATGAAAAAGGCAGAGCTCCTAAACCAATTCAAAAAATAATATTTTTCAAATAGAAATGTCATTTTAACATGGTGTTTGGTTGGTGCGTAAGCCACCATGGTCTATTTTTGCCCGAGCATATGAAAGAAATATTATTACTATTGCGAAATACCACGATAATCCTATTACGAAAACCAATTTTGGTGTTTTTCATCGTAAACTAGGAGTTGGTTTAATCTATAAAACAAGTTCTCCAAATAGTTTTGTGAAGATAACATGTGATTCTTCTTCTATGAAAGGGAATGGCATAATGTATCTTCTTGCTTAGGGCACAGTAAAAAAATCAAAAGATTAAAGTTGCCAAGCACATAGGTGCTCTAAAAATAAATAACAATTACTTACATAAGTACAAGGTTTTGAAATAAAGAACAACAAAGTGTTGAAAATGAAGTATATTAGACAAACTCTTAAGACGTTGACGACACTTTTGTAAGGTGGTATAGGCCATGCAGGATTGTCCCTTGAGCACAGTGAGTTCCAAACTTTACTTGTGTATATGACATACAAACTATATCGCAAAGCTCGAGCAGATCAGGTCTTGCTCAAGCAAAATATATCAGCTTGAATCATCAAACCACACATGCACAGATTCAGCTAAAATTTAGCAATAATGTATATTTCGAATGATGCTGTTAACTTATTTAACCCGTATCTAACACGAAGTTGGATTTTCAGCTTATGTGCAAGTATATTGCCTTTGGAATTTTACATGTATAATATATGTTTCCGGGTTGGTCATGCATAAGTTGTTCCTTTGTTAGATGTGGTTTAGCTCTTACCTAAACTACTGATATGAAATTCATGTAACTAAATATGGTAAATATACTGATGAGGAGTATCACGCATGGTTTCTTGCACAAAGAGAAGAAACTATTTATTGCCTATTTTATAAATATACATAGGACACTAAAAATACGAATACAATAAAAAATATGATTGAGATGGCATGGTTTTTTTTTAGATAGTTTGAGATGGTATGGCTTGATTAATCTTATCTAGATAAAAAAATGCACGAGTAGAAATTATTGGAATCTGCAAAAACAAAAACAAAAAACTAGAACTTCCAAGAAATTTAAGTTTGAGAGGGAGAGAGCGTGAGATGGTGAGAGAGGGTACGTACAATATATTGGAGGTTTGATTTCTTGTCAGATCAAAGATCATGTTGCAATTTAAAAAAATAGTATTCCATTTTATTACATATTTAGAAAATTTTCATATGGTTCTTGGATTATGCTATTTTGCTCTTATGAGTATCATATATGAGTTTTAAATAGAAATAGAATCATAATCTTTTAAAATTTCTATTACTTAAATAGTATACCAAAATCTGGTGGGGAAATGTATGTTGTTGCATTCGTTAGTCAACACCCACTGGCAACACTAGCAACGTTAGATCTTTTCTGAGAATTTGTCCTTTAATAAACTTTGACCTAGTTTCATTTATATTAAATATCTTAAAGCATAACTAAGTTGTATGTGCTGCTTAAGATTGGATTTTTCGAAATAAAGACAATGCGACAAGTCTTGAACTTGATCCCTCCAACGAATTACTTCAGGATGCTTTAAGTAATGCGAGATGTCAGATGGTATTGCTGATTTCTCAACGATTTAGTGGTTTACTTAAGTTTTAGCTGTTCTTGAGCAATCCAGCTCATCACCTGCGCTGCTGATGTGTCTGTATATTAGCGGCTGTGCAAGACCACATCCAATAGGGTTTGTCAAAAGGGTTCTGGTCGAATAGTCTATTGAGTTCTTAATTGGTATATCAAAGAGAGATAAAAAATTGGAGACATCCTGCATGCCCCCCTTCAATGCTGACGCAATGTGAGTGGACCGGTACGGGGAATGTATTTACCAGAAAATGTACCACTTGTGTATTAACAATGCAACTTTGGTTGTTGGCATCAGGTATGCATGCATGTGAAATGAACATATTTTGATGACCTAGTTCATTCACCCGTGCATTTGTAGAAATACTGTTAGACGTACATCACCATGTTTTGGAAAAAAAAAACGAATTACAAAATGCAAAAATATGTATATAAGAAAAATGAATAACATAGGAAAAAATAAATGATGACTTTACGATCATTTCTATTTATAACTTCCCGGTGTTACAATCAATTTATTGTTGTTTAACGGTTACAATCAATTTGTTGTTTTTTAGCGGTAATGTTTTCTTCGAGACTGGCTTAACACTATTGTGATGAACTCGTTCAATAAAATGTTGCACACAAGTTGGGTTAAATTATAGTCCACTTCATTTAGTTGTTGAATATAAGTACTGTGCTCCTAATTAGCACAAGGGCAGACATGAGACTTAATTACTGCGTGTTTGTTCCGTACTCGAACACAACTTTAAACTCATAGTCAAAATATAAATCATGTAAGGCTTACCCAACATGTGGAAATTATCATGCATTGTCATGCCAAAAGAGAACACACATGTGCAATAATAAATACTAGGATATACAATTTGATTATGATGCCTGGGGCGGCATCCCATCTCTTCTATGTGGCAACACAAATCTTCTTCGGACCTCGGTGACACAGTAGTCCAGTGGCGGCCTCATCGCAATGATGTTGGAGGTGGGGCTCTCTCCCCTGGAGGCGTTGCTCCTGTGGAAATAATCGGCGGATCTAGGTCTGGCCCAAGCCATTCATTCAAGGGGAGGCCCGCGGGTTTGTGGTCGTTGTTGCAGGCGGCGTTGAGGCGCTTGGCTGCGGTGGCCACCTAGCACTAGGTGGTTTTGGCTCCCAGCAGCGAAGCGGTGTCTACAACAGTGACACATGTAGATTCATCCAGTGCATATTTTTGAGTGCTTAGATGTGGTGTTGTTGGTGCTTGGCACAAGGCGGCGTGGCCGCATCGAGACTATGGTGGTGCGACCATGACTGTGTAACAGGGCGCGAGGTGTTGTGGACGCGCTACATCGAAGCTACATATATGGTGTGGTGCGCTAAGACCTAGTACGTAGGATGCGACACTTAGGATGAAAGTGTTAACGTCTACAGTCGGCGCCGGTGACGATGGCTCTTGTGGGCCCCGTTCCTCTCTATGGAGGGGTCTTCAAGTAATGTCGGCTTCTCCCGTACCTACTTGGGGTGATTCGGAGTCCAGATCGGAACCACAAATCTTATCTAGGTCTTCAACGTCACTCTTGATTCGCGGAGTGAAGATCGTCTGGTTAGAATGTACTTCGTGAATCTAGGTCACTCTCGACCAATGCGTGTACTGTTCGGAGTAGTAGTTAAGAGCCTTGATGCATTAGATTATTAGACGGCGAGGCGCCACAACTTTTTAGTGATGTGGACCAATGAATAACCTGTGCATTGAGCTCTCATAAGTCCTCCAACGTCTTGATCGTTTCATAACCAAATTCTTCTACGCCTACGCTAGCACTGATGGGGTCTAAGGTTACGTGGGTTGCCCGGTCTCACGAATTGACCGAGGGAAAGGCGGGGGAGAGGAAGAACACGGCGAAGAACACGATGAACACACGCAAACGCACACCAAACCGATACAATTCCGGTTTACTCCCTATAGCCCGAACCACTATCCCGATAGAATCTCTCGAGAGAAAGACACGAGGTAGAATTCCCAAGAGAAAGATCGGTATACGATTGGTAGAATCACACGAGTGAGAGACCGGTGGTAGAATCACAAGTGTGAGAGACTAATCATATAAGGAGTGCCTTAATACAATAAATTTGATAATCTAAGGAGGGGGTTTCCCTAATCCCAAAGGGATAGTGGAGGCATAAGCCAAGTTCTCACTCAAGTTATGTCTAACCTAATGAAGGGAGAAGTGGGAGCCTATATATAGAGAGCCACAAAGGAGGGGTAGTTTAGGCATACAAATAGCATAATGGGGTTGCATGGGCTGAGCCCAAGTGTTGGATGCGCATTTAGAGGGCGAATTGTCCGGCCTTAGTGGGGGCGGATAATCCAGCCTAGTAGTCGTGCTTCTTGCGCCTTCTCTTCTTGGTGACCTCAGACTCCTCTTTTTCCTTCTTCGGTTTCATGTCTCCGTGATCTCGGCTTTGAGTGTGGTTCTTGTCGTTGATGCACATGATAAAACGACTGTAGGTCGGGCTGCATCAAGTACACTCCAATCCAAACAATCATCATCACTGGTGGGAGTTAATACATATGGAGTTCATCCACAGGAATATCCGTGAGCTTGCGGCTACCAATCTCTGCAAGATCGAGAATCTAAATCGACCTTTGCTTTTGTCCTAGCTGCGTCTTTCCAATAATAGGGGACCAGGACGGCAAGACCAAACCGACCAAGCACTCATGGCGGCCTTGGTTACATGAAAAAATCAAGTTAGGATTGTTGCAAAATGAAAGCACGAAGTGTCAGATTCTTGTTGTCCCACTCACTCTTCAGCAGTCTTATCCGGCCGGTCGATGGAGTCAATAGTAGCGGCAAGCTAGACAAGTGCACGAGAGCAGGAGAGGGTCGATTGTGCTGTCTATGCGATCGTACACGCATTGGTCGAGAGTGACCTAGATTCGCCAAGTGAAGATCGTCTGGTCAGAACGTACTGGGACTGCGTTATGAGCTATCGCTCTGCTGCTCCTTTTCATCGCCGTCTTTGTCACCGGCAGCTAGCGCGCACATGCATGCGCATCCGGCGGCGGCCGGCGGGGGCGAGAGCGAGCCATCGCCGTCAAACATGGTACGAACGGTGGCCCGGGCAGACGGCGACGGCGCCGCTGCCGGATTAGATAATTCTAGCTAGGAGCGGCACACTTGCGTAGGCGGTGAATGGCTAGACCTGCGAAAACGGTGGGATCTGAGGGAGGGCGCATGCGACGTCGGACGGAAGGGAGGAAGCTGAGGGCATCTCCAGTGGGGCGACGCAAACGGACCTTAAAGATTATGTCTCTACTATCCTTAATTCTTGCATAGAATGCTACAGTAGGAATCCTTATATCGTTGATTATAAAATGAGACTCATTAATGCACAAGAATGCACTCACAATTTGCAGGAACCGGTGGAAGAAGAAATTGATGAACCTGAAAGCTCATTGGATGAAAAAGAGGAGCAAATTAATGAACTAGAAAGCTCATTGGATGAAAAACAAGAGGAGAGTGATGAACAAAAGGAGGAAGAATGGATTAGCTACCCATGCCAACCTTCTAATGAGAGTAACTCTTTATCTCTTACACTATTTGATTGTCCTCCATGCTTACCGGAAGAGGTTGAATGTTATGTTCCTGTGGATTCTCTTGAAATATTACCTATGAGTAAAACTTGTGAAAATAATTATGCTACTGTTATATATGATAATCCATTCTACTTTGATAAATCTTATGATAATGCTTTGTTTGTGCCTGATGTCGAAATGCATGGTACTAAAGAATTTTGCTTGGCAAATGTTTATGATAAAGCTCTAGACGATGGTCCTATGTTACTTGATAATATTAATTGTACTACTAATGAAAATGGGATTGGAGAGGTTTTAACTTTATCTATGTGTCCCATATCTCTTGATATTGATCAATCATCTTGTCATATTATTGATAAAAGTAAGTTTGAAAGTTTTAATTCCACTATTCTTGAGATTGATAAAAATTATATGTTTGTGGATCATGAAAAATATGCTGCATGTGATAGTTATATTGTTGAGTTTGTTCATGAAGCTACTGAAAATTATTATGAGAGAGGAAAATATGGTAGTAGAAATTTTCATGGTACTAATACACCTCCCTATGTGCTGAAATTGTTGAAATTACACTTGTTCTATCTTCCTATGCTTGTTACTTTGCTTTTCATGAACTTGTTTATTTACAAGATTCCTTTGCATAGGAAGTGGGTTAGACTTAAATGTGTTTTGAATTTGCTTCTTGATGCTCTCTTTTGCTTCAACTCTAGTGCATCATTAAAACTGCTGAGCCCATCTTAATGGCTATAAAGAAAGAACTTCTTGGGAGATAACCCATGTGTTTATTTTGCTACAGTACCTATATTTTATATTTGTGTCTTGGAAGTTGTTACTACTGTAGCAACCTCTCCTTATCATAGTTTTGTTGCATTGTTGTGCCAAGTAAAGTCTTTGATAGTAAGGTTCATACTAGATTTGGATTACTGCGCAGAAACAGATTTCTTGCTGTCACGAATCTGGGCCTAATTCTCTGTAGGTAACTCAGAAAATTATGCCAATTTACGTGAGTGATCCTCAGATATGTACGCAACTTTCATTCAATTTGGGCATTTTCATCTGAGCAAGTCTGGTGCCTCAATAAAATTCGTCTTTACGGACTGTTCTGTTTTGACAGATTCTGCCTTTTATTTCGCATTGCTTCTTTCGCTGTGTTGGGTGGATTTCTTTGTTCCATTACCTTCCAGTAGCTTTGAGCAATGTCCAGAAGTGTTAAGAATGATTGTGTCACCTCTGAACATGTGAGTTTTTTATTATGCACTAACCCTCTAATGAGTTTGTTTCGAGTTTGGTGTGAAGGAAGTTTTCAAGAGTCAAGAGAGGAGGATGATATATGATCAAGAAGAGTGAAAAGTCTAAGCTTGGGGATGCCCCCGTGGTTCATCCCTGCATATTTCAAGAAGACTCAAGCGTCTAAGCTTGGGGATGCCCAAGGCATCCCCTTCTTCATCAACTTATCAGATTTCTTCTATTGAAACTATATTTTTATTCGGTCACATCTTATGTGCTTTACTTGGAGCGTCTGTGTGCTTTTATTTTTGCTTTGTTTGAATAAGATCGGATCCTAGCAATCCTTGTGTGGGAGAGAGACACGCTCCGCTTTTTCATATGAACACTTGTGTTCTTCGTTTTACTTTTAATGTTCAATGATAAAAGTTGGAAGCTATTGCACTTATTTATATTTGGTTGGAAACAGAAAATGCCTCATCATGTCTTGAATAATTTGACACTTGGCAATTGTTTTGAGCTCTCAAGTAGATCATGATTAAGTTTTTTCATGTAGTTTAAACCTATTAGTGGAGAACTACCGTAGAGCTTGTTGAAATTGGTTTGCATGATTGGTCTCTCTAAGGTCTAGATATTTTCTGGTAAAAGTGTTTGAGCAACAAGGAAGACAGTGTAGAGTTTTATAATGCTTGCAATAAGTTCTTATGTAAGTTTTGCTGTACCGGTTCATACTTATGTTTGCTTCAAATAACCTTGCTAGCCCAAAGCCTTGTCTTGAGAGGAATGCTTCTCGTGCATCCAAAACCTTGAGCCAAAACCTATGCCATTTGTGTCCACCATATCTACCTACTATGTGGTATTTCCTGCCATTCCAAGTAAATACTTCATGTGCTACCTTTAAACCTTCAAAATGCTTCTCAATTTGTGTTAATGTTTTATAGCTCATGAGGAAGTATGTGGTGTTTACCTTTCGATCTTGTCATTTACTTCGGACAGACTCTCACCAATGGACTAGTGGCTTCATCCGCTTATCCAATAATTTTGCAAAAGAGCTGGCAATGGGGTTCCCAGCCCCAATTAATTAACTTTCATTAATAATTCTCTTCACATGTTTTGCTCTGATTCATCAGTAAGCAACTTAATTTTGCAAATAGACACTCCTTCATGGTATGTGAATGTTGGAAGGCACCCGAGGATTCGGTTGGCCATGGCTTGTGTAAGCAAAGGTTGGGAGGAGTGTCATCCATAAATAATAAAACTAAAGTACATGTGTAAACAAAAGAGAAGAGGATGATCTACCTTGCTGGTAGAGATAACGTCCTTCATGGAAGCCGCTCTTGAAAGTCTGGTTGATGAGGTAGTTAGAGTGCCCACTATCATTCGTTGACAACAACAAACACCTCTCAAAACTTTACTTTTATACTCTCTATATGATTTCAAAAGTTAAAAAGCTCTAGCACATGATTTAATCCCTGCTTCCCTCTGCGAAGGGCCTTTCTTTTACTTTATGTTGAGTCAGTTTACCTACTTCCTTCCACCTTAGAAGCAAACACTTGTGTCAAGTGTGCATTGATTCTTACATATTTGCTTATTTGCATTCATCATATTACTTTGTGTTGACCATTATCCATGAGATATGCATGTTGAAAGTTGAAAGCAACTGCTGAAACTTAAATCTTCCTTGTGTTGCTTCGATGCTTTTACTTTGAATCTATTGCTTTATGAGTTAACTCTTGTGCAAGGCTTTCGATGCTTGTCTTGAAAGTACTCTTCATGAAAAGTTTTGCTATATGTTATCTATTTGTTAGCAACTATAGATCATTGCCTTGAGTCACTTCATTCATCTCATGTGCTTTGTAATAGTATGATCAAGGTTATGTAAGTAGCATGTCACTACAGAAATTATTCTTTTATCGTTTACCTACTCGAGACGAGTAGGAACTAAGCTGGGGATGCTGATACGTCTCCAACGTATCCATAATTTCGATGTTCCATGCTTGTTTTATGACAATACTTACATGTTTTACTTGCACTTTATAATGTTTTTATGCGTTTTCGGAACTAACCTATTAACAAGATGCCACGGTGCCAGTTTTCTGCTGTTTTTGTTCGAGAAAGGCTGTTCGGGCAATATTCTCGAATTGGACGAAATCAACGCCAAACCTCCATTTTTCCCGGAAGCATCCAGAACGAAGGGAGTCGGAGAGGGGCCAGAGGGCCACCACACCATAAGGCGGCGCGGCCTGGCCTGGGCCCGCGCCAGCCTATGGTGAGCCCCCAGGCACCCTCCTGCGCCGCCTCTTCGCCTATATAAACCCTTTCGACCTAAAAACGCAGTACCTTTTGTGAAACTCCGGAAAGACTCGGGGGCCGCCACCATCGCGAAACTCAATTCCGGGGACCAATCTCTGTTCCGGCACCCTGCGGGACGGGGAAGTGCCCGGAAGCCATCTCCATCAACGCCATCGCCTCCATCATGCTCGTGAGTAGTTCCCCATGGACTACGGGTTCTAGCTGTAGCTAGTTGGTATCATCTCTCCCATGTACTTCAATACAATGATCTCATGAGCTGCCTTACATGATTGAGATTCATCGATGTAATCGGTGTTGTGTTTGTCGGGATCCGATGGATTGTTACGTTATGATTGTCTATCTACAAAGTTTATGAAGTTATTGTTGCTGCAATCTTGTTGTGTTTAATGCTTGTCACTAGGGCCCGAGTGGCATGATCTTAGATTTAAGCTCTATACTTATTGCTTAGATTGTATCTACAAGTTGTATGCACATGTCTATGTCCGGAACCAAAGGCCCCAAAGTGACAGAAATTGGGACAACTGGAGGGAAGGCTTAGATATGAGGATCACATGTTTTCACAGTGTTAATGCTTTGCTCCGGTGCTCTATTAAAAGGAGTACCTTAATTTCCCGATTCCCTAGCAATTGCTTGGTTGGTAGGACAAAAGATGTTGTACAAGTTTCTCATTGCGAGCACGTATGACTATATATGGAAAACATGCCTACATGATAAATGATCTTGATGTTTGTCTTAATGCTATTTCAATCCTATCAATTGCCAACTGTAATTTGTTCACCCAACACTTGTTATTGGAGAGTTGCCACTAGTGTAGTTAGCTGGGAACCCGGTCCATCTTTCATCATCATATACTCGTTCTACATGTCATTGGAAGTAGTATCAACTATTTTCGGTGCCATTGCTCTCATATTGCTAATACTTTGCTTTGTATTCTTACTTTGCTCTCATATCATGCTACTTTCACATCACCCCTGTTATTAGTGCTTTTCCAGTGCGGTGAATTGACAACTCGGTTGTTAAGGCTTATAAGTATTTCTTACCCCGTTGTGAATCAATAAATTTGGGTTTTACTTCCCTCGAAGACTGCTGCGATCCCCTATACTTGTGGGTTATCAGGCACCTGGATTTTGCTGTCTCCCGGCATCTCGCGCCGAGCTCCCCTGCGCGTGGGGGTTTCCCTTTTGACGCCACTTGGCCTGGCCTGGAAAAGTTGCCGATTCAGCCACTCCCAAAGGGCCTGGCCCAGGAGTGCCTTAAGCAGCGTGTGGGCGGAAAACTTTGGACATTGTCGAATTCAGTCATTTTAAATAGCGTGCCCAAATGTGAATCAAGGGCAGTGCGACCTACCAAACGTGGCCATGATGGATGCCAATGAAATGAATTATGGAACATCGCTAATCATGCCAACAGCTTCCAAAATCAACCGAAGATTCTGCAGCTCGTGATAACACACTAGGCGCCAACTAATTAATGCACGACTCTAATCTAGAAGCTGCTTGCCGTACCTGACCGTACAAACACATGGCACTAATGACAAGATGCTCTCTTTCTCTCTGCTCCAAGATATCCTTGAGATGTGTTTGCAGGTGGTATGTACACGTCAACCTCAGGAGCGCGCGGCGCATGTGGTTTTTGTGGCCGTAGCCTTCGTGTCCCCGGAGGCGACGGAAAAAGATAGAAAAATGGGAGGCGAGGAGCCGAATCTCGCCGTGACCACGTCACCATCGACGTACGAAACGGTACGAACTGAGGACGGTACAACTGACCAGAGACCAGGACGACGTAAGATCGACGACGACGTGATCGGACAAATCGGTAATCGATTTTGTATTCAGCTGCCTCGATCGCGCGCCGCTCATGTAATAATCTACGGACTACTAAGAGCATCTTCACCGGTAGCCCTAAATAGACGTCGGTAGGGACGCCGGCATCTTCGTTTGGGGGGCGCTGGCACTGCATTCTCTATTTGGGGGAGCTGTTCCTACACCAGCGCCTCCAAAACGCCGGCCCGATAGATGTTTTGATTTAAAATCATAAATAAATTCATAGAAAATTGAATAAGAAAACATTTTATTTCACAAACTAATACATAATTGGGAACGTGGTTTACATGAAGATATAGTTTGGAACATGGTTTTTCACAAACTAATATATAGTTTGAACCATGGTTGACACAAATATAAAACATTGCAAAAAAACTAAATCTAACTAGGCCGGTCATCGCAGGTTTCGTGTGTTCGCTGCCAAGAAAGAACACCCGAGGGCACACCAGTCACCCAAATGGAAATCCGGTGGCGAGGTGCCCTGTTGGTTCTTCCAAGGAAGAACATCCAAAAACATGCGAGCCGATATTCGCTGCGAAGAAACAACACTCGTCAGTCGTCGTCCTCCTCGGCGATGTCGACGGTTAGGTTAAAATTGAATGAGCCGATGATGCATCGGCCCCGCCACTCCCCGCTGGCGTCGACTTTTGGGATGTCTGGCTGACAGGCGGCTCCCACAAGCAAAAAATTTAGCCTCGCGAGGCGCCGGCGCGCCCGATTCGCGCCCTTGGCGAAGGAGCCGGCACGGGGTTGCCGGCGATTCTATTGGGCTCCAAAATTGGCCGCCGCCGTTTGGGGCGTGCCGGTGCGAGCCCATTTTCGCCCCCGGCCCCCAAATTGCTATTGGGGGTGCCGGTGGAGATGCTCTAAGCCTAGCCATATTGATATTGTTAGTATCTTAGCTACTTCCTTCGTCTCGGCTTAACATGCACACACACAGTTTAAGATAAACTTTGATCCTTGATTTGGTCAATAAAATATAAATTTTATGTCTACAAAATCTATATCACAATTTGTATGCAAAAATCATTTCCAATGATATAATTTTTGTGACATATATTTCATATTTTATTGAAAAAAATAATGGTTAAATCAATTTCTTAAACTACGTGTGTGCTTGTGGAGGGAGTAATAACATGTAAATTGGTCTCGCAAAAATACTGATGTGTCAGCTAATAAAGGATGAGAGATAGAGTAATATAGGTGGACACTGTATCATAACGAATATCACGAGAAAAGTTAGTTCCAAACAAATCTTATACATAAAGTTGCATTGAGATTCTAGATTCTAAAAAATAATAAATATAGCATAACTATGATATTACTACATGCTACTACTCAATATAAAGATAGTACCGTACACAAGTATCATATGTATGATAGTACTACGTGATATTTAGCACTATGGCCATCCTAAGTATATATCTAGGAGCCTACGATTATAAGACCGACACGTATTTTTAGATCATCAACTTAATAATAAAATATAATGGTATAAAATTTATATTTTAGAATGTAAAATATCCAAACTTTCAAATAATATATGCTTTATAATATATATACACGCCATGTTACGTTAATCAAGTTTACGATCTAGAGATACACGTCGGCCTAGAGATCTACATCTAGTCTACTGATGATCCTACATGAGGTCCGCGATCTCTAGCAACGCCGCTAGCCAGTTGGGTGCCGACGTTGGCAGATGATGGACCGGTGGTGGAGGGACGGCCGGGGCAACTGCTGGCTGCTGGTCTGAGGGCCAGTAGAACGCCAAGCCAGGTAGAGGATACCCATAGGAGGAGGTGAAGGATAGCCCAGAACAGTCTCGGGCCACTACTCCAATGGCGATGGTCGTGTTGGAGGTGACGGCGCGCTAGGCATCCATGGCCGCCCTTAGGGCCTCATCCTCGGACAGACCCACATGCATGACCGCCACGGCGTAGCGAGGCGATGCTTGTGGCGGCGACTGCTCCTGCGAGTCCTTCATGGCGATCATTATCGCCTCCTCCTCATCCATGCCTTCCAGCATGATGGGGAGTTGGTACACCATGGCCTCCTCCTTAGCTTTCTCCGCGAGGTACACGAGGTAGCCAAGGTAGTCCTCTCTGTCGTCTCGATCCTCCTCTCTTGGGATTTGGTCGCAGTAATACACCTCCTCCTCCTCTCGTCTTCCTCGTCCTACTCCACCTTCACTTCCGGTGTAGGAGGAGCACCTTAGTTGAACTGGTCGTCGCCGAGAAACCCTGTATGGCGGTGTGGTTCCCAAGCGAGGGGGGCCAAGGTGTCCCACATCAACGAGTTGATGTTGTATGCGGAGTCGTCGAGAAGTCTGGAGGTATTAGAGACCGCTGAATGAAGATCTCCTACACCGTTCCCGGCCATGGAGCAGTACCGATGGCATCGGCACCATCTCGTGACTGAGGAGCAAGCCACCGCAGAGGTTGAAGTCAATCCACGCCGGAGCACAAGGCGTACGGCCAGTGTATGGGGCCCGCACAAGGTTCATAGTTATGGGGACGCGGATGCACGACTTCTTCTTTTTCTTCTCCGCTGATGACTCGGCCTCGTGATCGTTCTTTGGCTTCCTAAACAGCAACCCATTGCCCATGATCGGTGTGAAGCGGTGCGGCCTGGTCTCTTAGAAGCTTGGAAGGGCAATGGCAAGGGGCACGCTGTGGTCAATGACAAGCCTGTGCTGATGCCCTTTAAAAAGGACGGGTGTGCGACCGCCTTCAATATTGGCGCTGGTCACCAACTCTCCCCCTCCCCCCTCCCTCCCTCCCATGAAGCTGAAGCATGCCATTGATGGTCCGCAGTGACCAGTGCATGCAGAAGGGGAAGCGATACGGCCACTACCTTGACATCAGCGGCCGCAACGCGAAAGAGTGTGTACACCCGACGGATCGCGGTGATGTATCTGTGGCTTAATTTTGGACCGCAAATAGATAGGTGTAGAGAAGCTGGTCTAATTATGTTGGATCGATGTGAGGGTTTTTAACACAGAGCAGCCACGTGAAAACCAAGTGCATCGGTCTATTCCTGTCGGGCATCTGGACATGGCCTTAGATGTCAGCCCCAAAGCTTATCGTGAGCTGGCTCTATTAATTGGATGACACACTATGAGAATAGGTCATGGATGGAGCAGCAAGAAACCATAATTTGTCTCTTGACTCTTGCGAGTGCCCATAATGTTGCTTGCACCCTAGTGGTTCTACAGTGGTGCCAACTCAACACATCAACACCAATGACCCCAGTTCCCACGCAATGTACTGCACATATTTGGAAAGGTCAGTGGTTTGCGACTTTGCGACATGATTACTGATTGTGTACTTTATTGATTCCAGTTGTTTGTATTTTTCTATAAATAAAACGACATAACACTGGTAGAAAGAAGGACTTTAATCCCGGTTAGTTAATCCATTAATCCATTTATATGACTAGCCCCCCCTCTAGTCGCGGTTCTTACGAACAGCGACTAATGATCACGTGGCCAAATCCGTCGGAGGACCTTTAGTCGCGGTTCTCTGGCCAACCGCGACAAAGCCCCCTAAATCTGGTTTTTAATCTGTATTGTTTTATTTCTTTTATATTTTATTTTGTATTTTATTTTAATTTTGAAGAAGTTTCAGTACACATATTCTACGCTACAATATACATGCATATGAATGTACAATTTCAAACAAGTTTGAAAATAGAACCAAGAAGAATTCAAAAGAATATACAATATATATTCAATATCGGATGACCATATACAATTTCGAACAAGTTTCCATACATAATTTACGGCATCAGAAGTTCTTCGTCCTCGTAATAGTGCTCTCCTTTAGGATGGAGGACTTCCCTCATGAAAAATTCTGCTAGTTCCTCTTGAATTGGTCGGAAGCGAGCTTCTGGACTAAGCGTCTTCCGGAAGTTATTCCTCCGCACGTTGTTATCCGACGGCTTCCGCTCAGAGGTGTGTCTCCGGATGAACTCACAAACATAATATCCACATAGATTGGTCCCCGGTGGCTGAATATCCCCAGTCAGTGACCTTCTAAAGTCTAGCTCTTTTTGGAATTCACCGACCATTTGATTTGTGAACCGTGTCCAAACCCTACGAGGCAAAGAAAATTAAATGAACAAGGGAGTTATTAGTTACTTGATATTAGGAAATAAACGAAAGAGGCCGATTGATACAGAGCGCAAATGAATGAAAATAATTACTTTTGCAGCATTTTTCTCATGTTGACCCAAAGCTTTAGATCCATATTCAGAGAGTCCATGACGAGAACTCTGGAGGTGTGAAATTCAATTACTAGCAGAATCCAGTGGAACCTGCAGACACGATACATGCACAATCATGCATAACTCATCGATTAGACATACCATGCATGGAGTAAACAAAAGAGAATATGCTCAAGACAGAAACACTCACCCAAAATAGTAAGGAAATAGAATTTGACTTTTGAGTTGCTGCTTTGTAAGAAAATCCCACAGGTCTTGTTCCACGTCGGCGGGGTGTTTTTCTAACACATATCCATTAACGATTTGTGGGTCAATGAACCCAACATCATGGATGTTCCTTATTCGCATTCCCTAATCTTCATTCTGCATAATAGCGTACACAACAATATAGTTAAGACATATATATATATATATATATATATATATATATATATATATATATATATATATATATATATATATATAGGGCAATGAACGAGATGAGGTAGAAATAAATCACTTACAGAACGTAGCAACTGATGATAGATTTGTCGAGCTCGCGCAGATTGAACAGCTGAAACAATTCACTCATATGAACTGTTACATAGTAATGTTTGAAGTGATGCTCATGTCTAACTTCCGCATAAATATATTCTTTGCCGGCGTTAGTTTTTATGTAACCCTTGTACCAACGTAGCAGATTTTTCATTTGTGGAGGTAGATCCTCTTCCTGCGCAGGCTCGACGAGAGGCCCATTCGGCACATATGTAATTGCTACCTCACTCATTGGCGCCTCCTCAAGGCCTAACTGCACGAAGAGTCATACCGAACTCGGCCGTTTGTTCTCTCGCACCCGTTACAGTCATTCCCTGTGCTGCCGCAGCTCCTATGATAGCGGGGTCCATTAGTTCAGCATCCGGACCGGCGGCTTTCACTATGAGCGGGGGATCGATTGTTTACTTTGTTCCCCGAGCTGTTTCCCGCTTTTTTACTTTCTTCTTTCTCGGCCTCCTCCAAGGCTTTCTTCTCATGCTTCTCCGCCAAGTCTTTCTTCTCCTTCAATATGAGTGCTTGCCTACTAAGTTCACGTCCATAGTCGTCAGGCATATTCTTCTCGACTTGGGACGGTGTGCTTAAAAATGACTTAGCCCACTTCTTTTCCTTCTCAGAAAATACTGGCTTGGGCTCGGGCTCTCTTTTCGCCTTCATTTCCGCCCTCCATTTCTCATGGTGAGCAGCCGCGGCCGCGTCGACTTCCTTGGCGCTACGTTCCCAAGGCCTTGTGGGGAGAGGCTTCAGTGATGGCTCCGGTACCTTTCTGGTTTTAGGTACATAAGGGTCCGGGTTAATAGTCCAGGACTGCTTCTGCTCCTTCGCCGGAGGTGGATTGGGGGGCGGCGTCGGCTTACCCGGCGGAGGCGGACTGGGGGCAGCGTCTGCTTACCCGCCGGAGGTGGATTGGGGGCGGCATCGGCTGGCGTGAAGGAGGTGTAGGTGAACCACCACCACCACCGCCGCCGCCACCACCACCACCACCGGAGGGGGGTGGACTTGTTGGCCTTGGCGCCTCGCCTGGAAACACTATGTACTTCTTTTTCCATAGAATGAACTGGCGCTTGACATCTCCAAGTCTTCTCTCCCCTTCGGGTGTAGCATAGTCAATCTCCAGGTCCTCAAACCCTTGGACTATGTCCTCCACCGTGACACGAGCATAGCCATCTTGAATGGGGTTGTTGTGGTTGAGTGCTCCAGGTTTACATGGTAAAGCACTGCCGATGGCTACCTTCATGGAAATGTTCCCCATTGGATAATGCAGATGACATTCTTTCATCTCCTTTACATCGTCCACGGGGTAGCGAGGAGGCTCCGGTGCAGTAATATCGATCGTCGGTGCATTAGCACCAGCCGGCTCCAGCAAGGGTGCATTAGCACCAGCGCCTCCGTGGAAGCCACGCTGCTTCTCCGCTGCTGGCTTCCGACATCCGCTGGATGATCTTCATGCGTCCCAGCTGCCGATCTTTCTTGTACTAGTACATTCACCATTTTCTTCATCTCATAGAATTCCGATGCCAAGTGCGCCACAAAATCTGCATCCCGGTCCGTCTTTCTCTTACGGCTTCGTAACTGTACGGGTCATTGTCCTGGGAAAACCCTACTTTCCACGGAATGGCGCCCTTGCCTCGTACACGCCCTCCGTGTTCAGGATTCCCGAGGGCTTTTGTCAGCGCGTCATTCTCTCTGTTAAACTTGATCTTCCCCTCTTGAGCATTGATACGTCTCTGACGTATCGATAATTTCTTATGTTCCATGCCACATTATTGATGATATCTACATGTTTTATGCACATTATATGTCATTATTATGCGTTTTCTGGAACTAACCTATTGACGAGATGCGAAGGGCCGTTCCTGTTTTCTGTTTTTGGTTCCAAATCCTAGTAAGGAAATATTCTCGGAATCGGACGAAATCAACGCCCAGGTTCCTATTTTGCCCGGAAGCATCCAGAACACCGAGAGCAGCGGAGGGCCCACAGGCCCCGGATGATAGGCCGGCGCGGCCCAGGCCCTGGCCGCGCCGCCTTATGGTGTCGTCGCCCCGTTGACCCTCCGACTCCGCCTCTTCGCCTATATAAAGGTTCCAGACCTAAAACCTCTATACGGAAAAGCCACGGTACGAGAAACCTTCCAGAGCCGCCGCCATCGCGAAGCCAAGATCTGGGGGACAGGAGTCTGTTCCGGCACGCCGCCGGACGGGGAAGTGCCCCCGGAAGGCTCCTCCATCGACACCACCGCCATCTCCATCAACGCGCTGTCTCCCATGAGGAGGGAGTAGTTCTCCATCGAGGCTCGGGGCTGTACCGGTAGCTATGTGGTTAATCTCTCTCCTATGTGCTTCAATACAATAATCTCATGAGCTGCCTTACATGATTGAGATTCATATGATGATGCTTGTAATCTAGATGTCATTATGCTAGTCAAGTGGGTTTTACTTATGTGATCTCCGGAGACTCCTTGTCCCACGTGTGTAAAGGTGACTAGTGTGTGCACCGTGTGGGTCTCTTAGGCTATATTTCACAGAATACTTATTCACTGTTTTGAATGGCGTAGTGAAGTGCTTATTTATATCTCTTTATGATTGCAATGTGTTTTGTATCACAATTCATCTATGTGCTACTCTAGTGATGTTATTAAAGTAGTCTATTCCTCCTGCATGGTGTAAAGGTGACTAGTGTGTGCACCGTGTGGTTCTTGTCGTAGGCTATGATCATGATCTCTTGTAGATTGAGAAGTTAACTATTACTGTGATGGTATTGATGTGATCTATTTGGTTATGTTGATCTTTCATGCACTCTAAGGTTATTTAAATATGAACATTGAATTGTGGAGCTTGTTAACTCCGGCATTGAGGGTTCGTGTAATCCTACGCAATGGTGTTCATCATCCAACAAGAGAGTGTAGAGTATGCATTTATCTATTCTGTTATGTGATCAATGTTGAGAGTGTCCACTAGTGAAAGTATGATCCCTAGGCCTTGTTCCTAAATCTGCTATCGCTGCTTGTTTTCGCGTTATTTACTGCGTTATTCTACGCTCATACTTATTTATACCACCTGTATTTCACTATCTCTTCGCGAACTAGTGCACCTATTAGGTGTGTTGGGGACACAAGAGACTTCTTGCTTTGTGGTTGCAGGGTTGCATGAGAGGGATATCTTTGACCTCTTCCTCTGAGTTCGATAAACCTTGGGTGATCCACTTAAGGGAAAACTTGCTGCTGTTCTACAAACCTCTGCTCTTGGAGGCCCAACACTGTCTACAAGAATAGAAGCTCCCGTAGACATCAAGCTATTTTCTGGCGCCGTTGCCGGGGAGGAAAGGTAAAAGGTACTCACACCGGATCTCGGCTACTAAGCTATTTTCGCCGTTGTAAGTACTCGAAGCTATTTCCTTTAGATCCTGCAATTGCATCTTTTTGTTTCTTGTTTACACTAGTTTGGCATAATGGACAACAATGAGCTTCTTATTCTATTTCCTGATTTAAAACATGGATTGTTTGATGCGAAAATTAAAAAACCTATGAAATCTTATTTGCATGCTGGTAGTAATATTAGTATGAACGCTTTGAACACCATTTTTGATAATGATATAGAAAGTTCTAAGCTTGGGGAAGCTGGTTTTCATGATCTTTTTAGTCCCCCAAGCATTGAGGAGAAAATTTTCTTTGATGATACTTTGCCTCCTATTTACGATGATTATAATGATAGTGGTCTTTTGGTGCCACCTACTATGGAGAGTAAATTTTGTTGTGATTATACTATGCCTCCTACACTTGATGAGAATAATAATGATAGCTACTTTGTTGAATTTGCTCCCACTATAACTAATAAAATTGATTATGCCTATGTGGAGAGTAATAATTTTATGCATGAGACTCATGATAAGAATGCTTTATGTGATAGTTATATTGTTGAGTTTGCTCATGATGCTACTGAAAGTTATTATGAGAGAGGAAAATATGGTTGTAGAAATTTTCATGTTACTAAAATGCCTCTCTATGTGCTGAAATTTTTGAAGCTACACTTGTTTTATCTTCCTATGCTTGTTACTTTGCTCTTCATGAACTTGTTTATTTACAAGACTCCTATGCATAGGAAGCATGTTAGACTTAAATTTGTTTTGAATTTGCTTCTTGATGCTCTCTTTTGCTTCAAATACTATCTCTTGCGAGTGCATCATTAAAACTGCTGAGCCCATCTTGATGGCTATAAAGAAAGAACTTCTTGGGAGATAACCCATGTGTTTATTTTGCCACAGTACCTCTATTTTATATTTGTGTCTTGGAAGTTGTTACTACTGTAGCAACCTCTCCTTATCTTATTTTATTGCATTTGTTGTGCCAAGTAAAGTCTTTGATAGTAAAGTCAATACTAGATTTGGATTACTGCGCAGAAACAGATTTCTTTGCTGTCACGAATCTGGGCCTAATTCTCTGTAGGTAACTCAGAAAATTATGCCAATTTACGTGAGTGATCCTCAGATATGTACGCAACTTTCATTCAATTTGAGCATTTTCATCTGAGCAAGTCTGGTGCCATTTTAAAATTCGTCTTTACGGACTGTTCTGTTTTGACAGATTCTGCCTTTTATTTCGCATTGCTTCTTTCGCTGTGTTGGGTGGATTTCTTTGTTCCATTACCTTCCAGTAGCTTTGGGCAATGTCCAGAAGTGTTAAGAATGATTGTGTCACCTCTGAACATGTTAATTTTTATTGTGCACTCACCCTCTAATGAGTTGTTTCGAGTTTGGTGTGGAGGAAGTTTTCAAGGGTCAAGAGAGGAGGATGATATACTATGATCAAGAAGAGTGAAGAGTCTAAGCTTGGGGATGCCCGTGGTTCATCCCTGCATATTTCAAGAAGACTCAAGCATCTAAGCTTGGGGATGCCTTGGGCATCCCTTCTTCATCGACAAATTATCAGGTTCCTTCTCTTGAAACTATATTTTTATTCGGTCACATCTTATGTACTTTACTTGGAGCGTCTGTGTGCTTTTGTTTGTGTTTTTGTTTGAATAAATGCTTGTGTGGGAGAGAGACATCCGCTGGTTCGTATGAACACATGTGTTCTTAGCTCATAATATTCATGGCGAAGGTTGAATCTTCTTTGTTAAATTGTTATATGGTTGGAATTGGGAAATGCTACATGTAGTAATTCTAAAATGTCTTGAATAATTTGATACTTGGCAATTGTTGTGCTCATGTTTAAGCTCTTGCATCATATACTTTGCACCTATTAATGAAGAAATACATAGAGCTTGCTAAAATTTGGTTTGCATATTTGGTCTCTCTAAAGTCTAGATAATTTCTAGTATTGAGTTTTGAACAACAAGGAAGACGGTGTAGAGTCTTATAATGTTTACAATATGTCTTTTATGTGAGTTTTGCTGCACCGGTTCATCCTTGTGTTTGTTTCAAACAACCTTGCTAGCCTAAGCCTTGTATCGAGAGGGAGTACTTCTCATGCATCCAAAATCCTTGAGACAACCACTATGCCATTTGTGTCCACCATACCTACCTACTACATGGTATTTCTCCGCCATTCCAAAGGAAATTGCTTGAAGTTCTACCTTTAAATTTCTATCCTCTACCTTTACAATATATAGCTCATGGGACAAATAGCTTAAAAACTATTGTGGTATTGAATATGTACTTATGCATTTTATTTCTTATAAGTTGCTTGTTGTGTGATAACCATGTTCTTGGGGACGCCATCAACTACTCTTTGTTGAAAATCATGTGAGTTGCTATGCATGTTCGTCTTGTCTGAAGTAAGGGCGATCTACCACTTTATGGTTAGAGCGTGCATATTGTTAGAGAAGAGCATTGGGCCGCTAACTAAAGCCATGATCCATGGTGGAAGTTTCAGTTTTGGACATATATCCTCAATCTCATATGAGAAAATTAATTGTTGCTACATGCTTATGCATAAAAGAGGAGTCCATTATCTGTTGTCTATGTTGTCCCGGTATGGATGTCTAAGTTGAGAATAATCAATAGCGAGAAATCCAAGGCGAGCTTTCTCCTTAGACCTTTGTACAGGCGGCATAGAGGTACCCCTTTGTGACACTTGGTTAAAACATGTGCATTGCGATAATCCCGGTAGTCCAAGCTAATTAGGACAAGGTGCGGGCACTATTAGTATACTATGCATGAGGCTTGCAACTTGTAGGATATAATTTACATGATACATATGCTTTATTACTACCGTTGACAAAATTGTTTCTTGCTTTCAAAACCAAAGCTCTAGCACAAATATAGCAATCAATGCTTCCCTCTGCGAAGGGCCATTCTTTTACTTTTATGTTGAGTCAGTTTACCCATTTCTCTCTATCTTAGAAGCAAACACTTGTGATTAACTGGGCATTGATTCTTACATACTTGCATATTATACTTGTTATATTGCTTTGCATTGACAATTATCCATGAGATATACATGTTACAAGTTGAAAGCAACCGCTGAAACTTAATCTTCCATTGTGTTGCTTCAATGTCTTTACTTTGAATTTATTGCTTTATGAGTTAACTCTTATGCAAGACTTATTGATGCCTGTCTTGAAAGTACTATTCATGAAAAGTTTTTGCTATATGATTCAGTTGTTTACTCATGTCATTACCATTGTGTTGATCGCTGCATTCATTACATATGTTTACAATATGATCAAGTTTATGATGGCATGTCACTCCAGAAATTATCTTTGTTTATCGTTTACCTGCTCGGGACGAGCAGAAACTAAGCTTGGGGATGCTGATACGTCTCTGACGTATCGATAATTTCTTATGTTCCATGCCACATTATTGATGATATCTACATGTTTTATGCACATTATATGTCATTATTATGCGTTTTCCGGAACTAACCTATTGACGAGATGCCGAAGGGCCAGTTCTGTTTTCTGTTTTTGGTTTCGAAATCCTAGTAAGGAAATATTCTCGGAATCGGACGAAATCAACGCCCAGGTTCCTATTTTGCCCGGAAGCATCCGAACACCCGAGAGCCGCCGGAGGGGGCCACGGGGCCCAGATGATAGGCCGGCGTGGCCAGCCCTGGCCGCGCCGCCTTATGGTGTCGTCGCCCCTTGACCCTCCGACTCCGCCTCTTCGCCTATATAAAGGTCCCAGACCTAAAACCTCTATACGGAAAAGCCACGGTACGAAACCTTCCGAGCCGCCGCCATCGCGAAGCCAAGATCCGGGGGACGGAGTCTCTGTTCCGACACGCCGCCGGACGGGAAGTGCCCCGGAAGGCTCCTCCATCGACACCACCGCCATCTCCATCAACGCTTCTGTCTCCCATGAGGAGGGAGTAGTTCTCCATCGAGGCTAGGGCTGTACCGGTAGCTATGTGGTTAATCTCTCTCCTATGTGCTTCAATACAATAATCTCATGAGCTGCCTTACATGATTGAGATTCATATGATGATTCTTGTAATCTAGATGTCATTATGCTAGTCAAGTGGGTTTTACTTATGTGATCTCCGGAGACTCCTTGTCCCACGTGTGTAAAGGTGACTAGTGTGTGCACCGTGTGGGTCTCTTAGGCTATATTTCACAGAATACTTATTCACTGTTATGAATGGCGTAGTGAAGTGCTTATTTATATCTCTTTATGATTGCAATGTGTTTTGTATCACAATTCATCTATGTGCTACTCTAGTGATGTTATTAAAGTAGTCTATTCCTCCTGCATGGTGTAAAGGTGACTAGTGTGTGCACCGTGTGGTTCTTGTCGTAGGCTATGATCATGATCTCTTGTAGATTGAGAAGTTAACTATTACTGTGATGGTATTGATGTGATCTATTTGGTTATGTTGATCTTTCATGCACTCTAAGGTTATTTAAATATGAACATTGAATTGTGGAGCTTGTTAACTCCGGCATTGAGGGTTCGTGTAATCCTACGCAATGGTGTTCATCATCCAACAAGAGAGTGTAGAGTATGCATTTATCTATTCTGTTATGTGATCAATGTTGAGAGTGTCCACTAGTGAAAGTATGATCCCTAGGCCTTGTTCCTAAATACCGTTATCGCTGCTTGTTTACTGTTTTGCTGCTACTATTACTATTATGCTCATACTTATTTATACCACCTGTATTTCACTATCTCTTCGCCGAACTAGTGCACCTATTAGGTGTGTTGGGGACACAAGAGACTTCTTGCTTTGTTGTTGCATGAGAGGGATATCTTTGACCTCTTCCTCCCTGAGTTCGATAAACCTTGGGTGATCCACTTAAGGGAAAACTTGCTGCTGCCTCTGCTCTTGGAGGCCCAACACTGTCTACAAGAATAGAAGCTCCCGTAGACATCAAGCTATTTTCTGCGCCCGGGAGGAAAGGTAAAAGGTACTCACACTCCGGATCTCGGCTACTAAGCTATTTTCGTTGTAAGTACTCGAAGCTATTTCCTTTAGATCCTGCAATTGCATCTTTTTGTTTCTTGTTTACACTAGTTTGGCATAATGAACGACAATGAGCTTCTTATTCTATTTCCTGATTTAAAACATGGATTGTTTGATGCGAAAATTAAAAAACCTATGAAATCTTATTTGCATGCTGGTAGTAATATTAGTATGAACGCTTTGAACACCATTGTTGATAATGATATAGAAAGTTCTAAACTTGGGGAAGCTGGTTTTCATGATCTTTTTAGTCCCCCAAGCATTGAGAAGAAAATTTTCTTTGATGATACTTTGCCTCCTATTTATGATGATTATAATGATAGTGGTCTTTTGGTGCCACCTACTATGGAGAGTAAATTTTGTTGTGATTATACTATGCCTCCTACACTTGATGAGAATAATAATGATAGCTACTTTGTTGAATTTGCTCCCACTATAACTAATAAAATTGATTATGCCTATGTGGAGAGTAATAATTTTATGCATGAGACTCATGATAAGAATGCTTTATGTGATAGTTATATTGTTGAGTTTGCTCATGATGCTACTGAAAGTTATTATGAGAGAGGAAAATATGGTTGTAGAAATTTTCATGTTACTAAAATGCCTCTCTATGTGCTGAAATTTTTGAAGCTACACTTGTTTTATCTTCCTATGCTTGTTACTTTGCTCTTCATGAACTTGTTTATTTACAAGACTCCTATGCATAGGAAGCATGTTAGACTTAAATTTGTTTTGAATTTGCTTCTTGATGCTCTCTTTTGCTTCAAATACTATCTCTTGCGAGTGCATCATTAAAACTGCTGAGCCCATCTTGATGGCTATAAAGAAAGAACTTCTTGGGAGATAACCCATGTGTTTATTTTGCTACAGTACCTCTATTTTATATTTGTGTCTTGGAAGTTGTTACTACTGTAGCAACCTCTCCTTATCTTATTTTATTGCATTTGTTGTGCCAAGTAAAGTCTTTGATAGTAAAGTCAATACTAGATTTGGATTATAGCAGAAACAGATTTCTTTGCTGTCACGAATCTGGGCCTAATTCTCTGTAGGTAACTCAGAAAATTATGCCAATTTACGTGAGTGATCCTCAGATATGTACGCAACTTTCATTCAATTTGAGCATTTTCATCTGTGCAAGTCTGGTGCCATTTTAAAATTCGTCTTTATGGACTGTTCTGTTTTGACAGATTCTGCCTTTTATTTCGCATTGCTTCTTTCGCTGTGTTGGGTGGATTTCTTTGTTCCATTACCTTCCAGTAGCTTTGAGAAGTGTTAAGAATGATTGTGTCACCTCTGAACATGTTAATTTTTATTGTGCACTCACCCTCTAATGAGTTGTTTCGAGTTTGGTGTGGAGGAAGTTTTCAAGGGTCAAGAGAGGAGGATGATATACTATGATCAAGAAGAGTGAGAAGTCTAAGCTTGGGGATGCCCCGTGGTTCATCCCTGCATATTTCAAGAAGACTCAAGCATCTAAGCTTGGGGATGCCCAAGGCATCCCCTTCTTCATCGACAAATTATCAGGTTCCTTCTCTTGAAACTATATTTTATTCGGTCACATCTTATGTACTTTACTTGGAGCGTCTGTGTGCTTTTGTTTGTGTTTTTGTTTGAATAAATGCTTGTGTGGGAGAGAGACACGCTCCGCTGGTTCGTATGAACACATGTGTTCTTAGCTCATAATATTCATGGCGAAGGTTGAATCTTCTTTGTTAAATTGTTATATGGTTGGAATTGGGAAATGCTACATGTAGTAATTCTAAAATGTCTTGAATAATTTGATACTTGGCAATTGTTGTGCTCATGTTTAAGCTCTTGCATCATATACTTTGCACCTATTAATGAAGAAATACATAGAGCTTGCTAAAATTTGGTTTGCATATTTGGTCTCTCTAAAGTCTAGATAATTTCTAGTATTGAGTTTTGAACAACAAGGAAGACGGTGTAGAGTCTTATAATGTTTACAATATGTCTTTTATGTGAGTTTTGCTGCACGGTTCATCCTTGTGTTTGTTTCAAACAACCTTGCTAGCCTAAGCCTTGTATCGAGAGGGAATACTTCTCATGCATCCAAAAGAGCCAACCACTATGCCATTTGTGTCCACCATACCTACCTACTACATGGTATTTCTCCGCCATTCCAAAGTAAATTGCTTGAAGTGCTACCTTTAAATTTCTATCCTCTACCTTTACAATATATAGCTCATGGGACAAATAGCTTAAAAACTATTGTGGTATTGAATATGTACTTATGCATTTTATTTCTTATAAGTTGCTTGTTGTGTGATAACCATGTTCTTGGGGACGCCATCAACTACTCTTTGTTGAAAATCATGTGAGTTGCTATGCATGTTCGTCTTGTCTGAAGTAAGGGCGATCTACCACTTTATGGTTAGAGCGTGCATATTGTTAGAGAAGAGCATTGGGCCGCTAACTAAAGCCATGATCCATGGTGGAAGTTTCAGTTTTGGACATATATCCTCAATCTCATATGAGAAAATTAATTGTTGCTACACGCTTATGCATAAAAGAGGAGTCCATTATCTGTTGTCTATGTTGTCCCGGTATGGATGTCTAAGTTGAGAATAATCAATAGCGAGAAATCCAATGCGAGCTTTCTCCTTAGACCTTTGTAGCGGCATAGAGGTACCCCTTTGTGACACTTGGTTAAAACATGTGCATTGCGATAATCCCGGTAGTCCAAGCTAATTAGGACAAGGTGCGGGCACTATTAGTATACTATGCATGAGGCTTGCAACTTGTAGGATATAATTTACATGATACATATGCTTTATTACTACCGTTGACAAAATTGTTTCTTGTTTTCAAAACCAAAGCTCTAGCACAAATATAGCAATCAATGCTTCCCTCTGCGAAGGGCCATTCTTTTACTTTTATGTTGAGTCAGTTTACCCATTTCTCTCTATCTTAGAAGCAAACACTTGTGATTAACTGGGCATTGATTCTTACATACTTGCATATTATACTTGTTATATTGCTTTGCATTGACAATTATCCATGAGATATACATGTTACAAGTTGAAAGCAACCGCTGAAACTTAATCTTCCATTGTGTTGCTTCAATGTCTTTACTTTGAATTTATTGCTTTATGAGTTAACTCTTATGCAAGACTTATTGATGCCTGTCTTGAAAGTACTATTCATGAAAAGTTTTTGCTATATGATTCAGTTGTTTACTCATGTCATTATCATTGTGTTGATCGCTGCATTCATTACATATGTTTACAATATGATCAAGTTTATGATGGCATGTAACTCCAGAAATTATCTTTGTTTATCGTTTACCTGCGGGACTAAACTAAGCAGGGATGCTGATACGTCTCCGACGTATCGATAATTTCTTATGTTCCATGCCACATTATTGATGATATCTACATGTTTTATGCACATTATATGTCATTATTATGCGTTTTCCGAACTAACCTATTGACGAGATGCCGAAGGCCAGTTCGTTTTCTGCTGTTTTTGGTTCCGAAATCCTAGTAAGGAAATATTCTCGGAATCGGACGAAATCAACGCCTGTGTTCCTATTTTGCCCGAAGCATCCAACACCGAGAGCGCCGGAGGGGGCCACAGTGCATGAGGCCGGCGCGCCCAGCCTGGCCGCCGCCTTATGGTGTCGTCGCCCCGTTGACCCTCCGACTCCGCCTCTTCGCCTATATAAAGGTCCTGACCTAAAACCTCTATACGGAAAAGCCACGGTACGAGAAACCTTCCAGCCGCCGCCATCGCGAAGCCAAGATCTGGGGGACAGAGTCTCTGTTCCGGCACGCCAGGACGGGGAAGTGCCCCCGGAAGGCTCCTCCATCGACACCACCGCCATCTCCATCAACGCTGCTGTCTCCCATGAGGAGGGAGTAGTTCTCCATCGAGGCTCGGGGCTGTACCGGTAGCTATGTGGTTAATCTCTCTCCTATGTGCTTCAATACAATAATCTCATGAGCTGCCTTACATGATTGAGATTCATATGATGATGCTTGTAATCTAGATGTCATTATGCTAGTCAAGTGGGTTTTACTTATGTGATCTCCGGAGACTCCTTGTCCCACGTGTGTAAAGGTGACTAGTGTGTGCACCGTGTGGGTCTCTTAGGCTATATTTCACAGAATACTTATTCACTGTTTTGAATGGCGTAGTGAAGTGCTTATTTATATCTCTTTATGATTGCAATGTGTTTTGTATCACAATTCATCTATGTGCTACTCTAGTGATGTTATTAAAGTAGTCTATTCCTCCTGCATGTGTAAAGGTGACTAGTGTGTGCACCGTGTGGTTCTTGTCGTAGGCTATGATCATGATCTCTTGTAGATTGAGAAGTTAACTATTACTGTGATGGTATTGATGTGATCTATTTGGTTATGTTGATCTTTCATGCACTCTAAGGTTATTTAAATATGAACATTGAATTGTGGAGCTTGTTAACTCCGGCATTGAGGGTTCGTGTAATCCTACGCAATGGTGTTCATCATCCAACAAGAGAGTGTAGAGTATGCATTTATCTATTCTGTTATGTGATCAATGTTGAGAGTGTCCACTAGTGAAAGTATGATCCCTAGGCCTTGTTCCTAAATATGCTATCGCGCTTGTTTACTCGTTTTCTCACATTATGCAAGCGTTACTGCTCATACTTATTTATACCACTTGTATTTCACTATCTCTTCGCCGAACTAGTGCACCTATTAGGTGTGTTGGGGACACAAGAGACTTCTTGCTTTGTGGTTGCAGGGTTGCATGAGAGGGATATCTTTGACCTCTTCCTCCCTGAGTTCGATAAACCTTGGGTGATCCACTTAAGGGAAAACTGCTGCTGTTCTACAAACCTCTGCTCTTGGAGGCCCAACACTGTCTACAAGAATATAAGCTCCCGTAGACATCAAGCATCCCTCATTGCGTCAATAAGGGTTTGGGTGGGTTTAAACGTTGTCTGTCGGTGAACACACTCCCCTGTCACCGGGTCTAGCGTTCCCCCATGCCCGTACCACCAGCTTTTGGCCCTTGGGTCCCATCCCTCCGTACCTAGAGGGATTCCTCGCGCCCTCAGGTCATCCTCCATCTTCTGCCACTTAGGCTCCGAAAGGCGATATCCTCCTGGCCCCATAATATGATTGTACACTTTCTTAGCCGCATTTGCCTTATTTTTTCCGATATGGCCTTGAATTGATCTGATTGCTTTTGCCTCACAAATTCGGGCCAATTGATGATGCGTGAAGCACACGTCCGTTGGGAACCCCAAATGGAAGGTGTGATGCGTACAGCAGCAAGTTTTCCCTCAGTAAGAAACCAAGTTTATCGAACCAGTAGGAGATGAAGGCCACGTGAATGTTGTTGGTGAAGGAGTGTAGTGCGGCCCAACACCAGGGATTACGGCGCCAACGTGGAACCTGCACAACACAATCAAAATACTTTGCCCCAACTTAACAGTGAGGGTGTCAATCTCACCGGCTTGGGAAACAAAGGATTAAACGTATGGTGTGGAGAATGATGTTTGCTTGCAAAATACAACAGAGAACAATGATTGCAGTAGGTTGTATTTCAGATGTAAAAGAATGGACCGGGGTCCACAGTTCACTAGTGGTGTCTCTCCAATAAGATAAATAGCATGTTGGGTGAACAAATTACAGTTGGGCAATTGACAAATAGAGAGGGCATAACAATGCACATATATATCATGATGACTACTATGAGATTTACTTAGGGCATTACGACAAAGAACATAGACCGCTATCCAACATGCATCTATGCCTAAAAAGTCCACCTCGGGTTAGCATCCGCACCCTTCCAGTATTAAGTTGCAAACACAGACAATTGCATTAAGTACTGTATGTAATGTAAACAATACAAATATTCTTAGACAAAGCATTGATGTTTTATCCCTAGTGGCAACAACACATCCACAACCTTAGAACTTTTTGTCACTGTCCCAGATTCAATGGAGGCATGAACCCACTATCGAGCATAAATACTCCCTCTTGGAGTCACAAGTATCAACTTGGCCCAGAGCCTCTACTAGCAACGGAGAGCATGCAAGAACATAAATAACACATATATGATAGATCGATAATCAACTTGACATAGTATTCCATATTCATCGGATCCCAACAAACACAACATGTAGCATTACAAATAGATGATCTTGATCATGATAGGCAACTCACAAGATCTAAACATGATAGCACAAGAGGAGAAGACAACCATCTAGCTACTGCTATGGACCCATAGTCCAAGGATGAACTACTCACGCATCGTCCCCAGGCCATGGTGATGTAAAGCCCTCCGTGATGATTCCCCTCCCGGCAGGGTGCCGGGCGATCTTCGAACCCCCCGAGGTAGGGTTGACGGCGGCGGCGTCTCTGGAACTTTTCTCGTATCGTGGCTCTCGGTACTAGGGTTTTCGCGACGGAAGGAATAAATAGGCGAAGGGGCAGAGCCGGGCGCCCGAGGGGCCCACCCCATAGGGGCGGCGGCGAGGGCCCCACCGCGCCGCCCTATGGTGTGGCCGCCTTCGGGCCCCTCTTCATCTCCTCTTCGGTGTTCTGAAGGCTCCGTGGAAAATAAGACCGTGGGCTTTTGTTTCGTCCAATTCCGAGAATATTTCTGTGTAGGATTTCTGAAACCAAAAACAGCAGAAAACAGGAACTGGCGCTTCGACATCTTGTTAATAGGTTAGTACCGGAAAATGCATCAAAATGATGTAAAGTGTATATAAAACATGTGAGTATTGTCATAAAACTAGCATGGAACATAAGAAATTATAGATACGTTTGAGACGTATCAAGCATCCCCAAGCTTAGTTCCTACTCGCCCTCGAGTAGGTAAACGATAACAAGGATAATTTCTTAAGTGACATGCTACTATCATAATCTTGATCAATACTATTGTAAAACATATGAGATGAATGAAGTGATTCGAAGCAATGGTCTATAGTTTGTTAACAAATAGATAATGACTAAACAACTGAATCATTTAGCAAAGACTTTTCATGAATAGTATTTTCAAGACAAGCATCAACAAGTCTTGCATAAGAGTTAACTCATAAAGCAATAGATTCTTAATAGAAGGTTTTGAAGCAACACAAAGGATGATTTAAGTTTCAGCAATTGCTTTCAACTTGTAACATGTATATCTCATGGATAGTTGTCAACATAAAGTAATATGATGAGTGCAAATAAGCAAGTATGTAAGAATCAATGCACACAGTTGACACAAGTGTTTGCTTCTAAGATAGAAAGAAGTAGGTAAACTGACTCAACATAAAGTAAAAGAAAGGCCCTTCGCAGAGGGAAGCAAGGATTACTCATGCTAGAGCTTTTTATTTTGAAAACATGGAAACAATTTTGTCAACGGTAGTAATAATTCATATGTGTTATGCATAAAACCTCCTATAAGTTGCAAGCCTCATCCACCGAATACCAATAGTGCCCGCACCTTGTCCTAATTAGCTCGGACTTCCATGGATTATCATTGCATTACATATGTTTCAACCAAGTGTCACAAAGGGTACCTCTATGCCACCTGTACAAAGGTCCAAGGAGATAGATCACATTTCTCAATTTTGATAGATCTCAACTTGAGGACATCCATACGGGACAACATAGAAAAGATAATGGACTCTTCTTTTATGCTTTAAGCATTCAACAACATATAATATTCTCATAGGAGATTTGAGGATTAATGTCCAAGCTGAAACTTCCACCATGATACATGGCTTTGGTTGGAGGCCCAATGTTCTTCTCTAACAATATGCATACTCAAACCATTTAATCATGAGAAATCTCCCTTACTTCAGACAAGACGAACATGCATAGCAACTCACATGATATTCAACAAAGGAGTTGATGGCGTCCCCAGAAACATGGTTACCGCTCAACAAGCAACTTATAAGAACTAAGATACATAAGCGACATTTTCATTACCACAATAGTTTTTAGGCTACTTTCCCATGAGCTATGTATTGCAAAGACAAGGAATGAATTTTAAAGGTAGCACGCAAGCAATTTACTTTGGAATGGCAGAAAAATACCACATAGTAGGTTGTTATGGTGGACACAAATGGCATAGGTTTTGGCTCAAAGTTTTTTATGCACGAGAAGCATTCCCTCTCAGTACATGTTTTTGGCTAGCAAGGTTGTTTGAAGCAAACACAAGTATGAACCGGCACAGCAAAACTTACATAAGAACATATTGCAAGCATTATAAGACTCTACACTGTCTTCCTTTGTTGCTCAAACACTTTTACCAGAAAATATCTAGACTTTAGAGAGACCAATCATGCAAACTAAATTTCAACAAGCTCTACAGTAGTTCTCCACTAATAGGTTTAAACTACATGATGCAAAAGCTTAAACATGATCTACTTGAGAGCTCAAAACAATTTCCAAGTATCAAATTATTCAAGACAATACACCAATTACCACATGAAGCATTTTCTGTTTCCAACCAAATAGCAATAAATGAAGCGACTTTCAACTTTCGCCATGAACATTAAAAACGAAGAACACAAGTGTTCAAATGAAAAAGAGGAGCGTGTCTCTCTCCCACACAATGAATGCTAGGATCCGATTTTATTGAAACACAAACAAAAATAAAAACAAACAGACGCTCCAAGTAAAGCACATAAGATGTGACGGAATAAAAATATAGTTTCACTAGAGGTGACCTGATAAGTTGTTAATGAAGAAGGGGATGCCTTGGGCATCCCCAAGCTTAGACGCTTGAGTCTTCTTGAAATATGCAGGTATGAACCACGGGGGCATCCCCAAGCTTAGACTTTTCACTCTTTTTGATCATATCATATCATCCTCCTCTCTTGATCCTTGAAAACTCCTTCACACCAGACTCAAAACAATCTCATTAGAGGGTTAGTGCATAATCAAAAATTCACATGTTCAGCGAGGACACAATCATTTCCAACACTTCTGGACATTACCCAAGGCTACTTAAAGTTAATGGAGCAAAGGAATCCACTCAACACAGTAAAAGAGGCAATGCGAAATAAAAGGCAGAATCTAAAAAACAGAACAGTCCGTAAAGACGAATTTTTTCGAGGCACTTAACAGGCTCAGATGAAGAAGCTCAAATTGAATGAAAGTTGCGTACATATCTGAGGACCACGCATGAATTTTTTCAAGATTTTACGAGTTTCCTACAGAGAGATTGTAAGGGTACATTGCCCCTATGTGTGGTTTTGGTAATTAATGACAACCCCTATGGACTAATGTTTTCATTGAGTTTATATGAAGGAATATTCCATAGGTTCTACTTGTACTCCATGTGTTGGATTCAAGTATGGTTGCCATGAAGATAAAGGTATATCTTGTGTATTGGCATCAAGATCATCGTATGAAGATATATATGTGATATGATCAAGAAGAAGAAATGAAGATGGAGTTCTTATGTGGAACTCAATATTAGCCATGCTCTATCTTATGTGAGTATGAGAAGATACAAGGTTGAGTTGGGCAAGTTCAAGATGAGCATCTTGAGTGGATCACATGCTTGAAGCTTGCCGTCCATTTGTTGATAATGGACATGTGAAGATGTGCATCAATAGAGCTTTCCCATCATGGTGTATGGGGGAGCATTTGTGAGTCTTCACGAAGCGACGATGATCAAGTGAGGCATTCCGGCTTGAGTGGAGCTTGAAGAGCTATCATCAAGATCAAGCGAGATGCGCAAGGCAAAGGTATGGCCTTGCTAGGTTTTCCTTTTACCGGTCTCAAGGTGGTTGTTGGGAGACCGGATTATAGGATAGATAGCCGCACTATCAAGAGGGGCTTTCGGTTGGGTAACTTGATCGCATCGTCTTAGGGAGCTCAATCCTTTGCATACTTTGCATATCCCTATTTCTTCTTGGTGTTTCTCTGTGTGAGGTTCTTGAGCTTGTTGCTAGCTTTACAACAAGCCCAAGTTCATCGAATGCATCTTCTATTGCGTTTCATCCGTTTCTTGACGGTGGGAGACTCCCTCTCTAAAATCATCTAAAATATCCTGTGAGGAGTCTCCATATTTCCATTTTTTGTTGGGGTTCTATTCGTCGTTATCTTTCCAACAAAATTGGTTTCATGTCAATCGGGTCCGACACAAAAGTTATCACAGCTTTTGTATAACATGTTTTCTCCTCTCCCGGTCCGGGTCGTCGACCGCCCGTGCGCCGACTAGCTCCGTCTGCCGCCCGGTCAGCCGGCCTACCATCCGGCGGGAGTCGTGTGCCGTCCGTCGACTTGTCGCCACCGGTCGCCAACCGGCGCCAACCGGATGAGTTCCTCGGAAGACACAAAGTGACCCCGGTCGAGGTCCGGTCTGCCGCCCGGTTTGGACCGCTGGTCCGGTCTGTGGTCGGTCTGACGGGGCCCTAGACCGGACGGCCCGGCCCCAGCCCGGTTGACCGGCTTCCTCGACGGTTGACTCAGCCCAACTTTTTCCCAACGGTTATATTTGCTCTTGAGCTATAAATAGCCCTTCTTCCACCTTGGGCTGAGTTAGTTCTTCCCATTCTCTCTCCTCCATTGTTGCATTTGAAGAACTTGCTCTCCCCTTTGATTCCTCCAACCATTCTTGCTCATTCTTGAGGGATCTAAGAGAGAGATCTAGATCTACACTTCCACCAATCCATTTCTTCTCTAAGTGAGGGAATCTCTTGGGATCTAGATCTTGGAGTCTTTGGTTGACTTTCCCCTTGTTCTTCCTCTCCAATCTCATCCTAGCATTCGTTTGGTGGGATTTGAGTGTGAAGGACTTGAACACCTCTAGTGTTCTTGCTTTGCATCATTGCATAGTGTTGAGCTCTCTACCACGATTAGTTCGAGTGAGAGACCGTGAGCTTGTTACTCTTGGAGGGAGACCTCCTAGTTGGCTTGGTGATTGGTGCTCCGGTGATCTCTTCAAGAAGATTGTGAAGAGGCCCGGGCTTCTCCTTCGTGGAGCTTGTGAAGTGTTGTGGAGCTTGCCATCTCCGGAGCGGAGGAAAAGCTAACCATAAGGAAAGGGCCATTATCCTTCGTGGGTGTGGTTCGGAGAATAGGGTGAGCCTTCGTGGCGTGGGAAATCCTTCGTGGGACCTCCACCCCTCCAAACGTGACGTACCTTGTTGCAAAGCAAGGGAACACGGGAATACATCCTCGTCTCCGCGTGCCTCGGTTATTTCTATACCCGAGCTCTCTTTCCTTGTGATAGCCATCGTGCTTGAAGTACATATATCTTGCTATCACTTGTGCTACATATATCTTGTGCCTATCTTGCTTAGCTCTAGTTGCTATTGTTACACTTAGTTGAGCTTAGCATATTTAGGGTTTATGCTTGTAAACTAAACGATAGTTTAATTCCGCATTCTTACAAGACAAATCCGCAAGAGTTTGTAATTGCCTATTCACCCCTCTAGGCGACATCTCGATCTTTCAGATCAACTCAAATTCGTGACAGCTAAAAATCTGTTCTTATAAATCCAAATCTAGTATCAACTTTTCTATCAAAGACTTTACGTGGCACAAAAACGAAATAAACATGATAAGAAGAGGTTGCTAAAGTAGTAACAACTTCCAAGACACAACAAAACAGTAGTAAAATAAAAACATGGGTTATCTTCCAAGAAGTGCTTTCTTTATAGCCATTAAGATGGGCTCAGTAATTTTAATGATGCTCTCGCAAGAAATAAGAGTTGAAGCAAAAGAGAGCATCAAAAGCAAATAAGAAACACTTTTAAGTCTAACCCACTTCCTATGAAAAGAAATCTTGTAAATAAACAAGTCATGTAAGCATAATGCAATAAGCATAGGAAAACAAGACAAGCGCAACTTCAAAATTTTAAGCAAAAAGAGAGGTGTTTTAGTAACATGAAAATCCCTACAACCATATTATCCTCTCCCATAAAGATTTTCAGTAGCATAATGAACAAACTCAACAATATAACTATCACATGAAACATTCTTATCATGAGCTACATGCATAAAATTATTACTCTCCACATAAGCATAGTCATTACTATTAATTGTAGTGGGAGCAAATTCAATAAGATAGCTATCATTATTATTCTCATCACCATAATCATCATATATAGGAGGCATATTGTAATCATAATTAATTTTCTCCTCAATAGTAGGTGGACTGAAAATATGATAGTCATCATTGTAATCATCATATATGGGAGGTAAAGTATCCTCAAAGTAAATTTTCTCCTCCATGCTTGGGGGACTAAAAATATCACAACCAGCTTCCCCAAGCTTAGACTTCTCCATAGAATTGAAAATAATAGTGTTCAAAGAATTCATGCTAAAAACATTGCTACAACTATTTTGCAAACAAAGTTCCATGGGTTTTAATTCTCTCTTCAAACACATCATGTCCTAATTCAATATAAAGTTCATAAAGATCTCTAATTTTGTTGTTGTTTTCCATTAAGCCTAACTAGTGAAGTCACACAACTTAGTGTTCTCAGGAGTACTCATTTTAGCAATAAGCAAAACCAAATTAAATAAAGTAAAACAAGTAACTAATTTTTTGTGTTTTTGATATAAAGAAAACAAGACAAGAAAATAAAATAAAGCAAGACAATAAACAAAGTAAAGAGATTGATGAGTGAGAGACTCCCCTTGCAGCGTGTCTTGATCTCCCGGCAACGGCGCCGAAAATATGCTTGATGACGCGTGAAGCACACGTCCGGGAACCCCAAGAAGAAGGTGTGATGCGTACAAACAAAGAGTTTTTCCTCAGAAGAAACGAAGGTTATCGAACCGGTAGGAGATGAAGCCCACGTGAAGGTTGTTGGTGAAGGAGTGTAGTGCGCGCAACACCAGGGATTCCGCCAACGTGGAACCTGCACAACACAATCAAAATACTTTGCCCCAACTTAAGTGGTGATGTTGTCAATCTCACCGGCTTGCTGTAAACAAAGGATTAAACGTATGGTGTGGAGAATGATGTTTGCTTGCAAAGAACAGCCCACATACATGAAGAGAAAAAGAGGGGGAAACAGAGAACAATGATTGCAGTAGGTTGTATTTCAGATGTAAAAGAATGGAAGCAACCGTTCACTAGTGGTGTCTCCCAATAAGATAAATAGCATGTTGGGTGAATAAATTACAGTTGGGCAATTGACAAATACAGAGGGCATAACAATGCACATACATATCATGATGACTACTATGAGATTTACTTAGGGCATTACGACAAAGAACATAGACCGCTATCCAACATGCATCTATGCCTAAAAAGTCCACCTTCGGGTTAGCATCCGCACCCCTTCCAGTATTAAGTTGCAAACAACATACAATTGCATTAAGTACTGTGCGTAATGTAAACAATACAAATATCCTTAGACAAAGCATTGCTGTTTTATCCCTAGTGGCAACAACACATCCACAACCTTAGAACTTTCTGTCACTGTCCCAGATTCAATGGTTGCATGAACCCACTATCGAGCATAAATACTCCCTCTTGCAGTCACAAGTATCAACTTGGCCAGAGCCTCTACTAGCAACGAGAGCATGCAAGAACATAAATAACACATATATGATAGATCGATAATCAACTTGACATAGTATTCCATATTCATCGGATCCCAACAAACACAACATGTAGCATTACAAATAGATGATCTTGATCATGATAGGCAGCTCACAAGATCTAAACATGATAGCACAAGAGGAGAAGACAACCATCTAGCTACCCTATGGAACCATAGTCCGAGGATGAACTACTCACGCATCAGTCCGGAGGCGGGCATGGTGATGTAGAGCCCTCCTGATGATTCCCCTCTCCCGGCAGGGTGCCTGAGGCGATCTTCGTAACCCCCGAGGTAGGGTTGACGGCGGCGGCGTCTGGAACTTTTCTCGTATCGTGGCTCTCGGTACTAGGGTTTTCGCGACGGAAGGAATAAATAGGAGAAGGGGCAGAGTCGGGGGGCACCCGAGGGGCCCACCCCATAGGCCGGCGCGGCGAGGGGCCCCACCGCGCCGCCCTATGGTGTGGCCGCCTTGTGGCCCCTCTTCGTCTCCTCTTCTGTGTTCTGGAAGGCTCCGTGGAAAATAAGACCGTGGGCTTTTGTTTCGTCCAATTCCGAGAATATTTCCCGTGTAGGATTTCGAAACCAAAAACATCAGAAAACAACGGCGCTTCGACATCTTGTTAATAGGTTAGTACCGGAAAATGCATCAAAATGATGTAAAGTGTATATAAAACATGTGAGTATTGTCATAAAACTAGCATGGAACATAAGAAATTATAGATACGTTTGAGACGTATCACCAATCATCTTTCAGCTTCTCATACTGTCCCTTGAAATCCGGAGTCTTCCCCTGCTCGACATATTTAGGCGCTAAATTTTTTTTTGTAGGTCCGGAATGCTTCGGCCATCTTCTGAAGAGCGAACTGTTTGACTAGCCTCCTCCTCTTTCGTCCCTCCGGATTCTCGTTACCGAATTCATCTTTTTTGTTGTATTCCGAAGGTAGAATGAAATGCTCCATAAGCTTTCTCCAGCATTCCTTTTTTGTTCTCTTGCTGACGAAAGTGGAACCAACACGTGCCTTCACTGGCTCATCCATTCCTGGACGGTGATCGGGACGCTGTCTCTAACAACGACTCCGCATTGGTTGATGAACTTGGTATAATGCGCTTCGGGCTCCAGCGGCCTGCCGGTTGCACTGATAACATCGATGTTAAATGTTACTCCTTGTTTCAGCGTCTTGGTTTTGCCACGCTTTGTCTTCACCGATTTTTTCGACGATCCGGCCGAGGGCTAAAATAAGAAAGAGAGTCGTGTTAATACACATATTTCTTCAAATCGGTAAATTTGTATCACCAGAGGCTCAATGTATATATATACCTCCGGAGGTGGTTGCTAATTGCTTATCTCCATCGTCGTTTGTCGACGGTTGACCTCCATCGACAGTGTCCGTTCCTTCGTCATCACCTTGTTGACGACCTTCACCTTCACCGTCAAGGTTCAGATAAGAAGAGACATCCTCTTCTTCATCTTCTTCGGCCGGCACATAAGGAATGTCGCCGTTTATGATGCCGAAAAGATGTGCCTCAGCTTCCGCATTATAGTTTTCCCTAATCGGGTCGGCTCTATCGTCCGCCATATGTCACTCCTGAAAACATGTAGTAAAAACTAATTAATCCTGGAGGTGGCGAAAGGGGGGCGGTGGTGGTGGTGAAAGGGCGGTGGCGGTGGCGGTGGCAAAAGGGCGGTGGCGAAAGGGGGGCGGCTGTGGTGAAAGGGCGGTGGCCCTCGCCACCCCCTCCGTATACGCGCGGGGTCGGTGTGTGCATGTCTCTCTCTCTATATATATCTCTCCAAAAAAAAACCCTCGCCGCCCCCGCCCCCTCCGTATACGCGCGGGGTACCGGTTCCATTTGCTATAACATTTTTATTAAGTTTAAATTTTTGTTAATATTATAAATTTGCTAACATTTTGCTAAGTAAAATAACTAATTCATGTTAAGTTATTTTTTTGTTAAGTTATTTATTTGTTAAGTAAAAAAACAAAAAAACAAACAAAAAAAATGAGAGAGAGGCAGGCGCTGCAGTGGCGCGCCCGCGCCTCCCGCGGCGCGGTACGGCTCGGTGGCGGCGGCGGATCGAGGCGGCCGGCGCGGCGTGGTGGTGGTTGCTGGTGCGCGGCGTGGTTGCAAGGCGGTGGTGTGCGGCGGCGCTGGAGATTGAAGCGGCCAGCCTGGAGGCGCCACGGGGCGCCGTCGGCCGGCGCGCGCAGAGAGATGACGTACGGGGCTTGGGGCGGCGCGGTCTTCGAGGGCGGCGGCGGCGGTCGTTGAGCGGTCGATGGCGGAGGGCGAGGGCGGCCGCGTGCAGAGGGCCGGCGCGCGGGCAGCCTGACGGCGTCGGCGAGCAGGGGGCGGAAGCGGAGAAGATCGACGGAGAAGACGGTAATGAACCGCCGTCCGCGGCGCGCGGTATTTATACCATCGGGCCTTTAGTCGCGGTTGGTGTGGCAAATAGCGTCGCAAATATTGTCGCAAATAGCGTCGCCTATGTTATCGCTAGACTAGTAATCTTAAAAACTCCAAAATAGTTTCGCAAACAGCGTCTCTGGTGCTAAAAACCGTATGATATTGAGAGTAACTATTGGAGTACATGATTGCGCGTAAGTTAGGGTTTGAGAAAATCGTGCCCTCTAAGACGATTCCTGGTATAAACGGTCGGCTTAGGGTTACAAATCTATCCCGACTCGGTTCGTAGTTCGAGTCCTAGCAGGAGCCGAATATTCTTCTTTCCTTGCACGCCAAGTATCCTTAACCATCTTGGATATGAACTCCCATTGGACCTGGCTTAGGGGGGAGCATTCCCAATCTTCATCGTGTAAGCCCTTCAGGGGCGGCCGTAAGTGAGCCATAATCCTCCCTGAAACTGTGGGCCGTCTCGGTCATATGGGTCTACCCGGTTGGGTATTCCTTCCTCACTATTGCAATTAATGATGATTCCACTTAAGAAGTTTGAGTTCGCTTATTTCATAAATTTATTCATGTACAAAACTAAACACTCTACTTGAGCTCAGTTGTCACTTCTACATGGGTGAAAAACCATTTCTCATTCTTGTACAACCATGTTATTAGTTGCCCATATATATAGCTAGGTAGAGGAGAAACACGTGAATGCAGTGCCATGTTCATAAGAAACCTACACGGTTTTTGCTCTCTTTTTTGCGTCACACAAAGACAATATAAAGAGCTTTACGTAGAGATTTGCAATTTGCTCTAAACATATGTTGTTGATAGCTGCTTGCCGGTGTCCATCTGACGGTAGAAGCTGGTATGGGTAGTAACCCCAAGGGGACTCAATTAATTTCCATCTTTTGAAGATTATTAGGGGGTGTAAATTTTCATATGAAACGTAGTAGTATACCAAGAAATCCTTATGAATTAATCATATAGGATTCATCTACAAATCAAGCAACCACCAACGATTTTTTTCAGGAGAACACAAATCCTCATAAATTTCAATAAAAATCATATAAGAGCATCTTGGTTGTAAATGTAAAATGAACAGATAACATATTAGTAAGAAACTTTCCGATGCTGGTACTATTTATCTATTTGGTCCAAACAAAGTGGGCAAAGAAAGAACATATGAATACTTCTCCTTCGATCTTGGCAGAAACCAAAAGGAACGATTCACTTGGAACTTCTTCTAAAAAATTCCATGACACGAGAAACACAATAGAGGTCTTTAGTCGCGTAATAATATTGTGATTACATTTGGTTTGCTAATGTTTACTAGGATTCTTGTGTTGTTTTTCTATTCACGTGCATTAAACAACAAGTTTACAAATATTTGTGTGCTTTGAAGCCATTTGTTTCGCACATCCATTTCAATCATATTTATGTTTTTTTTCTGTTTATGCGTATTTGGAATCATTCCTTTTAGCATAACCACCCTGAGTATATATTTCTTGAATGATTTATGGATTTGTATGGTAATTTCCCATCCTGGACAGTGCATAGTATGAGACACACACATCCTCCAGAAATTCACCAACCAAAAAGTTGATCATAATTTAAATTCCTATTAATTTACAGGCAAACTTAATTAAACAACCAATTCTGTCTCTGCGCAGTCTGTTACTAATCTTGCAATTCCAATCATACGGGCATCAAATACAAAAGACTGATCTAATTAATATGTACACCTCGGCGGTCCTCAAATAGGCCCAAAAAACTGAGATGAAAATATAACAGGATCGACCGATCGACACGGCAAAACAGGAGACGACGAAAGCCAACCGTACCTCGCCGACTTTTGAGCTAACGGACATCGACGCCGACGGAATGAATCTTGTCGCCTTCCGCCGTTACGTGCTCCGGCTCCTCTCCAGTCTCCTCTGCATTGGCGTGGATCTCATCCGCCCAGCTCACACAGGGCACTCTGCGCCGCCGTCGTCCTTGGGGTCGTCGTTCTTGGGCTCGGCGGCGGCGGGCGACGGGGCAACGACGTCGGCGCGGCAGAGCGGACACGTGGAATGGAGCCGCAGCCACGCGTCGACGCACGCCGCGTGGAACCGGTGCCTGCAGCGAGGGAGGAGCCGGGCCAGGTCGCCGTCCCTGAACTCCACGATGCACACCGCGCACTCCGCCTTCCCGCCGGCGGGGTCGTCCCTGCTCGAGTCGTACACGGACACGGGAAGCTGCCCGGGGTCGCTCAGGCGCCTGGACCCTCTCGGCGAGGTCGCCGGCGAACTGTCGGCCGACGAGGACGACGCCTCCTCGTCGTTTCCGCCGCCGGGGGCCAAGGGACCTCGCTTCCCGGAGAAGAACCGCCAGAAGTAGAAGAAGATGAGGAGGATCATGAGCAGGTTGATGCTTACGAGGCAGGCCGTCAGCGCCGGGCCGTGCGGAGCCCAGTGCTTGCTCTTCTCCACCGCCGCCGCTACCGCGGTCGCAGGGCTCTGGGCCGTTGACATGGCGCCGCCTGATGCGAGAAGATGGCTTTGGACGAGAGAAACAGCGAATGGCAGTTGCCAATCGTGTGCATAAAACAGAGATGTCTAACTTCGTCCTTCGATCTCAAGAAGAAGAACACGAAACAGGAAAGCTTGTCCAACAGAACAAAAATGCACGCTGGGAAAGGGAGCAGAGAAGAATAGAGAAAGAACTATGAAAGTGGTGAAGGAAAATGGAGCACATGGGGGGTTTATAAAAGAGTGGAGGCCTGGAGGGGGAGGCCCTTGGTGTTTTGGAAGTACGTACAAACAATACAATGGTTGATGAGTTTATTACTATCCAATGGTTTGACTGGGGTGGTCTGGTATGGTTACAGTTGTAAGCTGCATCAGCTTTTAATACCCTGGTATTTGTTTTTGTACGGCAGAGAAGTGGGATGGTAGCTAGGCAGACTTGGTTTTATTCCCAGCTCTAGCCATAGTGCTAGTATCATACAGTAAGAGCAAGTATAATAGAGTCCAGTCAGCTAGCTATAAGACATTAAATAATATATCTTAGATGAGTTAGAGGAGAGAGAAGGGGAGAGAGAAGACAGGTGGGCTACTATGCAATAGCCAGCTCTTGCACGTGCTCCTAGGCACTTTGTGAGAGTGAAAGGTGGGCCATGTGTTAAAAGTAGTCTCATCTATAGCCATTAACATGTTATGATATTGGTGACTACAAATGACATGGCATCTTGTTATAGCCAACAGTTGGCTATACTATTGGAATTGCTCTAAGGAGTATCATGCATGTCACCTTGGAAAAAATCTGATGTGGCGCTATAATTAATGAGAAGAGATATACTAGTGGTATACTCCCTCCATCCCAGGGATTATGGCGTAATTTTTTTTTGGATTTTTCCCAACGATTAAGGCGCATGGATAGCGGTAGCGATAGTTTGCCGATTTTGCCCCCGTTTTCCCGTTCCTTCTCTCCTCGACTCGAGCGCCTGCATGTTGATCTCCATGCGTGATCCTGGCCATCTCCATTACCAGCACCGGCTGCTCCATGGCCAGCACCGGCCCCTCTTCTGCATCCTCAGCATAATGCAGATCCCGCTCGACCGCGACCATCGCGCACTGCAGCTCGCTCGGCCGCCACCTCCACGTCCATCGCACACTGCAGTTCCTGCCCGTCCGCGACCACCGCGCACAGCACCTCCCGCTCGGCCGCCACCACCGCGTCTACCGCGCAGTGCAGTTCCTGCCCGGCCGCGACCACCGCGCACAGCACCTCCCGCTGCTCCACGTCCAGTAGCCGCAACACCTCTAAACGGCGGCCAACTACCGCAGCCATGGCCATCTCCGTCACCGTTGTGGTCTCCCGTGAACTGCAGCCCACGGCTGGCTCCGTTGCCGCTGATGTTTCCCGCGAACTGCGGGCTACGGCGAGTTCCGGCAGTGCTCGACTCGCCCACGAACTACGGGCAACGGCAAGCCCTGCGCTGCTCCTCTCGCCCATGAACTGCGGCCGACGACCAAGCCATGCGTTGTTCCATCTCTATGCTGATCGAAGAGAGGTCAAGAGGAAGGAACAGAGGGAGAAGATGGGTTGCCTTGGGCATCCATGGCGGGAAGATCTTATAGGAGCTCGATTTTAGGAGTTTCAAACAGATCCTAATCTCATCTTGATCTCCACCGTGAGATTTGGGAGTGATCCGTGGCAAAACGTTGATGCCCAATGGATGATCTACCTTTTCCCCTCGGATTGGCTATTAAATCTTGCCAAGGATCTCCATCTTCATTGAAGCCACATGCTTTGGGAGAGATGAACGAGGGGGAGAAGACAACTAGCGATAGCGCGTGCAAGAAACGAGGAGGCCCAGGAATCATGCGGGAGAGAATTCTGGGGAGGCCATGCGTGCATGCAGGGGCAAGAAGGGAATGTTACGATTTTTTTTCTCCACGGCGCGAGGCTGCCTAAATAACTGTGCTCAGTTTTATACGCCTTAATCCTTAGGATGGAGGGAGTATGATACTGTATCATAGCACGTAAAAATAGAAAATTTAATGTCAAATACATCATATAGACACAATTGCATTGAGATTCTACAAATAATTAAATATCATGAATTTATGATACTACTAGATGATACTAACCACTATAGGGGTAGTATCATAGACTTATATCATATAGATGATACCACTATATGATACTTTGCACTATGGCCAGCCTTAACAAAATTGGTACTCCCTCAGTCTAAAAATAGATGTCTCACTTTTATCTAGATACGGATATCTCTAGATATATTTTAGTTAGAGATACATTTGAATCTAGCTAAAGTTGAGACACATATTTCTAGACGGAGGAAGTATATTTTTTTGTGCTCCGAAAAGATGACCATTGACGAGGTTGGACCCCTTCCCTCATGGTTCGATGTGTTGGTCACGTTATATGTAAGCTTGTGTTGGCGGGAGCTTTGCCTTGATTAGGGACGGCGCTGCTTCAGTGACTATCAATACGAACACACAATCCTTTTATCTATTTTTCATATAGAAATGGCATTTACTGCCAGTTTATTCGTAAGTAGTGGTCTATTAGACAAAAAAAAGTTTGCTAAACAAATAGTTGCCCAAAAGATAAATAATATATTAAACTAGAATACAACGTTTTGAAATGAAGAACAACAAAGGTGTTGAAAATGGAGTATATCAGACAAAATCTTAGGACGTTGATGATACTTTGGCACAATGGGTTACAAGGATTACTTGTATATGGCATGGAAACTATATCATAATACTCGAGCAGTATTCATCGTTCTACAAAATTTGAGAATCAGTTTTTGCTCAACCAATATGTATCATGTTGAAAAATCTAAACACATGCACAATGCATCGAAAAATTAGAAATATTATAAGTTTCAAATGCCACGGTTAATTATTTGACCATTGTCTAATGTGAAATTGGATTTCAATTATGTGCACGTATATTAACCATGGAATTTTGTCTCTAGAATATATGTTTGTGGATTGGTTGTGCATAAGCTTCTCTTGTGCTAGATGTGGTTATTAGCTCTTACCTGAATTAGTAACATGCAATTAGTGTAAATAAATAAGGTAAATGGAATGTTGAGAGTAGCATGCATTGTTTCTTGCACAATTAAACCATTTGTCGCCTCCTCTAGAATTACATAGGACTCTAAAAATACATTAATGGCTTGGCTTGAATAATATTGTATAGGAACTTTCAAAAAAATTAAGTTAATTAGAAGGAGAGAGAGACATAGAGAGAGAGGGGAGAGACATAGAGAGTGAAAGATTGTGAGAGAGTACATGCAAGACGTAGAAGGTTTCTTTTTTTGTAAGATCAAAGATCATGTTCCGGTTTTTGAAAATTGATTATATCATTCCATTTCTTATTTAGAATTTTCATACAGGTCTTGGGTTATGTTCTTTAGTTCGTAGGAGCAGCATATATGAATATTAAATAGAATTAGAATTGTGACCTTTTAAAATTTCTATTACCAAAATAGTATACCTGAACTTGGTGGGGAAATGTATGTTGTTGCATTCATTAATCTAACTCCCATAGGGAACACTAGGTACATTAGATATTTTTTTTCTGAAAATCTTTCGTTTAACAAACTTTGACCTACTTCCATTTATATTAATTTTACTAAAGAATAAACTAAGCTATAGCACTAGTAGAAAAACGCTCATCTATACCGGTTCGTAAGGGCCATTCGCACCGGTTTCTCAACCGGTATAAATTATCCGGCACTAAAGGCCCCCCCTTTCGTACCGGTTGCTTACGAACCGGTATTAATGGCGCCTCCACGTGGGCGCCAGGAGAGCTCAGGGCCAAGGAGCTTTGGTACCGGTTGGTAATACGAACCGGTACCAAAGGTTCCCACCCGCGGCAGGGAATTTGCATCTCTGCCGCGGCAGAGAATTGAAGTTTTAGGGTTTTTGGAGGGGTTTAGGGATATCGGTTTGTTTCATATCGCGTCGATGCACCAGAAACGCGTTTGGGTTTAGGTAGTACATGAAGATCAATATGATGCATAGCAAGTTGGTGCATATAATATAACACACATGTAATTGCATAAGATCGCAAATTAAGAAGCACTATGCATGAAGATCGATCTTCATGCATAGTAGTGGTACTCTCCGAGCCGTACTCTATATATTACATGTAGCATAGTGGTACTCTTCGAGTCAACTATATATGTAACATGTACATCTTCATTCATAGTGGAACTCTGCGAATGGTGGTATGACGTCCCGAAGGAAGAATCCCGCCAATTCCTCGCCTATTGCTATGAAGCGGTCATCGATTGAGAGCTTGTTCCGCTTTGTTGCCAACTATAAAAGAATAAGATACAAATGAGTACATGAGATGTGTGTGTGTGTATATATATATATATTCAAACCACAATGAAACAACTATTACTGAAACTCAGCACAACTTATGATAAGAAAACAAATTTGTGAATATTGTTTTCGTACCTCTTTATTTCTTGCATTATTCATTCTCTCGCTGACAATTCTGTGGATGTACTCGCAAACGTAGAATCCACAGATCAGTCCCTTGTGGTTGTTGCGGGCATTTCTTTACAAGAATATAAGTCAATCAAACAATAGTTAAGTATGATAATTAAAGGTGTGTGGACCTAGGTAGTACTACTTACTTTCGCCTTCCATCGCAGCCTCTGTGGCCATTCATGGGACTTATCTTCCTTGATGAAAGTTGCCCATACGCTGCCCGACAAAAGAAAATGCATAAAAGAGTTATCAATTAGTTCATAGCAGGAAATTAACGAAACAAACCGATAACAATTAAAATTACCTTTTGAGCATTAAATAACAAGACAAGTATAGTTCCGGTTCTTTGCTTAGTGAGTCAAAGACTTCAACTTCTCCAATTTGCATATTGATGACGAGAAGAATAAAGTGAAACCTACGCACGTTTAAATATGTAGTGTCATATATATAAGTCATTAGTTAAAATTTTGACATGTGAGCAAAATATAATGTGTTATAAGACAGTAAGACTCACTCGAAGTTGTAAGGCCAAATTATTAGCTTTTTGTCACGTTGTCGCTTCAAAAACCTTAGCAAAGTCTCCGGTGTATCCTTGTTATAGACGGGATCTTCTATGGTTTTAACATGCATTGTGTGCGGGTCAATGAACCCAATGTGCGTGATTTCATCCCTTTTGCATTCGAGTATCTTCGATCTTCATAATATAGCGCACAAAGGATTATAATCTGCAGACAATGAACGAGCTGAGTGATACGTCTCCAACGTATCGATAATTTCTTATGTTCCATGATACTTTATTGATGATACCTACATGTTTTATGCACATTATATGTCGTATTTACGCATTTTCTGGAACTAACCTATTAACAAGATGTCAAAGCGCCTTTTCTGCTTTTGGTTTGAAATCCTAGTAACGAAATATTCTCGGAATTGGACCAATCAACCCTGTGTTCCTATTTTGCCCGAAGATCCGGTAACACCCCAGAGCCGCGAGGGTGTGGGCCCCAGATGATAGGTGGCGCGGCTGCTGGGCCGCGTCCCTATGGTGTCATCGCCCCTTCGACCCTCCGACGCTGCCCTTCCGCCTATAAAGCCCTCGCATCGAAACCTTACGAAAGCCACGATACGAGAAAAGTTCCAGAGCCGCCGCCATCGCGAAGCCAAGATCTGGGGACAAGTCTGCTCAAGACTCTGCCGAGCGGGAAGTGCCCCGAAGGCTTCTCCATCGACACCGCTGCCATCTCCACCGCCATCTTCATCACTGCCTCATGAAAGGAGTAGTTCTCCATCGAGGCTCGGGCCAGACTTAGCTATGTGGTTAATCTCTCCTATGTACTTCAATACAATGATCTCATGAGCTCCCTTACATGATTGAGATTCATATGAGTTTGTATCACACTTTATGTGCTACTCTAGCAAAGTTATTAAAGTAGTCCTATTCCTCCTGCAGTAAAGGTGACAGTGTGTGCCCGTGTTAGTACTTGGTTTATGCTATGATCATGATCTCTTGTAGATTGCTAAGTTAACTATTGCTATGATAATATTGATGTGATCTATTCCTCCTACATATGCATGAAGGTGACAGTGTGCATGCTATGCTAGTACTTGGTTTAGTCTTTTGATCTATCTTACACTAAAGGTTACTAAAATATGAGCATTATTGTGGAGCTTGTTAACTCCGGCATTGAGGGTTCGTGTAATCCTACGCAATGTGTTCATCATCCAACAAAAGTGTAGAGTATGCATTTATCTATTCTCATGTGATCAATGTTGAGAGTGTCCACTAGTGAAAGTCTATTCCCTAGGCCTTGTTCCTAAATACCGCTATCACTGCTTGTTACTGTTTTACTGCGTTACTACTGCTGCGTTACTACGCATGTTTACTTTCTGCAATATTACTACTATCAACTCGCACGTCAACAGCTATTTTTCTGGCGCCGTACTACTGCTCATATTCATTCATACCACTTGTATTTCACTATCTCTTCGCCGAACTAGTGCACCTATTAGGTGTGTTGGGGACACAAGAGACTTCTTGCTTTTGCAGGGTTGCATGAGAGGGATATCTTTGACCTCTTCCTCCCTGAGTTCGATAAACCTTGGGTAATCCACTTAAGGGAAACTTGCTGCTGTTCTACAAACCTCGCTCTTGGAGGCCCAACACTGCCTACAAGAATAGAAGCACCCGTAGACATCAAGCACTTTTCTGGCGCCGTTGCCGGGAGGAAAGGTAAAAGGCACTCATACTCCGGTTCCAGTACCAACTTTTCCGCGCCCATTGTGTGTGTGCTCGGCTATTTCCTTTAGACTCTGCAATTGCATCTTTTTGTTTCGTTTTTATTTTTCACTAGTTAGGCATAATGGACAACAATGACCTTTTTATTCTATTTCCTGATTTAAGACATGGATGGTTTGATGCGAAAATTAAAAATCCCATGGAACATATTAATATGAATGCTTTGAACACTATTGTTGCTAATACTATGGAAAATTCTAAGCTTGGGGAAGTTGGCTTTGATGAGCATGATATTTTTAGTCCCCCAAGAAGTGAGGAGAAAATTTACTTTGATGATACTTTGCCTCCTATATTTGATGATAAGAATAATAATGATAGCTACTTTGTTGAATTTGCTCCCACTACAACTAATAAAATTGATTATGCCTATGTGGAGAGTAATAATTTTATGCATATGGCTCATGACAAGAATGTTTCATGTGATACTTATATTGTTGAGTTTGTTCATGATGCTACTGAAAGTTATTATGAGAGAGGAAATATGGTTATATGCATCTTAATAATATTAAGTTTCCGCTCTTTATGTTGAGAATCTTGAAATTGCGCTTGTGTTGCCTTCCTATGCTTGTCACTTTGCTCTTCATGTACTTGTTTATTTACAAGATTCCTATGCATAGGAAGCATGTTAGACTTAAATGTGTTTTGAATTTGCCTCTTGATGCTCTCTTTTGCTTCAACTCTTATTTCTTACGAGTGCATCATTAAAACTGCTGAGCCCATCTTAATGGCTATAAAGAAAGAACTTCTTGGGAGATAACCCATGTGTTTTTTACTACAGTACTTTGTTTTATATTTGTGTCTTGGAAGTTGTTTACTACTGTAGCAACCTCTTCTTATCATGTTTTTGTGCCAAGTAAAGTTTCTATGTTAAAGTTGATGTTATATTTGGGATCGCTGCGCAGAAACAGCATTGCTGTCTGAATCTAGCCTAAGTCTCTGTAGAAAATTGAAAAATCTGCCAATTTACGAGCGTGATCCTCAGATATGTACGCAACTTTCATTAGTTTTGAGTTTTTCCGTTTGAGCAATGGTGCCATTTTAAAATTCGTCTTTACGGACTGTTCTGTTTTTGACAGATTTCTGCCTTTTATTTCGCATTGCCGCTTTTGTTAAGTTGAATGAGTTTCTTTGTTCCATTAACTTTCAGAAGTTATGTGCAATGTCCAGAAGTGTTAAGAATGATTGTGTCACCTCTGAACATGTGAATTTTTGATTATGCACTCTAATGAGTTTGCTTGAAGTTTGGTGTGAAGGAAGTTTTCAAGGGTCAAGAGAGGAGTATGATATACTATGATCAAGAGGAGTGAAAGCTTAAGCTTGAGGATGCCCCGTGGTTCATCCCTGCATATTTTAAGAAGACTCAAGCATCTAAGCTTGGGGATGCCCAAGGCATCCCCTTCTTCATCGACAACTTTCGTCAGGTTTCTTCTAGTGAAACTATATTTTATTCGGTCACATCGTATGTACTTTACTTGGAGCGTCTGTGTGTGCTTTTATTTTTGTTTTGTTATCTTAGTTCTCCGAATAAGTTCATCCTTGTGTGGGAGAGACACGCTCCGCTAGTTCGTATGAACACATGTGTTCTTAGCTCATAATATTCATGGCGAAGTTTCCTCTTCGTTAAATTGTTATATGGTTGGAATTGGAAAATGCTACATGTAGTAATTGCTATAATGTCTTGGGTAATGTGATACTTGGCAATTGTTGTGCTCATGTTTAAGCTCTTGCATCATATACTTTGCACCCATTAATGAAGAAATACATAGAGCTTGTTAAAATTTGGTTTGCATATTTGGTCTCTCTAAGGTCTAGATAATTTCTAGTAAAGAGTTTGAACAACAAGGAGACGATGTAAAGTCTTATAATGCTTACAATATGTTTATATGTGAGTCTTGCTGCACCATTTCATACTTTAGTTTGCTTCAAATAACCTTGCTAGCCTAAACCTTGTATCGAGAGGGAATACTTCTCATGCATCCAAAATCCTTGAGCCAATCACTATGCCATTTGTGTCCACCATACCTACCTACTACATGGTATTTCTCCGCCATTCCAAAGTAAATTGCTTGAGTGCTACCTTTAAACATTCAAAATTTGTCACCTCTGATTTGTGTCAATGTTTTATAGCTCATGAGGAAGTATGTGGTGTTTATCTTTCAATCTTGTTGGGCAACTTTCACCAATGGACTAGTGGCTTCATCCGCTTATCCAATAATTTTGATAAAAGAGCTGGCAATGGGATTCCCAGTCCCAAATTAATTAACAAAAATAGACACTCCTCCATGGTATGTGATTGTTGGACGGCACCCGAAGGATTCGGTTAGCCATGGCTTGAGAAAGCAAAGGTGGGGAGGAGTGTCATCATAATAAAACTAAAAATAAAAAGGCACTCCTTCATGGTATGAGATTGTTGGCAGGCACCCGAGGATTCCTAGCCATGGTTTGTGAAAGAAAGGTTGGAAGGAGTGCCACCCAAAAATAAAATAAAATGGGAGCCGCTCTTTGAAGGTTTGTCTGCAAGGGGGTTAGAGTACCCGCTACCATTCGCTGACAACAACAAACACCTCCTCAAAACTTTACTTTTATACTCTCTTGATGTTTTCAAAATCAAAGCTCTAGCACAAATATAGCAATCGATGCTTTCCTCTTTGAAGGACCATTCTTTTACTTTTATTGTTGAGTCAGTTTACCTATCTCCCTCCACCTTAAGAAGCAAACACTTGTGTGAACTGTGCATTGATTCCTACATACTTGCATATTGCACTTGTTATATTACTTTATGTTGACAATATCCATGAGATATACATGTTATAAGTGAAAGCAACCGCTGAAACTTAATCTTCCTTTGTGTTGCTTCAACACCTTTACTTTGATTTATTGCTTTATGAGTTAACTCTTATGCAAGACTTATTGATGCTTGTCTTGAAGTACTATTCATGAAAAGTCTTTGCTTTATGATTCAGTTGTTTACTCATGTCATTACCTTTGTTTTGATCGTGCATTCATTACATATGTTTACAAATAGTATGATCAAGATTATGATGGCATGTCACTTCGAAATTATCTTTGTTATCGTTTTACCTGCTCGGGACGAGCAGAACTAAGCTTGGGGATGCTGATACGTCTCCAACGTATCGATAATTTCTTATGTTCCATGCTACTTTATTGATGATACCTACATGTTTTATGCACATTATATGTCGTATTTACGCATTTTCTCGAACTAACCTATTAACAAGATGCCAAGTGCCAGTTCCTGTTTTTCTGTTTTTGGTTTCAGAAATCCTAGTAACGAAATATTCTCTGAATGGACCGAAATCAACGCCTGTGTTCCTATTTTGCCCGGAAGCATCCAACACCCGAGCTGCCAGAGGGGGGCCCTGTGGGCTAGATGATAGGTGGCGCTGCCAGGCCTCGGGCCGCGCCTCTATGGTGTCGTCGCCCCTCGACCCTCCGACGCTGCCCTTCCGCCTCTATAAAGCCCCCGCATCGAAAACCCTTACGGAGAAAGCCACGATACGAGAAAAGTTCCGAGCGCCGCCATCGCGGGCCAAGATCTCGGGGACAGCCTCTGCTCCGCAAGACCCGCCGGAGCGGGAAGTGCCCCTAAGGCTTCTCCATCGACACACCGCCATCTCCACCGCCATCTTCATCACCGCCGCGCTCCCATGAAGAGGGAGTAGTTCTCCATCGAGGCTCGGGGCTGTACCGGTAGCTATGTGGTTAATCTCTCTCCTATGTACTTCAATACAATGATCTCATGAGCTGCCTTACATGATTGAGATTCATGAGTTTGTATCACAATCTATCTATGTGCTACTCTAGCAAAGTTATTAAAGTAGTTCTATTCCTCCCGCACGTGTGTAAAGGTGACAAGTGTGTGCACCGTGTTAGTACTTGGTTTATGCTATGATCATGATCTCTTGTAGATTGCGAAGTTAACTATTGCAATGATAATATTGATGTGATCTATTCCTCCTACATATGCATGAAGGTGACAGTGTGCATGCTATGCTAGTACTTGGTTTAGTCTTTTGATCTATCTTACACTAAAGGTTACTAAAATATGAGCATTATTGTGGAGCTTGTTAACTCCGGCATTGAGGGTTCGTGTAATCCTACGCAATGTGTTCATCATCCAACAAAAGTGTAGAGTATGCATTTATCTATTCCGTTATGTGATCAATGTTGAGAGTGTCCACTAGTGAAAGTCTATTCCCTAGGCCTTGTTCCTAAATACCGCTATCATCGTTTGTTACCGTTTTATCGTTAAGCATTACTCGCTGCGTAAGCATTACCGCATGTTTACTTCCTAATATTACTACCATCAATCGCACGCCAGCAAGCTATTTTCTGGCGCCGACACGTTTCATATTCATTCATACCACTTGTATTTCACTATCTCTTCGCCGAACTAGTGCACCTATTAGGTGTGTTGGGGACACAAGAGACTTCTTGCTTTGTGGCTTTGGGGTTGCATGAGAGGGATATCTTTGACCTCTTCCCCGAGTTCGATAAACCTTGGGTAATCCACTTAAGGGAAACTTGCTGCTGTTCTACAAACCTCTGCTTTTGGAGGCCCAACACTGTCTACAAGAATAGAAGCACCCGTAGACAGCTAAAGACTTCTCAAATTAAATAAATCACTTAGACAATAGGAACCGATGATAGATTTGTCGAGGGCCCGGAGATTGTATAACTGGAAAAGCTCGTTGAAGTCAACGTTCACACAGTATTCCTGGAAGTAGTGCTCTTCCCTAAGTCGCACCATGATAGTCTCGATCCCTTCTTTTGAGGCATTAAGGTACCACGAATGCAAGTTACGCATACGTGTTGGTAGCTTCCTGAGATTCTCGACCAAATCTTTCCCTTGAACAAATTGATATGCTCGTTCAGCCAAGGCGTAATCGGTTGTGTCTTGTCGAGAACTTTGAACGGGCTTCCCGTCAAACACCTTGAGAGGCTCGACCGATTGAACGGGTTGTTGTCCGAGCTGGTAGACTTGGTGTATCCCTTTTATCTCCCCGATACCCGATTTAACGGGTTTTGTCGCTCGATCATCTTTGTCATACGACCTTTCAATAGAACGCCATAGTCGATGGCGGCGATGGTACAGGGTCATATAGATTCTCAACGGTACGCACAACTTTCACCGGATCTAGTGTCTTCTCGAAAGGTATCTCTGGCACTTTTGGTGCAAAAATTTCTTCACCTCGGCCTGAACGGCCTCCGTTTTCCTCTGGAGTTTTTCCCAAGGTAACTTCTCAGTAGGCGGCGTTGTTTCTCCTTTCTAGCTTTTTTCCTAGGCGGCGTACCGTTCCGCTTAACGGACGCTGTCTTACGCGGAGGATCTCGAGATGGTGGACTCACGTTGGGGTCCCTCACCAGGACTGCCACCAGGAGGAGTTGATGGCATTTGCTGCTCATGTGTAGGAGTCGGTGCCTTTGCAAAAGGACGACGTACTTCTTCGGCCATAGGGCGAAACCGTGCTTGACATCGGCCGTTGTCCTCTCATCTTCACCTCTAGGAATATCAAGCTCCACTTTTTCAAACCCGAAACAACTTCATCCACCCCGACGCGAACACAACCAGGTGGAATGGGCATATGATGGTGCATTGCTCCATCTTCACTTGGGTACACATAGCCGACCGCCACCTTAACAGACGCGGTCCTGATTAACATATGTAGCTCGCAATCTTCTTCTCCGTGACATAATCCACGGGGTAGCTTCCTCCACATCCGTCAAGATGCGAGGAACCGACACGCTTCTTCGCTGAGATGGGGCAACACGGCTTGTGCATCCTGTAGAAACAGCTGCTGATCGTGCCCTCTGATTTTTCTCAAGCGCTCCACCCTAGTCCTCAATTCTGCTAACTCGTCGGCGTCCTTCTTCTTCTTCTCGCGAACGGCTTCTATAAGTGTCAGCGCTGTCCGGCCACGCTTCCTTCATGGTGAGACCCGGGCGAGCTCGTACCCGTCCAACATGTTCAGGGTTCCCCTGAGCGAGTGTCACTGTCATTCTCTCGATCGGGAATGTACTCTCCCTTTCTGACCTTTTCAATTGCATCTACAAGCTTCGGTACGATATCCTCAATTTTTCCTTCCATTTTCCCTTCGCAACGATCAGCCCTGTCTTTGGGTCCAACCCCGCCCCATGAGCGAACAACCAGAACTTGGACCGTTCTCGGCCAGTCCCATGTCTGTGGAGTGATTCCATGATCCATCAGCTTATTCTCAAACGCTGTCCACTTCGGAATGGCACTCTTGTAGCCACCTGACCCCAAATGATGCGGAAGTTTCTTCTTTGCAGCATTTTCGGTATTTTTCTTCGATCGGGACACAAAAGTAGACGATTTCTTATAGTCCTTAAATGCGGCCCAGTGATCTTTTATCTTCACTAGATTATCATCGAATACTGGATCTTCATTCTTATATTTGTCCCATAAATTTTTCTTGAAGGTCTGGAATTGTATGGCCATCTTCTTCCATGTCCATTCCTTGACTTTATTCTTCTGGCCTTCCGTCATGTCTTCCGGTAGGCTGAACTTTGTCATGAGCGTGTCCCAAAGAAATTTTTTCATCGCGTCGTTGACATAACTAGCACCACTCTCCGGGTTCTTCGGCTTATGCCACTCTTGAATGCTGATCGGTACATGGTCCCTAACAATAACTCCGGATTGACTTGTAAATTTGCGGCAAAACTCCTTGGGCTCCACTGGTTCACCATTATCCTTGAATGCCGTGAGGGCTAACCTGCCCTCGCCCTTTAGCACCCGCGTCGGGCCTCGTTTTGTTCTAACAGACTTGCTCGATGATCCAGAAGGCTAAAAGAAAAATTATTCGTTAATAAGTGCAATACAAATAAATGAATGCATCTAGGGATGAACATATAGACTAATTGATACATAGATATACACCTCGCCGGAGTTTGTGATGGACACTTCGTTGTCTCTTCTAACTTGTTCAGACTCAAGTCCCTCGCCGAAATCATTCAGAAAGTCTTGGAAATCGTTGTCATCTCCATCGTCGGGTTCCGGACCACGGGCACTCTCATAGATCAATTGCTGCACCGCTTCTTCCCCTCCTCATCTGACGAAGGTGCGTCCTCCATACCTCAATGTCACTCAAAATTAAGAAAGCAATTGTATTTCATTCATCATGTCATGATCATATAACAGATTGCTAGATGGATAACAATTGAAATGAAGAAAGCAAAAAAACCCTAACGGACCGCCACGGCCACGGACGGTGTTCCCCTCCTCCTCTCGCTCTAAAATTTGTTTCAAAGTTGCCACTTTGCATGCTTATATTAAGAGTTTGACTTTGAATCGGCAAGGTTGACTTTGACCAACTTGTTCACTTTTATGAGTACTATTGATCTGGGCAAAAAGATTAGCAAGTTTAGTTTAGAAATAGTTAACCAAAGGGGCTCAAAGTAGGCATCATATTATTTTTGGCAGATTTGACCATTAGCATATGTCACTTAGGTTTTTTCACTTTCTTCCCTTTTTCTTTGATTTTCTTTGACCCAAATGGTGTTGTCTTGTGTTGAAATGGTATAGAGCTAGCATGGCAGCGGCACAGCGGCAGCAGCGACGGGCAGCGGCACGGGGGCAGCACGGCGCACGGGCAGGGCAGGGCAGCAGCACGGCAGGCAGGGCAGCGGCGCGCACCGCGGTGAAGGGGTTCGTGTCCAACCTCGTCGGTGGCAGCAAAGGCCACGGCACGGTACGGGACACTGGCGGCTAACGAGCAGGGGTATGGCGCCATGGCCGGCATGCATGACATGGAGCAGTCGGTCCGCATTAGGCGGTGGCGGCGGGCGGTCGGCATTTCTCAACACCCCCGCGGGCGTGCGTGAGGGGAGGCCGCGGCGACCGTGCGCGCATGAGTCGACGCAAGGCTGGCTCCCACGAGGGCATCGGCTCTGAGCCACCGCGAGTGAGGCGCAGGGAGGGAGGGAGGAGGGGCCGGGGTGCTCACCTCTGAGGGCGACGGCGGGCAGGGGATGAGGTCGGACGGGGCGACGGCGACGAGGCGGGGGTTGAGCCGGCGCGGCCGGCGCGGCGACTGCGAGGCCGGGCGCGGCGGCGGCGAGGCGGGAGGCGAGGCGGCGCGACGAGCTAGAGGGCGGCGGGAGATGGAGAATTTTTGCCCCGCGGAACTTCGTAGGGGGAGCACCGGCGGCGGGCCAACCGGTACGAACCCTACCGTGTCTGTTGTGTTCAACCTTACCAAAGGTTTTTGTTTTTGTTTTTTCAGTCGTTTCTTTTGTTTTTCTTTTTTCTTTTCTTTTTCTTTCCTTTCGTTTCTTTTGGATCTTCTGTTTCTTTCTTTTTATTTTCTCGTTTCTTTTCTTTTTATTTTCTCGTTTCTTTTCTTTTTCGTTTCTTTTCTTTTGCTTTTCTATTTTTTCTATTGCTTTTATTTTTTTCTCTGCTTTTCTATTCCTGTTTCTTTTTCTTTATTTTCTATTTATTTTTTCTATTACTTTTCTTTTTCCTTTTTTCTATTTATTTTTTCTATTGCTTTTTTATTTTTCTTTTCTATTTTTCTATTCTAATTTCTTTTCTTTACTCTCTCCACGACGCCGTCTGCACAGGAAACTTTCCCGCCCCGACGTCGCGCGTGAAACTTTCCCGCCACGACGCGCGTGGGAGAAAAAAGGCGGAAAAGAAAGCGGGAATGAAATTTTATTACGATTGAACTCGAATTAAAAGTACATAGCTTAACTGAAAATTAAAGATACATGGCCAAATTCTACTGTTGGAGTCATTCAATCATACTCGTGCCTAGCCCTGTAGTACTCGCCACCGTAGTCGTCGTAGTCGCCATCATCGTCGCTGCATCGGGGTCGCGGCTCGAACGTCGACGGTGAGCACGCGTGGGCGGGACGGCCGGCCTCGACGCCGGGAGTCCGGCCGCGCCACCACAGCCGACGGCCGGCCTCGTTGAAGTTCGGAGGAGGCGGGCCGCCCTCCTCGTGCCTGGCAAGCGCCCTCTCACGCCGATTGATGAAGAAGCTTTCCCAAGTCGGGCTGTAGTCGGGATGCCACGGGGATTCCTCCGCTGCTCCGGCGTGAGCTCGAAGTAGTAGTGGTTCGTGATGGCCATCTCGCGCGCCACACCTAGAGGGACCGGAGGGACCTGTACGCTCCGACGCTTAGCAACCAGCCGGTCGGGACGCGGTAGCCCGGCAGTGGGTAGTTCGAGGCGCAAAGCGCCTCCGCCTCCCGGGGTTAGAGATGCGATGGAAGCCATGGGAGAGAATGATGAGGTTTGCAGATATGAGTCTAGATGTGATATGTAAATGGTGGCCAAGCCTACATATATATAGTGAAAAAATGGCGGGAAGACAGAGGCGGGAACCGGTGGAAAGCGCGGGAAGAAAATAGGCGGAAGACAGATCGAGGCAAACCCTTTAGTACCGGCTGGTGGTGCAACCCGTACTAAAGTCACGATGGGATAAGGACGCGTGGTAACCTTAGTACCGGTTGGTGGGTGCAACCGGTACTAAAGCTGTCGGCGGGATAAGGACGCCCTGCTCGATGAGATAAAGTATGTAGCGCACGACGCCCGTTTGTGGGATAAGGACGCGTAGTAACCTTTAGCACGGCTGGTGTCCGCAACCGGTACTAAAGTCGTTGGTAGGATAAGGATGCTCGCCTAAGGCAAAAGATCGATACACCATGGGAAGCAGCTCAAGAAGCCAACATGGATGGAGAGTTTCATCACCATGGATGGAGGAAAGGGTTGGGAAATCTCCCGTGGCGGAACTTGTCGAAGATGCCCTTGGTGCACACACCCTATGGCATCTTCGGAAGTTCCGCCTTGAAAAATTTCCCCGCAAGCCCGTGGAAGACTCCATCTCCTCTAACAATGTTGGGGAAAGGGTTGGGAAATCTCCCGTGGCGGAACTTGTCGAAGATGCCCTTGGTGCACACGCCATATGGCATCTTCGGAAGTTCCGCCTCGGAATTTTTTCCCGCAAGCCCGTGGAAGACTCCATCTCCTCTAACAATGTTAAGGAAAGGGTTGGGAAATCTCCCGTGGCGGAACTTCTCGAATATGCCCTTGGTGCACATGCCCTATATATGGCATATTCGGAAGTTCCGCCTCGGAAAAATTTCCCCGCAAGCCCGTGACTTAACTAGTAAAACAAGCCAACCATCTCCATTGTTAATATCTTACATACAGTAACATATTACACAAAAGTGATTTCCATATTGAGATACACAAGTTATGATCCCTATATGTAGCTAGCTAGTCTTCTGAGTTTTCTTCGCCCGTTTCCCTTTCTTCTTACTGCGACGCAACCATGGACAATCTTCATTGTTTAAGATGATGCTTGGGTCAATTTTTACCTTGAAGGGTGGAATATCGTCAAACTTATTATAATCTTCTGACATGTCTGTCTTGTCCTCTACTCCCACGATGTTTCTTTTTCCCGAAAGAACTATGTGCCGCTTTGGCTCATCGTATGATGTGTCCTCTTGCCTTTCTTTTCTTTTTTTCGGTTTGCTAGACATATCCTTCACATAAAAAACCTGAGCCACTTCACCGGCTAGGACAAATGGTTCGGTGTCGTACCCAAGATTCTTGAAATCCACCGTAGTCATTCCGTACTGCGGGTCTACCTGTACTCCCGTCTTTCGGTTGAACCATTTGCACCGAACAAAGGGACTTTGAAATTAGGTCCATAGTCAAGTTCCCATATCTCCTCTATGTACCCATAATATGTGACCTTGTTCCCATTGCCATCTTCTGCATCAAAGCGACACCACTGTTTTGGTTGGTGCTCTTTTTGTCTTGGGCTAAAGTGTAAAATGTGTTCCCATTAATCTCGTACCCTTGAAAAGTCGATATAGTATAAGATGGTTGCTTGGCCAACAGCTGCTCGTCATCGGTGACATTCATGAGACGTGTTTGCAACCAACCGCCGAAAGTCTTCATGTGTTCTCCATCAATCCAATCTTCACGTTGCTCCGGGTATTTAGAGCGTAAGATCTCCTTGTGTTCCTCTTTGTACGGAGCCACCAAGATGGAATTATGTAGAACCGTGTGTGCTTGAGTGAAAGAATGTCCGTCCATACACGTTGCTGATTTCTTTCCTAGCGTGCCTTTTCCATGCAGTCTCCCCTCATAGCGCGATTCAGGAACACCGATCGGCTTAAGGTCGGAATAAAGTCAACACAAAACTCAATGACCTCCTCTGTTCCATAGCCCTTGGAGATGCTTTCTTCTGGCCTAGCACGGTTATGAACGTACTTCTTTAAGACTCCCATGAATCTCTCAAAGGGGAACATGTTGTGTAGAAATACAGGACCGAGAACGCCAATCTCTTCGACCAGGTGAATTAGGAGATGTGTCATAAGAAGAAGGATGGTGGGAACACCAACTCGAAGCTGACTAGACATTGGACCACATCCTTCTGTAAATTTTGTAGAGTAAGTGGATTGATCACCTTATGAGAAATTGCATTGAGGAACGCACATAGCTTCACAATGGGTACTCGAACATTTTCCGAAGCCCCCTCAATGCAACCGGAAGTAATTGTGTCATAATCACGTGCAGCTGAGACTTTAGGTTTTGAAACTTTTCTCCGACATGTTTATTATTCCCTTTATATTCGACGAGAAGCCAGACGGGACCTTGATGCTACTCAGGACTTCAAAAAAGATCTCCTTCTCCTCTTTGGTAAGAGCATAGCTGGCAGGACCTTGATACTTCTCTGGATTCAGGTTGTTTCCTTCGTGGATACTTTGCTGGTCCTGCCGTGCATCCGGTGTATCTTTTGTCTTCCCATACACGCCCAAGAAGTTTAGCAGGTTCACGCAAAGATTTTTCGTCACGTGCATCACGTCGATTGCAGAGTGAACCTCTAAGAATTTCCAGTAGGGTAGCTCCCAAAATATCGACTTCTTCTTCCACATGGGTACGTGTCCGTCAACATCATGCGGAACAGATTGTCCGTCGACCCTTTCCAAAGATCACTTTAAATCCTTGACCATATCATATATAACTTCCCCATTAGGGCGGGTAGGCTTGTTCGGTTATCTGCCTCACCTCCGAAATGCTTTCCTCTCTTTCTTACGTGATGTTGTTTTGGAAGAAATCGACGATGCCCCAGGTACACATTCTTGTTTCCCAAATAATTACTATCAGTCTCACCTAAAGTGGTGTGCATTGTATCCCTTGTTTGATGCCTGAAATGTTACCAAGAGCAGGCCAATCATTGATGGTTACAAATAACAACGCTCGTAGGTTAAATTCCTTTTGTTCGTGCTCATCCCACACATGTACACCTTCACGCCATAACTCTAAAAGTTCTTCAACCAATGGCCTCAGGTACACATCAATGTCGTTGCCGGGTTGCTTCGGGCCCTGGATGAGCACTGGCATCATAATGAACTTCCGCTTCATGCACAACCAAGGAGGAAGGTTATAGATACATAGAGTCACTGGCCAGGTGCTATGACTGGAGCTCTGCTCCCCGAAAGGATTAAAGCCATCTGTACTTAGACCAAATCTTAAGTTCCTTGCGTCATCTGAAAATGACTTGAACTCTCTGTCGATTTTTCTCCACCGCGACCCGTCAGCGGGGTGTCAAAGCATCACATCTTTCTTATCGTCCTCTTTGTGCCATCGCAACAACTTGGCATGCTCTTTGTTCTGGAACAAACGTTTCAACCGTGGTATTATAGGAGCATACCACATCACCTTCGCAGAACCCTCTTCCCGGGGGTGGACTCACCCTCAACATCGCCAGGTCATCTCGCCCGATCTTATACCTCAATGCACTACATACCGGGAATGCATTCAAATTCTCGTACCCCGCGGTAGAGGATGCAGTCATTGATGCATGCATCTTCTGCACCTCTAATCCTAGAGGGCAGACAACCTTCTTTGCTTCGTACGTGCTAGAGGGCAACACGTTCTCCCCGGAAGCATCTTCTTTATTATTTTCAGCAACTTTTCAAATCCCTTGTCAAGTACCATTCTCCGCCTTCCATCGCAGCAATTCCAGCGTGGTACCCAGCTTTTTCTGACCATTTTCGCAATTTGGGTACAACAGTTTGTTGTGATCCTCTAACATTTTCTCCAACTTCAACCTCTCCTTTTCATTTCCGCAGTTCATCTTCGCATCAAGAATGGCTCGACCCAAATCGTCATCCGGGTCATCAAAAATCGGCTCATCGAAAATGGGCTCTTCTTCAGCTTCGTCTTCCCCATTCTACTACCACCGTCTTCAGTGAATAAGGGATAGTTGTCACTATCCTCTTCTTCTTCGTTGTCTTCCAATATAACCCCTCTTTCTCCGTGCTTGGTCCAACAATTATAGCTGGGCATGAAACCATTCTCCAGCAGGTGGACGTGAAGGGTCTTCGAGGTAGAGTAATCCTTCATATTCTTACAGGAACTACATGGACAATACATGAAACCATTCGACCGCCTGTTTGCCTCAGCCACGTTGAGAAAATAATGCATGCCAGTAATGAACTCGGGATGGCACCGGTCACCGTACATCCATTGTCGACTCATCTGCATTTTATATGTATATCAAAAATCATTAAGTACACAACATCATGGATATATGAGTGACCAACTTAATTAATATTCAAGTTCATCACATAAAACTAAGTTTTTTTATAAAAAAGAAGAGGCTCACCGAGGTTGTACGGTGCCGGCTAGGGGACGACGCTAGCGATCGACGGCGGTGAGGACGGGGATGATACTAATTAAAACCTACAAAATATACCATAATTTCAGCTCAAATTGATTATAAAAAAGTAAAATCCCTAACTTAGGCATTTCATCAAACACCTTGCTAGCACTAGAAAAATAGTACGAGTTAAACTACCAAAGAAATGAGCTAAATTAGGAACGCCGAAAGAAAGGATGATATTGCTAACCCTTGGATAGATGGAGGTCGTTAATCTTGTTAAAATGGTGGAGAAAGAATGAAAATTTGTTGGAGTGTGAGAGGTGCAAAAGTTTTAGAAATGTGAGAGAGATGAAAATGAGAATGGATCGGGGGCGGGGGAGGGGCAGTGAGCATATGAGGCACCCTTTAGTACCGGTTGCTAACACAAACCGGTACCAAAGGTCCAACCTTGGCCCCATCCTCACCTGCCATTCTGGCCGAAGACCTTTCGTACCGGTTCCTAACACGAACCGGTATGAAAGCTCGTAACGAACCGATACGAATGCCTGAGCGTCCGAACCGGTACAAATGCCACCTTTAATACCGGTTCGTAAGGGAACCGGTATTAAAGTCTTAGATGGATGAGAGGTTTTCTACTAGTGTAGGTTCTGTTTATGTTTGGATTTTTCTAAATTAAGACAATGTAACAGGTCTTGATCTTTATTTATCCCTCCAACGAATTTTTCTAGGTTCCTTTAGGCTGGCCATAGTGGGTAGTATCATATAGTAGTATCATGTATATGATACTTTTGTATGATACTAGATCCATAATGCATAGTATCATAGACTAGTATCATAGTTTTGCTATATTAATTGATTTGTAGAATCCCAATACAAATTTGTGTACAAGATTTATTTGATACTAACTTTTCTCGTGATGTGCGCTATGATACAGTATCTACCTATGATACTCTAATCTTCTCTCTCATCCATAATTACCTGCCACATCAGCATTTTTGGTGGGGCTAGAATGCATGATACTAGCTATGATACTAGCACTATGGCTAGCCTTAAGTAATGTAACATGTGATGTGGTATTGCGGATTTGTCAATTATTTAGTGGCTGACTAAAATTTTGGCCATTTTTGAGCATTAATCCAGCTCGTCACTTGCGCTGCTGATGTGTCTATATATTAGTGGCTGGGCAAGACAACATCCAATAGGGTTTGGCAAAATGATCTTGCGTGAATAATCTATTAAGTTCTATATTGAGATCAAAGAAAGATAAAATATTCGCGAGATCCTGCATGCCCCACTTCAATGCTGACGCAATGTGAGTAGACTTGTACGCGGAATATATAATTACAAAATTAGACACTTGTGTATTAACAATGTAACTTTGGTTGTTGTCATTAAGTATGCACGTGAAATAAACAAATCTTAAAGACCTAGTTCATTCACCAGTCCATTGGTAGAAACACCGTTGAACAAACGTCAGCACATTTGGGGGACATAGAATTAAGAGATGCAAAAAATATGAGTATGCCAAAAATTAATGCCGTAGGGAACGAACAAATAATGACTTTACGGACATTTCCATTTTAGTTGAACCCTAGTGTTACGATCAATTTATATATACTCCCTCAATCCGCGAGTACGTTTTTTTTGGTAGTCCATTTACAAGCCGGGCCCAATGGCCAACGGACGGACACTTGTGTGGTCCACACGATGTCCGTACAGACGCATCCGTTCTCCAAATTTGATGAACGAATAGATCGAGTAGGATGGATCAATCCATTTCGGTCGCGCCGCTTGGAGCGTGCGTTGGCGGACCGTCTGCCCACACGGATTGGTTTGGACAACATAGGACCCGATAGGTCGACTGCTAGATATGCCCTTAGAGCATCTCTAGCCGGGTTCCCCAAAGGGCGCCAGATTTATCGTTTGGGGGACGTATTTTCTTCGTGTCGCGCTTGGTGGACGTTGCTTCCCAACCGCGTCTCCCAAACACGCCCCCAAAACTTTAAAACACTGTATTTTTATTTTAATAGATATAAGAAAACTCGGTAGTAATATTGATGTACTAATATTCAAAGTGGTGCAACATAAACAAACATATAAAAACTTCGAAAAAACATAAACAAATTACATATAATTTTTTTAAACTACTACTTCTTCTTTGATGGCCTCGCCTCGTCGTTCTCACGGTGGCGCTTCCTGCTCGTCACCTCTTCTGAAGAGGCGGTGTCGGTCGACGCGTCGGAGGAACTTGTGTCCTCCTCCTCGTCAACGGTGCTCGCCGGCTGCGCCTTCGCCTTAGCCTTGGCCTTCGCTTTCGCCTCCGTCTTCCCCCGGGCCGCCATCGCCTCCTCAGACCCTTCCTCCTTCGCCTCCTCCTCCACAGCCTCCCATTCCTCCGCGTTGTCCAGCAGCGGCGGGGAACCATCGCCCCTGCTAGGCGTCGCGACTCTGTCCCACCAATGACGCCATCCCGGAGGCTTGCCGTCGTTGTCTGTGTCTGATGGAAGCTGAGAGAGGTCGCTCATCGTGAGAGGTTTGGATGAATGGCGGCCGGTTGTAGATCCGAAAGCGCCTACGTAGGGGCCTTATTGAGCACGGATGAAAGGCGGCGCAGAAATTGAAGAGAGCGGCGGTTGCTCTACCGCGGAGTTCACGCTTCATTATGGTGGTTCGCGCGTCGATCGACGCGGTTGTCAATGCGACGGTTCCCCTTCCCGGCAACTGCACAGTCGCTACATTGGCGGCGGTTGAACATCCGAGCCGCTGACGCGTCGGGCCCTCGCCTCCTCGCCTCTCATTTCGTTATGTCTGGCGTGCCCGGAGCGTCTCCTGTGTAGCGGGGACTAGCTCGGGACGCCGAACACCATATTGGTCTATGCCGGACAAAAAGAACCTTTAAGACGCGCGGCTAAAAACGATTTTTTATCCGATGCATCCAAAACCCTTTGAGGGACGCGGCTCGAGATGCTCTTACGGCTATCAACATCACAGACTCGAGGCATCTAAATCATTGGTTTTGTCCTGCATCTTTCTACAAGCATATACGCCGGTCATACTGGACCAAGACGGCAAGATCGGACAAAGCGCTCGTACGATGTCATTGGTCATCAGACGAAAATATCAAGATACCAAGTGTGTAAGATCTCTCAGATAACAATGTTGTTGTCCCGCTCACTATTCAGCACGCCCTGTCCAGTCGAGTCAACAGTAGCGGCAAGTGCACGAGAGTTACGTACGAGACCGATCGTGCTTGCACTGGTCGAGAGAGTGACATAGATTCGCGAGACGATCAAACATATCGCATGTCGTACGGAACTACGTTGAGAGTTCTTCCTCTGCTGCTAAACAGGGCTTCCATGGAAGCCTTTTGTCGCGGGCGCGTCTGTATCCGTGACAAATGGTCTAGCCACGTCGTCCCGAAACTCTTTGAATTTTTCTGGACCTTTTGTCGCGGCTTTTTGTTGCGGGTCGTACCACGACCCGCAACCTAAGGGGCCTGAGGCTTGGCGCCGCCTGTTGGCACTTTTTTTGTCGCGGGTTCTGTTACGACCCACGACAAAAGGATCAGTCCTATATATACACAGCCAGCCCCCATCTCTCTACATTTTTTTCTTGGTGGTGAAAGGTGGAGAGGTTTATGCTAGCTCTTTTTTTCTTCTTATGCACAAGAGGTGTTCGATGAAATGTTTGTGAGAAGGCCACTTGATTTTATTTGATAAAATTTCTTCTCTTTTTATCCTAAAAGGTTAGCAACTATTTTCTCGTATACATAGTCCGCAAAATACTAATTTTAGCATGATTATTGCATCTGACACATAATTGTACCTATGATGTAGATGAGGCATCTATAGATATACGGCAATAGATTCGCTCCCGCTTTTAGAGAGGACGTAAATTTTTTCCTGCTTGTGGCCGGAACGGAATTTCCTCGCCGTCTTTGTCACCGGCAGCTAGCGCGCCGATGCATGCGGCGGCAGCCGGCAGAGCCCAAAGCCAGCCAGCATACCAAACGATGAGAAGGTCCCGTTCCGGCCGGGTGGGGCAAGACGTCGACGGCGCGGCTGCCGGATTAGAGAACTGTAGCTTGGAGCGGCACACTTGCGTAGGGTTTAGGGTCAATAGCTGGACCTGTGCGAAAACGGTAGGATCTGAGGGAGGGCACATCGACGGAAGGAAGGAAACGAAGATAAAGATATTATCCACTTGCGCCGACAGGTCGGGATGGAGAGGTTTGTTCAAAGATCGCAACAGGACATGGGACGGCACGAAGAGGCGAGCTGGAGCTGGTCAAGTGTTGACGAGCGCAAGATGCGGTGGCTACATGCAGGAGGCTATAGCTGCTGCTGAGGCCGTACGTATGTACGGTTGCGTGCAGATCAAAATAAAAATCGTGTGGCATGTATATATCCTGTGAATCGGCATGGGCGCCCACCTCCCTGCCTATTGGGGAGGCTGGACGGTCGGCGGCAGCTCGATCATGCATGATTGAGCGGGTCTGAAAGAGAGCTGGAATAGGTTAATCGGAGCGTCAGCCTGCAGCGACTGGAAAAGGTATCCGGGGGCGACCATATCCACGGGGGATCACGACGTGCCAGAAAGAACTTCAAAGGGCCGTCCTGGGGTGCGTGAAGCCAGGGGGCTTCAAGATGATTTCCTTCTCGGGAGCGAGCAACTCCTGCCACTCGCCAATTAGGCAATCTTGTCTTTCGTTGTAGACGGGCCTGGCTCAAGAGAGTGGATCCAACTAAGACGGGCTGGGTTCGACATCCAACTGCCTAGTCCGTGCATTGCGATCTTCGACACCGCCACCTGCTATGTGGTCGGTAATGGGTCGCCTGCTAGGTTTTGGAAGCACTATTGGCTCAATGGGGATAAGGTGGCGGACATTATGTCTGTAGAATGAGATGCAATGCTCGATGTATTGATCGGATGCATATGGCGGTACATATATAGGCCATGTCCTCTTGGGGATGGAGGAGTCGGCGAAGGGGTTGGAGCTAGGGTTGGACATGGTGGGGAAGGGGAGGCGGCGCGCGGCTGGAGAGGGAGGAGAGGCGGTGCGGCTAGGGTTTAGGGGGGGCGGCGCACGGGGAAGAGAGGCGGCGCGCGGGTAGGGTTTAGGATCTAGGAGGTGTTGATACCATGTAGAATTAGATGCAATGCTCGATGTATTGATCAGATGCATATGGCGGTACATATATAGGCCACGTCCTCGACTATACAAGGAAGGAGGCGGGCCCAATAGTAAATACAAAGATATGTATCGCTATACAATAACTACAGAGGATACACATCCGGATATACAAGATATGTATCTCAACAATGTCAAACGTGGTGAAGTTGGTCTCCCGAAGACGAGCTAACTCCCGCTCGGTTAAGGATGGTCTCACTGGGCTATGGTTGAGGGATGCCAGGCCGGATTTGAGGAGTGTCGCCCTCGTGGAGTTCTCCTCATGTGGCAAAGGCTTTTGGCCATCGCTCTCATACCGAAGCAGGAGGATGTGTTGGTGTGGCGTTGGTCGGGGGACGGCCAATAATCCTCCAAGTTGGCCTATGAAGCTTTCTTCGTGGGTGCAGTCAAGGCCCCTGTCTCGGATGAGGTTTGGCGCTACAGGGCACCCTACAACTGCAAATTCTTCGCGTGGCTCTCCTCGGAAAACCGTTGCTGTACGGCGGACATGCTTGGACGTCGGGGCTTGCCATGCCCTGTGTCCTACGACCAAGAGCAAGAGAAGCTACAATACATGCTTCTTGGGGGTGTGGTGGCGAAAGAGATCTGGACTTGGGTTCTGAGGCGGTGGGGGGCTGGACTAGCTCCCTGATAGAGACGCAGGTGCTGCTTGAGTGGTGGACGTCTCGACCTTGCCCCGCGGCGCACATGCGAGACATGTGGACGGCTATTATCCTCATCTTCAGGTGCATCTGGAGGCACCGGGACGACCTGGTCTTCAATGGAGTGAGGCCCTCGCAGCTGACAATTAGGGAGGTGGAGTACGATAGATGGCGTCTGGCCATGCTTTTTCGTGGCTTTCTTTTATCTTTTCCTGAACCTGTAGATTTACCATGGCAAGCGGAAGAGTAGGCTTTTGTGATGACCTGATTGGCGGCACAAACTCAGCTTATTTTTGACTTTCTCTATATGATTGATACATCTTTCCGTGGTATTCTCGAAAAAAAAGCTGAAGGGTACATCGACGGGTCGCACTTCCGAGTGGTGAAGAGGTATATACAAGAGTGACTGAGTGAGACATAAAGATTAATGCGGTGCATTTAGGCAAGTACTCGCCGGAGGTGTTGTTGCTGGTTTTTGGCACTAGACGGCGCGGTGGTGGCGGTAGCGGGACTGATATTGCTGCACGCAAGATTTGTAGCCGCTTAGCTACTTCTATGAAAAGAATGCACCTTTCGTTGATGTAAAGTTAGACAGAAAAATCATAGTTAATTGTCTGGATGCATTAAATTATTATTAGACGGTGACGGCATGACTTTTTAGTGCTACGCCAAATGAAATTATTGTAAGACTAGCCACAATGAAAGTATCATAATTAGTATCTTGCATGTCATGTTAGCAAAATTTTAATGTGGCACACCATTTAATGAGGTGAGAGGTGAGAGTGGTATCATAATATGATACCGTATCATAGCACTAAAACTAGAAAACTTAATAGCAAACACATCTTGTACACAAATTTGCATTGAGATTCTACAAAACATTAAATATGATGATACTATGATACTATCTTATGATACATTAAATTTGGCAAAGGCAAGTAATCTGAAGTTAATTCTTTCAGCATTCGAGCAATTGTCAGGTCTTAAGATCAACCTCCATAAAAGTGAGTTGTTTTGTTTTGGCGAGGCCATAGATGATGCCAACCTTTATGCCGAGCTATTCGGATGTGGGCTTGGTTGTTTTCCAATTAGCTATCTTGGTATTCCGATTCACCATCGGAGACTAACCCTGGCCGAATGGAAAATCATCGAAGAACGACTTCAGAAACATCTTACTAGTTGGAAAGGAAAACTCCTATCCCTTGGGGGAAGATTAGTCCTTATAAATTCAGTGCTTACAAATATTTTACCGTATATGATTTCTTTCTTCCAGTTACCCAAAGGAGTCTTGCATAGATTGGATTACTTCCGATCAAGATTCTTTTGGCAAGGGGATAGTGAAAAGAAAAAATATCGGTTGACAAAATGGAGTGTTGTATGCCGTCCAAAAGATCAAGGTGGACTTGGGGTCCACGATCTAGAAGTTAAGAACAGGGCCTTGCTAGGAAAATGGTTAGCCCGGTTATTAATGGAGGACGGTGTATGGCAACAGCTACTGCGGAAAAAGTATGTAGGCTCAAAGGCGATATCCCAGGTTATTTGGAAACCAGGGGATTCACACTTCTGGGCTGGCATCATGGCAACAAAGAAATATTTTTTTCCGCTTGGCTCCTTCTCCACTAGGAATGGGGCGGAGATACGTTTTTGGGAGGATCAATGGTTGGGAACAACCACTCTTCGCGAACAGTATCCGGCCTTATACAATATTGTTCGTTATAAAGGGGATACCTTGCAGAAGGTGATAAAATCTTCTCCACCCCTAACGTTCAGACGCGATCTTATTGGTCCCCGCCTTGACTCTTGGAACGAACTGCTTCAATGTTAGATTCAATACAGTTATCTACGGGGTCTGATGAATTCCGTTGGAGTCTTACCAAGAATGGTGTATTCTCGGTAGCCTCAATGTATAAAGCCCTTTGCATTCCTACCCAACCGATTTTAAATAATAAATCCATCTGGAAGATGAAGTTACCATTGAAAACAAAGGTCTTCGCATGGTATCTTCGTCGCGGTGTGATTCTTACTAAAGATAACCTTGTAAAACGCAACTGGCAGGGTTGCAAGAAATGTGTGTTCTGTCACGAAGACGAGACAATAAAACACCTTTTCTTCAATTGTCGAGTTGCTAGATCTATATGGTTAATCATTCAGATAGGTTCTAACCTGTATCCACCCCGTAGTATAACCAATATATTTGGTAATTGGTTAAATGGGGTGGATTCAAGGTATAAAACGATTATCCGAGTGGGAGCGATTGCAGTTATATGGTCGCTTTGTGTAGAAATGACAAGGTTTTTAATGATAAAAATTCTTCTATCATGCAGGTTATATACAGATATACAGCTATGCTCCGTTCATGGTCACCGCTTCAACGCTTCGAGGACCGAGACCTATTTATGGAGGTGTCTACACGATTGGAGAATACGACCAAGGATTTTATTACCCAACATGGGTGGCAGCATAGCCGTAGGATAGAAGCCAATGGAGCTATCAATTAGTTGGCTTTTTTCCTTTATCATTGATGTATTAGTTTTTGCTTGGATGTTGGATTCATAAACGGCTGTGTGCATCTTAGCTATGCAGAGGCTGGGTGTAATGCTTGATATATCGAGTAATAAAAGCGCCCTTTATCGAAAATCTTATGATACTATGCATTGTGAAGGTGGTATCATAAACTTGTATCATGTGCATGATACTTGTGTATGATACTTCCCATTGTGACTAGTTTAAGTGTCCTCTAACATCCTGGTTTCTTAATCAAACCCTCATATCCGCCAGCACACTCCAATCCAAACAATCATCGCCGCTGATAATTGACGTGGAGCTCTTCTGCAGAAATATCAGTGGGGTTATTACGGCTACCAATCTCTTGAAGCGACATCTAATTCTTTGCCTTTGTCCTACCTCTTCTGAGCATATACTGCTGCCGGTTTTATTGGACCAAAGACACTGCATGACCAGATTCAGACCAACAACTGAGGCCTCGGTCACACGAAAAAAATATCTAGGTAGGATTCTTGCAAAGTCGAGGCACGAAAATGTGTGAGATCCTGGGGAAAGCAATCTTGTTGTCCCACTCACGAGTCACTATTCACTTATTCAGCACGCCTGTCCGGAGGAGTCAATAGTAGCGGCAAGTCCAGTGCAGGGGGACGAGATCGACTCTCTTGTACACGCATTGGTCAAAAGGGAGATGGCAATGTACATATGGTGCCGTCAGAGTATCGGGTGCGCCGAGACTAGGTACGTACGCTCTCTCCGCTCGCCGTCCTTGTCGTCGGCCATCAGTTAGCGCGCAGACGCACGCGCGCGGCGGCAGAAGCGAGCCATCGCCGTCATACGACGTACTGACGGTGAGAAGGTCCGGCCGGGCCGGGCAGACGGTGACGGCACCGTGCCGGCGCGCCGCCGGACTAGAGAAATCTAGGAGCGGCACACTTGCGTAGGCGAGCCAATGGCTGGACCTGCGAAAACGGTAGGATCTGAGGGAGGGCACATGCGAAGAAGGGAAGGAGACTCAAGATAAAGATAATATCCACTTGGGCCGACAAGTTGGGATGGAGGCGGGCTATTGCTCCGGTGTCCCCCCCTTGGCGAACGACGTTCTATTTAGACGGCTAGGATCTGCTGATACCCCTTCGTGGGTTGACTTAACATGTGTGTTTGGTTCATGGGTAAACATGTATGGGATGGGATGGGATAAAATATGTTTAATTAACGATTAATAGAAAAAGATAAATATGCCATTAACACACCGGTTAATATGTAATTAACGGGTCCTTTTCCCTTTGTGGTGGAGGCCGGACCTAGCGGGCGGCCGCCTACCCGTGTGTAGCAAGGTCACTACCCGCACATATTTAGCGAGGCCGTTTCTGTTGACTGGGTGTGGCGCAGACGTAGCAAGCTCGTTGCTCGCCACCCTATGGAGGCCGCCGAGCTAGGGAGCCATGTTAAAAATCAAGCCCGCCGCTTACCGCGCCCTGGAGGCCGCCGATGTCGAGCTGGGAAGCCACGCGGAAAAGCAAGCCCACCGCTTGCCGTGGCATGGTGGCCGCCGCTGAGCTGGGGAGCCACATACGACGGTGGCAGGTGTCGGAGTGCGTCGACGGCCATGGATCTCAGGGGCGTGAGATTGAGTCATGAAATTCACGGATCATATGGTCCTTCTCAAAATATTCGGCTTTTGGGATGGGATCATCCATATTTTTTTGGTCACGAACCAAACGCACGTTTACCACCTGAACGTCGTTCGCCAGGGGGGACACCGGAGCACAGCCCATCAACAGGACATAGGACGGCACGAAGAAGCTGGTCTCGTGTTCCTTCACGTAAGTGCAAGATGGCCGTACGTAGTGTACAGCTGCATTCAGGTCGTCCTGCGGCAAAACGAGTCAAGTTGGGAGTTCTGAATCCGAACCGTCATCGGCCGTCGGCGCTCGGACCTCCGGTGATATCGTAGATGGCCATGCAAGAAAGCAAGATAGACGCAAGGGCCTGGGTTTGTTTATTTTATCTTCAAATTGGAAAATACATAACCCGGTCCAGTGATGCACAAAACCTTTATTTACTGCAAAATTTTGAGGTTTAGAGTTTACAAATTACTGGTCAAGGGAGATCCCTACGTGAATCAAGTAATGGAACAAAGCATGCAAAAAGCCCCTAAGCATCTCGCCATAGCTGTTGCTGAGGTGCCTTCTACCGACCTGAGTGGAAAATATTGCGTTTGTTGATCTGAACCTAACCTGAGCTCTAGGGGTGGTGGTTTCGGGTATAGGTGAAAACTTTGCAGGACCTCGATCTGTGCTGAAGACGATGACACGCTCTTGCACCATGTACCTTTTTGGGGGCATCATCACAAGACCCCCCCCCCCCCACCCCCCTCATTTGGATCGTCAAGCCCTGCTAGGTTGCCGGCTCATCGTCGATTTCCCCTTGGGCTGTAGTTTTGGTGCGGTAGAGGTTTGTTAGTGTGGACATGGTCGTCACTGCTCCGGTGCAACATAAGACAAGGCTCTCTCATCCTAGATCAAGCTGGCACTCCGGTTTTTCTGTGTTGTTTTTTGTTGTTGGATTCGGTGTGTGTTTTACGTGTGTGTGTTGTAACTCATGGTGTAACTCCTAGCCAGATGATGGGTTCGCTAATTTAAAACCAGGTTCATTTGGAGCCTTTGTCCAGAAGGTATGACCTTGATCTTATTAAAGATAACATTATTTCACCAAATTGTCCAAATCAAAGTGCGAACTTCTATACGAATTCGTGTTACAAACCGGTACCAAATATCCCTAGCCATGCGGTTTCCTAGGTGCCCACGTGGAGGCCCCTTTAATACCGGTTCATAAAGAACCGGTACCAAAGGAGGAGGCTTTTGTCCCGAATCTTTTGTACCGGTTGCATTACCGGTACAAAATGTCCTCTGAAACCGGTATTGTTGGTCTTTTTTTCTACTAGTGTCTCAGCGCAGAATTGGCTCTCCTCTTGGCTAGGGATGTATGTGTGCTATGTCGCCATGTATATCCGGTGAATCAGTATTGGCGCGCCTGCCTCTTGGGGAGGCTGGACGGACGGCGGCAGCTTGATCATGGATGAGTATGAGCGGGTGTGAAGAGAGCTACTAGAATAGGTTAATCAGATAGTACAAGCTGCAGCGACTGGAAAAAGCATCAAAGTAGAGTGTCCGTATGAGTTATGACCGTATCTACTGTGGACCCTGTTGGTGATGGCCAAAATGAGCCTGAAAGGCCGCAATCCTGGGTGTACGAGCGTTCTTGAGCCGCCGCTCGCGGTGCCCTTGAAATAATATATAAGTCGCAAAGAATCGATCTGCATGTTCTTATCCTCACTTTTTTGTCAAACAACTCCATATACTAAGTATAGCAACAGATTGTACAGGAGATGAAGCTGTCCCTTTTAGCACACAGCTGGATACAAATGTGCATAGCTGCACACAAGGCTAGAAAACGATGTCCGCTCAAGAAGATGTGGCTGAAGATCACATATGGAGCATGTTCTTATCATTAGTATCGTACAACTGCCAAAGGTAGGAGAAAGGTATGGACCTTTCATCGTCTCTCACCCTTCCTCTGGAACAAGAGATGTGGCCGTAAAATTTGGACGAATCGAGTTTTGACTATGTTACAGTAAGAGGACAACCGAATCGGTACGTGACGCAAAAGATACAGAGGCGACCGAGCCATCTAGGGTTCCGTCCCCCTCATGGCGAGGTGTGGTCTGCTTCTCGTGGCCTTGGGGATTTGGTTGGTAAGGCGACCCCTCGCCGACGGAGGGTTTTCTTTCTTGTTTAGGTTTTTTTTCAGTCTTCTTTGAGATGGTGAGGTAGCGACTACATCTTGGAGTCAGAATAAGCTCCCTTGTCCTATCATCGCTGGTCTGGCGTCGACCGAGGGCACGTGAAGTTGTGTGTCCTGCAGCCTAGGTTTTCGTGTTTGTTGTTGTGGTTTAAATGATGGAGGGTGACAACGAATACCTGTTATCTATTACAAGTCTGCAACAAACTTTACTACGACAATCCTTATCCAGTTTTAGTAATGGAGGGGCAAAGACAGCGACATGTCTTCGTCTCGCAGTACTGTTTGTAGTCATTGCTAGGTATTCTAAACAACAATATCTATTTTTAATTGCTTTTTGGTCCTTATACTACCGTGAATGATTATCAATAGATCGGTGAACTTTCTTCGAAAAATAAAAGGTATGTTGCACTCAGCATTTCACAACATCATATCAACCGTAATGGTCATTTTTCAGGGGCATAGATAGCGATGGTGCACTAACGCTTATTTTCGAACTCGTGACAACAGTATACCCAGGCCAAATCTAACAGAAGCGAGTCATAAATTAAAGCACAGCCCAGTATGCATCGCTATCCATAGACAGAGAAGAATGTGGTGAGTAGCCCCGTAGGCGCATCCAGCCCAGGAGAGCTAATGTCCGGCCCAAAATCATGACCAGCTAATCCCGAAAATGCGGGTACCACTAGAAAAAGATCAACCTTTGCAAATGAAAAAACTTGCTCCGTGCGTCGCATGTCTGGCTGACACGTGTCAGAAGTCAGGAAACTCCACGCGCGGCCGCGAACGCGAGTACGAAACCGGATAGCCTTCCACGAACGAAACTCCACCGCGAGTACAGCTAGCAGTTTAGCGTGAATTCACACTGTTTGACACGAAATGTAACGAAATAACGCGGGCGTGCCAGTGTACCTAAATACACAAATAAAAAAGAAAGGGACATATTCATTTTATTAATCTCGTTACGAGAAACAAAATTACAATATCCCATAGGATGCGCTCCGTGTGGCCTGCTGGCGCGGCCAACATGACATGGCGATTGTGATGTTCTGGTTCACGAGGCCTCGGGAAGCTCCCGCTTAATTACGTCCATGGTTCTAGCCCATGAACCACCTCCGATTAAGCTGCTGCAATGGTCGTCGTCTTCGAGTCTCGTCTTCTCCAAGAATATGGTGGTGGTGAAGTGTGAGAAGGGCAGAATGGTGGAGCAGTACATCCGTCGCTCCGGCGATGCATAGCCATATGCCTCCGGCTTGTCGATGTCCGATGATGAAGATGTGGGTGGCCGTCGCCTCGTCGGTGCCAGGCCTGGTGGCGTTCGCCTTGTCGGTGTCGGACGTGAGAACTCGCCTCTGCCTCATTGGCAAAGAAAGTGGTAGTTTGCTTCATCGGAAGAGGACAATTCAGTGGAGTATTACTACGCCTCGTCGGCGCATGGATGATGTGGATGTCGATGATGATGTTGATGTAGATGTTGGAGTAGACTCTATGATGACCCTGGAGAGCTTGACCAGTGCATACATTGCAGGTGCTCGCCGCCTCGCGGTGGTCTGATGCCATGCATAAGCATCGGTGTGGACGACGCCCTGCCTCAGGGGACTCCGTGTAAGTCTGCGTGGACGGCACCCCGTCGCGAGGGGACTCCGTGTAGGTGTCAATGTAGACGGTGCCCCGCCGCGAGGGGATTCCGTGTAGGTGTCGATGTAGACGGTGTCCGACCACGAGGGGACTCCGTGTGGGTGTCGATGTAGACGGTGTCCCGCCGCGAGGAGACACCATGTAGGTGTCGATGTAGACGGTGTCCCGCCGCGAGGGGACTCCGTGTAGGTGTCGATGTAGACAGAGAGAAATAGAGATAAGGGCGAGAGGGCCCGTCACCGAAGTAGACGAGGACACACATCGCTTGGAAGCATGCGTGTCCGGTGGTTGCCTAATGTGGCGCCGTCGGTAGCGGCAGCCTCGGCATGGCACACGTCAAAGGTTGTGGGCATGCAGCGTCCCAACGAAAGGACTCCGACATGCACCACAACTCCAACATCAGTTTGCGACGTGAAGCAGCGAAGAGCTTAGGCAAGTTCATTGTGCATGAACTTCTGACAGCGCGTATGCATCCATGCCACCATCGAGTGGCTATGGCCGACGTACTTCTGGGTATGCGTGATGCAGCTCGGCCAGGGGACGGCCGACCGGCTCCCCTACGTACACCACACCAGGAGGTGCAGGGACGCCAAGTATCTCTAGAGAGAGACGACGACCACCACCACATGTCGCTATCAAGCTGAGCGTATATAGGCTCATGATAGCACCATGCATGTGCGCTCGACCGCCAAAGGTCTCGAGACGACGTGGCAGCGATCCGCCGACTCCATGAGACATGGACGGTGTGCCGTCCTTCGGCTCAGCCATGAGCCATGCCACGGGGAAGTTGAATCGTCGAGGTGGACAAGGATGGCCGCTGCGACCATGCCATGGACGGTCGCAACCGCGATCGGTCAGCCACGATCTGCTAACGGCGCCTCCGTTGACGGATGTCGTTGTCCCCACCGGCGAGCATGCCAGGATCAACGACGTTGCCTCCAGCGGCGGTGTATGAGCGAGTGCAAGGCTCGGTACCACCCATCGATGTGGTCCAAGTAGTGTTGAGGTAGATGAGGGCGGATGTAGGTCGGCCACCGCCGACCCGTTGATAGCGCCTCTTTCTATGGGATACACGTCTCGCGAGATCACTTGGAGACACGGCGATCACTCCATGGCGTCGGCCGCGCGTCGGCCGACATGGTAATCGGTACCACCATGCTAGATGCAAAGAAGAAAAAGGATATCAACATTAGCGTTGCTCCTCACCATTGGCGAAGACGACCGGCATGATCTCGTTGATCTCCGGCGAGCTTGTTAGCATGCGATGCACGCGTGCTCCTCACGGCGCACACCAAGTCGCCCTCTTCTCTCGGCCACCTGCACGAGAGGAAGGCGAAGTTCGGTATGGGGCAGCGGCATGTAGGCCACCGCCGATACGACAGCGGGTGCTGCTCCCGGGGGTCATCGTTGTGGCGCTACCGACTCGCTCCAGCGCACATGGGTAAGCCGCAGCCTCCTTGCTGCTGCACAGCGTGCTGCCACCAGAGGCGCACCCTCCTCATGGAACCTGCTGAATAAGATAGAGTATGCACTGATAAAAGATGTGTTATGCTGAACGTCAACCCTTCAGAGTGCACATCGTCGCCGGCGTCAACTTGAGTATGTGACCGCCAGTTAGGCGCCGGCTCGACCAGGTCGCAGTGGTGCCCGACTAGCAGTGACGCGGACGCCTTCCGGGCGCCCGGCTTTGGGTGTATTTGATCTCCGCTGCGTGTGCAGCTGCCGCCATCGTGGTGTCGTGCATGTCGTTACCGAGCCAGTTGCGCGGACCTGGCTCAGCGCCGCGCGCGACGTAGTGGCCGACAATGGCCTGGGCGTCCTTGCCGGTGCCCATGCGCCGCCATGCATGGCGGCCGCCGGCCTGCTGCACTAGCGATGCCTTCGCGCCTGGCTCGTCGTCCCGCGGTGTACATGGCAGAGGTGGCCACGCTAATGCCGTCATGAGCGCAATCCTTCCACCTACATGGAACCTGGTAGATGAAATAGGTAGAGAGAAAACATATTGTACTCTGGGCGTGCAGGGCGTTGGTGAACTGCTGTCGACAGCAGTCCTTACGCCGACCAGCTGGTCGGCTCGATCGGCAGAGAGCACTTCAGCTCCTTGACATATACGTCGTCAATGACGCCGGCAGGCACAGCCCCGAGGCTCCGCCCTGAGCCTGCGGACATGCCAAGCACCGCTGGGGCGTGCGGCGCAAACTGAGCCCGCCGGCCACCGGGCGCCGCAAGGCTCCTGCGCGTGCCTCAGTGCCTTCTTGGTATGGGTCTTCCCTCTCGTTTCCCTCTGAGTCCCCCGTTCTGGGTCTCCCCCTTTTTTTTTCTCGGCCACCTGGTGCTCTATTTATATAGGCCGGAGGTCTTGGGTTAAGGCGGTGTAAGATACGCGTGATCGCGTCTGACTCTTCGTTCGGTTAGGTCTGGGTCACTTTCCTTTCGTGAGCTGCACCAGATCTTTCCTTTCGTGAGCTGCACCAGATGGAACGCTCTAGAGTATTTCCGTCCGCGCACGTAATCATACACCAGGGCCCTAGTCTGATCCGATCGATACGGTATCAATGTGGCTGCCCAAACTGTTTGACATGCACGTACAAGGCACCACGTCCGGCCGGGTACACGTCACGTACATATTTGTATATGATGTATACATGGATGGAATCCACATCACCGATATCTCTGGGCAGTTGATTAAATAAATACGGCCAGGCTTCATCAATTAAGCTCTAGCCCATAATAAAGATTATTTTATGCATTCATTTTGCACACGCGTGTCTACACGTGGCATTTTGAATAATAATTTCGCGGGCGCTTGTCGCTCCGTTCGCGAATATTAGTACCAAATATGATGAAGACATTTGCACAAAATATCTTCAAACACACACCGTAGCTAGCTCGATTAGACTAGATGGCTGGCTAGTACACGTGCGAATGGTTGGCTAGTACTCGTTTAGAATGCACCGTGCACTTCTGAAAATCGCTCGGCCGGACAAAATTGTTTCGTATGCATACGATAGTTCTACATACTACATATAAAACGGATTAGCCGAAATACGAGTACAGTTATATAAAACAAATGAGTACAACTACGTATAATACACGAGTACAGTTGTGTATATCACACGAGTACAGTTAAACACACGGACGAGTACAAGTACAGTCATGCACACGAGCAGGTACAGTCACGCACACGAGCATGTACAGTCGCGCACACGAGCCAGTACATGTAAAGAAGTACAGTCGCGCATACGAGTAGGTATAGTCACGCACACGAGCAGATACAGTCGCGCACACGAGTAAGTACTGGTACAGAAGTACAGTCACTCACACGAGCGAGTACTAATACACAAGCACAGGTACAGTAGCGCACACGAGTAAGTACAATTACTGAGTAAAGGGAAAAATGCACCAAATACACTCAAAATAGAAGTACTTATCAGTTCATGCACGAGTACAGTTAGATACACAACACGAGTACAACCATACTAGTATCGGAAGTACGGAAAAAAAAGTATCTCGAAACCTATCAATATGGGATCTAGTTTTAAAGATCTCGACGAGAGGGTCTCAAATGTGGAAACGGTTCGTAATTTGGATATACGGTTTCAAGATATTTCATTTTCAAAAAAGGGAAAGCTGACACAACCTAGCCTCCCATTGTCTTTTCTCTCCTCCCTCATCCCACCTTGCTTCTCCTTGCGACACGTCGTGAGTAGGGAGACCACTTCACAGGGATTTTCTGGCACCACGGCGCGCCACTTGTCAGGCGCGCGGAGCGAGTTGTCTTCCCTTCGCGAAGGTCGGCCTTTTTTTAACAATTTCGCGAAAATGCTAGACCTATGGGTATGTGTCACGGGATAAAACTTACGGGGGGGAGGTGGGTTACTTGGTTGGTGCTTCCAATCCTTTCCCTTAAATAGAAGGGTAAGAAAGAAAAAGCTTCCCATCCCTTTAGGCTGTCACTTCCGGTTCTTCTTCCCTGGAAAAATTCTGGGCGACTTGCCGTTGCTCCAGATTGTCTTTCAGTTATCAACGCTCTGAGTCTGAACCAACCCTTTGCTTGCAACTTCATCGTGGTGGTACTGGAAGAGATCAAGGCCGTTGCAGTTCTCCTAGCAGAGGCGTTGTTTGGGCATGGAAACAGGACTTCAAATTCAGAGGCTCAAAGATCCGCACGTTTCGTTGTTGTTTCTGGTGGTGTTGGACGTCAGGTTTGGCTCCTCCAACCCATGATGGTCTTTGCAATCGAAACAATGTTTCATATCAATGAAGTGCCATGATTATCTCTTAAGAGAATATACCCCCAACACACGAATCACCGCTGCCATCCATGCAACCCAACCAGTGTCTCCCGTTTTAGCAGACACAGATGTCATTGGATTCAGTTCAGTGTAGTGCGTAGTACAGTACAGGTAGGTAGTGCTACTCCAGTCGGTAGCATTGGTCTACGCTGCTCCAAAGCAGTCATTGTTGGCACCATGATTATGTTGCTAAATTGGATCATAGTAGGACAAATGAATGGATGATACTGCTGCTCAGCCTGCATCAGTAAGCATAACTATCGCAGTGACTCGTGACAGGCTGACAGCCAGGAAGAGAAGTGTTGCTAGTTCTGCAGAGGAAAGGCACGCGCGTGGGAGCAGCGGCTGCCAACGGTCACTTTTCGCTGCCCCCGTCACTCACATCAGCAGCTCAGCTGCTTGACTGCAGGACCAGCTCCCTCCTATCTCGACACTCGCCGGAACTAAGGGTGTGTTTGGTTGGTCGGATCTACCCAGAAAATCTCCTCCCAATCGAGAATTATGGACCATTCAGTGTTTGTTAGGTCGGGTCAGCCTATCTAGGCAGTGCCCACCTCATACCGAAAACGACCTTTAGCCCTTCCCAGTTGCGAAGCCCGAATCGAGCTTCTCACCTCAGCTCGGTTGAGCTCGCCCCGCAAAAAACTGTAGCAGGCCGCTGCCCCACCCCTGCACCCCCCAGACCCTCACCCGCTCTCCTCATTCCCCCCATCCTCCTCTCGCTCCTGCTACGGTCGACCAAGCGCCGCCGGGGAGCGCCACGGGGACGAGGCGCCGCCTGCAAGGTCGACCAGCCACGGCCCGACGCGCCAGAGTTCCGCCTCGGCCCGACGCGCCTGAGTTCCGCCTCTGCCCGACGCGCCCGAGTTCCCCCTCGGCTCGACGCGCTCGAGCTCCTCCTCGGCCCGACGCGCCATTACTCGCGTGCGAGCTCCGCCTCAGCGGCAGCTGCGGTTGACCCAGCGCCGCCGCTCTAGCTCCGAGACCAGCGCCGCCACGGACACCTCCTCGCGCGACTTCCACGACCAAGCGCCACCGCCGCAGCTCCGAGACCAAGCACCTACTCGCGGCCACGGCGCCCACTCCGGCCAGATGCAGTTGTCCTTATTTCAAGGACCCGATTTCTTTTTCTTTTTTTCTGTTTAGGGAGCTGTGTGTAAAATTTTGGATCTTCTTGTAATTTTATATCATCCCTAGGATGTAGATTGCAAGGAAACATATCTCAGGTCATACAAGTGCTACCAAACAACATCTTACCAGAGCATCTCTCAACATATGCGGGCTACCAAACATTGACAAAATCTCACCTCAACCTATCTGAGCTCAGCATGTCTCTGGTAGGAAGGAGATGTTGGGGTGACCGGGCTACCAAACACACCCTAATCGATTGAACTCAGCCAGTTCATTGCTCCTGAGTAGCACACAAACAAATATTCACTGAAACTAGAGCTTCCACGAGCTCCTCAATCTTGTCCTCCATTTCATTCTTTCTGTGTCCACCACCCATATAATCGCTTGCTGCTACATAGTTCACAGTGGCCACAGACCACACGGAGCGCTGGCCGAGATGACGAACATGACACCCGTCTTCCCGTTCACAGTGGCCACGGACCACACGGAGCCGCCACACCTAACGCAGCTTCCACCCGCTCGAGAAAGCCCCCCCCCCCAATCATTATCAGCCAGTCGTGCAATGAGTCAAATATCATCATGAAGAGGACGGACGACCTCCTATAACAACGCAAACTTGCTTCTTCGTTGAGGCCAAAGAGCGAAGAGGAGAAGAAACAACTAACACCTGAGACTGACGATTAGGCACATTGGATGGGAACGAGATCTCAACTTGGGCTCAGCGAGAAGCATGCGCTTGGTGACACGACAGGCTGTCAACAAGATGAGAGGACGCCAAGCGTTACAGTAGTCACGTGCCCGACGACCGTTCTCAAGCATCGAGAGCACATGAATGGATCACTGCAAACAACAGCGCACTGCAGTATCTTCCCTTGAGCCAACCAGGAACATGGCGACGAGCTGTTGGTGGGACTGGCAGAACCGAACAGCGCGGCCAGCGGCGGCATCACCCCTGCCAACCATCACGCTCCTTGACAAAAGCAACAACAACGTTGAAGGTCTTGGTTGTCAACGGCGTCTGGGAGACCAACACCTCTTCATCGTCCTCGTCGTTGTTGTCCGTAGTGGACACCCAAGATGGAGGCCATGCCACGGCAGCGAGGGGAAGCGCCCATTTTCTTGCCTCATCGCCGACAGTAGCAGACCGCGTCGTCTAGGGGGCAAGATCTTCCTTGACCTCGCTGACTTCGGCCGCATCAGAGGCACCGGCCAACCCACCGGAAACAAGGCCATCACCACCACGTTGACCTCGCCAACATCAGCTGCAGCGCAGCACATGGCGGCAGTCGACATTGGTGTCCTGGGGGAGGAGGCAGCTCCTCTTCTGCTTCATCCTCGTTGGCGTCAGCAGCAGAAGCCTATGAAGCAGACTGCGGTGCAGCAGAGGTCGCTTGCGTAGTCGAAGCAAGTTCCTTCCAATGGATGTTGGTATCATTGGGTGTATACCCTTGTAATTCTCCTGGTAGAGGCTTTGTTTCGGCATGAAAAATAGGGCTTCAGGCTCCTAGATTGACACGTTCCTTTGTTTCTAGTAGTGTTGGATGTCAGGTTTGGCTCCTCCAGCCTCTAATGGTCTTTGTATTCAAAACAATGTTTTACTAGATCAATTACCATAACTCCCCTAAGAAAAAGTACCACCAACACAGGAATCACGACTGCCATCCATGCAACCCGACCATTGTCTCCCGTTTTAGCAGACACAAATATCACTCGCTTCAGTAATTAATAATACTGTAGTGCTTCTCCATCCAGGCCGCATTGTTCATTTGGTCATCGCTGCTCCGAAGCACTCATTGTTCGCAGCATGATTATGTTGCTAAATTAGGTCACCTCAGAGTAGGACAAATGAATGGATGATACTGATCGGCCTGCATCAGTAAGCAGCAGTATTGCAGTAAGAGCATCTCCACCGACGCCCCAATAGCAATTTGGGGGCTGGAAACGAAAATGATCTCGCACCGGCGTGTCTCAAACGGCGCCGGCCAATTTTCAAGCTCAATAGAATCGCCGGCAACCCCGTGTCGGCCCCTTAGCTAAATTTATTTTTGATAGTAATAGAGTTAAGAAACCTGTAATCCACACAGAGGCGCCAGCTACCATCCCTTTTCCGAATCTAGCGCGCCGACGCCACGCGGAACAACGGTTTTCGCGGGTGGGGGCGTCTTGTTAGCGAGGGGATACGACGGTTCGCATCGGAAACGACGCGGGGAGGTTGGTCATCGGCGTTAATGGCCTCCCGCGCGGAAACCAAAACGGCGAGGGCGGCGACTGGCCACGCGGCGTCCACCTATCTTACCCACGCGCCTTCAATGTGCGTCCGCCGCCTCCCTTAAAACCCCACCGGCGCGCACTTCTGCCTTTTCACTTCTGCCTTTTCCCTGTCGTCCAAACCTAGCTGCCGGCGTTTTCAACCTTCACGCGAACCACCACCCACGCACCCTGCCGACGCGATGGCGCACAACGACCAGGCCGGCGGCGGCGGCATGCTCCGCTCGACACAGCTGACGTTCGACGAGGCCGACCTGCTATACTAGCACCGCATCCCCGTGCCAGTACAGTACAAGTTGCCGCACGGCTGGCACGTCTTCAACGGCGGCTTCGCCGTGCCGCCGCCGCCACCGCCAGGACCACAGACGCGGGCCCTCGCCAGGGAACGGCGGGCCGAGATGACGCCGGAGGAGCGGAACCTGCCGGAGAACGCCGTCGAAAGCCCGTCCTGGGCAACGCGCTTCAAACACGAGCGCGCCGTCGAGCTCGCACGGACGGACAACCCCTCGGGCGGCTGCTTCAACAACGTCGGCCGCCGTGCCTGGTGGTACGGCCGCTCCGTCGACGACACGTTCCACCAGTACGGCTTCCGTCCACCCGTCCGCGGGCAACGGGAGCCGCTATACTTCCTGCATGCGGCGAACATGGCGTCGCCACCTACCCGGCAGAGGGCGCCGGAACGGACCGCGACGTCAGGAACCTCACGCACCGGATCGTCTGCCGGCGCGCGAACGCGCTCGGAGGCATCGTCATCCGCGGCGACGCAAGGCGCGCGTCCTCTGCTCCGGCTCGTCGGACGACGGGGTCGGGCCGCCGCTCCCGCGTCAAGGAGGAGGACACCTCGCCAACACTTCCGCCAGCGAAGAAGCAATGGTGGGAGAAGGAGGCCGAGGCGCAGGCGGCCCTCCGTGGCGACGACGACGAGGAGGAGTTCCCCGCCCTAAACTTCATCCTCGGCCGCTCCGTCGATGAAGACTATCGTCACATCGAGATCGACCTACGTCAGGCGGCGGTGTGGTCCGCCAGGGACCACGTCGCCAACTACGTCGACCTCGCCGGACCATCCGAGCTGCCGACGCCAAAGGAGGAGAAGGCCGATGATACGTCTCCAACGTATCGATAATTTCTTATGTTCCATGCTACTTTATTGATGATACCTACATGTTTTATGCACATTATATGTCATATTTATGCATTTTCTGGAACTAACCTATTAACAAGACGAAGAGCCATTCCTTTTCTCTGTTTTTGGTTTCGAAATCCTAGTAAAGAAATATTCTCGGAATTGGACGAAACTTTCGCCCAGGGTCCTATTTTTGCACGAAGCTTCCAAGACCGAAGACCTAACGAAGTGGGGCCACGAGGAGGCCAGGGGGTGGCGGCGCGGTGTGCCTGGCCGCGCGGCCCTGCCCCCCGGGCCCCTCGTGTCCCTCGCGTTGACCCTCCGCCTACTTAAAGCTTCCGTCGCGAAACCCCCGCACCGAGAGCCACGATACGAAAACCTTAGAGACGCCGCCGCGAATCCCATCTCGGGATTCGGAGATCGCCTCCGCACTCGAGAGGGATTCATCTCCCGGAGGACTCTTCACCGCCATGGTCGCCTCCGGAGTGATGAGTGAGTAGTTCACCCCCTGGACCATGGGTCCATAGCGTAGCTAGATGGTCGTCTTCTCCTTGTTGTGCTTCATTGTTGGATCTTGTGAGCTGCCTAACATGATCAAGATCATCTATCCGTAATACTATATGTTGTGTTTGTCGGGATCCGATGGATAGAGAGTACTATGATTATGGTGATTATCAATCTATTGTTTATGTGTTGTTTATGATCTTGCATGCTCTCCGTTATTAGTAGAGGCTCTGGCCAAGTTTTTGCTCTTAACTCCAAGAGGGAGTATTTATGCTCGATAGTGGGTTCATGCCTTCATTGAATCTGGGATCGTGACAGAAGGTTCTAAGGTTGTGATGTGATGTTGCCACTAGGGATAAAACATTGATGCTATGTCTAAGGATGTAGTTGTTGATTACATTACGCACCATACTTAATGCAATTGTCTGTTGCTTTGCAACTTATCGGGGGTTCGGACGATAACCTGAAGGTGGACTTTTTAGGCATAGATGCAGTTGGATGGCGGTCTATGTTCTTTGTCGTAATGCCCGGATTAAATCTCACTATATTTACCATGTCATGTATATGCATTGTTATGCCTTTCTCTATTTGTCAATTGCCCGACCGTAATTTGTTCACCCAACATGCTTTTATCTTATGGGAGAGACACCTCTAGTGAACTGTGGACCCCGGTCCTATTCTTTACATAGCATACAATCTACTTGTTTTATGTTTTCTTTGCAAACATCTTCCACTCGATACGTTTAATCCTTTATTACAACAAGCCGGTGAGATTGACAACCTGTGTTTCGTTGGGACAAAGTACTTGGGTTGTGTTGTGCAGGTTCCGCGTTGGCGCCGGAATCCCGGTGTTGCGCCGCATCACATTTCGCGACCATCAACCTTCAACGTGCTTCTTGGCTCCTACTGGTTCGATTAAACCTTGGTTTCATACCGAGGGAAACTTCTATACGCATCATACCTTCCACTTGGGGTTCCCAACGGACGTGTGCATCTACGCGTATCAAGCTAAATTCCTGGCGCCGTTGCCGGGAGATCAAGACACGCTGCAAGGAGTCTCCACTTCTCAATCTCTTTACTTTGTTTTTGTCTTGCTTTATTTTATTTACTACTTTGTTTGCTGCACTAAATCAAAACACAAAAAAATTAGTTGCTAGTTTTACTTTATTTACTGTCTTACTCTCTATATCAAAAACACAAAAAAATTAGCTACTTGTCTTTACTTTGTTTGCCTAGTTTACTTTTTGCCTATTGCATCATGTTTCCTTTTAATTTTACCACAAAAGACATACCGGTAGGACGTGGGTCCATAGTTGGGAGAAATAATATAGAAGAATTTTTCAATCATGTTAGTATCACTGAAGATTTTGAAGATAGACACTTGGTAGAACTTGCACCTACCTATGAAATTGCTGCTGCTGCTTTAGTTCACATGTTGGAAACTAAATTTGTTAATCTCAATCCTATAATCCAACACATGTTTCTTACACTTGGTGATATGGAAGAAGGGGAAAAGAAAGATTTTGTTTTAGAAACCCTTCTTAGAGAATTTGGTGGTCTAGCAAGAGAGGCTAGAAAGGTTTTTGCTAAATTTAACATGCTAGGTTCTCATACCAATTTTATTGGTCTCCTTGAAAAAATGGACATGGATAGAATAAGGTACACTAATAACATTAATGATGGTGGGGAAATCAAAGCACCAATACCATGTAAACTCCTAGCTATGAATGATGCATTAGAAAATAACTATGCTTGGCTTGTTCCTGAAAATTTGTTCGATGAGAGTAGCAAGCCCAAGACTAATGAAAAGGAGACGCTAAAACTTATGTATCCAATATATTATGCTTGGTTGAGAAAACTCCCAACACCCCGGTAATGATGTTGATGCTTCTACTCATGTTACTTGATTTGCACTTTCTCTAAAGGTTAAAGAAAAGCGCTTATGGGAGACAACCCATGTTTTTTTACCTACAGCATTTTTTGTTTTGTTGAGTCTTGGAAGTTGTTTACTACTGTAGCAACCTCTCCTTATCATGTTTTTGTGCCAAGTAAAGTTTCTATGTCAAAGTTGATGTTATATTTGGGATCGCTGCGCAGAAACAGCATTGCTGTCTATCACGAATCTGGGCATAATTCTCTGTAGAAAATTAAAAAATCTGCCAATTTACGAGCGTGATCCTCAGATATGTACGCAACTTTCATTAGTTTTGAGTTTTTCCATTTGAGCAAGTCTGGTGCCATTTATAAATTCGTCTTTACGGACTGTTCTGTTTTTGACAGATTCTGCCTTTTATTTCGCATTGCCTCTTTTGCTATGTTGGATTTATTTCTTTGATCCACTAATGTCCAGTAGCATTATGCAATGTCCAGAAGTGAAAATAATGATTGTGTCACCTCTGAATGAGTGAATTATTAATGATGCACTAACCCTCTAATGAGTTTGCTTGAAGTTTGGTGTGAAGGAAGTTTTCAAGGGTCAAGAGAGGAGAATGATATACTATGATCAAGAGGAGTGAAAGCTCTAAGCTTGGGGATGCCCCGTGGTTCACCCCTGCATATTTTAAGAAGACTCAAGCGTCTAAGCTTGGGGATGCCCAAGGCATCCCCTTCTTCATCGACAAAATCATCGGTTCCTCCCCGAAACTATATTTTTATTCAATCACATCTTGTGTTCTTTACTTGGAGCGTCGGTTTGTTTTCGTTTTTGTTTTTGTTTGAATAAGATGGATCCTAGCATTCACTTTGTGGAGAGAGACACGCTCCGCTGTTGCATATGGACACATGTGTCCTTAGGCTTTACTCATAATGTTCAAGGCGAAGTTTCTTCTTCGTTAATTTGTTATATGGTTGGAATTGGAAAATGCTACATGTAGTAATTCTAAAATGTCTTGGATAATGTGATACTTTGCAATTGTTGTGCTCATGTTTAAGCTCTTGCATCATATGCTTTGCACCCATTAATGAAGAAATACATAGAGCTTGCTAAAATTTGATTTGCATATTTGGTCTCTCTAAGGTCTAGATAATATCTAGTATTGAGTTTTGAACAACAAGGAAGACAGTGTAGAGTCTTATAATGTTTACAATATGTCTTTTATGTGAGTTTTGCTGCACTTGTTCATCCTTGAGTTTGCTTCAAATAACCTTGCTAGCCTAAACCTTGTATCGAGAGGGAATACTTCTCATGCATCCAAAATCCTTGAGCCAACTACTATGCCATTTGTGTCCACCATACCTACCTACTACATGGTATTTCTCCGCCATTCCAAAGTAAATTGCTTGAGTGCTACCTTTAAAATTCCATCATTCACCTTTGCAATATATAGCTCATGGGACAAAATAGCCTTAAAAACTATCGTAGTATTGAATATGTACTTATGCACTTTATATTTTATTAAGTTGCTTGTTGTGCGATAACCATGCTTCGGGGAACGCCATCAACTATTGTTGAATATCATGTGAGTTGCTATGCATGTCCGTCTTGTCTGAAGGTCTATCATTTTAGTGGTTGGAGCATGCAAAATTGTTAGAGAAGAACATTGGGCCGCTAACTAAAGCCATGAACCATGGTGGAAGTTTCAGTTTTGGACATATATCCTCAATCTCATATGAGAACAATAACTTTGCTACATGCTTATGCATTTAAGAGGAGTCCATTATCTGTTGTCCATGTTGTCCCGGTATGGATGTCTAAGTTGAGAATAATCAAAAGAAATCCGAAATGCGAGCATTCTCCTTGACCTTTGTACAGCGGCATGGAGGTACCCCTTTGTGACACTTGGTTGAAACATGGCATGCAAAGACCCGGTAGTCCAAGTTAAGTAGGACGAGGTGCGGGCACTATTAGTATACTATGCGTGAGGCTTGCAACTTGTAAAATATAATTTTCATAACTCATATGCTTTATTACTACCGTTGACAAAATTGTTTCATGTTTTCAAAATAAAAGCTCTAGCACAAATACAGCAATCGATGCTTTCCTCTTTGAAGGACCATTCTTTTACTTTTATTGTTGAGTCATTTACCTATCTCCTTCCACCTTAAGAAGCAAACACTTGTGAACTGTGCATTGATTCCTACATACTTGCATATTGCACTTGTTATATTACTTTATGTTGACAATATCCATGAGATATACATGTTGCAAGTTGAAAGCAACCGCTGAAACTTAATCTTCTTATGTGTTGTTTCAACACCTTTACTTTGATTTATTGCTTTATGAGTTAACTCTTATGCAAGACTTATTGATGCTTGTCTTGAAGAACTATTCATGAAAAGTCTTTGCTTTATGATTCACTTGTTTACTCATGTCATTACCTTTGCTTTGATCGCTGCATTCATTACATATGTTTACAAATAGTATGATCAAGATTATGATGGCATGTCACTTCGAAATTATCTTTGTTATCGTTTTACCCGCTCGGGACGAGCGTAACTAAGCTTGGATGCTGATACGTCTCCAACGTATCGATAATTTCTTATGTTCCATGCTACTTTATTGATGATACCTACATGTTTTATGCACATTATATGTCATATTTATGCATTTTCTGGAACTAACCTATTAACAAGATGCCGAAGAGCCATTGTGTTGTTTTTGGTTTCTAAATCCTAGTAAAGAAATATTCTCGGAATTGGACGAAACTTTCGCCAGGGTCCTATTTTTGCACGAAGCTTCCAAGACCGAAGACCTAACGAAGTGGGGCCACGAGAGGCCGGGGGTGGCCGGCGCGGCCTAGGCCTTGGCGCCCGGCTGCCCCGGGCCCCTCGTGTGGCCCCTCGTTGACCCTCCGCCTACTTAAAGCCTGTCGCGAAACCCCCGCACGAGAGCCACGATACGGAAAACTCCACAGAGACGCCGCCGCCGCGAATCCCATCTCTGGGATTTTGGAGATCGCCTCCGGCACCGCCGAGAGGGGATTCATCTCCCGAGGACTCTTCACCGCCATGGTCGCCTCCGGAGTGATGAGTGAGTAGTTCACCCCATGGGTCCATAGCAGTAGCTAGATGGTCGTCTTCTCCTTGTTGTGCTTCATTGTTGGATCTTGTGAGCTGCCTAACATGATCAAGATCATCTATCTGTAATACTATATGTTGTGTTTGTCGGGATCCGATGGATAGAGAGTACTATGATTATGGTGATTATCAATCTATTGTTTATGTGTTGTTTATGATCTTGCATGCTCTCCGTTATTAGTAGAGGCTGCCAAGTTTTTGCTCTTAACTCCAAGAGGGAGTATTTATGCTCGATAGTGGGTTCATGCCTTCATTGAATCTGGGATCGTGAGAAGGTTCTAAGGTTGTGATGTGCTGTTGCCACTAGGGATAAAACATTGATGCTATGTCTAAGGATGTAGTTGTTGATTACATTACGCACCATACTTAATGCAATTGTCTGTTGCTTTGCAACTTAATACTGGAGGGGGTTCGGATGATAACGAAGGTGGACTTTTTAGGCATAGATGCAGTTGGATGGCGGTCTATGTTCTTTGTCGTAATGCCCGGATTAAATCTCACTATATTTACCATGTCATGTATATGCATTGTTATGCCTTTCTCTATTTGTCAATTGCCCGATGTAATTTGTTCACCCAACATGCTTTTATCTTATGGGAGAGACACCTCTAGTGAACGTGGACCCCGGTCCTATTCTTTACATAGCATACAATCTACTTGTTTTACTGTTTTCTTTGCAAACATCTTACACTCGATACGTTTAATCCTTTGTTACAAGCGGTGAGATTGACAACCTCACTGTTTGGGACAAAGTACTTGTTGTGTTGTGCAGTTCGCGTTGGCGCGGAATCCCGGTGTTGCGCCGCATCACATTTCGCGACCATCAACCTTCAACGTGCTTCTTGGCTCGGTTCGATTAAACCTGGTTTCATCGAGGAAACTTGCTTCTATACGCATCATACCTTCCACTTGGGGTTCCCAACGGACGTGTGCATCTACGCGTATCAGCCGACGAGGAGGAGGCCGATGACGTCGACAGCTGGTCCTTCGGGTCATCCTGCGGCGACGACCTGGACTTCAGCATCTTCGACTCCCAGCGCCGCTAGTTGTTTTTTTTTCTTCTAGTTTTTTAGTTTGAAGTCGCGTTAAATTTGTACAAATTTTGTTTGACTTAGTATGAATATCGTTTTGTAAATTTAAATTTAAATTTCAAAATCTATCGGGCTGGCGTATTGGGGGTACCGGTTTGGAAGCAGCGTCTCCAAATAGCGGATGGTGTGCCGGCGTTTCCCAAACAAAGGTGCCGACGCCCCTGCCAGCGACTATTTTGGGGCTGCCGGTGAAGATGCTCTAAGCTCGTTCCAGCAACCAGCATCAATGAGAGAGGGACAGAGCGCGGTGCATCCAGGAAAAGGCGTGTTGGTATAGTTCTGAAAAAGGAAGGGGAGGAAAAGGCAGCCATGAAAGTCCAAGCAGGCACGCGCGTGGGAGCAGCTGCTGCAACGGTCACTTTTCCCGCCCCCACTACTCATCACCGGCGCAGCAGGCACCTCCACTGCAGGACCAGCTCCCTCCTATCTCGACACTCTCCGGCACTAATCGATTGAACTCAGCCAGTTTATTGCTCCCGAGAAGCACGCGCACAACCAAAGATTCACTGAAACCACAGCTTCCACGAGCTTCTCAATATAATCGGCTGGGTATTTCAGGCTACAGTGATGGGGAAGAAGAGAGCGGTGGCCGCGATGACGACGACGGCACCCGTCTTCCCGTTCCGGGCGTCCGCCGACGAGACGGACCCGCCGCGCCACTTCAGCGACTACGGCTTCGACCCGCAGCTCCTCTGCTTCTCCCAGCTGCCGGTGAGTCTCCTGCGAGTGAATTCCACACATCATTTCTCAATCGAATCAGCTGCTGAAACGCACTATGTGCTGCATTCTCAGCCCGAGACGAAGCGGTTCAAGCTCCACAAGCCCATCTCCAAGAAACGCCAACGCACGCAGGCGCAGCACAGCGACAACAAGCAGCGCCGTCGTTGGTGGAGCTCTGCCGCCGCCGCGGCCCTCCACTTCTTCTTCAAGCGCCCCTCCTCCAGCGCCGCCGCTCGGGCCGCCGGCGCGTCCTCCTGCACAGTGCTGCCGCGTTCGCCTCCCCCGGGCCACTGTACTTTGCCGATGACGGAAGTGACGACTCCACGGGGTGCGCGTGCTGGTCGCCGGCCGTGCGGTCCGGTCGCCTGGCCGCCGCCGAGCTCGGCGTCGCCTCGGTCGCAGTTTCCTATGCCAGCCTCAGGGACGTCAACTTCGGCGGTGGCGTCGGAGGAGTTGCTCCGTCGATGCCCATCTACCTCGTGACGTGAAGCTTTTCGTGCTTTTCTTAAGATCTTGGACCAATGTCAGTCAATGTTTTCTGATAACCGGCCGTCAAAGGCCACGTTTACAACTTGATTTCCTGCTCTTCTTCTTTACAGCGTGCTGTATTTTTTTTTTGTCGACTCGTTTTCTCCTTCGACAAGTATGGGCAGGTTTGGTAGCCTGCATCTTCCTTGCTCGCATGGGGCGAGCAATTTCGGCCGTTTGGATGTCTGGCCGAGCTGTGTTCTCGCATGAACCGGTTCTTAAAGCACCTCGGGACAGGCCATGGAAGAACGTCTAAAATGGCAGTTTCTCCGGACCAGCCCCGTTGCGGCCAGAAGCCTGCACGCGTGGAGAAGGGAGGCGGAGACGCCGCGTCCCTTCGGGAACACGCGCCATAATTAGGGTCACCGCTCCCTCTCCTTCCTCTCACTCGCGACCTCCCCCAAACTGTCATCACCCGGCGGTTTCCCTCCCGCCGACCAATCCGCCGCACCGACGCAGGGAGGAGCACCGCTACCGGAGGAGGAGACGTCGGCGCTCAGGACCTCGACATCGGCCGCAATCTGCTCCGCAGTCCTCATCTGCATCTGGTCTTCGCCCGCGACCTCGAGCTCGTCCTCGGCAGGAAGAATGCCGTTAACGACCTCTCCTTCTCACATTTGTACTCCTTCTGTTCAAACATGCCATTCTCGAGCATTTCCAACGACATGCACATTAGATCTGCTAGGGTTTCCGTTAGGATAGCGGTCAGATTGACGTTTTGCAAGGTTTTCGTCCCCATTTCTTGCAGTTCTTGTCCAGTTCTTGCATTTCACGGTCTTGATTTGCTTAGATCTATTACTATAGTGTCGGATTGCGGTAGATCCTTCCTAGACCGGCCTTTGGATTGCTGAAACTGGCAGATCTTACAGTGCATGCATAGAGGCGAAGGTTTTTTTGTGTTCGGGTTTACCATGTTGTCATTGTTGTGCGAAAAGTTGAGCTGCGTCGCGCTAATTTGTTCAGACGTAAGAGGAGTGGGAGGACTTGAAGAAGGAAGTTGCAATGCTCAAGAACATGCAGAAAACACAAGCACAAGTGCTTAGGGCTAAGAAACAGGAATGGGAGGCAGAAAAACAGGCTTTGGAGGCTGAGAAAAGAAAGCTAGAGTACGACATATATGATCTGCTTCAAGTGAACTTTGCAATCAAGGACAAGCTCAAGAGGATCAGGGCTACTTGTGACGAGTGATGAATGTGATGTAGATGTATTACTGTATGAGAATTTGTAATGTGGCATAAATACAATTTGTAATGTACCCTAAGTACCACTCGTAATGTACTAAATTTGAAGTGCTAATTGTGTTGTTTCTTGATTGAACTAGGCTAATGATTATAACATGAGATCATAGTATGAGGAGATGATTGATCAGAACCTATGGCATAACTTAACATGACCATGCCATTGATTCTGTTCAAATCCCTCTCCTACATATGTCTTCATTGTATGAGGCCTCTGATACCCTGCTTTGCATGTTTCTGCTTCTTCAGTTCTGCATTGGCCAAAGATTCAACTATGGCACAACGGCAGGCAGGGTGTTGCCCTCAAACTTAGCCATGTGTGCCATTACTGGCATACTAGACTTAGTTTGCGGACAGTCCCTTTGCCTGTCCTGTGATCCTACATATGAGGCCTCATTTTGGTATGTCTGGTGCATTGGCTAATGATTCAACAAAGGCACAATGGAAGGCTAGGTGGTGGCCTCCAACTTAGTCATGTGTGCCACTGTCGTAGCATACTACACTTAGTTTTTGGCCACTCCCTATGTCTACCGTGTGAGCAAATGTATGAGGCCTTACTAATGTTATCAATGTCCGTTTTCATGTAAACTACTTGTGAACACCTCTAATTACTTGTGTTCTTCTCCTTGGGTCACCTGTTGAGGTTCCCGGTGAGGGACCGGCAAAGAAGCGTCGTGGAAGGCTGGCTAAGGTCGGCCACTTCCACGACGAGCCAGGGCCGGACCACTTCCTCAAAATCATCTCCAAGCCCACCTTCGGTCGGCTCATGATCCCTAAAGCTTTCGTCAAGTGGTTCGGAGAAATCCCTTCCAACATCATCGTCACCACCAACACCGGATGCAACTGGAGGATGACTACGAGGAGAGAAGGCGATGACGCATTCATCACCCAGGGATGGTCGGCCTTCGCCGTCGCCTATCAGCTCAAGGTAGGCCAGTTCGTCACCTTCAGGAGGGTGTCCTCCTTGGAGTACAGTGTAGTCATCTTTGACCACACCTGCACTGAGGTGGTGACGAGGTGCCCATACCATGGCGATGACACCAAGTGCGTCGTCTCCGAGCACCATGTCTGAAGCTAACCTGGTGTCATGTCGTGTCTAGTTGCTGCTCGTGTCTAGTGTGTTGAACTATGATCATGTCTGCCGTCGCCAGAACTATGATCTGTCTGCAAAATGTTGTGCCGTGAACTTGTGTCGTCTATGATCACTGCTAAGTTATCTGTCGTCTATGATTGTGTTCTTACTTGTTCTTACTTGTGTTGTTGATCGCTGGTAACCTCACCACTGAAGGAAAAAGGTTACCAGAACCGGATTATGGGTTGCAACCAAACAGTAGGGGCGCCGTTCTGGGTTGCTACAAGGCCTGAAAACCGACCTACGAAACGGCCAGAGTACAAATCTCCACGGGGCCGAAAAATCTCCGTGGAGGCCAGCAAACAAAGTCGATTTTATGGCCCATGACCCGTCTTGAACGCGCAGGGGGCTCCATCCCGTTACGCCAGTGATGCAGGAAATCGGCCGAGGCAACCAAGCGTGCCCTATATTGTGTATAAATGTGTGGACAGCATGTCTATGACGTGGCCACTACTACTAACTTGATCATGCTAGTTGTTTTTTTTTCCAAAATACAGTTCAGGTGCAGACGCCACACAAACATAATACACTTGCTCCTATTAACGAACCTAGGCATACTCTAGTTCCATGAGCACCTTGATAGACTGAGTTCAAAAATTGATCTAGGGGGTGTTGAGACAGATGAAGTTAACACAAACATCTCGCTACTAATAGGGACGACGTCATCCACTGAAAAAATATTTTGCCTCTGTAAGACACTAAAGTGTTAAACCCAAAGTTTAAATTCTAGTGAGCTATAGCCTATAAGTGTCACTTAAGGTAGGACAGGAGAAGCTCTATGAAACGCAAGCAGAACTCATTTAGAAAAACCTCTAGAGCTCTCTACAAAGATATTTAGTATTTAAGAATTTATAAAATGGACATAAGAATACAATATAACACATATTAGTAACGCATCCACTTGGCACTAGTAGAGGCATGTCATTTTGTACCTTTTATTTTTCACTTATGCATGGATTAATAAATGTTTATTATAATGGCACATTTTCATAGAAAATCAACTATAGTTTTCATGGAAAATTAGTAAGAACGTTAGTCAGAAAAGGTTTGTAATGATGCACAACAAAGCTTCGCGAAAAAGCAACACTAAGATCAGTTCTTAACAACAATAATGTAATGAGTTATGAATAAGTATAAAAGTTCATTATAAATAAGTTATATGCATTTTTTCAATATTGGAGTTGGTCGTATGTCATCGAACATGTTTGGTGAAGTAGATTGAGACCATGTAGACCGTTCGATCTACTGTAAATCAGCAATCCACCGCTCCTGATACAAAGATGACATCCATTCTCTTCACTTTCCAAAATAATTTCATAGTTAGCCATCAATCAACATTAATCCATTTCCTTTCTCAACATCTGCAACTGTTTGCTGTTTTTTGTTGACCAGTCAAATTAATGAATGATTCGTTAGATTGGATCAAGATTGTTTGTTGCCTTGTTTTTGTTTATATGCCGTACAACCCAACCCCCGCTTGATAAAACAAAATCAGCATAAAATCTTTACATTCCCGTTAACGTCGATATAGAAAATAAATTTGGTTGCGATCCCCTCGTTTTCGTTAACTCTCTCTCAGGCAAAATAGGGAGACTATCCCCTGGCCCCCTTAATCAGAACCTCAATTTGGTTTGTGTGCTCGATGAGAAATTGGCCGCTCGCTGTGTTTCGTGCTCCCGGCTCTCTTTTGTCAAGCATTAGGCTGTGTTGGTTTGGATCTTGACAAGTTCCTGCAGATGCACTCCATGTCAATACCAGCCAGGTGCGGGACAAGAGTAGGGAGGCGACGTCGTTGATGACCACGTCAGCGACACCTTTGTTAGAGCTGGCTGATGTGACGGAGACAACGGCAAGGGTATCCATGGTGTTGCAGGACACTGTAACATGTGGGCTTGCTGCAGGTGGACGTGGGCGTGGTTATGGCGTCATGGGCGCGGTGCCGGCACCGCGACGCCATCTTCCCAAACAGAGGCGTGCGTGGGGCCGCTCATGGTCTAAATTGCCATGCGCCTCAGCGTGCCCATCGTTCGCAGTTCGCACCGGCAGCTCGACGAGCCTGAGGAATTGGACGGCGTCAGCACGCCCTGCAACTCCCGCACGGCCGCACCTCCTTCTAGCCATTTTCAGCGGTAAGCTTTATTCTATTCCCTCAATATTTCTAGAAGCCAGCGCATGCAGATGCAGCACAGCGACAAGCGGCGCCACCGGTGGTGGAGCTCTGCCGCCGCCGCGGCGCTGCACTTCTTCTGCGCCCCTCCTCCTCCAGCGCTGCCGCGTTCGCGCCGCCTGGGCCACTGTACTTTGCCGATGACGGAGGCGACGACGCCACGGGGTGCGCGTGATGGTCGCCGGCCGTGCGCTCTGGTCGCCTGGCCGCCGCCGAACTCGGTGTCGCCTCGGTCGTAGTTCCCTATGCTAGCCTCAGGGACGTCGATTTCGGCGGTGGCGTCGGAGGAGCAGGAGGGGTCGCTCCGTCGATGCCCATCTATCTAGTGACGCGAAGCTCTTGTGGTTTTCTTGAGATCTTAGAGCATCTCCAACAGGCGCTCTATCCAGCGTTGTTTCCAAAAAAATGACTGGTTTAGCGCGTGGGCGTAAAATGATGCTCTAACAGATGCTGCAACCGGCGCTATAAAATACAGCTTGGAACAAAAGAGTTATGTCGTGCACTATAGGGTGTGTTTGGTAGACTGGGTGGACACAGAAATTCCCATCTCAATACAGATTTTTTCAACTTTAGTTGTTTGTGTTATATAACCGCGCAAATAAAACTAGATCAAACGAAGAACAAGAACACAGATTTTTACGTGGAAAACCCAAACGGGAAAAAACCACGGAACGCACGGCGGCGTATCACTATAATTGGAGGAGCATAATACACGAGACCCTCTACGTGCTATCAATATGGTGTATCTTTCTCTCATCTATTCTATGACTACCCAGACTATAGAGGCAAACAAATCTCTTTCTTGGTGGACACGAAATAGAGTTGTAGATGTGCTACGTCAGACGGTTGGCACGCCGTAGTCCTTTAGGACTCCTTCCATAGTACAACAGGTAAATAGATTTCGAACACAATACAACAAACTCCACCTTGAGCCGAAATCCCTTGCAACAGTCATAGATAGCATTCAACTCCTCAACTAAAGTCATCACAAGTAAACCTTGTGCCTTGAAACGTCCATAGGACTAATAAACTTCTCATGAAGTCAAATTGAGCAAATTAATCTCGGGTCGTCCAGAAAACAACACAGCTATCAACAAAGCAGACAAACGAACTTGGATCTTCAATAGAACCCAACAAAAGTCTGAGTCTGTGCCACTGACCTCAAAGAAAACTGAAACTGCTCAATCATCAAATGACATAAGTCATCATATCTCCTGTGGTGCCTGAACGAGCACATAGCTCATAGTGCAACATCTTGGTACACGTAACATTGTGAAGAACTCATCTCATGGAATCTGAACGTGCTACCTGAAAGCACAAACCTCGGCAAAAATACTCATGCAAGAGCATCTAGTACGAAGAGCATCACGTACACCAAAAACTGCCGACTTAACGGTTAATGGAAAATCCATGACATGGTCAAAAACTGTCCTTGTTGAACAACCGTCGGATGAAGGAACCTCAACATGCAATGGAGCTTCAACTCTGCAATAGACCCTTCTTGAAAGAGCAAAGACAACTGAATTGCACTGAAACTTACAGTACTAAATGTTGTAGTATCTAGCAGAAACCAATCTCCTTCTTGCACCTCAAATAATCTTCATCACAAACTTGAGTAACAAAGCAAAACCTTCACATGCATAACAGCAAAACTCGGAGAGCAAAGAGTATAATGCTGGCTACCAACAGGCATAAAAATTACCTCCTCCATATTTTTTTTTCTCTTCTAATATCTGAATTGTGTTCTTCATATAATCACAGCAACATAATATCTGAAATTCGCATCCATAATATCTCCTAGCAGGCTACAGTTCAACTCCACCTTGAACTAAAAACTATCAAAAACGATGATCATATCAGCGGTAAATCATCGAACATAGGTGACGGTAGGAATTCTTTCTTTTCTCCTTGTCAATCCAAACAAAACTATCCAGTGCATCCTCATAATTGGCTTGCGCCAACAACGCTCGCATCTCGACTTGCCATAGGGAAAATCTTGTGTCACAATCCAACAACTGAAGATCGTACTTCATGGAAGCCATGAGTCGATAAATCAATGTACACAAGTAGTACAAGCCAGAGAAAAATTCTGAGTAGAATTAAAACTGCAGAGCAGAAAACTAAAACAGATAGCACCTGGAAATAACTTCACCGTGTGTGGACATATACGGAGATTGAAAAGAATCTGAACATACAGATGGTCTTCACGTGAATTAGCAGAATCGGATTTGATACCTCGCCTCAGGAACTTGAACTGAGTTGCTTTTTGTGCGTGTACTTTGAACCAATCTGGTAATCCTCCGATGAAACGCACGTACAGGTTCAGTAAATCTGGTACAACCCTGAATAAAATATTTAGCAGGCGAAGGCAACAAAAATTCCAACAGTGAACGGGATACATATGCAGAAAGATGGATGGCCAAACGCGCGCACGGTCATACAGCTTGAAATAGATCTGGTACACCTTGATCCACGCGCGGCGGTAGAATTAGACGGAAGCAAACTGGAATAAGGCCGCACGAAATCGGATCGAAACATCGTACCAGACTCGGTAACTGAATCGCTCAAGGCAGCACACAAGACGCGGACCAAAACTGCGTCAGATCTCGTAGATCCAATCTCACAAAACACAATCGTGACTCTACCTTGGCGAAGCTGCTTGATGCCGTGGTCTTCGGCTGCTGATCCAAACGACGCTGCACGGTGCTGCCCGGAAGCGCAGCGGAAAGTCTCCCGGGCAGCGGATCGATCTTGAAGCCTGAGGCTCTGATACCACCTGTTATATAACCGCGCAAATAAAAGTAGATCAAATGAAGAACAAGAACACAGATTTTTACATGGAAAACCCAAACGGGAATCACTAACGCACGGCGGCGTATCACTATAATTGGAGGAGTATTACAATACACGAGGACAGACCCTCTACGTGCTATCAATATGGTGTATCTTTCTCTTCTATATATAGAGGCAAACAAATCTCTTTCTTGGTGGACACGAAATAGAGTTGTAGATGTGCTACGTCTAGCACGGTTGGCACGCCGTAGTCCTTTAGGACTCCTTCCATAGTACAACAGGTAAATAGATTTCGGAACACAATACAACAGTTTGGTAGATCGGGTCGGTTCAAGTAGGCAGTGCTAACCTCGTGCGAATAAGGGCTCTCAGCCAGGCCCGGTTGTGAAGCTCAAAACGAGCTTCACAACTCTCCCTGGCTGACCACATCCCGCAAAATACTGTAGCACCACCCCGCGGCCCTCCCAGACCCCCACCCCCACCTCTTTCTCTCCCTCATTTTCCCCCACCTTCCCTCTCCCGTATGGCCATCTTCCTCCCGCTCCCCAGTCTCCTTCGGCCGAGCAGGAGCAAGACCACGCCGCCGCCTCCCTCCCGTCCTCGTCTAGCATTGGCCGAGCATGAGCACGACCAAGGGCCGCCTCCTTGCGCCGCCAATCGCCGCAAACGGTTGCCAGGATAAGCTGGATCGACATGCCGCCAGGACGCGCCTGAATCCACGCGTCGCCTCCCACGGCCGCCTCCATGCGCCTCCAACCGCAGCTAACCGCCGACAGGACGAGCTGGGTCGATGCACCGCCTCCCACGGCCGCCACGACGCGCCTGAATCCCCGATGTGCCGCCTCCCACGCCCGCCCCGAAGCGCCGCCTCCCACGCCCGCCACGACGCGCCGCCTCCCACGACCTCAACGCGCTGCTCCAGGAGCTCGCGCAGGCACCCTCCGGCCGGCCACCGCCGCCCCACGGCCCGCCGCCGCCGGCCAAGATGCTCCCAGCAGGATGTTGTGTATATAAGGACCCGATTGCTTTTTATTGTTTTTATTCAGGGGCTTTTGTGTAAAAGTTTGGACCTCTCTGTAATTTCTTAGTTTTTGAGCCTATCTCACCTCATACAGGCTACCAAACAGAGTACCAGTTGAGCTTCTCTCAACACATACAGGCTAACAAACACAACACAAAATCTCAAATCAGCTTGTATGACATGAGATATCTCAAGTGGGAGAGTGAATTCCAAATGACCCGGTCTACCAAACACACCTTATATCTACCGCGCTGGAAAGAGCGCGCTGTATAAGTCGCGCGCAGAAACAACTACGAATTTATACAGCTCCAAAATTTAGAGCTTCTGTTGGAGGTGAATATGCCCTCATGCGCAAAACATGGATGGCGTAAAGTGATTTTACAGCACCAAAATTTAGAGCGCCCTGTTGAAGATGCTATGTCACTCAATTTTCTCATGACCGGCCGTCAAAGGTCACGTTTACAACTCGATTTCCTGCTCTTCTTCTTGACAGCGTGCTGTAATTTTTTTTGTCGACTCGTATTCTCCTTTGACAAGTATATTGTGTGTAAATGTGTGGACAGCATGTCTATGACGTGGCCACTACTACTAAGTACTAACTTGATCATGCCAGTTTTTTTTTTTCCAAAATACAGTTCAGGTGCAGACGCCGCACAAACATAGTACACATGCTCCTATTAACAACCTTCGCATACTCTAGTTCTATAAGCACCTTGATATACTGAGTTCAAAATTATCTGAGGGGTTTTGAGACAAATTGAAGTTGACACGGACATCTCGCTACTAATAGGAACGGCGTATTCCACCGAAAAAATATTTTGCGATATAAGACACTAAAGTGTTAAACAAACTCGAGGTTTAAATTCTAGTGAGCCATAGCCTATAAGTGCCACTTAAGGTAGGACAGGAGAAGCTCTATGAAACAAGTAGAACTCATTTAGAAAAACCTCTAGAGCTCTCTACAAAGATATTTAGTATTTAAGAATTTATAAAATGGACATAAGAATACAACATAACGCATATTAGTAACGCATCCACTTGGCACTAGTAGAGGCATGTCATTTTGTACCTTTTATTTTTCACTTATGCACGGATTAATAAATGTTTATTATAATGGCACATTTTCATAGAAAAACAACTATAGTTTCCATTGCAAATTATTAAGAAAGTTAGTCTGAAAAGGTTTGTAATGATGCACAACAAAGCTTCGTGAAAAAGCAACACTAAGATCAGTTCTGAACAACATTAATGTAATGAGTTATGAATAAGTATAAAAGTTCATTATAAATAGGTATATGCATTTTTTGAATATTGAAGTTGGTCGTTTGGTGAAGTAGATTGAGTTTGGTGAAGTAGATTGAGACCATTTAGACCGTTCGATCTACTGGAAATCAGCAATCCACCTTTCCTGGATACAATCCGTCATCTTTACTTTCCAAAATAATTCCATCATTAGCCATCAATCAGCATTAATACTATTTCCTTTCTCAACATCTGCAACCGTTTGATTTCTTCTTGTTGATCAATCAAATTAATGAATGATCTGTTAGCTCGGATCAAAAATATGTGTTGCCTTGTTTTTGTTCATATGCCGTCGAACCCAACCCCCGCTTGACAAAACAAAATCAGCACAAAATCTTTGCCTAGCCGTTAACGTTGATATAGAAAATAAATTTTGTCTGCGATCCCCTCGTTTTCGTTAACTCTCTCTCTCAGGCAAAATAGGGAGACTATCCCCTGGCCCCCTTAATCAGGACCTCACTTTGGTTTGTGTGCTCAATGAGAAATTGGCCGCTCGCTGTCTTTCATGCTCCCGGCTCTCTTTTGTCATGAGGCTGTGTTGGTTTGGATCTTGACAAGTTCCTGCAGATTCACTCCGTGTCAATACCAGCCAGGTGCGGGATAAGAGCAGGGAGGCAACGACGTTGATGACCACGTCAGGGGCACCCCTTGTTAGAGTTGGCTGATGTGACGGAGACAACGGCAAGGGTATCCATGGTGTTGCAGGACACTGTAACATGCGGGCTTGCTGCTGGTGGACGTGGGCGTGGTTATGGAGTCATGGGCGCGGTGCCGGCACCTCGACGCCATCTTCCCAAACAGAGGCGTGCGTGTGGCTCATGGTCTAAATTGCCATGCGCCTCAGCGCGCCCATGGTTCGCAGTTCGCACCGGCAGCTCGATGACTAGATCATCGGGAAGCAACTGGAGTCCCAACGAGCCTGAGGAATTGGACGGCGTCAGCACGCCCTGCATCTCCCGCACGGCCGCACCTCCTTCTAGCCATTTTCAGCGGTAAGCTTTATTCTATCCCCTCAACATTTCTACAAGCCCATCTCCAAGACACGCCAGCGCATGCAGACCATGGAAAAAAATAGCGCGCTATTTCGGCGTTAATAGCACGCTATAGAGTTTTTGGATACGCCACGCTACATCATTTTGGCGCTATAGCACGCTAATAGCGTATTTTTCAGCCGACGTTATTTTGTTATAGCGTACTATTTTTTTCCTTGATGCAGACGCAGGCACGCAGCACAGCGACAAGCGGCGCCACCGGTGGTGGAGCTCTGCCGCCGCCGCAGCGCTCCACTTCTTCTTCAAGCGCCCCTCCAGCGCCGGCGCTCGGACCAATGCCAGTCAATGTTTTCTCATGATCGGCCGTCAAAGGTCACGTTTACAACTGGATTTCCTGCTCTTCTTCTTTACAGCATGGTGTATTTTATTTTTTCTCGACTCGTTTTCTCCTTCGACAAGAATAAAACGAAAATCTTACGAAGTGACTAGCTCCGAGCCTCCGACTGACTTGACTATACCACGGCCCACGGGTGTTGCTTCTAGCTCAGCTTTATATATATTTCTCTAAACCAGAAATACTTTAAACGTTGCAATAAATAAAAAGTTGTGTGCATCTATTGATGCTGAGGTTGGGGTTTTCTCTCCCATTTTGAAAAGAAAAATTTATGAAAAACTGCAACATATCATGGAAATGTGGGTATGTTTCTCTACCAAGTAATGAACCATTTTGATGCAGAGGTCAGGTACAAGTTCCACTTCAAAATTAAATTAAAGCAATGAACCATCTGCACTGGAAATTCGCACTAGCACAGTATGCTTATACACAATATGCACTGACACGCCACTGGGTATCAAATTATCTCATGCCACTACTCACACACTACTAGTGGTGTGTCCTACTGCACGCCAACAGTAGGCGAGACCTAGCAGTCTCTCTTGGGGTAGAAGTTAGTAGTGGCGTGGCTTATTTAGACACGCCGCTAATATTGCTATTACTACTCACAGTGTGGTAAGATATTAGTGGCGGGCTGAGTTACACATGCACCACTCATGCGGCTTGGCAGGGCACGCCGCCAGTATGTGATCTAGCAGTTCGACAAAATCTCGTATTTCCATATTTCATATAATACTAATCCCAAAATTAAATCTCCAACATTATTCAATATAATGTAACATTTTAAAAACCTGCTAAAACAACTCGATTAATGATTAATTAGTAAGCACCACTAACCATTCATGAATAAATGCTGCTTAGCCCACTATGTATGCCATCCATCGATTTTTCTATTTTGCTTTACACTTAAGGTAGGGCACCAGAAGCTCTACAAAACGAAAGTGAAACTCATTAAAGAAAATCACTAGAGCTCTCTACAAAGATATTTATTATTTACGAATACAAAAATGGATATAAGAATACACATTAAAGAGGTAATGCATTCACTTAGCACTAGTAGAGGCATGCCATTTTGTACTTTTTTTTCACTTATGCTTGGATTAATAAAAGTTTGTTATAATCGCACATTTTCACAAAAGCAACAACTATAGTTTTCATTGCAAATTAGCAATAAAGTTGGTTTGAAGCGGTTTGTAATGATGTACAACAAAGCTTTGTGAAGAATGACAGATATACTAAGCAGCACTAAGATCAGTTATGACCATATATTAATGTAATGAGTTATAAATAAGTATAAAAGTCTAGTATAAATAAGTTAGATGCATATCATGATATTATATCATATTTTCGAACTTATACTATAATTTTTCTAACACTATTATAAATGCAAGATCTAAAATTCTCTTGATTCTATGTTTTTATTTAGTATTTTAGTTCTTTATTAATAAATTATGCACAAATATTATTTGACCCATTATTGGGAAGTATTTGACTTTATCTTGACACATCAGTGCTGCAAGTTGGTTGCATACTATTTCTTGACATCGATACTGAAAGTCGGACAAAAGAAAGGTGAAATATAAGTGCAAGTTGGTGCACTACAACACTTGAAAAAAGCTATATCCGGAGGTGCTGATAGCTACATTACCACAACACGGAAAGGATGAAACCATTGAATTCTTGACGTACTACTAGCCAAGACATAGACCAATGGTTGAGGTAAAAGAAACTAGAATTCTAGAAGAAGAGCAGAGTGGGATGTGGGTTCGAGGTGCCTGAGAAATTGATCAATATTTGTACCAAATGTTTTATGTTTCTACAACCAAAAGAAACATGTTCCTGTGACCTGCATAGTCCAAGAAAGATATTATGAGTTTAAATCGAATTATCTGCTTGGAGGGCAACGTGTTGTTTAGGTGTCTGATGAAGATTTTTTTTGCCTGAAGGTAAACATTCTATATTTTGACGGCGCAGCAAAGCGCGGGGGGTTCTTCAGAAGTCAGAACTGCTAGACAGTGATCTAAAATTTAGCCAGCTCTTTTTTTGTTTTGCTTTCTTAGCTTTGTTATACCATAGTTTCACTCAATACATTGTCTAGCAACCAATGAATCTTTTGCTCTAGAGGAAGTACGTTTTCTGTGACCTAAATAACATACGTAATTTTTCGCGTAATCTTGAAGGAAGAACTTAAAGGCGTCGTGATTCTGAAATTAAATTGCAAACAAACACATGTTGTCCATGGTTTGGTAATGTCAGATCAAGATTCCGTGAGAGAGCTTGAGGAGCTCGGACGAATTAAACATTCTAAACTGGTTCTCCTGGTTTTCGGGCTCGGACAGAGATTTGATGCACATGAGTACCAATGATCTCGTTTTTCAAATAAATCAAAAATCATATTTTTGTGTTTCAAAAAATTCTGAAAACAAATCTGCATATAGCCAATAATGTATCCCACAAAAGTGTAAAATATCAATTTCAGATAATTTATATTTTAAGCTACATAAAAATTTAAAAAATGTAGATCTGAGTAGTCATTTTCAAATCTCCAAAAACATATCAGATTTTGTTATTTTTGTTTAGCACAAAATAAAAGGAATTTGCGGTTAAGATTTTGCATGATTGTGAGATGTATCACTGACAATCTCCAGAATTATTTTCAGATTTTTTGATAACTTATAAATATTTTTAAAAAAAAAGGCGAGAGCATTGGAACTCGAGAGCCAAAAGCACTTTTCAGGTTCTCCTTACTGATTGCTGCTTAGTAGGTGACTAAAGAGCTCCATATATGAGTACATGGAGAACGGCAATTTAAATAACCTGCTGCATTATTTGTCGCTAGGCTTTCAAACCACTGAAGATTGGAGCACCGACACATGGGAGGGCAATAATGTTAGTGAGGCTACTGAGAACATCAAAGCAAAGGGCACTGCGGCATGGAGATTCAAGATTACATTTGGTTTTGCAAGAGCACCGCGGTTGCATTCCGCAGAGCGTCAACTAGGATGTGAAGGCGCGCAACATCTACTTCAACTGTGCAATGGAGCCTAGATTATCCTATTTTGGATTATCAAAGATCGTTGGGACTTGCACATATGAGGATCTGCTCCACCGTTCTCCTGGCTATGCTCTGGCAGAGTTCTCAGATTCAGAGAACGCTTACAGTTTTAGCATCGTGTTGTTTGAGCTGATCATCGACATGGAGCCACTGGGTGACGAGTCCCTTGTGCTTCCTGTTTGCCAGGGCAAGAAACATTATACTATCTATAAATGTTCCATCCTGATTTGCTAGAGTGTGTGCTACAGTACTAGGATTTCCATCCATAAGTTTCCGGTGGATGGATTGGGTATGTAGAGGGATCCTTTCATGGACTTATTTTCAACAGTTTGGTCCAGCATATTAAAATTGTGATATTAAAAATGTTACATGTTTAATTGTTAAGGCATGATAATATCTTGAATCAACCATTGATTACTTAATATATTGTTTACCCCATCTTCAAGTTTAGTAAATGCATGACGCTATTCTCTTTAGTACAAAATTAGAGCTAATATATTTTTAGTTTGTTTGTTTTGCACATGAGAGAAGTGGTAATTAAGTTTATCAATTCATGGAGCCGGAATGCGTAGTGGCTGCAGTGAAAATATTCTTACCAACTTGCCCGTATCTGCATTGGAAATACTAGATGACACCAACACTTCAGTGATGAATTTTCAATAGATGTATCTTAATCCTCTAATCATGCACTTTATCTTTTTTTTAATTTACCAGATTGAGATCTCCTTGGAAATTACTTCGCCATCATAGGATATGTGTACATATTTAGCTAAGTATGTGGCTAAGGCTTGATGTTTTATATTTCTATATGATTATCCATTTGTGGTGCGAAACAAAGGGTCAGGTGATGCATAACACCACTTTGTACATAGATTATTTAAATATGTGATGACCTTGAGGTGCAAAGTTTTGCTGAAATTGGAGATTGCTTGCTGGGAGTTTTAGTAACGAGGATGTGTGCTTAACGTTTTTATATGGGCAAGAGTATCAAGGTGTTTTCCTTGTCAAGAAAGATATTATGTGCTAGAAGAGCACTGGAAGGATAAAAATGTATCTACAAATATGTCATATTTTCTTATGTATAAATAATATTGTATATCGACGGTAAAATGGAGTGGTTGCCCCCTCATTTTTGCGAAGTTATAATTTATTGTCGTGATTGTAACTATGCGTAGTTATGCATTTGTGAATGAATCTTTGCACTTTGCATCTATATGTGCATTGCAGTGTTTACTTACTCAATGGGCATCCTTTTATAATTACAAAATATGTACTATTTTGAGTGTTTCGCATTCTTTGATAGGAGTAGTCAATATTTTCCAGGTCCCGAGCTTATGATCTCCCATCAGGTAGCGATAAATACCATAGCGATTCTCATGTCATATGCATTTTCGCTCAAGAAATATCCATTTTTTTAATGAATACAATTTTAATTGTAGGATAAAATGCTCATATTGAGCATTGCCATCAGCTTGAACACCGTTACCCCCTCAAGAAAGAGTTACATTAATTTGTGTGGCAATGCCCAAATAATCAAGCCCGGTATGCGTGCAGGACGAGAACAGCTCAGCAAATCCCACTAAGGTACATGCTGATAAAACTAAGCAAATAGAACCATTTGTACAAAGCAAGACCCATGTCACAAAAACCATACACGGGTACCAGAGGACGGCGCGGCTGAGCACGTTGGATCCATCTAGTCCCAGCTAAATAGGGTGCGCCGGCTCGCATACATTAACCGACGAGAACAAAACTAGGTGGTACTGGATGTGCATTGATGATTCTAGACCAATGAGCAGACATGAGCGAGGTGGTACGGTGGTCTACGAAAATATCGTGGCTTTTTTAAATTATGATAAGAGTACCCATAGTGGAAGTAACTTAGATGGTAACATGTCATCTACATGTAATGTTCACTAGTTATTTTAATAACATGGCATATCATTAACTAGTTATTATAATTATTAATTTGTAGTCAATGCAATTATGTGTAAAGATTTATTTAATATTTACTTTTATAGATCTACGTGCTATGATACGGTATCTATCTATCTATCTATGATACCATCCCCATTCCCTCCGACCGGCAGAGCCACCGGAGAGTAGAGGAGGAGCCGGAGAGGCTGTGCGACTCTCAAAGGGAGAGTGGAGAGAGATAGGAAGGAAGGAAATGAGAGCCCCAGCGAAACTTAAATGGATTGGAGAAAGTAGCAATCTTGTTTGATGTATCTCTCTGAATTCCTTGAAGACCTGAAAGATGAACGACCTTCACTGAGGGAATCCTTACCGTGACGGACAGGGGCGCACAAACAACGTCCTCGTCGCGCTAAGTGCAACAGAACGCTGGAAAATACCTAACTGAACAAAATAGACTAATAAGAGTATCTTCAGTCGTGTCCCCTAAACCGTCCCCCAAACGGCGCTGGATTGAGCATTTGGGGGACGTGTTTTGTTTGTGCCGCGTTTGGGGAACATCGCTCCACAGTCGCGTCTCCCAAATGCCGCCCCCAAACTTTTTTAAGGGTTTTTGAAAAAACTACCATTTATCAAATATAGCACACAAATAAATAGGTTTGCGGAGATTTTCAAATTAAAATACAACAAACAATAAAACAACTAAACAAATGTAATAAATAGGTCTAGATCAAGGTGCCGCGGCATTTGCTGATAATCCTGTGATCCTCCACAAATGCTCAACGAGATCAGCTTGAAGTTGATCATGAATATTGTTGTCATGGATCTCTGCGTGCATGGTGAGAAAATCAACAAATTCTGCAGGCAACTCATGATCAACCTCCGCAAGAGGGCCCTCACACTCATAGGAACCAACATGTCTCCCGGCATGATTCTTGCGGTCATCCTCGATGATCATGTTGTGCATGATCACTCAAGCCTGTATCACCTCCCACATTTGGCCGTGAGACCAGGGTACCGGACAATTGCAAATTGAGCTTGAAGCACACCAAATGCCCGCTTGACATCCTTCCTTCAAGCCTCCTATCACGTAGCAAAGTGGAAATTCTTATGACCTGATGGAGCTGAGATTGTTTTGACAAAAGTGGCCCATTTTGGATATATATCATCGGCTAGATAATAGCCTTTGGTATATTGGTGACCAATTATCTCATAGTTGCATGGTGGAGCATGCTCTTCCACTAGTCTGCTGAACACCGGAGACTGCTGCAACACGTTGATGTCATTGTGTGATCCCGTCATGCCAAAAAAAGAATATCAAATCCACAGGTCATAATCTGCCACAGCTTCAAGCACCACGCTGCAATATCCATGACGCCCTTTGTATATACCTTGCCATGCAAACGTGCAGTTCTTTCATGACCAGTGCATGCAATCGATGCTTCCAAGCATTCCAGGGAATCCTCTGGCAGCTTTTTGTGCCATGATCCTTGCAGTCTCTTTCTAAGTTGGTCCTCTCAAGTAGTATTTGCCAAACTTTCCCACCACAGCTCGGAAAAACTTGTACATGCACTCAATGGCAGTAGACTCACTCATGCAAAGGTAGTCGTCATGTGTATCGTCAGGTGCTCCGTATGCAAGCATCCTCATGGCGGCGGTGCACTTCTGAATCGATGAGAACCCGACAACGTCTACAGCGTCGTGCTTGAGCTTGAAGTAGGGGCCGAACTCTTGAACGCCGTGGAGGATATTCATGAACATACCCTTGCTCATCTTATACCGGCGCCAAAAATTGCCGGCATGTGTTGCGTCATCTGCGAAGTAGTCGTTGTGCAGCATGGTATGCCCCTCCATCCTCTATCGGGGCATCGACTTCTTTCTCCCCTGCCTTGATCCTCCGTGGCCTCTTCCTCTTCTCTGCCTCGGCGTCAAGCATGTCCTGGAGGGACGCGATGATCAGCAAATGCTCCCGGTGTCGTCATCGAAGGCTTGCTCGTCCTCCAGCAGTAGGGCAAGAATCTCGTCGTCGCTATCCATGTCTGAAGCAAAATCAATGATTAAAATTCCGCTGCGGTAGACGAGGCAACGAATTGCCAATCACGCCACTGCAAGTCGTCGAGCACCTTGTGTGTGGGTGGATTTGACGCCGTTTGGGACGCGCCGGGCGAAGCGGCGGCGGAACAACCGGCGAGAGTGCCGCCGCGACGATGGTGCCGACTCTTAGAAGAGATCTGCCATCGAAACGGCCAAAAAAAGGAGGGGTGGGAGGCGCGGGAGGGAAGGAGCGACGAGAAAAAAGGCACGAACCAACGGTTTATGAAAATAGTCACCGACATGTGGGAGCCCGCCTTGCTTTTCCTGGCGTGTCCGGAGCGTCCCCTATGAGGCGGGGACGGGCTCGGGGCGCCGAACACCGTATCGGCCGCGCCGGACAAAAAACGGCTTTGGGAAACGCGGTTGGGAACTTTTTTTTTTGTCCGGTGCGTCCGAAATCCCTGTGGGAGACGATTTGAGGGACGCAACTGAAGATGCTCTTAGCACCAAAAAGTTTGGAGTTCCATTTACTGAAACTAGAACTAGATGCAGCAGTTTGATCAACAAAACTCGGGTGCAAGTTACAGCATTGGTAAAGTATACATGCATGCATAGGACTTGCAGTCATTCGGATGATTCAAATGTCGAAGCCTCGTCGTCATCCTCGTCACCGTAATAATCTTCTTCTTGCTCAACTTCCTCAGCTTGCTTGATAAGGAAGCTCCTGAAGGCCTCATCGTTTTCCTCATCGGCGATTCGCAAAAGTCTTAATCTCTCGCTAGACATCCCCAGCTTCTCCCACTGCACCCTGGTCCACTCGTTGACCTCGTCAACATAAGTCTGGTCGATCTCGTCGGCCTCCACGTAGCCCTTCTCGCCTACCTCCCTCATGATCTCCGCCTGCCGCGCCTCGATCTCCTCGTCGTCTCTGCGAAACATGGCCACCAGCTCCTTGTGCTCCCGCCGCAGCTTCTCCACCACCTCCGGCGTGTACCGGTCCGGGTTCCGCCGGCTGAGGTAATCTAGCGTATCGTCGTCGTCGCTCGGGATGTTGCTCCGCTGGAGAGACATTATGAAGTTGATGTCCGAGTCCGGCATGCGGACCTTGGCGCCTGAGGCCGCAGCGCGGCTCTTGCGGCGAGCAAGGATCTGGTCGAGCTCCGCCGCCGCTTGATCCTCATCGTCCATGGAATTCCTTCTCGTCGCGTGATCTGCGGAACAGGCCATCTCAGCGCTCTACTCGCAGGAGCTGGATTGTGTGGATTGGAGCTGGACGGCCGTGTGCCTTCTCAATCGATCTGATCTACGGTATGTACGAGTATATATCTGTCGGAAGCTTCCCTGCTGCGGTCGGAATCAGAGGACGACCCGGCGGCTCCCTGCTGCGGTCAGAATCAGGGGAGGACCCGGACTAGGAGGCCTAAAGGCCTGTTCTGGATTACTACCAAAGCTAAGGGCATATCAAGTCGTCTTCCAAAGACAAGCTGGATAGAAAAGCACGCCTAGTTCACGTAAAGTATCTCCAACCGCCATGCGCAAAAGATGCAAGTTTCGTCGGAGGAACAGCGCTCTCCAGCCAACGCATTTCGGACGTTAAAAGTGATCGCGAGCGTCTGTTTGCGTCGCCCCGCGGACACGCATCCGTTTGCGTCTGGATGTGCTTCCACCGGAGCGACCAATTTTTTGAATTGCAACATAGTTAAAAACATAGAAAGTAGTACATATAAATGCATAAAAACTATACAATGACTTAGATGCTAGACTACTTGCTTCCTGGCCTGCACCGTCGCAGGCTGCCTGCCGTCGTTCCCGCTAGCCGCTACGGCTCGGTGCGCCGCCGCCCTTCTTGCAGTGCTGCTCCAGCCTCGCGTTGGCGGCGTCGTCCTTGAGCGTCTCGAAAGACTCGACGATGGCCCTCTGCTCCGCCGCCCTCTCCTCCGGCGTTGGCACATCATGATCATCGGAGGACCAAGATATCTCCGAGTCGGAGTCCTCTGCGGCAACGGCGGCCGCCACCGCGTTCCAGCTCGGCGTCGACCGCCGCATGGGCCGCCCGCTCCTCCTCTCGCTTCTTCCTCCGCGAGAGCCGTGGCCGCGCATCCGACTGGGGAGGAGGTCGACCTCGGAGTCGAACTCCCGTCGGAGCTCGAGGGGGGTGGAGTGGGAGGTGAAGGTTGAGGTGGAGGCGCGGCAGCCGGCCCCGGCGCGCCATGGTGGATCCGCTAGGGCGAGCAAGCGGTGCTACGCAGCGGCTAGGGTTTAGTGGGGAGGAGATGAGATGCTCGCGCCCATGTTTATATAGGTCGGAGGCAGGGCGCGCAGAGGTAGGCGACGGCCGCGCGCCACACGAGGCATCGCCATTAACGCGGCCGCAGACTGCTGAAGCGACGCCTAGGTGCCAGTATTCATGGAGGAGGCATCATCGGAAGTTGGGCTCCTTCGTGAGGCGGTTATATTCTTTCGTATTCATGGAGGAGGCATCATCGGAAGTTGGGCTGAGGTTGCCAAGGATTGATTCTTCTCCGGCGTCCTCTTGTTGACCCGGAGCGTCGCTGTCTCCGACAGTCTCTTGATGATCCGGAGCGTCGCTGTCTCCGGAAGCCTCAACCTGCATGGGTCCGGCTCCATCCTGAGGAAGGGCGGTTCCAGGTATGTGCGAGGAAGTGCACTAAGTGACACTGCTTCCAATACCCGGGAGACCCAGGCGGATCCGCATTGGTCTTCCACCGTAAACTCCTGCAGGGGCGATTGGGTGGGTTTTGAATTTTCCGATCTAGGCGAATCTTCCAGGAAGCTCCCTGCTCGATCGATCTTCGCGATCTGTCCCCGCTCGCCGGCCGTGACTTACCAGACGTTTCACGGAATCGACGGTCTCGCCGATGAAGATGTGTATGCCGCCGATTGGGACGATGGAGAGTTTGATGGGATCGGTTTTAGCTGGAATCCAAGACTCGTCTGAGGGACGATCATAAAGTTCCCGCGTAAAGGACACACCCACGATGGATTCGTCGTAGCTTCCCATGGCGAACCCCCGGCCCGGCCTCCAGATGCCGCCGCCCCACGGTGCCAACTGTCGTTGCCTATTCGACGGTGCCTCGGAGGAGGGATCCTCACGAGGGGGAGAAGAAATAGGGACCATAGGGCGGAGAGTCCTCAGGACGGTTGATGGCGTGTAACTCACACGTTCGTTGGGAACCCCAAGAGGAAGGTATGATGCGCACAGCAGCAAGTTTTCCCTCAGAAAGAAACCAAGGTTTATCGAACCAGAGGAGCCAAGAAGCATGTTGAAGGTTGATGGCGGCGGGATGTAGCGGCGCAACACCGGGATTCCGCCAACGTGGAACTGCACAACACAACCAAAGTACTTTGCCCCAACGAAACACTGAGGTTGTCAATCTCACCGGCTTGTCGTAACAAAGGATTAACCGTATTGTGTGGAAGATGATTGTTTAAGAAAACAACAAAAACAAGTATTGCAAGAGATTGTATGCGATAAAGAATAGGACCGGGTCCACAGTTCACTAGAGGTGTCTCTCCCATAAGATAAAAGCATGTTGGGTGAACAAATTACAGTGGGCAATTGACAAATAGAAAAGGGCATAACAATGCATATACATGATATGATAAATATAGTGAGATTTAATTGGGCATTACGACAAAGTACATAGACCGCCATCCAACCGCATCTATGCCTAAAAAGTCCACCTTCAGTTATCATCCGAACCCCTTTCGTATTAAGTTGCAAATCAAAGACAATTGCATTAAGTATGGTGCGTAATGTAATCGACAACTACATCCTTAGACATAGAATCAATGTTTTATCCCTTTGGCAACATCACAACACAACCTTAGAACTTTCGTCACTGTCCCGGTGTCAATGAAGGCATGAACCCACTATCGAGCATAAATACTCCCTCTTGGAGTTAAGAGTAAAAAACTTGGCCGAGCCTCTACTAATAACGGAGAGCATGCAAGATCATAAACAACACATAAGTAATAGATTGATAATCACCATAACATAGTATTCTCTATCCATCGGATCCCGACAAACACAACATATAGTATTACGATAGATGATCTTGATCATGTTAGGCAGCTCACAAGATCCAACAATGAAGCACATGAGGAGAAGACGACCATCTAGCTACGCTATGGACCCATAGTCCAGGGGTGAACTACTCACTCATCACTCCGAGGCGATCATGGCGATGAAGAGTCCTCCGAGATGAACCCCTCCGGCAGGTGCCGGAGGCGATCTCCCGAATCCCCCGAGATGGGATTGCGGCGGCGTCTCTGGAAGGTTTTCCGTATCGTGGCTCTGACCGGGGTTTCGCGACGGAGGCTTTAGGCGGGCGCTTGCCAGGACGGCTGTGGTATGCGCCTGGCGGGTCCCAATTTCCACCTCTCTTGGGCCTTCCTGCTCTCAGGCAAAATAGGACCCTGGGCGTTGATTTCGCCCAATTCCGAGAATATTTACACTAGGATTTCAAAACCAAAAACAGAAACAAGAATCGGCTCTTCGGCATCTTGTTAATAGGTTAGTTCCGAAAATGTAAATACGACATATAATGTGCATAAAACATGTAGGTATCATCAATAAAGTAGCATGGAACATAAGAAATTATCGATACGCTGAGACGATCAGCATCCCTGCTTAGTTCTGCTGTCCCGAGCAGGTAAAACGATAACAAAGATAATTTCTCAAGTGACATGCCATCATAATCTTGATCATACTATTTGTAAACATATGTAATGAATGCAGCGATCAAAACAATGGTAATGACATGAGTAATCAATGAATCATAAAGCAAAGACTTTTCATGAATAGTACTTCAAGACAAGCATCAATAAGTCTTGCATAAGAGTTAACTCATAAAGCAATAAATCAAAGTAAAGGTGTTGAAGCAACACAAAGGAAGATTAAGTTTCAGCGGTTGCTTTCAACTTATAACATGTATATCTCATGGATATTGTCAACATAAAGTAATATAACAAGTGCAATATGCAAGTATGTAGGAATCAATGCAGTTCACACAAGTGTTTGCTTCTTAAGGTGGAGGGAGATAGGTAAACTGACTCAACAATAAAAGTAAAAGAAAGGTCCTTCAAAGAGGAAAACATCGATTGTTGTATTTGTGCTAGAGCTTTTATTTTGAAAACATGAAACAATTTTGTCAACGGTAGTAATAAAGCATATGAGTTATGTAAATTATATCTTACAAGTTGCAAGCCTCATGCATAGTATACTAATAGTGCCCGCACCTTGTCCTACTTAGCTTGGACTACCGGATCTTCGCAATGCCATGTTTCAACCAAGTGTCACAAAGGGGTACCTCCATGCCACTGTACAAAGGTCTAAGGAGAAAGCTCGCATTTTGGATTTCTCGCTTTGATTATTCTCAACTTAGACATCCATACCGGGACAACATGGACAACAGATAATGGACTCCTCTTTAATGCATAAGCATGTAGAAACAATTATTATTCTCATATGAGATTGAGGATATATGTCCAAAACGAAACTTCAACCATGATTCATGGCTTTAGTTAGCGGCCCAATGTTCTTCTCTAACAATATGCATGCTCCAACCATTAAGGTGGTAGATCCCTCTTACTTCAGACAAGACGGACATGCATAGCAACTCACATGATATTCAATAAAGAGTAATTGATGGCGTCCCCAGAAGCATGGTTATCGCACAACAAGCAACTTAACAAGAGATAAAGTGCATAAGTACATATTCAATACTACGATAGTTTTTAGGGCTATTTTGTCCCATGAGCTATATATTGCAAAGGTGAATGATGGAATTTTAAAGGTAGCACTCAAGCAATTTACTTTGGAATGGCAGAGAAATACCATGTAGTAGGTAGGTATGATGGACACAAATGGCATAGTAGTTGGCTCAAGGATTTTGGATGCATGAGAAGTAATCCCTCTCGATGCAAGGTTTAGGCTACCAAGGTTATTTGAAGCAAACTCAAGGATGAACCGGTGCAGCAAAACTCACATAAAAGACATATTGTAAACATTATAAGACTCTACACCGTCTTCCTTGTTGTTCAAAACTCAATACTAGATATTAACTAGACCTTAGAGAGACCAAATATGCAAATCAAATTTTAGCAAGCTCTATGTATTTCTTCATTAATGGGTGCAAAGTATATGATGCAAGAGCTTAAACATGAACACAACAATTGCCAAGTATCACATTATCCAAGACATTTTAGAATTACTACATGTAGCATTTTCCAATTCCAACCATATAACAATTTAACGAAGAAGAAACTTCGCCATGAACATTATGAGTAAAGCCTAAGGACATATTTGTCCATATGCAACGGAGCGTGTCTCTCCCACAAAGTGAATGCTAGGATCCATTTTATTCAAACAAAAACAAAAACAAAAACAACCGACGCTCCAAATAAAGAACACAAGATGTGACTGAATAAAAATATAGTTTCAGGGAGGAACCCGATGATGTTGTTGATGAAGAAGGGGATGCCTTGGACATCCCCAAGCTTAGACGCTTGAGTATTCTTAGAATATGCAGGGATGAACCACGGGCATCCCCAAGCTTAGAGCTTTCACTCCTCTTGATCATAGTATATCATACTCCTCTCTTGACCCTTGAAAACTTCCTTCACACCAAACTTCAAGCAAACTCATTAGAGGGTTAGTGCACAATTAATAATTCACACATTCAGAGGTGACACAATCATTATTTACACTTCTGGACATTGCATAAAGCTACTGGACATTAATGGATCAAAGAAATTCATCCAACATAGCAAAAGAGGCAATGCGAAATAAAAGGCAGAAACAGTTCGTAAAGACGAATTTTAAAGTGGCACCAGACTTGCTCAAATGGAAAAACTCAAAACTAATGAAAGTTGCGAACATATCTGAGGATCAGGCTCGTAAATTTGGCAGATTTTTTCGAATTTTCTACAGAGACTTGTGCCCAGATTCGTGACAGACTGTTTCTGCGCAGCGATCCCAAATATAACATCAACTTTGACATAGAAACTTTACTTGGCACAAAAACATGATAAGGAGAGGTTGCTACAGTAGTAAACAACTTCCAAGACTCAAATATAAAACAAAGTACTGTAGTAAAAACATGGGTTGTCTCTCATAAGCGCTTTTCTTTAACGCCTTTCAGCTAGGCGCAGAAAGTGCAAATCAAGTAACATCAAGAGTAGAAGCATCAACATCATAACTTGTTCTAATAATAGAATCAAAAGGCAACTTCATTCTCTTTCTAGGAAGTGTTCCATACCTTTCTTGAGAGGAAATTGATATTTAATATTACCTTCCCTCATATCAATAACAGCACCAACGGTTCGAAGAAAAGGTCTTCCCAACACAATAGGACAAGATGCATTGCATTCGATATCCAAGACAACAAAATCAACGGGACAAGGTTATTGTTAACCGTAATGCGCACATTATCAATCCTCCCCAAAGGTTTCTTTTTAACATTATCGGCAAGATTAACATCCAAATAACAATTCTTCAATGGTGGCAAGTCAAGCATATCATAAATCTTTTTAGGCATAACAGAAATACTTGCACCAAGATCACATAAAGCATTACATTCAAAGTCATTGAATTTCATTTTAATGATGGGCTCCCAACCATCTTCTAACTTTCTAGGAATAGAAGTTTCAAGTTTTAGTTTCTCTTCTCTTTTATGAGAGCATTTGTAATATGTTTTGTAAAGGCTAAATTTATAGCACTAGCATTAGGACTTTTAGCAAGCTTTTGTAAGAACTTTATAACTTCAGAGATGTGGCAATCATCAAAATCTAAATCATTATGAGCTACAGCAATGGGATCATTGTTCCCAAGGTTGGAAAAAATTTAAGCAGTTTTATCACAAGCAATTTCAGCAGTTTTAGCAATTTCAGGCAGTTTTGTACGATTTGCACTAGGAGTAGAAACATTGCCAACACCAATTATTTTAACATTAATAGTAGGAGGTGCAGCAACATGTGAAGAATTGACATTACTAGTGGTGGTAATAGTCCAAACTTTAGCTACATTATTCTCTTTAGCTAGTTTTTCATTTTCTTCTCTATCCCACCTAGCACGCAATTCAGCCATTAATCTTATATTCTCATTAATTCTAACTTGGATGGCATTTGCTGTAGTAGTAATCTTATTATCAATATCATTATTAGGCATAACTTTCAATTTTAATAGATTAACGTCAAGGCAAGTCTATCAACTCTAGAAGCAATAATATCAATTTTATCAAGCTTTTCCTCAACAGATTTGTTAAAAGCAGTTTGTGTACTAATAAATTATTTAAGCATAGCTTCAAGACCAGAGGGTACAATCCTATTATTGTTGTAAGAATTCCCATAAGAATTACCATAACCATTACCATTAAGAAGGATATGGCCTATAGTTATTACCAGAGTTGTTCCTATAAGCATTGTTGTTGAAATTACTATTTTTAATGAAATTCACATCAACATTTTCTTCTTGAGCAACCAATGAAGCTAAAGGAACATTATTTGGATCTACATTAGATCTACCATTCACAAGCATAGACATAATCACATCAATCTTATCACTCAAGGAAGATGTTTCTTCAATGAATTTACCTTCTTACCTTGTGGAGCTCTTTCCGTGTGCCATTCAGAGTAATTTATCATCATATCATCAAGAAGCTTTGTAGCCGCCCCAAAGTGATGGACATAAAGGTACCTCCAGCAGCTGAATCCAATAAATCCGCGAAGCAAAATTTAGTCCTGATAGAAGGTTTGGATGATCATCCAAGTAGTCAATCCATGGGTTGGGCAATTCTTTACCAAAGTTTTCATTCTCTCCCATGCTTGAGCAACATGTTCATATCTAATTGCTTAAAATTCATTATGCTACTTCTCAAAGATATAATTTTAGCGGGAGGATAATATCTACCAATAAAAGCATCCTTACATTTAGTCCATGAATCAATACTATTCTTAGGCAAAGATAGCAACCAATCTTTAGCTCTTCCTCTTAATGAGAAAGGAAACACTTTCAATTTAATAATATCACCATCTACATCCTTATACTTTTGCATTTCACATAGTTCAACAAAATTATTAAGATGGGCAGCAACATCATAACTAATACCAGAAAATTGATCTCTCATGACAAGATTTAGTAAAGGGTTTAATTTCAAAGAATTCTGCTGTAGTAGCAGTGGAGCAATAGGTGTGCATAGGAAATCATTATTATTTGTAGTTGTGAAGTCACACAACTTAATTTTCAGGGTATTCATTTTAGCAACAAGTAAATAAAGCAAACTAGATAAAGTAAATGCAAGTAACTAATTTTGTGTGTGTTTTTGATATGGAGCAAGACAGTAAATAAAGTAAAACTAGCAACTAATTTTTGTGTGTTTTGTTTAGGTGCAGCGAACAAAGTAGTAAATAAAATAAAGCAAGACAAAAACAAAGTAAAGTGATTGGGAAGTGGAGACTCCCATTGCAACGTGTCTTGATCTCGGCAACGCGAGAAAAAGAGCTTGATGGCGTGTAACTCACACGTTCGTTGGGAACCCCAAGAGGAAGGTATGATGCGCACAAAGCAAGTTTCCCTCGTAAAGAAACCAAGGTTTATCGAACCAGGAGGAGCCAAGAAGCACGTTGAAGGTTGATGGCGACGGGATGTAGCGGCGCAACACCAGGGATTCGGCGCCAACGTGGAACCCTGCACAACACAACCAAAGTACTTTGCCCCAACAGTGAGGTTGTCAATCTCACCGCTTGTCTGTAACAAAGGATTAACCGTATTGTGTGGAAGATGATTGTTTGCGAAGAAAACAAGTAACAAGTATTGCAGTAGATTGTATGCGATGTAAAGAATAGGACCGGGTCCATTCACTAGAGTGTCTCTCCCATAAGATAAAAGCATGTTGGGTGAACAAATAACAGTCGGGCAATTGACAAATAGAAAAGGGCATAACAATGCATATACATGATATGATAAATATAGTGAGATTTAATTGGGCATTACGACAAAGTACATAGACCGCCATCCAACCGCATCTATGCCTAAAAGTCCACCTTCGGTTATCATCCGAACCCTTTCGTATTAAGTTGCAAATAAAGAGACAATTGCATTAAGTATGGTGCGTAATGTAATCGACAACTACATCCTTAGACATAGAATCAATGTTTTATCCCTAGTGGCAACAACACAACACAACCTTAGAACTTTCATCACTGTCCCAGTGTCAATGAAGGCATGAACCCACTATCGAGCATAAATACTCCCTCTTGGAGTTAAGAGTAAAAACTTGGCCAGAGCCTCTACTAATAACGGAGAGCATGCAAGATCATAAACAACACATAAGTAATAGATTGATAATCACCATAACATAGTATTCTCTATCCATCGGATCCCGACAAACACAACATATAGTATTTAGATAGATGATCTTGATCATGTTAGGCAGCTCACAAGATCCAACAATGAAGCACATGAGGAGAAGACGACCATCTAGCTACCGCTATGGACCCATAGTCCAGGGGTGAACTACTCACTCATCACTCCGAGGCGATCATGGCGATGAAGAGTCCTCGGGAGATGAATCCCCTCTCCCGGCAGGCGCCGGAGACGATCTCCGTATCCCCGAGATGGGATTGGCGGCGGCGTCTCGGAAGGTTTTCCGTATCGTGGCTCTCGCATCGGGGTTTTCGCGACGGAGGCTTTAAGTAGGCGGAAGAGCAACGTGGGGCCACACGAGGGCCCCACACCACAGTCGGCGCGCTGGCCGGGCCGCGCCGCCCTATGGTGGTGGCGCCTGGTCCACTTCGACTCCTTCGGTCTTCCGAAGCTTCGTGGCAAAATAGGACCCCGGGCGTTGATTTCGTCCAATTCCGAGAATATTTCGTTACTAGGATTTCTGAAACCAAAAACAAAACAGAATCGGCTCTTCGGCATCTTGTTAATAGGTTAGTTCAAAATGCGTAAATACGACATATAATGTGCATAAAACATGTAGGTATCATCAATAAAGTAGCATGGAACATAAGAAATTATCGATACGTTGGAGACGTATCAACGGTGGTACGCGATTTACCCACGAACACCGCTCGAGACGGGCCTACTCGCTTGTTTGAAATTATCCGCGCTTTCGCGTTGTTACAATGAGTTGTGGTTGTGCCTCTAGGGCTCCCAGGATCCTGCTTATAAAGGCGCTCGGATCTAGGGTTTACATGGAGAGTCCTAGCCGGAATACAAGATGCCTAACTACATAATATTACATTGCCGTGCACGTCAATGATCCACCTTTCCTTATCCGCCGTATTGGATCCGGATACTTCATGGGCCTTCTCAGATCCGACTATCATCATATGGTGGTTAAGATCCGGCTCCTGTTACCTGGGCTGGACTTCATCCATCTTGATCTACAACAACTGGGCCGCCCAATGGGCCGTATGCCACCATCACTGTCTATGGGCCACCCGGGCTTGCCGGATCCAGGCCATGCTGTTGATATACCCTAAAGTATACCCACAACAGCAGTGCACGTTGCCATATTGACTTCGGCGCCATCGCCCCCGGGGGGAAGCCAATGGAGCGGAACGTACGTGCCGGTGAGCGCCTCACCGTCCTTGTTAGCCTTATTCCACGACGGCGCCACCATGATGTAGTTGTCATGATTCTCTCTACAGTATGTTGACAGCGAGCCGCATGGCGTACGACGAGTGGCGGCAACCAGTCCCGGATGTCTCCCCATCCTTCCGTACCCAGGCTCGCCGTCACTGCGAACTTTCTTATTCAGGGCGAAAAGAGTTATGAGAACTGGAAGGCCTTGTTGAAGCAAGAAGAGAATTTTGTGATCGACATCGAAAGAGTCACTATGGATAAAAGGAGGAGGACGGGGTGAAGACGGCACACGTGTTCTACCGCGACATGATCTTGCGAGAAAATTGTCGTTCGAAGGGCAACATCGTCGCCATCGACATCGTCATCGACGATGGCATCGACATTGGTGATTGCGTTTGTGACGACATCAACATCGCCCACTACGAGTACGACAACATCATCAACAAAATCTTCGGCGCCGGGCGGGTACGCCGACATCGTGGTTTTGGACGAGCCCGAGCCGTCGTCGAGTTAGACACGAACCTGTTTTTAGTTTTTTTGCGAGGTAAACTGATAAGATTAAAGCCAGGAAATTACAGAAAGGCACCCAACGAAGAAGAAAATTACAACCAAGTCCTTCTGCAACAGAAAGCCGCCGACAAGGAGCAAGACGTGCCGATGGCGCGCCGCCGCCGCATCTTCCCTCAAGCCTTGGATCGGAAGATGTCCCCCTGCGGACGGGAAGTCGTCGGTCCTCGAACTCCGGAGAGCCTCCACCCTACTCCATCGGCAGCCAAGCCCAGCTTCAACATCAGCAGCAACCGCAGCTTCACCTGGATCTGCCGCCCCGAGAACCAGTGGGGGAAGAGACGCACGCGGCGGTCCTCGAGGACCGCAAGCGCGCAAGGAAGTCGACCGCTTGACACCGGAGCTCCGAAGAACGCCGTCGGAGGAGGAGGAAACCGCCGACACCAAAACGCCCACCACCGACGCCACCGCCTCCAGGACGCCGCCGGCAGGCACTCCCTCTAACCCTACACTATATACATGGCGAGTTTAGGTTTATCTGTGCATCGGTTATGTAATAATATTCTAGTCGCCGTATGCGGCGATTGATATGCTTGGTTTTTTACCTGTATTTCTTACCTACTCAGTTTGGCTATTTTAGTTCCTAGTTTGGGTCACATTGGAATGCAAATTCATATTGTTTCGTCCATATGATATCAGTACACGTCTATTGCCGACCTGCTGTCCTTTTGCCATCGTCGCGTCTCCAACGTCTGTGTACCTGATGCTCCTCCAGGAGTGTGTGAACGATCGACGCGTGCCGTGCGTGCATTCGCCCAATCCGGCCCCACACACGGCGCCCCTTGCCTTGATTCTCCGCCGCCCCCAATCCTCCATCATCTTCCGGTCGCCTTCCTAGAATTTGTACTCTTCCTCCCAATTTCGAAGCTCAAACCGCAGAAAATTTTCACGTCGTTTTCCCCGTTCCCCCGCCGGCGATTCCCGCTGCCCGACGGAGAACCACCACCGGAATCGATCGAGCGAGGACAGCCCGGGGGCAGGGAAATTTGCCAATCCAGCCAGATCGGCCGGCGTCCGAGCTGTTCCTGCCTCCCCGCGAAGCCTCCATGAACGTGGAGCGGCTGCCGGCGGAGCGCCACGGCCACCGGTACGCGCGGATGCAGCCGGACCACGACCCCGACCCCGAGGCGGACGCCGCGTCCTCCTCGTCGGCGGCGGCGGCGCGGCGGCCCGAGGTCCTGGCGGCCTCGGCGTCCTTCCGCCTGTCAGAGGCCACGCGGGTCTTCGAGGAGCTCCCGCGCGCCACCATCTTCTCCGTGTCGCGCCCCGACGCCGGCGACATCACCCCCATGCTCCTCTCCTACACCATCGAGATCAACTACAAGCAGGTCCGCCCGAACCTCCTGTACCCCTTCTTCTGGATACGATTGCCAACATTTCGTAGTTGTCATGTGTGGTGTCAGAATTCAGCTCGGATTCCCTGAAAGTCGTGCCAATTCTGTGGATGCTGATTTGCCCGAAATTTTGCCTGCTTTTGGTGGGGGAAATAAATATCTATGGTCAAGGTAGACGTTCCGCTCTAATTGGACGGCACTTGCTGTTTAATTTCACGTGGTCAGTTGGTTTTAGTGCACAATAATCCAAGCATACCAAGTGGGTGGGACACACGCATTTTAATCGAGTTTTGACTTTCTCTGATTGGAGATATGACTAGTGCGGGGTAGGGTGCTCAAATGCGGTGCGGACAAGCATAGTTTCAGTTCTTCTTTTGAATCGACAATGGTGCAAGCAAATTAGCAATGATGGGTTTGAGTTTAGCGTGTTCAGTGAGCAGGGTGTTTGGCGCCTCATAACTGGACTTGTGTATGGAATTTGGATAGTCAATAGCTGCCCTTGCAGGTGCAAGTGCAACAGTGTTCCACACCTTAGCATGCATTTGAGAACTATGTGGAGTACAAGTTGGTAATCAGTTCAAAGTTAATAGAACACATGACACACTGTACGTATAACTGCATATGTTCATCCACACACAGACAAACACTAAGCTACCAAAAGAGATAGAACTCATGGAACACGTGTCTCTCTTGCTACTTCACATGTATCGTGTGTCGCCTGTTAATAGATACTTTCCTGTGATACCTATTCCTTCCCAATACATTTTTTTATGTTATTATTCCATTAATTACATGTCTGTCACATGTCCACTGAATAATGTTCACTACTTCTATCAGTTTAGGTGGCGGCTTTTTAAGAAAGCTTCACAGGTTCTCTATCTACACTTTGCATTGAAGCGACGTGAATTTCTTGAAGAATTCCATGAGAAGCAGGAACAGGTTGGTCACACCATCATGATTAATGCCAATCTTTTACAACTAGAGTGTAATATATACTGGATAGTGCATGAGTTTTGTAGGATCACAATAGAGCTTGGGCAATAGACACTTGTAAGTGTACACGTGAAACTCATGAGAAAAAGTAACAAACTGTATTAGTATTGTGTTATCATGTCCTAAGTTGGTAATATTGTTTCACAATTGAACTAGACCCATTCTCCTAACATGCAAAAAAATGTTGCAATCTATTCACTAAGAGGGCAAACAACATAGACAATCATACAAGAGTTTCGAGCTAAATAGTCCACTGTCATTGCAACCTCACAAACACCTGCGAGAGAACCAACCTTCAAAAAGGCACTAGCTGTTAGGCATGTGTTTTGCCACCGCATAGCATCCAGCCCGCTTAAAGCGGCGCTTAAGCGCGCCTAAGTGGCTGCCTTGGAATGCAGCAATAAGAGGTATTTGGTTGATCAAGACGTGAAAATGGGAAAAATAGCAAGGGAAAAGGAAAAATAGGCTTGTATGGGCTGTCCCGTCCATTAAAACACCAGGAAAGACCCATGTATGCCTCCTATTGATCTAGGAATCTAAGGGGACACTGGTAGGGTTCCCCCCTCCAGCCATCTTTTCCCCTCTGCTTCTCTCCCTCAGTGATGGCCATGGACTGGCAGAGCTCGTTTCTCGCCAGAGAACCTCGATTCCTCGCTGGATGAAACGACGCCGCCTCTCCCTCCTTCAGTGACGGCTATGGATTGGCAAGGCGTTCCTCGCTATAGAAAATTGCTGGCCAACTTCACCTCCGCCTCGGCGTCTAGACCTCCACTCATTCAAGCCGTTTGGGTATTTAGTTTGAACAGGTTGCGATAGCATCCATATGAAATAAGAAACAACAAGTGAAAGAGGAATTATTTTGTGCTTGAAACTAGGAGGGAGGATAGGACATCCATTATTTGTCCAGAGTAATGGATTAGTTTGTTCAGGTTATTGCTCGTTTCCCACATCAAGAGAATTGAGGGTTGACAGTGTTTGTAAACTATGGAAGAAAGGAACAATTTGAAACTTGTCATTGTTTTGCATGCTTAGTGGATCCAGATACACAAGTTTATCAGGTTGTTTTTACAGCTAAATTTTATCAGTTAATCAGGTTTTGTTTCTCAAGTTCTATAATATGATTTTTTATTCTCTAGCATGATACTCCAGACAAGGAAAGTTATGGTTACTTACTCTCAATAACTTATTTGTGACTAACCCCTTGTTCCTTTCTTTAATTGAACCGCGTCATTTTGAATTGAATAACACTTGGATAAGTGTCAGTATGATTGGAAATAGGCTACTTCGGTCCTGGAGTACTGAGTTGATTTTTGTATACTATGACTGAAGGTCAAAGAATGGCTCCAAAATTTGGGAATTGGGGATAATATGCCGGTAGTACATGATGACGATGAAGCGGATGATGTAAATGTTCCCTCACAACTAGATGAAAGCTCGATCAGAAATAGGTAAACATCTCTATATATTGATGACGCGCGAGTGACTGATGTATAGATGCTTTGTCAAAACCTGAAATGTTGATTTAGAGCAGTTGAGTCTCCATATGTTATCCCATGCATGCAGTAAGCAAGACATTGAACCTGTTGTGGCAGAAATGTTCCTTCAATTGCTGTTCTGCCCGTCATTCGACCAGCTCTTGGACGCCAACACTCTATTTCGGATCGAGCAAAAGTTGCCATGCAAGAATATCTTAACCATTTTTTTGGAAACTTGGATATTGTCAACTCACGGGAGGTACAAATACTTTCTACCTTCAGTTCCAGCAAATTATAGAACATTAAGAAACCTGTCAGAACAACCAATCCCACGTTGTATCTTCTTAGTTTATGTCTGAGTCTAAAAATCGTTCAAAAAATACAGGTTTGCAAATTTTTGGAAGTATCATGTTTGTCATTTTTGCCTGAATATGGGCCTAAGCTAAAAGAAGACTATGTTTCAGTTGGCCACTTGCCAAAAATTCAAAAGGGCCGTAAGGAGAAATGTTGTTCATGTGGATTATTTAACTGTTGCAAGAGCAGCTGGCAAAAGGTACTGAGTAGATATTTTTGCTGTTGAGGTTTGCTATTTTGTTATCATTATATCCGAGCTGTTAATTTGAACATTTTTTTCAATAGGTCTGGGTTGTCCTGAAGCCAGGATTCTTGGCTTTACTCAAAGATCCTTTTGATCCAAAGCTTTTGGATGTCATTATTTTTGATGCATTGCCACATATGGATATAAACGGAGAAGGTCAAATCTCACTAGCAAAGGAAATCAAAGAACGCAACCCATTGCATTTTGGATTCCAGGTACTGTTTCCATTTTAATCTGCTTTCACTTGGCAAGTTAGCATATTTGTTTGACATGTGCGCCTGCTACTGCTATAGAGTTTATAGAAATTTTGAATCAACACATTTGACATTTTACCAGAAGCAAGTTTACTAGGCTACAAATACCAGTACATGATGTATCAGTATCTCAGACCTACCAAATTTATAATTCTGTTGTCTCAAGTATGTCTTGGCAAGTTGCTCCAAAATAATTAAAAGCGGTTGCAGAAGTTAAAATATGGGAATGGCCAGTTGTGGCCAGTTTGTGGCTCTTGTGTTGTGTAGTCCTGCCTTGTGAAATCCATAAATATTTACTATAATATACTTATAATTTGTTGTTATGGGATGAGTTGATAAGCATGCGATTGTGCCATTGTCGCATAAAGGCTCTGCAGAAGCTTGTAGCTCTTTTACAGAGTACTTTCAGAATTAAATTGCATTGGATATTAGCTCCTAAGAAGTACCACAAACTCTCAATCAACTTGATTGTGCATGGTTGATTCAGCATTAGCTTTTCTCCTTTTATATTCTGTCAAGTCTGAATCTGTTAGTGCTATTCACTGGAGAAAGGTGTCATCTGGTGGCCGGACAATTAAATTACGAACAAGAAGCTCTTCTAAGGTTAAGGATTGGGTTACTGCAATCAATGCTGCTAGACAACCTCCGGAAGGCTGGTGTTACCCTCACCGTTTTGGATCATTTGCACCACCAAGGGGGCTGTTGGAAGATGGGAGTATGGCACAGTGGTTTATAGATGGGCAAGCTGGATTTGAAGCGATTGCCTCCTCGATTGAGCATGCTAAATCTGAGGTTTGCTTTTTAGTATTTCTACAGTTATTTGCAGGAAATTATCTGTCATTTTATGTAAGTCTTAAAATGTTCAAAATTTTCTTTCAGATATTTATTACTGGCTGGTGGCTATGCCCAGAATTGTATCTCCGACGCCCCTTCGAACATCATGGGTCATCTAGACTTGATGCTCTACTGGAAGCAAGAGCTAAGCAGGGTGTGCAGGTATTCTTCCAGCCAGCAAATGCCAAGAACCTGTTAGATGGACTTGTGAAGTGTGTGATATTTGAACTATCATCCTCGCCACTTGTAGATGTCATCATGCACTTCTGGAAAATATGCTGCTTCACAAGTTATCAAAAGCATCTAAAGATGGCTCACTTTTCTTAAAAGTTCATTCTAACCTTATTAAAAGGTCAAACAAGAACACTAAAAACAGTATATAGGAAAGGCTCCTGCATTACATTCTATCTTGTTCGATTTCAGTTCATTCTCATTCTCACTTTGCACATGCTGTGTAATTGATGAGCTACCGATAACTTTGATGTTGAGACCACAGAAGAGGTGTTGCAGTACATAGGGCAAAAGGATTTTGCGAGGCATGTTTAGATAGTTCTAAACTATATTTGACATTAATACCATTCATGTGCATGCCCTGTATGTCAGTCAACGGTGTTTTTTTTTAATGCGTGCCTGTTAATTGAACATGAAACTAAAGTCAGGGTGCTTTTAAGTCATAATATGTTTTTAAGACTTGCTTTGGAGACTGAGATTTTAATCATACATGTATATTTAGAGATGGAGTCTGGAGCGAGTATATCTTTTTACAAGAGGGTTACTTTTAAAGAAACAAAGGGATTACTTTTTAAGAAGTCAACTACACACCTTCTTTTTTAGCACGAAGTAATATCTGATTCTTGATATAAATCGATAACTAGTAATTGTTAATTTGGATTGTGTATTTTTTGCAGATTTACATTTTAATGTACAAGGAAGTTGCTCTTGCCTTGAAAATTAACAGCTTGTACAGTAAAAACAGGCTACTTAACATTCATGAGAATGTCAAAGTTCTGCGCTATCCTGATCATTTCTCAAGTGGTGTATACTTGTGGTACGTCACTTTTTTTTTAAAAAATGCTATGTTTATCTGAACTTTATATAATTTTGACCATTATCTCTTTTATTGACTTTAAGGTCACATCATGAGAAAATTGTGATTGTCGACAATCAAGTATGCTATATCGGAGGTCTTGATCTTTGCTTTGGTCGCTATGATAGTCCTGACCACAAAGTTAACGATGCGCCCCCTGTGATATGGCCAGGGAAGGACTACTACAACCCTCGGTAACTACAATTCAATCATTTGTATTTATCATAGATTTGGATGTTCCTAACTTCCCCATGCTTTGTTCGTAAATAAATTTACCTAAATTCATCTTCTTTTACAAGGGAATCTGAGCCAAATTCTTGGGAGGACACAACAAAAGATGAACTGGACCGTACTAAATATCCCCGTATGCCTTGGCATGACGTCCATTGTGCTCTTTATGGACCACCTTGTCGGGATGTAGCAAGGCATTTTGTTCAGCGCTGGAATTATGCAAAGGTTAGTTTGCTCTATTGATCTGCTCAAGAGAAAAAGATTGGCTACTTCATCATTGTGAATTTACTGTTACTTTTTCAGAGGAATAAAGCTCCAAATGAGCAAGCAATTCCTTTGCTGATGCCTCATCACCACATGGTAATTCCACATTACAAGGGAAGAAGTAAAGAAACAAATGGTGAGGCTGAGGGTAAACAGAATGATGATGATAATGTTGAGGTTAAAAAGAAAGCCTCCCTGGCATCCTGTGCATCGTATCAGGACGTGCCATTACTTTTACCTCAAGAGCTTGAACCTCAGGCATTGCCTGATGGAGATTTAGCGGTAACTGGCTTTGAAATTGACCAGGCAGATAATGTAAACAAAACAGGCTTCAAGCAGCCTTTACTCAACCGGAAGGCAAAAGTCGATGCTTCCCGTCAGGATTTACCTATGAGAGGTTTTGTAGACAATCTCAGTTCTGTTGAGTCCGCATCTATTAGGCGTTTTGATTCAGCGAAAGAAGATAGGCATCACATGGATAAGAAATGGTGGGAGAGGCAGGAGCGAGGAGATCAAGTTGCTTCAGTACTTGACATTGGACAAGTTGGTCCGAGGGCAACTTGTCGTTGTCAGGTCAGTATTTTGGTACTATGCAGTAAATATCCAATTATTTCATTGACGCTGAGGAATAAAGATCTATGTCTATCAATTGTGTATCAATTGCATTACATTTCTCTAAGACACTAATTATAATTATCCTACGTTTTAGCTCAGGTTATTAGAAGTGTTGGTCAGTGGTCAGCTGGAACCACTCAGATTGAAGGAAGTATCCACAATGCCTACTTTTCTCTGATTGAAAAGGCAGAACACTTTGTATACATTGAGGTCTGCATTCTTTGTCTTTACTTTTAACATCTAAAGCAATTCTAACTGTTAGTAGGTTTAACTAGATAATATTGTAGCATATACATGTGTTTTTGTTACTTTCTTATTTCACTGCATTTATGCTCTTTAGTGTGATTTTAATGATTCAATTTCTTTCGCTAAACAAACATAACACCTTTTTTTTGTATATTTTAAGCTGGAAATTAAATACTCCCTCTGATCCATAATAATTGTTGATAGTTTATTACAACTTTGTACTAAAGTTGTACTAAATCATTGACACTTATTATAGATCGGAGAGAGTAGTTTCTTTACAAAGAAGCTTGTAATTACTTATAATGCGACTTACCAGCAAATTATTTAAATATCCTTTGGTTGGCGTTTTGCAGAATCAGTTTTTCATATCAGGCCTTTCAGGAGATGACACAATTAAAAACCGTGTGTTGGAAGCATTGTACAGGCGTATAATTCGAGCAGAGAGAGAGAAAAAGCGCTTTAAGGCCATCATCGTCATACCCCTTTTACCGGGTTTTCAGGTATTTGTTTGCTACAGTAATGAGGATTGCTTTGTTATTGTTTTACTAAAATAATCTGATGGTAGGGAGGCATTGATGATGGTGGAGCTGCATCAGTACGGGCAATTATGCATTGGCAGTACCGGACTATCTGTAGGGGCCCTAACTCGATACTTCAAAATCTCTATGATGTGATTGGTCTCAAGGCGCATGATTATATCTCCTTTCATGGTCTTAGAGCACATGGTAGGCTATCTGATGGAGGTCCCTTAGTTACTAGCCAGGTAATGTGAATCTTTTGAGTTTAGGAGCATGTTTAGTTTCCCTCCAGGGTGGTGACTTATGTCCATTTGACTTTCATAGATTTATTTATGATTTCACAGACCTATGTCAATGTAGCGCTAGTTGCCATGATGCTTTATTAGTGTTTGTCGCAGAAATTTCTTTTAATAAATAATTAAGGACGCCCCTCCCATCTAATGTGGTCTGCCTTGCAGATTTATGTGCACAGCAAGTTGATGATCATTGATGACCGCATTGTAGTGATTGGCTCAGCTAACATAAATGATAGAAGCTTGCTTGGATCAAGGGATTCAGAGGTATGCGTTTCTGGGATATCTTTTCTCTGAATGTAGTCTAACTTCTATCCTCATTATTACATTTGTTTTCATGGCAAGTATTTTCTTACTGTAGCGAGTCAACAGCAAATAACTTATAACTAAGTAATGTATAAACCACTTATAAATAAGTAATGTGTAAATCCCTTAATTAAGTAATGTTTTGGTGATAGAAGTGGGCAAAATGACACATTTTTTTTCTCTTGCTACTTGTAGATTGCTGTGGTCATTGAAGATAAGGAAGTTGTTAATTCTAAAATGGATGGAAGACATTGGGAAGCTGGTAAATTCTCCCTTAGCCTACGTCTTTCTCTCTGGGCGGAGCACCTTGGCCTTCACCGAGGAGAGGTTTGGACTATGCTCCCTTAATCAGTTACTGCTAAATAAATGCTTGGGCCATTGACATGGTCTCAAACATGCTCCTTTGAGCATTTTTTTTCCAGATATGTTGTTGAGAAACTTAGTAACGATTATCATAATACAGAAGTACTTTTGATTAGAAGTATACTTAATACAGAAGTACTTTTGATTAGAAATATACTTAATACAGAAGTACTTTTGATTAGTAAGTATGTGCATTTATCATGTTGTTTGCCATCTTTGTGTCCGTGCCTCCTGGTATATCTTGTGTACTCTCATAATCTTCTAGGCTCTACCCGATAGTTTAAGTTGCGAGCTTTGTTTCTCTAACGCTTACAACTACAAGGACATGCCCGTCTGATGGTGTTTGTGTACAAATGTTTTTATAGAAATAAGTATAGGAAGCCTACACAATACATGTATGGTGTATGCATATAATATAAGAGCAAAACTATCCTGTGCCTGATGTCTGTCATGTGGCCTGAAATGCACCTACCATCTTGTCAAAGACCTGGTCAAAGAAAATCCACTATCTCATGTTGGTAAACAACCGTTGTTGAGTCCACTCTACTCCCATGTGTCTCCCCACATACTCCTGCGCCAGGACAGGCAGTAAATCTGGTGAAATGATGCAGTGAATTGACACTTTTGGTGAAATAATCCAGTGACATTGTCAGATGTATTCATATTTGCTAAGCCAATTTTATTTTGGACTACAATAGTTTATACGCATCATATTGTGATGTGGAGTTTGTAGGCAACACATAGCAGCAGTAAATCCGTGACAAAGAAATAAATGGTCTGGACGTGCCGTTTGTGGTATGCATGATTTGAACATGCTGTGGACATCTTCCAAAGCCCAAACTCAAGGGCATTTGGTTTCATATCCTTGAATCTGTGCCAATACAGACTCAACCCCTGACCCATCTAGGAGACTTGGCTTATCCGGTGCAAGCTTATCTTGCATATTTAGCACTCTAGCCTCTGGGTAATGGAACTAACTGTAAAGTTGTTTAAACCATTTGATCTTTTCTTTGAAAGAAAGATCTAATAACCGCAAGGAAGAGTCTTGGCATGAAAACTTTCCCATGTCCTGGAGACATGAAACCTTTGCTCAAAACTTACCCGTCCAAGGCTCTTCAGAGTGGTTTACCAAAATTCATGTTTACAAGAAGAATGGGGTAATGGGAAATATATTTGAGATTGATGCTCTCAGAATTACCCCCTCATTGACAAAGTTTTGTAAACTTAAACGTGAATTTCTGTAGGGGGATTATGGAAGCATTTTTTATGTTTGACATGAGATAGGGAATTTGGTATATCACAATGTATGCTCGATGAGGATGTCTTCTCTTTATTGTAGCAGACAAGAGAATAACGTGCATTATTCAAGTTGTTCACAAAATATCTTTTTTACTTCCAGGTTAGCCACATTATTCAAGTTGTTCACAAAATATCTTTTTTACTTCCAGGTTAGCCACATTATGGATCCTATGGATGATTCGACGTTCAAAAATATCTGGATGGCCACTGCCAAGGTGAGAGTAACATAAATGTTAGCCTTGGCAATTTACCAGTAACACTGCTGAAATTTGTCCTAGAGACCATTTAAAAATGACTAATCTGATAGTACCACATTTTATATAAAGATGTTTCGTTTTCAATCGTCAATCATTAATAAATTATATTTTCTATATATGGTATATACTACAATTGAATTAATTGAGCATGTTTGGCAGACAAATACCATGATTTACCAGGATGTATTCTCTTGTGTTCCGAATGATCTCATCCATTCAAGGTATTTAGTAGCTAGTATTCCATTTCAGCATTATTTCTGATGAGTTGCTACCTATTCTTGTATTTTCTGAAACACAATGACCATGCAGGACCCAGTTTCGGCAAAGCATTGCTTACTGGAAGGAGAAAATTGGCCACACGACAATTGATCTAGGTGTTGCCCAAGAGAAGCTAGAAACCTACCAGGATGGCGATCTCAAAGGTACAGACCCTATGGACAGATTGCAGTTGGTCAGGGGCCATCTTGTATCTTTCCCTTTGGATTTCATGTGCCAAGAGGACTTGAGACCATATTTCAGTGAAAGCGAGTATTACACATCTCCGCAAGTTTTCCATTAGGTTACTTTTCACGGAAAAGTTGCTCTCCCACGCCTTAGTTGTACATAATACATGCGCCAGCTTGTAGATGCTTTACAGGAAATGAAGATAATATATGGCCACGCCAGAAAGTTCACAAAGATAGCTTATTCACCGGACAGCTCTTTCTTTTTGGGCAATTACCCCCGCTCAAATTCTTTCTTCTCCAAAGCAAAGAATATAGGAATGTAATTAGGTCATTGGACTCGCCTTTGTTTTTCTAGGTGAGAAATACCCCTGTTCAGATCATACATTTCCAATACAGAGACCAGGCTCTTTCCTCAAAGGTATCTCTGTAAGTGTAAATTATAAGCTGTTTTTTGACTGAATAAGCGCATTCATACAGATTATCTACCATGGTAACTAGTTTGGCCTTGCAATGTATTTACTGTTAGTTATTTCTTGTGTGATTTATGAAACCTTTAATTCCTTGTGTTTGTATATTCCGATAAACATTGCGGGAACTTAAATGCAACCATGGTAACTAGCTGGCCTGCAATGTATTTACTGTTAGTCATTCCTTGTGTGATTTGTGAAACCTTTAATTCCACGTGTTTGTATATTACGATGAACATTCAGGGAACTTAAATGCAACCATGGTAACTAGTTGGCCTTGCAATGTATTTACTGTTAGTCATTCATTTTGTTATTTGTGAAACCTTTGATTCCTTGTGTTTGTATATTCCGACGAACATTCCGGGAACTTAAATGCTAAGTATTGGAATTCATGAAGACAGAAATGTGAAATAATTAAATGCCAATACTGACTAAACATCATTACATGTGTTTAAGCTGAAACTGGTTCCAAATCTTAGCTACATCCATATGCGCAACCCGTATACCAATAAAGTTTTATTATATCCATATGTCGCCCATTGTTTTGCCAAGAGTTCCCGACCATCTCTAGAAATAACCACTTCAGCACCGAGTATTTTGGGGTAGTAAGCTAGATGCCCTCCAACAGAAACTACAAATAACTTTGTTGCTTCCTGCAAGCAAAACCACAAAGTCTCCAATTAATCAACTGCCCGTAGCTACTTAGAGCATCTCTAGTGGATGGTCTATATTTGGTTGTCTATATCTCAATATACACAACCGTCTAAAAGGATTCCTTTTTAGACCTCCTCAATTTTTCAGTGGCTAGTCCACATCCAGGACGTGTATATTCTCTCTCCAATATTTTACTAGTATCCTATAGCTGCCATTCAACATCTAGAGACGTAAATTCAGTTAACTTGTGTCACGGAAAGTAGAAACAATGTGTACAACATCAAAAATTCAGTAGAAGCAAGGTTCAGCCCACGAGCTAGTAGACGTGACCAAATATATCTGGATGACTGGATAGATAGACAGAAGAGGAAATCAATACATTCCAGTTAGCACTTAGCACAAATTCAGTTAACTCTCTCTTCTCTTCCCATCGCTACCCAACAACGACCTCCACCTCCAGGTCCAGCCCACCTCCACGCGCGAGCTGCAAACCTTCAGGGCTCCAGCCTCCACTCCTCTATGACCCTGGTCCATGCGCGAGCAGCCCAACCCCGACCTCCCTTGCCGCGGCTGCCCAACCTTGACGCCTCCTCGACCACACCACACCCCACCCCAGGCAGAGTAGGTAGGAGGAATCATGGATGGATCCGGCGACTTTAGGCTCTGCGGCGACCGGAATCGGAGGATCCGGCGAATTTGGGGCCCTGTGGCAGCCGGAATCGAAGGAGTTCCACGGTGTGCTCCGGTATTTCTCTCTCAATCGGGTTAAAATTGGTCCAAACCTGGCACGGGGGCGCGACGGCCAGGTCGTGGGAGTTCGGCGGACATCTTCCTGGTACTTCTGGGTTCCGGATGGGCGCGGGAGCCAGCTCGCGGGCGAGCAGCAGTTTGCTTTGGACGGTCGTGGCTCCGTCGTCCAGATATAGACGATGCGTAGCAGAATTGAGAGGTCGTCTAAATTTAGACGATGCTATAGACGAGCCACTGGGAACCATTTTTGGGCTTACTATCCTCTAAATTCGTTTAGACAACCATATAGACGAGCCACTAGAGATGCTCTTAGGACTTAACTGGCATGTCAAGACGATCATTCCGTGAACAACATCACGAGCATGTATAAAGCGAGATCCAACACAAAAGATGAGTGGTTAGAAAGGAACCGTGCGTTTTAAATAGCCTTCCACCTTTAGTATTAAAATTTGAAGCTCTGCTAAAGATGTGTGCTAGCAGACGGTATCTACTTTTCTAGGAAAAGAGCCATAATATATACGACCGCACCATCGGACGGACAGACACAGAAAGTTTAATCTGCTTGGTTTGATAATTGTATTTTCTGTTCACCAGTTGATCAATAGGGCATCGGCAAGATTCATCAGTCTGTGACACTCGTGTTATAGTCGTGCTTCGGAACCGAGGTAATACTTCTCAACTTTTGGTTAAGAGTCTTTGAGTGTTTGCGGAAACGGGAATAGACAGAAATGGCATGGCTACGACAGCAGGAAAGACGAATGTAGCCCTCTGAAGTTAAAGGAGGAACAGTAGAAGCTTGCTAAGCACAACTTCTGCGAAGAATGATGATGTAGTGTACATATGGTGCGATCATGCTTTATTAGAGTTCTGAAATTTGAAATGTTATGTCATTATTTGTAGTTAGTGAAAATGATTTAAGCTTTGTTTTGAGCAATGTGTTGGAGCGGTGTTTTATCTCTTGGGTACATATGCTCTCTTTAATAAAATACAATTTAACATATTTTGAAATGTTATTTTTTTTAAAATGTGGCACATACATCTCGACATGAAACGCGCGCACAAACTTGTTTCACGAAAAACTGTCATTTCGTGTGATCGATGTAAAAAATATAAAATTTAATTCTACACTAATGCTTTTCACGAGACATTTTTTATTTATTTACACATGCCAGAAATACTTCACGGCCGCACATAGAATGTGGAGATGCTCACGCAGAATTTTTTGTTCGATTTGCATTTTCAAATGTGTTCAAAGGGAGCATATGCAACCGAGAGTCAAGTTAAACTTCCCGTAAATAACATTCAGATATGTTAAATTTTGGGTACCACACCATAACTATTGAATCTTAATTAGTGGTAGAGAATTTGTTTGTTCTTCAAGAACATATGTGTGTTTGCACTCTAAATCCCAGGTTTGTTTGCTCGGCCCGACCTGTCGCTTCCCGCGGGCAACGGGCGGGCGACTCCCCAAAGGCCCAAACCCTAGCCCCAGCTCCCTCCTCCCCGCTCCCCCCGGCCGCCGCGGCGCCGCCGGGCCCTGGTGCCGGCGGCGGCGGGCCCCTGGATCTTGCTCGTGTGGAGGTGGCGCGGGGCCTCTCCCGTGGGCGGTGGAGATCCTCTACGAGGAAGCGACGCACCTTGTGCGGCGGGCCGGCGAGCCGTGGCGAGGCGCTTCCTTGAGGTCGAGGCGGTGGAGCTCGGCGGCGCGGTCGCCTCCTCACAGGCGTCGGCTGCGTCTTGTCGGCTTCTACGGGCCGCTCCGGCGGTAAGGGTCCGTGCGTGTGGTGTGCGTTTGTCCTGCCCAGGGGGGTGGCTGCTGGCCGGCCTGGCCGTGGGCGCCGGCAGGGAGCGAGGACGACGGCGGATCTGGCGGTCCATCCGGGATCCGGCCGGTGTGGCTCGGCCTGCTGCTGGAGAGGCCACCTCGGCGTGCGCAGATGGTCAGATCTGGGGCCGATGGGAGGTAGGTTCGGCCGGCTTGGACCAACGGTGCTGTTGTGGTGGGTTCTTGTGAGGTCCGGCGGCGCGGCTGCTTCCTTGTGCGCTGGCTTGGGAGAGTTTGGGAAGAAGGGTGTGCCAGCGCAGTCTAGGGTGACTCGCTGCCGCCAGGACCGGAGCAGGGGCTCCCTCGGTCCTCCTCTTCTCTCCCATGTCTGCTCTCACCGGCGTTGCCGAGTGACAGCGCTGTCCTTACCTCTACTCGGCCCGCATACGACTCTCTTTGGTCCTGCGAGGAAAAGGTCCCAACTTTCGGGCTTCCGGTGCTTCTCCGGTGATGTGGTATCACGGTGGGTGGGCATTGATGTCCCCGCTCGTGGAGTGGCTGGTGTGGTTTTGTAGTCGACGGGGGCGAAAGCCATGGCCGGTCGGAGCGATGACGGTGACGCCCGTGGGCGCCATTCTCCTCCTTGGAGGCGTCTTCGTTGAGCCTCGGCTCTGGCCCCATCACGGTTGAATGTCTCTAGGTGAAAACCTTGACCCTTGATGGATCGAGCAACGGTGTCACCATGGTGTCACTCCCCTTCCTGGAGGCGTTGCTTCTGTGACTTCGATGTTCTCTTGCTTCCCTTTCTGTGGTCACATGTGCCTGGCGTCTGCACTTCGGTAGTCAGTTGGTGGGGATTCCGGTGGTGTTCGCCGGCGGCTTCCTCTGTTCTTCGTTTGTTCGAGACGACGACCCCAAGGCTTCAAGTTCTTTGTTTAGTGTAGTCGTTCTCTTCCTGTTTAGGAGCCGTTTTGCTCTGCCCTGTGCTGGTATTGTAAGCTGGTAACCCCAGCGGTGTGCGTGTGTGTGCTCGAGGTGTGTTGTAATCCTGGCCGGTTGAGGGCTTTGTTAATTCAAAATCGGGCTCTATGAGCCTTATGTCTAAAAAAAAAAAATCCCAGGTTTGTTCTCTGGATCCATAAATCCATGTCCACTCTCCCTCAAAAATAAATCAATTGTCACTCGATTGTAGAACTAGAAATTTCCAGAACGTGTCGTCTCGCTGCTTTACCTGGTTTCAGCCAAGCAGCCACTAATATAGAAGCTCCCGGGTTCCAGGCAAGGCTAAATTTCTCCAGGTACTCATCATGTAGGCAGCAGGATGGAACCAAACAAGCTGAATATGTAGGCGAGATCTCATCCTCGATCATGGCTAGGCATAGAGGACTGCTGGACGATCGAGACTTAGTGCTATCATATCGCCACTCATTGCCTCATCGGCTTCTTCTGTCGTGTCCTTTCTTGCCGTCATTCTCACGGTACAGTGGGCTCACGCGTGTTGACGTGGATCCATGCCATCTTGTTGGCTTTTCCTTCGTAGGATCGAGATTCTACTTTCTAATAATTTGGTAGTATATACTATGTACACCATGTAGCCATTTAGCATGCAATGCTACGCTTAGGTTGGTCTCGCCGTCTCGGTGTGATACAGGTGGATGGACATATGATACATTTGTCATATCAAACTGTTACGGTATTCTTCTGCACGTTCTTTAGCTCTCCGAGCAGTTAATTAATGGAAAATCTAGTGGAACGCGCTTGATCTCTCTTAATTTTTAAAATGCAAATACTTACATCCAAGCAGGTGCGTTTGAAAATTCAGAAGTGTGTGACAACTAACAATGGAGTGCCTCTGCAACTTCTTGCCAACGGCAGTTTTCGATCCAAGCACGGCAAGGGGAGGAAGAAACAAAGGTACGGAGGAGAATGGAAGACGACGAGCAAAGAGAAGAGAAAGTGAGTTAGTTTGACGTATGTTAAGCGCTTAGACAAATATGAACAAGATGGTGTGGAAGGATTGGGCCCTCCAAAGACCATGTTCTTCGCTTGGTTGGCCGACGGCGGATCGTTTTGAGAGAAGGGGTTTGAACAATTGTGGCCTTTGCCCGCTTTTGCAAACAAAGTTAAGAGACGATGGCTTATCTCTTCTCCCAATGCCGCTACTAGAAGAAGCTTCGGGATATGGTTAAGAGCTGGCTTGGGATTCCCTCCATCCGCTGGCTGGGGGGGGGGGGGGGGAATCGAAAAAGCCATGTCTTCTATAACCATACTTGTCACTTAACCAATATGGTGCAAGAGTTTTCAACAATAAGCCGGTGCCCCCAACCATCTTACTTCAAATCATCAAGAATGAGGCTAAGCTTTGATCGCTGAGGTGGGTGCAAAGTATTTGAGTTTTGTATAACAGGAGTGTAATTTCTTAGGAATTTCTCTTTTCGTTTTTGTTTTGTCTCGTCAAGACTCTCCTACTTATTTAATAAACGGTGGCAAATCCTTTGCCTTATTTTAATTTTTTTATTCATGTCTGATTTTTATCCCCATAGCGTAGCACAGGGTGTCATGCTAGTCGTCACTGGTACTTGTACCGTACACATTTGTTGGACCTGGACCACTCGTGACGAGCAATATTGGTTGCCCATCTGTACATGCCCTCCCTAGACGATACAGCCGGCCACGAGATGCACGCACTATTCGCCTCTCTCAGGTATCCCTCGTGGACTTCCCACTGTTCGGGCACTTGGTTTCTGGACCCGCACGCCACTGCCGCATGTTGAATCAGGAAGCACTCACACAGTACATAGCTGCACATTGTCCATAATTATTCCTTTTCTTGTGATGATACAAACTACCCCCCGTTCGATAAGATATTAGTTATCACGGATTTAGATATAACCGTAAGACATAACCATATAGGTCTGATCCAAAAGAACACTACGAACATGAAACAAGCAAGTTTATTCGAAGACAGCCGCACGCATATGTATTTTTGGACATTTCCGCCCTACTTGGTCCAGGTAAGGGCATCTTTAACGATGACCTGTATTTCGGACACCGAAAATATTTGTTTAAGCCTGTTTACCGTGGCCCGTGGATGAGATGCCCTTCTCCGTTTGCGGGTGGTAGTGCACCCAACGGACCGGCGCATTTGTGGGGCCAGCAGCCGGCCATACAACTCTAAACTATGGATTAATGGCGACAGGCGTTGCTAACTAGAGGTTAATGACGACGTCACTATTTCCAACCCGCGTTGCGTCTTCTCGCTGCGTTCTCCCGCATGGTCCCGCCTTTTCCCGCTCAGGCCACCGACGCTATAAACTGACATGTCGGGATCTCGATCACAACCACAACCATGACCTGCCTCGATCCCACCACTTGGGCCGAGATAAGGTAGGCCATGGCCGAGCGGTACCCTCCCAGCCTGACTACAAGTGCCGAAGAGGGCATGGAGTACTATGACGGGGAGGAGGTGAGGAGGACGCCCTTCGGACGCTAACGAGCGCGGAGCAAGCCGCCCTCCTCGAGTCCTTCCAGACAGGGCGCCAGCGCGCTCTAGATGCCTCCGACGTGGCCATCGATGAGAGCATCGTCCAACGGTCGTGCCAAATGGCGGCCTTAAAAGAACGCGGCCGACAGTTAATGGCGAAAGAGCGGCACGACTGGGAAGATTTGCAGGCTCACTGGATAGCAGAAGCGGCCGCTCACCAGGAGGGCTGCCCTCGAGTCCGCCTAGGCAGAAGATATTGCGGCTGCCCCTAAGCATGCTTCCTTCGTTGCCGTGCATGTGGCTAGGGAGGCCGAGCGGCTGCAGGAGGACTCAAAGGCATTGGCGGCACGACAGGCGACTAGGGCCGCTAAAACCGAAAATCTTCCGAAGCGAAAGCGACGTCCACGAGGAGGGCGGTGGAATGGGAGGCCATGACCCCCCACCCCCCTCTCGCATCAGGAGGCGGAAGCTGTCCGCCGCAGAGAGCATGCTACGGGCCAATGAAGCCATTGCTCCGTGGCATGCAAGGGGTGATGGCAACGAGGGCCAGGGAAGATCCGGCGGTCATCATGCCAGAAAGGACCAAAGCAGCACCAGCTGTGCGGTGGGTTGCGAGCTGCAAGGTAGCGAGGGTCAAACTAGCTACACCGACGCGGGTAACAAGAGCCCGATGTAGTTTTAGATTAATTATGCTTAACATGTAATGCATATATAAATAAAATGTATGATATTTACTACCACCATTCGTTCATGGACTGTCCACCGGACCGCCAAACCAGCTCAAATTTAGACGGGCATAATGTGCCAAAACATATCTATCCGTGGGTGTGGGTCATGGTCCATTTGAACATCACCATTTAGACCTCGCATTCGTTCCCCGTAGAAATATAGCAACGAACCAACAGACGTTTCTAGCTTTCGTTGGAGATGACCTAAGCACAGGTGACAACCGAGAGTACGTAAATAGGAACTGATGCTTATCACTACAGGAAAATATCAAGGTGTCGGCTTTTTATCGGACCCATCGGCACAGACCCAAACAAGGCAGGCCGCGAAGAAGGCCGTCGACATAGCAAAGCCGTCGACACATGAAATCCGTCGACACATGAAAGTTTGTGCCGACGGCCACCTTCGTCATAGGGCTCCGCCATGACTGCAAGCCAACAATGTTTGGGGTAGGCCCTATGCCGACAGCAAAGCCGTCGGCACAAACATTTTTTTTTCTTCCCGCACACCCCCCAATCGATATCGACTTTTCAGTTTCGGAAAAAATAAAAGAAAATGACAGAAAATTCAAAAAATAAAATCCTTCGAGTTTTCCATGTGTTATGTTATCTAGTTTTAATTAAAAAAAATGAATTTAGACTTTTTTTTGCAAAGTTGCGTCACGTATCAGTAAAACGGGTTTTTTTGGTTGCATACGACCTCCGATGATTTTTTTTTTATGAAAATGTATTTACGCGAAGTTTATTATTACTTATCCGACTTCAACCACCTTTGGTCGTTTAGACAATTTTTTGGATTAGTCAAATTCAAAATGGAAACAAGAGTTTTTTCAGCTTTTAGTTTTCAGGCTAAAAAGTAATTAAAAATTAAATTTATTTTATTTTTTCAACATTTATTATTATTTATCTTATTCATTGTTGTTTACTCAAATAATTTTTTTGATTCAAAAAATAAAGAAGTGTGATGTCATGGAACAAGGGTTAATAGGATTAATACGGTGTTACTGTCAACAAAGAAGCTCACCCAAAAGGAACGGAGAAGTTAAACGTGCTATGGTTGGAGTAGTATGAGGATGGGTGAATAACCATGAATGTTGACTATGAGTGCATGTGACCTAAGATTAAGTTACATTTAAAAAGATCCATGTGAGAGAAATAAAAATTTGATTTTTTTTTTGAAAAAATTTGAGCCAAAATTATTAAAGGGCCGTTAGTTTTATGCCATCGACATAGCAGCCTGTGCCGATGGCTTCTAGGTCTGTTCGACAGGGTATTGTGCCGACGGCCACCGTCGGCTTAGTTCTATGCCGACGGCTTTTCTGGCTGTGCCGACAGCCTTCCCGCCGTTGGCACCTTGTGCGTTCCATGTAGTGTATGGGAGTGACACACTTATTATGTCATACGCCGACCTTGCTTAACTATATGCTGCAGGGCGGTTAGTGAAGTCCAGGACTTGGGTAACCCGTGTGCTCCACTCAATTAGCATCCCGGTGGCGTCGTTGTGCCGCCGTTGGTTTGCAGTTCACATATGAAGCTCTTGGTCTTGGTGCGCCAACACATCCATTGGCTGCGAGCAAAAGTGGCCGTGGCTAGACGCATAGATACGGAAGATTCTAGAGTGACAAGTTGCTGAATTCTAATTCCGACAGGGCGTCCAAGAAATTAGTGTTAGTACACTAAAGAACATAGTAGACGCAAAAACCACTTTGCTTCGGGAGTTGTTTGCTGTGAGCGACAGTGCTTGTGAAGTTACAATACGTTTCATTCGCAAAAAAAAAATGTTACAATACGTTAGCACGCATGCAATTGGATGGAAACAAGCCTAGAGGAACACTTGAGATGCGGAAGGGCCAATCGGGCTCATCCATGATTGGTGGCCTGGATAACGCCAAGGACAGATGCAACGTCAGAAAGGCAAGAATGTCTTGCGCCGCCTGGGGGAGAAAGTGGAGCACCTGCATCATATCAGCATGGATGCGTGGTGGGGCTGGTCTGGTTGGTAGAACCACAGTTGCTTGCTTGACTCGTTTCTTCGCTAGTGGACTCATCCACCAATCTAGATCGATCTTCCCCCAAGTTGCTTGATTAGACATGTCTTTTGGGATACCAGCTGGTAAATGTAGTGGAGCTAGATCTCATGCTTGCACACCTGCGAGTACCGACAGTGTTTTACCGAGAGCCGTTGTACACACAGACCTGTTGCTGAATTTTCAGGCTATTGGGTCTTACAAAATGATTAACCAGCATACATTCCTGATACTGCCCCAAACCGATCAACCTCTGCACTCCCAGGGCCAGGGGCATCAATTTTGTTTACTCTTTAGCTAGGAAGGAGCTTTCAGTTCAATCATTCCAGCAGATGAAGACGAGGTGCAGCTGGATCTGGATCGTCATGGCAGGGTCACGCATCACGGCATCAGTACAGCAACAGCAGAGCGGAGATGACAGAAAGATGCATAAATAGGTATGGATAGGATGAGACTGATTAGTGACTGATTACTAGGAACAACAGCTTAGCTTTGATGTCTTGTTCGATGCGTCCATCGGCAATAATGCAGCCAAGCATCCACTTCTTGGTGATCCAGTGGATGATGTACTGATGGTTCAGGTGAAGATCGATAGACACCCCTGCCAGGATATCTGGTCGACATATGCGTCGGCGGTGCGCGTCTTTATGACTCACACCAGTGTCATTTGCCACACAAAGTCACTTACCTAATGGTCACATGTTCTTGGCATCTCTGTCGTAAGTGTCGTGGGTGAGCCTCGAACAAGGCTCGTGGCTGTTGTGCTGTAAGCCAGATGCAAATTGCAGCTTGCAGGTACCCGGACGGCGGTCCATTAGGAGCACTGCACCTTTCCTGTCCAAAGTATTGCAAACAACGAATAGACCAAATCCCTAATCTATGAACCATTGAACACTCGATTATATTACGTATGTTTTGGTCAGAGGAAAAATGATATAAAGTTCACAAATATAAACTATGTTATATACTACATTTTACCTAACTAATGTGCAATATATTCTAGACTTTGCTAAATGTACAAATTTCAGCAATATGAAATGATCCATTTCGCAATAGACTAAAATACGTCTTTCGTTCCTCAATTTACGGTGCTGATAACTCTTCATAATGTCCCCCTCTCCAACTTTGTAACGACGAGGAAAGACAATAGAGATGGCGCCTAATCTGAGATCAAGGTGATGATGGCATGTCGCGTGATCAAGTCGGATGCCATTAGGGTGGAGGATAGAAGGCATGATGTCAGAGTTCCACATATCCTTGGATGTTATAGGAGACAAGTAGATCTGGGCCGACTCAATGTTTACTTCCGTAGACGGTTTGAGTGAAACCTTTCTCCTTGCAGTCATAAGCTTCGATATATTTATATGACTCTAATAAGAACCATTTATTAAGTTATATATCAGACAGTTCTTACCCAGGTTTCCGTCTGTGATTCTGCCATGAGTCAATAAACGTCGACGGCACTTGGAGAGAACTGTCTACTCGTCTCTGACAATTCTAAACAAAAGAGCCCTCTGATTTTTTTTAGATAAAGGAAATATATTAATATCAGAAGATACCAATTACAAGTTCCTCCAACACCCACCCTAATGGCATAAGATTTGATGCACACAACCAAAAAGAAAGAAAACTAAGAAATAAAAGTCCCGCATGCCTTCTAAATCTAAAGAATGTAATACAACCACCATGCACAACAAGTGATGCCTCCAAAACGATCTCCAGAGGTAACAAGCAGCACCAGCGACCAAAGGCCGAGGTTTTCACCCTGAAGATAGTCCCACTCTCAAAACAATGCTCCAACATTGCCGAGACAACCAAGAAGGCCAGACCTTGATTTTCATCACGAAGGTAAGACTACGAACTTCTCTGTGCCGCGCCCCACATGCATACCACTTCTGCAGAGCAGCAAATCTCTCAACATCACGGAGACTCAACCCTTCCAGCTGGCCCACCAATCCTTCTCATGATATTCTCTTCCGACTTCACCATGGACCAAAAGCACCTGATGTCAACACGGGATAGAGCTTCGCACGCTCCTCGGAACCAAACGGTCGGAAGAAAAACATGGGTGCGCGACCGAATAGCACCCGATCCACTAAGCGTGGAAAAGATGCATGTTCCATTCGCCGCCAGTTTTCCAACTCATCTCTGCAGCCGGATCAAACTGACCTCGAAGATCTTCATCCTCGCATGCGAGAAACCCGAGGACCACACCAAAGCAAGATCAGCAGCCCCACGCCGCCAATCCCTCCGCCGATCATCAGGAAGATGATGCGACGACGGCTCATGCGTACCGTCGCCGAATCGTTACGGGCCGCCACCGCTCCACCGAATCCTCCATGGCTACCGACGGAGAGCCTTAGGCCCCGCCCAAGTAGCCGTGCCGCCCGGCTTCCTCCACGGCGCTACATCACCTCCCATGGAACACCGCCGCGGAAACCCTCTTCTCCCCCTAGTCGATTCAACAGAGGGGGTGCCGCCACCACCGCCATAGCTAGGCCGGGACCGGGGCCAAGGCACGGGGGCCTGGCCCGAGGACAACGCCGGGGTCGGGGCCGCGGCCGGCAGCGGCAACGGCTGAGGGCGACGGGTGGCTGTGGGGCGCGGGCGGAGGAGGGCCTCCACCGCCGCCCGGGAGGGGGGCGGGAGAGGGAGGCAGCGGGTTAGGGTTCAGAGCCCTCTGATGTAATTTGTAAAAAGAGTGTTGATGAAGTGACTGTTATAATTGTCGATCGTGGAGGTTGGAGAGGGAACGATACCCCGGTTCAGGGTTTGTACTAGAAAGAGTCCGTATAGGTTGGTATTCTATACCATACCTATACAGATACGTATTACATCTTACAATAACGATTCTCTTTAAACACTAGCAATAGGCGGCGATCCCTCCCCCTGCTCCTCCTTTTTGTTTTGTTTCCAAAACTATTGTTGTTTTCGTTATCTTCCGATAATGAAAATCGATCCCTTGGTTGGGTCGCTTGAAGAAAAAATAACGACTCTCGGCGAAGGTATTTACAGTAGTGCACATTTGGTTAGGACTCAGGAGTACATAGACGATCAGTGTCCTTGCAATATCTTAGGATTTGATACATTGATTCATCCAATCGATTGCAAGTTGCTATCAAGCCCAGCTTTAATCATTAGATGGAACACGATTTGTGATACAGAGCACGTTGGCCTAGGTTATCCCTCAAACCTTTCGCAGAAGAGGAAAAGATTACTCCAAAACCTACGTGATAAGACAGTGACAGAATTAATTAATAAAGCCGGTTAATGGTGCCGTGAGCCGCCCGAGCAATGACAGCCACGCACTAGATTGCGCAGTCACTACAGGAACGGACGTGTACGCCGACGGCCGGCCGCCCTCGGCGTAACACGCTCCTGCCGACGCCGAGCCCCTGGCGTATCGCCGGCGTCTGTGTCCCTCGGCACATGGCACCGTGTCATTGCGTAGGCCGTCGGCGTATCGCCTCCATGCGACGTGCTCGTTCGCTCGGCGTCGCGGGCCTTCGGCCTCGTGGCAGGGCGCTGTCGCCGTTAACGGACGCAAGCATACGCCGACGGACGCCCTCGGCATAGGGCAGGTGGCTCGCGCGGTAGAGGCGACGTGGCCGTGCGGGTGTGCCAGCCAGCCTCTACGTCGACGGTATGCCCCGGCATATGCATGATCATATGACGCCGGGCTGGGACACGTGGCGCGCGGACAGCACACGGTCTACGCCGAGGGCAACCCCCTCGGCATAGACCTGACCTATGGTTATGGTCATGCCGAGGGCAACCCCTCGGCGTAGGCCTGCCATTTTTTTTGCTGTTTTTTTGCTGTTTCAGCCAAATCCTGTTCCAATTCAATTGCAATGCAGTTCAACAGGTCCAATTCATCCAAATTAATCCAAAATCGACCAAATTCGCCATAATTCACCAAAATAGCATATAATTCACATAGTAGCATACATGGTGCACATAGTAGCATACAAGAGGAGAGCGGAGAGTGCCATGTCATCCAAATACATAGTAGTAGCAAGCAAACCCTAGTTCTAAGCTGACTAGCGGAGGAAGGACCCGGGCGGGGGGTGTCCGCCCACATCGTTGGCGAAACGAGCAGCCCGGGGTTGCGCTCCAGAAGCTGCAGAAGAACCACCTGGAGAAGGACCGGTGCTACGCCCAGGAGAAGTCGACGGAGAGGCACCGGGAGTAGTCCAGGAGTAGTCGACGGAGAGGCACCAGCAGAACGCCCGGAGACCGACCACCTTCATGAACCGGTGTGACCTCGCGCCCACCCGGCGATGCCTGGTTCCCGGACCATCCCGTTCCCTACGTGTTCCCTACATGTTAGCAACTTGCGAGGCAAAGGAAAGTGGTAACTACCGGTTTGGCAAAGAACTTACCCCTCCGTGTGGATCCGTAGTAAGTCGCGAAAGCTGCCTTCGATGGCATGATAGGCATGTCCCCCGCCACGGTAACTCGAGCCGGTGGCGGTGTACAAGTAGACATAGAGATCATCATTTCCTGCAAGATAGGTTACAACTTAGGCTTTTTGCAGAAATAAAGCATCAAACTGAGACTTGTCATCTACTTGCGAGAAGAAAGATTCGGACTTACTCCTATGTACGCCATGTAGGCCGTATGCCTATTCCACCGCAGCGGCCTGCTGATACGCTTCATTGCATGCTTCGAAGGCCGCCTCGAACTCGGCTACATTTCAGAAACAATGAATCTCAAACACTTAGCCATGTAGGAAGGAAAACCGGAAAGAGGATGAAAATGAGGAAAACTTACATCGTAGGCGGGTGGACGAGCAGGCCGTGGACGAGGGGGGGCTGTCGCGGTGAGGGTATGCTTGAGATGCGTGTAGCTCGTGGCGGGGTAGGCTTGACCGCCTTATTCGGAAAGGGGTAACGGCCATGCGGACGCCCGCGACAGGACCAACGACTCCTCGTCGACCGGAATGCTCAAGGGGTCATCCACCTCGGGGTGACGAGACTTGACCATGTCGCAGTAGTCCTCCTTGGCGGCCTTGGCATTGCCGTAGTACTGTGGCTGAGGGCGGGATTGGGCTTCTTCTTCGTCCGCATCATGTCATATATCTGGGCATCATGAAGCACCACCGGTGCTGCCGCCACCTGCATCGCGAAAAGAAAAGTTATGCGTACCACAAATGTAACATGACGGAAATGAAAGAAGGTCGTTCCATTTATATACATACCATTTTCCCCTTGTAGCGGGTGTAGTCGCGGTTTCCTTGTGTGTGCCACCGTGCCTCGGCTCCATGTTCCGCCTCGACACGCTGCAAACTCCTCATCCTCCCTGAGCCACCTCGCCCTAATCAGCTCCTCCCATGCCTCCCTATGCCGCCCACTCGGGACAAACCTGAAAACGCAATACTCAACTCAAGATAATCCAATGAAAACTTAGCAACAATGTAGAATCTCATTGACATTTTACTCACCGACATGTACTCCTCAATGGTCATTGCCCATTCATCCGTGGGGTTACCAACTCTCCTTCATGACCCTCTTACCCTTGTTGCCCAGAAGGCACTAGCTTGAACTTTTGGTTGTACTCTAATGTGCGGTGTCAACCTCTCGCAAGCGCCACAAAGTGAGCCTGCGTGTCATGCTCCGGGTCCACACGATAGAAGCACTTCAATCATGCATAAATGAGTTGTGAAAGTCATGAGTTAGCACATTAGGGTCATTAACTATGAACGGTGCTCGAGAAATATATGCCTTACCCAGAACTTGGTGGTCACAGCCTCAGCAGCTGTCGCGAAGCCTCTACGGGGGCATCCTCATAGTCCGCCCAAGTAGTGGCTAGCTTCGCGCCACCGGGGACCGTGCTAAGGGGAGTGTATCTGCCGGGCCAGAACTTCTTAATCAGAGCCCCAAGCAGGCTGTTAGGCATGGGGGCTTCCCATGTCCATTTTTGCAAATAAATCACACATTAGTACACATGCCAAATTGTTTATTATGCCCAAGATGAAAATACATGTTCGAAATTTCTGAAGTAGTACACTTACTCATCGCTCGAAGGAATGATAAGGGCCTTGTCATCATGGGTCTTCGGCTCCTTCCTCGCATCGGGGACTCTAGCTTCTCCACGAAGCTTCAAGGCTTCGGCGCACCCCCATCCTCCATCACCTCCAACTCAGCCCTAGAGTCCGACTCGTGTGTAGACCCCGCCTCCATCTCCACCTCCCCACTAGACGGACCCTCTAGGAACAACTCAGGAGCCACGTCGCCAGAAGCGGAGGGTGGCTCGTCAAAGTCCATGTGTACCCCGGCGCCACCTCGTCCTCCACCTCGTCCTCCTCGTCCTCCTCGTCCTCCACCCCACCTCCTCCTCCTCGTCCTCATCCTCCATCGGTACCATCGTCGTAACGCGGATTCCGGGGCTCGATCACTCCGTCTAGTGGGTGGTCTAGGAATATTCCTCTTCACCTGCGAGAGCGTCTTAAGCAAGCTCTCGGAGTCTGCCTTGCCGCTGCTCATATTGTTCAGTCACCTGCATTGAGAAGAATAAAGCAGTTAAGCACAAAGACATATTATATGAAGATACTAAGAATAAAAGGCACAATGCAATTAAGAAGCATGTTGACATAATAAAATGTAGATACTAAGAATAAAAGGCACAATGCAATTAAGAAGCATGTTGACAAATAAATACTAAGAATAAAAGGCACAATGCAATTAAGAAGCATGTTGACAAATAAATACTAAAAATAAAAGGCACAATGCAATTAAGAAGCATGTTGACAAATAAATACTAAAAATAAAAGACCCTCACCAGCCATCATCGCTCTCACGCTCACTCTCATACTCCGTCTCTTTCTCTTTCTCTTTCTCTGGATCACTATCACTATCACTATCTTGTGAGTACAAAGTTGAAGGGTCGACGGGTGGAGGCTCATCATAATTGTCATTCGCCTCAAGTAACTTCTCCAGCATAGATATGTCCTTTAGATCCACTGACTCACCACGAGTTTCTGCATCGTTCCCGAGGTCCTCTTGAACAAACGGTTCTAAAATATATTCCCCGAAGTCCTGTTCCTCTTGATAGAAAATCCCCTCGTATGTCACGGGGTCAATGTTGTTGTAATCATCCTCGGAGGGAATCGGTAGGTTACCATGTGGCGATACCTGGAAGACGACTTCCCAACCCTTGAGTTCCGCTTTCTGGCATGGGTAGGGCAAATAATAAACTTGCTTGGCTTGGTGAGCCACAATAAAGACATCGGCTCCGCTATAGGTGGTTGAAGGCTTAACTTCAACTAACCCAATGGACTTATCACTTCTCTGTCCACCTATTGGGTCGAACCAATGACACTTGAACACGACGATATTGAGTTGCACGTTCGTACGATTGAATGTCAACTCGTATACACTTTGTAACCTTCCGTAGTAATCAAAGTTGTTGGCTCCTTTGGTGAAGACCCCAGTATTTATCGTTTTGGGATTCGCCCGGCCCTTCTGGTGCGTCTCTGTGTGGAAGCGAAACCCATTCACATCATACTTCTCATACTTGGTCACCTCACGGCTACAACCTTGGGAAACACATTTCAACTCATCTATCATATCAACGTTTCTCTCACGGCCCTACAAGAACATTTCAAATTTGTTGTGTGCATTAGTTACGTGTAATAAGAGGGACAAGTCACATGTTGCAATGTAAGAGGAAAGGCTAGAAATTACTTTTTCCATGAACCATGTCACAAAGTTTTTATTAATTCCGGGAGCACCCTCTTTCAGTAGAGTGTCCATCTCCGAAGTACGGGCAATTCATCATACGGCCACATTTCATCCGTGAATTTGCTGAAAGGAGTAAATAAGCATTAGACCGAGACGAGGTTACTAGCTGCAAAGTAATTTGTTCACCATTTTACCTTACGAATGGGATCACTTCCTCCATGTTCATAAGCACATATAGCATTATACAATCCTTCTCTTCGTTCTCCAATTTATATTTTGTTCCTTTACCAGCCTTGCCACCGGGGAATTGGAATAGTTTTAGCTTGGGGTCATTCTCGGGCACGTCGACATTGTAACGAGTGACCGGGTTATGCTGAGTGGGAACATCATCGGGATAGTACGTTGTCGCGGCATCTGCCATCTCCCGAAGGCATATTGCCTCAGCTATGCATGCTTCAATCTTGGCCTTGTTTCCGGTTATCTTTCGAATATACTTAAACTCTCTCTCAATAGAGCCCGCACGACCACCCAAGAGTGCCTCGTTGGCGAGGTGCACAATGAGATGTGCCATCGGAGTAAAGAAGCCTGGCGGAAATATCATCTCCAAATTGCATAGCAACTCCGGCCTGTATGTTGTAGCTTTGCAATAACCTCGGGACATATCGCTAGCACGAGCGTGCGGAAATGGCTCTTCGCAAGCACTCGCCAGACTTTCTCGGGGATATACCCTCGAAGCATCACCGGCATGAGCCGCTGAATCCATATATGATAGTCGTGACTCTTGAGCCCGGTGACTTTTCCCGTCGAAAGATTAACTCCCTTACTCATATTCGAGCAATAACCATCAGGGAACATCACGACGTATTTGAGCCACCTGAATGCCTCCTTCTTTTGGATGGAATCAAGGCAGAAGTTGGCATGCGGCTTGAACCAATTCTTTTGACGGCCAATAGGACGCTTCATGTGTAATTTTTCCCTATCACAGAGGATCTCAATATCGACTCTAGCCTTGACATTATCCTTTGACTTCCCGGAATGTTCAGGCATGTGTGAAAGACGGACTCCGCGACATTCTTTACAGTGTGCATCACATCGATGTTATGGGGAAGTTCGAGGTCCTTGTAATACTCGAGCTTCGTTAAAGCCGCCTCGTGAGTCCAGTTGTCGTTACACCATATCCCTCAAATTGATGGCCAGTTGGCGTCGCTGCCGACACGAGCACGTAGCTCGGCTTCAACAAGTGTACCATCAAACTTCGGCACATCTTTTTTTCATGCACAACTTTGCCCTTCTTGAAATTCTTTTTGTCTTCTCTAAATGGATGCCTCCTTTTGAGGAACTGTCGATTCGTGTCAAATGCAACATACTTGCGACCCTTAGTAGCCAAGGAACTCAAGCCGTGCGCACACCTGGGCATGGCCACTTACCAGCTGTACACCATCCACATGTTAGGGCGTACCCGGGCATGTCATGCATGGTATACGGCAACCAAACTTTCATGCGAAGTTGTCTTCGATGCTCGGTCGTACGTCAATGTCCCGTGGTGCCAAGAGTGGTTCAAATCTTCCACAATCGGCTGCATGTTGGTCCCTGGAATGATCAGCGACAGAAACATGGTCTTCCTCGTCATTAGGACTCCGGGAGGGAGATTGAGCGGAATAACAAACACGGGCCAGCAACTGTAATTGGCAGTCGACATACCATATGGATTGAAACCATCTGTTGCTATCGCAATTCGACATTCCGAGCCTCGGCTGCCTTAAGCGGGTGTTTTGTATCGAAGTTCTTCCATGCCGTACCATCGGATGGATGTCCCATCTTCAACTTCTTGTTTTCGTCACGAATCTCTTCCCATACTTGTGCCACGTCATCTGTTTGGCTGTCTCCTCGTGCATGTAAAGCCGCTGGATTCTTTTTATGAATGGGAGATATCGAAGAATCGACTTTGCGGTGCTTGACTGCCTCACCTGACCATCCTTTCCCGTTACCTCTTCATACCTAGACTGCTTACAGATGGGACAGTACTTGTCCTCCGCATACTGTCTCCAAAATAGAACGCGCCTTTCGGACAACAGTCTATCCTTTGATAATCCATGTTGAGGTCCTTCATCATTCTCCTCGTCGCGTGCAGGCTTTGAGGCAGACAATGATCTTTGGGCAACATGTTACCAGTTGTTTTCAGACTTGCTTCAAAGCCCTCACGGGTGGTGTTGTACCGGGTCTTGTCGGCTAGACATTGGGAGATGGCATCGAGCTGAGAAATCGCGGCGCCCTCGTACAGAGGCCTCTTAGCCGCGGCAATCATATCATAGAAGGCCTTCGCGGTTGGCTCTGGTTCCTCCGGTTCGCGGCGCCTCCGGTTCTGGCGGCGCCTCCGGTTCTGGAGGTGGCGAATCCGGGACATCGGCATGGACGAGATCATCTAGAAAGTCTCTAATTCCATCGTACTCATTGCCATTGAGCCGCTGCCGCATCACCTCACCTCTGTCACGTTCGCGCTCATCAAAGTCGATTTCCGTGACGTACCCATGCATATACCCATATTGCAGAAGGTGTCTATACATTTCATCCTTCCCACGACGTTGACGCTTCACGCAGCGAACACAGGGGCAAAGTGCAAGTGCCAGCCCCTTTGTACCACGCGCTAACTCATTCACTAGAAAATGGGTCTTCCTTGTCCACTCATCTGTTTTCTCAGTCGCACTAACACGCTCATTGTACATCCATCCATTATCAGCCATCCTCTGCTTTATTGGGAGCCAAACCACGGACATAGCATTTATATCAAATAGGAAATTAAATGCATCATATTTTTATTTATTTTTAGCGAAACGCATGCATCAACCTACATCTCTACTAGGTGGGCTCCTAGCAGCCGCCGGATCCATAGTTGGCTACGTTCTCCTGCTCTACCCGGTCCAAGTCAGAATTTCGGCAGCACCTCCCGCTGCTCCCGATACACGTCTCGGCAAAAAGCGAGAGGATGTGCATCCGGAGAACAACGGGGAGGCGCCACCGAAATCGGCTCGGACCGGAGTAGGGAAAACGTAGACAACTACGCATCCGCCGATTGTCCCGTAAATGCCGCAGCGTTACGGTTCAAAATATGCGGACCACTAATGCATATTTATCCGCGTAACGCTCGCGGACGGGAAGTGACACCTAGGTTACGCAACTGGACTTGGAAAATGAATCTAGTGATGTAAAAATATGGAGGAGGTGGAGTTTTAGCTCACCCTCGGCAATGTCGGCGACCGTCTCGAAGCGCGTCAAGCAGCAGTGACCCGGGGTCGTCACGCCATCGGCCTAGTTTAGACAACAAGAAATTCAAATTTTTAAAATCATATTTCTATTTCTATAATCCATTTTTATTTCTATTTTCTATTTTCCATTTCTATTTTATAATTTTGCTATTTTCCATTTCTATTTGTTATTTTCTATTTCTATTTCTATCTCTATTTCTATTTCTATCTCTATTTCCTATTTTCCATTTCTATTTCTATTTCTATCTCTATTTTCTATTTTCCATTTCTATTTTATATTTGCTATTTACAAATTGCAACAATTAGTAATTAGTAAATGCAAAAAAATGTACCTAATCCATTTCTGCGGGTGGAGGTGGTGGTCGGGGCAGGGGTGGCGCGGCCGAGGCAGGGGGCGGCCGCAACCGTGGCAGGGGAGGAGCAGGCGTGGCAGGGGGAGGAGCAGATGCGGCGCGGCAGGGGACGCCGGGGAGGAGCAGCAGGCGCGGCGCGGTAGGGGAGGAGCAGCAGGCGCGGCAGGGGAGGAGCAGCAGGCAGGCGCGGCGACAGCGGCTAGGTGGCGGAGCGCGGGGCGCGGCGGCTAGGTGGCGGAGCGCGGGGCGCGGCGACGACGGCTGGGTGGCGGAGCGCGGGTTGGCGACGGCGGCTGGGTGGCGGCTTGGGGAGGAGAGGGTGTGGTTTCGGCGGGATGCGGTCCGGCTCGACCGTGGCCGACCCAAACCCTAACCCTTAGATATGCCGAGGGCCAGGCTATACGCCGACGGCAGCCCTCGGCATATCCCCCCATTTTTTTTTCAATTTATTTTCTATTTCAATTTTCTTAATGTTTTTTTTTGCACAAAGAAGGGGTCAAACGACCCCGGTGGAGCTATTGTATTAAACCAAATGGCAGGTACATCTTACAGAAAAGTCCCTTTACATCTGTTGTCCAGAGAAACCTATAATTTGAAGAAGGGACCTTCCACTTTACAAAAACCACCCTGAACAAAGAGTAGAAAAAGCAATCGAATCCAGGGAGGCCTCTGCCCACCCCGGCGAACTCCAGGCGTCACCGCCGAGTTCCGGCGAAGTGCCTGAACGCTCTTGACCGGCGCCAAGATCTTGTGAAGCCACACAAGGGTAGCCTTGGATATAAAACCATCTCAAATCAATTTTGTGCATGCCATGTGGACACACACAAGTTTTGGGGCCATTCCCTAGATCCGACGCTCGATTTTAAACCCTAGTTCTGTTGACCGCGCGGTCTACCCCTTTGCATCCCATCGGGGTCCCCGGTGGGCATATGCCTCCATTTGAGCTTGGTTAGGTCATAGGTACATGTGGAAACAAAAATCATCCCATATGATATCAAGTTTCTCTCGGTTCACGTACGAGGGAGTTCCCCCTATGCATGCGAATCTGCCCAAGTAGTAACCCTTGTCAGCCGGACACACGGGAGCTTGGATATAGAACCATCTCAAATCACTTTTGTGCATGCCATGTGGACACACACAAGTTCGGGGCCATTCCCTAGATCCTGCTCGATTTCCGATGAAACCCTAGTTCGTTGACCGCGCGGTCTACCCCTTTGACTGCATCCCATCGGGGTCCCCGGTGGGCATATGCCTCCATTTGAGCTTGGTTAGGTCATAGGTACATGTGGAAACAAAAATCATCCCATATGATATCAAGTTTCTCTCAGGTTCACGTACGAGGAGTTCCCCCTATATGGAGAATGCCCAAGTGTAGGAACCCCTGTCAGAAGCCGGACACACGGGGGTAGCCTTGGATATAGAACCATCTCAAATCACTTTTGTGAATTCCATGTGGACACACACAAGTTTTGGGGCCATTCCCTTGATCCGATGCTCGATTTCCGATGAAACCCTAGTTCGTTGACCGCGCGGTCTACCCCTTTGACTGCATCCCATCGGTCGGTGGGCATATGCCTCCATTTGAGCTTGGTTAGGTCATAGGTACATGTGGAAACAAAAATCATCCCATATGATATCAAGTTTCTCTCCGGTTCACGTACGAGGGAGTTCCCCCTATACATGCGAATCTGCCAAGTGTAGGAATCCGGGCCGGACACACTGGGGGTAGCCTTGGATATAGAACCATCTGAAATCACTTTTGTGCATTCCATGTGGACACACACAAGTTTTGGGGCCATTCCCTAGATCCGATGCTCGATTTCGACGAAACCCTAGTTCTGTTGACCGCGCGGTCTACCCCTTTGACTGCATCCCATCGGGGGTCCCCGGTGGGCATATGCCTCCATTTGAGCTTGGTTAGGTCATAGGTACATGTGCAAACAAAAATCATCCCATATGATATCAAGTTTCTCTCCGGTTCACGTACGAGCCCCCTATACATGCAGAATCTGCCCAAGTGTAGGAACCCCTGTCCGAGAAGCCGGACACCTGGGGGGTAGCCTTGGATATAGAACCATCTCAAATCACTTTTGTGCATTCCATGTGGACACACACAAGTTTTGGGGCCATTCCCTAGATCCGATGCTCGATTTCCGAGAAACCCTAGTTCTGTTGACCGCGCGGTCTACCCCTTTGTTGCATCCCGGGGGTCCCCGGTGGGCATATGCCTCCATTTGAGCTTGGTTAGGTCATAGGTACATGTGCAACAAAAATCATCCCATATGATATCAAGTTTCTCTCCGGTTCACGTACGAGGAGTTCCCTATACATGCGAGAATCGCCCAAGTGTAGGAACCCCTGTCCGAGAAGCCGGACACAGGGGGTAGCCTTGGATATAAAATCATCTCAAATCACTTTTGTGCATTCCATGTGGACACACACAAGTTTTGGGGCCATTCCGTTGATCCGATGCTCGATTTCCGATGAAACCCTAGTTCTGTTGACCGCGCGGTCTACCCCTTTGACTGCATCCCATCGGGGGTCCCCCGGTGGGCATATGGCTCCATTTGAGCTTGGTTAGGTCATAGGTACATGGTAAAACAAGGATCATCACATATGATCTCAAGTTTCTCTCCGGTTCAACTCCGAGGGAGTTCCCCCATACATAGAATGCTAAGTGTAGGAACCCCCGTCCGAGAAGCGGACACACAGGGGGTAGCCTTGGATATAGAACCATCTCAAATCACTTTTGTGCATTCCATGTGGACACACACAAGTTTTGGGGCCATTCCTTGATCCGATGCTCGATTTCAGATGAAACCCTAGTTGTTGACCGCGCGGTCTCCCCTTTGACGCATCCCATCGGGGTCCCCAGGTGGGCATATGCCTCCATTTGAGCTTGGTTAGGTCATAGGTACATGTGGAAACATTTAGGATCATCACATATGATCCCAAGTTTCTCTCCGGTTCAACTCAGGAGTTCCCCTATATTGAATCTGCTAAGTGTAGGAACCCTACGTCAGCCGGACACACTGGGGGGTAGCCTTGGATATAGAACCATCTCAAATCACTTTTGTGCATTCCATGTGGACACACACAAGTTTTCAGATTAGACGCTCAGGTGTCGTATCTTGGAAAACCCTAGGCGGGACCCCGAGATCTACCCCTATAGCTTTCTCCGTGCGAGGTTTACCAATGGACTTTTTTACTTGTTTTGCTTTGTTTAGGACATATGTACATGGAAACCATAGGTTGGGCATACTTTACCATAAAATAGGCTCCGTTTGAGCCGTGCGGGAGTTTGCACATACAGATCCTGGATTTTACCAAGTGCTAGCCCATGTATGTGGAAATCGTCAACGCCGGGCACATGCAAGGTTAGCCAAACCCTAGGGAGGGGACCCCGCAGATCTACCCCCTAGGGTTAGGGTTAGGGATAGGATCCGGGTGAGGTTTAGGGTTACCAAAATGTTCGCAAAATAGAAAGTTGGCTCGCAGAAGCGGGAAACCCTAGGGCGGGAATGGCCTCGGTTAAGGTTAGGGTTGGAGTTAGGGTTAGCAATGGAATTTTTCATAAATGTTTAAGGACATATGTACATCGATAGCAGAAGTTGGGCCTAGTGGCTCCGGTTGACCCGTATGCGAAGAGCGTCACCCGTGGGACCTACATATATACCATCTACGAATTCTTAAAAAATAGAACCTTTTTTTACATAATTCATACTAGTAAATAAATAATAGAAACATAATATAAAGTAATGAGAGAGAGAAAAAAAAAAAAATAAAAAAATCTATATGCCGAGGGTGGCCGTCGGCATGGGGACCATGCCCTATGAGGGTAGCCCTCGGCGTCTGTGTGACGCCGTGAGCGGGAAGTGACGGCGCGGGCGCGAGGGCAGGCGACGCCGGTGCTACGCCGAGGGCCAGGTTGACGCCGACGGCTGCCCTCGGCTTAGCCACCTCTACGCCGACGGCAAGTACACGCCGACGGTCATCTTCCGGCGGTGCCCTGGCGAGGAGGTACGCCGACGGCCCCGATAAAAAACCGTCGGCGTAGTGTCTGGCCGTCGGCGTCTACCTCCATTCCTGTAGTGAGTTAGATTTGGTGGTTAATTCTCAAGGTTTTTGTATCATTGGATGTGAGTTCAGGCTTTTTTCAATAATTTGGTGGATGCATCTTTTTTTTTTCGTGAAAGAACTTGAATTCGAGTTCACGATAAATTGAACTCCAGATGCTGAGACCGTACATTCCGCTTCTCAACCAGGCTGAATACATTTTGATCGAGGTAATGGGAGAAATGGATGCATCCAGGGATCCAAGTACGTTGCATGCATGTCTCTATTTACTTCAAATTAGGTGAACCATTCATATTGGTGTCGACATTTTGGAGTAGTTAAGGTCTGACGTAATTTCTTAATCTTGGAAGGAAAATTGTGTATGCCAAGTCTAAGCTAAGCTAGTTCTGTGAACAGGATTGAATGGGCTTCCTCTCACCATCTTACGTAGTACACACAATCTATTATTAAATCTGGATGCATCTAGAGTGAGTGTCGTTGAAGTTGGTCATGGGTAACTGTGGCAAAATTCTAGTTAAGCTACCTACTAACCGGTATCACGTATAAGACTGATGCAAACAGGTTTTATTGATACTCTTTTTTTTATTTCCAACGCTTTCCGGGTATTTTCTATTGGATACAGTCTACCCCTTTTTATAAAACTATGCAGAAAGGTTTTACTAAGAGGGCTATGCTAGTCCTCGGACGGCAGGTACCGATCGTCACCCGCCTAGCTCTGTGTCTGATCACCTTACTAAGGTAGATCTAGGTTGTCCATCGTATACAACAACGACAAAAAAAAGGCCCCCATAGCAAAGAAATGTAGAATTGCGATAAATCGTTACATTGTTTTCCAGGAAGACGTTAAACTCATGGATTTGGTGCAATATTTTTAAAGAATGCTATATTCTTTTTCCACAAATTTTTCATAGTTTTTTGCAGGAATATCTGAACTCGTGGACTACGTGAAACATTTTTTACAATCAATATATTTTTGCAACAATTTTCGTGGATATGTAAACCTTGTGAAAAAGTTTGCAACATGTCAAACCTGCCCTTCAACAAAAAAATGTAAGCAACAAATCCTCGTTTTTCAACATTCGTATTATTTCACCAATCTCGTCAAGAAGAAGAGGATGGTCAAATGGATCAAAAAAATGGACATATATTCTATATAAATTAAATTTTATGTTTGGTAAAGAATTAAATGTGTAGAGTTAATGAATGGGGAAGGAGAGTTGGGTTGCAAATTTATGTTCATTAGTTTTAAGTCCCCATTACAAAATGTGCTACCTTTCATGGGCGGACGCAAAGGGTGGGTTGATTGGACCGTGGCCTACCCCAAATTTGAGAATTCTTTATTACTACCTTTAGTATGCTGCTAAGAATTAAACCTTGCTAAATTTTCTTTAGAAAACATGTAGCTCTTTTAAGGTGCGCCTACCCTTGATTTTTTTCATGCGTCTGCCACTTTACCATCCCATGGTTTGATATCTAGCAATCCAAAAACATAAGATGCATTGAGTGCACAAATAGCTCTGTTTCATTGGATCCGTTGTTTTGTCTCAGAGATCACAATTGGAAATCCTAAGAGCTCCTACGGAGAGAGGTGTTTTGGCTCTAGTGTTTAAGCGGTACTTCAAACTTGTTCAAAAAAATCTAAATGTTTTTACATTGATACGTACATATGTTCTCTACATATCTGCGGAGTTTTGCTTGATAATATGCTTTATTGTAGGCAACACAAAAATTACAAAATCTTGGATCTAAAAGAACTATTTTTTTCATTCTAAAATCGGTCTTCCTTTTGTTGCAGATATATTTCTGCAAATTTGGTTGAACATACTAGACATATATATATATATGTACTTGTTTGTTCTTTCAGAATTTTTTAACTCTTAAAATGAAATTTTGATTTTTTTGTAAAGACATTCGGAACTTAGGAGCTACAAGTGATGTTCGCTATGTACTCCCTCTGTTCTCTTTTATTATATATTCTACACTAGTTTTTTTTTGTAGTAATCTACATTTTACCTTTTAGTCAACAAAAAAACGAGCCAAAATGAAGCAACCCGTCTCTCTCTATTAGATGTCATTACTTTTAATATAAGTTTGGATTGGTAGCTCATATATCTAAGTAGTAGTAATAAATGCATTACTCTCTCTAATCCTAAATACTTGTCGCTGTTTAATGAATCTAGACATGTTTTAACCTAATTTTCACTTAAATCTACAACAAATATTTAGGTCCGAGTACTAGTTTGTCTTTAGTAGGATTAGATAAAAATGGATGGGGTGAGTATGTACAAGTACTCCCTCCATTTTAGATTACTTCGCGTTCTAGGATTTTCTAGAGTCAAACTTTCTCAACTTTGACAAGTAATATAGAAAAAATATCAACATTCATTCTTTCAAATGCATATATTATGAAAATATAACTTACAATAATTTTGATACTTTAGGTTTTGCGTTGTAGATACTTTTATTTTTTTGCTAAATTTGATTAAACTTTAAAATGTTTGACTTTGACTAAACCCATAATGCAATCTACTCGTGAATGGAGGAAGTATACAAAAGTAACTCCATGGGTGTGATACTTACCCTGCCACTTAGCATTACAATTATGCAGGACATTAAGACTCATGTAAGTGTCAATCAGCTGTTTAGACTTTAGAGAGATATATGTCCGCGGCAGTGGTCCTGATCACGAAACGAGTTGCACTTTTGCATGCGTGCCGACACACGTATACACCTGCAGTATTGTTTCTCGACAGAACTGGGTGGCTGATCGATGTATACTCGCCAGCTGCTGCGGTTTGAAGTAATCTCCGAAAATATCTGATCAAGGAAGGATACTTTATATGTCGCGCGTCACGTTTCACACTGTTTTTTTTTTGACAGGCACGTTTCACACTGTTCTGGCTTCATTTCGCCCGGAATCTGAGAGTGGAAGGACGCAGCCTCCAGCGAGGGCCAACCAGAAACACACCCACCAACATCTAATTCAATTAGATCTTGACCGCTTCTTAGATTTATATATCGTGATTCGCGTAATTGAGAATTTAGAGTTACAACCAATTTTCAGTTGCACATGAATTACACTTTTTTTGAGAAACACGGTACAAACGCAGACACTCACATACACGCGTAAACACTCACCCATATAAACGCACACACGCACACCCTACCCCTATGAGCACCCCCAAAAAACTGAGCCGGCGGATTGGATCTTGAAATTGACGAAGTCACCACAGGCGCTTTGCTGTCGACGTGAACGTTGCCTCCCACTGAAATTGGATGGTGTCATCTGACCAAATTAGTGGCATATTAAAGCTGATTTAAATTAACCGACTTCATTTTATCTAGATACGAATTGTACTACCTCCGTTTCAATGAATAAGACGCACACGTAATTGAAGAAGAACTTTAACAAAAAAAAGTATTAATTATATTGTACGTAATTAGTATTGTTGGATTCGTATTAAAAAATACTTTGCAATGATGTTAATCTTATACCAGCGATCTTTATATATCTTAAGGAATTTTTAGTCAAAGAAAAACACGCAAAACGAGGCTGCCTTACTCATTGAAATGGAGGAGTATCTAGATGCATTTATTGGGTAGAGAGATCCATATAAAGTGGAGTTAATTAATTTGGATCAAAGGTAGTAGTATAACAATCATTTTTTAAGTGGGCATTTTTGGCTCCCGGGCTTCAGTGATCTTATTATTTTAAAAAATTCTAAAATCATATTTATGACTTAAAGAAAAACTAAAAAAATCTATATAAATTTTAAATACTTCACAAAAATGAAAAAATTGCAGGTGTGAGTATGCATATTTTCAAATCTCCAATTTTTATTAGGTTTTTCATAAAAAAATTGTTTAGACCACAATACAAAGAAATTCATATTACGATATACATGCTTGCAGGTTACATCCTCGACTATGTCTAGATTTTTTATTAGCTTTTTCTAATACTTATTAATATATTTTTTGAATTTTTACAAATGAAAGGATCATTGAAGCTTTGGAGCCAAATTCACTTCCCCCTTTTCGAAGAATCTTGTCTCGTTACAAAAATAGTTTGGAATACCCTCGTTGTACGTATTCCATCGATAATTGAATTGTATATATGGTCTGGCTATGCACTGTTAGAATAGACAAATTGTATACGTATCGTATACGTATAGGACTTGTAATTGTACCCATATATAATGAGAAGAACCCTACCCGACGAGGCACGTCGGGACGCACACATCTTACGATTCTTTCATGGTATCAGACGCCGCGACCTGACCTACGGTTCTCGCGCCGCCGTCTTCCGCTTCCGCAGCTCGTCGCCGTCACAGCTCGTCGCTGCCATGATGGCGTCCGGAACGTCTGCCGACTCCACGGCTTCGACGTCCGCTTCTTCCGCGGGGCTCTCCGTCCCGCCCGCGGCCTCGGTCGCCGGATCGCTCGCGCTGAGCGCCGGCCCTGGCGCGGTTCCGCCGGGGGCGCTCCCGCCGGGCACGGTTCCGCCGGGCGCGATCCCGCCAGGCGCGGCTCTGCCCGTGGCCTCATCTATTGGCGCGGTCCTGCCGCTCCCGTCCGGCACGGACGTGAATCCATCTGCTTCCACCACGATGGCTTCAATTCGTTCAGATGCATCACGGTATTCAGATTCCCTGGCCGCGTCCATGCAGCATATGGCAGGGCTTGGTACATACCCTGGTTACCACAACTACCCACAGATGGCCGGGCTTGGCACGTACCCTCTAGCACTCGGGTTTCCGCGGCCGCCGCTGCTGCCTCCCGCCGGCGCGCCATCGCTGCCGTATACTGGCACCATGCCCTACAGCACGCCGCCCGGTTTTCCGCCTCAGCCGCAGCAGCCGCCGTCTTACGGCGCCGGACCGTTCAACAACCATGCGTTTCCCAGCATTGTCACCATCGCGCCAGCTATCACCATCAAGCTCACTAGCGATAACTACATGTTTTGGCGTGCTCAGGTTGGTCCGCTGCTCCGCAGCCATATGTTGATGGGCTATGTTGATGGATCCTTCGTCTGCCCCGACCCTCATGTCATCGTCAGCCACGCCGGCGGTCTACACCAACAGCCGAACCCGGCGCACCAGCACTGGATTCAGCAGGACCAGGCAATCCTCTCGGGTTTCGTCTCTTCGATGACGGAGGGTGTCTTGGGTATGATCATGTTCGCCGGTACTTCTCGCGAGGCTTGGGAGACCTTGAGTGGCGCTTTTGCGTCGACATCTATTGCTCGTGCCTCGGCCCTCCGGCAAGAGATGGCTGACTTGAAGAAGGACAACAAGACCATCAATGTCTACTTCCATCAGATGAAGGCCCTCTCGGACTCGTTGACCAGTATTGGGATGCCTCTCCGCGATGATGAGTTTATCTCTTCTCTCCTCGCCGGCCTCGGTGAAGAGTATGATGCCCTGTTCGAGGTGGTCAATGCTCGTACCACTCCTATGCAGATTCGCGACCTGTTTTCGCAGCTCCAGGCTACTGAGCAGCGCAAGCTGGCGCAACGCCGCACTCACGGAGGTGCTGCTCACTATCCGGCGGCGCACGCTGCTGCCTCCACTCCCGCCGGACCTGTCGCTGCATGGACTGCTCGTGGCAGCCCCCGACCCTCTGCTCCACCGCCAAAGACGGCGCCCCCTCCCGCGGCTCCTAAGCCGACTGCTGGGCGTGGCAGTGTCGTCTGTCAGCTCTGTGGAGTCCCTCGTCACACTGCTTCTCGATGCTACAAGCGGTTTAACCGTGACTTTCTCGGCATCGGCAATGATGGGCGCGACACCGAGAAGCAACTCTCCATGGCGATGACTGCTTCCCATGGATCCTCCTCTGGCGCTCCTCAGGTTGCAGACCCGGCATGGTATGCAGACTCTGGCGCCACTCATCACATTACTCATGAGCTGGACAAGCTTACCTCCCGTGAGCCCTACCACGGCACCGACCAGGTTCACACAGCCAATGGTTCAGGTATGCGCATTCATAATATTGGTCATGCTACTTTACCTACTCCATCCTCTAGGTCTCTAGCCCTTAATCGTGTCCTCCATGTTCCTAAAGCAACCCGTAATTTGTTATCTATGAGTAAACTTTCCTCTGATAATAATGTATTCATTGAACTTCATCCTCATGATCTTTTTGTTAAGGACCGGGACACGCGGGCACCCATTCTTAGAGGTCGTTGCAGTGGTGGTCTCTATGAGATTAAAGCTCCTATCATCAAGCAAGCACTTAGCAGCGTCAAGGTGTCTCGTGATATGTGGCATCGTCGTCTAGGACATCCAGCATTACAAGTCGTTCAACATGTTCTTCGTAGTCATGAATTACCATCCATCCATGAGTCCAATAAGATTGAGTCAGTTTGTGATGCCTGTCAGCAAGGGAAGAGTCATCAGTTACCCTTCTCCTTGTCTACTCGTGTAACAAAGTTTCCATTAGAGATTATTTATTCCGATGTATGGGGTCCTGCCCAAACCTCTGTTAGTGGACATCGTTTTTATGTCAGTTTTGTTGATGCTTATAGTCGTTTCACTTGGCTCTACTTACTTAAGCGTAAATCTGATGTCTATGACGTGTTTCTTCAGTTTCAGAATCATGTTGAACGCCTGTTAAGTCGCAAGATTATTCATGTCCAAACTGACTGGGGGGGTGAGTATGAGAAACTTCACCCCTTCTTTCATAATTTGGGCATCTCACACCGTGTGTCTTGTCCTCACACTCACCAACAAAATGGCACTGCCGAGCGTAAGCACCGTCACATTGTTGAGACTGGTCTTACCTTGCTTGCTCATGGGTCTGTCCCCTTATGCTACTGGAGTGATGCTTTTGCTACTGCCTGTTTTCTCATCAACAGGCTCCCTAGTCGCACAATCGATATGAAAACTCCTCTTGAGCGTCTTCTCAAGGAAACACCGGACTACACCTTTTTTAAGGTGTTTGGCTGTGCTTGTTGGCCTCATCTTCGACCATATAATGATCATAAACTTGAGTTTCGATCTAAAAAGTGTGTGTTTTTGGGCTATAGTTCTCTTCATAAAGGATACAAATGTCTCCATGTTCCCTCCAATCGAGTCTATATATCTAGAGATGTCATCTTTGACGAGAATGTTTTTCCCTTTGTCAATTTGCCCAATTCACATACACTACCACCTATATCGGAGTCGTCTTTACTTTCAGCTGACCAATTTATGGATGATGCACATGCCTCGCCGTTGCTTGCTAACCATGGTGCAGGTACTGGACGAGGAGGTCGACTGGAAATTTTAATCCCGCACGCGCCGCCACGGGACGTCGATAAAACTGCTCCGGTTATGCATGGCTTGCAGCCCATGCATGGCTCTCCCTCGGGCTGTGTGCAGCCATGCAATGCAGCAGCCCCAGCATGCAATGCCTCCGGTTCTGCCTCTAGCTGCATGCCTGCATGTGAAGACACGCACAGAACCGAGTCTGGACTGGATGCTGCTGCTCCGTGCATGTCTCCTGCTGGATCCCTGGACGCGATGGAGAAACCGGACGCGCCGCACGCGACGCGCACGATCGCTGTTCCTGGCATGTCCTCTGATGGGTCCCTCGACGCAGCGTGCACACCAGCGCGTACTCCTGCTTCCCGCGCGTCGAACGTGTCCGCTGATGATGGCCTGTTGTCCCCTGCTGCTCCGACGCCTGTGTCCCCAGTCTCCCGGACAGCGACACCGCTCGCCTCCTCGCCAGCGACAGCTACTTCCTCGCCCGAAATTGCACCGCCTGTTTCGTCTGCTGCTCCTGTTCCCCCGCCGACTGGTCCAGTGACACGCCTGCGTCGAGGTATTCAACAGCCTAAGAAGCGCACTGACGGTACAGTTGCTTGGAATTGCATTCTTCAGGCTTATTCTGCATCGAAGCATACTCAGGAACCACGGGATTATAAAGAAGCTTTGCGTATTCCGCACTGGCGTGATGCTATGGAGGCGGAGTTTTCAGCTCTACAGGATACTGGCACTTGGCGACTAGTTCCTCCTATTTCTGGTGTTAATTTGATTGATTCCAGATGGATTTTTAAAGTCAAGCTTCATGCTGATGGCTCTATTGAGCGGTACAAGGCCCGTTTGGTTGCTAAGGGATATAAACAGCGCTATGGTCTGGACTATGATGAGACTTTCAGCCCTGTGGTGAAACCTGCTACCATTCGGTTATTACTTGGTATGGCTCTCTCTCACCACTGGTACCTTCGTCAGCTCGACATTCAGAATGCCTTTCTCCATGGTTATCTGGATGAGGAGGTTTACATGAGGCAACCTCCTGGCTTTGTTGATTCTTCTCGGCCGGATCATTACTGCCGACTGGTCAAATCACTATATGGACTGAAGCAGGCTCCTCGTGCTTGGCATGCTCGTCTCAGTTCCGTCCTTGGCTCCTTGGGCTTCTCTCCATCAGTGGCAGACACGTCTTTGTTCATTCTTCGTCGCCCGGATGTGACCATCTTCCTATTGATTTATGTTGATGATATCATTGTTCTCAGCTCCTTGGAAGGTGCTATTCCCAGATTGATTGGCAAGCTCCGGTCTGAATTTTCTGTGAAGGATCTTGGTGCTCTCCATTATTTTCTGGGTATTGAAGTGTCATCACCTTCAGCTGGTCATCTTCTTCTTCAGCAGCGTAAGTATGCCTTGGAGCTGCTTGCACGCGCTGGTATGTTGAAGTGTGCTCCTGTGACTACTCCTATGGCATCTTCTGAACGTCTGTGCAGCTCGGATGGTGATGCGCTTTCTCCTGAGGAGGCCACTCAGTATCGCAGTATTGTTGGAGGTCTTCAGTATCTCACGGTGACACGGCCGGATTTATCTTTTGTGGTTAACAAGGTCTGCCAATTCCTTCATGAGCCTCGTACACCTCATTGGTCTGCTGTCAAGCGGATCCTTCGCTATGTGAGTCACACTATTCATTGTGGCTTGCATTTTCGGTCCTCTCCCTCCACACTACTATCGGCTTTCTCTGATGCTGACTGGGCTGGCAATATGGATGATCGGCGATCCACGGGGGGATATGCTATATTCTATGGAGGAAATTTGATCGCCTGGAGTGCACGGAAACAGTCTACTGTCTCGAGATCGAGCACTGAGTCTGAGTATAAAGCTCTTGCTGATGCTACAGCTGAGCTTGTTTGGGTCCAATCCTTATTGAGAGAGCTTGGTGTGATCCAACATCGACCTCCAGTCTTGTGGTGTGACAATATTGGTGCAATTTATTTGTCATCCAATCCAGTTTTTCATGCGAGGACGAAGCATATTGAGGTGGATTTTCACTTTGTTCGTGAGCGTGTGTCTCGGAAGCAACTTCAGATTCGGTTTATCTCGTCTAAAGATCAAGTTGCTGATATCTTTACTAAACCACTCCCTTTACCTTTGTATGAGCATTGTAAGCGCAATCTCAACCTTTCATTAGTTGAGATTGGGGGTGTGGGACCGAACAGGCCCCCGCGTCGCTCCCTCCCCTGGGCGACACGGGCGGCGGAAAAACCCACGCCGGCCAGCACAGCCCCCACCCAACCCTTCCCTGCCGTCGCCGGCGAACTCCGCCGGGCAAAGCCCGCGCGGAGCCGGCGGCGGCAGGCCATGTCTTCTCCGGCCGGGAGTTGCTCGCTCGGGGGATGGGGAACCCCCGGCGGCTGGATGCATCTGGGTGGAGCCGGCGAGGCGACGCGCCGGCGCATGGCGCCGTCGAGTGCTCGGAGGCGGAGGGGAAGACCACGTCGCGGCGGGACGGGCGGGAAGCCGGCGGCATGACGGGTGCTGTGGCGGCCTCAGATCCGGCGGCAGCCATGCGGGCCCGCTCGGGCCCGATCTGGGCTTCGTGGGCTGTGGCTTTGCGCGCGGCCGCGACCCAGTTGCCATGCTGCTTCGTCGTGGGTTGCTGCGGGGCTCCCTGCTGCGACATGATCTGGTGGTTCCGGCACCCTCGAGCCTGACCTGCCGTGCGCGTGGAGGGGGAGCTCGTCGGACTACGGTCCGATGTGGTTCCCGGATGCCGGAGCAGCGGCTCCGGGCGGTGGCGGCCTCTTCGGTGAGGTCATCTGCGTTCCATGGCAGGCTATGGGGTGGCCCGCTGTGGTGTGGTTCTGGGCCCCGGCGCTCAGTCCTGCATGTGGCTGCGGCATACTCGTCGGGCGCATGGGGCTGGCGAGCGTCGGGCATGGTTTGGCAGAGGTGGTTCAGTTGGTCCTTCTTCTGGTGGTGGTTGCGGTGCAACACCGGGCTAATGCCTTGCTCCCGTTTCCCGGCCGGGACAGACGACGGTGGTGCTTATGGCGCTGCTACCTTCTTGGAGGCGTCGTTGAGGCTGTTGCATGATCCTCCATTCGGGAAGAACTCCGGGGGAAACCTCAGATCCCGCCGGGGATCGGACGAGGGTGGCGTCTCGCGTCACTCACCTCTTGGGGCCTCGTTCTTGGAGCCGGCACCGACTGAGGGACTTGCGGAAGACGGAGGTGGTGCTTTTTATCGAGGCAATGGCTTCGTATGCGGGTGTTCCGGGTGGAGATTTGTGAGGCAACGACAATGGTGACGGACAAGGTTTGGTGGCGTCAAGACCGTGTTAGCCGGCTCCGTTCCGGCGTGTCCGAATGTCTTCGTGATGGTCTCCTATCGCTGTGAAGTCGAAGCCGCCTTTGGACGGTATACGATGACCTTCGATGGGCGGTCTAGTGAAGGTCCTATTCGGCGCGCGGGTCTTGCGCATCCCCACTTCGAGGCTCGTCTTCAGAATCGGAGCTGCCGGTCTCTCCTCGAAGGGCCATCTGTTTGGCATAGGCCAACTTGAGCTTCTTCTGTAGCTTTTGTGGGTAGCCAGGGTGGCTAGGTGTGCCCCTTGTGGCGGGGTGCGTGTGGCTGTGGGTGTGCTTTGGCTGCTGTTGTTGTTTTCGCCGGTTTTTCTAAAAACGGACACCTTTTAATGAATGGATGATTTCCGTTTCAAAAAAAAAAAATTAGTTGAGATTGAGGGAGGGTGTTAGAATAGACAAATTGTATACGTATCGTATACGTATAGGACTTGTAATTGTACCCATATATAATGAGAAGAACCCTACCCGACGAGGCACGTCGGGACGCACACATCTTACGATTCTTTCATGCACATCGGTTCATCCGTAGTTAATGATCAAGTCATTACGTGAAGGACGTGTCTACGTGTTCCAAGATGATTAATCGCGTTTAAGCAGTCTGATCTGCCATTTGGAGTATGATAGTGTCAACGACATTAGTTGAGCTCACGCATCCCCTTCGTAGGTACACCCGCGTGATTAATCATTAGTTATTCCCGCCAACTAATGAAATGTGCAAAAATCAGCAGGCGATATGCTTTCGTTTGACAACTGGATGTATGCGTTGCAGATCGAGCGAGCAGCTGATTAGAACATTTTCCAAATCGGGCCGTCGTGTTTCATATCTCTTACGATTTTTGTGTTAGGAAGGTGATCTTTTTTGGTTGCAAATATAGTAAGTTTCACGTGCTCAGATACACTGCAACATGTGGGCACATCTAAACAAACCAATGCGAGCACGTCCCGTGTGTATGAGAAATAAGATGCTTCTCCAGTGCATCCTCTATAGTCAATGATAGCAACACGCGGAAAGGATGAATCTCTATTTTCTAATTACACATCAACCAAGTGATTGGAGAAAGGAATCAAGCCAGAACGAACCCATGGTTGAATGGTTAGATGACCGGTGGTACCTCTAGTTACTAGGGATTAAACTGTGTTTGTTGATACTTTGATGTCCCATCAATAGCAGAATGTTTGTGGTGTCTTCGTCAATCTTATTTTTTTTTTTTGCGGGGAAAAAAGAGATTTTATTAAGTATTAGGAACAGTACAATCAGCCTTGATCGCCCTAGCGATTTCTGGCGGGTAGTCTTGCAACCACACATTGGTCACCGCTTGTACTTTTCCTAAGAAAGCTAAACCATGGCTCACCGAATTTGCCTCACGGTTCACTTTCACTATTTCTATCTCTCTCTCCCTAATCCTTTCTCTAATACTGGAAACTCTACTAGCATAGCGTGACATGTTTGGACCTCCTTCGAAGACAAGTGAGATCGCCTCCGCACAATCAGACTCCAACACAAAAGCTTCTGAAGACCAACTAAGCGCCAAGTCCAGGCCTTCCTCCATCGCTCGCAACTCCGCGTCCAATGCATCCGCACAGCTGTGTAGGCACCTGCATGCAGCAAAGCTCACAGCACCGTCAGTATTACGAAGCACCATGCCCGCACCAGCAGTTCCGTCTGGTGAGTAGGCGCCGTCAACATTCAGCTTGTTCTTCCCTTGCTCTGGTGGTCTCCACTGCTGTTTAAACTGTGGTCGCTCCTTGGCGCGCTTTTGCACATCAAAGCCTTTAATCTCATCGATCACCTGCTTGCCCTTAACAACATCAGAAGAGGGGTGTTGTTTGAGGGTTAACAGAGACTCCATGTAACTCATTAGGAAGCGCTTTGAGGCTTCCACTGGGGCCGGTTTCTTACTGTGTGTGATTTCATATGAACATGCCAGTTGCGCCACAGGGTCATCAGGAGGCCAGCACGTTGGTTCAGATTTGATTTCTTCAACACGTGTAGAAACCAATCAGGGTTCAGTTCAAAGAGATTATCTGCTGGTATGTCCCATACTTCTCGCATTGCATCCAGCAGGGCTCGCGCTTGAGGGCATTTGATCATGGCATGAAAGGTAGTCTCGTTCTCCATTCCGCAGATTAGACATGTCGGTGGGGTATCTATACCACGTGCATTCATGTTCACCTGTGTCGCCAACGCATTTCTTGCCAACTTCCAAGCAAAGACGCGGACTTTGGGTGGTACTGGACATTGCCAAATGAGCTTCCAGTCTGCACTATCACCATTTGGCCGGGCGCTGGTGGTTTGCCGTCCATCAGCCCGTAGCTGTTCCTCAAAGGCTAAGCGATACGCACTGCGGACGGAAAATATTCCGGTCTTTTCTGGGTGCCAGGCTATGAAATCAGGCTCATTGCGCCTCGATGTACCAATCTTTAGTATTTCTGTGACATCAATAGGCAGAAACCAGCGCTGCAGCAATTGTGTGTTCCATGTCCCATCTGGGTTTAGGAAATCTGCCACCCATCTTAGTCGACAGCGTCCCTGTCTCGTAATTGGCAATAGATATGATTCTCGTGGTATCCATGGTTGACGCCATACACGAATGCTTGTTCCATTGCCGATTCTCCAAATCGCTCCTTTCTTAAAGAGCTCCAGCCCGTACTCAATGGCACGCCATGTTGGTGATGCATTCCCAGAGAACACCGTATCTAGGAGGAGACCCTGTGGAAAATACTTGGCCTTCAGGACCTGGGCGCACAAAGTATTGGGCTGCTGTATCAATCTCCATGCCTGGCGAGCGAGTAGCGCTTGATTAAATAGGCGCATGTCCTTAAACCCCATCCCCCCTTGGTCCTTTGGTCGCAACATACTGTCCCATGAGATCCAATGGGTCTTGCGTTTCCCCTTCTCCGCTCCCCACCAGAAATCTCTTATGATCTTTGTTAGTTCGTCGAGCAACCCAAAGGGAAGTTTAAATATGCCCATGACATACACTGGAATTGCTTGCGCTATTGCCTTAATCAATACCTCTTTGCCTCCCTGGGAAAGGTATATCTCACCCCACTGAATTAGACGTTTGAGTAGTTTCTCTTGCAGACTCTTAAATTTGCCTTTGTTCATGCGGCCTTCTGGCGTTGGAAGTCCCAGATACTTGGTCTCAAATGTTTCCTGGGTAACCTGCAGCACTTGCTTGACTTCCTCCTTTACAGCCGGGTCACAAGAATCCCCAAACAAGATAGAGCATTTACTTGGGTTTATGAGCTGACCCGTGCTATGTGCATAGGCGTTCAACACCCCCTGGATCCTTGTCGCTTCATGTGCATTAGCTCGGAAAAAGAGTAGACTATCATCTGCAAAGAGGAGGTGAGAGACCCCTGGTGCTCGCCGACAGACTCGAAGTGGTTGAATATGTTGGTCCTGTACTTCTTTTTGCAACAAGGCTGACAAACCATCAGCAACAAAAAGGAAAAGGAAGGGGGAGAGGGGATCACCTTGTCGAAGGCCTCGAGAAGGGGAAAACGAATCCAGGAGGGTTCCATTGAATTTCACCGAGTATCTCACAGTGGTGACGCATGACATTATCCAGTCCACCCATCTGTGAGCAAAACCCATTCTTTCCATCGCTTTCCTGAGAAAACCCCAATCCACCCTGTCATATGCTTTTGATAGGTCCAACTTGTATGCACAAAAATTATTCTCCTGCTTGTTATTGTTCTCAATGAAATGTATGCACTCAAAGGCAACAAGTGCATTATCCGTTATGAGCCTTCCTGGCACAAAGGCGCTTTGATTAATGGAGATAATATCACCCAGAATTGGCCTCAATCTATTAACCAGACACTTGGCGATAATTTTGTAGAGTACTGAGCATAAGCTAATAGGCCTGAAGTCCTTTAGTGTCTCTGGATGGTCAATTTTAGGAATTAAAACGATGGCTGTGTCATTTACCTCCGAGGGCATTTTCCCTGTTAAGAAGAACAATCTTACCGCGTTCACAACCTCCGCCTTCATGGTGTCCCAGTTCCTTTGGTAAAAACGTGCCGGAAAGCCATCAATACCAGGAGCTTTTAGTGGCCCAATTTGGAAAAGGGCGTCGCTGATCTCCTCCTCCGAGAAGTCCTTGCATAGGCTCATATTCATGTCACCGGTAACCCGCTCCTGCATGAGATCAAGCAGCGCATCAAAATTTAAATTCGGGTCCCGGGTAAACAGCTCCTGAAAGTATGAGGTTGCCATCCTCTCCATTTCCGAGGGTACTTCCATCCAGGCTCCATCCGCAGTTTTGAGCCGCTTGATTTTATTCTTTCTTGCACGCCATACTGCCTTTTGATGGAAATACTTGGTATTACGGTCTCCTTCCCTGAGCCAATTGATTCTTGATCGCTGCAGCCAAAGCATCTCCTCACGATACAGTAATTCGTTCATATGGTCCGACACCTTCCTGATAGCATCCCGGTCGGCATTTGCTTGCATAAGCACCTCAAGTTCGTTTCTGCACTTTTCTAGTTCCTTTAGGAGATTACCGAATTTTTTCTTACTCCACTCTTGCAGCACACGCATGATGCTATCCAGGCTGGTTCGTATACTTCCCAGATCATGTTTGTCTCCTGCCTCCTCCCAGGCCTTGGCAATTAGCTCTGGTAATTCAGCGTCCCTCTCCCACCAGACCTCATAGTGGCGCCGGGGCTGGCGTATCTTCTCCCTGGATTCCTGCAACAAACGCACAAGTACTGGACAGTGGTCAGATACAGGTGACACCAGGTGTTCTACAGAAGATTCAGCAAACATGTCTCTCCATTCTGATGTTGCAACCGCGCGGTCAAGTCGCACCCGGACGTTAGCTCGCCCCTTCCTTCTGTTATCATAAGTATAAGGTAACCCTGTGAAGCCAAGATCAACCAAATTACAAACAGCGAGGGTTTCCCGAAAGGCGGCCATCTGAACTTCTGCACGCGGGGTACAGGAGAGATGTTCTTGCTGCCAAAGCGCCTCGTTGAAATCGCCCATGACTAACCATGGAAGGTTTGAAGTAGCTTTGAGGTTTTTAAGAGTGTCCCACATTCGATAACGATTTTCAACTCTAGGTTCTCCATACACACAAGTTAGACGCCATTGAGGCGCACTAGGCGACTCCTGAATATAAGCATCAATATAACGTTCATTAATATCAATTACCTCAACACAGAGATTTTCATGCCAAAACAGGGCAAGACCACCACTAAGACCATCACTACTAAACCCAGCAAATCCTTTTAAACCTAACCGAAAACGAAGACGACGAATCCTATCTTTATTTTGCCTAGTTTCACACAAAAACACTAAACGAAGATTAAAGGACTTGGAAACTTGGACGATCTCATTAACTGTCGGGGCGTTTCCGGCTCCCCGACAGTTAAAACTGAGGCAATTCATTGCGACTGACGGGGCGCCACACTTGGCCCCGTCAGCTTGTTGGTAGTCTCTTTGTTTGCTACCTTGTCCTCCAGTTCTTCCTTCTGTGCCTCCCCTTCAAGCGGCTCCTCCTTGGAGTTCCTTATACGTCCCCGCTTTTGTTCGCCTCCTTTCAGCACATGGTCTGGCTGTGTTGCCAGGTCCCGACCAAACAACAGTATTTTCTCCTTTGTCTCATCGGCGGCGCGCTTCCGTGGGGTCTGATCAACTGCTGGCATATGTTCATCCGAATCTCCAAAGGAAACCACCATCGAACCTAGGCCCCGGAGTGCTGGGATCATGTCCGAGCTACCAGGTGATGCAGTCATCCTACCCAAGTCAAAACTCTTCGCAGACACCTTCCTCGCGCTAGTCTTTTTGCATCGCTTGGGCGCTGTCTCATCCCTGCCTGTACGTGTTGCCGCTAGGTGCAGCTCCACATCCGGTTTCGTGGCCTCCTCTGGGACCTCCACAATTGCCTGGACTTGCATTGCACCAACCTGGGCTGACAGGCCCTGATTCACCTCCTCAAGCCCTGGTGTTGCTTCCTCCTCAAACTCACCATGGGAGCCTACGCGCTCCGACGCATATGCAGATGGTACTGCTGGCGCAGACGGCACAGCCGTTCTTGTGCGTTGAAACGCATGGCGCGACTCAGCGCTGCCAAAGCTCGAGAAGTTCAGCCCTCTCTTTGCCGTTGGGTGCCCTGCTGCAGGTATGAAGTGTGAACGGTGCTCAAACTTTTTATAGGGGCTACATCGGAGTTCATAAACCTCATAGTCCAGGGAAGGAACACCACGTCGTTTCTTCTCGCACTCGAATTTCCGGTGCCCCATAAACCCACAATGGGCACAGTAATGCGGAACTCGCTCGTACTTCAGCTTATACACCTTCAAGGCCGAGGGCCTTCCTTTAACTCCAATCGTAATCTGAGTTTGCAGACGCCGATCATATGGTAGCTCCACCCGCACCCTCAAAAATTCGTTCATATCCTTCTCCTCTGTTGGCGCATCCACTTCCATCGGCCTCCCCAGGAGCCTCCCGTACAACATACCAGTCTCTGTATTTTGTTTACCCCAGGAGACATTATAGATGCGCACCCAGACCGGCACATGGTCTAGAACCATCTCCGAAGGTTGCTCATTCTCCTTAATCTCCTTCACAAGCAGCGCATTTTTGTTGAAAATCCAAGGTCCGCCACGCTTTACAAACTCGAAATCTCCTTGTGAAAACAGGGTGATCATGTAATAGTTCTTTTGCAGCTCCGTGTACTGGATGCCCGTACGTAGGTGCCAGACATCAACCCCAAAGTACTGAAACATATCACTAGCGCTGGGTCTAATTGTGCCATGTACCTTCCCAGGAGTTTCCATACTGTCCGCGGTGCAGCCATAGCTGGTTCCTCCTCCTCGTCAAGCTCCAGGTAGGCGTCGTCCTCCATGTCGACGTCGCCCCCGACCCGGGTCTCTGGTCCTGCACGGAGTCCTGGTTCCTCATCCCCCACTTCGTCAATCTTAAAATCTACCGAATTAAATTTTTTGTACACATGTCACTCGGAGGTGTTCATAGAAATATGTGTGTGTACGTCATTCATAGAGGTAAGTGTAGGTAGGTATTTGTTAGGGTCACAAGAAAAGTTGAATCAAGGGGCTGAAGCTACTCCACCATTAATTTGAGTCAATTTTCAATTTCTGTAGCTTGCCAACCTGGCAGCTAAGAAGTCGGAAAAGAAGTCCACTATCATCATAACGGGACCATTTTAACAAATCTTGCCATTCCTCGAAATTTCAACGCAAATAATTTCTGAAAACATAATTAAATCTAACCTATTTTCGTCCTGCCAAACGCTAGAACTGAAAGGTCTATTGTCGGAGCCTCTGAGGCGATACCACTAATAAATTTGGTAGTACCGGGCGGTATCCCATTCAACACTAAGACTTGTCATAGTGGATAGTAACATTAAGTAGTAACATGTACATGTTACTACTCTATATTACTAACTTCATAGAGGATAGTATCATAGGTGTAGTAACATAGAATGCCACATTTATTTCTTTGTAGAGTCATTTTTTCCTTCGAATATGTGATGTGATGGTAACATAGCTAGTTACCACTATCCTCTCTTTCATCAATTAATGACATATCACGTGATCAAAATACTTACTCATAAATATCGTGTTGATTTACACTACAAAGCCATCAAGAGTTAATTTACTCAATAAAATATGAGTTCACTAGGTGGTGGACCCACAATTGGTCGTTTTCTCGTGTCCACCATCTCTTGTACGTCCTCCTACGGTGAGATGTCATTGTTGTAAACAAGGGTGACCACCATCGAAGCAATTCTAGGGGACGCTCAAATCAACATTATTTTGTTACCATATTTGGCTATTAACAATTTTGAATGTACAAATGTTCGCATGAGATTGCTAATACTTAAGCATGATTTGTGGATATAATAGCACGAAGCTTCAAAATCTATCAAACAACTTTTACATGAAAAAACACAAACTTTCATTTGAAGAACCTGACCTTTTAAGAATATAGAAACAACTTGTACACGAATAAATTTGGCTTTCAACTTTCTAGTTGCAACGAACAAAATCGAACCTTAGACTTGTGATGCCGCAGCTTAGGTTGGTACCATGGGAAAATAGAAAATGGGTATGGTTCCTCATATCACCTCATTACGATGTTTATAACTCAGAAAACTCATATCCTAAATTCAAAATTTGAAAAAAAGCCAGAAATTTAGAGTACAGATGGGAACACACACAAACAGATTTTGGTTTGTTACTTGCCTTAACTTAAACCTTTTTCCTCGTTACGTTACGGTAACTTACTATAGCTCAGTGTACATTGAATTAGGTTTCATTTTCCCTAATTAGGGCATTATCCCATTCTACATAAATTTCACAATTATAGTCGTTTACATGTTTGATTTTTTCTTAATATTTTTAAAATATAAATATTAGTTTTAAGAAGTAATTTGGATCCGAGAAGTATTTAATTATGTAGATGGTCACAAGAAACATATCGCCTACACATTAAAGTTGGACACATACAGTGCTTGATGTTTCATGTTCTCTCTCTTAGTTTCTTTATAATAACCTTTTTTTGCACAATCTCCTGTTATAAAAAATGGACGAGATGTTTTGGTATTCAGGAGCATATACACTGGTTTTTGAAATGAGTTTTAAATTAATTTCAAAATATTAAAAAAGTCCGAATTTTTTTGTCACGCGTACATCTCAATGTTCTATGTGCTCATAAAGTTATTTCACAAAAATATTATATTTTGTGTTGTGTAAAGAAGGAAAAAAATTGGTGCTTAAAAAAACTCTTCATGGGACATTTCTTTATGCTTTTTAGATAAGACACAAAAATACCGGTTTACCCGCTAAATTTTTGTTCGAATTCTTTTGATATTTTAGAATGTTTTTTTGGGTGGCGGGAGTATATACACCCAAGATTAATATTGCGTAGATTTCCATTCCAAACACGCTCTTTGTACATGTTCGACCAATAATTAAGTCGTATTGTCTGGCTACGCACGTTGGTGCATCTATAGTTGATGATCGAGTCCCTTCGTGCAAAAATATGATTAAGTGATTATCGAAAGGATGTGTATATACCTGTTTTAAGATAATTAATCTGCCATTTGTGCATGATACCACCAAGTGTCAACGACATTAGTTTTTTTTGTACAAACACAGTATAAACGCAGACGCTCACATACACGCGCATACAGTCACCCCTATGAATGCACACACGCACATTCTACCCCTATGAACACCTCCAAAAGACTAAGTCGGCGGATTGAATCTTGAAATTGACGAAGTCACGACAGACGCCTCTCGCGACATTAGTTGAGCTTACGCATCCCTTATGTCTGCTTGGTTAATCATAGCTGTTCTCGCCCGCTAACCAAATGTGCAAAATCAATAGAAGCGATATGTTTTTGTTTGACAACTGGACTTTCAAATCGTGTATCGTGTTTCATATCTTTAACGATTTCGTTGTGGAAATTGTTTTTTTTTTTCGATTAAGATGCACATGCGCACACATGGTGTCACATGTGGATACAATCACACAAGCACGTCATGTACGCACACTGCTCAATCTGCGGATCAACAACACGAGACATCACTGCTTCCCTGCGTTCTCTCATGAGTGGAAGCAAACAACACGCGTAAAGTAAGAATCACTAGTCTAAATTTGTAATCAAACAAGTGTCGAGGAAGAAAAAAGACTCAAAGTGGTGGCTAACATCACTCATTTGAGTCATTTTTCTGTTGCTATGGCTTGCCAACCAAACAGAAAGATAGAACCCACCACCACGGTGACAACTGACAAGATATCCGCCTAGACCCTGCGCCCGGTGCGACGCGTTGGCAGGCCCCTCCTTCAGTCGACATGAGGAGATGCACGTGCCATGCTCTCGTTTTGATGCCCAGAAATTGTAGTCACGCGGTGGAGATCAACCGCAGTCCGCAGGCACCAGGCAGGCTCATGGAGTCATGGGTGACATACTGACATGGTTACGAAGACCATCGTGGCCTCTCAAGCGTAATGTATGTCTCTCCCCATCTCGCTGATATGTGGGAATCGGATAAACAAGCATATCAGCTGCTCATGGATAGCTTTTAGTATTGCTGCTGCTCTTGCTGACGGTTACGCACATTCAATTTTGTAGGGTATATTATTGCTAGTTGGGACTATGATTTGATTTGACCAACAGAAGATGTGAAGAATATTACTCTAATAGTCTAATTCTGAGCTGCACCGAATGTTGAATATATAAGCAAATATCCATATGAAATAATCCATAGAAGTAATTGATAAATCATGACTATGTAGACGAATAAACTAAACGTACAGTCTAGTAAGGTAGATGAACAGATCACATCTAAACAAGACATACCGATCGCATCTACCACATATACTAGAAGAAGAAACTCTAACAGAAACTGAAAGAGAAACGACAAGATCACGTACTTCACAGCAGCGTCGTTGTCGCCCATGTTGAGGTTGTCGAAGAAGTTGCTGAGATCCGGGAAGAAGTTGTCGGTGTGGAGGAACTCGTCGTCCAGACGACGTCGTGCTGCCGTGGTCGCGCCGGAGCGCTCCCCAAAACCTGATTGCCCCTCACCCGTACGGGTTCACGAGAGGCAGGGTTCGGAGGCCTACTGTCCGGCAGTCGGTGCACGCCGACGGACGGGATGAAAGACGGCGGCGCGCAATGAACTGGAACCGGTAGTCGCATATGTGGCACGTACAGGCTAGGTTTCTCGTCGCGCTTATATAGTGAGGCTCGGGAAGGTCGTGGGACGCAGCCCACGTACGAGTTCACGATCCAGAAAAACCGGAACGAAACGGCTGAGTTAACGCGTCCGTTAATAGCTCATAATTGTGATTGATTACACAATTAATTTCCCGAACAGCAAAAAGATAAGCTCGGCTCGGCGAGATTCCCGCAACCCGCGGCGCGTCGTGACGTGTCGTGAGAGGCGAGGCGGGCGGCGGAGGAGGAGGAGTGCGCGAGGGCTCTCTCTCTTCTCACTCACTTACTAGGACTAGAACAGCCCACCTTATATACCACTCCAACTCTCTCTCAACTAGCAATGTGGGACTAAACTTAGCCCACTAGTGCTGATTATTGGAATGGGCCATGTGAGTTTCAGAATTTGATAATGGGCCATGGGCCAAAGGCCAAATGCCCAAAATTCCAGCAATCCCCACAAACTCTCATTGGCACATCTCATCAATAAGTTTCCCGAACATTGTTTTATATACCGGTATGTCGTGACTGTTAAGTTGAACTTCCACTTAAAGCTTCATATTACACTAGATTGCAACTTGGATAGTGGACTATGCCTTGAACTACAAGTTTTCCGCACTAGCTTCATACAAAGCCTAGACCGATACTAGGCTGCCGCGAGGCTTCCTCGCGGTTTGGAGCTTATACGTCATACTCGGGGCCTTTCATGAGTTTACTAGAGAGCACCCAACTCTCATAGATTGCGACGTTTAACAATCGGACTCATATAGGTGTGTTCTTCAAAGATGTTCTGCAGGACAACATCTCTACTAAAATAAGCCACTTAGAACACATTAAGATAATTATCAACCTGCCATGCAGAATAGGAGAGTATTGCATCTTACGGAGTGGTAAAATTGCTATAGGGATATATACTCTCCTCCCAGCTGACCAACAACTTGTCTCCCAGTTCTAATTCACGGGATCTCCGATCACATAGAGTGGGTTACCACCGTGGGCAGCTCATAGTGTGGGTCTCATACCCATCTCCTCGATGCATTTTCTATCACATTTCGTGATAGTCCCTTTGTGAAGGGGTGCCAGGTTTCTAGACGTATGGATATAATCCAACGCTATAACTCCGGAGTTTCTCATTCTCCTGACAGTTTTTCTCCTCTTCACATGCCTTGATGACTTCATATTATCCTTAGAACTGTTTACTTTGACGATCACGTTTGATTATCACAGTTCATAGGAATAGCGGGTATTGGTTTTTCAACCTGTAAGTCCATCAAGAGCTCACGAAGCCACTCTGCTTCAACAGTGGTGTGTCTAATGTGTGAGTTCTGCTTCCATAGTTGACCTCGTAATGATGGTCTGCTTGCAAGACTTCAGGAAACAGCGCCACCTCCAAGTGTAAACAAATAACCACTTGTGGCCTTAGTCTCATCAGCATCGATATCCAATTTGCATCACTATAACCCTCAAGTACCCTTGGATACCCAGTATAGTGAATGCCATAACTGCAGTGCCTTTCAAATAACGCAAAACTCTCTCAAGAGCATGCCAATGAACATCTCCAGGTCTAGACACAAAACAGCTGAGTTTACTTACAACAAAGGAGATGTCAGGCCTCGTGGCACTGGTTAAATACATAAGTGAGCCAATGATCTGCGAATATCGCAATTGATCTCTAGCAATTCTTTTATTCTTTCGAATTATCACACTAGGATCATAAGGCGTTGGAGAAGATTTTGGTCGCTATACCCGAAGCGACTCAGGATCTTTTCCACATAGTGGGACTGAAGCAATGTAATCCCACCATCGTCATCCTTCAGCAGCTTGATGTTTAAGATCACATCAGCTACTCCCAAGTCCTTCATCTCAAAACAATGAGATAGGAACTCCTTGACCTCCTTAATCACAGTAAGGCTGGTCCAAATATCAATATGTCATCGACATAGAGACATAGAATAACTCCCTCGCCCCCACCATGGCGATAGTATACACACTTGTCAGCTTCGTTTACAACAAAGCCTTCGGTTAAAGTTCTTTCAAACTTCTCATGCCTGCTTAGGTGCTTGCTTAAGCCCATACAGAGACTTTAACTTACACACCTTTCCTTCTTGACCATCTACTACAAATCCATCTGGCTGCTCCTAAATTTCCTCTTCAAGCTCTCCATTTAGGAAAGCAGTCTTAACATCCATTTGATGAACGAGAAGACCATGTGAGGCAGCCAAGGATAGTAGCACTCGAATGGTGGTCAATCAACAGGTGAGTATGTATCAAAGAAATCTTCACCTTCTTTCTGGGTATAACCCTTGGCCACAAGACGTGCCTTGTACTTTTCAATAGTACCATCGGGCCTAAGCTTTTCTTGAACACCCATTTGCATCCCACAGGTTTGCACCCATAAGGACGATCAGTAACCTCCCAAGTTCCATTAGCTAAGATGGAATTCATCTCGCTTCGGACAGCTTCCTTCCAGTAGTCGGCATCTTGAGATGCATAGGCTTCTGAAATAGAAGTGGGAGTATCATCCACGAGGTACACAATGAAATCATGACCAAAAGACTTTGCAGTCCTCTGTCTCTTGCTCCTTTTGGGAGCTTCATTGTCATCCTCCACAGGATTGTCAAAGTGTTCTATAGCCATGGTAGGTTCAGGAAATAATTCCTGAGTAGATGAACTGGGCATCTCCTGAATTGATGAGCTAGACGTTTCCTTCATAGGAAAGATATCCTCAAAGAAAGTCGCATCATTCGACTCCATAATTGTACCAACATGCATGTCGGGTACCTCAGATTTTACTATCAAAAATCTATAGCCAATGCTATGAAAAGCATATCCCAGAAGAACACAATCCACGGTTTTTGGTCCAAGCTTGCGCTTCTTGGGTATTGGCACATTTACTTTCGCCATACAACCCCAAGTTCGTAGGTAAGAAAGTTTCAACCTTTTCCTTTCCCATTCTTCAAACGGGGTAAGGGTTTTGTTCTTTGTGGGGACACGGTTTAGGACATGACATGCAGTCAATATCGCCTCCCCCCACCATGCCTTGGATAGACCCGTGTATCTAACATGGCGTTAACCAAATCAGTTAGAGTACGTTTCTTTCGGCCACCCCATTTGACTGAGGTGAGTAGGGAGGCGTCCTCTCATGGATAATACCATGTTCCGCACAAAAAGAATCAAACTCGTTGGAAAATACTCTCCACCACGATCAGACCTTAGCCGCTTGATCTTTCGATCAAGTTGGTTTTCTGCTTCAGCTTTAAAGATTTTGAAGTAATTAAGAGCTTCATCTTTAGATTTCAGGAGGTACACATAACAATATCGAGTAGAGTCATCAATTAAAGTCATGAAGTATCTTTTCCCTCCTTTTGTCAATTCGCCATTCATTTCACAAAGATCCGAATGTATAAGCTCCAGCGGTGCCAAGTCTCTTGCCTCCGCAGTCTTGTGAGACTTACGTGGTTGCTTTGCTTGCACACATACTTGGCACTTGGATTTCTTGACAATAGAAAATTTCGGAATTATATTCATATTCGCTAGCCGCGTCATGCACCCAAAATTAATATGACAAAGTCGTGAATGCCAAATATCGGACTCACTATCATTGCAAACATGATTAATAATTTGAGTACATATGTCTGACAGAGATAAGCGGAACAAGCCTCCGCATACATAACCCTTTCCAACAAATTGTCCACACTTGGAAATCACAACTTTATTAGACTCAAAGACCAACTTAAAACCATCTCGACATAAAAGCGATCCGCTAACGAGATTCTTATTAATGGAGGGAACGTGCTGCACATTCTTCAGTTGGATGGTCTTTCCCGAAGTAAACTTCAGATCCACCGAACACCACGTGAGCGTGAGCCGTTTCCCATCAGCACGGAGGAAGTCCTTGCAACCTGATAAGAGGAAAACATAGACACATCAGAACATACATGTGTATTGGCTCCGGTGTCTATCCACCAATCAGGAGAATTACATACTGAAAGGACAGTAGGAGAAAGCCGTACCCAACGTCCTTCATCTCAGTATCAACGCCAATAACAACATTTGCGGACTTGCCGCTGTTCCCACGCCGATCATGGCGTTCTGGGCAATCGGAGCCCAATGTCCAGGAGCGCCACAAACATGGCAGTTCCCTTTCTTCTTATAAGGAGTCTTCCTCTTGAAGTTGGTTGAGTTTGAGGCTTTGTTCTTCTCGTCAAACTTGCCTTTTCCATTGTTCTTATTCTTAGACTTGTGAGATTGGAAGTTCTTCTTCATTGGCACTGGAACCTCCCTCAAAACTGCGAGCGCGTGTGTCCTTTGCTCTCGCCTTCTCTTCCACATGAAGCGAGCCAATGAGATCCAAAACGGAAAACTCTTGTCTCTTATGTTTCAGAGAAGTAGCAAAGTTCCTCCACGAAGGAGGAAGCTTGGCAATGATGCCACCGGCCACAAATTTGTCCGGTAAGGTACACTTAAACTGCTCGAGTTCTTTGGCAAGAGACTGAATCTCATGAGCCTGCTCGACCACGGAGCGCTCATCGGTCATCCTGTAGTCATAGTATTGCTCCATGACATACAGTTCAGTGCCAGCGTCCGAGACCCCAAATTTGGCCTCGAGCGCATCCCACGCATCTTTACCGTGGTCGAAAGCCATGTACGGGTCAACAATGTTGTCCCCAAGAATGCTGAACAAGGCCGCCTTAAACATGGCGTCGACCTTCTCAAACTTTCCCTGCTCCTGCAGAGAGGCCCCTCAGGTCTAGCATCTGTGGCGCTAAAACAGCCTAGGTTTGTAAACCATAGAACTGCCTTTGTGCGCCACCTCTTGTAATGCATACCATCAAAGGAGGGAGGTCGAGTAGCGGCAGCAATGCTGCTTGAATTGATTTGCCTATAATCAGGTTTTTGGATTGTTGAATATATAAGCAAATATCCATATGAAATAATCCATAGAAGTAATTGATAAATCATGACTATGTAGACGAATAAACTAAACGTACAGTCTAGTAAGGTAGATGAACAGATCACATCTAAACAAGACATACCGATCGCATCTACCACATATACTAGAAGAAGAAACTCTAACAGAAACTGAAAGAGAAACGACAAGATCACGTACTTCACAGCAGCGTCGTTGTCGCCCATGTTGAGGTTGTCGAAGAAGTTCTGAGATCCGGAAGAAGTTGTCGGTGTGGAGGAACTCGTCGTCGAAAGTCGCGCTAGTCGCGAAAAAACCTGATTGCCCCTCACTTGCAGGTTCACGAGAGGCGGGTTCGGAGGCCTCTGTCCCGGTCGGTGCCAACGACCGGACGGGAAAAAGCGCAATGAACCGTCGAGCTAGGTTTCTCGTCCGCGCTTATATAGTGAGGCTCGGGAAGGTCGTGGGACGCAGCCCACGCTGTTCACGAAACCGAACGAAGCTGAGTTAACGCGTCGTTAATAGCTCATAATTGTGATTGATTACACAATTAATTTCCCGAACAGCAAAAAGATAAGCTCGGCTCGGCGAGATTCCCGCAACCCGCGGCGCGGCGCGTCGTGACGAGGCGTGGCGAGGCGGGCGGTGGAGGAGGAGTGCGCGAGGGCTCTCTTCTCACTCACTTACCCAGAACAACCCACCTTATATACCACTCTCTCTCTCAAGAAAACTTAAACTCCTGTCTGTGATTATTGGAATGGGCCATGTGAGTTTCAGAATTTGATAATGGGCCATGGGCCAAAGACCAAATGCCCAAAATTCCAGCACCGAAATCTAGCCATACAGGAAAGTTTGGAGCTTCTTCCGAAAAGGAGGTTTGAGAATCCTGGATGCATACAACTTTTATTTACGTACGTATGTGCCATGCTGTAACTCTTATTGTTACCCTGAAAATAATTACTTGTTTCAGTATACTATCATCATATATCTTGATTATTATTGGTCAGTATACTATGATACGGTCATCATCACTATTCTTTGTATTGTGTTTGCAATATATTTTGATTGATATGTGACAAAAAAGAACACTATGTTTATCTATCAGAAAAGGAGAGAACACATCAAAGAGAAACTCCATCAAGAGTTGCTTTACACAACACAATATGAGTTGACCAGGTGGTGGGCACACGTGCAATTGGTCGATTTCTTGTGGCCACCATCTCTTGTACATCCTCCTATGGCGAGACGTCATTGTCGTGGACAGGTGACCACCGTCGAAGCAATGTTAGCGTACACTCGAATCAACATCAATTTTACCGTATATTAGCTCTCAGCAATTTTGGGTGTGCAAATGTTCTCATGAGATTTCAAGTACGTAAGCACGATTAAATTGTGGGAATCATAGCATGAAGCTTCAAAATATTGGGAATAAAATTTAAAATAAATCATATTTTCTGCACAAGTTCACAATTATAGAGGCGTTTACATAGGAGGAGGGTAATGACCAGAGAAAGGGTTTGGAGCATTTCCCGAAAAAGAAGGTTGAGGCCACCGATCTCTGCATTGAATAGATGCATGCATATGACTTTTACTTTTGTTTATTTTTTATATGCCATGCTTGAAATGTTATTATTACCCTCAAGATAATTCATAGCTTCAGTATACTATCATATCTTGATTATTATTGGTCAGCATATTATGATATAATTACCATCACTATTGTTTTTTGGTGTTAGGAATATATTCTAATTGAGGGGTGACAACAAACAACACTATATTTCTCTATCAAAAAAGGAGAGAGCACATCGAAAGGAAGCTTCATCAAGAGTTGCTTACCTCAGCAAAATTTGAGTTGACCAGGTGGTGGTCACACACAACTGGTCTATTTCTCGTGGCCACCATGTACCTCCTCCTACTGCGAGGCGTCATTGTCATGGACGAGGGTGAGCACCGCCGAAGCAATGTTAGGGTACACTCGAATCAATATGAGTTTTACCGTATATTAGGTCTTGGCAATTTTCGGCGTGCAAATGTTCTCACGAGATTTTGAATACTTATAAGCATGATTAAATTGTGGGAATGATAGCACGAAGCTTCAAATATTCGGTATAATTTCACAATCACAGAGGTGTTTTACATGTTTGATTTTTCTTATTTTTTGAAACAATAAATATGACTTTTAACTAAGCGCTATATTATGATAATTTGATCCATGCTCAAAAGAAACGAAGGGGAGATGAGGCCGGCTGTCCGCGGCGCCCCAAAGCTAGCCAGACACCTGTGCCAAGAACAAGAAAAAAGTTCAGCAAGACCCATAGCTTAACCCGTGTCCGTTTTTGGCGCTGCACTGTTGCACACGCCATGGTGCTTCGCAGCCGTCGGCATAATAAGCTGGCACAACAAACAGAACCGTGTCGGGGTGGATGGATGGACTTATCCACGACACCGGCCGGAAAGCCATAGGAGATAGGACCCGTCCCGTTCCCGGCGCACCGCTGTACGTACGTGTTGCTGTGCAAGCGACGGGCGGCCCGCGTGGGTTTCGGTCTGTTGCATGGTGTGCGGCTGCGAGCTTCCCCTGCACCCACGGCTCTGTCTCCCACCTCTTCTTCTTCTTCCCTCTCCTTTAAAAGCTCCCTCCCAAGCTCTCGTAACACCTCTACCACAATTCCCGCCTGCCCCCTCCTTCATTCCTTGGGTGCCTGACCGCAGTCCAACCAACAATCCTAGCTTCCAGTTTCTTCTTCTACACCTTCTTCCTCGACGAAGTCGACACATCCAATCCTATCCATATATCCAGTCCAAGAAGCTCGTTTCTTCAATCCAAAGTCACGCCCCGAAACAAGAAATACCCAGGAGAAGCGGTCGATCGATCGGAACATCTCGTAAGCTAAAGAAACCCTGCTTCTAGCCTAGCCATCGCCATCGCCATCGCCACCGCTGGTCTGCGCTCTGTTCTTGCCCGTGCGCACCACCAGTGCCAGTCACCGAGGAATTAGCACAGCAAGGGAGAGAGAAGAAGCTCTTGACCAGAGCAGCCGAACCAACCGATCGAGGTGGGGTTTTCAGACTTCGGCGGCCAGAAATGCGGCAGATCTCATCGATGCTGCAGGGCCTGGCCCGTTCCATGTCTCTGGGGAAGGAGAGGAAGGCCGGGGAGGATAAGGAGGAGGAGGAGCAGGGGACGGTGCTGCGGACGTCGGGCACACTGTGGGGCGAGGGGTCCGAGACCTTCGCCGCCGTGTGCTCCCGCCGCGGCGAGAAGGGCACCAACCAGGACTGCTCCATCGTCTGGGAGGTGAGTGAGTCCGTTCCATCGATCCTCTGTTTCGTTACTCTGTCGCTGGCCTTGGTTGGAACTTGGAAGTTGGAACCACGATGGTGTCATGGTGACATGGTCGCCGTTAGCCTTGCTCCTCTCTGTTTAGTTTACCAGAAAAGAAGGAGATGGGACATGGTTAGGACTTCGGACTAGTTGCCGGCCTGACCTCATTTCTGGCCACACAAGAACTTAAACAGTTCCCTGTGCTTGCGTGTGCACTAAAGTATTGGCTTCGCTGTCCCCGTTGCTTACGATTACCTAACCATTTTTCTGATGTTCTTGCGAGGTGCTTCAGTTGGTTTCTTGGTCTTCGGTAGTCGGTACATGCAGCCAAAACTAGTAGAATTGGCCATTCGCTAGGCTACGTATTGTTGCCTCTTACGTGTAAGATTAGCGCAGATAGGTGTTGGAGCTTGTTGTGCACATGGTTCTTGGATATGGTGCTCCTTTTTGGCCTCTAGGGGTTTGATCACTTCTATATCCGCCAAAAGAGGTGGGGTACGTGTCTTGATTTGATGGAGCAAGAAAGGTGTTCGGTTTCTTGGTATCTGAATACTCCAGAGTGGCTTTGGATGGTTAAACTCTTAACTTACTGACAGTGGCGGAGCCAGCTCTCCATTGCAGCCTGGGCAAAGCCTACGTGTATCTCCATTGGTCTGCAGTTTGCCCACACAATTTCTTGTTTCATCCTCACTGCCCCTTAATAGTACAAGGAAGTTGGCCAGCCTAGCCCGGGCAGCTGCCCGGGCATGGCGGGCCCTGGCTCCGCCCATGCTTACTGATGATTGTGATGGGAATGTCAAGATATCATTTCGGTCTTCCTCAGAAAATTGGGTTTACATTTTCCAGACGACCAAATTTTTATTAGGTTTAAGCCTGATAGGGTTGCATTGTGCATAATTTAGAAAACCGGTACTAACTAACCTATTTGCGTTGCATAAAAATGTAGGCAGGTCAGCTTTGAAACAATGATTTTAGGTTTAGCTATTTTTGAGTATTCAGTTGAGTGTAGGGACAACGATGACCTATCAGCATAAAAGGGCCGGCTGGTTCAGTTGGTTGTCAATCTATCATGTCACACACAAACCTTGTGATTTCCATTTTCCCGATGCGAAACAATCAATGAAAGTTAAATTCTACACAAAATGTCAGGCCAGCAGTAGACAAAGATGGAAAAAACAAACAAACCATCAGTTGAGTTTAGAAAGCATTTCAATTTGTCCATAATTATTTCTCGTGTCTGTAAATGGTTTTTCTCTCAGTTTCTCATGGATCTTTTTCCTTGTTGATTTTCTCTTCAGGGATTCGGTTGCCAGGACGACTCCATCTTCTGCGGCATCTTCGACGGGCACGGCCAGTGGGGCCACTACGTCGCCAAGGCCGTCCGGGACTCGCTGCCCCCGTCGCTGCTGTGCCACTGGCAGGAGGCCGTCGCGCTTGCGTCGCTCATCGACGGCGAGAAGATGCTCTGCGACTACCAGTTCGACCTCTGGAGGCAGTCCTTCCTGGCTGCCGCCGCTTCTGTCGACGAAGAGCTCCGCCGAAGCCGCCGTCTCGACGCGTTCAACAGCGGCTGCACGGCGCTGTCCGTCGTCAAGCAGGGCGACATGATGGTGGTGGCCAACGTCGGCGACTCGCGGGCCGTCCTTGGGACCACGTCCGACGACGGAGGCGTCGCCGCCGTGCAGCTCACCGTCGACTTTAAGCCCGACCTACCCCGTAAGTCGTTGCGAGAAGAGAAACATCTTTGTTTTGTACACATTCTTTGACATGAACAGCCGACTTACCTCGCAGTCTGATATGCAGACGAGAAGGAGCGCATCAGGCAATGCAAGGGCCGGGTGCACAGTCTCGGCGACGAGCCCGGCGTGCACCGGGTGTGGCTGCCCGACCGGGAGGCGCCGGGGCTCGCCATGTCGCGCGCGTTCGGCGACTACTGCGTAAAAGACTACGGCGTGATCTCGGCGCCGGAGGTGACGCGGCGGCGGGTCACCGCCCGGGACCAATTCGTCATCCTCGCCACCGACGGGGTCTGGGACGTGCTCTCCAACGAGGAGGCCGTGCGGGTCGTGGCCGCGACGCCCGACAGGGAGAAGGCGGCGAAGCGCCTGGTCGAGTGCGCCGTGCGCGCGTGGAGGCGCAAGCGGAGGGACATCGCCGTCGACGACTGCTCCGCGATCTGCCTCTTCCTCCACTCGCCGGCGTCCTGAACTGATCGAACAGCTATGTTGTTCCTGCATCGTCGTCGGGAAAGAGGAAATCGCACGCGCAGTTGTGTTCGTGTTGATCGGTGCCGGACTGCCGGTGCGCGACGTCGCCGTCGGAAGAGACTGTCTTTAGGCCAGAAGGTCCAGTTTGTCTCATGACATGACCGGGATGTTGCAGGATTGGCCTGGATCACCGGAAAGTCTCCGGTATTCACACACTCGCCAAAATGTGCGAGAATCAACGACAGCCACTAGCATAAAGCAGAAGGATACAAGAGACATTTTTTCGTCACTTTCTTGTGTGTGTGTCTCCTGCTTGTAGAAATGTAAGTAAATTATCATATGAGTTAACACAAATAAACAGTAGTTGAACAAAAATATGAATTAAACAGGACTGCCAACAAAAAAACTAGATGAACATATGACATCTAAATATGATAAACACATCACATGTAATTCCATGTTAAAAGTAAGAAACTCTAGCATGATCTTGAAGAGGATAGGCATGAGCAGAGCCATTCTCATTCATGTTGCCATCGTCCATGTGTCTGAAGATGTTGAGTCAGGGGCAAGTCATTGTTTGAAAGCGTTTAACAATGTTGACTAAGTTGCCGCCGCACCCATGCTTAGTGTCGCCGCGTTGCCTTGGCCAGCCTGGGATGGTCGGCGGCCTGACATGAATAATGGTGGCAGTTCTAGGGTCTCTCTTGTGCAAAGACGAAGACCTACCTGAGGTCTGTCCATCTTGATTTGGCCAGAGTGATGAGTTTCGGAAGGCTCCGTCGGCGAATGTAACAGTGCACTTTATGCTGCAGTTTGCTGGATTAGGTGGTATTCGGTCGCGAGCACCCATGTTTTTATTCCGACCATTTGATTCTGGAGGGAGCGGCGCATGATGGCTACCAAGTGCAGAAGATTAATTGTAGTACTTTTCAATAAGAAATGCTGTCGAACTCACGAGGAGCTGAAGGTGTTGGTTAGCAGATTTGACAAGCAAACAATAATAATAAAATATTAGTTTTGGTGTTTTGAGTATAGTTTTCTATAAAGTAAAGTGTAGAAAGTAAATTGCAATATGTAAATACTCTCAATGAGAGAAAGTCCAATCCTCTATGCAGCAAGAGGACAAGTTCAAGTGTGTGTGCGTATATAAAACAAGTGTTTCCGAAGGGGACATGGATTTACTAGCATCAGAGTTCTACACAACATGGTAAATATTTTGTTAAGTTTCATTTAATTAGGGGTATAGCCTAAATTAGGTGTAGCCATAGATATGAGAAAATACATCCCTTATGATGGGTCCTAGAGCTATTTTCATGTGCAAGTATAGAAATCATTAAGACATAAATATCCCACCATAGCAATAAGATCATTAGCCCCCGACATAAACCCATCTAATGCAACTCAAAATATTGAAAAACGATTTCTGTCATTCCATCTCTTCAAACACTCATTCATTACATTGAAGTGTAGCCATATGGGCCCATATAGGTGCAGTAATATGCAGTGGCTATTCGCATAAAATAATCATAGAACAACATAAAATATAAAAACTTGACCAAATACTCATTGCACATCATATAGAATCATAGACAGATCATCATATGCCCTCAGGAACATGGGAAACTATTCACAAGTGTTAAAAATGATATGGACCAGAGGCATAATGGTTACAACACAATATGAATATACAATCTATCCACCAAATAAAGATAAAGTTCCAATCACAAAAGTGCAACTAGCCTCAAAACAATATCCGGGTTCAATTCAACACAAATTACGAGGGAGATGAAGTCGATCTCCTAGATGGAGATGGTGGTGATGATGGTGCTGATGGAGATGCCTCCCCCAAGCCAAGGAGGAGTGGTGATGACGATGGTGTCGATTTCCCCTTCACCGAAGGTTCCGGTGCGGCAGGATCTGCCCTATCCCGGAGTAGGAGAGGCCTTCTGCCTCCGCACCGCCTCAATAAATCTCGGGAAAAATATGGCTTAAGGTTTTGGGCAAAACAGAAACGTGGGTTAAAAGGGGCTCTGAGACGATGCCCGAGGCTCAAACAAGCATGGGTGGCGCGCCCAACCAGGTAGGGCGCGCCACCTTGCCTTGTTTGGTCTCCGTGGCCCCTCTCTTGTGATTCTTTCGTCCATAGTGCTTCTTCGGGTGAAAAACTGATCAGAGTGTTCCTAAAACAATAAAAATGAAAAAGGAGGTTATCTGCCTCCCAGGAATTATAGACCAATGAAGGGAACTTTACAGGAAAATCCCAGATATCAACTAAAAATGCATAAATAATGGTTTATGATGGCATATATCAATGAAAACTAAACATATATGTAACAATAATGATGATGTTAAATGCATGTATCAGCGCGAAGCTCTGTTCCGTGTTGCCATCAGATGACATTCTGGTCCTAGGTGAAATCAGAGGCGGAGAATATCATCAAGGCCGGATTGGAGGACTAGCAATGGAGATTCGATTCTCTGTTTTATTCAGGGACTTGTTTGGTGTTCTGGATTTCATAGCAGCACTGTGCATGTGAGGGCGACAACACATGTGTAGTTCAGAGTCTTACCTTTCAGGTTGAAAATCCAAAGTCTGGTCTTAATTGGTTGGCCCCGACAAATGGCCTTATTAAAGGCATTGTTTTGAAACCGGGCATCTCTTCATGGTGAAATTGGATCAGGCGATGACGCAGTTGTGCAATGTTCCTTTTGACGCGTCGTTTTTTGGAGAGACTATAGTTCAAGTGTTGTCTTGGTGGATTGTTGTTGCTAGGGTTGGAATACTGTAGCGGACTTTTTGTTTCTTAATTTTATTTTTATTTTTTGGCTGCGTGTATCTGTGCTAACATTAGGATATTACGTTGTTGCAGAAGCTGAGTGTTTGAAGTTTTCACCAAAGTTCAATTATGTGGCTTAGTGACATTTATCGAGTGAGAGGTGTTCATTAATCTAAATGATGATGTCGTAGTTGAAACTTTCATGGCAATGTGACAACGGAGATTGAAGAAAGGATGTAATTTTCTATTTATGCTATATTCTATCATGTAAGACTATTTTCATGTTTATTTATATTGCAATTGTGCACATTTGATATATGTATTGAACTTCAATGTTAATAAGAAATTTTCTTATATATTATTCGTTTGGCAAAAGTTTTTGATGGGGTCGCAATTTTTTTTAAAGGTGTGCCCACTGCCGCCAAAAATTTCTTGCGTACGCCACTACTTGCCGATGTTGATTGAATATTTTAATGGTTGTGCACATGCACGTAGCCTTGGCAGTGCGGCTCAAATTAATATTACATGACAACCTTGGTTAGTATTTACTGGTTTGTGGTTTGGTATTTGCTTTCGACTGCCTTCAGATAAGTACAAGGTTATATTATGAAAGAAGAAATAATTTGAAAACCTCAAAGATTCGCTATCTACGATTTATTTTGTAATTAATGAAGACCATTCATATATCTCTAATTGTGTACTATTTAATACTTTAAATAAATATGGTATTGATTGTTAAAGAAAAGGAAGATAGGGAAACAAGGGAAAGAGGCGGCATGGGCATGATCGAAAAGAGATTCTGTGACCCATGTTCGCTTTGGTTCTTTGCTAACGTGGACTGAATTATTTTTTTAGGGAACGTGGACTGAGTTTTGAGTCCTTGCAACAAGAATCCTAAACCCAAAATTTAATATGAATTGAGGACACGTGAATTCTAATTCTAGGCTGACCTCATTCTTCTAGCTTATAGCAAAATCACACGTGGTTGCCGATCGATCCCTGACCAGAAGCCCTTGCGCGAGCGGTGATCTAGGCCTAGAGGCCAGCGTCCCGACATCCCGTGTGCGCGTAGTAAATACATTGGTTGTTCAAATATTGGGAGTCATGCGTCAGATAGAGGAGAGATAGGTCGTATCTCGGGCTTACTTGCTTCCCCTTCTCGTCTCTTCTGCTACATCTCGGTTGGCGGCGGTGGGGTGCTACCTCTCTTGGGGGAGAAGGCATCGCTTGAGGGTATAGTGTCGTTGCCGCTAGTCTCCGGTGGCCTCAATGCTTCTACCGGTTACATCCATTTTGTCGCCAACCACTTTGATGCGTTGATGATACATCCAGGTCTCCGACGCCCCGTGGACGCATCGCTGATAAAATCCGAGCATCGTGGGCAACATGAAAGCTCCACCGGTCATTTCTCAACGTTGGCTGCTACATCCAGAAGTTGCTGGTGTAGATTTATGGTTCGATGACATCCAATCGACCCATTTAGGTAACATCCTAGGTGGGACGCATGTGTGATTATCTTCATTTGATTTTGCTCCTTGTGTATGTCCTTACTATATGGATCAGCTGATGTAGATGTAGTTGCATATCATTTTGTTGGAACTAGGATGTGATATGAGATTTAATTTTTTGGGATGTAATTATATCTCATCCCAACAACTGAGATGTAGTTATATCTTTTTTTACTACATGCGGTGTTACAACTGATTTTTGTGACATGCATTATGTGTTTTTCTTAGATCTGATGTCGACTGAACTTCCAAGAAAATTTTAAATGGAACTTAATAAGTTCTAGCTCTTGGTCAAATAAAACTGCTGTATTTTTTAATAGAAAAATGGAACTGCAATTTCTTTTGAGCTCATTGTTCAAATGTAATTACAATTTTTCTAGCGCTAGGTTAATGGAATTAAAAATAGTTTACAGGTTTTAAATGGAACACAAAATTGCTCGTAGTTAAATGGAAATCAAAACAGTTGTAGCACAAAGTTAATTTGAACTCGAAATAGGTCCAGTTCATGGTTAAATGGAACTTATATTGTTTCTATGTCAGGGTTAAGTAAAATGGAAATGCATTTTTCGTGAATTATTTGTTAAATGGAATGTCTATGGTTAAATGGAACTAAAAAAAAAGTGTATTGCACTATAAATGTGCTATCACCAGATTTTGGCCAAATCAGGAGATGGGCCGTAAGTGAAGATGGGCTTGAAGGATACACGCGTGGAGCATCTTTGAAGCGGCCTTGCACGAAGAGTTTGGGCTTAATTGCCCATGTATCTGTAATATAGTAGATCGCGTTTTAGTTTAGAATTAAAAGATAGAGTTTGACTCGAGCACGGTTAGGTGCACGCCCGAATTGGAAAGTCCCTTGGACTATAAATATGTATCTAGGGTTATCAGAAAATGAGGACAATCACGTTCACAACAAACACAAATCAGGCGCATCGCCACCCCTTCTTTCGAGGGTTTCTCCGGGTAAGCATCTGCCTAGATCGCATCTTGCGATCTAGGGCAGTATCGTTTATTCGTGCTGCTCGTACTGAAGCGTTATTGATGGCGAGTAGCACTACTTATCGTAGATGTTTTGGGGCTTGCATAGATGCTTTTCTTTCGCATATCTGCTTAGCTATGCCGTCCCTCGATATCTAGCTGTAAGGGCAGCATCTTGCTTGTTCGTTGTTTAGTAGATCCGATCCGTTATAGTTGCTCCTTGACTCTTCAAGGATTGGTTTAATATCCGTATGGTTAGGCCTTGCAAACAGGTTGAACGATCCGGTAGTGCGTTAGGTATGGTTTGTTAGTCCTAAGAGGGATGTTCCGGGATTAACTTAATGTTGGTTTTTAGGCCTTTTAGGGTTAGTTTTCCATTATCTTTCGTGTCTATTAGGCTCAACTACGCGTAGGATATTCCGATCATACGGTGAAAACCCTAACTGTCGTAGATTGATTTAGCTTTATACTGATCAAGCAGGAGCCCCATGTCAGCGTTAACCCCTACGTAAACCATGGGCGATCGGCTTTGTGAGCCGATCCACAGGGCAGAGAGCCGATCGGGCTCGTATTTAACGTGTCTGCCATGCAGGAAACTAATCGAAGCAATCAACACCTTCCGATTGGTATAGGTCAGGTGGCACGCCCTGCAACCGCTAGGACGTGTGCCGGAACATTTGCGGGACGACGTCGAGGACCAGGGCCCCTGCAGCCTTGGAAGCCTCTCGGCTCTTCGTGTTTAACCCGCTGCCGGTGGGTTTTGGCAAACAACACATTATGGCGCCCGGTGGGACCATCGGGACAATCTTCCGCAGCAACCACGTCAACATCGCAGATGGCGGAAGAAGCGGTCAAGTACGAAGATCTGCCTCCTGAGCATAAGGAGAAATACGATGATCTCAAGGCCATCTTGGAAGCCGATCTCATCGGCGCTTTGAGAAAACCCGTTCGCACGGGATCAAGTTCAAAGGGTTCCAACCCGAAGGTGCGCTAGAGGGACTAGATCTATCTCTCCCTTGGACGAACCAGAGCCCTGCGACAGGAGATTAACTATACCGTTGCTCACTCTCTTCATCGGCATTCTGAGAGCTTGGTGAACACTCTGGAGCGTGTCACGCTCAATGTGGTGCAAGAAATCATGAAGCACAAGTACTCTCCGTCAGGACCTGCTCTAGGAACTCATCAAGGAGAGATACCGCTCTATACAGGGCCACCATACACGGCAGCTCCACAGCAACAAGGTTCACCGTACGTTGTCTACAAGGTTGGAGGTGATCCTGGCGATTACCAATTCCTGTATGAGCCGCCCAAGGAGATTCCACATGGATACGTGTGCACATACGTGCAGACCTGCGATGACCCGGTTACAGAGAAGGATCCCACAGCGGAGAGGATCGCGGAGCAGGAGTACTTGCCGGAAGGAACGGCGGAGCAGTGCTGAGAAACGGCGTGGCTAGCCAAATATGCCACCGGTACAAGTCATGAACGCTCAACTTCTGCAGCTCCTACGGTGGATGAGATCACCGAAATCATGAGAGATCAGTTCGGCATCCTGCCGAAGAAGAGAATGATCGGCTATTCCAAGCCGAATCCCAATGACTATGACCTAATCCCACTACCGCCTAAGTATCGGATCCCCGACTTCACAAAATTCAGTGGATCAGAAGGAACCAGCTCAATCGAGCACGTGAGCCGATATTTGGCACAGTTGGGCATGGTCTCAGCTTCAGACGAGCTGCGTGTGAGGTTCTTCTCACAATCTCTCACGGGTCCGGCCTTTGGATGGTACACCTCGTTGCCACCAGATTCGGTTCGGACGTGGAAGTAGCTGAAGGAACAATTCCATGTACAATACCATTCGAAGCTACGAAGGCGGCATTGCCGATCTGACCCAGTTCGAGACGAGGAGAGCGGTATCGAGTACATCCAGGTTCAGGACCGTGAACCGATATTCGGTTCGCCTATCGAGAAGGGTCGAGCTGGCGATAGAGATTATCAGCGCCGCTCAAGATGTGACATTCCAAGCTGACTACAATTCATTGGCGCATATGGTTCAGAAATTGACATCGTATGAACAGCGCCACCCAGAATTGTACCAGGACAAGTTCAAGCGCGTCGCCCGATCGAGATGGAAGAAGATGAAGATTCTGTAGGAGATCATGAAGTCGCTGGCTGAATGGACTCGGGGCAAAGCCCGTGTCCGCAAGTAAAACAACCAGGGCAAAAAGGGTTTGACTTTGATTTGAGCAAAACGGAGCAAATTTTTGATTTGCTGCTGAAGGAGAAGCAGCTGAAGTTACCCGAAGGCCACAAAATCCCCACGTTACAAGAGATGAACGGGCCATACGCAAATGGCATCACACGTTCACCCATACCAACTTGCAAAGTCTTGCGCGGACAGATTCAGATGGCGATAGAACAAGCCGATTACTCCGGTCGGTTTGCCATGAGAGTTGACACGCAGCCGTTTCCAGGACGTCAACATGGTGGATCTCAGCCATTGCATAAAGACGCGAGCCAGGTTTCTCTTTTGATATCAACATGGCAGGGCTTGCAGATCGCCATGGTAAGGATAAGCCCGAGAGCAGTCGCTCCCGCGGCAAAGATAAGGAGGCCGATCCACGCGACCGGCCCCAGCATGATGACAGACGGTATTTGAGCGAGGAGGAGGTGATAAGCGTGCGGTATCAACGATCACTTTCCGTGCACCTCCTTAACAAATATGAACAGCAATACGACCGACGTCGACGCTACGACGCAGATGATGATAGACATCGTCGGTCCGATGCACAACAGGAAATACCGTCGATACGAAGGGTATGAGCGTCACACCAGAGAGAGGTCAAGAGAGCAAGAGGACATGGATAAGCATTGTAACTGACCTTTCTTCAAACACTGCTGGGACTCAGGAATGAGCCGATTGCCTACAATCGAGAACTGCCCAGAATGTAAATAGAAGAGAAAGGGAACGAATGAAGTTTCAGTGTTCAAGCGTCTAGGACCTCTCCCACCTCAGAACAAACGAGCTGAGTCATCCCAAGATGAAGACTTCGAGGAGTCAGAGAAAGAAGATAGATATCACCGACCAAGGTGGTGTCCCGATGGACTCAGCCACTCCCAAAAGCGCAGAGTGCAACGGCTACGAAACTTGGAGGAAGCCGAGGCGCAGTACCTGTACACGTTGAGGAAAGCACGGCCCGATCTAGCCGTGAAAATTCAGCAAACACTAGAGACGGAGGCTCGCCCACCAAAGAAAGTGTGGCGACCCAAGCAGACAAAAGCCGATGCAGGGACATCGGCTGATACAAACATGGTGTTCGTTCTCCCGTCAGAGATTTGTGCTCCAAGAGATGAGGAAGTATCAGTGGCACGGTTTGATTGCGGGCCACGACCAGTTATCTTTGAAAAGCCACGAGAAGAGCTACAGGCATCCCTATACGAAGGGTTATATCAATGGGCAGCCTATCGGCAAGATTGGTTGACACGGGAGCAGCAGTCAACATAATGCCGTACTCCATGTTACGACGTTTGGGACGTTCCACCGAAGATCTGATCAAGACCAACGTCACGCTAAGCGATTTCAACGCCAACCGTCAGAAGCCAAGGGTGTGCTGAACGTGGACTTAACTTCAGCCGAAAGACCATCCCTACGTCCTTCTTCATCGTCGACAGCAAGAGCACTTACGCTGTCCTGCTAGGAAGGGATTGGATCCATGCTAACGGCTGCATCCCATCTACAATGCATCAGTGCATCATATAATGGGATGGAGATGAAGTGGAGGTTGTTCAATGAGATGATTCGATCGATATCTCTTTGGCTGCCATGAACATCTCAAATGACCAAGAACCGCTCTCTGGAATCAACCTGGACGGCTGTGAGCGCATCGAGGCTACAAAAAATGGGGTAAGGCTGGTCTTATCCACTGGCCTGACAGAGTAGCAAGATCCAAATCTATGGACGTACGTGGCAAGGCCGATCCCTGCGATTGGCCCCAAAAAATAAGAAACAAGGATTTCACTTCAAGCATGCCACGTCGTTGTAGCAGAGAACCAAGAAGTTGTAAACCCTCGTTAAACATTGCAATGGAAAAGGAGGCCGATCCCAGCAATCGACCACAAATAGTCTCAACATGCCTTCGCCCGTGTTCATCATTGATTTAGCGGGCGATGGAAAGCTGGGGTTTACAGCTGATGGACTAGAAGAGATAGAGATTGGTCCTGGGGATAAGCACGGCCAATATTTATCGGCAAATAGTCTCGACGCTAAAGGGAACGATTCCAGCAATCGGCTAAAATTATTCGCACCACACGTGTTCGATGTGCTATTTAGCATGGTGAGTTGCGAGACAAGCTTGAATTGGCTGAAAAGCCGATATCTTCAATCACTTGAAGGATTCGGCTCGGGGGCATACACACGAGAGAAGGTACAAGGCCACAGTATGTACCGAAGCCGATTCATGAAATCGATCGGCTAATAAAAAAATCGAAAATACAAAAAATTCAGCACAAATGACATCACTCAGAATTACAGAGTTCAAGCTGCCACTTGATCATGGGGCTGGATTTCTTCAAGGATGTTCTTCACCTCCTCGGAGTTTTCGACCAATATCTCAATGGATGAGCAGAGCTTTGAGGCGTTGGGAGTTGGTGAGCCGATCTGAGCAGCAAAGCACAAGAATTGAGCCAGGAGGAGTTGGAGAGCCATTACATGTGAAGCTTCTTGGTTCAAGAAAGGGGTTTGCTAATCCCTCCGAGCCCTCTTGGTGCATCGACTCGATCTTATCTGGGAAGCTGATGGTGGCTCATCTGGCTGGTTTCGCGTAGCAGTGTCCTCGAGGTGCCCGAGCTGAGCCTCGTCGGCTGGACTGCGTCTCCTCTCTGGTATTATCTTCAGAAAGGTCTACAAGAGCAGGATTAATGAGCTAACATGCTACTAAAGCCTAGAAGGATGTTGTCCTTCAAAGTTCCTGGTGGCCACCTGTCTCCCTGCTGTTCTCGCCTTGACTGAGGCTCAGGGGGCACTGGCCTTGAAGATCCGTGACCAGGTTTCATGATCATGTCTGAGGTAGTCATACCAACTGGGAGGAAGCAGAAACGGATCATGAGTAAAAGTGATGTCGTCATCGGCAAGGTGGTCTAACCTGAAGGAGACCATATTTTTAAATTTTCAGGCTCCTGATAAGGAAAGTTCTGAACCATTCTGATACTTCCTTGGGTTCGGTTTGATGCCTGGAAGATTGTGCAAGGTTGCCCTGGTGATTTGGAGTGGTTAAGGATTACCGTTTGAGGATCGGAATTGGGACAAGGGTTGCAGGTTATTATTTGAGGGATAACTGAATTAACTTTGTCTCGCAATTTATCCAGAAGGATGCGTTGCCATTGTCTCATTAAAGCGTTGACCACCTTTGACAATCGAAAGTGGCAAGAGGTGAAATCGGATGATTGGAAATTGAATTGGAAGAACATCTTCATCTTCATTGATTGAAAAAGGTGATTTCTTACAAAGAGAAGCCGATTGCTCAAAGGGAACAGATTACTACTGCTAATCTTATACTAGTAAGTCCCTACTCTAAGGGCTGTTGCCGTCTTCGCCTTCGCTGGGGTAGCTGCCGTCATTGCTTGCGTCGACGATTTCCTCGTCGCTGCTACTGTATTTCAGCGGAGGATTCTTCCTCTTCGCCATCGTCGTCCTCATCGACCAAGCCCAGCCACGGATGCGCTTTGGCGGCGGGAGGAGGTGTCGCCTCCTGTTCTTTCTTCGTGTCGGAGGAGACGTCTTCGTCTTCATCGTCCTCTTGTTCTTCTTTGGTGGAGGAGGTGGCCCCGGAAGGGGGTCGTTGCTGTCGCTCTCCGCCTCCGTTCTCCCGTCGATCAAGAACCGGAGGTCATCTTCCCCGTCGGTCGGGCATGTCGCCATCGACTGAGACGAGGTCCTCGGGTCGGCCCTCTGGCACGAAGTCGAAGTCAAACTCCTGCTCATCCCAATGCTCGGGAGCGCGCCGATTGTACGCTTCCATCTGATTGACCTCCGGCTCTACTTCACTCGAGGAAGAGGATTGGGAGGAGGAAGAGGAAGACATGGCTACGAGGAAGAGGGTTTTTTGGCTGACGGCTGGTTTGGAGCAAGGGGATGAAGAGGTGAACTGTTCGACACGGTTAAATAAAAGGAGATATATTGGAGATTCAATGCTCGAACAGTTTCCGAGGATGTGGTGCCAAACTGTCAAATCGTGCGAGAAGTTGAGAAGGCAAGGTGTCATGATAAAGAATCTGCGACGGTTCTGCTCGCCACGACATGACCCCTCGAAGAAAACAGTGGTTTTGAAATTATCATTACCAAAACCGGGGGCATGTGTTATCACGATTTTGGCCAAATCAGGATATGGGCCGTAAGTGAAGATGGGCTTGAAGGATACACGCGTGGGATCTTTGAAGCGGCCTTGCACGAAGAGTTTGGGCTTAATTGCCCATGTATCGTAATATAGTAGATCGCGTTTAGTTTAGAATTAAAAGATAGAGTTTGACTCGTGCACGGTTAGGTGCACGCCGAATTAGAAAGTCCCTTGGACTATAAATATGTATCTAGGGTTATCGAAAAGGAGGACAATCACGTTCACAACAAACACAAATCGGGCGCATCGCCACCCCTTCTTTCGAGGGTTTCTCCTAAGCATCATCTGCCTAGATCGCATCTTGCGATCAGGCGGTTTTTTAACCCTTACCTTGTGCTGCGTTGTTGATGGCGAGTAGGACTACTTATCGTAGATGTTTTGGGGCTTGCATAGATGCTTTTCTTTCGCATATCTTTTAGCAGTCCCTCGATATCTAGCGCCCTTACACCTATCCAGGTGTAAGGGCAGCATCTTGCTTGTTCGTTGTTTAGTAGATCCGATCCGTTATAGTTGCTCCTTGATTCTTCAAGAATTGGTTTAATATCCGTATGGTTAGGCCTTGCAAACGGGTTGAACGATCCGGTAGTGCGTTAGGTATGGTTTGTTAGTCCTAAGAGGGATGTTCCGGAATTAACTTAATGTTGGTTTTTAGGCCTCTTTTAGGGTTAGTTTTCCATTATCTTTTGTGTCTACTAGGCTCAACTACGCGTAGGATGTTCCGGTCATACGGTGAAAACCCTAAACTTTCGTAGATTGGTTTAGCTTTATACTGATCAAGCAGGAGCCTCATGTCAGCCTTAACCCTACGTAAACCATGGGGCGATCGGCTTTGTGAGCCGATCCACACAACCTGAGAGCCGATCGGGCTCGTATTTAATGTTTACGTGTCTGCCATGCAGGAAACTAATCGAAGCACCAACACCTTCCCGACAGGTATAGGTCAGGTGGCACGCCCTTGCAACCCAGGACGTGTGCCGGAACATTTTGCGGGACGACGAGGGACCAGGGCCCCTGCAGCCTTGGAAGCCTCCCGGCTCTTCGTGTTGCTTAACCACTGCTCGCCGATGGGTTTTGGCAGGCAACAAAATGTAACTAAAATAGGTCCATCTTGTTAAATGGACCTAAAAATAATTCTAGCTCATTTTCTGAATGGAAGTATAATATCTATAGTTCACTTGTTACATGGAACTCAAATATCTCTTGCTCAGTTTGTTAAATTGAAATAAAATAATTGGTGTTCAGTGGTTCAATGGAACCGAAATAGCCCTAAACTAAGTTGGTAGATAGAGCTAAAAATATTCCTAGCTAAGTTGTTGAATGGAACTACATGTTTAGTTCCAACTAATTTCTTTAAATGGAACTCAATATGTTCCAGCCTATGTTTTTAAATGGCACCTCTAATTTTTTGACGCTAGGGTTAAATGGAACTCAAGTCGCTCCAGCTAAGTTTACGATTCGCATGATCTGAGTTTTTTTTTAATTAGAGGTGTCATGTTATATCCCGAGATAGAACTTCATTTATTTATTGAAAGATATAGGCTGGCTTTGTTACATGTTGATATGAAGGGATTTATAAGTACTGGTATGACATGTTTTATATCAAATTAAATGTGAAGATAGGTGATAGTTACATGACATAAGAGGATGTCACTGAGATACAATCCATCATATAAGATAGGGTGTTAATTAGTAAAATGTACCATGTATGAGTATTAGAGAGTGTTTTTCTTGGTGGTGTATTAGATGGACGCAAGTCCATCAAAGCACCCCCGTTGTAATGCTTTTGCACTTCAGTGCTAATAGGGTTTTGATAGTGAAAAACCTTGTCAAGTTTTTAGGACGGAACCCCAACAGTCCATCAAAGATTCTACAAACCCTGAGGTTTCACGTTTTGTGTTGGGGTACCTCAGGCTACAACCTGGTCCCATTTTTTTTGGTTATGATGATTTGTGTACCTTGGTCTTCCGAGCCTGAGAGTATTTCCCTCGTGTTGCAGGTTGTCAAGTCCCTCGTGACTTCCCCTATCAATTATTTTGTCAACATCTCACACCGAGCCCAACTTATGGTTAGTTGTACTAACCCAAATGATGCTGAAATGCTAGATTCAGCTAGTGTAATGTTCAACTTTGATGACAAGTTGATCAAGTGTGTCAATATTAAGTCAGTTAGATTGATGAAGATAGTTTCTGTTATGCCAATATCCAAGAATTTTCGCGTGCTCATGAAGGCTTGGATATTTACAATTATCCTAGAGGCTACACTTCTTAAATGGAGGACATTGACCTCCACATGAACCCTACACTTTGAGCCAGCACAATGAGATCACTATGTGTCCAGGAAGGTTTTGTAGACTGACTGCTCAAGGTAGACATGATGTAATTCACACATCATAGAGATTTTTTGTTCGTGTTGCTGGTCGCCAACCATCCAAATGCAAAGTTTTACATTGACAAGATGGAACCATGTACATAAAATTTCAGACCACACTTGGAGCCAACATGACTTCCGTTTATCATTTTTTGTTGGAGGGTCCAAAATGGTAAAATTATAAAAGCTGAATCCCATAAACAAACAGAAGCCCACGAAAAAAATTCGTGGACTGGAATGGACAAGCCACGAAGAAGGAAGTCGGTGAAAATTACCCGGAAACCTTCGGGAGGATTTGGGGTAGTTTCATCCCCTCAGATCTGCATGAAAATCGTCATTCGCTAGCAAGACCATCTTCTTGAGCTTGCGGTGGTCCTGCTTGGTGAACTTTGTTCTCTCTCATCCAGAGACCTTCTCCTTCTCCGCTCGAGTGGAGGTGCCGGCGACGATGTTCTTGGTTCGCAGAGGCATGGTGGCAACACATGAGCACGAAGGAAGTGACGAGGAGTTCGTGAGCAGTGCACGTGAATGGTGGTGAAGAGCTAGGGCAATGGCGGCGGAAAATGATTCGTGCGGCGGAGTGAAGGGGAAAAATGAGATCTAGGGTTAACCTTTATAACCTGGAAGACGAAGTGGCTTAACCGTTGGATATACGCGGATAAATCCTGGCTCTACATGTGGCAGCATGGTAAAATTATTTTACAGTTTATTTTGGAAACAAAGAAGCTCCACTTGTGCGACGTGGGAGAAGAGAAGAAATTTTGGACCAACAAAACAGTGGTCCACCAGCAGTCGTGTCTACCCGAGGCGACAACACATGGTCTTCGTCAGCATCGATGTCACGTTTGAGAAAATATTCAAGTTATCAGGACAATATATGGTGAGAACTATAAAATCTGGAGCCTATGCCCAGCTGCAAGCACCCGACCATATGCTGGGGGATACTCTTATCAGCAGTATAGATTATACTACTGATAAGACAAGGTAATGACGAAAAAAATATAGAGTTGGTTAATAGCAAAGTTGAGCCTACACCCAAGTGCAAACACTCGGCTGTAGCCTCGAGGGCTACTTCCACCGGGAGCGCTGGTCTCGCACCCGATGAAACTTGATAATAAAAAAAAAGCAAGATAGAAAAACAATATAGAATGGAACCGAAGAATTTTGGTTGTAGGCGTACATCTTCGAGTTCCATGAAACTCGCCATGTACTCCCATCGTGAGCCAAGATATTATTTGGTAAAATACATCAACTCGAAGAACTGGAGTATTCCATCAGCCGAACAAAGGTACTCGACTATATATTCTCAGAGCGTGTCCGTTGCGAAAAAAACTCTGAATGCCGTGACTCGTAAAAGGGTCATGAAGGTAAGACCTCAGGATCTGTCCTGTGCGGCGTGTCATCGCAACCGAATACGCTCTCCCACTTTATCCACATCAACATACGTGAAGAAAAATCCTGACGGACGCGTTGGGTACTCGATAAAATAGCTGGAATCCAGTTTTCGGTAAGTCCTGAAGTGGCATGCAAATTACACCAGTATCCCAGGTTCGAGTCTAGGGACTTGAACTTGAAGTAGGTTTATGTGGGTTTGCCACAAAAGCAATTAACTGGTACCTGATCAGTCAGATGAACCAGCCTCGTTTACCATTATCCCTGTACAATATAGACATTGAATAAGAATTGAGCACCACTCGAAAGTATTATCATATAGATGAATGATGTATATTTTTCCCGACTCTACGACCCGAGTAAAATCTCGGGGGCTACTGACATAGGCATGCCTAAGGGGTATGTCACATATATGCCCCTGGTTTATCGTTATAGCCAAAGGCCCGTGGACTCGAAGATTTGGAGGCCTAGAATATTGGAGATGTTCGGATTAGGAAAGTATTATTATTATGGAAATTTGTATCAATATCGGGAAAGGCCCAGTGCGGTCCGAAAGATGGTACTTGTACGACACGTTGTAACCCTCGGTTTCTCCTCCTATATAAAGGGGACGCTGAGGTCAAAATAAAGAACGAATCATTGTAATCCTAGCCACCATAATATTGAGTTGAACACCTTTGTTCGGGTGATAACTTTCGAGATCTACTTGCCCCCTACTTTCTACGAAATCCTAAGTCTACAATCCGTAGGCACTGACGAGTTAATACCCCGTCAGGTGGTCAATGTCAACAAACTCCACATAGCATTTGACTCTTCTGCGAAGCCCATAATTTTAGACGTCATCGCCATGATGCTTTAACTGTTGTTCCATTAGGCTGATTAATTCTATGTGTGCGTCGTGTTACACCGCTACCAATTGTCAAAGTTATCATAAACAAAACACCAATACCAGCCTGGATTTGGTCGAATGCCATGTATCTCTCTAGATTTTTGAAAGTGTCCACGATATAATTAGTGCGTTCATGAAACAGTTAAATCCAACAATGTTGACGACATAAAATTACAGTGGAAACAAATAAATTTTTAGCAATAATGCATGCAGCAGTGTAATTCCATTTTACTTTCAAAGTTAAGGGACTGAAATTTTTCTTGCTGCATTACGAATGGTATCTATTTCTAAATGTTTAAGCCACCGAATGGAACCTTTATAAGTTGTAGTGGGATGGATGTGAAGTTACGTTGAGCAGAGATGTTGGTGTTTTTCAACTTTGACAATGTTACATGCCAAATGAATATGGTGATTTGAGGGAACTAACCACTATTTGATGAATATTTGTCTTTTTTTTATTCCCGGAACATGCTGTTATATTGTGATAAAGAAGAATTTAAAAATAGGACGTTACTCTGAATATTTTGTATGGTTGTATTACGCTAATGCATGCTATGGAACTTATTTTGTTTCTTCCCCTATTTTTCGCTCTGTTTGCCACATTGAAGTACTAGAAGTTCATGTTCATACTACTACTTTTTCTACTATGCACTATGTTTGTCCTGTTTTTTGCTACATTGAATTAATAGAACTTCACAGTGTCATGCTGCTGCTACGTTATACTATGCAATGTTAAATGTGACTATTTTCCCAGGTTCAAAATTTACGGTCTTTGATTTTGATCAGCCAGACAAGGATGAAACGCATGCTATTATGCTACTGGCATATTAAAAAGGCAGCTGTTTTAATCACGTGTCTGCATCTAGGATGTAATCACGTGTCTGCATCTAGGATGTAATCAGCTAGCCATGTTTTGATTTTGCTGATGATCATGTAATCAGCTAGCCAGGATTAGTTTTTCAAACTTTTGGATCTGATTCATCTCCATTACTATTTCTTTTGGAATTGGATGTAAGCAGCTGCCAGTATAGCTGCTTTTTTTTTAAATGTAAAACATGGGAACACAGAAGAAAGATCTGATGGTAAATAGGAAATTGACGAGGAGAAAGATGAGGGAAGGAGGATGGTTCTTACATGTGGAGATTATCTTTGAGGTTGAAGATCAGATTCATGCGTTGGATGTAATCGATCAGCAGTAGGAATCACCTCTTAGGTTGTCGATGGCTACTAGATCTAGACTAGAGTTCCATAGCTAGAGGAGGCTACTGGAGGGAGAAAGGGGAAGAAAGGAGTAGTAGGTACTGTAAACCGTGGGAGGTTCGTGGTATTTTATCGCGTTTCTACTTCAACGCTTCCACGCGCAAGATCCCACGCGTAGTCTCACTATTATCTATTTCAGGAAAGTTATCGCTCTACGTAAAAGGAAAAACCCGATTTTCGAGGTGACCTTGGTGTAAGATAAACCTAGGTTGACCTCAGTGTAGCAGCACCCTTGAGGATAATGCCGATAGCGGGTGCTCTAAAATCGAGCACATTCTAAAAATATTAGATACTAATCTTGATGATCGGGTGAGTTGCATTCTCTGCATTGTTTTGCCTTCTAGTTTGTCGTGCTCTTTGCATCTTCATATCTTTTTTTTTTGCATTTTTTACAACATATAGGATATAATTATTGCATGGAAAGGTACAAGCAAATGTCGGCTTCAAAAGGAAGGCCATTCTCGCTTCAACATTGCTACAAGTTACTTGAGCACAATGACAATTGGAAGTTGCGAGAACAAGAAGTACCACCAAAAAAGGGCAAAAGAGAAGTTTAGAAAGCAAGCCGAGGCGGCAAGTTTGAGGGATAATATTGATGAAATGGTGAAGCCTAAGTAACATTCAATGGATAGAACGTGGGAACTACTACATGAAGATGAGAAGCAAAGAGAACCAAGCCAAATAAGAACTACTCCAGGAAGATGAGAAGCGCAAGTCCGCTGTAGAGGAGAGAAGAGCAAGTGCCGATGAGAAGCGTGCCATGGTGGAGCGCATTGCGGAAGAAAACAAGACTATGCTGATGGATCCGGCCATGATGAATAACTACATAAGAGAATAGAGAGAGCTCACGAAGATGTAGATCTTGGTTAAAAAAAGAACTATGCATGGCTCGTGCGGCGGCTACAGCTCGTGGCGCGGCTAGTGGAGGTGGTGGCGGTGTTGTTCACACTCCGGCGAGTGCTAGTACGTGATGATTGATATTTCATCGATCCGCATCATGACACCTGTTTTGGTTTTCCGAGTACTGATGCGACGTGTTTAGTGGCTGATTGCGTAGATTGACATTAAGATTGGTTGTCTAAACATTGCCTTTGTCGCATATTATCATTAAAACTTTGCAAAACCCTGTGTTGCGGTTTAGTTTGAAGATTTGGGAAGCCTCGCGCACATCAGAACCCGCAAAGGCACAAGACAGTTAGTGACATCCAATACTGCAGAATCGATGCTCAGTGCAGTATAGAATGCTCCATTTTTACCTGTAGAGGGGAGGCTAATTAGTGCGCGCCAGATATTGGCACACCAGTTTTCGTAGCTTTTCATATTGGTGATTGTAGTCTGGTGCATACCAAAACATGGACACAAGTTGAAAAATATTCACTCTGTTTTGAAATTTAAATTTTTAGTTTTCTGAAAAGGTTTATATTTTGGAATTGGCGTAGTACCAATCATTTTTCACGACAGAGGGTGATTTTTTTTTGTTTTATTTCCGGTGATATGCATATATTGATATAAAGAAGTCACTTATATGTACTGGCCGGTAAAACTATATGGAGGAGAACTCTTACCAATGAGAGAGGGACGAAGAGAGATTTAGGAATGACCCCAGTTGGGTCGGCTAAGTGGCCATCTATGATCTATTTTTGACCTGAAAATCGCAAAGTACAGATGCAACGTTGGTTTGCGGCGCGTGGGGAGAAAAGCAGTGAGAATCACACTTTCTTGACTCATGTCTTGGCTAGTGGACTCATCCACCATTTGGAATATTCCGGGCGGTGTACTCCTGCAAGTTGTATAGATCAGCGACGAACACAGATCTAAGTAGAACATCTGCTATTGGTTTAGGTCCTGGCTCCCGACGGAAGCGTCCATCGTGCAATCCATCTAGTGGTCTTGGTGATCCAGTGGGCGATGGTTGTTGGTGCATGATAACGTACTGTTGCCTGACATTGCCGACTCGACAGCCTGCAACCTGACCATTAGATCGGTCGGCCGTACGCCTTTCTGACGCGTATCTGAGTCACTCGCCACACACGTACATAAACCTAGTCGATCGTCACATTTCTTTGCACCCCTGCCTGGCTGCGACAGGGAGCAGCCTGCGGGGTGTCTATCTTTTTGTAACTCGCCGGTATCTTATAAGCTTTTGATTTTCTTTCTGGACGAGGCGTTTTGGCACCCGGGAGCATATGCTCCTGGTTTTTAAAATATCTTTTAAAAGCAGTTGGCAATGTTTAAAAAATTCGAACAAAAAATTGACGTGCACATCTCGACATCATGTGTGCTTAGAATGTCGTTTTGCGGAAAACTGGCGTTTTGTGTGTCGTGTGCAGAAAAAGACAAAATTTCATGCTGAAAGAAAGATTTTCAAGAGACATTTCTTTGTTTTTTTACACAAGACAAAGAGAATATCTTTTTCCGTGAAACTTGGCACGCACACATATAATATCAACATACACGCGCCAATTTTTTTAAAAAAATTTTTACATTGCAAAATGTTTTTCCTATGTAGTACGAGCATATGCTTCCATGTTCAAAATTGAATTTTCGTTTCTTCTTCTGTTGCATATTACATTAGTACTAACGACCAGACACCTTCCATGACATGTAGATCATACACCAAATATACCTGGACAAAACTTGGGCCGGGCCAGGCTTCGGGTCAAACCTAAAAAAACTAAAGTTGAAAATGTGGGCCCATGATCTGCAGGCCCGACCGAAATCAGGCCCAAGCCTAGCTCGAAACATGAAAGAGCCTGACCCAAGACGAGCGGTCTGGATTGAATCTGTCCTAAATCGCGTATTTTATGGGTCGAGCCTAGCCCCACCCAACGTTCGGGCTCAAAATTTAGGCCCAAGCTCAGCCCAACGTACGGGCTCAAGATTCATCATCCATGAAACATTGCACTAATGACCGTTGTGGGTCTGTAAGCAAGAACAAGACCAACCATTGTCTAAATATGACATTGGTGCTTATTGTTGTGTTGTGAAATGTGTGTATTGCGCTGTGGAACGTGTATTGTAATTTCCTAGGATGCTCCTCACAAATGCATGGTCGCGCGTGTTGATCATGTATTTCCTGTAGATCTCAAGACTTAGGCCCCAGCCGGGCTGTTAAGTTATTTCCTCCTAGTGTTGGTAGTCTGTCGATGCGGATTAAATACTTTAAAGATTACGTGCTTGCATGTAGCCTTAATATTGTGGCTCAAATTAAATTATAGGAGAACCTTCGTTGATATTTACAGGTCTACAGTTTGATATGTTGTCCTCAGAAAAATACAATATTGTGATGGAAGAACAATGAGTTTGACGATCTCGAAGATTTTGCTGTTTCTTTTAAACTCTATTTTTTATAGTTGGAGATAGCTTGTGTATCTCTACCATGTGTTATTAGTTACTACAGATATATATGGTATTACTTGTAAAAAAAACATGCGTCAAAAAAATCCTAGAGCCATTTGATTTCGTTAAGATCCTTGAAAGTCAGAAATATATAAAACATGGTTTTCTTGTCTGTAGAATTATAATACAAATAAATTGAATCTTTTAAGAAAATAACAAAATCATTCTAAAACATGATTATATTCACTTATATGAATCCATATGATGAAATATATGACACAACATAGTAGAAAGATCATAGATGCATTTTACATGCATCACGGTATGAACTTTCCCCGACATAGTTATCTTTGGCGGCATTTTTGCCAGGCTAGAGCGAGCGCAGCGATTAGGCTTGCGCCTCGGTGTTTAATACCACCCAGATCCGTCTGCCATGTTGTAGTGTTTTTTTTTAACTCAAATAGTTTTAAGAAAAAAACATATTTAAAATTGAGGATTTAGGATAAACGGAAAATTATAGAAACCCACACTAACCTCTAATTTTGGAAAAATTAAAAAACTAACCTAAAACTTACTCGATTATGGTACTTCTAGATGTTTTTTAAAATGTTCATAGTTTAATTTCTGGGAAGTTTCTAGCCACCTTTTTGGAATATTTTTGTTTTCGCTAATGTTTTTAACCTTTCTATTTGATTATACTTTACTTCATTTTCACTGAAATTTCTATATCTTCTGTGCTGATCGAGCTATCATGTATGCCGGTGTTCGTAAAATCTAGCAACTTTTTTCTATTTTTCTTTAACTTTTGTACTCCCTCTGATTAGCAATAACCAATATGGATCGGAGGGGGTATATATTTGATTCCACTCTACTTCATACTTTCTAGATTTTTTTGTATTTACTGTGCTGATCAACCTATCACATATGCAAATACTTTGGTCAGTGGCCATGGGCAAAGGATAAAATGTAGAGGGGCTTAACATTTCGTGAACAAAGAATTCTGCTTATTAGATATAGTTGATTGCCAAATACTGTTTCTTTAAATTATTTTACCTTCAAGAACTCTCACCCAAGTCGTCACAGTGCCACATATATATATACATGATTTCGAGTGGGATTTATCCCATACTATCTATTTATCCCGGTCGATCTAGCTAGTGCATTACAGCTGGTCACATCCTTAGGGCATGGTACTGCACTGCTTTAATTCACCAGGACATGTTTTAGTAGATATGAAAAAAGACCAGTTGGTGAGTTACTAGAATCTGTGGGTATGATCTGAAAACCACAAAGGACAGATGCAGCGTCAGAAAGGTGAAGAATGTTGGCGTCGCCTGAGGACGAAAGCAACCTGCTCCATGCATGGTGTGGCACGGAATCGCACTTGGTTGGCTCGTTTCTTCTCAAGTGGGCTGATGCACCCCCCGTTTAGAGATCCATATCCTCCTGCAAATCGTATGATAATCTGTCTTTGGAATTCCAGCTGGTAACAAGTTCAGTGAATCCGGAGCTGCTCCTCCTTCATACTTGTGCAGCACCGCGCACGCGCACCGACATTGCCACCGAAAGTTGTCGTCGTAGATCTGTTGCTAATTGTTCAGGCCATTCGATCTTGTAAGATACCGGCCGGCATGGCCCGGATAGCGCCATGTCGATTTAGTTTTGTTTAAACCGGTAAAGGAGCTTGCTTGCAATCATTCGAGACAGCGTACAGATGAAGACGATCGAGTTGCCACGCCCACTGAATCTGGATCGACATCGCCGGGCGACGCATCAGTACATCAAGAGAGCAGGCCGCAGACAGACCGACGTGGATAAATAGATAGATAGGTATAGTGCTCTATCTCCTGACTGATGGGTTGGTTCCAAGGGTCTGATTGGTGACCCGGCGATGGTCGCGTACTTCAGTACTTGACGCCATTGCCAGCTCGAGACCCTGCAACCTGGTCGGCCTTTTGCCCTTCTTGATGACTCAAACCAGTGTCACTTGCCATTTGCCACACATGAAGCGCCGCTGGCCCTGCCCAACATGAATCGCCGGACTCCACATGAAGCTTCAATGCCACTTCTCGAATTCTAGATCCAATCCATGTAATATGTCAGAAGAATTTGGAAACTAATGATATAACAAAAATTCTAGATACGGAGTACAATCCATGAAAAAATTGGAAAAATTCGGGAACTTAGGCAGTCTTACCAATTGATGGAAGGCATCTGAACATTCCACATTTCCACATACATCCAATCGCTTATGTGTAGCTATTGGACTCAAGTTTCATTATCACATAGTACTAGTAGAGCAGAATATGTGATCCACAGCTTACGGGCTCCTAGATTACCCGAGAACCTATGTGAGAAGACAGGGACAAGATTAATTAGTAAAGCTAGTTGTTCGAGTGTTCTGTGCCGCCCAAGCACGGAGAGCCACGAACAAGATTGCGTAGCTAGATTTTGTGGTTAATGCTGATTTGCATGAATATACTATGTCGTTTCGTTGCTTTGATCTTTCGACGGATGTCAGTTCCAACTTTGCCCCACACTTTGGACTATCGCCTTAATTTTGTGAGCCACACCTTGTGAAAGGGACATGCATCCATCTATCGTAAGCTTGCATGCAAGTGTTTCGACTACATTCGATTAGGTGAGCCATCGGTGTCTGTTAGTGTTAGTTGGATAATTATGGGTCTATTTAGGGTCGCTGCTATTCATGTGGTTTTCTGAACCTTGGATGGAATTAACATGTCGGCAGAACTTAAGCTAGCTTGTGGACAAGATTGAATGGGTTCGCCATATATACTTGAAATTGAAAACATGATTGTGTTAGGGACCTAATGAAATTTGGCCTGCGCTGCCTACAGTCGGTTGTAAAAACATCAATCATCAACCACCTTTTGACTGTCCGATTCATTTAAGTAAGAGATTCATGCGGGTTTCATCACGATACAAAAACGATTCGTATGTATCAATTTTTTAAAAGTATGTAGTATTTGTCATCAAAAAAATTCCTATAAGGGTTTCGCTGAGGACGCATGTAAGGACCTGGATGGATAGTCTCTGGATTACTCTCTATAGCGTGTCATACAGATCCGATACAAGGAAATTTCACAGGAATGGAAGCTATCCTATTACAGAAAGTAGAGTTCACCGCCGCCGTTCGGTTCGTGATCCCAAGGATGCTTTCTTCTGATCCAAGAAGGTGGCCTTATAGGCTGACGAGGAAGACGGTCGATGCGGTGCCGTGTCTCCCTGGTGGTTGTTACTTGGTCCACTCTGGCCCAATATGATTTCTGTTGGGCTGCACTAGCCTCTTGGGTCTAGTATGCTTTGCTAACAACGCAGGCGCTCTGCCACACGGTAATGCGGTGGTGGCCGGTCACGGCGGTCGGAGCGCACGACGAAGACCCGCTTGCGTGAGCTAGCTACTAGTGGCGCGAGCCCGCGGATGCACGACGCGAAGCGCACCGTGGGGGGCATCTCGACGGCTACCAGGGACGCGCGTCAACTAGTTCACGGAGGTAGGAGTGCACTGTGGCCGGAGCACAGCAGTGGTGGAATTTGTGGATCGAACGAAAGTCACCAAAAAGAAAAATTAGGCAATGTGGCGAGGTAGGTACGTGGGGGTTTGGGAGGGCCACACAACACACGACCCGGATGATGCTACAGCCAGCCGAGGGGAAGAGTTTTCCATGGAATTTTGGTGGATATCCATATCCGCAATAGTTGCGAGGCAATCCGTGTCACCGTGTGCCATATGTAAAGGGTTTAGCGGCTTGAGTGCTTGACCCATGTGCAAAGTTTTGTAAATTTTACTTGCTGAAATTAATTGAAAGCCAGTGTTCCACTTGTTTCGTTGAAGCTTCAATGCCACTCTAGGACAGGGAATTTATTAATTATGAAAAATGTGAAAACCCTGCTACGAAATTCCAGTTCCTCTTCCTTTACATGCTCCAACTATCGCCATGAGCAATGTGGAACCACAATCTCAAAATAAAGAAAAATCTGACCCAGCGCTACATATAACAAGAACTCTAGATGCAATCCATCAATCCATCTAATAAGTGAACAGTCTTCAGAAGGATTCGAAAACTTACGAAGTCTACTCCACAACACCTGAACATTCGACGTACATCCAGTCGATTGCTTGTTGCTGTCAGACTCAAGGTTCATTGTTACATAGACCAGAATATGCGATCCACGGCTTATGCGCTCCTAGACTTCCCAAAAACCTATGTGATAAGAAAGTGACATGATTAATTAGAAAAGCTTGCTGTTCGAGTAGTGTTGTGTGCCGCTCAAGCACGGAGAGCCACGAACAAGATCGGGCAGCTAGACTTTATGGTTAATGTAGATTTACGCAAGTATATGTTGTTCAGTTCCAATTCAGTTTGCCCCACAATTTGGATGGTCGCCTTATTTATTTTTTCAAAGATCCAGCAACGCTGGCCTTCGATTTTATAGCAGGTAGAATGTTTACAGAGTTGACAAAATAAGGCAAAGGAATGACTTCAGAGAATTACAGAGAAAAAAGAGAAAGACCAAAAACGCCTAAAGATGACGCTTCAGGAAGGCTCCCACATCAGTTTCCTGAGCTTCTTAGCTCCTACAAACGCCCACTCCCTTGCTTCGTCTTTGATCATCTGGACTGGACTGGCGAGCAGCATTTGTCTCTGAAACGCTCCTTCCAAACCGAGAACAGATGAGAATGGTCGCCTTCATTTTGTGAGCCATATCATAAGCGTGCGTGCAAGTGTTTCAGCTACATTCAGCTTGGTGAACCATCGGTGTCTGTTCGTTGGACAATCATGGGTTGATTAGATTTAGGGTCGTTGTTGTTCATGTGGCCGCTTAACCCTGGATGAAACTAACATGTCGGCAGATCTTAAGCTAGCTTGTGGACAAGGTTGAATGGGTTTGTCGTATACTTCAATCCATAAATGTGTTAGATGTACGCACACAATCTGCACTATGTGGCAGATTTGGAAGATGGGACCCTTCATGTCTTCAGCCACAATATGCAAACTTACATGACAGATAGGTAAATGGTATTTTCTCCACCAGACACTCAGAATGAGTGCTGAGCTATTTTTCATAACTTTATTTTTCGAGAAAGTGTTGCAATCAAAGTCAATGATGACGTTGGTAATTACTTCAAGATGAAGAAAGTTTACGACAATGTGACCAATTATCGCTCATGTTATTTAACATTGTGGCTGATATGCTAGCTATTATTATAAAGTGTGCTAACGCTGATGGGCAAATTGAAGGCGGTGGTCCCACATCTTGTTGATGGCGAACTTTTTATTTTTCAGTATGCCGATGATACGATTCGGTTTATGGAACATGACCTTGAGAAAGCAAGAAATCTGAAGTTAATATTATAAGCTTTCGAGCAATTATCGGTTTTGAAAATTAACTTCCATAAAAGTGAATTGTTTTGCTTCGATGAGGCCAAGGACGACGCCAACCTATATGGTGAGCTTTTTGGCTGTGGGATTGGTCAGTTTCCTATTAGCTATCTAGGCATTCCGATCCATTTTTGAAGACTTATGAATGCTGAGCCGAAGCATGTCTAGGAGCGGCTTCAGAAGCGCCTTAGCAGTTGGAACGACAAAATTGCTATACCTGGGTGGAAGGTTGGTTCTAATCAATTCAATATTAACCAACATGGTACTGTATATGATATCCTTCTTCAAGCTGCCTAAAGGAATCTTGCGTAATTTAGATTATTTCCGATCAATATTTTTTGGCAAGGAGATAGCGAGAAAAAGAAATACCGGCTAACCAAATGGAGTGTCGTCTGCCGCCCAAAAGACTAAGGTGGGCTTGGTGTTCATGACCTTGAGGTTAAGAACACGGCCTTATTCGGTAAATGGTTGGCAAAGCTGCTAACCGAGGATGGGGTCTGGCAAATAATACTTAAGAGAAAATATGTTGGCTCACCTGCGCTTTCTCGAGGTTTTTGGAAACTAGGGACTCTCACTTTTGGGAAGGCTTGGTGGCAACAAAGAATCACTTCTTCCTGTTTGCCTCTTTCTCTATTAAGAACGGATCTGAGATTGGATTCTAGGAGGACAAATGGTTGGGTAATAGCTTGCTTCGAGAATAGTATCCAGCTTTGTATAATATTGTGCGTCATAATGGTGATACCTTAGATAAGGTGATGGAATTTAACCCACCTAATGTGATGTTCAGGAGAGATCTTGTCGGCTTGTCCGGCCCCAGCTAACGGCATGGAACAAATTGCTACATTGGTTGACTTTCATCCAATTGTCACATGTGGTAGATAAGTTCCGTTGGAGCGAACGAAAAAATCACCGTGGATTCCTTGTATAAAGCGTTGATTCAGCCAGACGCTAATTAATATTAACAAAAATTTAGAAGATGAAGATATCGGTTGAAAACAAATGTTTTCGCATGGTACCTTCGTCGTGGCGTAATCCTTACTAAGGATAACCTTGTAAAAGATAATCGGCACCGAAGCAAGAAGTGTGTATTTTGTCATCACGATGAGATAATTAAACACTTATTCTTCCAATAACATTTTGCAAGATATATATGATCAATCATCTAAATAGGTTTTACCTTATACCCACCACGAAGTGTTGCCAATATTTTTGGTAATTGGATTAATGTGATGGATCAAGATTTAAGCTACTTATTTGGGTGGGAGCATTTGCCATTATTTGGTCGCTTTGGATGTGTAGATATGATAAAGTGTTTAGTGATATAAATTATTATCTTATGCAGGTTATCTACCGGTGCAGTACTTTGCTCCGTTCATGGTAATCTCTTCTGGGATGGAGAACCGATACCTATTTACGGACGTATCTACATGGTTGGGGGACACGGCGATGGAGTTTATTACCCAACATGGGTGGCAACATAATCTCAGGATTGGCCGTCACCACCATATGGGTCAATACCGCATCACGATGTTCATGTATCGAGACTATTTTATACTCTTTGTTCCTCTGATTGTGTGTGGTTGTGTGCATCTTAGGTATGCAAAGGTCGGGTGTAATTCTTAAAACTTTTAAGTAATAAAATGCCCTTTATTTTTGGTGGTGGAACCCCCAGCAACCGCCACCGGACCGTTCCCATCGTCAATCCCTCCGCCGCTGCTGTCGTGAGCCATCACCGCGGAGGCAGCGGGCACCCTCACCTCCAAAGGGGCCGGGGGAGCTCCCCGTGGAGGCAGTTCCTACATATTGTGGAGTTCGAGCAACGCAGCTCGATATGGATCCGACAGAAGCAACAGCGCGGTGGTTGGCGAGGTGGCGGGTCAGCTGTGTGTGGTGGCTGGCGGTGGTGCTCGGCTCGCGGGCTAGGTGGGCCTTGATACGTCTCCAACGTATCGATAATTTCTTATGTTCCATGCTACATTATTGATGATATCTACATGTTTTATACATTATATGTCGTATTTACGCATTTTCCGCACTAACCTATTAACAAGATGCCGAAGAGCCGCTTGTTTTGCTGTTTTTGGTTTTGAAATCCTAGTAAGGAAATATTCTTTAATTGGACGAAATCAACGCCCAGGGTCCTATTTTTGCACAAGCTTCCCAAGACCGAAGGAAGTGTGGCCATGCGGCACTAGGGCGGCGCGGCTGAGGGGAGGCCGCGCGCCCTAGCGTGTGGGGCCCTCTGTGGCCCCCGCGTTGCCCTTCCGCCTACTTAAAGCCGTCGCGAAACCCTCCTGACCGAGAGCCACGATACGGAAAACCTTCCGAGACGCCGCCATAATCCCATCTCGGGATTCAAGAGATGCCTCATTCCCTGCGAGAGGAACTCTGAGACTCTTCATCGCCATGATCGCCTCCGAGTGATGAGGAGTAGTTCCTCGGACTATGGGTCCATAGCAGAGCTAGATGGTCGTCTTCTCCTCATGTGCTTCATTGTTGGATCTTGTGAGCTGCCTAACATGATCAAGATCATCTATCGTAATACTATATGTTGTGTTTGTTGGGATCCGATGGATAGAGAATACTATGTTATGGTGATTATCAATCTAGCCTATGTGTTGTTTATGATCTTGCATGCTCTCAGTAGATGCTCGGGCAAGTTTTTGCTCTTAACTCCAAGAGGGAGTATTTATGCTCGATGGTGGTTCATGCCTCCATTAATGCGGGACAGTGAAGAAAGTTCTAAGGTTGTGGATGTCGTTGCCTAGGGATAAAACATTGATGCTATGTCTAAGGATGTAGTTGTTGATTACATTACGCACCATACTTAACGCAATTGTCTGTTGCTTTAATATTGAAGGGGTTAGGATGATAACCAAGGTGGACTTTTTAGGCATAGATGCATATTTGGATGGCGTCTCTGTACTTTGTCGTAATGCCCGATTAAATCTCACTATATTTATCATATCATGTATATGCATTGTTATGCCCTTTCTATTTGTCAATTGCCCGACTGTAATTTGTTCACCCAACATGCTTTATCTTATGGAGAGACACCTCTAGTGAACTTGGACCGGTCCTATTCTTTAATACTTACAATCTCTGCAATACTTGTTTTACCGTTTTCTTCGCAAACAATCATCTCCACACAATACGGTTAATCCTTTGTTACAACAGCCGGTGAGATTGACACTCACTTTTCGTTGGGGCAAAGTACTTTGGTTGTGTTGTGCAAGTTCCACGTTGGCGCCGAATCCCGGTGTTGCACCGCATTACATTTCTCGCCGCCATCAACCTTCAACGTGCTTCTTGGCTCCTCTGTTCGATAAACCTTGGTTTCTTTCGAGGGAAAACTTGCTGCCGTGCGCATCATACCTTCCTCTTGGGGTTCCCAACGACGTGTGAGTTACACGCCATCAAGCTCTTTTTCCGGCGCCGTTGCCGGGAGATCAAGACACGCTGCAGGGAAGTCTCCACTCCCCAATCTCTTTACTTTGTTTTTGTCTTGCTTTATTTTATTTACTACTTTGTTTGCCGCACTAAACAAAACACAAAAAAATTAGTTGCTAGTTTTTACTTTATTTACTGTCTTGCTCTCTATATCAAAAACACAAAAAATTAGTTACTTGCATTTAGTTTACTTTTGTTATCATGTCTAGCTCTGTACCTGTTACTCTTCACCTGAGGAATTAGTTTTACTTTAAACAAGGGGATGAGGAAAGTTTTAAAGATGCTTGGTCCAGGATTTTTACTTCTTATCGTAAAGTTGAACCTCTAATGACTCTAAGTTTGCTCCTTAGTAATTTTTATTTTGGTCTTATGATTCGCTATAGATATGCCTTGGATGCTGAGTGAGGAGATTTCCTTCATTGCAATGGTGATCAAGCTTTAATGCCATAAAAGTTATTGCATCACATGATTCAGCTAATAACTTTGATTCAGCCCTTATTAGCATTTATAATTTCTTAAACACTCTTGAGACAAGGGCATCTGCTTGAATGAAAATTATAGATATGTTAGTAACCGTCTTGATCAAGTTTTAGTGAACTCGAACCTTCATTATGGGATCCTACTATTAAAATTGTTATCGGTGACCAAACTCTTCATGCCAATTGTGATATTATGTCTGAATTTTGCTTAATGCCTTAGAGTATTCATGAATCTTTGCAACTTTGGGGATTCGTTGAAGGGGGGGAAGGAATAACTCTTATTGATAACTCTGTTATAATCCCTAAAGGAATAGCTGCGGGTGTGCATACAACCATTCTTGGTAGAACAATATCCATTGATTATCTTGTTATTGAATGAGGAACGGGACAAATCACACTCGGAAGATCCCTGCTGAAACTATTGGGAGCAGTCATAGATATGGGAGAAGGCACCCTAAAGTTCACCTCTACACCTAGGGGAAGACATGTATATCCCTAAGCAGAAGAGTAAGAAAAAGAACAAGAAAGGTAAGGGTAAGGCCCAAGGTAATGTTGATGCCTCATCTCTTGATAATACTTGAATTACACTTTCTACGCCTAGCTGAAAGGCGTTAAAGAAAAGCGCTTATGGGAGCAACCCATGTTTTTACTACAGTACTTTGTTTTATATTTGAGTCTTGGAAGTTGTTTACTACTGTAGCAACATCTCCTTATCATGTTTTTGTGCCAAGTAAAGTTTCTATGCTAAAGTTGATGTTATATTTGGGATCGCGCGCAGAAACAGCATTGCTGTCTGTCACGAATTGGCATAAGTATCTGTAGAAAATTCAAAATCTGTAAAATACAGCGTATCCTAGATATGTACTAACTCATTAGTTTTGAGTTTTTCCATTTGAGCAAGTCTAGTGCCCTTTCAGGTTCGTCTTTACGGACTGTTCTGTTTTTGACAGATTCTGCCTTTTTATTTCGCATTGCGTATTTGCTATGTTGATGAATTCCTTTGATCCATTAATGTGAAGCTTTGTGCAATGTCCAGAAGTGTTAAGAATGATTGTGTCCTCTGAATATGTGAATTTTTAATTGTGCACTAACCCTCTAATGAGTTTGCTTGAAGTTTGGTGTAAGGAAGTTTTCAAGGGTCAAGAGAGTATGATATACTATGATCAAGAGGAGTGAAAGCTCTAAGCTTGGGGATGCCCCTGGTTCATACCTGCATATTTTAAGAAGACCTGCGTCTGGGGATGCCTTGGCATCCCCTTCTTCATCGACAACATCATCGGGTTCCTCCCCGAAACTATATTTCTATTCACCACATCTATGTTCTTTACTGAGCATCGGTTTGTTTTGTTTTTGTTTTTGTTTGAATAAAATAGATCCTAGCATTCTTGTATGGGAGAGAGACACGCTCGGTGTTGCATATGGACAAATATGTCCTTAGGCTTTACTCATAAAAGCGAAGGTTGAAAACTTCTTCGTTAAATTGTTATATGGTTGGAATGGAAACGCTACATGTAGTAATTAAAATGTCTTGGATAATGTGATACTTGGCAATTGTTGTGCTCATGTTTAAGCTCTTGCATCATATACTTTGCACCCATTAATGAAGAAATACATAGAGCTTGCTAAAATTTGGTTTGCATATTTGGTCTCTCTAAGGTCTAGATAATTTCTAGTATTGAGTTTTGAACAACAAGGCGGTGTAGAGTCTTATAATGTTTACAATATGTCTTTTATTAGGTTTGCTGCACCGGTTCATCCTTGAGTTTGCTTCAAATAACCTTGAGCCTAAACTATCAGAGAGGAATACTTCTCATGCATCCAAAATCCTTGAGTAACCACTATGCCATTTGTGTCCACCATACCTACCTACTACATGGTATTTCTTCCGCCATTCCAAAGTAAATTGCTTGAGTGCTACCTTTAAAATTCCATCATTCGCCTTTGCAATATATAGCTCATGGGACAAAATAGTTTAAAAACTATTGTGTATTGAATATGTACTTATGCACTATCTATTAAGTTGCTTGTTGTGCGATAACCATTATTCTGGGGACGCCATCAACTATTCTTTGTTGAATATCATGTGAGTTGCTATGCATGTGTCTTGTAAGTAGAGATCTACCACCTTAATGGTTAGAGCATGCATATTGTTAGAGAAGAACATTGGGCCGCTAACTAAAGCCATGAATCATGGTGGAAGTTTCAGTTTTGTACATATATCCTCAATATGAGAATAAGTGTTGCCACATGCTTATGCATTAAAGAGGAGTCCATTATATGTTGTCCATGTTGTCCCGGTATGGATGTCTAAGTTGAGAATAATCAAAAGCGAGAAATCCAAAATGCGAGCTTTCTCCTTAGACCTTTGTACAGGCGGCATGGAGGTACCCCTTTGTGACACTTGGTTGAAACATGTGTATTGCGATGATGTTACCACCCGATTTTGGCTAAATCAGGAGATGGGCCGTAAGTGAAGATGGGCTTTGGGACGCATGGAGCATCTTGGCATTGCCTTTGGAGTTTGGGCTAAGTTGCCCATGTATCTGTAATATAGTAGATCGCATTGTAATTTAGATTAAAAAATAGAGTCTGGCCCGTGCACGGTTAGGTGCACGCCTCAATTAGAAAGTCCCTTGGACTATAAATATGTATCTAGGGTTATCGGAAAAGGGGGACAATCATCGTTCAACCAACACAAATCAGGGCATCGCCACCCCTTCTTCGAGGGTTTCTCCCGGTTGCTAGATCGCATCTAACGATCTAGGCAGATATCTGTTTATCGTAGCTGTTTTGTCGTGCTGAAGCCTTGTTGATGGCGAAAGTACTATTTATCCTTAGGTGTTTGGGGCTTGCATTGGTGCTTTCACGTGCATATTCATTAGCCATGCTGCTCCACACTGGCTGCCCTACGTCTATCCGGCGTAAGGGCAGCATCTTCTTGTTCTTTATTTAGTAGATCGATCCGTTATAGTTGCTCCTTGTTCCCATGGATTAGTTTATATCCGCATGGTTAGGCCTTATGTCGGGTGGGAGGATCGATCGAATACGATTGGAGTGTTAATTCCGTCCCTACGGGATGTTCGGGAATCAACGTTACGTTGGTTTTAGGCCTCGCGGGGTGTGCATCATCTTCCGTCGCTGCTAGGCCCGATCGCACGTAGGACGTTAAGGTTATCACGGTGAAAACCCTAAGCTGATGAGTGGATAAAGCACAAGAAAGCACTGATCTGATCAAGCAGGGATCCCCATGCCATTGTAAATCCAACGTGAAACATGGGCGATCGGCTCTTTGAGCGCCACAGCGAAACCTGAGAGCCGATAGGAGCTCGTATTTAATGTTTACGTGTCCACCATGCAGGGAACAATCGAGCACTCCTAACACCTTCGATGGGTCTAGGTCAGGTGGCCGCCCTAACAACCCCGCCCGGGGCATTAGGCTGGAACTATTCTTGAGGACGACGAGTGCCGAAGGGGTCCACTAGCGGCCTGGGAGCTTCCGGCTCTTCGTGTTGCCAGCCATTGCCCGTCGGTGGGTTTGGAGGGTAACACATTCTGGCACGCCCGGTGGGACCGCATCCGCAGCATCCACGTCAACATCGGCATCGGAGATGGCGGAGGAACAGATTCACATACGGATCTTCCTCACGATCATAAGAAGAAATGCGATGAGCTGAAGGCCATCGTTGAAGCAACTCATCGGCTCCTTTGAGAAGACCCGTTCGCACGGTATCAGGTTCAAGTTCACGCCACAAGAGCGTCCTTGGTGATCGTGTTCTCCCATGGATAGAACGTGCCGAGCCTGCGACGGAAATCAACCTCGTGGTGGCCCATTCCTTTGCACATCGACATTCGAGCACGGTGAATTCTTTGGAGCGCGTTGCGTTCCGGGTGGTCCAAGAGATCATGGAGAGCGTCGGTACTCCCCTTCGGGACCTGCTCTAGGGACTCACCCGGGGAGGTGCAACTCCACACCGGGCCACCATTGCCGTGTACGCGATAGCAGCTCCACAGCAACAAGGTTCACCGGCCTCCGGGTGTCTACAAAGTCGGAGACGATCCGGGCGACTACGGTTCTTATATGAGCAGCCAAGAAGTCCTACGGATACGATGTACATGTTTGTGCCGGTACAACAAGCTGAGACTGGGCGATCAAGCTCCGAGCGGGAGGGATTTCGGGCCGGAGCCATTGTTACGCGGGAGGAGCAGCTAGGCGGGAGTTTGGGAGCGGAAAGCGAAAGCTTGAGCGTAGCTAGCCAAGTATACCACACCGGTCCGGGAAAGCTCATTGCCACTACTTCCGCCGTAAATCGGAATCGTAGCAGTCTGAAGATCGGTCGGCATCTTCTTGAAGAAGAAGATGTCGGCTATTCAAGCGTACCCAATAGTCGACGATCCCTACCACCTAAGTACCGGCTTCCGGACTTCAACAAATTGAGTGGGTCAGAAGGATCTAGCTTGAGCACGTGGTGATACTTGACGGGCATGGCTTCGACATCGGATCAGGCTCCGGGTGAGGTGCTTCTCGCAGTCCCTCACCGGTCCGGCTTTGGGATGGTACACCTCGCTGCAGCCGAATTCAGTACGATCATGGAAACAGCTGGAGGAGCAGTTTCACACCCAATATCATTCGGAAGCTCTACTAAAGCTGGTATTGCCGAACTAGCACGAGTTCGAGCGAACGAACGGTGGCTGGCATTACATTCAGCGTTCCCGAGCTGTCAAGAACGATGCTATTCGGTTCATTTAGCGAAGAAACGATCGAGCTGGCCGTGCGAGCCTTGCGACGTCATTCAAAGATCGGCGTTCAAGTGGAGTACAACTTCGTGTGCCACCTGATGATCAGTGACCTTATCATAAACAGCCATCGAGCGTACAGGACAAGTTCAAGCGCGATAGCCCTGGTCAATGCTGATGAGGATGAAGATTCGGCGGAAGATCCCGGGAAGTTGCGGTGGCCAGAGTGGACCTAGGGCCGGTACTGTGTCTGCAAGTGGGTGAACCCGCCGGGGCCTCCAAGAGGTGGACCTTGATGTGAGCAAAACTGAACAGATTTTCGATCTACTGCTGAAGAGAAGCAGTTGAAGCTCCCTGAAGGCCACAAGATCCCTACGGCGCAAGAGATGAACAAAAGGCCATACGCATGTATACGTTACGCACGCCACCACTTGTATAAAGTGTTGCCCTTTCGTCCAGATGTGGGCAGAATCGAGCCGGTCTTCATGATTTGCCATGAAGGTAGACATGCGTCCGTTTCGATGTCTTATGATAGTTGCCACTCATAGGGGAACACGGGTTCCTCTTTGATGTCAATATGGCGGGGTTTGTGATCCGCCATGACAAGGATAGACAAAGCAGAGAGCAACCACTCTCGTAGCAAGGATAAAGAGGAGGCCGTTCCACGCGGCCGACCCCAAGATGATGATAGACGGTACCTAACCGAGGAGGTGGTGAGAAGCATACGGAGCGCCCACTCTCGGTGCATCTCCTCAACAAATATGAGCAGCGATCTGGCAATCAGCGTCCCAGTGTGTCAGAAAATATGATGGTCAGTCTGAAAGCAGGAAGTGCTCGATGGCACAATACGAACAAGCAGCAGAATGCGAGCGTGGCGTAGAGGAGGTCGAGGAGCAGCGGCATGGTCTGGTTGCTGAGCATGTCGTCTTTGACGTCAGCCGCCTTGAAGGAATATCTGCCTTTCTCCACGATGAAGGCGTAGTTGCAGGGGCTGTACTCGAGATCTATGTGCGGCCATGTGCTTAGCTGCATGCGGGTGTCGATGAGGCTCGGTGGGAGGTTGATGTGGCAGCAGCCAATGCCCTCGCAGGCACCGTCCTTGGGGGCGTCGGCGTCCCTGCAATAGGCCACACAGCCGCCATAGTAGGACTTGGCGTTGCGGCCAGAGCTCGTTGGCGGAGTTGGAGATGCGATACATTGGAGATGAAGGTGCGCCGCCAGCAAGAAAGTATAGCGCCCATGAGCAGCAATCTGAAGGCCTCAGTGATGCCAATCAAACATCAGTGGAAATACAATGAGTATCCGTGGTCAGACGAGATACAGGTCAAGACATTGGACGTGCATTAGAGCCGATCCACGAGATCGGCCCTCAAAAAATGGAAAGCAAGGGATCTTATCTCCAGCATGCCTACGTAGCTACAGTGGAAATCCCAGAAGTTGCAAACCATCGCCAAAGCATTGCAAAGAGAGAAGGAGGCCGATTCCCGCAATCGGCCAAAATTATCATCAACATCCTTTTGTCTGTGTTCGGCATTGATCCAACAGATACGAAGAGCCGTACATCAATGACCTTGAGAATGCGGCTGGAGCCTAGATGGATAAGACACGAGGATCTGGCTAGAATGCATACCAAACGCTTGACCAAGGGAACAGCTCAAAGAGTAGGGAGCTTGACCACATAAACAAATGACGCCATCAGCAAGGTGCACCGAGAGCAAAGCCGATGCGTGAACTCGACAGAATTATTCAAAGCCGATGCACGGCCATCGACTCAGAGGACCAATGCAACTGTAACAAGCGGAAGCCTAATAGAGGCAGTCTCATCTAACAGTTGCTTGGCAGGTCAGGCCCTCTTAGGACTTGCTCATGCAGACACAAACTAGCCTTTGTGAAAGCATCAGTTTGAGGCGTCCAAGACGGCCCTTTTTCTCATTTAAGCTGCTGGTATTTGCCGGACAGGTTGAGGTCTTCTTTGTGGCAATAAGGCGATCTGACGTGCAGATCGGGCCGGGATCATGAGAACAAACAAAATGATCGTCAGTTGGATGAACTGTTCTCACGGAGGTTGCCTCATTGGTAAGAAAGAAGCTGGGAGCAGCTCACACAAGGAAGGTTCTTTTCAGCGATTGAAAGCCGATTTGGTTAGAATGGGCTCACTACAAGTGGGAAGCCGATGGTGGCCATTCGGTGGATGCACTTTATCCCTCGCCTTGGCGAGGTTTGGGCGTGGCAGGAAATTCTCAGCTAAAGACGTGGGGTGAGTCGGCTATCTCACCAGTATTCGTAACCATGGTAGAAGGTGTGAGCCTCGGAAGCCACCGGAGTTGTGAGGTTGAAAGAAAGAGCCATCATTGTCGATCGGCTCTAGACCGGTTTGTCTATTTACTGGAAAGCAGGGCATCAGGAGCGCAGACAAATGCGCTTGTTACAAAGTATAACTTAACATCCAAGGTTAGACACTTAGGTAGAAAGCTTCTGGAGCATGCTCAGGGTTTGCTACTCGGAGACCGAACATCCCGTCAGTCGATTTAAGGTCATAAAGATCTAAGGGTGTCAAGGCTGCGCGTTGGACCCGTTCGATTGAGGGTTTGGGTCTGAATATTGTGGATTGCAAGTTAACATCGAGAAGGCGATTGGATCGATTATGCTTGCAGGTGTTATAAGCTGCCCGATGCATTACCATAAAACTCATGGAGTTTTAACAAAGGGAGAATCGGCTAGTCTAATATGAAAGAGATAATAAAGTGGATTGGAGGAAATTCTTCAATGATAAAATTTCTGAAGAGCGAGTCTCTCCGGAACATTGGAGGGATACATTGCCCTAATTTATTACTCCTAGCTCTATCCTATCTAAGGGCAGCTGCTGCCCTCATCGTCGCCGTCGCCGCCGTCGGTGCTGCTCCCGACCTGGTTCTTCGTCGCTGCTGTGGCGACCTGGCTGGACAGCAGAGCTGTCTCGTCCTCTTAATCCCAGCGATGGGTATCGTCGTCGAAGTCGCTCTGTTGCCCCGCAAAAGTGAGCCTTGGCAGCCCCGGCTCGTGAAGGCATGTCCTCCTCTGCTTCTTCCTCATCGCCTCCTCGGCGGAGGGGAGGGACCAGGTCCCGGAGGCGGTGGTCGTCGCTTCCTCACTCGGCGACAATGGGCGGGGAGGCGAGGAGTCGCTCTCCCCGGAGTCGCGTCGGGGACTGGTCATCTTCAAACCATTGGAAGGTGTGGGTCGGCTCGATCCCCGCTGGCTATGTTGCCAGCCGGATGTTGGCGCGTGGGCCTCCTGGAATCTTGTGGGCTGATCGGCTCGCGAGGGGAGATTGGGTGGAAAGACCTGAAGGGGGAGAGGAAGAGGAAGAAGACATGATAAGGAGAGGGGCTTTTGGAAGTGCTAGTGCGGAGGATGAAGAAGGGAACTTCTGAGGAAGCCAAATAAAAAGGGAATATAGCGATTTAATACCTAAGTTCAAAGGACGTAGGTGCAGGAGCAAGTCAAATACGTCGAAGAAGGCGAAGGCAAACGTCATCATGTTTCAACCGTTGCCCGACATGACCCTTCGAAGGAGACGGATGGTTTTGCAATTATCATTATCAAAACCGGGGGGCATGTGTTACCAGGATTTTGGCTAAATCGGGAGATGGGCCGTAAGTGAAGATGGGCTTGAAGGACGTACGCATGGGGTATCTTCGAAGCGGCCTTGCGCTAAGAGTTTGGGCTAAGTTGCCCGTGTATCTGTAATATAGTAGATCGCATTGTAATTTAGATTAAAAGATAGAGTCTGGCCCATGCACGGTTTGGTGCACGCCTCAATTAGAAAGTCCCTTGGACTATAAATATGTATCTAGGGTTATCGGAAAAGGGGGGACAATCATCGTTCAACCAACACAAATCAGGCGCATCGCCACCCCTTTCTTCGGGTTTCTCCCGGGTAAGCACCATGCTGCCTGGTCATCTAGAGTCTAGGCGTGTATCATTGTCGTCCAACCTTGTGCTCGTCTTTGAAGCCTTGTTGATGGCGACCAACCTATCTATCCTTAGGTGTTTAGGGGCTTGCATTGGTGCTTTCACGTGCATATCTATAAGTGGCAATGCAGTCTCTAGGCCTTCAGCTGCCTTCGTCTGGCTCAGGCCATTGGGACATCTTGCTTCTTGGTTACTTAGTAGATCCGTCACGTTATAGTTATCCTTGCTCCAGTTAGTTTAATATCTGCATAGTTAGGCCTTATCTTGGGGTCGGAGGATCACGTGAATCGTTAAATCAAATTGTTCACCGTCCCTGAGGATGTTCCGGGAATCAGATTACGTTGGTTTTTAGGCCTCTCGTAGGGGTGGTTGGCATATCTTTCGTGGCTGCTAGGCCCGATCGCACGTAGGACGTTCCGGTTATGCGGTGAAAACCCTAAGCGGTTGGTGGATCGCTTTGGCTTTGTCACGATCGCGGGGATCCCATACATGCCAAATCAACATGTAGAGCCATGAAACCAGATTAGTGCCAAGGAAAACACAGAACCCGGAGGTGGACTTGCGAGTATCCGGACACCCCGCCCAATCGGCGTCACTGTAGGCACGAAGATCATGAGCAGATGAGCGAAACAGTTGCAGGCCAAGGTGGGATGTCCCCTTCAGGTAACGAAGGATTCGTTTCACGAGCTTGCTTAGCCATTGCCGGTCGGTGGGTTTTAGGAGGGTAACGAGATGATCCGGTAGTCAAGCTGATTAGGACAAGGTGCGGGCACTATTAGTATACTATCAATGAGGCTTGCAACATATAATTTACATACCTCTTATGCTTTATTACTACCGTTGACAAAATTGTTTCATGTTTTCAAAATAAAGCTCTAGCACAAATATAGCAATCGATGCTTTCCTCTTTGAAGGACCTTTCTTTTACTTTTATTGTTGAGTCGGTTTACCTATCTCTCTCCACCTCAAGAAGCAAACACTTGTGTGAACTGTGCATTGATTCCTACATACTTGCATGTGGCACTTGTTGTTATATTTCTTTACATTGACACTATCCATGAGATATACATGTTACAGGTTGAAAGCAACTACGAACAATCTTCACTGTGTTGCTTCAATACTTTACTTTGATTTATTGCTTTATGAGTTAACTCTTATCAAGACTTATGATCATGTCTTGAAATTACTATTCATGAAAGATCTTTGCTTTATGATTCATTTGTTTACTCATGTCATTACCATTGTTTTGATAAAGCTGCATTAATTACATATGTTTATAATGTGATCAAGATTATGATGGCATGTCACTCAAGAAATCATTGATTTACCTGCTCGGGACGACGAGAACTAAGCCGAGGGATGCTGATACGTCTCCAGCATTGTCGATAATTTCTTATGTTCCATGCTACATTATTGATTATATCATGTTTTATACACATTATATGTGTTGCGATTTTTCGGCATAACCTATTAACAAGATGCGAAGAGCCGGTTCTTTGTTCTGTTGTTTGGTTTCGAAGGCTCTAAATAGAAATATTCTGAATTAGACCAAATCAACGCCCGGGGTCCTATTTTGCACGAAGCTTCCCGGAAGGCCCAGAAGGGAAGGAAGTGGAGCCTGAGCACAGCCACACTAGGGGGCGTAGCGGCCCCTGCCTGCGGCTAAGCGTGTGGGATCTGGCCCCAGCGTGCCCATGTACTTAAAGTGGTAGCGAAACCCTCATGCAAGAGCCACGATACGGAAAACCTTCCCGGGACGCCGCCGTCCCATCTCGGGGGATTCAAGAGATCGCCTGCGGCACCCTGGCAGGGGATTCATCCGGAGGACTCTTCATCGCCATGATCATTATAAGATGATGGTGGTAGTTCACCTACTGGACTATGGGTCCTGTGGCCAGCTAGATCTGGTAAGTCTTCTCCTCATGTGCTTCATTGTTGGATCTTGTGAAATTTACTAACATGATCAAGATCATCTATCTGTGTCTATATGTTGTGTTTGTCGGGATCAGATGGATAGAGAATATGTTATAGTGATTATCAATCTATACCTATGTGTTGTTTATGATCTTCCATGCTCTCCGTTATATTAGTAGAGGCTCTGGCCAAGTTTTACTCTGCTTTCCAAGAAGATGCCGCCTTTCTCGATAATTGGATTCATGCTCCATTAAATGGGGCAGGTGAAAGTTCTAAGGTTGTGGATGTCTTGTTTGCGCCTAGGGATAAAACATTGATGCTATGTCTAAGTGTAGTTGTTGATTACATTACGCACCATATTTAATGCAATTGTCTGTTGCTTGCAACAATACTGGAACGGGTTGGATGCTAACGAGAAGGTGGACTTTTTAGGCATAGATGCATAGTGGATAGCGGTCTATGTATCATAATGACCTGATTAAATCTCACTATATTTATCATATCATGTATATGCATTGTTATGCCCTTTTCTATTTGTCAATTGCCCATTGTAATTTGTTCACCCAACATGCTTTTATCTTATGGAGAGACACCTCTAATGATTTGTGGACCCCGGTCCTATTCTTTACATCGCATACAATCTACTGCAATATTTGTTTCTGTTTCTTCGCAGCAATCATCTTCCACACAATACGGTTGTTCCTTTGTTCAGCAAGCGTGAGATTGACAACCTCTTGTTTCGTTGGGAACCAAGAATGCTTTGGACCAATGTTGTACGGGTTCCACGTTAGCGTAGGAATCCACACAGTGTTCACGCCTGTCACATTTATATATCAACCTTCAACGTGCTTCTTGGCTCCTCCTGGTTCGATAAGCATTGGTTTCTTTCGAGGAAAACTTCTTGTTGTGCGCATCCTTACCTTCCTCTTGGGGTTCCCAGCAGGCATTCTTGGGTCCACCGCCATCAGGCCTATCTAGACCCAGATCACGGCAGCTTGGCCCTGGATCTAGTCGGAGGGCTGGCCGTCATGGTTGTCCTCCTCCAGGGCTGGTGGTGGTTGGAGTTGTTTCTCCAGTGGTGGCAGCTCTTCGTGCCCTACATTTTCTTGACCATCAAGGTCTTAGATCTGGCAACCTACGGTATTGCTAAGTGCTAAGTGGTGGGAAACGACCTCCTTTACCGGGGATTGAGTTGCTTCCTCCGATGCTAGTCCAAACCTGCATCATTATGCTCATGTCTGTTTCGCTAGGGGGGAGGTCTAGGCCGGGTGAAAACCCTGCTCAGTGCTTCCGATGCTGACCACGGTGACACCTGCGGGTGCCACTCCCTTCTTGGAGGGAACAAGATGGGATTCGTGGCAAGAACGAAAACCAGCCAGATCTATCCGGTAGACGGTAGCAACGAGGAGATGATGAGACTAACCCTCGAAGGTCGCAAAGCTTCGAGAGTAGATCTCGGGGTGGATGTAGACGATCACTTGCCGCTTGCAAGCGCGTAGAAGATCTTGATCTTGACGGTGCCCCAATCGGGAGCACCTCGGTGCTCGGTCACACGTTCGGTGTTGATGAAGACGCGTCCTTCTCCCCGTTCCAGCCGGGGCAGCGATGTCGATCTCCTCGAATCCCAGGCAACCACGACGGCGATGGTGACGGTGGTGGTGAAACTCTCGGCGGGAAACCGCCGCAAAGCGCTGCGGAAAGAAGAAGGAGGAGGAATAGCTAAGGTTTGGTAGGAGGTGGTGCTGCGACTTGAGACTAGGCTTAGACTTGTGGTGCCCTTGGGTGCCCCTTGGCCTCTTTAAATAGGTGGCCAAGCCCCTTAGATGGCTCAAACCTTTGAAGTTTGGCGAGTTAGATAGGTTCAGGTTAAAGCCTAGTCTACTTGGACTCTTTGCCAAATTCAGAAATTGCATTGGAAAGACTCCTTTTCCCTTAAGGCAACGTGGTTGCACCCTATTATGGAACCCTCAGGACTTCCTTAGACATCCCAGGGTCATCCAGGACACTTCCGGAACCTTCCATAATATTCGGACTATTCCGGTCCTTCCCGAACCTTCTAGAAGCTCAGTGCGCTCAGGTTTCCGAACCCCGGATAATGACTTCCCATATATGAATCTCCTTCTTCGGACCATTCCGAACCTCCTGGTGATGTCTTGGATCCCATCACGAACAATATTCGTTCTCCTTCTTATATTCCATATCTACTTAAACGACATCAAACCTTAAGTGTGTCACCCTACGGTTCGCGAGACTATGGAGACATGGTTGAGACTTCTCTCCGACCAATAACCAATAGCGGGATACGGAGAGGTCCATAATAGCTCCCACATATTCAACGATGACTTAGTGATCGAACGAACCATTTACATACGATACCCGATTCCCTTTGTCTCACGATATATTACTTGTCAGAGGTTTGATCATCGATTATCCATGATACCTTGTTCCCCTTCGTCTCTGACTGCGTCTCTTTACTCGTACCATGGTATGTGGTCTCTTATGAACCATTCATATGCTTACAACCTAATTGAAAAAGACGACATTCCACATAGAAGGGGCCAGTATATCTATCCGTCGTCGGGATGGACAAATCCCCTTTGTTGATCCATATGCCTCAACATACCTTTCAGGATACCTAATCCCACCTTTATAACACATTTACGCAGTGGTTTGATGTAATCAAAGTACCCTTCAGGCATAACTGATTTATATGATCTCATGGTCGAAAGGACTTGGCCAACTATGTATCGAAAGCTTATAGCCAAATGAACTTAATAGCGTGATCTTATGCTACGCTTAATTGGGTGTGTCCATTACATCATTCACACTAATGATATAACCTTGTCATTAATAACATCCAATGTTCATGATCACGCATGATGATCATCTATTAATCAACAAGCTAGTTATACAAAGGCTTTACTAGGGACTTCTTGTTGTTTACATAACACACATGTATCAATGTTTCGATTGATACAATTATAGCATGGTATATAAACATTTATCATAAACACAAAGATATAATAACCAATTTATTATTGCCTCTTGGGCATATCTCCAACAACTACCCACTTGCACTAGAGTCAATAATCTAGATTACATTGTTAGGTACCTAACACCCATGGCATTCTGGTGTTGGTCATGCTTTGCCCTAGGGAGAGCTTTGGTCAACGGATCTGCTACATTCAGATCAGTGTGTACTTTGCAAATCTTACTTCTCCATCTTCGATGTACTCGCGCGAATCGAATGAAACGCAGCTTGATATGCTTCAGCCTCTTGTGTGACCTTGGTTCTTGTGCATTGTGTAATAACCCAGGTTGTCACAACAAATGACTAGTGGGTCCAATGCACCAGGAACCACCCCACGAAGCTCAACAATGAACCTCTTCATCACTTTTAACCGATGAAGCCTGCCAAACCCTTCTGTGTTAGATTCTATTGAAGGCACTTGCATCCCCCGTGCAACAGCAGGAACTGCACCAGGCTTACTTCTGACACCATTCAATATAAACTTGATACTTGATGAGACTTAGAGTCATCGGATGAGTGTTCCAACTTGCATCGGTGTAACTTGTTACAACGAGCTCTTAGTCACCGCCATAACAAAAACATATCCTTAGTTCTTTTCAAGTAGTTCAGGATATTCTTGCCGTTGTCCAGTGTTCCATTCTGGATCACTTTGATATCTCTAGTCAAACTAACGGCATGTGCTATATCAGGTCTAGTGACATAAACGCCCATGATAGAGCCTCTTAGCAGAGGCATAGGGTCTGATTCATCTCTCTCTTTCTTCTTGCTGTATTTGGACCTTGAGTCTTGCTCAAGACCTTACATGACAACATCGGTAAGAATCCTTTCTTACTTTCATCCATTCTAAACTTCTTTAGAATCTTGTCAGTATGTACTCTTTGATACTGGTTCATGGCGTCTTGATCTATCTCGATAAATCTTGATGCCTAAAATGTCATTCTTCACAAGGTCCTTCATTAAAACACTTATTCAAACTGACATTTACCTTTGCTTAATAGTTACATATCATTCCCAATCAATAATATATCATCTACATATAATATCGGGAATGCTATAGCTCCCACTCTCTTTCTTGTAAATACAGGCCTCTCCATGGCCCTGTAAACCCCCAGTCTTTGATCACCTTATCAAAGCGTCGGTTCCAACTCTGGATGCTTTGCTTCGTCCATAAATGGAGCGGAAGTTTGCATACCATGTAAGCATTTTTAGGATCGACAAAACCTTTGGGTTGTACCATATACAACTCTTCCTCAATGTCACCATTAAGGAACGCCGTTTTGACATCCATCTTGCCCAAATCTCATAATCGAAAAACAAGCTATTGCTAACAAAATCCTCACGGACTTTAGCTTCGCTACGGGTGAGAAAGTCTCATCGTAGCCAACACCTTGAATTTGTCGGAAACCCTTTGCGACAGAGTCGAGCTTTTATAGGCAGATAACATTAAGTCGGCATGTTTTCTCTTGAATCTAATTTATTCTCAACAGCCTTGCGGTTATCAGGTAGATCTACCAAAAGTCCATACTTTGTTATCATACATGGATCCCATTTGGTTCATGGCTTCTTGCCATTTGTTGGGATTCCGGGCTCATCATCGCTTCTTCATCCGTTGCCGGGTCCTCATCATTGTTGTCCACAATCATGAGATTTAGACAAGGATCGCCTGTCGGGAGTGAGTACGTTCTCTTGTCGACTGCGAGTTCATTAACTACCTCGCTCAGTTTTCATGATCATTATGTTAGCTTCCTCGTTATCGATGCTGAGCTGTGGAGCATCTTCCCGTCTTGCCTTCTCGATCAACAAGAGGTTCGGTAACCTCGTCGGTTCTACTTTCTTCCCGAGTCACTTCTTTGAAGTGAGAATTCTTTCTCAAGAAGGTTCCGTTCTTAGCAACAAATATTTTGCCTTCGGATCTGTGATGAAAGTATGCCCTATAGTTTCCTTAGGTTATCCTATGAAGGCGCATTTCTCGCTTTGGGTTCTAGCTTGTCAGGTTGTAACTTTTTTACATAGGCTTCGCAACCCCAAACTTTAAAAGAAACAAGCAAAAGTTTCTTATTAAACCATAATTCCTCCGGTGTTGTCGTTTTAACGGATTTCGATGGTGCCCTATTTAAAGTGAATGCAGTTGTCTCTAATGCATAACCCCAAAATGATAACTGCAAATCAGTGAGAGACATCATAGAATGAACCATATCTAAGAGAGTTCGATTACGACGTTCGGTTCCTGTCTTATTTGTGGTGTTCCCGAGCGTCTGCTAATGTGTTAGCATTTCTTTAAATCATATGACCCTCATAACTCGGATGTTCGCCTCAGCGTCAGGAAACATGACTTGATCTTCTTATTCGTTGATTTTCTACTTCACTTTGGAATTCCTTCAACTTCTCATCTCGGGTTTATGTTTCATGAAATAGATATACCATATCTACTCAGATCATCTGTGAAGGTTAGAACATACTGATGATAACCACCACGCGAGGCTACACTCATTGGGTAGCACATCTGTATATGATTTCCAAGCCAAAGTCGTAGCTAAACTCCATAATATCTGAAAATGGAGTCTTAGTCATTTTTCCCATTAGGTAATAGTAGCATCGTCAAGTATTGAAAGTCAAGTGACTCAGTGATCCCATCATGGGTTTTCTTCGCGCGTTCCTCCAATATGACCAAGGCAATAGTGCCACATATAAGTAGAATTATCATTCAATTTAGTTCGCTTAGCATCAATGTGTATCACTACTATCGAGTTTTAATAGAAATAAACCATTCTTCTCGGGCACATGACCATAAGATATTATTCATAAAAATAGAACAACCATTATTCTGAGCTCGAATGAATAACCGTCTTGCATTAAACACGATCGGATATAATGTTCATGCTCAACGCGAGGCACCAAATAACAATTATTAGGTTCAATAATCCCGATGGTAGATGTAGATGGAGCGTGCCGACAGCGATCACATCGACCTTGGATCCAATTCCAACGCGCATCGTCACTTCATCCCTCGCTAGGCTTCGTTTATTCCGTAGTTCCTGTTTCGAGTTACAAATGTGAGCAACCGAACCGGTATCAAATACCCAGGCACTAGTACGAGAACCGGTGAGATAAACATCTATAACATGTATATAGATATACCTTCTTCTTCTTGACAAGGCCGCTCCTTCAGATCAGCCGGATACTTGGGCAATTCCGCTTCCGGTGCCCCTTTCCCATTGCAGTAATAGCGGTCAGTATCGGGTTTAGGGCCACCCTTAGGCTTCTCGGGATGAGCGGCAGCTTTCTTGCCACCCTTCTTGAGGTCCTTCTTAGGTTTGCCCTGTTTCTTGAACTTGGTGGTCTTATTGACCATCAACACTTGCAGTCAACTCTTTTCGTATCTCAACCTCGACAGTTGACATGGAGAAAGGTTCCGGTAACTCATTGTTCATGTTCTGCATATTAACTGATTCATGCAGTTCTTGCTAACTTGGTGGCGGTGATGGAGAACTCTGATGAATACCTAGGCCGGTTAGGGATCACAATCCCAAAGTCACCGAGCTTCCTCGCATGTCCGGACATAGCGAACATGTGCTCACCAGGGGCTGCCCTCTTCCATCATGCAGCCAAAGAACTGCTTGAGCCTCATAGCTTTCCACGGCCGCATGAGTTTCAAAGATAACTTTGACCCCACGCATCATATCACAAGGGTCGTGGTGCTCAAGGTGCTTTGGAGCTCTGCCTCTAGGCTGCACTGGGATGCTGTGAGCAGAGAGTACACTTTGTGAGCTTGAGCTATTTTCTTCCTGGGATATACGGAGATGGTGTAGGACCTAGCGGTGCATCAAGCACATATTGCAGATTTCCGCCATTGAGAAGATCCTCACATGACGAACCCATCGGTTAAGTTGCTACCATTGCTTTTTAAGCTTTGCTTTCTCTAGGAACTGGTAATTGATTGATGGGGACGCTATGATCTACAACAATTATTTGCAATAGTTTAGACTAAGTTATGACAAATTGAGTTCAAATTTTAATTTAACAAAGTTAAACTAGGTGAACTCCACTCAGGCATGTATCCTACGCATTGTGTGATCACCACGAACCAATCCACCACACCAAGCCGATCATCACGGGAACAAGATGTAATTTCAATGGCGGAACACCCCAAGTGTTCATCATATCAATCATATGACTCATGCTCTACCTTTCGGTATCCCGTGTTCCGAGACCATGTACGTACATGCTAGGCTCGTCAAGGCAAACTTAGTACCCGCGTGTACAAGCGCTTGTGCAGTTACCCATGCACATGTAGATCTATCACACCCGATCATCACGAAATGCTTCGAAACGACAAGTCTTAACAACGGTGCATACCAAGGATGAACACTTTATTATCTGATGGCAGTGAGAAGATCATCTTATGATGCTACCGTCAGCGATCTAAGCAATATAAGATGCATAAAAAGTTAACATCACATGCAATTCATATGTGATATGATATGGCACTTTGTCTTTGCGCCTTTGATCTTCATATCCAAAGCACGGACATGATCCTCCATCATCAAAGAGCATGATCTCCATCATCGTGTGTAGCTTCAAGGTCAATAGTGTCGTCTTCATGATTGTCCTCCATGTAGCAACTAATACAACTTTGAAATAATACTCAACATGAAATTTAGAGACAACCACCAGGCTCACGGTTTACACTAATGATCCTCTCATACATATACATCATCACATTATGGCCATATCACATCACCAAACCACAAAAACAAGTTAGACACCTCTAATTGGTTTGCATATTTTTACGTGGTTTAGGTTTTAGCATAAGATCCAATCTACCTCTGAACATGAACCACAGCGGTGATACTAATGTTGTCAATAGAAAGAGAGTAAATTGGATCTTCACTATAGTGGGAGGGACAGAGACACCCGCAAAAACACTTATGCAATACAAGTTGCATGTGAAGCGTCGAGCAGTCACAAGCAGCGGTCATGTAAAGTTAGCGAGCACTTCATCCCACTCCCGCAAGATGCAAAGTATACGAACTAAAGACAACAAAAGCATCAACGCCCACAAAACAATTGTGTTCTACTCGTGCAGCAATCTATGCATAGACACGGCTGCGATACCACTGTTCGATTCGCAGCATAGAAAACAAAAAATTTCCTACGCAAACGAAAACCAAGCCAAAGTCTAATCTAGTAGACGGTAGCAACGAGAAGATAATGAGACTAACCCTCGAAGATTCGCAAAGCACGAGATTAGATCTCGGGGTGGATGTAGACGATCACTTGTCGCTTGCAAAAGCGCGTAGAAAGATCTTGATCTTGACGGTGCCACAATCAGGCGACACCTCGGAGTGCTCGGTCACCGTTCCGGTGTTGATGAGAAACGACGTCCTTCTCCCCCGTTCAGCGGGCAGCGGAAGTAGTAGATCCTCCTCGAATCCAGGCAGCACGACGGCGTGGTGACGGTGGTGGTGAAATCTCGAGCGGGGCTTCGCGCAAGCGGCGCGGAAGAAGAGGAGGAGAATTAGCTAGGGTTTGGCGCGGTGGTGCTAAGACTTGGAGCCAGACTAGACAGCCGGTGCCCTTGGGGTGCCCCTTGGCCTCTTAAATAGGTGGCCAAGCCCTTTGAGTCGTCCAAAAACCTGCCCCAAGTTTGACTGGTTCCGATAGGTTTCCGGTTCGAAAACCTAGTCCTACTCGGGACTCTTTTGCCAATTCCGAAATTGCATTAAGGAAAGACTCCTTTTCCCTTAAGGCAACGTGATTGCACCTATTATGGAACCCTCCGGACTTCCTTAGACATCCCGGGTCGTCCCGGACACTTCCGGAACCTTCCATAATATTCCGGACTATTCGTTCCTTCAGAACCTTCAGCTACGGTGCAAAACACCGGACTTTCCGAACCACAGGAAAATGACTTGTATATGAATCTTATTCTTCGGACCATTCCGAACCTCCTCGTGATGTCTCGGATCCCATCGGAGACTCCGAACTTTGTCCCGGCTCCATTCCATATTCATATCTACTTATGACATCAAACCTTAGTGTGTCACCCTAGAGTTCGCTGAACTATGTAGACATGATTGAGACTTCTCTCCGAACCAATAACCAATAGCGGGATCTGGAGGTCCATAATAGCTCCCACATATTCGATGACTTAGTGATCAACAAGACCATTTCTCGATACCGCGATTCCCTTTTGTCTCGATATAATTACTTGTCAGAGGTTTGATCATGTTATCCGATACCACTTGTTCAACCTAGTCTCTACGACAAGTACTCTTCTCGTGCCGTGGTATGTGGTCTCTTATGAACCATTCATATGCTTGCAAGCTAGATGAGACGACATTCCATAGAGAGGGCCGAGAGTATATCTATCCGTAGTCGCCGGGATGGACAAATCCCACTTTGTTGATCCATATGCCTCAAGCTTATACTTTCAGGATACCTAATCCCACCTTTATAACCACCCATTTACGGAGTGGCGCGTTTGATATAATCAAAGTACCTTAGGCATAACTGATTTATATGATCTCATGGTCAAAGGACTTGGTAACTATGTATCGAAAGCTTATAGCAAATGAACTTAATGACGTGATCTTATGCTACGCTTAATTGGGTGTGTCCATTACATCATTCACATAATGATATAACAAGCTTATAGCAAATGAACTTAATGACGTGATCTTATGCTACGCTTAATTGGGTGTGTCCATTACATCATTCACATAATGATATAACCTTGTCATTAATAACATCCAATGTTCATGATCACGAAGCGATGATCATCTATTAATCAACAAGCTAGTTATACAAGAGGCTTACTAGGGACTTCTTGTTGTTTACATAACACACATGTATCAATGTTTCGGCCAATACAATTATAGCATGGTATATAAACATTTATCATAAACACAAAGATATATAATAACCAATTTATTATTGCCTCTTGGGCATATCTCCAACATGGTCATGGTCATAACCGTTCCTCCCCTCGATGCTAGGGAAAACCTTATGCCTGCTTTGTCTGATTGGCTGGTGGCGCAACGATGTTGTTTCCTTGCTTGGAGGTGATTCCTAGGCAGCGAGGGGTGTCCCATTCGGAGACGGTTGTGTTGCGTTGTTTGTTGGCTACTACTCAAGGTGTGAGTCTCTGGGCGCAATGCACATCATCGTCAACACTCTGCAGTCGTCTTCTTCCCATGTTTGACGAGACCCTGCCATTCGATCGCTGATTCTAGGTGCATACGAGTAGTGGTAAGTTGGTATGGGAAAGTTCGGTGTTCGATCGTGCATTGGTAATTTTTGGCGTTGACTGTGGCACGGTTTGGAGGCTTAGTGCCCCACCTCTTCGCCATTCTTGGCTAGAGGTTGGGTAAGGCGATCTTGTCGTTGTTTTTGTAGGAGTCCAGTGACGGAGCTCCTATTATTGCAAGGTCTGGTCTCTGTCATAGCTAATTTCAGCAGTTTATACTAGTAATCAGAGCACTCCAGCAGAATTTTGGCTAGAACTTGCCCCAAAGCTTGGCTTGAATTTTCTTTACCTCTAAGCTATCAGTCTCGCCATATCATAACTTTGGTTCGTCCTCCGCTACCGTATGTGTGTGTTTTGTAAGCCGAAATACGAGTGTGATGTTATAGCCATTTCATGGTGTTCTTATCAGCTTAATACAAAGACGGTTTTAAAAAAGTAGAGAAAAGCGGTGGGATA